>CM072099.1:6790000-9290000 GCA_036850905.1 Luffa acutangula | reverse complement strand
AAAAGCCACATCCCATTTTATGTTTTTCAAAATAAACACCCAATTTTGAAAATTTTATTTTTTACTAATCAACTATTTATTCAAAGTAACTACTAGAAAATGTGTTTGTTTTGTTCCCCTTACCTTTTATGGTGTTGGTTTTTTTTAAACACATTGAACAAGCTTTTTTTTTTTTTTTTTTTTTTTTTTTTTTTTGAAGTACACTAATCAATTATTTTTTCAAAACATTTTTTAGAATCGCTATTACAAATTTAAACTAATAACATTATTTTTAATAATTTGCAACTAATCTTGAAAATTTTAAGAGTAAACCGACTAAAGCAATCAAATATAATGGAACCTAACAGAAAACTTACTTTGATTTTTCAAAATCATATTCATACTAATATAAGTTTTTTATTATTATTTTTTTTTTTATTTTTGAAATTGGCTCATCCAAATTTCTATGCATTATTTTGTTAATAATTTGAAAGTATAAAATATTATGTAAATTTAATATTTCAAAACATAATTCATAAATCCCATATTTGATAAAAAGAACTAAACAAGTATATGAAAATTACGTTGTTCACGTGAATAAAGAAGCATAGTATATCCAAACTATATACATGAATATTCCATCAAATATTTCATATCAAAGTATATGCAAACTATATACATGAATATCAAATATTCAATCAACAACACAATCACACAGGGACGAAAGTTATACAAGGATGAAAAAAAAACAGTCCCCAATTGTATTAAAAAAATTAAGTTTACATACACGATGTCCTAACAATGAAACCAAGAACGAACCTCTTGGAAAACGATTATATTGTCGGACCCTGTGCCAAAGAAACAGAATGGACATGGTGGTTAAAATGGGACAGAAATAAAACCAAGGAACAAAAAACGGAAAGTATGTAAAGAGGTTTTGAAGCTTACAGTTAAAGAAACTATGTGTAGACCTACGAGGGCACCAACAGCTGGAGATGGGAGCACGTAGTACACTGCCCTAAATAAAACAACACAAAGAAAGCATAAGGAAAAGGAAGAACAACAAGAAACTATTGTACATAAAAGAAATAAGCTTGAGGATAGTGACTCACCAAATGGGTGTGGAGTACAAGGAAGTGGATATCTTTGCTCAAGAGTGTAATGAAGAACTCAGATGGTATAAATAGAAAAGTGAAACACAGTGGTTGATAGGAGGGAGTAGATTGCATTTAATATAATAAATGCACAATCTACTCAAACACACATTTTTCAAATTCACTTCATAAATGGGGTAGTTGGATTGATTATATATATATAGACAATGCATCTATTCCAATTCAGTTCATAAATGGAGTTCAGAAAGTGAGCAGACAAATAAATGTGCGTAGTTGGTGAATAGTGATAATTAATAGGGGCAAACAGAAATTTGGGGGGAGCCGGCCTCAGGTGTAGATATTTCAAGCATAGTGCAAAATAGACAAATAATTTTTTCGTCCAGATTTTGCAACTTGGATGCTCAAAGTGGATAAAGATCAGAAGCAAAAAATAACTAAGAAATAATAAATTGAATTGATATTAAAAAGAAGAACAAGAAATTGTTACTATGAAAAGCATACAAACAACAGGAAGTAGTAACATAGAGAATACAGAAAAATAAGGAAACTTTTTTTCATAGAATAAAGAATATCATCAAATCCACCATGGAAAAAGAGGGGGAAATCAAGTTGAACATACTTGGATATAATAAAGAATATCATCAATTAGCACAGAATGACCGGCCCAATCGGGAGGGGGGGTATCGGAAAAAATACAACGAGCAACTCTGAAAAAAAAAAACAGTACACACAACATATGAAGAAAGATGGCAAATGAGAAATTATAGATAAAATGAAGAATATGATGAAATCCACTGTGAAAAAAGAATAACTAAAATGAAGTTGAGCATGCTCATAAACCAACTAGATATAAGAACCAGTAACAACTTTTTGCACAGACCCATAACAACCAAATTAGAAAAATGGCCAAAAAGATCGAAAAAAGGAAAATATAAACTGTTGCCTCTGTTTGGTTGGTATGAAAATAGCTTAGATAAAGTAAACACATTGAAACAAGAAAAATGACCAAAAAGAGGGTCCAAATGATAGAAAAAAAGATCAAATTAGAAAAATGGCCAAAAAGATCGAAAAAAGGCAGGAGACAACCATAAAAGAGGGATGAAAAAAATCAAAAATTTAAAAAATTGGATACAATAGAACAAAGAGACAGAAATGAGAACGAAGAACAAAGAGAACTTGACAGAACAAAAAAAACCAACACAGAGATGATAAGGAACCAGTAAAAAAATGCACAGAATCGAGACATATCAAAATACGTAAAAATTGGAACAATGAGGGCAAAAATTATGCTTGCTTTACATCGAACATCCAATCAGATGCATAAAATTTTGGATGTAAATTTAACTAACATGCAGTACTCATCATCGGCCGGCAAGGGACAAGAAACCTTAGCTCTTCTTCCCACCCCTCACCATGCTCCAAGAACCTACCATGCATATCCAGCGAGCTCTCGGTAAGGGAAGGTCGACGGACGCGGCAAATTGAAGCGGCATGGGGTGGGGATCTGAAAAAAAAATCGATAAGCATTAGATCTGATAATAGATCTAGGGTTTCAAAGAGGATGAACAAAGGGAAGATAGATCTAGGATTTCCAAGAGGATGAGGAGAGGGGAGGGTGTCGAGTTAGATGAACAACAAGAAAAAAAAAACAAAAAACGTTAGATCCATGAACCTATCGACGGAAACAAGAAGGATGAAGCGGCATGGGACCTTAGAGAAACGAAGAGTCTGAGAGAATCGAAGAGGCAGAGAGATGAGAAAACACACCTGAGAGAAACGAAGAGGAAGATAGATGAGAAGACGCACCTGAGAGAAACGAAGAGGCAGAGAGAAACAACGAAGAAGACGAAGAGAATCGAGGGACTGATTTGGGAAGTCTGAACATCCAAACACGGGTTTTGGAAAATGGCCGCCCAAACGCAGACTTCGACGGGCTTACAAACACGGGCTTCCAACATTGGCAGCCCAAACACGCCCTCATATGTTTGGTTGCATTTCCTCACAAATGTTTTTATACATAAGTTATTGTTTACTTAAGAAGTTTTTTTGAAAAAGTTGGTTTCAAGTGTTTCTCTCAAAATAGTTTATTTATCAATCTCATTTTCTAATAAGTCATTTTTAGTGGTTGCCAAACACTATAAAT
The DNA here is from genome assembly GCA_036850905.1 of Luffa acutangula. NCBI lineage: Eukaryota > Viridiplantae > Streptophyta > Magnoliopsida > Cucurbitales > Cucurbitaceae > Luffa > Luffa acutangula. Next base: position 9,286,763 of record CM072099.1, on the reverse strand, counting down.
TTTTTCAAAATGATTTATTTTCAAAATTAAACACTTGAAAATTTAAACCAAACACGCCCAAGTTTGAGACAAAATTGATTTTTTCTTTTCTTTTTTGAGCTCAACAACATTGGGGTGGGAGGATTTTAACGGGTACATACAAATTACTCTTGACCTATGCTCATTTTGGTGGTTGAAACTTGCCTTTATGTAATTTGATATTGAAAATGACTTATTTATGTAGTTGACCCCATTTTTATTCGGGGCAACAAGAAATATAGTTAAAAATAAATAGGTGGCTTGAAATATAGCTACAAACGTTTAAAAATTAAATAGATGGCTAAACGATTTAATGATTAATAAATCCATATTTGTAAAAGACAAATATGCCCCCAACAAACTGCCTAACGTATTCTTAATGTTAAAATCAAAATCAAAGTTTAGGAGAGATAAAATATACCCCTAAAAAGAGTTGGAGACATTTTAGGAAGTTTGAAAAATAAAAAATCCAAGAAACAAAACTAGTTTGAAAAACAAAACTAGTGGTAGGTGTTACTACTAAAAAAATTTGCACCCCAGAAAAAGTTGCTACCCGGAAAAAAAGAGTCAATACCTTTATTGGGGAAGAATAACAAAGTTCAACCTCCCTCAGTAGAGAGAAATACCTTCAGAATGCATTAATTGGAAAAAATGTCCTCTCAATCCGAAGACATACTACCTGCACCCAAGAACATCAGCAATTAAAAACCCAAAAAAATAAGAACACCAGCAATCCGAAGACATACTAATTTCCCCCCAAAAATGAATAAGCTAAAAAGAAGATACCGCCCACCCTCACCACCAGAATGAATAATTGCAATTAAATACTGCAATTATGAAACGTCATATCACTGCCCACCCTCACCACCAGAATAGCCTTCATGCAGCAACCCACCCGTCCATCTCATACCACGCCGACGAACCATCTCCGTCGTGCCAACGACCTTCATCTGCCGCGTCGACAACCATCTCTTGCATGCTCGGTCGTTTCTCCCCCTACGCGACGACTATACCAAAAAAATTGAAATAGGTAACGGTTTCGTTTCCCTCCCCTTATATTTGCAACAAACAGATACTAAAATCCCGAGATTTTAGGGATTTAGTTTACTCCCTTTGAAACTGTCCCCACGGGGTGTATACCAGTATTGACACTCAAGATGTCAACGACTACACAACACCCCCTGTATGTACCGTTTTGAAATTCGTTGACCATCCAAAACACATCTCTGTCCTCGGAAATGACGTAAACGACGTCTGTAAATAACCGTAAATACAAGGGGTAAAAACGTCATGTCACCGTCCACCCTCACCACCAGAATAGCCTTCATGCAGCAACCCACCCGTCCATCTCATACCACGCCGACGAACCATCTCCGCCGTGCCAACGACCTTCATCCGCCGCGTCGACAACCATCTCTTGCATGCTCGGTCGTTTCTCCCCCTACGCGACGACTGTACCAAAAAAATTGAAATAGGTAACGGTTTCGTTTCCCTCCCTTATATTTGCAACAAACAGATACTAAAATTCCGAGATTTTAGGGATTTAGTTTACTCCCTTTGAAACTGTCCCCACGGGGTGTATACCAGTATTGACACTTGGGATGTCAATGACTACACAACACCCCCTGTATGTACCGTTTTGAAATTCGTTGACCATCCAAAACACATCTTTGTCCTAAAAAATGACGTAAACGACGTCTGTAAATAGCCGTAAATACAAGGGGTAAAAACATCATGTCACCGTCCACCATCACCACCAGAATAGCCTTCATGCAGCAGCCTACCCGTCCATCTTCTTCCTCCAAAAGTAGAAACCCTCGAGAGCATTCCACACCCCCGAACCCTCAATTCCACACCATTTCCCACCGCCAAACAGAGTGAATATCACTACCTACCTCTCATACCATGCCGACGAACCATCTCCGCCGTGCCAACGACCTTCATCCGCCGCGTTGACAACCATCTCTTGCATGCTCGGCCGTTTCTCCCCCTACGCGACGACTGTACCAAAAAATTGAAATAGGTAACGATTTCATTTCCCTCCCCTTATATTTACAACAAACAGATACTAAAATCCCGAGATTTTAGGAATTTAGTTTACTCCCTCTGAAACTGTCCCCACGGAGTGTATACCAGTATTGACACTCGGGATGTCAACGACTACACAGCACCCCTTGTATGTACCGTTTTGAAATTCGTTAACCATCCAAAACACATCTCTGTCCTCGGAAATGACGTAAACGGCGTCTGTAAATAACCGTAAATACAAGGGGTAAAAACGTCCAAAATAATCCAGTAAACAGTTCCCTAAAATGTCGGTAGCCATGCCTGCAAAATCCAAACTTCTGTAGCCAAAAATCAAGAATGCTTTTTGTTTTTTAGTCATTTATCACAATTTCCCTTTTTATTCCATTTGGAGAGAAGAAAGCCCATATGAAAGGCCCAAGAAAATGGGCGGCCTCCCATCTGAACAATTGATTGGGCCTCAATTATTGCAATGGAGAGAGTCTCAATCGGTCGAGAAGGTGGTAGAACCTTGTGGAATTCTTAGGCTCTGTCTTCTTCGCCAAGAAAGAAAATACCAGAAATCTCATGAAACCGCTCCTCTGTTCTCTTGCTGCCTTTTTAAATGCTTCAACTCTCCACTCCGAGGGCATCATCAGCACTAAACCAAATCCAATTTCCAGCAATTTCCAGCAATTCCCATCAATCAATTATCCATCTCTGTTCTGTTTCAGTTAATTAGGAGCTTCAACAAACGAACATGTCGCTGATTCCAAGCATTTTCGGTGGTCGCCGGAGCAACATCTTCGACCCCTTCTCCTTAGACGTTTGGGATCCATTCGAAGGCTTCCCATTTTCAACCTCGTTGGCCAACGTCCCTTCCTCTGCTCGCGAGACCTCTGCTTTCGCCAACACTCGAATCGACTGGAAAGAGACCCCAGAAGCTCACATCTTCAAGGCCGATCTCCCCGGGATCAAAAAGGAAGAAGTCAAAGTGGAAGTTGAAGAGGGCAAAGTTCTGCAGATCAGTGGGGAGAGAAGCAAAGAACAGGAGGAGAAGAACGACAAATGGCATAGGATCGAGCGGAGCAGTGGAAAGTTTATGAGGAGATTCAGGCTGCCGGAGAATGCTAAGGTTGAAGAGGTGAAGGCAAGCATGGAGAACGGAGTGCTGACTGTGACGGTGCCCAAAATGGAAGAGAATAAGCCTGAAATTAAGTCGATTGATATTTCTGGTTGAAGTTCGAAATGGTTTGTGTTGTGCTTCTGCCATTTCTATTTGGGTTATGTTTTGGTTATTGTGTTGAGTTAATGGCTGAAAATGTAATCTGTTTGAAGTGTCATGTGTGTAACTTTTAAAAGTTCGAATGGTGTACTTTTCGTATGATATTATTGTGGGAATGAAATACAATGTCCTTAGTTTTCATGTTGAAGTATCTGACATTTATGCTCTATTTCTATCCTATCATAGAAAAATTGGTAAAATATAATTAAAATATCAACTAAATATCATTGTGATATATCAAATTTTTATCATATGTCAACATTTCTATCAACCCAATGAAGCTAAATCTTCTTTTTTACTTTTAACCATTTCTATATTCCACCTTTCATCATTTCAAAGTAAAGCACAAAACTACAATTATGACACAAAAGATCAAAGGAAAAGGAAAAACTTGAAAAGAATGACAGGAGCAAAGTTTAATCTATTATCTAAAGCTAAGCAACACTACACTATAATCTGGTGAAACTGAGAGATTTCAAGAGCTGAAAAGAATGAAACTGAACTTGATCAAAGATCAGCAAACAAATTGTAGGTTTTGGAGTCTACTGCTATGAGCCTTAAAGCTGCAACTGCTGCTGCTAAAGACATACAGCCAAAGAAACAAACATTAAACCAATGCCAAAGCTGCTGTGTAGAACTGAGTTTGCTCTTCTTTGCCTCAAGATACATGTGGTTTGCAAGGATAAATGTAAGAGGGAATGTGCTGACTGCTCCTGTAAGGCTCATGAAGTCTCCAAGGAAAGGCAGCATAGCTGCGACCAGTGTGGTTATGGCCAGGTACCCTCCTCTCACACCTATTCTGAATGCCAAGTTCTTGATATCCAGTGCGCTTCCTTTGATCCCGTACCTCGTGTCCAAATACTCGTACATCGGGCTTGCAAATATCTGAATGCACACGACAAAGACAGTTTAGTTCAAATGGATTGAGAACCTCGTTTCTTTGATCAAGAATGGAACAGTTTTTAGAGGATAAAAGAGAGGATTGATGATAATTACGTGCAGAGCGATGACTGTTTGAAGGAATGCGGATATGTTTGCCATTGCCTTCACCCAAACTGGACCGTTTACGCTGTTGAGTAAATAAGTTGAGGTGGAGGATCCATATGCCCAGTATCCGGCGAAAGTAACGGCATACATGGGCAAAACTCCGACGGTGAACTGGAAGTAGAGAGCCTTTAGCATGTTCTTGACTACAGGCTGCCTCACGGTTGCCTGTACCAACAATTTTATTGAGCTATGAAGGTTTGAAGAAGAAGCGTTTGAAAGCATACACAAATGAAGTTTAAACATAGATGGTATGTAAGTGATGAAATAGATATGAAAGGAAACAATAAAGGGTGTTTGAGAGCTGGCCCTGTTCTTACTACTTAGCTGATGAAGAATTTATACATATACAATTTAATACAGTAGAACCGGATAAGAATTTCAAAACCTTCGATTTCTTCGAATTCATTTTAATCTCGTTAAAACTCTGTTGAATTGACAGATGAATCAAGTTTACAGGCTTAAAATCTGGCAACAATCCTATTCAGGGAGCTGTAATGTAATTTAGAAAACAAGGGATGTAAGTTCTTGCCATACCTGAATCTCTGGAAGCATTCCAGTATTGAAGGCAAAGACCAAATTGGCAGATGCTCCTATCGTCGTAAAAATCTTGCTAGTTGACGATCCTGGAATGCTATAATCCCTTGCAGGTGCTTTGACTCCTAAAAGAGCAGAAACCATTAATGAGAATTTTAAACCAAGGGAACTTTATCAATTCTGGAAAGTTAGACTGGTCGATACACATTATCATTGTCCAAATTCAAATTCAATCAAACAAAACTCAGAATCGAAAAAATTTCATTGTTCTGCTCTTGATAACTTAAACCAGAATGTGGAGAAAGCACAAAGAACAATCATGTAAATATAGTTTTTTCTGGTCCAAATCATATTACTCGTTTAGAAATAAATTTAAACTTCAATTTCTTAGGTTTGAAATGGATATATTGAACTCGAGTCGCAACAAGTAGATTGCCAAGATTGACAGTACCAGACAATGGAAAGCGAAACTTACCATCCTGAACTGACAGTACAAATGCAACAACGATATATATCAAACTGAAGAGAGTTGAGAATCCCAGCCAAATTCTTAGAGCTGATAAATGGGGTATTGATATTGCAAACAAGGCACAAACAACGCCAGAAATGATTATAAAATAGGGAAGCTTCATCACATGGTCATCCTTGAAAAGGAAATAAACAGCCTGCAGAACAGACAAGTAATCTCATGGGTCACAATACAATAGAGAATTCTATATCAAACAAACTATTAGTTCCACTTTCATCACTTCTCCAATAAGAGGACACAAATACAAACAAAATGAGTCGACAACGACAAGTAAACTTGGGTTTGATTAAAGTGACCTGCTTTGGTCGTTAATCATAACAACTGACTTTTGGTTTTCGTGCTTTACTTTCTTTCTTTAACTGTACTTGTCGGCAAAGAAGTAATGAAATAGAGTTCCATCAAAATTAAACACTACTGATCTTGCCAAACTTTTCTCCAGAACCCATATTAAACAAAGAACAAAAGGAGTAAGGCAAGTCCATCTCAATAAACCAAAAGGGACCCAGATTTTCTTCACCTATTTCCCCCTAAAATCTTGGTCCATCAAAATATCAAGATTACTGACATTTAATAAATTTATCGGTACCGTTCTAAGACTAGATTTTAATTGGTTAAAAGTCTCAGTCTAACTTAATACATGTCAACACCAAGACTTTTTCATAGGAAACAAAGAAATGTTAAGTTAGATATTGAGAAACAACAAATTGAGAGAACAGTGTTTCTTTAGTAAAAGTATCGACGTAATTTTCTTGACCTTTATGCAGTGAAATTAAAAGAAAGTCAATAAAGAATTAGAGCAAGGGAAGGATCATAGTCAAAAAGGCTACCTACCCCAACCCTTCTATGAACTTTTGTTCATACTTTTCAAGCTATTTGACTTGTTCATTACAAAGAATTAGCAATTTCATCAGTTTGAAAGTATGATCAGTTTATTTCTATTGATCTCACCTTCAAGGCCTGGCCAGCTAAGATGATGTATCCCACATTAATCATGAAAAGATTGACATACTGCAATCCCCATGTAAGACAATAAGCCTTCCTACCTGCAAGAAGAAAGCCATAAGGAATAAAGAAAAAGGAGCCAAACAATCAACTCCCTTGTATTGCTCTCTTCTCATACCATATACAAAGCCTGCTAGATCTCTGTATCTGATATGTCTCTTCCCACCAAGTTCATGGAGCTTGGCAATCAGAGTATTTGCATATAATGAAATGGCCGTGGCTGCTATTAATCCAGCGACTCCAGATATCCAACCGAGAGGAACCATTACAGTACCCGAGTATCCCAGTACATAAGCACTGTTGATACCAGTGGTAAGGACGAAACCTACTTGAAACCATGAATCTGAGAATTGCAAAAAACCAAGTTAGCTGAAATATGGTATTGAGAGGTCAAACCCCAGTCTCAGAATCAAGTTGAGGGAAAATTCCATTGAAATCTAAATACCCAGAAGATGACAAACAAGAAATTGAACTTTATCCTCTAAGAAATGAACACGAACTTCGTTCGTTTACTAGATTCGAAGAGGAAAGAAGATAAATCATATCCCAACATTTGGCGATTGGGTCGCAAAAGTAAGAGGAAAAAAAGGGTATCCTAAGAAGAATCCGATAATTCCCATTTCATAATACTACAGCAAAAGAACACCATCGAATCAAATTCCAGAAAGAGAGAGACCCAGATCAGAAAAGCAAAAAATAAAAGACAAAAAACGAAGAAAAACGAACCACTGCTGATCTGATGGGCAGTTTCCGGCACGGTGGCATCCAATTTCTCCTCGTCATCGTTATTGACCGGTGCCATTAGTGGGGCTTGTTCCAGCGTCCGTCGTCCAACCAAGAGCGATTTGCTCTCTGTTCCCTGCCCTACGGATATGCAATTAGAATCCAGGAGCGCACCCTTCTCGTCGCTCTGCTGCACGTCCTTGTTCCAAAAGGACAAAATAACCAAAATTCTCGCATTTAAGATTCACCCATTTCTGGAAAAGCTATATTTAGCACATTTCTGCTGAAAAAAAGCGAGAGAGAAAGAAAGAACGCTTACAAACAAATATCGTCTTAGTCTCTGTTTGCTTCCCCTGTTTTTCTCACAATTTACATTAACAATAACTTGGCGCTGGCGTGTATGATGTCGGCCGCAAATTCTGTACGCAACCCAATAACGAGAACGAGAATGAAGAAGAAATCTCTCTGTGGACTAAAACTTCCCGATTTGAAATGGGAATTGAAGCGCAGTGGCTCAATTTAATATCTTCGTCAACCAAAGCTGTTTCTTTCCTTCTCTCATTGAAAAGACTAAAGAGAGGTTCTCATTTTTCTCTTTCTTTTTTTCTACGCCTTACAAATTTTTTATTCGTTGATTGAAATTTTATGGCTAAATTACTCAATCTTCTTTAAATATTCTTAGATACTTTTTTTTTTTTCAAAGTAAATGGTGAATCAAGCTATCAAAGATCAATTAAGTATTTTTTTTCAAAAAAAAAAAAAGATCAATTAAGTATCTGAAAAGAAGAAATAATCATAGAGTAGATTTGTGTTTTGTGTTATATTTTAATGTTTTGTGACAAGTGGGCAGGCTATTTTAAAAGAAATAACTGATAATCTAATTATATTATAAGTTTATAACCATTAAAAACATCAATCCATGTAATTTCAAAAAAAAAAAAAAAAAAAACATCAATCCATGTATCAAAAAAAAAAAAAAAAAAAAAAACATTACAGTCCAACCAGTACCTTTTCTTTTCACATTTATATTTTAGATTAAAAAAAGAGAGAAAAAGAAAAAACGTGTTCGTCCTTATCCTTTGATTGAATTATTAGTATGTAATGGAGTAATCTATACGCATTAAAATAAATCTGATCATTTTCTCAAAACATAAAAATAAAAATAAAATATAATAAAATAAAAAAAATAAATCTGATCCCTACCTAGTTAAGAAAACTCATTAAATTTTAACACGATTTTACATGGTGGACTAAATTATTATAACTTTTAAACTATCGAGACTAAAAGGACTAAATCATGATATACATTAAAATTTAGCGACTAAAATTGTTACTACAACCAAAATACATGGACCAAAGAGTGTTTTCAACTTTAATTTTGTTTTGATCATTAGACTTTTAGAATCATCTTATTTTGTTTCTCAAATTTTTGAAAGATCTATTATAGCTCCTAAACTTTCAAGTTTCTTCTATTTTAGGATGTGAACTTTTTCAAGTTATCTATTTTAATATTTGACTTTTTTTTTCTCCTAAAATCAATTTGGTTATCTTAGACGCCTTATCCTTATAACAATTTCTTTTTCTATGTTTTTGTTTTTAAGATTATGTTTATTTATCCAAAATTTATTTGGTACAATTTCCACCTTTCTTACGAAATATATGTGAATTCTAAGTCGAGTTTTTCTTAAAGCTTTTAAAACCTTTTTTTTTTTTTTAAAAAATTAGGCTTAGATCATAAAAATAAATTTAAAAAGTAGATATCAAAATAAATAAATATATAGGCGGAATTAGACAAAATAGTTATTACATTCAATTTTTTTTTTTTTTTTTTTCTGGTTAAGTAGATGGATAACATGGACTTTGAATATGTGTATATAACTTGCTACATGGGTATGTTTTTAAGCCACGTAGTTTAATTGAGTTAAATAATTTTAGATAACATAATAATAGAAATGACCAAAATGATGATTTCTTTTTTTTAAAGCTCAAGAAAAAAAAAAAAAAAAAAAAAAAAAACCTTCGAAGATTCAGTGACTAAAATAATTATTTTTCAAAAGTTAAAGAGAGTTTTTGGTAGTTGAAGAACTAAAATACAATAAATTTGTTAACTAAAATTAGATTTTAACATTTTTTAATAAAATTTTAATTAAATTTTGATAAACAATCTAAATTACAAAATACTAATAAAAACAAACCGGTTAGTACATACTTTTAAATTTTGTCTATTTTGATTTTTTATTTTCAAAATATGTATTTTGATAGATGTATTTTTGAAAAGAGTAATTATTTTAATCATTTTGTTTTGTTTTTGTTTTTGTTGTTTTTTTTTGTAGCACACATTTTTAAAATTATTCTAATTTCAACGAAACACTCAAGACTTAGTAAATTTCTTGAAATTTGTCACGACTTTGTATTAAAGAATTTCATTTGTGCACAAAATCAATGTTGGAGTATTATAAACAGAGATTAAAACGATCTTTTTAAAAAATATATATTGCTTAGTTTGATATTGTTATAACTTTTAAAATAATTATTCTTAAAATATCATGACAGGAATAAAATTAGTGTTTGGTAAATATGAAAAAAGAGGTTATATTGTTTAAACTAATCCTAAATTATTATGTTTTAGTTATAATAACCAAACTGTGCATATTGTTTGAATTATTTTTATAATGATATCTAATACCTAATTTATTATAAGATAACTATTTAAAAATTTATATATTTTAAATTGCTACTAATTTTGTATAATCCAAATTATTTGACAAAGGTTTAGAAAAAATAATTGTTATAAAAGTTGACAAATTTTTTTTGATATATGAAATAATTAAAATGAAAAAAGTATATATATGGAAGGATAAAATTGAATTTTTCTTTTTTATTTTTTTGGAAGATAGCAGATTTTTAGGGAACATGATTTAAAAAGCTGTTGTTTATATGTGATTTTGTTCGTCGACCTAAATTGGAAAATGGTTTTTCAAAAATCAATAAATAATCAGATTTAGGCTTAGTTTGGGGTTGCTGAAGCTTTTAAAATAATTGCTGTCAACTGTGCTTTTAAGAAAATCAGCTTCCATAAGAAGCAAATTAGTGTTTGGTACATTTCAGATTTAAATATGAAAATTCAAATTACAGTGTTTGGTAAATTAATATTAAATTGTTGTGAAATAGATATAATGACCAAAATAGACATATTTCAATTTAACATGAGATTGCATTAATATTTACATTGAAATCTTTCCTAAGATAATTAGGTAAATTTATATAATTTATTTTATAAATTATATTTTGTTTACTTCAAGTAAATTGAATATATATATATATATATATAATTATAGAAAAAATTTGTGTCAAACGAAATCTAATTTTAGTTTAAATAAAAAAAAGAAAAATAAATTAGAAGCAACCAATTAAATTTAAAAGTAAAAATAATGAAATGAGATAAGATAAGATAAATTGTGAATAATAATATTTGAAAACCTAAAATATGGAAAGATAGAAAAAAGAATTTTAAATATTGGTTAGTTACACCAGATTTTCCTAAAATCTAAATCCTAAAGCTACTCTCAGCAGCCTTTGCAAACCAACGTGATTGAAAAAATGATTTTCTCTAGATTATTAAAGAATCCGTTTAACCAAACACAAAAAACGGTTAAAATTGATCTACAATCACTTTTTAGGTCTTCAAAATCAACTCCAAACGGGGCCTTACTAGGTTCAGATTCTCTCGTAATTACTTTTATCCCATCCAAAACGAACCCTTTTGATTTTTTTCATTATCATTATTATTATTATTATTATTATTATTATTATATTTAAGGGTGTGTTTGGTTTAACTTTTTAAGTGTTTAATTTTACAAAAAAAATTATTTTGAAAAAATTTATAATATTTAGCAACTACTAAAAATGACTTATTAGAAAATAAGAACAAGAAATAAAGCATTTTGAGAGAAATACTTGAAACCAACTTTTTTAAAAAAGAATTTTTAAATATACAATAACTTGTGTACAAAAACACCGGTGAGAAAATTTAACCAAACATAGTTTAAATTTTAAACAATTTCTATATAAAATGTTTTTTTAAAATATAGATTCTTGAAAAACATTTAAATCAAAATGTATTACGTAAGTAGTTAAAAATAAATTAGCACTAAAATATTCAATTAGTCATGTTTTTTTTTTTTGTCGCTTTTATATTATTTTTTTCTAAAGATACGGTTGGGGGTTTAGTGGGTAGTTAATGGAAAATTCCGTGGCATTTTTCAACAATACTTTTATTTTTGTTATTATTTACCTCCACTTAAAGTGGGGTGTTCACACAATAAGCAAAGGTAAGAAATAATTGACGTGAAATTTAACTAAAACGTCAGAGATTTGTTAAACTAAAAAAACCACCGCCATATTCACTCTTTACTCCTTTATTTATATTCTCAATTTAAATATAATTCAACCTGACATATGCACTCGATCAATAGATCATCAGTTTGAAACTTTTTATACCTATTGTGAACTTAAAAAAATATTAAATAGGTCAAAGATTTATTAGACACAAAATTGAAAATCGAAAGACCTATACAAAAGTAAAAGTTTATAGACTAGATAATTTTTAAAGTTCAAAGACCTATTTGACTAGAAATTGAAAGTTCAAAGTACCTATTTGAATACTAAAATGCGTAACATTTGTATAGTTTACAATCCAATGTACTAACAACATTGTGAATCTTTTTTCTTTTTTAATCAAATTTACTTTTAAATAATTTCTATATTTGCAAATGATTATGGTAAGAAAGTGATGAGACATGAAAGGAAGATGGATGGTAGAAAAGAGAGAGGGGGAGAGAAAATCGATTTTTAACCCTAAACTTGACCTGTTGTATTATTTTTACCATAAACATTCAATTTCATCGAATTGGACCTTAAACTTAGATAAAGTGTTGACAATGTTTATTATCTATTTAATTTTTGCTAATTCACTAACTATTTTTAACAAAAAAATAAGGTAAAAGATTCCAAAAAATCATTAATTTAGGTTCCGTTTGATAATCATTTGGTTTTTGAAAATTATGCTTGTTTTCATCTAATTTTCTTACAATGGTTTTCATCCTTGTTAAAGACACACTTGAGTTCTTAGCCAAATTCTAAAAACAAAATCAAGTTTTTGAAAACTATTTTTTCTAGTTTTCAAAATTTGACTTGGTTTTTGAAAACATGGAAATGAGTTAGATAGCAAAATAAAGAAACTTGTTGGTGCATGTAGTGTTTTTAAGCTCAATTTTCAAAAAAAAAAAAAATCAAAAACCAAATGGTTATCAAACGGGGCCCTAATAAAAATAAGCTTGACACAAAATTAAATTAAATTAATGCACAAAATCGACTATTAATTAAATAACTTCGTCGAATAAACTTTACCGATTTCAATAAAAATAAACTCGAACATCATTTTTGTATGGATCCCATCAATTTCATATCAATTATATGTTATATAATTTACTAGATGCATTGAGAATACTCTTTTCAATGATTTGTTGAATGAATATATATATCGAACCAAGGTAAAAATTGCAATGTTTTCTTGAAATTTAAGGTGAAAGTTGTAATATTTATCCAAGTTTTAGATGCAGTTTGTGGATATTGAAAGTGGTTAAAATTGACACAACTTGTCAAGTTAAGATATAAAATTGATATTTTTTCAATAAAAAAGGAGTTTCAGAATGTTAAAAGAAAATGCAAAAACCTTGCAAAATAATGTTGTGCAGATTCAAACTTGGGGTCTCTCATATGTTGGTCCAATTTTTTGTTTAATAGTTGGAAAATCGAATTTATTAAAAATCTTACAAATAAAAACTGGACCACCCTCTTTATTATCAAGATTGACTGTTGAAAAATCTTTGAATAGGTTGAAAAAATAGACCTTGGACTTGAACTTAATCGAACTAGAATTTTATTCATAAAAAAAAAAAAAAAAAAAAAATCGAAGCAGAGTGAATTATGCTAGAATTAATGAATTAATTAAAGAGGACAAGTGAAAAGAAGTAGAAATCATGGACGAGGGAGTGCTCTTTATACCATTAATTGTGGAATTAGATTGGAGAGAAGTTATTAATTCATTTGGGTTATGTAGAACAATAGAAATAAAGATGTGTTTCAAGGCAATAGGAACTATGTCCAACAGGTATACGACCCTATAGAATGGACATCTGCTTACATATCAGATTACAAGGAAGCCCAAACTAAGCATCATTGAATTAATCGAGATCAAGAGCGGATGAGAGATGCTGATGATTCTAGTATTACTGCGTGGATTCCGTCGCCCCAAAACCATTTCAAGTTGAATGTGGATGCAGCTTTAGCTAATGAAGATATGGGATCAGGCATGATCATCAGAAATTCGAATGGAGAACCAATGGCAACCGTAGAGTATTTCAGGCGAACGAGTTGCTCAGTAAAGTGGGTAGAAGCAAAGGCTCTTGTAGACGACATTCAGTTAGCTGTTGATTCAGGATTATCACCAGTCTGGGCAGAGACGGATTCCAAAATTGTATGGAATCTACTTCATGATCGCAACAATTATCAGAACGAAATTGCTCCTCTAATTCATCATCTCAAGCTTTTTGCAATAAATAAGCACATTAGAGGGTTTTTGTTAACAAAAAGAGAAGGTAACAAAGCGGCACATCAATTGGCTTCTCATGCTCGCACAATGAAGCACTTTGAAGTTTGGTTAGAAGATAATCTTCCTTGGACTTACAGCATTGCTGCTCAGGATATGCTTCAAAGGGACATTCTAATATTTTCCTTTGTTTCGTTGTAGTTTTTTGTGTCTTGTTTTCTTTTCTGTCTTTCTTTTCAAAAAAAAAAAAAAAATCATCATGATTCTGATTTATCTGAAGTCTCTTATTTCTTTTTTTCTATAAAGGATATTCTTCGTCTTGCTAAGAACACCAACTTTTTTCATTTTTGTATTATCCTTAGAGGGGAAAACAAAGCTGTTCATGAAATAGCAGCTTTGGCATCTTTTTCAAGGTGCTCTTTGGTTTGGAAATTTGGCAGCTCATGATTTCACTGAAAAAACTCTACGGTTTTCAAGCGGCATACCGAGTTTAAGACAAATATATCTAAGGTCATTTTTATGATTTATTTTCTTGCAAAAAGTCATCAACTACCTCATTAAATTAAATTAAAGAATTACAACAATATCCTTGTTGGTAACGGAGGAAAGCTAAAGCCAACATGAGCGTAGTTCCATTGTTCGAATCTCCCACTTCCACATATTGTAAAAAACGCAGGAAATGTTGATCGTGCAATGAAGGAAATGGACCAAACCCATTAGGTTTTTCAGCTTGTACATATGTGTGTTATGGCTGGGATTTTTGGTGAAGAAAAGAGAAAGAGTGACAGGCGGCTGAAGTTTTTCCTTCTTTTCTAGGGTGTGCGGTAGTGAGTGTTAGAGAGAGAATATGCTTAATTCTCTTGTGTTGGGTTGAGGGTGATTATTTCATTGTTTATCCAAAGCTATCGGATTGTGATATTTGGAAGTCAATAGCTATTGTTGGACTATATGGATGATTATTTTGTGACATTATTGAAAGTTTCATGTAATGTCTCATCATTCTAATAGACAGAGACGGATTTACATTGGAGTTAGGGGGCACATGCCTCCCCTGAAATTATAAAAGTTATATATTTGTATTATATATTTCACTATAGCTAATGTATTTGGTGTTTTTGGATTGTTGGTCGTGGAAGGGCACGCTTGCCACTGGGCTCTTGCGTAAGTCTTGAGTTCTCCCTAATGCGCCTTTTGGTAGATAGTTCTAGAGTTATTATAATTTTTTAAATGATATTACTTAATCTAAATATTATAGCAATACATTTAAAATTATATTTATATGAAGGTTAAATTTCAAGTTTAGTTACTAACTATTAAAATGTGTCTTTTTTCAAAAAAAAAAAAAAAAAAAAACTATTAAAATGTTGTCTAATAGGTCCTTAAACTTTCAATTTTTTGTTTAATAAGTCTTTTAACTTTAAAAATGTCTAATAGATCTGAAATTTCAATTTTGTATCTAATAGGTTTTAAATTAAACACATTAATTTTTTTAAAAAAATTTACTATACTATTGGACATACAATTTAATTTTATATCTAATTGAACCTTAAACTTTCAATTTTGTAACTATTAAATACATTAAAAAATGTTGGATTAGTTTAAGGACTTATTAGACAGAAAACTGAGTTTTATTTATGTCTAATAGAACATTTAGTTTTTTTTGAACAAATAGAACATTTAGTTTTTGAAAAGATGTCGAATGAGTTAAGGATTTATTGGATACAAAATTAAAATTTTTATAGATCTACTAGATACAAAATTGAAAATTCAGAAACCTATTAGACTTTTTTTTTTTAAAAAAAAAAAAGTTTAGGGACCATATAAACACAAATCTAAAAGCACAGAGACTAAATTTGTAATTTAACTTAACATGAACTTGTGCCCCCCTAACGTAAAGTTCTGGATCCGCCACTGCTAGTAGAACCTGTAGTTGCAGAAGACTGGACGTAGTCCCGAGCTTAGGGCGAATTAGTATAATTTTTTGGTGTCGTTTTCTTTTCCCTATCTTTTATTATTTTTCGTGACTATTATTATTGGCTTGTTTGACTTAATCTGTGAAGATGAGATAATTATAATATTATTGATTGTCGTCATAATATTATTGTTATTTGTATTCCACATTTTTCTCCCAACAGGAAAGGCAAAGCCTGCATTAATGAAAGTCTTAAAAAAAAAAAACTATTTCATTAAAGAATTATATTTTAAACCTTCATATACTCATAAATTGAAATATTAAAATAATTATAAAAAATGAAACTGAAAAGATACATCAACAACAATGCTAAATTATTAACCTTCAATTGATTATATTCGATTAGGTCAAATAAAAAATAACAAAAAAAAATTAAAAAAAAAAGGTCAAATAAAAAAAAGGATTATATTCGATTGCTCTTTCAATATGAGCCAAAAATGTCGTAGTTGAAAGGCACATGTGCCCCACTTGGCACGACTTCCCCATTTTAATTTGGATCACTTTTGAATTGCTTAAAGTCGCTATAAAATTTGTGCTCTCGATTAAGAGGTCAGAAGTTTAAATCACTTTCAAATTCTCATGTAAAAGAAAAATAAGATTAATCTTATTTTAATTATTAATTCAAACCTAACTTAATTGATAAGACACCAAAGTATATATCTTCCATCGAAAAATTAGAGGTTGAAATCCTAGTTGGAAAAAAATATTCTATTAAAAGTCAAAGTAATCATAACCATTAGAATTAGAAAGACCAATGCTCCACTACTAAAATTCGAACCTCTTTCACTAACCATCCAATTATAAAAAAAATAAAGTCTTACAATTCATATTCCAACCCATTCAAGGTACTTTTCACTAAACTATGATTGATTCATAATATAACATTAGTATGAGGATTATTCTTATTAATTGTTATCTAGTCATAAAAAATGATGTAGCGTCATTAAAAAAAATGATGTAGAGTTCGACCACGTTAAAAAGTTATTTGTAAAGAAAAATTGATGGAAGAAATTGTCAAGGTCTCTTGTCAAAAAAAATTTATAATCCACAACACCTAAAGCTAACTTGTAGCAGTAATGGTTGAGGTTGAACACATGGAGCACACTTATGATTTGCCTAACTTAAATTTATTGCAATGATCGAACTAAAGGGAGGATTGAGATGCGAATGAATAATTGAGAGAGAAAATAATTTGCAAGAAAAATAAATGATAAAACTAAATTGCAAGAATTAATAAGCGAGAAAATAAAAAGGGTGGTAGATCTCACCTCAGAATTATGAGATGTAAGTTGGGTAATTCAATCATTGAGTCTCTTCATTAATTGAATTATTAACCAATTATCTAACCATCATTGGACCCAGTGATTAAAGACCCCTAATATTTCTAACCCGACCAATGCATTGAAGCCGGAGCCTAATTAGATTTCTAATTAACAACACAAAATTAATTAGAGTCTAACCACATTAAGTAAAAGTGGATCGTTAGATAGACTCATATAAACTAGGAACAACGACTTGAGTTTATACAATTCTAAGTCTAAATTCCTAGATTTATCATGCAATTGAGCTAATTGGGATAACACGCCTATCAATATAATTAACACAATAAACTATTACTAACTAATTTAGCATAATAATTAAACCAAGTCAAACAAATAGGTTGTCAATCTATTATATCGATCTAATTGTAGTTTAAACGGAAATTTAGAACACAATCGACAATAATTCATAGAAATTGAAATACAAGGTCTCAAGAATGCAAAAAATTACATTTACCGAGTCCCAATTACATAAACTTGGTCTTGCTCGTCATCAAACACGGCCTCCAGGCTCGACCCACCATGGAAACAAACTAAAACTACTCTAAGGAGCAAGAAAACTGAAAAGTACAGAGAAATTGAGGGAGAAGGGCGGCTGAAAATGAAATAATAGAGAAAAGATACAACCCTAATTTGAATATATATATTTATACTAGTCGAGAGCGTCGAGAAGCTGCCCTACATATGGACCAAAATCAGCCAGACACGCCAAAACAAATATGGGAAAAATCTGCCTAGTGTCGAGAAGCTCTGCAATGTCTCAACGCTAGCCTGTTGTCTTATGACATCGAGCAGCGTCTCGACACTGAAGCCTCGGGTTTCAAGCGAGCATTTTTGCCATAGATGACTTTTTGAGTTGACCTTTGATTTTCGGCAATGACCTTTTTTACTCTGAAGGTTCTGAAATGACCTATAACAATATTATATTATAGTCAAAATTCATCGTTTTTTTTTTTTGCAGGCATGTAATAACATAAAGATAAGAAAAATGTAGGGAAATTAATGTGCAACAATTTGATGCTATAAAAAATTCTCAGTGTGATCATAAATGGGCCATTTGGGGTGCCAGAATGGAATATGGGATTCCTGGGAATCTGATTCCCATGGAAATATTTTTCTAGCATTTAGATTCCTAGGAATCCTGATGCCCATGTTTGGTGTGCTAGATTTGAGTTGGAAGTAACATGATGCCTGTGTTTGGAGTGCATGGTTGGAATCGGGCTGGAATTGTGTTGACTATTTTTTTATAAGCTGTTTTTTAAGTTTTTTATTTTTTATTTTTTATTTTTTAATACACATGTATTTTCACACTTATTTTAGTAGTTCTACTCCTAATGACAATGTTTACACAATTTAGTTAGTTAACACATATACTCTCAACAAAAACGCTAAATGTTCAAATTCTTTACTTCCCGATGAAAAAACCACTAAAATTGAACCAAACTTTAATTTTTCTGGAGTTTAATCATTCGTGGTATGAAATTGAACTTCTGACCTCTTGGTCAAGGATATATGCCAATTACCGTTGAGCTTTGCTCGCTTTGGCATATTAGGGTGAATCTTTGGAGAAGGATATGATGATTGAAGTTTTATTTCAATACTTGATCTACCCTATAATAACACTTGTTGAGGTAAAACTATAGGATCTAAAATGATGGGTCAAACTTACAAAAGACTCTTTAGAGGTCGTTTGGTTTAAAGTTCCATAGATTTATGTGAATAAAGAATGCCTAGAAATAATATGTCTAGAAATAAGATTGTTAGGGAATCAAAGATGATTATGTTTGGTTGTGTACAAGAATATTATCGAGATTTGATGTGAACAAATTATGTTTATATTTATTTTATGGAAGTAATCATGAAAACCTTATATAATTTTAATAGATTAATTGATAAACAATAAAAATTAATTCGAATTATTAATAAAAGTCAATTAATTATTAATAATCAAAGTATAAGTATTCCAAACGGGAATACTTATAGAAAGTTAATTTAACTAACTAAAATTATTTAATTAATTTTTTTTATTTGAATAAATAACCCGTAATTACATTAATTTAATATATTTGTAACCATAAAATGAATTAAATAAAGCGAAAGCGAGCATAGTTCCGCGGTAATTGACTTTAATTTTAGTTTAAAATGGTTGATTATAAATTTTATCTCAATTTAAATTAAACCAATTAATTTTAATTAAATGATTGGAAAAAATATATTTCATTAAATAATATTGAAAAAGAATATATTTCAAAAATACATTTCAATTTGAGTTGAATTTTATTGAATGTTAAAATCGTATAGAATTGTACTAAAAAAAAATCATATAGAATTTCAATTTTGTCTCAAAACAAAATTTGTACATAATCCAAATCTTTTTATTTCAAAATAAAATTAGACTTAAATCCAAATTCAAATTCTATTCCCATATCCAAGTAAAAATTTGGCATTTCACCCAAATTAATCTAAATTTTTATCCCAAATCAAATTTGGAATTAAATCCAAATTCAAATTATATTCCAAATTCAAGTCATAATTTGGATTTTTTTTCTTTCTTAAATAAAAATTTGGGCACAATCCAAATTTTCTCCTAAACAAAATTAGGGTAAGTTCCATATTCAAATTTTACCCCAAACTCAATGCAAAATTCGAGTAGACTTCAAATTTTATTCCAAATTCAAGGGAAACATTTTGGATAGACTTTGAATCTTAATCTAAATTCAATCTGAAATTTTAATAAAGCATAAATTCTACTGAAGTTCAGATTGTAGTTTGCTGCCAAAATAAGAAAATCAAAATTTGACAAAAACTCATTATTTGATTAATTGATATAAAAATGTGTCAAATTAAACAAAATTAATTTTTTTTAAACTAAATTCATATTTTGATTAAATTGACATGTCAAACAGAATCAAAATTAAGAACAAATACCTTCATTTCAATTCTAAATGATCTTTTCTAAGATTCAATCACACATATATTTGATGCATAAATCTAAAAAATGAGAAATTTTGACAAATCACAAATTGTCATGTCATTATTTTTAAATTAATGACAAAACCAACATGTGTCCCAAATTTAATTTGAAGACAAAGTTGACAAATCCTAAATTGTAAGGCCACATGTGTCCAAAATGACCATTTGATCAAATAATTAAAGTTAATTTGGTTAAATTTGGATCATATGGTATTTGGATCATACATTATTTAGGTCTAGTTTAAACCAAGCTTAAATCCAAATAGTTAGGTTCAAAATCAATAAAGCTCAAGTCCAATTGGTTGGGCCCAAAAACTGTTACATATCCATGAAATGCTTTATAAAATTGGAGAGCTCTCATTCTTTTGAAGGACTAAAAAAATTAACGCTACAAAAGAGACAAGAAAATACAGAGAGACCTCATAAGCAAAGAAGATCAAAAAACTCTCTGAAACTCTTGAACACCGAACCTTCCTTGAAGATCAGAAGACTTCAAGATCTTAAACACTCTTGAAGACGAAAGACTTTTTGAAGACCGAAGACACTTTAAAGATTTAAAGACTTCAAGACTCTGAAAATTCTCTTGAAGACTCTTTGAAGACCAAAAGACTTCAAGGCCCTAAAACTCTTGAAGACTGAAAACTCTTTGAAGACTTGAAGATCACTTTGAAGATTAGAAGACTCTTTGAAGACCAAAATCTCTTCGAAGACTTGAAGACTTTGAAGACAAGTTGAAAATTCAACCCTAAAAACAAGTTATAAAGTCCTCGAGACCAATACATGTTTGAGAACCAAAGCTGTAAAGCCCTAAAAAAGAATTTACACTTATGAGAGAAAGAACTAGAGGATAAGAATTAGAGATTGTACTCCATACCCGTACAAACTAATACAAATAGTTTTTTCCACTAATTAAATTTATTTATTGAAATCTCGTGTTAACACTTATACAAAATAGCCCCTTAAGGTATTAGTGATGTCCTTAACCAAAATAATAGTAACTAAATATTATAGAAATAAAAGTTATTCTGCCATAATACGTAGTTGAGAATGTATCAATCAGTGAAGAAACACTTTGACTTACCTTACTACAACACTTGTTCTAACTCACTCAAGTATATTATAACATTAGAAATGATTTATTTGGTTAATTTATCAAATTGTTTGTTTTATATGCTAAAATTGAATATATGTTAATTGCATGTTGGTCAAGTTTGTTTGTTAAATTGGTTCATCGACATTTTTATTGACGCATGAATTTCTCCTTCCGAACAGAAGTATTCTACTAACATTTCTAATATGGAATCGATCGAAGTGGAAATTTGACACCCGATAAATTAGCGTCAGGAGAAACCACTTGTATCTACATTACATTGCAGATCCTCATCAGGACTTTTTTCATTGCAATTGGTTTTTCCGACGATCTCCCGACACTTTCTGTCGTTGAAAAATACCAAAACTTTTGTAATAAGATCTACCTTGAAGTATATTTTTTCAAACATCAATGTTCAATGTTCAAAACTTTCAATTGAAGGTACTAAATGAGTTGTAAGAAGGGTTTCTTGATTGATACTATCTCAAGAAACCCATCTCTAGGTTTCACAGTGGAAGGAGGAAAAAAAAATACATTACTATTCATTTTCTGTCCTTATATACACATGTTAAAATATGTTGTACAATTTTTCTCATATATCCAATAATGTGTAATACTAGCATGGTATGCATGTCCTCCAATTATTTCTTCCTTTCTCCTTTGCCATGTCACCTTGTATATGTGTCCCATTTTTTTCCACTATAAAGACCAATGAGGAAGAGTGAATACAATTAACCTATCACCTATTATCAACTTTGAGGCTAAATAAAAATTTCATCCCTATAATTTGGATATAGTTTCAATTTGATCCGTATAATAAAAAATTTTAATTTGATTATTATCCCTGCAAATTGTCCATAAATCGTCTAATGAGTGTATAATCCAACAAATAATAATTCTTTACTTGATTCGGATTGTAGCAGTAGCAAGTACGTCAAATCAATAAAGAATAGTGATCAGGCTTATTTATTAAAAATTAAAAAGTATAAAATTGGGGGATTTGGATTTAATGAAGTAAAAAGGGTAAAATAACTTTTTGGTCCTTCATATTTTGGATCAGTTTCCAATAGGTCCCTAGGTTTCAAAATCGAACAATCAAGTCCCCCTGTTTTGGAAATAGTTCAATTTAGTCCCTCCACCGTTAATTTTTTTAACGGTGCTGACGTGACACGTTAAAATTATTAAAATATTAATTTTTAATTAAAATAATAATAAATTATAATTAAAATAATGATTAAATTTTAAATGATTAAATAAAAAAAATCTCAGTCTCTCTCTCCTTCCCCACTCTCGATTCCCCTACCCCTTCCCCTTCTTGCCGTCGATGATCACCGCCGTCACCGCGTTCTCTCTATTTTCTCCTCGATCCCGGTCGCCACCTTCTCTCCTCTCTCCGCCAATTGACCGGCCACTCAGTTTCTTTCTTCTTCCTCTTCTTCTCATACTCCATTCCATTTGATTCAATGGAACTCATCCCTTCTTCATCTGCAAGATCCACTCTGACCACCCACCTCGCGATGACGCCATACCCAGGCAGAGGCCACATCAACGCCCACATGAATCTCTGCAAGCTCCTCTCTCTAAAAAACCCCAACATTCTCTGTTTGATTCTGGACGAGTTGACTCAGTTGGTGGGTATCTTGATGTGGTCCGAAAATTGCAGAAGGAAACTCACTGTGTTGTTTGTGAACAGAGAGGGAAGAACGAGGATTTGTGGGAATTGGTGAAATGAAAGAGGAGAAGAGGATGATCATGGTGGAGATGATCAAATTTGGCCTCCCACCCCGAATTTGTAATTTGTCTGCTAATTTACGCCATTGACGAAAAGCTATTGTTTCTTTTCCTCTGTTTTTGAAAGAGCGTGGTGGGGAGATTGTCGATTACATTCCCGGAGTTTCGAAAAACCGTCTCGTAGATCTTCACACTTTCTTCTCCGGCAATGGCCTCAAAGTCATTGGATTAACACATGACGCTATGCGTGTTCTATTGACAAAGCCCAGTTTTCTCATCTCGACCTCTGTTTACGAGCTTGAATCCTCTCAAAATGCCCACAAACCACTCTTCTCAATTTCTCATCTTGGAAGAAGAAAAGGGAGTGGGAGGCCGCTGTTGAAAGGATGAAGAAGGCGGCGACGGCGGCAATGAAGGGAAGGGGAAGAAAGATAAGGAAGGGGAAGGGGAATCGACGGTGGGGAAGGAGAGAGAGACTGAGATAAATTAATATTTTAATAATTTTAACGTGCCACGTCAGCATCGTTAAAAAAATTAACGGTGGAGGGACTAAATTGAACTATTTCCAAAATAGTGGGGACTTGATTGTTCGATTTTGAAACCTAGGGACCTATTAGAAACTGACCTAAAATATGAGGGACCAAAAAGGTATTTTACCCAAGTAAAAATAAAGAGATAAGGAGATAAATTAGTGGGATGATGATCTTGATCTAGATTTTTTTTTTCCAAAGGTTTTACTTAAAACTTTGTAAAAGTAATTTACAAGTAAACAATCCAGAAAATTCATAAGATGAAACTAAACTATTAATTAAATAAACCGCAATTGTCCTCCACAAGTTTCATATCATGAATTCTTGCATGTAACTTCATTCTTTATCTTATCAAATAAAACTTTCTCACCATCTCAATAAAAAAAATATAAATATAAAAAAATGGGAAAATTTTATTTTTGATCATAAACATAGCTGGTTGTATCAATTTTAACCTCGGATTTTCAATTTCATCAAATTGAACCCCAAACTTAGCAAGTTCTATAAATTTTAACAATGAACTTTCAATTTCATTAAATTGAACCTCAATTTAGCAGGTTGTATCAATTTTAACCTCAAACGTGCATCATAAGTGTTGCAATGAAAACCTTCAATTACTTTCTGTTTGAGCCACTGTTAAAACTCGTAATTGAATATTTCCTCATTTTCTTAATTCACATTGTACCTGAATTGGTTTCTTATAAAAAATTTATTAGAAAAAATTTTTATTTGCACAAATTTTTAATGCCTGAGAAGTTGTACATGAGTTTTCTTTTATTTTCTTCCTATTGTTCCCCCTTTCCAATTTTCCAATTTTCCTTTTATTTTTTATTTTTAAAAAAACATTTTCTTTCTCCTTTTACAAGATGCTTCCACCCTTTCCAAATTTCCCAATTTCCTTTTTATTTTATTTCAAGCTTTTCATCAAAATAACTATTATATCATATGTGCAATTGTTAGAGGATTAATACTTTCTTTTATTTTATATGTTAGCCTTTTCATTTGTTTTCTTTTTCAAGTGCGGTAGGTATTACACAATACATATCTTCTTTTGAACTAAAAAAAGTAGAACACCATTTCCAAGGACCATTTCCAAGGACATTTAATTGCACGTATATAATTAAAAAAACCACTCTCTATGGCGGATCAGATCTTAGTCATAGCCACATCTTCGTTTGGTATGGCCTTGTTTTTTTTAAACACAGACGTGCATTGTGTTGCAAGGTTGGCCGCAAATCTTCACTCTAGTTTCGATCATCTCCATGGGTGTTGTGGATCATGGTAGAAGGAGCATATTTTTTGGGCTCCCAATTTTGCCTCTCTTAAATGAGGGTAGGTGTTAAATGGTTGTTGCTTAATTAATTCCATTTATGTTTAAAAAAAAACCACTCCCTATATTAATTTCAAAGTCGTACAAAGAAAAATAGCTTTTCAACCAAATTTTCCACCAAAAAAGATGCCCCAAATTTGAACCATATTCATTAAATAATACCCAAAATCGAAACACAAGTTCTAATTGTCGGGTATCTTTTGTTGACTCAGGATTCTAATGTCTTCGATTAGACGGTCAAAGTTGACATAAGATGATCCATCAGGGTTCACACTTCGTGTTGCCAAATTAGCCATCTCAGTCGCCGATCTCATGAACTCCTCCTTCCTATTCACCATAACCTCATTCACCATTTTGGCCACAGTTTGTCTATCGCACAAATCCTTCATATCCAATCCCAACTTCCACACATTGCTCACAAATCTACTGTTCAACTGCTGATCATATCCATCCGACCAACAAATCATCGGCTTCCCCGCTACAATACTCTCCAAAGTCGAATTCCAACCACTGTGAGTCAAGAATCCTCCAACTGCTTCGTGGGAAAGCACTTCCTCTTGCGGAGCCCACCCCACCATGTACCCTCTCTCTCTCGTCCCCTCCTCCAACTCCGCCGGAATTTCAATCTCCCCATTTTTTCCCGTCACAAGGTCCGGCCGAACAACCCACAAGAAATTCCTCCCGCTGTTGACCAACCCATGCCAGAACTCCATGAGCTCGCGATTCCCCATTACCGTAATGCTTCCAAAACTGACGTAAATGACGGACCCCGACGGTTGGGAGTCCAGCCAGGGCAAACAGCTCCGGTCGACCTCTAAGAGATTGTTCAAAGATTCTGCTTCGTTGGAGAGTTTGGCTTTGAGGAGGGCGTGAAGGGGTCCAATGGGGTAGATTTTGGGGCATAAAGTTCGAAACTTTGAGATAATGGGTCCTTCCAAATCTTCGAATGAGTTGAAAATGAAGGCGTCGAATTTGGTGCACCGTATTGATTGATTCACAACGAATTGGAGAATTGGGTCGTTATTGGGGTCAGCAGCTCGGCAAAATCCAGGCAGATCTCTGCATCTGAGAAGATTCTCCATACCCGGAACGTTATCTATAATTCTATCCATATCTTCCTCTCCTACACAAATTCGAAATCAGCTAACCTGAGCATAGTTTAAATTTCGAGATTACAACAGGTAACACGTACCTTTAATGGGGAGTTGTCCGTGTTGGATGAGATCAGGAATAGAGAGAATGGCCCAAGAAGAACACACGCTTATAGTACGCAAACAAAAAATGGGAACTTTAACAAAGTGGTCGTCAATGTCGACAAGGAAGCTGAAGAAGCCGTCGAGAACAACGCAGTCGAGATCCGGACCGAAATGGGCCGAAGCCACCATGTCTCTGAAGGCGGGCTTGGTTACGGAAGTGAATGAGGTGATCATTTCAGGAAAGTGGTGGGAGAAGGTCCGAGGGTGGGGCTCGGGAAGGCCGTCGGTGATGGTGCAGAATTGGAAGGCCGGAAAGCGAGAGAAGCGAAGGAGGACGTCGGAGTGGTGGGTGAGTTGGCGGTGGGAGTGTTCGGTGGTGAGGAAAGTGACTCGAATGGCAGCTAGAGAAAGGAGCTCGGCGAGCTTGAGCATGGCGTTGATGTGGCCTTGGGCGGGGGCGGGGAAGAGAAGAACGTGGGGGGTTTTTTGTGGTTCCATGGCGTTTGATTTTGAGGTTATGGTGGCTGGGATTTTATTGGGGAATGGTGGCTAGCCGAGCTTGTTTATTTTTTTTTTTTTTTTTTTTTTTTTTTTTTTTTTTTTTTTTGTGGTGATGAATGTATTATGTGAAGTTCTACTGAGCAGCCAATTGTGGAAGGCCTTGGAGTCTTTTGGTGTACATCTATATGGGGCGTTGTTTTCAATGGTTTCATGCCGACAAAAACTTCGCTGCAAAATGGCTGTAGCCAGCTCATTTACGTGAGCCAGCCAGTAACAATTTAAGTCCTGTTTGATAATCATTTTGTTTTTGTTGTTTGGTTTTTGAAAATTAAATCTATAAACACAACACTATTTTTATTCAGGAGCTTCTTTGTTTTTTATCTACATCTTTTTCCATGTTTTAAAAAACTAAGCCAAATTTTGAAAACAAAAAATAGTAGTTTTCAAAAATTTGTTTTTGTTTTTGGAATTTGGCTAGGAACTCAAATGTCTCCTTAACAAAAAAAAACAAAAAAACAAAATGGTTATGCCATAAGGATTTTTTAATTAACATTTTAGATCTTCATTAATGTATACGTGGTCTAAAAAAAGAGCACTGATGTAAGAGACAAACTACAAATGTGCCATTTTTTTAAAGAAAGACCATTAATTTTAGTCTGTTAATAGGCCAAGAAACGGGACTTAAAAAAAAAAAAAAAAAACATGTGGCTTTCTCGGTACTACATACTAGCGTATTGTCGCTTTCATCAATGCTGTTTTTTTCTTATTCACTTATCTTCTTCCTTCAAACCTCACTTCAACGAAAAATCGCATTGCAAACACCTAAAAATTTCTCCATTACAACAGCCGCCTCAACCCCACCAACATCTTTCACTTTTCCAACGCTGTCGACCCTAGTTGTCTTATTGTTTAAGTTATTTTTTTTGTTCTCTTTTCAACTTATGATAGATCTCAACATATTGAATGTTACGACAGAAAACGTAATCAACTTAACAAGAATGAAATGACGAAGAAAAACAACACACAAATTTACGTGATTCAGTGTTAGCTATGTCCACGGACAGAGGAAGAGAACGATCTTATTTATGAGGAGTATTTAGATTAGACCCCGTACTTGGTCATTCGGAACGCTTCATATTAGATTCAAGGCAAATCAACGGTTGGATTTTTTTTTTTTTTTTTTTTGGTTTAACTTAAGCTTGCAAAAGTGTATAAGAATGTTGGATTTGTTGTATTTTTTTTATTATTTTTTTAATGTTAGAACGTTGGATTGTTGGATTGTTAGATTTTTCATTTAATTTTTTTTGGAAAATCCTTAGAAATGGCAAAAAAATTACTGGGTAGTTTTGAAAAATGGCCAAACCGGATTTTTTAATGAAAAAGGGCTAAACCGTTTTTTTAACCTATTTTCATGAGTATTGTCTTTCCAATTATACCCTTGAGTCAACTTCCAGATTTAATTTAAAAAACAAACAAACAAAACAAAACAGTTTATCTATAAATCATGGAATTACAGTATCTATCTTCTCTCTTCTCTCCCTCAAAATTCAAATTCAGATTTTATCTTTATTAAAACTAAAAGATTACATAGAAATTAGGTTTTCATTTTTAATTTTCGATTAGATTCTTATATTTTAATTATCTAATTAGCATCTTCATCGTTTTTCCTAACTTTTTGCCCTCCATCGATTTTTTGCTTTGTCGTTCATATCACCATTGGAAGGGTTATTGATCTACATCATAGGTATGTTAAATACGGTATTTTATATTTATCTATCATTATTTTTCTCTTTGTATCCTATTTTCCAACACAAAGTATTTTTTTTATTTTTTTTTTCAAAGTGGTTCCAAACGAAAACTTTTGGAGGAAGAAGCATTTGGAGGGAGGTGTGCCCAAAAGAAAATTGGAGGTTTGTCAAGAATTTCGTTTGTAATGGTTCGAAGAAGATGAGAATGAGAAAGACCACACAAAACGAAGAAAATTGGAAGAATCTCAAGGTTTTCGATTTTTTTTTTTATAAAAAAAACAAGGTGAGAATACTCAATCCCAATTTTCGAATTAGATTGGAGGAAAATAGTGAGTAATGATTTTTTCTTGTTTTTAGATGATTTGATGTTTATTATAGTAAATTATTAGTTTACTATATACACTGTATTTGCATAATTTGTTTACTGAATACACTGTATTTGCATAATTTGTTTACTGAATACACTGTATTTGCATAATTTTTCTTTTTAAAAAACTTGAATGTTTTTTATTGTTCCAGTAACCATTGGTGAGTAATGATTTCTTCTTATTTTTTAATATTGAAATTATTTGCAAGTTTACCGAATAAATACCCAACTAGACAATATTTGGTGAGGGTTTGGAAAAGAAAATAGGGTTTTGTGTTAAATGAATTTAGTAATTTAAATACACAAGTTAACCGATTCAATCATTTTCATGGACTCCTTATTTTTAAGGTAAGAGTTAACAATTTTTTTTTAAATTCTACAACTATCTCCCTTAATTCGTGTTAATTAGTTTTTTTTTTATCTTATTTGTTATATATATTATGTAATTACATCTATAAAATATGAGTCTATAACTACATAAAAATAAGTTTAAATTTGAGTATATATACTCACATTTAACATAAAATCAGTAACCATAACCCATGAGCGTGAAATTATGATTCACATAGCCAAAGTGACCATAACTCCGCTGTAATTGGCATATACCATCGACCACCAGATAATCCCCCTACTCCCAAATGTTGTTGAACTAAAAAAAAATGATCGACATTAAAACATTTAAAAAACACTAACTAAGGTTGCATTCACCAAGGGAGGGGTCAAGCCAATTGAATCATTACCTACCACCATTTAATAGAGCAATGAAATTCTACGCCTTTCCAAAGAACTCATTTGGTTTGAAACTCTCTTGCATGGTTGATTCTTTTCAATATTAAGCTTCATCTTCATCTTTTTCAACCTCTTGTGCTGTTCAAAATATGCTCAAAATTTGCTCTGTCACAATTCCTATCTCATTTGCAAGGTATATACATATACCTACCGTCATTTTTGCTTCTGAAAATCAAATGCATTAGATATTTTTCCTCCCTACCACTTACTACATTTTTTTCCCTTTCATTTCACCGGAAAGGTTTTATTATTATTATTATTATTATTATTATTATTATTATTATTTTGACAACAACAGAAAGGTTTTTGTTTCTTCATCTTCGAGGGGTGCAAGCGGGTTGTTTACTTGACAAAGGAATACTGAAAAACCAGAACCGAATTGTTTACTTGACAAAGGAATACTGGAAACCGAAGCCAAACCGCCTTACTGTGAAAATAGTACCGAACCGAACAACACAACTGACAGTTTGGTCAGTTTGGCTGGTGGTTCACCGATTTTTATATGCAGGTTGCAAGTCGAGTATGAGGTTTCGTGGCCCGCTTACATTTTTTTTTGGGTAACCAGATAAATGGCCATTTTAAATTAGATGTTTTGAAAAAAGGTCATGTTTACAATTTGAGAAATGGTCAAAAGCTAATTTTAGTAATTTTTTTACAACAAAATAGACGGAAATACTGCCTCTGCCCCAAATCTTAATTTAGAAATAAATTAAACCAAAATACACCAAACATCTAGCTTTGTTACAAATTAATTCAACCGGTAAATCAATAACAAACTTTCAAAATAAAAAAAATATAAATCTGAGAACTTAAATTTAAAACAAAAGATTTGAATTCAAATCAGAGAGAAAAAATAGGAGAGAACAAAAAAAAACACAGTATATTGGAAAAAAATAAAATACACTATAAACAAGGGAGAAAATGTAACTTTGTTAGAGATTAATTCAACAGCTAAATCATTAACAAACTTTCAAAATAAAAAAATATAAATCTGCGAACTTAAATTTAAAACAAAATACTTAAATTCAAATCAAATAGAAAAAATAGGAGATAACAAAAAACACAGTATATTGGAAAAAAATTAAAATACACTATAAACAAAGGAGAAAATCTAGCTTTGTTATGGATTAATTCAACGGCTAAATCAATAACAAACTTTCAAAATAAAAAAATATAAATCTGTGAACTTAAATTTAAAACAAAAGATTTAAATTCAAATAAGAGAAAAAAATAGGAGAGAACAAAAAACATTGCAAAATGAAGAAATGGAAGAACAACCTCATGCATCTATTTTAAAATGCTAGTAATATATCTATCATTTGACATCCATCATTTTGATTTGCACCCTAAAACATCAAATCAAAATAAAGTATAATTTGAAAACAATAATATCACTATAGATGAAAATGAATTTAAAGAAATTTAGATGAAAATGAATCCCAATTGCATTTGACATCCATCACTTAAATTTTTCGCATTTTTCGCATCCCATTTCAAAAAAGAAAAAAGAAAAGGCTCAAACTCTTCACATTCTTCTTGGAAAACCCTCCTTCAAAAACCTCATTCCAAACAAAAAAAGGAGTGCTTACCGTTTGGCGAAAAAAAAAACCCAACCAATTGAGCTTCTTCTTCGAAACCCTTCTTCGAAAACCCATCAATCTCCTTCAAGCTTCTTCGATTCTTCAAGTATTCTCCGCAAATAAACTCATTCTCCTTCAAGCTTCTTCTCCTAACCCGATTCTCAAACCCCTCGAAAGATTTACACTATACACACATTCCGAAGAGGTTGTGTCGACATTCCAAGGTATGCATGCTTCGATTCTCTTCTAACTTTTTGGTTTATATAGATATAAACTATTTTTTCGAAAGTTACCTGAGCAGCCGGTTGTAAACCAACAAGTTCTGCTATACCTATCACAGTGATGAATTTGTATAAATAGTGATAGGGTCTAAGAAATAGAGATAGATCGAGGTAACTCACTTGTAATCTTGCTTGATTTCTTCCCCTGTATAAAGAAAGCTCTCCTTAAGAGTGGATGTAGGCCATCTAGCTGCCGAACCACTATAACTGTTGCGTCTTCTATCTTCTCTCTTTGACCTCCATTGTTTTCCTTTCTTCTGCTAGCTTTGCATGTGTTCTTTCAGCTTGAGAGTGATTGTGGTAACCTGAATTCGAAGAAGAAGAGTTGAGTGTTGTTCTTTTTGAGTGCTAGTGTCCAAAGTGCTTGTGAGTGGAGTGCACGTGGTATAATTCTAGTTCCAACATTTTCCTTACAAATAGGACCGAAGCTAGGACCCACCATTTTAATAAGAAAATGAAGAGAGAGAATTGATGCTGTAAAATCTTCTAGAAAACCAAAGCCAAAAAACGTATATTTTGGGAAGACAAGGAGGATTTGATTCTGTAACTATCATTCCTTGATTCATGGAATTGGAGGTTACAAAATTTCATTTTTTTTTTTAAATATCATTCGACGACTGCACAAATATAGGAGAGACGTGGGAAATGACTCGAGGGTAAAAATGGAAGTTCTCATCCCACGAAAATAGGTTAGAAAACCGGTTTGACCATTTTTCATTAAAAAATCCGATTTGGCTATTTTTCAAAAATAGCCTGTAATTTTTTTGCTATTTCTAAGGATATCCGTTTTTTTTTAAGTATTTATTATGATGAGTCGAGCCGATAGGAAGCTGACACTTTGATGGGTTGGGCCAATTTCCCATAATAATATGACTAAAAAGTTGGCCATTTTAAAATGGTTGTTTTGAAAAAAGGCCATTCGGGTTTGCAATTTGAGAAATGACCAAAAGCTATTTTTAGTAAGAAAAATTTGGCAACAAAGTGGACGAAAATACCCCTATCAAAATTTTAATTCAGAAAATAAAATAGACCAAATACACTACAAACAAGGGAGAGAATCTAGCTTTCTTACCGATTAATTCAACTAGCAAATCAATAACAGAAATGCAAACTAAATAGAATATAAATCCGGCAACTAAAATTTAAAACAAGATATTTGAATTCAAATCAGGGAGAAAAAATAGGAGGACTTAAATATTTGAAAAAAGTAAAGAGCTTTACCAATTACAACTAAGATTCAATAAAAATGAAGAACAACTTCGTTCATCTAAAATATATTTCAGACACCAAATCAAAGAAGAAAAAATCAATTCACGCATACTGACCTAAAAAATCAATTCACGCATACTGCTTGCAAAATAGAGATTCAGCTAAAATTTAAGATGAACACCTAAAACATCAAATCAGAAAGGATTTACCCGTATATGAGCTTCAATCTCAAAACCAATTGGCAATGAGTGAATGTGGGATCCTTACCATTTTTGGATCGGTGGAGTGACAAACTTATATATTATGAGATCTCCATCAATCTTTTCAATGTGGGATCCTCAACACAAATACACACAAATCTAAAGAGTTGAAATAGGGTTATAATTTAACCCTTCAAAGGAAACAAATCCATAAACTTTTTTTAGAAATTAGAAGTCTCAAAAACACAGAAGCTCTCTACCGTTGTTTATTGGCTGCCAGCAATCTAATCTCCTGTACAAGACGATCAAAATCAGCATAGGAGGATCCACCTGGACTCACACTTCGTCTTGCCAAATTAGCCATCTCTGTCGTTGATCTCATGAATTCATCCTTCCTATTCACCATAACCTCATTCACCATTTTGGCCACAGTTTGTCTATCGCACATATCCTTCATATCCAATCCCAACTTCCACACATTGCTCACAAATCTACTGTTCACCTGCTGATCCGCCACATACGACCAACAAACCATCGGCTTCCCCGCTACTATGCTCTCCAAAGTCGAATTCCAACCGCTGTGAGTTAAAAACCCTCCAACTGCTTCGTGGGAAAGCACTTTCTCTTGTGGAGCCCACCCCACCATGTACCCTCTCTCTCGAGTCCCCTCCTCCAACTCCGCCGGAATTTCAATCTCTCCATTTTTGCCGGCCGTCACAAGATCCGGCCGTGCAACCCACAAAAACTTCCTCCCGCTGTCGACCAACCCATGCCAGAACTCCATCACCTTCTCACTTCCCATTACCGTAATGCTTCCAAAGCTGACGTAAATGACGGATCCCGGCGGCTGATCGTCCAGCCAGGCCAAGCAGCTCCGGTCGACCTCCCACAGATTGTTCAACGACTCTGCTTCGTCGGAGAGTTTGGTTTTGAGAAGGGCGTGAAGGGGGCCGATGGCGTAGAGATTGGGGCATAAAGTTCGAATCTTGGACAGAATGGGGCCTTCCAAACCTTCGAATGTGTTCAATATGAGGGAGTGAAATTCGTAGCTTCGTCGGGTTTGTTCGACAATGAATTGGAGAACAGGGTCGTTTGTGTCTGTCACCCGGCAGAAACTTGGGAGGTCTCTGCATCTCAGAACATTCTCCATTCCTGGTACGTTTGTTATCACTCTGTCCATGTCTTCCTCTCCTGTATTTAATTTTACATGTATGGAACTTGGTGTAGTTATTGAAATTATTGAAGCTTCATTAGCCTAAACGACATATTCAATCTTCCTCGATTTAGTAAACAATTTAGTCCTGAATTTTAATATGTTGAAGTTTGGTCACTCTACTGGAAAATTTTTAATCAAAATGAAGTGTTAACGACTTAATTTTTGTAGTTCATAAATGGTCCTAATCAAGTTATCAATCTATATACATTAAGAAGTTCCATTAAATCTTAATAATATTTTTGGATTAAATTGTTACAAATTTTAAAGTTATAGAGACTAAATTGTTTTTTTAGAAGTAGAGACTAAATTGTTACATATTAAAGTTTATGAACTAAATTGTTACAAAATTGAAACTACAAGAATTAAATTATTATAAACTAAAGTTCAAGAAGTAGGTTCCGTTTGATAAGTATTTGGTTTTTTATTTTTTGTTTTTGAAAATTATGCTTATTTTCATCCAATATCCTTGCAATGCAATGGTTTCCATCCTTGTTAAAAACACACTTAAAGTTACTAGCCAAATTTAAAAAAAACAAAAACAAGTTTTGAAAACTATTTTTTCTAGTTTTCAAATTTTGACTTGGGTGGGAAGGGGGTAAATAACAGAACAAAGAAAGGTGGGAGTGCTTTCAAAAACCAAAAACAAAAAACCAAATGGTTATCAAAAGACTTAAATTATTATTATTTTTTGCATTTCTGTTTCCTACCTACCAAACATAGAATGACAGTGAACAGAAGTTTTTTCTTTTTTTCTTTTTTTCTTTTTACAACTTTGTGAGGAGGAGATTTGAACCGCATCTGATTAATACACAATTGAACTATACTCCGAAAATTATTCAATTTAGTAGGTAAGCATATTCCAATTATTTCAATTTAAACTTGCCTTATAACTTTGAACTGAACACAAATATTTCATTTAAACTGAAGTAAAGACTAAACAAACACTCAGCAGTCAGCGCACAGAATAGAAATTAATTACTTTCAATTGTATATCTTACTTAGTAAGTCTAAGAAGTAAGAAGATCATGGAGTACCTCGAAAAGGAAGCTGGCCGTCTTCAATGAGATGAGGAACAGAAAGATAAGCCCAGATCGAACAACCACTGATCGTACGGAAACCAAGAACAGGTATCTGAATTTCAGCGTCGTCAGCATCGACAAGATACTTAAAGAACGCATCGAGTATAACGCAAGTGAGATCGGAGCCGAAGTGGCCCGAGATCAGCGAGTCTCTGAAAGTCGGCTTGGTGACGGTCTGGAAGGAGGTGATGATCTCGGCGACGTAGTTGAAGGTCCGAGGGTGGTCCGGCGGAAGGCCGTCGGCGATGGTGCGGAAGCGGAAGGCGGGGAAGCGAGAGAAGCGGGAGAGGACGTCGGAGTGGTGGGTGAGTTGGTGGTGGGAGTGAGGAGTGTTGAGGAAAGTGACGCTGACGCCGGCGAGAGAAAGAAGCTCGGCGAGCTTGAGCATGGAGTTGATATGGCCTTGTAAGGGAAGGGGAAAGATTAGAACGTGGGGAGCTTGTGCTTCTGGTTCTCCTTCCATGGCTATCGACTGATGGGAGTACGTGTGATTTAGAACAAACGCCAAACTTGTCTTAAATCATGTTTCAATTTTATTTTTTTTTTGGAAAGAAATAATGTTTCGATAACTTTCTTGGACTAGTAATCTATTCCAAATAAAGAAGTTGTCCAGATTTGGTTCGGTTTTTTTAATTTTCATTGTTTTTATTATCATTATTGTTTTTTTTAGAGTACAATTATCTTTATTGTTTTTCTTTCCCTTATTTTATTTTCGCATTAATTTTAGATGGTTTTATTTTGAATTTGATTTTAGTTGTTTTATTTTAATTTTAATTTAATAACAATTTAGTCATTAACCTTTTAGAATTGTGTTAATTTGGTTCCTGATAAGTGTTAAATAGATCGAACTTTCAATTCTTAACTCAAAGAAGATAAGAAGAAGAAAAGGAGGAAAAAAAAGAGGAGAGAGAAGAAAAAGAAAATTCGTAAAGGTGTGTGCCCACCTTCCTTTTCAATTATTTATTTTATTTTATATTTATTTATTATTTTATTAATACTTATTTTTATTTTTATTTTTTCGATTTTACAGTTTTATCTCTATTCTTTTGTAATTTGGGTTAATTTTCATCTAAGATCTTCTAATTTAAATTTTAAATTTGGATATCTTGTTGTTCACACGTAACTTCGAAGATTGAGACACGTGGAATAAATAATATATTGTATTAATGTTGTATGCGTGTGGGTGTACAATCTCTAACTTTAATCCTCTGATTCTCTCTCTTGTGTGTGGATGTGTTTCACTCGAGGGCTGGAATGCTTGATCTCGAGTCTGAAGCTAGCTTCAATGGATTCTTGGAGCTTGAAGTCTTCCAGTCTTGAAGAAGTCTTCAGTCTTCAAGAAGTGTTGATGTCTTGAAGAGTCTTTGATCTTCAAGGAATGTTGAAGTCTTGAAGAGTGGAGGTGTCGATGTTTGAAGAGTATTTGATCTTCAAGGAGTGTTGAAGTCTTGAAGAGTGTTTGGTCTTCAAGAAGCGTTCAACACTTGAATTTATGGATTGCAGAGAGTCTTCGGTCTTCAGACTTGGTGGAGTCTCTCTGAATTCTCTGGTTCTGCTTGAGAGCTTTAAAATTTTGAACTCTTGTCTTTGTGAGAGTCGAGAATTTCTGAACCCCTGAAATGGAGAAGAACCCCTCTATTTATAGAGTTCTCGCTGGATGGGCCTTGGTGACTTTTGGGCCTAACAACTTGGACTTGCTTTATTGGTTTTGGGTTCAATTATTTGGTCTATCTGGTTTATATTTGACCCAAAACCATATGACCCAAATATTTAAAAGACTCAATTTTTTATCCAATTAATTATTTTGTTAATTAATTGGTCAAATTAATTAATTTGATCAAAATAATTTATTTTCTAATTTATTGATCAAATAGAAATTTTGCTCTTTAAATTTATAATTGGCCAACTTTGTCTTCAAATTAAATTTGGGACACATGTCAATTTATAATTGGTCCCAAATTTAATTATTCGTAATTTTGTCATTAATTTTAGATAATGACGTGGCAATTTGTGATTGGACAAAATTTCTCCTTCAACAAATGCCCCATTTTCGAGATTTAGGCACAAGTTATGTGAGGTGAATCTCGAAAAAGATATTTTAGAATAAAAGTGCAAGGTATTTGTTCTTGACTTCGACTCCATTTGGTGTGTCAATTTAATCAAAATATGAATTTTGGTCAAAATTTTGATTTTTTTTTATTTGACACACTTTTATCGCCAATTAATCAAAATTTGAAGTTTGGTCAAAATTTTGATTTTCCTTATTTGGCAGCAAACTTTGATTTGAACTTAAGTTTGGACAAACTTTGGTTTATGTCAAAATTTTGATTTGAGGTAAAATTCTATCCAATTTTAACTTGCATTTGGAATAGAATTTGAGGTTTGGACTCTGGTCCACTTGGGATAAAATTTGGATTATGCCAAACTTTTGGCTGAGGTAAAATTCTATCGAATTTTATCTTGCATTTGGAATAGAATTTGAGTTTGAGACTTTGGTTGATTTTGGGTTTGACAAGATTTGGATTGAGAATAATATGAGTTGACTGAATAACATATATATATATATATATATATTAACAAGCGAATGTTAATCAAAAGACTTGAATAGTCTATTGGTTTAATAGTCAAGCTACATATTTAAAGGTCATGGGTTTAATATTATTTTTGCACTCACCTTTTAGAGAACTTCATAACGTAGTTCAATATTTTTTTTGCACTGACCTTTTAGAACAGAGAACTTCATAACGTAGTTCAATATTTTTTTTGCACTCGCCTTTTAGAACAGAGAACTTCCTCTTCATACGTGAGAGAACTTCATCTTCATACGTGAGAGAACTTCCTCTTCATACGTGACGGGATGTTACTTTGAAGCTTCTTGTCGCTGTTTACTTCATCGAAAAGTTTCACCTCTAAGTTATACATCTTTCTTTTAGGTTGATCGCTTGTTACTTTGAGACGATAAAAAACAGATGTCGAAGGTTGACTTTTCTTTGATGTGGAGTCACTTAGCCTTTGGAAAGCTGAAGGTCGAGTGAAGGTGGACGTCGAACATTGATTTTCTTCTTTTGTCGCGGCCATACTCATTCTTTGGAATATCGAAGGATGAGTAATTGAAGGCTTGATGCGATCAAAGACGGATGTCCTTTGTTCACCCTTCTTGGAATTGTCAACTTCTTCTACATCGATGCAGTAGGAAGTTGCAAAGTTTTCTTTTTCCTTTTTGTGGAAAGTTTTGGAGAAGGATTTATTCAACATCACCAGTTGTTGAGGTTGAGAAAACTTTTTACTTCTCTTCCTCTTGGGTTGAAGTTTCTTAGGATCCTTCTTTCTTTGATGCTTGCTCTTTTCTTTGATTGTAGCAAGATTTGATTGAGCTACTTCATCAAGGTCGAGCTCAATTTTTCCTTCCATAGCAAGCTTTAGAATTAAGTCCTTTAGGACGAAACATCTTTCCACTTGATGACCAATAATTCGATGATACTTGCAATACTTGGGATCATCGACTTTCTCCATCTCCTCTGGTCGTTTACACTTAAGAAGCTTTATCAGTTGCGCTTCCAGTAGTTGTTCCAACATATCAGGGAAATGATAGATTTTCTTCTGTCTTTCCTTTAACGTTAAGTGATGTGCTCCATTTGTTTGTCGTTTTCCTTTCGAAGACGACTTGGGAAGGGTTGTGTTGACAACCATGGATTCTTCTTTAGCCTCTTCGTCATTCCTTCCTTCTTTTTTCATGTTAGGGAGGAGAAGGTCTTGGTTTTCTCGACTAGCAATACTTAGCTCCATATCGTGGGCACGAGTTGCTAGTTCTTCAAATGTGCAAGGCTTTATACCTTTAAGGATGTAGAGGAGTTCCCAGTGCATGCCTTGAATGCACATCTCAACAGAAGAGAGTTCAGTGAGACGATCTTTGCAATCTAGACTCATGGCTCTCCAGCGATTTATATAGTTAACATCGAGTTCACCTTTTCGTTGTTTAGTGTTGGTGAGCTCGAACATGCTAACGGTTCGTCTAGTGCTGTAGAAGCGATTCAAAAACTCTCTTTCGAGTTCCTCCCAACTGTCTATTGACTCAGATTCTAGATCAGTGTACTAGTCAAAAGCATTTCCTTTAAGTGTTCAAACAAACTGTTTGACTAGTAGGTCTCCTCGAGTGCCAGCGTTCTCGCATGTCTCAACGAAGTGGGCAATATGTTGTTTAGGATTGTCCTTTTTATCAAACTGCTGAAATTTTGGTGGCTGATACCTGATTGGTGTTCTCAAGTTATCAACCCTCTTAGTATAAGGTTTGGAATACAAGAGGGAATCTTGAGTAGATCCATCGTACTGAGCTCTGATGCAGTTTGTGATCATATCTTGGAGCTGTTGGATGGATAGTGAAGCGATCGAAGTAGAACACTGTGGCTGGTCATCTTGCACTATAGTCTTTCATTTGTCATGATTTTTTACGACTTGGATTTGACTTGATTCAGCGATACGTTGGCTCTCAATTTGGCTCTTTAGTTGCTCGATTTGAGAATCTTTTTCTTAAATCGCCTTCATCAAGGTGTTGATGTGCTCCTGCATCTCAGCCATTCTTTCTTCCATAGTTCTTGTATTAATCATCATGACAATCACTATGTCAGAATCATGTTCAAACAAAGGGTTATACTTAACAATAAACTTGTCATTAGTATATGTCCCCTGTAAGGCTGTTTCTTGGCCTCCAACGATAAAAGTTTTATTTTCTTCCAACGTCAGTTCATTGAAGCAACAATGGGCAGTAGAACCCACATAAGACTTGTTCATGACAACAACCATTGAAGAAGGCTTGAACAACATGTTTACACTTATGCTTTGAGATAAGAGAGAGAGATGAGAGGTAGAGATGGTCTCACTGGACGTGCCAATTTGTTCACACGTAACTTCAGGGACGATGAAGACACGTGAAATAAATAATATATTGTATTGATGTTTGAATGCGTGTGGGTGTACAATCTCTAACTTTAATCCTCTGATTCTCTCTCTTATGTGTGTGAGTGTGTTTCACTCGAGGGCTCGAACGCTTGATCTCGAGTCTGAAGCTTTAATGGATTCTTGGAGCTTGAAGTCTTCTAGTCTTGAAGGAGTGTTTAATCTTCAAGAAGTGTTGATGTCCTGAAGGGTCTTTGATCTTCAAGGAATGTTGAAGTCTTGAAGGGTGTTTGGTCTTCAAGAAGTGTTGAAGTCTCGAAGAGTCTTTGGTCTTCAAGAAGTGTTCAACACTTGAATTTATGAATTGTAGAAACTCTGAACTCTTGTCTTTGTGAGAGTGTAGAATTTCTGAACCCCTGAAATGGAGAAGAACCCCTCTATTTATAGAGTTCTCGCTGATGGGTCTTGGTGACTTTTGGGCTTAACAACTTGGACTTGGGCTTTATATGTTTTGGGTTCAACTATTTGGTCTTGGGTCTGGTTTATATTTGACTCAAAACCATATGACCCAAATATTTAAAAGACCCAATTTTGATCTAATTAATTATTTTGTTAATTAATTGGTCAAATTAATTAATTTGATCAAAATAATTTATTTTCTAATTAATTGATTAAATAGAAATTTGGCTCTTTAAATTTATAATTGGCCAACTTTGTCTTCAAATTAAATTTGAGACACATGTCAATTTATAATTGGTCCCAAATTTAATTATTCGTAATTTTGTCATTAATTTTAGATAATGAGGTGGCAATTTGTGATTGGACAAAATTTCTCCTTCAACACTTGTCAATTGATTTTAATCCAAACTTGTATGTCAATTTAAGTTTTTTTTAATTAAAATTAACCAATTTTAAGTTTTCCATCTTTTTTTTTCATTTTAAATTAGAGTTTTCAAGTTAATTTCGATTTCCCAAATAATACCAAAAATTTAATTTTGATAGTCTTGGTTGAGTTTCAATTTTAATCCCGATCATTTTTAAAGTTTTAATTTAGTTTTTATAATTTAGCTTGGTCTTAAACTCACAAATCGTCATTAACGTTCCATTATATGCCCAATCATATTGAATATATTTTCTTTTTTTTTTTTCTTTTTTTTTTGAAATAATGTATTTTCTTCTTTTTTTTTGTAACTGTTATAGGCAATTTTGGACCACCCCGATACACAAGGAGCTGACGAGGACAACCGGGGAGAAATCGGGCTGAAAGATGGACCAAGGAGGCAAAACCGGCAAATGGGACGGGCCAAGACCGAAGGGGTCGGGTTTTCGGCCCGACCCCCTGCTCGGCCTCGGCCCATGGCCGAGGCCGAGCATATGGTCGGCCTCGACCGTGGGCCGAGGCCGACCCTCGGCCCGCTCGTGCGGGCCGAGTCCGTTTGGTCCCGTCTGGTCCCCACCGCCTCTAGATGCCCCGGTTTCGCCTGGTTTGACCTAAAACGCCTCCGAAACCCTAAAAAGGCTAGGAGGAAGAACATGTATTTATATCCCTCTTCGCCACTGAAGAGGGGATCCCGAATTCTATCCCTAAACTATATTCTCTATTCTCTGTTTTCTCCTCTTGCTCTTACTTTTCCACGCCCTACCGTTCTGCTTGCTGACTTAAGCATCGGAGCCGGTGTGGCGAGCACCACACCGGTGTGCAGGTTTACTGTCTTGCAGGCCACGTCTTCCCCCCTCATCTACAAATTTACCGTTGGTGGCACGTGAAGGTCAGGTGAGATCCTCTGGCCAAAATCGACCATCAACAGTAACAATGAGTTGTTGCTTTCTTATTGGGGTGACTGAAGTAGACAGAATTAGAAGAAAAAAAAAAAGTAACGTTGGAATATTTATCAAAGGGGTGGATGAGATGTACGTGAACAATGTCTTTCCTGGGGTACTTTATCAAAGGGGTGGATGAGATGACGTGTGGCAAATGGATAAAGTTCACAAATATAGAAGGGACAATACTATGTTTATGGTTGTCTCGGTACTTTTCTGGACTGCTTGCACAGATAGCAAACTCAATTAAAATAATAGAAAAATTAGTAACATATTAAAATATTTGTAAAAATAGTAAAATTTAACATTAGTTCATCTAAATTACTAAAAAGTCCATCTGATATGATTACCTAGTCCGCCCAATCCGTTTTTTCCCTTCTTCTCGTTTCTATCAAATCTATCTGTGATATAATTCTTTTTTTTTTTTTTTTAATATATACCTTTTGGAGGTGTGAAATTCCGCATGTACACCTTATTGGAGGTGGAACGTAACGGGTAAGTATTTTTTAATAGAGGTACATGTAGAATTTCACACCTCCAAAATGTTAAAAAAAAAAAAAAAAGTTTTCAAAAGGTTAGGTCATTTATGATAAAGTTTTTGGATTT
The DNA here is from genome assembly GCA_036850905.1 of Luffa acutangula. Classification (NCBI taxonomy): domain Eukaryota; kingdom Viridiplantae; phylum Streptophyta; class Magnoliopsida; order Cucurbitales; family Cucurbitaceae; genus Luffa; species Luffa acutangula. Next base: position 9,244,580 of record CM072099.1, on the reverse strand, counting down.
AAGTCAATTATCCCAATTTCTAGTTATTTTTTACTAATTTACCTAATAATCTATATCAATACTTCTGTATCTATATCTATATCTATCTATACCATATTAAAAGATGCTTAAGAGGAGAAACTTTTGATTTCCTTTTATGTCCTTTTTAATTTTCAAATTCCTTATTTGTCCTTCCTATTTAATTATTCAATATTTTATTATTCAAATTCCCACGGGTAGATCATTCCCACGTTTAAGATTAAGAATTGGTTTAAAAAAATCTCCCTTCCCGTTATTTTTTTTAAAACAAAAAAATCTCATCTTCGATAAGATTAAGAATTTGTTTAAAAATAAATCTTGATTCTCACTTGTAGGTTGTTGTTTTTAAAAAAATCTCATATTTGATAAAATTAAGAATTGGTTTAAAAAAAAAAAATCTCATCTCCATTCCAAATTCTAATTGATTTTCGATGGTGAAAATTAGAAGATTTTTTGAATTGGTTTAAAAAACAAATCTAATCTCATCCTCGATAAGATTAAGAATTGGATTTTAAAAAATCTTGATTCTCACCTTTAGGGGGTTGTTTTTTAAAAAATCTCATATTTGATAAAATTAAGAATTGGTTTAAAAAAAAATCTCTATCTTCATTCCAAATTCTAATTGATTTGGATGAAAATTAGTAGATTTTTTGAATTGGTTTAAAAAATAAGGGTGTGTTTGGTTTAACTTTTCAAGTGTTTAATTTTGAAAATAAATCATTTTGAAAAAAAAATAGTGTTTGGCAACCACTAAAAATGACTTATTAGAAAATGAGATTGATAAATAAACCATTTTGAGAGAGAAACACTCAAAACCAACTTTTTAAAAAAGAGTCAAGTATACAATAACTTGGGTATAAAAACATCTCTAAGGAAATGTTGAGTGTTTAAATTTTAAACAATTTTTATACAAAATATTTTTTAGAAAATGCATTCTTGAAAAACATTTAAATTAAAATGTATTTCAAACGGACCCTAAATCTCATCTCATCTTAAGAATTGGTTTTAAAAAAATCTCTTTTGCATTTAGGTATTCTTTTTTAATAAAAAAAAAATCTCATCTTTGATAAGATTAAGAATTGATTTTAAAAAAAAATTCATCTTCATCCTCATATTTAATTATTAATTCTATTTCGTTTTCGGTGGTTATAATAAATAAAATTTTTAAAATAAAAAGATAATTTTATTTGGTTTTGAATTGTTTTGATTTTTCAAAAATAAAAAGATAACTTGAGTTTAATTTTCGATTAAATCAAATCATGTTTTAAAATTAAATTTGAAAAACTACAATTCAAATTAATTATTTTTAATTTTCAAAATTTTTAATTTAAAAAAATTTATCATAACCACCCGATTCACTTGAACCATATAAATAGTGGTCTAAACCACCACGAAAAGAGATGGAGTGAAGTTTTTGTGATGCATGAAGAATTAAAAAAAGTGATTCCTACTCAACGTAAGTGGGAGAAATTTCTACTCAAGGGAGAAGGCTCATTCCTACTCAATGTAAGTGTAATTAACTACTTATGCTTTAAAAGGTATTATAACACGTGCAACGTACGTAATTTCAAACTAGTTCTAACAAAAAGCACAATGTAAAAATATTCGAAAACTATTAATTTTAAAAGTCAAGTTTTTCACAAGATTAAGTTTGATCGACGTACAAAATTGACTATTAAATATTTTGCTAAAGTTCACATATTTCAACAAAAAAAACAACTCTCATGATTTTTTTTTTCCTAAAATCATATATCAATTTTATACCATACATTTATTTTATAGTGATTCGACAAACTTGATTTAAAATAATAATACGAATAAATAAATAAATAAATAAATAAAATTCAACCAAGTAGAGAGTATTTTTTTTAGCGATCTTTCAAATAAAAACTTATCATAAGGTAAAATTTATAACATTTATTCGGGTGTAGCAAATAAGTGTTATAATCTCCTAAAGAAAATATTGTTAAAAAAAAAAATCTCCTAAAGAAAATAATGGAATTTTTTTTTTTTTTTTGTCATAGCAAATACAATAATATAAGTGATATTATTAAATTAATATAATTCAACATATATACTACGTGTTGATGGTCAGATTTGGTCGGGAGGAACTCACCTGACCTTCACGTGCCACCAATGGTAAATTTGTTTGAGAGGGAGGAAGACGTGACCTACAAGACAGAAAACCTGCACACCGGTGTGGTGCTTGCCACACCGCCTCCGATGCTTAAGTTAGAAAACGGAAGGAAGAGAGCAAGAGGAGAGAGTAGAGAATAGAGTTCGGGATCTCATCTTTAGTGACGAAGAGGGGTTTAAATACCTGCTCATGCTCCTAGGGTTTTTAGGAATCAAGAGGCGTTTCGGGATGAACTAGGCAGAACCGAGGCGGCCAGAGGCAGCAGGGACCGAAAGGAGCCGGACGAGCTCGACCTCGGCCTCAGGCCAAGATCGACCATATGTGGCCCGACCCTTTGGTCTGGTTTTCCTCTGGTCGGTTTCTGGTCCTATCTCTACCCGGTTGTCCTCGTCAGCTTCTTGTGTTTCGGAGTGGTCCAAAACTATATATAACACTACATTACGTTTATGTGTATCATTCCTTCTTTATTGAATTTTACTATTACGGATTTTGGTAATCTTTTTCTATGCCTCATGTTGTATTTTACTATACTTGCACAGAAATGTAAAATTACAAGATTTTTTTTAGGATAAAATTACAAGAAATTAGACATTATTTAAATTGATGTTATATGTGTTAATATCACTATCTGTAAGGCTAATTACCAAATTAACGCTATCATTTTTCACTGCCATGCCTTCCCTTTGTGGATTTCAAGTCTGAATCCGATTATTTGGGCTTTCTTTTTGGATTTCAAAGCCTCCCAATTTGGCTAGCCCAAGTTCCAACTGCCCCACTATCGGTGCCCATGAACACTGCTAAAGCTTATTTTATTTTTATTTAAGTTTTATTACGAGTTTAGTCGTTGAACTATGAGGGTTGTATCAATTAGGTTTTTGAACTTTAAAAAGTGTCTAATAGGTCCCCGAACCTTTAATTTTATTTCTAATAGGTCTCTGAACTTTAAAAATGTCTAATAAATCCCTAAACCTTCACTTTTGTTTTCAATAGATCTCTGAACTTTAAAAATGTCTAATAGGTCATTGAACTTTTAATTTTGTGTCTAAGAAGTTCTTGACATATTCGAGATTTTTTTAAAATTAACCAATCTACTATTTATTAAATTGAATTTTATGCCTATTGAGACTTTAGATTTCCAATTTTGTATCTGGTAGACTTGTGAATTTTAAAAAATGTTGAATAAGTCAATGACTTATTAGATGCAAAATTAAAAGTTGAGAGACCTATTGAACACAAAAGTGAAGTTTAAGGACCTATTGAATACATTTTAAAGTTCAGAGACTAAACATGTAATTTAACCTCATTTTTATTTTGAATACAATGGTTAAGATGAGAATTTCGAACATTCAACTTGTAGAAAATTTTAGGGTTTCTTGCACAGATAGCAAACTCAACTAAAATAATAGCAAAATTAGCAACATATTAAAGTATTTGTAAAAATAGCAAAATTTAACATCCAACCCATCTAAATTACTAAAAAGCAGCCTATCTGACATGATTTCCCAGCCCATCCAGCCTGTTTTTTTCCTTCTTCCGGTTTCTATCAAGTTCATCATTGATAGATTCTATCGGTTATTTTTGCGTTTTGTTTGGAATTTACTATTGTTTTCTGTCATGGATAGATTTAGTAAGGTGATTGGTAGTAGTTGTTCAAATTAGGTGATAAAAGATTTCTATAAAGATTGATTTCTATCAGTGATGGAAAGATGTCAGTGATGGAAAGATGTCTTTCTATCACTGATATAGAACTATCAAAGATAAAAATCTTCCTCATTGATACAAAGTTATTTCTATCATAAAACTATCATTTTTGTTTCTAAAACCGGAAGAAAAGAAAAACACAAAGCGGAAGTTGAAATTTAAAGGAGGAAAGACCTAACAAAAAAAAAATGAAAAAGCAAATGATATATGTACAAAATTATCACGTAATCAAATACACTATTAGTTTGTATTAAATAATTCTATTTGTATTTCTATCACTGTGATAAATTTCTATTGGTGATAGATTCTATAGAAATCTATCAAATCACAACAGGGGCAAAACAGGAATTAAAAAGATGATTTAAAAATTTTGTTGTATTTGCACTTTTTTAATAAAACTTATTATATCTCCAATTAACCATTAGAATAATTTAGCACTCATTACTATTTTCCAAAAAATTACTAATGCCTTACCCTATGCTATAAATTTTCCATATTAATCTTTTTTTTTTTTTAAAAAAATCCATATTAATAACTTTTTCCCTATATTTTAAAGAATTAGTTTATTGTAATGTTAATTTAAAACTTTATTATGATTGATTTTTTATTTTTATTTTTTTGAGTTCTTGTAGGTGGGAAATCGAACTTCCAATCTCTTGCTCGAGGGTATATGCCAATTACCATCGAACTTACTTTGACATTTTTTTTAATTTTTTATTTTGAGAAAAGCTTACTTTAACACTTTATGAGTGATTTTAATTGACATACTAATCAGGTGTTAATTGAAAGACAACAAGATAACTCACTTAGTCCAAACATAATAGCCTTGGGAATTATCTAATATCTAAATCTTGTTATGATTCAAATGAAATCAAAATTCTTCACTAGGAAGATCCCTTCTTCAGTGGTAAATCTTTATGGGATTTGGTGAAGACGAGATCAAGAAACTTCTACTACATTGGAATGATTTGGAATTTTATAAGCTTCAAAAGGATATTCAACATTCAATAGACAATCAACCCGCTGAAATGTGGTAAGATTCACTTTCTAATTAAAGTTCTCATTTTTCTTTTTCTTTGTTTCATGTAATTTATCAGATAAATGATTAAATATTTAAATAGCTTGATCTTGAAGTCTTTTACTACATCCCCCAATTTCAAAACTCATTTTCTATGTGAGTGTGAGTATGCGTCTAAGTTAGAATTTGTAGTTGTATTTTAGGAGAAATATTAGATGGAGAAATTTGTGATGTGGTAATTTTGTTGTGATTTCATCTTCATTGGAATTCATTGGAATTCTCTCATTTCAGTGTGAGAGAAAATGGAGAGGGAGATTGACAATCTCAGTGTATAACCCACCAGAAATTTAATATTATTTTAGTTATTTTTATTTATTTACTTTTTATTTTTTTTTTTAAAAAAAAGAAGTTCAAATTCAGATAAATATCTTTATTTCATCTTTATTTTCTAATTTGGATTAAAGAAAAAAAAAAAAGGGTAATCTCAAACTTAATCAAGCCCTTTCATACCTAGCCTCTCTACCCTCACATGAGTGTGCTGTTGAAGAGTGGTAAAACAAAAGGAAACTCTTTGAATTCTTCTAGGGTGGCATTGAGAGTAGATCAAAAAATACAGAGTTGAATACATTTTTCGTATTTGAAGTTTGAGCTAGAGTTTAATTTGGTCATGATGGAGACATGACGTTATTTGAGATTTGTCAATTTTTGTCTTCAAATTTAATTTGGGACTAATAGAGTATGATTAATTAACTTATTGTAGTTAGTTAGCTGGTTGATCTAATTAGAATATGTGTTGGTTCCAATTTTTTTTTCAACCATATGAGGATTCGAACCACAGATTTTGTGGTTATCCATACCACTTTATGCCAATTGAGTTATAGCGTTAATTTGTCCCAAATTTAATACTATGTAATTTAGTCATTAATTTTTAAGTAATGACGTGATAGTCTGTGATTGATCGAAATTTCTCATTCAACAATATTATTTTAAAATTTTCTACTCTTTAATTTGTTTGAATACGAAAACAAAAAATTTGGGACTCTTTATTTGAATATTTTCTCATTCAACAAAATATATATATATATATATATATATATATATATATATATATATGTTGTTTTCTCACACTTATCTTTTTTACGCTTTTTAAAAGAGAAAACTCGATTTCAAAGTCTGTTTTTATTTGGTATTGTGTTGTACACAACCTTTATAAGCAAAGTTTTGCATTAATTTTCATGGAGAAAGAATTTACGGTGAGAAGAGGAAAAAGGAAGAAAAATCTTTCAATAAGGGTATTTTTGAAAATTTTTTGAAAGTTCAAGGGTATTTTTGAAACTAAAAATTTAACGATTTCCATCCAAAATTAACGGCAATGGCATTTTTGAAACGTTTTTCAAAGTTCAGGAGTATTTTTGAAACTTTTTAAAGTTCATGGGTATTTTTGAAACAAACCCCAAAGTTCAGGGGTATTTCTTATAATTTAGCCTTTTAATAATGATTAAAAAAAAAAGTTAATTGAAGGATTAGATTGCAACATTCGAATTTTATACCAAATAAGCCTTCAAACTTTTGAGAGGGAGAGGGAGAAAGGAAGTCCCTGATTTTCATGATTTCAAAGAAGGGTCAATTTGTGGCAACTTTTCAGCAGGCAAGATGATGTTTGTGCTTTGCTTATGGCTTCTGGTGTTTGTTGATTACATTAACATTTGCACACTTTACTCACGAGTGGTTCTGCTCTAAAGTTACTGATTTTTAATTATCTAATAAGTTTTTCTTTATTTATTTAATTTTTTTTCATTCACATCTTTTTAATTTCTTTCTGTCCCGTCTTAATAATTCAAATCCTTTCTTCCTTTTTTGGTCCCTCCTTTCCAAGGCCAAAGCAAATCCCCAAATTTACCTCCAACAAAAATGAATTCTAATTTTTTTTTTTTTATCATTTGATCAAATCTTAAACTTCAATTCTTTCAAGCTCACTTAATTACGAAAACAACAAAACACAGCTATTTCAGCAAAGCTTTCGTCTTTCTTTTAGAATAAATATGTCATTTCAGTGTCCAAAAATCATCCAATGACATAGAATAATATTTGATTATCGCTGCTACAAATTTTAGGTATTAAATAAACTAACATCTCGTGTGGTACCATTATGTGTCCCTCGAATTCCTTTACGTGCAAATCAATTTACACTGAATATGCGATCATTTTTTTTCATTAAATATATTTTTAAATGAAACATTTTAAATATATATATATACTAATCTAGTGTTTTTTTTTTTTTTTTGGAAAAATCATGGTCGTATCAATTAAAGTTGCATAAATATTGCAATATAAGCCTTCAATTAACTTTTTATTTGAATCATTATTAAAAGGCTAAATTATAAGAAATACCCCTGAACTTTGGGGTTTGTTTCAAAAATACCCATGAACTTTAAAAAGTTTCAAAAATACCCATGAATTTTGAAAAACGTTTCAAAAATGCTCTTGCCGTTAATTTTGGATGAAAACCGTTAAAGTTTTAGTTTCAAAAATACCTTTGAACTTTCAAAAAAATTTCAAAAATACCCTTATTGAAAAAAATTTCTTCTTTTTTCCTCTTCACACCGTAAATTCTTTCTCCATGAAAGTTAATGCAAAACTTTGCTTATAAAGGTTGTGTACAACACAATATCAAATAAAAACAGACTTTGAAATCGAGTTTTCTCTTTTAAAAAGCGTAAAAAAGATAAGTGTGAGAAAACAATATATATGTATGTATGTATGTATGTATGTATGTATGTATGTATGTATGTATGTATGTATGTACGTATGTATATATATGTATATGTATATGTATGTATGTATATGTATATATGTATGTATTATTTCCTTTTTATTTCCTAAAAAAATTATTTCCTTTTTTCTCTTTTTGTTTGTGTATGTTAGTGATAAGAAGAAGTTTATAAGACTGTGGATTTGGAACAATTTATAAAATTAATTAATCAAAAGTTTTATATATGATTTTGTTATTATTGATATTTAAAAATTGTTAGAACTCGTATACAACAATAGTTTCATTTATTTTTCATAATATGAATATAAAGAAAGTTAATGGGTAATTGTTGGTGAGAAAATAATATTGAAAAGTTCACACATGTAGAATTTCAAGAACAAAACAAAAGTCGTCTTGAAGTTTCGATACAAAAATCTTTCCTTCTCCCACCGTAAATTAATCTTTTTTTTTTTATGAAAAGATTAATTTACGGTGGGAGAAGAAAAAAAAAAAAGAAACATTTTTCAATAAGGGTATTTTTGAAATTTTTTTGAAAGTTCAAGGGTATTTTTGAAACTAAAACTTTAACGGTTTTCATCTAAAATTAACGGCAAGGGCATTTTTGAAACATTTTTCAAAGTTCAGGGGTCTTTTTGAAACTTTTTAAAGTTCAGGGGCATTTTTTAAACAAACCCCAAAGTTCAGGGGTATTTCTTATAATTTAGCCTTATTAAAACATGTGATTGACAATTTTCTCCCTTTTTATGACAAAAAACAAGCGCATTGCACCTAAGTTACATTGGTTTCTCGACACTAAGGGCCCGTTTAATAACCATTTCAGTTTTTGGTTTTTGGTTTTTCTGTTTTTGGTTTTTGGTTTTTGGTTTCCTGTTTTTTAAAAACAAAAACCACATATGTTTGATAACTGTTTTTTGTTTTCTGTTTTTAAAAAACAGAAAACCAACATTGTTTGATAACTGTTTTTTGTTTTCAGTTTTTTAAAAATTAGAAAGATGAAAAGATATTTTAGAGAGAGAAAAATGTGTAAAGACGTTGAAACAAAAATTTAGAGACACAAATATAAATGTTTTCAAGAGATTTTTTTTTTTTTGAAAAGATGAGAGAAAAGTTAAACATAGAAAATTTAGAGAGATGAAAGAAAATGTTTAGAGAAAGAATATTAGTTAGACTTGAGAAAAGATATTAGTTAGAGAAAAAACAGAAAACAAGTTAGAGTAAAAGCGATAAATTTTAGATTAAAAAAATTAAATAAAAAAAGAAAATTTAGAGAGATAGTAAAGTTAAGAGTAAAAGATATGCTAAAAAACTAACGATAAATTAGAAAAATAAAGAAAAGTTGTAGCTATAGAAAATTTTGGTGACTTTTTTTTCAAAAGAAAAATTAGAACATGTTATTTATTGAGAAGAGAGAAGGTATTGACATATTTTTAGAAATAGACAAGTTATAGAGAAAAAAAAAAGTTTTGAGAGAGAAAATTTTAGAGAGAGAAAAATAAATTTTAGAGAGAAAAAAATAGATAAAGAAATTTGTTGGAGAGAAAGGTAAAAGAGGAGAAAAGTAAGCATTAGAAGAAAAATGAGTTTTTGAAAAACAGAAATCTGTTTTTAAAAACTACTTTTTTTTGGTTTTTGAAATTTACTTATAATTTCAAAAACGTTTTTAAAAAACAGAAAACAGAAATGGTTATCAAACACCCATGTTTTTTAAAAATGAAAAACAAAAACAGAAAACAGAAAACGAAATGGTTATCAAACAGCGGTAATTGGCATGTCAAAGTTTAGGGGCATAATCGGAGTCTAAATTTTAATTATGCCCCTAAACTTTGACATGTCAATTACCGCTGAGCTAAGCTCGCTTTGAACTTCGAAATTTGTTCCGAAAAATATTATTGAACTTTGACGAAATTGGTAAAAAAAAAAATATATTTTTCTTTAAATAAAAGATGAAAATTGAGGTGACATGTGATGGGTAAAAATCAGACAATTACGTATGTGATATTACTTATACAACTATATAGAAGACGTAAAGTTGATGATTGTTACCATTTATTTCATCTCAAAAAGAAATATATTGTTAGCTTTGCGCTCAAAAAAAAAAAAAATATATTGTTAAAATAATTTATATAATCAAGTATTACACAATAATTGTCCTGTCAATTTATGTGAATGATTGTTGTAAATGATATTATGTAAATCTTTCAACTTTTACCCATTAGCCAGTCGTGTCACTTTCCATCTTATTTTAATGAAAAAAAAACTCTGAAAAGTATCCTTTGAAACAAATTTCAAAATTCAAGGGGATCAAAATGAAACATTTCAAAATTTAGGAGCATAATTGAAACTTACAAATACCCTAATTAAAGTGTAGAGGTATTTTGTACTACGTGCTTTATAAGTGTCAACTTAAGCATAGTGTATAAATTGAAGGTTGAAATTCCTTGTTACTCTCACAATTATAAAATTGTTATATTCTAAATTTTTCTTCTTTGGCACGTTCTTATGAAACACCATATTGAAAATTAGAAAAACTACTTTTGAGGGGCTAAAAATACTTTTCACCTTTCCAAGAGCCCATTTGAGAATACTTTTAGATTTAAATAAGAATACATTTTTTTTAAAACATTTTGTAGAATTTAAACACTCATATATTTGATAACATTTCCTCAGAAGTATTTTTATACACAAGTTATTATACAAGTAAAAAAATCTTTTTAAAAAATTTCTTTCAAATGTTTCTCTCAAAATGGTTTATTTCTCAATCTCATTTTTTAATAAGTCATTTTTAGTGGTTACCAAACACTATAATTTTTTTCAAAATGATTTTTTTTCTTTTCAAAATCAAACTCTTGAAAAGTTAATTCCAAACTTACCATTAATGAGTAATTTTTTTTTTTTTTTTTTTTTTGAGAGAGAGAGAGAAAAGTGAAGAAGACAGGCAGGGGAAAGAAGAAGGTCGTAGCTGTCACCTTTGTGTGTGTGTGTGTAAGCAACAAATGGAGAAGGCAAGATCGATGGGATGACAACACCAAAAGGAATTTGCAAGCTTTCCAACCAACCAAAGTTTATGGACGACCTTTAGTTTTTTTTTTTCTCTTTTTTTCTCCCTTTCTTCTGGCTCTCTGCAACCCTAAAAAAGGACCACAATATAACATCAAAGTTGGTGGAGAAAACCTGTGAGAGAGACAATGGAGACTTTTGTGTAACAGGGAATGTCCCGCATATGCTTTCTTTATGCCAACCAAAACACATCTCCAATTTCTGGCCTTCCATTTTCAGCTGACTCGGATCCCCATATATTATTTTCTTAATTAATGCCTTTCTCTAAATTCAAGCTTCAACACATTTTCATGACCTCCTCCTTAGCTTTCATGTATTATTTCATCAGATGCCTTCAATTCAACTACTTTGTTTGCTGTCATAAAACCAAGCTTGGGCTAAAAGGACTCAAGTTTAGAGAAATGGAGTTGGTTTTATTAGTAATAAGAATGCAACAAATTTTTTACAGAAGAAAATGGTAACTAATTAATCATATGGTTTTTTTGTTGAGCAACGCTCATGTTGATATGGTGACTAATCATTTTTTATCGCATAGAAATTATTTCTGTAGGGTTTTTGAAGAAGAGCAAAAATCTCACATCGAAAATGTACAATAAAGTGATAGACTTCAAGTGCTATAAAAAAATTGGTCTTTAACTTTGTTTTCCAACTGTCCTTGTTAAAGATATTTTAAGTAATTTTGGCATACTAACCCCAATTAAATTCTAAGGGTGTACGTGACAAAGTTTTGGATCGGAAGAATTCCTTTTTGGTAATTGGGGTCAGAGAGAGAATTCTATGTAATTGTTAATATTTTCGATATTGTGGACGACTTTCTTTATGGTAGACCAGAGTTTTTCTTTGATTTTCTTAGTTTTCCACTAAAATTCTTGTGTTTTTTGTTTTTGGTTATTTCATTTCAACCTCTCCGCGGTCGAATTGAGAGATTTTTTTTTTTCCAACAATTTCAACACATACAAACCCATGAAGATTTGATCAAGAGCGTTGAAAGAAGATGAAGACACAAAAACCCCACTTTTGAGAATGTATTAAATGACTATAAGAGACGTTATCTAAAAAGCCCTAAAAATTTTGGTTTTATCAATAACTCAAAATAATAATGAATTTTCTTTTCAAACCCAAAAAACAAAGCATTGAGAAAGGGGATTGAACATTGAACCCAAGACTAAATTATAGTAGTTAGGTAAAGGAAAAGGTTGTTCAATTTCAATCCATTACAAGGTGAGGGTCCAGCTCAAAAACCCTAATGTTATATATTATTCTTCTTCAGCAGACAGAGTTGTTCACACATCCAAGTTCTCTGATTCAGACCAAATTGAAAAGTTCTGAAATTTGTTGGCCAAAAACAAATTAAGTGAGGTGGGGTTGAGGCAGGCAGGGCAGTGGGGTAGGAGAGCCTGTCCTTACATGGGATTGATTGAATTGAGTTGTCCTTTAACAGGGAGAGACCCCCCCTCTCCCCCCCTTCCCCTCATGGCTTCACTGTTTAAAAACACAATGAAAATCCATGTGCTTGCTCTTCAGATTTGAAGATGCTTTTCTTTGTACCCTTTTGCAAATAAAGGATATGATGCTTGTTTGAATTTCTAATCAGTCCTTAAAAATTAAGGTTAAAAATCAGTTTTGGTTCTTGAACTTTCATTAAATTGTAATTTCATAGGTAATAATTTAGTCCTTATACTTTAAAATTTGTAACGATTTAGTCTTTGTCATGAAAATTAATGTTAAGATTTAATTAAATTTCTTACCTAGATATAGATTTTTTTGAAACTACCTAGATATAGATTAATAAACTAATTTGGGACCAAATATGTTTATAAGCTACAAAGTCTAGTATTTAAATAATAAAAATCAACATTTAATTTTGATGATTTTTTTTGCGACAAGGATTAAATTGTTAAAAATTTGAGAGTATAGAGACTAAATTGTTACAAAATTGAAAGTATAGAGACTAAAGCATTACAAATCAAAGTTAAATGACTAAATTGTTACTTTCATGAAAGTTGAGGAACCAAAAGTGATTTTTAACCCTTTTTTTTTTAATATATACCAAACCAAACCAAACCCTTTTTGTGGAATCACATGCAGCCTCAAGATGATTTGAATTACATTGATTTTGGAAATTCAAAATAGTCTATCAAGTCATATCATAGCCTATAATTATTCAATTCAAGATGTGAATATATATAGTTTGGGAAAAAGTTGTATTTTTCTTCTTCTTCTTTTTTTCCCTTTTTCTTTTGGATGTTGGCATGATTTGTAATTCAAGAATTGGGATGAATGAACAAGTTTATGAGCAACAATGATTGATATTGCATGGCTTTTATTAGAAATTGTCTGGCTTATATGATCTCTTAGTTGAGATGATAGATAGTAGCCCTAATGAAGAATGACTTGCAAGATTTCTCTCTTCTTAGAGAAGACTTTGTCATTTAAGTCTCTTTTCCTGTCACTTTCTTTGAGGAGAAAAAAGTGAATCATATGGGGCTTAGGTTTCAAATTTTGGCCTCCATGCTTTCGTTTGTGGTTGGCTATTCATTGTCATCTACTATTTATCCATTACGACAAAACCAATTTCTCTCTCTATTCACAAACACTTTTTTTTAATTACATTTTTACATGTTAATGATTTAGGGTAGGTTGTTTAACTTTTCACGTGTTTAATTTTGAAAAAAAATTCTAGTGTTTGGCAACCACTAAAAATGACTTATTAAAAAAACGAGATTGAAAAATAAACCATTTAGAGAGAAATACTAGAAAGCAATTTTTTTTTTAAAGTATATAATAACTTGTGTATAGAAACACTTATGAGGAAATATAACCAAACACATAGTGTTTAAATTCTAAACAATATTTATACAAAATGTTTAAAAGAAAATGTATTCTTGAAAAACACTTAAGCTAAAAGGTATTCCAAACAGATTCTTAGTCTTTTTTTTTTTTTTTTTTGAGAAGAACGGATTCTTAGTCCTAAACTTTAGTAGGTAACAATTTGGTCTCATATTTTTAAACTTGTACTAGTTTAAGTCTTTAAGCTACTATAATATTTTTAAAAAAATTATAATGATTTAGTTTCTACCATGTAAAAGCCTTGATAATGTTTAATAGAATGTCTCACATATATGTAGATTTGATAAACTGCTTAGTGATCAAATGTATTTATAAACTAATGAGAGTAAATTAAATTATTACATAATAAAAATTGATATTTCACATTGATCATGAGATTTTTTACTTTAGTGATTAAATCATTACAAACTTTAAATTTTATATAATTTTTACCTACTAAAGTTCAAAGACTAAATCCTTACAAATTTATAAGCACATGCACCAAATTGAAAAGATAAGACCCCGCTTGATAACCATTATTTACTTTTTGTTTTTAGTTTTTGAAAATTAAGCTTATACACACTTACTTCCACCTATAAGTTTCTTTTTTTTAGTATCTATCTTCTTCCTTGTTTTAAAAAACAAAGTCAAATTTTGAAAACCAAAAAAAATAATTTTCAAAAATAGTTTTTGTTTTTGAAATTTGACTATAAAATTAAATGGATCGCGAATTTGGGAGAAAACAAGCATAATTTTAAAAAACAAAAAACAAAAAACCGAATGGTTATCAAACGGGACCTAAATTATTATCTATTAAAATTTTTGGACCTCAAAAAGTGTTTCTTTTTTAATCTTAATTCATAAAAAATATATATATATATATATAAGCATTCTCTTTTAAAGTAAGAAATGCTTCAGGGTGATTTATGAGAATATCTATCTGTATCATGTTAGTTCTCAAATATGTAAAGCTAACAAAGCAATGTAATATATGTCAAACTCAAAATGGTTCAGTAGCAATTGGTATGTATTTTTCTTGAAGTCGAAAGTTCAAATTCTCACACCCACATTTGTTGTATTTAAAAAAAAAAAAAGAAAGAAAGAAAAAACAATGCAATACATGTTTAGGAAAATTATACATATATCCTTCTAAAAGTTATATAGGAGACCTTAAATATTTAATAGTTTACTTTTATATAAATATTATGGATCTCTCTCAGTCTATCTATACATGGTTTGTAATGATGTAAAAGACAATTAAAACCTAGTTGCTCATAGAGTTGCATCCACAATAGTACAATGGGGGACTCACTGAAAGTTATGAATGTTGGGTCATCTTAGCAAAGCAAGTAGTCCATATTAACAAACTCTCTGACACACTCAAGAGGATGCCCCTAACCAATATAATTTCTGGTCCAAATGTCTTACATCCAAACATTAAAGCCCTACCACAGTGAATTAATTGCCCCTATCTTTGTACATTGGACCACTAAATCACCAATTATTCAATCACTTAATCATACATTACTGTTGTAGCATGGATGGATCTGTGATTCTTGATTTCGAATTCTTGGCTCCATTTGAAAGAGTGCACTATGTGACTGTTTAAAGGTGAGAAACTTTGAAACGACGCTTCATCTTGGGACCCTGTGATATTATTGTTTTAGGGTTAAGTCGTTGTGCACGAATATTGTTTTCTTTTATAGCTGTGGTGTAAACTTGTATCCTTAGGGTCTAAAAACCCCTATGTCATGTCATAAATTTAGGGCGTCGTCCTATCTTTTTTTTAGGGTTGTTCAGCTTGGTGAAAGATATATTTCTTAATGAGTAGTTACGTGTTGTTGTTGATCACATCACCATTTAATTTAGAGCTTATATCTTAAATTCCAAAAGTTTTTCTTAATCGAAGGAATGAATAAAAGATAAAATCACATAAACTTCATTGGTTATATGTTTTTTAGTTCCGCAATCTAGCTTCAATATATATAATATTGTTTCTTTCCTCAACATAATATTGATAACCATTTCATTGGTCATGTGTGCTAATCTTCAACCTAATCAGCCTCTGAATTTAATTGTGATTTAACAATTTTCTTTTGATTTTGTTTTCACTGTCAATCATTATTGCTTTTTAACATATATTGTGTAAAGGGAAAAAAAATTAAAAGAGAAAAGATCAATTGGCCACTCTCTCTCTTTATGGTGAACTGTTGGACAATGTGAAAGCTCACAAGAGCTAGCTATAGACCAGACCAAAAAATTCATTAAAGACAGCCAAACTGAACACCAAATTAACCCTATATATCTATCTAACCAGAAAATTACAGAAGATTTTGAGCAGAGGAAAAAAGTGGGGTCTAAAACTTAAAAGGTCGTGTGATTTGTAGTTAAAATATACGACCCATATTGAGAAACTGAAGATCACATCTCTCGGTTCAAGTAATGAAACCAATATGTGACCAAATCTATTTAAAAAAAAAACCAATAAACAAATCATTCACATATCTTTACATGGGTATGATATCATCTCACCTTAAACACAAATCTTTCCGATTTTACTATTTCTCTCTTCCTCGACTTTATTTGGATTTCTAATCGAATTAGAGATAAAAATGGGAGAGGGAAAGAAAATGAAATTTCTTTTTTAAAAAGATGATAGTGAGTGGCAGGTTCAAATATTGATGGTCCTTTATGCACCACCAACTGGGTTACAAGGCCTGAGAAGAAATAACAATTTTTGTCCCAAAAATGAGGAACATCAATGGGCCAATAATCAGACCAGAAACCAAACCCCTAGCTTTCATTTCTCATCAGCAGGCAGTATAAGCCAACCACAAAACTTACCCCACTTTCATCACAATAACATTTTTTGAGAGAGAGAGAAGAGAGAGTTGATGCATTATTATGTGGGGTGTGGGGTCTTAATAGCACCCATTTGTATGCAAAAGCCTGCACTGTGGGTTCGTGGTCCAATGTGCTTCACTAGTGTGGACAAGATCTAGCACCATACATCATGATCTGTGAAGAGAAAAATAGAAGAAGAAGAAAGAAGAAAGAAGAAAGAAGAAATAAGAAATTAAACTCTCACAAAACACATCCATTGATCCATCATAGGATTCTTCACTCTATGCCCCACTAATCCAACGCTCCTGATCATCAAATTCCTCTTTTTTCTTTTAAGCTTCTTCTTTTGGAACTGTGTTTCTGATAGTGAAAACTCAACGCTACCCAATCCCAATTCCCACTTTTCTGCCTTTCAACTGCCAGTAATTCTAAAAGGGTATCATAAAAATTGAATCTTTTTTAGATCGAGGGATTTACGAGGTGTGAATTGTTATCAAACGAGGCCTAAATTGATAGCGGGAGGAGGTGGGAGGGAGAGGGGGCGACAGTCTTTTTCTGTGGCGGTACCTTTCCATGTGCACCATTTATAAGGTACCCACCATTCTGCATTATGGGGGAAGTTTTCAAAAACCCATCACCACCATTTTTGTCACTTTCTTTCCTCTCTAAGTTGCTTTCTTTTTTCTACTTCTTCTTCTCCTTCTTCTCAAATTAAATTTCCACTATTAATGCCCATCTGCAGAGGTAAGTCTGAATGGCCTGCAAACACAAACAAAATATTTCATTCATTTGAAAAAATATTATTTTTTATATATTATTATACAAAATACTCCTCAATTTCAAAGTGGGTTTCTATTATGTTTCTAGACTCTTGAAAAGTTTCGTTTTAATTCTCAAACTTTGAAATTGTTTAATAAGAATACCATTAGAGAGTTTTCTTTTTATCTTTTTTTGGATTAAAATGAAGGACGAAAATTGACATGACAATTGATGTGTACAAATTAAAAAGTGTAACTCATATAATTTAAAATTCAATTTTAAATGTATAGAAGATTGAGATCTATTGTTACTTAGTATTCCGAGGATGAAAATTTTCAAAGTTTAGGAGTATTTGAATTATTTCATCCATATATATGTACCAACACACATAACCTTTTGGTTATTAGTACATTCAGTTGAACTATGCTCATGTTGGCCTGATAACGCTATTTTTTATGATTATCATTATTATTTTTTTTTTATTTGGTCTAACAATATTCCGATCCTGAAATTGGGTTTTTTTTTAATGTTTTCAATTGGTTTATTTTGATTCTACACAACTTTGCATAAAAAAAATCAGCTTTAGATCTTGCAATTAGATTTGTGTATGCATAGTCCATAGAAGTCTTATACGATGGTTCGTTTCAAAAAAAAAAAGAAGTCTTATACGATGGTAGGTGCACTATTTGTTCTGTGTTAACATGTGTGTTGAACATAATGTGAAATTTTAAAATGCCATTTAATATGATATGTTAGCTGCAATAGTGTGACAATTTTAACAGAGATAAAATAAATTAAATTTTGGCACTTTACTAAATGATCTAGGGCTAAAATTCATATATATTATGTATGTAGAATACAATTTGGTGTGATGTCATCATCACCCTTACATTATTTTATCTATATCACAGATAATGGATAATATATATTTTTGGACATCTCTAATGATCAAAGAAATGTCAATTATGTTGTAATAGTTAAATTGAATAATTTCTTTAAAATTAAGATAATAAAATTAAGTGATGATCAATGCCTTTTTTCTTTTTAATTTTAACAATTGTGGAAGTATGAACGAGTAATATGGTTAAATTTTACACTGAACTATTCTTGAATTGACAACATTTATATGTTGATAAATTTATTTTTACATAGGAAAAAATATAGAATCAATTATTAGTGAAAAAGAAAGGGGCAAAGCTGCCTACTAAGTTTTTTTTTCCTCCAAAATTAAAATATGCAATTTGGATATTAGGGATAATAATTATAGTTTAATAATTTCATACATTTGGAACAACTTTTATAAATTAAAAAAAAATGTAAGATAATTACATCAAATTAAAGAATGATGTCTAAAAAAAAGTCTCTTTTAGCTTAAAGAGGAATCAGCATAACTTTGGGAATAACAAAACTCATTTTGCCCAAAATTGGAATGTTTTGCAAGGCATTAAATTCCACCAACAACTTGTACAAAAAAGAAAAAAAGGAAAAAAAAAAAAAAAAAAAAAAAGCTGAAAAACATTCTCATTACAACAAACTTTTTTCAAAAGTATTCATATTTTCACAATTATTATATAATTTCTGACCTGGCAATCAATCAAACATACTGTCACAAGTTAATATACAAATATTCAAGCTTTATTTTGACTCTTAAATTTTCAAATATTTTGTGTTACTCTTTAAATTTTGCACATAAGAGAATTTGTCATTCTCATTATTTTTTTTAATCATCTTGATAGGGTTTTGGATTCCATTTTAAAACCTGATGCTTAATGGGCTTTTTGTAAATTTTAAACATTTGTTTATATAAATTTCTACCGATAAATGAATCAAATATGAGTCATCTCAAATTTTAAAAACATGTTTATAAAAGATCAATGATTTATATAGATATTTATGTAAAGTTTAAAGATTAAAAGAGAATATGTTTAAGCGAATATAAGTATAGTAACATAAAATACTAATGATCGAGAGATCTATAGTTTAAATCTCCTCACATATTATAAAAAAATAGAGAATATTTTTAAATTTGATAAATAAAATAAAAAACATAAAAAAATAAAAAAAAGTAGATTTAAACTCTACTAAAAAAATGTGAAATTTCAATAATAATATATCTCATTTATTTTGTTAGATTCTACCTGTCTCTCAACTATAAGTTTGGATCACCCAAAAAGGTGTACTATGGGTGGAATGTGTTTTCCCCTTGTGAGAGCTATCAAGGCAAAAAAACAAGTTATGGGTGTGGGTAAGGAACCATATTGGACCACATAAATGCCTTTTGCAAAGAAAATTTATATATAAACATACAAAATAAAAAAAATTTAAATTTAAATTCAATATTGAAACAAAACAAATTTATATATAAACATACATGTCACAAAACAAATTTAAAAAAATATGATTCAAAATATTAATATAACCCTTTCCCTCCATAAATGTTACCTCTGTTTGGAATTTAATGGGACCAGAAAAGAAAACAATAAAAAAAAAATTATTAATAACAAAACCTAAATTAACTTTCGTATCGATATTTTTTAACATTATTCTATTTTAAATGCATGGAGAAAAGCAACTACTTTTTTATTGACACAGTTTTTTTTAGTACAACAACATTTGGTGGTCCTTTTGGTCGAGAGTATATGTCAATTACCACTGAGCTATGTCACTTTTACTTGACACGGTTTATTATTCTTCATCAATT
Organism: Luffa acutangula; assembly: GCA_036850905.1. Lineage (NCBI taxonomy): Eukaryota > Viridiplantae > Streptophyta > Magnoliopsida > Cucurbitales > Cucurbitaceae > Luffa > Luffa acutangula. The sequence continues at coordinate 9,224,743 of CM072099.1, read as the reverse complement.
TGTTTTTAACATATGGATACCGTTGTTTGGAACTTTAGTATTAACATATTAGGGACCGTTTGTTTGATGTGGGCATCTGGATTACCTCGTTTGTTTTGTAATGTTGGATATTTGGGAATTCCGGGATGTTCATACGGGAAGCATTCAAGAAGTTTTTGATGCTCTCATGAGAGATGGATTTCTAAAATTCTCATGTTGAGGACATCCCCTCATTGTTTTAATATATATATATATATATATATATATATATATATATATATATATATATATATATATTTATTTATTTATTTATTTTACAATTTTTATTTTTATTTAAAAATAAATTAATTTATTCATACACTAAAAAAACAACCATATGCAACTAACCGTTTTTTTTATTTCACATTTAGATATAAAATAAATAATAGTTATATTTAATAATATTTCAATTTATTTTTGGTTTATTTTCTTAATAATAATACTAATGGTACCTTTCAAAGAACATACATAAAGTCCATTAAAAAAAATATATAATTCTCTAAGAAAAAATCTAATTTGATAATGTGATCAATATAGTCCATTAAAATACACCATGAATTATATTAATGGTCATGTTTAAAAAATTTTAAAGTTGAAATTAATTTTTAAAGTTAAATATTTTATAAAAACCTTAAACTAGTAGAAATTAATTTGTTCTAAAAAATAACAAATTAAATTAGTATAAATTAAATTGATATAAAAATAAAACATTATATTTGCAAAGACCAAAACGTTACATAATTTTAAATTATATTTAACTAATAGGTAAATTAGCTAAAAATTAGTAAGAGCATTATTGTTATTATACATAATCTAAAAACTTTTGCGTACAAAAATCATAAAAAAAAAAAAAAACATAGTTATCAGAATATTCTTAGATATTCTTATAAATTATTCCTTCAAAACAAACACGGTTTTCTAAAATGTTGGACATCTATAATAAGGCATCTGAATATTTTGGTTATCTAGATTCCCAAAAAACAAACGACCCCTTAAAGTGCACATGCATTGAAAAATTTTGGGTTCCGCTAGTGTAGATATTGAGTAGATATAATGTGTCATTGTTCTTACTTTTTGAAAGTTTATGAACTAAAATGTATTTTCAAAGTTCATTGACCAAAATCTAAGTTAAATTACAAATTTAGTCCATGTGGTTTGAAGAAAGTTAGAATTTAGTCCATATAGTTTTAAAATTTTTGTTCCTATGATTTGATAAAACCTCAAAAAAAAGTATCTACCGTTAGAAATCACTAACAGAATGAATACATGTATCAATTAGCTATCGACCACGTACTCAATTCGTTAGTGACTTTTAACGGCCACATACTCAATTCATTAGAGAGTTCATGGTAGAAGCTTTATTTATGAGGTTTTATCAAATCCCATGGACAAAATCTTAATTTTTTAAATCACAAGGACTACATTCTATCTTTCTCTAAACTATAAAAACCAAATTTAGTTTGTAATTTAACCTCAGAATTATTATTTTCAAATTAAAAATCAAAATAGAATAAATCTAAATTTTTCAAAAGCTAAAATGAGATTCAAACAAAAAGAAAAGTGGATCATTTTTAAATTTATCCTATTTATCCTAGTTCAATTTTTACTAAATTTATCCACTAATTTTAACAAATGGAAAAGTTAAAAGAAAAAATCTCAACATTCTCTAATTTTTTTTATATAAAAAATCAAGCATCAAAATTTAGACTTTTTTTTTTTTTTTTGAAAAGGTCAAAATTTAGACTAATTATTGTACAAGATCAAAAATTAAATAAATCTTTCAGAAATCCAACATTAGTGTTCGAAATTATTTCATATTCATTAAAGGTGCGTTTGGCGTTGATTTTGGAGGAGGTTAAAGTGATTAAAAAAGAATATTAACTGTTTTTAGCATTTGGTAAAACAGATTATAAATTAATTTTTATAAAAGTACCTTTTTCAACCACGTGATTTGCAAAATCCAATAATTGTAGTTTTTCAGTTTAGTTTCCCTAAAAATCTAATTTATAACTAACTATTTATCTTCTTTGCACGTGATTCATGTAAATCATTTTTTAATTTAAGTTAAATATTTTTATTCTATTATCTTATACTCAATTAAAATTATTTGTTCTTATTTTTGTTTAAATTGGAATAATATTTTTTTCAATACTAGTAGCAAATTATATTTCTTAGCAAAATATAAAAATATCCTTGACTAAACGTAAAATTATATTTTAAATCATATTAAAATTTAAGATAATTATCTTGTATGTTTAAAAAATATTATTATCTTATAATAATTTTGAAATTATCTTATAAAACTTTGAAATTAAATATCAACATTAAATTTATCTTATCTTATCTTATCTTACTACCTTAAAAAGTGGCTAAGGAGAATAATCATTTTTAGACTATTTTACCCCTTTATCAAATCTTAAATTTACAAAGCATGCCACTAATAATTATTAAGTTTATATATTTAATTTAAATCATAAAATAACATTTAAAGTATTATTTTAAAATTTTAAAAAAAAATTACTAAAAGAACAAGTTATATACACTCACTTCCTAAAAGAAATCTACACCCCGTAGGTATTAATAGTTTCTAATTCAATTATATATTTTTAGAATTGTTTTATCACTCATTATTATTTAATTACAAATACACAATTAAATTAACATTAATTATTTAACATCTTTTCACATTCTCACATTTATATATAACCTACCCATGTAGGTTTTCTTTAATTTGATAAATTTCAAAGGTAAATATTTGAGAAGTTAGAATATGAAAAGTTCTATATATTTATTTCTATAATTTAATTACTAAAATTTATTAGTTTATAAGTATGTTTAATGGTGAAATTTCAAAGGTTTTGTAACTTTTATCTCCTACAACTATAAATAGAGCTTTTTTCAACATTTATCTACAAGCATTTGAATTTTCTATGATCTATGATATGATATGATATGATCTATGATGTGTAGGTTTGTCTTTCTTCTTTTATTCATGGTCTTGCTTTACCTTATAATTTTTGTTTTGTTTGGATTACTTTTTTTTTTTTTTTTTTTTGGAATAGTTGTTTGGATTACTTTATCTAACATTCATCTTGCTTTTTTTTTTACAATAATATTGATCATTTGTAAATTTGTAATTTAAGAAAAAGCTTGAAGATATGTGAAAACAAAAGCTTGAAGATGATATCCTACCAATTGAAGTTAAGCGTAACTATGTTTTAAGTTAAGTGGATAGGTATTATTTCTTACAAATGTATTTAGCTTCTTTTATTATATAATAATAACAATTATGAGAAATTATATATACAAATGTATTTAGCTTCTTTTATTATAATAATAACAATTATGAGAAATTATATATACCATGATTTTTTTTATCTGTAGTAAATGAATATATTCATTGATTTTCTCCTTAAAATCTCAATAATAAAAAATGATATTGTTGTTATTATTATTATTATTATTTTGAAAACATGTGGAGTTGGAGAGATTTAAACCACAAACTTCTTGATTATTAGTTCAAATTTGATGCAGTTGAACACTGATATTATTATTATTATGGTACATATGTTTTATTTTGCAAATATTAGATTAAAAAAACCACAAATTAATACTTTCCTACCTCCCAAAATTTTCATATGTGTTTCATTTCTCTTACTCACTTCCACTTTCTTGAAATACTTTCTTAAATTATTCAAATTCCACTTTTTTCTCGCTTTTATTCTTCTCATTATTTTCTCTCGGACTCTTGAGAAAGTATAATCTAATAATAATTTTATTTTTTTAATGTGAATCTTTAGAATAGGAATAACTTTAATATGAAAAGTTTATCATTTATTTTGTATAAATTCTAAAAGTTTATGAGTTTATCTTTAAATTTTCTTTTTTTGAAATAAGTTTATCTTTAAATTTTATGAATTTGTCTTTTATTATAATTAATAATGAAATTTCAAAACTTTTGAAATTCTCTATCTTTTACAACCATATACATAGCTCTCTCGACTCTTTAATACAAGGATGTGGAAAGATAGAATATTACAATTTTTGAACCTCTTTTTAAAAAATAATATTAATATATGGTAAAATGAAATGATAATATCATAAATATGATAACATAATTGAAAATATCACGTGCAAAGCACGTGTTAAAAGACTAGTTTATAAAAAAGATGAGTCAAGTTGCAACAATTTAGAATTTTAATTTACCAAACACCTCAATCTATCTTTTGATCTATAAAACTAAAATTTACCAAACACTAGTTTCCTCCATAGTACAACTGATTTTTTTTAAAAGCAGAGTTAACAACAATTATTTAAAAAGCTACAACAATCTCAAACTAAACCTAAATGTATATGAAAGTATTTCCATCGACAATTTTTTTCAAATTAAATTCTATAAAAGAATAAAAATTTGCAAAATTTATTCTAAGGTAAAAATTGTAACACTTGTCAAGATAAAATTGAAAACTTTATGGCAAATTTTATTTTTAGTACACTTTGAAAATCGATATTTTTCCAAAAAGAAAAAAAAAAATTATTATAATTAAAAGGGAGACAAGATAAAAGAATTATATTTTAATTTTTTTTTTTTAGAAAAAAGGAAAAATGGTCGTTGTTCAAGCACTTAAGTCGCTCTTTTATATTGAAGGCTCCCCCTTGAACCGAGTTGGAGCTTCAAGATCTAGAGAGAAGGAAGGAGCAAGAAGATGAAACAGAAACAAAAAAAAAACAAACAAACAAAAAAAAGAATCGAGGTTCTTCTCCGATGGACAATTCTCTGCAACTAGAGGAAGCATCCAAAGGGATCGCATTGATCCCAACTTATATATACATTCATTTTCTTCTACATAATTTTGGATCATGCTATCCCTTCGGATTCCTCCTTTAGGTACTTCCTTTAATTCCGGCCACCGCCCTCCGCCGCCCCCAATCTCAAACTTTCCGGCAACCCCACCAAAGCTTTCTACATCTCAAGTACGTTTCCTCTTCTCTTTCCATACAAATTTGCATGTGTTTTGTTTGCTATTGATTTGATTGAGATCTGTTTGGATCAAGGGAAAGATCTAGATCTGATTTCTCGAGTAAAACGTTTGACTTTTTGGTCGAATATATAATATTTTAACTAGTTGAGATATGTTTTCAGCTCGGTGAAAATGTTTCGAGAAATGGGTTTTGCCAGACTTTTCATATGAACATAAATTTTGAAATGTTTGGATGATTAAATGATTTGTTATCCAAAAGAGAAGAAAGTCAAAAGGGATGCTTCTGAAGTTTGCTAAATATGCTTGTTTGTTTTGTTTTTCTTCACCTTTTAGATTTCCTTTTTTTTTGGCACCCAACATGTTGGTTTTTTTTTCTTCTTCTTGCTAAGGAATTGGAAAAAGAAATATATATAACATAAATCAGAAAGTTTTTGGATAAATTTTTGGAGAAAGATTTAAAAAAATCAGATGACAGTAAAAATTGGAAGCATAAATGCTAGCTTTTTATTTTTTAAATTTGGTCTGGGGTATTGATGAATCATCATTCACAGACAACATAGTGGAAGGCTGGTAATTGAGTACAATTGTGGGAATGAAACAGTGGTTGAACATAAGAAGAAATCAAATCTTGTCTGTCTTTTTCTTTTTTTTTCCTTTTAACAATTAACAATAATTTATAGTTATTTTTTTTTTTATACTTTTACATCTATCAAGTAATTTAGTTTTGTGAGTCTTTTGACCTCTACTTTAAGAAGATTTTGATGATTATAAAAGCTTCCAAAACATCTTGATTTCACCTTTGGAAAAAGTTAAAACTTTTTAATGGAGAAATGATTAACAATTAGTCTCATTTGTATGTGGTACTTTGCAGGCCTGAATTATATCCCAAGCCCCTTAATGATCATATATATGAGATTTGGTTGGTTTCCTAAACAGTAACTTTGAATTTTGTTGTACACATTTTAAATGTTGAATGCAACACATCAACATTTATACCTAGCACAAATCCATCAAAACCCATTTGTTTTTTCTAGCTTTCAAAAATAAAAATGATATCTTTATTTATATATAAACTTGCAAATTGGTGTCTGAACAATTGAGTTAAGTTTGAAAGCTTCTTAAATCCAACCTAATCTTATGAACACCCCTTGTGAGGGAGAAATTATTAGGTGCTTCCGCTGCAATGTTCCGAACAATTTTACATGGTTGGATATAAGAGAAAAATTATAAAAATACCTGATTTTGTCCTTGTTGTAAGGAAGGGTTCCTATAAATAAGTGAAACAACTAAAAACAATGAAAAATAAAGCCTTGAAAAAATTTGAAAATTTAAGAAGTAAAATGCACAATAGAAAAATACAACCAAACTAACCTTTTTTTTTTTTTTCTCCCTTTTGATGAGAGCTCTTCAAACAACATTTATAAGCATGGCTTCATGGTTAAGGTGTGTCTTTCTCTTAAAAAATAGGTGTCCAATCCAAAAAGCAAAGGGAATCCTATACCATAAACATGTGATGGGAGCCCTTGAAAACAGTCCTTCAAGCCAAACTACACTATTATGGTGTTTGTAATGTAAGAAAAAAGAAAGGGTCTTTTTCTCTCCTGTTTTAAAGCACATGACCCCAACTCTCAAATGTGATATGGTATCTTCTCTTGCCCATTTAATCCCTTTTATTCACATGGCCCTCCACACCTTTTACTATGCTATCCAACCATTATCTCTTCAATAATTTACTATATGCATTAATGGGAAGCACTCAAGATAGAGAATCGGTAAAGTGTCGCTTGATTATAAGGTCCCATTCGTTAATAATTTTGGGCTTAGTCGATAATGACTTTGTTTTTGTATTTCAACTTATATACTAAATTTTATTTGGGTTTGTAATGTACTTCTTCTTGAGGAAGGTTTTTGAAACCCTAGGTTTTTTTTTCTTGAAGAAATGAAGCAGTTTGCACAACTTACTTCGGGTTCATAGTCCAGAAACAATATATATATATATATATTTATTTATTTATTGAAGCTACTTTTTTTTAAAAAAAAATATATAAAAATAAAAAAAATATACAAAATGAAGAATAATTTGAAGTTGGTGAGTGGTTGTCTTTGGCCCAAGGATTGGAAGGAAATATTTTTGGGACACACTTGAAAAATAGTACCTTTAATTTGTGTCCTCTCACATGAAATATGAGTAATAAAAAAATGTCTCACTATTAGAGTACACAAATCTTCAAGGACATATATATAAAAACAGCCAAACCAAAACCCCTAAATTTGATTTTGTTTTTTCCTTCTTCATGTCTTGAAATTTTTTTTGCATATCAAGCCTTCTTAAGAGAAAATCAGGAGTGGACCCATTTTCTTGAATTGCCTCCATATTCAATAAATAAATAAATATATATATATATATATGAAAAAAAAAAACCCATTTAATCTCTTTCATTAATATATTGGTGAAGATTTTTTTTTGAAAAGAATCATGAACTTGGGTTGATTCAGTTTTAACTTTTTTTTTTTTTTTTTTTTTTTTTTTTTTTTTTTTAAGATACTTTATTTATCTAAGTATGTGAGTAACATACATGATAAAGCTTACAAAAAAGCCTTCCAATTTAGAGCTATGGTAGGAGCATCATAATTGGAAAACCATTTCGAAGCAGCGGCCCAGGAGGCCGAAAGTGTGATGACATCCTCCCAAAGTTGATCTAAGCAACGAGACTGGTTTCTGAAAATACGGCTATTACGTTCATTCCATAAAATCCATAGCGTTGCTGTCGAAAAAGCTTGAATCCAGTAGCTTTTTTGCGAGTTGACCTTGATCCCAAAAACAAAGTCGCAAAGACTAATAGCTTGAAGAGGCATGGGCGAGGAGATACCAATATTCTGGAAGAAAGGAGTCCAAATGCCTGATGCAATGGGACACTGGACGAAGAGGTGATCCAAACATTCGGAGTTTCGACAACACATTGAGCATCGGCTCGGAAGCAAAGAGGATTGTTTGAAAATTCTTTGAAGGCGGTCATCCGTGTTGAGGCTGCGGTGAAAGATTGTCCATATGAAGAATCTACATTTTTTAGGTAATGTAGCTTTCCATAAGTTGGACATGACTCCTGGCTCCATACGAGACTGTTGAGGAGGAGGAGAGTGAGAGATTTCCCATAGCTTTTGACGAGCAGACGCCACCGTATAAAGCCCGTGAGAGTTAGGATCCCATCGGAGAAGATCCTTGTTGCCTGAAGATGAAGGTCTTGGCAGCGCAGACGAAACAGATGTCCAAGAGTCTAGCTCCCTGTCTAGCAAAGGTCTGCGCGGGAAAAAGGACCAAGAGGAATTTGTCGGGTCCCAAGCCTCAAAGACCACTAAATTATGCATGGTTGAAAGAGCAAAAAGGCGAGGGAAAGAACTAGATAATTGTCCAAAAGGAGACCACGAATCCTTCCAAAAGCGGATTTTCTTCCATCCCTAAGCTGCCAAGAAGAGTTCCGCTCAAAAAAGGGAATTTGTTTGGATATAGAGAGCCAAGGGGCTTTCGAACTTGAGAAACGAGAGCTTGAGGGAATAGTGCTTTCTTCCAGGGATCTATATTTTGCATTAATAAAGCATTTCCACAGAGAATTTTCTTCATTGAAGAATCGCCAAATCCACTTGGAGAGAAGCGCGACATTTGAAACCCTTGTTTTGTAGAAACCCAGGCCACCAGAAGCAATAGGAGTCGTCACTTTATTCCAGCCTACCAGAGGGATCTTGTGATCAGTACTATCGGTCCCCTTCCAAAGAAAGTTTCGCAAGATTCGGTCAATGCGGGTACAAATAGACTGCGGCGCTTTGAAAACCGACAAGGGGTAGATAAGAGAGCTATTCAGAGTGGATTGCAAGAGGGTTAAGCGACCTCCTTTTGAAATGTATGAATATTGCCATTTATCAAGACGTCTGTAGATTTTCTCCACAACCGGACTCCAGAACGATTCGTTGGAGGGTTTAGCCCCTAAAGGAGTGCCCAAATAGGAGATTGGAAGAGTCTGAGCAGTACAACCCCATCTAGAGGCAATCATTGAAACTCTATCCTCAGAAACATTAATACCGGAGATGGAAGATTTGGAAAAAATGATGTTTAGACCCGAAGCTTGCTCAAAGGCCTTAATGATCATAATGTAGTTCTCCAAGAAAACATCGTTATCTCTAACAAATAGAAGAATATCGTCCGCAAAAAGAAGATGAGAGACGAATATTTCATTGATCGAACATCCCTCAATGAGGCCCTTATGCTCGGCTGCTTGAATGAGTCTACTGAGGTAATCCATGGCAAGGACAAAAAGGAAAGGAGAAATAGGATCTCCCTGACGAATACCTCTGGAAGCCTGAATTTTACCCCTCGGCTTACCATTGAGCAATATGGAATATGAAACTGAAGAGATGCAAGCTTTTATCCAGCCACACCAAGTGTTTGGGAAACCTTTAAAACGAAGCATACTTTCTATGAAATCCCAACTAATCTTGTCAAAAGCCTTCTCAATATCAAGATTAATGATAAAGCCACTTGTGTGCGAGACTCTCCAAAGATCTACAATCTCGTTGGCTAATAAGATGGCATCAAGAATCTGGCGGCCTTTGACAAAAGCAAATTGACTTTCAGCAATGGTGCAAGGAAGAGTGCATTTTATCCTTTCAGCGAGGGATTTTGCTATCAACCGATAAAGGACCGTTGTTAAGCTAATCGGGCGATAATCAGAAATTCTCAAGGAGCTTGCCTTTTTTGGAATCAAAGCAATGTATGATTCATTTACATTTCGGTTGATCACACCATGCTCCCAAAACTCATGGAATACAGACATGATGGGAGATTTGAGAGTGGTCCATGATTTTTTAAAGAACTCCACCGTAAAGCCATCCGGCCCTGGAGATTTGTTGTGACCCATGGACTTCAAGTTTTGCCAAACCTCATCTTCTGTGAAAGGGCGGATAAGAGTGCTTGCCGAATCCGCATCAATAGGAAACCAATTAAGGTTTGAGATAATCCATCCAGGAGGAGGGGCGGAATGAAAGATATTCTTGAAATGCCCAACCACCTCCTGCTCAAGCTGGTAGTCTGTAACTAGACTAACATCATTGGAAGAAATTAATTCTGAAATTGAGTTTTTTCTTCGGCGGGCAGAGCATATTTTATGAAAGAAGGAAGTATTTTCATCCCCTTCCTTAAGCCAAGTCTTTTTGCACCTTTGCCAGAGGAATCTCAATTCCTGCATAGCTGTCTCGTGAAGATCCATTTTGAGAGATATCCTCTTCTGGTGGTGAATTCCCTCCACAAGGCCTTGCCTTTCCAGAGAGTCAATAGCTGCAATATCATCCGATAAGGCCTTTTTCCTATTTTTAATAATCTCAATGTTATGCTTCTTCCAATCTTTAACCATAGAAGCTAGTTGTTTAAGTCTTCGGATGAAAGAGTATCCAGGGTGACCTTCCTGCTGGGTGAGGGACCACCAAAGGTCAATATTTTGCATGAACATCTTTTCATTAAGCAAATAATTGTCAAATCGGAAAGGACTCGGACCCCAATTTAGATGAGGGTTTTCCAAAATGATTGGAAAATGGTCAGACGTAACCCTATTTAGCCTTCGAGATTGATGGTCTGAGAACTGCATGGTCCATGCAGGTGAGTAGAGGAATCTGTCCAACCTGGACATAACAGCTCTTTCCCTCATATTAGACCACGTAAATCCTCCATTAATAAGCGGCGGATCGACAAGATCCATGTTATTAATAAAGGCATTAAAATTGGACATGCTCCTCTTTGCAGGGGTGAGAGAAGAAGATTCAGAACTCCAGCGAAAAACATTGAAGTCACCGCCCAATAACCAACAATCATTGCACAGACCTCCAAGGTCATAAAGCTCTGTCCAAAGCTTCCGCCTATCCCTTTTCTTAGCAGGACCATAAATGCCCGAAAGCCACCATCGAAAGCCATCACCCAAAGAGAAATTAATAGAGAGAGAGAAAACACCCGCAATAATATCAACAGCTGAGAGTCTTAAAGCATCCCATAAAATAAGAATGCCTCCTAATCTGCCATAAGAGTCCAGAGATGCCCATTTAATGCTAACAGAGCTCCAAATTGATTTAACAAATTTTTTTGAGATGGAATGCATTTTTGATTCAGATAAAATAACAATATCTGGGCAGATGTAGATAATAAGGTCTTTTATTAAAGCTCTTTTTGAGGGAGAGCCTAGCCCTCTAACATTCCAAGAGAGCACTTTCATGGATCACTGTCAGTCCCCACAAATTCTTGGCCATTTACAGAGGAAATATTTTTAGAGATACATTTAGTTGGCACAAGACAGAAATTATTTTCAAGCAACCATTCATTTAGTTGTTTTTTGAAAGATTGATCATCGTCACCCTTCCCCATTTGAGCTGACCTCTCCTTACTGTGATCCAAGGAACTTTGCCCCACAATTTGGACGTTTGCTCGAGGCTCATTTGATTCCTGCATAAGACCTCGAAGGCTATCTTGTATAATGACTGAGGCAGGCTCTTGGACGAAATTTTCCACTGGAGACGGAGTTCTTTCTGGGCTTGAGATTACTGTATCCGAGATGGGAGATAAATAACCCAGGTCCACAGTTAACGAAAATTCCTCATGGTTAATCGGGTTCTGGACTATTGATTTTCCTTTATTAGTTTGCGCAATTGTTGGATGATTCGTTTTGGGCTTGTACATCATCGGCTCACTGATGGTTATACCACTAGAAGTCTTGGGCCGATAGAAGGATTTTGGAATGCCACTTTCAATGCACTTGGGCTTGTGAGATGGGCCAAATGGGGTTAACGGTTTAGCTAGGGCATATAGAGGGTCATACAAAACCGTTTTGTTTTTAGGAGAGAGAAAGGAGACTTTCTTCTTTGTCAACGAATCTTCCTTGCTATCGTCCTCGGAGCTTGTGCACACTCTCTTTCCTTTATCCTTCACCGTTGATGAAGAAGGAAGAGATCTCTTAGAGGGCTTAGCAATAGTGTTTCCCTCGGTGATAGCTCTCTCATTTAATGTATCTGCAGGCCCATTAATGTCTTTCACTATGCATGCCGCATTACCCCTGAACAAGAATGACCCTGATGTGACATCGTACTCATCAAACTCCATTGCCGCCTCTCTTGTGAAGGTACCGTGGATTTTAGGGTTCCGGCAAATATGCCATTTTCTGGCCTCCGTAGTAACAGTATTCACCGTGAAAGCTTTACCATTTTCATCAACAATGTTCACTGCGGCGGAATAAATCCACAGAAATTTTCTTTAACTTTAATCGCTGCTTCAATCAGATCAAGTTTCCTTGTTGTGTTTCTCGAAACATCTAGAAATCCGCCGCATGCGTTCCCAATCTGGATAAACGTGTTTAAGGTCCATGCATGGAGAGGAATGCCTCGAAACTTAACCCATCCGCCGTAGCTAGGGATGAGTCTTGGAACTGCATGCTTATTGGGATCCCATCTTTCATATTTGACATAAAAGTTACCCACTGTTACCCAGTTCCTATTCCTGCAGAGAAGGTCTACCTGTTCCGAATCTCGCAGGTAAAGTACAACTTTATCCGCATGAAAAGGGATGTAAGAGGAAACATACCCATTTGATTCCCTAAGTTTCTTAAAGATTCTTGTCCAATCATCATGGAAGCATCTTCGACTAAGAATGACTGCTGAGTTCCAGTCAAATTCAAAGTCCCCCTTTCCAAAAATGTCAACATACCTTTTTGGGGATAACGTGCCACCGTTTCCATCTGAGGGTCCCGTATCAGCATCTGATGGGCTTTTGAGGACTTCCGCATAGGATCGCGGAGATGATTCACTGCTTGATGAGTCAGGACTTTTTTGTCTGTTTGAGTGGTCCCGTGAATGTCCCACCGAAGGAGCTTTTTTGTCCAAAAAAGTGATCATTTATAGGAAAGATGACCATCCTCGTTTGTCATAACCATCAGGGACCATCACACAACACTTGTTCCCCCTTTCATCTATTCGAAAAATCTCTACAATGCTTCCCCTTTTGTTTGTGGTTTTTTCCACCCAAACGCAATAGTCCCTGTATCTCTTTTCCTGAAAAAAGTGAGTTGAACGGGATGAGGATAACAATGTCTTAAAAGTTACCCTCAACCAATCAATCGCCTCAGGGTGAAGAAGCATATAGAGAAGGTTCTGTATGAGCCCATTTCTGTGAGGAGCACATTGGAGCCAGATCCTGGCGAGAGGAAGAACTTCTTTCTTTCTATGCTGCATGAGCGGGGAAGATGCTTAAGGAAAGCCATGAGGGAATCAAAGACGATCGGAGGAAGCAGGGGATCAGTTGGAGTGAAAAGGGCAGAGTTTGAAGGTTAAGGGAGGAAGAGGGAAAGTTGGGCTTTTTTAGAAGTATCATTTAGATTCTTTGATTCAGTTTTAACCTTGAACTTTTAATTTCAGTAAATTGAACCTCAAACTTAGTAAGTTGTATCAATTTTAATCCTAAACTTTCATTTTCATCCATTTGAACCCCACACTTAACACTTTCTATCAATTTTAACCTCAAACTTGTATAAGTGTTGCAATGTTGATCTTCGGTTACTTTAATGTTTGAATCACTGTTAAAGAACGTAACTGAATATTTCCTCATTTTTCTTTTTTAATTCACATTACACCTGAAGTTGGTTTCTTGTAAGAAATCTATTGGAGAAACTCTTTATTTGAATAAACTTTTGCTATTCAAAAGTTGTACATGAGTTTCCTTTCATTCTCTTCTTATTGTATTTGTGGGTGTTGTTGCATTTTTTAGTTATGGGATGATATGAAAGCAATTTTGGAGTTTTTCATTCTTTTCATTTAGATGATTTTTTATTGTTGTTGAGAACTTTGTGTGTGTGAATTTTTCTTGTCGCTAAGAACTCGACAAGGTTTTTTTCTTGCTTTTTTTTTCTTGCTTTTTTTTTCCTGCTAACTAGAACATGAAGTGTAAGAAACGAAAACAACACAATTTCAGGATTTTTTTCTCATATTTGTTAGATTTGTTAGATTTGTTTTGTTGTTAGTAATAATGAGAAGAATCAATTTGGAGTGTTTGATTTCTTCACATAAAGAATTTCTCCAACAAATTTCTTACAAAAAATCAACCTAACTCAAGGGTAATGTGATTTTTTTTTTTTAAAAAAGAGGAATCTGTCAATCACATACATGTTTTAATGGTGATTCAAATGAAAAGTTAATTAAAAGTCTACATTACAACACTTATGCAAGTTTGAGATTAAAATTGATACAATCTACTTAGTTTAAAGTTCAATTTGATGAAATGAAAAGTTTCAGTTCAAAATTAATACAACCATCCAAGTTTAGAGTCAAAAATGTTTTTTTTTTCTTTTTTTCTTTTTAGGGTAAAATACCTTTTTGGTCCCTTATGTTTCGGGTTCGTTTCCAATAGGTCCCTAGGTTTCAAAATTGAACAATCAAGTCCCTACTGTTTCAGAAATAGTTCTATTGAGTCCCTGTGCCGTTAATTTTTTTAACGGTGCTGACATGGCAGTTGACGATGCTGATGTGGTAACTTTTAAAAAATAAAATAATATTTTTAAATTAAAATAAATAATAAAATCATAAAATTAAAAATAAAATAAAATAAAATAAAAAACTCTCTCTGATCCTCTCTCTCCCTCGTCTCCTCGAATCCCTCTCTTTCCCCCACCCCCTTGAATCCCTCTCTCTCCCCCATGTGCCCCCTTGAATCGCCACCGACCAGTAGCTCCGATCATCTCTGCTCTCTCTTTCCCCTTTCACTTCCCTTTCGCTTTCCCTTCCCTTCCCCTTTCAGATCTGATGCCGACCATCACCCTCCTCAGTTTTGTTGATGCTCTGTGGGTGTTCGGAGGTGGGGGAGATGAAGAAGAAGGGCGACGGCGGCGGACTATTGTCGGTGAGAAAGAGAAATGAGAGGAAGGGATTTCGGGGGGGGGGGGTATGAAGGAGAGAGAAAATATGGAAACCACTGTTGAAGAAAAACAGAGCACACAACCAAAGGAACTACCACAAAAACATAAAGCATTCAAAGAAGAATAAGAGAAGAAGAACACCAGGGATTTTATAGTGGTTCAATCCGATAAAACGGATCTACATCCACTTTAGCCTCTGCATATAAACTCAATAATCAGTAGCAAATTACAAGAGAAACTCTCAGCTCTCTTCACACAATCCCTTCACTCAAGAGCTTAATACAAGCCCTTTTACAATGGTTCCTCACTTCCCCAATTTTCCCAGCACTCACCTCTCAATCTCTACCCTCACATTCACTCACTGGAATCGCTCACCACAGCAGCAAGAAACTTCAGGGCAATATAATAGTGGTCTTCCCACTTCGTCGACAATCTGAATTCAAGGCATGCCTAAACCACGTGAGAGGAATATAACAACATTATGTTATAAGCACATGGCGGGTAAAATAACCATTTGCCAGAGGGATTAAAACAACATCCATCAGCTTACACAGTCAGCTTCCAAATCAGCAAGGTTTTCCAATTATTATGCATCAAATAATCTAAGAAAGCAATCATCAAGGAAGATGACATATCAACTCTTATAATATCAAAAAAACAACAACCACTATTTTCAGAATGGTCGAATTTGAGCCGCCATTGAAGCCTACACCAAAGTTTCTCTCTATCTCTTCAATTCTTGTTTCTCGTTGCTATTTGGTATTTTCGTTTTTGTTCAGAATTTGCAGATAGAACATTTGGTTGTATTGGGATTGATTATTGGATTGTGGGTTCTGTTGTTTTACTTGTCTTTTGTTAATATTGGGTTTTCTTGCTGTTTGGATTTCCTTACCATTTTTGTTTTGGTTTGCATTTTTCTGTTTATTTCTTGCCCAATCTTCCTTATTGCAGAGAGAAGAGAGAATTTAACAAGACGATTTGGTGGAGGAAATTTTGGTTGCAACGGAGCTAATCTCGTCGTCGGCGAGGAGTTTGAGGTCGACGAGTTTTTGAACTTCTCTAATGGCGATTTCGAACATGGGTCTGCTTTGAGAGTTCAGGAAGATGATGATGATGACGAGTTTGAGAAGAATCAGGACTCTGTTTCGTCGGATTCGAACCAGTCCAGCGAGTTTTCGGACGTCGGAGAGGACGATTCGAACTCGCTTCTCGCCGTTGAGCTTGCTATTCAGATAAATTAATTTCTGGGTTTTTGTTTTGGTTCGATTTCAGAAGTATTTAGTGGAACAAAAAATTGAAATCGAAATCCCCCTCTTTCTCAGGTGGAAGGAAGGTGAAAGGGAGGGAAGGGGAAAGGGATTCAGGGTTAAGAGACAGAAGAGAAGATGAAGGAGAGGGAGAGAAGATGCAGTGGCGGTGGTCGACGTGTTGGAGGGTGGCGACGGCGATAAGATGAAGGAGAGGGAGAGAAGAGGAGGGGGAGAGAGAAGAAGATGGAAAATGGGGAAAGGGAATCGGGGAGATAGAGAAAGGATTTTTTTTTTTAATTTTTAATATTTTTATTTATTTATTTATTATCATTTTAATTTAAAATTGAATATTTTAATATTTTTAACATGCCACGTTAGCGCCGTTAAAAAAATTAACGGCACAAGGACTCAATAGAGCTATTTCTGGAACAGTAGGGACTTGATTGTTCAATTTTGAAACCTAGAAACCTATTGAAAACGAATCCGAAACATAGGGTATTTTACCCTTCTTTTTATTATCATTAAGTAAGGTCTGATTTGATCCCTTTTAAATATTTTGTATATTGAACAGCTTCTGGGTTGCATATCTGAAGGATTTGATTGAAAAGAAAGTTGAAGATTTTTTTCTCAATATTTTGTCATATAAATATACACCCACTCATTTCTGTTGATTTCCCCTTTTATAATATATATATATATATATATATAGTTATTAACTATATGCATTATTTCTGACAAATTCACGTTAAAGTTCAAATATTTTATTTCAACTCATTTATTTATTGGCAAGAAAAACTTTCATCCAATTAATTATTACATTGGGTGAGGAAGAGATGGAAATGAAGAATTAAAGATATTGCTGGTGTTAACTTGTAAGTTTAAATCTTATTTTTATCCTTAAAAAATTACAATCATTATCAGATTAGTTCTTTAGTTCCTATACTTTTATGAACTTTATCTAAAATCTTAGGTAGGATTAGATAGAGTTTGTATTTCAAACCATCTTCGCCAATCTAGTATCCAAATTTGAATCTGAGAGTAATTAAGATTAATGTTTTTTTTTTTAAATAATTAAGATTAATGTTAAATACAAGATACAAATTTAATTTAACAATCAAAATAAAAATGTCAAAACGAGCATAACTCAACGGTAATTGATATATACTTTCGATCAAGAGGTTGGAGGTTCGAATCCCCCACTTCAAATGTTGATGTACTCGAAAAAAAAATCAAGATAAAGATCACCATATAAAATAAACGTGAAAGTTTAACATTGAATCCAACCCTCAATGATTTGAATAAAATTCTAGGTAGTTGGTTGACAAATATCCCCAATTAATATTTTTATGTCAGAAAATACAAATCTAGGTTGATTGTTTTTTAGTACAATGTATTGTATTAAAATTTTGGATTTTGATTCAAATGAATATTCAGTAGGTAAATGAATCTTATGGTTGATTATTTTTTTATATATATAGTGTGGTGTGACCAATTTGGTGCATGTCTGCCTCTTTTGAGAAGAAATGATAATGTTTTTGGGAGGAGAAAATTAAAGTCTCCCCTTAGTCAGAGGCATGGGAGGCCCCACTTGCCCATCATTCTGCCTCTTATTGCAAAACCTTCTTTCATATTTGTACCTTTGCTTCTAGAATTCAAATGCTTTTTTCTTTGAAAAAAAATTGTAACTTTTCTTTTGGAATTTTAAAAACTAACTCAAAAAATTAGGGTAAAGTTCAAATATACCCATGTACCTAGGTGGGTGTCATTTTTAACCCCTTTTTTCTTTTTGAAAATAAATACTTCATAAAAGAGGCTTAACCATTGTTACAACTACTCTAAAAAAAAGAGGGGAAAATCATGGAGGGAGGTAAATTTGCCGAGATTCCCTCATATGGGGATTCCCCTGACCCGTGCCAAAATTCGAAGAGCACACCGTTCTTGCCAATCGGTGGGCTAACGAATTGGCTAGACGATTACAATGAACAAAACTAACCTCCCGTAGAACAGAGGAGAGGGACACGATTGAATCAGCAAAAGGCTTGAGGTCCGACACGTCTTCTTCTTCTCCAGCCAAGACCTTTATCACAGCAAGGGTGTCAGATTCGACTTCCAACCCGACTTGCTTTTGGAGACAGGTTTGGTGAATATCTTTAATTCCAACCAAAATCGCTTTTGCCTCCAAAATTTTGATATCCCACTTTCGATTGACTCTTTGAACTCCGAAATAGATTAAGGACCCATTTGAGTTGTGCACCACCCATCCAAGCCCTTCGACGCTTCTATTGTCGAACCAGGCAACATTTGAGTTTAATTTCCAAGAGCTTGGCTTCGGTTTCTTCCAAGGGGCATGACTCGTGTGACTCCTCAGCCTTTTCAGACCAAGATTCTTAAGGTAAGAATTTTCTCATTCTTTGATGCTTCCTTCGATGCCCTTGAGTAGATTTGTCTTCTGTTGCGAGTTTGTTGGAATTTGGGTTCTATTTCTTAGATTCCATATACTCCACATGATGATTGAACTCTTTGCCATCTCTTTTTTGTTGAAGTTTTCTGTCATCCAGCTCCAGTAGTCCTTAGGACTCTAATTTACCCTGCAAAACGAGAATAAATTAAGGGATGTAGGGATAAAAGATTCCCACATTTGCTTAGAGATCTTACACTCCCAAATAAGGTGAGTGGTAGATTCAAGCTTTTTCAAATAGAAAGAGCAACATGGGTTAAGATCAATCCCTTTCTTTAGGATGTTGGTCTTGCACGGGATAATGTTGTTAATGATCTTCCAAGCACAAATTTTGATCCTTGGTAGCACCCTTGAGTTCCAGAGGCATTTCCACTCCTTAGCAGCTTTGGTTTGATCAGATTGAGATACATTCCCTAAGGATTTGACCTCCATAGCTAGGTGGTAGACACTTTTGACCTTGAAGATTCCTTTCTTGTCTAGGTGCCATATTATTTCATCCCTAGAGCTCTCGATTCCAGGTTGCATATATAGTATATCTTCTGTTGGGTTTTATGCCCTAAAACTCGTAGATAGTGAATGTAAACAAATTGTATACTTGTTTCAATAAAGTGTAATTGAGTTTCTACAATAAAGTGTTATTGTTAAATATTGCATAATTTGACCCAAATCCAATAAACTAAGATCCAAGGTTGTTTACATGTGACTTGAACTAGTATGTGGGGACATACGGGGATTGGTGTTCAAGTAACAACCTAAAATGTCTATAGTACAAGGATAAGGTTGGGTACCTTATCCTGGTAACACTATGTGATACGACCCGCTTTGTATTTGATACAGACGTATTGATCCAAAGCGTTCATGTAGTAGACATGTGAGCGGGGGTATACTATGCAATGAGTTTGCATAAGACCGGACCATGAAATGGTAAACCACTAGATATAACACCGTTAACTAGTTAGGTTACTGTTTCAATAGGATGACGTAGGTAACTCAGTCTTAATCCTGAGTGTGTCATGAACTCCTTCTCATGAGGGATTGTCCTTTGATTAGCATGGGTGAGAGTGGCCAATACGCCGACTCAATATGCCTTCCTTTTTGGGGACAAGACCGAGTGGGAGGCTGGGGACATGACACCACAAAAAAGAATTCACTCCTTCCAACTTCTAGGAGAAGTAGATGAGTGTTCCCTTAAGTGGTGACTCCGGGACTTGAACAAAGGGATCCCACCCTCTCACTGGCCCAAGAGGGACTTTCTGTTTATTGGTTGGACCATAAACAGGTTATTCATTAGAGGAGCACTGGTACTTAAGGAGACAGATGTAACACATGGGTAAAACGGTAATTTGACCTAGCTGTAATTACGAACACTCGTGAAGGATTGACTTACCGGTATAGGTCTATATCCATGGACACAGAAATGTTCTACAGTGAGAAAAGTTCAGCTGTGGGTCTCTAGTGGAATGACCCACAGTTAATGAATTGGTTAACTTGATTAATGAGTTTAATTAGTTAACCTCATATCATTGGAGCTTCGGATCTGCAGGTCCATTAGGTCCCCTGCTAGCTCGTAAAGAGTAATTAGGAACAAATATATCTTGAGAGAATTTGAATAGTTCAAATTCATATTGGGAATTAAGTTAATTGTATGAAATACAAATTAATATAATGTATAGTGATGCATTAAAATATAAAGTCTAATTTGAGATTAAACTTTATTATATTGAGAGATTGAATATATTTGAAAGAGTTCAAATATATGTCTAATTAAATATATGGTATTTAATTAGAAGATGAATTAATTAATTATGAATTAATTAATTATTCAATTTAGTTTAAATTAAACGAGATTTAATTAAACTATAGTCTATGAGAGGAATAAATATTTGAAGAAATTCAAATATTAATATGAATTTGATTCATATTAAATTTATAGGATATAAGAGAATTTGAAGGAGTTCAAATTTTAATATGAATTTGATTCATATTATGGAATTAATTAATTGAAGGCCTGAATATTTAATTTGGGTAATTAATTAATTAACTAATAGAATGTCTGAAATTAAATATATGATATTTAATTTGTGATTAATTAATTAAAGAATTAATTAATTGATAATTAATCAATTATGGAAATGACTAATCACTTATGGAAGTGATCAATCATTTATGGAAAAGATTAATCAATTATGGAATTGATTGGTTATGGAATTGATTGATTATGGAAAAGATTAAATCAGTTATGGAAATAATTGATTTTAAATGAATATTTTATTCATGACCTTTCTCCTATAAATAGAACATTAACCCTAGGGTTTAGGTACCACAACATATGGCCACCATAAGACCCTCTCATATTCTCTCAACTCAAGAACTCTAGGGAGAATTTTCTCTCTAGAGTTTTTCCCATTCAAGATTAGGTAGTCCCACAACTACGTTCCTAATCTCAGAGTTATAGCGGGGAAGATCAAATGGTGGTGTTCTTCGTTGTTGCAGAGCAATCAAGAAAGGCGTTCTTGAAGAATTCAGAGTCGTCAACAAATGTATGTTTCTCATCGCTTAACCTTTTGCCAATATATTGGTATTTTGTAAAACAAAATTAATTTACGAATGGTCCAATTGCTTCTGCTGTAACGGAATTGGGAATTTCAATCCTTCATCTTCTACATCTTGAAGGAGGAAGAGTTGGATTATTCGATCCTCTTTCCATCTGTTGTTCTCATCGAGGACCCAATTAACCCTTTTGTCTTTTAAAGTATTGTTTGTGGAGATGGGTATACGACTTTTTGCTTTGTTAATCTAAGGATCTTTGTCAATTTGGATCATGTTCTCGTTCCCCATGCGCCATCTATAACCTTTCTTGAACATGCCTCTGCCCCAACAAATGCTCCTCCAGGTAAAAATGGGATTTTCCAATAGGGGCCTCCAAGAAGTTCCCATCATTGAAATACCTGCCTCGATGGGTCTTGAATAATAGGCTATTGGGGTTCCTAATCAACCTCCAACTTTGCTTCACGAGCATCGCTTGGTTGAAAGCTGAGAATTGCTTAAATCTCATGCCTCCATGCTCCTTGTTGTGGCACATCCTATCCCAACTTATCCAAACTGAGATTTAGCGTATAACCTGTCAATATCATCACAATTAAAGTTAGGGAGATAGAAGCAGCTGATTGTGTATGTAGGGATAGTTTGGGCCACCGCTTTTATAAGCACTTCATTCCCTCCAAGGGAGAATAACTTTTTTTTCCACCCTTGGAGGGTTTTCTCCACTCTATCCTTGACTCTTGTGAATGCAGCTTACACTTTTATTAAGTGTAATTTTTAACCTTAAACTTTTATTATCTTGTATTTGAATTAATTAAGTGGTGTGATTAATACTTACAATCAATTATTTTTTTCCTTTGAAGATTTGATTATAGACATTTTTTTTAGAGTTGGACGTTACGCTACTTCCTCAGCGTCTCGACGCTACGTGATATATGCCATATTTAGCTAGGGCATCCGTGAGGCAACATTGAGACGTTGTCCTCAGCGTCTCAGCGCTGCGCCTGCTGAACTTCGACCTATAAATAGAAAAGGATGTTGTCTTGTAAAGGGAGAACTTTTTGGAGAGGAAAAACGTCAATTCTTGAGAGAACTCGATTGAAGGAGCTAGGAGATGTGTCGGGAGCGGATTTTTGGAGGAGAGATCGTGGTTATCGTCACGAGGACGTGCATGCGGTCTTCACGACAAATAGTTTTTATTCTTCTACTCTTTTATCTTGTACTTTCATGATGAGATTTCTTATATGTTTTGCTTGTAATTTAGAGACTATGAATAGCTAAATCATTCTCTTAGGGACTTGATGTAGCCATTAATTTGTATGGATTGATTTATGGATTATTGTGACTATTTGTAGTTATTCCATGAGATTTTTGTATGGATGACTGATAACTGCCCAAAAGGTAGTTATTTAGGCCTCATTTATATAAGGATTTGTGTGTCTTTTATGCTTATTAGGGTTGGTTTTAGAGAGATATTACATGATTTAACCCATTTGGAAGAATGGAAGCTTTGGAAATCACTTTATGCAGATTATGCTGTTGAGCGACTGGAGGGAGCAAATTCTATGCTGCAGCAAAACTGAGAGCAGAAACTGCCACATCACAGCTCGTTAGCCAACTTCATGAACCGACTTCTATTGAGATATTTTCGGGATAAAGGATCAAGGAGAGCCTTACACGTGTCCTAGTTGACCTAATTCAAGCCTCTCATCCTTCTATAAAAGGAAGTAGTCGTCAAAGTCAAAAGCATTCCATGTTTTCCCTTGGAAGCCGAATAGTATAGGGAGATTGAAGATCATCAAGAACACCATCAACCGCAAGCTGATTAGGGAGTTTACCTTCTTTATTAACTTGTGGTTATGGACATGCATACTCAGATTGTAATTCGTATTCCTATGCTTATTATGAACTAAGTAGCTTAAGGTGTTGGTTAGGAATAATGTGATTACTGTGCTTCATCTCTAGTAATAAATTGACTATTGCATTTTGGTTAATTGTTGTGCTTATTCTTATTTTATGCCCGCCTGGCCAGCCGGTATGGATAGCTCTCTCTAGTTTCAGGGATGATTTAGAGAGTGTGTGACAATTCTCCACATTACGATCATTATGTATTGGTGAACGCCAGTGACTGAGCTAGGGATAGCCAGTTGCCTAGTGCTCGATCGGTCGCTCTTCATTGGGTTTGAAACATATCCCAAAAGATCCGGAGTTCCGGGAGGAATCCGCTAATAATACTGCGAGAGATGCATGATCAATAATATTGCTAGAGCATATCTTAGAACAATCACTAAAGCCTAACCAGCGCCTGTCTTTAATCTATCTGTCTATTTGTTTACTCGTTGTTCTGTCATTTATTTTGCTTCAGCATAATTCCGATAAAACCCAATCATTTTTATTATCTTAGAAACCATTAGAAAGTTATACAAAATAGATAAAGTGGAAACTCATTCAGACCTTGGATTGATAATATTACTTGCTGCAGACTGTGTATACTTGCACAGGAATTCTAGAGTATTTCATATCATATTTTTACTCACTCTAGAAGCCCAACAATGACCCTCTAAAATAAGCGAAAATAATAAATGTCCACCTTTTCAAAACAAGGATATATGTCATTTTGTTTGATAACAACTCTAAGAACAAACTATTTTTGGGGGAGTAACTTTTACCCTACAATTAGGTAAACTGTACTCATTTTTATGACAAACTTTTAATTTAATTTAATTGGATCTTAGACTTCGATGAGTGTTTTAATATTCATAAAAAAAAAAATCTCACATCATATGAATTTTATGAATTATGAAGCATATGTCTGGTGCAAAAATTTAATGGGACCTCACAAAAATGACAATACTAGAGCTCAATTTCTTTTTTACACGTGTGAGTTTGGAGAGATTTATACAATGGTTGATCTTGTGTGGTGATTCAACTTAATTTTGTGCAAATTTTTTTTTTATTGTTTGTTATGATTAGTAGGTGAATGCAATAGAAATTAAATAGAAGGTACAAATTGCAACACTCCTCTCAATCTAGAATTCAATCGTCAACATGAACACAGTTTAGTGATTAAGAAATCTACTGTTGATGGTCAAATTTGGTTGGAAGGAACTCACCTGACCTTCACGTGCCACCAACGGTAAATTTGTATGAGAGGGAGAATACGTGGCATGCAAGACAATAAACCTGCACACTGGTGTGGTGCATGCTAGTCACACCGCCTCTGATGCTTAAGTCAGAAAACGAATGGAAGAGCTAGAGAGCAAGAGGAGAAATCGAGAATAGAGTTCGGGATCCCTTCTTCGGTGGCAAAGAGGGATTTAAATACATGCTCATGCTCCTAGGGTTTTTAGAAATTCGGAGGTGTTTTGGGACGAACCAGGAGGAACCGGAGCGGCCAAAGGCAGCAGGGACCTAACGAAGTCGGATGAGCTCAACCCGTGCAAGCGGGCCGAGGGTCGAGGCTGAGGCCGAGGCCGAGCAGGGCTCGACCCCTTCGATCTTGGCTCGACCCATTGGTCTGTTTCGCCTCTGGGGTCCATCTTTCTGCCATATTTTTGTCCGGTTGTCCTTGTTAGCATTGTACATTTGAGTGGTCCAAATTTACCTATAACATCTACTATTTTTTGTGAGGTTGGAAATTCAAATCTCTATACCTCCACATTTGTTGTACTAAATAAAAAGAGTCTAGATTTCAATTTGATGAAATTAAAACTCTAGAGTGAAAATTGATATATTTTGCCAAATTCTAGAGTAAAAACTTTTTTTTTTTTTTTTTTTGAAAAGGCCTTTTTCTCTCGAACTTAATATATTAATTAGGAGAACCAAAATTATCCTAATCTAACCTACTTAGGGTAAAGATATTTATGGGTTCC
Organism: Luffa acutangula; assembly: GCA_036850905.1. Classification (NCBI taxonomy): domain Eukaryota; kingdom Viridiplantae; phylum Streptophyta; class Magnoliopsida; order Cucurbitales; family Cucurbitaceae; genus Luffa; species Luffa acutangula. The sequence goes on along the minus strand of CM072099.1, from coordinate 9,199,690 downwards.
CTCTGTTCATTGTTTATGGAGTGGTAAGGCAATAGAAACAGTTGAAATAGACAGCATACAGTGGAAGTGGTTGAGGATGGGTATAATGTGTGGGTTTGGTGATGGACAGTGGAAGGGCATATGGACAACATTGTAGGGAGACAGCCTCTACTATTTGACTATGACCTTACTATAATTCTATACTCTTTTTCCTAAGAATGTCCAATTTTGTCATAGTGGACCACACCCTTGGACATTCTTATGTTTCATTTTTATTTTAGAAAATATTCCTAAACTTTGATCTATATTAGTTGTTATAATGAAACCTTCAAACATTGTAATTAAATTAACAATTACTTATGTGCAATGCACCATGTGTATTGTTTATTATACTTTTTCGACAACAATAATTTAGTGTAAATATTAATCCCCAATCGTTAGAGGTTGCTTCTTTTGAAAAGTTGTGTTCGTACAAATACATCTCAACTATTAGATTGTGATGTTTCATATCTATAGTCTCGATCACACGTTTATATGCAAATAAACACACACATCTCGATTGAATTATTTATGACTAGTCAACGTCAATTGACTCGTGTGAGTCAAGGATTTCGAAGGACAAAATTAAGAATTTGAAATCTATAAACAAGTATGAAAAATATATTTAATACGCTTTAGATAATATATAAATATATATATAACTTTTGAAAATAAAAAGTGACTATTCATGGCCAAATAAAAAGTGATTATTCATGGTCAACAAGAGCATAGTTCCAACATAAAGATATACTGATAACCACACAAATTTGTGGTTCCAATCCCCCACCCCTTGGAAAAAAAAAAAAAACATGACTATCCATGAAAATAGCACTAAATTCAAGTCCATACTAAGCCCATTAGATCTGGGCCTAGAGGCCCACTTGAAAATGTGTGTTTTTTTACGATGATTCTTAAGCTTGTAAGGTTGGGAAGCTGCTAATTCTGTGTCATTCAACCCTTATTCCACACTCGAAGTAGAAGAACAAAAGAAGAAGCAGACTGAGCAGATAATAATTTTAATTTGCTTATTTGTTTGTATTACATCATTCATTCACAGACACTTTCAACCTTAGAGATTTACGAACATTGCAAAGCAGACAGACACAACACAAAGACCAACAAGTGAACGTTTAGCCAGAGATGTCAATTGACTTGATTTGAGGCTTCTTATTCTCTTCCATTTTGGGCAGCGTCACAGTCAGCACTCCATTCTCCATGCTTGCCTGAATCTCCTCATGAACTTCCCACTGCTCCGCTCCATTCTATGCCACTTGTCGTTCTTCTCCTCTTGTTCTGTGCTTCTCTCTCCACTGATCTGCAGAATTTTGCCCTCTTCAACCTCTACTTTCACTTCTTCCTTTTTGATACCGGCAAGATCGGCCTTGAAGATGTGAGCTTGTGGGGTCTCTTTCCAGTCGATTCGAGTGTTGGCAAAAGCAGAGGAAGGAACATTGGCCAATGAGTTTGAGAATGGGAAGCCTTCGAATGGATCCCAAATGTCTAAGGAGAAGGGGTCGAAGATGTTGCTCCGTCGGCCACCGAAAATGCTTGGAATTAGCGACATGTTTGTTTGTTGAAGCTCCTAATTAACCGATACAGAGAACAGAGATGGATGCTGGGTTGATTGATAGAAATGCTTGAAATAGATATGATAAGCTTGAAGTGGGTTGGGGTTTAAATAAGAAGCAAGAGAAGATAACGAGTGTTGTGTTGTCGCGGCTTTTCTGGTATCTTCCTTGTGATTTCTTCTTGCCTTTCCACAAGCTTCTACCACCTTCTCGACGGATTTGGACTGTCCATTGCAAAGTGAATCCCATCTCAGATTGGGAGTCGATGTATTTTCTTGGGCCTTTCATTTCCGCATTTATTCCCTCCAAAATGAGGAAAAATTTCCCACAAATTTACATATCTACCCCTCCAAGGAAAAAGATGTGTTTTCCTTTTTTTTCATTTTGTTCTTGTGAGAACTTTGGATGCATTTCAAGACATTTTTTTTTATTAATATTATAGTTTTTAAAATTTATTAGTAAAATATGGTTGGTTTGAAACTTATTATTTCTATATTGTAGTTTAAAATCCACGTTAATAGGTCGTCTGTGTTTAATTTTTACAACTTGTGGAGTGGAGATTCTTGATTAGTAGAGCTATGCTCATTTTGCTCCAAGCAAAATAATTTTTAGTGCACATACATACATTTAGTCTTTCATCATCAAGATATTAAGGTTTCATCAATTTGCCCACATTCTTAATGGTCTTTCCATATATCCATGAATCCAATACCAAGAGAATGAGTGAATAAACATTTTCATCATATATGTTAAGAGTTGAATTATATGGTGTACCCTTAAGCACAAAACTAGTTAAAATTAATAGAAAATAGATAACATTTATGCATGCTATAACATTTATTTATTTCATATTACAGTGACTCACCTACTTACATTAGAGGTGAAACTGAAAATCAAACTTCTTTTTAAACCAAAAAAGTTAATGATGAAAGATTAAAATAAACAATACATAAAGTTCATAGCATCATTGGAAAGTATAAAGATGCAAAATAAAATAAATAGTTATGAACAAACCAGAAATAAAAATACAAATTAGAATAAAAATGATTAAAAGAAAAATGTGTGGATAAGATATGTTATAGGCAATTTTGGACCACTCCGTACAAGGAGCTGACGAGGACAACCGGGGAGAAATCGGGCGGGGAGGTGGACCCAAGAGGCGAAACCGGCAAGTGGGACGGGCCAAGACCGAAGGGGTCGGCTTTTGGCCCGACCCCCTGCTAGGCCGAGGCCAATCCTTGGCCCGCTCGCGCGGGCCGAGCCCGTCCGGCTCCGTTTGGTCCCTACCGCCTGGTTTGTCCCGAAACGCCTCCGAACTCCTAAAAACCTTAAGAGGATGAGCAGGTATTTATACACCTCTTCGCCACTGAAGAAGGGGACCCGAACTCTATTCTCGACTCTCTCTCTTGCTCTCTAGCCATCCTACTCCCGTTTTCTGACTTAAGCATCGGAGGTGGTGTGGCTAGCACCACACCGGTGTGCAGGTTTTCCGTTTGGCAGGCCACGTCTTCCCCCACTCTCAAACAAATTCACTATCGATTATCACGTGGAGCGAAGGTAATTTACCTAGCGAAATTTGATCATCAACAAGATATATAAATGGATGAAGTTAATTTAATCAAAGGAAGAAGAAGAGGACAATACAGAATTAAGGGAAGAGAAAGCAACAGATGGTCAAATAAAGATACAAAATCCTTCATGTTTAGTCTCTTTATATCTTTTTTGATCATATTTATTGAAGAGTATTTATCCTATCTAATTCCCAGTATTTACTCTAGCTAGTTAGATTGGATATGAATTGTATTATCTTTTGTTATATCCTCGGTACATCTCCTCAGCTTGGGTGTATTTTTATGGCTTTAGTCCTCAAGATTCAAAAAGAAAGATTCAAGGCGATAACTCCAAAGAATACCTGCAATAACAAGTCCGTTAGTGGGAAAGAAATCATCGTTGAGAAGAATCCCTACCAAGTAATGTATGAAACTCAGTTCTTGGGAACCCATTCCTTCACGAATCTACTAAACCGAGTAACATCCATCAAACTTGATCGCACTAATTATCTTCTCTAACAAAACATAGTTATACTTTTATAGTTATCCTCAAAAGGGATTAGCTGGAAGGACACATTTCTAGTAAGACTTCGAAACCTGAGATGACAATCATCATACTGCCATCTGAAGAAGAACCTCTTGGCCTGAAAATACCTAACCCCGAATACGATCTCTGGCTTGCGGCATACTAGCTCTATTAGTTGGGTGTGCCTTAACAACTCAATGACTCCAGAAACTCTAACTCAAATTATGGGTGATGATGAAGCTAAGAAATTGGTGGGACTCCAACCAGGAATAGTACGGAATATAGTCCAGATTATTGTAGGAGATTACAACTGAATTATGCTTTAACAAACTAGGAAAGTAACCATGAAAATGCATGAATACTTGGATACTATGAAAAGGTACTTTGACAACCTCCAACTCTCCAAGTGGTTGGTTTTCCAATGGATATGCATGCAGAGCTTTGAATCCCATGTGACAGCTAGACTAGATGAGGAATATACTCCCATAGTTTGTGTCATCTGAAGTCAAAATCTCACATGGAGTGAGATTCAACTTGAACTTTTTCTCCTTTGAGTAGAGATTGGAAAGACTGCAACATTGAAAAGTAACATCTCGATGGAACTTAATATCATCAAACCTTGCCTCTATAAATGTGGCAAAGGCTACAATAACTTTTTTCGATCAAACCGAGTCTACACTCCTAGCAATCCAAATCAAAATCAAGGATATTGGCACAGGGTTGCTACTCTCCAAATCCTTCCAACAATAGGCCTATTTGTCTACTTTGTGATAAGATGGGGCATACGACTGTTATTTGTCACCATAGGTATGACAAAGCCGAATCAAATTCCTCCCAAAGAACGTCTTCTACTAATGTCACTCAGCACCAAACCACTCAAGACCCAAGTTCCAACAATCCTATAGCATTGATAGCCTATCTTGAGACATTGCAAGATCCCTCTCATGGTATTTAGATAGTGCTGCAAGTAATCATGTCACTACTGAACCAAATGTTGAAGGTTGGGATGGATGGACCAACTCAAATTTTTGTGTTGATTCACAAAATGTAATAAGAACTTCCAAGGAATTCAAAATTATAATTCACATTTTATTTGAGAAACTGAAGCATCTTTATTGTTTTTCAATTTTATCCTTTTGAGCCTAATCCCACAAGATATGACTGGAAGGAAAATAGATGATGGAAAATATCATGATCGTATACCTGCTCAACATATGCTAAAACTTTTGCCCAAGAGAAGCTACTGATAGTTACCAGATAAGAGACAACTCAAAACTTTCCAAGAGGGGTCTCGCGCGTGTGTGTGATAACCTCTCTTAAAGTCGCCCCTAAATAGATCGGGAATGGTTTATAGGGACCCTCCACCTATCTTTCCCCTACACTGGAAATAAGATCTCGCTTAAGAGGCTAAAAGACCCAAAATAGAGATCATTCACACACCCAGATGCCTGGAAAGGAATTCCCATTCTTTATTGATCTTTTGCAAACGTATAAACAGGGTACTAGCTTTCACACTACAGTGCAAGGGACCTTTAAACCGGGTTTACTCCTTGGTTGGCTTAACTGAACACACTGCAGACAACTCTTTTTACCCCTAAACTCGCTCATGGTTTAGCAAGCATACATCCTTATTAAAGCAAGGAAGAGTCAACTACTATTATCCACTCACGCTCAAAATCTTTTCCTTTTCCTGCATATATGCAATTTATTGTTTACTTTTTAGAGTTGTTGGAGAATAAATTATTCAAAAATGATTATGGATTACATATAATTGTATCATATGAAATCATAACATGTGCTTTGAAATGAAAACACACCTGCTCATTATAGCCTATCAAATCCGTTTGCATTATTGTCCTTCCACTCAATTATTTATTTTCTTTATTTTTTTATTTTTATAATTTTGTTTTGGTATACAGTGTCGGTCGGTCAGAAAATTCTTTACTGACGACCTCAATCAATCAATTCTTTCATAAAACTGGCTGACCGATATGGGTTCATTCAATTTCGGTCAGTCGGATCGGATTTTGGTCTTTTGTTGAACATCCTACAAGGAGGTACCTACATACTCGTATGCATCCAAGTATTGTTTTTCCAAATATTGCAAAAATAAGGTTAAAGTACAAGTTTAATCCCTCAACTTTCAAAGTTGGTTCCTAAACTAATAATTTTGTGTCTAATAAATTTTAACTTTAAGAATGTTGAATAGGTCCAAAAAAATCCAATGGTTATGTAGAGGTTTTAGAATCCAAAATAAAATTTAAATCAAAATCAGGAGAGATGAAAGTCAATATTTGAGAGAGTTTTGTAGGTAAGAAAATGAAAATGAAAGAAAGATTCTCTCCCAATAATTCAAGTACACAAATATTTCAAAAAAAAAAAAAAAAAAATCAAGTACACAATTTTTTAAAATGGAAAAAATCAATTTTGACCTCTGAATTTAGTGTTGTATTGATTTTAACCCTAAACTTTCAATTTCATCAAATCGAACCCCAAACTTAACAAATTGTACAATTTGAACCTCAAACTTGCATAAATGTTGCAATGTAGACCTTTGGTCAACTTTTCACTTGAATTGCTATTAAAACATGTAATCGACAATTTCCTTTTTCTTTTTTTTCAATTCACATTGCAACGGAGTGTTTTATAAGAAATTTGTTGGAAAAACTCTTTATCAGAAGAAATCAAGTATTCTAGATTATTCTTCTCACAAAGTTATTGGCAACAAGAAAAATCCAGCAAATATGAAAAATAAAAAACTTGAAATTTCTTTATTTTCATTTCTTACATTTTGTACATTCTTCTTATTAGCAAGGAAAAAAAATTAAAAGAAGAAAAAAAATCCCACAAAGTTCTTAGGAATAAGAAAAAAGACTTATGCAAGTTTCTTTGCGTTCGTAATCTTAGATAGCAGCAAAAAAAGCAAAAAAAAACTCTCACAAAATTTTCAACAAGAAGAAAAGGTGATCTAAAATTAAGTTTCTCCTATATTTTATTTATAAGAAACCAATTCAAGTGTAACGTGATTTAAGAAAAAAAAAATAAAGAAATAATCAAGTACATACGGTGGTTCAAATGTAAAGTTAACCAAAGGTGTACATTGAAACACTTATGCAAGTTTGAGATTAAAATCAATATACAATCTGATAAGTTTGAGGTTCAATTTGATGAAATTAAAAGTTCAAGGTTAAAATTGATACAACTTGTTAAGTTTATGGTTCAATTTAATGAAATTGAAAGTTCAGAGTTAAAATTGATACAACACCTAAAGCTTAGGATTAAAAATGAGTTTTTTCTCACTTTAAATTATAATAACAGATTATAAAAAAAATGTATTGCTGTTCATTTTGTAATAAGGTGATTTTTTAAAAAATTTTCATTATAAGAAGGTGATTTTTATATAGACTTTCTTTTTTTAATTTTTTTTTTTTTTTTTTTTTTTTTTTTTGAGAAGGACTTTCTTTTTTTAATTGGATGTTCAACGTGGTATGATAAACCGGTGGGCTTTAATGGCCAATTTTTATATATGATATATATACATGTGACTTATAAAATAATGGTTAAAAAACATTTTTCGTTTCTAAATTTTAGTAATTTAGTCGGTAAAATTTATTTTGTAATAATTTAATTCTTATACTTTCAAATTTGTAACAATTTAGTCCTTGAACATGATTATGTTACAACTTAGTTGCTATACTTTTGAATTTGTGACAATTTAATCTATGTTGTAAAAATTTTCATCAAAATTAAATGTCAATTTTTATTATTTAACGATTTATACTTTGTAACTTATAAACATATCAGGTTCTTAATTAATTTATTGATCTATCTATGTAAAAAAAACTCATTAGATCTTAGCAATAATTTTCATGATAGAGCCTTTAAAAAAAAAAATCATGATAGAGACTAAATTGTTATAAATTTTAAAGTACAATGACTAAATTGTCCTACATACTAAGGTTCAGGAACTAAATTGTTCATAAATAAAAGTATAGAGACTAAATCATTACAAGTCAAAGTTCAAAGATATTCATCCGATGATCTTTTTGGGCAGTTCCCCTCTTCCAGCATGGAAGAGCACTTTGTGTTTTGTGGGGAGTCTGTATTGCCAGTTTGGCTTTCCTAGATTATTGATGAGGATTTGGTTGGTGTAAACAAACTCTTTTTCCTAATTAATGCATGTCTTTATTCAAAAAAAAAAAAAAAATGACAACGTTGATAGTCACAGGCCACGGTGGGCCCAACCAGTCCATTCCTTTGACATTTTATTTTGGGAAATTGTATTGTAGGGCTAAATTAAAATAATGGTTTTGAAATTTGGTTAAACCCTCTAGAATTATTAAAAATGGATAATTTGTATTTTTTTTTTAATGATTTTACTTTTTTTGTTTTCCATTTTTGTCCTTCCATCATATATCATTATCTTTTTATTTTCTAACTTTTTTTTTTATGGGGTTAGGTTAACAAAATCAAAACCAAATCTTTTAGCCCCGTTTGATAACCATTTCGTTTTTGGTTTTTGAAAATTGTGCTTGTTTTCTCTCAATCTTCTTAAAATGGTTTTCATTTTTGTTAAGGAGACATTTGAGTTCCTAGCCAAATTCCAAAAACAAAAACAAGTTTTTGAAAACTAATTTTTTTTTTGTTTTGTTTTCAAAATTTGGTTTGGTTTTTGAAAACATAGGAAATGATGTGATAAAAAAACAAAAAAGCTTGTGGGTAAAAATAGTGTTTATAGGCTTGATTTCCAAAAACCAAAAACAAATAACGAAATGGTTATCAAATGATGCCTTACTTTTTCAAAAATCTTTTTCAAATTCACTTTCAACATTTTAAATCATTTTCAAATCCTCAAACATTTTTTAAATTTAAACATTCATAATACATTTCACAATTTATAATTTGTTTTCAACAAATTTTCACATTTTCTCATTTGATCCAAATTTCATGAATTTTTCAAAAATTTAAATGTCAATTAAATTTTATGAACTCCTCAAATTTCAACGGCCAATTGTATCAAAAAATATTATTTCAAAATTTTGGAATCTACCAACCATGATTTTCAAAAGTTGATACTAATAGGATTTCAACATTTTCCAATTTTAAAATATATCTCAAATTGCAATATTAATAATCTTTTTAGGCATGAGATTTGATATTTAAAATCTTTTAGGGGTGTTTGGGGCACTAAATAGGTTATAATAACGCCCGTTATTATAACCTATTCAATGTTTGGGGCACCAACAAAAATAATTGGTGAGGTGGGTTATTTTAACCCCCGATTATTTTATCCATTTTCTACAGTAACCATTATTCAACCCACTACAGTAACTATCTCCTCACTTCTTCCATGCGACTCCTTGACTTTTCCGATGACCGTCGGCCACCGTCAACCGGCAAAGTTTCCGATAAATTTTCCGACGACCGCCGACGACTTTTCCGGCGATCGCCGATGACTTTTCCGGCCACCAATTTTTTTTTTCCATATTTCTTCTCAATTTCATTTTAAAAAATATAAAAAATAAAAATAAAGAAAAAAAAAACATCAAAGGTTGCCCGAAAAGTCGTTGACAACATCGAAGGTTAATCAACTTAAAAAAAAACATTCAAACGAAATTATATTTACCACACTCAAGTTTATTTCAAATGATTTTATTGATAAAAAAAAAAAAAAAAAAAAAACTAATATGATTTTTGAACTAAACATTTACAATTTTTATTTTGGCAATATTAAAAGTTAACTAATATGATTTTTCTATACCAAAACCTAAACTTTTTTGCTTTGTAACAAAAAAAAACATAACCCTAAATCAAATCAAAGTGTGTATATCATAACAAAAAAACTAGAAAAAGAAAACAGTCAGTTTGAACCTTTGATTCAGAACCTCATGTTAAAACAAATCAACACTCCAAACACAGATTATTTTATCCAAGATTAAAATAATCTGCACCCCAAACACAGATTATTTTATCCCAGACTATAATAATCTGCACCCCAAACACAGATTATTATAACCCCCAGATTATTATAATTGTCAGATTATTATAACCACCAGATATTATAATCAATTCAGCGCCCAAAAACCCCTTAGTCATTTAACAACCTCCAATATTTAATATAACCATCATTTTTTATGGGTTTTGTTTTAAAGCTTGTCGGTTTCTATCTTTTCTCGTTCCCCTATTTATCTCACGTTGTCGCTTAACCTTTTAATTGATAGTTTTCTCAAAAGGTCTCTCTAATAAACAAAAGGTTTAAAATGATCAATGGTAAATGTTGTAAATGTCAAATGTAAACATTCTTCGTTAATGTGTGAAATATTCAACTTAATTGTTCGATGGTAATTAAAGTTCGAGGTAAATAACGACATAGTTCTGTAAATAATAAATTAACCAAATTAATATTATGGTGTATCTCATGGTTTCTATATCAAGAGAAATAGGTAACGTTGTTCGATCTACTCTTAGATATTACTATTGTTGTTCTAAGCCTCTCGCTAGCTTTCATCTTTAAAATATCTTTAGTTTTCACCCGTTGTGAAACTTTATAAACATAACAAGCACAATTACACCACAATTACTCCATTCAATTGTTTTAACACCTTACGTTAATGTAACAAACACAATTAACATTACTTCATCAGTGCTGTAACACCTTACGTTTATGTTCTAATTTGTTTAAAACTTTAATACACTATTGCTAGGTACTATATAAAACAGAGTTTTGAGGGTAGTTTTTTTTTTTTTTTAAAAAAAAAAAAAATATAATAAACTTTTTACTCTTTTTAACAATTTCAAAATAAACTTCACCAAAATTTTAGATTTAAGATGTGTTTGATCATTTTGGAAAAAATTATAGTGTTTACCAATCACTAAAAATGACTCGTTAGAAAACGAGATTGAGAAATAAATCATTTTGAGATAAACACTTGAAACCAACTAAAAATATTATGAGGAGATGTAACCAAACATATGAGTGTTTAAATTCTAAACAATTTTTATACAAGATGTTTTTAAAAAAATGCATTCTTGAAAACATTTAAATTAAAATGTATTTGGCCCTTAGTTTTTCTAGAAGTTTGCCCACCTTCTCTAACTGTTTTCAAATTTCAAATTTATCCTTCTTATATATATTTTGTACTGCTACACCTTCCATTTATTGCTTGTCATGTCAATATCATTTGAAAAATAATATAGGATCTACTGGCATTAAATTTATATTTATGAATGTAAAATTATAGTGTGAACAAAAGAAATATAGTACTACGTACAACTCCCTTAAAAATGTTGGTTTGATTTAATTCATTTCTTGTTTCAAAATAAGAATGAGTTAAATAAACGACTAAATTATAATAAATGTCCATGAACTTTGACCTTTGTTTCCAAAATACCCTTATTCTTTTGAAAGTTTCAATAATATCAACGTCATTTCAAAAGTGCTTCTGAGTTAAAAGTTATGGAAGACGAAAAGTGTACCTGTAGTGGCAATAGAGAAAAATTTTGGCCATTAAAAAAATTCAAAAAGATTAAAAAAAAGGAAAAAAAATGCTTTTCAGCTCCAACACCCAACTTTTATGGTTCTTCATCAGCCCCACCTCTCTGCAACCTATTTTTTTCAACACCCAACTTTTGTAGTTCCTCAGCCCCAACACCATCGATGGTGCAAATTTCATATGCAAACTTCTTCGACAACACCTACCTCGGCTTTTTCCATGCTCTCACCGACTTTTTCGTGCAAAAAACACCTTAAACATCATGCTCACCACCATTCTCGATGTCATTGACGACAACCTCTCCTACTAATTCTTACCTTCAGCTCTGATTAAGTGTAAATGGAATGGATCCATTTCAGTAATTTTGAGAATGATTAGTTGATAGAAATCTAACTGAAGACATGATTTATGCAGCTTCAACTTCTTCCCGACTACAACCGCCGATTAAAAGTGTCTTCCTATATACCAAGAAAGTTACAAGGTAGAGAGAGGAAAAAAAAACCCCAATTATGGGCATCTCACATTTCTTCCAACCCACCATAGTAAAAATAATTTTCCCAAACTCTATTAATCCCACCTTGAATATTATAGCAATTTGGATGACCTGCCAAACCCTTCAAACTCGATAATGGAATCAAACTGTTGTCCCAATCCACGACTTGCAGATTACGAAAATATGAAGTTTTTCCAAATCATTCGCCAGCAAAATGTCCACTGTCCATCTGCGTCGCCGTGTGAAATCCAAAAGCTCTCGAATTCACCACCTCCCCCACCGAATTGAATCATCGTCCTTTGAAGGTGTGTGAATAAGAATGCAGCCCAATACCCGACCCGAATTCCACCACCAATTCTCATGCTTCGGATCCTTAGAAACTCCAAACAAAAAAACCCTCTTCAATTTTGGACTCTGGCTTATTTTTTCTTTTTTCTTTAAACTTGAAGAAGAAGCATTGAATTGAAATGGGTAACCCTCCAAACCAGTAGACCGATGTCGAATTGGCCGCCGTTGGACTCATAATATGCCACCTCCACTTTCCCTTTCTCCTCTAACGGAAATTTAACTTGGGGTCATTTTTGAAATGGTTTTGGAAGTTGGAGGGTAATATTGAAACTTTTAAAAGAATAGGGGTATTTTTGAAACAAAGGTCAAAGTTCAGGGTCATTTTCTATAATTTAACCTTAAATAAACCTTCACATACATTTACATATGTGGTAGATAAAAGGGAAAATTACCTTTTTGGTCCCTCAGTTTTGAGGGATAGGTGCGTTTGGTCCCTGAGTTTTCAAAATAGACCTTTTTAGTCCCTGAGTTTTGAGAAATAGGTTTAAAAGGTCCCTAAGTTTTCAAAATGGACCTTTTTAGTCCTTGAGTTTTGAGAAATATGTTTAAAAAGTCCCTTATATTATTTTTTTAATTTTTATAAATTAATACTTTTTAATTTTGGTAATTTAAAAAATCATTCAATATTAAAATATAATAAAAATTAGGGAAAATTACCTTTTTGGTCCCTGAGTTTTGAAGGATAGGTGCGTTTGGTCCCTGAGTTTTCAAAATAGACCTTTTTAGTCCCTGAGTTTTGGGAAATAGGTTTAAAAGGTCCCTAAGTTTTCAAAATGGACCTTTTTAGTCCTTGAGTTTTGAGAATTATGTTTAAAAAGTCCCTTATATTATTTTTTTTAATTTTTATAAATTAATACTTTTTAATTTTGTTAATTTAAAAAATCATTCAATATTAAAATATAATAAAAATTATTAGTTTAAAAAAGTTGAAAAAATAAAATGAGGGACTTTTAAAACCTATTTCTCAAAACTTAGGGACTAAAAAGGTCCATTTTGAAAACTTAGGGACCTTTTAAACCTATTTCTCAAAACTCAGGGACTAAAAAGGTCTATTTTGAAAACTCAGGGACCAAACGCACCTATCCCTCAAAACTCAGGGACCAAAAAGGTAATTTTCCCTAGATAAAATTACACTTGAAGTACTTTGACCCAAGTGAGATGGAATGGAAAGAACCAAAATAGTCTTGAAGCAATAATGTTTTTAATAATTTGGTTTTTAAAATGCTTGAACATAAATTTACTAGATTAAGACATATCAGCCTTATTTTAGTAGTAAAATTTTACTAGATATTAAATTAAAATTACATCATATTTTTCATTCCCACAATAACGTACGTCATACACAAACATCCACACCCTTTCAACTTTATTTGAGAAAAAAAAAAAAAAACCCTTTCAACTTTCGAAGGACATCAACCAAATACATCTTCAGCCATTTAGTTAGACACAATAACCAAATTAAACGACAGCACACAACAAGCAATGTTTAACTTTAGCCAGAGATGTGAATGGAGTTGATTTGAGGTAGGCTTCTAATCTTCCATTTTGGGCAGCGTCAAAGTCAGCACTCCGTTCTCCATGCTTGCCTTCACCTCTTCAAATTTTGCATTCTGAGGCTTGTCGTTGTTCTCCTCTTGCTCTTTGCTTGTCTCTCCACTGATGGGCACAACTTTAACCTCTTCAACCTCTACTTTGTCTTCTTCCTGTTTTTTCCTGGCTGTGAGATCGGCCATCAAGATGTGAGCTTCCGGGGTCTCTTTCCAGTGGATTTGAGTGTTCGATAAAACAGTGGTCGTGCGAGCACCGGAAGGAACGGCCAAGACTTCGAATGGATCCAAAACAACTTTGCTCCGTCGGCCATCAAAAATGTTTGGAATATGCGACATGGTTATTGAAGCTCCTGGACTAACAACACAGACAGACAGAACAGAAATGGATACTGGATGTGGATTGATTGAAGAATTGCTGGAAATGGAAATTGGGACTTTCTTTGCTTTGCTGGTGATGATATTGATAGGATAGGATAGGATAGGATAAGCCCCAAGTGGGTTAAATTAAATAGGAGGCAAGAGAAGATAAGAGTGATATTTCCCTTCAGATCTTTCTTGGCGAAGAAGGCGGAATGGATGGATTTCCACAAGCTGGCCCAATCGATTGTTCACATGGGGGTCGGGGCATTTTCTAGGGCCTTGCATATTGGTCTTATTCTATCCAAATTGAGTAAAAATCTTATAAATTTACATATTAAAGGCCCAGCTTCATAACTATTTGTTTTTTGATTTTTAAGTTTATAAATACTACTTCCATTACCTTTTAAGAATCTCTACTTTTTTTCATCAATCTTCTTTCCAAAGGCGAATCCAGAGCTTTATTTGGGGGCTATATAGAAATAATTTTAGTCTATGCTTAAAATTGGTTCCTACCGTGTGTTTAAGTTAATTTTGATCAAAATTTGTTAAGTAATAATTTTCATACAATAAGAGAGACCAATTTTTTAAAGAAAAATTAACAATAAACTCACTATAGAGACCAATTTTAAACTTTATTGAAATATTGGACATTTCACAGTACAATGACTAAAATGAAACAAAACTCAAAGTGACTACTCGATATAAAATTGAAAGCGTTTTAAAAAAATATAAAAAACCTAATTCTAAAATTTTAAAATATTTGTATTGTTCCATCTTATTTGACTCAAAAATGGAAAAAAGAAGGGCCAATAAGCATCTGTAGGGGCTTGAACTTAAGAATGGATTATATTGTATTCAGGAGGAGCTCAAACCACAATGACATCCATATAATATAATATACAACTATGATTTACAATATAAATATAGTATATTTAGCTTCTTTCCATACTTTTAGAAATTAAGGCAGTTTTTTTAATTAAAAAAATTTGTAGTTCTCAAGTCCCAGGTAGTTGTTAACTTTTTGCTAGAAGTTTTTTTTCCCTCCTCCTCCTCTCTTCTTATTCTTTCAATTACAAGGGTAGTCTTTGAATTTTTAGAATTGTGTCAATTTGGCATCTGAACTTTTAAAAGTGTCAAATACGTCCTCGAACTTTAAATTTTTTCTAATAGGTTCCTGAACTTTAAAAAGTATCTAGTAGGTTTTTATTCTTTTGCTTTTGTGTCCAATAGGTCCTTCAACTTTCAATTTTGTGTCTAATAAGTGATTGATCTAATTCGATATTTTTTAAAATTCACAAACCTACAAATACAAAATTAGAAGTTTAGGGTCCTAATAGACATAACATTCAATTTTATATTTAATAGATTGGTTAATTTTTTAAAATCTCAAATATGTCACTTACCTATTAGACAAAAGTTCAGGGACCCATTAAATATTTTTAAAGTTAAGAGACCTTTTAGACACAAAATTGCTAGTTCGGAAACCTATTAGACATTTTTTAAAGTTCGAGGACTAAATTTTTACAATCCTGAAAGATCGGTGTTTTTTTTTATCAACAAAATTTGAAGGTGGAAGATTCGAATCTTTAACCTCTTAGTTGGGAGTATATATCAATTACCGTTGAACTATGTTCACTTTGGTTAAATCCTGTTAAATATTGGTACGAGCTCTTTTTTTATTTTGTTATCACATTAGGAAATATCTTTTTTTTATTTGTCCTCTAGATTTTTCTTTTTTTTTTTTATTTGAAAATTTTTATTTTTATTTTTGGGCTGGTTGCAAAAGTAGCAAAATGGCTCAAATTAATTGCAAAAGTAGCAGCCCGCAGAAATATTTGCAAAAATGGCAAAATCTCACCATCTGAAAAGTAGAATTACTAAAATGCTCATCACTGATAGAAAACTTTCTATCACTGATAGAAAATTTTTCTATTACTGATAGATTCTATCAGTGATAGAAAAACTTTCTATCAGTGATGGAAACTTTCTATCACTGATAGAAAACTTTTCTATCAATGATGGAAACTTTCTATCACTTATAGAATCTATCAGTGATAGAAAGACTTTCTATCATAGAAGATTTCTATCAATATATATATATATATAAATTGACGAGGAAGAAGAAGATGCGCGCGCCAATCAGTTTTTCTATCACTGATAGGAATCATAGAAACTTTATTCTATCAGTGATAGAAACTTTCTATCACTGATAGAAAATGTTTCTACCACTGATAGAATCTATCACTGATAGAAAATGTTTCTACCACTGATAGAATCTATCAGTGATAGAAATATCAGTGATAGAAACTTTATTCTATCAGTGATAGAAACTTTTTATCACTGATAGAAAATTTTTCTACCACTGATAGAATCTATCAGTGATAGAAGATTTCTATCAATAATAAAAAAAAAAAATCTGACGAGGAGGAAGAAGATGCACGTGTCAATCAAGGGGCAGGGGCAATTCAGGAATATAAAAAATTAATTCAAATATTTTTAAAAATTGCTATATTGACCATTATTTACCCTCATATATTGCCACCCATTACAATTATCCTTTATTTTATGTGAAAGATAAATTTGTGGATGGCCCTATCTTATGTTGAAGTGTTTTTTGTGCTATATACCATATTGAGAAAGATCCCATGTGTACCATATTTTTTATTTGAAGTTACAATTTGTTTTGTGGTGATCTAAGATTTTCATGGGATGTACATCTCGAATACCCCGTTTGTTTTATAGGGATGCAGACATCTAGGAATGTCCGAGTGTCCTAAAATGCCTATACAAGAGGCATTTAATAAATTTTTTATGCCCTCTTGATAGATGGATTTCTAAGATTTCCACATCGAAGGTTTCTTCTATTGACATTTTTACCCTATATTTTTTTTAATATATTTTTTCTTTATTTAAAAATAAATTAATTTATTCATACCCTAAATAAATGATCATAGGTAATTAACCAGATTTTTTAATTTTACGATATAAAATAAATGATAAATACATTGAAAAATATATATTTCGATTTATTTTCAATTGAAATTTAAAAGTCAATATTTATTTTATTTTACTTTTTCAATACTTGTCCAATATTTTTGTATTTAGTGAGTTTTTCCTCTTATGCATCTACCAAAATGATTTCTTCTAGTTATTTATATATAATATCTCTTAAAATTAATACTAATGGTAAATTTCAAAACACACATAAAATTCATTACAAACAAATATTATTCTCTAAGAAATTCTAATATGATAATGTGATGAATATAATGCAAAAGTCTCCTTATTCTCTTTTAAAACTTTATAAAGCTCGACAAGAAAATGATCCTAATGTGTTATACCATCCTCCTAAAGAAAATTGAGTAAAAAACATGAGTGGGTCTTTTTACATATAAGTATCCATAGAATGAGCACTGTAAACTATTTATTTAAAAAAAAATAATACTCGTTAATTGAAATAGAACCCTTTGGGTGGGAGAGTCACATGCATGCTTAAGGAGAGATAAGCACTCTGATATCTTAAAGCTTCTTTTTTTGAACTTATTATAGCTAGGGTGGGTTGCTTTCTCCTTCCTTTCTCGTCTCTCTAATAAATTCATAAACTTTCAATTTAGTGACCTATTAGACATTTTTAAAAATTCCTAAATTCATTTGACACAAAATTAAAGTTTAGCATTTTAATTAGACATAAAATTGAATTTTGTTTCTAATAGGTCCGTGAATAAAAAAAATAAAATAAAAATCTCATAAATATATTAAACAAAAATTGAAAATGAGAGAACTATGTGATACTACCTTTTAAAGTTCAAAGTCTCTAGCTTGAGCCGAGCCTTAAACTCTAGAGACTAACTTATAATTTAACCAAATTTTAGTTAAAGAAAATAAAAATTCCAATTGGGGTGGTCGAGAAGGTCGTAGAAGGTTATGAAACAAGGCGAATATCGATATCCTATACCATTTCTCATTACTCCAATTTTAAAAAGAAAAAAAAAAAAAAAGCAAAAAAATATGAAAGTCAAAAAGGGAAGAAAACACCAGAAAAACCACGAAGGGTCTGCACATTTTCATCTTCCATTCTATTTAAACACTTCAGTGCGTGCTCCAACGATGTCATCAGCAACAACAACAAAACATTATATTCCTTCCCAGCAGCGAATAGATCAGCTTCGAAAGAATCAACAACAGCAACAACAAAACCATGGCTCTGATTCCAAGCATTTTCGGTGAGCGCCGGAGCAACGTCTTCGATCCCTTATCCTTAGACATTTGGGATCCATTCGAGGGCTTCCCACTTTCAAACTCATTGGCCAACGCCCCTTCTGCCTTCGCCAACACTCGCATCGACTGGAAAGAGACCCCACAAGCCCACATCTTCAAGGTCGATCTTCCCGGGATCAAGAAAGAGGAACTCAAAGTGGAGGTTGAACAGGGCAGAGTTCTGCAGATCAGTGGAGAGAGAAGCAAAGAACAGGAGGAAAAGAACGACAAATGGCATAGGATCGAGCGGAGCAGTGGAAAATTCATGAGGAGATTCAGGCTGCCGGAGAATGTAAAAGTTGGAAAGGTGAAGGCAAGCATGGAGAATGGAGTTCTGACTGTGACGGTGCCCAAAATGGAAGAGAATAAGAAGCCTCAAATCAAATCCATTCATATCTCTGGTTAGACAACAACGTTCGTCCTTCTCCCCATGTTTGGATTGTCGATGGTGTTTAATAAATTCTCGCAAATGGGTTTTTGTTAGTGTCTTCTGCAATGTCTGTAACTTGGAATGTGAAAAAAGTTTGGTTTTGTATGATATTGTAATGGAAATGAATAATATATTAATATGATCTAAGATGCATGCGAGTTTTCTTTTTCATTTTAACTTCTGAAATGGGTGCTAAGATTTTCTGCTTCTATTGCCTAGGCCATCTTTTTTCATGAGTTGAATGGAAAAAAGAAATGAATGTTTTTGAAAACTCAAAATGGAATGGTGATATAAAATCAATTTATTTCTAACATTATATCAATGTTGATAGTAAGTTCAATCAATTCTGTTTAGTAAGTCATCTGATAAAATAAACTATTAAGAGTTGTGACCGGATTATCATATACTACAAGGTGACTAAAGTCTTGATTGATTGATCAAAGGATCTAACTTTATCACCATTTCATATTTGAAACTAACAATGGCATTTTGCGTAATACTAACTTTCCAATTTTCTAGTGATCGGGTAGCATTTGAGAAGCCACTAGCTAGTTGCTCTTTTTGTGCAAGCCTCTTGGTGTACAAATTTTATGTCAATTGAATTATGTTCCTATTGATTTATATATACTAGTTTTGAGCAAGTATGATCTTCTAAAATATCATCATTTTAATCATTGTTGTTATTCTATTTTTAATTGCGTTGTCCTACCCTAATAATCACACTATAGTTAGCTTTTTTTTCTTCTTTTTTTTTTTTTTTTGTTTTTCTTTTTTTCTAACTTTTTGAGTTCAATAACATTTCAAATAGGAAAAATATGAACATCAAATCCTTGGTCGAAGTTAGTTACATGCCAAATATCATTATTATTATTATTATTTTATGAATGTTTTTCTCTCTTTCCCACTTTCCTAGGGCTTTCTTTCCACATCCTCATCTTCTCCTTTATAGTCATTTTCGCCTAACCCAAAAAAATTTATAGTAATAATTAAAAATTTGTAAAACCTTACTCTTATTTATTTATTTATTTATTATTATTATTATTAGATTGTGAGCAAGAATGGAGACAAAAATGATCCATGGACTTTTATAAAGTGGGTGTAAGTGCATGTTTGAGAGTGATTTTGAAATGACTAAAATAACTTTCATCACGTTCGAAATCAGAAAGATACATTTAATCATTCAAAATAAATTTTACGTTTAATTTTTCATTTTTAAAAATGATTTTCATATCATCAAAATTGATTTTAAAATATTAAAGGGCATGTTTCGAAGAGGTTTTGAATATGATAAAAGCGATTTTAACCATTTGAAAGTCACTTCCAAACATGCCTGAAGACGGAATGCTATGAGAGAAGAAGAGATGAATACAGAAAAGGTGGTGTCATTTTTTAAGATATTTAGACCCTGGGTTGATTTTGAAGACATAAAAAGTGACTATAGATAAATTTTAACTATTTTTTGTGTTTGGTTAAACTGATTCTCTAATAATCTACATAAAACCAATTTTTGAATCACGTTAATTTGCAAAAACGGTTAAGAGTAGTTTTAGAATTTAGGTGTAACTAACCAATATTAATTTTTTTTAATCTTTTCATATTTTATCTACAATAAGGTTTTTAAATATTATTATTCACAATTTATCTCATCTCATCTCATCTCTTTCTTTTTACTTTTAAATTTAATTTTTTGCTTCTAATTTATTTTTCTTACTTTTTTGTATTTAAACTAAAATTAGATTTTGTTTGACACAATTAATTGATATATTTTTTCAATTTACTTAAAGTAAACAAAATATAATTTATAATATAAATGATATAAATTTAACTTTTTTTAAATTAATTTTCCTAATTATCTTAGGAAAGTTTTGAATGTAAATATTAATGCAATCTCATGCTAAATTGAAATATGTCTATTTTGGTCATTATACCTATTTCGCAACCATTTAATATTAATTTACCAAACACTGTAACTTGACTTTCCATGTTTAAATCTGAAATTTACCAAACACTAATTTACTTCTTATGATAGCTGATTTTCTTAAAAGCAGCAATTATTTTAAAAGCTACAATAACCCCAAACTAAGTCTTAGACAGTGATACGCAACCAAATATTGTCCATTTCAGATAAGGTATAGGGATGTGTGCGTAAAAGCTCATGTGCCATATTGTAATCAATTTGATCTCATTTCTTACTCTTCTATTGTGTGACCCTAAAAGCTTACCATTCAAACCAAGTTACACAACAAAGAACAATTAGTTCATGAACTTTCAATTAAAATTTATGGTTAATTAAATTACAAATTCAATCCATGAAATTCAAAGCTATGTATAATAGATTTCTAAACATTAAAATAATGTCTAATTAATTCCTAAACGTTTAATTATAAGTCTAATAAATTCATGAACTTTCAATTTTGTGACCAATTAGACATGTTCGAAAATTTTAAACCTTATTTGACACAAAATCAAGAATTTAAAGCCAAAATAATAGACACAATTATTTTTTTTTTCTAATAGATTTGTGAATTAGAAATATTGAAAATCTCATAATTCTATTAGAGATAAAATATAATAGAAATTTCATATAACTATTTGATACCTTTAATCAAATTTTAATTAAATAAAATAAATGTTCCAAATGGGGTGATCGAGAAGGTCGTAGAAGGCAAGGCTATGGAACAAGGCGAATATCATATTACCCCAATTTTCAAAAGAAAAAAAGCGAAAAGAATAAAGTCAAAAAGGGAATAAAACACCACAAAAGTCAGGCATATTTTGGTAGTCTCTTTAAAATGGTTGGATGTTATTTCAATTTTGTCTATTTTTATTAACTGTTTTTTTTATCAACAGAACATCATTTTTTTCATTCAAAATCAAGAAGGCGCAATAGCCATTATTACAAACGCATTGGAACCAACAAAATCCAAAAAGAAAACCACCACACACACACTAAAGGACAACCTCGTTCCCACCCAATAAACATCATCAACCAAAGCCCCAATCGCCACCTAGGAGCCCAAGCACTGAACCCCCTCCTGAAAACTAAATCCCCTGTCATCTCCACACAAAGGTAGCTACACGTATGCTCCGTACTTGCTCATTTTCACCTCGTCTTGCCCCCAAGCTCATAGTTTAGGCCTACAAATATTACCATCAGAACAAAACATTTTGCATATAGAGATCAGCGCAAGGGAGTAATTTAGAAGAAGATAAGCCCAAACACAATCGTTCCACCCAAACCCCCTACCTAAATCCTGCTAACCCTCAAGCCCTTCTAGACCTGTATAATATGATTGGCAAAGATTCGAAAGATGGAATTTGTCATGCTCGAGTCCCTGCGCAAACCTAGGCTAAGCCTTTTTCCTAAGAGAAGCTGTAGTAAGCTAACAAATTAAGAAAACCACTAAAAAAGTTTCCAAGAAAATTCTTGTGTGTGTGTGAATAGCTTATCTCCTAGAGCAGCCCCTACAAGACCCGAAAAGAGTTTTAAGACTCTCCACCTATTTTCCCCCTACACTAGCACTAAGGCCTCACATGAAAGCTAAAAGTCCAGATTAGGAAGCCCAACACATAACCTAGGAGCCTGAAATAAGAAATTCTTTTTCTTTTCCTCTTTAGCATTCTTATAAGACGGGGTATTAGCTTTCACACTAAAGGGCAGGGACCCCATAACCCGAGTTTAACCCTTGGTTGGCATAACTGATCACCCTGCAAGCATCTCTTTTTACCCCCTAACTCTCATGATTATTGCAGGCATGATTACCTCATGACCAAATGATAGCAAGCATAGCTAGCTACTTTTACTTATTTAATTTAGCTAGTCTTTTATGATGTTTGGGCCATTTTATTGTGCTTTATTGTGTATTTTGTAGGAAATGGTTGATTGGAGCTATAGCGCAATATTAGAGTTAATCGGGTGCTCAGGACGTGAAAAGATGCAAAGGAATGAAAAGAGTAAAAGAGGAAAAAAGTCAAATTTCAGTCAACAGCAGGCTAGCGTCTCGACGCTAGCTCTTGAGCGTCTCGACGCTCACATTCCATATCTGATTAGACGAGTAAAGGTCACAGCGTCGAGACGCTGCGACCTTAGCGTCTCGATGTTGTGTTATTTCGCTTACTGAAACGCGCGCGTTTTGAAGGCAGCGTCTCGACGCTAAGACGAAAAATTTGCTATATAAGCTTCTTTTCGGCTAGGTTTGAAGGGACTTCGATTTGGGGACTTTTGGAGCCGACAATAGAACAGAATTGAGGGATTTTTGAGCTGAAGCAAAGGGGGCGAGTCGGAAATCAACCCATTGTTCGTGGGGATCGTGACGGGGACGTTCGGTCTCGGCCTACAACGAGTCTATTTCTCTTTTCCCTTACTTTAGATAGTTTTTATGGCGTATTTAGACTTAGTTTATATTGTAATGAGGATTATGTGTAGCTAAGTTTAATTCTTAGGGATTGATGTAGCCGTTGGGCACGTTTTGGATTGATTTATGGTATTTATGCTATTGATGTCATTTGTGCATATGTTGTATCCTTAATACTTTCAATTTACTGGCCATAAATTGATTGATGTTTACATTTGAATCTAACTCGGGAGAGAGGATTTAAATTAGTAATTAATATGCATAACTAGAATTTAGCTAAAAATCGGGAGATTAAGGTTAATTCTCGAAATTGTTATTAAGGTTAACCTTATTGCCTTGTATGTCTATTGGATTTAGATAGAGATATCGGGTTCAATTGCTTATGGGAGAATCATGTATGCTCGGGAGAGATATGTGTGATTTTAGTTGCCAAGATTTATGAATCATAGCATGTGTTAATTCGTTTATTAATCCATAACTCCAATTGGTGAAATCAAATCCCTAAGACCAATTCTTCCCATTAGATTGTCACTTTTATCTTTAGTTTTGTATTTGATTAATTCATATTCTCATTCAATTTGATTCCCTAAATAAAATTGGTCAAAAGTATTTTCGATAATTAAAATTTGGCTAGACATCAATCCAGAGGACGACATTCGATTGCAAAATCACTATATTATTACTTGACCCGTACACTTGCGGTTAGCAAATTGCACACCAAGTTTTTGGCGTCATTGCCGGGGATTGGCATATTTAGTCAATTTTAATATCGTAGAAAAATTGTCCGGTCTTAGTTTAGGGTGTATTCTATTTTTTTGTTATTTTTGTTATTTTTGTTTTAAGTTAATTGCATTTTTTTTCCTTTATTGTTTTCTTTTCCATTCTTAAATTTTTCCATATTTAGAGTTTTCCTTATTTGTTTGAATTTCCCATTGTTAGATTTTTATTTTTTCCTTTTGTAGATTATATTTTTCCTTATTTAGATTTATTTATTTTCCTTTTCTTGTTTCTTTCCTAATTTATTTTATTTCCTATTCTTTGCCTTTTTAGGTTAGTGTAGTCAGTGTATGCGAAGGGTTAGGGAATTGGCCTTAGTTCCCTTGGATCCAGAAATAGAAAGAACATTCAATAGATTTCGAAGGGAAAATCAAGAAAATATCCAAATGGCCAATCCTAATCCTGAAGAGCCTAAGCCCATCAGGGACTATTTTCAGCCGATCTTTCAGGAGCAACAGTCGGGGATTGTCTATGCCCCAATTAATGCTAATAATTTTGAGTTGAAAACAGGTCTCATTCAGATGGCTCGAGACTGTGCCTACAGGGGATCACCCATGGAGGATCCAAATTCTCATCTGAAATCCTTCCTAGACATCTGTGGGACGGTAAAGCTAAATGGTGTTTCTGAAGATGTCATTCGCTTACGTTTATTTCCTTTTTCGTTGCAGGACAAAGCGAGGGACTGGTTACAATCTATTCCACCTGGGAACATCACCACTTGGGATGCTTTGGTCCAGGCATTCTTAAAGAAGTTCTTTCCTCCTGCCAAGACGGTCAAACTGAGGACCGAAATTGGGACATTTCAGCAACAATTCAATGAGCAGCTGTTCGAGGCTTGGGAGAGATTTAAAGAGCTGCTAAGGAAGTGCCCTCAGCACGGATACCCTGACTGGCTACAGGTTCAATTATTTTACAATGGATTAACTCCTAGCACGAAAACTATTGTTGATGCAGCTGCAGGTGGGACTCTGTTGTCCAAGACTGTTGAGGGTGCTAGGACTTTGTTAGAGGATATGGCCACCAACAACTATCAGTTGCCATCTAAGCGGTCGGGACCCAAAAAGATTGCTGCTGGAGTGTTCGAGGTTGACAACGTAAGTGCACTTCAGGCTCAGATGTCTTCCTTGGCTAATGCATTTTTAAAGTTTTCAGGTTCAGGGAATGCTCAATCAATTGAGTCTGCAGCCGCCCTTGCATCCCAGACTCAGGGGGAAAATCTCGAGCAGGTTCAGTATGTTTCGAATTATAATTCTAGGGGGTATAATAATAATTCCACACCTACACATTATCACCCTAGCAATAGAAATCATGAGAATTTTTCCTATGCTAATAATAAGAATGTTTTGAACCCTCATGGCTTCACTCCTCAAAGTCAAGAAAATAAGAAATCTTTAGAAGACCTTGTTGGAGCTTTTATTGCAGAATCAAGTAACATGTCAAATAAGCTTGAGGAGGCCGTGATTGCAATAAACACTACTGTCAATGGTCATTCTGCAGCAATCAAGAATATAGAGACTCAGCTGGGACAACTGGTAAGTGTTGTCAACTCTATGAATAAAGGTAAAGCCCCAGTTGAACAGGAGAAATCTTCTTTGGAGTACTGCAAGGCCGTATCTGTGCATTATGAGGAGGAGACTAAATTAGCTGAAGATGAGAAAACTACTGAACTAGAGGAACTCACAAGAGGAGTTGAAGAAGGCACCACCTCAAACGAAGCTAAAAAGCTTAATCCTGAGCCTTCTATTCCTTCTCCTACTGTTTTAGTTCCTAAATCAAAGAAAAAGAAAAATTCTGAAGTTAAGTTTGACAAGTTTTTAGATGCTTTTATGAGTTTGCATGTTAATATTCCTTTTTCAGATGCTTTGGAGTAGATGCCTCATTACAGAAATTTCATGAGAAGGAATGACTCAACAAGAAGAAAAAGGAAAAGCAGTTGGAGACTGTATATTTAGCATCAACATGCAGTGCTCATGTTCAGCAGACAATACCAGAGAAATTGAATGATCCAGGGAGTTTTACTATTCCTTGTAATTTTGGTACTTATTCTTGTAGAGCACTATGTGATCTGGGGGCTAGCATAAATATAATTCCTCTATCATTATGTAAAAAGCTTAACATAGGAGACATAAAATCTACTTCTGTTAGACTTCAGTTGGCTGACCAGTCTGTGGTTAGTCCATATGGGATTGTTGAGAATATTCTGATTAAAGTAGGTAGATTTTTCCTTCCTGTTGATTTCTTTGTGCTAGATATTAAAGAGAATCCTGCTATGCCTATCATATTAGGGAGACCATTCCTTGCTACAGGGAGGGTTATAATAGATATTGAACGCAGGGAGCTAATCATAAGAGTCCAACAGGAGAAGGAAGTTTTAAAAGCTTTTGAGGACCCCAAGAATACATCAGATACAATGATGGTGGGCTACAGGAGAGGTGCTAGGAAGAGCACCAGTGATGGAAAATCTGACAGGAGACCACCCTGATGCATAGTTGGTCAACACGTCGAGCTAATGACGTTAAACAAGCGCTTATGGGAGGCAACCCAAGTGAGTTAGTTATTTCTTTCTTTTGAGTTTTATTGATTGTTTGTGTCTGTTTTGTAGGTCTTGTTTTCTTTATCTCCTTTGCTTTCAAGCTGTCAAGATTCCAAGCATTCAGTCAAGAAGTCATCATCATTCCAGACCAGTATTATTCACTCCTTTCATTCATTTATTGTTCTCATGCTTGTTTATGCCTTATTTTCTTTATACATTGAGGACAATGCATACTTTAAGTTTGGGGGTGAATTAGCATGTTTGTGGAGCCCTTGAGCATCTGAGTTCGAGCTATAGTTTTGAGCTTTCTGTGAATTATGCATATGGTTGTTTTTTGGATGCTATATTTACATGACTATGATGTCCTAGGATAGGCTTTCTTGTCAATTTTCAAGCTTGTGATGAGTTGTAAGCGTGAGTGCCCAAAAAGGGAGACTTTTTAAAATTTTTCTAGGAGATGGCTTGCATGAGTAGAGTATTTATCTTGGCTAGATCTGGATTTGAATGCTTAGGAGCGAATTATTGGGTTCATATGCTTGTTGTCACCTCGATAGGTGTAGGGTAGAGCTAAAGAGTTAATTTTTTGCAAATTAGCATGTTTGATCTTGCTTAGGAGAAAAGAAAAGAATATCGGCTTATCATGTTCATAACGAAAAATCATTCTTGTTGTTATTGTTGAGAAAAAAGATAATAATGCCATGGCTTGTGCACAATATGCAATGGTTAATAAAGATTAAGGCAAAAAGAGCTACCCCTGTTGTGATCAGTTAGGCCAACCAGAGAAATCTCAGGTTAAGGGTCCCTGCAATAGGTGTGTGAAAGCTAGTGCCACATATAAATGCTAAAGTTAATTGTATTTTATAAGCACCTAAGTATGGAGGAAAACAAACTAATTTGTTCCATTAACTCATTAGTGAAACCTTAGTGCCAGTGTAGAGGGAAGATGAGCTGAGAGTTTAATAATCCAATCTCGGGCTAGTAGAGTCTGATCTTGTTGAGTTAGATCTCGCTTGCGCAAGTTAATTTTGGAAAAATTTTAATTTGTCTCCCTCATTGGTCCTTGTGTGCATGTCTCTTGCTTGCTTGGTTATTGACTTTTGAGCCTTGAGGATTGAGTTATGATTGTTGCATCCATTCTTCCATTGTATGTTTGATTTGTAGTTTGCTCGAGGACTAGCAAAAGCTTAAGTTTGGGGGTATTTGATAGCGAGCATAGCTAGCTACTTTTACTTATTTAATTTATCTAGTCTTTTATGATGTTTGGGTCATTTTATTGTGTTTTATTGTGTATTTTGTAGGAAATGGTTGATTGGAGCTATAGCACAATATTAGAGTTAATCGGGTGCTCGGGACGTGAAAAGATGCAAAGGAATGAAAAGAGTAAAAGAGGAAAAAAGTCAAATTTCAGTCAACAGCAGGCTAGCGTCGAGACGCTAGCTCTTGAGCGTCTCGACGCTCACATTCCATATCTGATTAGACGCGTAAAGGTCATAGCGTCGAGACGCTGTGACCTTAGCGTCTCGATGTTGTGTTATTTCGCTTACTGAAACGCGCGTTTTGAAGGCAGCGTCTAGACGCTAAGACGAAAAATTTGCTATATAAGCTTCTTTTCGGCTAGGTTTGAAGGGACTTCGATTTGGGGACTTTTGGAACCGACAATAGGACAGAATTGAGGGATTTTTGAGCTGAAGCAAAGGGGGCGAGTCGGAAATCAACCCATTGTTCGTGGGGATCGTGACGGGGACGTTCGGTCTCGGCCTACAGCGAGTCTATTTCTCTTTTCCCTTACTTTAGATAGTTGTTATGGCGTATTTAGACTTAGTTTATATTGTAATGAGGATTATGTGTAGCTAAGTTTAATTCTTAGGGATTGATGTAGCCGTTGGGCACGTTTTGGATTGATTTATGGTATTTATGCTATTGATGTCATTTGTGCATATGTTGTATCCTTAATGCTTTCAATTTACTTGCCATAAATTGATTGATGTTTACATTTGAATCTAACTCGGGAGAGAGGATTTAAATTAGTAATCAATATGCATAACTAGAATTTAGCTAAAAATCGAGAGATTAAGGTTAATTCTAGAAATTGTTATTAAGGTTAACCTTATTGCCTTGTATGTCTATTGGATTTAGATAGGGATATCGGGTTCAATTGCATATGGGAGAATCATGTATGCTCGGGAGAGATATGTGTGATTTTAGTTGCCAAGATTTATGAATCATAGCATGTGTTAATCTTTTTATTAATCCATAACTCCAATTGGTGAAATCAAATCCCTAAGACCAATTCTTCCCATTAGATTGTCACTTTTATCTTTAGTTTTGTATTTGATTAATTCATATTCTCATTCAATTTGATTCCCTAAATAAAATTGGTCAAAAGTATTTTCGATAATTAAAATTTGGCTAGACACCATTCCAGAGGGCGACATTCGATTGCAAAATCACTATATTATTACTTGACCCGTACACTTGCGGTTAGCAAATTGCACACCAACAAAACAAGAGAGAACATAACTTTATTTTCCATGCTCAAACTCCCTCACTCGTTTTACCTCACATATTCTTTCAGCATGCATGTATTCTTTCTTTCCCTAGACATGGCTAGCTCGCTAATTTGCAAATTTAGACTTCCCAGCTACACCTTACACCTATCGGGGTGACAACAGGTCTATGGGAATCATAAAGCAGCCCTAAGCTTTCAGGACAACTAAATGACATACCAAGTGCTCAAATATGCAAGAACTCAAGAAAGTTTTGAAAAGCCTCAAAATTAGCTAACAAACTTCACTTCAACCAAGAAACAAAAGAAGAAGCATAGAAGCACATGAAAACATAATCATGATTGAAATCCCTGTTGGGTTTTATGCCCTAAAACTCGTAGATAGTGAATGTAAACAAATTGTATACTTGTTTCAATAAAGTGTAATTGAGTTTCTACAATAAAGTGTTATTGTTAAATATTGCACAATTTGACCCAAATCCAATAAACTAAGATCCAAGGTTGTTTACATGTGACTTGAACTAGTATGTGGGGACATACGGGGATTGGTGTTCAAGTAACAACCTAAAAGGTCTATAGTACAAGGATAAGGTTGGGTACCTTATCCTGATAACACTGTGTGATACGGCCTGCTTTGTATTCGATACAGACGTATTAATCCAAGGCGTCCATGTAGGAGACATGCGAGCGGGGGTATCCTATGCAATGAGTTTGCATAAGACCGGACCACGAAATAGTAAACCACTAGATGTAACACCGTTAACTAGTTAGGTTACTGTTTCAATAGGATGAACTAGGTAACTCAGTCTTAATCCTGAGTGTGTTATGAACTCCTTCTCACGAGGGGTTGTCCTTTGATTAGTATGGGTGAGAGTGGCCTGCTCGCCGACTCAATAAGCCTACCTTCTTGGGGACAAGACCGAGTGTGGGGCTGGGGACATGACAACACAAGATGGAATTCACTCATTCCCACTTCTAGGAGAAGTAGATGAGTGTTCCCTTAAGTGGTGACTCCAGGACTTGAACAAAGGGATCACGCCCTCTCATTGGCCCGAGAGGGACTTTCTGTTTAACGGTTGGACCATAAACAGGTTGTTCATTATAGGAGCGCTGGTACTTAAGGAGACAGATGTAACACAGGGGTAAAACGGTAATTTGACCCAACCGTGGTTACGAACACTCGTGAAGGATTGACTTGCCGGCATAGGTCTACATCCATGGACACAGAAATGTTCTACAGTGAGAAGAGTTCAGCTGTGGGTCTTTAGTGGAATGACCCACAGTTAATGAATTGGTTAACTTGATTAATGAGTTTAATCAGTTAACCTCATATCATTGGAGCTTATGATCTGTAGGTCCATTAGGTCCCCCTACTAGCTCGTAAATAGTAATTAGGAACAAATATATCTTGAGAGAATTTGAATAGTTCAAATTCATATTGAAATACAAATTAATATAATGTATAGTGATCCATTAAAATATAAAATCTAATTTGAGATTAAACTTTATTATATTGAGAGATTGAATATATTTGAAAGAGTTCAAATATATGTCTAATTAAATATATGGTATTTAATTAGAAGATGAATTAATTAATTATTCAATTTATTTTAAATTAAACGAGATTTAATTAAACTATAGTCTATGAGAGGAATAAATATTTGAAGAAATTCAAATATTAATATGAATTTGATTCATATTAAATTTATAGGATATAAGAGAATTTGAAGGAGTTCAAATTTTAATATGAATTTGATTCATATTATGGAATTAATTAATTGAAGGCCTGAAATTAAATATATGATATTTAATTGGGTAATTAATTAATTAACTAATAGAAGGTCTGAAATTAAATATATGATATTTAATTGGTGATTAATTAATTAAAGAATTAATTAATTGGTAATTAATCAATTATGGAAATGATTAATCACTTATGGAAGTGATCAATCATTTATGGAAAAGATTAATCAATTATGGAATTGATTGGTTATGAAATTGATTGATTATGGAAAAGATTAAATCAGTTATGAAAATAATTGATTTTAAATGAATATTTTATTCATGACCTTTCTCCTATAAATATAACACTAACCCTAGAGTTTAGGTACCACAACATATGACCACCATAAGGCCCTCTCATATTCTCTCAACTCAAGAACTCTAGGGAGAATTTTCTCTCTAGAGTTTTTCCCATTCAAGATTAGGTAGTCCCACAACTACGTTCCTAATCTCAGAGTTATAGCGGGGAAGATCAAATGGTGGTGTTCTTCGTTGTTGCAGAGCAATCAAGAAAGGCGTTCTTGAAGAATTCAGAGTCGTCAACGAAGGTATGTTTCTCATCGCTTAACCTTTTGCCAATGTATTGGTATTTTGTAAAACAAAATTAATTTACGAACGGTCCAATTGCTTCCGCTGTAACGGAATTGGGAATTCCAATCCTTCAATCCCAACACCCAATCTCAGCTATTAAGACTCACAAATTTACATTTTTCACAAAACCAGGTCCACTGCTCATGTGCATGGCCTCAATCCAATCATAACAGAGCAAACCAACAAAAACATAACATGCATAAAGGTAGACTGGTGCTCAGGTGCATTCAGCCTCAACCTAGAAACCACTAACATGCAGATACTCCCCCACCCCCAACCTAAAGACCATACAAAACCCTCAATATAGCCTAAAAATGAAAAAAAAAAAACACACAAAAGAAAGAGGAACAGAAACCCTCCCCTAATGTTCGGCACAACGGTTGGAGTGGTGGCTATAACTGCTCAGGTTGACCTCCCTTCCTAACATAAGGAATTCCTGGTTCCCTTAACAAAACATCAAACCAGTACAGACTCCTCATACACCACCCCTTCAGCACAAGGTGGAACAGATTCCATCCATACACTCTCTATTTGCTTGGTTATGACAAATTTTGCCAAGACATGAGCAACATTATTGCCTTCTCTAAAAGTAAAACTAAATCTCCACTGCCATGGCACATGGGCAATCTTCAACGCCTCACCAATTAACACGTCCAAGTTAGAAATTTCATCCTGCTCCTGCTGCAACAAACGTCAAACCCTTCTTAAGTTTGTCTCGAGTACACATGGGCCAACACCCACTTCGGCTGCCAACCTCAATCCATCCACCGCTGTTAATCCATTGACCATATCATCATCCCTAACATGTAAATGAGGAAAACCCGCAAACGCCATCATCAAACCTCTCGAGTCTCGAATCACTATCCCCAAGCCAGCCACCATCCGGTCTGACTGAAAGGCAGCATCCACATTGATCTTAAACCATCCCTCCGGCGATGGCCTCCATCTCCATACAACCTGCCTTGGCACCTCCTCCATCGTCTCCTTCCTCCAGCCGTTGGCTTCCCTATAGGCTTTTAAGTACCCTTTTACCCATTCCACCAAACACAAACCCATCACCTTCTCCTTTTGCTGCAACTGATTTCGTCTACTTGGTTACAATAATCTTTTTTTTTTTTTTTTTTGGAAAAAAGATACTTTTAATCTATGGGGTAATTTGGATTAGGTTGCATTTAGGTTCATGAGTTTTCAAACTCGACAATTTTACCTTGGATTTGATTTTATTTTAGTCTATCGGTCCATTTTTTTTTCAATTAGTAATCGATTGCGGGCATAACATTGATATTTTTTTTTATTAAAAAATGTATTTTTTAATTTTGAATAAAAAAATACTTTACATATATATTTTTTTTCTTCTTCCTTCATCTTCATCCACTTTTCCATCTTCTTTTCCTTTAAACCTTGATTACAACCCCCGTCCACCGTCGTCGCCGACTGTCGGATTTTTTTTTTTCCTCTTCTCTTTCTCTTTCTTTTTTCTTCTTTTTCCTTTCTTTTCATTTCGCTCGGAACAGAGAAGGGAGTTGGCGACCATGGATTTTAGTTAGGTTTTAGAGAAGAAGATGGAGAAGAAGATGAAGAAAATAAACAAGAAAAATAAAAAATAAACATAAAAAGTATTTAATATATTTTTATTTAAAAAAATAAAAGATTATTTTTTAATAAAAAATCAATGTGATGTTAGCAATCTGTTAATAATAATTAATGAAAAATTGGTTGGAGATACTAAAATAGCACTAAAGTTTTTTTGTTTGAAAACTCATGGAATAAAATGCTAACTAAATCCAAATCTTCGAGACCAAAAGTGTAATATATATTTATTTCTTTTTTTTAATCTTCCCTTCTATATAAACGTTTCAGAGTACTTCAACGATGTCATCACCCATCGATCAATAACAACTTTAAACGCTTTTACAAGCTACCAACCACCAATTATAGACCATGTCTCATCTTCCCGTCTTCGATCACTCGGACTCACACATTTATGAACCTTTGGCACGCTTACCGTACCATGGCTTTTCCTCCGTTCGTAAGATTATTTTTTTCGGCGACACTCTCCTCGACTGGAGATTGACCCCGAAAGCTTACATCTTGAAGGTCGATCTTCGTGGGATTGAGAAAGAGAAAGTCGTAGTTGAAGAAGTGAAGGCAAGCATGGAGAATGGAGTACTGACTGTGACAGTGCCGAAAATGGAAGAGAAGAAACCTGAAATAATCAAGTCTGTTGAGGATCCCACATCGAAAAGATTGGTAGAGACCTCACAATATATAAACTTCAAGGGTCACTCCACTCATTGCCAATAGGTTTTGAGATGGAAGCCCGTACAATATAATATGGTATCAAAGCCCATTAAACCCAAACGGGTATCCGGTCCGAGATCAAGTATGATCTTTTAAAAATATCATCATTTTAGTCATTGTTGTTATTCTATTTTTAATTGTGTTGTCCTACCCTAATAATCACATCAGTTAGCTTTTTTTTTTTTCCTTTTTTTTTTTGAGTCCAGTAACATTTGGAGTGGAAAAATTTGAACTTCAAATCCCTTGGTCCAAGTTACATGCCAAATATCATTATTTTTTTATTAATGTATTTCTCTTTTTCCCACTTTCCTATGGCTTTCTTTCCACATCCTCATCTTCTTCTTTATAGTCATTTTCTCCAAACCCAAAAAAAATTATAGTAATAAAAACTTGTAAAACCTTACTCTTTTGATTTATTTATTTTTATTATTAGATTGTGAGCAGAATGGAGACAAAAATGATCTATTGAGTTTTAAAGTTGGTGAAAGTGCATGTTTGAGAGTGATTTTGAAATGACTAAAAATCAATTTCATCATGTTCAAAATCATCTTGAAACATACCTTTAATCATTCAAAATAAATTTTATATTTAATTTTAGATTTGTAAACGTGATTTTTATATCATTAAAATTGATTTTAAATTATTAAAAACATGTTTCAAAGAGGTTTTGAATATGATATGTGTTGATGGTCAAATTTGGTCAGGAGGAACTAACCTGACCTTCACGTGCCACCAACGGTAAATTTGTAGATGAGGGGGAAGACGTGGCCTGCAAGACGGTAAACCTACACACCGGTGTGGTGCTCGCCACACCGGCTCCGATGCTTAAGTCAGCAAGCAGAACGGGTGGGGAGTGAAAAAGTAAGAGCAAGAGGAGAGAGTAGAGAATATAGAATGAGTTTCGAGATTAGAGTTTGAGTCCCCTTCTTTAGTGGCGAAGAGGATATAAATACCTGCTCATCCTCATAGGGTTTTTAGGGATTCAGAGGCGTTTTGGGACAAACCAGGCTGAACCGAGGCGGCCAGAGGGGTGGGGACCAAGCGAAGCCGGACAAGCCCGACCCGTCCCACTTGCCGGTTTTGCCCCTTAGATTCATTCCTCAGCTCTTTTTCTGCCCAGTTGTCCTCGTCAGCTTCTTATACTTCAGGGTGGTCCAAAATTACCTATAACAATATGATTTTAACCATTTGAAAATCACTAAAAAAATGCTCGAAGATGGAGTGCTATGAGAGAAAAGATGAGATGGGTACAGAAAAAAGATATAAGGATGTGTGTGTAGCTCATGTGTCATATTGTAATCAATTTGATCTCATTTCTTACTTTTCTATTGTGTGACCGTAAAAGATTACCATTCAAAGTTCAAACCAAGTTACACAACAAATAACAATTAGTTCATAAACTTTCAATTAAAATTTATGGTTAATTAAATTACAAGTTTAATCCATGAAATTCAAAGTTATATATAATAGATTTCTAAACAGTAAAATAATGTCTAATTAGTCTCTAAATTTTTAATTTTAGGTCTAATAAATTTATGAACTTTCAATTTAGTGGCCAATTAGACATGTTCGAAAATTTAAAACCTTATTTGACACAAAATCAAAAGTTTAGAGCCAAAATAATAGACATAATTAAATTTTTTTCTAATAGATTTGTGAATTAAAAAAATATTGAAAATCTCATAAGTCTATTAGAGATAAAATTTAATAGAAATTTCATACAACTATTTGATACCTTTAATCAAATTTTAATTACATAAAATAAATTTTCCAAATGGGGTGGTCGAGAAGGTCGTAGAAGGCAAGGCTATGGAACAAGCAGTTTGTATTAAATTTCCATCGACATGTCGACATTTCGTCCATCGATATATTTCCTCATTTTCATAGCTCCAACATCGACATGCATGGTGAACTAACATTTCCATTATATTGTGTAAATAAATTAATAAAATACAAATAAAATAATAACAAAATGTAACTACGGTAGAGATGATATTTATAATAAGTATTTTTTTTTAAAAAAGAATTTATAATAAGTATTTTAATTTAATTTTAAAATGTAAAACATTTATTTGTTAATTTAAATATTTTTTTTTATTTTTTTGATTTTAAATATTTTCCAGAAAAATCCATCGACATCGACATTTTTTTCAATATTTTCATCGACATTCCCATAAAATTGAGACTTCGACATTTCAACATTATAATCCTTGGGAACAAGGCGAATATCTTTTCATTTCTCTTTACCCCAATTTTTTTTTTAAAAAAAAAAGGAATAAAACACGAGAAAAGTAAGGCATGATTTAAAAAAAAAAGGTAAGGCATATTGTGGTAGTATCTTTTAAAACCGTTGAATCTTACTTCAATTTTGTCTATCTTTATTAACCGTGGTGGTATAAAAGATTGAGGTGCTTTTACAATTCCTCTCTTACTTCAAATTACCTCCTTCATTCTACTCACTTGCAATAATCTCTTTTTTTGGGAAAAAAATACTTTTAATCTAGGTAATTTAGGATAGGTTGCATTTAAGTTCAGTTTTCAAACTTAACAATTTTATCTCGGATTTGATTTGATTTTCTAATTTTTTTAATTAGTAACCGAATGCTGGCATGACATTGATATTTTTTTTTTTATTAAAAAATATATATTTTGCATTTTTAATAACAAAATACTTTACATATACTTTTTTTTTCTTCCTTCATCTTCATCCAATTTTCCATCCTTCCTTTAAACCTTAATTACAGCCCTGTCGTCCACCACCGTCCACCGTCATCACCGACTATCGGAAATTTTTTTTCCTCTTCTGTTTCTCTTTCTTTTTTCCTTTCTTTTCATTTCGTTCGGAACAGAGGAGGGAGTGGGCGACCGTAGATTTTAATTAGGTTTTAGAGAAGAAGATGGAGAAGAGGAAGCAAATAAAGAAAATAAAGAAGAAAAATAAAAAAAAAGTATTTAAAATATTTTTTATTTAAAAAATAAAAGAAATATTTTTTTCAATAAAAAATCAATGTGATGTTAGCAATCTGTTAATAATAATTAATGAAAAATTGGATGAAGATACTAAAATAACACTAAATTCACATCTCAAGTGAAAGTTTTTTAGTTTGAAAACTTAGGAACCACAATGCAACTAAATCCAAATCTCATGAACCAAAAACGTAATATTTTTTTTTAATCTTCCCTTCTATATAAACAGTTCATAGTACTTCAACGATGTCATCACTCGTCAATAGCAACAACTTTAAACGCTTTTACGAGCCAACAACCAATTAAACCATGTCTCACCTTCCCGTCTTCGATCACTCGGGCTTAGACATTTATGAACCTTTGGCACTCTTACCGTACCATGGCCTTTCCTCCGTTCGTAAGATTGCTTCCGACGACACTTGCATCGACCGGAAAGAGACCCCGCAAGCTTACATCTTCAAGGTTGATCTTCATGGGATAGAGAAAGAGGAAGTCATAGTTGAAAGAGGTGAAGGCAAGCTTGGAGGATGGAGTGCTGACAGTGAGACTGCCCAAAATGGAAGAGAAGGAGCCTCAATTCAAGACTATTTACGTCCCTGATTAGACGCCCTTCCTCCTTCTGCCTTCTGCCTTCTGCCTAGCTCTGTCCGTGTTTGAATCAGTTCATTATCACAATGCTGTTAAATAAATTGTCGAAAATGAAAAAAGTTACATAATTGTTGGTGTCTTCTTAAGTGCATTTTCACCTGGTGGTAAGATCAAAGCTATGATTTTGCTAGATAGTTTTCATTATATCAAAAAGAATGAAAAAATAATGATTTGAAATCTTTTGATTGTTTTTAGTTAAAAAATTGTAAGGATGGAAGATCGAACCATCAACTTTTGAGATAGTAATTGGTGTCTTATCTATTGATTTTTCGATGTTGATATGTTTTAATGAGTTAAATGAAAATAGGAATGATTTTTCAAATTCAAATGGAAGGGTCATATAAAATTATTATATTTTTTTTCCTTTTTCCTTTTTTTAAGTATATAATGTGTGGCGATTTGTAATAGCCTTCCAATTTTCTAGTGGTCGGGTTGTGGGTGGCATTTGGGAAGCTACTAGTTGCTTTTGTCCAAGATTATATTCTGTCAAATTGATTACTACATATATCTATATCTATACTATATTAAAAAGTGAGGATGTTGGAAAAACATTTTTGACATATTTGTCCCTTTTTTAACTTTCTAATTTACAAAATATGTCATTGATAATAAATTATAAAAATAAAATCAATTAATTAGTAATTAATTATCAATAATAAGTATATAGAATCTTAAAGGTTGGCTTCTCAAAAAAAAAAAAAAAATCTTAAAGGTGGGAATGTAAAAGGGTTTTCCTACAACTTAAAACATTTTATTTCTTTAATTTAATTAAAAAAGAAAATCTAAAAGTTTTAGAATTCAAAAGGTTTTGTGACTTTTCATATCCTACCACTATAAAAATGAGTTTTCTTAGCTTTCACCATTTTTCACCAACACATAGGGTTTAATTTTTTTCTTCTTTATTAGTGTTTCCTCAATGCTCTCAAACACTCCTCGATCTTCTAAGGATTTCAAGATGTTGGTGTCACATTCAAGGAGCAAGGGAAGGGATGCATGTGTATCTATTCTAGACCATAGGCATACAATATTACAACTCAACTTTGATGAAGTTTGTCTATCACAAGTGAGAAGTCTATTTGAAGAAATCAATGTATAGCAAAGATGTTGAATTTTTTTTACTATTTAGTCTTCTTTTTTTTTTTTTTTTTTTAATTATAGCTAAGATCTTGAATTCTTTTTTACTGTTTATTTTTTTTTATTGTTCTTTTATAAGTAAGTGTATTATTATTTTTATTTACAATATTTGTTGAAAAATAAAAGCTTATGGATGAATTACAAACTTATATTTCTTTTAATTTGTTATGAAAATAATCATCTAATCTAATGTCTCACAAAATTTTTAATCAACTATAACAATAAATTAATTAAAAAATGCTTTCACTATCTTCTCTAAGAAATGATTTCCATAATTTGTTTTTATAACTTGAAAGCATATAAAAATGAAGAAATAAAAGAAAAGGAAACTATAACCACAAAACTATTAATAAATTATTATAATAAATTTTTCACTCTCTTCTCACACTTCCACAAAATCTCTCCCACTACCTCCATAAATTCTCTCTCTCCATAGCTTAAATACAAATCGTTAATTCTTAAAATATTTATCAATAATAAATAAATAATCATCAACCAAAATAATTATATACTACTAAAAAACAACAATAAATCTATGGAATCTAAAAGGTTAGAATACAAAAAAAAAAAAAAAAAAAAAAAAGAAAAAAAGAAAAAAAAAAAAGAAAAAAAAATGTATTTTCATTTATTTCTCAAGAATTTATAATTTTGACTCAAAACAATGAATAATAGAATTTCAAAAGTTTAGAATTCTAAAAGATTTGTAACACTTATAACCTTTACTACTATAATAATATTTATTTAAAAAATTATTCCTTAATTTTTTTCAACAATGTCATGAGCTCCATTTTTTTCTTTATTTTTAGTTATCTCTAATTCCTTTACTCTCAAGAGTCTCTTCTAATATTGAAATCAAATATAAAATACCTTATGTAAGTTGATGGGATGCATATATCAAATATGCATCACAATTTGCGATTTGGAACTTAGAAGGTTCTAATTCCAATTTGATGATGTAATTTTAAAAAAAAAAAAAAAAAACTAGCAAGCAATTTTCAAGAATGTGTATAGAGTGAAGTTTGATTTTTTCTTTTTTTTTTCTTTAACTATTTTGTTTTAATTATTATTTTATATTTATTTTAGTTTTTTTTTTTTTTTTTTTATATTTTTTATTATCATAATTTTTTTATATTTAAAATGTTTGTACTAATTGATCTTTTTTTTTTTAGTTTAAAACATGTAAGATGGGGGTTCGAACATTTTTTGACCTTTTCGTCGAAGATGTATGTCTTAACAACTATATATTTAGAATTGTGTTGCTTTAATTTGATTTTAATAACTCACAATATCCTATCAAGATTCAAAATTTATATGAAATTTTAGTATGTTCATTAATTTTTTTTCTCTCTTTTTTATTACAACAATTCATATATATAGTCTTAATTATTTTTAGAAATTGTACATATAATTTGAGAATATATATTAGATAAATATCATTTAGTTCAAAATGAAACATTCAATTATTATTATTATTATTATTTTTATAGTGAGTCCATTATATTTTGCAACAAACCACTATATAAATTTTATAACTTTCAACATAATAGTTTTTATTTTAATGAAAATTTTTAAAAATTAACTCTAAAATATAACTTATTATAAAAATAAATAAATAAAATTATAAAATATAAATGTGATTTTAATATAAAGTATGTTAATATAAAAGGTTAACAAATTTATGAAATGAAAATTACATAAATTGATTTAAATTATTATTTTTTTTAGAAAAAAACAAATTATTAATAAAATTATAAATAATATCATATTATATTAGTAATTAATAAATTGTTTGTATCTTACCCAAAATTATTTTATTAATTATAAGAAAAAATATACATAATTTGAAATATAAACGTGCATCGCACGTGCTAAAAAACTAGTATAAATAAAAGAAATCTACATATATGCTAGTTATGAGAAGCATGATCTTCTAAAGTGTCATTATTTTAATCATTGTCATTGTTATGGGTAATTTGTTAACGAAAATACCGGAAGAAAACGGCCTTGGGCCCAAGTGATTCAAACTGGCAAGAGGAAGCCGTCCAAGAGGAGAGCAACCACCTCCTTGACCTCGGCCATATTCCGAGGCCGACCAGGCTCCTAAGCCCAATGGCCTTCTGGGCCATTTTGAAGGGTCTTCCTGGGCCTGGGGGAGGCGGAGTTTGTGAAGCAAAGATCCATCTATGATGGAAAGAGGAGAAAAACCCTAATCTTGGGTAGATATAAAAGGTTCTTTAGGGACCTAGGTAAGGGGTGTTCGGAATCTGAGTTCCCAACTCCAGACTTTTACAAATTACTATTGCTTTGTCGGATTCTCTCTGATCACTGACTTAGGCATCGGAGCGTGTGTGGCAAGCACCACCACTGGTGTGCAGTGCTTACTTCCTTGATTATAGGTCACATCTTCCCCAGATTCAAACAAATTCACTGTTGGTGTCATGTGAAGGTCAAGTGAGCACTTGGCTGGATTTTGCCATCAACCGTCATTATTTTATTTTCAATTGTTGCTCCACCCAATACTCACTTCAGTTAACTTATGCAACATTGATATATGGTTAGTAGTTCAAAGTTACATTATTCATCTCTAAACAATAGGTAGCAAATTTATCCATAAAAACTAAAATAGTTAATTTTTAGAAGTTTAAAATTGTTCTTGGTATGAAAAGGTCTAAACATTAAAATAGACATCCTAATAGTCTAAAAACCACCGATTAAAATGAAATTTAAACTTTGAAATAGAAATTTTGAACAAATAAACTTATTTTTTGAAACTAAAGAATTGATAACCATTTTTACCTTTAGTTTTTGGTTTTTCTATTTTCTGTTTTAAAAAAAAATCGAATAATTTTTTTTTATCTTCTATATTAAAGAAAAACATGATGAATGTTTTTGGTTTTCTACTTAAAGAGAGTTAGAGAGAGAAAATATGAAGAGAAATGGAAATTGACATCTAAAGACAGATAGATCTTTTTGAAAGAAAATTATAGAGGGTAAATTAAGAGAGATAAAAGAAAAATATTTATGGAGAGAGAATATTAGCTAGATTTCTTTTTTTTAAAAAAAGGAATATTCATTAGAGAAAGTAAAAGAAAAGTTAGAAAGAAAGATAAACTTTAGAGAAAAAAAGATAAATATTTTAGAGTGAGGAAGAAAAAAATCGAGAACAAAAAGATATATGCGGAAAAGAAAAGATAAAAGAAAAAAAAAAGTTGTCGTTAGAGAAAACATTTTTGTTATCGATAAAAGAAAAGATATCGATATTTTTGTTAGAGGAAAATAAAATGAGAAAGAGAGAGAAACTTTTGGGGGAAATTTTAGCTAGACATACTTTTGCAAAATTCCTTTTTAGAAATAGATATGTTAGGACTTGGGAGAAAGATAAGTTTAGAGAAACAATAAGAAATGTACTACCTCTACCTCATGACCGTTATAGTTACGAACACATTAAATTTAAGAAAGAGAGAATTGAGAGATTTATTGAAAGAAAGAGATGAACGAACGAGCGAACAATACTTGGTTCCACATCAGTGTTAGTATACACACAACTATTAAAATGTTACAACTAAGAGTATGTGTAGCTGACATAACTAATGTTAGTTAGATTATGGAAATTGTCCCGTGGGTTGAGTGGCTCACCTTTTTAGGATGTTAGATTTTATTTTCATTTTTATTTGTTTATTTCGAGATAAGTATGTTAGATTTTTCTTTTTTTTTTTCTTTTTTATTTGTATACTTTAAGATAAGGGTGTTAGATATTTTAGAACACTCCGTCCACTCCAATAATGGAAATCTAGAAATCTTGTACATTCCGATTTTTTATCTCCAATAATGGAAATAAAAGACGAAAATATCTCCTATTTAAGAGCTTCAGTTGCAGTGCGCAGTCCATGAAAATCAAATCCACAGCAACAACCGAACTCCGATTTCCACCAAATTTTACTCTGTCATCAAAACCCATGTCACTGATTCGGAGGATGACCGGCGGGCGGCGGCGGAGCAGCGTCTACGATCCCTTCTCATTGGACAATTGGGATCCATTCGAACCCGCCTCTGGTTTCATGGACACTCGAATCGACTGGAAAGAGACTCCAAATTCTCACATCTTCAAGGCCGATCTTCCCGGAATCAAAAAGGAAGAAGTGAGAGTTGAAGTCGAAGAGGGCAGAATTCTGCAGATCAGTGGGGAGAGAAGCAGAGAGCAGGAGGAGGAGACCGATGAGTGGCACAGAATCGAGCGGAGCAGTGGGAAGTTCTTGAGGAGATTCAGATTGCCGGAGAATGCGAAAGTGGCCGACGAGATAAATGCAAGGATGGAGGATGGAATTTTGACTGTGACAGTGGCGAAGATGGAAGAGAAGAAGCCTCAAATTAAGTCCATTGCGATCTCTGGTTAGATATGCGTTTGCGTTTTGTAAAATTATGTATATGAAGATGTGATGATGTTCGTGAGTTTTCTTCTTCTTTTGGATTCAGAAATTTGAAAGTTGGGTTTGTTTTTGTGCTTCTTCTTTGTGATGATCTCTGGTTAGAGTATTGAATGTTGGATCCGACTGTTAGGAACTGCGGATTTTTGTTTAATTGGTTTTTGAAACTGGAAGACATTGAAATGGGATAATGGACGTTGTAGGTTTGAATGATGTTTTATGTTTTCAGATTCGGAATATGCGTTTATCATATGTTTTTTAGAACTATTTTCAGATTTTGTGATCCAAATAGTCGAAATTTTGAAATCCTTCTTATGTTTTCTTTGTATTTGAAAATTTTAAACGCATAATCGAATTAAGGAAGATAAAAACTTTAATAAATATAGAATTTATGTTATAACTGAATTCATTCTTGTGAAATTAAAATTGGTATAATTCAATGTATTATAAATTATATGATATTGTAAAATAATAATTATACAAAATTTATAACATATAACAGGTTTATAAATTAATTAATAATAGTTTATATTCAACTTTGAATTTAGTCGGTAAAGTACAAATAGTTTATGGTTTTTAAATATATTATCAAATAGAATTGTTTAAATTGAGATTCAATTTTTGAAACTGCTATCAAACACATATCTAAAAATATAAAATATAACTTTGTTTTCACTGAATGATTTGTTTCCCAACAATTCTATCCATCACTTATCATCTCTTTCAAATACCTTTTGATCCCATTTCTTCATAAGTATTTTTTATACAAGTTATTATATATTTGGGAAAAATACACTTTTGGTCCCTGAAGTTTGGGTTAAGTAACACTTTGGTCCCTGAGTTTTCAAACTCAACAAAAATACACCTGAGGTTTGAGATAAGTAGCACTTAAGTCACTGTCGTCAATTTTTCTGTTAAATCCTAACAGCTGCTGACGTTACACTAATATTTTAATAAAAAAATTATTTTTAAATTTTTTAAATAAAAACATATTAAAATATTAAAATAATAAAATTTTATTATTTTGTTATTTTTTTTAAATCCTTTATCTCTTTCTTTCTTCTCCATCTTCTTCCCTCCTTACTCCTTCCTCTTCAGCTCCGGTCGCCGACGGCGGCCGGCCACCGCCGGCTGCCGGCGAATGGCGGTGTTGCCAGCTGGATTTTTTTTCTTTCTTCTTCTCCCTTTTTCTTTTCTTCTCCATTCTTTTCTTTTTCTGTTTTTTTAAACACAGATATTTTCGAGTTCTTTTCCTCTTCTTTTTCTTCTTCTCCAACTTTTTTTTTTCAGATCTAGAAACGGATGCATAGATCGTTTCTTCTCGTGGCGTTTTCT
This sequence comes from Luffa acutangula, assembly GCA_036850905.1. Lineage (NCBI taxonomy): Eukaryota > Viridiplantae > Streptophyta > Magnoliopsida > Cucurbitales > Cucurbitaceae > Luffa > Luffa acutangula. Next base: position 9,155,744 of record CM072099.1, on the reverse strand, counting down.
CCTTCGATTGGCCCTGAACCCGAACATCGCTTGCGAAAAGATCTCGTCGCAGATCTGCTATCGACGACTTGCTCATCGAGGAATGGTTTCAGATCTAGGCTCCATATTTTTTTTTATCGAATCTGGTTGCAGGGTTCGTGGGTTGTGTGGGTTGTCGAATCAGGTTGAGATCTGGACAAAATATGAAGAAATCGAAGGCTGTAGACATACCGTTGTTCGTCTATGTGGGTCTGCTATTCGCCGGAGATTCGAATCGGGTTGTAGATTCGCGGAGCTTCTGCTATTTGCCGATGAAGAAACGGGTTTTCGAATCCGGTTGCAAAGTCGGTAGAGATTTCAAAACGAGAGAGAGAGACAAAATCCCATCGTTTGTGGGTTGTCTCTGCCACAGAAACTCACGGAAAACGCGAAAAAACGAGAGAGAGAGAAGAGCGCTCGTGGGTTGTCGTCGGAGCTTCTGCTATTCGTCGTTTGTGGGTTGTCGTCGTTCGTGGGTTGTAGCATGATAAAGAAACCGAGGGGGGAGGAGAAGAGAAAGGAAAGAGAGAAGAGAAAAAGAAAGGGAGGAGAAGAAGGAGAAGAAAAAAAGGCTGGTAGCGCCGGTACTGGCGGCGGCGACGGGCAATAATGGCAAGGTGGTGGTGATGGTGAGGAAGAAGGGTGGTGGGTGGTGATGGTGAGAAAGAAGAAGAAAGAGAAGAAAGAGGGAGGGAAAAAAGGGAGGGAAAAATGAGAGGAAAATGAAATTAAAAAAATATTTTTAATTATTTTTTAATAAAAATTATAAAAAAAAATGATTTTTTAATAAAAAAAATGATGACACGTCAGCAAACTGTTAAGATTTAACGGAAAAGTGGATGGAGGGACCAAAATGAAACGAAATTCAGAACTTAGGGACTAAATTGTCGAGTTTGAAAACTCAGGGACCAAAGTGTCACTTAACCCAAATCTCAGGGACTAAAAGTGTATTTTTTCCCTATATATTTTTTTAAAAATGTTTTCAAGTGTTTCTTTTAAAATGACTTATTTTAAATCTCGTTTTTTAAAAAGTCAGTTTTAGTGGTTGTCAAATACTATAATTTTTGTCCAAATGATTTTTTTATTAAAAAGTTAAACATTTGAAAAGTTAAACCAAACACACCCTTAACGTGTTAATTGTGGCTAGTGAACTCATTCTTGCTTTTGACCTCAATTTTTCAAAGTTCACACCTGCAATCATCAATTTATACAATTTATGAAATATAAAATGACAACTTTTATACATGTGTACATCTCAATTTAACTAGTAGTTTTTTAATAAAACGAAACACGTGCTATGCAAGTGAAATTTGTAGTTTATTTTAAAATATAAATAATTGCAAACATCGATAAAATAGTAAAAAGAAAAAAAAACTATTAAATTTAATAATTACAAGAAGTTGGTTTCAACATTTTATTATTGTTTTTTTTTTTTTTTTTGAAAAGAACATCTTATTATTGTTTATATACATAAATTAGAAAATAATTTTATGTTAAAATTAAATTAACAAAGATGGTGGTAATGTGGGAGAGTGAAGAATAGAGGAGAGAGAATAAGTTTTTTTTTTTTTTTTTTTTTGTCAAAAAGGGCTTTGACGAACAATTAAACAAAAAAAACTTTTCTGTCCCCTATATACTCAAAATTGGTTAGGATAAATCTTTCCAAATTAGAAATTTTGGAAATTATAAAACAATTAATCTTTAGATCATATCTCAATTTTGACTTTAACAAATTCTAATTTGTAAAAATTGAAAAATCAAATTTGAGACTTCCAACTAATCTCACCTTTTTTTCTTTAAAAAATCAACTAATTTGAAAACCAATATCAAATCAATTAATTGAATTTTACCAAAATTCCTATCAAAGATAAATTATTCAAATTTTTTATTTTTCATTTTATATTCTAATCTTAAAAAAAATTAAGTCGGACCAAATACAACCTCTACATAAATTGTAATATGTTATTGACATATACTTTAAGTTTTCTTAATAAAGCATGATCTCAATTTAAAATATGCATTAATTTTTTTATTGTGTTAATAAGTCGTGGTATTAGTTTCATATTTAGGAGGCATGGATAGAAATTTGAAAAATTTTATAGATTTTATCAATTTATTATTTTGTTCATCATAATCGAGTTTGAAAATTAGAGATATGCATAGAGATTTTAGAAATATAATAATGTATTTAATATAATAAAAATAATAAATTAAAAAGGACAAAGGGAAATATTCAAATCAAGAAGGGACAAAAGAGGAACGATAAAAAATGTGGCTGCTGGGATTCGAGCCCAGGTCTCCACGGCCACAACGTGGAATTCTCACCACTAAACTACAGCCACCTTTGATGAAAATCAATAAGCTTCAAGTAATAAAATATTGTTTCTATGTTTTTCGGTCCCTTAAAACCCTCCCGGAACGGTGTATTCAACCGTTAGTTGACTAACGGAAAAATGACGTGGCACATTGAGGTGACAAATTTAAATGAGGTGGTCAAAATTTATTATTTTATATTAATTTTTTTAGATTACAATGGCTTTTTTTCCTTCACCAAATCACCATCTTCATCCTCCATTTTTTTCTCTCTTTCTAAAAGTCCATTCCCCACAAATCTCTCTCTTCCAAAATTCTCTCTCTCCTCTCCAAATCTCTCCGAACGTCCTCTCCATGCTTCAGAGTCCATATATCTAAGGTGTTTTTCTTTTATGTTATCTTCGGGTATGTTTGGGAGTGATTTTGGCATGGCCAAAATCAATTTTTTCATTGTCACAAAATCACTTTCGTCTCAAATATTGATGTTTGGCAAATGTTGGAATTGATTTTAGAAAAATCTAAAATCATTTTAAATTGATTTTTCAACAATTAGGTTAGAGGTGATTCCTATTGGGGTGATGGACCGGGAATCACCCCCAACTTTTACCCCATTCTATTCAAATGTGGAAATGCCAAATTTACCCTTATATTTAAAGAGAAAATTTTTTTAGCCTAGATCACTTTCTTTCTCACGATTGAAAACTCTCTGTTGACTGGAAGCTCTTTTCGCAACTTGCTCGACCGCTTTCTCTTTCATTCGAGGGATCGCTTCCCATGTTCTACATGTAGCTGTTATTTTCGTTTGTATTTGAGTTTTGGATTTGTGTTTTCTTCATTTATTTTGTTGTTTGTTTGTGTAATTTTCATTTCCATTTGTTTAGGGTTTGAGAAATTTTGTTTGAATTTTCTTGATTTGTTTGCGAAATTTTGAACCGATGAACTATATTCTTCTTGCAATGTATTCTTGAATTGCGGAAAGTCTTCTGTGGATTCTGCTTTTAGGATACTTATGCCTAGAAGATAATTAAGATTGCGTTTATGATCCAATAAGCATGAACTTGTGTTGCTAGTAAACAAGTATTGGGTTTAACTCCTGGTTTTTAATCTGTTTAGTTGTAGATGTAAATCTATGGAGGTAGAAGAATCTAACTGTGGGGATATTATTAATAACGCTCGCGACTTGGCTGGTGTTTGAGAGATGTCGTTACACCCTTTTGTCTTTAATTTCCAGTGTTCTGCTTCTTCTTGTTACCATTATCTTTCTCTGGGCCAAATCTGCCTCCATTTTCAATAGGTAACTAATATGAGATTGCCTCATGACTTGCCTGTTACAACCCATCTCTTCAACTTGAATAATATTGGTTTGAGAATGCATGTTCCTAGTGAAATTGACATCATTCTTGAGTGATTAAGTCCTTATCAAATTCTCTAGTTTTTCAAATTTCAACAACATGATCTGTAAATTTGTCCTGACTTTCTTTTACATTTGATAAACATTTTGGGATGTATACTTCTATGTATTTCATGTCTAGCAGCAGTTTGAGTTCCAAGCCCTTAGTATTTCTTGTTTCAGATGTATGAGATATGTAAATGCATTTGGGAAGATGATTAACATGAGTGAGGCATTATATAGTGACAAATATAATATGCAGAATCGGCTGCCTTCGGTAGTTTCTTGTTTTTCCCAGCCAAATGTTCTAGAGATGAAACGATTCAGTAGTTTTCAAGCCTTCAAAAATTTACCAATGCAAAATGTAGTATGTACTTTTTGTTTAACTGATCTCTCTTGAGTTCTTAACTAGTTTATACATTGCAGAAGTTAAAACTACTGAACTTTTGTCATTCTCAAATTTCTCCATGTGTTACCTAGCTTCCTTATTTCCAAATTAATTAAGTAGTTTAACTTCTGTGCACTTGGATTAAGATTACTTCTGAATCTACTGCCTTCATCTTCTTGAACATATGTTAATTGATAAGTTTTTAGATACAATATTGTCTACCTGAGAGGATTGGACAGAGTTATTGGTATCATATTACTTGCCACTATTAACCTCTCCAAGTTTTCACCCTTTATGAGATAAGAGGAACTTTTCTTGAAAAGATTTGGCAAAATATTTGATTGGATTGATATTGAAATTATTATGTTGCCTAGCATTAGTGTAAGACAAAAACCCTTTTTCGAAAAAAAAAAAGTGTAAGAGAAAAACCATGCAACATCTAGTAGATATTGGAATTTTGAACTCTTTTCATTATGCAGCACCTAGTAGGTTGGATGATTATGTCATTTTTCTCTTTTTGTAGTGAAAATTTTGAACTGCCCTTAGCTATTTGTTTGCATGGATGATGGAATATGTTGAAACAACCCAGCTCAAAAAACCCCAAACCAGAGCAAACAAACAAGTATCAACAGTACTTAAATCCTACTCAGTCAATCAACACATCAATATAACCTCCATATATCAGAAACATATATCAGAATGAGCAAACTAAACAAAACAGAGATAGGGAAAGAAGATTGCACCGATTTATAGTGGTTAGACCAAATAACCGGTCTATATCCACTTAGTCACTCTTATTATATTCAGCAGCAATACAGTCGCAAGAACAAGGGCTCTCCAAATGCTACAGCCTCAATCGCTCAATCGCTCTTTTCACTTCTCAATGCAAAAACTAGGCAATCGCTCACCTCTCAGAGAACAAAGAGAACGAAGAGAACTCACACTCAGCTGAAATGAATATCCCTCACTCACCCCAGGAGAATACAGGATTTCACTCAGCTCTCAACCCCTCACTCTCGACCCTCAGCTCACCTTCTCCAGCAATTTCACTCCCTAGAATGCTTCAATCGATCAGCTATGGAGGTCGACTCTCTCTTGCCACTCCCTCAGTGCAAAGATGCTGCTTCTCCACTTAAATTAGCCAGCTGGAGAAAAATAACCAAAAACGGTTATACGCACATGACGGGCACAAGGGGGAAGAATAATGTTGAATCTGCTTGTCAAGTTGACTCAGACTCCAAATCAGCATTTGCAAGGCCCACCACTGGATGACATGTCCTGACAGATGGATTTCCATTGAACAACATAATATACTTTGAAGTTTTCCTTCCTTGTTTTATTGTATTTAGTGAGATGCGTTGAATTTGAATTGAGTTTTGGGTATATGGTGATGGTTGTGGCTGAAGTTGATTTTTGATTCTATCATTTTCTTTTTTAGAATGTAATTCTTAGTGATGAAAAAGTGAAACAAACAAAGGATATATAACTTTTATAAGAACTCATTCTATAACTGACTTTGAGTTCAAGCCTTATGACGATGATGAAGATTTGCTTCCTTCCAGTGATGAAAGAAACACGTTGAGAGTTACTGAAGAAAGCAAAATTTTTTTAGATTACATTACTTTTTTTTCCTTCGCCAAATCCCCATCTTCATCCTCCATATTTTTCTCTCCTTCTAAAACGTTCATTCTCCACAAATCTCTCTCTTCCAAATTTCTCTCTCTCCTCTCCAAATCCCTTCGTAGAACGTCCTCTTCATGCCCGAGTCCATATATGATATATCTAAGGTGTTTTTCTTTTATGCTATCTTCAACCGCTTAAATTTGCAGATACTTAATATGTATTGTCATCCTCGATGCAAAGTTCATTTTGTATTTACGACAGTATTTCCACCTACATTCATCAAAACATCAACTTGTTCTTATGTCCAATCATCTAACTTTATTGAAAGAACCTAACATAATTTCAGAATCAATGGTAAATTTATATAATTTAAAAGATCAGGTTAGAAAAAAAATAAACGTTGAAATAATTTTCTGAAGCAAAAATCACAAGGTAGGCCAATCAATAAAAAGTAGACATCAAGCATTTCAGCATTTCTCAAAGGAAATGGAAGAAGAAGAACACATTAAATTGCAGGAGAAAACCCTTTGCATTATATATTTGAAAGGCATGAACAAGCCACATATATATAAGGCCTGGGGAGAAAAACTCCTACAAAAAGAATGGAGAAAAGAATGATAACCTAGAATATTCCTTAACCCTAGCTGCTGCTCAATAACAAATACAGGGAAGAAGGAAATACATGAAATGGGCCCTTATAATAATGGGCCATTCTTTATACATGAAAGGAAGAATATGATCCACTAATCTAGTGGGCTATCTTAATACCCCCCTCAAGCCAATGGCAGTAGCATCGCGAACATTGAGCTTGAATTTGAACCGATTGAAGGAGACTGTCGACAGGGGTTTTGTTAAGATATCTGCAATTTGCTCATGAGCAGGTAAATGATGAATTAAAAGTTTCTTTGAAAGCACAAGATCACGAACGAAATAAATATCAAGCACTACAACAAATTATAGTTTTAATGTCGGACAAAAAAATAGGCGCAGAGGCTTTAATGTCGGACAAAAAAAAGTGCGGGCCTTTTAATGTCGGACGCGCGTTTTTTTAAATTTTCGAACTTTTAATGTCGGGCATTGCCCGACATCAAAAGAAGACTTTAATGTCGGGCATTGCCCGACATTAAAAGGTATTTTATTTTATTTTTTTTAATTTTAAAAACAGTAAAAAGGTAAAGTGTTTCTCTCTCCCCGACAGCAGCTTCGTTTTTCCCTCTCTCTTTGAAAACCAACCGAAACCCTCGGCGCCGTTTCCTCCCTCGCAACACGTTTCCTCCCTCATCGACGGCGCTTCCTCCCTCATCGACGGCAACCCTCGACGACGAGCTCACCGACGGCGTCCGAAGATTTCTCCCTCACCGACGTCGACTGTCTTCTCGTGTGCGTGGGTTTCTTTGCTTGAACATTTCTCGATCGTCGGCCACAATATTTCAGATCTCCAACAAGTGGGTTTTCGACAAGATCGTGGGTTTTTTCCAGTAAGTGTGCTCAATCTCTGTTTGTGGGTTTCAGATCTAGCTTCGGTTTTCTTCTAACCTTACAAACCGTGGGTTTCAGTTTTGTGTGCTCAATCTCTGTTTGTGGGTAGCAAATCAGTGGTGTTCGTCACTGTTCGTGGGTAGATCTGAGGTGGTGGTGGTCGTGGGTAGCAAATCGGACATCAAATTTTTAAGATTTGTACCCTCTTCCATTGATTTCCCTGCATATTTTAGCCTCTCTACTATGGAAATAACACATTTCTTTACTCTTGAGTTAATTTCTAAATGTACATGGCTTTACCTTTACTGCTTCAGATGGGTCCCTTATTTTCTTCAGTGACGTGAGTTTCAGCATTCAGACATGGTGAGGTTCTACTTCTTGTCAGGTTTTGTTGTTTTCATTTCCTCATTAGTCTTCTGAATGTGAACGAAAAGTTTTCTCAATTCTGTGGGCTTTGGGATGTCTCTTTGGGCTGCTGTTGAAATCTCGATACTGTTAAGTTCTTTTCAATAAGTTGTTTCTTCGGATGTTTATGGGATATAGATCTGTTTTTGGTTTGCATTTGAAGTTGGGGTCAGTGTTTCTGAGTGATCTTTGAAGTATGCACGCCATCTGTTTGATGGTATGCGTGTGAGAGAGTGAGAGAGCTTTTTTTTTACCAAACTGAGGGGGAGAGAGGATAATGGGTATCACAACAATGGATCAAAACATGAAAAGTCTATGGGGTTTGAGTTTCAAAGAGGAAATGGAGCTAATGGTAGTTTTCATTGCCGGGTAGCCACTGCCAAATCAACTCCATCGAAATGGGACGATGCACAGAAATGGATTTTTGGGTTGCCAAAAGGAGGAAAAGAAGAGTCTAAAATCAAGCATAGAAACTCGAATGCTGATGACTTGCGACTTATAGCTGTTGTGCCACAACAAGAGCATGAGATTTTTAGCGGTGGAGATAAAAGGACTGAAGGGCAAGAAGAAAATGGAGGCTTTGCTTCTGCAATGAGCAGTCAAAGTGAAGCAATCACTTTCTCATCTGCATCATCCTCTTAAGATGCACCTTCTGTTATTCTAATGAAATAATGAATTAGATTTTGAGTTGGTAAGGAATTTTCCATCTTTATTTCTTGTGAATTTGTGTTCTCAATGTGCTTGCTCAAGTGTAATCAATCACCTCAAGTAATGAATTTTCCATCTTTTTTTTTTTGGTTTATAAAATTTGTTGGTATCATCTGTTATAGTTTTCAAAACTTAGTTTGGATTTTAAAAATTATTGAAGTAGATATCCAAACAAAGGTAGTACATAGTTCTTTGGTTATCGACTGTTGCAACTCTGTTTAGCACTTTGAGTGAGAATGTCATGAGTTTTATTTATTTATTTATTTATTTATCATAATGGTTGTTTTTGTTGTGATTTGTTCGATAATACGCGGCCTCTAGATGTTGATTATTAACTCTACTTTACTCGTACATCTTGAGTTTTAATTTTAGTTTAAGGATTTGATTGGAGATGTGTGTCAATTGTATTTTACTTACGTTTTTGCTTTGTATAAGGTTTGAAATTCATCTTGTTTAGCGTTAACTGTTGCAGACGATGAAATGGATATTCTCGAAAAGGGGCTCGAAGAGGAACTTGGGAAAGAGCGTTTAAGGAGTTGTGTACTTATTTTGTTTAGTAATTTTACTTTTTCTTTGTAAATTGGTTCATTGGTTCATGGATGTGATTTGTGGATGGATGGAAAGTTTAATGTATTATATACACTATTATATTTTATCAATTAAATTCATGTTGGTTGAGTTAGTTGTTGTGTAAAAATACTTTCAGGATTTTATTTTGTGTATATGTTGAAATTCTATTTTCTTTACAGGTTTTTACGAAAGGAAAAAATAGTATTGTTGGTTAGCTACGTGTGTAACCAACAATATTTTTTTTTTAATTCAATATCGCACATTTAATGTCGGTCACTTTTAATGTCACAACTTTTAATGTCGGGCAATGACCGACATAAAAACCTGACTGACATTAAAAGTGACTTTTAATGTCGGACAAAGAGTGGTTGACCGACATTAAAAGGGTACTTTTAATGTCGGGCATTGACCGACATTAAAAGTCATTTTTAATGTCGGTCAAAGCTTGTTGAATGACATTAAAAGGGTCCTTTTAATGTCGGGCAATGACTGACATTAAAAGGTACTTTTAATGTCGGACAGAGCTTTTAATGTCGGTCATTGCCCGACATTAAAAGCAACCGACATTAAAAGCGACCGACATTAAAACTTTTAATGTCGGTGTTTTTAATGTCGGTCAGTGACCGACATTAAAAGCCAAATTTGTTGTAGTGAAGTTCTACATGCTTGGTTTTTGAGTGCAAGATTGGATTAGCACTTAAGTGAACAGCTCCTAAGTTATCACACCAAACAATAGGAGGCTGAGATAAAGGAATGCATAAATCAGAGAAGAGAGATTTAAGCCAAACCAATTCAGCCGCAACGGTTGCTAAGCTCCGGTATTCGGCTTCCGTGCTTGAGCGAGAAATAATACCCTGCTTCTTAGAGCCCCAAGTAATTAGGTTATCACCAAAAAAAACACAAAAGCCACTTGTAGATTTTCTGTCATCAGGGTCAGAGGCCCAATCGGCATCTGCATATCCAACTAAATTCAAATGTTGTGGTTTATGAAATAATAATCCATTGTTAACAGAGCCCTTGAGGTAACGTAAAATGCGTTTAACAAGTTGCCAATGGATTAGTTTAGGTGAGTGCATGAATTGACATGCCTTGTTAACGCTATAGGATATCTCAGGCCGAGTCAAGGTCACATATTGTAAGGCACCAACAATACTTCTGTATAAAAAGGGATCATAGAACAACTCACCAGTGTGTGCCGAGACCAAAGAGCCACTGACCATTGGAGTACCAATGGCTCTAGAGTCACACATTTGCGCCCGAGAGAGAAGATCATGAATATAACTTGTCTGAGAAAGGAACAATCCTCCATTTGATGGATAAGACACCTCAATACCTAGGAAGTAATTTAATTTTCCAAGATCCTTCAAAGAGAACTGATTATTAAGAGCAGTGATCAGTTTAGCAACTTCAACCGTTGAACTCCCCATAATTATAATATCGTCAGCATAGATGAGAATATAACATGATGCAGTGGGAGATTTTCTAATCATCAAAGATGTATCAGCTTTAGAAGTAATGAAACCCAACGATTTAAGGAATAAACTGAGACGATCATACCATGCACGAGGCGCTTGTTTAAGACCATAAAGAGCCTTCTTGAGCCGACACACCATGTTTCCTTTGCCTGCAGCTTTAAAACCAGTTGGTTGTTCCATAAACACAGAATCAGTTAGTGTACCATGTAAAAATGCATTATTAACATCAATTTGGCGAATAGTCCAACCATAAGCCAAGGCAAGTGTTAAAAGAACCCGAATTGTAATTGGTTTTACCACTGGACTAAAAGTTTCAGAGTAGTCAACATCAGCCGTTTGGTGAAACCCCTTAGCCACCAGACGAGCTTTGTAACGAGAGATAGTACCATCCGAATTCCGTTTAATTCTAAACACCCATTTACAACCGACTACCTTTTTATTCAATGGGGAAGGAACAAGTTCCCAAGTATCATTATGCATGAGAGCATCATACTCGTCTTGCATGGCCTTTCACCAATGGCAAGACTTTAAAGCCTCTTTAACATTCGGTGGTTCACATTCATCATAGTCTGATGTAGTAACAAAGGCCTTGGGTTTAAATATACCCTTTTTGCCACGAGTTACCATTGGATGCTCATTTGTAACAAAAGGAACAGAAGGTGTAATTGGAGCAATAGTAGTGTCATGAGGTTGGCTGACGGACCCCGCAATCAAAGGACCAGATGATGGGGAAACAAGTCTCGGTGAAGATGGAGCAGGATCAGTACTTAAGATAGGCATATGAGTGGATGGTAAGGGAGGAGTAGAAGAAGGACTTGATGCAGAAGATGGATGGGACTTAACAGCTGAAGATAAATCAGATAGAATATCACCAGGAGAGGACATCAAGATAGAAGAAGACTGAGTACTTGATGGTGACTGTGAGTTAAATGGGAAAACAGATTCATTAAACAAAACGTTTCGAGACAAATAAACGCAACCATCAGATGATAAGCAGCGATACCCTTTATGGGAGGAGCTGTATCCTAAAAATATGCATGGGGTGGAACGAAAAGATAATTTATGAGAGTTGTAAGATCTTAAGCAAGGAAAACATTGACAACCAAAGACTTTTAAGAAGGAATAATCAGGTTTCTGTTTAAAAAGACATTCTAAAGGGCTTTGGTTTTGAAGAACAGGAGTGGGAAGCCGATTAATTAGGTAAACAGCAGTGGCAAAAGCCTCATCCCAAAATTTAAGAGGCATGTTGGCTTGAGAAAGCAAGGCTAGACCTGTATCAACAATGTGACGATGCTTGCGCTCTACAATGCCGTTTTGCTGAGATGTATGAGGGCATGTAAAGCGGTGAGTTATCCCATGAGAAGATAAAAAAGGAGTGAAGGCTTTGAATTCACCACCATTATCAGATTGAAAGCTTCGAATAGGTAAGCCAATAAGTTTTTCAAATATATAATGCAAAGGGTTTTCTCCTGCAATTTAATGTGTTCTTCTTCTTCCATTTCCTTTGAGAAATGCTGAAATGGTATCAGAGCATAGTCTCACGACTGTTTGCTTAACCTAATTTTTTTTTCCGATCCCTATGGCGTCTCTGAGTTCTTCAAATACGACGGTGGATGATTCCTCTGCTTCTTTATCCTCTCAGATCTTCGGTCCGGGTAACAAAATTTCAGTTGTTAAATTAACTGATGAAAATTTTCTCTTATGGAAGTTTCAGATCCTTATGGCTCTCGAGGGCTATGATTTGGAACATCACCTTGTCGATGATTCTCCTCCTCAATTTCTTACATCTACTGCTCAGTCTTCCTCCGTGGAGGGGGCGTCTGTAACGAAAACACTGAACCCAGCCTACACTATCTGGAAACGTCAAGACAAAGTCATCTCGTCATGGCTGGTGGGTTCAATGTCGGAGGACATTCTTCACCAAATGATACATTGCACCTCAACGAAGGAAATTTGGACCTGTCTACAACAAATTTTTACCTCCCGTAACCTAGCTCAGGTAATGAAGGTTAAAACGAAACTCCAAACGCTGCAAAAGGGAGGTATGTCTCTTAAGGAAATACATGAAATGGGCCCTTATAATAATGGGCCATTCTTTATACATGAAAGGAAGAATATGATCCACTAATCTAGTGGGCTATCTTAATAAAGCATGGAGTACACCTACATGACTTTTTCTAATTTCAAGCGCAAGAAAAAAACAAAGAAATTTGGAAGAGAGAGATTTGGGGAGGAGGGAGAGAGATTTGTGGGGAATAGACATTTGAGAGAGGAAAAAAAATGGAGAATGAAGATGGTGATTTGGTGAAAGAAAAAAAAAAAAAAAGAACTAACTGGGGCTGGAACAACCTAACTCCTCCCTCAACAGGGAGGACAATAAATTTGGGAGAATACCCTCCCTCCACAAAAACTCACCTTCTAGCATAGAAGGATTACAAAAAATATCAAAATCATCACTAACTAACACAGCAACATCACGAGACACAGTAGTCGTCTCCGGCATGAAGCCGGCCGCTGCTCGCGCAAGGGAATGCGCGATGAAGTTGGCACCTCTAGGGCATTTTGAGAATGATCTAACCCCGGCCTCCAAAGCGAGGCTCTCGATTTCGACCATTACAGATTTGGAGTCTGATAACTCTTCACATTCGAAATTCAGCGCTTTAATCACTTCTGAGGCATCCGATTCCACGATCATGGGCGGCATCCTCTCCAAGGGCTTTTCCAGGTAAAATTTTAGGCCTTCTCTGATTGCAGCCATTTCCAACGTCTTTATCGACCAAGGCCGGTTTATCTTCTTGCAGCCAAATTCGATTGGAGATCCTGATGAATCACGGACAACCCAGCCGATTCCGCCCCTTGCTGAAGCTGAATTCCATGAGGCGTCGGCGTTCAGCTTCACCCAATTTTCAGGGGGGGAGACCAACGAACTTGATTCACAAGGCTCTCCAAGCTTGACTTCAGGGTTCCCTTCGCTCTCCTTCTTTGCTCTGCAAGATTCTTCTTAATAATTCTGATAGCCTTGTTAGGCTCTGCTGGACTGTTGTCCATAGTTGCATGATTTCTGAGATTCCATAATGACCAGCTAATTATCGCCGCTGATTCTCGATCCTCTTGGCTCAACTCGATTGATATCCAATTCCACCATTGCTCCATCGCATCTCTGCCCCTGAAATCGAAATAGTCTTTTGTAAGCTCAGGGAAAAAATAGTCCCAGATCGATCTAACCTTTTTGCATCTCCAAATGGCATGAATCGTGTCCTCCCTCTCTTTCCTGCACATAGAGCAAAACGGATTAATATCTAAACCTCTGGATATTAAATTGCTTTTAGAAGGTATGATATTTTTCACTAATTTCCACAGGCCTATCTTGGTTCTCGGGAGTACATTAAGGTTCCATATACTTTCCCAAAATCTCTGTTTTTCCTCCCCCGAAGTGGATGCTTCATTGGCTCTAGAAATTTTTGAGGCCAAATGGTAGGCACTTTTGACCTTAAAAATTCCCTTTGAATCCAAAGCCCAAGTTATCTCGTCTTTAGAAGGGGAAGTTCCTAATGGAATGGCTAAAATGTCTTCCACATCTCGAGGTGTAAAATTTCTTCTGATCAAATCTTCATCCCATTCTCCATTGTTTTTTATCAAGCAGCTGACCTGCTTCCCTTTCAGCCCTTCAGCAACCGAACAAGGGAACCTATTCCCTTTTCTAATTAACCAAGGGTCTTCGTCTATATAGATGTAGGACCCGTCACCCACTCTCCACCGATAGCCTTCCTTAAATAGCTCCCTTCCCCAAACAATACTTTTCCAAGTTAGGGATGAGTTTTTTCCTATAGGAGCTTTTAGATAGTCTCCCTCCCTGAAATACCTGCCTCTCAAAACTTTGAACAGGAGGCTTTCAGGATCTCTAAGCAGTCTCCAACTCTGTTTAGCTAATAAAGCTTGGTTGAATAGATGGATATCCCTAAAGCCCATTCCTCCATCCCTTTTACTTTTACACATATTACACATGAAGTACTTCTTTTTCAAAAAAAAAAAAAAGAAGAAAAATCATGTAATCTAAAAAATTAATATAAAATAATAAAATTTATCCACCTCATTTAAAATTTGTAACCTCAACGTGCATCATTTTTTCATTAGTCTTTGTCACCTCAACGTGCATCATTTTTTCATTAGTCAACAAACGGTCAAATTAACTGAGAGACTATTTACAACCATTTTCCAAACTCAAACTTTGAGAACTAAATAGACAGATCAAAAGTGTAATTTGACATTTTGATAGAGATATAACTCTTCAATATAAAAGCTCCAATAATTAACATTAAACAAAAAATAGGAAATGTTATCACGTGGAAAGCTTCTGACTTCACTGAGCTACCTTAACAATATGAGATCTTAAACACTACCAATACTTTATCCAACTTATATCGATAGAGAACAAATTTTAAAATGATTTAAAGTCCACAAAGTTTGGACTGAAATAAAGAGCGAATGGCAGTTTGAGGAAACCTTGCGAAAACAGAGATGTTGGCCTAATTCACCAAAGTTAGGAGAAAAAGAAAACTACAACTTATTGGTCAAGAAGGTTGGAGAAGACTGTGGAATGTTCTGCGGTTTCTGTTGCACCGAATTTCAAACGAAAAGTCGAAAAGGGGAACGAAGATACCAGAAACGTCAGGAAAGATCTCAAATTTCCTCACCCGTTGTATATAAACCCTTCAGTATGGCTCATTTGTGCCATCAGCAACAAACAACAAACAAAATATCATCTATCTTAGTCAGAGCTAATACATTTTTGCATTCTTTTTACGAGCTTTAATTTAAAGAACCAAGAAACCCATGTCGCTGATTCCAAGCATTTTCGGTGGGCGGCGGAGCAACATCTTCGACCCCTTCGATGGAAATCTTTGCTACTGAAGCCTCTGCTTTGGCCAACACTCGCATCGACTGGAAAGAGACCCCACAAGCCCACATCTTCACAGCCGATCTTCCTGGGATCAAAAAAGAAGAAGTGAAAGTTGAGGTTGAAGAAGGCAGAGTTGTGCAGATCAGTGGAGAGAGAAGCAAAGAGCAGGAGGAGAAGAACGACAAATGGCATAGAATTGAGCGAAGCAGTGGAATGTTCACGAGGAGATTCAGGCTGCCTGAGAATGCTAAAGTTGAAGAAGTGAAAGGCAGCATGGAGAATGGAGTACTGACTGTAACAGTGCCAAAAATGGAAGAGAAGAAGCCAGAAGTCAAGTCCATTCAAATCTCTTCCTAATTTCCTTTCTTCTTCTTTTAAATCTTTGTAAGTGTGTGTGCTCTGCAATGTTTGTAAATCTCTAAGGTTTTAAGTTGGTAAAAGTGTCTGGTAACTCGATTATTCGAGTGTCCCTTTCTTAATATGTCAAGGAAATGAGTCTCATAATCTGCTTGCTCTTTTGTTATTTTTACTTCTTTGCACCTCATCCAGTGAAAATGACTGTTCAACTTCAAGGACATATAAAAAGACAAGTACACCAAAAAAAATTTAAAGCTAATTATAAGAATGGTAAGAGACAACGGACACGACAAAGTCTTTACAATGGTATGATATTATATTGTCCACTTTTGACATAAGTCCTCATAACTTTGCTTTTAGTTCACTTCAAAATCTCTTATACAAGGGAGATAGTTGTCCTCCCTTATTATAAGACCATGAACCTTCACTTATCTAGCCAATGTAGGACGTTGGTCGCACTCTCAATATATTTAATGATGATAATTTAATAAAAATGTCAATCAATCAAAAAGTTAAGGTCCCGTTTAATAACCATTTTGTTTTTGGTTTTTGGTTTTTGAAAATTATTGTTTTCTCTCAATTTTCTTGTCAAGGTTTTCATGTTTGTCAAAGAATACATTTGAATTCCTAGCTAAATTCGAAAAACAAAAACAAGTTTGTTAAAACTACTTTTAAAAAATTGGCTTGTTTTTTAAAACATGAGAATGAGGTATTAGAAAAAACTAAGAAACTTGTAGGCATAAGTAGAGTCTATAAGTTTAATTTTCAAAAACCGAAAAAACTAAAAAAAATCTAAATTGTTGATGGTCAAATTTGGTCGGGAGGAACTCACCTTACCTTCACGTGCCACCCACGGGTCGGGAGGAACTCACCTTACCTTCACGTGCCACCCACGGTAAATTTGTTTGAGATGGGAGAAGACGTGGCTTGCAAGACAGAGAAAACTGCACACTGGTGTGGCAACCCTTCTTCAGTGACGAAGATGAGTTTAAATACCTGCTCATGCTCCTAGGGTTTTTAGGAATTCAGAGGTGTTTCGAGATGAACCAGGCGGAACCGGGGCGGCCAGAGGCAGTAGAGACCGAGCGGAGGCGAACGAGTTCGGCCCGCTTGTGCAGGCCGACCATATGGGCCCGACCCTTTTGTCTGGTCTTCCTCTGAAAGCCAGCATGGAGAATGGAGTACTGACTGTAACAGTGCCAAAAATGGAAGAGAAGAAGTCAGAAGTCAAGTCCATTCAAATCTCTGCCTAATTTTTCTTTTGTTAGTCTTTCCTTGTATCTCTCTGGTCTTGCAGTGTTTGTAAATCTCAAGGTTTTAATATTTTTCTTTTGAAGGGATTAGAGTGAATGAGAATTGACCCTCTTCTCCATATTTCAATTAGGCTATTTGATCACATATTGAGTTGCTATGACTTCAATTTGAGTATGAATAATCTATATCTATATTCTTAAAACACTAAGAAAAACCACTCATACATTCAAATATATTTTAGTCTAAAACGGACTTAAATCTTTATCTGAACTCTCCCTATATTTAAGATCTTTACGAAGGTTAAAGCTGATGTTCGTTCATGGCAGGTAATAAAAATTCGATTACAAGAAACAAACAGAGAAATGCTCAGTCTATGAACTCTCTCTGCTTTCGACCCAGCAATCGAATATCGTTAATCATCCGCTCCAAATCACAGAAAGACGGCCCACCTTCTTCAACACTTCTCATAGCCAAATGTGCAGTCTGAATAACAGAACCCATCAATTCATCTCTTCTAAATTCCATCACATCATTCACCATCTTCGCCACTGTCTCCCTATCGCACATGTCCTTCATATCCACTCCAATCCTCCACACCTCACTCACATATCGACTGTTCGTCTGCTGATCCGCAAACTGAGGCCAACAGATCATCGGCACGCCGGCGACTATGCTCTCCAATGTCGAATTCCATCCACAGTGAGTCAAGAACCCTCCAATGGCTTCATGTGCCAACACTTCCTCTTGCGGCGCCCACCCCACCATGCATCCCCTTTCCTTCGTCGCCTCCTCCAACTCCGCCGGAATTCCATTTTCCCCATCTTTTCCGGCCACCAAATTGGGCCGCACAACCCACAGAAACCTCCTCCCACTATTCACCAATCCGTGCCAGAACTCCCTGAATTGGCCATCCGCCACGACTGCAACGCTACCGAAGCTAACGTAGATGACGGATTTCGAAGGCTGGGCGTCGAGCCACGCCAGGCAGCTCCGATCTACCTCCCAAAGACCGTTGAAAGACTCCGATTCCGGCGGAGATTTTTCATTAGCAAACCTGGATTTCAGGTGGGCATGGAGTGGTCCGATCGCGTAGATATTTGGGCATCGGCTTCGAAGACATGACAGAATGGGTCCTTCCAAGTCTTCGAATGTGTTGAATATCAGAGAGTGGGCTTTAAAGCTTTGTATGGTCTGGGTCACGCCGTACTGAAGAGCTAGGTCAGATGGGTCCTCCAATCGGCAGAAGCTTGGGAGATCTCTGCATCGGAGAGTGTTCTCCATTCCAGCCACGCCTTCGATCATTCTATCCATATCTTCTTCCCCTGAGTTTCATTCAACAGAAATTCAATTAACTCGCTCGACAACAAACAGACTGGGAAAAATTTGAAAATCGATCGTCGATCGATTACCTCTGATGGGAAGTTGACCGTCTTCGATGAGTTTGGGAACAAATGAATAAGCCCAGAAGGAGCAAGCACTGATCGTCCGGAAACTAAAAACAGGGATCGTAGGTTCAGCGTCGACATCGACGATGAAATTGAAAAGGCCATCGAGAATTATGCAGGTTGGATTCGGACCCAATTGACCCGAGACCAGCATCTGTCGGAGAAGTGGCTTGGTGACGGATTTCAAACAGTCGATTGACTGAGAGAACTTGCCTAGGGAGCGATTTTCGAGTGGGAGGCCGTCGGTGATGGTTTGGAATCGGAATTTGGGAAAGCGTGAGAAACGAGATTCGATGTCTGTGTGAAGAGTGAGCTTGTGGTGAATACGGTGGATGTTGAGGAAGGTGATACGAAGGCCGGAGAGGGAAAGAAGCTCGGCGAGTTTGAGCATGGAGTTGACATGGCCTTGGGCTGGGAAGGGGAAGATCAGAACATGAGGCTCTGTCTCTTCTTTCTCCATGTTGGCTATGGCTGCCGCGCTGTTTGCCTATTAAGCCTGTATTTGTGAATGCTTTTTTGTTTTGTTTTGTTAACAAAATATATTTCATTAACTTTCATTAAAAAGTAGCTCATAATGATTAAAGAGGTCTATTGTCTAGGGCTATACACGAGTCGGTTCGGACCGGGTTAGGGCCAAATTTTGGACCAACCCGAAAATTCGAGTTGGTCAAATCCACAACCCAACCAACCCTATTCATGAAGCCAAGCCAAGTCAACTCAACCCATTTTGTTCGGGTTGGGTCACTGGGTTCTTTTTTTTTTTTTTTTCATTTTCTTTTAATTGATTTAACACAAACCCACTACCAATTGAGACAAGTACAAGAAGAGAATCAAATGAAATAAAATAGGCTTAATTAATTTATTTATTTTTCTGCAGCACCCAAAAAAAATGGGCAAAATCTGGGAAAAACAACAACACCACTTCTTTTTCGCTACCTGATGTAAAATCTCAAAATTCTGAATAATAATATGAAGCTTAAAAACCCTAATCAATCAATCTTCGAAAAGGAAAAAGAAAACCCTAAAAATTTACATGAATAATAGAAATAAATAAGAACATTTAAATGAAATGAAAAAAAGGTATCTTGAATCCTTGATTTTGAAGCAGAGTTGATCGAGACCTTGAGAGGGATTGAAATTGGGTGTCCTCAGAGTAATTAAAAGCTGATTGGGGTAAAAAAGAAGAGTAACTAGAAGCTGAGAAGTAAAATCTACCCATTCACAAACTCAAAACCCAGAGTTAAAAAAAAAAAAAGAAAGAAGAGAAAGAAGAAAGTATAAGTGTAAAACCAACTTTGTTGGCGTGGGGGCCGAGCTGCGTTTTGAACGGCGGTGACGGTGGTTGCAAGCAGCGGTGGTTAAATGAAGACGATGGACTAACGGCGGCAAAGTGAAAGGAGGGAGAGGCATCACAGCGTGGGTGGGATGATGTCTGGTCTGGCGAATCGGCGATGATGTCTGGTCAAGCGAATCGACGACGGCGTGAAGAAGAAAAACGAGAGGCGTCTGGTATGGTCTAGTCTGGCGTGGCGTGGGCGACGTGAAGATGAAGAAGAAAAACGAGAGTCTGAGCGGCATGAAGATGAAGAAAGGAAAAACGAGAGGCTGGACGGCATGATTTGTGAAGAAGAAATGAAAGACTAAGTTGCTAACCCTAAAAACTAAAATATATATATATTATATTAATTTTAGGCGGTTCGGTTCGGATTGAACCGAAAAAAAAAAACATTGAACTCGCTATCCGAACTGAACCGGTCGGTTTACTGATTTTTCAACCCAACCCAACCCAACCCCTGATAGAGTATTTGTATTGGGCCCTTTTTTCATTATACCTTTTGTGTGTTATTTATCTTCTTTCTGTTATTTATTATTGTCTGTTGGAGTCTCTCCTATCAGTGGTCTCCACGTGTTTTCTCTTCCTGTATTTAGTTGCTTGTAGCCCTAGTGCTGTAGTGTGTAATTTCAGTCATTCAATCAATATCAGAATATATTTTCCTCTCTGTTTCTCCTTCCTTTTGATGGTATCAGAGCTCTGAGAATTTTATCATGTCTACCGAAGCTTCTTCATCATCTTCGTCTGCACCTCTCACCTCATCCATGGTTTCTCCTTCTTCACCGATTATCACTCCAGTTGTCTCGCCGATTGCCCAGACTCCGGTTCAGTCATCGTCTCAGCCAAGACCAACCCTCCCCCAATTTCGCCCAAATGCCACCCTTCCTCAAAATCAGCCTCCTCTCCATCCCTACCAATCCCAGCAATTTTACCCATCTCAGAGTGTTTTTCAGCCTTATTATCCAACAAACTTCCCTCGTCCTCAGTTTTTCCAACCTCCACAAACTTCTTTTGCTGCGCCGACTCCCTTCACTCCGAATCCTTACCCCACTTTGCCTCAACCATTATCAGTCAAGCTTACGGATACAAATTTCCTTCTCTGGAAAAATCAGTTGTTGAACGCGGTTCTCGCAAATGGACTTCATGGATTTCTTGACGGGACCATCCCAGCTCCACCAAAATTTCTTGATGCTCAACAATCCCAGCCGAATCCTGACTATCTCACATGGGAAAGGTATAATCGGTTTATTATGTGCTGGATGTATTCTTCACTTTCTGAAGAGAAAATGGGTGAGATAGTAAGTTTAGAAACTGCTGCTGAAATTTGGGACTCCCTAAAACGTGCTTATGACTCTAAAACTACGGCTAGGATAATGGGCCTTAAAACTCAACTTCAAAAAATTAAGAAGGATGGTCTTACGGTCAGTCAGTACCTCTCTCAGATTAAGGAAATTGCTGACAAGTTCTCTGCTATAGGGGAACCTATTTCTTATAGAGATCATCTAGCCCATATATTGGATGGCTTAGGAAGCGAATACAATGCTTTTGTTACATCTATACAGAACCGATCTGACAACCCTGCTTTAGAGGATGTTAGGAGTCTACTCTTGGCTTATGAGGCTAGATTAGAAAAACAAAATAGTGTTGATCAACTTACTTTAGCTCAAGCAAATCTTGCTAGCTTCTCTCTTCACAGTAATAGTCGCCGACCCTCTTCCCGAACACCTCCTAATTCCTTTAGTAGACCTCCCTTCAATCCATTATCTATGTCAACCTCCACTGTTGCGCCTGTTTCCTTTTCCCCAAGCCTTCTTGGCAAACCACAGTCCCAACCTCTTCCTAAATGGCCTTCTCGTCAATCTTCCAACAGACCCCAATGCCAAATATGTGGAAAATTTGGGCACACAGCCCTTATTTGCCACCATAGAACTAATCTTGCATATCAAACCCCTCCCCCACAGGCTTTACTCACTACTTCTGCTGTCCCCATTGATTCGGCCTCCACCATTCCCATGGAATCTTACCACCCGGATGAAAACTGGTTCCTAGACTCGGGGGCTACTCACCATTTAACTCCTGATGCTTCAGCTCTATCTATGGCAATACCCTACACTGGTGGTGAGCATGTTACGGTTGGAGATGGTAAGACTATACCTATTACTCTTATTGGCTCTCAATTTTTATCTTCTTCTTCCTCTAAGCCTATTTTTCTAGATTCTATTCTTTACACTCCAGCTATTACTAAGAAACTATTAAGTGTAGCTCGACTTTGTAAAGATAATAAAGCATTTGTTGAATTCTACTCTTCCTTTTTCCTTGTCTAGGATCTTCACACCAAGCAGGTTCTTCTTCGGGGCAAGCTTGAGGATGGTCTTTATCGAGTCACTCCCAATTCTTCCTTGCATCCGAAGTCCCCTGGTATCTCTTCTCAAGTGTCTTCTGCTGCTGTCTTCTTGTCTACTGTTGCTGCACCTAATTGGCATCTTCGCCTAGGTCACCCGGCTGCTGCTACATTGCGCCAAATTTTGTCTCAATTAAATGTTTCATCTTCCCCTGTCTCTGTTTTTTGTAAATCATGTCAATTGGCTAAAAGCCATCGCCTCCCGTTTAATTTAGCTTTGAACAAATCCTGTAAGCCATTTGAACTTGTTCATTCAGATGTATGGGGACCTTCCCCCGTTGTTTCTATCAATGGAAGTCGTTATTTTCTTTTGTTCATTGATGACTTTACACGTTATTCGTGGCTTTACTTGCTTAAAACAAAGGATGAAACTCTTTCTTGCTTTCTTCATTTTAAGAAAATGGTAGAAACTCAATTTGAATGCAATATTAAGTGCTTGCAATCAGATTGGGGTGGGGAATTTCGTAGTGTTTCTTCTATATTGTCTTCTCATGGCATTCTTCATAAAGTTTCTTGCCCATATACTCCTCAACAAAATGGCCGAGTAGAACGTAAAAATAGACATGTTGTTGAGATTGGGTTGTCTTTACTCGCTCACTCGGGTCTACCTTTATCTTTTTGGTCCTATGCATTCCAAACCGCTATATATCTTATAAACCGCTTGCCTACTCCTGTCTTAAACTCATTAAGCCCATATCAGATTCTTTTCAAACGCTCTCCTGATTATTCTCTGCTCCGTTCATTTGGTTGTAGTTGCTTTCCGTTCCTTCGTCCTTATAATGTTCATAAGCTTGAGTTTCGGTCCCGGGAATGTATCTTTGTTGGTTATAGTTCTAACCACAAGGGTTATTTGTGCCTTGATCCGATCTCTGGCCGTCTCTATGTCTCCAGGCACGTTGTTTTCAATGAGAGTGTCTTTCCCAGCTCCTCTGTTAATTTTAAGTTTGGTACTATTAAAAATCCTTCTCCAGACCAATTATGTTTTTCTTCTTCACCTTTTCCCATTGTCCATTCTGTGCCTATACCTCTGCCTTCCCCTTCTTTTCAATCTTTTTCTCATCCACCCGGTTTTACTTCTTCTCCAACTCATCATGCTCATCACCAGGATCCTCCCAGTCCCTTGCCCATCCATATTTCACCCTCGACTGCTAATCATCCGCTTGCTGCTACTTCACCCTCTTCGTTATCTTCTATTTCCCCTTCAGTGGCCTGTAGTCCCTCTCCCGAATCTGCTACTCACTCGCTTGCTGTTCCTCTGCCCCCGGTTTTAGCCTCTACTTCTCTTTCTCAACCTGAGCCTTCCTCTACTTGTTCTGTTACCAACATTCACCCTATGATTACCCGTGCTAAAGCAGGTATACATAAGCCCAAATGTTGGTTATAATATTCTTCCTCTCCTACCGAACCCACTAGCTATAAGGCGGCTATTAAATCTGTTGAATGGCGTGAGGCTATGCAAAATGAGTTTGATGCTTTAGTTAGGAATCACACTTGGGTTCTTGTTCCACCTTCGTCCAAGTACAAGGTAATCAGTTGTAAATGGGTCTATAAGTTAAAACTTCGATCGAATGGTGATATTGAGCGATATAAGGCTCGGTTAGTAGCTCGTGGTTTTGACCAAACATATGGCATTGACTATTTTGAGACGTTTAGTCCTGTGATTAAACCGGCTACCATTCGTTTGGTTCTCTCCCTTGCTATGCAATTTAATTGGGTGGTTAAGCAACTTGATGTCCACAATGCTTTCCTCAATGGTGATCTTCATGAGGATGTGTACATGTCTCAACCAAAAGGGTTTGTTGATGCTTCCACACCCGATTATGTTTGCAAACTTCGAAAGGCGTTATATGGCTTGAAACAAAGTCCGCGTGAATGGTTCCTTAAGCTCAACTCTTGCCTATTGCGATGGGGTTTCTTTGCATCTAAATCTGATACATCTATGTTCATCTACCATAAGAATTCTGTTTTGGTAATTTTTTTGATATATGTTGACGATATTCTAGTGACTGGCAACAATTTAAAGTATATTCAGCAGTTTGTTTCCTCTTTACATACCTTGTTTGCGCTTAAGGACCTTGGAAACTTATCTTATTTTTTGGGAATTGAGTTTAAACAACATTCTAGCACTATGTTCATGTCCCAGACCAAGTATTTTTTAGATATTCTAAAGCGGGCTGATATGATGGACTGCAAACCAATTGATACACCTATGGCCAACGGTACTGTTTTGTCCATCAATGACGGTGAGTTGTTATCGAATCCAAAGAAATACCGGAGTATTGTAGGAGCGCTTCAGTATTGCACTCTGACGCGTCCCGATCTAAGCTTTGCGATGAATAAGGTATGTCAATTCCTACATGCTCCCACTGATGTACATTGGAATGCCGTTAAGCGTATACTTAGATATTTGAAAGCCACGTTGTCTCTTGGTGTTTATTTTTCTGCCTCTACTCATCAATCCTTAATCTGTTATACTGATGCTGATTGGGCGAATTGTCCTGATGACCGGCGGAGTACGAGTGGTTATTGCGTTTTTATGGGTAATAATTTGATTTCATGGTCTTCATCCAAACAAAAAGTTGTTTCTCGTTCTAGTGCCGAATCTGAGTATCGTGGTATGTCCAATGCAACTGCTGAATTAATCTGGCTTCAATCGGTTCTCACTGAGATTGGTTTTCCATCTTCTCCTCCACTGCTTCTATGTGACAATATAAGTGCCACATATTTAGCTGCCAATCCAGTTCTTCACAATCGTTCGAAGCATATTGAGATCGACCACCATTTTATTCGGGAACGTGTTTCGCGCCAACAACTTTTAGTTCGGTTTGTTCCTTCTGAAGACCAACTTGCGGACATCATGACAAAGCCTTTACCCACTGTTCGTTTTCAGAATTTGCGAACCAAGCTCGCTGTCCATGGCTGCCCAGATTCGCTTGCGGGGGGATGATAGAGTATTTGTATTGGGCCCTTTTTTCATTATACCTTTTGTGTGTTATTTATCTTCTTTCTGTTATTTATTATTGTCTGTTGGAGTCTCTCCTATCAGTGGTCTCCACGTGTTTTCTCTTCCTGTATTTAGTTGCTTGTAGCCCTAGTGCTGTAGTGTGTAATTTCAGTCATTCAATCAATATCAGAATATATTTTCCTCTCTGTTTCTCCTTCCTTTTGAACCCCCTTATAATTTGGATTGGATTGCCCGGGTTTTTCGGGTTATCGGGTTCGATGAACACCCTTACTATTGTCTACCATTATCTCTTTCAATTGACTTATTTCGTGGCCTTTGGAACGTTGTTGTCTTCGTTTTAATCATATTGGTGATGGTCTTTTGTTAGTCTCATAGCTTTAGAATAATGTGATAATCCAATGAACAAAACCAAACATATCAATAAAGTGATGAATGCCAAAAAAAATCTAATCAAATTTCTAATAATCGGCTGGCTATGACTTAAAACCTTAATTAATTTAATTTTGTTGTGTTCATAGAGGTCATGATAAAAGCAAAAGATGAAGAAATCAAGGTAATTTGATTGAGATAATAAAGTTCTTAGCTAAAGTTGTTTTAGAGAATGCTCCAAACAACGCAGATAATTTACACCTTTTGAATAAAGTGAAAGATAAGATTTGTAAAGATTTGGAGGACGCAAACTTTTAGTTTATTGTGAATGAACACAAGAGGAGACAAAAAGAGAACAAGTAGCTCTTGTATCGTTTTAAGATTTGTTGTTATTGATGGTTATATTCGATAGTAGATTTTCGGTCTTTCTTGTGTTAATGATACTGCAATAGTGACTTCAAAAGAAGAGTATTCTAATTAATCTTATTAAGAATATGATGGTGTAAGTGCAAGTAATATATGCGGGTTGAATGGAATAGTTTACCAGCATTATTTCTTGGTGAAAGCCTAAGTGATAAGAATGTTTGGTGATAAGGTTAAATTATTAAAAATAACTATGAACTATGGGGTTAATTTCAATTAAAATTTGAAAGTTTAATTCATTTTAACCTTTGAAATTTGATGCTTGTTTTAAAACGATCTTTGAAGGCTTTTGTAGTTAAATTCATGGATGAAAAATGACATGTTTATGTGAACAAATTTGAACACATGTGGAAAATATAAATAATAAATTAAACATGTAATAGCTGTGAAAAATTGAAAGAATTTAGGAGTTATTAAGAAAGAATCATAAATGAAAAGAACACCAAAATTGGGGTTGTGGAGTTGAAAGGATGAAGACAACAAGGGTTCAGAGTTTGGGGTATAGGTACCCATGTAATTTTTCATCTATGAATTTAATAACAATTAGCTTTCAAAGGTCGTTTTGAAACAATATAATTTTTCAAACTTCAAGAGTTGAAATGAAACTTATCAAAGTTTGATGTATAGTATATTGAAAAACCAACCTCATAGTTTTTCAAAGGAATTTTTAATAATTTGACCTAAATAAAATCTCAACTTTTAAAACTATACATTTTATTTTTGGAAGAGAAATTTTAATTTTTACCCCAACGTGTGAAGTTGTATCAATTTTTGTTCTAAACTATTTTTTATTTCATTAACTTAGATCATAAACTTAATTATACACATATACATAGCGAATGACATTTGGATTAACTTTTTTTTTTATTCACATTGAGCTAAAATATTTGCATTGTTTGATTGAAAAAATACACAAAAACAATAATGCAAGTATTTAAATTGATACGATGGATATGATATATACAAGAATGATCTAGTTCAATAATCACACTTGCATTCTTTGACTTCAAGAGAAAGAATACATGTCAATTATAGTTAAGTTAAATGTTGACGTGTTTTTTTTCCACATATTTTTTAATTGCTTATGGTAAATCTATTATTATTATTATTATTTTAGAAGAATTGCAAATCTATTATTTGTATTATATATACAATTTTATTCTTTATTATTTGTTTGAAAAAGAAAAAGAGAAAAGTGCACGTCTTTTTTTTAAAAGGCTAAATTATAAAAAATACCTTTGAACTATGGGGTTTGTTTAAAAAATGCTCTTGAACTTTAAAAAGTTTCAAAAATGCCCCTGAACTTTGAAAAATGTTTCAAAAATACCCTTGCCGTTAATTTTGGATGGAAACCATTAAAGTTTGAGTTTCAAAAATACCCTTGAACTTTCAAAAAATTTCAAAAATACCCTTATTGAAAATTGATTCTTTTTTTTTCCTCCTCCCCCACCGTAAATTCTTTCAAGGGTATTTTTGAAACTCAAACTTTAACGGTTTCCATCCAAAATTAACAGCAAGGATATTTTTTAAACATTCTTCAAAGTTCAGGGGTATTTTTGAAACTTTTTTAAAGTTCAGGGGCATTTTTGAAACAAACTTCATAGTTCAGATGCATTTTTTATAATTTAGCCTTTTTCAAAACAACAAAACCCCTAAAATGACTCGCTTCATTAGTCTACATCCATCTCATTTCACGTCATTGCAAAAACACACGCAACTTTGAAGGTTTTTTTTTTTTCTTCCTTCTTTCTTTCTAATATTTGAAATGGTTCATTATTGCAAAGAAAAATCAATTTAAACTTCATATGTTGCATCTATAGAACATTCTCTATGTGAATAACTTGCATGAAATCTTTTGAATATAGGGATGGATATAAATTCTAATTATAAATTAGATAAAGTCAAATGTTGGAGCCTTAGAACCTAGAACCCAGCCTAAAGCCGTCAATTTTGATTCATATATGATCAACAAATTGTTTGAGAAGTGCTTCAGTGATGAATTTGTAGGTTGCTTCAGTCGGATGAACACTATCCCAAAACATAAATTTTGATGGATTTCCACACGTTGGGATTAGTGCATTACATAGAGGTCCTGCTTCCATCATTCCAGTTCCAGAACAACTTACATTTGTCTGCTCAAAACTTGTTCCATATAATGTCCCAACAAAAAATATAGGTGAAAGTGATTTTAAAAACTTGATTTCCCACCAATATTTACAACATTAGATTTTTTTTTTATATAGGGAGATAATATTTGTTTGATTTTGAGTGGCCCTGACTTACCATAATTGTGAGGATTATTGACCATGTCAATGAGAGGAGTGTATATATCAACATATAAAATTGTGCTACTAGGGAGTTGTGGTTGTAAATTGCCCAACAATTTTGGAAGTTTCTCATCGTAGGATTTAGAATCTGAGTTTTGATCTTCTAAACACTTTCGATTTAAAGGATTCTGAAATGCAATTGTCTCTTGAATGGGAAGGCAAAAAACTGGAGGGAGCACAGTGTCACAACCATACTAGAAGAGAGTAGGTTGTGACCCTCACTGAACAGACAGTGCAGTGGTGGAATGACGAGTGTCATCCATCGGACCATGACAGAGGACCGAGAGAGAGAAGTGCCATGATGTGATCAAGGAGGATGATGCATCATCCAACACACCAAGATGAGTGGGCATTGATGTCACAAGAAGGCATGAGCACATTGAGTAGCAACAGTATCGTCAGACGCGTCAGTGGTATGCTTAATGGGGGTTAGATGGGGCCCCAGGCCAAGACCTCGAAAGTCGGGGTTTCGTCGTGAGTTTTGACGAGCGACTCTGGGGTTAAGTGCATATGAGTGAATTATGCAAGCCCGCAAAGTTTCGTGTCAATCGGACACCAGACGGGCGCTCCACGTCGGCGTATGACTCCTCGTGAAAATGACGTGCAAGGGTGTAAGACCAAATATGCCTCATAATGCACTATAGGGGGAGGCATGGTGTCAGCTCTCCACCACCCTTGGGCCCTGTGGCCTAAGTGAGCTACCCCATGGCACATGCGTGTGTCATGACGTGGGCGAGCGTTGCAAGACGAGTGTCTTGGGCGTCTTCCTTTGGGATTGGGTTTCCAAGGACAGTGTCGGGCGACACGGGTGTGCCGACATTGCGCCTCTACCCATAGGCTAGAGGTTGCACCATATGGTCGGGTTGCAACAAGCTAGACGAAAATGACTTGGCATGGACATGGAAGGGTTCATGCCCCGGTAAGTGCTCGGATGGATGGATGTCCGGGAGGTCCCGAAAACATGCAAGTAGGGGTGAGCAAAAAAACCCCGAAAATCGAGCCGATCGACCAAAACCGACCGAACCGACGTCGGTCGGTCGGTTTTTTTTATAGGGTCGGTCGGAGTCGGTTTTACAATCGACTAGTCGGTCGGTCGGTTCACCCAAAATGGGCGAAAACTGATTGAACCGACCGACAGAATATTAAAAAAAAAAAAAATTAATGCATACCATCATGCACGCTGCTGCCAGCTGCCGCTGGCAGCCTTTTGATGCTTGGGAAGATGGGAAGACCATCGGTCTTCCCAAGATTTTATTAAAAACAAAAAATATATACTTTTTTTCAAATTTTAAACTTTCAGCCATGGCTTTCCTTTTTCCATTTTCGTTTCATCTTCTTTCTTCCTTTTTTTTTTCTTATTTTCTCTCTGTCAGCCTGTTTCAATTCTTTTTTTTTCTTTTTTTTTCTTTCGCGCCTAAGGAAACTCTCGTCTCTCAATAGTCGGCGAATCGACAGGGCAGCCTCCTCGTCCTCGTCTCCTCAAATCCCTTTTCTTCTTCCTCGACAAGCAGCCTCGACATCGTTTTTTTCTTCCTTGTCTTAAAGGAAACTGTGGCCCTCTCTTTCGACTTCTTTTTGTTCTTCGTCTTCTGAAACTCGTTGCGGTGCTTCGTCTGAAACTTGTCGCTTGCCATCGCCACCCGCCGCTGCATCTTGGATTTTTTTTAAATGGAAGTCGATTTAAACCGACTAAACTGACCGAACCGATCGACGGTCGGTCAGTCGACGAAAATAAGTTTTTTTAAAAATTGGTTTCCAGTTTTAGAAACCGATTTTGGTCGGTTCAGTGTCGGTTTGGGGCCAAAACCGACCCCGACCGACCAATGCTCACCCCTACATGTAAGTCCCATGGGTTGATTCTCGAGAAGCAGGTCCGAGTGAGCGGTTACGTCCGATGACATCCCGAGGCTCGGGGTGGCATCGTGAAGCATCAATGGAACCCGATAGTTCTGGTTGGCACGGTATTTGCCCGAAATGTCTCGGTAAGCATTATAATGGCCCAATAAGCCCCGGTAGGCGTCGAAAAGCCTTGGTAAGCGTTATAATGCCCCAGTAGGTCTCGGTAAGTGTTGAAATCACCCAGTAAGCTCCGGTTGAGCGTTTTAAGGCCGTTTTGACCCAATGAAGGGTCCAAACACATCCTGGTGAAGTTCCAGATCGATGTAGAAGCATGTGGGTCGTGTTATCGAGATTGAAGATGATGAAATGAGATGCGACGCTGCGTTCAGATGACCTTGGCCTGATGTAGAGGCAAGGTTGAGCCTTTAGACTTGGCCTAGAGTAGAGGAAAGTTGGCTAGAGTCGCGAATGAGGGAAAATACATGTACGGACGACGTGTATGGCCGAATGAAGTTCCACTGCAAGATAATTTGAGTTCGGTTGAGTATGAAAGAACCTCGCTTAAGGACTGATGAAGCCACAAAGTCCCGCGAAAAAGTGATATGGGTTAGAGATGACCCTTAAGGCTGGCCATGGTCGCGTGTAAGATCATGGCGCCACACGGTTTGAAGAGTACGACCGTGACACCCAGCAACCACTATATTGCGACATCCAAGCTAGTAAATTTGTTGTCCATTATTACCAAACAAACAGAGTTATTAAAAACTTTATTTCTAGTAGACTCAAGTGTGTCTAGTCGTATGAGTGTAAGCAAATAGACTTAATAGATTCAAATTTGAAGTTCAAAAACTTTTTAAGGATAGGACTAAAGTTTAGAGACTTACCATTTTTGTGTTTCAACTACAATGAATTAGATAAATACAAAATTGAAGATTGAAACTTATAATTTAACCAATTTGTAGCCTACTTTGTAGAAAATCTTGGTAACCACTAATATTATACTGCAATTGTGTAGTGGGAAGGTCGTAGAAGTTGTAGGTTAAGTCATTGGTTCCTGCACTAATGACAACCAAAGCACTGCTAATGATTCTCTTACTTTCATCCGTACCCACAATCCCTTGAAGCCTTTGAATGTAGTTCTTGAAAAAATCAATTTGTTTCATCACATGAATGACTTTGGATATATTGGCAAACAAATCATCGAGCCCCGTGCTGGCTGATGCAAAACTGACCCCTGTTTTCACATCATCATCTGAAAGTTGTGGATCAAAAAATGGAGGAACAAACTCCTTTATTCCCAACCTAGAAGCCACCATATCAGAGATAAGTTTTCCATCACTGAACCTTCCAGTAGCAACATGGCCAGTGAAATCTTTGCCATAGGGAGAGTAATTAGCCTTGAAAATGGTGTGAATGAAGGTGTTATTTCCAGTATCCACAGTGGAATCATCAAATATGAGAATAGCAGGATAGGATCGAGAAGTTTTAGGCTCCAAAGCACTGCATGGTTCGGTGAGAAATAGTTGGAAAATTATGTGGAGTGATAGGATAACAATGAGGTAATTAGCTCGTGCCATTGTTGGTAATCTTCAAGTTTTTGTGTTTGATATTCTCAAAAGAAAAGAATATTTTGTGTACTTTTTTTTTTGAAATGTGTGGGCGTAGGTGGATTTGAACCACAAATCTCGTGGTTATCAGTACAACTTTATGTCAGGAGCTATACTCTTGTTGGCAATATTTTGTGTATTTTCTTCTGGATAGAGTTTGGTTTGTTCTGCGCAAGGATGGAAGAGTTATTTCTTTTCTCAGGGTGGTAAGGAGGTGCTCATTAACTGCATAGTTCAGGCTATCCCTACATATGCTATGGTGTGTTTTCGGATTCCCAAAGGTATATTGACTAAAATCTCGGCTCTCTGTGCCAAGTTTTGGTGGGGCTCGAATGGAGACCACTGTCGAATGCATTGGCAACGATGGGAGAACTTATGTAGGCCAAAGGAGATTGGAGGTTTAAACTTTAGAGATCTTGTCAATTTCAATCAGGCAATGTTGGCGAAGCAAGCATGGCGAGTTTTAACTAATCCAAATCTGACGGTTTCAAGAGTTTTATGTGGGAAACATTTCCCGTCGAAATTAGTCCTATCGGGGTCAGTTAAACTATCATCATCTTTTTTTTGGGAAAGGTTTGGTTTGGGGGATGGATCTTCTAAAGTGTGGGATCAGGAAGAACCTAGGGAATGGACAATCAATTTATATGTTCCAGGACCCGTGGCTCCCTCGACCTACTACCTTTAAGGTGGTCTCTCGTATGGATCCAAGGATGAAGGACGCGACAGTGGCTGATTTTATTACCCCATCTCTTCATTGGGA
Source organism: Luffa acutangula (assembly GCA_036850905.1). Taxonomy (NCBI): domain Eukaryota; kingdom Viridiplantae; phylum Streptophyta; class Magnoliopsida; order Cucurbitales; family Cucurbitaceae; genus Luffa; species Luffa acutangula. Next base: position 9,123,395 of record CM072099.1, on the reverse strand, counting down.
TATACCCAAACTTAACAAGCATTTGGTGCCTCTTGATGTGGAGGTTATAAAAGGCTTGTCGATTAGTGGTACGACACCAAATAGATGGATATGGCATTATGATGGTAGAGGGGTGTATTCTGTTAAGAGTGGGTATAAGCTCTCGATGCTAACCAGCCAGGGGGGACCTTTGTCAGATATGGGAAGGAATAGCACTTGGTGGAAGAAGGTGTGGAAGATGATAGTTCCTAGCAAAGTAAAAGTTTTTGTTTGGAAATCTTTTCATAACTCAATTCCCGCTATGGTTAACCTCTGGAATCATCATGTGTCTGTCTTGGGAAATTGTCCGGTGAGCCATGAAGAGATGGAAACTACGGACCATGCTCTGTTTCAGTGTTCGAGGGTTAGAGAGATTTGGACCCTTCTTCATCCACATATTTTGAGAAATCTTTGGGATCAAATGGATATCAAAGATCAATGACAAGGATTTTCTCATGAGCCATTGCAGGTTTTTGAGAGTATCTGTGTGGGTGCCTGGTCGATATGGAATGATAGGAATAACGTGGTTCATAATCGTCCAATTCTGGATCCAAGGATTAGATGTGAATGGATCAATGATTATCTTTCGAAGTTCCGGATGGCTAATCCAAATGGCGGTTCGGTTGTTCAGTCAATGGCAGATATTGTTAATATTATATCAAAGGGGGAAGAGTTTATAATGCATATGGACGCTTGTGTAATGGGTTAGCAAAGTAACGTTGGCATTGGTATTGTTCTGCATGATAAAGACGGTGTGCTAATGGCGGTGCAGAACTTATCGACTATGGTGAACAATTCTCCTTTGGAAGCGGAAGCAGTGGCGGTCCTTGAAGGGATACATTTGGCTAGGAGATTGAATGTGGAGAGACTATCTATTTTGTCAGATTCACTATTGTTGATAAAATCCATTAATGAGGAAACGCAAGTGGAGACCTGTATAGCTGTGACTATCTAGAAGATCAAAACGAACATATGAAATCCTTTCAGAATTTGAATTTTCATTATATTTGTCGTAAATTTAATGTATTTGCTCATAGATTAGCCCGTGTAGGACTATCGTCTACTCCATGTTTGTGGTTAGATAACTATCCCGAGTGGATGGACACTTTATCGCTCCAAGAGTGACCCATGTTTGGTACCCCTTTGGGGGCCTGACTTTCTTTGAATGAAGAATTCCTTTTTCAAAAAAAAAACCATTTAATATTTTTTCCTTAATCGCCTTAAAAGACTTCAGCAACTTAAAGCCATGAGAGCCATGTATTTGAACGTATGAAAGTAATTGGTCTGGGGTTGATTTTATTTATTTATTTGAGTACAAAACTGTGGTTGAAACTAATTTAATTTTATTTTTAATCTATCAAGGTAATTACCGCAAACCATTATGTTTTTTTTTTCCGTTTTTTAGTTCAATAACAATTGGAGGTAGTGGAATTCGAACATCTTGTTCAAGAGTACACGCCGTTTACCGTTGAGCTATGTTCACTTTGGCAAACCATTATGGCTTGTAAATACTTTATTACGTGGACGAAGTTATTGTTAATATTATTTGGTTTTATATGTTCTTTTTCTTAAGACAAAATAAAAAATACTAAGAAATTCTAACTAATAATCTACAGAAATAAATTGTCAGTGTGTATTTTTTTTACATTAAAATTTGGAACGTGAAACGATGTGGCCGTGTTTCTTTCGGGTTAATAGTTGTGGCAGTTTCTTGTTTTAAATTTCTTTTTTTTTTTAAATTTGTTTAGAGAGTTGAAAGAAATCTTTTAAAATGTACGGAAAGAAAAATTTCAATATAAGTGCATTTCATCGTAAGTTTTAAATATTTGTCTAAATAAATTTTAATAGAGTACACCATTTTATGAAGCATTTGTCTAAATAAATGTATACCTTGGCCGAAAAGATTATAGATATATAAGTGAAGGCTATAAATTTTATTTTTAAAATTTTGAAATAATAGGACAATAACTGTTTTCAATTGTTTAGGTAGACAACAATTTTTTTTTGTTATAACTGTGAAAGATCAATTTTAAGTTTTATTTAAAGTACATAACTAAAATTAGACATTTGAAAATATGGAGACTCAAAGTATATAGATCAAAATTGTAAATTCAGTGGTGTCTTTTTTCATCCTTTTTAACTATTTATTGTCAATGGTTGACTAAGTTCTGAAAATACTTGATTTGTATTATTAAAAAAAAAGGAAACCCCATTATTTATAAAATATATGTAATTATACAATTTATTGTTAATTGTCTATTTTAGAAGAAGATAAAATACAAATAAGAAAGAAAAAATGTGTTACTTAAAAACAAGTTCGTTTGATAACCATTTCGTTTTATGTTTTATCTTTTTTTTTTTTAGCTTTAAAAAACATGGTTGTTTGATAACCATTTATGTTTTTTGTTTTCTGTTTTGTTAAGAACGTTTTTGAAATTATAAGCAAATTTCAAAAACTAAAAAAAAAAAATATTTGAAAAACTGATTTCTATTTTTCAAAAACTCATTTTTTTTCCGATGCTTTTTTTTTCTCTCTTTTACCTATCTTTCTCCAACAAATTTCTTTTTCTATTTTGCTCTCTAAAACGGTTTTCTCTCTGCAAAATTTATTTTTCTCTCTAAATTTTCTCTCTGCAAAAATAAACTCGGGAGCGCTCCAAGGGCTAGCGTCTCAACGCTAGGCCTTTAATTTATCTTCCTTCTCTAATTTCTTGGCCCGAACTTATTCTTTAACTCTAAATTCATCGGTAGTGCTTAAAAACGTCAATTTCTATTGAAATACTTGATTCCTACAAAACAAAACCAAATAGAGATAAAAATGCCCAAATAATACTCAAGACTAACGGTAAAATTATCTAAAATATAGCACAATAAATTGCGCTATCATGCATATTGTATAATTCACCTTGATCAAACTTTGTAGCCTATTCTGTATAAAATCTTGGTAACCACTAATATTGTATTGTAATTGTCTTGTGGGAAGGTCGTAGAAATTTATATTTACGTCATTGGTTCCTGCACTAATAATAACCAAAGCACTGTTAATAATCCTCCTACTTTCATCCACTCCCACAATCTTTTGAAGCCTTTGAATGTAATTCTTAAAATGATCAATTTGTTTCATCACAGGAATGACATTGGATACAGCGGCTGTTAGATCATCGAAGCCTGTGCCAGCCGATGCAAAACTGACTCCTGTTTTTACATCATCATCCGACAGTTTTGGATCCAAAAATGGAGGAACAAGCTCCTTTATCCCTAGCCTAGAAGCCACCATGTCTGGGATAAGTTTTCCATCACTGAACCTTCCAGTAGCAACATGGCCAGGAAAATTTTTGCCATATGGAAAGTAATTAGCCTTGAAAATGGTGGGAATGAAGTTGTTATTTCCAGTGTCTACCGTAGAATCACCGAATATGAGAATGACAGGAAAAGATAGGGAAATTTTACGCTCTAAAGCACTGCATGATTTGCTAAGAAACAACAACAGGCAAAATATGTGGAGTGATAGAGCAACAATGAAGGAATTAGCTTGTGTCATTGCTGATGTTCTTCAAGTTTTTGTCCTTGACATTCAAATTCTTGTCTTTGATATTCATCTTTACATTTTGGTTTATGTATTTATAGGGTGTGAAGGATATAACACTACGTCCCTTTTTACGTGAAGTTATTTAGTTATTTTGAGCAATTTAAGACCATTGAAAGCCATTTGTTTGAAAGTATGAAACTAATTAATGGGCTGGAGTAGTTACAATTGATTTGATTTTATTTGTTTCTTTTATACTTAATTTAGTATATTTGTTAATTCTTTTTTTTTCAACAATATTGGGAGGCGGATTCAATGTTCTAACCTCTTGATCGAGAATATACATGTTAATTACCATTGGGTTATGCTTACTTTGACTAGTTTATTTGTTAATTCATCTACTAAATAAGTCAAATTAATTACATTTATAGTTTCTAACTGCCGATCTAAACATAGTTTGGTCAATATAATACACCTCAATCAATAGGTTATATATTCAAATATCTCATCCTACATATGTTGTTGACCTCTAAAAAACAGTAGAATATCAACAAAATGAAAAATTTTAATGCATGAATAGAACGGTTTACACAAAATAAATGTAATGTATAAGTTAAATATATATTTTAGTCACTAAAATACTTTTTCAATTTAGTCCATTTGTTTTAACATTTTTCACTTTAATTTTGCATTGCTAGTGAATATTTAAATTAAAATTGTTGATGAACTGCATAATATGCAATCAATTGGTAGAATTTTACACAAGAAAAAAGGTCATCGAAAACGAAAATTTTTCTCAAGGTTCAGGAAACATGACATTTTATATTAATTGCGTAGTTTCAGTTTAATTATTTTATCTCGTTTTTACTTACCTACCAAATTTTGATGTTGTTTATGTTATTTGTTAGCTTGGGATCTTCATCCATTTATGTAGTACGTATGTAAGTACGTACATTGTTGCGGTTGTTCTTTTTTCTTTGGGAAAAATACACTTTTAGTCCCTGAGGGTTGGGTTAAGTTACACTTCTTGAGTTTTCAAACTCAACAAAAATATCCTGAGGTTTGAGATAAGGGGCACTTTGGTCCCTGTCGTCCCTTTGTCTGTTAAACCCTAACCGTTTGCTGATGTGACACCATTATTTTAATAAAAAAATTATTTTTAAAATTTTCGAAATAAAAATATATTAAAATAATATAAATATTATTCTTTTATTCTTTTTTTAAATTCTTTCTCCTTCTCTCTTCTTTTTCTTCTCCATCCTCTTCTTCATCTTTTTCCTTTCTTCTTCATATCTCCGTCACCGGCAACCGATGCCGGCGACTGTGTTTTTTTTTTCCTCTCCTTCCCCTTCTTTTCTTTTTTTTCTTCCTCCCCTCTTTACACTGTTAAAAAAAAGGTCCCTCCTCCCTCTCCGGCGCTGGAATCGAAGGGGGAAACCCCTTCGTTTTCTGTTTTTTTTTTATAACAGTGAAAAGAGGGGAGAAAGAAGAAAACGAAGAGAAGAAGAAGAAAGAAGGAAAAAAAAAGTTCTGGCGACCGGCCACCAGAGCTGAAGAAGAAGGAGATGGGGAAGGAAGAAGATGGAGAGGAGAAAGGAGATGGAGAAGAAAGAAGATGGAGAAAGAAAGAGAGACAAAGAATTTAAAAAAATAATAATAAAATAATAATATTTTTATTTAAAAAAATTAAAAATTTATTTTTTAATTAAAATAATAGTGTCACGTCAACCGCCGTTAGGATTTAACGGCAAAAATGGACGACAGAGACCAAAGTGCTCCTTATCTCAAACCTCAGGGGTATTTTTGTTGAGTTTGAAAACTCAGGACCAAAGTGTAACTTAACCCAAACCTCAGGGACCAAAAGTGTCTTTTTCCCTTTTTCTTTTTTTTGAAAAATTTCAACTTTTACCTTTTTTTTTTTTAACCGTTCAACTTTTACCTTGAATTCATGGGGTTGTATCAATTTTCTCCATAAATTTTTAATTTCATTAAATTAGACGTTACACTTAGATAAGTGTTGCAATTTCTATCATCGGTTCAATTTCTACTAATTCACCCACTAATTTTAACAAAAAAAAAAAACAATATGAAAATCTTGGTAAATTGATCATTAATTTCAATAATATCAAGTTTTCACAAATTTAAGTTTGACTAATGTACAAATTAGTTTGAACCATTGCCAATACTCATAAATTCTAACAAAAATTTAGCACTAGTGTCTTTTTTTTTTTTTGGAAGCTGAATGTCGTTTTTCTTTGAATTTATCAATTTTTGTACCATCAGTATGTTTTATAATTCATTCAAAGCATTTGAGAATATTTCGTTACCGGTTTTCCAAAAAAAAACTTATTAAAGGTTAAAAATTGTGACACTTTTTTTTTCAAGTTTAAGGTTTAGATTGGAATGCTTACCTAAATTTGAAGTGTAATTTGATAAAATTGAGAGTTTAAGGGAAAAAAAATTGATAGAACTCGATAAATTAAGTGTCAAAATTTGTGATCACATTACTCTATTTTCATTTGCTGTTGAACTTTGAGAAGGATAAATCAAGCTTAGATTACCTATATGATAATTTTCATTTGAATTGAAGAGACTGTTATATTCATCTTCAATATATGTACGTGGCCTTGAATTGATTTGGTGGATGACCTAAAAGTGGATATAGATTTATTGATCAAACCACTCTAATTCTTTGTTTGTTTTCTTGCTTTACTATCTGTTTATTTCTTTCATTCTGCTCCGTTAAAATTTGAACTTAACCCTTTGTTTGGAAGTAGGAAAGTTTAAGAAATGATTTTAAATCTTGTGATTTGAAATTTCAGTAATGATTTACAACTTTTTGTCTTGTTTGGAACAAGAAAGATTTAGAATGAATGTATTTAAAATTTTGTGTTTGGATGGTAATTGGAGAAGAAAAGAAAGTAAAATAGTTTACTAATATAGGCTTTTAATTTAAGTTATTAATAGAAAATTAAAATATGATAAGGACAAATAAGTAATTTAACTCTCATCCCCTGAAATCCTACAAAATCCGATAGTTTTAGTTGGAAAAATTCCTGCAAAATCTGATAGTTTTAGTGCATGTTGGAAGTGATTTTGAAAGGACTAAAATCATCACATTTGAAATCACCCCGAAACATACCTTTAATTACTCAAAATCAATTTCAAGTTTGATTTTACACTTTTAAATGTGATTTTCATATCATCAAAATTGATTTTGAATGATTAAACACATGTTTTGGAGTAATTTTGAATATGACAAAAGTGATTTTTACCATTTCAAAATTACTTCCAAATATGGACTTAGTTAGGAAAAATTTTTAAGTAAAAACATGATTTGAAATCATTTTAGATTTCAAATCATTCTCTTTTATGAGATACCAAACAATAGAATTTATTTCAAATCTTTGAAATCCATCCAAATCAGGAAGTTCCAAATGCAGAATAATAGTTCGCTTGTTGGGAGATAGTGGGTAAATTTAAATATTTTGGGAGATAGTGGATAAATTTAAATATTTTTTTCAATTATCTAATGGTGTTTTTTAGTGATCAAATAAAATGTTTATTTATCAATTTTTAAATAATTAAATATTTTTAAAATGATTTCCAATATTTTAGAAAGAAAAAAATTATATTTGTACCATATTTTAAATTTATTTTTCTAAAGAAACATTTTTATTATAATATGATTTTTTAATATAGGTGTGAAAGAGTAAAATTGGATTCACAAAATCAATTTACTAAATCCAAAACTTAGAAATCTATATGTCAACCTAAGTATAGCTATCAACTGACATAAAACTTTACTAATGATTAACTTAACTTAGAAATCTATATGTCAACATGAGTATAGGTTTGTGGTTTGATATTTTGCTTTTTTTTTTTTTAAGAAAATTATTTTTATTGATACCAAGGATATTTTTTTTTTTTTTGAAAATGTATGTAAGGTCAAATTTTCAAACGTGTACATATTTTCATCAAATATATGAAAGGTCAAAATTTCAAACCTGTAAATATTTTCATCATTTTTTAAAAATAAAATTAAATAGTTTAAATCTTATTTTAGTCTTATAATTTATTGAATAATTCATGCATTTAGAAAACCATCAAAAGAGAGAAAGAAAAGAGAGAAAGAAGATCACTTTCGGAATCAAGGGTAGTTCTGGACGAGATTGAGCAGCTGGTTCCGATGGCCGACGAGATCACTTTCGTCAAATGTCCTTGAGAAATTAACAGGGTAGCGTATGTTCTCGCGTGTGCGGCGGCCGGTTTCAGGCCGATTTCTGGGGCATATTCCATTGTTGAAGGCACGTTTTTTGGGCAAGTTGTTTCTTCCATATGCTGGAAGATAGTTGGGTCTGGTGGGAAGGGGATATCCCAAGCTGTGTATCTCATTTAATTGGAAAAGACGTTGGTGTACCTATTTTTTCTGTTTCTTAATCATATATCTATTTTCAAAAAATGAAAAAAAGAGAAAGAAGAGAGAGAGAAAGAAATGGGATCGTGAATAGAGAGAGAAGAAAGAAAGAAATGGAAAAGGGTTCTTTGAAAAAGAGAGAGAGAAATGATGGAGGGGAAAGAGGGAAAAAGTAAAAGTAAGTAAAACTAAAAAAAAATGAATAATGATTACTTTTCTAAAAAGTGAAAAAAGAGTTATCAAATCGTGTCGTTCCAAGTTCAAAATGTGGGCAAATTTAAAGGCATGTCAGATTGCATATATATTTATTTTTTATTAAATAATTGATTAAATATCGCTCGGTTGGTTTTTTCTTTTCTTTTTGGATCGATCTGTGAAATTTAACTTCGAACCCAACCTCACAAAACCAACAATCACCACAAAAAGAGAATACCCAAGTCGATTAGAACAAACATGCAAACTAAACAGAGCTTAAAACCCAGATCTAAAACAGAAATGTAAAGGAGTAAAGGGAAGAAGAATAACACATAGCTTTTATAGTGGTTCGACACAAAGGTCTACATCCACTTGTGCAAGGTGAGCCATATTCTTTGATTATCAACCGAAAACAGAGTCATTACAGCATATACATCTCCTCAGCTCGAAATCGACGGAATCCACACAAGGATAAACCAGCCCCTGAAAGAATTTGCCCGAAGAAGAGGTAGAGCAGAGCATAAATCTAACTCACCCTTCTGTACAAAGAGAAATACACTCTCCAATTTGTCGCAATCTTCTCTCACCCAAGAATACCCAGAGAATACATGCCTTTTATAGGCTAAAGTGTAGGGCACAAACCCAAATGGGCTTAAGCCCAAAAACAAATTCTCTTCTTTACAATATGCTGAAGTAAATGAGCTGTAAAAATATAAAACCTTAACTCATTTTACCACATGCTGTAAATGACAAATAAGCAGCCAGCAATGATTAAAATTAGAGTCAATAATTCAACACGACCGACTGACGGTGGTAAAAATCGACTCCGACTGAAAGTAATAAAAAAATCGACCGACTGATGTCGATTCGATCGGATTCGATCGGTTGAATCGGTTTTCGGTCTTTTTTTTAACACCCATAGAGGTTGGCAAACAATTTTGAGGATTGCTCCCAAATGCATCTCAAGAATAGTTAATGAGTGTTTGCTCTATTTCTTTGAAGGTATCATCTTTCCAAAGTTTACACCTCCATTTTTTGTAGTTGTGAACTTGAATCTTATAGTCGTCATTGTCGTTGTCATTGCTACCACTTTAGTCGTCCATTACAAAATCAAAGAGGATATGTAGTTATTATTGTAACACATGGAATGGATAAATTGTCTTATTAAAGCTATGAAGAATGGATAAAATGGTTTGTCTGTTTATATTGTAACGCCTCAGGCCCAGGATTCGGAATTCGGCTTTGGCACCTAAGGCCCTGACATTTCCCTGCGACCTGGCCACGCCACCATACTCGTCTTAAACTGCTTCCAAGATTGAAGACTGTCCCCACAAACCAACACGAGGTCCTTTTAGCATGCTTTGTCCTCACTCACATGCTTCCTAGGAAAATTATTGTAACACAATAATTTTAGCATGTCGTCATCGTCGTTGTCTTTGCTACCACTATAGTCGTCCATTACAAAATCAAAGAGGATATGTAGTTATTATTGTAACACATGGAATGGATAAATTGTCTTATTAAAGCTATGAAGAATGGATAAAAGGGTTTGTCTATTTATATTGTAACGCCCCAGGCCCAGGATTCGGAATTCGGCTTTGGCACCTAAGGCCCCGACATTCCCTTGCGACCTGGCCACGCCACCATACTCGTCTTAAACTGCAAACCAACACGAGGTCCTTTTAGCATGCTTTGTCTTCACTCACATGCTTCCCAGGAAAATTCCCAAGAGGTCACCCAACATAGAACTTCTCCAAGCCAAGCACGCTTAACTTCAAAGTTCCTATGATTGAGCCACCAAAAAGGAAGGTGCACCTTGTTGGTATAGGTAGTATCTATCAATTCTTTTAAGGTTATCTTGAACATACTTTCATGCCTCAAGATCCCTCTCATTCGGATGTGGCCTCGGTTCATTCATGTACCCCTCCTAACTCGGGTGTTACATATATAGAAGGTTGAGAATTTAAAAATTTAGAAAAAAAATGTAAAAGATGAATTGTGAAGTCTTATTTGATTTTTAAGCAATAAAAAACAAAAGATGAAAAGCTTTGTTTTCATGGGGGAGTAATAAAAACAAATAAATAAGACCCCGTTTGATTATAATCAATTCATTTTTTGTTTTTGATTTTTGAAAATTAAGTTTATAAACACTACTCCTTACCCGTAACTTTCCTTTGTTTTGTTATCTAGATCCTTCTCATGTTTACAAAAGAAGTCAAATTTTGAAAAAAAAAATAGTTTTAAAAAACTTGTTTTTGTTTTTGGAATTTGATTAAGAACTCAAATGTCTACATAACAAAAATGAAACCATGGTAAGAAAATGAGAGAAAACAAGCATGATTGTCATAATAAAAAAACCAAAAACCAAATGATTATCAAACGAAACCTAAATATTCATAAATGTGAGCTACAAATGTAGAGAGAGATCAGGAAATGACTAACCACTCGTAGAAAGGAAGAATGGAGAGGGAATGATAGGGAAATTGTAGAATTTTATAATTACAAAATCTCTTCTAAATTCTACAAAATCGAAATCAAGGTCACTCACTCATGTACAAAAGTGTTAACAATAAAGAATAATAATAATTAACTAAAAGACATAGTTAAAATTAAAAAATTAGTATTGGGATATAATAGTCCAAAAATGATTCTCTCACTAAGTCACTTTTAAGATAGACAAGATTTTGGAAGCATTTTACATCGTTTCTTTTGTGAAATGGAAATGATTATTTTTATTGTTTGTTGTTAAATTAGATAAAAATGAGAATGCATAGATGAAAATGGAACAAGAAACCAAAATGATATTTTTAATCTAAAAATTAATAAATATTTCTTAAGTTTAGAGGTCAAAAATGGATTCTCTATTATTTCTTAACAACAAGAAAAAAAAAAAAAAAAAAGACTTCACACATTTGATAACTATTTGGTTTTTGATTTCATTCAAAGCCAAATTCCAAAAATTAAAAAAAAAAAAAGTTTTGAAAACTACTTTTTATGACTCGTTTGATAACTATTTGGTTTTTTGTTTTTGAAAAATTATGTTTGTTTTCAGTCAAGTTCCTTACCATGGTTTTCGTCCTTGTTGAAGTTCCTAGTAAAATTCCAAAAATAAAAATAAATTTTAAAAAAATATCTTTTTTAGTTTTCAAAACATGCCTTGATTTTTTAAGGTTAAAAATCACTTTTGGTCCCTAAACTTTCATGAAAGTAACAATTTGGTCCCGAAACTTTGATTTGTTACGATTTAGTCCCTGTACTTTCAATTTTGTAACAATTTAGTCCCTAAACTTTAATAAGTAACAATTTAGTCCCCGTACTTTCAAATTTGTAACAATTTAGTCCCTATACTTTCAAATTTGTAACAATTTAGTCCCTATACTTTCAAATTTGTAACAATTAATCCTTGTTGCAAAAAAAAAATCATCAAAATTAAATGTCGATTTTTATTATTTAATGATTAAACTTTGTAGCTTATTAACATATTGGGTCCCAAATTAGTTTATTGATCTATCTTGCTAAAAAATTTCATTAAATCTTTACATTAATTTTTCACGATAGGGACCAAATCGTTACAAATTTGAAAAGTACAGGGACTAAATTGTTACAAAATTGAAAGTACATGGACTAAATCGTTACAAAATTAAAAGTATAGAGGCTAAATCGTTACAAATCAAAGTTCAGGGACTAAAATGTTACTTTCATGAAAGTTTGGGGACTAAAAGTGATTTTTAACCATTTTTTAAAACATGAGAAGAAGATGAGAAAAAAGCTTTAGGTGGAAGTAAGGTGGAAGAAGTATTTTATTAGCTAAATTTTAAAAAACCAAATAGTTATGAAACACGAATTTAGTTTTCAAAACTTGACTTGTTCTTTTTAAATATTGGAAGAAAGTAGATAACACATAAACTCATAGTAGAGTTTGTAAATTTAATTTTCAAAAGAACAAAACTATTAAAATCTTGACAACTAAAAAAGAGAGAGGGAGAAAATCAGAAAACCTTTTTATCTCTTAATTGTCAAGATTTTAATGATAGTGTGTAGAGATCTCTCTATATTGTATGTAAAGTTTTTTTCTTTTTCAAAAATAGAAACAAAAAAAATCCAATAGTTGTCAAATTCGACTAAAAATATCGTAGATGATGAAGCACAAAGTAATGCTTAACACAATCAACAACCACAAAGATAGGCTAGCTGCAAGGGAACTGCAGAACCATGGAGCTTGAAGAACCAGAACCTCATGTTCTCATGTTCCCCTTCCCAGCCTTAGGCCATGTGAACCCAATGCTCAAACTCATCGAGCTTCTGTCCCTCTCCGGCCTCCGCATCACCTTCCTAAACATCCACCGCATTCACCACAACCTCACTCTTCACACAGACATCGAATCTCGTCTCTCTCGCTTCCCCAAGTTCCGATTCCAAACCATCACCAACAGCCTTTCGCCAGACTACATCGGCGGCTTAACCAAGATCTCCCAACTGAATCAGAGCATGGAAGTCGTAACCAAGCCCCTTCTCAGACAGATGCTGGTCTCTCGTCAACTGGGTCCGATCCCGACTTGCATAATTCTCGATGGGTTTTTCAGTTTCATCGTTGATGTCGACGCTGAGCCTAAAATTCCAGTGTTCTGTTTCCGTACCATCAGTGCTTGTGCTTTCTGGACTTATTCATCCATTCCCAGACTCATTCAAGATGGCTAGCTCCCTGTTAAATTGATTTTGCAATTTCCCCCAATTTGTTTCTTGTTGAGCGAATTGATTGATTTTGCGTTGAAATTGTTGGGAATGACTTAATCTCGACCCACATGGATAAATTTTGAATTGGGAAGAGTGTTTTTATACAAGCACTCTCCCTTTCTCTTGTAAAAGTGGTTAAGAGTGGAAACAAGTCTTCACCCCACACGTGTATGCTGCCGCCGTTGGTCGGATGGACGGGCGTGTTCGGGTAACCACGCTTGTGCGTAATAAATAAGGCGGGTTTTATTTTTTGGCCAAGATAAATTTCATTTTCTTTGTTCTTACAAGCCTCTCTCGTCGCCATGTGTCATGCATTTGTTGCAAAAGACCAGTCCACGTGCTGACCGTGTCTCAATTAGTGCTGCCCGCGCCTCCCGTCCATGTCCGTCAGTTCCAGAGTGCTGACCGCTGACCGCATTTTTTGGCTGAATGAATGGACACGTGGTAATCCGTGAATGCTATGTTACTAAGTTCTGGATTGCCTAATAGTATGTGGGGGGAAGTTGTGCTTTCTGTCTGTTTTGTTCTTAACAGAGTTCCTCACAAAAGATTGGATAAGACACCATACGAGCTTTGGAAAGGATATTCGCCGAACCTGAGCTATCTGAATGTATGGGGGTGCTTAGCTAAAGTGGCATATCCGGTATTTAAGAAACCTACGGTAGGATCTAAAACCTTTGATTGTGTGTTTATTGGGTATGCTCATAATAGTGCTGCATATAGGTTCATGTGTTTAGATGATAATTCGATCTGTGAATATAGAAATGTTGAATTTTTCGAACACATTTTTCCTATGATTAAAAATGAGCCAGTTAATATCTCACGATCTAGTCAGGCGTCTGCTTGTCCTTCATCTACTGCTGATATTATGCATGAATCTGAACCTAGGAGGAGTAAAAGAAAGAGAACTGAGAAAGATTTTGGATCGAATTTTTTAACTGTTTTTCTTGTTGAAAACTTGGATAAAATTGACGATCAATTTGCATGCATGTATCTAATAGATGAGGATCCTAAAACCTGCCAAGAGGCCTTAAGATCTGTAGATTCTAGTTTCTGGAAAGAGGCCATTAAAAGTGAACTGGATTCTTTAATTATGAATCAAACGTGGAACTTGGTAGATTTACCTAAAGGGAATAAACCTATTAGGTGTAAGTGGATCTTTAAAAGGAAAATTAGACCAGATGGCTCAATTGAAAAATTCAAGGCTAGATTAGTGGTTGTTGGTTATTCACAAAAACAAGGTATTGATTACTTTGGCACTTATTCTCCTGTAACTAAAATAGCTACTATTAGATGTCTAGTCGTTCTTTCAGCTATTTGTGGGCTCTTAATACATCAGATGGATGTGAAAACAGCTTTTCTCAATGGAGATTTAGAAGAGGAGATATATATGGCACAACCTGAGGGCTTTGTAGTTTCTGGTCAAGAAGACAAGGTATGTCAGCTTAAAAAATCTCTTTATGGTCTTAAACAAGCTCCCAAACAATGGTATGAGAAATTTAATAATACCTTAGTAAACAATGAGTTTAGGGTAAATTCTTCTGACACATGTGTTTACTCGAAATTGTTTGGTGCTAATTATGTGATTATATGCTTGTATGTTGATGATATGCTTATTTTCGGTACGAATTTAGAAGTAATAAATAATTCTAAGTTGTTTTTATCCTCACACTTTGAGATGAAAGATTTAGGTGAGGCTGATGTGATACTTTGTGTTAAATTGAGGAAAACCAAAAATGGGTATTTTTTGGATCAATCACACTATGTTGAAAAGATGCTAAAGAGATTTGATTATTTTGATGATATGCCTGTAAGAACACCTTATGATGCTAGTATGAAACTTAAGAAAAATAAAGGGGATAGTGTCTCTCAATCTGAATTTGCAAAAATTATAGGTAGTGTGATGTATTTGATGAATTATACTAGACCTGATATTGCATATGTTGTGAGTAGATTGAGTAGGTATACACATAATCCTAATAAAGATCATTGGGTTGCACTTCGTCGTTTGTTGAGGTACCTTAAAGGTACAATAGATTACTGTTTGTAATTTAATAAATTTCCTGCAGTATTAGAAGGTTATTGTGATGCAAACTGGGTAACTGATAAGGACGAAATAAGTTCAACTAGCGGGTATGTGTTCGTTTTTGGTGGAGGAGCTATATCATGGAAATCTGCAAAGCAAACCTGCATTGCGCTATCCACCATGGAATCTGAGTTTATAGCTCTCGAGCTTGCAGGGCAAGAGGCGGAATGGTTAAGAAGTTTACTTCAAGACGTACCACTGTGGGGGACGTCAGTGTCAGTCTCTCTGCACTGTGATTCACAAGCTGCCATAGGAATTGCCAAGAGCAGTGTATATAATGGCAAGAGAAGGCATATACGCCTGAGACATGGAGTTGTGAAACAATTGTTGAAAAATGGAGTTATCTCCTTGGAGTATGTGAGGTTTGAGAGGAATTTGGCAGATCCTCTCACCAAAGGCCTAACAAGAAGAGTAATTCTAGAGTCTTCAGCATGTATGAGACTCAAACTGTTGAAATGAGTCCATAGCCCTTTATTTGGGTGGTCCAAATACGGACTTGATGGACACATTTTGAAAGTCTTCATAGCTCAAGTTTTGAGTGGTTTACTGCGGTAGACTTGATGAAGCATGACGTGATTGTGAAGGTGTGACTGCCTTCTATGAAAGAGTGTAATGGATCTCTTTCTAGAGCTTTCACGATGACCCAAGGTGTTTGTGCATGGCCTTACATAGCACTGGTTCTATTATTGTATCGCGGAATCAAGGAAAACATGAGGATACAAACGTGTTGTGGGGGTCTAAACCATGACTGCTGAAAGTTCAAAAGGTAACTTACTTTCACTAGGCTGGTTATTGCCTTACTTTCACTAAGCTGGTTATTGCCTTACTTCACTATGCGTTAATTCAAACCAAAAGATATTAATGCTTAAGTTTAAATTCCTCCTTTGCTCAGAAAATGTTGTTTACAGTCATTCGTGGGGGACTGTTGGGAATGACTTAATCTTGGCCTAGTATAGTGGTGTGTTAAGACTTTTGTCCCACATGGATAAATTTTGAATTGGGAAAAGTGTTTTTATACAAGCACTCTCCCTTTCTCTTGTAAAAGTGGTCAAGAGTGGAAACAAGTCTTCACCCCACACGCGCGCGCCTTCGCCGGTCGGACGGGCGGGTTCGGGTAACCGCGTTCGCGCGTAATAAATAAGGCGGGTTTTATTTTTTGGCCAAGATAAATTTCATTTTCTTTGTTCTTACAAGCCTCTCTCGTCGCCACGTGTCATGCATTTGTTGCATAAGACCAGTCCGCGTGCTGACCGTGTCCATCAGTTAGTGCTGCCCGCGCCTCTCTTCCATGTCCGTCAGTTCCAGAGTGCTGACCGCTGACCGTTCCCATGCTGACCGCTGACCGCATTTTTTGGCTGAATGAATGGACACGTGGCGATCCGTGAGTGCTTGCCCGTTGGTAGTTCTCCCCTATAAAAGCCTGCAAACCAATCTTCATTTCATCATTAGTTTTCATCTCTACTCCTCTCCAACGTTTCTTGAGTGAAGTAAACTTCCTTGATTTCAATCCTTCTCTCTCGAGTGCACGAACGAGGAGGGTGTTGTGTTAACCTTGGGGAGCAACCGGCGTAAACGATTTAGCACCGTGGTCCTGCCCAAATTGCTTTCAAGGCAGTGGTTATTCCACGACACAACAATTGTGTTTCTCAATTTCTAGCGACAGAAATTCAGGGGAAGAAAACATGGATAGAATGATCGAAGGCGTGGCTGGAATGGAAAATCTCATCCGATGCAGAGATCTTCCAAGCTTCCACCGAGTGGGGGAACAAACGGATCCGATTCTTGAATACGGCGCGGCCCAAACCATACTGTTGGGAATTAGAGAGTGCAATCAAAGTCCCACATTGGTTAGACAAGGGGATGATCATGGATTTATAAGGGAGGACAAGTATCTACAATTGTATGAGGCCTTTTGGGTGAACCAAAAGCAAAGCCATGAGGGCTTTATGCCCAACCTGGACAATATCATACCATTCTAGAGATCTATGTCGTGTCCAGTAGTCCCTTACACATACAGAGCGCCAAAGCTCACTTTCTCATACTGAACACATTTGAGGACTTGGAAGGAACCATTCTGTCGTGTCTTCGGGATGGCCAATTCAGGGAGTTCTGGCACGGATTGGTGGATAGTGGGAGGAGGTTTCTGTGAGTCGTGCGGCCCAATTTGGTGGCCGGAAGAGATGGGGAAAATGGGATTCCGACGGAGTTAGAGGAGGCGACGAAGGAAAGGGGATGTATGGTGGGGTGGGCGCCGCAAGAGGAAGTGTTGGCACATGAAGCCATTGGAGGGCGTTCTTCACTCACAGTGGATGGAATTCGACATTGGAGAGCATAGTCGCCGGCGTGTCGATGATCTGTTGGCCTCAGTTCGCGGATCAGCTGACGAACAGCCGATATGTGAGTGAGGTGTGGAGGATCGGAGTGGATATGAAGGACGTGTGCGATAGAGAGACGGTGGCGAAGATGGTGAATGATGTGATGGAATTTAGAAGAGAATAATTCATGGGTTCTGTTATTGAGACTGTGAAATTGGCTATTGCAAGTGTTGCAGAAGGTGGATCGTCTTTCTGTGATTTGGAGCGGATGATCAACGATATTCAGTTGCTCGGCCGTCGGCGGAGAGAGGCTAATGACTGTGCATGAGCATGTCTCTATTTCTTTTTCTCCACTTTTGTTTTGATTGGTTTTCCATTATTTCTTCTGTTTAAAAAGTTGTGATCTTTATTTAATGGAACTGGTCGTTGCACTTGAACGAACTTGACTCGCATGGGCCAGTCCATCACCATGTATATTATTGGTGGGTAAATTCTACCTAGGGATGTTCATTTGCCCCGCGGGGAATGGGGACGGGGACGGGGAATGCATTCCCCATCCACATTCCCCGTTCCGCGCCCCGTTTAATTTTTTATTACTATTATTTTTACTATTATTATTATTATTATATATTAATTTAAAGTTTTATTGTTAATGATTTAGAAAATTGGATGTGTTTGAATTATATGGTTTAAACATTTGAATAAATAATTTGATATGTTTTATTTTGTTTCTAATATGAGATTTAAAAGTTCTATCTTTAAATAAGTATTCTTTTTCTAAAAAAAAAATAACTATTTGAAAATTTCATGGGAATAATTAACTATCTAATTACAAGTTAATGGACATTTCCCATGAAAAATTAACTATTTGGAAATTTATCAAAGAAATTATTTGATTCAACTAAGATAAAAAGAAAAAAGAAAAAAAAAACTAAATGGAGAATAATTCTCCGCGGGAAACCCGATCCCCACAAATTTCCCGTGGGGAATCCCCGCCCCATTCCCCGAGAAATTTAATGAGGAATTTCACAGGGATGGGGATTGAAATGGGAAGCGGGGATGGGGACGAGGAAGCCATCCCCGTCCCCACCCCACCCGTGGACATCCCTAATTCTACATTTTCCTTGCAATTCTAAACTATGAGACGAAAGGGGGAAATGTGGGGTTGAAAGGGTATGTGATATTCTATTCTTACTCCATTTAGTTTCAAAAAAAAAAAAAAAAAAAAAAGGAAAACTCCATTTATATGGCAACAAAAGCCAGCAAAAAAGATATGAACAATATTTAGCTATGGGTAGTTAAATCTATTACAATTAGAAGAGCGAAATTGAAAAAGTTTAAAAGAAAAAAATTACTTTTTTAGTCTCTAAATTTTTTAGTTCCAGAATTTCTAAAAAGTAAATTTTTAATCTTAGATTTTAAGAAATAAGTTTAAAAGATCTTTTGCCATAATGTTTCTTTTGCTACCGTAATAGAATATTGTTTTTATTATTTTAAATGTTGAGGTGAAATAATAATTCAAATTTCAATCAAAAAAAAAATATATATTAATTCAAATTTAAATTTTATATATATATATATATATATATATATATATATATATATATAACTTCGGTTTGCATACCGATAAGTAGAAATCTTCTTTCATACCCTTACCCTATTAAAATCTTGACAATTAAGAGAGAGAAAGGGAAAAAATGTGATTTTTTTTTTTTTTATCTTTGCTGGTTATCAACATTTTAATGGTGGTATAAACTTGGATGCATATAAGTATCTCTATGTGCTGCACAGATAGCAAACTCAACTAAAATAATAGCAAAATTAGCAAAATATTATCATTTACTAAAAAAGTCCATAGCAAATGACTACTCAGTCTAGCCCGTGTAAACTCCTTCTATCATGGATAGAGTTCTATCACTATAAATCAATAGAAATCTATATTTCTATCACAGATAAAACCATCAAAGATATAAATCTTCTATCCCTAGAAAGTTAGATTTCTATCCCTAATAGCACTACAACAAATTATAGCTTTAATGTCGGACAAAAAAATGGACGCACAGCTTTTAATGTCGGACAGAAAAACACGCGGGTCTTTTAATGTCGGACGCGCGCATTTTAAAATTTTCAGACTTTTAATGTCGGGCATTGCCCGACATTAAAGGTTTCTTTTAATGTCGGGCAATGCCCGACATTAAAAGTTATTATTATTATTTTTTTAAATGGTAAAAAGAAAAAAGGTAAAAAGAAAAGTTTTTCTCTCTCCCCGATACGCGAAAGATAGCCTCCTCAAAAAACCCAGTTGAAACCCTCGTACCTTTGAATCTTATATTCTCAGTTCTCGCCTTTTGCATCGCCACAAAGAACTGAACAAGCTCCTAACTTCTGTTCGGTGCTCTTCTATGGAGGACAATTCATCTTCATCGCGCCCCAATCTCAAGCGCCGGGAAGATGGCGATTCCGCCAAACCCACTGCGTAATTTCCTACTTTCTGCTCTTTTTCAACCCTTAACCATACTTTCCTTGTGTGTGTGTGTGGGTGTGTTTTCTTTTTTATTTCCGTTCGAATTATTTGGGTTCGTCGCGCTTTACTCTCAAGCTTCGGTTCTTTGAAGAAGAAGAAGAATACAGCGATTCGGTTAAACTCTCTGCGCAATTTGTTTCTTTTTGTGCTCTTGCAACCTTTAATCGCGCTAATGTTTGTTTTTCTGGAATTATTTGGCTTCACACTATGTCCCTCTGAAGACCATTTTCATTGGGCCTTCAATTGCTTAGCTAAGTTAAAATTACAATTCAGGTCAGTTTGTCGGTTGTATGAGTCAGGGGCGTAGGAAAGAGGTTTCCCCTTTGTTTGTCTTAAATTCGAGGAAATGTTTAAAACAGTGGCGATTTGAAAATTTTCCATCTAATTTGCTCGTTAATTTTTAGAACTGAAAAAAAAAATTGTTTATGATAACTTAGAATGTAAAATTTATCCCCACCCCTGTTGTGTTGAGTGAATAAGTTCTATGAAAATTTTCAACTTGCTGATAATTTATCTCTTTTTCTGTGAGCATCTAACTGGAGCATAACTCTATTTAGAGAGGTGGAAGGGAGGAGGCATGATGTTGGGTGTCTTATACCCAAAGAACTTTTCATCTTGCAATGTTATCGGAAACCATAAGAACACGATTTTCTCCTGTTTGAGTGTTATATAGTATTTGATTTCATTGAGCTTAAAATTGCAGCCACCATTTCTAATACTATGGAGGAAGAAAAAAATTGGGCTCTTCTGGCTTTGCCATATTTGTTTGTTATAATGTTTCATTCTCTGCATGAGGCAAAGTTGTGAGCTTCTAAATTTCATGTTTTTGATATCATTATGGATGAGCAATAGCTCTTCGTCTGATTTAGAGGAACTTCTAGAGATTGAGACAAGATGCTTCAAGTTGTAAGAAATATCCTTCTTGTGACCCCTATAAATACTGATGCATTAACCTGATTCTTTGTTCTTTTGAACTTTAGTGGGTCGATTAATTTTATTTGTTGCAACACCTACTTTTGAGTGTTGAAATCAGTAGAAGATGTAAGCCTTGTGTGTGTGAGTTAAATGCAAGTTGAGTAGCTTGTTTGTTTCTTGAAATTGCCTCCAATAAGCATTTTTGACAGGTTGTACTTACTTCTCTCGCTGATAAGTAAGAATCTTCTAACTAACCATTATTACAAATTAAAAATTGATTCATTTCAGAAATAGCTAAAACTTGTGGTTATGTTAAGTTTGTGTGTTCGTGTATCAGATAAAAGCAATCATCTAACTAATCATTTTGCTTTCTTCCTTGTTTTTTTTTTTTTTACTCATTTTGATCTTGTTTTGGAAACTCGTTCAGTGTATGGAGCAACTAATGGGAGGCATTACAAAATAACAAGCATTGGATCAGTAAGGATATTATTGGCGAAAGAGGTAATTCGAATTCATCTTTGACTGACTTTTTCTTATCTCCTGTGCTAATGGACGCAAGGATATCAGAATTAGGGCTCAAATTGAGGCCTCATTATTTTTTATTATTGTATGTTTCTGTTATTTGCTTGGGTGATTCGATCGAAGCTCAGCTAATTTCTGTAATGAGTCCATTCAACTAGTTGTTCTTCCTATTATGAAGGCTAGATTTACGTTGCCATGTTATAATTTTTGCTTTGAATTTTTGTACTCCTCTAAATGTTACTCTTAACGATTGTCAATTAATATGTTCTTTACTCAAGACTGATGTGTTTGTTTGACTTTGCAGCTCTGCAAATTGGTTCTTTTAGGTTGTCGAGTCGGCCTTTTTCTTTTTGAATTCAACAAAGAGCTTATACTGATTCCCATTGACCTGTTTGTTGGTTCCTTCTTTGATTTTGTAGAGCTAATGCTTATGGCTTCACGATTCAAACACAAGCATTTTCTTTGCTTATTATGTCACTTCTCTCATATTGCACCAAAACTTATTATGACTCCATTAAACCACTATAACTTATCATGCAAGTGTGCAACTTATTAGGAAAATTTTGGATTTTCTTTACTTTGTCGGAAATTTTTGGGGGGGTTACGCAAGAAGATTACTAGCTTTGGAATAATCAAGTCGCTTTTGGTGTCTACTTTACATGTCTGCTGTTTTTTCTTGTTGTGATGTTAGAAAAAGTAAAAACTGCAAATGGGTCAAAGAGTGAGAGAAAAATGTCAAGAAACCTTGAGATTTGGTTTTGCTTAAGGATTTTTTCAATTATGTTCTTCATAGCTCTAAGTTTTATTCCTATGTTCTAAGTAAAGAAAGCTTCTCTTCTTAACTCTTTAAGTAAAATAGTTATTGTTTGGCTAATCTTTACTTCCATTCTTGTAGGTTTTTAATCTTTGTGAGGTGAATTTAACATGTTCCATGTTTTTCACCCCATTAATATCATGCCAATGTTTGGATGTAATGAACTTTAGTAGGGTGGTGTTGCTAGATTTATAACTTTCATACGGGTCGTTTTTGTTGTGATTTGTTTGATAATCCTCTAGATGTTTTTGGTTATTAGCCCTACTTTACTCGTATGTCTTGAGCTTTACTTTTAGTTTAAGGATTTGATTGGAGATGTGTGTCGATTGTATTTAACTTACGTTTTTGCTTTGTATAAGGTTTGGAATTCATCTTGCTAAGCAAGAATTTTTGCAGATGATGAAATGGATATATTCTTGAAAAGGATCTCGAAGAGGAACTTGCGAAAGAGCGTTTAAGGAGTTGTGTACTTATTTTGTAGTAATTTTACCTTTTCTTTGTAAATTAGTTCATGGACGTGATTTGTGGATGGACGAAAAGTTTCATGTATTATATACACTATGATATTTTATTAATTAAATCCATGTTAGTTGAGTTAGTTGTTGTGTAAAAATATTTTTAGGATTTTATTTTGTTGTAGTGTAGCTATCATTTTTTGTTTCTAAAACCTATGTCACTGATTTTGTTTTGATTTAGGTGCCAAAACAAGACAATATAGAAATTAAATCTTAAGAAAAGAACAAATAAGAAAAAGGGATCCCAACAAAGAAAAAATGAATCTCCAAGCAAAGCGGACCTCTCCAAGATTGAAGATACTGGCTCCAAACTTTAATTTGAATATTTTTCAAGACAAATAACTTGTTTGGATTTTTTTTTCTTGTAAAAGATACAACTTTTTTTTTTTTTGTAATCTTATATACAATAATTATATCTTAAATATATATATTTTTTGTAATCTTAGAAGTTTTCTTCTTCACTTTTTTTGCACATATTTTGGGATTCTAATTCATTTAATGAAATTGAGGAACTTAATTGATTTTGAGTTGTTGTGGAGAAATCTGCAGTTGCTTGTATCATTTTAGGGTGTTAGCTTGTACCATTTTAGAGTGTAGAGGAAAAATAATTGCACTTGATAACCTTCACTGGTTTTGCTTCTGATAGATCTATCACTCATAGAATCTATCATATAGCGATAGAATTCTATCGTCGATAGCTATCAGAGAAAAAGGAAAAAAAACGAAGAATAAGGAGAAAATGTGCGCTAAAATATATCAAATGACGGGTAAAACAAAAATTAAAAAAAAATCATTTAAAATATTTGAATTCTATCCACAATAGAACATCACCGATAGAAGTCTATCAGCGATAGGTTTCTATGTCTGATAGATTTTATAACTGATAGGTTTCTATTAGTGATAGATTCGATTACTGATAGGTTTATTACTGATAGAGTTTATCAGTGACAGATTCTATCATGGATAGTTTAATTGTAGTCTATTAGTTCCCATTAGATAGAAAACAATTAATTAAAGTCTATCAATTTCTATCACTGATAGAATTGATAGAAAACATTTAATTAAACAAAGATTCATTCTTCCCATTTGTTTAGTTGTTAAGTGGCTCGATTACTAGCAAGCAACGACTACTAATTAATGTTCAAAGTGTACCGGTAATAGAAAATGAATTAATTCAAGTATCACTAATAGAAATCACATTAATTCAAGTTAGAAACAAATAGAAAATAGTTTGATTCAAGTTTATCAGTTTCTATCACTATTATAAATTAGTTTAGTTCAAGTCTATCACTGATAGTCATCACATGTAGAAATCAGTTTAATTCAAAGCTATCAGTTTCTATCCCTGATAGAAATCAGTTTAATTAATTCAATTTTATCAGTGATAGTCACGGATGGAAAACGATTTAATTCAAGCTATGAGTTTCTATCACTGATTGGAATAAGTTTAATTCCAACTTGAAAGAGCTTTTAGCCATAGGGAATCTCAAATGGTTTATGCGAAATCAAACATCAGAACATTACAACTCAAAATTTGATGCCCATAAATTCAAAGAACACAAATTAAAAACAACCCTTGAAAAAAACAAAATAAAATACAAGAAATTGAGAACAATAGTTCTGTAAAGAACATACTTAGCCATAATCGAAGTATTAGTGGCTTTGATATCGATTCGCTGAGTTAATTAAATGAAAATGACCAAAGAGACAGGAAAATCAAGTTGGGAGAGATTGATCGTAAAATAATGACCGAAGACTTGCAGACAATGAAGTGTGCCTTAGTTTTCTTGTCAATTTCACCACATTAACCCAATGATCCCTTTATGAAAATGTGTGGTTCAACTTCAAATTTTGAGGAGAATTGAAGGAAGAAAATGATAAACGGAGAAAAACCAAAAATGAAAATTTACGGTCTCGTTTGATAACCATTTGGTTTTTTGTTTCTGATTTTTTGTTTTTAAGCTTATAAACATCAGTTCTTTGGCTTTTCACCAAGACAATTTTTTAAAACTAACAAAAATAATTTTCAAAAACTTGTTTTTGTTTTTAGAAGTTGGTTAGGAATTCAAGTGCATCTTTAACAAAAATGAAAATAGAAAATTTAAAGAAAACAAGCCTAATTTTCAAAAAAACCAAAAACCAAAAACCAAATAGTTATCAAACGGAGCTTACGTATGAAACAGAGGAGAAAAATTGATGATGATCGAGGGAGGAAAAGAAGAAAAATGAAGGAGAAAAACAAAAAGAGAATCATAGTCGAAGGAGATGAAGGAAAATCGAAGAAGATGGAGGAGAAACGCAGGACGATTTTAAATTGGGGTAAAATGGAAATAAAGGATTTTGATTTAAAAAATTTGATATATCTACAAATATCTTTTAAAACTACTATATTTGTTATTCCATAACTATATTAGTCCCCGTTACAATGGTATCATCAGTTACCCATTTTTAATAGCTTGAAAGTGAAACAACAAAACTTTTTCTTTTATTTTAAAGAGTTCCTTTGCTCCCCAACTTGAAGTCAAGCTGACAGCTAAAAATGACTTCAGTTTATTCTTTCATTTTAAGAACCTTATTTATCGTGCATTCTTTTTTTTATTGTCATTCATGTTACCGGTAATTTTTTATCACTCTGATGTACAAGGAGCAGACAAGGACAATCGAGCAAAGATAGGACCAGGAAACCGACTCAGAGGAAGACCAGACAAAAGGGTCGGGCCCATATGGTCGGCCTGCACAAGCGGGCCGAACTCGTTCGCCTCCGCTCGGTCTCTACTGCCTCTGGCCGCCCCGGTTCCGCCTGGTTCATCTCGAAACACCTCTGAATTCCTAAAAACCCTAGGAGCATGAGCAGGTATTTAAACTCATCTTCGTCACTGAAGAAGGGTTGCCACACCAGTGTGCAGTTTTCTCTGTCTTGCAAGCCACGTCTTCTCCCATCTCAAACAAATTTACCGTGGGTGGCACGTGAAGGTAAGGTGAGTTCCTCCCGACCCGTGGGTGGCACGTGAAGGTAAGGTGAGTTCCTCCCGACCAAATTTGACCATCAACAATTTAGATTTTTTTTAGTTTTTTCGGTTTTTGAAAATTAAACTTATAGACTCTACTTATGCCTACAAGTTTCTTAGTTTTTTCTAATACCTCATTCTCATGTTTTAAAAAACAAGCCAATTTTTTAAAAGTAGTTTTAACAAACTTGTTTTTGTTTTTCGAATTTAGCTAGGAATTCAAATGTATTCTTTGACAAACATGAAAACCTTGACAAGAAAATTGAGAGAAAACAATAATTTTCAAAAACCAAAAACCAAAAACAAAATGGTTATTAAACGGGACCTTAACTTTTTGATTGATTGACATTTTTATTAAATTATCATCATTAAATATATTGAGAGTGCGACCAACGTCCTACATTGGCTAGATAAGTGAAGGTTCATGGTCTTATAATAAGGGAGGACAACTATCTCCCTTGTATAAGAGATTTTGAAGTGAACTAAAAGCAAAGTTATGAGGACTTATGTCAAAAGTGGACAATATAATATCATACCATTGTAAAGACTTTGTCGTGTCCGTTGTCTCTTACCATTCTTATAATTAGCTTTAAATTTTTTTTGGTGTACTTGTCTTTTTATATGTCCTTGAAGTTGAACAGTCATTTTCACTGGATGAGGTGCAAAGAAGTAAAAATAACAAAAGAGCAAGCAGATTATGAGACTCATTTCCTTGACATATTAAGAAAGGGACACTCGAATAATCGAGTTACCAGACACTTTTACCAACTTAAAACCTTAGAGATTTACAAACATTGCAGAGCACACACACTTACAAAGATTTAAAAGAAGAAGAAAGGAAATTAGGAAGAGATTTGAATGGACTTGACTTCTGGCTTCTTCTCTTCCATTTTTGGCACTGTTACAGTCAGTACTCCATTCTCCATGCTGCCTTTCACTTCTTCAACTTTAGCATTCTCAGGCAGCCTGAATCTCCTCGTGAACATTCCACTGCTTCGCTCAATTCTATGCCATTTGTCGTTCTTCTCCTCCTGCTCTTTGCTTCTCTCTCCACTGATCTGCACAACTCTGCCTTCTTCAACCTCAACTTTCACTTCTTCTTTTTTGATCCCAGGAAGATCGGCTGTGAAGATGTGGGCTTGTGGGGTCTCTTTCCAGTCGATGCGAGTGTTGGCCAAAGCAGAGGCTTCAGTAGCAAAGATTTCCATCGAAGGGGTCGAAGATGTTGCTCCGCCGCCCACCGAAAATGCTTGGAATCAGCGACATGGGTTTCTTGGTTCTTTAAATTAAAGCTCGTAAAAAGAATGCAAAAATGTATTAGCTCTGACTAAGATAGATGATATTTTGTTTGTTGTTTGTTGCTGATGGCACAAATGAGCCATACTGAAGGGTTTATATACAACGGGTGAGGAAATTTGAGATCTTTCCTGACGTTTCTGGTATCTTCGTTCCCCTTTTCGACTTTTCGTTTGAAATTCGGTGCAACAGAAACCGCAGAACATTCCACAGTCTTCTCCAACCTTCTTGACCAATAAGTTGTAGTTTTCTTTTTCTCCTAACTTTGGTGAATTAGGCCAACATCTCTGTTTTCGCAAGGTTTCCTCAAACTGCCATTCGCTCTTTATTTCAGTCCAAACTTTGTGGACTTTAAATCATTTTAAAATTTGTTCTCTATCGATATAAGTTGGATAAAGTATTGGTAGTGTTTAAGATCTCATACGTGATAACATTTCCTATTTTCTGTTTAATGTTAGTTATTGGAGCTTTTCCTCTCTGTTTCACAATGTATCATTTATTAATATTTTGCAAAGAGTTTTTCTCCCTCCATGTACATATTTCATTCTCTCAGATTCTTTATAAATTTACTGTTGAGATGGAATGAATAAAATGGAAGAGTTTCTCTCGTAAAATTCTTGGTCTCTTTCTTTTCTTTAGGTTTACCCATCTTTTCAAAAAAAAGAAGAAGAAAGATTATGTAGATATAAGTGAGAGAAATGATAATATCTTCATCAATATAACTTTTTTCAGGTAGAACAAGAAATAAAGTTGGAATTTTCAAAAAAAATAATAATAATAAATAAAGTTGGAAGACATTATGTCCAAAGTGGACATAAGACATTATGTCCAAAGTGGACAATATCCATAATAAACTATTTTTTCTGTATTAATTTTCACTTAAACTTAATACAATATCTCAAATTTTCATACCTAGATAAGAGCTAGATGGATAGATGACTATTTGAGGGGATGTTCGATGGTATTTTGTTAGAATGGAGGATCGTTGGAAATGCTACCAGAGTCCCACATTGACAAAAATAAGGGGAAGATCATAGATATATAAGTAAGATACTCCATTTGATTTGAGACTTTTTGGGTGGAACCAAAAGCAAAACCACTAGAACTTATGTTCAAAGTGGACAATATCATACCATTACGAAGATATGTGGAGGGTCCATTGTCCCTAGCAATTAGTTTTAACATTAAGTTTGAAATTAGTATAAGGGATGAGTGAGGAGATAATTAAGTTTTGTTATTGTGTTTGAGGTTAGTTTTGATTTAGAAGTAGGGGTGAGTGACGAGATTGTTTTCTTCATTTTTTAGTCCTAAATATGTTCCTAAATTTAAGTTTTCGTTAAGGTTTGGTTTAGTTTTTATATTTATAAGTTTGAGTGTAGGGGTGGATGCATAAGTGCTAAAACATTGTTATTCTTTGTGTAGGGGTCAAAAAAAACCTCTTTTTTTTAGAGTTATTTAACTCTAAAACCAAGTTTATTGTTTAAAGAAGTGTTTATTGTCATAGTTCATGTCAAGTTTCACATTGTGGAGGTCCCATTGTCTCTAATATTTATAATTAAAAAAATTATGAAAAAGAGAATTCAATTATATGATAGAAAATACTTGACGGCATATCGGTATGTAGGGATCCCTACAACTAAAAATGAGAACTTTTTTTTATCTCTCCTAGTTGTCAACATTTTAATGGTGGTATACAAGGAGATCTCTACACAACGATATGCAGCCAAGTATTGTTCTTATATGATTGTTAAACTAGAGGAGTAGTTGAGCCTTTTGACTATTTTAATTGAAGTCTAACCGTTCGAGTATTGGCCAAAGTGAACATAGCTCAGCAGTAATTGACATGTAACCTCAATCAAGAGGTAAAAAGGTCGAATTTCCATTCCCAAATGATGTTGAACTCATAAAAAATAATAATAATAATACAGCTTGAGTATTGGTTCAAATTTTCCTCAATAATAATAAAAATTTAAGGGAAAAAACTCATATGGTTGTGTCCATATAATATAACCTACAAATTAGATTCGATCATGGAGAATAAATTTCAAAAGTTGATAATAATAAAGAATTTTAAAAGTCTACTATAAAAAAAATATTAAAAGTCCAAAAAAGAATTTCTAACATATTTCAAAAGTGGCTCCATAAACCGTAGTGATTGACATAAATAATTAATTAAGGGCCTTTTGGCCCCAAGTTGGAATGGGTTGTGGGACTATATTATAGCTCACTCAGGGGGTGTTTGGGGCACTGAATAGGTTATAATAACCCCCTTATTATAACCTATTCAATGTTTGGGGCACCAACAAAAATAATTGGTGAGGTGAGTTATTTTAACCCCTGATTATTTTATCCATTTTTTACAGTAACCATTATTCAACCCACTACAGTAACTATCTCCTCACTTCTTCCATGCGACTCTTTGACTTTTCCGACGACCGCCGGCCGCCGTCAGTCGGTGAAATTTTCCGACGACCGCCGACGACTTTTCAGGCGATCGCCGATGACTTTTTCGGCCACCAATTTTTTTTTTCATATTTCTTCTCAATTTCATTTTGAAAAATATAAAAAATAAAAATAAAGAAAAAAAAACATCAAAGGTTGTCAGAAAAGTCGTTGACAACATCGAAGGTTAATCAACTTAAAAAAAACATTCAAACGAAATTATATTTACCACACTCAAGTTTATTTCAAATGATTTTATTGATAAAAAAAAAAAAAAAAAAAAAAAAAAAAAAAAAAAAAAAAACTAATATGATTTTTGAACTAAACATTTACAATTTTTATTTTGGCAATACTAAAAGTTAACTAATATGATTTTTTTATACCAAAACCTA
Organism: Luffa acutangula; assembly: GCA_036850905.1. Lineage (NCBI taxonomy): Eukaryota > Viridiplantae > Streptophyta > Magnoliopsida > Cucurbitales > Cucurbitaceae > Luffa > Luffa acutangula. The sequence goes on along the minus strand of CM072099.1, from coordinate 9,093,676 downwards.
AACTTTTTTGCTTTGTAACAAAAAAAAAAAAGCATAACCCTAAATCAAATCAAAGTGTTGTATATCGTAAAAAAAAACTAGAAAAAGAAAACAGTCAGTTTGAACCTTTGATTCAGAACCTCATGTTAAAACAGATCAACACTCCAAACACAGATTATTTTATCCCAGATTAAAATAATCTGCACCCCAAACACAGATTATTTTATCCCAGACTATAATAATCTGCACCCTAAACACAGATTATTATAACCCCCAGATTATTATAATTGCCAGATTATTATAACCACCAGATATTATAACCAATTCAGCGCCCCAAACAGCCCCTCAATGTTTGGCTGAAGTACCCTTGAATCACTATCTTCTCCCTCTCTCACGTTTTTTCAGCCCCTGCCACCGTCCCTCTCTCACATTAGTTCTTTTAGCCCCATTGTCGCCCACAATTATTCTGACGACCGTCGCCGCCACAACAACGGCCACCTTCGACGAACATTCTGGACTTATTAGATACTTTGCATCCTGAACACAAACTATTCAATTCTATAGACTATTATAACCAACTTTGCACCTCAAACAACCCTTTAATGTATAATAACATTCTGATACTTTTTTCCAATATGAAAGCCAACATGAGCATATCTCGACTCATACTTAACTATCGTTCTCATTATTATTTATTTGGTCTTGTAAAAAAAATGTTAAGTTATAAAAAAAAAAAAATACTTCTGAACTATGAGGTTGGTCTAATTTTATTTATTTTGGTTTTGTCAAAATGAATAAATGTTAAGTTAGAGAAAATACCTCTAAACTATGGGTCCTGATTCTTTCAAAAATGTTAAAAAGTACTTTTACCGTTAAGTTTTAGATGGAAAATGTTGAAGTTTCATTAATAATCTTGACCTTTCGAAAATTCCAAAAATACCCTTACTAGAGAACTTTTTTTTTTTTCTTCCTCTACCTACATATTCTTTCTCCATGAAAATTAAATGAGAATTAGTTTTGCTTATTTGTCATGTTATTCATAAACCAGAAGTTTTTCTTCTCCTTCAACATAACATCCGAAAGCTTGACCAAATTTTTATGTGGAAGCTTCAAGGTGATCTTTGCTTCATTCTTGAATTCTTCAAATCATATCTTTGACTTGATTTTGTTGATAGGTTTTTACGGTTATTTTCTCATTAGTCACTACTTATCAGTTTTCTCTATATTCATTTTAGGTAAAATAAATGATAATATTGTCATATAGTGGTTCTAACACTTCTTAAATATTAAAAAAAAAATCATGTTTCAAATTTTTTATTAATTAACCTTGTAAACTGAACGAAACTCGCATTCTCCAAGTTTATCAATATTTGAAAGATTGCAGCAACAATTTGACCAAAGAGAGCAAAAAGAAAGGAAAAAAAAAACTTATGTTTTTTTCTCTCACTTATCTTCTTTACCTTTTTAAAGCGAGAGCTTGATTTCAAACTCTGTTTTCATCTGGTGTTCTGTTGCACATAGCTTTTATTAGCAAAGTTTCACATTAATTTTCATGGATGAAGAATTTGAAAGAGAGAAAGAAAATGAAGAAATGTTTTCCAGTAAAGGTATTTTTGAAAATTTTGAAAGGTCAGGGGTATTAATGAAACTTTAACGTTTTCCTTCCAAAACTTAACCGCAAGAGCATTTTCGAACATTTTTGAAAGGTCAGGGTTATATTTTTTAAACCTTTTAAAGTATTCATGGGTATTATTGAAGCAAAACTTATAGTTCAGGGATATTATATTATTGAAATGAGACCCATAGTTTAAAGTTATTTTTCTTTGTAAAAAAAAAAAAGTTATTTTTTGTAATTTAGCCAAAAATAAATATACTAGTTTTAAATCTCATTTAAATCATTTTTAATTCACTTATTTTTTCTAGTACATCATCATCATCAATATTTAAGGGTGAGGGGATTCGAATCTCTGACCTCATGGTTGAGGATACATGTCAATTACCGTTGTGCTAAGCTCGTTTTGGTCATTTTTATTTCACTTTAGTCCACATGAATTTTAAAATGTCATGTTGTTAATTTTTTTTTAAAATGTCTGTTTTAGCCCCTGCGCATAAAACAATAACATTTTGATGCCTAAACTCTCAATCTAGGTCTATTTCAATTTCTCCGAATTTTCAAAAAATATATATATAGTTTTCATATATACTTTCCATTATTGTGACATCTAATATTCATGCATAATATAGGTCCTTTTGGAATATCTTTTAGTTTAAATATTTTTCAAGAATGTATTTTTCTTTTAAACATTTTGAATAAAAATTGTTTCGAACTTAAACACACTCATATATGTTTGATTACATTTCCTCAAGTTTTTTTATACACAAGTTGTTATATACTTAAAAAAAAATTTTAAAAAATCTATTTTGAAGTATTTTTCTCAAAATGATTTATTTCTCAACCTCATTTTTTAATAAGTCATTTTCAGTGGTTGTCAAACACTAGAAATTTTTTTTCAAAATGATTGTTTTTAAAAATTAAACACTTGAAAAAGTTAAGGCCCCGTTTGATAACCATTTGGTTTTGGGTTTTGGGTTTTTGAAAATTAAGCTTATACACACATACTTCCATCTATAAGTTTCTTGGTTTTAGTATCAATCTTCTACCTTGTTTTCAAAAACCAAGTCCAATTTTGAAAAAAAAAAATAGTTTTCAAGAACTTGTTTTTGTTTTTAAATTTTGGCTAGGAATTCAAATGCAACCTTAACTAGGATGAATGTCATGGTAAAGAATTTACGAGAAGACAAGCATAATTTTAAAAAACAAAAAAAACTAAAAAACTAAATGGTTATCAAACGGAGCCTAAACCAAACACAACCTAACCTATATAATCTTAGCCAAATTAGGTGACTATAATTCATACGGAAGTGAAGTGAAGAAGGAAGGAGACAATCTTCTCCTGTTTTTGGTTCGTCTTAAATTAATAAAATTACATTTTAAAAAAAGTGAATTTGCAGTGGGTGACAAATAAAACTTAATATAATTGCAAACATAACACAATGTAAAAAAACATTGCAAATATAGCAAAATCTATCAGAGTATATTACTATAGACTCTGGTTAATTAGAATATATCTTATAGACTTCGATTATTAGAGTTTATCAGTGATAGACTTTGATTAATCAGAATCTATCAGTCTAGCAAGTAAATTTAGATAGAGCGCAGGCAAGGTTGTCAATCTTTCCTACCACAATCTAAACTTATAAACAAGGAACTAAATTCAAGTAAACATGCTTTTGAGAATTCAAATAAGAGATTTCAATAAAAGAAATCGAACTTACACCTTGACATCCCAATTAAATGAATGAAGAGTGTCTAGGACTCTTACACCTTTTGGAAAATCGACAACGTCGAAACACTATGTCACAACCTCGCAACGCTGCCCCTTCAGAATAGGAAAGTATCTCTTGGATCTACTTAGCGTCTCGACGTTAGGATTGCAGCGTCTCGCCGCTAATCCCCAGCTTGATCACCAAGTTCTTTCCTTATTTGCATGGAGTCCCAACGCTATTTGGTGAGGGTCTCGACGGTGGCAAGGCTCCAAGGGCAGAATGGTCATTTTCCACCTCGGTTTCGCTCGTCTAAGCCCCGAATTGCTTCTAAAGCTCCTCTGAGGACCTATACACATATTATACTCATTTTAAAGCATTTTTCGCAGTCTAGACTGATAGATTCTGATTAATCAAAGTCTATCACTGATAAACTCTAATAATCGAAGTCTATGTGACTATCATTGATAGATTTTGATTAATCAAAGTCTATCAATGATAGTCACGGATAGATTTCGATTAATCGGAGTCTATCAATGATAGGCACTATAGACTTTGAATAATCAAGGAGTCTATTAGTGATAGACACACATAGAATCTGACGACAGTTTTTTGGTCTTATACAATTAATTTTGTTATATTTGCAATTAGTTTGCAGTTGTGTTATATTTGCTATTAATTTGGTTCAATTTGTCATCTATGCAACTGCCCCTTGAAAAAGAAGTAAAGATTTCAAATTCTCTCTAACTCCGTACTTTTGTTCTTCAAATAGCATGACGAATAATTTACATTTCAAAACGTGGATAAAAAGAAAGAAACGTTATAAATACAAAAAAAAAAATGTCATAATGCAAAGAACCTTCGAAAAAGCTTCAAAGTAAAAACATCCATACAAGGTATACAAAAAATGTGTGAAATAAAGCATTTGAAATAATAAAAATGGAGCTGGCGAAGAATGATGCTTCTCCATGGCTGCATGGTGCAAAATCAAGATGCTTAAAGTCAATAAATACATCGCTGAAAAAATTAATTAAAGTGATCAGATTCTCCAGACCCACAGCTCCATTTCTTAAATTTTCTCCTCATCTTCCTCTACTATAAATTCACCCATTCAGCTCTTCAATTCTCCATCGCGTTCTTCATATAATTTCCTTTTCTTCTCAGATAAACAAACAAATAAGTCCTTTAGCTCACTTTTTCTTTGCTTTTTTTTTTTGTTGATCTGTAAAAGATTGCAATGGCAGATATGGGGAAAGTGGTTTCATGCCACACTGTTGGCTCATGGAAGCAACAGCTCCTCAAAGCCAAACAATGCAACAAACTGGTACTCTTATCATCATTTGCTTCTAACTATTTTCCTCTCCTTTCTTAACAAAATCTTGGTTGCTAATTAAAACGATTGCGATATTTTGTCGATAGGTCGTTGTGAATTTTACCGCAACATGGTGTGGCCCGTGTCGTACCATGGCTCCTGTTCTTGATGATTTGGCAAAAAAGACGAGTAATGATGTTATATTCTTAAAAGTGGACGTCGATGAACTCATGGTAAGTTAATCCTATTGACTCATCCTGACTGTCACTAAGAATTAGAAATTAAGTAATTATTAAGAGACAGTCACATTGAAACCACTACGTTTAATTTTTTTTCCTAGAGCGTTGCGGATGAGTTGGGAGTTGGAGTTCTTCCTTCGTTTCAATTCTTCAAGAATGGAAAACTGGTGGACAAGTTCGTCGGGGCAAGGAAAGATCTGCTGCACAATACTGTATCCAAATATGTTTCATGAAGCTGGCCTAAGAAAGATTGCTTTTGATAAACAATAATAATACAAATGTAGCTAAGTTTAAGCATAAAATGAAAATGTTCTGTAACAATTTCACATATTTGTGTTCCATTGAGATCAAAAAGATATTTGTCGTTCTGGCATTTTGATCGACCAACCTCATCTAATAAATAAATCTTTTGTTATTACTTATTTGTAATACTTTAACCTCTTTGTCCTTTGCTTAGGGTGAAAACAAAGGTATTTAAACTTTCATGGCAGAAATTGTAAATTAACGAATGAAGAACGAAAGGGAGAAGAACAACACAAAATTTTATGTGGTTCACTAACGGTATGTTAGCTATATCTATGGGCAGAGGGAGAGAATAATCTTATTAGTGAAGAAAATACGCATGCAGATTACAGAGATTAGGACATATCAGGTTAGGAGGGTTTATATATAGTATCACTCTTAACCCTAACAGAGTGGACCCAAAATAAAAGTCCAAAACATAAATAACATATCTAATAGATACATAATTTAGCTTAGGGGATATTGCCTCCGAACCCGCACCAGGCACTTCATCCCTGAACTCCGACTCGTTGACCCGATAGCGAGACCCGTACTTAGTCATTAATTCAGAGTGCTTTATAACAAATTCAAGGCATATCAACATAAACAAATATGTCTAACTTATTGTTCATAAACTTTAATCTATAATATTAAAAAATTGAAGGGAATAAAAACTAAAACGAATATAAATTCGGCATAATATAAAGTAAGAGAATAAATTCAAAAAGTTAATGATAATTAAGAAATTTAAATGACAGATAAAAGAAAGTATAAAATATTTTCAAAGTCGTTCTGTAAGGCTGTAAACAGTAGAGTTTGGTTCCTCAAAAAAAAAAAAAAAAAAAAAAAAAAAAAAAAAAAAAAAGTTGAGTTTTGGTATGACGAATAATTAATGGGGCAACAAGAAAAATGGCTACAAATAAAAAGGTGACTTGAAAAATGGCTACAAACGTTTGTAAATTAAATAGATGGCTAAACCATTTATTAATTAATAATTCCCTAATTATACAAGACAAAAGTGCCCCTCAACAAACTTCCTAACGTGTTGTTAACGTTTAAAACCAAAATCAGAGTTTAAGAGAGATAAAAAAACACCCCTAAAAATAGTTGGAGACATTTTAGGAGGTTTGAAAATCCGAAAATAAAAAAGACACACAACTATTTTGAAACTCAAATGTACCAGACCCTAGTTGTTCCCCGGGAATAGGAGTAAATACCTTGTCGGACAATGAGTACAAAGTTCAACCACCCCATCAGTAGAGAGAAACATCTCTGAACTCCATTAATCAGGAACAACATTCCTGTCCATCTGCATATTTACTACCTACACCTAAGAACCTTTGAAAAATTAAGAAACCGGAATTATGACACATCTGTTGCAATGTTGATCGGGAACAACATTTCTGTCCATCTGCATATTTACTACCTTGTCGGACAATGAGTACAAAGACCCTAGTTGTTCCCCGGGAATAGGAGTAAATACCTTGTCGGACAAAGAGTACAAAGTTCAACCACCCCGTCAGTAGAGAGAAACACCTCTGAACTCCATTGATCAGGAACAACATTCTTGTCCATCTGCATATTTACTACCTGCACCTAAAACCTCCGAAAATTTGAGAAACAAAAAAGAAACGTAATTATGACACACCTGGTGCAATTATGAGCACCCACCAAACCCCCTCATGCACCAGCCCCGTCTGCTCATCTCCATCCCCCACAAACCTCGAGACCCAAAAAACCTCCATTACCACCGCCAAAACATCTTCCATCTTCCACCTTGACAAACATACCGTTTGCTCGTGAGAGCCAAAAAAACCTGCATTCCCACCGCCAACCATAGTGGATATCGCTACCTACCTCTCGCATCACGTCGACGCCCCTCTGCCGTCCCCGCGACCTTCATCCGGTACGCCGACGAACACGTATTGCATGCTCAACCCTTTCTTCTTCTACGCGAGGCTTGTACCTCCATTACCACCGCCAAAACATCATCCATCTTCCACCTTGACAAACCCCTTGAGAGCAAAAAAAAATTGCATTTCTACCGCCAACCATAGTGGATATCGCTACCTACCTCTCGCATCACGTCGACGCCCCCCTCCGCCGTCCCCACGATCTTCATCCGGTACGCCGACGAACACCTCTTACATGCTCAATCCTTTCTTCTTCTACGCGAGGCCTGTACCAAAAAATTTGAAATAAGGTAACGGATTCATTCCCCCTCCATTATATTTGCAATAGAAAGATTCATTACCCCCGAGATTTTAGGGGTTCATTTCTTCCTTGCAATCTGATAATGTCCCGCTTCAATTGTAACCGTATATGAGGGGTGTATACCCGTCTGTCCCCATGGGGTGTATACCAGTATTGACCCCCGGGGTGTCAACGACTATACAGCACCCCCTGTATGTACCGTTTTGAAATCCGTTGACCATCCAAAAAAACATCTCTGTCCTCAGAAATGATTATGTTAATTGGGTTATTCGACCAGCTCCTGAAGAGTGTTAGCCGAGTAATCATATTGTCGTCCTGGAGCTGAAGGTATTTCGCCATACATACTTTAAACTCTTGGAGATTCGAATCACTTCTAACATCCACGCTTCCGGACTTGAAATCACTGTAAATACCCTCAGCACTCCATACACCACCAAACAAAATCGTGACCTGTTGAACTGTCACCATGTTAGATTAGGACGGAAAATTACTGTCGCAATGTGATTGTGATATGAAACAAAAAGATAATACACTATGACATTTATATGAGGGGCAACAATGTGAAGGAATAAAAAAATAATTGTTGGAAACTACCTACGCCTAAACAGTAGGTAGTCCCTAACAGATCACAACAGACCGCCCCCCAAAATCTCGTGTAAATAGGGATACATCCAGCGCGCAATAAAGGGACCAAATCCCGTGTAAACCGGAATACACCCAGCGCGCAAGAAAAAGGCGAGCAACCTGCGTGTAACAAAAACGGACGTTAGGGCCGTCTGTATATAGCCGTATATACCAGGGGTAAAAACGTCCAAAAAAATCCAGGAAAACAGTTCCTACTATTCCGGTAGCCACGCCTGCAAAGACCAAACTTCCCTAGCCAAAAATCAAGAACGCTTTTTTTTTTGTAGCCATTTAGCACAATTCCCCATAATTCCCCATAATTAATTGATAAAATCCCAAAATGACATTAGATTAGAAATGACCCAATCTGAAAAGATAATTTATATATGATACTCGAATAAATATCAAATGTAAGTACCATACTTTTTTTTTTTTGAAAAAATGTAAGTACCATACTTTATCAATGTAATGTTTTGATTTTCTTTTTTCTTTTTGAGAGGGAGAACAAAAACCTTTTTTTTAGTTCAACAATAATTGTGGAATAGGGATCAGACCATAGATAAAGAAAAATAAAAATAATCTTTTTTATTGAATTCAAGAAATGTGAGAGTATGTTTGATTGTCTAATCTTTAAAATAAATGAGATGTCTCATTATCAACCCACACAAAATATATAACAAAGAGCATGTTGTTTTAGTGGTTGTTGAAAATTTACCAAGTTTGTTGGGCAATTTACAAATTAGTGTAATCGAACTAACTCGTTTAAGCCAACATCGTTTAAGGTTAATTGGTTGGAGTGAGAAGGTGACATTACAAATCAAAATTGAACAACATTTGAAGGATAAAATTTATTTATCTTTATTATATATTGTTGTGGTTGAATAAATATTATAAACTCTTTATAATAGTTTTATAGTTGTTTTAATGCATGTTATATATTTTAATATATTGTATGTACTAAATTTTATGAAATAAAAATAGTTATTAAACATACATGTTTATATTTTTAGTTCTTGAAAAACAAGAGCCCAAGAAAAAGGAAATATGAAACAAAAAATAAAATGTTATCAAATGGACCACCTTTAATAATTTCGATGAAAATCAAGCTTTAGAAAAGAAATTAAGTTTGATGAAAGTACAAAATGAACATTTGAATAATACTCGCAAAACTCACAAATATTTCAACCAGAAAAATAGCTTAAAATTGCCTTTCAGAAGAAAGAAAAGAAAAAAAAAATCAATTTTGTATTAGATATATTGATAGATTAGGTACATCATTTATTTATTTAGTGTGATTGATATATTGGTATATCAATTAGCTAATACACTAAATATATAGTATGTCATATATATATTTTGTGAATATAATATACTTCATTTGAAGTATACACATGAACTTTATCATTAGTTTAGATATCTTTGATATACTTCATTAATAAAGAATTAGATATATTAATTTTATTTTGAGACAATATGTGTGGTAGATGATTTAAATCTCTCTAATCTCTTGGTTGAATATGTATGTGCTCATGTTGACAAACATATTGTCTCTTAATAATTAAACATATGAATTGATCTTTCCAATGGGGAATGGGTGCTCTTATGCTTTTTAAGGTCAAAGTTGCTCGTCAAACACCACGCACAATGCAAACATTTATCAACTTCCTGAAAAAGTGAAAATGGTTATTCTGATTTTTAATTTGGGCGAGATATATATATTCTGTTTACTTTTAAAGTAAAGTGATTTTGTAATCGTTAAAATTAGGGGTGTAAAATTTTTGGGTTGGTCGATTGTACGGACAAACCGACCCAATAAGGCCCGAACCGGTTCGGTTCGGTTCGGGTCAACTTGCTTTTTTAAAAAAAATATATATATATATTTTTTATCTCCAATTCCATACTTAATTGAAATCCCCTTTTTCAAACCCTAGAAAACAAAAACCTCCAAAAATCACAGTAGCTTCAGCTCAACAACAAAATGACAAAAACAATCTAGCCATGCCTTTCAAAACTCAAACAAAATCCAAAAAAACCAAAAACCCACCAACAAAACACCAATAAGATAAGACCCAGGTCAATTATTGCAACAAAATCGTACCAAGGATGAAGATCCACAAGCATTCACATAATCAAAGCCACCAACCTTGCTATGTACAAAGAATCGCTCGAGAATAGCACTTATACACAAATACACAAATCCCTCCTCTTCAAACAAATATACTAATACACGAATCAAAAGAAATCCCAACCGAGGTGAATCGGCTGATAAATTGCTAGTGAGATGGCGACTTGCATGGTCGATTAGCAGGTGGAGGCGGAGGATCCGACGGCGGTCCAGCGACTTGCGTGGTCGATTAGCTGGTGGAGGCGGAGGATCCGATGGTGGTCCGTGGAAACGACGGAGCTGGGACGAAATATGGAGATAATGACGGCACGAAGAGGAAATCGATTTTAGCAGTGATTGAGTGATTGAGATTTGATAGTGATGAGAGAATCATCGAAGAGGGACGAGAGAATCGCTAAAGAAGTTGGGAACCCTAACTCACCCCTAAAGAATATATACATTTTTCGGTCAAAGGAAAACCGAACCAAACCGGTTTGGTTCGGTTCGGTTCGAAATCTTAATGAAAACCGAACCAGCTCGGTTCGATTCGGTTTTTCGATTCGAAATCTTAATGAAAACCGAACCAGCTCGGTTCGATTCGGTTTTTCGGTTCGGTCCGGTTCCTTACACCCCTAGTTAAAATTACTTTTTTCATATTCAAAATCACTCTAAACATGTTTTTTGAGAATTTAAAATCAATTTTGATGATATGAAAATCACATTTAAATTTGTAAAATCAAACATAAAATTGATTTTGAATAATTAAAAGTATGTTTCGAGATGATTTAATTTCGAACATGACAAAAGTGATTTTAGCCATTTCAAAATTACTCCCAAACATACATTTAAATTACTTGAAAAAAAGTACTTTGTTCCACATCTTCCACATTCATGAATCTCACTATAAATTAAGACACGTGAAAATGAACAAAATATTTAAAATATAGTATAAAGAACTAACATGTAAAGTTAGAAAATTAAGGAATATATAGACAAATCTCAGCATTCATAGCACAGACGTCAAGTGTATAGTGTTTAAAAAGGAATGAGAGAATTGATGCTTTCATGCTTTTAAGGTAAAAACTGTCCAAAGGGCATGCACTTTCATCAACTGCCTCACAAGTGTAAAAGTGACTCTTTCGTTTATGAATGGCAATAGGATAAATATTCTGTTGACTTAAACTGCAAGCACTTTAGACGAAGCACTTTGCACCACGTTCTGCACATTCATAATTTTCACTATAAATTCAGCCATTCAACTTTGCATTCTCTCCATAGTTGTTTGTTTCTTATTTCCTCCTTAATTCAAAGCCCTTTTTTAGCTCATTCTCTTTGTTTTTTTCTCTGAAAAAAACAATATCAAAATGACAGAAATGGAGAAAGTGATCTCATGCCACACTGTCGCCTCTTGGAGACAACAACTCCTCAAAGCCAAACGGAATAATACTGCATATTGAGGATCCCATATTGAAAAGATTAGTGGAGACCTCATGATTAAGTTACAAGGGTTAGCAAAGAAAATGAATAATGTCATATTCTTGAAAGTGGACATCGATGAACTCATGGTAAGAACTCAAACTCAGTCTGCCCACCATCGAAGCTCTATTATTGTCTATGATGTTTTACAAACCTTTTCTCTCAAAGTATCAATCTTTTCAATGTTTATTTATTTTTCTCTTCTTCAGAGTGTTGCGAGGGAGTTTGGAGTGGGTACCACTCCTTCATTTCAATTCTTCAAGAATGGAAAGTTGGTGGACAAGTTCGTGGGTGCAAACAAACATTTATTGCAAACCACTATCTCCAAACATGCCACATGAAGAAGTTGCTCTGTAAAGGATTGCTTTGAGCTTTAATCTAATCAACAATATAGGGTCGATTTGGAATGACTTCCAAGATGTTTAAAAACATTTTTTTTACGTTTAAAAACACTTTTTTAAACACTTAAAAAGTTATTTCAAACAGATCTCTAGTTTAGATACGAACTCAACCCAACTATATACAAATATTGGATCTGTTTTAGTTTGCATTACTTGAAAAAGTTGTAAGAGAAGTGTGTGAAATAATTGTACTTTAAATGTCATATTTATTACTTTAGATAATATAATGTTTGCCATTTTGGGCCTTTTTTTGCTATGGTTGGATAGATTTAAGAACTATATCGTTAATTATGGTTAGATGGGTGAAAAAGGGAGAGACAATATCATCCAATACCAACTAGCTAGCATGGAAATGGTTTTTGTATATATCACGTTATACAAATTTAAATAGGGCAATAGTGTAACACTCCATATTTTTTTACATCTTGAATTTAGAATAATTGATCAAGTTTACTGGTCTTTTTTAATATTATTTTAATTGCCCATGACAATATTTTATTACTTAAAGTAGTAATTTTTTTAGTTCAACAATTACAATAATGAGGGCAATTGCAAGTATAGCAAAATTTAAAATTTTTACATCGATGGACAAAATTCAAAATTAAATAATTAGTTTTAGTTTAAAAGATAATTAACTACATTATCTATCAAAATATTTCTCTAATTAAAAAAAATAAAAATAAATAGGAAATGAATTGTTTGTCAAAACCTAATGAAAGCGGAGAGAAAAATCAGAGATAAACAGAGAGAAAAGAGAAAAGAGAAAAGAACACACAAAAGAATTTCAAGAGAAAAATCCGTAAGATTGAAGAGGGGGCTTGTTTGATAACGTTCTCATTTCCTGTTTCTTGTTTCCGTTTTTCCTTTTTTAAGAAACAGATTTGTTTGATAACTCATCCTTGTTTTTTGTTTCTAAATTTCTAGAAACGTTTCTAAAAAAGAGGCCAAATTTAAGAAACATTGTTTGTGTTTTTTTTCCATCTTTCATGCATGTATCCATCTCTCCCTCCCATTCTTACACCAATCTCTTCTCTTCCTCTATTTTTTTTAACCACTTCCTCTTTTTTTTTTTAATCCTTTCCGTTATTTTGTTCTCTTTCTTAAAAAAAAATCGTTATTTCTTCCTCTTTCATTTTTTTTATTATTTATGTTATTTCTTTAATTTTTTTTCCTTTTTTTATCACCTCCGCCGACCTTTGCTAACTGGTTGCCACATTCGACCTCTGACTACTAGTCGTCGTCGACCTCCTCCGACCAGCCACCACTGACAAGCTCTGGCTATAATTTTAATGTATGTTATATATAATTTTTATATCATATGTACCAAATTTTATTTCAACTAAAAATGAAGAAACGAGAAACAGTTATCAAACACATATCTGTTTCTGTTTCTTGTTTTTAGAGAAACAAGAAATAGAAATAGTTATCAAACATGTTTCTGTTTTTAGTTCTTAAAAAACAAGAAACAAGAAATATGAAATAAGAAATCAGAAACCAGAAATGAGAACGTTATCAAACGAGCCCATATATACTTGCTAGATAGAGATAAAAAAACTCTTGAAAAATAATCCTTGATCACGAAAACTCTCCTCCCGAATCTGATAACGAAAATACAACAGAAAAGGAACTTCTAGAAACACACATACTAGAACTTGATATAACCCTAGCCATCTGAATATAAAACTTTGGGTTGGGCTTACAACTTGGGCTTATGCCTATTACAATATTTGGGCTAAACATACAATAATATCCTAGTGGGCTGCCTTTACATTTAACCGTTTGTACAAATAGCAAAATAGACTAAAATAATTGCAAATATAGAAAAATCTAAAACTATTTGCAAATATAGTAAAATTGAAGTCTATCAGTGATAGAAGTCTCTCAACGATAAACTTAAATCAAAAGTGTAATTATTTTTTTTATAGAATATTCTATTAGTGATAATAGTTTGTCATCGATAGACTACTTGCATTGTGATTGAAGTCTATGATCAATAATAGATATCTTTCATTGATAGATTTGCTAAAACTATTTGTAAATATAACAAAATTAAAGTTTATCAATGATAATTTGATAGATGTGAATCATTGGTAAATAATTTGTCATGCAAATTTTAAATTGCTACTAAAAAAAATCCTTTGGAAGTTGGAAGCTGCATTTGAATATAATTTAAATTAAGTTTTTACAATTTTTATAAATAGAACCTTTAAGTTAGGCCTAAATTGTTTCACTCTAAAGAAAAAATTGATTCTCAATAGATTTTCTTTTTTATTTTAGTAGTCAATAGTCATGGATCTAAGAGATATCTTTGGATTAAAAAAAACAACCATTAAAATATGAACAAAAAAATGCAAGAAGCGAGAATTAAAAAGAAAAAAAGGAAATAGAAAAATGGCACTTGTGTCCCTTTTTATTTCCTTTTAAAAAACACAGTAAAAAAATGAGAATTACAAAAGGTATTAAAATAAACAATTAAAAAAATGAAAAAAAAAAAAAAACAGCAAAAGAAGAAGAAAGAAAAACGACAGGTTGAATTTGCCATGGAAGCGGGCTCACACATGAATCTGTCCTTTAAAGGGGACAAATTATTAGGTGCTTCCGTTGTAATGCTCCGAGTAGTTTTACATATTATTGAATGTATGTAAATTTATCAAATAATATGGGGTTCGATCTCAAAATCAATTGGCAATGAGTGGGAGTAACCCATACATCTTATAAATTGTGAAGTCTCCACTTATCTTTTCAATGTGGGATCTTCAATATAATTAAATTATCTGGAGCATTGCACCGAGAGCACATATAATAATTTCTCCTTGAGAGGGGAGATTCCAATGATCCAACAAATCAACTTGATTTTCTTAAACTTTTTCTTACTTTTTCTTCTAATGACAAGTACCATCTAATTTACCCAAGGAAAAAACTTGCTTGCATCCCACATTGAAAAGATAAGTGCAGACCTCCCAATACATAAGATGTATGAGTTACTCCTCTCATTGTTAATTGGTTTTTAAGATGGAAGCCCATGTGTTATATAATATGGTATTAGAGTTCAACGGATATTCAATTGGGATCCAATCCAAGAATGGTAAACCCAAAGAGACAGACAAGTTTTGTTCTTTACCCAATCATCTAGGACCTCTTCTTGGATTCATAATATTCAGGATGGCACACGAGAAGATTTCCACTAATATTTCAAAGATGGGATTACAAAAGAGCACACTCAAACACTCGCCAAATATCTCATACATCCAAATATAATTTTAACTCAGCAAAATTAATTTTCAAATGAAATTAGAAATTAATAAAATGTTTTGAACTAACATTAGAAAACTCTCAAACACTCTTGTATTTTTAATCAAAAGAGAAATGTGATATTTATATATTGACGGAAGCCATCAAAATTCTTCTTCTTTTCGATGTGGATTAACGCCACGACATTTCGTTCCATAAGATACGAGTGTGCAGATATCTCTCTACACATTATTATGGTTAAAATATTGATGACTAGGAGAGATGAACATTTTTTGATTTCAATACTATTTAGGTCCCTGTACTATTGCTTTTGGTTCGTTTTGGTCCATTCAAAATGTTCATTCTGGTCCTTGTACTTTTAAAAGTTAGCAATTTGGTCCTTTTTTTTTCATTTTCATTTTCTATCTTTCTCTTAGTTGTCAAGATTGTTATAAAGTATTAAGGGGATGGATATTCCAACCGACATTTGTACAACCATGTGTTGTTCCATAAATAATCCAAAAGTTGCCTATAGTCATTCATAATATTCATATATAATTCAAATCGACCCCCAAAAAAAATCTTGGTTAAATTATTAAAAATACCCTTAATTTATGAGATTTGTTTCAATTATACTCCTAAACTTTTAAGAGTTTTATTTTAATTACTGAAGTTTAAAATTTGTTTCAAAACAATTCTTGAATGCTTGATGGGAGCTTAAAAAAAACGATTGCCTGCCCGGGCTCGTTTTGTCTTTTGCCTTTTTTTTTTTTGTTTATTAACTTTATTTAAAAAAAAAAAAAAAAAAAAAAAAACTTGTCGTTTCCGATCATCTTCTCTCCACCATGAAAACCCCCACCAAAAACCCTATCTCTCCAAGTCGCAATCCCTTCAAATTCCCTTTGGAAAACCCAAAAAATGGCGAAGAAGAAACCGACCCAATCGGCCAAAGAGCCAAAGCAAATGCCCAATCACCAGGAAGAGAACAGCGATTCAGAGCAACCCAAATCCGCCATGGAAGACTCTATGGAGAAGTCGCAGTTGCAGAGCATGATGAGTCGCGCCTCAACTCAACCTCTTCTCGTTCTCGTGTAGTTCAGATTCGTCACCGTCTAGTTCGGCTTCGTTGCCGTTTAGTTTGGGAAAACTGCACAGTGTTACGTCACTTTTGGACAACGACAAAGTGTAATTTTTTTAAAAAAATACACCCGTTTTCTGTAATTTCTTTTTACTTTTCTAAGAAACCCCCAGATAAGACGTTCGCACTTCGCAACCGTATTCCTTTTCACCCAAAGAACATCAGCCAAAGTTTCTGCAGGTAGAGTTTCACGGACTCCAGCTTAATTTCTGTTGCGGTTTCGCACCTCTTCTCTGCTATAGAGCCCTTCTTTCTTTTGAATGAACCAACCCCTTCGATTCTTCTTGTTAAATTTTGAAAAATCTGATGTTGGTTTGCCGTGGAAGCTCAACTGGGTTCGATGCCCTCGTACCCAAGGTAACCAAAAGGAACTTCATACTTCGTCAATTTCGTTTCAACAATTTCTAAGTGTTTGATCAGACAATTTCCCCTTTTGCCTTATAGAAAGATTGCATTTACAATTACAACAAATTGACATCTAGAGCTTCCAGTGTCAAGTGTGTCCACAAGCAAGCGGCACAGTCGCTTACGAGTTCCACCATAGCTGATAGGTGCTCCTTTTTCCTTTCTATTCTTCCTTTCTGATTTTCCTTTCAACCCCAGAATTTTGATTTTGGCGTTGCTTTAATTAAATATAGACGTGTTGTTAAGAGGGTTGGGAAGGAGGCACACCATTTATGGAAGAAAAGAGACTCTGCTGGCTCTGGGAAAAAGGCTCTTAATCTTGTTAGAATTGTAAGCTTCATTTCTTAGTCCCTTCTAATATTGAGAGGAAAGGATGGTAATGTCAATTGGTTTGAAATCCAAATGCTTTTCTTACATATTGTAGGTTTCCCAATGTCCTAATGAGAAAGAAGCTGTATATGGTGAATTGAATAAGTGGATAGCTTGGGAGACAGAGTTTCCATTGATTGCGGTTGCTAAAGCTTTAAGAATACTGAGGAAGAGGAGTCAATGGAAGCGTGTTATTCAAGTATGAATAAGTTCAGTTTTACTTATTATCTTTTTGGCCTTTGGTTCGTTGGTACCTCGCTCATAATGTGGTTCCAATCTGTATATGAGCTGATGGCCTATTCTCATTATGGATTCTTTTTGATAGACATTCTAGGTTTTGATTCTAAACTATGCAGTGATGCCTATTATGTATTCATGTGCTAGCTTTTTATTGTAACGTGGCATTTATTTGATTAGTTGTGTTTTTTTTTTTCAGCCTTTATGCTGAAGTTTGATCTTGAACCTTGGTCATTTTGACTTTCTTATGATTAAAATATTATTGAAGAAACAAGAGAGGACACTTCGCATTTGGTTGGTAATGGGTGAAATCCTGTTTAAGTTTAGCGCTTTATGGACAGAATCGCTAGGTGACTCCATAATAAATGGGCATGATGAAACAGCAGTTGTTTCTTGTCTTTGAGGAAAATGTTTCTCAAACCATAGGACTGAACAAATTATGGTGTTGGGCACATCAATGTTTTGGATCTACACGTAAAGTCTTTGACATGTGAAAGTGGTGAATGTGTTATTACCCTCTGTATTCTTTTTTCTTTAATGAAAGATATTCTCTAATTTAAAAAAAAAAAGTTGAAGAAGAAGAGATATTGTCACATTGATTGCTCAAAGTCCTTCCTTCACAGTGGTTAAGACTTGTTAATCTTTCTTTCTTTGCTTGGTCAATCCCTCTCTATCGAGTGATGTTTCTACCTCGCTGTGGAAGGTGAAAGTTTAAAAAAAGGTTAAGTTTTTTGTGTGGCAGATTCTCCAAGAAAGGATTACCACCTTGGGTCGAGTCTCAAGGAATTTGCCCAATTTGTTTGGGTCGCTATGTTGCATTCTTTGCATGCAGGTAGCTAATGACCTTGATCGTATCCTTTGGAGCTATGACTTAGCCCATGCTGTTTGATATTGTTTCTTTGAGGAGTTTGACTTGATCCTAGTTAGACATAGGGATTTCAAGAGATTATCGAGGAGTTCTTTCTCTCCATCCTCCTTTTTGTGAGAAAAGAAGGTTTTTGTGGCAAGCTGGGACGTGTGTTGTTCTATGGGATCTATGGGAGGAGAGGAGTAACGAAGTCTTCAAATTTCTTGAGAGGTCTTGGAGTGATGTTTGGGCTCTTATTAGGTTCAACGTCTCTGTGGACTTTGGTGGTTAAGTCGTTTTGTAAACCCATTAGGTTTTATTTTGCTTGATTGGAGTGAAGGTCTTTTCTTTAGTTTGCCTTTTTTTGGGGCTCTTTTTTGTATGTCCTTGTATTCTCTCATTTTTTCTGAATGAAAATTCGGTTTTTCATGTAAAAAAATAATTAAAACCTTGCTGTTAATTGGTGCTGCTTTACTCAGGTGGCAAAGTGGATGTTAAGCAAGGGTCAAGGAGCCACAATGGGAACATATGACACCCTTCTTCTGGCATTCGATATGGACAAGAGGGTTGACGAAGCCGAATCCTTATGGAACATGATTTTGCACACACATACACGTTCCATCTCTAAGCGGTTATTTTCTAGGATGATCTCTTTGTATGACCATCATGACTTGCAAGACAGGATTATTGAGGTATTGAGAATGGGAATCCCACATATCGTTCGTGCTCTTACACAGTTGTATATGATGCATAAGAAGTTGTCTCTTGGTACAGATATTTGCAGACATGGAGGAGTTGGGCGTAAAACCAGATGAAGACACCATTAGAAGAGTTGCCCGTGCCTTCCAAAAGCTAGGACAAGAAGAAAACCAGAAAATGGTCTATAAAAGATATGGCTGCAAATGGAAATACATACATTTCAAGGGTGAGAGGGTTAGAGTGAGAAGAGATGGATGGGATGAAGATGATGGATAAATCAAACTGAAAGAGAAGATTGTTGTTGAAACTATTGAAAAGCAGAGATGACTGAACTTCAGCATGGATAAGTTCACAAGGTATCGATACTCATCGCCCTTGATTATGTATGTTTAAGCAAAGCTAGAACCTAGAGTTGCAGTCTATTTTTCCCCTCTGCTCTGTTTGAACATTTTAGAAGTACCAACAGAGTTAATGCAAACATTGTAAGATATGAATAAGATACGGAAAAAGTAGTGTATATCTTAACCAAAAGAATTATCTATCATGTTAGCAGCAAGTTGTTTTCTTGAACCTTGATTCTCTTTTAGGATTGAGTTACGAAACAAAACCGCAAACCGGGTGAATCAAGTAGATTTTCAAGGGGACGAACTACCCATTTGTCGAATCAGATAAGATTTGAACATCTTTTGCTTTTGCCTACTTATGAAAACAGTAGAAAAAGGTATACTGAGGTTGAGTAAATTTCACATCAAGCTTTAAATCTTCATCCTGAAGCATCAAGACAAGACAAGCCTTTTTTTTTTTATTTATTTATTTATCAAATCATGGGTAGGATTATCAAAAAAGAAAAGTGCACTATAGTTAGATAAGATAGATTTGAACAATCCCAACAAAGTAGATAGATGAGATGATATTCAAATTGCATACTTTTTTGGTCAGGGTAGATTTTATGGTTGAGTTGCAGAAGATAGATCTTAACATTTTAATAATGTCTTGATTATATAATCTAGATTTGGATGTTTGCTGAATAATTTGAAGCTACTATTTTAATGAATGTATTGTATAGTTGTGTATTATTTTAGATCCATTCCATCAAACTTGATACAAAATCCTAGATCCAGATTGAAGAACTGGATCCCATTCCTGTCAAGTACACTGTTCATGAAACGTACGGTCGGCATGGACGCATGGTATGGGCATGGCTGTGCTCCCAATGTTCTCTTCTTTTCAAAAGATTGTCTATGTTTTCAAAAAAAAAAAAAAAGAAAAATTATTTAATCATTGAATTATCTTCATGTTAATAAAGATGGTCCACGTTTATTAGACCTTATTGTTAGATAAATGGAAGAATTGAAATCTTAGATCAAAACGTTATGTATGGATGGTTTGAACTTCCTAAACAAGAATTCTTGAACCGTGAACAATTAGAGTGATCACTTACTACATCAGAAAACTTCCATTAATGAAAGATGTAAAAATCCATTGGAAAATAAAATAATACATATGTCGATGAAATGGTTTTGGTTTTTTTTCTTTGTAGGCATGGGTATGTTTTGTTAGGGCTTGAATTCAAGGGGCTTTTTTAATGTTGCTTTTGGGGGTGAATCTCATTCAAGTTTTAAGGTTCATAAAATTGAAAATTCAGATAAAAGTTGACTCAATTGAACAGGTAAAAGGAATAAAAATTTCCCAAGTTGTCATTCATATTAAATTGAACAATTCAAATTCACAACCAAAATTTAAAAAAGAAAAAAAATAATAATAAATACAACTCTGCTTCTACTAACTCATAAATCAACAAATAATTTATTTATATTAGAAGGGTTTAAAGCTATAGCTATGTATTTCTATTAAGAAACCCACAAAAATTATTACAATATCCCTCTTTCCCTCTTTCCCTAAAACCCCATTTTTCTATAAATTTCTCTCTTTTTCTCTCTCTTTCCCCTCTTTCTGATGAATGAACACTGCATTCTTACTCTGTTCTTCATCTATAATAACCTAACTGTTAACTAAAAACCTGCAAACAAATCCCTTCTCCCTTCTTAAATTACATTAATTCATTTCTTTATTGTTCCCTAATCTAAAAAAAAAAAACACTTCAATCTTCCCAACAAAAAAAGAAAGCACTTTTTTTCAACTTTCAGCAGTGCTGTTTCAGTATGTCCACTCCTGAGGAAGAAGAAACTCATGGCTTTTGCCTCTCTCCGCCGGCCGGGGATAACTTAGCCTCTGCTGTGCGAAAATGGCGTTTCTTTGAGCCATTAAAGCCTCTGCAGAAACCAAAAACAAAAACTCGTTAGTGAATTTTTATTGAACAGATCTCAAGATCTGTGAACTGTTTCAACGAAAGCTCACCGTAGCTCGGCGGAAGGCGGTGATTTGGCGTCGTTTGGGGAACAGATCGGTTTAAATCATGTACGTTCTTCCCAGGAAACAGAGCAATCGAGCTACAATCTGAAGAAGCAGAGCAAAAATTAAGAATCGAGTTCAAGTTCGGGAAACCCAGGTTTTCAACTTGTGAAAAGACTCGAAAAACTACCTGCTCTTTTGCGAGATTGTGGTGGGTTGTTGTCGTATCGGCGAGGCAAGAAGACGCCGGTGCCGGCGCACTCCTTTTTGGGGGCAGATCCGCCGCCGTGGAAGGCGGCGGGCACGGCCGGAGCACACGGCTGAGAAGGGTTTCTCCGGTGATGAGGTTGCAGAGAAGGCCAAGCGGACTGAGGCAAATCAATAGGACGAACAACAAATCTCCCGTTTTCATGGTGAAAATCTCCGCCTCGGCAATGGATCTGCTGATTCTCAACCTTCACTTGTCTTCCCCAATTGAAACAGCTCTCCGGTTTACAAATCGGAAGCTCTGTTCCGAACTGAAACAGAAGGAAAAAAAAAACAGAGTTAAACAACTTCAGATCGAAGAACAGAGTAAAACAGAGATCAGGGGGAGTGAAAAACCGAAGCTAATTCCACTTCACCTGTGAAGCGTGGGAGTAAAATCCAGCGTTTATTGTGGAAGAAGCAAGATTCGGAGAACTTTGAGGACCAATAATCCCATCTCTGTGAGTGTTCATTTTGAGCCTCGCGACTTGCCCTGCAGCAGCATAGATAAGATCCCAAGTGTTTTTATCACCGCGGAAAGGGGTGGTCGGCGGCGACGGCGCCTGAGACGGCCCGTTTGGACTGCCGTCGCTCGACATCGAACTCCAAGCCGAAAAGCTCCCAAACCCACTAAGAGTGGACTGAGGAGATCCAGCCATGTTCGTCTTTCCCTGAAAAAAAAAAACAAAACAGAGTCGCCCGGAAATCAGAAACTCATCGAAGAGACAAAAATCGAGTCAATAAAAGAAAAATCAACAGATGGGTACTTGGGATTTGTGGACAGAAACAAGTTTTTGAGAATCACGAAGGGTGGACTGAGTAAGCCGCTGCGTCAACGCAGCGAGAAAGTCTTCCTCGTCATCGTCGTTTCCGGCGGTGCTGTCGGTCTCGTTGGAGCCAAGGACAGATTCGACTGGAGAATCAAGGGCAGAGGGGCTGAAGTCATAAGGGAAGTTGGTGGGGAAGGCGGCGGCGGAGGTGGGTTTTCCGGGGAGGGTGTCGTGGTCGGATAAAAAGTGGGGAGGAAGCCAGAAATTGGAATCAGAGGCCATGGAGAGGAAGAGAAGGATGGAGAAATGGAGATTTTGGGGATTTGGAAGTGAAGAAGAAGAAGAAGAAGAAGAAGGTGGAGTTGAGATTGTTGTTGGTGAAGGATTGAAGAAGATGGGGATTTAATAATGGAGGGAGTTGAAGAAATGGGTGTGATTTGAAGGAAGAAAGGGCCCAACAAAAGGGGAGAGAGAGAGAGAATGTTGATGACAGGGTTTGCTTTTGATTAAGGTTTCAGGGTTACTTTGAGACAGTTCAAAAGATGAGAGAGAGAGAAACAGAGAAGAGAGAGAAACAGGTTTCCAATTCAATTCCAAAGAAGTGGAATAATTGAACAGTGGTTGGAGACATTTGTCTTTTCATACAAACTAACTGCCATTTGTCCATCTTCAAACCTTTTTTTTTTTTGGGCATTCAGAGTGCTTTTTATTCCTGATTTATTATCTAATTTCTTTGGAATCTAGGTCGATGGTAATTTACATGTATTACATCCACAAAACTCTGTCAATGCTAAGATAAAAAATGTTGATAGAAGTAGGGTTTAAAACGTTTAATGTTTCAAACGTTTGATATTGAGTTTAACAATATGTGGAGGTAGAGATTTGAATCTCTGATTTCGTCATTGAGGTTTTTCTTTTTACAAATCTTCATTGATGTTTTAATTTTATGAAAATATCGATAAATTTTGATATTGATGGATATTTTTATTTGGATCTTAAGAATCAAAGAATTCATTAAAAAAATATTTTATTTGGTAAATAAGGATTTCTAAAAAAAAAACCTTCTTAAATGAGTTAAATATTCTAATTATAATATTATGTTCATATTTGTATTTTTTTGGTCATATATATTTTTCATTTTTCCTTTTGTAAGGATATGATGGAAAATTTATCACTCTTATGTCAAAACTGAATCTAAATGTCCATGGAAATTTAAAGGGGGCTTTGCACAGATAGCAAAAACCAGTAAAAGAATTGCAAAAATAGCAAAAAAAAAAAAAAAAAAAAAATTATAGGTGGAAATAGCAAAAAAATATGTGAAATTACAAAAATACCCTTAGTATCTCCAATAGTCTATCAGTCCCTATTATTGATAGTCACTGATAGACTTCGATTAATCGGAGTCTATTAATGATAAATACTGATAGACTTTGACGATAAATTTCAATTAATCGGAGTCTATTAGTGATAGACACTGATAGACTTTGATTAATTAAAGTCTATCAGTGTGTATCACTGATAGACTTTGATGATCATAATCTATAAATTTTTATCATGTTTAATTCAAGCCTATCAGTGATAGCCGCTGATAGAAAACAATTTAATTCAAGGCTATCAGTTTCTATCCATCAGTTTAATTTAAGTCTATCAGTGATAATCACTAATAGAAAACTGTTTAATTCAAGGTTATCAGTTTCGGTCACTGATAGAAATCAATTTAATTCAAGACTATTAGTTTCTATCACTGATAGAAACCAATTTAATTGAAGTTTATCAGTTTTTATCAGAAATCAATTTAATTAAAGTCTATTGACTTGTATCACTGATGAAAATTAGTTTAATTCAAATCTATCATTTTCTATCGATGATAGAAATCAGTTAATTGAAGTCTATCAGTTTCTATCTCGGATAGAAATCAGTTAATTATCAATTAATTAAAGTCTACCAATGATTGTTACATATAGAAATCAATTTAATTGAAATCTATCAGTAAAGTACTTTGCATTACAATCATCTTGGTAATTAGAAACTCATCCAAAATTATTATACTACAATCATAAATTGAACAAAAAATTTAAGTCTCTTGTGGTAATTAGAACATAAAATCCAAAAATAACCATTACGAACAAGCGACTCGCAAGCAACAATATAATTTTTAAAGCCTAGCACACAAGCTCCGTGACCACCACCATAAAATTGTTATTCTTGTATTCTTTGTATTTCATTATCTATCAATTATAGCCCTGATAGACTTCGACCAATGATAGTCAGTGATAGACTATGATTAACCGAAGTATATTAGTGATATACTTTGATATACCTATACAAACACTCACCAAAATTGTTATTTTTGTATTCTTGACAATCTTGAATTAAAAAGAAGACCAACAAGAGCCCAGCTCAATTGGCATAAAAGCTCATAATAATAAACTGAGGGAAAAAAAACATATTAATCACACAAAAACTCCACCCTCATAAATGCACAAAAAAATTATAAAAAAAAAAAAAAGAAGAAATCGTAATAGCTCATTAGAAAAAAAAATCATAAAAGCTCATAAATGCACAAACAAAAAAAAAAAGAAGAAGAAGAAAAAATCGTATACACAAGAAATGAGGAAAGAAATGCTCATAAATGCAAAAAAAAAAAAAAAAAAAAAATGGTATACATTAGAAATGAGGAAAGAAATGGTAAATGGGAAGGGAGAGCTAAATTTGCTATTATAGATAATTAATTTGTCACCTACTGCAATTACTCAAATTTAAAAGCTTATAGAACCTACGTAGTTTAGATTTTATTTTATAATAAACTTAGGTTAAAATATACATTTTAATGGGTAATAACTTGGTTTCTAGTTCAAAATTCAAAAGTCATTTTAATGTTAACGTGTGACATTTTTTTTTTTAGTACAAGAAAGAAATAGAAGGAACAAAGCTTAATCAAAGTGAAAATGAAGAACATGGTAAGCATTAGAAGTGACAATGCAATCCACCCACTAGGGGTACACGTTCTTCAACCCAGATCTGTGTCATTTTAGTCCTTCAAGCATGCTAAATCTAACTGGTGAGCAACCTTCTTATCTTTCTGATTGGTAAAGATAAAGCCTTCAACTATACCGCCACGAAGAACATCAACAAAAAAAGGTTGTAGTTCATTAACGAAAGATCAGAGAATTCACCTTTGCCCATAGATGATGAAGACCTTGCTTTATAGGCTTTGGATACGCCTTCAGTCAAAGCTACAGTCTCAAATAGTTGTTTCTTTCAAACATAAAATGGAAAGGATTATGATTCTGTTGTAAGCATCTCGAAGGACTATCACCCCAAACCCTACTTCTCTATCGATCACAATGGCATTTGAATTGCATTTATAAGAGAGCATCAAGGGAGGTTTCTATTGATCATCTGAAACAAAAGTAATATTCAACAGTAGAGGTTATTGCGGACTTGTTCTGATATGGGTTTCTAAGCGTCCTAATGTGAGCCCCTGACACTTTAGGTCCCATTTGATAATCATTTTGACTTTTTGTTTTTAGTTTTTAAAAATTAAGCTTATAATCACTACTTCCACCTATGAGTTTCTTTGTTTTTCTAATACATTATTCTCATGTTTTCTGTTGATGGTCAAATTTGGACAGGAAAAACTCACACGACCTTCTCGTGACACCAGTAGTGAATTTGTTTGAGAGAGGAAGACGTGACCTGCAAGACAAGGTAAACCAACACATTGGTGTGGTGCTTGCCACACCACCTCCGATGCTTAAGTAAAAAAACTGAAGGAAGAGAGCAAGAGGGCAAGAGGAGAAATAGGGTTCAGAGAATAGTTTCTCGATCCCTTCTTTAAGGTTGAAGAAGGGTTTATATACCTCTTTACTTCTTAGGGTTTCTAGGCTCGATGGAAGCAATTCAGGACTGAATTAGGTCGAACTGGACTGACCCAGGACACTTGAAGCCAAACGGAGGGGAAGGGACCTGACCCATCGGGGTCGGCCGAGGCCAAGGAGTTGGGCCAGCCCAACTCCTTCGGTCTTTCCCTCCTCCGGGGTCGTTTACTGGTCATACCCTCGAATTTGTGTTGTGTTGTCCCCTCCTGCTCCTTAGATTTCGGAATGGTCCATAATCACCTATAACATTTTCAAAAATCAAGTCAATTTTTGAAAACTAAAAAATGTAGGCCCCGTTTGGTAACCATTTGGTTTTTGGTTTTTGGTTTTTAGTTTTTTGAAAATTATGCTTGTTTCTTCCCAATTTTCTTACATAGTTTTCATCTTTGTTAAGGACACATTTGAATTCCTAGCCAATTCTAAAAATAAAAACAAGTTTTTGAAAACTACTTTTTTTAGTTTTCAAATTTTGACTTGGTTTTTGAGAACAAAGGAAAGATGTAGACAACAAAACAAAGAAACTTATGAGGAAAAGTAGCGTTTGTAGACTTAATTTTAAAAAACCAAAAACAAAAAAAGGAATGGGATAGGAGATTCAAACCTCTCACCTCTTGGTTGATGATACATACTAATCTATGTCAATTGAACTATGTTTATGTTAGTCATTATTTCACTCAAATTTAAGTGATTGATATCATGCAAATTTGTATTGAGAACTACGTATAATCAAAATTCGTTTTAAGTTAGAAGATAGCTAACTTCCATTTTCATTTTTAAAAAGTCTCGAATTTGTATTACATGCAATTTAAAATTTTCGTCAACCTGAACATAGTTTAACTAATCAAGATGTATATTATTGATCCAGAGGTTAAAAGTTAAAATTCTTACCCCACATCTTGTTCTAACTAAAAAAAAAAGTATATATAAAAGTTTCAACAAAACAGGTTTTTATAAAAGTTTACAAACTAAAACCTTGAGAATCCAATCAAATTAGCATTTGAACTAAAAGATTTATTTTTCTTACTAATTGTGTTATAAAATTGTTCACTGGTTTTTTTTTTTTTTTTTTTTTTGAGCCAATTGTTCACTGATTTAAATACTGAGCATTTGCATAAATTAATTGTACTGAATAATTGTACTTGAAAAATGAAATAGCATTGTCTCTTTATATAACTTCTATAATATTTTATATATCATCAATACTTTTCTTTATTTTGCTATTTTGACCAATTTAAGTTGTTATTTAAAAAAATAACCGATAAAGTCTACATGTCGATAATTACAAGAATCTCTTGATATTGTGTGTCTTCATCGTTAATTATCAAATTTAAACATTTTGAATTAAGTTCTTTTTATTGCCATTTCTTCATGTCTTTATCTAGGTCGAATGATCCTTCTCGAGTGAACTACGAGTCACCTCTTCTTCTTTTTTTTTTTTTTTTTTTTTTTAACTTTATGCTAGTTGAGCTATGCTCTTATTGGCAACTACGAGTTACCCATTTAACCTATCATCACCTATTATTATATACACTAGTTTCTTTTAAAATATTAGACGATATTTGAAAATAATAGTATTTATTCAATTACCCGTGAAATATTTGTGGATGCTTTAGAATATATAATTAAAAAAATATTTTGTTTCCTACTATTTATTCATGTGAGTGCCGAATGTGTAACAAAATACAACTTGTTTCAATAATATATAATGATCTTCTTGTTAATTAATTATACGTACATACCAGAAAAACTAATCATACACATCGATAATTTGATATTTCGTTTTATAAAGAATTTTATTATTTGGCTTTATATAAATTATAATTTAAGATTTCTTGTCAAATAATCTTCTTGTTAAATTTATTATACAGATCAATTTAATATTTCGTTTATAAACAAATTCGTTATTATTATTTTTTTTTTTTTGACAATGTAGGGGTGGGGATTCAAACCACAAACCTCGTGGTTATTAGTACATCTTTATGCCAGTTGAGCTATGCTCTTGTTGGCACAAATTCGTTATTTGGCTTTATAAAATATAATTTAAGATTTCTTGTCAAGTATTAATTTATGATTTTTTCGAGCTAAGTTTTCATTTAATATCAACTTAATTTACTAGTAAAAATAAGGTTTAAATCCTATTTTGGTCCTTGAACTTTCAAAATGTTTGTTTTAGTCTCTAAACTTTAAAGTTTGTTCCATATTTTAGGTCCCTAAACTTTTAAAATGTCTATTTTAGTCTCTAAACTTTTTTATTAAAAAATGACTATTTTGGTCCTTACTTTTATTTCAATTTTAACGAATTAATGACATAGCTTTGAGTGTATGTATTAGATTGTTAATCTGAACATGATTTCAAATCAAATAAGCTAGAGACGAACATTAGTCAAACCAGATTTGAAGTATAAAAAGTAACATAACAATGACCAAAATGATTATTTTTAAAAAATTTAGGGACTAAACTAGACATTTTGAAAGTGTGAGGACTAAAATAGAACAAAATTGAAAGTTTAAAGACCATAATGAAGGTTTTGAAAGTTTAATGACTAAAATAGAACAAACTTAAAAGTTTAGTGACTAAAATGAGATTTAAACCTAAAAATAACTTTCTTCCTACTCATTATATTTAGCCATGTCTCTGTATTTAATCTATTATTTTATTTAGTAAGTCTATATTGTTTTCAATGATAATGATGTGACTAAGAATATTACCAATATTGATGTAGTATGGACATTATATTCTCATTAACTTAAAAGATAAGTGATTAAAAGAAAATCATGGTTAAAATCTACTATTATTGATTTTTTTTTTAAAAGAAAAAAAAAAATCTACTATTGTTGACAATCCTTGAACTATTTGGCTCTTACAAATATTGTAGTCCTCCTACTTTTATTTGTATAGTTTTAGAAAGATAACTTTTTTTAATTCAATAATTGTGAAGCTAGGATCAATATTTGAAAGGTTAACAATAAAGTCTTAAAATAAAAATCTTTGATATATATATATATAGATATGGATAGATAGATAGATAATTAAGTGAGTGAAGTGACGTAACCTCTTAACAATCGAGGATCAAAAGTGTTTCAACTATATGATCATTTTATATAGTTGGATTATGTCACAAAACTTTTAACATGCACAATTTGAATTTTGTTACAATTCATCTAATAATAATTTTATTTTCAGTTTCTATTTTTTAAATTTATGTTTGAATTCTTAGTCAAGTTTCTTCACGAATCAAAGAAACTCAGTAAAAACAGTTTCTAAAAGTTTAATCCTAAAAAAACAAAAATTAAAAAAAAAAAGTTTTAATATTTGGAGTGGAGATTCAAACTTCTAAACGCTCGATCAAGAACACATACCAATTACAACAAACGTGTGCTTTACCTATTGTAAGTATAAAAACTAAATCACTATCGAAACAAAATCAGGATATTACGAAAGATAAAAGTACTTAGGTGTTGACGAAAAGATAAGCAGGCAAGAAAAAATCAAAACAGTTGGAATTATATAAAGAATAATATTTTATATTTGTATAGTTTTCAACTTGATGGGATTTAGAAGTGAAACCCTAAACTTTGATTTTGGTCAAATAATCTTGAGTGAAGGCAGCCTTAGCTTTAATTATTCCTCTTTGTGTCACTAATTAAAGTTAGAGACATAATCATTTCAATTCTCTCTGTTACTTCTTTCTCTTTTATTTTAATTAATTTTATTTTTTTGCCACATAATTTATTTATCCTTTTCAATATATATATTCCTTCAAACATTAAGTATGATTAAGTTCAATTATGAGAAATCATTTAGCCGCAATCATCTCCTTATCCACTCCACAACTTTTTCTTCCATAAGTATATATCCACTCCAGAAATATATTTCAATTAGCTAATTTTTTTTAGATTACTTATGGGAGAAAGATGATTTGAATCCATAGCAAACCTTTTCAAATAAGAGTTCACTGAAGGAAAAAAAAAAAAAAAAAAAAAAACTTTTGTTCTAATAGTTTTTATTTTCTTGTTTCGAAAATCAAAGATAAATAGTGGTTTCAATTACACAATGATTATCAAATTTTTGTTTTATAATCTTAGTACTTCTATTTATCTTCTTCCATAGACTAGACAAGTTCATCTTAATATTCTAATAGATAATTTGAGAGATAAAAAAGATAAAGATGAATATGTTTATCATTTTCATATTGTATCGTACCTTTTTAAAATGTGATTTGAACAATTACAAGATAATTAAGCATAAACTACAAATAAAATATATACCTACGCTTTTACTCATGCAAATATTTCTCATGTCACACCAATTTTAAAACTATATAAGTCCTTTAGCAACCGTTTCAACCTTATTGAAATATGGTTGTTAGGATGATGCCCTCATCAATAAATCGTTTAATTATATATGGATGATTCGAGAAATATCCTTTTTATTCCTCATAATATCGTATTAAGGAGAGATATGACATGTGTTTTTTTTTAGTACAACCAAATATGGGGTATGGAGATTTGAACTTCCAATTTCAAGGGAAGTAGTACATGTTAATTACTACTGAGTTATTTTCATCTTTGGCGAGAGATGACATGTGTTATTATATCTCTAATGGGAATGCGACCAAAGTTCCACATTAACTAGATACAGGGAAAACCATGAGTATATAAGAGAGGACAACTATCTTCTTTGATATTTGGCATAAGGCCTTTTGAGTGTAAAGATAGCTCATTGAGTGTGTTGTGCACGTGCTTGTTGCCTTGTAAGGTGGGGTTAAAATATTCAATGAAATTCCACACAATGCACGTGCAAGTATACACGGCCAGCAGCAAGTGATAAGTATATTAATATCGTCTCCACAGGGATTAGAACACGAAAATTCTTATGCTCAAACTTAATTTCTAGCAAATTCAAGATGGTAACTGATAAAATCTTAGTAATGTCTAAACTAAGGTGCTTTAATAAAATAAATTGCAGAACTGAACATAAAACAAAGTAAATGCAAAATGCTCAATGAAATGAAACTTGCAACAAGGTTAAGAAAGTAGGCTCAGATTAGGAACTATTTGTATCTCTCTAAACATTGAATGTTGGAGCAAGAACTTTGCTCTCTCAATCCACACAGCAATTCTCACAGAATCTTCCCAGATCTCCGAAAATAGCAGATTAACTCCCATTAACCCACTTCATTTTAAACATGCTGTATTATGTGCATTAGGAGAAGTGTTATCCCTAACTCCTTCACTTAGCTAGCTACTAACCCTAACAAGGAGCTAATGTGATTTTGAGTATTCAACCACCCTTGTTTTTCCCAAAACTAAAGATGACAGAGCAAAGAAATGGTTGGCCGGACGAAATCTTTGCTTAAGCAATAAACACCCTCAAAACCAGATTAAGAAAGCCAAGGAGCTCAGCTCCAATGTTTAGATTAATACAAAAGTATCCTAATCCTCACCTTAAGGTGATTAGTTCATGTTACAAGCTGAAAACAAAATAAAACAACCAGAAAAAGTCATAAAGAAAACTAAACACAGCTACTCAAAGTTCAAGAGAAGAAGAAAGAAAAACTAAGGGAAGAAGTCGCCGGAAATGGAAAGGTTGCTGAAGATGCTCCTTCCAAATGTCAGCTTCTCCTTCTTCTATGGAATCTCCTTCTCTTCCCTCCTCGATTTCTCCACTGCTGTCTCTTAATGTCTGTGTATCCTTCTCTCCCTTTTGGTTTCTTCTCCTTTTTATACCTCCTCACAAAATGTGGTTGCCCTAAAAAAATATACTCTTCTCTTCATTGAATTCAGGGCTACATCAGCTTCTTTTCAGCAAGATGGCAGCCTCCCATTGGATGAAAGAGCTGATTGTACTAAAAAGTGCCAGCTCATTTAATGAATTGATTTTTTCCTCGTGAGAATCACGTGCGAACTTTGCTCCAGAATTGATCCAGCAATTCCATCTCCAGCTCCTCAATCACTTCAACTCTACACATGCTGCCTTTAGTCTGCTACCAAAATGGCTTTATGGATCTGCACTATAAGTACACAAAATTTAATGCATTTCACCTTCAAAATAGTAGCAAAATATTAACTATTTCCTCAATGATGATTCAGCCCAAAGCATGAGATTTATAGAAGAAAATGCCAAAATATGCTAGCCAACTACTCACATATTAAAGAATCCAAGCTAAAAGATAAGGTAAATAACTCTTATACTAAGAGTTATCAGTGCTCTAAATATCAGTTTATCTTTCTGTTTATGGTAGTTATGAGAGTGTATTCTGGTGTGTTTATTCATACAGAAAAATATGGTTTACAGGAGTTTTTCTCCCTCCATAAATATCTTGTTCACTGTATTCAAGATTGAATAATATGAATGAATGGAAGGGTTTCTCCTGTATCTTCTTGGTGAATTTTCTTTAATTTGTCATGGTATCAGAGCCCTAGTCTAACGACAGAACTCGATCCGATTTTTTTGTTCCTTTCGCACTTTCTTGATAGCAATTCATCTGCGATACTGTATTTCTTGGCTGAAGTTGTGCGATCCAAGATTTCTCCATGGATTCGTCTACAAACACAGAAGCTGATCTCTCTGCGGAGCTTGATAGTCAATCTGCTCAAATCGTTAATCCTGGTAATAAGATTTCTACTGTTAAGCTCAGCAACGACAATTTTCTTATGTGGAAAGTGCAAATTGAGTTTGCCCTAGAAGGTCACAATCTTGGTTGCTTTATTGATAAAGATTTTGATCCTCCGTCTGAGCGAATTCGTGTAAGTAAAGATTCATCGACTACAAAAATCAATCCGGAATACTTGAAGTGGAAGCGACAAGATAGTCTAATCTCTTCCTGGCTTCTTGGTTCAATGTCTGAGAATATTCTGGAACAGGTAATCCATTGCAAGACTGCTCGAGAAATCTGGAGATGTCTATCTCAGATCTTCAATTCGAGGAACAGAGCATAAATCATGCGGCTGAAAACCAAGCTTCAAACTCTGCGAAAAGGTGCTATGTCTCTCAACGACTATTTTTCTCAGATAAAGAAATGTATAGATGCCCTTGCTGCAGTTGGCAAGCAGATTGACACTGAAGACCATATCATGTACATCTTGAACGACCTCGGTTCTGAATACGAATCTATGGTTTCAGCTCTTACAACTTCTACAGATCGACAAGAGGTACAAGATGTTATGGCATTGTTACTTACCCATGAGAATCGAATAGAGAGCAAGTTAAAAGATGTTAATTCTGATGGCACACCTCCAGTCGCGAATCTGATGACACACAGTAACAACAATATTGATCATGAGGAACAAAAGCAAAATCATCAGTATCAGGGGAACTCAAATTATAACTCTAGAGGACGCGGAGGTGGTCGTTCCAATCGTGGAGGTGGTAGATCTTGGAACAACAGAAACAAACCACAATGCCAAATTTGTTTCAAATTTGGCCACACATCAACTAAGTGCTACTCCCTTAATGGCAAGTTTGACTCCAATCGCTGTCCTCAACAGAACACGGGTAATTCTCACACGTTTCCATCGCAGTTTGGTGCAGGTTCCTTTCAGCAAAATACTGCTCCAATGACTGCCATGCTTGCTGCCTCTGATCTTAATCAAGACAACTGTTGGTACCCTGATTCTGGAGCGACAAATCACCTAACCAATAACTTCAACAATCTTGCAGTCAGCACTGATTATTCTGGGGCAAATCAGATGCAAGTTGGAAACGGTATGGGCCTTCCTATATCTCATCATGGTTACTCTTCCTTTTCCTCTGCAAATCGCTTATTTCATCTTCATAATCTCCTACATGTTCCCCAAATAACCAAGAATCTAATCAGTGTAAGCCAGTTCGCCAAAGACAATTCCGTTTTCTTTGAATTTCACTCTAACTCTTGTTATGTGAAGGACTCCCATACTGGCCAAATTCTTCTCCGAGGACCACTCCATGAAGGGCTGTACCGGTTTGATATCTCTCCACATCATTCCAACTCTCCACTGTCAGCTCCTCCTACTGTGAAGACTCCTAAGTCTCAATGTTTGTTATCCTTGTCCTCTTCTATATCCACTGTAAATACAACTATGAAAGATTCTGTTTTAGATGTTTGGCATAGGCGGCTTGGCCACCCTGCCTTAGCTACTGTTAGAAGCATTGCTAAACTCTGTTCACCCTCTTTTTCTTTGAATAAACATGTGAACTTTTGTAATGCTTGTGCCATTGGGAAGAATCATGCTTTACCTTTTACACCATCGGTTACTCTATATACTGCTCCCTTACAACTTGTGGTAGCTGACGTCTGGGGTCCTTCTCATAAACTTTCTAGAAATGGCTTTCGTTATTATGTCAGTTTTGTAGACGTTTATTCTCGTTATACCTGGATCTATTTTTTACAAGCCAAATCTGATGCTTTTTCAGCATTCTTATCCTTTAAAACCTCAGCTGAAAAGCTCTTAGGTTGTTCTATTCTACGATTACAAACCGATGGGGGAGGTGAGTTTAAAACGTTTACCCCTTTTCTTCAAAAGCATGGCATTGAACATAGGTTCTCTTGCCCTTATACCTCTCAGCAAAATGGGATTGTTGAGCGCAAACATAGACAAATCGTGGATATTGGCCTCACCCTTTTATCACAAGCATCTATGCCACTTGAGTTTTGGGATGACTCCTTCTCTACAGCCACTTATCTCATTAACCGATTACCTTTTTCAGCCCTCAATGGAGTGTGTCCTCTAACCAAGCTCTTCAATGTTCAACCAAACTATCAGTTTCTTAAGATTTTTGGCTGCTGTTGTTTTCCCTGCCTTCGTCCTTACAACCCACACAAACTCAACTTCTGATCTGTACCTTGTACATTTCTGGGATATAGTAATCAACACAAAGGCTATAAATGTTTGTCTCCTGATGGCCGGCTTTATATATCTCGTCATGTTTCTTTTAATGAATTTTCCTTTCCATTTGCCTCTATTTCTTCTACTGTCTGTTCACACAATACATCCTCACATGTCTCCCAGACCTTACCTACCGTGTCTTCATCCATTCCTTCTGTCTCAGATCCTTGCGCATCTACATCTAGGCCCTTGCCCCCCACCGCTCCTCTTGCATCTGATCCCTCTATCTTACAGAACTTGGGTGCTGATGTATTTCCAGCTTCTACAACATCAGCAAGTGATCCTCCAGGGGTGCCTTGTATCTCTACTGATGAGCCTGCTGCAGATATACCTGCTACTAATGCTCCTGCTACAGATGTACCTGGTTTGACCTCTACTATAACACCTACTTATGCTCCTTTTGTGTCCAACACTCACTCCATGGTGACCAGAGGAAAACGTGGTATTTTCAAACCCAAAGCCTTCATTGTTTCTTATGAAGACACTGAACCACCCAATGCTCAAGAGGCACTTAAACATCCTCATTGGAAGAAGGCCATGCAGTTAGAATATGATGCTTTGATGGCTAACAAAACTTGGGATTTAGTCCCATATTCTTCCAATCAAAAAGTGGTGGGGTGTAAATGGGTATTTAAAGTTAAGAGGAACTCTGATGGCTCGATAGCTCGGTATAAAGCCCGACTAGTTGCAAAAGGCTTCCATCAATCAGCTGACATAGATTACTCAGAGACATATGGTCCGGTGGTCAAACCAGTCACATTCGTGTGCTTCTCACCCTAGCCTTAGCTCATAATTGGCCCATTCGCCAAATCGATATAAACAATGCCTTTTTACATGGGGTCTTAACAGAAACTGTGTTTATGGAGCAACCTCTTGGCTTTGAGCAGAATGTAGCTTTTCCCTCGGTCTGCAAGCTTAAAAAGGCACTATATGGATTAAAACAGGCGCCCCGTGCCTGGTTTGAAAGGCTCAGTCAATTTCTTTATACATTGGGCTTTATTTCCTCACGAGTCGATTCCTCTCTTCTCATTAGACAGCGTAAAGGTGAATGTTGCTACATTTTGGTGTATGTGGATGATATCATCATCACTGGCAGCTCGTCTTCTGTAATCTCTAAGCTAATTACTGCTTTACATCGTCAATTTGCCTTGAAAGATCTAGGTCCCTTGAGTTATTTTCTTGGGATTGAGGTCTCATATCCCCCTGCAGGTGGCATCTTTCTCTCTCAGACGAAATATATCCAAGATCTCCTTACCCGGACTCAAATGACAGGAGCAAAAGCTATGACTACTCCCATGATGAGTGGTTCACTTCCTTCTGCCCGTCAAGGTACAAAACTTTCTGATGTGCGTTTCTACCGCAGTGTTGTAGGGGCTTTGCAATATGCCACCTTTACTCGCCCGGAGATCTCTTTCAGTGTGAAGAAGGCATGCCAGTTCATGCATGCCCCTACATCTACACATTGGCAATTAGTCAAGCGTATTTTACGCTACTTGAAAGGTACCCTGTCACATGGTTTGTTACTTTCACCACCAAAAACTCTATCTATCCAAGGCTATGCTGATGCTGATTGGGCCTCGGACCCTGATGACAGAAAGTCGACTTCGGGTTTTTGCATATTTTTTGGAGGTAATCTAGTATCTTGGAGTTCCAAAAAGTAGAGCATCATATCAAGGTCTAGCACAGAGGCGGAATATCGGTCTCTTGCAGCTACTGCTTCCGAATTAATTTGGCTTCACTCTCTCTTTTGTGATTTACGAATTTCTTTGTTACAAAAGCCTATTCTTTGGTGTGACAACCTTAGTGCAATTCACCTTAGTGCCAATCCAATCCTTCATTCTAAGACAAAACATGTGGAGATTGATATATACTTCATCCGTGACTTGGTATTGCAGAAACGCATCTTGGTTCATCATCTTCCAGCCACAGAACAGATTGCATATGTTTTAACGAAGCCTTTATCAGTCGCTGGATTCCTTCACCTCTCACACAAGCTCAATGTTCGTGATCCACTGTCCATTGGCTTGAGGGGGGTGTAAAGACAGCTCATTGAGTGTGTTGTGCACGTGCTCTAAATATCAGTTTATCTTTCTGTTTATGGTAGTTATGAGAGTGTATTCTGGTGTGTTTATTCATACAGAAAAATATGGTTTACAGGAGTTTTTCTCCCTCCATAAATATCTTGTTCACTGTATTCAAGATTGAATAATATGAATGAATGGAAGGGTTTCTCCGGTATCTTCTTGGTGAATTTTCTTTAATTTGTCATTGAGTGGAACAAAAAGCCAAGTTGTGAGGATTTATGCCTAGACAAACATCATATCATTGTGGAGATATAGGTGGAGTGTCGTTGGTTACCAACCATGCCTTTATTATTCTAAATGTATCTCTTTGATTAAAAATGAATATGCACTTAGTTGTTCCCTTATCATGGGTGAGATTTCTATTTCAATCATAACTAGGGTAGAGGTGGTTAGTGAGAAAAAAGGAAAAAAAAAAAAGAATTTTAGCTTTCGTTCGATAACAATTTGATTTCTTTGTTTTTAAAAATTAAGCTTACAAGCACTACTCTCACCAATGACAATGAGTTCTTCATTTTATTATCTACTTTGTACACGTGTTTTCAAAATCCAAACCATGTTTTGAAAACTAAATAAAAAATTATAGTTTTTAAAAACTTGATTTTTTTTGTTTTTTTGTTTTTTTTTTAGAATTTAACTAGAATTCAAATAATGCTTATTTTAAGAAATAAATATGAAAACTATGATAAAGAAATAGGGAGAAATTAACCAAATTTTCAAAAACCAAAAATAAAATATCAAATGGTTAGAATGACACGAAATTTCAACATTTCAAACAAAATCACTCTATATATTGTTGGTACATACCTCAACCTTTCAAGCTAAAGATAAAATAAGTTTGTTCATTATTGGATTTGCAGTTATTTGTATCTCAAATTGCCATGTTATTCCCTTTTTCTTTTTCTTTTTGATAATAAAATTGTCATATGTATAATATTTGGGGTGGAAAGATTCAAACCTTTAACATTTTAGGGTGTGTTTGGTTTAACTTTTCAAGTGTTTAATTTTGAAAATAAATCATTTTGAAAAAATTTATAGTGTTTGGCAACCACTAAAAATGACTTATTAGAAAATGAGATTGATAAATAAACCATTTTGAGAGAAACCCTTGAAACCAACTTTTTTAAAAATAGTCTTTAATATACAATAACTTGTGTATAAAAACACCTATTTGGAAATGCAACCAAACATATGAGTGTTTAAATTCTAAACATTATTTATACAAAATATTTTTTAAAAAATCCATTCTTGAAAAACACTTAAATTAGAATGTATTCCAAACGGATCTTTAGTCGAAGATACATACCAGTTACCAAATTGTCATGTTACTCTTGGCTTATGAGCTTTCATGAGAAAACTTTTATCTAAAGGAATAACGATACTCTTGTTATTTATTTATTTGAAAATGATACTCTTGTTATTTTAGGAGTAAATAATCCCATAATGGCCTTCCGTCCAAGGACCAAGTACTTTTTATTCTTGATCTTTCACATTCATTATATTCGAGTTCTTATTATTATTATTATTTTTAGATTATTATATTTTTTGTCTCGTACTTCCATAAATATTTATTTTGATTCTTATATACTAATTGGTCATTGTTACGAATTTGCACCTACTTTTAGGTTTAAAAGTTTCAATTTACTTTCTTAATTCGATTAATTAACCAAATTTTTTTTTCTATTGTTCCTAAAATAGGAACAACATTTTATTTTATTTTATTTTATTTTATTTTATTTTATTTTATTTATTTATTTATTTAATATGACAGTGAATTGGTGTTATTTATTTGAATGACTATGCTGATTGAGATTGCATTATTAAGGTTTAAGGATCGAGTACAAGGTTATTTAAAAAAAAAAAAAAGGATCGAGTACAAGGTAGAAAAGAATTTTTTTTGGATATTGTCTTTTTTTTGGGGTAAATAAAAATTTAGGGTTGATTCGTGAAATTTAACCCATTCATTTGAAACAATTTTTTTTTTGGGGGGGGGGGGGAAGAAAACGATATAGAAATTATTTTTGATGTTCAACCAATTTATACAATTTATAGATGTCAAATTATTGGAAAAAGAAAACGAACAATTGATGTACAAGAATAGTTTAGGAATGATTATTATAAAGTAACATCAAATTGAAACTAAATTACCTAAACCAAATAGTAGTTTAATTAAAGCTAGTAAAACTATAACAGCTAAATTAAAACGACTAAGGTCTAATTACAAGTTTAGTCCTTGAGTTTTCAGATTTGTGTCAATTTGGTCCTTGAATTTTAAAAAGTGTCAAATAGGTCATTCAACTTCGATTTTCTATCCAATAGATCCCTCAACTTTCAATTTCATATCTAATAAGTTTTTGACACATATTCAACATTTTTTAAAAAAAAATTCAAAAACCTACTAGATACAAAATTGGAAGTTTAGGATCTCAATAGACATAAAATTCAATTTTATATCTAATTGATTGATTCATTTTTAAAAATTTTGAATATGTCAAGACCTATTAGGTATAAAATTGAAAGTTCGAAGATCTATTAGAAGTCTAACGATTGGGAATCTATCAAACATAAAATTGAAAATTCAAGAACGTATTAGACACTTTTAAAGTTCAAGCACCAAATTGATACAATCTTAAAAGTTCTGGAATTTGAACTTGTAATTTAACCTAAAATTAAATTATATAGCGTAAATACATGGTTTTTTTTTTTCTTTTTGAGAGGCCTAAATACATGTATTATATTCAACATATATAAACTCGGAGATTACCTATTCAACTTGACATCGGACTAAGTGCAAATCTAAGCAAGATTTTTATTAAGAAAATTTAGCTGACCGAATTAGCTTGTATAGAAAGATGAAAAGTCAACACAAAATACTTAAAAAAAAAAAGAAAACAAAAAAGAAAAGAAATACGAAACCATTTAAATCTTTAAACAACAAGAAAATAACAACAATAATTCTGAATATATTGACAATATAAAAAAATTACAAGTTTAGTCGAACTTTCATGGTTGTGTCAACTTGGTACTTGAACTTTAAAAAATGTCTAATAAATCCTTGAATTTTCAATTTTGTGTCTAATAGGTCCTTAACTTTAAAAATAAATAATAAGTTCCTGAACTTTCAATTTTACGTCTAATAATTCTTTGATCTATTCGAGTTTTTTTTTTTTAAAAAAATTAACCAATCTATTAGATATAAAATTGAATTTTATATCTATTGGAATCCTAAACATCCAATTTTATATCTATTGGAATCCTAAACATCCAATTTTATATCTATAGGCTCGTGAATTTTAAAAAACGTCAAATTAATCAATGGCTTATTAGATAAAAAAAATTGAAAGTTGAGAGACCTATTCGACACAAAAGTGAAAGTTTAAGGACTCATTAGGATACTTATTAAAATTCAGAGACTTATTGGACATAAAATTTAAAGTCTGAGGACTTATTTAAAACTTTTTAAAGTTCAGGGACTAAATTGACACAATCCTAAAAGTTCTAAAACTAAACTTATAATTGAACTTACAAAAATGGTTTAAAATCACTTTTGGTCTTTGAACTTTCATGAAAGCAACAATTTAGCCCTTGAACTTTGATTTGTAACGATTTAGTCCATGTAATTTCAATTTTGTAACAATTTAGTCCCTAAACTTTAATAAGTAACAATTTAGTCCTTGTACTTTCAAATTTGTAACAATTTAGTCCCTATCATGAAAAAATAATGTAAAGATTTAATGAAATTTCTTACCTAGATAGATTAATAAACTAATTTTGGACCCAATATTTTAATAAGCTACAAAGTTTAATCATTAAATAATAAAAACGGACATTTAATTTTGATGATTTTTTTGTGACAAAATTGTTGCAAATTTAAAAGTATATGGACTAAATTGTTACAAATTTGAAAATATAGAGACTAAATTGTTACAAAATTGAAAGCATAGGGACTAAATTGTTACAAATTAAAGTTGAAGGACTAAATTGTTACTTTCATGAAAGTTTAGGGACTAAAAGTGATTTTTAACCCAAAAATATATATATATATATATATATATATATATATAAATTTTGTTTTGAAAATCATAAATATGTTTCGAAAATAAATTGGGATAAAGATGGAATTGTTTGGAGAAGATGTACGTGTCACAGAAAACCCGTGAAATGTTTTTTTGTAGGGCAATTAATGTATCCGTCTGAGACAGAACAGAATCTACACCGTACAGATTCGGCAGCTTAACTGTCATCAACTACTAGACGGCGTCGTTTAACGCCGTCTGCTCTTATTGGGCGGAACTGAAATGCGTGTATTAATTATAGTTAATAAGTTTCCCGCCACCGGAAAGAAAAAACATTATTTTAAATAGAGAAATTAAATGTAGATGTCAGAGAAGCGAACAGAATAAGTTTGGTATTTTTGGAAATTATTGGGAGACAGAGCGCTCAAAAGAAGCTCCAACTGGCGACCTGTGGGGCCCTCTCTTTCTTACGTCACGTCCCCGAAAACGATGGAAGGAACCCCCCTTTGCCCTGGTCAAAGTACCCCCCAAGACTTGCAATGATTTTTTTTAAAAAAAAAACAATTATTAATTGATAAACAATAATAATAATGCCTGTTTTTTAATTTTTTTTTTTTTTTTTGTTTTAAAACGATTTTTGAAGACATTTTTCATTAAATTTATACATGAAACATGATGTCTTTGCATGTGTTTTATTATTTTTTTCACGTATATATTCAAATATGTTCACATAAGAAATAACACGCTATTTTCAGTCTATGAATTTAACGAAAAAATGTCATCAAATATTGTTTTGAAACAAAATTCAAATTTTAAGAACTAAAATGAAGCTTTTGAAAGTTCAGGGATATAGTTAGAACAAATCACACAACTCAGAGATATTTTTTATATAATTT
Organism: Luffa acutangula; assembly: GCA_036850905.1. NCBI lineage: Eukaryota > Viridiplantae > Streptophyta > Magnoliopsida > Cucurbitales > Cucurbitaceae > Luffa > Luffa acutangula. The sequence continues at coordinate 9,051,685 of CM072099.1, read as the reverse complement.
AACCATATTATTACATGAATTCTAAAGACTGATATGACTATTTTCGCAAAAAAGAGAGAAAAGAAAAAGTAAAAGATGAGATGATCTCATGCCATAAATGATTAAATTTATATATGTGATTTCAAATAAATCCATCTTGGGTTCCATCAAATTGAAATGGCATAATATTGAAAATCAGCCGTGAAATTTCATTCTTTTAAAAATTTAAGATATTAATTCAAATTTATTTTAATAACAGAACGTAATGAAGAGAAAAAAGATTTCTCATAACATATATGTGTGGAAGCACCTGAATCAAGAACCCAAAAGAATTCACGGTAAGAGTAAGAGATGAACAGATACCTGCAACATGAGAAGTTGTAGCAGTGCATGTTCGACTCTGTATTAGCCTTTGTCTTCGTCAAATGAGATTGGAGAACACTCAAACAAGCTAATTTGACACTCCTCAGCAGTTAATGAAGACTGTCAGGCGAGTTGGTAGAAGTAGAATCATATTTAGGTGAATTATTTGCTTTCTGGTTGCGATAGCCAGGTGGATAACCGTGATTCTTGTAACACATGTCAACCGTGTGTCCTAGGATGTTACAGTGAGTATAAAGAGGACGTTCTTTCTTCTTGAAAGATCTAGACTGAGGTTGAGTATTGGAAGAATTTGAAGACTAATTCTTAACCAATAAAGTTCTGCTAGTGGTGGCAGCAGGGGGTCAGAAGTATAGCAGAAGAGCGTTGTTCGACTTCTTAAGCAACAAGTGAAAAAACCTTCTGATTAGATGGCTCATGCTCCATAAGAAGCAATTGAGTCTGAATTTGGGCAAAAGGCTTGTTTAGTCCCATCAGGAATGTCATCACATACTCAGTCTGGAAATAATTAAGCAAATCTTTAACACCACTGCATGAGCAAAGTCCACAAGAACATACCGGTCGATAGGAAGCAAGTTCATTCCATAGGGTTTTCGGTTTTGCAAAATACACTGTTATAGTACTCTAATCTTGAACAAGATTAGAAATCTCACGCCGTAATTGAAAAACTCGCGGTCGATTTTTACGCTGATAGCATTGCTGAAGATCGAGCCAAAATTCTCGTGCAGAATCGAAAAAATTGATGCTAGTAGAGATTTTCCTTTGATAGAACATTCAAGATCCATGCCTTAACGATGATATTGTAGACAATCCAAGATTTCGCCAAAGTTCCAATTGGTTAGGGAAGAGTTCCATCAACAAATCCCAGTTTATTCTTGACAGTGAGCCCAAGGATCATAGCTTGACTCCAGGAAGTGTAGTTCGTCTCCATGAGAGGATTAAAGACGACTAAAACTAAACTGGTACTGTCAGAATGATCCAAAAAATAGGGATTTTCATAGAGATCATCAACAATCGATTGGCCTTGTCGGCTGATTTGAAGAAGAAGATGGAACTATAGAATTGATTTCTGTCATCGAGGATGATCTTGAGAAGCCAAACGAAAGAGAAAAACACGCGCGAAAAAACTAGAGAAAAAGGTAGGAGAATGGATTTCAACTGATACCATATTAGAACAGAAGGTAAATAAAACCTTTCTTGATATTATTGAATTTACAATTAATGAAATACAAATTATTAATAAATATATTATTTTTTGTTTGAAGAAAAATCTCACCTTCCAAATTGAGTATCTACTACTTGATAACGATATCTATTAAGTCCGTAAAATTCCAAGAATTTCAATTTCTTTACTTAACTTTTTTGAAAGAAAGAAAAGTTCATTACAAATCAAAAGAAATGATCTTTTGAACTACATAACTATAGTTATTAGTTTTTACCAAGATGGAAATTAAAGAGCTCGTGTATAATATAGTTTTGCTTTGAACTATAGTTATTTTAGTTATATTCTTGATTTATGAATTTTAATTCTAATTAAAGATATCTTATTGTTAACCAAATCTATTTAAATGTTGACGTGATAAGCATATTGAAATTAAAATGAAGATATTACAATGAATTAATACAAAATAGTAAGTTAAATAGAATAGAAGCATACATGAAAATAATAGTTTTTATTGTATATTCATCTACTATTTTTTTTTCAAGCTTTTCCATCCTTTTATGTTTTTTTTTTCCGATGTCGCCATCCTTTTATGTTAAGAGAGCTCATTAAATGTGTTTTAATTATGGTTATATTTTAGTTTTTTCATAGTTAATGATGTTATTGTTGACTGTATTTTTTTAAACTAATTATTATATTTGACAGATAAATATATGAAAATAGAGCCACCGTACTGTGATTGGATTGATTCCATGTATAAAAGAAATATTTCTTTCTTTTTTCAAAAAAAAAAAAAAAAAAAAAGAATATTTCTTCTTATCGCATTTTTTTTTTTTTTTTAATAAAAACAGAGCTCATGTATTACTTAGAAGAGTTAAAAGGAACATACAAATGACTTTCCATGAGTGTCATCCGTTCCATCCACTCAGGAAAAGCACCTAACCATAAGCATGGAGGTGCCGAATAGCCTTCTTATCGCTTTCTTTCCTAGATTTCTTTCACCTAACTTATGATATTTCAAAAAAAACAAAAAATAGTCTGCTAAAATTCATACGAAAATTTAATTTAAAATTTGAAATTTGTTTGATAAATACGTTTATGAAAATTCTCTTAACGATTTTAGAATGAAAACTCATCACATAGCAAAATTGTAACGATTTTTTTTAGTCTATTTAAAATTAAGATTGAAATATTAATAAAATTGAAAGTTTAAAATAAAAATGAATACAGTCAGTTGCAAAAAGCTTTTTCTTCAACATCAAAAGAAAGAGAGAGAAATATGAAAATCTCTAGTACTATGGTAGTATTTCCATACTACCTTCATTCATTGTTTGTAATGAAAGAAATTTTTAAAAATAGTGTGGGACCCTGGAATAAAAATATTATATCATTAAATAACGTGTGAAATACTGAATGGAAGGAGTATATTCTCTAGTAATACTCGAAATTTTTTCGAGATATGCTTGGTTTAACGTGAGCGTGCAATCACTTTTTTTTTTTTTTTTTAGAAAATAAAGATTCATTTTAATTGAATTTCGACATATCTTTGCATTTGGTACCGTGTTTGAAGGATCTTCTGACCTGACATAGACATTCCCCCACTTTTTCCTCTTCTGATTTAATCATAATTGAAAGTAGGTTAAAAAACACTTTTCCTTTCTAAACCTTCCTATAAATAACCATTAAAATATTGAATTTTAGTTGGTAACCACAATCTAGTTTTTTTATTTTTATTTTTTTTAAAATTATAACAATTTAGTACTTATAATTGTAGTTATTGTATTTTAAAAAAATAAAATAATAATAATAATAATAAAATAATAATAATAGTTTTGGTACTTTAACTATTAGTTGTTTTATTATTTGGTGATTTAGACCAAATAACGTTGTAGTTTATAAACATATTAGGTCCCTAATTAATTTATTGATTTAACTATATTAGAAATCTCATTAAATCTTAATGATATTTTTTATGATGGAGACTAAATGGTTACAAATGTTAAACTACAGAGACTAATTAGTCGTTGCATATTAAAGATCAACGACCAAATCGTTACAAAATTAAGAATATGGGAGCTTAATCGTTACAAATAAAAGTTCAGGAATTAAATATATTGTTACTTTCGTGAAAATTTAGAGAACAAAAGTTATTTTTTACCGTCTAATTTAATCTCTATGAATCTATACTACTTAATCACAATAAATTTTGGATTAAATACAAGTTTAACTCTAAACTATCAAATTTATGTATAATAAGTTTTCAACTTTAAGAAATGTTTAATAGGTTTGTAAAGTTTTGATCTTCTGTTTAATAAGATTCCAAACTTTAATGATTTTTAAAAGTGTTGATAGATCTTTGAACTTTAAATCTCGTGTCTAATAGATTTTTTAATTTAACAAAAAATATGAAAAATAGGTCAATAACCTATTAGATATAAAATTAAATGGTCAAATACCTATATTAGTTATACAAATTGAAATAAGATCTATTAGAAACTTTTAAAAGTTTAATGTAGACATACTTCTAAAAAAAATTGTTATAGGTAATTTTGGACCACTTCGAGATGTAAGGAGCCGACAAGAACAGTACAACACCAATTCAAGAACACGACCAGGAAGCGGACCCCGGAGGAGAGGCAGACCAAAAGGAATTGGGCCAAGGCCTAATACCATGGCCTCGACCTCGACCTCGACCCACTTCGGTGGATCGAGTCCTCTCTCCTCTGCTCGGTCCCTAGTGTCCTGGTCTAGCCCAATTCAACTTGGTTAAGCCCGAATCTGTCTTCGGACGTCTAGAAATCCTAAAACAAGAAAATGCATATAAACCCTTCTCCATCATTGAAGAGGGGATCCCAAAAACTAATTATTCAGACCCTCTTCTCTCGTTCTCTTATTTGCTTCCCATCTATCTCCTTGCTGACTTAAGCATCAGAGGCGGTGTGGCAAGCACCACACCGGTGTGCAGTCTCTACTGGTTTTGCAGGTCACGTCTTTCTCAATCTCTACAAATTCACTGTTGGTGTCACGTGAAGGTCAGGTGAGTCTTCTGTCCGAATTTTGACATCAACAAAAATAGTAAACATAAACTTGAACGTTCAAGAATAAATTCTAGGCTACATATGTTGACCGATCTCTACTCTATTTAGGCAATTCTCAATTTAATTTTTTTTTAATTCTTAATTTTACTTATAACGTATAAAAAATTAACCATTAAGTCATTCCATAAAAAATAATATTATTTGTTAAAAAAAATTAATGTATCATTCAATAATTTATAAAATATTAATAAAAAAAAAAGGCTAAAATGCATTTATATACGAAAAGTATTAGATAACTAACATGGTTTTCTTTTTAGTTCTGATGCGCATTTTGCTTACCGCAAGTGTACGGGTCAAGTAATAATATAGTGTTTTCGTGTAAAACGAGTGTCGTCCTCTGGATTGGTTTTCTAGCAAATTAAGTATCGCGAATACTTTTGTTCAATTTTATTTAGGGAGCAAAACTCAATGATAAAGATAAATCTAAAGACAAAAAACATAAAATAAAAGTGGAGACTCAAATGGAAAGATTCTTAGGGAATTGATTTCATTGTTGAGATTGAGGATAAATTAATGGGATGAATTTAACATGCCATTATTCTACCAAGTCTAGGAACCTTTTATCACAACTATCTCTCCCGAGCATAATTGATTCTCATGCATGCAATCAACTTGATATCCCTATCTAAGTTCATTAACATGCAAGGCTTTGAGTTTAGTTCTTCAAGCAACTTCTAAAGTTATTCCAAATCCCGTCACAAACTTAGAATTTCTACTTTAGTCATGCAATTAAATAAAGTAAGTCTTAGGCCAAATCCCCTCTCCCGAGCAAGATTCAACACTCAAATCATTCAACTAGTGATCAAGTAATTGAAAGCATTTAACCATAATTGCATAGGTAAAATAAATGCATATTCATACCACAAATCAATCCAACAAACTAAAACAACTACATCAATCCCTAAGACAAACAACTAGCAATTCATAGTCTTTAAACTACAAACACTAATTGAAAGAAAAGCCATAAAAACTACAAAAGGTAAGGGAAAGAGAAAGGAAATCTCGAATCTGTCGAAATCGGCACGTCCCCGTCACGATCTCCACGTCTTCTCGCTTGATTCCCGCTCCTTGGCCTTGCTTTACCTCCCACCAAAGGTCTCTAGTCGAAATTAGGGCTAAAATCTAATCAATTGGGCTCCCCTTGGCCGTAGCATGAAAAGAAGATTATATAGAAAATCTGCCGATAGTGTCGAGACGCTACAGACAGCATCGCGACGCTGTCGCGATCCGCAATTTTGGAAAATTTGTCTATAGCGTCGCGACGATGGTCCTAGCGTCGTGACACTATGATTTTTTTTTTTTTTTTTTTTAAGATTGAAAACTCCATTTGACTCCAATTGCTGAATTAAGCTTCAAACACATACTTCCTACAAATAAAACATAAAAATGAATAAATTTGGGCAAATAATTGTAAAAGACTAGCTTAATTAATCAGAGAAAAATAGCTAGCTATGCTCGCTATCAAGTTCAACATAGGGATGAAGGATCAAACCATCAGATTTTGGGATGGTAATTAACGTCTTATCTATTAAACTATATTTTTGGATTCACGACTAAAATATGGTTAAAAAGTTTAGAGATAAATATGACAAAATAAGACCAAAGTTCATATTCTAAATAGGTGTACTAATGGAGAGGACTTATTAGTGGAAATTAAATCATTCAAAGAAAAGTAAATGTGTACATCTACATCCACGTAGAGTAAGGTAGATTTGAAAATCAACCATGAGGTAGACATAAAGTGTAGAGCTGCTTCCATGAGAAGCATTTGAATTTGCATTTATTTTTGCTACTAAAGAAATCTTTTCTTCCTTTATACTTTATTATTATTATTATTATCGTAGCAAAACCTTAACCTTAATTAAAAGGAGAAAGATGTATAAAATATAAATATGAACAATTACCTTTGCTCATGAAAGATTTTTAGATGAAACAAAAACAAAATTACAAGAGATTGTGTATAAAGTGGATAATATCATACTATTACAGAAGATTGGTTGTCCTTAATACAAGTAAATTAGTCTTTTTTCCTCATGTCTAGAAAAACTCTAGGAAAAATATTCTAAAATATTTTAGATGAACAAAAATGATTTTGTGACTTCGGTTAGGTTAGAGACGTCATCTTTTAACATATTGATTACTTTCAAAATATTGATTCTAACCTAATGGAGAACCATAAAATCTTGAAAGTTAGCCAAATCAAAATTTAAAAGTCTTAAAAGGGGTATTTATTATAAATCTATTTCTTTTAATAATATCTCTCTCTTTCTTTTTTTTTTTCTTTTTCTTTCCTTTTTTTTTTTGACACAAATAATAGCTCTCTTTATTGCCCTAATTTATATTCTATCAAAATCATGTTACATTAATCATGTTTTGATTCTTCTCAAAAAAAAAAAAATCATGTTTTTTTCATGGATTGAATTTTTCTCTTAAATTGGTTATTGCTTTGGTGGCAGTGTAGTGGTGTTTGACATTTGAAATAATTATGACACTCTCATAATTACAGATTTATTTACTGATTATTAATGATTTTCATACCATTTGTTAAGGAAAAATCTAATTTATTGCCTCCCCCTATGAATTTAGATGGTGGGAAGAACACGTCAATTCAAGTTTTTTTTCCCTTTTAATAATAAACATCAATTCAAAGTTTTTTTTTCTTCCTTTCTACCGTGATTCAAATATTTAAACTCATAAACTTTTATTGGATTAAAGACATATAAAATTTCAATTAAGAGATCAAAGATTTAAACTCAAATACTTTGAGTCCGTTTAGAATATGTTGATGGTCGATTTTGGCCAGAGGATCTCACCTGACCTTCACGTGCCACCAACGGTAAATTTGTAGTTGAGGGGGGAAGACGTGGCCTGCAAGACAGTAAACCTGCACACCGGTGTGGTGCTCGCCACACCGGCTCCGAAGCTTAAGTCAGCAAACAGAACGGTAGGGCGTGGAAAAGTAAGAGCAAGAGGAGAAAGTACAGAGTTCGAGAGTAGAATTTAGGGATAGAATTCGGGATCCCCTCTTCAGTGGCGAAGAGGGATATAAATATCTGTTATTCCTCCTAGCCTTTTTAGGGTTTCGGAGGCGTTTTAGGTCAAACCAGGCGAAACCGGGACATCCAAAGGCGGTGGGGACCAGACGGGATCAAACGGGCTCGGCCCGCACGGGCGGGCCGAGGGGGGGGCGCGGCCCCGGGCCGGGGCCGACCATATGCTCAGCCTCGGCCATGGGCCGAGGCCGAGCAGGGGGTCGGGCCGAAAACCCGACCCCTTCGGTCTTGGCCCGTCCCATTTGCCGGTTTTGCCTCATTGGTCCATCTTTCAGCCCGATTTCTCCCCGGTTGTCCTCGTCAGCTCCTTGTGTATCGGGGTGGTCCAAAATTGCCTATAACAGAATACATTTTAATTTAAATGTTTTTCAAGAATGCATTTTTTTTAAAAAAAAAATTGTATAAAAATTGTTTAGAATTTAAACACTCATATGTTTGGTTGCATTTCCTCACAAATGTTTTTCTACACAAGTTATTGTTTACTTAAGAAGTCTTTTTTAAAAATTTGGTTTCAAGTGTTTCTCTCAAAATGATTTATTTATCAATCTCATTTTCTAATAAGTCATTTTTAGTGGTTGTCAAACACTAGAAATTTTTTTAAATTGATTTATTCAAAATTAAACACTTGAAAAGTTAAAAACCAATCACACTCTTTATTGAACTAATTTTTTTTTTTTTTTTTATGAGATAATTCAAACACTAATAATACAAGAGGAGACATATCTCTACCACTAAATGGAATTGGAGTAGTAGTTTCACTAAATATGATAGGAGTATACGCAAAAGAAACATGCATGCATTAGAAAAGGGAGAAACTCATTACATCACAAAAATATATAAATGCAAAGTAACGTTAAAGTGAAGTTACAAAATTTGTCTCAATCAGCTTAATTTCATTTTCCTCTCTATAATCTTAAAAGTTCTAATTTAGTTCTCATGTGTTTTGGTTTTGGGTTTTAATTCAGTCAGGACTAAAGTTCAACTTTAATCCTATAGTCCGAATAAATCTCTTAAATCCTCTAGATCATACCATCTTCATTCTTCACCTACGTCTTAAACATCTCCATTCATTTTCTTTTATATTTTTACTAAATCCTAAACATTAATCTAATCAACTAGATACAATCAACAAAATAGAAAACATCAACTTATTAACTGTAGATAAGAAAAATATCACGTATTCAATGTTGATGCCAAAATTTGGCCAAGGGACTCACCTGACCTTCAGGTGACATCAACGGTAAATTTATTTGAATGGGAAAGTCGTGGTCTGCAAAACAAGAGAAAACTAAGCACCGACGTGGTGCACGCCACACCGACTCTGATGCTTAAGTCAGAAAAACGGAAGTAGGAGGGCTAGAGAGTAAGAGAAGAGAGTAGCGAGTTCGGGTCTCCTTCTTCAGTGGCGAAGAGGGGTATAAATACCTGCTCGGGCTCCTAGGGTTTGGAGGCGTTTTGGGACGAAGCAGGCTGGACGGAGACGGCTGGAGGCGGTAGGGGCCGAGCGGAGGCAAACGGACTCGGCCTCGGCCCAGGCCGAGGCCGAGCATACGGGTCGGGCCACGTTGGGCTGGTCTTCCTCTGGGTCGTCTCCTGGTCCTATCTCCGCTCGGTTGTCATCGTCAGCTCCTTGTACACAATAATGGTGGTCCAAAATTACCTATAACATTCAATATGGTAAAAACTCGACCATGGTAAAGTTTGAAAAAGATTACAAGATACCAAAATAAAACTTTTGAAATAAAAAATATGAAAATTTGTAAATATAATATGATTTGAATGAAAATATAGTGTTTTTAGTACATCAACATTTATGAGTGAGAATTTGAATCTCCGATCTCTTAATCGAAGATACATATCAATTATTGTTGAGTTATGTTTGCTTTGACTTAATGAAAGAATAGTTAGATTGAGAAGATCATTTCTTAGCGTGGAAGGTTGACGACGTCAGATGCGCGTTATAGAGAGAGAAAGAGAGAGGGGGGATGTGGGTGTGGTGAGTTGAGTGACAGACATCTCGGAGGATGTGGGTCTTGTCGGCTGCTCACCTTCCACATTCTTCTTTTTACACACACCAAAATTAGATACAATTATTTAAAAAAAAAAAAAAAATTTGATACAATTTTTTTTTAATTATATAATAAATCCACTATTTCTTATTTTACCAAATATCTTTTTTCTTTTCTCGGATAAGACGTGTCTTACTTTTTTTTCTTTAAGGACCAATATTTGATCTCTCACTCATTACTCTTACTCCACAATTATTCAACTAAAAAATAATATCTTGTTTTAGTTCAATAATATTTAAGACGAGAGATTTAAACTTTTGACCTTAATCTAAACTTTTGATTTATACAAAATACATTTGAAGTTTGCAATTGGTTTTAATTTTATTTATTGAATTTTGACCATTTTGACTTTGAACCTTGAAGCTTTGAGATTGTTTCAAAAAGTAGATTTGGAGAGGGTGTTTTATTATTATTATTATCAAAATGATGGATGATTGACGTGTCGACTCATGTGTAAAACTTGAAAGACATAAGTGACATCAATTACAATATTATTCACATAATTTGAAGTGAAAACTTACGCGTAAATATTGATTTTGTGAATAATATATTTTAAATGGTCTTAACAATACATTTTGAGTGGAAATGAAGAGTAACAATAATTTTATTTTATTTTTTTTGGACAACATGTGGTGGTGGGGGATTTAAACCATAGACCTCTTGGTCATTAGTACAAACTTTATGTTAGTTGAACTATGCTCATGTTGACAATAATAACCTTTATTGTTGAAATTGAATTGTAATTTATATCATGTTCACCTCTTAATTTTTCATTCAAATCATATTATATTTACAAATTTTCATTCAAATTTTTTGAAAAGTATTAAATTCTTTATCTAACCTTAAACTTTGAAAAGTGGTTTGAGAGTTAAATTCTTTATCTAACCTTAAACTATCATATGATAGTTTTCATTCAAAAATCGTTAAAAAATAATGTATTTTCATATATGTTTGATGACTTATAAACATGTGTGTATCACAATAATTTGATAACATTTTAGATAAAAACAACTTTCAAACTAAATTTTTGTCGAAACTTATGAATTTTGACAAAGTTATTCAACATCTTAGTTATATATATATATATATAACTATTAACTTGTGTATTATTCAAACTTAATTTTATAAAAAACTTGATTTCATTTAAATTAATGAGTTTGTAGAGATATTTTTACATTGCTTTTTGGTGCTTATATCTCACTTCGCTCTTGTCATGGAGAAAAGGCTTTGTGCTATTAAGCCTAATATACGTTCATACTATTTTGTTGCATTATGATGTATAGGTTTAAATGAATTGTAAGAAAAAACCCAATACAAATCGAATAAAAGCAGTAGTAGAATTAGCAAAGCGAAGAAGATAAGACACAAATAATTATAGTGGTTTATTGCATATATACCATTAATGATCGTCAAGGAAAAAAATAATCAGAACAATTACATTGAAAGAGCCCTTAGCTTTATAATATGAGCTTTCCTATGCCTACCTGCACTAAAAAAGAGATTATTTGAAGTCTCTATCACCGACGACTCTCTTTATCACTCTATTTACTATTCTCTCAGGCACTCACACACTTTGTACACAAGAGAACTCCTTCTTCTATCTTATGTGATTCCTCTATCAAACTTATCCAAAATTGACAACTGATTTTACTTTTCCCAGCATCACAATAAAATGTTGATACTTACATTGACCATACGATTGAATATAGCTAAGTCTTACAAAAGCATCATTCAACTCATTCACATGTAAAAGATTATATTACCCTTCAAGATTTTTTTAATGAAACCCTTCAAGAATTAGTCACAATTTTACCTGAATAGATTTAATTAATCCACATGATTATCTGAGTAAACATACCACATAGTTATATATATAAAAAATTTAACATTGTTAATTATATTATTGAAAAAGAATAAAAATGTGATATTATAGTGTTTAATACTACATGTTATAGGTAATTTTGGACCACCCCGATATACAAGGAGCTGACGAGGACAACCGGGGAGGAATCGGGCTGAAAGATGGACCAAGGGGGCAAAACCGGCAAGTGAGACGGGCCAAGACCGAAGGGGTCGGGTTTTAGGCCCGACCCCCTACTCGGCCTCGGCCCATGGCCGAGGCCGAGCCCGTTCGGTCTCGTCTGGTCCCCACCACCTCTGGATGCCCCGGTTTCGCCTGGTTTGACCTAAAACGCCTCCGAAACCCTAAAAAGGCTAGGAGGATGAACAGGTATTTATATCCCTCTTCGCCACTGAAGAGGGGATCCCGAATTCTATCCCTAAACTCTACTCTCTATTCTCTGTTTTCTCCTCTTGCTCTTACTTTTCCACACCCTACCGTTCTGTTTGCTGACTTAAGCATCGGAGCCGGTGTGGCGAGCACCACACCGGTGTGCAGGTTTACTGTCTTGCAGGCCACGTCTTCCCCCCTCATCTACAAATTTACCGTAATTTACCGTTGGTGGCACGTGAAGGTCAGGTGAGATCCTCTGGCCAAAATCGACCATCAACACTACAATAATTAATTGTATTTACAATAGTGCATATAGAGACATCTGAAGAGATTGAAAAAAGGATTTGCAACAAGAAAATGTGTCATGTACGATAATAAATGTCAAAGGCCCTAACATACTTTATGAAGAGACGTTTGCTAGAAAGCCGAATTGGTAGAACCGTAGAAGATGGTAGTTGAATCAAACTATCATCTGATGATTAAAAATTGGCTAAATCGATCATATCCCTTCTCTTATTCTATCGTTATGGGCCTACTAATCCAAGATTTTGGAACTTTTTGGCAACGGACTTTGATGCTTTTTCTCTTTGTTTTAATTTTGTTGTTTTACTCTTTACTCTTCAGCTTTGTCAAGTTGGACTTGTGCTATTTTCCAATGATTTTTTTTTAAAAAATTAAAAGCAGTAATTAAATATTAAAAAAAATATATTAAAGGAAAAGAAAATCTATTTAGGGTTTGCTAAATGGGACAATTTTTATTAATATTATAATTTTTAAAACTTATTATTAGAATATAGCCGTTTTCAAACTTATTATTTAAATATTGTTGTTTTAATTTTTTAGGGGTAGGTCGTCTCTTCAAGAGACGACCATGACCCACGTGTCTGCATGTCGTATCTTGAAGAGACGACATGCAGATGTGGCAATAATTTAAAAAAAAAATATTCATGAAGGTCGTCTCTTCAAGAGACGACCTCCACGTTTTTATAACACAATATTAAAGGTTGGTAAGGTGGTCAGAGGTGTAGTTTTTCATCTTGTGTGCTAGAGTTCGATCCCCAGTAGTTGCATTTTTTTTATATATTTTTATTTTTGAAATTTAATTTCAAGTAGAAATTGCACAATTTTTTTTTGTATATTTTTATTTTTGAAATTTAATGTTGAAACTGCACATTTTTTTTGTATATTTTTATTTTTGAAATTTAATTTAATGTTGAAACTGCACACTTTTTTGTATATTTTTATTTTTGAAATTTAATGTTGAAACTGCACATTTTTTTTGTATATTTTTATTTTTGAAATTTAATTTAATGTTGAAACTGCACACTTTTTTGTATATTTTTATTTTTGAAATTTAATTTAAGGTAGAAATTGCACATTTTTTGTATATTTTTATTTTTTAAATTTAATTTAATGTAGAAATTGCACATTTTTTTGTATATTTTTATTTTTGAAATTTAATTTAATGTAGAAATTGCACATTTCGATTTTAGTGAAAAAAGAAAAAAATGCTAGCATTTTTCAAAATGCAAAAAAGAAAAAAAAATTTAAGGTAGAAATTGCACATTTTTTTGTATATTTTTATTTTTGAAATTTAATTTAAGGTAGAAATTGCACATTTTTTGTATATTTTTATTTTTTAAATTTAATTTAATGTAGAAATTGCACATTTTTTTGTATATTTTTATTTTTGAAATTTAATTTAATGTAGAAATTGCACATTTCCATTTTAGTGAAAAAAGAAAAAAAATGCTAGCATTTTTCAAAATGCAAAAAAGAAAAAAAAATTTAAGGTAGAAATTGCACATTTTTTTGTATATTTTTATTTTTGAAATTTAATTTAATGTAGAAATTGCACATTTCGATTTTAGTGAAAAAAGAAGAAAAAAAATGCTAGCATTTTTCAAAATGCAAAAAAGAAAAAAAAATAATAATGAAAATACAACTACTGGGATCGAACTCTGGCACACAAGATGAAAAACTACACCTTTGACCACCTTACCAACCTTTAATATTGTGTTATAAAAACGTGGAGGTCGTCTCTTGAAGAGACGACCTTCAAGAATATTTTTTTTTTAAAATTATTGCCACATCTGCATGTCGTCTCTTCAAGATACGACATGTAGACACGTGGGTCATGGTCGTCTCTTGAAGAGACGACCTACCTCTGAAAAATTAAAACAACAATATTTAAATAATAAGTTTGAAAACTGCTATATTTTAATAATAAGTTTTAAAAATTATAATATTAATAAAAATTGTCCTTGCTAAATGATGGAATAATGATGAGAAAGATTTAAAAAGAATCTTAAAAAAAAAAAAAATTGAATAGAATTCCCGCATGCATACATTTGAAATTGGCGCCGAAAGGAAATTGTCACGTCCCAATCACAATGACCTGGACACTAACAAAACAATATAACCCACCTTTTTTTTTTTTTTTTTTTTCTTCTCCACAATATATTTATTTATTATTTTGTGCAATGTTTTTTTCTTCGTTTTGAGATTCATGTTGAAATCGATGGATTGGATGGGCTGTTCTTTTTTCAAAATTTGAAACAAATGATTTTGAGATTGGATCTGCCACTCTATAATTTTAGATTTTTTTTTTCTAAAGATGTAAACTCACCTTAGTAGATTTGAATATTATAAAAAAATACACTTTATTCTTAAGATATAAACTTAGTTCTATTTGATCTTCAAGTTTACAAAACTAATACTTTTGATAATTGAGATTGAACTTTAGTTTCTATTTGATAATTGAGATCTCATAAGTAATATGTTTGGTCCTCAAAATTTAAATTTGAGGTTAAAAATCACTTTTAGTCCCCAAACTTTCATGAAAGTAACATTTTAGTCCCTGAACTTTGATTTGTAACGATTTAGTCTCTATACTTTCAATTTTGTAACGATTTAATCCATGTACTTCCAATTTTGTAACAATTTAGTCCCTGAACTTTAATAAGCAACAATTTAGTCCCCGTACTTTTCAAATTTGTAACAGTTTGGTCCCTATCGTAAAAAATTAATGTAAAGATTTAATTAAATTTTTTATCAAGATAGATCAATAAACTAATTTGGGACCCATTATGTTAATAAGCTACACAGTTTAATCATTAAATAATAAAAATCGACATTTAATTTTGATGATTTTTTTTGCAACAAGGATTAAATTGTTACAAATTTGAAAGTATAGGGACTAAATTGTTACAAATTTGAAAGTAAGGGGACTAAATTGTTACTTATTAAAGTTTAGGGACTAAATTGTTACAAAATTGAAAGTACAGGGACTAAATCGTAACAAATCAAAGTTCAGGAACCAAATTGTTACTTTCATGAAAGTTTAGTGACCAAAAGTGATATTTAACCTAAATTTGATTTCTAATTAGTTCCTCGAACTTAAAATTGTTTTCTATTGGGTCTTAAGTTTAAAAAATAAAGAAAAAATAATAAGTTCATTTAAATTACATATAAGAAAAGACTTAGATAGCATTCACTATCACACTATTGTTTCATTAGATCAACTAGTGGTCATTTATACTTCGGGATCATTTTAGAAAGTAGTTTCAAACTTCTAGAACCAATTCAAAATCCAGTTCAAACTTTGGAGAACATTTTATTTTAAAAATCTCAATGACCAAACAAAAGCTAATTTCAAAAAAAAGATCAAAAGTATTAGTTTTGAAAATTCATAAGCTAAATAGAAACTAAGTTCAAAAAGGTAATTGATGGTAAGAACTCTCTATTTTACACTGTGAGAACCATGTTCTTTACACGTCGTTGCGCTACAGTACGCCATTATTTCAACACCTGGTTTCCTTACTCGTTATCCACAGTGACCCTCGCTCTCTCTCACTCTTTCGAATCCTTCTTCTCTCTCCCTTTTGGATCTAGGGTTTCTGCCGCCGATTCTCCATATACTTTATCTTCTCCGTCGTCCTCTTCTTCTCTCAGGCCAATCTCTTCGTCTTTGGATCTAGGGTTGCGTTTTTTTTTTTTGCAATTAATAATTATGTTGCAACAACGCAACTGCAGTATATAATTGTTAATATATATATATTGGAAAACTGCCCTTGTTACAAGTTAGTCATTTTTATTAATTGATGACATCTAAGCAGAGGACATATTATTTAAGGACATATTATTTTCCTTCATAATAAGCTCATAGAGTAAATAAAGCATGCACAATTTTATTAATTGATGCAAGAGCTATAAAATAACCAAAATTACGGATGTCAATTAGTTAAGTGAATAACCCTATAAAACAGAAAGTAAAATTATTAACTCAACTATGAAAATCTTAATACAACTTCTATAGAGATGGATCTTTTTTTAAAAAAAAACTTAGACTAAAAGATTTCTAATTTTTTGTGATACTTCTAAAACTACTTTTTAAATTTTAGTCCACTTTCTTTTAAGAAAGTAGTTCTTTATGCACATTAATCCATTTGTTGATGATCAAATTTCGCTAGGTAAGTTACCTTCGCTCCACGTGATAATCGACAGTGAATTTGTTTGAGAGCGAGGGAAGAAGTGGCCTACAAGACGAAAAACCTGCACACCACTACACCGACTCCGATGCTTAAGTCATAAAACGGAAGTAGGAGGGCTAGAGAGTAAGAGAAGAGAGTATAGAGTTCGAGTCATTTTCTTCAGTAGCGAAGAGGGGTATAAATACCTGCTCCCCCTAGGTTGAAGAGAGCAAGAGAGCAAGAGGAGTTAGAGTTCAAAGAATCGTTTCGAGGATCCCTCCTCCAAGGTTGAAGAAGGGTTTATATACTTTTTCCTTTTTAGGGTTTCTAGGCGTTGGAAGACGACTCCGGCTGAACCAGGTTGAATCGGGACAGCCAAAGGATTCCAGAGACCGAGCGGAGGGGAGGAGACTCGACCCACACGTCAGCCTCGGCCGGTAGCCAAGACCGAGGCCGAGCATAGGATTGGGTCGCCTTTCGACTCACCCTTCCTCCAGGGTCCGCTTCCTGGTCATGCTTTCGGGTTGGTGTCGCGCTATCTTGCTTAGTCCTTGAATTTCGGAGTGGTCAGAATTACCTATAACAACAACTTTTTTATTAATCATTTAATAAAAGCATAAATTTATATATATATATATATATATATAAAACTCGACACATGACTTGTTATACATAATTTTAATCACTTATCTTTTAGAGCACCAATTGATCAAGTAAAGGAACAAAAAGATTTTGGTTAATGTCAAGTTTATGTTATATAATTTATGAAAAACTAATGAAAATGATTAAAATATTTTTTTATCCAAAGCTAGAAGGATCGAATTAGATAACCTCAACTTTAACTAATATTTCAATAAGTAAAAAGAATAAATTGTAGTGGGAGGGAGTCTTAAAATAAACTCTTTTATTTGCACAATCCTTTTTATTTGATACTAAAAACTAAATGCTCACTCCACATGTATCCACTAAAGTGTCATTGAATAACATTTTTCTAACAATAACAATGTAAAAAATAAAAATCACCAATTAGATATTCGCCTAAATATAAAATATATGCAAAGTTTAAATTACGTAATTTGCTAAATAAAAAATTAAAAAGAAAAAAAAAACCTACACCCTCTTTCAATCTCATTCATACGGTATCTTTAATTTTACTCTAAAAAAGTTATAAAAACTATTTCAATCAAAGTCACTGCTCAATAATATTATTATTGAAATTGTTTTTTTTTTTTAAATGGCATTTTGCTTTTAAAAGCATTGTTTTCAATGACCTAACATTCTTTTAATGTTAAATATATCCAATTCACCTTACTCACCTCTTATCCAAACAATAAACAAAAATATTCACATAATCTAGCTATTAGAAGAAATAAAATAAAGATTGCATATTTATTTTTAGAACTATCACTTTTAAAACCTAAATAACAAAGTACAAACAAATAAATTAATGTTGTATACGTGGAGAAAGGGGATTTTTTTTTTTTTTTTTAAACATGTGAATAGATATTCGAACCATCAACCTTTTGGTCATATTAGTATCAATTTATGTCAGTCGAACTATATTCATGTTTGTTGGAGAAAGGGAATTGTTGCACAAAGAAAAAGGTGAGAGATTACGGGACACTTACGAGACACTACACATACCTCCACAATGGTATGATATTGTCCACTTTGGACATAAGTCCTTATGACTTTGTTTTTGGTTCACTCCAAAAGGCCTCGTACCAGTGGAGATAGCTGTCCTCCCTTATAAATCCATGGTCATCCCCTTATCTAGCCAATGTGGAACTTTGGTCGCACTCCGAACAGAAATGATAATTTTTTTTTGAAATAGTGAGCTCTCCAGTAATAGTACCCTATCGGGTTATTTTCTTTTTGTTCAGGTCGGATTAATATTGGCTATTTTTTTTTAAAACTCATTTAAATAAAATAAAGTGTATATTTAACAATTAAAAAAAAAAAATCTCATAGAATATAGTATTTTTCAAAAGTGGTCACCATTATATGTTGCTATTATTATTATTATTTTGTTAGTATTTACATTGAAAGTTAACATAGATATTGAATCTACAATTTTCAGTACATCAACATTTGGGGTGGATGATTCGAACCTCTGACCTCATGGTCGAAGGTACATGCCAATCTAAACTCGTTTTGGCTATTAAATCTATCCTGTAACCTCATAGATATTGAATCTACAACTCTTAACAAGGCTATTAATGTTTTAATTGGTTGAATTATTTATGTCCGGACCTTTACTTAATATCAATTGTGTTCTTAAGTAAAAAATTGATTGAAAATTTTTTGATATCTTACAAGTTATAAAATTTAAACTTTCAAAATATTACAATGAAATTCAATTATTCCCAAGATAAGTATGGATATTCACAGAGCAGGGCATGGAGATTTAAATGGAAACTTCTCTATCCTTGTCCTTGCCCCCTATTTAGATCTTTTTCCCATTAAATTTCAAGAGGGGATAGGACGAGGATTCTCTCGCAGAGAATTTGCGAGAATCAAATTTTTCATAGGGAATTATTTTTCTTTTAGTTTTTATTGGAATGCAAACAAAGTTCCACATTGGTTGAAAATGGGAAGATGATAGCTATATAAGTACGCAACAACCACTTCATTGGCATGAGATTTTTTGGTGAAACCAAAAGCAAGCTATGAAGACTTATGTCCAAAAAATTAAAGTTGACAATATCAAACCATTATGGAGATATGCGAAGGTCTATTGTCTCTAATAATTTTTTTCTTTTACTTAAATCTCAATTGATGAATTGTATATTTCTATAGATAACTTTTCAAAGGAATAAATCCATTAATTTTCAATTAGATAGTTTTTTTTTTTAAACCTATTTTCAATTAGATATTTAATTTTCTAAATCATTAAAAATAAATATTTAAATTATATAATAATAATAATGATAATAATAATAAAATAATAATAAATAAATAAAATATAAACAGAGAAGGGACGAGGAGTGGAGACGGAGTGTATATTTTCCTTCCTCATCCCAGTTTAGCTCGTGAGAAATTATGTCTCCGATTTCTCTCCATTCTCCATTATTCTCTGCCTAAACAGAGAATATATTCACCATTCTCATCCCGTTTAGGGATGAGTTCATGTAAGAAAAATAGACATCTCTAAGATCAAATAATGGTAGACAAAATTAATAAAAATGAAAATGAATGGAGAATGAAAATATTCCAAAGAAAAAAAATCCAGGCCGTTTATGTTGAACGGCAACTAAAGTTCGCTATAAACCTAATCTTTAAATGTACTATAGAAAAACCTAATCTTTAAATCTACTCTCCTTTCTCTTATGAAAAAAAAAAAAAAAAAAAAAAACTGTCAATAATGGTGGGTAGCCAAATTGCAAATCATCGGCTGAAATTACTAAAGAAATTGATGGATATTGTTTTTCATGGAATCCAAGTTTTTTTTTTTTTTTTTTTTTTTCCCAATTATATTCAATCACTTGAATTAGCATGAAGTCAATGGGATTGCTTTCGCTTAAGCCTAGCTTCATTTGTCATTCTCTATTTAGCTTCTTGTATAATTCAAAATATTGATTTTTATTTCAACTTGTTCTTTTTAATTATTAAATATTTAAACATTACGTGCCTTTTCTGTACTGAAAAACAAATATCATTCAAAATTACGGAGAATAAAAAGTTTTTTTTTTTACTCAAGAATATTATATATATTATGAAAATTAAAACCTGCAAACTCTTCCGATTAGTACAATTATATTTAAGCATGGAACTGTATGTTTTTTTTTTCTTTTTGTATAGAGAATAGCTTTGAACTATCTGTTGGAAGTAAGAGACGAATTTAGGAGAATTAAGGGGCCTATATACATATACAATGACCTCAACTTCTAAAAGGACCAATTACCCTATAGTAAAAACGTTCATCATTTTCCATAAAATACCTCTTGGTGTAGTGGTATGTCCCCTCTTTGAAATCACTAGAATATGTACTTTTTTTAAAAAAAAAAATTATACCTATTTCAACATAAAAAAAAACTCCTTTTTTTTTTCCTTTTTGCGTAAATTATTAAAATTATATTTTAAAAAATCTTATAAATTTTATTTGTGGTAAATATCTTAAACCTAATTATAATATATTTACAAATATGAAATAATAAAAAAAATCAGTATCATACCTTTTGTTTTAATTAAAAAAAAAAAAAAAACTCTTTTCAAGTTTCAATCTCGTATATACTTATATAAAAAAATTAACTCAAATTTACTCATTTAAAAATATAACGATTAAAATAGAATGATACTAAGTACATAAACCAAAATGATATTTTAAACTAATATTTCAAACTAAATTTGGTCTATAAGAAATTTAAACTACTTTATATTTGATTTCTAGATTTTTAGAAACTAACATTTTTTTTTTAGGAATTGGTCCTTGCTAGATGAACTAAGTTTATATTTAGTTTATGAGGTTCCAAAAGTGACATGTTTGATCCCTAAAGTTTGACTTTGGTTTTTACTAGTCCCTAAAGTTTGAAATGATTTCTAAAAAGTTACCAAGTAGTGTGTTAATCTGTTGGCTCCAAAATATTATCAAAATTTGGCCCCAACTATATTTCTGGATCTTCCCTGGTTAGAAGGATTGAAAGGTTAAGTAATATGTTATTAAGAACATTTTTTTTTAATATAAGATATCGTCTTCCATTTATAAAGTTTCAAAATGTTGTTTAGTTGTCAAAACGAGCTTAGCTCAACGGTAATTGACATGTACCCTCCACTATGAGATCAGAGGTTCGTATCTCTCATTCCCAAATGTTGATGTACTAAAAAAAATTTGTTTAGCTTTTATACTTTTGTTTTTTTTTTTAACTAAATGCCATTTAAGAGCATTCCATTATTCAATTTTAACAACTTTTGATGGATTATTTTTTAATTATTGAATATATGAGATTTAAATTTTAAAGCATTAAGTATGATATTTAAAAAGATTAAATTACCAATTTAGTCATGGAACTTTGATGTTAATCTCTAAAACCCTTTGATTTTTTTTTAAATTGCTTTTGTCTTTTTTTATTAAAAAAAATTATGTAGCCTTGAACTTTTACTTTTGGTTCTAATAGATCCATATCATTAACACCGTCACTTAAAAAAATAGACATGGCATGCTAGTTCGAACCAACAATGATTTGGTATGACGTAACACCATATATACCATAAAAGAATAGCTCAATCGTTAGATAAAATAAAGCTCCTTGAAAATATTGTTAGATAAAATAAAGGTAGACAGACAAAAATTCCAATTTAAAATATATTTCACATGCTCATGCCATCAAATGTTATAGTTCTTTTTAACCTTGTTTACCATATTAAAAAGACAAAAACCTTATTCCCGCCAAAATGAGCATAATTCAACCGTAATTAGCATGTATTCTCGACCAAGAGATCAAAAGTACGAATCTTTCACCTCCAAATGTTGTTGAAATTAAAAACAAAATTATTCCCTCATATCAGGTAGATTAAATGATACCTCATGTTCATTCATCAAAACCATGTCTACGTTTAAGTAACAATATTATTAACACCCTACAAAAACCATCAAAGTTCCATAGCACTAAATTTATGGTTTAATAATTAACTAAAAGTATTTATATAGTATATATTATTGAGTAAAATCATTTTCAAAAAAAAAAATTATTGAGTAAAATCTCTAAAAAAAAATTATTGAGTGAAAAGAAAAGGAAAAAGAAGAAGGAATTAGTGGGTGGATTTGGATGAAGTGATTGGGAAATGAAGAAGAGAGATGGTTGAATGTCAGATGTCTTGAGGCATTGAGCTGGAAAGCTGAAGAAATGAGTAATCTCCCACAAAGGCTGCATTTTTCTCCTTGGACCTTTTTAACATCATAAACATATATATATCTACTACAACAAAACCCTTATGGATAATTTTTTTTTTTAAAAAAAATCTACTGAAATATTGTTGTCGTGACGTTGACCACTTTGGATCTAATTTCGTATGTTATCCTTATTTATATATCATAGATATTTTATATTTCTATAATTAGTGTGAGATAGTATGTCTCTAACTTTATGAAATGAGTCTCGATTTCAGTTTTACAAGTCTTGATGTTCCAAAACAACCTTAAAACTATTGTCGTTTTTTTTAGAAGAAAAAAAATATTATTATAACGTCATAGGGGTAGAAATCAAACGGTCATACTCGACCACTTAAACACACTCTGGGATACAATTTACCCATCCATCATTAATTAAGCTCAAGCCTTTTCGCTTCCTTAGCAATATAGTCAGCTGCTTTATTTTTCTCCCTAGAGATATGGCTAAAATTACATTCATTACAATGATCTGACAGCTCCCAAATTTCTTTCATTCACTTGGGCTTCCACTTCACACCATGGTTCAAAATTCTTTGAGACAAACTTGATATAAACAGTCGGATATAACCATAATTTTGACATATCCAAGCATTTTTGCCAGCCTTAACCCCTCACTTATTGCTATCAATTCAGCTAGGGAAGCCTTGAAATCCATGTTCACATACGATGCTTAAGCGCCTGCCAAATCTCCTTCTGAATTCGTACGCAGAACACCGATCCCTGAATTTTGAGTGAACCGTCATTTAAGGTTTATCTTCCTGATCTCATTTTTGTTTGTTCATTGGTAGGGTTTAAAATTCTTTTCGGAGCCGATTTCACATTTGCTTTCTGGAATTTCTTCAAGTAGTTATATATCCAGTTGCTTCGTAAACTTGTTGGTGGAACAACTTCTCCATGAATGATGTTGTTATAGTCCAGCACGCTGTGGCTACCAATTCAAGGTCATTTTTTGAGGAATTCTTGTTGATCTTCATCCACCTTTCTACGAGACTGTTGTTGAAATCCTCTTCCCGGTACACTTGTTTTGGAATATTCCTCCATATTTCCCTTGCATGAAGACAATCGAACAGTATATAATCAGTAGATTATTCCACCAAATTAGAATAAAAATGACAATTTTAAAAAATCCCGATACCCCTGTTTTTAAGATTGTATTTAGATGGAAGGGTCTCATTGTTTGCCTTCCAACAAAAATGCTTTATTTTAGCAGAGATACATAGTTTCCAAAGATTTCTCCAAACCCTTTTCCATTATGTTGCTGCTGGAGGATGATTCATTTATTTTGAACTTCATATACAATTTGAGATTTTTGTACGGATGACCCTCTTCCCCTCTAAAATAGACGGTCATCCTCACAATTTCAAAACAATAATATATGTCCTAGTAAAATTACCATTTTACTCTCTACTCTAATCTCACACACTCTCTCTCTACTCTCCTTAGTCTCGCTCTCTCTCCAATTTCTCTCTCCAATCTCTTACTCTTTCTCCAATTTTTCTCCCCAATCTCTTGCTCTCTCTCCAATTTCTCCCTCCAATCTCTTGTTCTCTCTCATTTCTCTCTCCAATCTCTTGTTCCATCTCCAATATCGTTCTTAAATCTCGCTCACTCCAACCTCTCACTCTTAAATGCCTTAAATGCGCGTTTTCATATAGAGAGTAAAATAATAATTTTGCTAGGATAATGACGTAAGCAAAATGACATATATCCTTATTCTGAAAAGTTAAGACATTTTTCATTTTGACCTTTTAAAATGGGTCATCCATGCAATTATCTCATACAATTTGTACCCACTTCTTACTGTCGTGTTTAATAATGAGTTTATTTTAAGTTGTTTTATGTTTTTAAAAAGTATGGTTGTTTGTTACTTTGTAATTTCTTTGAGTAAGTTTTAGAAACATACTTGACTTATTAAGCCATATCTTAGAAGAAAAACAAGTTTTTTAAAACTTCATTTTCTTAGTTTTTAATATTTGGCTTAAATTTTGATATTAAAAGTAGACAACAAAAGACAAAACAAGGGGAAAAAATAGTATTCATAAGTTTAATGTTAACAAATAAAAAAGCAAAACAAAATTAGTTGTCAAACTAAATGTATTTTTCCATTTTCAATTGTTATAATCCCTTTGATTAAATTTTAAGTTTAATTGTTGAACTAAGTTTTGTGTTTAATAGTTCCCAAAAAGTTATAAAGTGTCTAATAAATCTTTAAACTTTCAATATTTTGTGTTTAATAGTTCCTAAAATGTTCCATCTATAATTTGTTTTTATTTTGTTATCTATCTTCTTCCCAAGTTTTTAATAACCAATTCAAGTTTTGAAAACTAAAAAAATTAGTTTTCAAAAACTTGTTTTTGTTTTTTGGAATTTGGCTAGAGATGCATGTGTCCTTAACAAATGTGAAAATCTTTCTAAAGAAATTGGATAAAAACAAGCTTAATTTTCAAAAACAAAAAACTAGATCATCGCTATCAAAGTAGTTTTAAAAACTACTTTTTTTTAGTTTTCAAAACTTGAGTTGGTTTTTAAAAACATGGGAAGAAGATAGATAACCAAAAAAAAAAAAAAAAAAAAAAAAAAAAAAAAAACTTATAGGTGGAAGTAGTGTTTGTAGACTTAATTTTCAAAAACAAAAAACGTTATCAAACGGGGTCTTAATTTTTAGTTTTTGGTTTTTGGAAAGTATACTTATTTCCTTCCAATTTTCTTACAATGTTTTCATTTTTGTCAAGGACACATTCGTATTCTTAACCAATTTCAAAAAAACAAAAACAAGTTTTGAAAAACTATGGTCTCGTTTGATAACCATTTGGTTTTTGGTTTTTGGTTTTTGAAAATTATGTTTGTTTTCTCCAATTTTCCTACCATGGTTTTCATCTTTGTCTTGGACACATTTGAATTCCTAGCCAAATTCCAAAAACAAAAACATTTTTTTTATGACTACTTTTTTGTTGTTTTAAAAAATTGGCTTGGTTTTTGAAAACATGGAAAGAATGTACTAGAAAAAGAAAGAAATTTGTAGGTGGAAGTAGTGTTTATAAACTAAATTTTCAAAAACCAAAAACAAAAAACCAAAAGCCAAATGGTTGTCAAACGGAGCCTTGCCTTTTTTTAGTTTCCAAATTTTGGTTTTTTAAAATATAGGAAGAAAGTAGATAACAAAACGAAAAAACTTTGAGGTAGAACAAGTTTTTTTTTTTTAATAAGTTTATAAACAAGTGTTTATAAACTTAATTTTTAAAAACCAAAAAACAAAAATCAAATACTGAGTAAGCGACAGAATTTCTAATTTAACCTATCCCTTTTATCTTCGTGAGGCATTTTCATTAGGTTTTAAGCTGATCCTGTGGGACCAAGATCAGATGAGAGATCACAGCCGTTGATTCCTTGGAGTCTTACCAGCCGTTCATCAGAGTATAATTCCCAGGCCCACCTGTTTAGAGAAGACCGTTGGATTTGAATCTTGGATCTTGTTTCTAACATTATATGATGATCCGAAATTCAACTTTAAAAGGAAAAAGAAACTTTAGGGACCCCCCCAACCAGCTTATTAATTATCAGATCAATGTCAAGATCCTCTGAAATTATTATTTTTTTTTATAAGCTTGAAATATTAGATATAAAGTTTTGATTTTAATTGAAAAAAGACACATTCCTTCAAAAAGCAAACAAAATATTATTGGAACCAACTGTTTCAGAATTTTAAAAATTTTGAACACAGCGATAACATTTTAGAGAAATAATCATTAATGAAAAAAAAAATCCACAGTTTTGTATTAGTATAAATTGATCATAATGGAAAAATTAAAATATGTCGGCATATGAAAACAATTGGAAGAGAATATATTAAATGAAATTTTAAAGAAAAATGAAGTAGTTCTGTTCAGAGAATTGGTTGTTTATAACATTTGGATCTCATCCACAAGTTTTTTTTTTTTTTTTTTTTTTTTGAAAATCACAAGCTTTAGTTTTAGGTTGCTTTTTACAAACCCCAATAATTCAGCTGTATAGTATATGCATGAGATTGTGCCTTTTTATTATTATTATTATTATTATTATTATTTATTTATTTATCTTATCTTATCTTTTCAGCTAAATTATAAAAAATACCTATGAATTTTGTACTTCATTTCAATAATACTCCTAAACGTTGAAAAGTTTTTAAAATACCTTTGATCTTTAAAAAAAATGTTAAAAAATACTCTTGCTGATAAATTTTAGATAAAAAATATTAAAGTTTCAATTTCATTAATACCATCGACCTTTCAAAAAATTTAAAAAATACCCTTACTAGATAAAACAATTCTTCTTCTTCCTCTCTCCAATTTCTTTCTCCATGAAAATTAATAAGAAGTTTTGTTTATTTGTCACGTATTCATAGACTATAAGTTTTTCATCTCCATCAACACAACATTCCAAAAGCTAGCCTGACCAAAATTTTATGTTAAAGCATCAAGATGACTTTTGCTTCCCTTCTTGAATTTTTCATATTCTTGACTTGATTTTGTTGATAACCTTTTTAGGCTTAGTTTGAAATTTTTGTAGCTTTTAAAATAATTGCTGCCAAGCGGCAACTATATGCTTTTAGAAAACTCGATCGTGACATGAAGTAAAAATAGTGTTCGGTAAATTTCAATTTTAAACCTAAAAAAACATATTATGGTGTTTGATAAATTAATATTAAATTATTTTTTTGAAAGACAATTAATATTAAATTGTTGTGATTTAGCTATAATGACTAAAGTAGACCTATCATAAAATAATTATTTTAAAAACCATATAATTCAAATTACAAGTAGCTTTGTTTAATCTAAATTATTTGGTAAAAAATTAGGAAAAAATTGTTATAAAAAATTGAATCAACCCAAATTTCGTTCATATAAGAGAATAGATTGAATCGTATTAAATTAAAAAAAAAAAAAATCTACATCATAACTCTCCAAAGACAGAGGAAAAAAAATTTACATCTCTCTTCTTTTTTTTTTTTTTTTTTGAGAAGACATCTCTCTTTCTTTACCATCCATTCATCGAAAATTAAAACCACATTAATCTCCTGCTTGTCATTAATCCAGACAAACAAATAGAATTAAAAAAAAAAAAAGTTTATTTTATTCACATACCTTCTTTGTACTTTTGAAAAGAGAAAACTCATTCCAAATTTTGTTTTCACTCGATGTTCTGTTGCACCTAGTCTGTAGAAGCAAAATTTCACATTAGTTTTTATGGAGGAAGAATTTGCAGAGAGAAGAAGAAAAAGAAGAAATATTTTCTTCAGAAGGGCATTTTTAAATTTTTTTTGAAAGATCAAAGATATTAATGAAATTGAAACTTTAACATTTTTCATACAAAATTTAATGACAAGGGTATTCACGAATGTTTTTTTTTTTTTTAAGGTCAAAAGTGTTTTTGAAACTTTTTAGAGTTGAAACCAAGGTATAAAATTTCAGTCGACATTTTGGTATGTTGACCGTGTCGACAATTCGAGGGGGGAAAGTATCGTTCTTCCCCCGATGTCGAGAAATGTTGAGATGTCGACCGAAATGTCGAGAAATGTCGGGTTTTGTTTTCTATAATTTTTTAATTTTGTTTTTAGTTTAATAATTATTTTTAAGCTTCAGTTTTTGTATGTCTCCCTTGTCCTAGTGGATGTACGCGCACTTAGTAAATACTGCTAGTTGGGTTCGATTATAATTTTCAAATTCTCAATTATAATTTTACATTTCTATTATTTTATTATTTATATCATCTATAAATACTCTCATTCCATTTCAATTTCTTCACACCACAATTCTCAAATTCTTCCAAAATATTCTTCAATTTCTTTTTTAAATTAGAAGTTCTAGGCTTCAAGCTCTAGTTATCTATCGTGTTAAGTTAAGTTTAAAGTTTACCATGTTTCTGTACAGTGTTAGTTAATTTTTGTTTCATTAATTATATAGTTATCAATTATCATTAGTTAATTTTTTTTTTAAAAAAAAATTGTCATTAGTTAATTATATAGTTCCTATATACTTATTATTTGTAACTAAAGTCTCATTTTATAATTCAAATAATTTATATCAATTAGCCTAATTTTAATTAATAGGAACATCCTATCCACATGTTAATATAAATATCATAAATAATTTTCATCAACTTCCATATTGCATTTAATATAATTAAGTCACAATTAAATTTGCATTTAATAATTCAAACAATTTTCATCAATTTTCATATTATTTTCAAAATTCCTGCACATATCGACATTTGAATCGAAAATTCTATCTAAATATTATCTTACTTTTTAGATATGATGATAAAAAATGGTCAATTATAGTCTAATTAAACCACAATTAAAGTTTCATTAACTAATTCAAACAATTTTCATCAATTTCCACGATTTCCATAAATTTTTCCGAAATGTCTCTCGACATTTCCATAAAATTTGGATCTCGACATTTCCATCGATATCGACATTTTAAATCTTGGTTGAAATAGATGTTTTTCTTTTAATGCAATTTAACTCATCTTTTTAAAATATTGGTTTTCCAAAAAAAAAAATCAAAATTTAAAATACTTTTAAATATCTTTAATTCTAATTTGATTTTTTCTTTTTTTTCTTTTTTTTTTAAAAAGTAGTTTTCTGGCATGGCCAGGATCCAGTCCCACTCAGTCACCTTAATACCAGCTTTTGTCTGGTACCTGAGTTTAAAATAATTGGCCGTTTGATTGGACAAATAATGGTGTACCAGTACAATTTTTATTTGTTTTTATTTTTTTTTAATTATAGTTTTTTTAGTTCAAAAAATAGAGACGAAAAATTTGAACCTCTTGGTCAGATAATAGATTTTCAAATTGAAATGACTTATGAGACTGAGATGTTATATTTTAAGAAATATCAAATTTTATTTTAAATTTGAGAAGTTCATATTAATTTTCATCATAAAGTTTCAATTTCATCAAGTTGAATTTTTAACTATGATAAGTGTGATAATTTTTTATCTTAAACTTTCGTAATGGTAACTTGTTTACCTCTTGTATGAAGAATGGTTGAAAAAAAAAAGAGTCTTAATCAATTATAAAACATATTAGAGCTACTTTTTTGTTGGTGTTTGTAAAGTTTTTGGAGAATCCTGTTGTGTTCAAACTTAATTTTTTTTTGCATCTGAAAACTTGATTTTCATCAAAATTAATGAGTCTTCGAAGATCTATACCTTACTTTTTGTTCAATTTAGTGGGTGAATCAGTAACAATAGAACATAAGATAAAATTTGTGACACACTTGTATAAGCATAGGATTCATATATTCATGAAATTGATCAAAGTTCAAGGTGAAAATTGATATATTTGTTAACCTCGAGAGTAAACATTGATTTTTTTTCATAAATTTTTTTTATATAGTTTGGATAAAAAAAATATTATCGTGGGAAAGTTGTGATTTTTTTTATCATTGAAGTTATTAAAAAAAAGATGGTAATACGTTTCGAGATATAGAAATCAATAATGTATTGCTTTCCATATGGTCGTAGTAATAGCACAAAGATAGCAATATTTTTCTGAAATTATGCAATGCTTTTAAGAGTTGTATTTTTAGGCAGAAAACCCTCTAAATTATTGTAAATCACTTGTTTTTAATACATACCTTTTTTTTTTTTTTTTTTATTTTGACAATTTTCTAATACATACTTTACATGCAAATGTATGCATAATCTCTACTCTACATGTTTAATGGATACCATATTGTAGCAAGACTCCTAAAACTAAGCATTAAATTGTAGATATATAATGCCATGTTTGGAAATGGTAAAGTCTTTCTAAGCTTGGTTTTAGTTTATTTACTTATTATTACTATTATTATTATTTTATACTTTAAAGATCGAGGAGCGTTTGTGTTTTAACTGCATAGGAAAAATGAGTCTAACAACTTAGAGTTTGCATATCTCGTATTTGATTAATGAGAGTGATCAATAATGTGTGGTTTGTAACGAGTTTTAGAATCTTTGTATTCAAGTAGTTTATAAAAGTGGTAAAATTTGTAGGTCATCCTACAATGTATTGTCTCCACTTAATTCACAAATTCAAAATACATATATAAACCCTAACCATGAGGCATGAACCAGACCACAGGTTAGGGTTTAAAAGAGACATGTTTGATCATAGTTCCAAGAAAGGGGCCATTGGTCTAGAGTTTGATGGAATTGTATACCCACTAGAAAAGTCTCACATGCCCATTTTAATACATATCTAACCCATTTGAGTGATATATATATATATTGAGGATGGGATGAGATGGGATGGGTTACACCAAGTTGAGCAAAATGCAAAAAGAAAAATGCTTCCTTTCATTATATGGGAAATGCCACCAAAAAGACCATAGCCACTCAAAATGGGTTCCCAACCCCAAAAATATTCCATATATATCCTAATGAATTAGTGCTTTGTTTGGTTCCTCATTTGTTCTTCTTGCAATTTGTATTCCCACAGTGGTTGAAAATGGGAGGCATCAAAAAGAGCCCTAAAAAACCAACCCCAATATATATACATATATCCCTCTCTCTGCCTCCCACTTGCCTCTCTCTATGGCCATATTTTGGTGTTGATTTCAACAAATTTGCCAAATATTTCATAGACAAAACCATCCTTGCCCATGTGCCTTGATGACAAGTTCCCTTATTTTTGAGCATATGCCCATTCCCAATATTAGACACCAAAGTGGGGTCAAAGTATGTATTTATATATACATATATGGTTTGAGTTTTTATTATTTTCCCTCTTCTTTGAATAAAGTTTTGGGGAGATGTCCTATGCTATTATTGATGAGTAGTAAATAGAAATTCAATAGTAAATGAATTGTAGTGTGATGTGGATGAACTTCATGATGTGGGACAATATTTAATGATGATGAGAGAAAATCTAGCTACAACAAATCAACAAAACATGAGTTGTTGGGTTTGAGTTTTAAGGTAACATTTTGATTAAAAATAAAATTAAAGGCTAAAATTAGGACATGTTTTGGAGTAGAAATATAGTGCATCATGCATGTTGATAGTTAACATTAATACTCCTGATTTTTTCAAGTCAATCACTAATAATTTTCATGTTTAAGTTTTCATTATTCATTCCCTCTCCTTTGAGATGTCTACACTATTGTTGAAGAGTAGTAATAGAAATTCAATGTAGTTATTGACTTATCGGTTAGTATATCGTCATAGTTTGATTAATAGAACGTAACTTTATGAGATGTAGAACAATATTTAATTTTAATGATGTGGGAAGAACTATAAGAAGTCACATTGGTTTGAGAATCATGAGTTTGAGTTTTAATATTGTAGTATTTTTGAAGTTAGGAATACTCCCTGTTTCAAACTACTTAGTACAAGTCAACCACGAATAATTTGCATCTAAGTTTATGTGTTACTCTTCATTATTGGCAATGATGTTTGTTAATTAGCTTCAATTAGAAGATAGAGACAATCATATTAGTTTATAAAAATGTATGCATTAAATGGAAACTAAGGTAACACATTGAAATGAAAAACATAATCTAATCTATTGTTTTTTATTTGTGATCATAACATATTTTTAGTTTGTCTACCTATGCATAGCTTAGCTGATTAAGGTGTTATAACCTAGACCAAAAGGTTAGAGGTTTCAATCTTCATCCTTATATGGTTGAATATTAGATTATATGGGTTTCCATCTCAAAACCAATTGGCAATGAGTGGAGTGACCCTTGAAGCATATATGTTGTGAGGTCTCCACCATTCTTTCCGATGTGGGATCCTCAACATTGAACTAAAAGAAAATCTATATAATTGGCTCTTAAAATATTTTGGTTCTCATATTTTTAATTGTAATGTAAATCATTTGATAAACAAATATAAGGACTAAAATGTTAGTGAGTACAATTAGAACGACTAGAAATAGATTTTAAACCATTTTTTTATATAATGGCTATGGGGAGACTCATTACAAAAGCAACAACAATTTACCAATCTCACTTAGGAATACCTCAATTTACCAATGGGAACACCTTTTTTCTCTTCTCTTTTTTTTTTTTTTCTTTTTTTTTTACAATATGTGGAGAGGGGAATTCGAACCACAGATCATGTGGTTATCAGTACAACTTTATGCCCGTTGAACTAAGCTCTCGTTGGCTACCTTTGTTTAAGTGTTTTTCAATAATGCATTTTCTTTTAAACATTTTGTATAAAAACTTTTTAGAATTTAAACACTGTTTGATTACATTTTTTCGTAAATGTTTTTATACCCAAGTTATTATATACTTAAAAACTCTTTTTAAAAAAAAAAAATAAATAAACACTTGAAAAAGTAAATCAAACATACTCCTGAGCTTTTGCTTTTTCTAGTGAAAATATTAATTAGTGTTTAACTAAATGTGGCATTGTGTGTTTGCATTCAAGTTCAAAGTCCCTCTCCCTACTTATGTTCCGTTTGGCGTATGGAATTAGCAAGAAATGATTTTAAATTCCAGGATTTTAAAAGATGGAAATGATTTCAAATTCTTATTTGCGTTTGGAACCAAATTGATTTGAAATCATTAAAATTAAAATTTCTTGTTTGGATGCTCATTAGAAATAAAAAGAAAGTATAACTTTTTACTATTACGCCCTTATAAATTTGCAGGAAATAATTTTAATAAATTGCAAAATATTTTAACAACAAATAACAATGTTAAGCAAGTATAACTATGAAAACATGTATTTTTTTAATAATTTATTCTTCAATTAATGTATAAAAACATGTGTACATACAAATTATGCTATTTAATAAAAAGAACCAAGAAAAAAATATATTATTCTCATCCAAATCCAAATCAATAAAAAGTGGCTTAAGAAGTTAAATAAAGTAACTAAAACGAAGAAAAAAAAAAAAGTTTAAGGGGGTGAACACATAGAGGGAAAAAAAACTTACCTCTAGGCTATAAATGTTGGTAGGAATCGAAAATGCTACATTGAAAAGATTATAATTATTATCAGTTTTTCTTTTTTAAAAAAATTATTATCCGTTTTTAAAAAAGTACAAGAATAAATAAAATAGAAATTTATAGTTTCAAAAAAAAAACAAATCTCTAATCTTGTGAATGGCGTAAAATGGCTTTGAGTCTGAGAAAAGATGGAGAGAGTCGATATGATGTCCATATAATGGAAAACTTATCGAATAAAAGTAAGGGGTCGATGGTTAAAATTGGAATTATTTTTTAAGAGTTTGAAATCCTGCCAAATCCGAGTTATTTGGAATGGAAAATTTATTTAAAAAAACAAGATTTGAAATCAGTTTTGATTTCAAATCTGTTGCCTTTTTGTTTCTTCCAAACAAGAGAAATGATTTGAAATCCTTCCAAATAGGGAGTTAGGAATATATTTTCATCACTTTGCATTCAGCCCCATTGATATAATAAGCTACTCAATTATTGCACAAACGATATTCTAACCTTCTCAAATATTATATAATCTAGAATATATCCTAAACTTTTTTTTTTTAAGAAGACCTAAACTTCAATATTTATATATTTTGTTTTTTCAACTTTTTTGTAATAATATGTTTTGGTCCATAGGTTTTATATATTAAAAATCTATTTTAGAGTTCAAGCAATAATACTCGTCTATAACTTCAAGATGATGATGAAAATAATACTTGTCTTTTTTTGAACAAGAAAATAATACTTGTCTATATTGACATTTCTACATCATACAGGTAAATAACACAAGATGTCATAGATATAGGTTTCTGTTAAACGATTTGCGTAAATTTTTTTTTTTTTTTTTTTTAAAAAAAAGTTAATGATAAAGCTAGTTTTATTTTTCTTTTTAATGTTAAGTTGGGGGCAAACTAGAATATTTAGAAATTTAAAGGTTAAAATTGAATAAACATATCTAAGATATATACTTTGGTAACTAAGGATGAAATATCCGTACAGATATCGATATTAGAATTTCAATTTTATGGATATATCAATAGACCTATCAATAAATATTGATATAACTAAGGGATATTTTTGTAAATGAAAACAAAATAAAAAAAATATATTTAAATTAATAATTAAGTTGGTTTTACTCACAAACTAAATTATAAATCTTTTTATTATTGTTTATATTTATATTGAGAGTTAATAAATGATAGCGAAAAATACATTTTTTTGTCTCTAAGGTTTGGGTTAAGTTACAGTTTGGTCCCTGAGTTTTCAAACTCAACAAAAATACCCCTAAGGTTTGAGATAAGTAGCACTTTGGTCCTTGCTGTCTATTTTCCTGTTAAATCTTAACGGTTACTGATGTGACACTATTATTTTAATAAAAAAAATTATTTTTAAAATTTTTTTAAATAAAAATAATAAAATATTATTATTATTTTTTTTAATTCTTTATCTCCTCTCTCCCTGGTTCATCCTCTCCCCCCATCTTCTTCTCAACCATCTTCTTCTCCAACTGCGGCCAGAATATTTTATTTTTTTTCGTCCTCCTCCTCCCGTCGAGGGCGCCAGAGAGGGAGTCCCTCCCTCTCCCTCTTCTTTATTTTTTTAAAAAAAAAAAAAAGAAAGGGAAAAGAAGAGAGAAGAAGTGAGAGAAAGAAAGAAAGGGAAAAAAATTCCTGCATATGCCGGCGAACGGCGGTGGCCGTCGGCCACCAGAGTTGGAGAAGAAGATGGTTGAGAAGAAGATAGGGGAAGAGGAAGAATAAGAGAGAGATGGGATAAAGAATTAAAAATAATAATAATAATAATATTTTATTATTTTATTATTTTATTATTTAAAAATAAAAAAAAATATTAAAATAATAGTGTCATGTCAGCAACCGTTAAGATTTAACAGAAAAATAGACGGCAGGGACCAAAGTGCTACTTATCTCAAACCTCAGAGGTATTTTTGTTGAGTTTGAAAACTCAGGGACCAAACTGTAACTTAACCCAAACCTCAGGGACCAAAAGTGTATTTTTCTCTAAATGATATATTTGTATGTTGTATGAATGTTTATAACCGATATTAGACATGTCGATTAATCCTCACTATTTATATCAAACTCTCTAATTTACAGATATATCGATGTATGGATGGATATTTTTATCCTTGCTTGTAATTGTGATAAAATGGACCATGTAACATATATATCCATTCATTTTAGATTAAAAGGTAATATATGTAACTATAAAAAAAATTAAAGTTTAAACCTATTTTGATATACGAACTTTTAATAATTATTCCATTTTCATCCCTAAAAGTTTGGGACTAAAATTGAATAATTTTAAAAGATTGGAATCAAACTTGGATTTCCCCCTACATGTAAAGTCTAGTTAGGTGATCTAATTTAGGTTAAAATATTTTTAATAACAACAAGTAATAATTTAATAATTATATTTTCATTTCTATAGTTTTAAAATAAAGAAACCAAAAACAAGATGTTTGTATTTTCTATTCTCAAATCTCAACGTTGCGTTTAATTCAAGCAACATCTCTTAAAAAAATTGGAAACTATAATTGAGAATCACCTTTATTAATTTCTTCTTTTTCTAAAGTAGATAAAATAATAAAAACGAAAAGAAAATAGCAATAAAGGACAACTTTAATACCATTGGTATAAAAAAAATTTGGCTAAATTATACCAATATTCTTGAATTTTAAGGTATATATATATAGGTTTTTAATAATGTTGTGTGAACTTATAAGAGTTTGTTTTAAAATAATCATTCCATCATCAACTTTTTTGTTAAAATAAAGATAGAAAAGTGACGTGGCGATGACTTGTAAAATAGGAGTATACGTATGTGACATATGTGGTAGGTTTGAATTATACCCTCGAACGTTAAGTTAAGTTTCAATTATGCCCTTAACGTTTTAAAAGTTTAATTTTAACATATAACCTTTTTTTAAAAAAAAAAATTAACACATAACCTTTGAAATTGTTGTTTCAAACAACCATTTCATTAGCTTTTTGATCCATTAAAATGAAGACAAAAGGTTGATGTGGCTATAATTTTCGTGTGAGTGTACTTTGGTAGTAAGCTATAAAAAATTGAAGGGTTTAAATTAGATTGAAAGTGGTCTCAATTAGAGTGTGGAAAACATATTTAGGAGATAAAAGAAGAGTCATACATTGGTAATTGAAAAAAATTTGGTTGCATACCAGTGATTTGGGATCTTCCTACATACCAAATGTTGATAACTCAGAGAGATAAAAAAAAGGTTTTCTCAATTTCTACATTTATCTTTCTTAGTTGTTTAAGATTTTAATGAGGTATGCAGATAGATCCCTACGTATCGGTATACAACCAATTTTTACTCTGGGTAAAAATCAACAACTTCTTTAACTATGAAAATGAAAATGTAAAACATCTATTGTGAAAAAAAGGGTACCTAGCTAGTTTTATTGTCTATATTTGTTGTTCTGTGACACTCGAGGTTAGGAGGGGTACATGAATGAACCGAGATCACATCCGAATGAGAGGGATCCTGAGCACATGAAAGTATGGTCAAGATAAGCTTAAAAGAATTGATAAATATTATCTATACCAACAAAGTGCACCTTTCTTTTCAGTGGCTCAATCATAAGAACTTTGAAGTTAAGCGTGCTTGGCTTGAAGAAGTTCTATGTTGGGTGACCTCCTAGAAATTTTTCTAAGCCCCGTGTTGGTTTGTGGGGTCAGTCTTCACTCATAGAAACAGTTTCAGACAAGTATGGTAGCGTGACCGGGTCATAGGGGAATGTCGGGGCCGTCAGGTGCCGAATCCTGGACCTGGGACGTTACATTTTCTCTTTCTCTTCTCACGTCCTAACATTAATCTTCGTTGATTAATTGTGAAATAGAAGTTCCAAATTTTGTTTGTTACCCTCCCAAAAATTTTGTTTCCACCCAAATCATTGAATTGTGAGAGGAGGAAACAATCTTTAAATTAATATAAGGGAAATCTTCAGAAATGGCCAGAAATTACAGAGTAGTTTCGAAAAATGGCCAAACCATATTTTTTTAATGAAAAATGGCCAAACCGGTTTTTCCAGCCTATTTTCGTGCTATATAAACTTACTTTTTTGCCCTTCAGCCACCCCACGTTTATCCCATATTTGTGCAGCCGTATCTTTTATTTTTTTAAAAAAATAATCTATAACCTCTCATTCCATGAATCAAGGGATTTTTAGTTACACGATCATCTCTTTCTTCCCTACTTTATTGTTTTTCATTTTATTACTCAACGATTTGTAAAAAAAGTTTCATATCTATATAAATAGAAAAAAATTAGCAGAAATTGAAGCATGCATACCGTGGATGTCGACAAAATTCGCTCGAGCTTCTAAATGTTCTTCGGTTGTCCGTGTAGATACAGTGTAATCTTGTCGAGAATCTTGGTTACGAGACGAAGCTTGAAGTCGTCTGTGAAGAAGTATGGAAGAATTAATCGATGAATGTAGAAGAAGACGGATGGTAGAACGATGGAAGGGTTTGTCTTGGAGGTTTGAATGATGGAGGAAGGGGAATGGGTTCTCTCGCAAACGGTAAGTTGGACGAGTTTGAAATGAGGAAGGGGAAAGAATTTTTTTTTTTTTAACATGAGTGTGTTCCCAAGAGTGTAATTATGCCTTAGGGTTTTTTCCATAAGAAGCTATCAATCCACGCGCCAGAGAGGTTTGTTTGAAATTGTGTATCAATTTTTTCATTTTTTTCTGATTATACTTTATGATATTTTAGGTGTTCATCCCATATTTTAGGTGAATCTGGATTTTTTTTCACACAAGGATCTGATATTTTAGGTGTTCATCCCATATTTTAGGTGAATCTGGATTTTTTTTTCAAGGAGAATGTGTGATTTTATTTTTTTATGTTCTTCTTTGAATCTGAATTTTTTTTTTTTTAATTGAAGTTTTTATTCATTGTTATTGAATTTGGTAAGCTCTCTCATTTTTTCTTCTGATATACACGGTATAAATTTAAGTCCTCCTATTTTTCCTCTCTTTTTTTGAATTCAAATCTTTGTTTTAAATTTAGGTTGCCAGATTTATATTCCATTTGATTTGAATTTTTATTTTGATTTGCTATGTGAATCAATGGGTAAGGAAGCTAGATTCTCTCCCTTATTTATTTATAGTATATTTGTTTTATTTTATTTTCAGATTTAAGATTTGTGTAGAGGTATTTTCGTTCAATTTCATGCCAAAATAGTTTACTAAAAATAGGGTTTGACCATTTTATCAAATTGGAAATACGATTCACTATTTTTCAAAACAACTTTTTTTTTGGTCATTTATCTGGTTGCCCCTTAATATAAAGTCATTTTTCTCCTTAGGAAAAAAAGAGTCCTAAACCAAGCAAAAACAATGGAAAATTTGTAGTGCAAGAGTAGCATGAAAAGTTATTTATACTATTCTTATTTATTATCAATTGATATATCATGTTGAAGTATTGTGATATTCACCAATCTGAATATAACTCAAATGATAAGGTGGATAATTCAATCGCTTCTAAAAATGTTCTTTAGGAACAAAAGCATAATTGATAATTGATTTCTACGTTTTGAAAATCCTACAAGTGTTTGATGAACCACAGTAATGATTTCCATGTATAATAACTACATATTTAGCTCACTTCCCCTTCCTTTCTTATCCTAAGTAGTTAAGATAAAATAATAACTTTTCTTTTCCCTTTTCTTTTTTATCTAGATATAATTAACATAAAATAATAACTACATATTTAGCAAAAAGTAGACTACAAATCACATTAGTGATCTTACTTTATTTTCTTTTTAATATAAAATAATAACTACAAATAATAACTACTCGTCATTTTAAAAAACAAACTATACACATTAACCTTGATTGACTTATGCTTATACTTCAATGTTTTACTGTTTCCAATACATTTAAATTGATACAAACATTCATATTTCAAAAAAAAAAAAAAAAAAAAAAAAAAAAAAAAAAAAACCAGACATTCAAATTTAAAAAGCCCATTTGAAAAATTATTCTTCAAAGAACAAATACTCAAGATGAACACAAATATCACTTCAGAGAGAGGGGAAAAAAATCTTAGACATCTAAACTTATAATTTAACCAAAATTTTTCCATTTCCAATTTGTAAGCTTTCTAGAGGTTGTGAGAAATTCAACTAGAAAGAAGAAAAAAAGAATAATGCAGTTCTTTCTTTTTCAACTATGTATAAGGATATCTCAAGCCTTCCCCACATGGGCCAATCTATATGTTTATTAAAAAGCTCCAATGGGCAGTTTCCTTGTTTCACTATAAAACCCATCTAAAAGAAAGGTGTTTGTTTTATCATCACATTGAAGAAATGGAAGTTTCTCACACAAGTTCAGCAGTTCTCTAGCTATCTTTTTTCATTGTGGCCGTTGCTTTTGTTCAGAGCATAGGGGGAAGGCGAGTGAGGGAACATCACGACACTCGGGAAGCGGCGGTGGAGGCTCGAATCGTGGTATCCTGCAGCAAAGGATTTTGAACATTCGGGTCTCAGATGAATGTTGTGCATTGGCTGCTGAAATGGTTCAACACATGACTTGCCTTTGTGCAGTTCTTTCTGATACTGTCAAGAACTTGCAGGAACGATACCAGAGCAGAGTTACATTGAGGATCGCCACTTTGGTTACCTCTGTGGAGGTGTTATCATCTTCCCTATCCTGGAAAAAACTCGTCGTGCATTATCGAATCTTGTACCGTTATGTGGTTTAAGTACTCTAGCAGTGGCTGCTCATTTGGTTGTTCTTAGCCTAGCTCTCTTTCAACTTTGATGAACCATTTCCATTTTCTAGTTCTCCTTGTTCTCCATGTGAAGCCAATACACATGGCTGGCATAGTTTTCTTCTTCCTGCTCTCTCGAGCACCCCTTACGTTCATGGATTTTATCGAACAACATCCAATTACGACCAGGAGCAGCATGAATAATAGGACAAAGTAGATGTTTTACCTTTTGAATGCACAAAATATACTAGACTCATCATATACTCTGTGAACATGGTTATTAAAATATCAGATAATAAGAGGATAGATTAAGATGGAGATATTGAAAGAGTTCCACTTGCAGAAGAAAACTACATCAACACTCTTCAGCTTTGAAACACACAACTGTCAAAATTGACTAATATGGAACAAAATGATCCACACAAGCTTCATTCTTTGACCAAAGCCTTGTAGGCCCCTTTTCAAACTCTACTTTATTGCTATGGTAGCTTCACTTGTAAATGATCATATAATATAGATTATACTGTCACCAAATCCTGAAACATAATCAAATAACTGAATGTCAGTCAACTGGATGATAGGCTATGGAAAGAGCTCATGTCTTCAGGTTTACCAAATCCAGATAATAATCTGAAATATATCAAAATGGAAGAAAACATTCATGAAAATCATGAGAGGAGCAAGTTTCACCGAGTAACCGAGACGATAGTTCGGTATTACCTATAGGTGGGAAATCCCATATGATTGGAGTGTTAGTAATAAAGAGAACCTGAAAAGACAAATGGCTAAGTTAAAAATTTTGTTAAAATCATCATCTCTTCTTTGTCTAACAGTAAATTCATGGAAGTTGTCATACCCTTCCACCAGTTTCCTCTTGAAGCAGAGTTTGAATTGCTTCCATTTACATCATTGTCTTTCCCTTCTTTCTTAAACTGATAAAATGTTGATTCCATAACATCAGTGTGTATCAGATCAATCAAGTAATCAACAAAACACTATCAAATCTCTTTTCATATGTCCATTAAGATCCCAACAAAAAGCCTTCCAGTTTCATCCAAACACTAAAGAAAACTACAAAGAAGATCTACAAAGAAGATGGCATATGATTATTTTGAAATGCTTACATTATGGTGGTGGGCTTCTGAGGCCTTAGTTCTTGGGGAGTAATTTTCTTGACCACCATAAAAGATGGAGGAACTAAAGTAACTTGGTTCCATACATTCATTCTCATACATGGAGTTTGCATCTTTCCCAGTTGCACCACCAGTTCCGTTCTTGCCATTTATACAAGCATTATCTGAGAGGAACAAAAGCCAGTTTTACATAAATGGAGTTCATATCATTTTTGAAAAGATATTCAATAGTGGAAATCAGGAGAGATTACTTAGGCCCCGTTTGATAACTATTTGGTTTTTGGTTTTTGGTTTTTGAAAATTAGGCTTGTTTTCTTTAAATTTCCTAACCATGGTTTTCATTTTTGTTAAAGACATACTTGAATTTCTAACCAAATTCTAAAAACAAAAACAGGTTTTTGAAAACTACTTTTTTTAGTTTTCAAAAATTGGCTTGGTTTTTTAAAACATGGGAAGAAAGTAGGTGAAAAGCTAAAGAAACTTAGAGTTGGAAGAGGTGTTTTACAAGCTTAAAACCAAAAATCATAAACAAAAAACCAAATGGTTATCAAACGGGGCCTTAGGTGACATAGGTTTCTTATCCTTTGTGAGGGAGATGTGTAAATTCAAGTTTTAGAAGGTGAAAGAACCTGAAATCTCAACTTTGCCAGTGGAAACTTGATTTCCAACATCCTGTTTTCTCTCTCTCTCCACCACCTAAAACCAGAGAAGAAAAGTTCAAAAAATGCTTTAAAAATCCCATGAAATTTTTCATACAGAACAGAGCAGAACAGGACTACTTTTGAATTCCTTTAACAAGTACTTTTTATCTCCATTAGGAAGAAACTAAACTTCCATTACTTGAATTCCCAAGCTAATAAGCTTTCTTATTCCTGTTCAGCCGATTTTTTAACCTGTCATATCATCAACTTGAGACATGCAAAATCAACAAGCAAATACTGAAAGTGACCCAGTTCAGGAAATCCACATATAAAGAGAGAGAGAATGAAAGAGAGAGATTAAAGAAAAAAAAACAAAAACATTAACTAGTAATTGAAGTTAAGGTACAAACCAGTGGTGGGAAAATAGAGCCAAAATATCCAGTAGTAGATGTTGAAGAAGCTGAATTTGAGTCCATGGGACCAAAAAGATGATCCAAACTTGAAGATGAAGAGGCAGCCACTTGCTTCTTGTTCTCCATAGTACTAACACTTAGAGCTTTCTCTGTCAGCCAACGAACAAAACGACTCCCTAAACCTGATAGTTATCTCTTAACGGCCCACACCCATATACACAAAAAGCAAAAAAACAGGGAACTCGATAAGGTTTTCCAGTCAGACAAAATAACAAACAGATAATATGCATCAAAAAACAGAAAGAGATTAAGCAGACCCACGTGAAGATTTCAGACACACAAGACCTGAAACAGTTCAATCCCATTTATAAGCCCCAAAAAAGACAGTACAAATCGATGATTCTTCAGCTCCATGTGCCCACATTCAATTCTAACATGGTTCCAAGTGGTCCTTCTGCAATTCCCTGAATTCAATCCGCCACATGTCCCATAACAATCTCTTTGACCTGTGTTTTTTCTCTGTCTGATGTGCATGTTTCATTGTCCCATCCAAATCCATCCGGTGGGTTCACAAAATCCCCTTTTTTTCCCCTGTCCTCACGAACTGTGCCTTATTGATCCTTGAAAGAAAAAGGGTTGCGGTGGTCTCGTTGGATAAGGAGGTTGAGCCACAACTTGAAGGATTCCATTTAATCAAATACACTCCCCATTGCATCTCTTTCTAATATCTGTGGAAGCAAATATTCTGAGAATTGGGAAGTGGAATATATGGGTTTGTGGAGGAATTTTCCATCTGCTGTGAATTATTGTTTTGAGTATCTAGGTGTTTTGTGATCGAGAAAGTTGTGTCAAATTGGGAGAGGATTGGCTGGCGATTTGTGAGTGGATGAACATGAAGGGATTCAGATTCAGGGATTAGATTCTGAGTTTCAATGGCGAGAATGATAACTGAGCAAAGATACTGTGGTACAAATCCGGGGGAATTATTTAGGAAAGGATATTTTATCCTATTCAAGAGAGTTCCCTAAAGAATAGTCGGTAACACATTTTCTTTCTATTCTTTAAATGAAAAGCACGAGGAACATTTTTGGTCATTTTTGGTATTCTTTATAGACCGTAGCACATGATTGTGTTTGATATGCCAAAATAGTTTTGTATCGTGTGATTTGGAAACGGGCCAAACATGGAATTGTGGTTAATACTTTGAACGATGGAATAGAAGAATCATGGAGTGGAAAATCAAACAATTAATCTTTAGAATGATAATAGGTGTCTTATTCATTATGTTCGGATTGTCTTTTAGATATAATACTCGGATTTCGTAAACTACTTTACACTAGTGCCATTACTCAATCATAAGTGAGCACATTCCTAGTAGGTGTTTTGTTCTCTTTTCACGCTGGAAGGGAATTCTCAAAGCAAATCATTGTTTCTTGTTATAATATCAAATATCATTTAGATTTCCAAACGACTCATAAAGAAGAATTTATTGATAGAATCATAAAGGAAATACAGGGGACTTCCCAACAATACTAAATAAGCATACGAAGCTCTCATAATGGAATAACAAATGCAACAATGGGGCTCCTCACCAGATGCACTCCATCATCCCAGGTTAAACTACCAGAAATCACCTTCCCACCAGGAGCTTTTGCTTTAACCCTCACAGTGAAAGATATCTTTTGTCCAAGAGAACTGAAAGAGAGAGTAGCAGGACGTACTGTAACTTTGAGCCCGGGTGGAGCTTGAATGACTGCTTTATACGTCGACCTTGGCAGCCCGACATTCGTGACGGTCCTGTGGTAGACACGACTAAAGGATCTTTTAGACTTGCTCAACAGAGCAAAAGATGGATAGTTTAGATCTGATGCAGCTGTTTTTGTAACACCTGAACAGTTGCTTTGGTCACCGGTAACAAGACGAAGATTTTCGGTACTATATCCTTGCCCACATAAGAACTTGATGTAATCAATCTCTTCGGCATCATAGACTAAACCGGGGTTGATGGCATTTACTGGATTTAAGTGTCCTGCTCCATATGCAAACTCAGCATCTGTGTTTACCTTTGGAGTCATGCGAATCGCTGTAAGAGAGAGAAGATTGAGGTTAGCCAAGTGCATAGGGAACAATGTTTACAACACTACTATTCTCAGTGACATTGATAAATTTGATAAATGAGTGCCCTGACACATCTACATTTAATGTTATTCTGATATTAAAAGTCCATGAAAATCATTATT
Organism: Luffa acutangula; assembly: GCA_036850905.1. Taxonomy (NCBI): domain Eukaryota; kingdom Viridiplantae; phylum Streptophyta; class Magnoliopsida; order Cucurbitales; family Cucurbitaceae; genus Luffa; species Luffa acutangula. Next base: position 9,007,244 of record CM072099.1, on the reverse strand, counting down.
TGACTAAAATATTAAAACTTTTAAACTTATTTTATTTGAATCTATTAACTTTCAAATATTTTTTTTAGTCTCTAAACTTCATATAAAAACTACTTTGATTTTATCATTAATCTTTTAATATATTACTCAATAGAAACTTAATATTAGCAAATCTTTTATGTTTATTTACCTAAACAATAGATATCTTCAAAAAAAAAACAAGTGTTTGAAGTAATATTTAATAGATTAAGCATCAAGTTTCCAAATGGATTTGAATGTTTGTTAAATGATCAACTGCAAGGTCTAAAATAGTTTTCAGTCAAAATTTAGGGACTAATATTAACTATAAAGACTAAAAAAGTCTTTTAATCAAAGTTCAAGGACCAAAGCATAATATTTTGAAGGTAAGTGACAACATTTTTTTAGCATTCAACAAAACCTCTGACCTTTTGGTTGGGGATGTAGTGCCTACACCAATTGAGCTACACTTATATTGACAACCGAAACAAAATATTTAAAAGTCTGTAGACAAACGAAATGAATATGAAATTTTAAGCAACCAACATATGATTTAAGTTAAATTATTGGTACTAAAAAATTAAGGTCAAACTGTTACCTGTTGTCATAAGTGCAGACTTAATAGCAGCTGGAGACCAAGTTGGGTGGAAAGATTTGACATACGCAGCTACTCCTGTTGCATGTGGACAAGCCATGGATGTGCCAGAGATTATGTTAAATGGAACTATTCTTTTATCCCCTGGTAAACTTGTAGCTGTTGAAGCTTCTGACCAAGATGCTAGTATATCCACTCCTGGTGCTGCCAAATCAGGCTACAAGAGATTTCTAAAAGTTAATATCCAAAGAGGCATTAACATCAAGTCATGAGGAAGCTTAGTCAGATGAGTTACCTTGAGAATGTCCAGTGTAATAAGGTTAGGTCCCCTTGATGAGAAGGAAACAACAGATGGAGCTAGCAGATCCTTAATGGTAGTACTCTTTTCTATGATAGCTTCCGGATTGCTATCAAAGTAAAACACAAAATAAAGTAGGATGGTTTCAAACCATTTTAAGCTAAGAAAGTCAAAACTGTCCAAAGAATAATTTGTAAGGTTTAAATTCTATTTTAGTTAATCGATGTGGTTTGGACTCTAAAACTTTCAAATATTAGGTTTTAGTCTTTCAATTTTCAAATATTTTGTCTTAGCCATCATGATTTACATAAAATATGATTGTAGCGCTTACCATTAATTTTCATAAATCATTAAATAACTCATATACATTTAGAAACGTGAAACTTAACCTACTAAGTACTCTATGTGCCTTCAAACACAACCACTTTCCATATAGACATTCTTTTAAAAGAGTTCAACAATGTGGAGCGAAAGATTGAACCCTCAACTTCAAAGAAGGTAACGGGGGTCTTATCTATTGAACAATGCTCAAATTGGCTCCATGTAAACATCTATTGATAAGATAAATGAATAAAGTATGGGATTATATCATATGTTTTTAAAATAATTTATATAAATAAATGGAAAAAACTAAAAAGATCTTTTTATAAAAAGTTTATGAAGTTCAAAAACTAAAATAGAATCTTTGAAACTTTAAGAGATTAAACAAAACTCAAGTTTACAAACTAAAATAGTATTTAAATACTATGAACCTTTAAGCAATGTGCCACTATACCTGGTTGATCTCAGGTACTCAAAAACTTTCTTTCCGGTGTTCAAGTCTAACTTTGAAGCAGGTAGTGGGAAAAGAAAGGCAACATCTTGGTCATTAGTATCTTGCATTATCGTACCAACTGCACCACTATTCAAAGCTCCTTCTCCATCACCAATCTCATCGCAAAGAACAATCTTCCCCTGAACTTGGTTCACATCCAAAGAACCAGGGATGCAGAACCTGCATTTTAACACCAAAATTCAATTCCTCCAAACCCAAAACTTGTTCTTCAACTTAGGAAAAACACTGCACATTTAGACTCATCATAAAATCTTTGCAGAGTAACATCAGTCAGCCACCTAACTTTTCCAACAAGTCCATAAAGTAAACAATCTTTTAGCTTCAATTACCTTGATAACGATTCATTAAAACCTGCAGTTTTGTTAGGAGCATCGCCAGCATAGATAAGTGGTAACAACTTATCTCCAAGATCGAAGGTATTCACGGAGATCCCCTAACAAACAGGTGGTGTGCACGTAAATCATTGACTCGAATGTCGCAAAACAGAACACATTCATGGAAGAATAAAGCAATCTAGGGCTTACCTGAAAGGTTTGTCCATTACCCAACTTCACATTAGTCACGAACTTCCTATCAATAGTGCTAGCCGCCACCGATAGCGACCATGGAGAAACATTGGTGATACTGGCAAGGCTAGGGCCAGAATTCCCGCCGGAATTTGAAGTCAGAATCCCGTTCTTCATCGCGTGGAAAGCCCCAATGGCGATTGAGTCGTTGAAGTAATTATTGGCAATAAAACCTCCGACGGAAATGGAGATGATGTCGACGCCATCGGCGATTGCATTGTCGAAAGCTGCGAGGATGTCGGCGTCGAAGCAGCCATCGGACCAGCAGATCTTGTAGACGGCGATGCGGGCGGAGGGAGCGCCGCCGCGAGAGGTGCCGAGGGCGAGGCCCAAGAGGCTGGCGCCGGAGACCAAATTGCCGGCGGCGGTGGATGAGGTGTGGGTTCCATGGCCTTCTGTATCTCTTGGAGAAAGAATGTCGCCTTCGCCTTCGAAAGGTTCGCTCCGGAAGAATCGAGCTCCGATTATTTTACTTCATAAATTGAAATTCCAACACTCACAATTTTAGTATGAAAACAAACACAAGATTTTCAAGCCTATTGATTTAAATTATGTTTAATTTATTCTCTAAAAAAAATTTTTAAAAAGTATGGCCATGCATAGTTCGATGAATACTTACTAAATTTTCTAAGTTAAATTTTTGGGCGTGTATCCGAATTTTGTTTTATATTTTCAAATTCATTTAATACGTGTTTGACATATGTATTTTTTAAAACTGTTTTCGAAAACATTTTTTTTATATTTTCAATGTATTCAAATTTTAAATTAGAAAATTTAAAATACAAAATTAAATTAAAAATAATAAAAACTTTAATAAATATTGAAATTTATGCTATGAATCCAAGTCTTTTTTTTTTGTTTTTTTTTTTTTATAATTTGTGTGGAAGAGAATTTGAACCACAGATCCTGTGGTTATTGGTACAACCATTTGAGTTAAGTTCTTGTTGATCAGGTCATTTTTGTTAAATTAACTCACGTATAATATAATATATTATAAATTATACGATACCATAAAATAATAACTATAAAAAATTCATATAACATCAAAAAGGTTTATAAATTAGTTAATAATAGTTCTTCTCAAAAAAAAAAATAATAATAATAATAGTTTGTATTTAAATTGAAAATCATGTGACAAAATTAAAAAAAAACATATAAAATACAGTTCTGTTGTCAAAGCGAGCGGTAATTGACATGTACCCTCAATCAAGAGGTCAAAAGTTCGAATGTTGATGTACTAAAAAAAAATGAAGTCCTGTTTTTATTAAATCATTTGTTTTTAGATTACCAACCAAACACACCATAAGTAGTTGATAAAATTTATAATAAAAGTTTGAAAATCATGTGACAAAATTAAAAAGAGAAAATCTATACCAAGAAAAAGAATAGTAATTTAACCTAAGAGTAAAGAAATGCTTTGGTTGAAGGGTTTAAAATAGGATTACTTGTTGCAGGTGAAATTGGAAGAGGGTTGGCATTCGCCTTTCCACTTCGCCGGCGGCGGACCAAACCCTTCATCGGAAAAGCTTTCAGATTCCGGCCAAATTCCAGTATCCAACATTCCGACGACCAGATCGCTCTCCAAGCTCGTTCTCCGAGCTTCTTCGAACAAACCCATGAAATCCCATGATCTTGTCGTGTGAAGCTCTTTCTTTTCGCTCGGAAACACAGATACAACTTCCTCCATTTCTGAAAATATCCAAAACCCATCAAAATTCTATAACTTTAAACGACAAATAAGACCATTTCTTTTTTCCCAATGAGAAAATTTTCTTTTAACACCAAAATACATATTTTTACTTCCTATTATTTGAGGGTTTTTCAATTTATTAGTACTCACAATTTAATATTAAAATTGACTATATGATAAATTTATATTCAAGTTCGGTTTGAATTGAAGTAGTGTTTAAAAAATGTTTTAAGTGGAGAAGAAATGTTTTTAGGTACCCTTCAAAAGTCATTCAAACCTGATTCTTGATGAATTGGCTTAAATGAAGAAAGCTAGAACCATCTAATTAAGAAGGGAAAGCTTCTAAGGACACGTTTGGTTGGTGATCTGAAAACAGAAATTTGAAATCAAAAGGGTTCAATGAAAACATAATTGTATTTCATGTTTTATTTAAAAATTGGATCTCAATTTAAAAAATTGTTCCAAATGTGTTTGATAATATATTTATAAACCACAAACTATTTGTAGTTATCAATTAAATGTGAAGTTGAATCTAAACTATTATTAATTATTTTTTTTTTAACAAAACTATTATTAATTAATTTACAAACATGTTTATGTTATAAATTTTGTGTAATTACTATTTTACAATATTAAATAATTTATAATACATCATATTATACAAATTTTAATTTCACAAAAATGAATTTAGTTTATAACATGAAATATTATATTTGTTAAAGTTTTTATTTTTTTTTTAAATTTAATTCTGTATTTAAAAATTTCAAATTCAAAATCTAGATACACTGAAAACATAAAAAAGTTGTTTTCAGAATTTTCACTATTTGGATCATAAATCCGAAAACAGTTTTCAAAAACACGTTTTCCAAACGCATATTCACTGAATTCAGTGTATCTGAAAACATAATATAGAATCCAGACTGCCTATCAAATAGGCCCTATAATTTTTTCCTTCAATTTTTTAAGAAATTGATGAAAATTATGAGATTTTTGTAGAATTTTAACCAAATATTATACTAGGTAAGTTTATAATCCATAACCGATTTTAATATTCACCAAAGGTGAGCAACTAAAGGGAAAAAATATTAAAATATAAGGAACTAAGTTGAAAATTTTTAAATACTTGAACTAAACTTAAGAAATATCATACTTAGTGCATGTTTGTGAGTGATTTTGAAATGACTAACATCACTTTTGTCATGTTCAAAATCAATCCGAAACATGTCCTTTATCATTTAAAATTAATTTGATGCTTGATTTTACACTTTTAAGCGTGATTTTCATATCATTAAAATTGACTGAGTTACATGTCTGGGAGTGATTTTGAATATGACAAAATTGATTTTAACCATTTTAAAATCGCTTCCAAACATGAGCATTTTTTACAAGAACCCACCGGCAAGTTTCCGAGCCTCCTCCTCGTTGAGCCTCGCTGCAAAGCCGCTGAAGCTCCGGTGGTAGCTATACACCAGAGATTTGGATGCATCACTGAGATCCAAAGTTCATTATTCAGAGTTAATTCCAATGAAATTTTTTAAGTTGTTTCTATTTATTAAAAAAATGTGGGAAATTAGTTTTAGTATGTAAAAGAAAAAGAAGGTTAATTAGTTAATCATATTTATGAATATATTGATGAATGTGTTTTCTTTTATGTTCATGAATGTCTATAGAAAAATTTCTGATTTTGTGAACATTTAGTCATACCCTAACATTATAAACTTGAAGGTATCTCAATTAGGATAACATATTGATAACTTGGGAAGAGTTATAAGTTTTAGGATGCATTGTTTGGTTTAATTTTTCAAGTGTTTAATTTTGAAAAAAAAAAATTCTAGTGTTTAGCGACCACTTAAAATGACTTATTAGAAAATGAGATCGAGAAATAAACTATTTTGAGATAAACACTTGAAACCAACTCCTTTAAAAAGAGTTTTTAAATATACAATAATTTGTGTATAAAAACACTTATGAGGAAATGTAACCAAACATATGAATATTTAGATTATAAATAATTTTTATACAAAAAAAAATGCATTCTTGAAAAACATTTAAATTAAAATGTATTCCAAACGGATTTTTTTTTTTTTTTGAGAAGGTATTCCAAACGGATCTTTAATTTCTACTCCCTATTTGAATTATAATATATTGTAAGATGATAAACATTTAAAGGTATTGTTTTACACAAGTAGACATTTTTTTAATGTTAAAAATATATGTATCTTCACTCATTCACTGCTCTATTATAAAAACTCAACTAACCCTATCTGAATTAACACCCCAAACTCTACTAAGTGTATATCTCATTCCAATTAAAGGTAGAAAAAGAAAAAGAAAAAAAAAAAGACTTACCTAGTAAATATATATCACAAAACATTTCAAATATAACATTGCCTTTTTCATTATATTATTGTTAAATTTTAACAATATTATTGTGTAAGGATTTAATTTAAAATAAAAAAAAATGATATAGTATTATATGGTGAGTCCTTTTGTAATTATGAGCTTTATGAACCTTTTAATCCACAAAATATATGTTCTCAAATGTTATAATCCATATGATGTATATCATATCTACATCCTTATTCAAGAAATTGCTAACTTGAAAAGTGAAAATGATTCTCACTAAAAGTATTTAAAGATATTTTTTACCAATAAAATAAAATAAACATTATGAACTGAGTTGAAAAGTCAAAATGGATTCCCACTAAACCTGGTGGTAAGAACTTGTTGAAGCATATTGGTATGTCGTTCGGATGCTGCTGTAAAATCTCCTTCAGATGATTTGCCCATGTATACAACATACACCTGCATATCCTTTCAAACACACTCATTAGTAACTCAAAATAAACTATACTTTAAATACTCTTACAAACTATACTTTCCATTTCAAAAATTGGAAATTTTAAATACTCTAATTAACCATCTGTAAAAGCCAAAACGAGCATAGCTTAGTGTAATTGGCATGTACTCTCGACCATGAGGTCAGAGGTTCAAATCCTCCACCCCAAACGTTGATATACTCAAAAAATAAAATTAAATTAACCATATGTAAAAACTATATACATCATATTCATATCTTCACATACTCATATTATGTTAGTTAAAAAAAAAGGTTTATGGAGTTGATAAATAGTGTTATACTTATACATAGAATAAATCATGTCTATCAATTTTGTTCAATAATTGTGACCGTGAATATAAAAGATATACTCTACACATATACAAACTACATAAACAAACAAATAAGTTTATATGAACTAAAAAAACAAATAAGTTTTTATAAAATCTACTCACAAGTCCATATTTAAATTTTTTAGAAATACTTTTGAAAATTCATTTAAATTTTCCAAAGAGAGAAATTGACAATAGATGATCAAAGTTCAAACGACATCTTTTTTTTTTTTAAACATAAAACCAAAAATAAAGTGAAACCGACTTGAAAAAAACACGAAATTGAAAATTAAAAGATGATATGCCTTTCTATCATCAACTGCTTGGGAGGTGACAAGCAAAGTGCAGGCAAAAGCGATTAGCAAAAGCCTGCAGTTGAAAGAGAATCCATGGCAAAATTCCATTGTTTCAAAGCAACTAATTAAGCTTAGAGCCCTAATATGATAAGATAAGTATTATACAAAATGGTGAGGCTTTTGCTTTTATATATACAAAGAAAGTGAATCTTTGCCACTTAATTAATTACTTTGGGTTTCTCAAAGTCATCAAATTAAATCCATTTTAGCCGGCAAAACAACAATGTTTATATCCATTTAGTTTAATTTGGGGAAGTCAAAAGAGCAAAAAGAAACATGCATGGGAGTTGCCAAAAGAAAACCTTGAAATATCAGAATAAAAACAATGCATATGTGTATGTTTGTTGGCCATATATGTGACAGAAAGCATCGCCCATAATCTATAACATTGTTTTCTCCCATTAGTACTTAAATATTGATGTCAAGATATTGAATTCTCACATTATAAAAAAAAATGTCGATGGTTATGAATGCATGTTTTGAAAAAAGATTTACAAAAATTGCCACTTTTTTTTTTTTATTACTTCAACAACATGCAAGGTAGAGATTTGAACTTCTGACCCTTTGATGGTCGAAAATACATGTCTTAACCTAGTGAGCATTATTCAGATGGACATAAAATTTGCTTACTCCTAAACCATAGGAATTTTAGTATATCAAACTCTTAGACTTTTTTATTTGAGTAATTATTCGTACAAAATTACAAAATTGACTAAGGGTGTGTTTTGTTTAACTTTTCAATTGTTTAATTTTGAAAGTAAATCATTTTGAAAAAATTTCCAGTGTTTGACAACCATTAAAAATGATTTATTAGAAAATGAGATCGATAAATAAACCCTTTTAAGAGAAACACTTGAAACCAACTTTTAAAAAAAGATTTTTTTTAAGTAAACAATAACTTGTGTGTATAAAAACATTTGTGAGAAAATACAACCAAATATGTGGGTGTTTAAATTCTAAACAATTTTTATATAAAATGTTTTTTTAAAAATGTATTCTTGAAAAAACATTTAAATTAAAATGTATTTCACCCTAAGTCATGTTGCTTACAAAAAAAAAAAAAAAAAAAACAAAAAACAAAAACATTGTGACTTCATTAATGATGGGTTTTAGTTGCAATAATTTCATTGTTTAAAAGTTATACTTGCTATACACCTTATAATTCAAGGTGGTTTAACGATTTGGGATCTGTTTGGTTTAACTTTTCGGGGGCGTTTGGCCCGTAGTCTAGGGTTGGGATGAAACCCAAAACCATGTTTGGCCCACTGTGTTTAAATGGGTCGGTTTTAAAACACAGCCCCACCGTTTTTTTTAGCCGGTTTTGAAACCCAGCCTCCTAGGTTTTCGCATATTCTCTCTCTCCCTCACGCGTTTTCTGCTCATCCATTATTGCATCTCTCTCTCCCTTCACTATTCACGCGTTTTCTGCTCCATCTTTTCGTCGTTTCCTTCTCCCTTCACTATTCCTCTCCTTGCCGAAGAAGCCCTAACCCTAGCTCTTCGTCTTCCGCTCTCTCTTCCTCCCTTCTCTCCATTAGTATGTCGCCAGAAAATGAGGTATGTAACAGATCGAACATTGGATCGATTGGAACGAGGAACAAGCGGGATTTGTTGACTCGGGTTTGTGTTCTCTCCACCCTGTCTCATTTTCTTGTTTTTTTTTTTGTCCATTTTGAGATGGGATTTTTGTTCGTCTCTGATTGTTGCTGATTTGAACCCGTTTGTTCACTCTCTGCATCTCGTTCCTCTGTTTTTTGACATGCGGTATTTCCTAACGACGGAGGAAGGGTGGATTCTGGCGGGCATTGGAGTGGGGAGGGGGATTGTGAAGCATGTAGTGGACGTGATTCCATCTTGCCGCTCCATAAACTCGACCCTCTCTCTTGCTGCCTCCAAATTTCCATCAATTTTCTTGTATCGTGGCTTCCTCCCATTCAAAAAAAGTGTTCTCTGTTCTGATTGTGAGGTAGCGTCTGAGGCCTGGTATGAGGGAGGTGGTCGGATGAGTGGAGCTTGGTGGGGGCTTTCATTGTCCACTAAACAGGTTCATTTCTTTAACCTTTGGCCGATGACGATGAATCTGTTTAATGTGTTGAGGTTTTTTGTGCCAATGATATTCTTTAACACCTGAGGCCTCTTTGATTTTGCCACAAACTTTTTTATTTCTTGTATTGTTGGTTCTAAATTTTTCAATGTTTTGCTTATTTGATTCTGATCTTGTTTTGAAAAAAAAAAATGTACAATGTTGGCTCTGTTTTGTACCCTCTAATTGAGAATATTGTGGCATAATGTTTGTTTTCTGGATTGAGTTCGAATGAGGAAGATACAATGATAATCTATATAATGTTAGTTCTGTTCTTTTTTATGCAAACAAATTTTTTCTGAGTCTAAGATCTGAGGTCTCCAACTATGCAATTTTATTCAATTTTTTTTTCTATATTGGATGTTGTAGCTTGATATGTTCACTAGTTGGAATTATTTGTTTCAATTCAAGAAAATGAAAAAAAAAATGGTTCTGTTCTTTTCCTTCAAACAAATATTTTGTTAGGAGTCTAATATCTAAGGCCTCCTAGTATGCAATCATATTGAATTTGTTGTTGTTTTTTTTTAAAAAAAAATGGATGTTGCATGTAGATATGTTCTAGTAAAAGAATTCAAGTCATTGTTCATTATATTTAGTTGAAATGACCAGGTTGCTGAGTTTATTGTTTCTACTGTTCTTACCTTTCCTTTAAGTAATGGAAGACAATGATGAGGAATATTTAGTTGAAATGACTAGATAGTTGAGTTCTTACTTCACCTTCTTTTAATTAATAAAGTGGAATGATGAAGAGTATTTAGTTGAAATGACTAGTTGAGTTATTGTTGTGTCATCTTTTTATTTTAAACATCTCTTGATGGTACTAATGGTAGTTGGTGAATTAATACCTACTTTTTTTCATCTTTGCTTATAAAATTACCACTCTTCATATCTAAATACGTGTCTTGCCTTCTCACACCAAAGGGGTCCTCTCTTTGGTTAGTCTTTCTCTCCCTTACATGAGTTCATTCTGTTGTATTCTTTAGATGAGGTTTACCTTCTAACTAATGCCTTTGCTTTGTGTTCCTTTTCTTCTGTTTATCTCCAATATCTTTATGGTACGTGGTCTACTCTTGAATGTGCATTTCATATGTCCATGATAACGAATCCTAGAGGTATCTTTCCCTTGACGGTTTTATATACATATTTTTTACTTGTTTTTTCTTATTCAATATCTTTACTTCTACATTGGTTCCTTATTTATTTACTTTATTTTGTAGGTCTTCTTTCCTCATACCCTAGGCCAGGCCGGTCAGTGCAACTTGAAGCTCGTCACCTCCGTAATGTAATTTTTATTTCCATCCACTGCGTGTTTATGTTTTTTAAGTAGAACACTGTTATTTACGAAATTTGCTAAGAACTTCAACTTTTCCATGTTATGGAATTTGTTATGGGTTATCTTTTAGAAGGTTTGTTTTGGTGGATTTTTTCTTTCTTTTATCAATTTTATGATATTTACACTCGGGTTATCTTTGTATGTTACAAGAGTTACAAATTTTTGTTTTGCATGGATGTAAATTTGTGTTATGTTTTTTTTTTGGTATAATAATCACAATTGTGATTAGGTTACCTAGATAAAGAAGTAGATGGAAACATGCTTTTAGCCTATTTTAGTCTATTCAAATGAACTTTGGCAATATATTTTTAGATTAAGTTTTAACATAAGGAATATAAATTATGTTTAATATAAACTGTGGGTACGTTACATTGAAAATTTAGGACTAGTTTTGAAAAAAAAACTATTGTTACTTCAACCCAAAAAGATTTAGGACTAAACAAAAACTTACTACTACTTTTTTTTTTTAAAAAAAAAAAAATCTATTGTTTTAAAGCAAATTAAAGTATGACTAGATTTTTTACTAAAAGAATGTTGGAAATACGTCTTAAAAAAAGAGTGATCTGTGGAAGTTGGAAATAGGCCTTATAAAAAAAGCTATGACTAAATTCCAAAACTTGGATAGTTAGCATTGAAAAATGATTTTGTTTAAAAAAAAGCTTAATGCTACTATTTTTTTAAGAAAAAACTTAATGCTATTATTGTTTTAAAGCAAATTAAACTATGACTAAATTTTTTACTAAAAAAAAAAAGTTGGAACTATATCTTAAATAAATGATTGATCTATGGAAGTTGGAAATATGTCTTAATGCTAATTAATGCATTGAAAATTGATTTTTTTTTTAATAAAAAAAGTCAGTACTATTGTTTCTTTTGTTGGGCTTTCGTCGGAGAGTTACAAGTTATGCTATGAATCTTGTAGCCAAGTTAATTTCTTTCTTGGGGAAGTTCATTAGTCCAAACCATTGAGATAACATACTTATCATAGAAACCAACCTTGGTTTTTTTTTTTCTCAGCAATGGATGACCTTGACATAGAACAAGACGAGTTAATAGCAATACTCGCTATCATATGCACCACACAATACCAATGGATTTTAATTTTCAATTTTATTATGAGTCTGGGAGATCTCACCATAGCAAATCATTCACCCTACGTTAGACACCAAATTAGGCAGCTGAACTTCTTTCGCCTAATTCATGAGAGTGACTTAGCTTGTCGGGAGAGCACTCGAATGGATAGGAGATGTTTCACCATATTATGCACCTTGCTAAGAACAACAGGAGGTTTGTCAGGCACGAATTATGTGGACGTCGAAGAGATGGTGGGGATTTTCCTTCATATTCTAGCGCATGACGTTAAGAACAGAGTAGTTCGACGACACTTTGCTCGATCCGGTGAGACGGTGTCACGACACGTAAACTCTGTTCTTAACGCTGTTATAAGATGCCACGAGATCCTATTGAAGAAACCAGAGCCAGTCACAAATAATTGCACCGATGAGCGATGACGATGGTTCGAGGTAAATAAAATCGTGTCATACAGTAATTATGTTCCGCATTATGAATGCATGAAACGACGACTAAATATTCTTGTCCCTAACAGAATTGTTTGGGTGCGCTCGATGGTACATACATTAAGGTTAACGTAAGCGCAACCGATCGCCCTAGGTACAGGACTAGGAAGGGTGAGGTTGCTACTAATGTACTAGGTGTGTGCTCTCAAAATGGTGAGTTCATCTTCGTACTACCCGGGTGGGAAGGATCTGCTGCAGACGCTCGAGTACTAAGAGATGCAATATCACGACCTACCGGTCTAAGGATCCCTAGGGGTAAAGTGACACACTCTCATTTGTTATATTGTACCAGACATGTGTATGTGGATTATACACTAAAGTTTGATAATCACGTCGATGTCAATGTGGACAGGATACTACTACCTGTGCGATGCAGGTTACCCAAATGCAGAAGGTTTTCTCGCCCCATATCGAGGTCAACGATACCATCTCACCGAGTGGCGTGGAGAACATCCACCAACGACTCCAAAAGAGCTATTCAATATGAGACATTCTTCTGCTAGAAATGTTATTGAGAGAGCCTTTGGAGCGTTGAAGGGTCGGTGGGCAATTCTACGAGGAAGGTCATTTTATCCTGTGCGAGTGCAATGTAGGATGATAACGGCATGTTGCCTCCTACATAATCTGATAATTCGAGAAATGGGACCCGACCCATCCTACGAGGGACATCCTGGAGAAGTTGATTCAAACGGTATGAGTGTCGAGAACATAAACTTTGTGGAACCCACTGGGGCATGGACTGAATGGAGAGACAGTCTTGCAAATCAAATGTTCGAAGATTGGAACGAGGAATGAAATCTCTTTGTCATTAAGTTCTTAATGTTGTGTAGATTTTTTTGTTTACTGACCCACTGCATCTTTGTATTGCAACCATTTTTTTTGTTTGTAAATAAAGTTGCTTGGTTACTTGTTTACTACTATTAAATTTAATTAACTTCTGTGGTGTATGTCAACTAGTAATAAATAGTATATACTAACTTCAGTACACAACCCTCATGTTCATGCAGATGGCACCGTCTACTTCGAAAGCCCCTAAACATATCTGGACACCAATGGAAGATGAAGTTTTGGTCCAGTGTCTGTTACATTTGGTTCAGGCAGGTGGATGGCGGGCTGACAATGGGACCTTCAGACCGGGGTACTTGCAACAAGTACATAAGTTGATGAAAGAGAAACTGCCAGGATGCGACATACAAGTAACGCCGAACTTGGAGTCTAGAGTGAGGATCCTAAAAAGGCAATATGGTGCCCTCGTCGAAATGATGGGTCCCACTTGCAGTGGGTTTGGCTGGAATGATGAGCGAAAGTGCATTGAGGCGGAGAAATCGATCTTCGATGATTGGGTTAGGGTAACAATTCAAACTTAATCCATGTACAGTTCATGAATAAAATGTTATACGATCATGTATGTTAATTGTGATAACATGTTGAATACAGGGACACCCACCTGCTCGTGGTCTGAGGAACAAGCCATTTCCCTACTTCGATGACCTAGCAATTGTTTTCGGGAAGGATAGGGCCAATGGAGAAGGTGCTTCGACTCCGAACGAAATGGCCACTGACTTGGATGATGACGTGAACACAGATGTTGAAGATTGTTATGTCCCTTCCCCTCCTATAGTTGAACCTGTGGTAGGTGAAGAATTTTATACCACCCGTTCGAGCAGGAATGACACGCCAGGATCATCACGGGGAAGTAAGAGGAGGCGCACAGTACCAGCAGACGCTGTCGATACATTTCGCACGGAGATGCGTTATGTGTCCACACAAATCGAGAAGATCGCACTCTGGCCTCAACATAAGGATGAAATTGAGTCAGCTCGACGTAAACAATTGTATGGGGAACTACAGTCTATCCCGGGAATGGACATGGACGACTGTTTGCTTGTGGCCGAGACTCTGTTGGCTGATGACAAGAAATTTCGCTCATTCCTCGACTACCCTACTGAATGGAAGTATAAGTGTTGCATGCGTATCTTGGGAAGGCAGCCATGACCATACTACCTATGAATTCTAGTTCATAGCTTTTGTTGGACCCTCATATTTACTATTTCATTGACCTATGTCACATGTAATGCTCATCTATCTTCTTTTGAATTGTCGTATGTATTTCGGTATTACGAACTTTTGTACCTTTTGTCGGGTCTAACTCTTTTTTTGTGAATGATATAGATTGTTCGAACTTATGAACACAATTTTCTTAGTCTACAAGTAGAAGATGAATTAAATTGTTCATTGATATTCCCCTTGAAAAATTCATCTAAATTAAGTAAGGACTTCTACCATTCAATCCTACAAAAATTAAGACAAAAAAGAAGAGAATAAATTAGCTAAAAGAAAATGTGGGCAAAAAACAGCACAAACCCAGGGTTTAGAACACAACACAACACCCCAAACACTGTTTTCTGATTCCCAGGATTCATAACACAGCACCCCAAACACTGTTTTCCGATTCCCAGGGTTCAGAACACAGCACCCCAAACACTGTTTTCTGATTCCCAGGCTTTCAAACACGCCAGAACAAACCCCCCAGGGTTCTGATTCCGAAACCATGGGCCAAACGCCCCCTTCAAGTCTTTAATTTTGAAAAAAAAAATCATTTTGAAAAAATTTATAGTGTTTGACAATCACTAAAAATGACTTATTAGAAAATGAGATTGAGAAATAAACCATTTTGAAAGAAACACTTGAAACCAACTTCTTTAAAAAGAGATCATTTTAAGGATACAATAACTCGTGTATAAAAACATTTATGAGGAAATGTAACCAAACATATAAGTGTTTAAATTCTAAACATTTTTTATACAAAATGTTTTTAAAAAATGCATTCATGAAAAACATTTAAATTAAAATGTATTCTAAACGGACCCTTAATTACAACAACCCTTATATGGTTTATGTGGTTTGTGTATTTTTCAAGTTTCCAAATTAAAAATAGACTTAGGGTGTGTTTAGTTTAACTTTTCAAGTGTTTAATTTTGAAAAAAGAAAATATCATTTTGAAAAAAATTCTTAGTGTTTGACAACCATTAAAAATGACTAATTAAAAAATGAGATTGAAAAATAAACCATTTTGAAAGAAACACTCGAAAACAATTTTTTTAAAAAAAGAGTTTTTAAGTATAACCTTGTGAATAAAAATACTTATGAGGAAATGTAATCAAACATATCAGTCTTTAAATTATAAATAATTATAATACAAAATGTTTTTTAAAAAATGCATTCTTGAAAATACCTAAACTAAAAAATATTTCAAATTGGTATTTCATTAAAGAAATATAGTTTGAGTGCGACAATTTATCAGAGGGGTAATTGCTCAAATTCAAAAGTTTGTAAAACATCATTTTATTATTATTATTTTTTGACAACATGTAAGGAATTGAAGATTAAACTTCTAACCTCTTGGTCAAGATACAAATTTTTATGTCAATTGAACCCATGCTTTTGTTAGTTAAAACATAGTTTTATTAGTATCTATATACTATGGTCAATTCAAATAATTTTCAATATTTCGACATTTGATCAAGGGCGTTCAAAAAAAAATATTTTTTTAAAAAATCTTTTCAACAAAATTTGTGAAATATTTTTTTTATTATAAAGGAGAAGAGTACTACATGCTAATTACAGCTACATCTACGTTATTTTTTTTAGTACATCAACATTTGAGGATGAAGGAATTGGAACCTCTGACCTCTTGGTCGAGGATACACGTCAATTACCTCTGAGTCAAACTTTCTTTGGCATAGCTTATATGTCACTCTTTGACAAAAGTTTATGGAATCTTTACATAAAAATGTGATTGGTTGATGGATATTTATATTGAAGAGAAAACAACAATTTATGAACACAAGTGAACCACAATGCACCACGTGTCACACGCTACCAATTTTTTTTTTCGTTGTTATATTCTAAAATCTCACCCATCTGTCTAAAATCTCTCCAATATACCACAATAAATAACACCCATAGCACATTCTTAATCTTTGTATTTTCTTTACAAAGTCTTTGCCCATCTCGTTTTTGCCCACATGAGTATAGTTTAAGAATCAAGACATAAAATATGTATCGTTGACCAAAATGTTAGAGATTGGAATCCCTCGATCTACGTATGATAAAAAAAATTAAATTTTCCTTTTTGTCATTGTTTTTCTTTGATTAAATTTATTTTAAAATATTTTAAGTGAGATCATTAGATACAATTATTTTTAATTACCACAAATATTTCGTTGAATGTTATACAAAGTTATAAATATCATCCAATGTTTATTTATAATTTAGTTATGTTTTTTTTAACGAATCAGTAAGAGTTATATTTTAGAGTTCCAAGATGCGACATTGATAAAGATATCTTCCCATAATGTACCTGGATCCTTTGATCTATCGTGAAAAATTCCCATTTCATTATAGTCAAATAAACCAAAAGACCACAGAACTTCCTAACTGAAGATGGTTGAACAACTATGCCTTCTTTAATAAAATTATCTATTGTGTCTAAAGGAAGGGGTAGGGAATTAAAACCAGCCCAAAACAGAGACCATAAACTCTTAGCATAAGTGCAATTGGTATATGGTCGATCGATTTTGATGTCCAATTGCAAAGAACACACCAGTTTGGGTTAAGATACATATGAGGTTGTCAACGCTGGACAATATCCACTGTATTCAAAGCCTTTGTATTGGAGGGTCCATAGGAAAAATTACATTTAATTTTTTTGGTATAAGCAACTTCCAAATATTATAAAAAAACTGAGGGCGACGTGCCTATCTTCGGCAAGTAAGGATTTGATAGATTTAATGGAGAAAGTTCCTTTAGTATAATGACTCCAGATAATTCGAGATCTTGTTCATCAATAGAAGAGTGAGACTTCCAATCGACTGAGATAGAGCGCCAAAGATCTTCTTCTCTATAAATTAGCAAAGGTTACCCGAAACCTCATTCCAAGCTTCTTGAACAGTAAGAAGTTGAGATTTAATTAACAATATAAGGGACTCAATCAATATATCCATATTACCATTGAGATTTTGAAAATGTTGAAAAGAATGGTTCAATAAAAATCAAGATCAAAGCAAGAGAGATTATTATAATTTAGTAATATTAGATAGTGTACAACCTTAGTGCACAAGCCTCACCCTTAGATATGGCAACACTTATAATAAAGAACATGTAAAGAATAGCACACATTTTCAACTTTTGAATAAAGATATGCAAACTAAATCAAGCTTTAACCACAACATATACAGTGATGGGGCTTCTCACATTGTGATAACCATCGCTCCACACAAGAGAAGCAGAGACTATGGATTGGCTGACACTTCCACGAACCGTTAGTGTGAAGGATTTCTTCTGTCCAATGGCATTGAACGCTAGAACCGGAGGGTTCACTGTGATTGTGAGGCCTTGCGGGGCGCCAAGAATCTTAGCTCTATAAATGGATACTTTGGAGCCAACGTTTGTGAGAGTTCTTCTGAAGAATTGGTTGATGGATTCTGAAGGGGTGGAGGATAGGGCGAAGGAAGGATAGTTTAGATCCCAAACTCGGCCGGAGTTGGCTCGAGTGCAGACGCTGTTGTCGCCAGAGAGACGTCGAACCATTGCGGTGGTGTAACCTTGGCCACACAAGAATCTAACATAGTCGCTTTCGCTAGCATCGTACACCAACCCTGGATGTACTGCCTTGAGTGGGTTGATATGGCCTGCGCCATATGCAAATTCTGCTTGTGGATTGAGTTTGGCATTCAAGGGAGTAGCTGCCAATATGAACAAAATGATGATGTGATGTCAAAATTCGATAACTAACTTTATAATTATTCGTAAAAATTTATGATTTTGTTAAATGTGTTGTTGTCCCATTACCCGTTGTCATGAGAGCTGATTTAATCGCGGCAGGAGACCAGGAGGGATGGAATGTTTTAACGTACACAGCAGCTGCAGTGGCATGTGGGCAAGACATCGATGTACCCGAAATTATATTATAGAGTGTCTTCCTCGAATCTCTAACTCCACTAGAGACCGATGCAATTGGAGACCATGCTGCGAGAATTTCAACTCCTGGAGCAGTCAAATCGGGCTGCATGCATGCAAATTCACGAAAACAAGGATCTTAACAACCTGTGAACAATATATATAGAAACAAACCTACTTCAATTGAAAACCCAGTAGAAGAATTCAACCTTGAGAATGTCGTAGGTTTCGGGATTGGGTCCTCTAGAGGAGAAGGAAACTACTAAAGGAGCAGTTGTATCATTCACTGCGTTACTCTTGAAAATGGTTGCAGTCGGAAATCTGTCAATTGAAAAAAAAAAAACAAGTCAATACCAAAACATATAACGCTACCAAGGATTAAAATATCGATGTCAAATTCGATAGAATTGTCAAAACTTACTTGTTCGAGCTCATGTAGGTCTTGACGTTGTTACCGGCCGTCGTGCCGAGGTAGGAAGAAGGCAAGGGATAGGACCTTGCATTATCCTTCACGCCGGCGTCATTCATAATAACGCCAACTGCGCCATTGAAGGAAGCGAATGTTGCAGGAGACAATATGGAGTCGCAGAGAAGGATTTTTCCTCTAACGAGGTTGCGATCCACTGAGTTTTTTGAGCAAAATCTGTTTTGAATAATGGTTGAAATGTTAGTAAAAGAAACCATAAAGCTTTTTCCATAAATATATTGAAGAGTAGAATGATAAAATTTTGGTGGCTGTTGGTTACCTGGAGCTGGAGCCAGTGAAGCCTCCAGAGATATTGGGTGCATTTCCAGCATAAATTATGGGATATTGTTTTCCCAGAAGATCAAATGTGTTAATTGTGTATCCCTGCGTCCAAATTAACTTGTTATTAATTATCAAGTCCCCTGGAAAATGATCCAACAATATATTAGATATATGTTAGGATAATACTCAGCTAATACTGGTGTATAGATATCTTCATACACATGCACCACTGTTAAAATGTTGATAATTAGGAGAGATTAAAAAATAAATAAAAAATCATTTTCTACCTTCCTCTCTCTTAATTATCAAGATTGTAATGGAGTGTGTAGGTGTATGGAGATCCCTACACACCATCCAAGTATTATTCTTTATATCATAATAAAATCTCAATTAATACATAGAAAGTTCAAATTACAAGTTTAGTCCCTGAATTTTCAGAGTTGTGTCAATTTGATCTCTGAACTTTAAAAAGTTCCAAATAGGTCTTTGAACTTTCAATTTTGTGTCTAACAAGTTCTTAAACTTTAAAAAATATCCTGTAGGTCCTTAACTTTCACTTTAGTGTCCAACAAGTCCCCCAAGTTTCAATTTGTGTCTAATAAGTTCTTGACCTATTCGATATTTTTTAAAATTCACAAGCCTACTAGATACAAAATTAGAAGTTCAAGGTCCCAAGAGACATAAAATTAAATTTTATATTAGTAGATCGATTAATTTTTAAAAATCTCGAATATATATCAGGGACCTATTAGACACAAAATTGAAAGTTTAGGAACCTATTAGACATTTTAAAAGTTCGGAGACCCTATTAGACATAAAATTGGAAGTTCAATGATTTATTAGACACTTTTTAAAGTTCATGAACCAAATTGGCACAATCCCAAAAGTTCATAGACTAAACTTGTAATTTGACCTAAAATTTTTTTAGAACATATAGTTGATGACGATTATTGAGATATCATTTCAAATTAATGTTGAAAAACTAGAACATAAGAAAAAAATAATGTGTCACCTGATAGATATTCCTGTTGCCAAGCTGCACTCTTGAGACTAACTTCCTGTCCATGGTGCTTGCAGCCACAGAAAGAGACCATGGAGAGAAATTTCTGATGGTGAAGTAGTCAGGGCCATCATTCCCGGCGGAGTTGGAGGTCAATATTCCATGCTTCATGGAGTGGAATGCTCCAATGGCAATTGAATCGTTGAAGTAATACTTTGGTTTGCTGCCCCCAACTGAAAGAGATATGATATCGACACCGTCGGCGATGGCGTCGTCGAATGCCGCAAGGATATCGGCATCGTAGCACCCATCGGACCAACATATCTTGTACACAGCAATGCGTGCAGAGGGAACCCCTCCTCTTGCTGTGCCGAGCGCAAGACCGTACAAACTTGCTTGGTTCACAAGACCACCGGCCACGGTCGATGCAGTGTGTGTCCCGTGCCCGTCTGAATCTCTCGGACTTTTAATGTCCTCGGGAGGAAAAAAGTTGTCGCTACGGTATGCTCGAGCTCCGATGATTTTTCTGATAATTAGTTTGGAGAATTTTCGATCAATCAGTAACAAAAGATTGAACTTATCAAACAATTATATGTTACTTTTTAATGGTTTGAATCATTTTTCAATTATTGTCCGTATTCTTCCAAAAACTTCAAAGTTAAAAATCACTTTTGGTTTCTAATTTTTTTTTCATGAAGTAACATGGACTAAACTTTTTACATACTAAAGTTCAAAGATTAAAATGTTATAAATTTGAAAGCACAAAGACTAAACCGTTACAAAATAAAATTTAGAGAGACTAAATTGTTATTTCATGAAAGTTTAGGATCCAAAGTGCTTTTTAACCAAGTTTTATTTCATCTTTTAAATATCGTTTTTTTCTTTTAAATAAGATTGTCACAAAATGTTAAAATTGACTTAAAAAATGATGATCTATATTAATTTAGGTGAAAATACTCTATATTTTAGTTGGATGATATCGACACATCAATCATTTAAAAAATAATATAAAAAAGTTATTATTTAATATAATTTAGCACGTCGTAAGTTACTTGTTTTAAATTATTATTCATAGTGATAGAAGGAAGATTGACCATTAAAATGTTGGCCGTTTAGACAACTCAAAAAAAAATTGTTTCTTAATTCTTATTACATCATTAGATCACTTGATTGAAAAGAAATCGGAGCATAAGAAATGAAATTAAAATTTTTAAAAGACTTGCAAACTTCTTTTTTTCCTAAAAAGACCAAAACTTTATAAACTAAAATATATAAAGTTTCATATAGTATTTACCTATTGCAACGAAAGTTGGCAGAGGCTTGGCAAGTGCCCTTCCATTTGGCTGGTGGAGGGCCATAGCCTACATCACTGAAGCTTGGAGACTCTGGCCAGATTCCAGAGTCCAAAACTCCCACAACTATGTTGCTTTCAACTTGCTTTACACGAGGAACGTTCTTAGTAAAACCCATGAAATCCCATGATCTTGTCGTATGAAGATGCTTCTTTTCGTTTGGAAACACAGACACCACACCTTCCTTAGCTGAAATATTATCCCAATTTATACACTCAGTTTGGAAAATAATTTTGAGGGTTAAATCCGCTTCAGCTAAAAATTTAACAAAAATACTTGACTGCATATCGGTATATACCAGAAATCTTTTGAGCTTCTTCTTCGGTGAGCTTCACGACGAAGCCGTTGAAACTTCTCTTGTAGCTATGGAGTAGAGATTCTGGAGCGAATGTGCTAGAACATAAAAATTTCAAGTAATTAAGTACAAAAATTAGTGCATGTTTTCATGGTACGTAGTGAATAATAACTTTCTTTCTAATTGTGAAAATGATTGAATATTATGAACCTGCCAACGACTTCTTCCAACATTCTCATGTGATGTGAAGGAGTGGAAGCCGTATCCTCTGGCTTGTTTCCCAAGTACACAATATAAATCTGCAAGGGTTTTATATAACCATATATAAAGGAGTAAATTTAGAGGGAACAAAATAGAGGAAAAAAACAAAACTTCAAACTCCTCAAGTCCCATTTGATAACCATTTCGTTTTTTGTTTTTTATTTTTGAAAATTAAGCTTGTTTTCTCTCAATTTTTTCTACCATGGTTTTCATCTTTGTCAAGGGCACATTTGAATTCCTAGCCAAATTTCAAAAACAAAAACAAGTTTTTAAAAACTACTTTTTTTAGTTTTAAAAAATTGGCTTGGTTTTTGAAAACTTGGAAAGAATGTATTAGGAAAACAAATAAATTTGTAGGTGAAAGTAGTGTTTATAAGCTTAATTTTCAAAAACCAAAAACCAAGGCCCCGTTACGTTTGATAACCATTTGGTTTTTTATTTTTGGTTTTTGGTTTTTAAGCTTATAAACACTACTTCCAACTCTAAGTTTCTTTGTTTTTTCACCTACCTTCTTCCTATGTTTTCAAAAACCAAGCCAATTTTTGGAAACTAAAAAAAGTAGTTTTCAAAAACTTCTTTTTGTTTTTAGAATTTGGTTAGGAATTCAAGTGTGTCTTTAACAAAAATGAAAACAATGGTGAGAAAATTTAAAGAAAATAAGCCTAATTTTCAAAAACCAAAAACCAAAAACCAAATGGTTATCAAACGGGACCCAAATGTTTATCAAACGAGCCCTCAACTTCTTAAACTCCCATTTTGTAAATTTGAGACAAATCAAGAAGGGGAAAAAGAAATTCACTCCTTCACCTCTTGTGTTTTCCCAAAATACAACCATTCAAACATATATTTCAAAAGTAGACATCGAAATCGAATCTTTTATACCTTTCGACCGTCATCATCAGAATCCAAGCTAGAAGCGACGAGCAAACTACATAAGAGGTTGAGGAAGACGAGCTTGGAGAATAGAGAAGAAGGCATGATGCTTCTTGTCATTGTCGAGAGTAGAAACATGGAACAGGCTTAAGAGTGATTTGAGAAAGTGATGAACAGGAAAGGCCTTTTATACAAGATTTGAAAAAAAAGTCATATCTCCAACCATTGAACATTCTGCGAATCATCTTCCAAAGTCTTTGTCTATTACAAAAAATGATTAAACATAAAAAAATCCAGGGTCTGGCACAGCTGACCCTTTCAAACCTTTTTTCTTCAATCAATCTTACATAGAAGAACTTCAACTTCAAACCCTAAAGAATAATATTAAGAAAAAAGAACATAAAATAACAAGCACGAAACTGCACGTTATAGAAGTTGTTTTAATTTGGTTTGAATTGGTCGAAATATGTATAAAAGTTTAGTCATTTGGCATGTGGATATCTTCTTTGCAGCCTGTGGTTTCCGCGTTGATAACTTGATAATCACTCTCTCTCTCTCTTGTAGAGTTTGACTTGAAAAATAAGACAAAAGAGAAGCAAGAAATTAAAACATATAGCACTTAGAGAGAAAGTCAGAGCTAGAGAGATAATATGGAGGACAGATACAGTTGATCCAACGCAATACTTGAGAATTTAACAATTCCTTTCACATTACAAGTTGAATATTGTATTGAGATTATATCTAAATGTACCAAATGATGTCATGTAAGACTTAATCCTAAAACCGCTTACTTTAACACATAAAACTCAACTCGTCTATCAACAAGATCTAACTCGTACAAAAAGAAAAATGGCTAAATATATGCTTTGGGTCCGTAATGTTTTTGTGTATTTCCAATTTGGCCTCTCGTGTTTAAAAAGTTTCAATTTAGTCCCTTTTACAATTTTTAATAGTACCCTTACTCTTTGTAAATGTTACAATTGGCTTGTGATAAATATACCTGGCATAATAATTCATACATTATTAGATATTTAATAGAAAAGAAAACTATGTTTTCTAAAAGAATGAAAATTCAAAATTTTGCCAATATTTTTTAAAATATAGAGGTTGAATTAGAAAATCTTCTTGCTAAGTAGACCCGGTATGATAACCTTTTTAGGTCTCGTTTGATAACTGTTTGGTTTTTGGTTTTTGAAAATTGTGTTTGTTTTCTTACCATTTCTTTGTAATGGTTTTTATCTTTCTTAATTAAACATTTGAATTTTTATCCAAATTCTAAAAATAAAAACAATATTTTAAGAACTTTTTTTTTTAAAAGTTTTTAAAACTTTACTTAGATTTTGAAAACACTAGTAAAAAGTAGTTAGGAAAATAAGAAAACTCAGAAGTGAAAGTAGTATTTATAAGCTTATTTTTTTTTTTTAAAAAAATGGTTATAAAATGAAATATCAGTTTTTTGTTTTTGGTTTTTGAAAATTAAGCTTATAATTAAATGTTGTCATATGTTTCTTTGTTTTGTCATCTACTTTCTAAACATGTTTTCAAAGTTCCAAGCCATTGTTTTGTAAATTGAAAAATAGTTTTAAAATACTTGTTTTTGTTTTTTAGATTTGGCTAAGAATACAAATGTTTTTTTTTAAGAGATGAGAAAACCATAGTAAAAGAAATTGTGAGGAGACAAAGCACAATTCTAAAAAACAGAAAACTACTATCCTGTTTGATAACCATTTGATTTTTGGTTTTTGGTTTTTGAAAATTAAGCTTATACTACACACATTTCCACCTATAAGTTTCTTGGTTTTGGTAGCAATATTCTACCTTGTTTCCAAAAACCAAGTCCAATTTTGAAAAAAAAAAATAGTTTTCAAAAACTTGTTTTTGCTTTTAAAATTTGGCTAGGAATTCAAATGCAATCTTAACTAGGATGAAAGTCATGGTAGGGAATTTAGGAGAAAACAAACATAATTTTCAAAAACCCAAAACAAAAAACCAAATGGTTATCAAATGGAACCTACATTATCAAACAATGCCTTAGATAACCAAATATCTTCTCAAATTTTTTACCAACTCAATTAGTGTCATGTTTTGTATGTTTAACACCAACCAATTTTAATATTTCCTAACCATGAGAATATAATTGAACAATCTTAAAACATAAGAGATTAAATTGAAACAAACATGAACATAACTCAACTGGCATAAAGCTTGTACTAATCGTCGAGATGGTCTGTAAGATGGTCTGTAGTTTGAAATCTCCCACCCCACGTCAAAAATAAATAAATAAATAAATAAAAGATTAAATTGAAACTTTTTAAGCATTAGACCAACATATATTTGGCCTAAAATAATCCATTTCTTTTCGATGTGATGTCTAAATGGATGCCTCCATGTCCATATATGTTACTGAAACAATAGTTTAATGACACATCAATCTATATTATTAAGTTTTTATATTTTCTTCCATGAGAGAACCTTAATTGAATTTTTTTAATACATTAAAAGTAAATATAAAATTTTAAAAGACCAAAGAGTAAATTAATTAGAATGAACTAATGCATTTTGTATATTAAGCATAATAGAAATGTATATTAACATAGGAGCTCTCTCTTCGGTCTAAGTTGACCTATATTATATGGATAGAATATGTATGTTAATTAAATGACAAGCTTTACGGGAGTTGACCTTCATTTAATTGCAACTTGTATTATTAAAATAAATCCATTCGATCAAGATATAATTGATCTACCACTTAATTTTATAATCAGCTATTTTTATCAACCGAAAAAAAGAAAATAAATATGTTAATCAGCTATTTATCTCAAATCGTGTTTGCTTAATATATCTTCGGGCGGCTACCTATATTACTTCATAATCTACCTTAGATTAGAATATATACGGAAAAAAAAAAAGGAAATTGTGTTGATTTGATCATCATTACTATTTTTTAAATTTTAATAATATCTTCAAATTAACAATGTATTTTTTTAAAAAAAAATAAATTTAGAAAATCAGTAAATGATATAATATTGGGTCGTGGCTTATATATTTCAAAGAAGATATACTTCAACATCAAATGACATGAATTTTATATGATATAATAATACGTATACAATATGTGAATTCTTAGAGGAATTTGTAAACGTAATGCAAATGGTCAAAATTATATTGAATCGCAATGTAAACGACAGAGAAATGAAGAAGAAAGATGATTGACTTTATTACCAAAAGTTCTGTATGAAAAACCAGAAAGCAAATACATCATAAATAGAGCAAGAGTAATACAAATGGTGCAAGCTGATAGGCTACTCTCATAACAGACTTTCATAAGAAAATTCAGAGAAATAGCCTAAATAAATGTAATGATAAATGACATTCTATCATCCCCCGCAAGCGAAGCCGGCCTCGGATGGACTGTGAGCTTGGTACGAACGCTTTGAAAACGAGCAGTAGCAAGAGGTTTAGTAAGAATGTCTGCAAGTTGATCTTCCGAAGGAACAAAACGAACAAGCAACTGTTTGCGCAAAACCTTTTCTCTTATAAAATGATGATCGATCTCAATATGCTTAGACCGACTATGAAGAACGGGGTTGGCAGCAAGGTAGGTAGCGCTTATATTATCACATAATAGAAGAGGCGGAGAGGAAGGCTGAAAACCAAGTTCTGAAAGCAAAGATTGTATCCATGAGAGTTCGACAGCGACATTTGATAAACCTCGATATTCTGACTCTGCACTAGACCTTGAAACTACTTTTTGCTTAGCTGAAGACCAAGACACAAGGTTGGATCCTAAGAAAACACAGTAGCCGCTTGTGCTACGCCTGTCATCGGGACAATTTTCCCAGTCAGCGTCTGTGTAGCTTGTCAAGGAGAGTAGACCAGAATCTGTAAAAGAAATACCAAGATTACTGGTGGATTTGAGATATCTAAGGATCCTTTTAACCATGTTCCAATGAGAGGTTGTTGGGGCATGAAGGTATTGACAAGCCTTATTGACGACAAAACTTAAATCAGGCCGTGTCAATGTGCAATATTGTAGTGCCCCAACGATGCTTCTGTACTGTTTGGGATCAGGAAGCATATCACCATCGCTGGCCGAAACTGAGGTACATGCAGCCATCGGTGTTGCCATGTTCTTGCACGAAATCATATTAGCACGGTTAAGTAAATCATGAAAGTATTTATGTTGTGACAGATGTAAGCAGTTGGCAGCACGAGTAACCTCAATACCAAGGAAATAAGACAAGTCACCTAAATCTTTAAGGGCAAACAACTCGTTCAATGATGCAATAAAATTCTGAATGAAGCTTGAATTATTTCCAGTCACAATAATATCATCCACATATACCAATATAACAACAAAAACAGAATTCTTCTTGTAGTAAAAGAGAGAAGTATTCGACTTTGAAGCTGTGAACTCCCAATCCAAAAGACAAGAACTTAACTTCATAAACCATTCACGAGGGCTTTGTTTTAAACCATAAAGAGCCTTACGAAGTTTACACACATGATCCGGTTTGTCCTTGTTGATAAAGCCAGGTGGTTGCACCATGAACACATCCTCATGAAGATCACCATTTAGAAAAGCATTATGAACGTCCAGCTGTTTAATAACCCAATTTGATCGGATAGCAAGTGTCAATACAATTCTAATGGTTGTCGGCTTAATGACGGGGCTGAAAGTTTCAAAATAATCAATGCCATATGCTTGATCAAAGCCATGAGCCACTAAGCGAGCTTTATATCTCTCAACGGAACCATTTGGCTTAAGCTTTATGCGATAAACCCATTTACGCAGCTTATAAGCTTTTGTTCAGGGGAAGGTGGAACCAAACACCATGTGTTGTTTTGAAGTAAGGCCTCATATTCTTTTTGCATAGCATCTCTCCATTCACTACACTTAACTGCCACTTTGAAACTATTAGGTTCAACTAGGGATAAGGTGGAGTCATTGGAAGATGCAAGCCAACATTTAGGTTTATGGATGCCTGCTTTAGCCCTTGTGATCATTGGGTGAATGTTAATGGGGCCAGCAGAGGAATGAGATGAGGATGAGGCTGAAGGATTAAAAAGGGATGTTGGGGAGGGGGGAATAGATGGTGATGATGATAAGGGGCTAGGGAAGGACGGTATGGCAGATATTGGGGAATCAGATTGAGGAGAAGGCATAGCAGGTTGGTGATGAGCATCTCGATTGGCAATGGAAGTAAAGCCGGGAGGAACAGAAGGAGTAGGTGAGGGAGAGGCAGATAGCGGGATGGAGTTGGATGGAGAAGCATGAAGAGATGAATCACAGGAAGAAACAGATAGCGAAGGAAGAGAAAAAGGGGCTGGATTAAAAAATGATTGATCTGCACGATTTGATTTAATGCTACCAAAGGAAAAAGATTGATTTTTGCACGGAAAAACAGATTCGTTAAAGACAACATGCCTAGATATAAAAAGTTTACCAGAAATAGGGTCAATGCACAAATAGCCTTTGTGGTTAATGCTGTAACCAATAAAGAGACATTCAGTTGATCTAAACAATAGTTTGTGATCATTGAATGGCCTTAAAAATGGAAAGCAAGCACACCCAAAAGCCTTTAGAAGAGTATAATCAGGGAGACGAGAATATAACATATTATAAGGAGATTTGTAAGCCAAGACAGCAGTAGGTAACCGATTTATAATGTGAACGGCTGTTTGAAACGCAAAACTCCAAAAACTTAGAGGTAAACCGGAGTGGGCAAGCAAAGAAAGGCCGGTCTCTACAACATGTCTATTTTTCCTTTCAGCACGACCATTTTGTTGGGGGGTATATGGACATGAAACACGATGAAGGATACCATGTTTTGAAAGAGAAACAGAGACATTTAGATATTCCCCACCCCAATCGGTTTGAAGACACTTGATGGATTTATTAAATTGGATTTCAACCATTTTCTTGAAACTAAGAAAACAAGAAAGAGTCTCGTCTTTTGATTTTAACAAATATAACCAAGTATAACGGGTATAATCATCGATAAATAAGAGAAAGTAACGAGCTCCATTTATTGAACAAAGAGGGGAAGGACCCCATACATCCGAGTGAACTAATTGAAAAGGTTCACATGATTTAGTTTCAACTAATTGAAAAGGCAACCGATGGCTTTTAGCCATTTGACATGAATTACAAAAATTGCTAGAGCTAGTACAAGAAACTCCACAGAGAGACAGAACATGTTGCAAAATTGGAACAGCAAGGTGCCCTAAACGATAATGCCAATTTGTGGCAGCTTGAACAGAGGAAACAAAAGCAGCTGGAGACCTAGAGCTCGAAGACACAGAGGAAAAAGGAGATGACAACTTGTAGAGACCATCCTCAAGCTTGCCCTGGAGAAGAACTACCTTGGTTTGAAGGTCCTTAACAAGAAAACAAGAAGAGTAAAATTCAACAAAGGCTTTGTTGTCTTTGCATAATCGAGCAACACTTAATAAACGCTTAGTAATAGCAGGAGAATGCAAGACATTGTGAAGAACAATAGGTTTACTTGAAGTTGAAATGCAAGAAGAACCAATATTAGAGATTGAAAGTTGCTTACCATTGCCAATTGTGATATGCTCACCACCATTGTATGCCATAGGATTTGACAAGTTGGCAACATCCGGTGTCATGTGGTGTGTGGCACCCGAGTCAAGAAACCAGGACTCATCCGGATGAGAGAAATCATGATTGACAACAGAGGATGTATCCGAATAGGTTGGGGAGGAGAAGTTTGGTGATGAAGGAACAGGGGTCTGGACAACATGAAGGTTGACTTGCGGTTGTGTATTTGGAGGTGGAGTTTGGTAGGCAAGGTTTGTTCTATGATGGCAAATAAGGGTTGTGTGGCCAAATTTACCACATATTTGGCATTGAGGCTTGGAATTTGGTTGTCTAGACTGCCATGTATTTGAGTTTTGAGGGCGACCTAATATACTGGGTTGAAATGAGGTTTGTGAAGAAACATTAGGAGAGGAAAATGAAGATTTAGAAAAATGATTAAACTGAGGGGATGGACGAGAGAAGGAGCGGCGATTATTGGAGTGAATAGAGAGAGTACTAAGATGTGCTTGGGCCAAATTAAGTTGTTCCACAGAAGATTGCTTTTCTAATCTTGCTTCATATGCTAACAACAGACTACGGACATCTTCCAATGAAGGACTATCAGACCTATTTTGAATGGAAGTGACAAAAGCATTGTATTCACTCCCTAATCCATCAAGAATGTGTGCTAAGTGATCTCGATATGATATAGGTTCACCAATAGCAGCAAATTTGTCCGTAATTTCCTTTATCTTAGCTAAAAACTGACTAACCGAGAGACCTTCTTTCTTTATCTTTTGAAGTTGAGATTTCAAGCTCATAATTCTAGCAGTGGTATTAGAATCATAAGAACGAGTTAAGGAATACCAAATTTCAGCAGCGGAAGTTAAACTAACAATCTCACCCATTTTTTCTTCAGACAACGAAGAGTAAATCCAACACATTATGAATCGATTGTACCTTTCCCAGCCAAGATACTCTGGATTAGGTTGATTTGGATCTTGATTGATGAACTTAGGAGGGGCCGGAATTGTGCCATCAAGAAAACCGGACAACCCGTTCGCCAACACCACATTCAGCATCTGGTTCTTCCATAAGAGAAAGTTCGTATCGTTGAGCTTGACGGCAAGGGGTTGAGGAAGAGTCGGATAGGGATTTGGGGTGAAGAAATTTGGTTGGGGAAAAGAGGGAGGTTGAGATGGTTGAAATAATGGTCTCAGATAAAATTGTTGAGGGTTGGGAAATTGAGTCGACTGTGGGTAAAAGGGTTGAGGATATGTTGTGGACTGTGGGTAAAATGGTTGAGGATAAGCAGAGGGGGTAGCATTTGGATTGAAGGGAGGGAGCTGTTGAGGGTTAACTGGGTTTTTGTTTCGATTTTGAGCAAGAACGAGAGGACGAACAGGGGTGGTGATTGAAGGATTTTGAACTGGATTATGGATTGGTGTGACGATAGGGTTAGTGTTTGGGGTAGAGGGGGTGACGACAGGAAGTCTGATTGTTGGATGAGGTAGAAGATGATCCCTCTTCGATTGCCATTAGAAGAAAAAGAAATGAGCTATTAATGCTCTGATACCATAAACGACAGAGAAATGAAGAAGAAAGATGATTGACTTTATTACCAAAAGTTCTGTATGAAAAACCAGAAAGCAAATACATCATAAATAGAGCAAGAGTAATACAAATGGTGCAAGCTGATAGGCTACTCTCATAACAGACTTTCATAAGAAAATTCAGAGAAATAGCCTAAATAAATGTAATGATAAATGACATTCTATCACAATGCTATTAAACTATCTAATAAATGTCTTATTTGTGGTACATTTATATTAAACAAATGTGTGCCAATGTCTTATTCTTCTTCTTCTTCTTCTTTTTTTTTTTTTTTAATGGATAAAAAAATCGGACTTTGTTTTTTTTAACTTCAAAATGGAGTTGACACTATATGGATATATTTTGAAAACGATTGACAAATTCGAGGTTAATTTTTAAAATTTTAGAATTATTCAGATGAAGTTAAGAACGAGCCTAATGTTGAAGCACAAAACCCATATATTTTAACATTTGATGTATAATATATTTTTGGGGAAATCCTCAGATATGACCAGAAATTACAGGGTAGTTTCGAAAAATGGCCAAACCGTATTTTTTTAATGAAAAATGGCCAAACCGTATTTTTAACCTATTTTCACATGTTTTATTCTTCCAATTATACCCCTAAGTCAATTCTCACGTCTCACCCTATATTATCTTTTGAAATTGAAAACCAATTATCCCATGAATCAAGCAATGGTTAGTTACAACATATATATTATCTTTTGAAATTCAAATCCAGATTGCTTCATCGTCTTTTCCAACCATTCTGATTGATTATTGGTCTTCATCGTTCCTTCCAACACTGTAAAGCTATTGATCATAGGTATATTTCTGCATTTTTTGTTACTGCTTTCATGTTTTCTGTTACTCCAAAAGTATGCGTTCAGATTGATTATTGCTTTCATGTTTTCGTTCACCCGAATTATTCTTTTCATTTGTTGAAAGCTCATTTGAACATCATTCTGCATCAATCTCAATCACCTTTCAATCTTCCCCTCGTAAATAATTTTTAGAAGAAACCCTTACCCGTTTTCATACACACTCTAATTGTGATTAGACAAAGATCACAACTACAGTGATTTTTCTTCAATTTCTTCAATTTGCATGATGAATTCCAGCTGTAACATGTATGGTTTTTTTTTATCGATATATTGTATTGTGTTTCAATTTTTTTCATTTTTTTTCCTGATTATACTTTAATTCTGATATTTTAGGTGTTCATCCCATTCATATGAATCTAGATTTTTTTTCTGATTATACTTTAATTATTCCTTGAATCTGGAATTTTTTTAATTGAAGTTGTTCTTTCATTTTTTTCTTTTGATATACACTGTTTAAATTTAAGTCCACCTATTTTTTCTCTCTTTTTTTTTTAATTGAAATCTCTTGTTTTAAATTTAGGTTGCCAGATTTATATTCCAGTTCATTTGAATTTCAGTTAGTTTTGATTTGCTAGATGAATCCATGGGTAAGGAAGCTAGATTTTCTCCTTATTTATAGTGTATTTGTTTTATTTTATTTTCAGATTTAAGATTTGTTAAAGGGTATTTTCGTCCAATTTCATGCCAAAATAGTTTACTAAAAATAGGATTTGGTCATTTATCAAATTGGAAATACGAATGACCATTTTTCAAATCAAACTATTTTTTTGGCCATTTATCTGGTTGCCCCTATATTTTTTTTAGTTCATATTTGATATATTACACCAACACCGCGTTTTCATTGTCTTAATTTTTGTGAAAGAATTGACCCATGTACATATTTTATCAAGCTGGAAGTTTATGAGTCCAAGCCCACTTCACTTTCTTTTATGTAATCAAGATGGGCCTAATTATTTGGAAAAGCCCATTATTATGTAATCCTCTCTGGCTGTATAAATACACCTTTTTTGCTTGCAATCAGGGCAGAGTGAGTTGGGGAGAGTCTGAGTGTTCGTGAGATTTGGGTGAAAGAAAGGGAGGTGAGGTTTTGTGAGAAAAGGAGGTCTATCTCCTTCATTCTGTAAATTTTCAGTCGATTGCTTCAGTGGAATAAGATCTCGATGCCCTGCCCCTTTAAGAAAGTGGATGTAGACCATCTAACGATGGTTGAACCACTATAAATCGTGTTTTCTCCTCTCTTGCTCTCTCTCTCTCATTGAGTTTTTGCTTAACTTCAGTTTATTTTGATTGCTAACTTTCATTACAATTTTAAATGGAATTCAATATTTTGGAAACATTGATCCGTAAGTTTCTAAGAAAAACTAAGAACTCATCTGATAATTTATTTGGTTTTTGGTTTTTGAAAATTAAATTTAAAAACACCTACTTTCACCCATAAATTTCTTGTTTTTATTATATACCTTGTTCTCGTCTTCAAAAATCAAGTCAAGTTTTGAAAACTAAAAAAAAAGTTTTAAATAACTTGTTTTTGTTTTTTGAATTTGGCTAAGAATTGAAATGTGTCCTGAATAAAGATGAAAATCATGGTAAGGGAATTGAGAAAAAATAAGCTTAATTTTTAAAAATAGAAAACCAAAAACACCATATGGTTATTAAATGGGACCTAAGTTATTTAAAGAATTATGATTTACTTTATCACGGATGAAAGTATCAAATTATATACCTTAGATATGATCATCAAACCAAGTCAGGTAGGTAGCATAGACAATACAAAAAATTTACTCTATTTCTTTCAATATATAGAAAGCATGGGACCATTATGTGGAGGTATTTTCAATATTGTTGGCGAAGGTCTTGTAATTTGTTAACATTATTTAATACAAATCAAATAACCACTTGTTTATTTTAATTTTCAGTGCAATATTTTACTTAAATTTCTATTATATGAAAGATTCAAGAGGTGGGTTTGTGATATTGAATAGTATTTTATAATTTGACATGGGATGGGGTTTAAAAAGTAACACCCCATTGAGCTCTCATAGTAAAAAGCTTGGCAATTTCAAATTCGCAATCACATTTGGCTTTTCCTTGCTCATAGAATAAAATAACCATTTGTCTATTTCAAGCTCTCTAGTGAAATATTTAGCTTAAATTTTTATGTAAAAATCCAAAGTTAATTTGAATATAATCATGAACTAGTATAGTATAGAGTTAACGAAATACTAGAAGAATTAACTTAAATAGCTTGTATAAGAAAATTATAGAGGTATCTATGACCAATTTTGAGGATTCATTTTGTTAAATCACCCATCAATACCCAAAAGCTCAAGCTGAGATAGATTACGGTAAATTTGATTATATCAAATACTGTAACTCTCTCCGTCACTTGTGGGCTTGAAAATTTGTAAAAGAATCAACAAATGGAAATCAATATTGATTGGAGATCGGAGGAAAAATGACTTTACAGCATTCGAACCCAAGACTTGTGACGGTAAAGAAATGGAAAGGAGAGTGAATTGGGCAATTGATTCTTTTTCCTTATTGAAGAATCAATCTATGTCCAACCAAGCTATCTGCGATGTTGTATTCTAGGCCTGTCTGAGGTAAACTAATTGTTGCTGTTAATTTGCTACTGTCAATCAGTTTGTTGTTGCTATCATTTGATTCAACCAATCTTGCCAATTTTTCTTCCTTGCTGTCATTACCATTATTGCTTAACATCTTTCTTCAAACTGGTGTGGACAATTGCGTGAACACTAAGTTTGTCTATAAGGTTGCAAAAAATTGAGCCTTGGGCAGTAGTTTTGTGAGTATGTATGCCACAGCTTGTTGAGACTTGAGAGGAGGGGGATATAGCAAGTGATTAGTCCTTGTAACGTCACTTTTTCTCGAACAAAGTGGTAATCCAGTTCTATGTGTTCAGTGCAAGCATCGAACATGAGGTTTATGGACATGTAGATAGCACTAAAGTTGACACAGAATAGTTGAGGTGGTCATTGACGTTGGATTCCAAGGTTTCTAAATATGAAGGAGATTCAAGTAATTTTAGTTGTTGCACTTGTCATTGCTCTATATTTGACCTCAGTGCAATGGTGCCACCATTTGGTTGCTTCTTTTTAAAGTCTATGTGTATTAAATAGGGGCAACAAAAAATATGGCTAAAAATAAATAGGTGGTTTGAAATATAGCTACAAACGTTTATAAATTAAATAGATGGCTAAATGATTTAATGATTAATAAATACCTATTTGTAAAAGACAAATATGCTCCCAACAAACTGCGTATTCTTAACGTTTAAAACCAAAATCGGAGTTTAAGAGAGATAAAATATACCCCTAAAAATAAGTTGGAGACATTTTAGGAAGTTTGAAATTAAAAAATCTAAGAAACAAAACTATAGTTTGAAAATCTAGGTGTATCGTATTGTTACTACTGGAAAAATTTGCCTCCCTCAGCAGAGAGAAACACCTTCGAAATGCATTAATTGGAAAAAAGGTCCTCTCAATCCGAAGACATACTACCTGCAACTAAGAAGATCAGAAATTAAAAAACAAAAAATAAGAACAAGTTGCTAATTTCCCCAGAAAATTGAATAACCTAAAAAGAATATACCTTTAAATGCTGCAATTATGGAATGTCATGTCGCCGCCCAACCTCCCACCAGAATAGCCTTCATGCAGCAGCCGTCCGTCCATCTTCTTCTTCCAAAACTCGAAACCTTTGAGAGCATTCCACACCATTGAGAGCATTCCACACCCTCGAAACTCCCATTCCACACCATTCCCTACCGCCACCACAAAGTGTATGTCGCTACCTACCTCTCATATCACGCTGACGAACCACCTCCGCTGTGCCAACGACCTTCATCCGCCGCGTTGACAACCATCTCTTGCATGCTCAATTGATTCTCCCCCTACGCGACGATTGTACCAAAAAATTTGAACTAGGTAACGGTTTCATTTCCCTTCCCTTATATTTGCAACAAACAGATATATTATCCCAAGATTTTAGGGATTTAGTTTATTCCCTTTGAAACCGTATATTTTCGGGATTCATTTTTTCCTTCCAATCCGCGATTATACCGCTCTATTGTAAGACGAAAAGCACGGGCGTGGGGAGGAAATGCATGGAGGCGGTTTTGGTGGAGGGTTTGTGTTGATTTGACTTAAATGTTGAACCCGCCAGAGTGGTATGTACTGATAAATATCATTTCATCGTTATTGCAACTTCTCTGAACAAAGTGTGCTTGTGGTATACTCATATGTATGTGTGCATACACATTGGCATGTCTAATAGAAAAAATGCTTTGATTTGTCTGTACTATTATATACATCCATGGAATGGTCTGATGTGTCTACTTGTGTGTGTATACACTTAATCCCCCTGTATTTGAGTTAATCACCCCCTGTATCGTGTATGTCTAGAATGCCCAATAAAAATACACTATGTCTTTGTCTGTGTTGCTATATGCAACCATAATAACCCCCCGTACCATGTTCACCTGAATGCAAATACCTGATGAATGCCATAACTGATATATGTCTATAGTATTACATACATACGTGTTCCGCATGCATCCTGTGTGTATGCATACTTACCCCAGTCCCACCCCCCATATGCGTTATATATACGTTGTAGTTTATATGCACTGTCATCTATTTGTGTGTACTGCTACTTATGACTTTTATTGTTTTCTTTTGTAACATGGATAATGAGAGGCAAAATGTGAGGGATAAAATATTTTTTTACCGTTGGAAATGCTGAAACCTAAGCCTAAAAAATATGTAGATCTTTTTATACACTTGAACACAACCCGCCAACTGAACTCCCTATAAATCGGGATTCATCCATCCCGAAAAAAGGGGGGAGAAACCAAATGAAAACAAAAAAAAATATGTTAACGGCATTTGTCTATAGTCGTATATACTAGGGGTAAAAATGTCAAAAAAAAAATCTAGAAAATAGTTCTTGAAAATGTGGTAGCCACCCCTGCGAATTTTGAACATCTGTAGCCAAAAAACAAGAAGACTTTTTTTTCTAGCTATTTAGCAGAATTTTCCTTTTTTTTTTAGAAAACTTGTTGCCGCTGCTGGAAAAACATGCGATAAAAGAGAGACGGCAGAGAGAGAAAATAGAAAGAAAAAGGGAAAAGAAACAATATTCATACAGTGTTGTATTTCAGCCTTTTGGAGGTCAATTGTGGTCCGATCGAGCTGAAATTTTGACAGGATGCTCTTGACACAAGGGTCTTCAATTTGAGCGGTGGAGATTTCTTTTGGTGCTGCCTTCAATCAGATTGCAGTGGGTAGTTGGTCTCCACTTGGGTGAGATCAATCTTTCTTATTTGTTCTCTTGTCGTTTGTTACTAAGATCATTATCTTGAGACTTGTTGTAACATATTATTGATTATAGTGGAGTTTTTGACTTTAGATCCGTGGTTTTTTACTCATCGTCTTGGGGAGGTTTTTCCATGTTAAAATTGTTGGTGTCTTGAGATTGTGTATGATTATCATTTTGTTTCTACTTTACTAAATGTCCTATCAGGTTAACACAAGAGGGGATAATTGATCTTTAGAATGTAGTGTGTTGAGGATCCCACATTGAAAAAGATTGGTGGAGACCTCACAATATATACCCTACAAGGGTCACTCCACTCATTGCTAATTAGTTTTGAGATGGAAGTCCATATAATATAATATAGTGTTTATTCCAACATTATATATATACGTGTTGATAAAATTCTAGCCATAAGTTTAAGATATGCCACGGGTATAAATAGAAGTGATATGTTTTGAGTTTTTTTTTATCGGACCAAAAAGTTAGAAGTGATCAATTGCCTCTCTCTCAAACAAAAAATCTATCTTTCAAGTTTGCCTTCCAATCTCAAAGTTTCTTTCGAATTGGTTCCTTTTTGGCCTTGGAACAACTAGGCACATCGAGGCAGAAAAGAAATGGTTAGAGACCCGATCGATTATTCACACTTGTTTCTTGCAATTTTACCAAATCGTTTTCACAATCACCGGCTGTATATATAAATTAAGTGACTTGAACTTACAAAAACAGAAAAACAAAGTTACATTTTGCACTGTAATCCAAGTTACCAGTGCAAGATATTAACTTTACATCATTACTCTCTTTATTCTCCAACATATGTAAAGTGTAGCACACAGTTTCAAATTTGAATAAAAACACAAACCAAATTAAGCCTTATTGACAACATATACAGTGATAGGGCTTCTCACATTGTGAGAACCATCACTCCACACCAAAGAAGCAGATACAATAGTCTGGCTCACAGTTCCACGAACCGTTAATGTGAAGGATTTCTTCTCTCCAATGGCATTGAATGACAGAACCAAAGGGTCCACTGTGATTTTGAGGCCTTGTGGGACGCCAAGAACAGTAGATCTATACGTGGACACCGTCGATTCGACGTTCGTAAGAATTCTTGTGAAGAATTGGTTGATGAATTCTGAAGGGGTGGAAGAAAGTGCAAAGGAAGGATAGTTTAGATCCCATACTCTGCTAGAGTTGGCAACAGAACAAATAGTATCATCACCGGTGAGACGTTGGACCATGGCAGAGGAGTAGCCTTGGCCACACAAGAATTTCACATAGTCACTTTCATTTGCATCATAGACCAACCCTGGATTTGTTGCCTTTAGTGGGTTGATGTGGCCTGAACCATATGCGAACTCTGCTTGTTGGTTGAGTTCGACATCCAAGGGAATGGCTATAGAAAATGAATTTGCACAAGTGAGTTAGAAGTATTTGTAGAAAAGTATGGTTTTGTTAAATGAAAATGTGTTGTTGTCATTACCGGTTGTCATGAGAGCTGATTTAATCGCAGCAGGAGACCATGTTGGATGAAATGTTTTCACGTACACAGCAGCTGCAGTGGCATGTGGACAAGACATCGATGTCCCTGAGATAATGTTATAGAACGTCTTCCTTGAATCTATAATTCCACTGGAGACAGGCGCAATCGGAGACCATGCGGCGAGAATTTCAACTCCTGGAGCAGTCAAATCTGGCTGCATGCATGCAAGTTCATGTAAGCTAAACGAACATAGCAAAATGTGAATAATGTTTAAAAAAAAACAGCAGAGAAAGGTATTTAACCTTGAGAATGTCCAAGGTTTCAGGATTGGGTCCTCTAGAGGAGAAGGTAACTATTAAAGGAGCAGATGAATCATTAATTGCATTACTCTTGAAAATGGTTGCGGTTGGAACTCTGTCGAGGGAAAGATCCAACACTTAAATATCGATGCCAATAGAGATGTCAAGATCTCAATTTTATGGAAATATCGCAGTTTTAATTTTATAAAAACGTCGAAATGTACCCATTTGAAGCCATGTAGGTTTTGATGTTGTCGCCGTCGGCCGAGTCGAGGTAGGAAGAAGGCAAGGGATAGGACCTTGCGCTATCCTTCTCGCCGGCATCATTCATAACAACGCCGACTGCGTCACTGAAGGAAGCAAATGTTGAAGGGGCCAATATGGAGTCGCAAACAAGGATTTTCCCTCTCACAAGGTTGCGATCCACTGAGTTTTTTGAGCAAAATCTGTTTTGAATAATGTGTGAAAGGTTAGTAATGACATGTTAAGGAGTAATTTTGAAATAATTAAAATCGTTTTTTTCATATTTAGAATAACTCGAAAACATGTCTTTAATAATTTAAAGTCAATTTTGATGATATGAAAGTCACGTTTAAAAGTGTAAAATCAAACATGAAATCAATTTTGAATAATTAAAAATATGTTTCAAAGTGATATCGAACCTGACAAAAATGATTTCAGCTATTTCAAAATCACTCACAAATATGTATTAAAAGAAGCCTTAAAACTCGTTGGATGATTATATATTCTTACTCCCTTTTGATACCTGGAGCTGAAGCTAGTGAAGCCTCCAGTGACATTGGGTGCATCTCCAGCATAAATTAGTGGATATTGTTTGCCCAAAAGATCAAATGTGTTAATTGTGTATCCCTGTGCCCAATATTCAAATATATAAACATTGAAATTTAGAGAGATCTAATTGCTAAATTTGACGTATATTACAATCAATAGTATTCTCTATTTTACAAGAATAACATAAAATCCAATAACTCATAATGTTAAAAAACATTATAACAAAACTTGTTACTAAATATATAGACAACGTTTCGTTTTTTGTTTCTGGTTTCTAATTTTATTAAGAAATTTAAGCATTTAATAACTATGTATGTTTCTTGTTTCTCATTTTTTAGAAACACTTCCAAAATTTGTATAGAACTTTTGAGAACAACTAAAACTAGTTTCTCCTTTTTTGTTATTGTTTCCAATTTTTTTCAAACATAAATAAGAATATAGCTAGGTTTATTATTATTGAATGTATAGGTGTTAGGGTCATGAAATTCTATTTTACTTTATTAAAAATGAAGAAACGGAAACAAGAAACGAGAACGTTATCAAACGGCCCCATAATGTCCCGTTTTTTTTTCTTGAATCAAATACCCTTTTGGGTTTTATGAGCTCTGATAGCATATTAGATAATATGGGATTCCATCACAAAACTAATTGACTATGAGTAACTCATCTATCTTATAAATTGTGAGGTTTCCACTTTATCTTTTCAACGTGTAATCTTCAATACTATTGTTTCAAATTAATGTTGAAGAGATAAAGATATAAGAGAGAAAAAGTTATCAACCTCAATATAGTTCAACTGGTTGAGACTTTATAGATCGGAGTTTCGAATCCCCCACTCTTCCATATTGTTAAACTAAAAGAAAAACAAAGAAAAAGAAGAAGGTCCTTACCTGATAGATATTGGCGTCGCCAAGCTGCACTTGTGACACCAACTTTCTGTCAATGGTGCTTGCAGCCACAGAAAGAGACCATGGAGAGAAATTTCTGATGGTGAAGTAGTCAGGGCCATCATTCCCGGCGGAGTTGGAGGTCAATATTCCATGCTTCATGGAGTGGAATGCTCCAATGGCAATTGAATCGTTGAAGTAATACTTGGGTTCGTCTCCCCCAACTGAAAGGGATATGATATCGACACCGTCGGCGATGGCGTCGTCGAATGCCGCAAGGATATCGGCATCGTAGCACCCATCGGACCAACATATCTTGTACACAGCAATACGTGCAGAGGGAACCCCTCCTCTCGCTGTGCCGAGTGCAAGACCATACAAGCTTGCTTGGTTTACCAGACCACCGGCCACAGTCGATGCTGTGTGTGTCCCATGGCCGTTTGAATCTCTTGGACTTTCTATGTCTTCGACAGGAAAAGCGTTGTCACTTCGGTATGCTCGAGCTCCAATGATTTTTCTACAATTAGTTTAGAACATTTTCAATCGGTCCTGGACAACTAAAGATTCAACTTATCAAAATATATATTTTAGTTTTTAATGTTTGAATCCTTTTTAAGTTCAAAATGTCACAAAATGTTGAAGTTGACTTAAAAAATGGTGATGTATATTAATTGATTTGAAAAAGACTATATTTTAGTTTGTTGAAATAGACCTAGTAAACACTCCTTTAAAAAAATCTTATATATATATATATAGCTTAGCGCACGTAGTTACTTGAATCAAAATCATTGCTATCTAGAAATTTGACTATTAAAATGTAAACAACTTCGTAAAAATTATAATTTTTAAATTCTTAAAACATCATCCATGATTAGAC
Source organism: Luffa acutangula (assembly GCA_036850905.1). Classification (NCBI taxonomy): domain Eukaryota; kingdom Viridiplantae; phylum Streptophyta; class Magnoliopsida; order Cucurbitales; family Cucurbitaceae; genus Luffa; species Luffa acutangula. The sequence goes on along the minus strand of CM072099.1, from coordinate 8,965,557 downwards.
TTGATTGATAAGAATTAAGCAAAATTATAAAAAATACTCCTGAACTATGAGGTTTGTTTAAAAAATGTTCTTGAACTTTAAAAAGTTTCAAAAATACATTTGAACTTTACAAAACGTTTCAAAAATACCCTTGCAGTTAATTTTTGGATGGAAACCATTAAAACCGTCGAAAGTACCATTGTAGAAAATATAGTCAAGCTTTTGGGATGATGTGTTGAAAGAGAAGAAAAGCTCCTAGTGTATGAATACATGAAAAATAGGCAAAGCTTCTCATTAATTTTCATGGAAGAAGAATTTACGGTGGGATAAGAAAAAAAAAAAGAAGTATTTTCTAATAAGGTTATTTTTTAAAATCTTTTGAAAGTTAAAGAGTATTAATGAAACTAAAATTTTTAATGGTTTCCATCCAAAAAAATTAACGACAAGGGTATTTTTGAAATATTTTTTAAAATTCAAGGGTATTTTGAAATTTTTTAAAGTTTAAGGACATTTTTTAAACAGTAGTCCATAGTTAAAGAGACATTTTTTATAATTTAACCTAAGAATTATGTGAAACTAAGAAGTTTGAAAAAATATCAAAAACTAAAATATATATTCAGCTGGAAAGTTTAGAGTATTCACTTGTTGCAAGTAAAGTTGGCAGAGGTTTGGCAAGTGCCCTTCCATTTGGGGGGTGGAGGGCCATAACCTATGTCACTGAAGCTAGGAGACTCTGGCCAGATTCCAGAGTCCAAGACTCCCACAATTATGTCGCTTTCGACTTGGTTTATCCGAGGAACATTTTGAGTAAAACCCATGAAATCCCATGATCTTGTCGTATGAAGATGCTTCTTTCCGTTTGGAAACACAGACACAACACCCTCCTTAGCTGAAAATATTCCAAATTATATGCACACTGATGATCAGTTTGGGAAATTAATTAACTAAATATTTAAAGGTGTTGAATCATATTTAGTTTACCCGAAATCTTTTGAGCTTCTTCTTCGGTGAGCTTCACCACGAACCCATTGAAACTTCTCTTGTAGCTGTGGAGTAGGGATTTTGGAGCAAATTTGCTGAACATCATGAAATTATTGAGAAATTAATTAAAAAGAATCATAATGAATATTTTGATCTATCAAATATAGATTACATGAGGTTTCATCTCAAAATCAATTGGCTATGAGTGGAGTGACCCTTGTAACTTATATATTGTGAGGTCTCCACAAATCTTTTCAATGTGGGATCTTCAACATGATCATGGTAGTGAAAATTCTTTTTAATTGTGACAAAATGAATATATATATATATATATGAACCTGCCAATGACTTCTTCCAACATTCTCATGTGATGCGAAGGAGTGGATGTTGTATCCTTTGGCTTGTTCCCCAAGTATACAATATATATCTACAAGGGTGTTACATGAGTACACATGTCAATTTTGTCTAGGATAGAGTTTGGAATTTTTTGGGTAAAATATTACATCTTAATATTTTTTTTATACATAAGCTTTCAATTCTAAAACTTTAGAGGGAGCAAATTAAAAGAAAAAACAATCTCAATTTTTTTTTTTAACATAATTTAGATACGAATTAAGGAGCAATACCTTTGATCTCAAAAGAAGAATAAAAAAAAAAGGAAAAATACATTTTTGGTTCCTGAATTTTTAGAAATGGATGTGTTTGGTCCCTGAGTTTTTAAAGGGGATCTTTTTAGTGTTCGAGTTTTGAAAAACAGGTTTAAAAGGTTCTTGACTTTTCGAAATGAACCTTTATATATAATCCTTGAATTTTGAAAAATATGTGTAAAAATTTAAGAGTTTTTAAAATGAACCTTTCTAGTAAATAAGGAATAGATTTAAAAGGTCCCACAACCCTCATATTATTTTTTAATATAAAATTAGTATTTTTTTAATTAATATTTAATATTGAATGGTTTTTAAAATTAAAAAAATATATTTTTTCTCTCCTTCCTATCCCATTCTATCTCTCTCTTCTCTCCTCCCTCCACCTATCCTTCTTCTTTGCTTTTCCCTCCTCGCCCAACATCTTCTTCTTTTCCTCTCTCCCCTTAAACTCAATCCAGTCTAGGATGATGATGATGAGGAAAGGAAAAGAAGATGTCGGGAGAAGGAAAAAAAAAATAGAAAATGGAAGAAGGTAGAGGAAGGAAGAGAATATTTTTTTAATTTAAAAACCATTCAATATTAAAAATTAATAAAAAAAAATATTAATTTTTTAGAAAATGAAAACATTAATAAAAAAAAATTGAAAAATTAAATGGGACCGTTTAAACCCATTTCTGAAAATTAAAAAAAAGAAAAGTAAATTTTGAAAACTCAGTAACTCCTAAAACCTATTTTTGAAAACTCAAGAACTAAAAAGGTGATTTTGAAAACTAGGGACCAAAAGCACCTATTATCCCTAAAAACTTGGGACCAAAAAGTTATTTTTTCCAAAAAAAAAAAAAAAAAAAACTCCCTTATTCTTTATTCTCTTTGCCCCTGGTTTTTGTCTCTCAAAAAACCACAACAAAACAGAATATATAATTTAATAGCAGACATCTAAGTAGAATGTTTTATACCTTTCGACCATCGTTGTCAGATTCGAAGCTAGAGGCGAGCAGACAAGAGATGAGGCTGAGGAAGACAAGATTGAAGATCAGAGAAGAAGACACAACGTTTCTTGTTATTGTCATGAGTAGAAACATAAATGGCAAGCTTAAGATCAGGGAATTTGAAGAAAGTGAATAGGAACAACGGCCTATTATATACAAGCTTGAAGAAAGTCATATCTTCAACCATTGAACATTCTGCGAATCATCTTCCAAAAATCTATATCCATTACAAAAATGATATGTCTCAATCATAAACATAAAATATTTAGAGTCTAACGGCTGACCCTTTCAAGCCTTTTTGCTTCAATCAATCATACGTGGAACAACTTTAGTTTCGGCTTAAAAATGTTTATATTTCATGTTTCTGGTTTCTATTGTTTTTTAAGATCGATCTACAAACCGGAATATGTTTGATAATCATTTATGTTTACTATTTCTTGTTTTTTTAGTTGAAATAAAATTTAGTAGATATATATACAATGAAAATGAAAAAAGAACCTAATTAATATGATTTAAAACAAACCCAATACAATTATAAAAAGTTTATAATATGTAATACAATTCAAGTCCCAAAGAAAAATTGAAAATAACAATAAAAAGATGCATGTATTATTCGTTGGCCAATAATAATATTTGAAGTATTAATTTTTTTTCATCAAAATGTTGTAAAAAAATTAATTGAGACATACTATTAAATAAGAATTTTTACGGTTTTGTTGTTTCTCAAATTTTATTTTATTTTTGAAAAACGTTTTCCAAAAATTAGAAACAAAAATGAGATGGCAGAAGTTTAATTTGTTTCTTACAAAATTAGAAACAAAAAAAAAACCTAGAAATGAGAATATTATCAAATGCACCTTCAAATCTCTAGACTTAGAGAGAGAAAAGCTTGACAAATTAAAATAATAATAAAATAATGAGCATGAAACTTGACTAATTTAACAATTCCTTTCACACTACAAGTTTTGTTTTTATATATATTTTTTGTTTTGTTTTGTTTTGTTTTTTTTCCTTTTTCTTTAACTTTCACACTAAAAGTTGAAAATATGTTGATATAATCTAAAATATGTGGAATATTCTCACATAGAACTATAATCTAAAATATATTGAATGATCTCACATAGAACTAAATCCTAGACCACCCACTCAAATGCTACTTATACATTGAATTCACCCGTCTATCAACAAAATTCAACCCACCCATAAAAAGTTTTTTTTTTTTTTTTTTTTTTTTTTTGAAAAAACCCACCCATAAAAAGTTTATTCTTTCATATGAGATGTCTAAAAGTCATGTTTTTGCGTCCAAATATATTATTAAAATTAAATAGTAATTTTTTTTTTTGAAAAGAAATTAAATAGTAATTTAAATGATATATTCATTTTATTTATAATCTATCCTATTATCTATTTATATCTATACTCTATTAAAAGATAATCATGATTTCTAAAAAAAACATTTTTAGACTAGAATACCCCTTTAAATTTTAGATAATTACATAATTAGTTTTGAAATTTCATAATCAAAATTCGTAATTTAATAAAATTCAAAAGAATATTTGATTTAAGTGTAAATTCCGTCCATAAATATTTCATTCTTCAACTGATTTTCACATCTACAACTATTTGTTTCCTCCCATTATTCGTTTTAGGTATCTCCATTAAGTTATTATTATAATAATAATGTTATACCCTTTAAATTTCAGATAATTACATAATTAGTTTTAAAGTTACATAATCCAAATTCGTAATTTAAAAAAAATTAAAATAATATGTGATTTTATCCTTTAGTTTTCAAAATCCATAATCAAAATTCGCAGTTTAATAAAATTCAAAATAATATTTGATTTAAGTCAAAATTTCGTCTATAAATATTTCATTTTCTCCAATAAATTTTCACATTTACAACTATTTGGTTTTGTCAAGTTTAATTTTTTTTTTTTTTTCTTTCATAGTCCTGTCTATTGTACAAGTGGTCTCTCCTATGTGAGAGTGGGTTTTTAGGGTTTTACATAGGGGTTCACAGCGGCGGCGTGGTCTGCTTGACGGTGAGGGCTTCTTGCCGGCGAGGTCTCTTTGAGGTGTGGGTCTTCTGCAGCGGTTTTCTTCACGGGGTTGAGGTATTCTCCGACGGTTTCAGAGTCTCGAAGGGGTCGGCGGCTTTCGATCTCCTTCACGGATTTTGGGTTGTCGTCAGCGGCGGCGGAGTTTCATGGGTTCGACGGTTGATCTCCGGCGTTGGGCGGTGTCGTCTCCGGTTCCATTCGGGGTCGAGGTTGACTTCGGTTGGTAATTTTTTCTTCTTTCTTCCGGCTGTGAGGTTTGGGTGTTTCGACTGTTTTGGTCCTCGGTTGGTTTTGGCGTTTGGTTTGATTTCGGATCTTCCCTTGTCGTGTTGGGGTTGGTTTGTAGGCTTTGTGTGCTTTGCGATTTTGGTCTTGGGGGCTGGTCTCAGTCTGTAGCTGTCGGTTTCTTGCGTGTTTGTTCTGTTTTAGGTGGTCGCGGGTTTTAGTTCTGTTTGTGTTTTATTTTGCTTGCAAGTTTCGGTTGTATTTTGGTGTTTGGTTGCTGGTTTGGGGTCTCCACAGGTTGAGGTTGTCTAAGGATTGCGGGGTTTTGGTGTCTCTTGAAGCGATTTGAGAAGTGGTTTCCTTTGGTTGGTGTTGGTTTGGTGCAGCTCTGCGTTTCTGGTCCTAATTGGTTCCTGCGATTTGGGCTGGGTTGTGGTATTGTGTAGGCTGCGGTGGGTGTGGGTTTGGGGTTGGTGGGTCGTGTAGTGGTTTGGGCGATTGCCGTTAGAGTTCCCTCGGTGCACGTATGGATGATCTTGTGGTTCAATGGGAAAATATGGGGTTATCAGAGGCAGAGTCGACGACGTTCTCTGTGCCAGCAGATATTCCTCTCTTGGATGAATCAACAGTTCAACTGTGTGTAGTTGGTAAGGTTCTTTCTTCCAAACCGGTGAATCCTGATGCCTTTCGTCGAGTAATGTTATCGGTTTGGAGTGTTCATCGTTCTACCCGGATTGAACCTTGGGGGGATAATGTCTTCGTAATTCGGTTTCATTCCGTCACTGAAAAGCGGAGAATTATGAGTTTGGGCCCTTGGACCTTCGATAAGTCTTTACTGGTTCTGGTGTCTCCTCGAGGGTCGGATGACCCATCTCTTCTGGACTTTTCTCGTTGTGAGTTTTGGGTTCATATCACGAAAGTTCCGTTGAACTATCATACAGCGGCTATGGCTCGTGCTCTTGGTAGTGTGGTGGGTCACGTGGTTGAGGTGCCAGGGGAAGGCCACAGTGACTGGCTTGGCACAGTAATGAGAGTTCGTATTGTTCTTAACATGGCTCAACCCCTTCGTCGTGTTGTCCGGCTTGTAAAAGGGAATGGGTCCGTTCTTTGGTGTCCGTTGCAGTATGAACGATTGCCGGATTTCTGTTTTAGGTGTGGGCGTATTGGCCATTCACATAGGGAGTGCTCGGAAGAGGGGGAAGGCGTGGGTGCTGACAATCAGTTTCTGTTTGGTGACTGGTTGCGGGCTGTTCCATTTCGGCATGGGGTTGCTAATGCGACAGAAGAGGGTGGTGGGCGTCCGGATATTCAGGGGGGGCGGGGATCAGGTGTGGCTGGTAGAGGGAGAGGGCGGGGCCAGGTGGATCAGTCGGAATGGGTGGGGGTAGGAAGGTCTGAGGTGTCTATGCCAGCTGACCGGGTGGTAGATCTGGTTGATTCAGGAGTTGTTCTTGAGGGGACTACGGCTTCCCCGGTTCCTTCGGGTACTCCCCCGTCAGTCGATCCTGATATTGGGGTGGCTTCTGCGGACAAGGGTAAGGAGGTGGCCGATCCGGGTGTTGCTCCAGAAGCTAGCTCTAAGGTGGGTACGGTGCCTTTGGCTCCGTTAGTGGCAACACATACAGTCTCTTCTGGGGCAGGGTCGGTTTCTGCAGGTAAAGGCAAGGCTGTGGCTAATGAAAATTCTGAGATTACTATGACTGATGTGCATGATGGTCCGGTGAAGAAGAGTTGGAAGCGGCTGGCCAGAAGCTCTTTGAAGGACATTTCCAATGTCTTATCTTCCTCAGTTGTTAGTGGGCACAAGCGATCAGCCCAGGGGGACCCGCCTGATGAGGATGGGTTAGTCTCCAAGCGACTGAAGGAGGTGGAGTCTGGTGTGGATCTGTGTGTGACTGATGGAATGGTTGTGGCGGTGGCTGGGTCCCAACCCCGCCCGGGATTATGAGTTTGATGTTTTGGAATGTTCGGGGTTTAGGGTCTCCCCGGGCTTTCCAGCGCTTGGCCAAGGTGGTTCAAGAGAAAAGACCCCTGGTGCTCTTCCTGTCTGAAACAAAGCTGTCGTCAAACAGGATGGCATCAGCGAAGCGAGTTCTGGGTTTCGAGTACTGTTTTTGTGTTGATAGCAAAGGTAGGAGTGGTGGTTTGGCTCTGTTGTGGAGTTCGTCTGTCTCCTTCAGCCTCTTGTCATTTTCGAATAACCACATTGATGGGTGGATCTCGTGGGACGTTTATCATTGGCGACTCACGGGTTTCTATGGTTTCCCTGCCGCCGATAAGCGGGATCAAACGTGGTCCCTTCTCTCTAAGTTAAGGGGGGGTTCTGATACTCCTTGGCTTATAGGAGGGGACTTTAATGCCCTGTTGTACCAGCATGAGAAGGAAGGTGGCAGAGATAAACCCCTCTCAGAGCTAGCGGCCTTTCAGAATGTGATTGACTCATGTGGGCTTCTTGATTTGGGATTTGTGGGGAATAGGTTCACATGGTGCAACAGGCGGCCGGAAGGAACGATCTATGAGCGCTTGGATAGGTGTTTTAGCTCAGTTGCTTGGCATGATATCTACCCCAACTGTGTAGTTAACCATCTTGATTATCACCAGTCCGATCACCGACCGATTGAGCTGGTTCTCTCTCCGCAGCCTGGTTGTTGGAGACGCTCGAGCCAGCGAATCTTACGGTTTGATGAGACTTGGCTGAAGCAAGCAGAGCTGCAGCAGCTGGTCAGGGACTCATGGGGGTCGAGTGGGGAGGGTCCTGGTTTGTCAGCTCCCGAAAGGTTGGCTCAAGTTTCCAGAAGGTGCATGCGTTCGATGGCTGGTTGGGGTCGCTCAAAAATGGGGAACTTCCCTCAGAAGGTACAGCTGGCCATTGAGGGATTGAGAGGGGCTGGGTCCCGTGAGCCACTTTCCCAGGCAGAGGCCCAGTTGGAAGATGTGTTACAGGAGGAGGAACTTTACTGGAAGCAAAGATCCAGAGAGGTGTGGTTGAAGGAAGGGGATCAGAATACTCGGTGGTTTCATCGTCAAGCCTCGTATAGGCAAAGGCTCAATCGTATTGGGGGCCTCATGGACGATCAGGGGGAATGGCGCCAGGACAGAGCTATGGTTCTTCAGTTGGTGACTGATTATTTCCAGCAGCTTTTCTCGACATCAGAGCCGAGTGATCAGGATTTCGATGTATCTCTCCGGGACCTTCAGCGATCTGTGGATAGTGAAATGAATGTGGATCTGTTGAAACCTTTTACTGAGGAGGAGATTCTTCGGGCTTTGAAGCAGTCTCATCCTCATAAGGCCCCGGGTCCAGATGGGTTATCTGATAGCGAGCATAGCTAGCTATCTTTACTTGTTTAATTTAGCTAGTCTTTTATGGTGTTTGGGCCATTTTATTGCACTATAATGTTTATTTTGTAGGAAATGGTCGATTGGAGCTATAATGCAATATCAGAGTTAATCGGGTGCTCGGGGCGTAAAAAGATGCAAAGGAATGAAAAGAATAAAAGTGGAAAAAAGTCAAATCGCGGTCAACAGCAGGCTAGCGTCGAGACGCTAGCTCTTGAGCGTCTCGACGCTCACATTCCATATCACATTACAGCGTCGAGACGCTACGATAGGAAGCGTCCCGACGCTACCGTTTTTCCTTATTCAGAACGCGCGTTTAAGAGGCAGCGTCGCGACGCTGTCTTGACAGCGTCTCGACGCTTCGACGAAAAATCAGAATAAAAGCTTCCTTTCGGCTAGGTTTTTGGGGAGATCAATTTGGGACCTTTTGGAGCCGTAAAGAGGACAGAATAGAGGCTTTTGGGAGCTGAAAACAAAGGAGGAACTTGGAAATCAACCCATTGTTCGTGGGGATCGTGACGGGGACGTCGGGACTCGGCCTACATTGAGTTTTCTTTTCCCTTTTCTTCCTTTAGTTAGATTTATGGCTTTCCTATGTTTAGTTGAGCTTGTATTTACATTCATGAGTAGCTAAACTTGTAGCTTAGGGATTGATGTAGTTGATTTAGTTTATGGATTGATTTATGGTTTAAGTTGTGCAATGTTATTGTGTTTGTAATCTTGATTTAATGCTTTCAATTAATTGGCCATTAGTTGGATGATTTAAGTTTCGAATCTAGCTCGGGAGAGGGGATTTGATATAGACTTGCTCAAGATTGCATGAATAAAGTTTATTGTCTAATTCGTGACGGTTTTAGATTAACTTTAGAATTGGTTAAAAGATCTCATTGCCTTGCATGTTAATAAACTTAGATAGGGATATCAAGTAGATTAATTTGCATGAGAATCAATTATACTCGGGAGAGGTAGTTGTGATTAAAGGGTCTTTGGCTCATAATTTCATTATGCATAATAACTTATTCATTAAAATCAATCCTAAACGAAATCGGCGAAATCAATTCCCTAAGTAGTTTTCCCAATTGAATTTCCATTCTTTTTATTTGCTTTGATTTGTTTTTATCATCACCTATTCATCACTTTTTGATCCCTAAATAAAATTGGGCAAGATAATTCATAATACTCGATTTGCTTAAAAATCCAATCCAGAGGACGACATTCGAATTTACTATTCACTATATTATTACTTGACCCGTGCGCTTGCGGTTAGGAAAAGTCCACATCAAGTTTTTGGCGCCGTTGCCGGGGATTGGCACATTTAGCTAGATTGATATTGTGGAAAAATTGCTTGATCTTAATTTAGGGTGTATTGTTACTTTTTTAGGTTTGTTGCATTTTTTTTCCTTATTTGTCTTTCATTCCATATTTGATTTTATAGGTTAGTATTCTTTTAGTTGAGTAATCTTTTCTTTATTTGTTCTTGTTTTTCCTTTTCTAGATTAGTTTCCTTATTTGCATTTTTGCCATATTTATTTTTCTTTTCTTTTAAGGTATTTTTAATTTTGCATGCGTAGGGATAAAGATTTAATTTTAGCACAATTTGATCCCGAGATAGAAAGAACAATTCTTAGGCTTCGAAGGGAAACTAGAGAAAATTTTCAAATGGCTGACCAAAATCAACCTGAGGAGCCTAGGCCTATTAGAGATTATTTTCAGCCTGTGTTTCAGGGGCAGCAGTCGGGAATTGTCTATGTACCGATTAATGCCAACAACTTTGAGTTGAAGACCGGTCTCATTCAGATGGCTCGAGACTGTGCATACAGAGGATCGCCCACCGAGGATCCAAATTCTCATCTTAAATCATTCTTGGACATTTGTGGGACGGTAAAGATTAATGGTGTCTCTGAGGATGCTATTCGCTTACGTTTATTTCCCTTTTCTTTGCAGGACAAAGCACGTGATTGGTTGCAGTCTATTACCCCTGGGAGCATCACCACTTGGGATGCTTTGGTTCAGGCCTTTTTAAAGAAATTCTTTCCTCCTGCAAAGACGGTCAAGCTGAGGACCGAGATTGGGACATTCCAACAACAATACGATGAGCAGTTGTTCGAAGCTTGGGAGCGATTCAAAGAGCTACTGAGGAAGTGTCCTCAACATGGTTACCCCGATTGGCTTCAGGTACAGTTGTTTTATAATGGATTAACTCCTAGTACAAAAACGATTGTTGATGCAGCTGCAGGTGGGACTCTGCTGTCCAAGACCGTAGAAAACGCTCGCACACTTTTAGAGGATATGGCCACCAACAGCTATCAGTGGCCATCTGAGCGGTCTACACCTAAAAAGATTGCTGCTGGAGTGTTCGAGGTTGATAAAGTAAGTGCACTCCAGGCCCAGATGACTTCCCTTGCCAATGCTTTTATGAAATTTTCAGGTACAGGGAGTGCACAGTCAATTGAATCAGCTGCTGCTTTAGCATCTAGACCTCAGGAGGAGACTATTGAACAGGTTCAGTATGTTTCAAATTCGAATTTTAGGGGGTATAATAATAATTCTACACCTACACATTACCACCCTAACAACAGGAACCATGAAAATTTCTCTTATGCTAATACTAAGAATGTTCTTAATCCTCCTGGTTTTGCCCCTCAAACTCAAGATAATAAAAAGTTAGAAGATCTTGTTGGAGCTTTCATTGCAGAGTCAAGTAACAGGACAACCAAATTAGAGGAGGCAGTCATTGCCATCAATTCTACAGTGAATGGCCACAGTGCAGCTATAAAGAACATTGAGACTCAGCTGGGACAGTTGGTGAATGTTGTAAGCACCATGAATAAAGGTAAGGCCCCAGCTGAACAAGAGAAACCCCAGATGGAGTACTGTAAGGCAATCACGGTGCACCAGGAGGAATCTGAAGAGGAACCTGAATCAGAGGACTATGAAACGCCTACAGGAGAAGCTGAGGAGGACACATCAGCAGATGAGGCTGAAAAGCCTAACCTTGAGCCTCCTATTCCTTCTCCCACGCTATTGGTTCCTAAGGAAAAGAAAAAGAAAAAGAAGAAAAAGAATAATCAGGTTCAGTTTGATAAATTTATGAATGCTTTTATGAATCTGAATATTAATATTCCTTTTGCAGAGGCATTAGAGATGCCCCAATACAACAGGTTCATGAAGGAGTGGTTAGCAAAGAAGCGAAAAGAAAAGAAAGTTGACACTGTTTATCTTGCTTCCACATGCAGCACAAGAGTACAACAGAAAGTACCTGAAAAAGTAGCAGATCCAGGGAGTTTTTCTGTTCCTTGTAGTTTTGGTACTTATTCTTTTAGAGCATTATGTGATTTAGGTGCTAGCATTAATATCATTCCTCTATCTTTGTGTAAAAAGTTAGACATAGGTGAGATTAAATCTACTCCTGTAAAGCTCCAATTGGCTGATCAATCTGTGGTGAGACCAGTTGGTATTGTAGAAAATGTGTTAATCAGAGTAGGTAGATTTTTCCTCCCTATTGACTTGTATGTTATAGACATGATAGAAAATCCTTCAATGCCTGTCATATTAGGACGACCATTCCTCGCTACTGGGCGAGCGATCATAGATATTGAGCGCAGGGAGCTCACTATTAGAGTCAAGAACGAAAAAGAAATATTTAAAGCAGTTGAAGACTCTAAAGATGAAGTGCTTCACATGGGTTACAGGAAAGGTGCACGAAAGAGCACCTCTGTTGGATTCACAGAACAAAAGCCTCCTTGAAGCACGTGCAACACGTCGAGCTAATGACGTTAAACAAGCGCTTATGGGAGGCAACCCAAGTAAGTTAGTGTATTCTCTTTTTGTTTTTGATTTATTGTTTGTTTTTGTTTTGTAGGTCTTGTTTTCTTCCTCTCCTTTGCTTTCAAGCTTTCAAGATTCAAAGCTCTCAAGTCAAGAAGTCATCATCATTCCAGGGCAGTATTGTTCACTCTTGTTATTCTTTTATTGTTCTCATGCTTGTGTATGCTTTATTTTCTTTATACATTGAGGACAATGCATGTTTTAAGTTTGGGGGTGGATTAGCATGTTTGTGGAGCCCTTGAGCATCTGAGTTCGGGCTATAGTTTTGAGCTTTCTTTGAATTATGCATATGGTCGTTTTCTGGATGCTACTTTTGCATGATTATGATGTCCTAGGATAGGCTTTCTTGTCAATTTTCAAGCTTGTGATGAGATGTAAGCATAAGTGCCCAAAAAGGGAGACTTTTTAAAATTTTTTCTAGGAGATGGCTTGCATGAGTAGAGTATTTGTCTTGGCTAGATTTGGATTTGAATGCTTAGGAGCGAATTATTGGGTTCATATGCTTGTTGTCACCTCGATAGGTGTAGGGTAGAGCTAAAGAGTTAATTTTTTGCAAATTAGCATGTTTGATCTTGCTTAGGAGAAAAGAAAAGAATATCTGCTATTTATGCTCTTATAAAGAAAAATCATTCTTGTAGTTACTGTTGAAAAGAAAATTATTATGCCATGGCCTGTGCACAGTTTGCAATGTTTAATAAAGATTTAGGCAAAAAGAGCTACCCCTGTTGTGATCAGTTAGGCCAACCAGAGAAAACTCAGGTTAAGGGTCCCTGCAATGGGTGTGTGAAAGCTAGTGCCACATTTACATGCTTAATTCATTTGTTAATTAAAAGCACCTAAGTATGGAGATAAACAAACTAATTTGTTGCATTAACTCATTAGTGAAGCCTTAGTGCCAGTGTAGAGGGAAGATGAGTTGAGAGTTTAATAATCCAACCCCGGGCTAGTAGAGTCTGATCTTGTTGAGTTAGATCTCGCTTGTGCAAGTTAATTTTGGAAAAATTTTAATTTGTCTCCCTCAATGGTCCTTGTGTGCATATCTCTGGCTTGCTTGGTTATTGACTTTTGAGCCTTGAGGATTGAGTTATGATTGTTGCATCCATTCTTCCATTGTATGCCTGATTTAGAGTTTGCTCGAGGACTAGCAAAAGCTTAAGTTTGGGGGTATTTGATAGCGAGCATAGCTAGCTATCTTTACTTGTTTAATTTAGCTAGTCTTTTATGGTGTTTGGGCCATTTTATTGCACTATAATGTTTATTTTGTAGGAAATGGTCGATTGGAGCTATAATGCAATATCAGAGTTAATCGGGTGCTCGGGGCGTAAAAAGATGCAAAGGAATGAAAAGAATAAAAGTGGAAAAAAGTCAAATCGCGGTCAACAGCAGGCTAGCGTCGAGACGCTAGCTCTTGAGCGTCTCGACGCTCACATTCCATATCACATTACAGCGTCGAGACGCTACGATAGGAAGCGTCCCGACGCTACCGTTTTTCCTTATTCAGAACGCGCGTTTAAGAGGCAGCGTCGCGACGCTGTCTTGACAGCGTCTCGACGCTTCGACGAAAAATCAGAATAAAAGCTTCCTTTCGGCTAGGTTTTTGGGGAGATCAATTTGGGACCTTTTGGAGCCGTAAAGAGGACAGAATAGAGGCTTTTGGGAGCTGAAAACAAAGGAGGAACTTGGAAATCAACCCATTGTTCGTGGGGATCGTGACGGGGACGTCGGGACTCGGCCTACATTGAGTTTTCTTTTCCCTTTTCTTCCTTTAGTTAGATTTATGGCTTTCCTATGTTTAGTTGAGCTTGTATTTACATTCATGAGTAGCTAAACTTGTAGCTTAGGGATTGATGTAGTTGATTTAGTTTATGGATTGATTTATGGTTTAAGTTGTGCAATGTTATTGTGTTTGTAATCTTGATTTAATGCTTTCAATTAATTGGCCATTAGTTGGATGATTTAAGTTTCGAATCTAGCTCGGGAGAGGGGATTTGATATAGACTTGCTCAAGATTGCATGAATAAAGTTTATTGTCTAATTCGTGACGGTTTTAGATTAACTTTAGAATTGGTTAAAAGATCTCATTGCCTTGCATGTTAATAAACTTAGATAGGGATATCAAGTAGATTAATTTGCATGAGAATCAATTATACTCGGGAGAGGTAGTTGTGATTAAAGGGTCTTTGGCTCATAATTTCATTATGCATAATAACTTATTCATTAAAATCAATCCTAAACGAAATCGGCGAAATCAATTCCCTAAGTAGTTTTCCCAATTGAATTTCCATTCTTTTTATTTGCTTTGATTTGTTTTTATCATCACCTATTCATCACTTTTTGATCCCTAAATAAAATTGGGCAAGATAATTCATAATACTCGATTTGCTTAAAAATCCAATCCAGAGGACGACATTCGAATTTACTATTCACTATATTATTACTTGACTCGTGCGCTTGCGGTTAGGAAAAGTCCACATCATTATCGGGCAGTTTCTATAAGAATCATTGGTCGATAGTGGGGCCTTCAGTGATCCAGAGTTGCCTGGCCGTTTTGAATCATGGATGCTCCCCAGGTTCGATTAATGAGACTATGATTGTTCTTATTCCGAAGATCAAGGCCCCTCGACGAGTTTCTGATTTTCGTCCCATTTCCTTATGCAATTTTAGCTATAAGCTGATTTCGAAGGTTGTGGTTAATAGGCTGAAACATATCCTTCCAAATCTTATATCATCCAACCAGAGTGCCTTTATCCCTGGGAGGTGTGTGGTGGATAATGCCATATTGGGGTTTGAATGCATTCATGAGTTAAGGAGACGGTCTGGGGGAAAGTCTAAATGGGCTGCTCTAAAACTTGACATGAGCAAAGCGTACGACAGGATCGAGTGGTCTTTTCTGCGGGCAGTTATGGAGAGAATGGGTTTCGCTCAGCAGTGGACTGATTTGATTCTCCGGTGTGTTAGCTCGGTCTCCTTTTCGTTTAACCTGAATGGGGAGAGGTTGGGGAATGTGATTCCTTCCCGTGGGCTCAGACAGGGAGATCCGTTGTCTCCGTATTTGTTTTTGCTCTGTGCGGAGGGTTTGTCGAGTCTGTTGCGAGGAGCAGAACGTCGAGCTTTGATAACTGGGTTTCGAGTTGCGCGGAGTAGTCCTCCGATTTCACACCTTTTTTTTTGCAGATGATAGCCTCCTTTTCTTCAAAGCAAACGTGGTGGAGGCAGTGGCTATCAGGGATTTGTTGGTCCGTTATGAACGAGCTTCGGGGCAGATGATTAATTATGAGAAGTCAGTGGTTGCTTTCAGTCCGAACACTGGGGAGGACTCAAAACAGTATATCAGTCACGTGCTCTCGGTACCATGGTGTCCATGCCATCAACAATACCTTGGGCTCCCCTCATTCATGCCTAGGAATCGCTCGGGGACGTTGAAGTTTATCAAGGACCGTGTTTGGAAGCAGATCCAGGGTTGGAAGGGAAAGTTCTTTTCCTTGGGGGGTAAGGAGGTCCTTCTAAAGTCGATTGTTCAGGCAATCCCTTGCTACACGATGAATTGCTTTCGCCTGCCCCGGTGCCTGATTCGAGAACTCCATCGGGCCATGGCCAGGTTCTGGTGGAATGGCTCTGAGGAGGTGAATAGGATCCACTGGGTGAGTTGGGACCACATGTGTCGTCCTAAGTGTATGGGGGGTTTGGGTTTCCGCAATATGGAGTTTTTTAATCAGGCGCTGTTGGCGAAGCAGTGCTGGCGAGTAATCCAAGATCCTGAGTCCCTCCTAGGTGCCGTCCTTAAGGGTAGGTATTTTCCCCATTCTGATTTCTGGGGAGCGTCTTTGGGTCGTCGGCCATCTTTTATCTGGCGTAGTTTGTTGTGGGGTCGGGCACTGTTGGTCCAGGGGTGCAGATGGAGGATTGGTAATGGTCGGTCTATTCCCATATATGGTTCGAATTGGGTGCCGGATAATCCGTCTTTGCGTGTGCAGTCTGCTCCTTCACTCCCTTTATCTAGTAGGGTCTGTGATCTATTTTCTCCGTCGGGTCAGTGGGACGAGGTCAAGATTCGTGCCCATTTTTTGGGGCCTGAGGGTGACACCATTCTGAGGATTCCCTTGCGCTCTGGTATGCTGGAGGATCGCCTCATTTGGCATTTTGAGAAGCATGGTCAGTTCTCGGTGAAGAGTGGGTATAGGCTGGCTTACTCCTTGGCGTCCCAGGTGTGTCCGTCTTCTTCTAATTCTGAGCGTTGGCGGACTTGGTGGGCTAGTCTATGGAGGCTTGGGGTCCCGAATAAGCATAAGGTATTTTTATGGCGTCTCTCCATTGAGCGGCTGCCCACAAAGGTTAATCTCCTCAAAAGAGGTGTTGAGGTGTCGTCTTTGTGCGTGTTGTGTAGCTCTGTTGTGGAAGACGGTCTTCATCTTTTCTGGAAGTGTGCGGTGGTTAGGGACATGTGGCTCTGCTCGAAATTTGCTCAACTGTACCAGTCGCTATACCATTTGGATCTTGTTGATGTTATCTGGGCCTTGAAGGAGAAGCTGGGCGCCTTAGACTTTGAATTGGTGACGGTGTTTTGGTGGTCAGTTTGGAACTTGCGTAACAATTTGTGTTGGAAGGGAGAGTCTGATGGTCGGGATTTGTGGGCATGGTCTGAAGAGTATCTGAGGGTGTATCATGATGCGGTGGGGCAGCGGGAGTCTCGTTGCAGTCTGCAGCATTGCCCCAGTCGTCCGGTCGAGCAGGCTTCCTGGAACCCCCCGGTGGGTGATGGTTTCAAGCTGAACACCGACGCCTCTGTCAGACCTGATACGGGTGAAGCAGGGGGAGGTTGTGTTCTACGGGATGTATCTGGTGCAGTGCTTCTATCGGCATGTTTGGATCTGCCCAGGTGTTGGAGTGTGGACCTGGCTGAAGGTTGGGCATTGGTGAAGGGTGTGGAGTTGGCACTTCAGATGGGGTTCTCAAATTTCTGTGTCGAGGTGGATTCATTGAGACTGGTCCGCATCCTCCGTGGGGAGGTGACTGACTCTTCTGAGGTTGGCCTGTTGATGGATGATGTCCGACGTCTTCTCCATCCTTGTGGGAGTGGGAAGGTCCTTTTTACGCCACGGAACGGGAATAGAGTGGCTCATGCTCTAGCCTGTTTGACCTTCTCCTATTCTGATTGTGTTTGGCTGGAGGAGTGGCCTATTGAAATCGCTGCGGTGCTGGCTGGGGATGTTGCGTTGTGTCATGTGGGGGCCCCTGTAGGGGAGAGTGAGCGCTCCATGCAGTTCCCAGTTGGCGTCCATCCTCTATGCCTGTAGTCAGGGAAGGCCTTCTGTTGTCCGTTACCTTGATTTTTGGTTGTGCATATCTGGGTTACTTTAACTGGTTTTCTCTATGTGCTATTGTTTTGCAGGTGGCGGTTGAGTTTGGGCAGTTCGAGAGCGGGAGTGGTCCAAGGAACCAACTATATTGGGGATGCGATCAGACTGAGTAGTGGAAACCTCTACCCAATGTTGGGGTGCAGATAGCAGGGGGGTTTTGTTTCCCTGAATTTGTGATTTGTGGTAGTGCATGTTTAGGGTGCTATTGTGGGTGGGGTATGTTTGTAGTAAAGAAGGGGTTTTATGGTCTGGTTTGGATGTGGTTTATTTGTGAGTCTGGATGGGTTACATGGGTTGATTGACTTTGTGATTTCGTCTGGTTTGCATGTTTAGTGGATGCTAGGTTGTGGCTGGGTGCATCTGAGCATTTGCTCTCTTTTACGTGTGTTTTTTTGTGCTGCCTGGGTATGTTTGGCTTGTGGGCATTGTGATTGTGTTGTGGCTGTGATGATGTGTTGAGGTGTTTAAGCTTGTCAGGGCTTATGTGTTCGTATGTATGTCCTTTGCTTGTGTTAAAATGAGGCGTGAGTAGCGGACTTCGAGATGTTAAAGCTTCCCTTGAGGTCTCCTTGCATGTGTGAGGGTGGAGGCTCCCTTAGCTGTCTCGAAAGCCTAGGACGGTTTTATGGGGTCCATAAGTCTGTTGTCACTCCGATAGGATCAAGGCTGTGTGTGGAATATATCTCTTGCTTTCTAGTGTGTGAAGCCTGCCTAGGGTTGGTGGTAGGGGGTTTATATGTAGGGTTTTAGGGGTAACAAGAGCTACCTCCAGTGTGATCAGTTAGGCCGTCCAAGGATCTCTTTGGGTATGGGTCCCTGCACTGTAGTGTGAAAGCTAGTACCCTGTAAATAAAGCCTAGGTTGGGTGAAAAAAGGAAAAAAAAAAAAAAAAAAAAGGAAAAAGAAGGAAAGGGGGAAGGAAAAAGGGAAAAAGGAAAGTAGAAGGAGAAGGAGAAGTGGAAAGTGAGAGGAAATGGGAGAATGTAAAGATATGGTAAGGTAAGAAAGGGGGTATGGCCTTTTACCTGGCCCTAGGTTAGGGGTTAGCATCCTAGTTTGGCTGTTTTAGTTTCTATATGGGGCTTTGTGTCCAGTGTAGGGGGAAGATGGGTGGAGGGTTCTATAAATTAGTTCTGGTCTAGTAGGGGTTTGCTTTAGGTGAGGCTTTCTCTCCTGCGCGAGTTGTCCTTGGGAAGTTTTGACTTGTCTCTTTTATGTTTGCTTTCAATTGCTTCGCACAGGTGTAGGGGTTAACACATGTAACTCTCAGCTTTGGGAATGTTAAATGCTAGCACGAGATGCTTGGCCAGTTAGTACCATGGCAGTGTTTTGAGTTAAGGAGTAGGGTTGTTTTGGAGGATGAGATTGAGTTTGTCTTGTGTTGGCAGTACTTTATCTCTGTTTCGTTTTATGTTAAGATGCTTTGATGGTCATTTTGGTGGCAGGTTCTGCATGGTGAAATATGTCCCGTCCTGGAGTGGTTTGGTCTGGCATCCTGTTCGGATGACTTGGGGCGGAAGCGAGGGAGGAGCTTGGTGGCTAGCTGGATCGTGGATGTAGTCATATGGTTGTTTGCATGGGTCGGAGCTTGCCTTCGTGTGGGGACGAGTGTTGTGAGGGGTGGTGTTGTTGGCTTTTGTAGTAGCGCCTCCGTGTGGGGAGGATGGGGTTTATATCTGATCTTCTTGGTATTGGTTCTAGGCGGCCCGTTTTTGGCTTGTTGTAAGGTTCTGATGATCAAAAAAAAAAAAAAAAGTTTAATTTTTTTTGTTCACGTTTATGTCTATTGGGAAGGACTTCGATTTTGTCAATTTTTTATTTTTTATTTTTTATTTTTTATTTTAATAAAAAATTAAGTTTCATTCAAATTTTATTTTTTCAATTTTTTTCACGTTTTGTGTCTTTCAATTTTGTCATTTTTTTTTTAAAATCAAGTCAAGTTTCATTAAAATTAAATTTCGTCAATTACTTATTTTTTCACGTTTTGTGTTTGCCGAGTAGGATTTAGATTTCATCAATTTTCTTTTGTTTTTTTTTTTTAATTTTAAAAATCAAGTTTCATTAGAATTTAATTTTGTCAATTAAATTTTTTACCCACCTTTTGTTTCTACTCAAAGATTTCAATTTTGTAATTTTGTTTAAAAAAACAATCATTAAAATTTGATTTTGTCGATTTAATTTTTTGTTTCACGTTTTGTGTCTATGGGAAAAGATTTAGATTCTGATAATTTTATTTTTTTTTTAAAAAAAAAAATCAAGTTTCATTAAAATTTGATTTTGTCCATTTAAATTTTGTTTGTTCACGTTTTGTGTATATTGAGAAAGATTCCAATTTTGCAAATTTTCTTTTTTTCTAAAAAAAATCAAGCTTCATTTAAAATTTTATTTTGTCAATTTACATTTTTTTTATTCACGTTCTGTGTATACTGAGAAAGATTTAAATTTTGTCAATTTTATTTTTTATTTTTTATATTTTAACATTCTCATATTCTCATTTGCATAGAAATGTTTGTTTGAGTAATTGAATGGTAGTTATTCAAAACCTCTTGATATTTTTCTCTAAAAAATATAGTATACATAGTTAATTGACATCAATTACAAAATTGTATAATACATGTTGAGTATCACAAATTTATTATATTAAATTTAGTTTTAAAAATGATAACTCACGTGCAAAGCACGTGAGGAAAAACTAGTCTATATCTATATCTATATCTATATCTATACTATATTAAAAAGTGAGGATCTTGAAAAAACTTTTTTGGACACTTTTGCCCTTTCTTTAATTTACTAATTTACAATTTTACCATTAAAGAATAATTATAAATAGTAAATTAATTAATTAATAATTAATTATCAATAATAAATGTGTAGGATTTACTAAAAGGTTGGAATGCAAAAAGTTTTTCCTACAACCTTTTTAAATTATAAGTCGTAATGAAATTTTATAGGTTATAGAATTTAAAAGGTTTTGTAACTCTCATCTTCTACTACTATAAAATGGAGTTTTTTTCACCATTTTCTTCACCAACACTTAGTTTCATTCTTTCTTTATTTTTGTTCTCTTTGTTTTCTTTGCTCTCCAAAGTCTCTTCAATCTTCCAAATATCTCGAGATGTTGGTGTGGTGTATTCAAATTGCAAAGGTTTCATGAGGGGTGGTATATTCAAATTGCAAGGGAATATAATGCATGCATGTGTCAAATTTATATGTTAGATCCTAGGCTTTTGACATTGCAACTCCAATTTGATGAAGTTGAAGAATTGTATTTGTATATCAATATTTATCAAGTGAGCAAATCTATTTTACGAAATGAGTGTATATCTAAGATTTTTTTTTTTTTGTTACTATTCATTTTTGTTATTGTTCTTATATCATTAATGTTTTTTTATTAATAATATTTGTTGAAAAATAAATTGTATTGCATCAATTACAAGTTTATATTTCTTTTGTTGAGAAAAAAAAAATGTCTAACCTTAATGTCCCACATAATTTTCAATTAATTATAAATAGTAAATTAATTATCAATAATAAATTAAAAATTATTTTTTTAGACCATTTATGATATTTGATCTATTTTTATGTTTATTAACCATGCCATTTAATTCTAACATTTAATAACATTAATTAATAAGAATGTGAAAAGGTAGAATATGAGAAGCTCTATCTCATTATTTCTATAATTTATTTTTTCAAAATTCATGAGCTTATTTTTAATTATGTTTAATAGTGAAATTCCAAAGGTTTTGTAACTTTTATCTCCTACAACTATGTATAAAGCTCTCTTCAACAATATCTTTTACAAGGTTTTGAGTTTTCTCTTATATTTAGGTTTGCTTTTATTCTTTTATTCATTGTTTTTGCTTTGCCTCATAACTTTTGTTGAATTCCTTAATCTAATTAACATTCTTCCTGATTTTCTTTTGTCGCAATATTGATCCTTGGTAATTTAAGAAAAGACTTGAAGATATATGCAAAAGAGAAGCTAGAAGAAATATTATTATTGTTAGGAGTATACATTTAAAAAAAAAAATTGTTGGTAGTAAATGAATAAATTCATTACAATAATAAAAAAAAGGGAAAAAATCATTTTGAACCCCTAAATTTTGGGGGTTGTATCAATTTTAACCCTGAACTTTCAATTTCATCAAATTGAAGCCTAAACTTAACAAGTTTTATCAATTTTAACCCTGAACTTTCAATTTCATCAAATTGAACCTCAAACTTATCAAATCGTATCAATTTTAACCCTAAACTTGCATAAGTGTTACTATGTATACCTTTGGTTAATTATCTGTTTGAACCACCGTACGTAATTGATTATTTCTTATTTTTTTCTTAATTCACATTGCACTTGAATTGGTTTCTTATAAATAAAATATTAAATAAACTTTATTTTAGATGATTTTTTCTCGTTGTTGAGAACTTTGTGAGGGTTTTTTTTTTTTTTGCTGCTATTTAAGATTACGAAAGCAAAGAAATTTGAGAAGTTTTTTATCTTCAAATATTCACTGGTTTTTTCTTGTTGCCAAGAACTGTGGGTTTTTTTTCCCTTCTATTAATGTTTTTTTTTCTTGCTAATTAGAAGAATATACAAATCTAGGAAACAAAAATAAAGAAATTTCGAGTTTTTTATTTCTCATATTTGCTAGATTTTTCTTGTTGCCAATAATTCGGTAATTTTTTTTTATAATAATGAGAAGAATAGTTTGAGATATTTGATTTCTTAAAGAGTTTTTTCTTCAACAAATTTCTCACAAAACACTAACTCAGATGCAATGTGAATTAAGAAAAGAAAAAAAAAAGAAAATGAAATTGTCAATTACATGTTTTAGTAGCAATTCAAATGAAAAGTTGGCCAAAGGTCTACATTGTAACATTTATGCAAGTTGGAGGTTCAAATTGATACAATTTGTTAAGTTTGGGGTTCAATTTGATAAAATTGAAAGTTTAGGGTTAAAATTGATACAGCTTGCAAAGTTCAGGGGTAAAATTTTTTTTTCCCATATTTTATTTATAAGAAACCAATTCAGGCGCAATGTGAATTAAGAAGAAAAACAAAAGAAGAAATAATCAATTACGTATGGTGGTACAAACGGAAAGTTAACCAAAGGTATATATTGTAATACTTACGCAAGTTTGAGGTTAAAATCGATACAATCTGATAAGTTTGAGGTTTAATTTGATTAAATTTAAAGTTTAGGGTTAAAATTGATACAACTTGTTAAGTTTAGGGTTCAATTTGATGAAATTGAAAGTTTAGGGTTAAAATTGATACAACCTCCAAAGTTTAAGGGTTAAAAATGTTTTTTTCCCTAAAAAAAATGGTACTTTCTCAAATTCTTCAAATTCCACTTTTTTTAATCTCTCTCATGTTTATGATTATTTATTTTCTCATCTCACTTTTTGAAATGTTTTTTCAAATTCTTCAAATTCCACTTTTGTTCTCTTTCTCATTCTTCTCATTATTTCTCTCTCTCTAACTCCTGAGGAAGTATTAGTTGTGTTGATGGTCGATTTTGGCCAGAGGATCTCACCTGACCTTCACGTGCCACCAACGGTAAATTTGTAGTTGAGGGGGGAAGACGTGGCCTGCAAGACAGTAAACCTGCACACCGGTGTGGTGCTCGCCACACCGGCTCCGATGCTTAAGTCAGCAAACAGAACGGTAGAGCGTGGAAAAGTAAGAGCAAGAGGAGAAAGCAGAGAATAGAGAGTAGAGTTTAGGGATAGAATTCGGGATCCCCTCTTCAGTGGCAAAGAGGGATATAAATACCTGCTCATCCTCCTAGGGTTTTTAGGTATTCGGAGGCGTTTTAGGTCAAACCAGGCGAAACCGGGGCAGCCAGAGGCGGTGGAGACCAGACGAGACCGAACGGGCTCGGCCCGCGCGAGCGGGCCGGGGGTCGGCCTCGGCCATGGGCCGAGGCCGAGCAGGGGGTCGGGCCAAAAACCCGACCCCTTCGGTCTTGGCCCGTCCCACTTGTCGGTTTTGCCCCCTTGGTCCATCTTTCAGCCCGATTCCTCCCCGGTTGCCCTCGTCAGCTCCTTGTATATCGGGGTGGTCCAAAATTGCCTATAACATTAAGCCCCCACTCTTGAATTGGGATTCGGGGTAACTTATTGCTATAAGTTGAGCTCCTTAAGCCCGATTTAAGAGTAATGACCCTTGCCTTGGGCTGGCTTATGTGTAGCTTTGTTGTCATCCTGCAAAGTAGGATAGAAGTAGACACTCCCTGAATAGGGGTTAGATGAAATGAAAATGAAAAAGGGTGAGAGATTACAAAAGTGGTGCTGGTCGGCCTCGGCCTCGGGAAGAGGCCGAGCACAGCTATCTCCCTTTCTGCTTGCCTGGTCGGCCTCGGTCTCGGGAAGAGGCCGAGCATCATATTTTGTAATTTTGCTTAGGGGGCGTTGCCCCCGAACCCCCACCGGGCGCTTCGCCCCTGGACCCCGACTCGCTGACCGGTTAGCGAGACCCCCGTACTGGGTCACCCGGAGTGCTTCAGATCCAGGGCTTGTCCATGAAAATATGCGAGCACAAAAGGTTTCGAGCTCCTGCATAGAAAAGTTGTTTTCTACAAAAGAAAAGTGAGGGAAGTGGCTAGGGTCGGCCTCGGCCTCAAGCCCCCGTTAGCCTAAAATTTGGCTCATTGCATCCATATGTTAGTCCTTGTAGGAAAATAATAAGAGAATAGGTTTGAACATGTAAATTTCAGTGGAACATGCTAAACATAGGTGCTTTTTGTTTAATAGGGAGTGCATATCCCCTGTTACTTGCTTTTTGTTTAATAGGGAGTGCATATCCCCTTTACAGCCCCCAATCTCAAGAAAAACTTTATTAAAACACAAAGTATAGTTGAGTAAATAGGAGAATACCTTTAAAGTTTGTGCTCGGCCTCGGCAAGAGGTGCTCGGCTTTGGCAAGAGGTGCTCGGTCCTGGCTTCTACAGGGTGAGCTTGACTTAGATGAAGTGTATGGACTCATGTTAGGTGAGGTGAGGTAGACTCGTTGGTCCAGGCTCACATGGTCTCACTTTGGATGAGGCGAGGTAGACTTCGACAGTCCAGGCTCGCCTGGTGTAAAGATGCTCAAGCCAGAGGATGTGAGGTAGACTCGTCGGTCCAGGCTCACATGGTCTCACTCTGGATGAGGCGAGGTAGACTTCGGCAGTCCAGGCTCGCCCGGTGTAAAGATGCTCAAGCCAGAGGATGTGAGGTAGACTCGTCGGTCCAGGCTCACATGGTCTCACTCTGGATGAGGCGAGGTAGACTTCGGCAGTCCAGGCTCGCCCGGTGTAAAGATGCTCAGTCCAGAGGAGGTGAGGTAGACTCGTCGGTCCAGGCTCACATGGTCTCACTCTGGATGAGGCGAGGTAGACTTCGGCAGTCCTGGCTCGCCTGGTGTAAAGATGCTCAGTCCAAAGGAGGTGAGGTAGACTCGTTGGTCCAGGCTCACATGGTCTCACTCTGGATGAGGCGAGGTAGACTTCGGCAGTCCAGGCTCGCCTGGTGTAAAGATGCTCAGGCCAGAGGAGGTGAGGTAGACTCGTCGGTCCAGGCTCACGTAATCTCAATCTGGCTGAGGCGAGGTAGACTTCGGCAGTCCAGGCTCGCCTGTAGGCGTGGGCACTATAGGCTCGCTGAAGCGTGGGCACTATAGGCTCGCATGTGAAGCGTGGGCACTATAGGCTCGCTGAAGCGTGGGCACTATAGGCTCGCATGTGGGCGTGGGCACCATAGGCTCGCTGAAGCGTGGGCTCTATGGGCTCGCATGTAGGCGTGGGCACTATAGGCTCGCTTGAAGCGTGGGCACTGTAGGCTCGCATGTGGGCGTGGGCACCATAGGCTCGCTGAAGCGTGGGCTCTATGGGCTCGCATGTAGGCGTGGGCACTATAGGCTCGCATGTGGGCGTGGGCACCATAGGCTCGCTGAAGCGTGGGCTCTATGGGCTCGCATGTAGGCGTGGGCACTATAGGCTCGCTGAAGCGTGGGCACTATAGGCTCGCATGTATGAGCGTGGGCACTATAGGCTCGCTTGAAGCGTGGGCTCTATAGGCTCGCGTGGAGGTGTGAACGCTAAGCTCGAAGACTTAGGCTCACAGGTGTTCGATCTTGCTTGCAATAACAGGATTGGTCTCAGTCACAACCATGGTCATGGTCGGCCTCGGTCTTGGCCTTGATCATGTCTGGGGTCGGCCTCGGCCTCAGCCATATTTAGGGTTGGCTTAGGCCTTAGCCTCGAACAATCTGTTGTCTCTCGTACCTGGTTCCTTCGCTTCGATCTGGATCTTTTCTTCTGTTCAACTGCGTTGACAATCTGATTTGTCTGGATTATGCGATCTTCGGGTCACCTTTGAAGTATTGGATAATCGGCTTCGGCTTTGGCCTAGGGTCGGCCTCGGCCTCGGGATGACCATAGTTGTGGGTCGGCCCGGCCTCGGCCGAAGGATGACCGTAGCTTAGAGTTGGCTTTGGCCTAGGGTCGGCCTCGGCCTCGGGATGACCATAGCTGTGGGTCAGTCTCGGCCTCGGCCTAGGGTTGGCCTCGGCCTCGGCCTCGGGATGACCATAGCTGTGGGTCAGTCTCGGCCTCGGCTTCGAGATGACCATAGCTGTGGGTCAGTCTCGGCCTCGACCTAGGGTTGGCCTTGGCCTCGGGATGACCATAGCTGTGGGTCGGTCTCGGCCTCGGCCTAGGGTTGGCCTTGGCCTCAGGATGACCATAGCTGTGGGTCAGCCTCGGCCTCGGCCAAAGGATGACCGTAGTTCAGGATGACGACATTCTTTTCCTGGTGTCTTCAATCTTGTCAAAATCGATCTGGATGAATATCTTCGGTTGGCCTCGGTATGGTCGGCCTTGGCATGGTCGACCTCTGCATGGTAGGCCTCGGCCCCAGCCTCCGTACTGTTCGTCTGGTAGTCGCTGTTTGGCTTGGTGTCATTTAGCTTCGGCAGGTCTCCTTGAGGATTTCCGAGTTCTTTTTGGGTGTCCAGAAGCTCGGTCGTCCCAGGGAGATCACCTTTGCCTCGGCCTCGGCCAATTTAGCCTCGGCCTCGGCTGCACTGGCCACGAGCTTGGCAGCCCTGGCTTCCGCTTCGATGGTTTTGGCACTTCTGCGCTTATCCTCGACCGGATTCCTCTGGTCTATCTTGGTATGACCGTAGCTTGGTGCTGGGCTCCTCAGAATTGCTCGACCTGTAGGTTGAGCCCCCTGACCTTGCTTCTCTGTAGTCTTCTTTCGATTTCTGCGGTTGATGGTTATTTTCGGAAGGGTTTGGATTTCGGTTTCCGTTTTTCATCCTCTTACTCATTGAATCACCAATGTGCAGATTAACAGGCTTTCTTCCCCACAGACGGCGCCAACTGTTGATGGTCGATTTTGGCCAGAGGATCTCACCTGACCTTCACGTGCCACCAACGGTAAATTTGTAGTTGAGGGGGGAAGACGTGGCCTGCAAGACAGTAAACCTGCACACCGGTGTGGTGCTCGCCACACCGACTCCGATGCTTAAGTCAGCAAACAGAACGGTAGAGCGTGGAAAAGTAAGAGCAAGAGGAGAAAGCAGAGAATAGAGAGTAGAGTTTAGGGATAGAATTCGGGATCCCCTCTTCAGTGGCAAAGAGGGATATAAATACCTGCTCATCCTCCTAGGGTTTTTAGGTATTCGGAGGCGTTTTAGGTCAAACCAGGCGAAACCGGGGCAGCCAGAGGCGGTGGAGACCAGACGAGACCGAACGGGCTCGGCCCGCGCGAGCGGGCCGAGGGGCGGCCTCGGCCCCGGGCCGAGGCCGAGCAGGGGGTCGGGCCAAAAACCCGACCCCTTCGGTCTTGGCCCGTCCCACTTGTCGGTTTTGCCCCCTTGGTCCATCTTTCAGCCCGATTCCTCCCCGGTTGCCCTCGTCAGCTCCTTGTATATCGGGGTGGTCCAAAATTGCCTATAACAAGTTGATAATTAAAAAATTTGAATGTGAACCATTAGAACATGAAACATTCTAATATGAATAAGTTGAATATGAAAAGTTTATCATTTATTTTATTAAGTAACTATACAAATGTATGAGTTTAATTATCTTAAAATTTTATGAATTTATATTTAATTACCATGAATAAGGAAATTTTAAAAGTTTTGTATTTTGTTTATCTTCTACCACTATATAAATAACTCTGATCTCCTACTTTTCTTTAATACACAAACATGAAAAGTTAGAATATTAAAACTTTTGTCAATTTATTCCTAAAAATAAATTATAAAATTTATGAAGTTCTCCTCAATTATATAATGAAAATTTAAAAGTTTATCAAAATTTTAATAATTTAAAACTTTGTAAATATGTAAAATACTTAATAAATCATTTATTCTGTTGTAAATATAAATGAACTGAAGATCGGATATATGCTTAACTTTTTTTTAAAACAAATAATATTAATATATAACAAAATGAAATGAAAATATAATGAAAACTACCACGTGCAAAGTACGTGTTAAAAAACTAGTAATATATAAAAGTCTCTTTAAAAAAAAATCTATAATATATAAAAGTAAGAATGTGAAAGAAACTCATTTTCGACAACATTAAGAATGTGAAAGAAACTCATTTAAAATCATTCCTACTTTACACTTTATTATTTGATATGTTTCTCACGTTTTCTCATCCTCATCTCATTATTTGATTATAGGAAAGTAAATGATGAAAATCTGCGGTTCAAAGAAATTCTAAAATTACCATTGAAATTCTATTTTTAATTAAATATTCATAGCTCAAGAAAATTGAAAACCCTTCCAACTTCTAAAATTTAACAATGCTAAATAAATACATTGATTTAAAAAAACAATAAATCATTCCCTCGCAAAATTCATAATAGTAGTTAGTTTTATTTTAATGCATGTTTGGGAGTGATTTTGAAATGTCTAAAATTATTTTTGTTATATTCGAACTCGTTGGAAGTGCGACCAAAGTCCCACATTGGCTAGATAAGGGGATGATATGTGTTTATAAGGAAGGAAAAGTATCTTCATTGTGAGACATTTTGAGGTGAACCAAAAGCAAAGCCACAAAGACTTATGCCCAAAGTGGACAATATCATATCATTGTGGAGATATGTGCTTGTTCGGTTGTCCCTTACAGAAATCATCCAAAAACCCAAAACATAAATTTCATGTTTGATTTTACACTTTTAAACTTAAACGTAATTTTCATATTATCAAAATTAATTGAGGTTTGGTTTTAGTTTAATTTTAGTCTCTTCATCCATTTTTCCATTAAAAACTAGCGTGACACTATTTTTTATTAAAAAAATTATTTTTGATTTTTTTTAAAAATAAAAAAAATAAAATAATATTATTTTTTATTTTTATTTCTTTCTCTCTCCTCTTCTTCTCTAACATAATTTTCATATCATCAAAATTGATTGAGGTTTGATTTTAGTTTCATTTTAGTTTCTCCATCCATTTTTCCATTAAAAACTGATGTGACACTATTTTTTTTATTAAAAAAATTATTTTTGATTTTTTAAAAAATAAAAAAATAAAATAATTTTATTTTTATTTTTATTTTTATTTTTTTCTCTCTGCTTCTCCTTCTCCTCTTCATTCTTCTTCTTCAACACCTTCTTTTTCATCAGCACTGGCGCCTGGCTGCCGACGATTGATCGCCGCCAGCTGGGAGCAAGAGAAAAATAAACAGCAAACCAAAGGGAAGCCAATAAATAAGAAAACAAAAACTATCTAGAATATGTCTATTCAATCTTTAATGAAAGTAATGATTTTGTTTTTTACTTTTACAAATGTGAGGAAGAATACAATATTGATAACGAAAAAAAAAATTGTGGGAAAGAATGACGAAATGAATTATGAAAATTTGTAAGAAAATAATCTATTAGGATATATTTTGATTCATTTTTAATTTTAATAAATTGCATTATAAAAAGTTAAAATTAAATAATAGATGTTGGTTACAAAAATCATATAATGCATAATTTTTTGAAAAAGAGATATAATGCATAATTTATCATTCATATAATATTATTGGTTGATCTAAATTTCAACTAAACTTTTCCTATCATGTCAAATTAATTTCTAATTTATCTGTATATGCAATACTTACGAGGTTGAAACCAACTGCTTCTTTAAAACAAAAAAACAAAAAAACAAAACAAAAACAAAAAACCAATGTCTTCTATTTATTAAATAAAATCATATAATTTTTTTCTTTTTACTATTTTATCCATGCTTATATTTATTTATATTTTAAAATAAATTAAAATTTTCATACAGTGTTGATTACTAATATTAATAAATAGGTTTAAAACTGATTGATCATCGAACTTTGAAGAATATTCCATTTTGATTCATAAACTTTCAAATTATTTATTTAAGTCTCCAAATTTAGGAAGGGTTTAACCATTAATTTGGTCCTTCTATTAAACAAATTTATAGCACGAATTCAAGCTGTATACTGTAACAACATGTGTATGTACTAAAACTATATTGGTTGAAAACTGAGTCTTTAGTACCTATATTTTAGGTATCAGGGACAAAAATAGTTTGTTTTTGAAAGTTTGGGTGACGGACTAAAATGTTTATTAAAAAAAAATCAGGAACTAAAATAGACATTTAAAAATTTCCTTCCAAACATGCACTAAAATATTCCAACATCAAGCTCACTGCTGTTCTAATTGGTCCTCGAAGTTTGAAATTTATTTCTAAATGGTCTCTAAGTAGAGTTGACTTGACAAAATGATGATGTGACAATTAACATATGTTGACTAAACTTTGTTGATATATACTTTTTTAAATGAGTTGGATTTTTTTTTTATTCTTAATTTTGTATACTTAAGGACAAATTAGAAATCAAATTCAAATATGAGGAACCAATTAATTACATGTCACTTTTGAGATCGCAAAGAGTACTAATTTAAACTATTTTCGAGGCTCGTACTTCAATCCTTCCATCTGTCTCCTTTGCAGAATGAGTTCCGAAAGTATCGATCATCTATTCATTCATTGCTGCTGTGTGTCCTTTCTTCGAAACAAGGTTTACCAAGCTTTGGGTGTTCTTTCTGTTCCTCCAGCAACGATTCAATCCCTTTGCGAAGATTTGCTTGCTTTCAAAGCTTCATCCCAAAGACAAATTCTTCTCCGAAATATTTCTATTGCCTCCCTTTGGATCGTGTGGAATGAACGCAACAATCGTATTTTTCAGGACAAGGTTCGCAGCGGGATTCAACTTTGGGAGGATGTCATTTCTCTTGCCGCTTTTTGGGCTACAAGATCAAAAGCTTTCTCTGATTATTCTGCTTCTACTATTGCTTTAAATTGGGAATCCTTTATGTAGCTCCTTTACGTATGTTCCTTACATACAACCTCAATAAATGTTTCCGTTCTCTAAAAAACAAAATAATTTAAACTAAATTCAATTAAGAACCAAAAGTATTAGTTTTGAAAATTTCTTGAGCAAATAAAAATTTAGTTTAAATTTCAATGATCAAAAGTATATTTTATACCTTAAGTTTTAACATATTCTCTGTGAAAAACTTAATTCTAAAACCTAATACATCAAGGGTAAAATAGAGAATTTAAAATGATTAAATACGAAACTAATACATTTGATATATTTAACCGTATAGAAATCCATATATTACATAGGAGCTCTCTCTTAGGTCTATATTTTTTTTTTTAGAAAAGAGATACTTTATTAATGCATGTGAGCAACATACAAGGAGAGGCTTATAAAAAAAGCCTTCCAGTTTAGAGCGATAGATTGAGCATTGTAGTTTGAAAACCATTTTGAGGATGCATCCCAAGATGCCGATAGGATTATGACATCTTCCCAAATTTGATTGAAAGAGCGATATTGATTTCTAAAAATACGACTATTTCGCTCAAAGGTCTAAGTTGACCTATAATCATAGGTATGTTAATTAAATGACAAGTTTTCTGGGAGTTGACCTTCATTTTATTAATTGCAACTTGTATTATGAAAATAAATTCATTTGATCAAAGATATAATAATTAATCTAGCAATTATTTGTTAATCAGTCATTATGTAATTTAAATAAACTAGATTTTGGTTCATTGGCATTTTTGAGTTGTCTACTTCCCGTCAAGTTCCTAGCTCAAACCCTTGGTCTACGATTTTTTGGAATACTATTCAAATAAAATTATATTATTTATTTTTCAAATAATAAACGTATTTTGTATTTTTAAAAGTAAATAATTTTTTTTAATCTCGGATATGTTTATATTATAAACTAGAAAAAAATATTTCAAATTCATCCACGAGATTGAGAAATAGGAAATAATGAAAAATATATAATATTATAGTTTTTGTTTATATAATAACTCATTAAGATATGAATGTCAAGATGAGCCTAGCTCAATAGAAATTGACATATATTTCTGATCAAGAAGTCAAATGTTTGAATTCACACTCCAATAATTGTTCAACTAAAAAAAACAAACTAATTAAAATATAGATAAAAAATATTTTAAATTTTAACAAATTATTTTTGTCTCACCTTTATCAATCGACAGGTGTTAGTTCTTCCATTCCTCATCTAGCTGACAGGCTCTGTGCAGATGCTTAATTTCTCCTTCAAGATCGGTTCTAAGAGGAGTTTTTTGGTTAAATTATCAAAAATACCCCTAAACTTTAAGGTTTGTTTCAATTATGCCTCTAGACTTTCAAAAGTTTCAATTATGCCCTTGAAGTTTCAAAATTGTTTCAAAACAACCCTTGAAGGTTTTTTTTTGTTAAATTTATGGATGTAAAATGACGTGTTTGCATATATATTGTTGCTTATGTGAATAGATTTGAACACATACGTGGAAAAAACGATAAAAACACATGCAAACGCATCAATTTTTGTCGATAAATTTAACGGAAAATGTCTCCAAGGGTAGTTTTGAAACAAATTTGAAACTTCAAGGACATAATTGAAACTTTTGAAAGTCCAGGGGTATAATTGAAACAAACCCTAAAGTCGAGGGGTATTTTTGATAATTTAACCGAGTTTTTTTATCCAAGCTTTGACTCTGACCTCCTTTTGGGTCATTTTGGAATAAGCAGAATAGTCGTATTTCCGAAATCAATCCCACTCTTACAATCAAATTTGAGAGGATAATATAGTCCTATCGGCTTTTTGGACTGATTCTTCCAAGTTTTTTTTTTATCAACTATGATGCTCCTTCTATCGCTCTAAATTGGAAGGTTTTTATGTAATCCTCCTTCGGTAGGTTGCTCACATATCTTTTTTTTTTAAAAAAACTGTTCGAGGTTGTTTGCTTAATGTATATCTTTGGACGGCTAGCAATCTTATTTGATAATCCACCTTAAAATATAACTTTCTTGTTCCTAAATTTTAAACTTTGTTTTGATTTTGTCATTATTACTATTTAAAATTTTTTTAATAATATTTTCAAACTAATTATATAAAGTGTTTTGAAAAGTAGTTTTCTGAAATTTATTTAGACAATTATATATAGTCCAAAATTATCTAATAATTTTCCTAAAAAAAAAAATCTAATAATTTACTATTTATAATCAATTGTCACATATTTTGTAATTAAAAAAAAATAAAGGAGGGACATCATCTCTACTTTTTAAACATTTCAAATTATCGAACGATATTTATAATGATATTTTTTTTTTTTCCAAATTATCATCTTTACTATTTATAATAATATATATTTTTTAATTAATGTGGTTTTGAGCGAGCGGAACGGCCCGACTGGTCACCAAACATCAAGTAGTGTGCCTAGGGAGGTGGTAGTAGAATATTCCTTATTTGATTCTAAATTTGTGAGTGCCCATCACACGGCTTCCAACACGATTCTCCCACGGGTTTTGGGGTTCCCTTTCCTTTTGAAACTCCTTGGAT
This sequence comes from Luffa acutangula, assembly GCA_036850905.1. Taxonomy (NCBI): domain Eukaryota; kingdom Viridiplantae; phylum Streptophyta; class Magnoliopsida; order Cucurbitales; family Cucurbitaceae; genus Luffa; species Luffa acutangula. Next base: position 8,932,264 of record CM072099.1, on the reverse strand, counting down.
CGTTTGGGTTGTTTTCGCTTAAATTGAATGAATTTTGCAATAGCCCACGAAGTGTGTCATCATATTTATGAATATATATGGTAAAGCTATTACATTTTCTCTCTCCTACATCTAACAATGGAAAACTGCTGCCACCAATGTGAACGACCTGTTGAATAATTTCTTCCATTTTAGATGGAGGGGAGAAGGGGAGAGATGATAGAAATACACCAATAGTTCTTTGTGAAAAGAAAATTACCTCAAGGTGAAGATTGTAACCACCAAGCTCAGTCAACTAACTGTCCGATCATTTATGCTCTCCTCGAAAAATATAAAAAGAGTAGGAGGATCAGAAATCTGTGTTCGAAAAACTTAAGATTTGAGAGTTGAGTGTTTACCTTGTAATTCCTTGATCTCTGAATAAATTTCAACCCCTTCCACAGTGGATGTAGGCCTTGTTGCCGAACCACTATAATTCTTGTCGTTGCTCTCTTCTCCTTCATCTTCTTTCTCTGTATGAACTTGTCTTGATCGATCGCTAACAGGGAACGTGAGAGCAGTGAGAAGAGATTTTGAGTTTTTGTGTTTGATTGTTCTTTGACTGAGAGAAACTCACCTAGAAGTTGCATGTGAATTGAGTGGGTAGATCAGTGGTTTCTACGTGTAATCCTCACAGCTAGCAACCTGTCAAAGTAACATTCTTAAAGAAAAGTTTGCACATCACCTAAACACAATATTATTAACATATAGTTTTTTTTTTTTTTTTTTGGTCATATCAACTGGAAGTCTATACAAGTGTAGGGATGTTCATTTTTCCTATAAGAAAGGGGCTGCCTTGATGGGTGGGGATCTTCAGTTAAGTGGAGAATGGAGGAGTGAACGGGGAAAATCATGTATGTATGTGTGTGTCGCGCTAATTAAAAAAAAAATCTTTTTCAGGGAAACCATTTATTAAAAATAAATAAATAAGCTTAACACAAAGGGAGAAAAAAATAATAGTAACACTACTACAAAAACGACATTTAATCACGAAAAAAAAGGTCCGGAGCCTTTAATGACGGACGAAAAACACAGTCACTTTTAATGTCAGACGCTGTATTTCCGAAATTTCAGACTTTTAAGGTAGGACATTGCCCGACTTTTAAGGTCGGACATTGCCCGACGTTAAAAGCTAGGTTTTAATACCCAATTCGGCTCCCTTTCAAGCCACGTTCTCTCTCTCCCAAAATATTTCCAGCTCCCATTTCTCTCTCCTCGAAAGCATCTCCCCAACCTAGCCCCTCTCCTGTTTTCTCCCTCACCGACAACAACTTCTCCCTCACTGACAGCACACAACTCTTTTTCTTCCTCTCACCGCCAACGACAACTTGTTTCTCTTCTCACCGACGACACGACTTGGGTTTTTGCTCGAGTTTCTTGTTATGGGTGTTCCTCTCACCGATTCGCTATGGGTTGGTAGTTGTTTTTGCTGTGGCTTGTTGTTCTTTGTCGTGGTGGTTGGTGTTTCAGCCGTGGGTGGTGGAAGTTGAGGTCGGGGTAATAGATCTAAGGTTGTGGATCTAAGTTGAGTAGCAGATCCGAGCAGATATGAGTCAGATCTTTTAAGTGTAAGTGTTTGTAATTTTATTCATATATCAAACTTATATGAATAAAAATTGTATGAAAAAATTTGGTTCATTGGCTTATTGGAATGAAATATGACAAATATTTGAGTTCTATACAATTTTGCACCTTTAAGATTAAGATTACTTTCTTTACAGGTTGACAAATGAAGAAAATATTGTTGGTATGCCATCGGACAACAATTTTTTTTTTTTATTAAATTATGAACAAAATGATGACGGACAATATCTGTCATTAAAAAAGATATTTAATGACGGACATTTGGTTGGAAAACACCCTTTAATGACGGACTTTTCATGACGGGTGACTTTTAATGACGGGCAATGCCCGTTATTAAACATCTAGTCGGTTGTAAAATACACTTTAATGACGGACTTTTGATGACGAACAACTTTTAATGACGGACATTACCCGTCATTAAAAATGTCTGCCATTGTACCTTGTTATGACAGACAGCTTTTAATGACGGGCAATGCCTGTCATGAAAAGTCTTTAATGACGGGCAATGCCCGTCATTAAAAGTGATTTTTGTAGTAGTGTAACTTGGTCCCAAGCATCTACCGTTATACCCACAATGATTGGGCATACTATTGCTATTCATAATGGAAAGGACCATTTGCCTATTTATATAAGGGTTCGCATGGTAGGTCATAAATTGGGAGAATTTGTACCCACTCGAAATTTTCGGGGCATGTTAAAAATGATAATAGATCTCGTCATTAATAATTAATATTAGTAAAAAAAAAATGAATATAGATACCTATCGTTCATTACTAAGAGGTAAACCCTATTGAGAGCCTCACAACCAAACACAACGACACAATTATCAGGGGCACGCTCTACCACTGAGCTAATAGCTCGTCGTGTGGGCCTCTCGCTGGGGCCCGCTATGCCAAAAGTGAGAGAAACCCAGGTTCGGACCCACTTTTTTTTTATCATCCTTCGATAAAAAGATTCATTCTCTTCCTAAAAAATAAGAGGTAGAACCAATAAATGTTTCTTTTTCGATTCATCCCTAGAGTTGAATACCTTATTCAAGAATTGTTTTTGATCCAATCCATAGGAATCAATAGAAAAGGCAAATCCCTTATGATACACCAGATTCGACTCGGTTATTAATAGAGTGAATAGATCTGTCATTTCTTGAAGTCTCTCTTCTGATTAAAAAACGTGGTGTAACATGTGTATCCCCTTTTGTTCCGGTCATGGAATAGATGAAATACTTTGGATTATAAATTGTAACATTTTAAATTTAAGATTTTATTAATTGTTCAATGGCTTATTGAAGGGATAATTTGACATATTTGAACCATTTTAGCTCGTGTATGGATAATTAAATAACTTAGTATGAAATATTATTTTGTTTCTTTCCAGAAGCTTATGAATGTTTTCTTTGAATGAGTTTCTTTTTATTTTTTATTTTATTTTATTTTTTTTATGAGAAATTAACCATTTAAATAAGGAATCATAGTGGATAATTAACTATTTAATTGAAAAATTTCTTTAAAAAACAAAATGAAGGATTTCCCACAAGGAACCCGACTCTCATGAATTCTCTGCGAGGAATCCACACCCTGATCTCCGTGAAATTCAGTGGAGAATTTTTTGGGAATGGGAAATTAAATAGGGGACAGACAGCGATGAGGAAGTTATCCTCATATCCTCACTCTGCCCCATGAACATCCCTAATGAATTAGTTATGAAACTAATATATTCATTGGTTTAGTTTTATTTGTTTGAATTTAGGTCCTATAATTTTAAAAGTTTTAGTTTAGTTCATCTAGTTTGAGCTTAATTAGTTCAGTTTGGTCTTTTTTGATTTTAGAAGTATCAATTTTTGTTCTTATTGTTTTAGTTAAACCAGCTTAATTATAAATTATCTCCCAATTGTTTTTTTATCCATACATTTTTTCTATAGTTCTTAATCCACCCTAAATTCTAATACAGGTAATCAAATGGAAAACATCGCTTAGAACTATGTAAATAGAAAATTTGGAAATGACTTGTAATAATAAAGACAATTTATGCGAGACTTTTTTTTAGTTCAACAACATTATATTTGAGGGTGGGGATTTCGAACGTCTGACCCGTTCGGTCGAGGGACGTATCAATTACCATTGATTAGTTATGTTCATTTTTGTTACCATTCATGAGATTTATGGTGAAAGAAAAAACTAAACCAAATTAGAAGTACCGAATTAAAAATTAGCCAAAAACATAGGAACCATATTGTTAATTTAACAATACATGATATTATTATTACTCAAAGTAGAAAGTGCACGACCAAAGTTCACAAGGCACACAACAACCAAAGTTCCCAAGCCACTCACCAACCTCATCGGACAGCGGGCTGGCAAGCCAAAATGAAAGAGTGATAGGAAGCAAAGAAGAATACTCCCCACACACAGTTTCATTTCTTTATTCGAACTTTAAATAAACACAAACCCAAACTAAGCTTTAACAATATCATCGGCTTGAAAAAGTACTATAGGGCTTCTGACTTCGTGCACACCGTTACTCCACACCAAAGAAGCAGAAACTGAGTCGCCTGACGACAATAATCCTTGAACAGTCAGCGTGAACGACTTCGTATCTCCAATGCCATTGAATTTCTGAACGGGAGGATTCACTGTGAACGTGATGCTGTGGCCTGGTGGGACATAAATTATAGCTCTATATGTGGACACTTTAGTTTCAACGTTTGTGAGAGTTCTTGTGCAAAATTCATTGAAGAATTGTCCACCATCTGTTGAGAGAGCGAAAGAAGGATAGTTTAGATCCAAGTCACGTCCAATGTTGCTGCCAGTACAAGCGCTATTGTCGCTGGTGATTCGCCGGAGCATGGCGGTGGTGAAACCTGGTATTCCACACAAGACTTTCACGTAGTCGCTTTCAGTTGCATTGTACACCAGCCCTGGATTTACTGCCTTGAGAGGGTTGACATGGCCTGAACCATATGCAAACTCTGCTTCTGGATGGAGTCCAGTAGCATCCATAGGAGAAGCTGTGGAAAATGAATCGCGAGAGATGCCAAAGGTTATTATATAATACACATTATTGACATTTTGATTCCTGTGCTTTGGGACCTAGAATAGTTTTAAGATGTATTAAAAGTATATGAACTGTTATAGGTGATTTTGGACCAACTGGTGCACAAGGAGCTGACGAGGACAACCGGGCAGAAATCAGACTGGAGAATGGACCCTAGGGGCGAAACGGGCCAGTGGGTCGGGCCGAGACCGAAGGGGTCGGGCTTTTGTCCCGACCCCATGGTCGGCCGAGGCCTTTGGTTGAGGCCGAGGCCGACCCTCGGCTCGCTTGCGTGGGTCGAGTCCCTCCGACTCCGTTTGGTTCCTGTAGCCTCTAGCCGCCCCGATTTCGCCTAGTTTGTCCTGAAACGCCCCGAATTCCTAAAAACCCTAGGAGGATGAGCATGTATTTATACCCCTCTTCGCCACTGAAGAAGGGGACCCGAACTCTCTACTCTCTTCTCTTACTCTCTAGCCCTCCTACGTCCGTTTTCTGACTTAAGCATCAGAGTCGGTGTGGCTAGCACCACACCGGTGTGCAGGTTTACAGTTTTGCAGGACACGTCTTCCCCCGCTCTCAACCAAATTTACCGTTGGTGGCACGTGAAGGTCAGGTGAGTTCCTCCTGACCAAATTTGACCATCAACAGTTGGCACCGTCTGTGGGGAAGAAAGCCTGTTAATCTGCACATCGGTTGTTCAATGAGTAAGATGATGGAAAAGGGAAACCGAAATCCAAACCCTTCCGAAAATAACCATCAACCGCAGAGATCGAAAGAAGAGTTATGCGCAAGAGACTCCCAGACGAACAGTGTGAAGTCTAAGGCCGAGGCCGACCAGAGATGTTCATCCAGACTGATTAGGAAGAAACCCAACAGGAGATCAGAGTCATCCTTGGAAAACAAATCAACAACAAGCACAAAATTTGACAAGATTGAAGACACCAGGAAAATAAGGTCGTTAAGGAGTTGGAAGTCATCCCATCTACATCCAAGACTAAGGCAACGAGTACCAGAACAAAGCCGGGGGCTAAGAGGAAGAAGCTATCAGGCTGAGGCCAACCCTAAGCTATGGTCATCCTTAGGCCGAGGCCGAGGCCGACCCTAGGCCAAAGCCGAAGCCGACCATCCAAGACCTCAAAAGTGACCCCAAGATCACATAATCAAAGGCAAATTAGATTGCCAATGCAGTTGAACACAAGGCAAGATCCAGATTGAAGCAAAGGAGCCAGATACGAAAGACGACAGATTGTTCGAGGCCAAGGCTGAAGCCAACCCCAGACATGGCTAGAGCCGAGGCCGACCCCAGATATGTTCGAGGCCGAAGCCGAGGCCAACCTAAGCCATGCCCGAGGCCGAGGCCGACCATGGCCATGGTTGTGACCGAGACCAATCCTGTTATTCCAAGCAAGATCGAACACTTGTGAGCCTAAGTCTTCGAGCTTAGCGTTCACGCCTCCATGTAGCCTAGGCTTTTCAGCTTAGTGCCCACGCTCAGCATGCGAGCCTATAGAGCCCACGCTTCATGCGAGCCTATAGTGCCCATGCCTACATGCGAGCCTATAGTGCTCACGCCTACATGCGAGCCTATAGAGCCCACGCCTACATGCGAGCCTAGAGTGCCCACGCTTCATGCGAGCCTATAGTGCCCACGCCTACCTGCGAGCCTATAGTTCCCACGCTTATATGCGAGCCTATAGTGCCCACGCCTCATGCGAGCCTATAGAGCCCACGCTTCATGCGAGCCTATAGTGCCCACGCCTACATGTGAGCCTAAGCCTTTTAGTTTAATGCCCACGCCTACCTTACAAGCCTAAGCTTACTGCTATAGAGCCCACGCTTCATGCGAGCCTATAGAGCCCACGCTTCATGTGAGCCTATAGTGCCACACCTACATGCGAGCCTAAGCCTTTTAGCTTAGTGCCCACGCCTACCTTGCAAGCCTAAGCTTAATGCTTAATGCCCACACCTACATGCGAGCCTAGGCTTCCATGCTTAGTGCCCACACCTACAAGCGAGCCTAGGCTTCCACGCTTAGAGCCCTCATCCAGACTTGAGACCATGTGAGCCTGGACCAACAAGTCTACCTCACCTCATCTGGCTTGAGCATCTTCACATCAGGCGAGCTTGGACTACCGAGTCTACCTCGCCTCATCCAGATTGAGATTACGTGAGCCTGGACCAACGAGTCTACCTCACCTCATCTGGCTTGAGCATCTTCACATCAGGCGAGCCTAGACTACTGAGTCTACCTCGTCTCATCCAGATTGAGATTACGTGAGCCTGGACCAGCGAATCTACCTCACCTCATCTAACTTGAGCATCTTCACATTAGGCGAGCCTGGACTATCGAGTCTACCTCGCCTCACCCAGATTTGAGACCATGTGAGCCTGGACCACAAGTCTACCTCACCTCATCTGGCGTGAGTCCATCATTCGAGCCTGGATTAACCGAGTCCACCTTGCCTCATTCAAATATGGCATTACATGAGCCTGGACTGGCAAGTCTACCTCACCCAATCAGGCTCGAGCCTATGCACTTCATCTGAGACAGGCTCACCTGGCCTAAGCCAAGGCCGACCAGGCTGAGGCCGACCATGCCGAGGTCGACCCCAAACCTTAGAGGTATTCTTCTCTTTATTCAACTATGCTTTATGTTTTAGTGAAGTCTTACTTGAGATTGAGGGCTACAAAGGGGATATGCACTCCCTATTAAACAAAAAGCAAGTAACAGGGGATATGCACTCCCTATTAAACAAAAGGCACACAAGCTTAGCATGTCTAACCAATGATTGCATGTTCTAGCTTATTCTCTTATTATTTTCCTACAAGGACTAATATATGAATGCAGGGAGCTAAATTTTAGGCTAACAGGGGCTTGAGGCTGAGGCCGACCCTAGCCTCTTCCCTCATTTTTCTTTTGCAGAGATTAACTTTTCGATGCAGGATCTCGAGATCTTCTGCTATTTATTTTTGGATAAACCCTAAGCCCTGGATCTGGAACTGCTATGCTCGGCCTCTTCCCGAGGTCAAGGCCAACCAGGCAAGCTAAAATGGGAAACTGCTCTGCTTGGCCTCATCCCGAGGCCGAGGCCGACCAGATAACCTAAAATGGGAGATTAACTGTAGACACCGAATTTGGTCCGGCTTGATTTTAAGTAATAATGTTTGAAGTTTTCCAATATTTGGTGGTCAATTTGTTTTTATGATATGCCAACAAGAGCATAGCTCAACTGGCATGAAGTTGTATTGATAATCACGAGGTATGTGTTTCAAATCCCCTTCCCCACATATTATCTTTTTTTTTTTTTTTTGGTCTTCCCCATTCCTATTCAATGGGAAGTTTTCATGAAAAACTCCCCCATTACCTATTCTAAAGCTTTTTCCATGGTTAGTATTTTTTTTATTTTTCCCACAATTTTCTCATCCATCTCCCCCCTAAATTAGTAACCCTTCAAGTATAAAAAGGGGGGAGATGGACGATGAAAAAACAAGAAGAATGAGAGGAAGTTTAGAGTAAAAGTGAGCTTGAGAGAGTTTAGGCATTTGAACAAGAGTTTAGCTTAGAGAGTGATAGAAAAGGAGAGAAAAAAAAAAAAAAGAAGAAGTTTAGAGTAAAAGTGAGCTTGAGAGAGTTTAGGCATTTGAGCAAGAGTTTAACTTAGAGAGTGATAGAAAAAGAGAGAAAAGAAAGTGGAAGATGAAAAGAGGAAAAAAGAGGGGGAGGCAGGAGTATACGGGGAGAGAAAACATTGGGTGAGAAAGAAGGAAAAAAGAAGAAAGAGAGAAGTAAAAAAGGTGGGGTTTTGTTTTTCTATTTCCTTTGTTTTTTTTTTTTTTGTTATTTTTGTTATTATTATTATTATTATTATTATTATCATCATTATCATTATCATTTTTAATTTCTCTCTCATTTTGGTTCACTTTTGCACTTTGCCAACTTCATTTTTTAAAACTTTCTAATTCATTTGTTTTTTCCTTTCATTCTCCAAATTGCTTTAATCTAATCTTTAATTCTGCTTGGTCAATTTCAATTATTGTTATTGTTTTGATTTTCTTTTGAAAGGGATTATGGGAACTGAGTAATGTGTCTTCGTGGAGTTCAACTCCCGTGTAGGCGTATGAAAATTCTCATTTTCCCTAAAAAGAATTCACTCTTTGAATGATTTTCTTCTTTTACATCTATTTGTTTTTTTTTAATTTTTAATAAACACAATCATGTATCGCCCATATTTCCTTTAATTAAAAGAGAAATTAGGCATAATTTATATTAAATTGGATATCCAACTCATAATGTTTAATCCTTACTTTATTTCTAAAGTTAAGGTAAAAACAAATGAGACATCTTGTGTTTATTATTGCATTTTGGGTTTATATTTTCATATTTATCATTCTTTTTAAGAAAAATAAAAATAAAGGACTGTTTTTTTAATTGGACAATTTAAAATATTGTGGTATTCGTTTTCTTAAACGGGTGTTGTAGGGTGCTAATACCTTCCCTACACTCAAACAACTCCCGAACCTAATTTCTGGTTTTCTAAGACTGGATTTTTATTTTAAAGGTGACCAATCACACCTTCAATGATTGGTGGCGACTCCAACTTTCTTCTTAAAAACCCAAGAAAGGATGTCGGCCGCTCCGCGTCGCGATTACGTTGCGACAACTTGACGACTCCACTGGGGACTTTTGAGGGTCTAGCCATGAATATTTTTATTGTCCTTTGAATTGAATTTTTCTTTAGGTCCTTTTGTTATTGTTTTGTTATTTATTTATTTTATTTTCCTTACTTTATAATATTATTTGTTTGGCATATTGTTATTCAGTTGTCTATTACCATTTTTTTAATGTTGTAATTACTTTATCTTAGTTATGTCATTCATTTGCATGTCATCGTATTGTTACCATTTTTTTATGTTGTAATTGTTATGTCATTCATTTGTATGTCATCTTATTAATCATGCATTTCACACACTTTCACTAGCCTTCTACCCGGGCTCTACCTTAGGACTAGACTCGGAGACTAAGTAGTGTGACCTTCGTGGAATTTCGATTCCCGTGCAGGCACATGAAATTCTCCACTCAAGCCTACTACATCGTTAAATCGGTGGGTAAGCTTAGGGACCTTTTCTAGGATGCCTGAGAGTTAAAGTCCACTCATATAGTTCTAGGATTTGACTTATTACATGCATTATTGTAAAATTTTATTTATTTATTTTTCCTCTTTCCCTTGTATCTTATATCAATTTTCAATTTTCACTCATTGAAAATATCCTTTAAAATCTCGTTTAATGTAGTTAAGAAAATTGTGCAAATTAAATTAACAAGATTTTTCGATTATTTACATTGGCAGAAACTAAAGTATGAGTAAAATAAAATCACCCCCTCCAATACAAGAAATGAGTATAGAAGATCAAGCAACAGTACGTCAATGGTCAGAAAATGTACAACAAATCCACGGAGATTCTTTAGTAGAAGATGCTATGTCTCAATTTAAGGATGTCAGTTTTCTAGAAAGTCAATTAGAAACAGTGAAACAAGCTTGGGAAAAATTAACTGTAGATAGAAAGGCTAAATTTACAAGCAAATATGGCCATCTAGCTCAACTCATGTATGTACAAGTTAATTATTCTGTATTAAAAGCTTTGATTCGACATTGGGATCCAGCCTACAGATGTTTCACATTTGGCTCAATTGACATGACTCCTACAATAGAGGAATATCAATCCCTTCTGCATATGCCAACACGAACAGGGGTTGAAGCTTATTCTTACAATCAAGAGCTTACAATGAAAAGAGCATTATCTACTCTTTTGGGCAAGATTCGTACGAGCGACATTGAGAAACAAGTAAAGATAAAAGGAGAGAACACATGCCTACCCCTGGACTACATCCTTACTCTTCAACAAAAATTTGCAAATGAAGACAAGGAGTTAACTTTACTGGCATTGTTTATCTTTAATGTTGTTTTGTTTCCTAAAGTATGTGGATATGTTGAGGAACGCGTGGTCAAGTTGTTTGCTAAGATAGAAATAGGAGTTGATCCCATTATTCCTGTATTGGCAGAAACTTTTCGTTCATTGAATTATTGCAGAACAAAAGGAACAAGAAGATTTATAGGGTGTGCACCATTATTGTACATTTGGGTCCTTAGTCATGTGAAGTGTCCACCCGAATTCAAATGTCCAGAGATCAAATTTTCAAGTTCCTGGAATAAGCTGCGAAATCCAATTTCAGAGTTTGTGCAATCAGGTTGGAGTTCATCCTCCCCTGAAAGGAGCGCTTGGGAAGCCTTTTTCTCCGAACTAAAGGTAGAAGATGTAATGTGGAGAGCCCCTTGGATGTCAACTAGGCCAATGATCTATAAATGTGGTAAATTTCAAAGTTTACCTCTTTTGGGTCCTTGGGGATGTATAGCCTATGCTCCATTATTGGTAGTACGCCAAATTTGGGTCCGACAATTCATCCCTGCTACGCATGAGTAGAAGGATTTCGAATTTGCTTATGATAAAGGCTTCTGTAAAGATAGAATTCAGAAAATTGTGAAAGCATGGAAAATGATCACTAAAATCCAGAGTGGTCAGTTTCATGATGATACCACGGAGGCGTACAAAACATGACATGCAAACAGAGCTAAAACCGTGCTTGTGTCACCAAACATGAAAACCAAGATAAAACTTAATGCAAAGGTGATACCAGATCAACAGACAGAACAAGCAGCACGCGAAAAAGAATGTGATGAATTGAGAAAAGCGAATTCATCATTGGTTCAAGAAAATGAAAGGTTGCAATTTGAGGTAAAGCAAGATTTGTTGCGCAATGTTGAACTAGAAAAAGAGTTGAACCGATTAAAGGGCAGTGTCAGCAAACAAGAACAGTTAGAAAAGGAAATTTCAGCATTAGACACAGAGGCCCGAGACCTGAACAGAAGAATGCATCGATTAAGAAGGGATAATGAAGTCTCCCAAGCAACTCTCAAGTCAAGGAATGACCAAGTTTTGAAGCAACAATCTGAGATTGCCTCACTCCATGAGTTGATGAAAGAGCTCGAAGATTGCATTAGTTTGAGGAACCAAACGATTACTGAGGTAGAAGAAAAGAATGGAACACTATGTCGAACAATTGACGACCTACAATTAACGCTCAAGATTAGAGAAGATCAACTAGGGGAGCTCATCAACGACAACAAGGGTCTAAGAGAGTCTGTTCAGTCACTTAATGTTCGCCTCGGTAAGTATCAGGATGCCACTGATAGATTAATGAAAGACTATACCTATTTAAAGGAGCAGTACGACAGATTAAGCGATGATTTTGGGTTTGTGAGACAGAATCATGCGACACTGCGAAGTAAAGCGAAACATATGCTCACTCAGATTAGGAGAGTCACTCGAAGGGCAGATGAACTAGCAGAAGATGCACGTGCAGGGATTAAAGCCCTAGCGCAACGGAAACAACCAAAAACCTTAACTCAGTTTTTAATTCGGAATAAAATACCGTACGTTGGCAAATTAAAATACAGCAGTAAAATAAAAAAAACTACTGAATTTTAATTATAAAACATGCTGATTTCTATTTAGATCTAATCTAAATTGGATCCTATTGATCCAAGATCAAGAACACTATACCTTTGAAGATGTTCTTGACACGTTTCACAAAAATCCCTTGGTTCTCCACCCAAAAAACAGCAGCAAAAGTCTATTTTCTCCGCTGGAAATTAATCACGAACACCACCAAATGGTTGCACCAGTATTCTCTTGAAGGATATGCGATAGGTGCTTGTGGGAGCGAAATTTTCTAAGGGTTAGGAGTATTTTTCTTCTCTGTATTCTTGAGAGAAAATGCAGAGAGATCTGGAGAGTGAGAGAGAGAGGGAATGGCGTGTGAGGAGTGGAAAAAACTACGTAACCAACTCAATGAATGGGATTATATTGGGGAGTGGTTATTCTACCGATAAAACTTCCCACTCCCTAATTTAACTCCCCTTCACACGTAAACCCCAAGTTAAATGGAAGACTTTATCAGTTCAACTAACTGATAAACAAAATTAATTAATAATTCAAAATTATTAACCAATTTTTAATAATATAATTAATTTAACAATTAAACTAACTAATTATTATAATTAATGTAAATCATATATTTACATAACATTCCCACATAACCTAAAGTTTTAATCTAATTCAATTAAATCAAATTTAATTGAACTGAATTAAAACAATAATTAATTAATTCTCTAATTAATTAATATCATAATTAAATATCTCATATTTAATCATATTCCTCTAAAAAATAAACTATAGTATTAATGTACATCTAATGTGCATTAATTATAACCTATAGTTTTATAATATGAATCAAATTCATATTTTATTTTACTATTCGAACCTCTTCGAATATTCAATTCTCCCTTAGAAATTTACCTCAACGCCCTTATAGAGCTATCGGTGGGACCTAATGGACCTACAGATCAGAAGCTCCAACGATGCGAGATTAATTGGCTAAACTCATTAACCAAATTAATCAATGTTCGTTAACAGTGGTTCACTCCACTATAGAACCATAGCTGCACTCTTCTCACTGCAGATATATTTCTGTGTCCACGGATATCGACCGTCAACAGCAAGTTAGCCTTTCACGTGTGTTCGTATCCCAGCTAGGTCAAATTACCGTTTTACCCCTAGGCTACCTCTTGGTCCTTAAGTACCAGTGCTCCTCTAATGAACAACCTGTTTGTGGTCCAACCAGCAAACAAAAATCTCTCTCGTGCCATAAAGAGGGTAGGGCCCATTGTTCAAGACCCGGAGACACCACTTAAGAGAACACACCTCTACTTACCCTAATATTGGGAAGGAGTGAATTCCATCTTGTAAGACTACGTTCCCAGCTCCCCACTCGGTCTTGTCCCCAAAATGGTAGGCTTATTGAGTCGGCGAACAGGCCACTCTCACCCGTACAAATCAAAGGACAATCCCTCATGGACAGGAGTCCATAATCCACTCAGGATTAAGGCCAAGTTGCCTAGGTCATCCTAGTGAAATAGAAACCAAGCTAACTAACGGTGTTACAGTTAGTGGTTAACTATTTTGCGGTCCGGTCTTTGTGCAAACTCATTGCACAGGATACCCCCACTCGCATGTCAACTACATGAACGCGTTGGATCAATACGTTTGTATCAATATACAAAGCGGGCCGTATCCATAGTGTCACCAGGACAAGGTACCCAACTTTATCCCTATACTACAGACCCTTTAGGCTAAAACTTGAACATTGTGTTGGGTTTTATGCCCTAAAACTCGTAGATAGTGAATGTAACCGTTGACCGGATATTAATGAAATAATATTGATATATTTTTCCATTAATTGTTATTAGTTATTTTATATATGTCTTTGCCTAATAATAACCCTAATCCAATAAACTAGACATCCAAGGCTGTAATATGAGTCTTGAACTATATGTAGCGACATATGGGATCATTGTTCAAGAAACAGCCTAAAGGGTCTATAGTATAGGGATAAGACTGGGTGCCTTATCCTGGTGACACTATGGATACGGCCCACTTTGTATTTGATACAAACGCTGCGATCCAACGCGTTCGTGTAGGAGACATGCGAGTGGGGGTATCCTATGCAATGAGTTTGCATAAGACCGGACCGCGAAATAGTAACCACTAGTTATAACACCGTTAACTAGTTGGTTTTCTATTTTCACTAGGACGACCTAGACAACTTAGTCTTAATCCTGAGTTGATTATGGACTCCTGCTCATGAGAGATTGTCCTTTGATTTGTATGGGTGAGAGTGGCCAATACGCCGACTCAATAAGCCTACCACTTTGGGGACAAGATCGAATGGGGAGCTGGGAACATAATCGTGCAAGATGGAATTCACTTCTTTCCGACTTTAGGGAAGCAGATGAGTGTTCCCTTAAGTGGTTACTCCGAGTCTTGAACAAAGGGCCTTACCCTCTCAATGGCACGAGAGGGTTTTCTGTTTGATGGTTGGACCATAAACAGATTGTTCATTAGAGGAGAATTGGTACTTAAGGAAATAGAGGTGACCCAGGGGTAAAACGGTAATTTGACCCAGCTGGTGTTACGGACACTCGTGTAGGACTAACTAGTCGATATTGGTCTAAGTTCCGTGGACACAGAAAATATGTCTGCAGTGAGAAGAGTGCAACTGTGAGTCTATAGTGGAATGTACACACAGTTAACGAATATTGATTATTGTGGTTAATGAGTTTAACCAATTAATCTCACATCGTTGGAGCTTCTGATCTGCAGGTCCATTAGGTCCCACTGGTAGCTCGTAAAGTAATTTGAGGCAACTAAGTAATTAAATGTAAATTGAAAATGTTCAATTTACTAAGGGAAATAAATATAATGTATATTGATATATTATTATGAGAGAAATTAATATTTGAAGAAGTTCAAATATAAATTTATGGAAGATTGAAAGAATTAATTAATTTAAGTCCTAAAAGTGTTTGGGCAAAATTAATTAATTCAAGGCCGGAAATTAAATATGTGATATTTAATTGGTGGTTAATTAATTAAAGAATTCATTAACCATGAATTAATCAATTATGTAAATAATTAATCACTTAAGGAAGTGATTAATCATTTATGGGAATGATCTAATTACTTATGGAAGAAATTAGTCATTTATGGAAAAGATTAATCAATTGGGGAATTGATTGATCATGATTGATTAATTAAGGAATAAGATTGAATCAATTTTGGAAAAGATTGATTTAATTGAATATTTTATTCATGGCCTCTCTTCTATAAATAGAACACTAGACCTAATTGGTCATGACACTTGACACTCTTGAAAGACAAGACCTAGAATTCTCTCTAGCCTCCCTCTTAGAGAAAGACTCCCACAAGTCTTTGGCCTCCTAGACTTAGAGACATACCGGTGTAACCTCTGTGGTTATTGTGTCATTCAAAGAAGAAAATCCAGCGATCAAGAGGCGAGAAGGCTGCTGCGTTTTCGTTCGTTGGAGCGTTGTCGGTGAAGAACGGTCAAGTCTACAACGGAGGTTTGTAACGGTTCTTCCTCTTTTCGTTAGAAAAGTTTTTAAAATAAATTTAGATTTATTTTAGCATGTTTAAACCGATTTTACAGCAACTTTAAAGCATGTTTAAAGTTTTGTTTGAGTTATCGTAACGGTTTTTTAATGTTAATTAATATACGGCGTAAGGTCCAATCGATGCGCTTCCGCTGCGTGGGGACTTTTATTCCCTTCAAGTAATCAGATAGCAGACGCCTTGGCTACGCTTGCAGTCATGTTCAACATAGACCCCAATCATGAGGTACAACCTATTAAGATGAGAAGGGTAGATTTTTCAGCCTCCTGCATGAATATAGAAGAAGAGTTTGATGACAAGCCGTGGTTTCAAGACATCAAACATTATTTGAAATGTGGAACCTATCCTCTGAATGCCTCAGAAAATCACAAGCGCACACTTAGAAAGTTAGCAATGAAGTTCTTCCTAAATGGAGAAATACTTTACAAAAGAAATCATGATATGGTACTTCTAAGGTGTGTAGATACAAATGAAGCCAACACGATTATGAAAGAAATTCATGAGGGAATTTGCGGCACCCATGCAAATGGACACATGATGGCCAGACAGGCATTAAGGGCTGGCTATTACTAGTTAACCATGGAAGCTGACTGTATCAAATATGCCCGAAAATGCCACAAATGTCAGATTTACGCAGATAAAGCTCATGCTCCAGCATCTCAGTTGCACGTTATGACGACACCATGGCCATTTTCCATGTGGGGAATGGACGTTATAGGCCCTATTGACCCAAAAGCCTCAAACGGACATCGATTCATCTTGGTGGCAATAGATTATTTTACCAAATGGGTAGAAGCAATGTCCTATCGAGAGGTGACGAAAGGAGTTGTGATCAAATTCATCAAGAAGGAGATTATATGTTGTTATGGTCTTCCTGAGACCATAGTATCTGATAATGCACGAAATCTGAACAATAAATTGATGACTGAGTTATGTGAGCAATTCAAGATCAAGCATGTCAACTCAACTCCGTATAGACCAAAGATGAATGGAACAGTGGAAGCTGCCAATAAAAACATAAAAAGGATTGTGCAAAAAATGACGGTGACGTATAAAGATTGGCATGAAATGCTTCCTTTTGCATTACATGGATATCGCACATCGGTTCACACTTCAACTGGGGCAACACCATTTTCATTAGTTTATGGTATGGAAGCTGTTCTTCCCATTGAAGTGGAAACTCCATCATTAAGGGTCCTCATGGAGACTAATTTAGAAGAGGCTGAATGGATCCAAAACCGCTATGAGCAGCTCAACTTTGTTGAAGAAAAGAGATTGACAACATTGTGCAGAGGTCAACTTTACCAAAGACGAATGATGAAAGCCTATGATAAGAAAGTGCGTCCTAGAGTATTCAGAGAAGGGGATTTAGTCTTAAAACGAATTCTTCCTTTTCTAAAAGATCACCGAGGCAAGTGGACCCCAAACTATGAAGGACCATTCGTGGTGAAGAAAGCTTTCTCTGGAGGAGCTTTAGTCTTGACTAACATGGATGGTAATGAGCTGCCAAGTCCAGTTAATTCAGATCAAGTTAGAAGATATTACGCATAGGCTACTTGTGTATCAAAGGATTCGGCAAAGTTGCGGGAATTCAACAAGTGTCTATGAGAATTACACTTCAATTTCTATATCATGTTTAAGAGGTTACTTTTGTCTCAAGTTCTAGAACCTTAACATTGACACATATGTCTATTGAATTTTAGTCATAAATCAAAGCTCCCTTCTCGAAGCATGGCATATCTTGTCCATTCTTCTCCCCCACTCTCCATAATATTTCCTCAACTATGAATGTTTGGCATGTTTACCTTTATTATCATTACAATTGAATAAACAAAAAGTTACATAAACGCGATATTTCAAATCAATGGTGGTAACTTAAACGATTCGATGTGAAATACATATGTCCAAACAAAGAATCCAAAGGCAATATTTTTCCAAGAGCACCGTGATCATGAAGGTTGATGGAATGTCATCATGAAGGACAAAACCGTCATTTCAACATGACAAAGTCTTGAACTGGGGCAAAACGATTATTTTTGTCTTCTCAAACTGGGGCAAAACCATTATTATTACAGGAGCAAAGTCGTTATGGATACATTTTTTGTCATCAAACAAAGAACAAGTTGTTTAGCGAGTTCATGATCCAATTAAGGTCTATTACCAAGGGTGATGCGAATGGGTGCTGTTGCCTTGTGCAATGTGATTCTAAATATGCAAGAAATATTCACAATTAGCTAAAAACGTGCAGGTATACACATCATGGCAGCAAGTGATAAGTAAATTAAGATCGTTCTCCACAGGGATTGGTTTATAGAATTTTACTACTTCTAAGCTTGATTTTTAATGAAATTCAATGTAACCGAGGAACAAATATTTTTCCTTAACTAAATGCAAGAGATTAAAATGGTAAACAAGCTTAAAATGACAAGAACTAAAGTAGAATTCAATAAAAACAGCAGATTAGCACAGAGAAGGTAAGGTTCAGATTAGGGGCTGTCTACTCTCACAAGCTGCTTGCTGTAGCAGAACTCTATATATACAACTCACCCAGTATTTTCTACGGGAATCTTCCAATTCTCCTCTAGTTAGGTGATTAAACTCCCATTTAACCCCTTCTTTTTAGCTCAAATGATTTAGTGCCTTAGGTGGTTATTTATCCCTAAATACCCACTCATTTTCATGATCATTAAAGACTAAGGTAAAGCAAAGTAGTCGGTTATCTATTGTTTTCCCAAACACTAAACAACAATGCTAGAAAATGGTTGGCCAAACGAAATTCCAACTTTAAGCATGAAGAACACTTTGCTTTAAGTTGCAATAACTAAAGTTCCACTAAAACAAACAACAAGTTCAAGCTTAAGCACCCTAATCCTCACCTAAGAGGATTTAGCTCATGTTCAAGGTGAAAATAATGAAAATACAGCAGCAAACTACCATATCAATCATGATTACAACCTTAAATACCAACTAAACACTAGAAGAAATAAAAATAAAAGAAGGGAAGAGAAGAGAAGAAGCTTCCAAGGGAGATTCCAGCTTTCCCAAGCTGGAAATCCTCCAAACAGCAGCCTCTTTGTCGTTTCCCCTTCACCGTTAGCAGCAACTTCTAGGTCCAACTTCTCCAGCTGAATCCCCTCTCATTTTGGGCCAAATAACTATTTATATCAGCTCCTATCATTGATTTCAGGGCTGATTGGACATATGCTTCCACATGGACCTTCCCCAATTGGTTGAGATGGGACAAATCAGCTCCACATGGCTGCCAGCTCAATTAATGAGAGCTTCCACGGGTTTAGCACGAGCATAATTTTACTTCCCAGACTTTCTGCCTTCTGCTTGTGAAATCAGTTGCTGCAGCAAAACCTGAGTGCCCCTACACCAGAAAAATCAGCTTAAAACATAAGAAATCTGCACCAAATTTAGTTCAAGCTTGACCTATTGATATGTAAAAATGTTCATCAAAGAATACTCATTTTCAAGCACAAACCAAAGCTCAAACACATCAAAGAGTAGAGTTTTTAAGCCTAAAAGAAAGCCAATAGCTCTTATTTCTAAGAGCTATCAAACCCCCAAACTTGAATCATTGCTCGTCCTTGAGCAATGCTAGCCTACAAAAACTCTAACTCATCATCCCATATCCAGCTTGCAGTCAAAATGGCCTAACTATAACACCTAGCTACTTCTTGACAAGCTTGCACCTCTGAATGCATACAACTACTCAACAAAGCACTACTCTTTTAAAATACCCTTTCAACTTGGCATTTTAAAATTTTTAGTGCTCTTCTAATGATCCTCTAGCTCAACCTATTTACAAAAGCCATCATATCAAATTATACCAGCCTATTGACATCAAGGAAGCCACTAACCTTCAAGCCTAAACTTAGCTCAAACCTCAATCCTAAAGCTTGCAAAGCAATCCTATAGTCTCTTTGCCTAACCTCTAAAGCTTCTAAGCTCAACCTAAACTTCTCTCTTAACTTTTTATTCTCCTTTTTTTTTTACCAACTTAGAAAGTCTCATAGGTTATAGCTTTTTGGTCCAAGAATGGCAACACTTTATGGTGAAACTCACCTTAGCCTCCAAGTCCATCACCTAACGAGAACTACACTCATTTCCCTTAGAGTTGACTAAGATTCGCTCTCTAGCAACCATTTCCTTGCTTCTCAGAGTGGCAACACTTTTTGGTGAAGCTCACCTAAGCCATGGGGAAGATTGTAACCTTCAAGCTAACACTCATCCCTTTTTCATCTCATTTGAACTTTTCTTTTCTGCTCATTTTTTTTTTTATAATATATGTTTTCTCTTCCCTTGAGCTACTTTTTGACGCAGAGGCAAACTATGAGTATCATAAATCCCCCTGGTTACTAGGCAAGCTCAAGGAGAACAGAAAATCTTCAAAAAGGGAGAGGAGTGCATCTTAGGCAAAACTAAGACAAAGAGGAATGCTTTCTAAGTTGCCTTTTCTATTTCTTTTTCATGTTTTTTTTTCCAAGGGTTACCTCACCCCCAAACTTAATCCATTCATTGTCCCCAATGAGTGAGAAAGCAAGGCAAGGACCCCCAAACTTATTTTTTTTTTTTAGAGAAGCTAAGGCTTATCGCTTAGGAGGATTATAAGGTTTGGGCAAAAGGACTAGGAACAAGCTTTCCTAAGATTTGAGCTAAGCTAAGGAGGAAAATTAGGAAGCTTCCTATCCACCTAAGGACTTAAAGCACAACAAGATAATCAAACTAAGCAAATAGGCTAGGCTATTGGGGATCATTACACAAAACACTTTCTTTTCAAGCAAAACAGATTTTTTTTTTCACAGCTGCTGCTGCAGCATTCAGCAAGGCTAAGCTTAACCAAAAGAACAGCCTAGAGCTACAGCTAGGCCTTACCTACTTCCACACAAGCTGGACAATCCATATTTTCAAAGCAGAACACAATATACCAGTTGCAACATGCTAAAAATCAGAAATTCAAAATTCTCTAACAGAAAATTTATGCACCAGATGGCTACTCTAGCTTACTTAGCATTTCAAACAAGCTTAGTATTGCTAAGCATCAACAATTTCAGCAGCTCACCAATCTTAACACTTTGCATTAGATGGCTTTGTGAGCAAGCATTACAATTATGCGCCAAGTGACTACTTAGAACTGAAATAATATTTTTAGTAAGCATGACACCTCTCAAGACAAAATAGGACCATTGCCCAATTGCAAATTTTTACCATTCAAGCATAATCCAACAACTCCATAAGAGATAAATTCATTAAACTTCATTGGATCATATGGGAACAGCTAGCTAACACACATTCAGCCACATACACTTTTCAAATTACACTTTGAATACTAGAAATTTTGCATGATTTCAACTACTTCAGCCTTTGCACCATAGCATTATCCAAACTTGATATGCATTCAATTGATTTAAACATTAAAATATGCACACCTATGGAACTTTCATTCATACAAATTTCCTTTTTCTCCACAACAAAAGCTACAGAAAGCATGATAGATAACAGACAAGCAAACTTAAAACTTCCTCCCTTGATTATAGCTAAATCTGAAAATTCCTCCCATCAATGCCCACTGCCTTTTCTGCCATGCCTGCTGCAACTTCTGATATGAGCTTGCTGTCAATCTGCTGCAGCTCATCAGAATTTCCTTCCTTGAAAAATTGCAACCCCAAAATCTGCTGCATCAAGATTTTCTTCCATTTTGCATGAGATTCCCTACCAAAAACCAAAGCTTGACAAAAACATTAAACTCAATAACTAATGAAAATTATCAATAAAAGAGAAACTAACTTTAAAATATTAACTAACAACTAATGGCTACAAATTAAAGACATCACAATAGAAATTTAAACTTGCTATTTAAACCACCTTTAGGGCTCAACATAGAATCTGTAACTTGAAAGCACACTGCCCTTTTTCTTCAAATTTCAAAATTCCAACAAATTGCAAAAGGCATAACACATTTGGAATTCTTCTCCCCAATAGTGTTTTAGCCTTTGCCCATTCAATTTAAACTCTTTCCCATCATTATCAACACATTGTTTAAACACAAATGAATCATCCCAAAAATAAAACTTTATCTCATGGAAAAACTTTTTCAATTGTTGCTTTGATAAACCATGGGGCAATGTTCCAAAAGCAAGGTAATTGGTAAGGTCAACATACCAAAGTGTTTTCATTTTTTGGTTGTGAGCTACTGTAAAAAACAACTCATCAAGGAAATAATTTTCAAACTCAAGTTGTTGAAATAATTCCAATGAAGTGAATGGTTGTGTAGGTGGATTTTTCTTATCAATCAACTCTAAGGATTCAAAAGTCCTATTAAAACCAAAAACCTCGCCTACACTACTTGTAAGCTCAAGCTCCACTTTGTCTAATTCCAAAGCCTCAATTCCACTTTTTCCCAACTGTTGTATGTTTTGCTCTCTCATTTCCTTCTCAACTTGATCATCAACCAACTTATCTTTCACTTGAATGACAGAACACTCTTCAATATCAGTGGGGGACTTTATGGCATCAAAGACACTAAACTTCACTTCTTGGTCATTCACCCTCATAGTTAGCTCACCCTTTTGGACATCTATCAAGGTTCTCCCGGTTGCTAAAAAGGGTCTTCCTAGAATTATGGGGACATCTTTGTCCGCTTCATAGTCCAAAATGATAAAATCAGCCGGGAAGATAAACTTATCTACTTGAAACAAAATATCCTCAATCTTACCTTCAGGATAAATGATAGACCTATCAGCAAGTTGTAATGTAACTGTGGTTGGCCTAGCTTCTCCTATGCATAATTTCTTAAAAATGGATAAAGGCATGAGATTTATGCTAGCTCCCAAGTCACAAAGAGCTCTCCCTAACTCCTTACCTCTGATAGAAACAGGAATGGTAAAAGTTCCAGGGTCTTTCACTTTGGGTGGAATTTTGTTTGTCAAAATGGCACTACACTCCCCAGTCAAAGACACGGTTTCATACTCACCCAATCTCCTTTTCTTGGTTAAAATATCCTTGAGGAACTTTACATAGTTGGGCATTTGTTCCAAGGCCTCAACTAGTGGTATATTAATGTGAAGTTGTTTTAAAACCTCAAGGAATTTCTTAAACTGACCATCTTGATTTTTCTGCTTAAGTCTTTGGGGAAAGGGTGGTGGGGGTGGTTTAAATGTTGGGGAAGGTGTAGGAATTGACTTGGTTGGTGCTAAAGGGGCTATCCTAAGTGTCTCCTCAATTTCCTCATTTTCAGCCACTTTTTCACTTGATTTTTCTGCACTTTTTTCACTGTCATTTTGCACATCAACTTGCTGTCCAACTTTCTTTGGTTTGGTGGGTTCTTTCTTTTCAACCAATGTCTTACCACTTCTCAATTCCACAGCTTGAACTTGCTCTTTTCTTTCCCTTTTTGAATTTTCAGTGTCAGAGGGAAGTTTACCATGAGGTCTTACCTTCAATTCATTAGCTATTTGACCCATTTGCACTTCCAAATTTCTTAAAGAAGCTTGATGAGTTTGAATGACAGCATCCGTTTTGGCCATGTATTCCTTGAACAAGCTCTCTAAAGAAGTACCTGGAATATGTTGGTTCATGGTGTTTTGGTATTGAGCATTAGCTTGCTGGTTTTGTTGCCCAAATCCAAGTGGACCATTCATCTTTTGTTGAGCTTGTTGGGTGTTGGAATTACTTCCTTGACTTCCCCAAGCAAAATTAGGATGATTTCTCCAACCCGGATTATAGGTATTGGAATGGGGGTTATTCCATTGGGCATTTTGGTTTCCAACATAGCACACTGAAGCTGGATTACTTGGACAAAACTCAAAAGTGTGATCCTCTCCACAATAAACACATGAATCTGTGGAATTCTGGTTTATATTGATTGCTGCAGCAGTCTGTTTTGCACCAGAATTCAGCATATTCAAATTTTCAAGCCCCACGGTCAACTTTTTCATCATACTTTCCATGGAATCAAACCTTGCATTAAAAGATGTAACAGTGTCAATCTCAAGCATACCCTTATTTTTCTTCCCAACCACACTTCTAGAATCAGACCATTGACAACTATTTGTGGAAATTCTCTCCAAAATGGCATAAGCTTCATCATAAGTCTTGGATAATAAAGCACCATTAGCTGAAGCATCTACCATGTTTTGAGTAGCCCAATTCAACCCATTATAAAAAGTCTCCATTTGAATGCAATGGGGGAGTCCATGGTGAGGGCATTTTCTCAATAATTCCTTAAATCTCTCCCAAGCTTCACTAAAAGATTCATCATCAAATTGTCTAAAAGACACTATATCCGATCTAAGCTTGGCATTTCTTGTGGGAGGAAAGTACTTAATGAGGAATTTCTCTGCTAACTCATTCCATGTAGTGATGGAGCCAGAAGCAAAGTTATTTAACCAAGCTTTGACACCATCTCTCAAAGAATAAGGAAACAAGGTTAACCTCAAAGCATCTTGAGAAACTCCTTGAATTTTGAATGAGTCACTCACTCCCAAAAAGGATTTAAGGTGTAGATGTGGGTCCTCAGAAGGTAATCCATGAAATTGTCCCACCGTTTGTAACATTTGGAACATAACAGGCTTCATTTCAAAATTGTGTGCATGTATCTCGGGTCTAGCTATCCCAGGGTACAACTCATTGAAGGTAGGGACGGCATAGGCTCTAATAGCTCTTCCCCTATCATTGACTATAAGGACAGGGTTTTCAGCTTGATTTTCTACCCTAGGTTGCTGATTTATCTCAGGATTAGGCTGCTGGTTGTTTTGGTTTTCTTGATTTCTAGGAGGTACAGGGGGTAAAAGAGGTGGTGGATCCATCCTATTGTTTCTCTCCCTTTGTTCCCTTCTCCTCCTATGAAAAGTCCTTTCAATTTCAGGGTCCAAATTGAATTCTAAGTCAGGGAATTCGTTCATACACAGCTACAAGCACCTGCAAAATCAAACAACCAAGTTAGAAGCTGTTTTAGCACCAATTTCACCAAATTTCAGCTCAAAAATAGCAAAAATCAACTCAATCCCCGGCAACGGCGCCAAAAACTTGTTGCCTTGTGCAATGTGATTCTAAATATGCAAGAAATATTCACAATTAGCTAAAAACGTGCAAGTATACACATCATGGCAGCAAGTGATAAGTAAATTAAGATCGTTCTCCACAGGGATTGGTTTATAGAATTTTACTACTTCTAAGCTTGATTTTTAATGAAATTCAATGTAACCGAGGAACAAATATTTTTCCTTAACTAAATGCAAGAGATTAAAATGGTAAACAAGCTTAAAATGACAAGAACTAAAGTAGAATTCAATAAAAACAGTAGATTAGCACAGAGAAGGTAAGGTTCAGATTAGGGGTTGTCTACTCTCACAAGCTGCTTGCTGTAGCAGAACTCTATATATACAACTCACCCAGTATTTTCTACGGGAATCTTCCAATTCTCCTCTAGTTAGGTGATTAAACTCCCATTTAACCCCTTCTTTTTAGCTCAAATGATTTAGTGCCTTAGGTGGTTATTTATCCCTAAATACCCACTCATTTTCATGATCATTAAAGACTAAGGTAAAGCAAAGTAGTCGGTTATCTATTGTTTTCCCAAACACTAAACAACAATGCTAGAAAATGGTTGGCCAAACGAAATTCCAACTTTAAGCATGAAGAACACTTTGCTTTAAGTTGCAATAACTAAAGTTCCACTAAAACAAACAACAAGTTCAAGCTTAAGCACCCTAATCCTCACCTAAGAGGATTTAGCTCATGTTCAAGGTGAAAATAATGAAAATACAGCAGCAAACTACCATATCAATCATGATTACAACCTTAAATACCAACTAAACACTAGAAGAAATAAAAATAAAAGAAGGGAAGAGAAGAGAAGAAGCTTCCAAGGGAGATTCCAGCTTTCCCAAGCTGGAAATCCTCCAAACAGCAGATTCTTTGTCGTTTCCCCTTCACCGTTAGCAGCAACTTCTAGGTCCAACTTCTCCAGCTGAATCCCCTCTCATTTTGGGCCAAATAACTATTTATATCAGCTCCTATCATTGATTTCAAGGCTGATTGGACATATGCTTCCACATGGACCTTCCCCAATTGGTTGAGATGGGACAAATCAGCTCCACATGGCTGCCAGCTCAATTAATGAGAGCTTCCACGGGTTTAGCACGTGCAGAATTTTACTTCCCAGACTTTCTACCTTCTGCTTGTGAAATCAGTTGCTGCAGCAAAACCTGAGTGCCCCTACACCAGAAAAATCAGCTTAAAACATAAGAAATCTGCACCAAATTTAGTTCAAGCTTGACCTATTGATATGTAAAAATGTTCATCAAAGAATACTCATTTTCAAGCACAAACCAAAGCTCAAACACATCAAAGAGTAGAGTTTTTAAGCCTAAAAGAAAGCCAATAGCTCTTATTTCTAAGAGCTATCAGGTGCCCGAGCTATCAAATATCTTTTAAAGAAATTTGTATCATGGTTTTCGGATAGTGCTTAATCCGCACCCCATGTATTCAAGCATTCAAGTTTAGCGTGCATTGCAAAGAAAATTTATTTTCGGTTAAATCGAACCCGACTATTCAGTCGAGGTCGAAGCCTGTGTCAATCTAGGTCCGTTTCCAGTTTTTTTGGTTAAATCGAACCCGACTATTCAGCCGAGGTCGAAGCCTGTGTCAATCTAGGTCCGTTTTAAGTTTTTTTTCGGTTAAATCGAACCCGATTATTCAGTCGAGGTTGAAGCCTATGTCAATCCAGGCCCGTTTTCAGTTTTTCTCTCGGTTAAATCGAACCCGACTATTCAGTCGAGGTCGAAGCCTGTGTCAATCCAGGTCCGTTTTATGTTTTTTCTCTCGGTTAAATCGAACCCGACTATTCAGTCGAGGTCGAAGCCTGTGTCAATCCAAGTCCATTTCCAGTTTTTTCTTTCGGTTAAATCGAACCCGACTATTCAGTCGAGGTCAAAACTTGTGTCAATCTAGGTCCATTTTAAGTTTTTCTCTTAGTTAAATCGAACCCGACTATTCAGTCGAGGTCAAAGCCTGTGTCAATCCAGGTCCGTTTTCAATTTTTCTCTCGGTTAAATCGAACCCGACTATTCAGTCGAGGTCGAAGCCTGTGTCAATCCAGGTCCGTTTTTTGTTTTTCTCTCGGTTAAATCAAACCCGACTATTCAGTCGAGGTCGAAGCCTGTGTCAATCCAGGTCCGTTTTCAATTTTTCTCTCGGTTAAATCGAACCCGACTATTCAGTCGAGGTCGAAGCCTGTGTCAATCCAGGTCCGTTTTCAATTTTTCTCTCAGTTAAATCGAACCCGACTATTCAGTCGAGGTCGAAGCTTGTGTCAATCCAGGTCCGTTTTCAGTTTTTCTCCCGGTTAAATCGAACCCGACTATTCAGTCGAGGTCGAAGCTTGTGTCAATCCAGGTCCGTTTTCAGTTTTTCTCCCGGTTAAATCGAACCCGACTATTCAGTCGAGGTCGAAGCCTGTGTCAATCCAGGTCTGTTTTCAATTTTTCTCTCGGTTAAATCGAACTCGACTATTCAGTCGAGGTCGAAGCTTGTGTCAATCCAGGTCCGTTTTCAGTTTTTCTCCCGGTTAAATCGAACTCGACTATTCAATCGAGGTCGAAGCTTGTGTCAATCCAGGTCCGTTTTAAGTTTTTCTCTCGGTTAAATCGAACTCGACTATTCAGTCGAGGTTGAAGCATGTGTCAATCCATGTTCGTTTTCAGTTTTTCTCACGGTTAAACCAAACCTGACTATTGAATTGTGGTTGAGACGTGATTAAGTCAAGCGCATTTTCCTTTCTAAATTCAAATTTTTATCGAACAAATCTTCGCCTCCCCAGTACTTAGTCTCTTTCCTTTGTCTACCCTTTCAATCCTTCAAGGATACACAAAGGGGGGCAAACTGTAGACACCGTATTTGGTCCGACTTGATTTTAAGTAATAATGTTTGAAGTTTTCTAATATTTGGTGGTCAATTTGTTTTTATGATATGCCAACAAGAGCATAGCTCAACTGGCATGAAGTCGTATTGATAATCACGAGGTTTGTGTTTCAAATCCCCTTCCCCACATATTATTATTATTTTTTTTTTTTGGTCTTCCCCATTCCTATTCAATGAGAAGTTTTCATGAAAAAAATCCCCCATTACCTATTCTAAAGCTTTTTCCATGGTTAGTATTTTTTTTTTTTTTTTCCCACAATTTTCTCATCCATCTCCCCCCTAAATTAGTAACCCTTCAAGTATAAAAAGGGGGGAGATGGAGGATGAAAACACAAGAAGAATGAGAGGAAGTTTAGAGTAAAAGTGAGCTTGAGAGAGTTTAGGCATTTGAACAAGAGTTTAGCTTAAAGAGTGATAGAAAATGAGAGAAAAAAAAAGGAAGAAGTTTAGAGTAAAAGTGAGCTTGAGAGAGTTTAGGCATTTGAGCAAGAGTTTAGCTTAGAGAGTGATAGAAAAAGAGAGAAAAGAAAGTGGAAGAGGAAAAGAGGAAAAAAGAGGGGGAGGAAGGAGTATACGGGGAGAGAAAACATTGGGTAAGAAAGAAGGAAAAAAGAAGAAAGAGAGAAGTAAAAAAGGTGGGGTTTTGTTTTTCTATTTCCTTTGTTTTTTTTTTTTTTTTTTGTTATTTTTGTTATTATTATTATTATGATTATTATTATCATCATTATCATTATCATTTTTAATTTCTCTCTCATTTTGGTTCACTTTTGCACTTTGCCAACTTCATTTTTTAAAACTTTATAATTCATTTCTTTTATCCTTTCATTCTCCAAATTGCTTTAATCTAATCTTTAATTCTGCTTGGTCAATTTCAATTATTGTTATTGTTTTGATTTTCTTTTGAAACGGATTATGGGAACTGGGTAATGTGTCTTCGTGGAGTTCAACTCCCGTGTAGGCGTATGAAAATTCTCATTTTCCCTAAAAAGAATTCACTCTTTGAATGATTTTCTTCTTTTACATCTATTTGTTTTTTTTTTTTTTTTTTAATAAACACAATCATGTATCGCCCATATTTCCTTTAATTAAAAGAGAAATTAGGCATGATTTATATTAAATTGGATATCCAACTCATAATGTTTAATCCTTACTTTATTTCTAAAGTTAAGGTAAAAACAAATGAGACATCTTGTGTTTATTATTGCATTTTGGGTTTATATTTTCATATTTATCATTCTTTTTAAGAAAAATAAAAATAAAGGACTGTTTTTTTAATTGGACAATTTAAAATATTGTGGTAATCGTTTTCTTAAACGGGTGTTGTAGGGTGCTAATACCTTCCCTACACTCAAACGACTCCCGAACCTAATTTCTGGTTTTCTAAGACTGGATTTTTATTTTAAAGGTGACCAATCACACCTTCAATGATTGGTGGCGACTCCAACTTTCTTCTTAAAAACCCAAGAAAGGATGTCGGCCGTTCCGCGTCGCGATTACGTTGCGACAGCTGTGCTCGGCCTCTTCCCGAGGTCAAGGCCGACCAGAGCCATTTTTGTAATCTCTCACTTTTCTCATTTCCATTTCACCTAACCCCTATTCAAAGAGTTTCTACTTTGTCTAGTTTGTCTTATCTCGCAGGATAACAAGGAATCTATACATAAATCGGCATGGAACGAGAGTTGTACTCTTAAATCGGGCTTAAAGAGCTCAACCGATGGCACTAAGTCGCACCTGAATCCCAATTCAAGAGTGGGGGCTTAATGTTATAGGTGATTTTAGACCAACCGGTGCACAAGGAGCTGACGAGGACAACTGGGCAGAAATTAGACTGGAGAATGGACCCTAGGGGCGAAACGGGCCAGTGGGTCGGGCCAAGACCGAAGGGGTCGGGCTTAGCCTGACCCCATGGTCGGCCGAGGCCGACCCTCGGCCCGCTTGAGCGGGTCGAGTCCCTCCAACTCCGTTTGGTCCCTGTAGCCTCTAGCCGTCCCGGTTTCGCCTGGTTTGTCCTTAAACGCCTCCGAATTCCTAAAAACCCTAGGAGGATGAACAGGTATTTATACCCCTCTTCGCCACTGAAGAAGGGGACCCGAACTCTCTACTCTCTTCTCTTACTCTCTAGCCCTCCTACGTCCGTTTTCTGACTTAAGCACCGGAGTCGGTGTGGCTAGCACCACACCAGTGTGCAGGTTTACAGTTTTGCAGGCCACGTCTTCCCCCGCTCTCAAACAAATTTACCGTTGGTGGCACGTGAAGGTCAGGTGAGTTCCTCCTGACCAAATTTGACCATCAACATGAACTTTTAGACATTTGAAAGTATAGTGACTAAAGTGGATCGGGACTTAAAGTACAAAGACTAAAATGATATTTTAACCTATCTATTCTATCTATATTGAGTAATGTTCAGATTGACAATAGAAAAATGTGTTAATTACCTGTAGTCATTCGAGCTGACTTTATGGGCAGCAGGCGACAAGGTAGGATTGAAAGTTTTGACATATGCAGCAATTGCAGTTACATGAGGACAAGCCATTGATGTCCCTGACCTAAAATTTATAAGGTGACGTCCTTGAATCTCCTATAGCTCGATTGGAGTTTGGCGCAATTGAAGTGTTGAAATATAAACTTGATTTTGGATATTTAGTATTTCGGCCTAGTCCAAATAAAAGCCCAAATTCTAAAAATGTAAGTATAGGAAAAATCTAGATAAATCCCTTAGGAAGATTTTTAGAGTCTGATGTAGAATTCTCTAGAATATTAGAGAAAATTATGTATTCTAGAGAATCATCTATAGCCACAAGATTATAGTTGTGTGTTGGCAAAATCCTAACCACAAATTGAGGAGATGGAAACTAATATAAATAAAAGTGGTGTCTAAAAGTTTTTGGAAAAATACACTTTTGGTCCCTGAGGTTTGGGTTAGGTGACACTTTGGTCCCTGAGTTTTCAAACTCAACAAAAATACCCCTGAGGTTTGAGATAAGGAGCACTTTGGTCCCTGCCGTCAATTTTTCTGTTAACTCCTAACAGTTGCTGACATGACACTGTTATTTTAATAAAAGAAAGGGTAAAATACCTTTTTGGTCCCTCATGTTTCGAGTTCGTTTCCAATAGGTCCCTAGGTTTCAAAATCAAACAATCAAGTCCCTACTGTCTGGGAAATGTATCTATTGAGTCCCTCCACCGTTAATTTTTTTAACGGTGCTGACGTGGCACGTTAAAAATATTAAAATAATAATTTTTAAATTAAAGTATAAATTTTTCTTTGTTATAAAATATTATGGGCTTCATTTTTATAATAGTACAATAACAATTGTTACTATACTATTATTATTAAAGTATAAATTTGTCTTACAAAAATAAGTACAAAATTAGAGCAAGATAAAAAAAAACAGAGATGTTTGAAAGATATTAGATTATTATTTTCTTTTTTAGAGATAAATGAGAGAGATTGAACCTAAAAAATAAAAAAAGTTAGAGAGATATCAGTGGAATAGCTACCTACGACTGGTGAGGAGAAAAGGGAATACATAAGTGCTAAACAGAATTTCAATTTCGAAAACTAAAACTAAATAAATAAATAAAGGGTAAAATACCTTTTTGGTCCCTCATGTTTGAGGGTCGTTTTCAATAGGTCGCTAGGTTTGAAAATTGAACAATCAAGTCCCCACTATTTAAAAAATGCTTCTATTGAGTCCCTGGACCGTTAATTTTTTAACGGTGATGACGTGTCAGTAACGGTACTGACGTGTCATATTTTAAAATATTAAAATATTGATTTTTGAATTAAAATAATAATATATTAAAATAATAATAATAAATTCTTTAAAAAAAAAACAAAAAACAAAATACTCTTTCTCTCTCCCCCACCCACCCACTCACCCGAACCCCCCCTTCTTTCCCTTTCCCCTTCCCCTTCTTTCTCTCGCCTTTCCCCCTCTCTTCCCTTGCCGGCGATGGACGGCGGCTTCTCCATCCTCCCTTTATTTCTTTCCCTTTCTTTCTCCCTCATTTCCCCTCCCTTCCCTACCGCTGTCATTGCCCTTTTCCTTTCTTTCCCTTTCTTTCTCTCTCCTTTCCCACTCCCTTTCCTTGCCAACGATGGACGCGACGGCGGCTTCTCTGTCTATTTGTTCCGTCAACTTCTCTTCTTCTTCTTAATTTGTATTATTTTTAGATTTCAAGTGGGGTGGGTTATTAATTTTTGTTTTTTGGGTTTAGATTTGAAGAAGAAAAAGGACATGGGGTTGGGTTTTTGAAGAAGAAGAAGGGGGTGGGGTGGTAGGATTCTGTTTTTGGGGTTTGATTTGAAGAAGGGGGTGGAGTGGGTTTGGCTTTTGAAGAAGAAGAAGAAAGGGGTGAGGTGGGATTACGGTTTTAAGAAGAAGAATAGAAGGGTGGGGTTGGGTACTGTTTTGAAGAGGAAGAAGAAGATAAATGGATGGGTTTGTTTTGAAGAAGAAGAAAAGAAAGGGGGTGGGTTTGATTTGGAAAAATTAAAGAAGAAGAAAAAGAAGGGTGGGTGGGGGTGGGTTTGGTTTTGAAGAAGATGAAAAAGAAAAGGAAGGGGGTTGGTATTTTGAAGAAGAAGAAAAAGATGAGAATGAGGAGAAGAAAGATGTTGCGGTGTTGCGTGGTCATCGGCGGCGATAGGGTTGTAGAGGCCGCCGTCCGTCACCGGCAAGGGAAGGGAGGGGGAAAGGAGAGAGAAAGAAAGGGAAAGGGGAAGAAGGGGGTTCGAGTGAGTGGGTGGGTGGGGGAGAGAGAAAGAGTTTTTTGTTTTTTTTTTTAAGAATTTATTATTATTATTTTAATTCAAAAATCAATATTTTAATATTTTAAAATATGCCACGTCAGCACCGTTACTGCCACGTCATCACCGTTAAAAAAATTAACGGTCCAGGGACTCAATAGAAGCATTTTTTAAATAGTGGGGACTTGATTGTTCAATTTTCAAACCTAGGGACATATTGGAAACCCTCAAACATGAGGGACCAAAAGGGTATTTTACCCATAAATAAATAAAACCCAAAGAATTTAATTTAAATGGGTTTATTGACTTTCTGTAATTAATAACAATACTTAATTTGGCATGATTTTTTTAAAAATTCAAATAAACTTTTAAAAAAAAGCAATTTCTTTCAATTTCCCACCCTATAATATTTCTATCCCTTGTCTCAATCATACTTTTTATAAATGAGATTAAATATCAATTTGGCAAGTTTTCCAGGAAAAAAATGCTTTTTGGTGCGGGAGTTCTGAAGATATGGACAAAATCCTGCTGTTAATTGGGTTGATCACGTTTTTGCTGAATGTCTTCGAAAAGCTGTGTTCAATATACCGACAACAAGAATATCAATTCTCCAACAAAAATTCCAGTGAAGTTCAGACTCAACCAATAATGAAGACGACCATGATGGTTATAATTATGGTTGTAATTGCATTGTTGGGTTATTCCTTCGTCTTTTTAATTTTAGAAGTGTCGTCCAAATGGTTTTGGAAGTCCCAACCGAGAAATGTATTTTACGGCGGGATGATATTTATAATTGTAATTTTAGTATTCAGATGTATCGTAAGTCGTTACCATCATTAATTCATGGTTACATTTTTTTTTTTGAAGAATTCAATTTTTTCTCTTCTTTTAGTTTCATATATTTTGTTTTCTTTTCTTTTCTTTTTTTTTAAAAAAAAAAACAATCGTATAATACAATGAATTTTGATATTTTAAAATTTGGTCTTTCTATAAAATATTTTAGGGATTCATTTTTAAAAGTATCACAGGACCCCATCTCATTTGGGACGGGCACAGATACATACATACATATATGTATATTTGTAGATATACACATGTACACATATATAAACATATATACATGTATGTATGTAAATATATATATTACTACTTTGTATAATAAAATAAATTTTAATCTTTTACAATTTTGTCTTTCTTATAAAATATTTTGGGCTTCATTTTTTATAATAGTACAATAACGATTGTTACTATACCATTATTATTAAATTATAAATTTGTCTTAAAAAAATAAGTACAAAATTAGAGCAAGATAAAAAAAAAAAAAAAAAGAGATGTTTGAAAGATATTAGATTATTATTTTTTTTTTTAGAGATAAATTAGAGAGATTGAAACTAAAAAATAAAAAAAAAAGTTCAAGAGATATTAGTAGAAAGCGTGAGGCGGGAGCTACCTACGACTAGTGAGGAGAATAAGGGAATACATAAGTGCTACACAGAATTTCAATTTCGAAAACTAAAACTAAATAAATAAATGAATAAAGCCCAAAGGATTTAATTTAGATGGGTTTATTGACTTTCTGTAATTAATAACAATACTTAATTTGACATGATTTTTTAAAAACTTCAAATTAACTTAAAAAAAAAAAAAGCAATTTCTCCCAATTTCCCACCCTATAATATTCCTATCCCTGTCTCAATCATACTTTTTATAAATGAGATTAAATATCAATTTGGCAAGTTTTCCAGAAAAAAAAAAAAATGCTTCTTGGTGGGTAGTTCTGAAGATATGGACAAAATCGTGCTGTTAATGGGACTCATCACATTTTTGCTGAATGTCCTCGAAAAACTATGTTCAATATACCGACAACAAGAATATCATTTCTCCAACAAAAATTCTAGTGAAGTTCAGACTCAATCAATAATGAAGACGACCATGATGGTTATAATTATGGTTGTAATTGCATTGTTGGGTTATTTCTTCATCCTTTTAATTTTAGAAGCGTAGTCCAAATGGTTTTGAAGTCCCAACCCAATAATGTATTTTACGGCGGGATGATATTTATAATTGTAACTTTAGTATTCAGATGTATCGTAGGTCGTTACCATCATTAATTCATGGTTACATTTTTTTTGAAGGATTCAATCTGCTCTCATTTTTTAGTTTCATATATTTTGTTTTGGTTTCTTTTTTTTTTTTTTTTTTTGTAATAAACAATCGTATAATACAATGAATTTTGATATTTTAAAATTTGGTCTTTGTTATAAAATATTTTAGGGATTCATTTTTAAAAGTATCACAGGACCCATGTCATTTGGTTCGGGCCTAGATACATACATATATGTATATTTGTAGATATATACACACATGTGCACATATATATACACACATGTATACATATATAAACATATATACATGTATGTATGTAAATATATATATTACTATGTTGTATAATGAAATAAATTTTAATCTTTTACAATTTTGTCTTTCTTATAAAATATTTTGGGCTTCATTTTTATAATAGTATAACAATTGTTACTATACTATTATTATTAAATTATAAATTTGTCCTAGAAAAATAAGTACAAAATTAGAGCAAGATAAAAAAAAAAAAGAGATGTTTGAAAGATATTAGATTATTATTTTCTTTTTTAGAGATAAATTAGAGAGATTGAAACTAAAAAATAAAAAAAGTTAGAGAGATATTAGTGGATGGCCTAAGGTTGGAGTATAAGGAAATACATGAAGTGCTAAACACAATTTCAATTTCGAAAACTAAAACTAAATAAATAAATTAAAAAAACCCAAAGGATTTAATTTAAATGGGTTTATTGACTTTCTGTAATTAATACGAATACTTAATTTGGCATGATTTTTTTAAAAAATCAAATTAACTAAAAAAAAAAAAAAGCAATTTCTTCCAATCTCCCACCCTATAATATTACTATCCCTCGTCTCAATCATACTTTTTATAAATGAGATTAAATATCAATTTGGCAAGTTTTCGAGGAAAAAAATGCTTCTTGGGGCGGGAGTTTTGAAGATATGGACAAAATCCAGCTGTTAATTGGGCTGATCTCGTTTTTGCTCGATGTCAATTTGGCAAGTTTTCGAGAAAAAATCAAATTAACTTAAAAAAAAAAAAGCAATTTCTTCCAATCTCCCACCCTATAATATTACTATCCCTCGTCTCAATCATACTTTTTTATAAATGAGATTAAATATCAATTTGGCAAGTTTTCGAGGAAAAAAATGCTTCTTGGGGCGGGAGTTTTGAAGATATGGACAAAATCCAGCTGTTAATTGGGCTGATCTCGTTTTTGCTCGATGTCAATTTGGCAAGTTTTCGAGGAAAAATCAAATTAACTTTAAAAAAAATAAAAAGCAATTTCTTCCAATCTCCCACCCTATAATATTACTATCCCTCGTCTCAATCATACTTTTTTATAAATGAGATTAAATATCAATTTGGCAAGTTTTCGAGGAAAAAAATGCTTCTTGGGGCGGGAGTTTTGAAGATATGGACAAAATCCAGCTGTTAATTGGGCTGATCTCGTTTTTGCTCGATGTCCTCGAAAAGCTGTGTTCAATATACCGGCAACAAGAATATCAATTCTCCAACAAAAATTCTTCTGGCTCAACCAATAATGAAGACGACCATGATGGTTATAATTATGGTTGTAATTGCATTGTTGGGTTATTCCTTCATCTTTTAATTTTAGGAGCGTCTCCAAATGGTTTTGGAAGTCCCAACCCAGAATGTATTTTACAGCTGGATGATATTTATAATTGTAACTTTAGTATTCAATATGTATCGTAAGTCGTTATCACCCTCAATTCATGGTTACATTTTTTTTGAAGGATTTAATCTGCTCTCTTTTTTTAGTTTTATATATTTTGTTTTCTTTTTTTGTTTTCTTTTTTTTTTGTTTGGTAAAAAACAATCGTATAATTTAATGAATTTTGATATTTTAAAATTTGGTCTTTGTTATAAAATATTTTAGGGACTCATTTTTTAAAGTATCACAGGACCCCATCTCATTTGGGACGGGCCTAGATACATACACATATATGTATATTTTTAGATTTACACACACATGTACACACATATATACATGTACACGCACATATATAAACATATATACATGTATGTATGTATGTAAATATATATATATTACTACTTTGTATAATACAATGAATTTTAATCTTTTACAATTCTGTCTTTGTTATAAAATATTTTG
The DNA here is from genome assembly GCA_036850905.1 of Luffa acutangula. NCBI lineage: Eukaryota > Viridiplantae > Streptophyta > Magnoliopsida > Cucurbitales > Cucurbitaceae > Luffa > Luffa acutangula. The sequence continues at coordinate 8,895,625 of CM072099.1, read as the reverse complement.
GGGTCTCATTTTTATTATAGTACAATAATGATTGCTACTATACTATTATTATTAAATTATAAATTTGTCTTAGAAAAATAAGTACAAAATTAGAGCAAGATAAAAAAAAAAAAAAAAAAAAAAAAAAAAAAATGTTAGAAAGATATTACATTATTATTTTCTTTTTTAGAGATAAATTAGAGAGATTGGAAGTAAAAAATAAAAAAAGTTAGAGATATTAGTGGAATGCTTACATAAAGTGGAATTTCAATTCCAAAAATATGTTTTTAATTTCGAAAATTAAAACTAAATTAAAAAACACAAAGGATTTAATTCAAATGGGTTTATTGACTTTCTATAATTAATAACAATACTTAATTTGGCATGATTTTTTTTTAAAATTCAAATTAACTTAAAAAAAAGCAATTTATTTCAATTTCCCACCTTATAATATTCCTATCCCTCGCCTTAATCATACTTTTTGTAAATGAGATTAAATATCAATTTGGCAAGTTTTTCAGGAAAAAAATGCTTCTTGGTGCGGGGAGTTCTGAAGATATGGACAAAATCCTGCTGTTAATTGGGCTGGCCTCATTTTTTCTGAATGTCCTCGAAAATTTGTGTTCAATATACCGACAACAAGAATATCAATTCTCCAACCAAGATTCCAGTGAAGTTCAGACTCAACCAATAATGAAGACGACCATGATGGTTATAATTATGGTTGTAATTGCATTTTCGGGTTATTCATTCATCTTTTTAATTTTGGAAGTGTCGTCCAAATTGTTTTGGAAGTCCCAACCCATGAATGTATTTTACGGCTGGATGATATTTATAATTGTAACTTTAGTATTCAGATGTATCATAAGTCGTTACCACCATTAATTCATGGTTACATTTTTTTTTTTTGGAAGGATTCAATATGCTCTATTTTCTTAGTTTCATATATTTTGTTTTATTTTCTTTTTTTGTAAAAAACAATCGTATAATACAATGAATTTTGATATTTTAAAATTTGGTCTTTCTATAAAATATTTTAGGGACTCATTTTTAAAGTATCACAGGACCCCATCTCATTTGGGACGGGCCTAGATACATACATACATATATGTATATTTGTAGATATACACACACATGTACACACATATATACATGTACACACATAGTTTTCCAATCAAGATTCCAATGATAGTCACTAATAGATTTTGATTAATCGGAGTCTATCAACGATAAACACTGATCGACTTTGAATAATCAGAGTCTATCAGTGATAGACACGGATAGAATCTGACGACAACTTTTTGGTCTTTTAAAATTAATTTTGCTATATATGCAATTAGTTTTCAATTGTGCTATATTTGCTATTAATTTGGTCAAGGACTATGATTGTGAAATCAACTATCATCCTGGGAAAGCAAATGTTGTGGCAGATGCTCTTAGGAGGAGAGCAGCGATCGTGGCATCCCTGGTTTCTTCTAAAAGCCCTTTGCTAGCTGGGATGGATCGGTCAGAGATTGAATTGGCTATGTCAGATGTTTCTGCTTTGTTGACTCAGCTATCGGTGGTTCCTAGTTTGAGGCAACAGATCGCAGATGCCCAGCAAGAAGACCTGGAGTTAATTAAGTACCTAGGTAAGGTAGGTCAAGGTGATTTTGCTCTCACTGGTGACTCAACTTTACTGTTCCAAGGAAGGTTGTGTGTGCCTAAGGACGACTCGTTGAAGTGATTGTTGCTGGAAGAGGCACACAACACCCTTTCTCGGTGCATCCTGGCAGTACTAAAATGTATGAGGACCTTAAGAAGCATTACTGGTGGCACGATATGAAGAAGGAGATTGCTCAGTTTGTTAGTAGGTGCTTGACGTGTCAGCAGGTGAAGGCCTTGAGGCAAAGACTAGCTGGGTTGTTGCAACCTTTGGAGATCCCTGTTTGGAAGTGGGAGAATGTTGTGATGGACTTCGTGGTTGGGTTGCCAAGGTCCGTGAAAGGCAACACAGTGATTTGGGTGGTGATTGATCGTTTGACGAAGCCTATTCATTTTATTTCGGGTAAGGCCACGTATTCTTTGGAAAAATGGGCGAAGTTGTACCTCGAGGAGATAGTGAGGCTCCACGGTGTGCCGGTATCAATAATATCTGACAGAGACCCTCGCTTCACATCTACCTTTTGGCATAGTTTGCAAAAGGCGCTTGGTACTCGGTTGGATCTCAGTACTGCTTTCCACCCTCATACTGATGGCCAGACTGAGCGATTGAATCGGGTTTTAGAGAATATGCTCAAAGCCTACGTGTTAGACTTTGGAGGCAGTTGGGAGAGTCACTTGTATCTGATAGAGTTTGCCTACAATAACAGCTACCAGTCGACCATTGGCATGGCTCCTTATGAGGCCCTGTATGGTAAGAAGTGTAGATCACCATTTCATTGTGATGAGGTTGGCGAGAAAGCTTTATTAGGGCCAGAGATGATTCAGTTGACTAATGGTTCTATCCAGAGTATAAGGGCAAGGATGCAAACTGTTCAAAGCAGGCAAAAGAGTTATACATAGACTAGGCACAAAGATCTGGACTTTAGTGTAGGAGATCATGTGTTCCTGTGAGTGGCGCCTATGAAAGGAGTTCTTCGTTTTGGTAAGAAGGGAAAGCTTAGCCCCAGGTTCATCGGACCTTATGAGATATTGGAGCGCGTTGGCCCTGTTGCCTACAGGTTGGCATTGCCACTAGCCATGTCTGCAGTGCACAATGTGTCCCACATGTCTATGTTAAGAAAGTATGTCCACGACCGATAAGCTTCAGAGGAAGCTCAAATCGTTGATGATCAACCCCCATTGGTGTTCCCTTGTTGGGAGAAAAAAATATGTTGCGGAATACACAACAAACAATAATATAATATTATGACAACAATCAGTAATATTATAGCAATCTCCCCCTTCCATAGGTTAAGCCAAACTAGTCGATAACAATAGTCACGAGAAATAATAAAAGATAAGGAAAAAGAGAACGACACTGAAAGTTATACTGGTTCGCCCCAAGCTCGGGACTACGTCTAGTCTTCTGCAACTGCAGGTTCTACTAGAAATTGGGAGATTACAAGAAGCCTTCCAATTATCATCACAAACTAACCCTCAATAGCCTAACAATAGCTATTGACTTCCAAGTATCACAATCTGGTAGCTTGGGATAAACAACAAAGAAAAGACCCTCAACCCGATAAGAGAAACACTTTTTTCTCTCTCTCTTCACTACCACACACTTGGAAGAAAAAGCGCCACTATCTCTTTTTCTTGTTCTCTTCAAGAGACCAACACACATATATATAGGAAATGAACCTTAATGCCCAAGGCTCCACTTACATTCTTCCTTGTGCACCAAGGTGGTTAGGGTCATCCTTGCACACCAAGTTTGGCTTCTTTCTTGCACACCAAGTGGAATTCTTCCTTGCACACCAAGTGAGCTTCTTCAATTTTGTCTCCACACAAGACAAAAACTTAACAATCTCCCACTTGGAGACAAAATACGACTTTGTCTCCCACTGCAACAAAACTCTGATCATCTTGTTCGGTTTTATGCCCTAAAACTCGTAGATTGTAAATGTAACATTTGACCGAACATTAATAAAATGATGTATTATTAATTTGATTTTGTTTGTATTGTGTAATCTTGTCTTATTAACCCTAATCCAATAAACTAAACATCATAGGTTGTTAATATGAGGCTTGAACTAGTATGTGGGGACATACGGGGATCACTATTCAAGATACAACTTAGAGGGTCTATAGTATAGGGGTAAGGCTGGGTACCTTATCATGGTAACACTATGGATACGACCCGCTTTGTATTATGATACAAATGCAATGATCCAATGCGTTCATGTAGTGGACATGCGAGTGAGGGTATCCTGTGCAATGAGTTTGCATAAGACCGGACCGCGAAATAGTTAACCACTAGCTGTAACACCGTTAGCTAGTTAGGTTTCTATTTCACTTGGATGACCTAGGCAACTTTGTCTCAATCCTGAGTGGGTTATGGACTCATGTTCACGAGGGATTGTCCTTTGATTTGTATGGGTGAGAGTGGTCTGTACGCCGACTCAATAAGCCTACCATTTTGGGGACAAGACCGAATGGGGAGTTGGGAACATAGTCACACAAGATGGAATTCACTTTTTCCCGACTCTAGGGTAAGAGAGGTGTGTTCCCTTAAGTGGTGTCTCCGGGTCTTGAACAATGGGCCCTACCCTCTCTATGGTACGAGAGAGACTTATGTTTGTTGGTTGGACCTCAAACAAGTTGTTCATTAGAGGAGCACTGAGACTTAAGGATGAAGAGGTAACCTAGGGGTAAAACGATAATTTGACCTAGCTGGGGTACGAACACACTTGAAGGACTGACTTGCTGTTATTGGTCGATATTCGTTGACACATAAATATATCTGCAGTGAGAAAAGTGCAGTTGTGGTTCTATATTGAAGTGAATCACAGTTAACGAACATTGATTAACTTGGTTAATGAGTTTAGCCAATTAATCTCATATCGTTGGAGCTTCTGATCTGTAGGTCCATTAGGTCCCACTTGAGGTAAATTTCTAAGGGAGAATTGAATATTCGAAGGGGTTCGAATATTAATTTTAAAATATGAATCTGATTCATATTAAAACTATAGGTTAAAATTTATACGCATTGGATGCACATTAATACTATAGGTTATATGAGATAGAGATATAATTAAATATATGATGTTTAATTATAGTATTAATTAATTGTTGAATCAATTAATCATTTGTTTTAATTTAATTTAATTAAATTTGATTTGATTGAATTACATTGAAACTATAGTTGATATGGGAACATTTGTATAAATATGATTTATATAAATTAAAATTAAATTAATTGGTTAATTTAATTATTTGGTTAATTAATTATTAATTAATTATCATTGTCAGTTTTATTAACTGATTGAATAAGTCATCCCACTAACCTAGGGGAGTTACACGTTCAGAGAGGGTTTCAAGGAGGAGGTTTTTATCATCCGTTAGATGACTCTCTCCATTATTCGATCGATTATCCCTCTGCAACTCGAACTCTCTCGATTCTTCTCTCATCAATCACAGAGAAAATCTTCTCATATTCCCTTAGAAAATTTGTTCCCCCAAGCCCCTCAATCAAAATCCTATGAGAATACTAGTGTCTTCATTGTGGTGGTGTTCGTGGTTGAATTTCCAGCAAAAAGGAAAGGTTCGTGCTTCTGTATTTTCTGGTTTAAAGCAAGGGATTTGGTGAAATTTGATCAAGAACGAACTCGGTAGTAAGTATCTCGTCCCTTGATCAATAGGATCATATCTAGATTAGATCTAGGTATTTTTTTTCCATGATTTAAAGCATGTTTTTGTTGGGTTTTATGCCCTAAAACTCGTAGATAGTAAATGTACATTTCACCGAACATTAATAAAGTGATGTATTATTCAGTGTTTGTATTATATCTTGTCTTATTAACCCTAATCCAATAAACTAAACATCCAAGGCTAATAGAATGAGGCTTGAACTAGTATGTAGGGACATACGGGGATCAATGTTCAAGTTTTAGCCTAAAGGGTCTATAGTATAGGGATAAGGCTGGGTACCTTATCCTGGTGACACTATGGATACAACCCGCTTTGTATATTGATACAAACGTAGTGATCCAACGCGTTCATGTAGTTGACATGCGAGTGGGGGCATCCTGTGCAATGAGTTTGCACAAAGACCGGACCGCGAAATAGTTAACCACTAACTGTAACACCGTTAGTTAGTTCAGTTTCTATTTCAATAGGATGACCTAGGCAACTTGGCCTTAATCCTGAGGGGATTATGGACTCCTGTCCATGAGGGATTGTCTTTTGATTTGTACGGGTGAGAGTGGCCTATTCGTCGACTCAATAAGCCTACCATTTTGGGGACAAGACCGAGTGGGGAGCTGGGAACGTAGTCTTACAAGATGGAATTCACTCCTTCCCGATATTAGGAAAAGTAGAGGTGTGTTCCCTTAAGTGGTGTCTCCAGGTCTTGAACAATGGGCCTTACCCTCCTTATGGCACGAGAGGGACTTCTATTTGTTGGTTGGACCACAAACAGGTTGTTCATTAGAGGAGCACTGGTACTTAAGGACCAAGAGGTAGCCCAGGGGTAAAACGGTAATTTGACCTAGCTGGGATATGAACACACGTGAAGGGCTAACTTGCTGTTGACGGTCGATATCCGTGGACACAGAAATATATCTGCAATGAGAAGAGTGCAGCTGTGGTTCTATAGTGGAGTGAACCACAGTTAACGAATATTGATTAAATTGGTTAATGAGTTTAGCTAATTAATCTCATATCGTTGGAGCTTCTGATCTGTAGGTCCATTAGGTCCCACCTGTAGCTCATTAGGGGCGTTGAGGTAAAATTCTAAAGGGGTTTAGAACATTCGAAGGTGTTCGAATGTTAAGTTCAATTATGAATTGGATTCATAATAAAAACTATAGGTTATAATTAATGCACATTTGATGTACATTACAACTTTAGTTTATGAGAGAAAAATATAATTAAGTATATGATATTTAATTATAATATTAGTTAATTGACGAATTAATTAATATTATTTGGTTTTAATTTAATTTAATTAAATTTGATTTAATTACTTTAGATTAAAACTATGGGTTATGTGGGAGGATGACATAAATGTGATTTATGGATTTCTTAATTAATTATTATTAATATAGTAATTAATTTAATAATTAATATTTTCTCATCAGTTAATAATAACTGATAAGAATTAATCTCACCCACTCATGCTGCAGTACACACGATGTGGAGTAAGATAAGGAGTTTTTTTTTTAGTAACTGAGTGATTCAGTTAGGGTTTAATCCCAATTTGGTCTCTGAGATCTCTGGCTCTCCCTCAGTCGTGTGTATCTCTCCCTTTCTCAGAAGCTTTCTCTGTGATTTTCCTCTCCAGTGAATTCAGAGAACTCCTCCCAAAATTCCTAGAATTTACTTGGTTCCCGCAAACCTCTCAACTCCATTCTCTAAGAGAATATTGGTGCATCCCTTTTGGTGGTGTTCACAAGAGTTTTGCTGCGAAAAAGGAGACCTTTAGTTGTTGGATTTTTCTGCAAACATCAAGGAAAAAAGGCGAAACACATCAAGAACGTCATACAAAGTAAGTGTTCTTGATCTAGGATCATTAGGATCCATTTAGATTAGATCTAGATTTTTCCTAATGAGTTTTAGCATGTTTTATAATTAATTTACAACATGATTTAAAAGTATTTTTCTGCTGTGATTTAATTTGCTAACGTATGGTATTTTAATTCAAATTAAATAAGAGTTAAAGTTCTGTTCGTTTCCGCTGCCAAGGGCTTTTATCCCTTACCATTGGTATCAGAGCCTTCTCTGTAATTTAATTTGTGAATTAAAATTTGCGTTGGTTTTAGGTGGGATTTAATTGCATAATGTATGTTAATTTGCTATGAACTGGAGGTCAATTGGCCTTAGATTTACAATTTTTGATGTGATCATATGTAAAGGCCCCTGCGTTTTTTGGGCCATTAAATTGTAAATCGAGTCTCTGTAAGTCCAAGTCTAGTTTAGGCTGAAGAACGATGAAGATCGGGACCAAAATTGGCCAAAAACGGCGAAGAATTGCGGTTGGAACAGTGTAGTTTTTTCCAGAATTTTCAAAAAAATAAAAAATAAAACGGACAGATTCACGCGTGCAGACGAGGGCTGACGTCAGCATGGAGGACGCTGACGTCATGAGGCACAGTCCAGGGAGCGGTCCAGTTCGCATCGCCCGGTTCTTTGGATAGGCGCGGTTCGCCGTTTGGTTCGCCGGTTTGTTGACTTTCCTATCCGGTTCGTTGACTGGTCTGCCTGGTTCGTTGACTTTCTGCCTGGTTCGTTGACTGGGCGGTTTTTGACGATGGTTTCGTGGTTTTCCGGTCCAGTTCGAGCGGTTTTGAGCTGGTTCGAGCGGTTTTGGCAATTTTAAAGCAATTTTGATCTGGTTCGGGGCTGCAGCAGGCTGTAATAGGATAGAATTTTGCTTTATTATTGTAATTTAGCTTTAATTTTATCCTAGGGGCCAATTAATCTGTTCATATGCTATTTTATATGCTTTATGGATGTCATATAAAATTAGAAATCCCACCTTAGGTTATAAAGCATGCTCATGCATTTATGTATGTTATAATTAGATTATAATATATGATTGTAATGCATGGCTTGTTTTTCATGAGTTTTTAATATATAGTTGAGTTATATTAAATTCATGAAAATGGAAAAGTATGATGCATGCAATTACATAGATTTAATATCAGAGTTATATTAAAATGAATTGTTTGCAGCATGCTACTATGATTTACCATTTTTGGGCAATAATTAATTGTTAATTTATTAAAAAATGGAAATCAAGTTGCATTGAGCATGATACATCCATAGGTTAATATAAAAGTTATATTAATTTTCATGCAGTGCAAAGTTCTTTAGTTTTAATTTCATTAACTTGAATATGATTGTTAATTGTTTTTACAACTATAGTGTGCATGATTATAGGGCTAATAATTTAAAATTTTGAAATAGTTTAAAATTTATGATTAGAAACCGTCAATCTATAATCCAGATATGCATGCTCACATAGGATCTTAGGTTAAAATGAATTAATGTTAATGAGTTAAAATTAATTAGACCTAAGATCATTTTTTCTAATAGGATTAGAAATTCTTACTTAGTTTTAAAATAGTTTTAATGAACTAAGTAGGACAACATTCCTGTGATTATAAGGGAACTCTACCAGTGAAGTTCTGTCTAAGGATTGGAGGTATTTAAGTTGATGGTATTGATGACAAGCAAAAATGTCATCATTTTCCTATTAATTTTAGCTAGTTTTATGCTTGAATTGTGTACTTTAATGTTATTTTCTGTTTAAATTTCAGAAAACCGAATCAAAGAAGAAAAACCGGAATTTTGAGAGATTTTGGATGATTTTGGAGACTTTTTGAGCAATTTGGAGAATTACATTGAAGATCCGAGTCCAAAAAGCCAAGAAGAATGAATTAGAAGCCCAAATTCATGAATTTCAAGTCTTAAAATATCAAGTTGGGTCAAGAAAAGTGCCCAAAATCCATTACAAGAAGCATTTGGGCAAAAAGAAAGTTGGAGGCCCAAAAATTAAGTCAAAATCGGGCCATTCTAGAATATTCAGGGCCTAGCGTCTCGACGCTATGTCTGGAGCGTCCCGACGCTAGGCAGCCGCGTGGAAAGATCCAGAATTGCGACAGCGTCGCGACGCTGTCCAAGTAGCGTCTCGACGCTGCGACGTCTTGGAGCCCAAGAAAAGATGACGTCAGAGCGTCTCGACGCTGTCCTTGTAGCGTCTCGACGCTGTGCCTGCTGGGAGCCTATAAAAGGAGCCTTTTGCATCCATATTTTGTGTGCCAATTTGTGGGTTTTCACCCCATTCTAGAATCCACTCTAAAATTGGGGATTTTTGGGAGAGTTTTGGAGCCTTGTTGAAGATCTTTGGAGCTCGGGATCGATGGAGGTCGGCGCGGGATCGAGGAGATCGACACTTTTATGAGCATTTCTCTTCCCTTTTCCTTTATGTTTTAGTTTCTAGAATTGTTGTGATTAGGAATTATTGAATTTTAGTGATTATGAGTAGTAAATTCCTAAATTCCATGAGATTGATTTAGATGTTGAACCTCTGCTGAATTAATGAATTGATGTGGTTTAATTGTCATTATTGTTCATTTGTGCATTTTGTCCTTAATGCTTTTAATCAACTGATCACTGATTAAATGAATCGTTACTATGTGGAAACTCGACGGATAGAAGCTTAGACTAGAACTGAATGCATGACTAAAGGTTATTTACCCGGGTGACACGGGATAAAATAAATAACGTTAGAGGTTGTACTGAAGGGTCGTAATGCCATACTAAGTAAATAAAGATGAGACTGAAAGGAGATTCTTTATTGAACGGTATGAGATAGGAGGAGACCGAAAGGAGAATCCTTGAAATTAGGCTTCTAGACTTATGAATCAAATGATTTGTTAATCCATATTGGTTAATTGATTACGCATTAAAGGTCCAATTGATAAAATCAACAACTCTAGAATTATCCCTCCAAATTGTGTCACCATTTATCTTTTGCTTTCTAATTAGCTTTTTATTATTCTTTTCAGCATTAGATTTTGTTCTCTAAATAAAGCTGAGCAAGATTATTCGTGGTACTTAATTGAATAAATCCAATCCCTGTGGAGACGATACTCTATACTCAAAATCACTATATTACTTGTGACGACCCGTGCGCTTGCGGAAAATCGTGCAACAGGTATACGGAACACCTCCTACCTGGGAACTGATCTAGATCACCGGAGTTGAATTAATCTCAGGTTAATGTTAGAATAATGTCGCTAGGTCAATTAAAATGGTTTAATAAACCTAGACATTAGGTCTTATTATAATAGTTATAATAGGACTAGACTTAGATAAATGACTTAGCCGGATTTATCTAGGCCCTAATCAAACCCTAAAATACCCGATAGGTTACTTTAGTGGGAGGAAAATTACAAAACTTGATTTAAATCGAGTTTTGCTCCTGCGTCCCTGTACAGTTCACACCGTGAGATCCATGCTCGGCTTCGTGTCGTCGTAGAGCGGCCTCCCTTCGGAATGTGTTTGCATGGGTCAATACCAAGGTGAATGGGGAAAGTAACTATAGTAAGTGGGAGCGGGACGCGTGTCAACGTATCCTTCGGTCTCCACCCCTAGGTCACAACGTGAGATTCCTATGATCCGCTTGCGTGTTGCCCTGGAGCAACCACCCCTTCGGAGGGTCTGATCATAGGATTCGGAACACCGTGAACTCCTGAATAGGATAGGGTCGCTTAGGCTAATTACCAACAGTTGTCTTTCCTAACGGTAGCCTGTTGGTCCGTGCCTCTGAGATCTGAAAGTGGGAGGGTTACACTTACGGGGAGGAGTTAATTTGTTAACAAATCCTTGATCGAACAACGGTGGTTAATATCTAATGGAATATGAGTTATTCTGGTATTAGAAATTGACTGAGAAGAGTCTCATTTTAGAGGAGGAACAACTGATCACCCTTCGGTGGCTGTTCTTCTAAACCTCTAAAGCATCGTTGCGAAACACAATCATAGTTTTATTAGGGTTCTTTGATTGTTTGTTTGCAAAATTGATTGGATGTATGCAATTGTTTGTATTGCTTGTGCGATGGGTTAAGACAAAGATAACTAATACGGTCACTTGTTTGTTTTTCAGCAATGTCTTCCTCTATTATATCCTTGCTTAAAAATGAACAACTTACAGGTGAAAACTTTCCACAATGGAAATCGAATCTTAACACTATAATCGTGGTAGAAGATTTAAGGTTCGTCTTAATGGAGGAATGTCCTCCCGTTCCCCCTCGCACTACCGCTCAGGCAGTAAAAGACGCCTACGAACGCTGGACTAAGGCCAATGAAAAGGTCAAAGTCTATATACTGGTCAGCTTGTCTGAAGTATTGGCCAAGCGTTACGAGAACGTGGGAACAGCCAGAGAGATTATGAATTCCCTGCAGGAGATGTTTGGACTTCCGTCCTACCAGCTCCACCACGACGCCTATAAGAACGTCTTCAATGCCAAGATGCTGGAAGGTCAATCTGTTCGGGAACACGTCCTGGACATGATTAACCAGTTCAACATAGCTGAGGCAAATGGCGGGGTTGTCTGCGAGCGCAGTCAGGTTGCGTTCATCCTTCACTCGCTCCCTGCGAGCTATCTGTCTTTCAAGATGAACGCGAGCATGAATAAGATTCAGTTCAACCTGACTACCCTCCTCTCGGAGTTACAGATTTATGAATCCTTGCAAAAGAGCAAGGGAAAAAATGTGGTTAAAGGAGAGGCCAATGTGGCCCATTCCAAGAAGAAGTTCCTGAAGGGTTCATCCTCAGGGACTAAATCTGTGCCCCAGGCTTCTTCATCGAAGCAGATCCAAAAGAGGAAGGGAGACAAGGGGAAGGCTCCTGCATAAGCTGTGCAAGGGAAGGGAAAGGCCAAGGTCGTGGCCGACAAAGGCAGGTGCTTCCACTGCAACGCAGATGGTCATTGGAAGCGGAACTGTCTCTGTTACCTTGCTGAGAAGAGAAGAGAAAAAGAAGGTAAATTCGATTTACTTGTATTAGAGACTTGTCTCGTAGAACATGATGAGTTTTCCTGGATACTGGATTCAGGAGCCACTAATCATGTTTGTTCTTCTTTTCAGGGAAATGATTTCCAGCAGCTGGCAGACGGTGAAATGACGCTCAAGGTTGGAACAGGAGACGTCGTTTCAGCTCGTGCAGTGGGAGCTGCAAAATTATTTTTTAGAAATAAGTATTTAATTTTGGAGAACTTGTATTTGGTTCCTAGAATTAAAAGGAAACTTATTTCTGTATCTGCTTTACTTGAACAAGGTTATAATATTTCATTCTTACTTAATGAAGCTTTGATTTCTCGGAATGGAATTTATGTTTGTTCAGCCAAGCGTGAAAATAATTTGTTTGTGTTAAGACCAACTGATGCTAAGGCTATTCTAAGTCATGAAAGGTTTAAAACGGCCGAAACGCAAAATAAAAGGCAAAAAGTTTCTCCTTTAAGTAACAACACGTATCTTTGGCACCTTCGTCTTGGTCATATTAACATCGATCGGATCGATCGTTTGGTTAAAAATGGACTTCTAACTGATATAGAAGATACATTTTTACCACCCTGTGAATCGTGTCTCGAGGGTAAAATGACCAAGAGGCCTTTTACTGGAAAAGGTTATAGGGCCAAAGAACCACTTGAACTAATACATTCGGATCTTTGTGGTCCAATGAATGTAAAGGCTCGAGGTGGTTATGAATATTTCATCTCTTTCATAGATGATTATTCTCGATACGGTTACTTGTACCTGATGGGCCATAAGTCTGAGGCTCTTGAAAAGTTCCAAGAGTTTAAGGCTGAGGTAGAAAACCTGTTAGGTAAAACAATTAAAAAACTTCGATCAGATCGAGGTGGAGAGTATTTAGATCAGCGATTCCAGGACTATATGATAGAACATGGAATCCAATCACAACTCTCAGCACCTAGTACACCTCAGCAGAATGGTGTATCAGAAAGGAGAAATAGAACCTTGTTGGACATGGTTCAATCTATGATGAGCTATATCTTTATTATAGATTGACGGTTTCTAATCATAAATTTTAAACTATTTCAAAATTTTAATGATTAGTCCTATAATCATGCATACTATAGTTTAATTTAATTAACAATCATATTCGAATTAATAAAATTAAACTATACTATTTTGCACAGCATGAATATTAATATAACATTTATATTATACTATGGATATTTCATGCTCAATGCAACTTTGATTTCCATTTATAAAGGAATTAACAATTAATTATCGGCACAAACGGTAAATCATAGTCGCATGCTGCAAACAATTCCATTTAAATATAACTATTATACTTAAACTATGTAATGGCATGCATCATGCTATTCCATTTTCATGATTTTAATATAACTCATCTATATATCAAAACACTCATGAAAATAATCCATGCATTTCAATCATATATTATAATCTAATTATAACATTCATAAATGCATGAGCATGTTTTATAACCTAAGGTGGGATTATATGATTATATGACATCCATAAAGCATATAAAATAACATATGAACCGATTAATTGGCCCCTAGGATAAAATTAAAGCATAAAATTACATTAATTTTACAAAATTCTATCCTAGAAGTCTTCAGCCGCTCAGAACCGGACCAAAAAAACTTGAACCAGGTCCAAAACTGCCAAAACCGGTCCCAAAATTGATGAACCAGCGCCAGAAACTCGCGAACCGGTCAAAATCTTCGGCCTGGTCAACGAACCACCTGAACCAAACGTGAACCGCGCGCAACCAACTGAAGCGGTCAACGAACCGGTCAACGTGAGGCTGAACCGCGCCTTTGTACGAACCGAACCGCTGACGTCGTGGACCGCGCGCACTGACCCCTTTGAACCGCGCCTCGCTGACGTCATCATCGCGTGTGATGACGTCAGCCCTACCCCTGGTGCCTTTTTTTTTTTTTTTTTCGATTTTCTGCGTTTCCAGCCGCTGTTCTTCGTCGTTTTTGGCCAAATTTGGCTCCGATCTTCAATTTAAACCAGACCCGGACTTACAGAGACTCAATTTACAATTTAAATGCCCAAAACGCAGGGGCCCTTACATGATCAAATCACATAATAAAGTAAATCTAAGGCCAATTAACCTCCAGTTCATAGCAAATTAACATTCACAATGCAATTTAATCCCACCTAATTAGCCAATCGCAAATTCTAAATCAAAAATTTAAAATTGGGATTGCTCTGATACCAATTGCAAGGTTAAAATCCCTTGCGCAGCGGAAAAGGTCAGAGATCAAAGCCCAATTAAATTTGTGATTCAAATACTAATACGAAGGCAAAATCAGCAACAATAATCTAATTAAAACATGCTGCACATGGCTATAAAACATGCTAATTATTAATAAGAAAACCTAGATCTAATCTAGATTAATTTAAGGTATTCAAAAGAAATAAAGAATACTTACTTCCGTTGACGATCTTGACCGAAATCACCAACCTTTTTGAAGTTATTCTAGCAAATCTTTGTGAACACCACCACGAGAATGACACCGGTATTCTCTAAGGATTGAAAAGAGGCTTGCTTGTGGGAGCAAAAACAATTCTCTGGAAGAAAATTTTTCTGGGAGAGAAAACACACTGAGATCCTTTGAGAGAGTTATCAGGAAAAACTCGTAGTCTGAAGATACCATCTCTCACTCTCTTAACTACTAGAGTAAAAGACGGAGACTTAATCATGCAACCACCCACGATCAAGCACCCGTAAAACTGATCAAATCAGTTAATTCTCCTTTTGTTTTATTATTATTTTTTTCTTTCATTTAAATTTAATTTTAAAATTAAATTTAAACTAAAACTAATTAAAAATAATAATAATTAAATTAATCATAACTAATTAAAATCTCATTTAATTAGTTAATTCATTTAAATTATCATTTAAATGAATTTCCTTCCTTTACCTTATAGTTTTAATTAAATCAAATTAAATAAAACTAAAATGATTAATTAATCATCAAATTGAATATCACATATTCAATTATTTTTCTCTCACATATACTATATTATTAATGTGCATCCAATGGACATTAATTTTTAACCTATAGTTTTAATATGAATCAAATTCATATAAATTTTCCTTAGTAAATTTACCTCAATGCCTTACACGAGCTACCGGTGGGACCTAATGGACCTACAGATCAGAAGCTCCAACGATATGAGATTAATTGGCTAAACTCATTAACCAAGTTAATCAATATTCGTTAACTGCGGTTCACTCCACTATAGAACCACAGTTGTACTCTTCTCACTGTAAATATATTTCTGTGTCCACGAATATTGACCAATACCAGCAAGTTAGTCCTTCACATGTGTTTGTACCCCAGCTAGGTCAAATTACCGTTTTACCCCTGGGTTACCTCTACATCCTTAAGTCCCAGTGCTCCTCTAATGAACAACCTGTTTGAGGTCCAACCAACAAACAGAAGTCCCTCTCGTGCCATAGAGAGGGCAGGGCCCTTTGTTCAAGTCCCGGAGACACTACTTAAGAGAACATACCTCTACTTACCCTAATATCGGGAAGGAGTGAATTCCTTCTTGTGTGATTATGTTCCCAGCTCCTCACTCGGTCTTGTCCCCAAAATGATAGGCTTATTGAGTCGGCGTGAGGGCCACTCTCACCCATACAAATCAAAGGACAATCCCTCATGAACAGGAGTCCATAATCCACTCAGGATTGAGACTAAGTTGCCTAGGTCATCCTAGTGAAATAGAAACCTACCTAGTCAACGGTGTTACGGCTAGCGGTTAACTATTTCGTGGTCCGGTCTTATGCAAACTCATTGCACAGGATACCCCCACTCGCATGTCCTCTACACGAACGCGTTAGATCAATGCGTTTGTATCATAATACAAAGTGGGCCATATCCATAGTGTCAACAGAATAAGGTACCCAACCTTATCCCTATACTATAGACCCTTTAGGTTGTAACTTGAACAACGATCCCCGTATGTCTCCACATACTAGTTCAAGTCTCATACTAACAACCTAGGATGTTCTGTTTATTGGATTAGGGTTATTTAGGCAAGATACAATACAAACAATAATAATACAGGAAATATTATTTTATTAATGTTCGGTCAAATGTTTACATTTACTATCCACAAGTTTTAGGGCATAAAACCCAACAGTTTTGGGGGTATGCAGTAGCGACTGCAGTACATATTCTTAACAACGTTCCCTCAAAAAGTGTTTCTGAAACTCCTTTTGAGCTCTGGAAGGGGCATCAACCTAGTTTGCATTACTTCCGTATCTGGGGTTGTCCTGCACATGTTTTGGTGACAAATCCTAAGAAATTAGAACCACGTACGAGAATATGCCAATTTGTTGGGTACCCGAAAGAAACAAGAGGTGGTCTTTTCTACGACCCTCAAGATAATAAAGTATTTGTATCGACAAATGCAACTTTCTTGGAGGAAGACCACATTCGATATCATCGACCACAAAGTAAGTTAGTATTAGGAGAAGCTACAGAAGGATCATCAAGGGTTGTTGATGAACCTAGTCCTTCAACAAGAGTTGTTGGAGAATCATGTTCTTCTCGTCAGTCTAGTCCTCCTCACGTAGTGGGAGAGCTTCGACGCAGTGGGAGGGTTGTGATACAACCTAACCGCTACTTGGGTTTAACAGAAACACAAGTTGTCATACCTGATGACGGCATAGAAGATCCATTGTCTTATCGTCAGGCAATGAATGACGTAGATAAGGACGAGTGGGCCAAAGCCATGGACCTTGAGATGGAGTCTATGTACTTCAATCAAGTTTGGGAACTTGTAGATCTACCTGAAGGGGTCAAACCCATTGGGTGCAAATGGATCTATAAGAGGAAAAGAGATGCTGCTGGGAAAGTACAGACTTTCAAAGCCAGACTCGTAGCAAAGGGTTATACCCAACGAGAAGGGGTGGACTATGAAGAAACTTTTTTTCCAGTTGCTATGCTAAAGTCCATAAGAATTATCTTATCCATTGCCACATTTTATGATTATGAGATATGGCAAATGGATGTCAAGACAGCTTTTTTGAATGGCAACCTTGACAGGAGTATTTTTATGTCTCAACCCGAAGGGTTCATAACCCAAGGTCAGGAGAAAAAGGTTTGCAAACTGAATCGATCCATTTATGGGTTGAAACAGGCCTCCCGATCTTGGAATATTAGGTTTGATACTGCGATCAAATCTTTTGGTTTTGACCAGAATGTTGATGAGCCTTGTGTATACAAGAAGTACAAGAATAAAGTAGCTTTCCCCGTACTGTATGTTGACGACATCCTACTCATTGGGAATGATGGGGTATCTGTCTGACGTAAAAGAATGGCTAGCAGCTCAATTCCAAATGAAAGATTTGGGTGAGGCCCAGTATGTTCTTGGCATCCAGATTATTCGGGATAGAAAGAACAAATCGCTAGCTCTGTCTCAAGCAACGTATATCGACAAGATGTTGGCTCGATATTCGATGCACCAAGAAGGGCTTGTTGCCTTTCAGGCATGGGGTTCACTTGTCTAAGGAACAGTCTCCTAAGACACCTCAAGAAGTTGAGGATATGAGACGGATTCCCTACGCCTCTGCAGTGGGTAGCTTAATGTATGTCATGCTATGCCCGAGGCCTGACATTTGTTATGCCGTAGGGATTGTCAGCAGATATTAGTCGAATCCAGGGTTAGACCACTGGACCGTCGTTAAAGGAATCCTCGAGTATCTTAGGAGAACGAGGGATTACATGTTGGTGTTTGGGGCTAAAGAGTTAGTTCTTACTGGTTACACCGACTCTGACTTCCAAACTGACAAGGATTCTAGGAAATCTACGTCAGGGTCAGTTTTCACCCTTAATGGGGGAGCTGTAGTTTGGAGGAGTATAAAGCAAGGATGCATAGCAGACTCTACGATGGAGGTTGAGTATGTAGCTACTTGTGAAGCAGCTAAGGAAGTTGTTTGGCTAAGGAAGTTCTTGACAGATTTGGAAGTTGTTCCAAATATGAACTTGCCCATTACGTTATACTGTGACAACAGTGGGACTGTAGCCAATTCAAAGGAACCTCGCAGCCACAAAAGAGGTAAACACATTGAGAGGATGTATCATCTGATTCGTGAGATTGTGCAAAGAGGAGATGTGGTCGTGACCAAGATCGCTTCCGAGCACAACATTGCTGATCCGTTTACGAAGGCCCTCTCGGCTAAAGTGTTCGAGGGTCATCTAGAAAGTCTAGGTCTGCGAGATATGTATATAGCGTAATCTAGGGCAAGTGGGAGATGTGTAATGGGTGTAAGGATGCCCTAGTTTATTGTGTTTTGTATATTTACCTTTTATGTAATGTACAACATACATGTACCATTTCCAGCTTTGGATTAAATTGTATATACTTTCCCTGTAACTTGAGTTTTAGTTCAAGTGGGAGTTTGTTGGGTTTTATGCCCTAAAACTCGTAGATAGTAAATGTACATTTGACCGAACATTAATAAAGTGATGTATTATTCAGTGTTTGTATTATATCTTGTCTTATGAACCCTAATCCAATAAACTAAACATCCAAGGCTAATAGAATGAGGCTTGAACTAGTATGTAGGGACATATGGGGATCAATGTTCAAATTTTAGCCTAAAGGGTCTGTAGTATAGGGATAAGGCTGGGTACCTTATCCTGGTGACACTATGGATACAACCCGCTTTGTATATTGATACAAACGTAGTGATCCAACGCGTTCATGTAGTTGACATGCGAGTGGGGGCATCCTGTGCAATGAGTTTGCACAAAGACCGGACCGCGAAATAGTTAACCACTAACTGTAACACCGTTAGTTAGTTCGGTTTCTATTTCAATAGGATGACCTAGGCAACTTAGCCTTAATCCTGAGGGGATTATGGACTCCTGTCCATGAGGGATTGTCTTTTGATTTGTACGGGTGAGAGTGGCCTGTTCGTCGACTCAATAAGCCTACCATTTTGGGGACAAGACCGAGTGGGGAGCTGGGAACGTAGTCTTACAAGATGGAATTCACTCATTCCCGATATTAGGGTAAGTAGAGTTGTGTTTCCTTAAGTGGTGTCTCCAGGTCTTGAACAATGGGCCCTACCCTCTTTATGGCAGGAGAGGGACTTCTGTTTGTTGGTTGGACCACAAACAGGTTGTTCATTAGAGGAGCAATGGTACTTAAGGACCAAGAGATAGCCCAGGGGTAAAATGGTAATTTGACCTAGCTGGGATACGAACACACGTGAAGGGCTAACTTGCTGTTGACGGTCGATATCCGTGGACACAGAAATATATCTGCAGTGAGAAGAGTGCAACTGTGGTTCTATAGTGGAGTGAACCACAGTTAACGAATATTGATTAAATTGGTTAATGAGTTTAGCTAATTAATCTCATATCGTTGGAGCTTCTGATTTGTAGGTCCATTAGGTCCCACCAGTAGCTCATTAGGGGCGTTGAGGTAAAATTCTAAAGGGGTTTAGAACATTCGAAGGTGTTCGAATGTTAAGTTTAATTATGAATTGGATTCATAATAAAAACTATAGGTTATAATTAATGCACATTTGATGTACATTACAACTATAGTTTATGAGAGAAAAATATAATTAAGTATATGATATTTAATTATAATATTAGTTAATTGATGAATTAATTAATATTATTTGGTTTTAATTTAATTTAATTAAATTTGATTTAATTACTTTAGATTAAAACTATGGGTTATGTGGGAGGATGACATAAATGTGATTTATGGATTTCTTAATTAATTATTATTAATATAGTAATTAATTTAATAATTAATATTTTCTCATCAGTTAATAATAACTAATAAGAATTAATCCCACCCACTCATGCTGCAGTACACACGATGTGGAGTAAGATAAGGAGTTTTTTTTTAGTAACTGAGTGATTCAGTTAGGGTTTAATCCCAATTTGGTCTCTGAGATCTCTGGCTCTCCCTCAGTCGTGTGTATCTCTCCCTCTCTCAGAAGCTTTCTCTGTGATTTTCCTCTCCAGTGAATTCAGAGAACTCCTCCCAAAATTCCTAGAATTTACTTGGTTCCCACAAACCTCTCAACTCCATTCTCTAAGAGAATATTGGTGCATCCCTTTTGGTGGTGTTCACAAGAGTTTTGCAGCGAAAAAGGAGACCTTTAGTTGTTGGATTTTTCTGCAAACATCAAGGAAAAAAGGCGAAACACATCAAGAACGTCATACAAAGTAAGTGTTCTTGATCTAGGATCATTAGGATCCATTTAGATTAGATCTAGATTTTTCCTAATGAGTTTTAGCATGTTTTATAATTAATTTACAGCATGATTTAAAGTATTTTTCTGCTGTGATTTAATTTGCTAACGTATGGTATTTTAATTCAAATTAAATAAGAGTTAAAGTTCTGTTCGTTTCAGCTGCCAAGAGCTTTTATCCCTTACCATTGGTATCAGAGCCTTCTCTGTAATTTAATTTGTGAATTAAAATTTGTGTTGGTTTTAGGTGGTATTTAATTGCATAATATATGTTAATTTGCTATGAACTGGAGGTTAATTGGCCTTAGATTTACAATTTTTGATGCGATCATATGTAAAGGCCCCTGCGTTTTTTGGGCAATTAAATTGTAAATCGAGTCTCTGTAAGTCCAAGTCTAGTTTAGGCTGAAGAACGATGAAGATCGGGACCAAAATTGGCCAAAAACGGCGGAAAACGACGAAGAATTGCAGTTGGAACAGTGCAGTTTTTTCCAGAATTTTCAAAAAAATAAAAAATAAAACGGACGGATTCACGCGTAGTACTAATGTAGGCACGAACCTGACATCTCGTAGTACTAATTTATCTCCACACTCTGTCTTCAGACTAACATCTCCAATCCCACTAGTTTTGGAGGTTCTACCATTCCCCATCCTCACTAGGCCATGATGCCCTCTTGTGAATGATGTGAACAAACTCCTATCTGAAGCTATGTGTACAGAAGCTGCACTGTCTAATATCCAATCTGATGAGTGGTTACTGCACCTTGTGTCACTCTGAACACAAACCAAGGCATCATGCACTATATTTGCCTCATGTTTTCTTCTTTGATCCTCTTTGAACTTCCTACACCGACTCTCGAAGTGACCTTTCTTATGGGAGTAAAAACATTCTATCTCGTTCCTATATTTCCACTTTTTACTACTGCTACTCGATTTATCTTCATCAACCTTATCTTTACCCTTACTCATAACCAAAGCTGACCCTACTGTAGACTCTTTATTACTACTCTACCTACGAATTTCCTCAGCTATGGCTAAATCACAAACTTTTAAAAATTTTAAAGTATTATTTCCAGTCGAATTAGACAATGTTGTCTTCATCGTTTCCCAACTATCAGGTAAAGACGTTAACAACTGAATAGCATTCACCTCATCAATAAATTCTATCTTAACAGATTTTAACCGATTAAACAAAGTGGTAACCTCATTAATATAGGAATTCACAGAAGCATCCTCAGACATTTGCATGTTGAAAAACTTCTTAACTAGGTAGACCTTATTATTAGCCGAGGGTTTTTCATACCTATTTGTAAGCGCTTCCATCAATTTAACTGCAGTTGTCTCATGGGCCACTAGACTTGCCACGTCCATTGACAAACACATCCTTATGCTTGCAACTGCCTCTTCATCCAAAGCTTCCCAATCTTCGTTCGTCATCCCTTTCGGTCTCTCCTTCAATGCCTTATGTATTTTCTTGCAAGTTAGGTAATCATTGACTTGCATTTTCCAACACTCAAAATTTTTCCCATCGAAGTTTCTTGGCTCTACAAAACCCATGACTCCTGAACCAAAAGCTATGATACCACTTGTTGGAAAAAACAAGATGTTGCGAAATACATAACAAACAATAATATAATATTATGACAACAATCAGTAATATTATAGCAATCTCCCCTTCCACAGGTTAAGCCAAACTAGTCGATAACAATAGTCACGAGAAATAATAAAAGATAAGGAAAAAGAGAACGACATCGAAAGTTATACTGGTTCGCCCCAAGCAAGTTCTACTAGAAATTGGGAGATTACAAGAAGCCTTCCAAATAGTATCACAAGCTAACCCTCAATAGCCTAACAATAGCTATTGACTTCAAAGTATCACAATCCGGTAGCTTGGGATAAACAACAAAGAAAAGACCCTCAACCCGATAAGAGAAACACTCTTTTCTCTCTCTCTTCACTACCACACACTTGGAAGAAAAAGCGTCACTCTCTCTTTTTCTCTTGCTCTCTTCAAGAGACCAACACACATATATATAGGCAATGAGCCTTAATGCCCAAGGCTCCACTTACATTCTTCCTTGTGCACCAAGGTGGTTAGGGTCATCCTTGCACACCAAGTTTGGCTCCTTCCTTACACACCAAGTGGAAATTCTTCCTTGCACACCAAGAGAACTTCTTCAATTTTGTCTCCACACAAGACAAAAACTTAACATCCCTGTGTTACAGGAACTCGAAAATCTTGGATCACCTCTTCCTCCACTGTGAGGTAGCATACTCCATATGGGAGCGGTTCCATCAAGCCACAGGTTTCCATCTTCCGTTATCCCCTCGCATTGATGACTTTTGCATGAATATTTTCCAATGGAAGGCTATCTCTTCGAGGATGATTCTTATCCAAATGCTTGTGGGCGCTTCTTTATGGACCATTTGGAATGAGAGGAACAAGTGTATCTTCCTAGGGACCGCCCGAAACAATTCTCAAATTATGGAGGATATCTTCGCTCTGGCCGGATTCTGGGCTTCTTCTTCTCCATTTTTTTGCAATTATGAAGCTTCTATGATATCCCTTAATTGGGAAGCTTTCATGTAGCTCCCCTGTATGTCTCACTTTCTCTAAAAAAAAATTGGATTCAACTCCCTAAAATCTTCTTCCCATTGATTTTTCATTAGATTTTATTTTTTGTTGTTCTAATCTGGCTTAAGTTCTCTTGTTGAATTGATTTCTCTAAATAAAATTGGGAGAATATATCTCTTTTAAAAAAAAAATGAAGAATATATATGTGGTAGTAAACAATTTTCGCAACAGGCAAACCAACATATTTTCGATGTTGTTCTTTTGTTTTTTTTTTCCTCTATCTCTATTTATTTTTGTGATTCACTAACTTGTTATATAGTATTTTGTCTATTTCCGCCTTTATACTATCTATTCCTTTTCCCAACATCACCTTTATCCCTTTGATTTAATTAAAAATGGGTGAGTTTCCTTGTTGGGTTGCTCTGCTCCAAGAAATTTAAGTAACAAGAGTATTCTTTTTTACCCACAACAAAAAATTACAACAGATCCTTTTTCTCGATACTTTTCCTTGCAAATAAAATCTGTAATTTTCCCTGCAACGCTTACATGGGCAATTCTGAAGGAATTTAAACTTTTCTATATAAAGAGACTAACGGTCCATTTAGAGTACATTTTAATTTAAATGTCTTTCAAGAATGCATTCTTTAAAAAAACATTTTGTAAAAAAATTGTTTACAATTTAAATAAACGCAAGCTCAAACTTTTTTTTTTTTTGACAATGTGGGGTGGGGGATTCAAACCACTGAACTCGTGGTTATCAGTACATCTTTATGCCATTGAGCTATGCTCTTGTTGGCAACGCAAGCTCAAACTTTGAAGACCAAAAATGTGTTTTGCTAAAAAAAAAAAAAAAAAAAAAAAAAGTCCAAGATTATAAAATCATAGAATTGAATATCTTCACTTCTCTCTTTGTTAGCCTCATAATATTTTATTCTCATCCCTTAACATTGCCATCCACATGAATATTTAATTATCATTCATAAACCTTGTCATCCACATGAATAGCTTAAAAAAATAAAAAAAAATACATAGTATAGTTTCTCTTATATTTAATCCCAATATGGTTGTTCATAGTATTTTAGATCGTTAAAATAATCTACTCGATCGATTTTTTCTCATTATGAACATAGCTGAGCAATTAAGATGGTTTTTAAGACCTAGTTTGAATAACATTCCAACCTGAATTCTCATGTGATATCCAAAATAATTGTTCACTTCATCAGCCAATATTTCTTTTTTGCTACTAAATGATAGAAGGAAGGGAAAAAGAAGAAGAAAGAAAGAGATAGAAAAGGGTTGTTATAATACAAAGAAAGAGATCATATTTTGAAACTTAAAATATTAAGATTAAATAATTTTCTTTTGTACGCTGAAAGAAATTTTAAATAGTTTCTGAAAAATATTGATTTCTAAGCCATTTAACCTAATAGCCCAATATAAATATGTATTTTAAAATATGGAAAGAAGTTTAAATTTTTACAAAAAAAAAAAAAAAAAAAAAAAAAAAAAAGCATGACCAAAGCACAGTTTAGATTTAGAATCAAATTTGTTGATGGTCAAATTTGGTCGGGAGGAACTCACCTGACCGTCACGTGCCACCAACGGTAAATTTATTTGAGAGAGAGGAAGACGTACGTGACCTGCAAGATAGAAAACCTGCACACCGGTATGGTGCTTGCCACACCGCCTCCGATGCTTAAGTCAAAAAACGGATGAAAGAGTTAGAGAGAGAGGAGAGAGTAGAGAATCGAGTTCGGGATTAGAGTTTCGATCCTCTCTTCAGTGGCAAAGAGGGGTATAAATACATGCTCATGCTCCTAGAGTTTTTAGGTATTTAGAGGCGTTTCGGGACAAATCAGGCGGAACCGGGGTGGCCAGAGGCAGTGGGGACCAAACGGAGTCGGAGAAGCTCGATCCGCGCACCGGTTGTTTCGCCTCCGGAGTCTATCTTCCAGCCCTATTTCTGCCCGGTTGTCCTTGTCATCTCTTTGTACATCGGAGTGGTCCAAAGTTACCTATAACAAAATTGATACTAAATTTGTAAAACTAAAAGTTAGAGCATTCTCAAAAATACATTTTATGCTATATAGTGATTTTTTCAAAATCAATTTTAGCCTGTATTGTCATTGATATGTCATTGTCCAAATAATAGTACTTTAGGATAAATAACCGGTATATATCGTATTCAATTCATAATTGTTAGATTATGGATGATCTGGATCATGATATGGATCTATAGGAATATAAATTGCACTAATATAATTGAAGGTCAACTGCCCAAAATAATATATAATCTTCAACTTGTAAATAGTTAAATAAATAATAAAAATGTTTTTAAAAAATAATTGATAAATTAGGGTTAGAATAACATTTTAGTCCTGTACTTATTTCATTCCATTTTAGTTTTTATATTTTTAAATATTCAAATTTAATTCATAAAGTTTAAAATTGGTATCTACTGGTTTGTTGTTAACTTAATTTCTATTAACCTTTCTTCTATAAAATTTGAAAATATATTTCCATTGTATTTATTTTTTTCTTTTCATGAAAATTATTATGATTATTTAACAAATTTAGAAAAAAAATTCAATCGTATTTTAGTTATAAATTAATCTAAGTTTTGGATTCTGAATCCATCGTTTATCTCCTAAATCTCTCTTCAACTTTCGTTGTTTTTTTTATCCTTATCCTTGTCTTTTTTTTTTTTTTTTTTTTTTTTTTTTTTTTTCGTCCATGCATTACATGCATGATATTTTTTAATCTCTGTCTCTAATAGAGATTGAGGAGTTCTTCCAGCTCCATTTATTATTATCAAGATATCAACTTTGTAATTGAGAAATAAAAAATTAGGAAGATGAGAGAGAGAACTTGTTCCAAGTTTGTATAAAAAGGCCTTTAACCTCCAAACTTCCTCAGATAATTAACAGCCTAATATGGCAATGGCAAGAAGAATCATGTCTTCTTTAATCTTCAAGTTTATCTTCTTCAATCTTTTCTTTAGTCTACTCGTTTCTAGCTCTCATTCAGACAATGATGCTCGGAAGGTACCACATTCTATTTTGATGTTTATTTTTTGAATCATGTTTTTTGTTTGTTGTTTTTTGGGGACAAAATAATTGGAGTTTTGTTTTTGGTATTTTTTTGCAGACTTATATCGTATACATGGGGAGCAAGCCAGAAGATGCAAGTTCTGCTCATTTGCATCATAGGACAATGTTGGAACAAGTTGTTGGCAGGTTACTATTTAATTTATATTTATGTCCCGTTTGATAACCATTTTGTTTTCGGTTTTTAGTTTTTGAAAATTAAGCTTAAAAATACTACATCCACCACTAAGTTTTTGGTTTTGTTATATACCTTCTCTCCATGTTTTCAAAAACCAAGTCAAGTTTTGAAAACTTAAAAAAGTAGTTTTCAAAAACTTGTTTTTGTTTTTGGAATTTGACTAGGAATTCAAATGTGTCATTAACAAAACATAAAAACCATGGTAAGGAAATTGATAGAAAACAAGCTTAATTTTCAAAAACCAAAAACCAAATGATTATCAAACAGAGTCTTAATAATCAAATCAAATTCATTTTTACTCAAAAAGTTTTAAGAAACGAAATCGACCTATTATCCAAAACCTCAAAAATCAGAAAGGTATTTTACTCAAAAAGTTTTAAGAATCACTTTAAAGTTGATACTCTCAACTTAAAACTTAAAAAGTGATTGATTGCAAATGACTTTAGAATCACCTTGTTATTAATTTGATGTAGTGCAACCAAACCAAACAAGGTTGTGACTAAAATCAAACACAATTTTTTTTTTAATTAAAACCATTTTTATTCTTGAGTGTTTACATTAGAAAGTATATTGAGTGTTGGTTTGAACTCAACCAAAATGAATAGTCCAATCTCCAACAAACACATTACTGAAAATATTTATGCTGTTTTTTAGCACTTTCGCACCAGAACATTTGCTCTACAGCTACAAGAGGAGCTTCAACGGATTTGCAGTGAGACTCACCGAAGAAGAAGCTCAAAAGATTGCTCGTACGCATTATTTAACACCTTTCATTTTTACTTCATCATATTTTAGCTCTCGAAGTTATTTCCTAAAATAAGCGTCAAATTTGGGATATTTTAGTTAAGGAAGGCGTGGTCTCTGTATTCCCAAATGGAAAGAAGCATCTTCATACTACAAGATCATGGGATTTCATGGGCTTTACACAAAGCGTTGCTCGTGTAAAGCAAGTGGAAAGTAACATAGTGGTCGGAGTTCTAGACACTGGAATTTGGCCAGAGTCTCCCAGTTTCGATGACGCAGGTCTCGACCCTCCACCAACCAAATGGAAGGGCACATGCCAAAGCTCTACCAACTTCCAATGTAACAGGTAAAAAAGAAATTATAAAAATGTTAGTCGTTAATTCTGTTAGTTTATTAACAATTGGAAAATGCTTGAACCTATTAGAAAAATCATTGGAGCTCGAATATATCGAAGCGAGGAATTTCCCCCAGGTGACATTCGAAGCCCCAGAGATTCAAGCGGCCACGGCACGCACACCGCGTCAACCGTGGCTGGCGGTCTCGTGAGCGAGGCAAGTCTATACGGTCTTGGGTCTGGCACGGCCAGAGGCGGGGTTCCTTCTGCGCGCATTGCTGTGTATAAGATATGTTGGGCCGATGGGTGCTACGACGCTGACATTCTCGCAGCGTTCGACGATGCAATCGCCGACGGTGTCGATATCATATCTCTTTCGGTTGGGGGGAGTGCACCCAAGCCTTACTTCAATGATTCCATTGCCATTGGAGCTTTCCACGCCATGAAACATGGGATATTGACCTCCAATTCAGCCGGAAATAATGGTCCCAGATACTTCACTACCTCAAACGTCTCTCCATGGTCGCTCTCTGTGGCTGCAAGCTCCATGGATAGGAAGTTCGTCACACCAGTCCACCTTGACAATGGAAATAGCTATCAGGTCATATGATTACTTTCTTTTGACTCCATAGCTAAATACTAAATAGGATCTCACCCACATATTAAATCGCCATTCAATTCAAAAATTTAAGCTAATGAACCCAACAAGTGGAAATCAATATTAATTGGAGAGGAAATGACATTATAAAAGTTCGAACACATGACCACATTTTTTTCTTTTTTTGAGTTCAACAATATTTAGGAGTGGAGATTTGAACATTTGACCTCTTGGTCGAGGCAGGATGTCCGACTTTGATACTGATATCCAAATTTGCCTTTTTGACCTATGAAATCTCGTTGGTGGGGTGGGTGGGTTTTTTTAAAAAAAAAAAATTAATTTAATTTAATTTTGCATTCGTTTATTTTTATGAATTAAAATGGATTAAAACATAACATTTTGATATTGGTATATAATTGGAAAAATGTTAGAAGCATCTATAATATTATTTCATGGGTGCAGGGGGTTTCTATTAATACATTCGATCTTCATGGAAAACAATATCCTCTAATTCATGCCAGAGATGCACCCAACATTGCTGGAGGTTTCAATAGCTCCGTCTCCAGGTAATTAGCTTCATTATAATCCCTTTTTATTTAGCTGTATTTAATTCTTTTATCACTGTATAATTAATGTTAATTCAATAATATAATTATTCAAAACATGTTGCTTTAAAACTAATTTCGTCGTTTTTGAAAAACAAAACACATGTGCTTGGCCGAGGTATGATTAATTTATAATTTAATCTACATCTAATAAAGAAAAATATATATATTCTATAAAAATAAAATTTCCTAAACAAAATAAAATAAAATAAAATAAAAAAAATAAAGACAAAAACTTTCCTCGAGATTTGGTAGGAGTTCCTGTAATGAATATACAATTCAATCAAGATTAAAATTAAAATAATAATAATAATAATAATAATAAAAACTAAAAAAAAAAAAGCAGAAAAGTTTCCTCGAGATTGAGTACGAGTTTCTATAATTAAAAAAAAAAAAAAAAAAAAAAAAAAAAAAAAAAAAAGTCAATAGTATTAATTGCTTAATAAGTTAAGGAGTTGCTTAATTCTTTTTTTTTTTTTTTTTTTTTTTTGAGACAAGTAGTTTCTTATTTTTTTTTTTTTTTTGGACAAGGAGTTGCTTAATTCTTGGACAATAAGTTAAATACTAATAAGATTTAAATTTGGTTTTGGTCGTTGAACTTTGAAGATTATTTTAATTTGAGTCTAGTTCAATTGGTTAATGGTATACTCTTGATCACTAAGACAGAAGTTTTTGAATATCTACCTCTAAATGTTGCTGAACTGATTTTTTTTTAATTTTATTTTCTCAAGTTTTAAAATGTTCATCTTAAACTCTTAAACTTTCAAAAATATTTATTTTATCCCTAGATTTTTTTTAAAAATATATATATATTATTTGGGTCCTTACTTTTATTTTGCTTTTAGCAAGTTGGTAAAATAGTTTCAACCATGTATATTAATGTGTTAACATAAGTATGTACTAGAGCCACCTAGGATGGTTAAGATAAATATTGGAGAAATAAATATGAGGAAAGATAATAGTAAAGACCAAAATTATTATTTTGAAGTTTATGGAATAAAATAGACCTTTAGAAAGTTAAAAATTAAAATGGACAAAATTTTAAAGCTAAGTATGTTTAAAAAGAGATTTAAACCAAAAAAATAAAAGGGTCAATTACAATGCATAAAATATTCCCAAATATAACATAAAAATATAGTTGTGAATTTACTAAAATAAAAATTTCTTACAATATGTAAGGTGAGGGTTTCGAACCACATATTAGGACAACTTTATGTCAGTTAGTTATGCTCTTGTTGACAATGATTTACCAAGATTATAGTTAAATCAATATATAATCGATGAGTGATCATATACTAAAATTATGGTTAACCAATGTATAAGTTTTTTTTTTTTTAGAAAATAAGATACTTTATTGATAGGCATGTGAGAAACATGCATGGAGACGCTACATAAAAGCTTTCCAATTTAAAGCAACATGAGAGGCATGGTAATCAGAGAAACTAACAAGGTAGTGAGGTTATAATTAGTCAATACGTAAGTAAATAATTGACTCCTAGTTAATATAGATACAAATTCAATTTTTTTTTTTTTTTCCAAAACAACATATTTGCAATTAATCTTAGCAAATCATGATATTTTGTTCTTTTACCATGCCTAATGTTTTTCCAAATAAGAAGTATAAGGGAAGTAACTCCCAACTTTTGGTCATGGAGAAATTATTATGGGTGTGTTTGGTTTACCTTTTCAAGTGTTTAATTATGAAAATAATTCATTTTGAAAAAAATTCTAATGTTTGGCAACCACTAAAAATGATTTATTAGAAAATGAGATTGATAAATAAATTATTTTGAGAGAAACACTCGAAACCAACTTTTTAAAAAAAAAAACTTCTTAAGTAAACAACAACTTGTATATAAAAACATTTGTGAGTAAATACAACCAAACATATGAGTGTTATTTTAAACAATTTTTATACAAAATGTTTTTTAAAAAATGCATTTTTGAAAAACATTTAAATTAAAAGGTATTCCAAACGGACCCTTATTCACTAGTCCAAAAGAAAAACATAGAGTATACAATTTGAATATAGTTCCGTAGATAAGACATCTATTACCACATCCTCAAACTTAAACATCGTTGTTTCCATCCCCATTCTATAACAACTGAACTATATATGTATGTATTATATATTACTACGAGATGAGCTTTAAGGATAAAACCAATTGTATGTTTGGGAGTGATTTTGAATCACTTTTTCAGAATCACATCGAAACATGTAATAATTTGAAATCAATTTTGATGATATGAAAATCATGTTTAAAAGTGTGTAAAACCAAAGATAAAACGACTGATTTTGACTGATTAAATGTATGTTTCAAAGTGACTTCAAACATGACAAAAGTGATTTTAGCTATTTCAAAATCACTCATAAACATGTAGTAATACCGTAGACCTAAACCTTGTTGCTAAAACCCTAAACCTTGTTTCTAAACAACAGATTTTGCGTGGAAAACTCAGTGGATCTAAACTTGGTGAGGGGAAAAATCGTTGTTTGCGACTCCCTATTGGCTCCTTCAACAGTCGCATCCTTCAATGGTACAGTAGGCGTGATAATGCAAGGCACCGGTGTGAAGGATTACGCCAGCTCTTATCCATTGCCTGCTTCCTATCTCCAGTTTGCAGCCAGCAATGACATTCAACTCTCTTCAGCCACGTACGTTTCAACACACATTCTTTTCAACTAAAAAAACAACCCTCAAACAACAGAGCTATGTTTTTCAGATTATTCACTTGAAAAGTTCAATCTTTTTATCCACAGAGAACCGAGTGCAACCATTTTCAAGAGTATTGCAGTGCAAGATGCTTCTGCTCCTTCTGTAGTTTCCTTCTCCTCCAGGGGACCCAATCTTGTAACCCTTGATATTCTAAAGGTTTGATTTTGTTTTTTTAAGATCAACCTTTTGTGTTTTTATATTGTTTGGGGCTTGTTTAGTTCATCAAGTTTTCATGTATTGCAGCCGGATTTGACTGCACCTGGAGTTGAAATTCTAGCAGCATGGCCTCCAATTGCACCGGTCTCTGGAATTGTAGGAGATTCAAGGAGTGTGCTTTACAATATAATCTCAGGGACGTCGATGTCTTGCCCACATGTCACTGCAATTGCTGTGTACGTGAAAACATTCCATCCCACATGGTCTCCAGCTGCCATAAAGTCGGCTCTCATGACAACTGGTAACGAGTTTAATTATATCATTACTTTAACACCTTTCCTCACTTATACATGAACAGAGATTCCAAATATAGAACCTCTTTTCTAATACCATATTAAATCACCAATCAAACAAAAAAATTAATACACTAAATTTAGTTAAATATATAAATACTTTAACAATTTTGATGAAATTATTTTTATTTGTATTTTTAATAATTCTTACTTGTGAACTTGAAAAATTAACACAAGGATCAACAAGTAATTATGACATATTAGTTGAGGAAATGATACTTTCGGGTCAAGACATAAAAGATTTGGGACTATATATGTTAAATAACCACTAAACTCAAAAACTTAAGGTCCTGTTTGATAACCATTTGGTTTTTGGTTTTTAGTTTTTGAAAATTAAGCTTAAAACACTACATGCACCTACAATTTTCTTTGTTTTGTTATCTACCTCATTCTCGTGTTTTCAAAAACCAAGTCAAATTTTGAAAACTAGAAAAAAAAGTTTTCAAAAACTTGCTTTTGTTTTTGAAATTTGGCTAGGAACTCAAGTGTGTATTTCACAAGGATGAAACCATTATAAGGAAATTAGATGAAAATAAGCATAATTTTCAAAAACCAAATGGTTATCAAACGAAGTCTAAATGGTTATCAAACGTACCTAAATTGATTGAGTACTACATCGTAACCTTTTATTCATATTCTTCCTAAGCTATATCGTTACGAAAATAAAGCTTTCACTCACTTGTATTGATTCAATTTCTACAGCTTTTACCATGAATGCCAACCTCCATCCACAAGCAGAGTTTTCATATGGTGCAGGCCATGTCAACCCACTCAAGGCAATAAATCCAGGGTTGGTCTACAATGCAAGTGAAAGCGACTACATCAAATTCTTGTGTGGCGAAGGGTACACCACCGAAATGGTTCGACTTATTACTGGCGACAATAGTGCTTGTATTGGTGGCAACATTGGAAGAGTTTGGGATCTAAACTATCCTTCTTTCGCACTTTCCACAACTCCTTCACAATCCATCAACCAATTCTTCACAAGAACTCTCACAAATGTTGAGTCTGGAGCATCCATATACAGTGCTACAGTTTCTGCCCCACCAAGCTTGAGGATCTTTGCGGATCCTCCTGTTCTTTCATTCAATGGAATTGGAGATATGAAATCTTTCAGACTAGTGGTTCAAGGAACGGTGAGCCAGGCCGTAGTCTCAGCTTCTCTGGTGTGGAGTGATGGTGTGCATCAAGTGAGAAGTCCTATAACAGTCTATGTTGTCAATAAAGCTTAATTTAGTTTGTGTTTATTCAAAGTTTAACGAAGAAATAAAGGCGTGGACTTTTACTAAGGGTTGTATTGTACACTATGTTAGCTAAAATTTGGTTGAATTGACATGATATTTATAATTTCAATAAATAGAATAAATGATATCACTATTTTTAATATATGGTATTACATGTAGTTATAAAAGTAATTCTTAAAATGTAACTAATTATGTTGATTTACTTTAATTATTTTATTAAATTTGAATATAGGTGACATGATTTTAAATGTAATACTGCAATGGTACGAGTCAAGTTTTAATATAATCATGATTTGAATACTTAGTATATCGTCCATAGGATTGATCTTCTTCTAGTTCACTTCATAACTATGAATATGATCACCCAATTTTATTTAGAAAACATAATCAAATGATGAGACCAAAAGTAAATCACGATAACTAAAAGTAACGATTGAGAAAAATCTACAAATCGAGGAAATATATCCTAGGAAGTTGATTTCACTAGACTAATGATTCAATTAATCAAATAAGCAAGATTAATCTAATGCACACTTATTCTATAAGTCTAGAAATCTTTAATCATAAATGAATCTCTTAAGGACAAGTAATTCACTTTCAATATATAGTCGTTGTTCTTGTTTAGCTTTTAATAATATGCAAGGCATCAAGGCCCTTCAGTAACAACGTGATCTAAATGAAGTCGTCCTAACCATTATCATGTTAGAACTACCCTTAGTCATTCAATTAATAGTCTAATCTAAATCACCTTTTTCAAGTGTGAATTTAAATGTTAATCAAGTAATTCGTCGGTCTTTTTGCTTGGATTCTTCTTCTGATCTTGACTTTGGTATTTTCAATTCTTGTCCAATCAAGTCCAATTTCACCAAAATCACTCTAGAAACTCTAGTTTTGATCCAAATGCTTGATTACTATAAAATATACAAATATAGACGTGGAAGTAATTGAAATAGCCTCCAAACTAGTGGAGACGAATTTGCTTTGGGGTCAACTTTCACGTAGCATAATTTGATTGTAATAGCTTAAGTCGTTCGATGAATCAATAATTTGAGGACAACAAATTTGTGATTAGTCTCAAATTTATCAATCTATATTTTTAACATTAATTTAAATTAAAGTCGTGACAAATTGTGATTTACAAAAATTTCTCATTCAATAATACTAAAAACAAACAGAAAATTCTAGAGTTAAAATTTATTATTTTGAAGCAATCATATATTAATATCTTACTTTTAGTACTTTTTTTTTTTTTTTTTTTTTTTTTTTTTTTGAAAAGGAAGTACTTTTTAGTTCTTTGAAAAAAGTAAAGATGGTCTTTTAATTTCATTAACGCGCATCTAGTGTAGTGGTATCATAGTACCCTCCCACGGTACTGACCGGGGTTCGATTCCCCGGATGCGCAACAATTTTTGGTTTTTTAGTTAAGTTTATTTATTATTGGGAAAATTACCTTTTTGGTCCCTGAGTTTTGAGGAATAGGTGCGTTTGGTCCCTGAGTTTTCAACCTATTTCTCAAAACTCAGGGACTAAAAAGGTCTATTTTGAAAACTCAGGGACCAAACGCACCTATCCCTCAAAACTGAGGGACCAAAAAGGTAATTTTCCCTTTATTATTTTATTAAGAGGAAAAAAAGACATAGTGAAAGTCGAAGAATATATGAGGAGATAAACGATGAATTCAAAATCCAAAACTTGATTAATTTATTAGTTATTTACAAGTTGAAGATTAAATATTATGTTGTGGAGTTTTTTTTTTTGACAATTATGTTGTGGAGTTGACCCTTAATTATATTAGTGGAATTTATATTAAAATAAATACATATCATAATCAAGATCATTAATAATCTAACAATTATGAATTAAATATGATATATATACCGCCTATATTTATCCTAAACTATTGTTCGATAATGACATCTCAATTAGAGGTGAGTAGTGAAGATCGAAAAACCGAGTCGACCGACAGAACCGATGTCGGTCGGTCGGTTTTTTAACATTATCGGTTGGGGTTGGTTTTTCTTAGAAAAACCGACCAGAAGGTCGGTCAGTGAGCCTATAGAGGCTCAAACCGAATAAAACCGATCAACTTTATATAATTAAAAAAAAAAAAAAAAACAAGAAAAAGCACGCTGGAATAGCCGTTTCCCCTACTTGGACAGTGGACACCCATGCATAGGTAATGATTACCTAGGTAATTACCTATTTAGATTTTTTTTATTTTTTATTTTTCTAAATTTCTTTCACCCTTTCATCTTCTCTAATCTTCCTTCTCTCTCACATTTTCATTTTTCTCTTCTCTTTTTTACTCTTTCTCTCTTTATCTTCCTCTCTTCTCACTCTCATACTTTTATTTTTGCCATTTCCATCGCCGCCGCTTGTCGGAATCTCGAAGCCAATGGAACCATTCGGTTTCTTCTCTTGTTTTTCCTCTATCTCTTCTTCTCTTTTTCTCATATCACTCTCTCTTTTTTATTTTTCTATTCTCGCTTGTCGGAATCGGAATCTAACGGATGGAACCCACACTTTTTCTTGCTAGAGTTCAACATCACCACAGTCCACAGCCTAACATCTTTGCTTCTTCCTTCTCTATTTTCTCTATTCTCTCTTCTTTCTAGTCGCATGCGCTCATCTCTTCCTCTTCGTTTTTTTTTAGAGTTTTCACTTTTTTCTCTCTTCAATGAACTTCAAAGCCGACCAAAACTGACCGATCTTTTGTTTGTGGTCGGTCGGTCGATTCCATGAACACCCTAAAACCGATTTCTACCGACCGACAGAGACCGATATATCAACGGTCGGCGTTGGTTTGAGTCCAAAACCGAACGCTGACCGACCGATGATCACCTCTAATCTCAATGAAATTTTTAATGCAGGCAAATATTGATTTTTGAAAATGTCATAACTTTTGAATATAAATTTTCCTTTGATCATGCTATTTTTGTAAAAATTTAAACTTCTTACTATATTTGAAAGATACATATTTGTATTATGCTACTAGGTTAAATACCTTTAAAAAATTAATTTTCTTAGAAACTGTTTAAAATTTCTTCAGTGTACAAAAGAAAATAATTTAATCTAAATATTTTAAGTTTCAAAAAATATGATCATCTTTCTTTGTATTATTGTAAACCATCCTTTCCTTTAATTTCCCTCTATCGTTTAGTGGCAAAAATAAATAGGGTTATTGCAATGGATAGTAAACTTGAGCTTGTTATTTGCAAATATAACAACAAATATATTAGCAAATCTCTTAAACCTCTAAAAAAAAAAAAAAAGTTTTCTGTTTTACCCTTACTTTAAATGGAATTTACGTGCTTCTTCTTCTTCTTCATTTTTCTTTGTTTTTCATTTTTGCATTTGACTCTACTTAATTTCTTTTTCTTCTCCAATTGCCTCTACGACTTTTCATTAATTTTTTTTTTTTTTATTTTGCGTTTGTCTCTCCTTCCACCTCTTAAAAAAAGATTCACAATAGGGAGAGAAAGAGAATGGGTCAGGGTCGATTTTCCTAGAGGTGGAATTTTTTTTTAATTCACAATAGAGAGAAAGAGAGAAAGGGGCCATGGTCGAATTTTCTAGAGGTGAATTTTTTTTTTATCCACGGTAAAGAGAGAAAGGGGTCATGGCTGATTTTTCTTCCTCTTTCTTCTTATTGTTATTCAACTCCCCAAGCAAAATCATAGTCCTTGATTATCTGACCATTTTAAAGCTGAAACAAGAACTAGGTTTTGGACCAAAATCAACATAAAACTGTGTTTGCATTTTTTTTTTAAACACATAGATACTGATAGACTCTGATTCA
Organism: Luffa acutangula; assembly: GCA_036850905.1. Lineage (NCBI taxonomy): Eukaryota > Viridiplantae > Streptophyta > Magnoliopsida > Cucurbitales > Cucurbitaceae > Luffa > Luffa acutangula. The sequence continues at coordinate 8,858,806 of CM072099.1, read as the reverse complement.
GACACTGATAAACGTTGATAGACACTCCAATAATTTGAGTCTATCATTGTCAACTCTGATAATCAGAGAGACACTGGTAGACTCAAATTATCGGAGTCTATCCGTGATAGACACTAATAGTTTCTATATTCGAAAATGAAGTGTGATATATAGAATCCTTTCTATCATATAGCTACCGGTAAAAAGGGTATTTTTGTAACTTAACATATTTTTTGCTATTTCCGTAAATAGTTTTATTTTTGCAATTTTGCAATATTTTTACCGTCTTTTGCTACCTGTGCAAATCCCCCAAAGTGTAAATATTGGTTAATGAGGTGAACAGTGATTTTGGAAACATGGTAAAGTTAAACAAATGTGATGAAAGGTAAGCCATGAAAATTTTACCGCAATAGTGTATGTGAACTTTGTGGAAACAATTACATCAAGGAAATAACGAGTCTTGTGGTAATTTTGCTAATTTACTTTTGCATATAAGGAAGGAGAATGATGAATATTGATTTGTATATTTTTTTAAGTTGAATAATATTAGAATGTTATTTATCGGGTCTTTTTCTCTATACATTTATTATTCCATTATTTGTTATTCAATCTCTAATCTATTGCTTAGAAGTGTAAAGGCTTATGTCTTATATGCTGGACTTTTCTCTATTCTCAATTGTGAGCTGTCTTTTCCTTTTTTTTTTTTCCTTTGTCGCGTTCATGAATATGTAGAGATGAGAATTCATGCTGGAATATGTAAGACTTTGTTTGATAGGTAATCCAGATTTTGTTTTATGTTTTTGGATTAATTCAGTGAATATACGTTTTTGACAGATATGTTTTTGAAAACTGTTATCAAATTTTGTGATCCAAATAGTGGAAATTCTGAAAATAACTTTTTTATGTTTTCAGTATATCCAGATTTTAAGTTTGCAATTGTTAGATGCAAAATTAAATTTAAAAAAATTAATAAATATAGTATTTCATGTTATAAATTCAATTCATTTTTGTGAAATTAAAATCTGTATAATATAATGTATTATAAATTCTATGATATTGTAAAATAATAGTTATACATAATTTATAACCTATAACATGTTTATAAATTAATTAATAATAGCAGAAGAATGGGGTTTAGCTACAGTGTTCTTTTTCTCTCTACTCTCTTCAAGAAGGCAACTCCGATTCTCTTCAGTACAACTCCGTTTTTTCTCGCAAATAAGCTCTGATTCCCTCTGATTCTCTTTGTCAAAATGACGATCCTCCGGCACTTACCACGATCATGCATCATAGAGAGAAAAAAGTTTATCCTAACCCCTGAGGGCAGATCAGGGTCATGCATTCTTCTCACGGAGATGGGCTCGTACAGATCTTTTTCAATCAAGATGCATGCAGAGATGATCGACTAGCTAAGGGTAACATTTCAGACTCTCCTAGCTTCCCCACGTACTAACCACTTTTTTCAGGAAAAAAGACTCAACGATTACTGTGTTTGGGTCGAAAAGTCTACGAATAAAAGGGGCAGCATTGCTGAGATCTTCTGTATGATGAAAGGGGAAACAAAAACTGCATTATGGTCCCAGACGGCTATGACCGAAGTGGATGGAATACTTTTTTGGCTATGCTCACTTTTAAGGAAAAAAAGGAGAGAACAGTCAATCAGATGGGTCCCCCGAGGGATCAACCCCGGGAACACGACAACAGGCAAAAAAGTCCAGATTCCTCTTCTAGCGATTCCTCTCAAAGATCGTACGCTGATGTGTTAAAAAATCCATCTGAAGTCGAATCGGGCCCCTCTGGTGGGGAAAACGACCTAAGTGGAATCAAAGGTCAATTTAACAAGACAGGGGAGACAGAGTTTAGCTTTGAATGGAATAAAGTGGTTATTCTAAGCCGTAGATGTTTCCACGACGATTGGACAAGAATATTCAAGAAGATCCGAGAGCTTAACGACAATGTATTGTCTTATAGCCCATTTCACGCCGACAAAGCAATCTTATACCTCAGATCCTCAGACCAAGCGCAGTTGTTGTGTAAAAATAGAGGATGGGTCACAATAGGGCATTTTTATGTCAAGTATGAAAAATGGGAGCCGGGAAAACATGTCGTTCCAAAGCTTATTCCAAGTTATGGGGGATGGGTCAAGTTTCGTGGTATCCCTTTGCATGCGTGGAATATGAAGACCTTCACCCAACTCGGCGACGCCTGTGGAGGTTTCATCGAAGTGTCCAAGAACACTTGGAGGAAGCTTGATCTGATTGATGTCGTTATAAAAATAAAAGAAAACTTCTGTGGTTTTATTCCGGCCGCGATATGCATCAGAGACGATAAAGGAGAAGCATATACGGTGAGAACAGTGGCACCGGAGAAGGCAAAATGGCATATCTGCAGAAACCCTAAGGTCCATGGGACGTTCATGCGCGGGGCAGCAATGGAATACGATGAGTACGACGTCAAATCTGAGCCGTTCACATTCAGAGGGGAAGCAGCCTGCACAGTGTATGAATTAAATGCGGTTGCAGATTCCTTAAATGCCAGCTGCCTCAATAATTCAAATAACGTGGTGAGGCCTTCTAAACGGTCTCTTCCAGCTGCCACGATTTCAAAGGATAAGGGGAAAAAATCTGCACAAGCTCCGAGGAGGATAGTAAGGTTGATAATATTCCAAAAAAAAGGGTATCGTTCATCTCTCCAAAATTCAAGGTTGGGATCCTTCCCTCAGAAGGTCAGCCTTCGCACGTGCCAGACAAGCCCCTACACATTCCGGAAAGATTTAAAAGGACTGCCTCATCAGCTCTTCCCAAAGAGAAAGCCCATCAGAGGCCCAATCATTATCAGGGGATTCGAATTAAGGAGCCCAAGATTTACCGTCCAAAGTTCGTTAGCTCTCCAGTTTAGGCCACAAGCATCACTAATATGCCAATAAACGAAGAGTTTACGCTCAGTGTGGACTTGGGTTATTTGTCCCCAATATCCGACCCAGCTTTCTCAAGCCCGGAGGACCCTCCTTCGTCGAATCAACACTCAAAGGATAGTTCCCCTTCAACGATTGCTCAGGACAGTTTGAAGACATTGCTTCAAGTGGACATGAACATGGATATCAATCAGAGGCCAGGCAGTGATGAGATCAATATAGGACAGGAGCAGAACGAGAAAAGAAATGACTTGATGTATAAAAAACAACTAAATGAATGGCTCCTTGAGAACAACTTCTGCCTTGTTCCTACTAAATGTTTGTCGGAAGATGTTAATGTTACTGTTAACAACCATGATGTTATGGGGCCAGATAGTGACCCATGAAAGTTTTATCCTGGAATGTAAGAGGGTTAGGCTCCCCTACAAAAAGAGCATTAATAAAAGACACTATTAACTATCTCTGTCCAGATATTGTTATTTTAACAGAAACAAAGATTTCCTCCATCTCTAAGAAGCTTATTAAATCACTATGGAGCTCAATCAGCATTAATTGGTCAGCGTTGGATTCTATTGGCAAATCTGGTGGCATTTTAATCCTTTGGGACGAATTGAATGTCTCTGCTATAGAAACTCTCAAAGGCATTTTCTCTCTCTCAATTAATTTTCGATTGGCAGATGGTTTTTGTTGGTGGCTTTCGGGTATTTATGGTCCAGCTAGTCGTCGAAACAGGAAGAATTTCTGGACTGAGCTTCATGATCTTGGAGGATTGTGCAATGATTGTTGGCTATTAGGTGGAGACTTTAATGTCTTTCGGTGGAATCATGAAACTTCCTCTCCTCGTCCGGCTAAGAAGAGTATGAGGCGCTTCAATTCTTCATTAATGATCTTTCGCTTATTGACCCGCCCCTCCTTAATGGCAATTACACCTGGTCAAACTTAAGAGAGAGTGTGATCAAGTCGCGGCTGGATAGATTCCTTTATTCCCCGAATTAGGCGCTGAAATTTCAGGATCATCACTCAAGAAGGCTTGGTCGTGTTACATCTGATCACTTTCCCATAGTCCTTGAAAATCCAGAATTCAGGTGGGGCCCATGTCCCTTCCGTTTTGATAACTACCTTCTGCATGAGAAAGATTTCACCAAGAATATTAAATTCTGGTGGGACTCAACATATCAAGAAGGCTTCCCTGGTTACTCATTTATTAGAAGATTAAAGCAGCTCGTTAGCAACATCAAGCTTTGGAAAAGGAAAAACAGAGATCTCCTCAAATCTCAGAAACAGATCATATCGGATGAAATTGTGAAGATAGACCGCTTGGAGAATTTGGGTTGTCTAACCGATCAAATGTGCCAGAAAAGAACCTCTCTTAAATCTGATCTTCATCAAGTGTCTATGCAAGAGATCAGGATGTGGAAACAAAGATGCAAGAAAACCTGGCTTAAAGAAGGAGATGAAAATACCACCTTTTTCCATAAAGTCTGTACTGCTCGTCGGCGACGATGCTTCATTTCAGAGATGATTTCCGGAAATGGGGTAAGCCTGGTTACAGATTCTCAAATGGAGTTGGAGGTGATCAATCATTTTTCTAATATTTATAAGGGCCCCACTTCTGAAGGATGGATGGTCTCAAATTTAAATTGGTGCCCTATTTCTGGGTCTGAGGCGTCATCTTTGATTCAACCTTTTTCTGAGCTAGAAGTATTTCAGAATCTAAAAGCGATGGGTCATAATAAGTCCCCTGGCCCGGATGGATTCACTGTTGAATTCTTTAGAAAGTCCTGGATCGCTATCACTCAGTTATGGAAGTGTTCCATGACTTCTATCAGAAAGGTATCATCAACTGCAATGTTAATGAAACCTACATTACTTTGATACCTAAGAAGAATAAAACTTTGCAAATTCAGGACTTTAGACCCATTAGTCTCACCACAGTTCTTTATCGCCTTATCGCTAAGACTCTGGCAGAAAGGCTTAAAAGTACTCTCCAAGGAACAATATCTGAGAATCAACTAGCATTTGTAAAGGGTCGTCAAATTACTGATGCTATTTTGGTGGCTAATGAAGCTATTGATTTCTGGAAATGTTCTCGCACGAGAGGATTCGTTATAAAGCTAGATATTGAAAAGGCTTTTGACAAGATCTGTTGGAACTTCGTTGATAAGATTCTCGCTTTCAAGGGATACCTGATTACCTGGCGTAAGTGGATCCGGGCTTGCATCACCTCAGTTTCATACTCCATATTGCTTAATGGGAAGCCAAGAGGCAAAATCAAGGCCGAAAGAGGCATTCGTCAAGGAGATCCGATCTCCCCTTTTATTTTTGTCCTAGCTATGGACTATCTTAGTCGAATTCTTCAATCGGCTGAGCAAAAGGGGCTTGTTAAGGGTTGTTCTTTCAACTCTGTCTCGGTCTCTCATCTTCTATTCGCAGATGACATTCTCTTTTTTGTTCAGGATAACGATGCTATGTTAGGCAACCTGTTCAACATCATCAAAGTATTTGAACTATCTTCGGGTCTCAGATTAAACTTTAACAAATCCTCTATAACCACTACAAGAAATTTCAGATCTGCCGACGTAGTCTTTCTCGACGCAGGAAAAACGCGTCGAGAGAAGTCATCTCTCTCGACGCCGTCTTGACGGCGTCGAGAGAGATTGTACTTCTCTCGATGCCGTAAAGACGACGTCGAGAGAGGTACAAACCGTGGCCCTTGTGTGATTTGAAATAGCATCTCTCTCGACGCCGTCTTAATGGCGTCGAGAGAAGAACAATCTCTCTCGACGCCTTCTTTACGGCGTCGAGAGAGGTACAAACCATGACCCTTGTGTGATTTATCTCTCGACGTTGTCTTAACAGCGTCGAGAGAAGTAGCATCTCTCCCGACGCCGTCTTTACGGCATCGAGAGAAGTAGCATCTCTCCCTACGCCGTTATGACGGCGTCGAGAGAGATGCTACTTCTCTCGACGCCGTTAAGATGGCGTCGAGAGAGATAAGTCTTAAATCCCTAAAACCATTTCATCTTCCTCATTCGATTGACAGCAGAAGAGCAACCCCCCCCTCGCGCCATCGTCGCTTTCCCTGCGTTGTTGTCTCCCCGCCGATTACGGTCGTCTCGCTCCGCCTCCGGTCGTTGCCCCTCCGACTCCAGCCATCTCCCTTCGCCTCCTACCGTCTCCCTCTGCATCTGGCCTTCTCCCCGCCGCCTCATCCTTCGATTTCTTGAAGGTAAAATATAAAGAAAACTTTGATTTTCTCTCCTCTATCTCTTATTTAAGTGTGTGTTTGTGCCTCCGTCTTTGACTTCGTTGATTTCGATTCTAAGTTCCGCCTCTTTAGAAGTCGTTGCCCAAATATATGTGTTAAACAAATATTTCTTTTATCATTGGTGTATTGTTTACTGGAGGCTGTGCATTTCATTCATAGTCATTCTTTACAGTTTGGCCTATTATGTGAAATTTAACGTGTACTAGTAATACATCATCTCTTTCTCTGACTCTTTCCTGGTTTCCAAATCACCCATTCACGTTGCTCTGTGATGTGTATAAGAATGTTGTGACATGGTTGCTCTGCTTAGAATGATATTATGCCTATGAAAATGAATACAAGTTTTCTTGTTTTGAAACTTTAACCTATCAGAGACTAGCAATTAGAGGCCATTGTTGAGTTTGAAGCCTAGATAATTGGGAGAAAATCAAAAGTAGTATATTTCATTAAGTGTGCCTTCCATCATTCATTTCATTAAGGAGCTTGGCAGTGGGCAGAACAAGGGAAGGACAGAGTAGAAATATGACAAATTTGTTTTCTTGAGCAACTTTGAGTTTGTTAATACCCTTTTCCAAATACCACACCTTACTGATATGATTTTGGATTTATCAGCTTTGTTCCACTTCCATCATTCATTCATTAATTCTCATCTATTAATAGCTTATAACATATTCTTAGTATTCTTATATTACTTTGATTTCTAATAATGTCCTGCTCCTTGTACTTCTTTTTTTTTTTTTTTTTTTTGTAACAAATTATTTTTGGATTTTAAGGATTGTGATGGTTGAGGAGGTTTTCATGGTAAAAAGTGGGGGATACCTAGGGGAAATTTGTTATTAAAATGTTTACAAATATGTATTTTTTAAAAAGAGTAGTTATAAATGTAATGAGCTAGACGAATAAAAGATGGAGCTATTATGGCAAGGACGACTAGTGATATGGTCCAAATATGGTTTAAGCAAAGTAATAAGAAACGTATGGCTTGCTTGAAACATATAAATCATGAAAATTGGTTGGAGGAAAAGTAGAAGTAACAGATAATATGGTTGTTCACTGTTATGTAAAATGACTATGAGTTTTTATGTCATAACCTCCTTGATGGTCAATGAGCAACTTTGAGTTTGTTTCAAAGAAGTTGGAGGAAAGGATGAGACAGTTTGCAATTTGATGAGGAGAGCATAAAAATGGATGTCAATATGTAGAGCATGTAGCCTTCCAAAGAGGGATTGAAGCCATAAATTCATTAGGTACATGAGAAACGATTTTAAGCTCATTTTCAACACTTTTAGAACCTTTTTTAAACACTTAAAAAGTTATTCTAAACAGGTTCTTAAATATCAATTGTCAAGACAAGTTTGCATTCAAGATAGATAAGTCATTTTTGTTGATAAAAACACTTTATCTATGTACTTTTTTTTTTTCATTTAAGTAGTGATTTAATCTCTAAATTTAAGTCACTAATAATTTAGTCATGGCCAATTAGGTCCCGTTTGATAAAATTTTTTTCTTCTCATGTTTGGATTCTGCTTTTTTTAGTCTTAAGAGAACACTCCCATATAAAGGAGTTTGTCAATCTCAAGTATTTTTCTTGCCCCTAATATTTTACAAACTTTTAAATGGTATCTTCACCATTTAAATTCACATTGTACATGACTACTAAGGTTTTCCTTCCAATTATCTTAATGTACTATGATTTAACCAATATGTAGAGTTGTTAATACGAGACCTGGCTTGTATGTTGATTGTTGTGGAGTTCTGTTAAATTGAAGTATGGGGGAGTTAATTGAAATATTATAGGAGTGTTATTTTTATGTTTGTAGGTGTTTTAAAAGTTTTGGGTTAGCCATATGTATGTCGTTATGCTGCCGAAATTTCTGGATAGTTGTTAATACTTATTTACATGTTTAGCATGGAACCTATTCGAAGTTTTCATTGATATGAGTCTAGATGAATAAGAATTTTTTTTTCATATTTGGTCAAATGCAACTAGATGAGCATGATTCTTTCTAAAGGAAAAACTAGGAAGGTTGTTGGGTGGTTTTGTGTTGTAGTTAAGGTATGTTGTGTGTGTTTCTCTTGTAAGAAGTTGTTCTATTCCTCTTTTTGTTTTCAAAACCACTTTGTTTACTTGAATCCTGAATTTCCATCACCAGGTGTTCGGGGAGGATCACAAGGCACTTCACATTGTCCAGAAGCACGTGAGTTCAAGTTGATTTTCTCAATGGTGTATGTTGGTGGGGCTGAGGAAGTTTTTTTTAATCTTTAGTTGTCTTTAGGTTGTTTTTTTGTTTCCGATCACATGACTTTAAGTTGATTTTATCAATGGTGTATGTTGGTGTATGTTATTTTTCTGAAGTTCATTTTTTGTCTCTCTTTCTGGATATTGATGTATAAAGCAGTTTTAGATAATGACACTAGTCGAATTATATATACACGGTTTTGTGAAACGAAACCCACACAATTTGTCTACTTCTTTCGGCTATTATTGAATTGACAATTTCTCTTTAGGGTTAAGAATAAAAAAAGAAGTTTAATGATGATAAATATAATGGGAATGGAACAAAAAAGATTATCTAATACAATTAGTAAAAAAATAAAAAATAAAAACATGTTCTGCCGACGCCATACACGTGGCGTCGGTAGAAAGGGGTTCTGCCGACGCCGTCTACATGGCGTCGGCAGAAATTGGCCAATTTGCTCCCACGCACTGTTCTCTCGACGCAGTTTTACGGCGTCGAGAAAAACTATTTCTGCCGACGGGGTTCTTCCGACTATCTTCCCGACGCATCAAACGGCGTCGGGAGAACTTATGTCGACGCCGAATGGGACTTCTGCCGACGTCGACCCGCGTCGGGAAAGGGTAAATTTTTTGTAGTGAACGGGTATCAACGTGGAGGATTCCAGAGTTGCTCAAATTGCCACCAATTGGGGATGCCCAATGGCCCAATTCCCCATTCCTTATTTAGGCTCTCCCCTGGGGGGGTAATCTGTCATCGTCTCCTTTTTGGGCTAATACGATTGATAAGATTCATAGTAAATTGGATAGTTGGCGCTATTCCTATATTTCGAAGGGAGGAAGATTAACTTTGATTAAAGCGACCTTAAGTGGCATTCCCAACCACTTGTTATCTATCTTTAAAGCTCCGCAATCGGTTTGCTTTAGTATAGATAAGATTATCAGATCTTTTCTTTGGCATGGGCAAGATCAAAGTAGTAGCATCCCTTTGGTTAATTGGGGCATGGTGGCTGCGCCTATTGAGGCTGGGGGTTTGGGCTTATTCAAGACTAGAATTACAAATAGCGCACTTCAAGTCAAATGGCTTTGGAGATTCTTTCATGAGGAGACTTCTCTGTGGAAGCGAGTCATTTCAGCAAAATATACAACCTCTCTTTTTCTGGCAACTCTTCCAACTCAGGCGCGATTCACTTCCTCCCAAGCGCCATGGACATCAATTCTCAAGCAAGCCTCTCTTTTTCTGGCAAATACAGTATGGAATCTTAAGGATGGCAGTAAAATCTCTTTTTGGCATGACTCTTGGACCGATCATGGGCCATTATATCAAGCCCTTCCTCGCCTTTTCGCGTTGTCTAGTAGGAAAAATATGACTGTCTCGGATGCTTGGGACCACACCACTTCATCGTGGAAGCTTTATCCTAGACGCCCTTTGTTTGACAGGGAGGTCTTTGTTCAGGCGGAATGTGCTTCCTCCTTCCCAACTCCTGCATTATCCGGAGGGGCGGACCACATGCTTTGGAGCCCGGACTCCAAGAGACGCTTCTTCGTTGCTTCAGCTAGGCATTTCTATTGGAATCTGTCATCGCCAGATCGGCCACAACCTCATTCCATTATTTTCTTAAATCTATGGAAGGCTCTGATTCCAAAAAAGATCAAATTCTTTATTTGGACGGTTATTTACAGAAGATTAAATACAACAGACAGGCTTCAACATATTTTCAAATCCACTGCTCTAAATCCGAGCTGTTGCCCCCTTTGCCATGCAGGCTCAGATGAGTTGGATCATATTTTTATCCATTGTGGGGTTGCTTCAGATATTTGGCTCTCTTTTCATCTAGCTACTGGTATTAATATGTCAATTCCTAGCCAGGTGAATTGGATTTGTTTAGAGTCCTTCGCAGTCAAGGCTACTTCGCAGAGGGAAATACTTATTCAGTCCATGACGGCAGCAATTTAATGGGTTATTTGGGGTGAGCGTAATAGGCGGATTTTTCAGAACACATCCCGAACCTATATCAACATTTGGGAAGATATTATTACGCTTGCATCGTTTTGGGCATCCTCCACAAAAGCTTTCTCTAATTACCAGGCTTCTTCTAACTCTTTTCTGCATGTTCCTCACATGCTCTCATTAATAAAGTATCTCTTTCCAAAAAAAAAAATTAATTAATAATAGCCAAAGCGAGCTTAGCTCAGCGATAATTGACATGTACCACAGAAACCCTGTTTTCATTGAATCCCTTCTTGGAATGAGAATAAAATATTAGGCTCTAAGTTGTTTCGAACTCCCCAAGTCCCCCGAATCCAAATCCACTCGTAAACGATTTAAACTCAATGTGTGCAAAATTCTAGTGGGGATCAAAGGATGGACACAGAAAGATTCGCCGACATAGCTAGAAGCATCTTTGCCAAGGAAAGGAAAAGGGTAGGATGGAATAATTTAAAGATATCTGGATTTTCAACCCGATGATGCTCGCAAAACAAAGTTGGAGGCTTCTTCGAAATACACAAATAGTTTACTATGTATACAGAGTTCTAAGAGGTTCCTATTTCAAATAGGACATTACCTCAATTTAAAGCTCAGCTTGGTTCTAATCCTTCACTCACATTGGGTAGTGTTGTTTGGAGAAGAGATTTATTTGTTAAGAGAAATCAATGAAAAATAGGGAATCAGATGCAAATTAGTATTAAAAAATGACCCTCGTTTCCTTTCTGATGGTAACTCCAAAATGCTCCAGCAACCTCAAGCTCAGATCAGGAAAAAAGCGAGAGTTCATGGAAAAACATGTGAAAAACTCCAATTGCATCAAAAATAAAGATGTGCGATAAGTAATAATAGAAAACTATTAAACATAAGATTCAAAGTTGGTAGGCTTTATTTTTTATGAAGTAAGTCCATTAACGTACTAGAAACTTTTAAAGTACAAAGACTAAACAGACACACAACTCTAGAAGTTCAGAGATCAAACTTATAATTCAACCTCGTTTCTTTATTTTAAATCCCAAAAAGAATAAGCTGTTATAGGGCTTCTCACTTCGTACAGACCATCATCATCACTCCACACCAAAGAAGCAGAGGCAATGACCTCACTCAGCTTCCCTTCAACAGTCAAGGTGAAGGATTTCTTATCTCCAATGCCATTGAATGACAGAACAGAAGGATTCACAGTAATGTCAAGGCTTGAAGGGGCAGAAACCTTAGCTCTATATGTGGAAGCTCCAGATCCAACATTGGTGAGAGTTCTACTGAAGGATTGGTCGAAGGTTTCTGAATAGAACCTTATTGAAAGTCCAAAAGAAGGATAATTTAGATCATAAACTTTTCCAAAGTTATCGAAACTACAAGCACTGTCATCACCACTAATAATTTGGACCTCCCTGGTGGAGTAAACTTGGCCACACAAGAATTTCACGTAGTCGCTTTCATTTGCATCGTACACCAACCCTGGATTTATTGCCTTTAGTGGGTTGACATGGCCTGCACCATATGCAAACTCTGCCTCTTTGTTGAGTTTTGCACTCATGGGAGAAGCTACAAAAGTTACTCAACAAAAATGAGTTAAAAGTATTGAAGTATATCAACATGGTTAAATTTTTCATCACGATCCATCAATTTAAGCTTTCCCCATATTGAAGTATCGATATGTCACCATTACCTGTAGTCATGAGAGCTGACTTTATGGCAGCAGGGGACCAAGTGGGGTGGAAGGTTTTGACATATGCAGCAATACCAGAGACATGTGGGCAAGACATTGACGTTCCCGAGATGATATTATAGAGAACACTCCTCGAATCTCCTGCAACTCCGGAGACCGGTGTAATTGGAGACCATGCGGCTAGAATTTCAATTCCAGGAGCAATCAAATCAGGCTGCATATATGCAATGCAAGTTCATGAAACATTGACGATCTTAACAAATTATTTGTGTAACAAAATATAGAAAGACGACTTTCTTTTTCCAATTGAAAAACCAACCAAAGTAAATTAAAAACCTTGAGAATGTCAGGGGTTATGGAATTGGGTCCCCTCGAGGAGAAGGAACCTACAACAGGAACAGTCGTATCATTCACTGAGATACTCTTTAAAATGGTTGCCGTCGCATCTCTGTCAATAGAAGATTTACTCGGAATGTTAAAGTTAATCCATCGTATTAAGCTTTTGAATTCAGTAGTGATTTAACATGAAACGTACGTTGTTGACAACATGTAGTCTCTAACGTCTTCGCCGTCTTGTTTGCTGAGGTAGGAAGCAGGCAAGGGATGGGAATTGGCATAATCCTTTGCTCCATCGTCTTGCATTATAACGCCCGCGGCGCCTTTGAAGGAATGGAATACTTTGGGAAGTTGAAACGAATCACAGAGAAGGATTTTTCCTTTCACCAAGTTGAGATCCACTGAGTTTTCCTCACAGTATCTGTTTCATAAATCAATGGCCACATGTTAAGAAAAAAAAAAAAAAAACCCTTGATTTCCTTTAATAATTTGAGTACAATGGTAAGTTTTCTTGAAGATTTTTTTTAGTTCAACAACATTTTGGGTTGGGAGAATTCGAACCTCTGACCTCTTGGTCAGGAGTATATGTCAATTACGACTGAGCTATGATCGCTTTTGCAAATTTTCTTCAAGAATCTTAAGTTGGTGAAAAATCAAATACAAATGGAAGTTATAAGTTTAGTCCATAAACTTTGATGTTTGTGTCTATTTAGTCTAGAGATTTTTTAAATTATGGTTTATAATTTTTAGTTTTTAATCCTAATTCATAATCATGTCATTAACATCATCACTTAAATGATGATGTGGTGGGTTAATTAGACTAACAAGTGAAATGTATTTTAAATCTTTTCTTTTTTTTTTTTGTCTATCCATAATTTTATCCACTTGACATAAGTTTCTTATGTCAAATGTTATAACATCAACTCGATCATCACCTAGTTAGTTCATCGATGAGATGTGTCACACACATTAACATTTATAAATAGTCGTGTTAACATATGTATTAATATCGACGTAGAAAGTCAAAGTGAGCATAACTTAGCGGTAATTGGCATATATATCCCTGATCAAGAGGTCAGATGTTCAAATCTTTCACCTCCAATGGTCGTTGAACTAAAAAAAAAAAAAAAAAATCGACGTAGAAAGTTCATGAACATAATTAACACATTGACAAAATTGATTTTGACAATTTAAAAATTAGTTCAGTTTGATTCGATTGAAAGTGATTTTGAATAATTAGTTCATTTTAAAATAGAAGTTATTTTAGATATGACAAAAAAGATTTTGACAATTTAAAAATTACTCTTAAACATTATTCTGAGTTGATGTGATTAAACATTGAATGCAACTGGCATAATTTACCTGGAGGTATCTTCAGAGAAACCTCCATCAACATTGGGTGCATCTCCACCATAAATTAGAGGATATTGTTTTTCTTGAAGATCAAATGTGTTGATTGCAGCTCCCTGCACCCATGTAAATAATTTTATATTATACACCTTAACCTTACAACATTTTTCTAATTATATACCAAAATAAAAAAAAACAAAAAGAAACACACATGTTATATTACAATTATAGTATTTCGAATATATAAAAAGCAACGGAATGCAAAATCAAAAAATTAAGTCACGAGCATAGCTCAACCGGCATAAAGTTTTACTAATGACCGCGAGGTCTGTGTAGTTTGAATCTCCTACCCTACATATTGTAAAAAACAAATAATAACAAGTCACGAGATCTCATGTGTCAACAAAAGAAATAAATGACACAAATGTAGTACAATAATGATTAAAAAAAAATTAAAACCAGTGATTTACATAATATCTATATGTATTGCAGAAAAACAATAGATAATTAATAACATGCATTATAAATCAAAGATTTATACTCTCTTTGACATATGGATTCGGTAGAAAAAGATTTTAAATTTCAAAATTTTAAAAGATGAAAATGATATAAAATTTCTATTTACGTTGGAATCAAAATGATTTGAAATCACTGAAACTAAAATCTCTTGTTTTGATGTTTACGAGAAAAAAAATTTATAACATTTTAATGTCATGTCCTTATCAATTTGCAAGAAATTATTTTAATTAATAACAAACTATTTTAATATCAAATAACAATGTTAAACACATATAACCATGAAAACATCCCATTAATTAAAATAGATCAGTTTATTGTTCAATTAAAATTTGCAAATGTTTATCATAATTGTAAAAAAAAAATTACAATTGAAGAAAACCATCAAATTGATCTCATTCTTTTTTCTTCTATATATTGTTATATATTAAAAAAGAACATAGTCCTATTTTCCATATATTTATATTATTATATATTAAAATTTAAAAACAACCTAATTGTTATTTTTCCATGTATTTATTATATTTTTTCATAAATTTATTATAAAATAAACTTTACCAACAAGTCCAACAACCTACTTGATATTTTTTCCAAAAAAATAGACTTCATTACATTTTTTCCATATTTTTTTTCTATATATTCCACTCTTTCAATTCACAATTTTTTTTTTTTTAAAAAAAATTGTTTCATTATATTTTTTTTCAAATTTTTTGGACATATTCCACTGTGCTTGGCGTAAGCAATTCACATAACTTTTGGTTTTTTTTTTTTTTTCCTTTTAAGGTTCAATTACAAGTTTAGTTCCTCAACTCTCCGATTTCAAATATTTAACAATATTATTTAATATCTAAGTGAGAAAAATTGATTTTCAAATCTTTTGAACTTTTAAAAAGTTTGAAAGGTACCTAAGAAACAAAATTAGACAATTCAAAAAGCAAATGAGGGAAACTAACTTCACCTGGTAGATATTGCCATTGCCAAGCTGCACTTGTGCCTCAAACTTTCTATCAATGGAACTTGCAGCCACAGAGAGAGACCATGGAGCCACATTTACAGTAGTGTAATATTTAGGGCCAGTGTTTCCAGCGGAATTGGATGTCAATATTCCATGTTTCATGGCGTGGAAAGATCCAATGGCAATCGCATCATCGAAGTAATAAGACTTGGGCTTCTTATTGCCAGCTGAAATGGATATGATATCGACACCATCGGCGATTGCGTCGTCGAACGCTGCAAGAATGTCGGCGTCAAGGCACCCATCGGACCAACATACCTTGTACGCAGCAATGCGCGCAGAGGGAACCCCTCCTCTCGCTGTGCCGAGCCCGAGACCATAAAGACTCGTGTGCTCGACGAGACCACCGGCCACCGTCGATGCAGTGTGCGTGCCATGGCCGTTTGAATCTCTTGGGCTATCGATGTCCCCGACGGGGAGTTTTCTGCTACCACGGTATAATCTAGCTCCGATGATTTTTCTGAAAGGATTGGAGCATTTTTAATCACTCATTGGGGTCGTTTGATAACCATTTTATTTTCTGTTTTCTGTTTTCTATTTTTGTTTTTCATTTTAAAAAAAACAGGGTTGTTTGGGCCCCGTTTGATAACGTTCTCGTTTCTTGTTTCTCGTTTCTCGTTTCTTGTTTCCCGTTTCTTGTTTCTTGTTTTTTAAGAAGTAGAAACAGAAACATGTTTGATAACCATTTCTGTTCCTTGTTTCTCTGAAAAAAGAAACAGAAACACAAAACGTGTTTGATAACCGATTCTTGTTTCTTGTTTTTTAGTTAAAATAAAATTTAGTACATATAATATAAAAATATATTAACTTTCAATGATTATTTTTTTGTTTCTCCTTCTTCTTCCTCATCACTACCACCATTGTTACCGATCACCCTCCATCGTTGATCATCGATCATCGCTACCGACCTTCGACCACTGAACGAATGCAGACAGTCAGTGGCGAATGCTGGAAAAGTCGTCGGCGCGTGGTGGCGGTTGTCGAAAATAAGAAAAAAAGGAACAAGTTTCAGTCGACAACGATAGTGGCAGCCGGTAGTCGGAGGTCGACGGTGGCATCTGGTAGTCAGAGGTCGACTATAGCAACTGGTCGACGGAGGTCGGTGGGGGTCAGTCGACGAAGGCCGATCAGCGGAGGTAGACCACGATCGGTAGTCAGAGGTCGACGGAGATCGACGGTGCCCAGTAGTCAAAGGTCAACGATAGCTGTCGTTCAACAGAGGTCAGCGGCGCTCGATAGCTAGAGGTCGACGATAGCGGCTGGTCGACGGCTCACGGTAGTCGGAGGTTGACAGTAGTCCGAGATCGACGGTGGCAGTCGGTCGACGAAGGTCGGTAGTCAGAGGTCGACGGTGGCGGTTGGTCGGTGGTGGTCGGTAGTCGAAGGTCGACAATGGCTATCAATCGACATATGTCGGTCAGTAGAGGTTGGCAATGCCCGGTAGTCAGAGGTCAACGGTGGCAGTCGTTCGACGGAGGTCGGCGGTTGCCGGTAGTCAGAGGTCGACAGTAGTGGCAGGTAGGCGACGCCTAGTAGTCTGAGGTCAACGGTAGCTTTCAGTCGGTGGAGGTTGGTCAGCGGGGTCGACGGCGGCCGATAGTTGGTGGTCGACGGTGGCGGTCGTTCGATGGAGGTTGGCGGTTGCCTGTAGTCAGAGGTCGACGGTAGTGGCAGGTCGGCGACGTCTGGTAATCTGAGGTCGACAGTAGCGGTCGACCGCGACCGGTAGTTGGAGGTCAGCAACAACCAGTAGTCGGAGGTGCACAGTGGTAGTCGGTCGAAAGAAGTCGACGACGACCGGTCGACGGTTGCCGTCGGTTGTGGCCGGTAGTGGGAGGTTGACGACGGAGGTCGGTCGACAGAGGTCGGCGATGATCGGTAGTTGGAGGTGGACGGTGGCGGGTGGTCGGTGGAGGTCGACAACAACCAGTAGTCGAAGGTTGACAGTGGTGGTCGGTCAGCGGAGTTCGACAGCAGCAGGTAATCGGAGGTCGAAAATGGTGGCCGGTCGACGGAGGTCGACGACGACCAGTAGTCGGAGGTGGATGGTGGCGCTCGGTCAGCGGAGGTCAATGACGGCCGGTCGTCGGAGGTTGACAGTTGCAGTTGGCCGCGACAGGTAGTTGGAGGTGGACATTGGCGGTTGGTCGGTAGAGGTCGATGACAGTCGGTTGTCGGAGGTCGACGGTAGCGATTGGTCGCGGGCGGTATTTGGAGGTCGACGATGACGGCCTGTCGGCGAAGGTCGGTAGTCGAAGGTTGACGGTAGCGGACAGCCGCAACTGGTAGTCGGAGGTCGACAATGGTGGTCGAGCGACGAAGGTCGGCGATGACCAATAGTAGAAGGTGGTATGTGGCGGTCGGTCGGTGGAGGTCTGCAGCGGTCGATAGTCGAAGTTCGACGGAGGCGGTCTGTCGACGAGAGCTGATAGTCGAAGGTTGACAGTGACGGCTGGTCGACGACGATCGATAGTCAAATGTCAACGATGGTGGGCGGTAGTCTGAGATCGTAGAGGTGATAATTAAAGGAAAAAATGAAAGAAATAACACAAATAATAAAAAAAAATGAAAGAGAAAGAAATAACGAAAAAAAATAAAAATAAAAAAGGAAAGAGAATGAAATAACGAAAAAATATTAAAAAAAAAAAAAAGACGAGGAAGTGGTTAAAAAAATAGAGGAAGAGAAGAGATTGGTGTAGGAGTGGGAGGGAGAGATGGATACGTGCATGAAAGATAGAGAAAAAAAAACAGAAACAGAATTTGAGAAACAACATTTTGTAGTTTCTCAAATTTGGCCTCTTTTTTAGAAACGTTTCTAGAAATTTAGAAACAAGAAACAGAGATGAATTATCAAACAAGTCTGTTTCTTAAAAAATGAGAAACGGGAACAAGAAACAGGAAACAGGAACGTTATCAAACGAGCCCTTGATAACCATTTCTATTTTTTGTTTTCTGTTTTTTAAAAACGTTTTTGAAATTATAAGCCAATTTCAAAAACAAAAAAAAAATAGTTTTCAAAAACAGATTTTTGTTTTTCAAAAACTCATTTTTCTTCTAATGCTTATTTTTTTTCCCTCTTTTACCTATCTCTCTCCAACAAATTCATTTTTTTCTCTCTCTAAAACGTTTTTCTCTCTACAAATTTCTTTCTCTCTCTAAAATTTTCTCTCTCAAATTTTTTTCCCTCTATAACTTATCTATTTCTAAAACCTCATCCATATATAATGCTTCTCTCCTTAATAAACCTATTCTAACTTTTCTTTCGAAAAAAAAAAATCGTCAAAATTTTCTCTTGCTACAACTTTTCTTTATTTTTCTAATTTATTGTTATTTCTTTAGCATATCTTTTACTCTTAACCTTACTATCTCTCTAAAATTTCTCTTTTTATTTAATTTTTCTATCTAAAATTTGTCTCTTCTACTTATTTAATTTTTCTATCTAAAATTTATCTCTTCTACTCTAACTTTTTTTCTTTTTTCTCTAACTAATATCTTTTATGGAGTCTAACTAATATTCTCACTCTAAACATTTTCTTTCACGTCTCTAAATTTTCTATGTTTAACTTTTATCTCGAAAACATATATATTTGTATCTCTAAATTTTTGTTTCAATGTCTCTACACATTTTATCTCTCTAAAACATTTTTTCTTCCGTCTAATTTATTAGAAACAGAAAACTAAAAACAGTTATCAAACATATATGATTTTTATTTTTAAAAAACAGAAAACCAAAAACTGAAATGTTATCAAACGGGACCTAAATTTTATTGTCAATACTCTTATCTATTGTAAGACACGAGTACCAATATATGATGAGACCTATTGATTTTTGGTTAAATATTTTAAAAGTTCATCTTATAACTATTTCGTTATTCGTTATTTTGTTTTTATTTTTTATTTTTTATTTTCGAAAAGCATAATACGATAAGAATTTAGTTGGTAAAAAATGTTTTTGAATTTTTCAAAAAAAAAAAATGTTTTTGAAATTATAGGTAATTTTGTTATTAAAAGTAGTTTTTAAAAAATGTGTTTCTATTTTTCAAAAACTCTATTTTTATTTGACACATCCCTCTCCCCAAAAAAAAATCTCTTAACTTTTTCCTCACAAAATTTCTCTCATAAAATTCTCTCTTTCTAAAATTCTCTCTTTCTAAAATTCTCATCCTAATTATATAACTTTTATTTCTATTTATCTCTCTAAAATTTTCATCTTTAAATAATTTTTACTTATCTCTCCTTAGATGTAACCTTCATCTCTATATATATTTTTCCTCTCTTCTAACATACCTCTCACTTTTTTTCTCTCCCTAAAAATTTTATATTTTTTCCAAACTTCTTCTCTTTAAACTTATGTTTCTCTATAGTATATTTATCTCTAATATTCTTTCCAGACTCTTCTTTCACTCTCATTTATATTTCTTTCTAATAAAATGTCTCCAAGTTTTCTCTATTTTAAAATTTTCACTCTAAACTTTCTCTCATTACAACTAATTTTCTTAATTTTTCTAATTTATCTTTATCTCTCTAATATTTTTTTAGGTTAAATTTAAAAAAAAAAAAAAAAAAACCTCTAAACTATGGGATTTGTTTAAAAAATACCATTGGACTTTAAAAAAAATTAAAAAATACCCCTAAGCTTTAAAAAATATTAAAAAATATCCTTATTGTTAAGTTTTTGATGAAAAACGTTAAAGTTTTAGTTTCATTAATACCCTTGAACTTTCAAAAAAAAAAAAAAAACCCTTATTTGGAAAATGTTTCTTTTTTTCTCTCTCTCCCTCCCCAAATTCTTCTACCCTGAAAATTAGTGAGAAACTTTACTTATTTGTCATTCATTTATAGACTAGGAGTTTTTCTTCTCTTTCAACACATCATACCAAGAGCTTGACTAGATTTTCATCTTAAAACTTAAGATGAATTTTGTTTCGTTCTTGAAATTCTACATGTGTTTAGACTTAATTTTGTTGATAATTACCTTTTCAATATTATTTCCCCAGCAACCACTACCCATTAGATCTCCCTATATTCATTTTATGAAAAAATAAATGATAACGAACATTGTCGTATAATGGTTCTAACACTTCTTTAAATATTAATAAGAACAAAATCATATTTAAAACTTTTGATTAATTAAATCTTGTTATAAACCGAACCAAACCCACAGTCTTGTAAGCATTATTTTACTTATCACTAATATACACAAACAAAGATAGAAAAAAGAAAAGAATATATATAGAGAGAGAACTCGATTTTGAACTCTGTTTTCATCTAGCGTTGAGTTGTACACAACTTTTATAAGTAAAGTTTTACATTAATTTTCATAAAGGAAGAATTTACAGGGAGATGAAGAAAAGAGATGAAGCATTTTCCATGTATTTTTTTAAAAATTTTGAAGTTCAAGGGTAGCAATGAAAGTGAAGAGACGATTTTAAAGTTTGGGGTATTTTTGAAATAAACCTCATAGTTCAAGGTTTTATATTGATCCACGTCTTGAAGAGACGACCTGCATAAAATTTATTTATTTTTTTAAAAAATCTGATTAGCGTGACTTTTTAAGTTGCCACGTCAGTAGGTTGTCATGAAAACGTGGATTTTAAAGTACAATATTTAAATAATAATTTTTATACAAACTTTATTTTACTAATAAGTTTAAAAATATATAATATTAATAAAAAAAATGTCCCATCTCTTCGTCTCTCGAAATTTTTTTTAAAATAGTAAATAAAATATAGTCATTAAACATTTTTTTTTTTTTAGAAAGAACATGATTGGTTTTCTGTTTAAAAACAGAAAACATTCACGTGAAGATATTTTGACAAGATTTTGAATTAAGATCTTCTACAAACAAACAAACACACTGTCACCAAACACATAAGAAATTGTGTCCACGGAAAATATTCTTAGTAGTACTTTTTCTATTCACATAATTTGACGTACACGTCATTAAATAATATAATTAGTTTATTTTAATAATTCTTAAATACTACTATCGTGACAATGAATGAAGGTATATGAAAAATGTTTCATACTACAATAGTACTAGAACTTTTTTTCATCTAAGTAGTCATAGTTCCTAAACATATATATGTCCATCAGTATATTAATACACAAACTTATCGTCATATTTATCCATTAGTTTAAAAAAAACGATGGATTTTTCAATAAGTTTAAGGGTTCGTTTGAAATACATTTTAATTTAAATGTTATTCAAGAATGCATTTTTTTAAAAACATTTTGTATAAAAATTGTTTAGGATTTAAACACTCATATGTTTGGTTGCATTTCCTCATATGTGTTTTTATACACACAAGTTATTGTATAACTCTTTAAAAAAGTTGGTTTCAAGTGTTTTTCTCAAAATAGTTTATTTATCAATCTCATTTTCTAATAAATCATTTTTAGTAGTTGTCAAACACTAGAAATTTTTTTTAAATGATTTTTTTTTTCAAAATTAAACACTTGAAAAGTTAAACCAAACCCATCCTAAAAATTTTATGAACTGAAATAAACTATAAGGATTTTGAACAAGTTTATTGAGATTTACCTGTTGCAAGTGAAGTTGGCAGATGATTCACAAGCACCCTTCCACTTAGGCGGAGGAGGGCCAAAACCTTTGTCACTAAAACTAGGAGACTCCGGCCAAATCCCAGTGTCCAAAACTCCAATAATTATATCACTTTCTTCTTCTTGGTTTGCACGTGGAATATCTTTGTAAAACCCATAAAATCCCATGATCTTGACGTATGAAGCTCCATCTTTTCATTCGGAAACACAGACACCACACCCTCTTTAGCTGAAACATCGTATCAAATTATGCTCTCACTTAATGTCTGTTTGGAATGACTTTCTAAGTGTTTAAAAACACTTCGAAAAGTCATTTCCAAACGAATCCTTAATTAACTTCAAGTTCAAATCTAAGAACTAAAAATCAATGTGCACCTGCAATCTTTTGAGCTTCTTCTTTGGTGAGCTTCACCGCGAATCCATTGAAACTTCTCTTGTAGGTGTAGACCACGGATTCAGGCGCAAAATTGCTAAAAAATACATACAAATTTTCAAATTAATGTTTCACCATGAGTTAGACTTTTTTAACACACAAAAAATCAATGCATGTTTTTCCATTGTGGCTAAACTTGGTTTTAATGGTGCATAATGAATATGAACCTTCCAACAACTTCTTCCAACATTGCCCTGTGATGCAAATGAACAGTGGATGAGTCCTTTGGCTTGCTTCCCATGTATACAATATATGTCTGCAAAGGTTTCACAAAATGTCATGTATCCTCAACTAGAAGTTCAAAGGTTAGAATTTTCATTCCAAATATTGTTAAACTCAAAAAAATTAAAAAAAAAATTAAAAAAAAAAGTTCATGGAAAGAACAAAATCAAACAACATTAGAAAAAAGAAAATTGTAAACATATTACAAAAGTAGACACCGAGATTTGGTTTTGTACCTTTCTACCATCATGGTCAGAATCCAAGCTAGAAACGAGCAGGGTGGAGAAGAAAATGAGGGAGAGAAACTTGATGATAAGAGAAGGCATGGTACTTCTTATCATCCTGGTAAGAGCATAGGATAGGATATAATGTGAGAACAGAAGAATGAGGGACTTTATACAAAGCAGGTAGCACTATATTCCAAATTTGGAAGTTTGAAAATTAATATTTGAAGTTAACTTTAAAAATTATTCAATAGATTAAAAATAATAATAATAAATAGACATATCACGCATGCCACTTTATTTTGTCTAACTCTTCACTTTTATGTCATTTCTTTATCAAGTACAAAAATCAACCAATATTTTTGTATTAGATTTGTTACCTCATGATTTAACTAACAATACTAATGATAGAACTAGATAAAATCACAATTCAAAACTCGTGTTACATGATGAAATCCAATGTCAGTTTGGAATGACTTTCTAAGTGTTTAAAAACACTTTTTTTGTACTTAATTTTTTTTTTAAACACTTAAGGCCTCGTTTGATAACCATTTGATTTTTTATTTTTAGTTTTTGAAAATTAAGCTTAAAAATACTACTCCTAAAATTAAGTTCCTTGTTTTTGTTATATAAATTCTTTCCATGTTTTCAAAAACCAAGTCAAGTTTTGAAAACTAAAAAAAAATAGTTTTCAAAAACTTGTTTCTATTTTTGAAATTTGGTTAGGATTTCAAATGTGCTCTCAACAAAGATGAAAATCATGATAAGAAAATTCATAGAAAACAAGCTTAATTTTCAAAAACCAAATAGTTATTAAATGGAGGCTTAAAAAGTCATTCCAAATGATTAGTAGATGACATAAAACTCTACAAAATTCTATCATCCTAGAGTCTCTTTTTTTAATTAAGAATAAGCTTTAAAATCACGTTTGATTCCATACCCTTCTTTTTTTTTTTTATGTGAAATTTAAAATCACTAAAAAGTTCAAATGGACAAATAATGAAATTTCACGGTCCTTTTTTTTTTGACAAAGAAATTTCACTGTCCTTTGGGATGACCCATTTTGTTGTATCGTAGCAATTATTGTGTTGTCCTTTTAAATAAATTAAAGGGTAAAATACTTTTTTGATCCCACATGTTTTGAGTAAGTTTCTAATAGGTTCTTACGTTTCAAAATTAAACAATCAAATCCCTACTGTTTCGGAAATATTTCTATTGAGTCCCCCTAGAGATGACGTGGCAGTTTAAAATAATAAAATATTGATTTTTAATTAAAATAATAATATAATAATAAAAAAATTATTATTATTATTAAAATATAATAATAATAAAAAATTTTATTATTATTAAAAAAAAAACTTTCTCTCCCCTCTTTCCCACCTTCCCTCTCTTCTTCTCCCTGCCGCCCCCACTTCCTCTTTCTTCTTCTCCCCACTACCGGATCTCCTCCCCGTCGCCGCCGGAGATCCTCCCACCGTCGTCGGAGCTCCTCACCGCTGCTGCGTGTGCAATGTGTTGGCCACCGTAGTCGGGCCACGGTAGGTAACAAGATTAGCCTTAGTTGTTGAAATATAAACTTGATTTTGGATAATTAGTATTTGGGCCTAGCCCAAATAATAGCCCAAATTCTAGAAATGTCTTAAGTAGAAGAAAAATCTAGAAAAATCCCATAGGAAGATCTTTATAGTGTGATGTAGAAATCTCTAGAATATTAGAGAAAATTGTGTATTCTAGAGAATCATTTGTAGCCACAAGATTATAGATGAGTGTTGGCAAAATCCTAACCACAAATTGAGGAGGTGGAAACTAGTATAAATATGAGTTGTGTCTTAAAGTTTGGTATCAAGCCAAAAAACTAGAATTGAGTAATAACACAAGTAGCCTCTTTCTCATAACCTCTTTCTCAAAAATCATCTTTCAATTTTACCCTTCAATCTCCAAAAGTTTCTTTCCAACAAAGTGGTATCAGAGCTTGAAGATCCTTGCTAAGAAGCAACGACATGGTCCCATTCCAAGTTCCAATACTCAACAAGAGCAACTATGATAATTGGAGCATCAAGATGAAGGCTCTCTTTAGTTCGCAAGACGTATGGGAGATAGTAGAGAAATGATACACCGAGTCAGAGAATGATGGTAGTCTTTCTCTCAAGCACAAAGAGATGGTTTGAGAGACTCAAGAAAGAGAGACAAGAAGGCTCTCTATCTAATCTATCAAGGATTAGATGACGATGCTTTTGAGAAGATTTCAGAAGCAAAGTCAGCGAAAGAAGCATGGGAGAAGCTTCAAACATCATACAAGGGAGTGGATCCCGTCACGAAGGTACGTCTTCAAACTTTAAGAGCTGAGTTTGAAACTTTGAATATGAAAGAAGGGGAAGCCATCTCCAACTATTTTTCTAGAGTTTTAACGGTCACCAATCAACTTAAGAGGAATGGTGAAAAGCTTGATGATGTAAAAATCATGGAGAAAATATTAAGATCGTTAGATCCAAAGTTTGAACATATTGTTGCCATAATCGAAGAAACAAAAGACTTGAATGTTATGACCATTGAGCAACTCTTGGGATCGTTACAAGCATACGAAGAAAAGAAAAAGAAGAAGGAAGGAATCGTGGACCAATTACTCAAGCTGCAAGTTGACTCAACTACTGGAGGAGTTAGTCAGAGTGATAGAGGCCAACGAGGACGAGGTCATGGTGGACATCGAGGACGAGGAAGAGGTCATGGACAAGGACAAGGACGAGGACGATGTTGGAGGCCCTATGAAGACAACAACAATTTCCAAAGAGGAGAAAACTCAACAAGAGGTCATGGGCCAGACAACTCAAGATCAAGGTACGATAAATCAAATATTAAATGCTACAATTGCCAGAAGTTTGGTCATTATGCCTCTGAATCTAGAGCTCTTAGCAACAAAAAAGTTGAAGAGAAGACAAACTTCATTGAAAAGAGTCAAGAATGTGACACCTTATTGATGGCTTGCACGGACAATGAATAGAACAAAGATAATAAATGGTATCTAGACACTGGAGCAAGCAACCATATGCGTGGAAAAATGAGCATGTTCGTGGAACTTGATGAATCAGTGAGTGGCAACGTAGCCTTCGGAGATGAATCCAAGGTGGAAGTAAAAGGAAGAGGTAACATTCTTATCCGATTGAAGAATGGTGAGCATCAATTTATTTCAAATGTTTATTACGTGCCAAGTATGAAAGTAATATCTTGAGTTTGGGCCAACTCTTAGAGAAAGGTTATGACATTCAATTAAAAGATAATAACTTTTCTATAAGAGACAATGCAAATAATTTGATTGCTAAGGTGCCAATGACAAAAAATAGAATGTTTATACTCAACATTCAAAACGACATAGAAAAATGCTTGAAGATGTGTTATAAGGATGCATCTTGGCTTTGGCATCTTCGATTTGGGCATCTCAATTTTGGAGGATTAGAATCGCTCTCCAAGAAGAACATGGTGAGAGGATTACCTTCCATCAGCCATCCTGATCAAGTGTGCGAAGGATGCCTACTTGGAAAGCAATTCAAGAAAAGCTTCCCGAAAGAGTCCAACTCAAGAGCTCAAAGGCCTTTGGAACTCATTCATACGGATGTGTGCGGTCCAATCAAGCCAAGCTCACTTGGTAAGAGTAACTATTTCCTTCTCTTTATAGATGATTTTTCAAGAAAAACATGGGTGTATTTCTTGAAGCATAAGTCGGAGGTGTTCGAGAATTTCAAAAAGTCCAAAGTCCTTGTTGAGAAAGAAAGTGGCTTAGTCATCAAGGCCATAAGATCTGATCGTGGAGGAGAGTTCACATCAAATGAATTCCAAAAATATTGTGAAGACCATGGAATTCGACGACCCTTAACAGTGCCAAGATCTCCCCTACAAAATGGAGTGGCAGAAAGAAAGAACAGAACAATTCTCAACATGGCAAGAAGTATGCTCAAAAGCAAGAAGCTACCAAAGGAGTTATGGGCAGAAGCGGTGGCATGTGCAGTCTACCTATCCAACCGATCTCCAACAAGAAGCGTACATGGAAAAACACCACAAGAAGCCTGGAGCGGAAGGAAGCCTGGGATTTCTCATCTCAGAGTCTTTAGAAGTATTGCTCATGTGCACATTCCAGATGAAAAGAGAAGTAAGCTGGATGATAAAAGTGAGAAGTACATCTTCATCGGCTATGACTCCAACACTAAAGGCTACAAACTCTACAATCCTGATACGGGGAAAACAATAATCAGTCGAGATGTAATATTCGATGAAGAAGGAGCATGAGATTGGAGACAACGTGATGAAGACTACAACTTCTTTCCATACTTCGAAGAAAATGACATGGAGCAAACAATGATGGAGCAAACAAGAGAGGGGCCTTCTACTCCAACAGCTTCACCAACAACTACAAGTTCTCAAGAAGATGAGAACTCAAGTGAAAGAATTCCACGTTTCAGAAGATTACAAGAACTTTATGAGGTAACTAAAAATCATGATAATCTTACTCTCTTTTGTCTGTTTGCCAACAGTGAGTCCACAAACTTGCAAGAAGCAGTGAAAAACAAAAATTGGAAAAACACTATGGATGAGGAGATCGGGACGATCAAGAAGAATGACACATGGGAGCTAGTCTCACTTCCAAAAGAGCATAAGGCGATCAGAGTGAAGTGGGTTTACAAAACCAAAAGGAAACCGAAAAGAAGACTTCATAAGATTGAGAAATTTGCTGGGAGTAACAAAATCAAGTTTAAGAGGGGGTGTTGAAATATAAACTTGATTTTGGATAATTAGTATTTGAGCCTAACCCAAATAATAGCCCAAATTCTAGAAATGTCTTAAGTAGAGGAAAAATCTAGAAAAATCCCATAGGAAGATCTTTATAGTGTGATGTAGAAATCTCTAGAATATTAGAGAAAATTGTGTATTCTAGAGAATCATTTGTAGCCACAAGATTATAGATGAGTGTTGGCAAAATCCTAACCACAGGAGGAGGTGGAAACTAGTATAAATATGAGTTGTGTCTTAAAGTTTGGTATCAAGCCAAAAAGCTAGAATTGAGTAATAACACAAGTAGCCTCTTTCTCA
The DNA here is from genome assembly GCA_036850905.1 of Luffa acutangula. Classification (NCBI taxonomy): domain Eukaryota; kingdom Viridiplantae; phylum Streptophyta; class Magnoliopsida; order Cucurbitales; family Cucurbitaceae; genus Luffa; species Luffa acutangula. The sequence goes on along the minus strand of CM072099.1, from coordinate 8,831,014 downwards.
TAACCTCTTACTCAAAAATCCATCTTTCAATTTTACCCTCCAATCTCCAAAAGTTTCTTTCCAACATTAACAACCTTCATATTCCCAAAATTCTTAAAAATCGGATGATTCTTCACATAATTTTGCAGATCCAGGCGCACTGTACAAATTCCTCCCTTCAATCTCCATGATTTTAGAATTTCCCATCCAATTGCCATGGATTCATTCCAATCTTCCCCACAAGCCTCCAAATCCCACTGCCACAATCGGCATTCTTTCCTTCGAAATCGCCAATGTAATTTCCCGAGCCATCCACCTCCACAACACCCTCAAACACCTCCAATTCTCCAGTCTTCGCAACCAAATTCTCACCGTCGAGGGAATTACAACCCTCATCTCCTCCGACGAGAATCACCTCCTCCGACTGGTCCTGGCCGAGAAAGTTCATGAATTGAACCAGGTGGTCGGTTCTGTCTCCAAACTCGGGAAGAGATTCTCTGTTCTGGCCCTGCAGGGGTTCGAGCATATATACACCGATGTCGTCAGTGGGAATCTCGAGGGGAAGAAGCTTGGGATTTTGACTAAGGATATATGGATAATGGAATTGTCAAGAAAATGGAAAACTACGTGAAACGGACAGCGAATTTGTACAGTGCGATCAAGGTCTCGAATGGACATAAATGGTCACCATTGAAAGAAGAAGGAGCTCCGACGGCAGTGGGAGGATCTCCGACGACAGGGAGAAGAAGAAAGAGCAGGTGGGGGCGGCGGGAAGAAGAAGAGATGGAAGGTGGGAAAGGGGAGAGAGAGAAAGTTTTTTTTAATAAAAGTAATAATTTATTATTATTATTATTGTTGTTGTAGTATTTTAATAATAATAATAATAATTTTATTTTACTATTATTATATTATTATTTTAATTAAAATCAATATTTTATTATTTTAAAAATGTCACGTCAACCTTAAAGGGACTCAGTAGAAACATTTCTGAAAAAGTAGGGACTTGATTGTCCGATTTTGAAATTTAGGTACCTATCAGAAACCCTCTTGAAACATGAGGGACCAAAAATGTATTTTAACCTAAATTAAACCTCAGCCACCCAAATTCCTTTGATGATAAAATCCAAAAACCAACGTGTTGATTCTTTGATGTTGATAAGGAAGATAAAAAAAAAAACCATATGCGTTATTGTGCGGTGGATTTTGATCTTGTTACATGACATTATCTTTTACCCAAGTATTAGTTTGTATTTTTCATTTTTCGGTAAATGATATCCATTCAAATTCGATCCTTCTCTTTATAGTTTGAAACACGAGTAATTAACCCAAAAAATTACGCCTCCGTTTGATAACCATTTAGACCCAGTTTGGTACGTGACATTATCTTTTCAAGTATTAGTTTGTATTTTTCATTTTTCGGTAAATGATATCCATTCAAATTCGATCCTTATCTTTATAATTTGAAACACGAGTAATTAACCCAAAAAATTACGCCCTCGTTTGATAACCATTTAGACCCAGTTTGGTACCTATTTAATTTTTGGTTTTTTTTGTTTTTGAAAATTAAGTTTATAAGCACTACTTCTACTAATAAGTTCATTTGTTTTGTTATCTAAGTGTCAAGTTTTGAAAACTATTGTTTTTTTTTTTAATAAGAACTTGGCTAAGAATTCACGTGTTTTCTTAACAAAGATGAAAACCATTTTAAGAAAATTGAGAGAAAACAAGTATAATTTTCAAAAACAAAAAACAAAAAAAACCAAATGGTTATGAGTCTAAGCCCCCGTTTGCTAACCATTTGGTTTTTTGTTTTTGGTTTTTGAAAATTAATCTTATAAACACTACTTCCACCTACAAATTTCTTTGTTTTCCTAATACATTCTTTCCATGTTTTAAAAAACCAAGCCAATTTTTTAAAACTAAAAAAAGTAGGGCCCGTTTGGTTGGTGATCTGAAAACAGGAATTTGAAAACAAGGGATTCGATGAAAACATAGTTGTATTTCATGTTTTCAGATATGTGTTTGGTAGCAAATTCAGAAATTGGATCTGAATTTAAATAATGGTTCAAAATGTGTTTGATAATATATTTATAAACGATAAATTATTTGTAGTTATCAACTAAATACTAAGTTGAATATAAAATATTATTAATTAATTTATAAAAATGTTATGTATGATAAGTTTATTATTATTATTATTTTACAATATCATATAATTTATAATACATTATATTATACAAATTTTAATTTCGCAAAAATAAATTGAGTTTATAACATGAAATACTATATTTATTAAAGTTTTTATCTTTTTTAAATTAATTCTGCATTTAAAATTTTGAAATTCAAAATCTGGATACAACGAAAACATAAAAAAATTGTTTTCAGAATTTCCACTATTTGGATCACAGAATCTGAAAACAGTTTTCAGAAACACGTCTGCCAAACGCATATTCACGGAATTCAGTGAATCTGAAAACATAAAACAAAATCTGGATTGTCTACCAAACAGGCCCGTAGTTTTCAAAAACTTGTTTTTGTTTTTGGAATTTGGTTAGGAATTCAAATGTGCCCTTGACAAAGATGAAAACCACGGTACGAAAATTGAGAGAAAAAAACCTAATTTTCAAAAACCAAAAACTAAAAACCAAGGGCCCGTTTGATAACCATTTCATTTTTTGGTTTTTGGTTTTTCTGTTTTTGGTTTTTGGTTTTTGGTTTCCTGTTTTTTAAAAACAAAAACCACATATGTTTGATAACTGTTTTTTGTTTTCTGTTTTTAAAAAAACAGAAAACCAACCTTGTTTGATAACTGTTTTTGGTTTTCAGTTTTTTGAAAATTAGAAAGAGGAAAAGATATTTTAGAGAGAGAAAAATGTGTAAAGACGTTGAAACAAAAATTTAGAGACACAAATATAAATGTTTTCAAGAGATTTTTTTTTTTTTTTTGAAAAGATGAGAGAAAAGTTAAACATAGAAAATTTAGAGAGATGAAAGAAAATGTTTAGAGAAAGAATATTAGTTAGACTTGAGAAAATATATTAGTTAGAGAAACAGTAGAAAACAAGTTAGAGTAAAAGCGATAAATTTTAGATTAAAAAAATTAAATAAAAAAAGAAAATTTAGAGAGATAGTAAAGTTAAGAGTAAAAGATATGCTAAAAAACTAACGATAAATTAGAAAAATAAAGAAAAGTTGTAGCGATAGAAAATTTTGGTGACTTTTTTTTTCAAAAGAAAAATTAGAACATGTTTATTGAGAAGAGAAAAGGTATTGACATATTTTTAGAAATAGACAAGTTATAGAGGAAAAAAAAAGTTTTGAGATAGATAATTTTAGAGAGAGAAAAATAAATTTTAGAGAGAGAAAAAAATAGAGAAAGAAATTTGTTGGAGAGAGAGGTAAAAGAGGAGAAAAGTAAGCATTAGAAGAAAAATGAGTTTTTGAAAAACAGAAATCTGTTTTTAAAAACTACTTTTTTTGGTTTTTGAAATTTACTTATAATTTCAAAAACGATTTTAAAAAACAGAAAACAGAAAACAGAAATGGTTATCAAACACCCCTGTTTTTTAAAAATGAAAAACAAAAATAGAAAACAGAAAACGAAATGGTTATCAAACGGGCCCCAAATGGTTATTAAACGGGGCCTTAGTTTTTTGTTTTTGGTTTTTGAAAATTATGCTTATTTTTTCCCAAGTTCCCTACCATGGTTTTCATCTTTGTCAATGGCACATTTGAATTCCTAAGCAAATTTCAAAAGCAAAGACAAGTTTTTGAAAATTACTTTTTTTAGTTTTCAAAAATTGACTTGGTTTTTGAAAATATAGAAAGAATGTATTAGAAAAACAAAGAAACTTGTAAGGTGGAAGTAGTATCTATAGGCTTCATTTTCAAAAACCAAAAACCAAAAACCAAATGGTTATCAAAAACATTCTTTCCATGTTTTCAAAAACCAAGCCAATTTTTGAAAACTAAAAAAAGTAGTTTTCAAAAACTTGTTTTTGTTTTTGGAATTTGACTAGGAATTCAAATGTGCCCTTGATGAAGATGAAAACCATGGTAGGAAAATTGAGAGAAAACAATCATACTTTTCAAAAACCAAAAACAAAAAACCAAATGGTTATCAAAGGGGGCCTAAGTTTTTTGTTTTTTGTTTTTGAAAATTAAGCTTATAAACATTACTTCCACTTATAAGTTTCATTGTTTTGTTATCTACTCTTCTTCTCATGTTAGTCAAATTTTGAAAACTAAAAAAGAAGGCTGGGTTGATAACCATTTGGGGTCATTTGATAACCATTTCATTTTTTGTATTTGTTTTTGTTTTTCATTTTTTAAAAAATAGTATTGTTTGATAACTATTTCTATTTTTTTAAAATGTTTTGAAATTGAAATCATAAGCAAATTTTTTTTAAAAATCAAAATCAAAATAAATAAATAAATAATTTTTGTTTTTCAAAAACTCGTCTTTCTTTTAATGTTCATAATTCATATTTTTCCTCTATTACACTCCTCTCTCCAACAAATTCTTCTTTTTCTAATTTTTTTTTCTCTAAATTTCTCTCTCTACAAAATTTCTCTCTTTAAAATTTTGACCTCAATATAATTTTTATTTTTCTCTCTCTCTCTAAAAAAATCATCCATACCTTTTTTTTTCCTCTAAAAAATGTGTATCTTTATTTCACTTTCATTTCTATTTTTCTTCTAACCTCTCCGATTGTTCTCTCTATCTCACTAATATGTTAGCATGATAAGTTGATCTAGCTATATATATATATAAAAGAATAAATTTTGTTTTCTATTGATTTATTAAATTTTGTTTCCTGCATCTTTTTATAATTGTAGAGCTAGAAAGTTAGAAACTTTGCAAATTCTTTAACTCATTTAAAATTATATAATAAATTGTTATTAAAGATAAGTAGTTAATTTTTTAGACAATGAAAAACAAAACTTTTCATATTCAAGCCTATTAAATTTCAAAACTTGTGAAGTTAACGGTGCATTTGATTTTTCATTCATTAAAAGCTAAAGTTATAAAACTATACTTTTTGATAACTAAAATTTTAATAAAATTTTGGGTAATTTTTACTATTATTAGAAAAATTGCAAGTTACTAAATTCCATAATATATTTGATAAGATTGATTACTTGGTTTAATAGAAACAATGAACTTATTTAAGTATTATTTTTCTATGCAAATAAGTTATCTATTTGTGAATTTGACACCAACTTTATATACTATGAAAGTTTTTTTTTTAAATAAAAATATTATGTGCATGATATAATTTAAAATCTAAATAAATACTAAATAAATACTTCTCACAACATTTACGAAGAAATATTTATCAAGACTTTATAAATACCAACTTGGCTAAAGAATGTTAAATGAATGAAAAAAAAACTAAATTCATAGAATTTAAAATTGCCATCTTTTTCATTAGTTTTTTAGTGGCTTTTTTTCTGAGACCTTTAGTGGCTTATTTAAAAATGTTGAATTCATACGAGTTATTATTGTTAATTAAATAATGAGAGAAACTAATTTAATATTAAAAGAAAATATTTCATATTTCATCTTTGTCATTTAAAATATATATAATTAAAATTAGTAATTATATAAATTAAAATTTTTTTCATATTTTAGCTTTTTAAATGTTATTTTATGAGTTAAATTAAATTTAATAGATAAATTTTATAATTATTAGTGACATGCTTGGTAAATTTTAGATTTGACCAAAGAGTAAAATAGACCAAAAATGATTCTCCTCCTTAACAACTTTTCAAGATGGTATGAAAAGATAAAATAAAATTATTATTATTATTACTACTACTACATATATACTTCTAAAACAAATGATCTTTTATTTTAGTTTTTTTTTTTACTTGTTTAATATAGATATATGATTTTAATTAGATAAAAAAAAAGAGGAAAAAAAGATATATGATTTTAATTAGATAAAAAGAATTATGTTGGAAATAAAATTTTAAAAAATGGTGATACATAACCAACAAAAACAATATGAAAATTATTTATAAAATAATATAAATCATCTATAAGAAGTAAGATATGATACCTTTTATTCATACGATTATCTGAAAAGAGATTCGCCTTTGATTGGTGTTTCTCGTATGAGATCAAACCATTTTTCAAGATACAATGACATCCAATTTCAAAAAAACACTACTTTGGAATTCCTACAACTTGGCACTACACACCAATATGCAATGCAATCTTCTAAAACTATCTATCTAAAACTATAAGAAGGAACTAATAGATGAAGAAAAAAAAAAGATGAAGAAAAGAATCAAAATGAGAAAGCTAAATCGTTGTAGAAAAAAAGTAGAAGAGATGTCTTTATATATTGTATGAGAGGAATATGTTACAAAAACTCTTGAGTTTCAAAACCTTTCAAATCTCATTATTAATTTTAATTAAATGTAAAATTAAATTTTTTAGAATTAATTAGGTAAGTTAAGTTATTCATATTCCTCTTCTCAAAAAAAAATAAAAAAAATAAAAAAAAAAAAAAACGTTGTTGATATTCCTAGATTTTTCAAATTCTTTTCCATTAAAGTTATTAAAAATTAAAAATGTTTTTAACGTAATGTTAAGTTGACTTTTTTATTCTTATTTAGAGTTTTAAGTATTTTATAAATAAATTATTTATTATTTTCAAGAAGTCTAATGGTTTTTCATGATTCAATTCACTCACCCTAATCATTATTCATAGACCATTATTGATTCATCATTTTAAAAGAAAAATTTAAATGAATTAAAAAATGAAAAGGGCAAAATAGGAAGAGTTAAAAAATGAAAAGGGCAAAATAGGAAGAAAAAGTTTCTCCACTATAGCCACTTTTATATATAGTATAGATATAGATATAGATAGATAGATTATCAGACATAAAGAACTTTATATTTGTTTTAAAAAAAGCAACTTTATTTCTTCTTGAAAAAAGGATACTATTATTAAGCCGTATGTGAGAAACATACAAATGAGGAATTACAAAAAGGTCTTCCAATTAAAAGAAGTGGAAAACGGTTCATAGCTGAAAAAGAGATCCGAAGATGAAGACCAGAAAGCGACAAGAGCAATAATATCCTCCCAAAGTTACTCAAGGATCCTTGTCCTTGAAGATGTGGTTGTTTCTTTTGATCCAAATGGACCACATAGAAGCAACAAAAATATTCTAAAAAAGAATCTCTCTATGGGACTTTGGCTAGCCTGAATCTGATAAAGTCTTGAAGAGATTAGACCTATGACTTCAAACAGCTTGTTCCAAAAAAGGCTATAGCTAGCGACATCACAATGAAGAAAAATATGGTCCAAAGTTTCCAAGTGATTTTAGGACACATGTTTGGACACAGAGCTGAGAATTTGAATTTCCTTTGGAGCATATCAGCAGTATTGAGCTTTCTATGGAGAACAATCCAAAGGAAAAATTTACACTTCCTTGGAAAGCTGGCTTTCCACAGATTTTTAAGAACACACATTCTGAAACTTGATCTAACGAGCCATTCGAGCTATTTGATTTGCAAAGCCTTGTTGGTGTCTTTTGTCTAAAAAAATCGAGCCCACCAGACATCTTTGGAGCCGTAACTATATCCCAGCGAGGCATAGTTTATTTTAAAAAATGTAACACATTTTATAAACATTTTTCCAACATAACCACAATCCATCCACGATCACCAACTTTCTCTCATTCTCAATGGTTTAATGTTATCCTTGTATGATCCATTAATCAAAAACATGGAAACATTATTAGTTCAATGCAAAAAAATTGTTGTCAATTTTTTTTTCTACTGCACATTATTTAAGTTAAACAATAGAAATGAATCATATTGGCTGGCTTATTCACATCAACTAAAAATCTTGAAGGTCCCATTTGATAACCATTTAGTTTTTAAAATTAGACTTGTTTTCTTCCAATTTTCTTACCATGGTTTTCATCTTTGTTGAAGACACAATTGAATTCATATCCAAATTCTAAAAAAAAAAAGTTTTTGAAAAATACTTTTTTAGTTTTAAAAAATTGGCTTAGTTTTTCAAAACATGCATGAGAAGTAGATAAAAAAACAAAGAAATTTATAGGTGGGAATAGTTTTTATAAACTTAATTTTCAAAAACCAAAAACTAAATGGGTTGTCAAAACCGGGTCTAAGAATTCAAGAAATTTTCAATCCACATCTCCTCAATGATTGTTGCAAATAAATTTAGGGATTAGAAACTTTTGAAGTAACCAAGGTAAATATATATTAGTAAGTTCAAACGACAAGGAAAATAAAAGATTAAAAAGAAACTTTTGACGTTTGTAATTTCTCGATTGAGGCACATTTAATAAATAGGTTAAATTATTAAAAATACCCCTGGACTATGGAGTTAGTTTCAATTATATCCCTAAAGTTTCAAAAGTTTCAATTTAACTCTTAGAGTTTCAAGTTTGTTTTAAAAATATCCTTCAAAGTGGATAAAAGTGGATAAATCTTACCAGAATCAATATCGACCCCACAAATATTCGACAATTAAAATTTCTAGCTGTAAAATGAAAATTATTTGCATGAGTAAAGAATTGTAGTATTTGAGAAAAACCAATTCCACAGTTTTCAATGAATGAGTAATCAACTCGTGTTATGCACGTGAAAATTATAGTTTAATTTAAAATATAAATAAATGTAAACGTAAAAAGAAAAAAAAATATATTGTTTAATTTAATAATTACAATAAATTGTTTTCAACATCTTGTTAATATTTATATATATAAATTAGAAATTAATTTTATGTTTAAAAAAAAAAATTAATTGAAATTTAGATTAAAACAAAGAAGATGGTGGTAAGGTGGGGGAGGGAAAAGAAAGAGAGAGTGATAGATGAGACAATAGTTCTTTCTTATCAAAGGAGGGCTTTGACCAACAATTAAAACAAAAAAATGTTATCCTTCAAACTCAAAATTTCACTCTTTTTTATTAGCTCTCATCACATATGACTTCCAATCCGCTCAAGTGATTATGATAAAATCTTTTCAAATTAGAAATTTTGAAAATTTAAAACAATTGATTTGAATTTTAGTTTTCAAATTTAATTTCAAAACTTGGTTTGATCTAATTGAAAATTAAACTCAATTATCTTTTTAGTTTTGAAAAATCAAAACAATTATCTAAATTTAGATTTCACAATTTTTTTATTTAATTCTAACCAAAAATCTAAAATCAATTATTATGTTATTTATCAATTAAAAACCAATTAATCAACTTTTAAAAATCCTAATATGTAGAAATTGAAAAATCAAATTTGAGACTTTTTATGTCGAACTAATCCCATTGTTTTTTTCTTTAAAAAAATTAATATAAATTTTGATTGAATATACTTTATCTTAGTTTTTCATAACCTAAAAATTGAGGATCTTTAAATAATTAAATATAAATTTTCATTAAATATACTTTGTCTTATCTTCGGCTTTTCATAACCTAAAAATTAGAGATGTTTAAATAATTAAATATAAAGTTTGATTGAATATACTCTATCTTATCTTCAATTTTTCATAACTTAAAAATCAAAGATTTTTAAATAATTAAATATTAAATAGTTAAATATGATTATCAAACAATTTTTAAAAGTTAAAAAATGAAATTTTTTTTAATGAATACGTTATCTTCAATTTTTCATAACCTAGAAATCAAAGATCCTTAAATAATTAAATATCAAATACTTAAATATATATTTCGATTGAATATCAAACCAATTTTTAAAAGTTACAAAAGGGAAATTTTTTGATAAATACATGTGTGAAGGATTTACTTTATCTTCAATTTTTCATAACCTAAAAATCAAATATCTTTAAATAATTAAATATTAAATAATTAAATTAAATAAGAATAACAAATGAGAAATTTGAAGATTAAAAATGGGCAAAAAAGGAAATCAAAAGTTTTTCCCTTTAAGCCCCTTTTATATAGGGGAGTAATCAAGTACCAAAATTTATAGTTTAATTTAAAATATAAATATATATAAACATTAATAAAATAGTAAAACGAAAAACATATATTGTGCTGGCATAAAGTTGTACTCATAACTATGAGGTCTGTGATTCAAATCTCCCCACCCCATATTGTAAAAAAAAACGTATATTGTTTAATTTAATAATTACAATAAATAAATTAGAAAGTAATTTTATGTTATACAAAAAAATTTAATTGAAATTTAGATTAAAACAAAGAAGATGGTGATAAATCTTTTCAAATCAGACATTTTGAAAATTTTAAAAAAATTATTTGAAGTTTAGTTTTTCATAACTTGATTTGATCTAACCGATAATTAAACTCAATTATCTTTTTAGTTTTGAAAATTCAAACAAATGATCTAAATTTAGATTTCACAAAATTTAATTTAATTTTTTTTATTTAATTCTAACCAAAAATATAAAATCAATTATCATGTTATTTATCAATTAAAAACTAATTAATCAACTTTTAAAAATCCTAATTTTTAGAAATTGAAAAATCAAATTTGAGACTTCTTATGTCGAACTAATCCCATCTTTTTTTCTTAAAAAAAATCAACTTTGAAAAATAATATCAAACAATGAGATAGTATAGATAAAAAAGAATGATAAAAATATTTCCGAAATCAATTAGATCTGTTATAGGTAATTTTGGACCACCACAGCGTACGAGGAGCTGACAGGACAACCGAGAGGAGATAGGACCATGAAAGGGACCCAGAGGGAGACCATACCGACAGGCCGGGCCAACGTGGCCCGACCCGTACGGTCGGCCTCGGCCTTGGGCCGAGGCCGACCACTCGGCCCGTTTGCGCGGGCCGAGTCCGTTTGCCTCCGCTCGGCCCCTACCGCTTCCAGCTACCTCGGTCCAGCCTGCTTCGTCCCCGAACGCCTCCAAACCCTAGGAGTCCGAGCAGGTATTTATACCCCTCTTCGTCATCGAAGAAGGGGGCCGAAAACTCTATTCTTGACTTCTTTCTCTATTTTCTAGCGGCTCAGTTTCCTGACTTAGGCATCGGAGGCGGTGTGGCCTACACCACACCGGTGTCCAGCGATTCTTGCTGGTCTTGCAGGTCACGTCTTCCCGAGCTTCTACAAATTCATTGTTGGTGTCACGTGAAGGGCAGGTGGATTGCTTGGCCAACTTTTGGCATCAACAAGATCAATTATAATATTGTATTAATTTAAAGCACGATATCTCTACCCGCAAATCGTCAACCCGCGAATCTGATCCCAAAAATAGTAAAAAGAAAAAAAATTATATTGTTTAATTTAATAATTACAATAAATAAATTAGAAATTAATTTTATGTTATACAAAAAAAATAATTGAAATTTAAATTAAAGCAAAGAAGATGGTGGTAACGTGGGGGAGGGGGAGAGAATAGTTCTTTTTTATTAAAAAAAAAAAAAAATAGAGCTTTGACCAACAATATTATTTAAAAAAAAAAAATCTATCCTCAAAACTCAAAATTTCATTTTTTTTTTATTAGCTTTCATCACATATGATTTCCAATCCCCTGGTTTAGGTCACGGGGTCGGGTGAATCAAAGTGATTGTGATAAATCTTTATCAAATCAAACATTTTGTAAATTTAAAACAATTGATTTGAATTTTAGTTTTTTAAATTTAATTTCATAACTTGATTTGATGTAACTGAAAATTAAACTCAATTATTTTTTTAGTTTTGAAAAATCAAAATAAATGATCTAAATTTAGATATCACAAAATTTAATTTAAAATTTTAGATATCACAAAATTTAATTAAAAATTTTTTATTTAATTTGAACCAAAAATCTAAAATCAATTATGATGTTATTTATCAATTAAAAACCAATTAATCAACTTTTAAAAATCCTAATTTTTAGAAATTGAAAAATCAAATTTGAGACTTCTTATGTTGAACTAATCCTATCTATAATCTATAATCTATAATTCGTGAAAAACATTTTTAGACTAAAATACCCCTTTAAATTTAAGATAATTATTTTAGTTAAAATATAATTACTTTAATTAAAAAAATAGAAGATACAAAAATTAAAAAGTGGTAATCCATAAAAAATTAAAAAACGAATATGAAATTTTGAAAAAAATCTTTTCCTTTAAAAAAAAATAAGAAAAAAACAAACGTATTGATTCTAATAATATCCTATAATAAATGATTAAGAAAATTTAAAAAAAAATCCATAATCCCTACAAAATTTAAAAAAAACCAATATGAAATTTTGGAAAAAAAATCTTTTCCTATAAAAAAATAATAAGAAAAAAACAAACGTATTGATTCTAATAATTATCTATAATAAATGATTAAGAAAATTAAAAAAAAAAAATCATAATCCCTACAAAATTTAAAAAACCAATATGAAATTTTGAAAAAAAAAATATTTTCTTATAAAAAATAATAAGAAAAAAAAACGTATTGATTCTAATAATTATCTATAATAAATGATTAAGAAAATTAAAAAAAAAAATCCATAAGCCCTACAAAAATTACTTTGTGGTAATGGAACCATCTCCCAAGTTTGATTTTTATGAAGAGGATTCATCCCCTCATTCATAGCTTTAACCCATTTAGATGACTCTTTAGAGTTCATGGCTTCTTCAAAAGTTCTTGGCTCATCTTCTTCTATTTGATCTACTGAATTGAAGGCATAAGCTGCAAAATCAACTTGAACAAACCTCGAGGGAGGTCTCACCGTTCTTCTATGTCTATCTCTAGTGAGAGAATAGTTAGTCAAGTCTTCCTCTTGATTTTCAACAGCTTCTTCTTCAATTTCAGCTACTGTTTCTTGACTTTCTAGTTGTGGAGAGTCACTTTCAGTGGGTTGTGCATTAATTTCAGAAGCAGTCTTCTTTAGAAGCTCCACATTAGTGCTAGAGTTTTCCTTTCCTTTAGTAGTTTTAGTTTCAAATTCTGTCTCTTTTGAATTCATATAGAATTTCGATTCTCTAAAAACAACATCTCTAGAGACAATAGCTCGGTTTGTATTGAAGTCCCAAAGCTTATATCCCTTCGTTCCTAGCCTTCAGGATATCCTAGGAACATGCATTTAATAGCTCTTGGCAGCACCCTTTCCTCTGGTGTTTTTAGATCTATTGAGGTGCAAGGACACCTATTAATAGTATAACTTTAGTCCATAAATTTTCAACAATTTTTGCCTCTGACATCATACATCGAACTCTTTCCATAATAGTTCTATCCATGCGGTTCAGTCACCCCATTTTGTTGAGGTGTATATATGTAACAGTCTTATGTCTAGTTATACCATTCTCCTTACAGAAAGTATTAAACTGATTTCCCAAAAATTCTAGGCCATTGTCAGTTCTCAAGTATTTTATCTTTCTGTCAGTTTGATTCTCAATTCTAATCTTCCATTCTTTAAACTTATCAAAAGTTTGATCTTTGGATTTGAGAATAAAAGTCCAAACTTTTCCAGAAAAGTCATCAATTGGAGATAGAAAATAACTTGATCCTCCCCAAGATGGAGTCTTATTTGACCCTCATAGATCAACATGAATGTAGTTCAAAATTGTTGTTGTAGTGTGTTCTCCTTTGGAAAATTTCATCCTCTTTGCCTTTCCATAAACACAATAATGTTCATAGAAATTTAGCCTTTTAGTTCCATGTGTTTTAATCAGCCCATGTTTCATTAATTCTTGTAAACCTTTCTCACTAATATGAGATAGTCTTTGATGCCAAAGTTCAATATCTCCTGACTTTTCAGCTTGTGCAACTTCAGCATGATTAGGAAATGTAACATTCTTTAGGACAAAAAGTCCATTATGTTTTTCCCAGAGAACACAAGTCTATTAGACTTCTAGATTTCAAAAATGTCATTCTTCCCATGATATGTGCATCCTTGATCATCTAACATTCCCAAAGAAATTAAATTTCTTCTCAACTTAGGAACATGTCTTACTTCTTTTAGTAAAACTTATTTGTTGTTTTGAAGTTTCAACACCACTGAGCCTATTCCCACAATTTCATAACCATGGTTATCTCCCATGAAAACTGAACCTCCTTCCCAAGATTTGTAATTCACAAATCATTGCTTTGAAGAAGTCATGTGATAGGTACACCCTGAGTCCAAGACCCAGCTTCCTTTTCCACATTGGTTTCAATGGCCTTTTCCTCAGTGGCAGCAAGTACTTCAAAGTACTCATAACCTTCTTCACCAACAGAAGCTTCTCCTTTGCCATGTTCCTTTCTCTTGTGAAAATCTTTTCTTCTTTCAGGACAATTTCTTTTAAAATGCTCTTCCTTGTGGCAAATAAAGCATTTTAAAACCGTCTTCCCTTTTTTATTCTTTTGTTTTCGATTGAAACCCTTTCTCTTAAAAAAGTTTTTACCTTTGATGAACAAAGATTCATTGCTTTCACTCCCCTTAGATTCTGTTTTCAGTTCCAACTACTTGCATATCAAGGCTGAAATTACTGTATCAACAGTAACGGAATCTCTCCCATATTTCATAGCGATCTTCACATCTTTGTAGCTTTCAGTCAATGAATTTATCAAGATTGCAGCTTCACTTTCATTGCTTAGTTTCTCTCCAGATTGATTGAATTCATTTGTCACCTTCTTGAAATCATCAAGATTATCATCCAAAGACTTGGATGAACTCATTTTGAGAGTGAATAGCCTTTCCCTTACATAGATTTTGCATGGAAGGTCCTTTCTTTCATAAAGATTTTTCAGCTCCCCAAATTCCAAAAGCAGTAGTTTCATCTTCAACTTGCCTTAGAACATTGTCTGAGATGTTCAAAACTAGAGCACTGTAGCCGGTTTCTTCAATTGTTTTCTTTTCTGCATCTGTGAGAGTGGTAGGAAATGTTTTTGGATCACTCAAGACAAGGAGAGCCTTTTGTGACATCAAAACTGCTTGGATTTTCTTTGACCATAGCCTGAAGCTTCCTTGCCCATTGAATTTTTCAACTTCATACCTTGCTACAGCCATTTGAGACTTCTTGGTTGAATCTTGATGAGTTCTTGATGATGCTTGATTGGTTCTTGATCTTGAATTTGGCTCTGATACCAGTTTGAAAAGTGGGTAATAGCTATCCCACACTCAACCAATCAAAATAAAACAAGAACTTATTTGTTGTATGGACCTAAAACAGTCACGTAGCCTTGTATTTTGTTTTGTAAATTTCTATCAGCAATCACATCTAAGTTTCCTTCTTCTGTCTTTTGTTTCCAGACATGCAAAAGAGGAATGAAGGTATTTGGAGAAAAAAGAAACCAGAAAATGAAGAAGAAACTCTCAGGCAAAACAAATAAATTGTTTCAAGTGATGAAATGAGCAAAAAGATCAAATAGGAGTACACAGAAAGATTATAGTGGTTCAACATGGTGCCTACATCCACTCTTCAAACAGGTAGCTGATCCTTTTATTTCTTCTTCTCAAAACACATTACAAAACTCTCTTACAAGGTTTTTCTCTTTCAAATTTCACTCACACTTAGTATTAATACAAATCTCTTACTTATAGATGATGATAGTATTTGTTTTAACTGAAATCTGTTAGTAAAGGAAAACTGAATTCATCTTCTCTGTTGTTTTTTAACTGCCCAACTGATTCTTTGGTATTTTGAGTGTTTAGGTGGAATTTGGTCACAGCTTTACAATACCTATATGGAAGGTTGATTGTATTGTTTAAAGATTACGTGATAGATTGAGTTCAAGCTATTACGTAACATAAACTAAATTTACAAAAGTAACAATAGAAAACTATTAAATATAAGATTCAAAGTTCGTAGGTTTATTAAAGTTTTTTTAAGAAGTAAGACCATACAAACGTACTGGAGACTTTTTAAAGTATAAAGACTCAACAGACACAACTCTAAAAGTTCAGAGATCAAACTTATATAATTCAACCTCGTTTCTTTATTTCAACACCGAAAAGACACAAACCCTAATTAACTAAGATTTAAGGATAAAATAAGCTGTTATAGGGCTTCTCACTTCGTGCATACCATCATCATCACTCCACACCAAAGAAGCAGAGGCAATGACCTCACTCTGCAGCTTCCCTTTAACAGTCAAGGTGAAGGATTTCTTATCTCCAATGCCATTGAATGACAGAACAGAAGGATTCACAGTAATGTCAAGGCTTGAAGGGGCAGAAACCTTAGCTCTATATGTGGAAGCTCCAGATCCAACATTGGTGAGAGTTCTACTGAAGGATTGGTTGATGGGTTTTGAATAGGACGTTATTGAAAGTCCAAAAGAAGGATAATTTAGATCATAAACACTTCCAATGTTATCGGAACTACAAGCACTGTCATCACCACTAATACTTCGGACCTTGCTGGTGGAGTAACCTTGGCCACACAAGAATTTCACGTAGTCGCTTTCATTTGCATCGTACACCAACCCTGGATTTATTGCCTTTAGTGGGTTGACATGGCCTAAACCATATGCAAACTCTGCCTCTTTGTTGAGTTTTGCACTCATGGGAGAAGCTGCAAAAGTTAAATCAACAAAAGTGAGTTAAAAGTATTTGAAGTATTGATATGGTTAAATTTTTCGTGACCCATTGACTTAAGTTTTCATATTCATTATTGGTGATTTAACAGATCGATCTGTGTTTGAATTCCTACAATGTCATTTCCTTTTCGATTAATATTGATTTTCACCTTCTACAAATTTCTAAGCCAATGAGGGGAAGCATTAAAATATTCATATAATTAAATATGTCATAACTCATCAGTTTAAGATTAGGTTCATCGGTGATTTAACGAATAACTGAAGATTTAGTGGCAAATTTGATTTCATAAAATAGGTCATACGTGTTAGCGTTGTTAAGAATATGTGAATAAGAGGTTAATATGTTGTAACCAATTGGTTTTTTATTTTTTGGGTTTAGTAGTAGTTTAATATGATATATATTAAAGTAGAAGGTCTTGTTAAGAATATGAATAAGAGGTTAATATGTTGTAACCTATTGGTTTTTTTTTTTTTTTTTTTTTTTGGATTTAGTAGTAGTTTAATATGATATATTAAAGTAGAAGGTCTTGTATGTTCAAACTCTTACCATGTCATTTTAATATTGACTATCAATTAGTAGGCCTTGTGATAATTTCCAAGCTCATAAAATAGAAGGTATTAAGAATATGCATCAAAGATTAATTATACATTACGTTACAAAAATGTCACCATTACCTGTAGTCATGAGAGCTGACTTTATGACGGCAGGGGACCAAGTTGGATGGAAGGTTTTGACATATGCAGCAATACCAGAGACATGTGGGCAAGACATTGACGTTCCCGAGATTATATTATAGAGAACACTCCTCGGATCTCCTGCAACTCCGGAGACCGGTGCAATTGGAGACCATGCGGCTAGAATTTCAACTCCAGGAGCAGTCAAATCAGGCTGCATATATGCAATGCAAGTTCATGAAACATGACGATCTTAACAAATTATTTGTGTAACAAAATAGAAAGACGACCTTCTTTTTCCAATTGAAAAACCAACAAAGTTAAATTAAACCTTGAGAATGTCAGGGGTTATGGAATTGGGTCCTCTCGCGGAGAAGGAACCTACGACAGGAGCAATCGTATCATTCACTGAGATACTTTTTAAAATGGTTGCCGTCGCATCTCTGTCAATAAAAGATTTATCCGGAATGTTAAAGTTAATCCATCAGATTAAGCTTTTGAGTTCCGTAGTGATTTAAAACGAAACATACGTTGTTGACAACATGTAGTCTCTAACATGTTTGCCGTCTTGTTTGCTGAGGTAGGAAGCAGGCAAGGGATAGGACCTGGCATAATCCTTTGCTCCATCGTCTTGCATTACAACGCCGGCGGCGCCTTTGAAGGAAGGGAATACTTTGGGAAGTTGAAACGAATCACAGAGAAGGATTTTTCCTTTCACCAAGTTGAGATCCACTGAGTTTTCACGACAGTATCTGTTTCATAAATCAATGCCCACATGTTTAAAAATAATAATATATATATATATATATATATATATAAAATGGGACAATTTTTATTAATATTATAATTTTTAAAACTTATTATTAAAATATAGTTAGTTTGGAACTTATTATTTAAATATTGCAGTTTTAAATTTTCGGTCAAAGGTCGTCTTGAAACACGTGTCCACAATCAACTGACATAGAATAAATTTAAAAAAACAAAAAACAAAATTCTAAGAGGTCATCTCAAGACGACCTCTACACTTTTATTCAAAAAATCTACTTCTGGCATGGTGGTGAATGTGAAATCTTCCTTCCTCCCCTTCCCAGGTTCGAAACCCAACAGTTGTAGTCTTTTCGTTTTCTTTCTTTT
The DNA here is from genome assembly GCA_036850905.1 of Luffa acutangula. Classification (NCBI taxonomy): domain Eukaryota; kingdom Viridiplantae; phylum Streptophyta; class Magnoliopsida; order Cucurbitales; family Cucurbitaceae; genus Luffa; species Luffa acutangula. Next base: position 8,812,750 of record CM072099.1, on the reverse strand, counting down.
CTTTTTCTTTTTCGTTTTTTTTCTAGTTTTTTATTTTTAAAAATATTAGTAGTTTTTTATTTTCTTTTTTCTTGTTTCACTTTTTTTTTTAAATTTGCAGTTTTTTTTTTTTTTTTTTTGAAAAATGAAATTTGAAGTTTGAAATATACTTAATAAAAATTAAAAAAAAAATTATACCATTTTCTTTATATTTTTATTTTGAATTATAAAATTATTATAACCAACTTTTAAATTTAGCTAATTGAGATAAAAGAAAAATAAAAATGAGAAATATGACAAATAAATCAAATTGTTGTTATTTTTATACCAATAACAATGGTTTCAATGAAGAGTGAAAAAAGAAAATGTGTATTTTATATATTAAATTAATTTATTGGTATAAAGATAACAACAATTTGATTTATTTGTCATATTTCTCATTTTTATTTTTCTTTTATTTCAATTATCTAAATTAAAAAGTTGGTTATAATAATTTTATAATCCAAAATAAAAATATAAAGAAAATGGTATAAAAATGTTGAAGTGTATTTCAAACTTCAAATTTCAAAGAAAAGTGAAACAAGAAAAAAGAAAATAAAAAAGTGCTCATATTTTTTAAACACAAAAAACTAGAAAGCAAAAAAAAAAAACGAGAAAAGAAAGAAAACGAAAAAAAAAAAGAAAACAAAAAGAATGCAGTCGCTGAGATTCGAACATGGGAAGGGGAGGATGGAAGGACCCACGTTCACCACCTTGCCATAAGTAAATTTTTTGAATAAAAGTGCAGAGGTCGAGAATTTTGTTTTTTTTTTTTAATTTATTCTATGTCAGCTGATGGTGGACACGTGTTTCAAGGTCGTCTCTTCAAGAGACGACCTTTGACCGAAAATTTAAAATTGCAATATTTAAATAATAAGTTTCAAACTAAATATATTTTAATAATAAGTTTTAAAAATTATAATATTAATAAAAATTGTCCTATAAAATGCCCCTGAACTATGGGGTTTGTTTCAAAAATACTCCTGAACTTTAAAAAGTTTCAAAAATATCCCTGAACTTTAAAAAATGTTTCAAAAATATCTTTGTCTGGGAGGAAAATCATTAAAAACTTCAGTTTCATTAATACTCTTTTAACTTTCAAAAGATTTTAAAAAATAACATTATTAGAAAATGCTTCTTTTTTTTTTTTTCCTTATCCCAGCGTAAATTCTTATTCCATAAGAATTAATGAGAAACTTTACCTATTTTTCATGTATTCATACACTAGGAGCTTTTATTCTCTTTCAACACATCATCTCAAGAGCTTGATTAGATTTTCGACAATGGTATTTTCAAAACATTTTTAACAGTTCCCATCCAAAAATTAACTGCAAGGGTATTTTTGAAACTTTTAAAGTTCAGGGGCATTTTTTAAACAAACCTCATAGTTCAAAGTTTTATATATATATATATATAATTTAGCCTAAATCATAATAATAATAATAATAGTTTTTTTTTTAAATTACGTTTTTGAATTTTTAGTTTTTATTCATAATTAGCTTGTCATTAACATCCTCACTTAAATGATGATATGTGGTTGGTTAATAGTGTTTTTTTTTAAGTACATCAACATTTGAGGGTGTGAGGGATTCGAACCTCTAACCTCATGGTCGAGGGTACATGTCAATTATCGCCGAGCTAAGCTCGCTTTGACTAGGTTAATAGTGTGTTAACATAGTATACCATAACATGTGTATTGGTTTTTTTTGTTCTCTTTTAAGGTTAAATTATAAATTTAATACATACACTTAATTATGGTATCCATGCATATAGTTTTTACATATACATTTTTATTTATGATATAAGTTTGGGAATGATTTTAGAAATAGCGATTTTAGGAATTTTGTTTGTTTACCAGAGATTTATATTAAAAATTGTTATCATACTACAATCTTTTTAATTGATTGGTTCTCTACCCTTTTAAAAGCGTTTTTCATTCGATTGAAAGTGATTTTGAATAATGAGTTCATTTTAAAATAGAAGTTATTTTAGATATGACAAAAGTGATTTTGACCGAGGTGATTAAACATTACCTGGAGGTATATTGAGAGAAACCTCCATCAACATTGGGTGCATCTCCACCATAAATCAGAGGATATTGTTTTTCTTGAAGATCAAATGTGTTGATTGCAGCTCCCTGCACTCATGTAAATAATTTTATATTATACACCTTAACTTTTTTTTTTTTTTTTTTGAAATATATTATACACCTTAACCTTACAACATTTTTCTAATTATGTACCAAAATTTTGTTTTTTTAAAAAAAAACATGTTATATTACAATTATAGTCTTTCGAATATATAAAAGCAAGGGAATGCAAAATCAAAATTAAGTCACGAGATCTCATGTGTCAACAAAAGGAATAAATGACACAAATGTAGTACAATAATGATTAAAAAAAAAAAATTAAAACCAGCGATTTGCATAATATCCATATATGTATTGCAGAAAAATAATGGATAATAACATGCATTATAAATCAACTCTCTTTGACATATGGATTCGGTAGAAAAAGATTTTAAATTTCTGAATTTTGAAAGATGAAAATGATTTTAAATTTTTATTTGCGTTAGAATCAAAATAATTTGAAATTACTGTTGACATCCTTATTAATTTGCAAGAAATTATTTCAATTAATAACAAAATATTTTAATATCAAACAACAATGTGAAACACATATAACCATGAAAATATCTAATTAATTAAAACAAATTAGCTTATTTAAGTAAAATTATATCTTAATTCAAATGAAGAAAAAAAAATTGAACTTGGCTTCCGAACAAAACCATCAAACTCTCATTCTTTTTTCTTTCTATATATTGTTATATATTAAAAAAGAACATAGTCCTATTTTCCATATATTTATATATTAAAATTTAAAAGTAACCTAATTGTTATTTTTCCATGTATTTATTATATTTTTTTTTTCCATATTTTCTTCTATATATTCCCCTCCTTCGTATGCAATTCACAATTATTTTTTTTAAAAAAAAATTGTTTCATTATATTTTTTCCAATTTTCATTTCTACATATTTCAATCCTTCGTAAGCAATTCACATAATTTTTTTGTTTCGTTTATTTTTTTCTTTTAAGGTTCAATTACAAGTTTAGTCCCTCAACCTTCAGATTCTAAATATTCAACAATATTATTTAGGCTAAATTATAAAAAATACTCCTGAACTATGGGGCTTGTTTAAAAAATGTCCCTAAACTTTAAAATGTTTCAAAAATGCCCCTAAACTTTAAAATGTTTCAAAAATACTTTTGAACTTTGAAAAATGTTTCAAAAATACTTTTGTCGTTAATTTTGGAGGGAAACCGTTAAAGTTTCAGATTCAAAAATACCCTTGAATTTTCAAAAAAAAAAAAATTAAAATACCCTTATTAAAACAATGTTTTTTTTTTTCCTTCTCCCACCGTAAATTAACTCTTCTTCCATGAAAATTAGTGAGAAACTTTACTTATTTGTCATGCATTCATAATCCAGGAGCTTTTTTTCTCTTTCAACACATCCAAAGAACTTGGCTAGATTTTCGTATCGAAACTTCAAGATGACTTTTGTTTTGTTCTTGAAATTCTACATGTGTTTGACTTTATTTGTTGGTAGCCTTTCAATATTATTTCATCACCAACTATTACCCCATTAGCTTTCTCTATATTCATTTTATGAAAAATAAATGAAACTATTGTTGTATACGGGTTCCAACAATTCTTAAATATTAATAATAACAAAATCATATATAAAATTTTTGATTAATTAATCTTATAAATTGGACCAAACTCACGGTCTTATAAACACTTATTCTTCTTATCACTAACATACACAAACAGAGAAAGAAAAAAGAAATAATATATATATATCTACACACGTTGTTTTCTCACACTTATCTTGTTTACGCTTTTTAAAAGAGAAAACTCGATTTTAAAGTGTTTTTATTTGGTATATTGTGTTGCACACAACCTTTATAAGCAAAGTTTTGCATTAATTTTCATGGAGAAAGACTTTACGGTGAGAGGAGGAAAAAAGAAGTATTTTTCAATAAGGGTATTTTTTATTTATTTATTTATTTTTTTTTTAAAGTTCAAGGGTATTTTTGAAACTAAAAATTAAATTTAACGGTTTCCATCTAAAATTAAAAGTAAGGGTATTTTTGAAACATTTTTTAAAGTTCACGGGTATTTTTTAAACTTTTCAAAGTTCAGAGGCATTTTTGAAACAAACTCTATAGTTCAGGAGTATTTTTTATAATTTAACCTATTATTTAATGTCAAGTGAGCAAAATTGATTTGGCAAGCTTTTGAACTTTAAAAAGTTTGAAAGGTACTTAAGAAACAAAATGAGACAATTCAAAAAGCAAATGAAAAGGAAGGAAACTAACATGACCTGGTAGATATTGGCATTGCCAAGCTGCACTTGTGCCTTAAACTTTCTATCAATGGAACTTGCAGCCACAGAAAGAGACCATGGAGCCACATTTGCAGTAGTGTAATATTTAGGGCCAGTGTTTCCAGCGGAATTGGATGTCAATATTCCATGTTTCATGGCGTGGAAAGATCCAATGGCAATCGCATCATCGAAGTAGTAAGACTTTGGCTTCTTATTGCCAGCTGAAATGGATATGATATCGACACCGTCGGCGATTGCGTCGTCGAACGCTGCAAGAATGTCGGCGTCAAGGCACCCATCGGACCAACATACCTTGTACGCAGCAATGCGCGCAGAGGGAACCCCTCCTCTCGCTGTGCCGAGCCCGAGACCGTAAAGACTCGTGTGCTCGACGAGACCACCGGCCACCGTCGATGCAGTGTGCGTGCCATGGCCGTTTGAATCTCTTGGGCTATCGATGTCCCCGACGGGGAGTTTTCTGCTACCACGGTATAATCTAGCTCCGATGATTTTTCTGATAGGATTGGAGCATTTTTAATCACTCATTGGGGATAAAGTGAGGTAAAAGGAGTGGAGTGGACTTGAGAACAATATTTTTACCTTCAAATCTTATTTTGATTACTAAACTTTATTGTCAATATACTCTTATCTATTGTTAGACACGTGTACCAATATACGAGGACACATATAGGTTTTTGTTCAATATTTTAAAAGTTCATCTTATAACTATTTTGTTATTTGTTTTTATTTTTTTATTTTTGGTTTCGAAAAGCATAATACAAATTAGAATTCAGTTTGTCAAAAGTGTTTTTGAAATTATGGGTAATTTTGTTTTTAAAAGTAGTTTTTAAAAATATATTTCTATTTTTTGTTTGACACGTCCCTCTCACAAAAAAAAAAAAAAAAAGCCAAACTATTTGCAAAAATGGCAAAATACCATAGTTAGAGGTCAAAATATACTATAGAAAGGGTTTCTATCAGTGATAGAAACGTATCATTGATAGCACCGATAGATTTATATCACTAATATAAATCTTCTATCACGAATAGAAAACTATCATTTTTGTTTCTAAAATCTATGTCATTGATTTTGTTTTTAACTTTTTATAGATACTGAAGCAAAACAATATGAAAATTGAACCGAAAGAAAAGAAAAACACAAAGCGAAAAGGTATGTACAAATTATCACGTAATCAAATACACTATTAGTTTCTATCAAATACGCTGTGGATTTCTATCAACGATAAATTTCTATCAGTGATATACTCCTATCACTGTGATTCTATCAGCGATAAACTTCTATCACTAAACAGCTATAGATTTCTATCTCTGATGATAGATTTCTATTAGTGATAGATTCTATTAGGGTTTGACATCTATCACGGATAGAAATCAAAATAGGGACCAAACGAAAATTAAAAAAAAAAAAAAAAAAAAAAAAAAAAAAAAAAAAAAAACTATTTAAAAAATTTGCTATATTTGTAATTTTTTATAAAACTTGTTATATTTGCAATTAACCATTAGATTTTAGCCACCCATTACAATTTTCCTTTATATTTCTCTTTTATAAACATGTCTTTAAGTTTTTTCTATCTAAAATTTTTCTCTAAATTTTCACTCACTACAACTTTTTTTAATTTTTCTCATTTATCTTTATCTCTCTAGTATTTTTTTTTTTGGGAAAAATTCATTTTTAACCCTAAACTTTAGGGGTTGTATCAATTTTAACCCTGAACTTTCAATTTCATCAAATTGAATCCTAAATTTAACAAGTTGTATCAATTAACCTGAACTTTCAATTTCATCAAATTGAACCTCAAACTTACCAAATCGTATCGATTTTAACCCTAAACTTGCAAAAGTGTTACAATGTATACCTTTGGTTAACTTTTTTTTTAACCACTGTACGTAATTGATTATTTCTTTTTTTTTTTCTTAATTCACATTGCATCTGAATTGGTTTCTTATAAATAAAATATTGAAGAAACTTTAAGATTACGAAAGCAAAGAAATTTTGGAGGTTTTTATCTTCTAAGAACTTTGTGGGATTTTTTTCCTTCTTTTAATGTTTTTTTTTCTTGCTAATTAGAAGAATGTACAAATCTAGGAAACAAAAATAAAGAAATTTCTTTTATTTCTCATATTTGCTAGATTTTTTTGGTTGCCAATAACTCTAACTTTTTTTTTAATAATAATGAGAAAAATTGTCTGAGATATTTGATTTCTTAAAGAGTTTTTCCAACAAATTTCTTACAAAACACTAACTCAGGTGCAATGTGAATTTAAAAAAATAAAAGGAAATTGTCAATTACATATTTTAATAGCAATTCAAATGAAAAGTTGACAAAAGGTCTACATTGCAACATTTATGCAAGTTGGAGGTTCAAATTGATACAATTTATTAAGTTTGGGGTTTAATTTGCTAAAATTGAAAGTTTATGGTTAAAATTGCTACAACTTGCAAAGTTCAGGGGTCAAGATTGATTTTTTTCCCTATTTTTTTACTCTCAACTCTATTCCATCTCTCCAAAATTTCTCATTTTCACTTTTTTGTCTAATATTTTTCTCTTTCTCTCCAACTTTTTTTTTTTTTCTCTTTCTATAATTAATATTCTTTTTTAAGAAATCTAACTAATATTTTATATCTAACATATCTCTTTCTTTTCTTTCATCTTTGTAAATCTAATATATTTTAACTTCTTTCAAATAGATTTATTTTCATACTTCACCTATTTTCTCTCTAACATATCTCTTCATCTCTCTAACTTTTTGAAAAATAGGAAACAACAAATAATTATAAGACGTGTTTGGTTTCTATTTTCTAAAAACATAAAACAAAAAACAATTATCAGACCTACATGTATATGGTTATTTATAAAAACAATAAACACAGAAAATGGTCATCCTTGTTTACTCCCATCAATAATCCACAAATTTTTATTTTTATTTTCATTTTATTTTATTTTACCTTGTTTCGCGTGAGAAGATATTTTGATAGGATTTTGAATTAATATCTTCGATGACATTAAAAAAATCTTACAAACAAACACATGTCACCAAAACATAGAAACGTTTGTCTAGGAATTCCATACTACAGTAGTACAAGAAATTTTCCCATGTACTCTTTCTGCTCATAATTTGACGCGTCATTCAAAAATGATATTAATTTTTTTTTATAAAAAAATGAAATCAATTTATTTCATAGGACCACATAATTCTTAAGTGCTACTTTTTTCTTTTTGAGAAAAATCTTAAATGCTACTATTGTGGCAAATAACGAATGGAGGTAATATGAAAAATGTTTCATACTACGATAGTACTTGAATTTTTTTCATCTGAGTATACATATCCACATCAGTATATTAATACACAAACTTATCGTCATATTTATCCATTAGTTAAAGAACAAAAATGATCAATTTTTCGATGAGTCGAACTAAAATAAACTAGGAAGGATTTTGAACAAGTTTATTGAGATTTACCTGTTGCAAGTGAAGTTGGCAGATGATTCACAAGCACCCTTCCAGTTGGGCGGAGGAGGGCCAAAACCTCTGTCACTAAAACTAGGAGACTCCGGCCAAATCCCAGTGTCCAAAACTCCAACAATTATATCACTTTCTTCTTGGTTTGCACGTGGAATGTCTCCTGTAAATCCCATAAAATCCCATGATCTTGACGTATGAAGCTCCTTCTTTCCATTCGGAAACACAGACACCACACCTTCCTTAGCTGAAACATCGTATCAAATTATGCTCTCACTCAGTGTCTCGGTTTGGAACGGATTTTTAAATGTTTAAAAACACTTTTTTAAACACTTATTAGAAAGTCACTTTGAACCAGCCCTTAGTTAACTTCAAGTTCAAACTGAAGAACTAAAAATCAACGTGTACCAGCAATCTTTTGAGCTTCTTCTTTGGTGAGCTTCACCGCGAATCCATTGAAACTTCTCTTGTAGGTGTACACCACGGATTCAGGAGCAAAATTGCTAAAAATACATACAAATTTTCAAATTAATGTTTCACTATGAGTTTGAGTACTTTTTTAACACACAAAAAATCAATACATGTTTTTCCATTGTGGCTAAAACTTGGTTTTAATGGTGCCATAATGAATATGAACCTTCCAACGACTTCTTCCAGCATTGCCCTGTGATGCAAATGAACGGTGGATGAGTCCTTTGGCTTGCTTCCCATGTACACAATATATGTCTGCAAAGGTTTTATAGAACGTCATGTACCTCAACTAGAAGTTCAGAGGTTAGAATTTTCATTCCAAATATTGTTAAACTCAAAAAAAATTAAAATAAAAAGTTTCATGGAAAGAACAAAATCAAATAACATTTGAAAAAAGAAAACTTTAAACATATTACAAAAGTAGACACATCGAGATTTGATTTTGTACCTTTCTGCCATCATGGTTAGAATCCAAGCTACAAGCGAGCAAACTGGAGAAGAAAATGAGGGAGAGAAACTTGATGATAAGAGAAGGCATTGTGCTTCTTATCATCTTGGCAAGAGCATAGGATGGGATGTAATTTGAGAACAGAAGAATGAGGGTCTTTTATACAAAGTAGGTAGCACTAAATTCCAAATTTGGAAGTTTAAAAATTAATATTTGAAGTTAACTTTAAATATTATTCAAGAGATGAAAAATAATATTTTCTCAAAAATAAAGGGGTTAAAAATAATAATAATAAATAGGCCTGGTTTGATAACGCATGCCACTTTATTTTGTCTAACGTACTCTTCACTTTTTTATGTCATTTCTTTATCAAGTCGTACAAAAATCAATCAATATTTTTGTATTAGGCTTCTCACCTCATGATTTAACTAACTAACAATACTAACGATAGAACTAGATAAAATCACAATTGAAAACTCATGTTACACGATTAAACTCAGTGTCTGTTTGGAATAACTTTTTAACGGTTTAAAAACATTTTTTTGTACTTAAAATTTTTTTAAACACTTAGACTCCGTTTGATAACCATTTGGTTTTTTGTTTTTAGTTTTTGAAAATTAAGCTTAAAAATACTACTTCCAAAATTAACTTTCTTGTTTTTGTTATATACCTTGTTTCTATGTTTTCAAAAACCAAGTCAAGTTTTGAAAACTAAAAAAAAATAGTTTTCAAAAACTTGTTTTTGTTTTTGAAATTTGATTAGGATTTCAAATGTATGCTTTCAACCAAGATGAAAACTATGATAAGAAAATTCATAGAAAACAAACTTAATTTTCAAAAACTAAATAGTTATCAAAGAGGACTTTAAAAGTCATTCTAAATGGTAAATTCTATCATGAGAGAGTCTCTTTTTTAAATTTAAAATAAGCTTTAAAATCAAGTTTGATTCCATACTCTTTTTTTTTTTTTTTTTATGTGAAATTTAAAATCATTAAAAAGTTCAAATGGAGAAATAATGAAATTTCACTGTCCTTTGGGATGACCCATTTTGTTGTATCGTAGCAATTATTGTGTTGTTCTTTTAAATAAATTAAACCTCAGCCACCCAAATTCCTTTGATGATAAAATACAGAGACCAACGTGCTGATTCTTTGATGTTGATAAGGAAGATCAAAAAAACCATATGCGTTATTGTGCGGTGGATTTTGATCTTCTTACGTAACATTATCTTTACCCAAGTATTAGTTTGTATTGTTCATTTTTCGGTAAATGATATCCATTCAAATTCAATCCTTATCTTTATAATTTGAAACATGAGTAATTAATCCAAAATTACGGTTGTGTTTGATAACCATTTAGACCCAGTTTGGTACCTATATGATTTTTTATTTTTTGTTTTTGAAAATTAAGTTTTTAAGCATTACTTCTACTAGTAAGTTCATTTAATTTGTTTTGTTATCTAAATGTCAAGTTTTGAAAACTATTGTTTTTTTTTTTTTTTTTTAATAAGAACTTGGCTAAGAATTCAGATGAAAACCATTTTAAGAAATTTGAGAGAAAACAAATATAATTTTCAAAAACAAAAAACCAAAAACCAAATGGTTATGAGTCTAAGCCCCCGTTTGATAACCATTTGGTTTTTTGTTTTTTATTTTTAAAAATTATGCTTGTTTTTCCCCAATTTTCCTACCATGGTTTTCATCTTTGTCAATGACACATTTGAATTCCTAGCCAAATTTCAAAAAAAAAAAAAAAAACAAGTTCGAAAACTACTTTTTTTAGTTTTCAAAAATTGACTTGGTTTTTGAAAACATGAAAAGAATGTATTAGGAAAACAAAGAAACTTGTAAGGTGGAAGTAGTATCTATAAGCTTAACCAAAAACCAATGGGTTAGGCCCCGTTTGATAACCATTTCAGTTTTTTGTTTTTGGTTTTTGGTTTTTGGTTTTCTGTTTTTAAAAAACAAAAACCATATATGTTTGATAACTGTTTTTTGTTTTCTGTATTTAAAAAACAGAAAACCAACTTGTTTGATAACTGTTTTTGGTTTTCAGTTTCTAAAAATTAGAAAGATGAAAAGATGTTTTAGAGAGAGAAAAATGTGTAGAGACGTTGAAACAAATAATTTAGAGACACAAATATAAATGTTTTCAAGATAAGTTTTTTTTTTTTTTTTTGAAAGACGAGAAAAGTTAAACATAGAAAATTTAGAGTGATGAAAGAAAATATTTAGAGAAAGAATATTAGTTATTAGACTCGAGAAAAGATATTAGTTAGAGGAAAAATAGGAAACGAGTAAGAGTAAAAACGATAAATTTTATATTAAAAAATTAAATAAAAAAAAATTAGAGAGATAATAAGGTTAAGAGTAAAAGATATGCTAAAGAAATAACGATAAATTAGAAAAATAAAGAAAAGTTGTAGCGATAGAAAATTTTGGTGACTTTTTTTTTCAAAAGAAAAATTAATTAGAACATGTTAATTAAGGAGAGAAAAATTATTGATAAGTTTTTAGAAATAGACAAGATATAAAGAAAAAAAAATTGAGAGAGAAAATTTTAGAGAGAGAAAAATAAATTTTACAGAGTAAAAAACGTTTTAGAGAAAGAAAAAAAAATAGATAAATGAATTTGTTGGAGAAAGATAGGTAAAAGAGAAGAAAAATAAGCATTAGAAGAAAAACGAGTTTTTGAAAAACAGAAATCTATTTTTAAAAATTACTTTTTTTGGTTTTTGAAATTTACTTATAATTTCAAAAACGTTTTTTAAAAACAGAAAACGAAAAACAGAAATGGTTATCAAACACCCCTGTTTTTTAAAAAATGAAAAACAAAAACAGAAAACAGAAAACGAAATGGTGATCAAACGGCCCCTAAATAAACGGGGGTTAAGTTTTTTTGTTTTTGGTTTTTGAAAATTAAGCTTATAAACATTACTTCCACTTATAAGTTTCGTTGTTTTGTTATCTACTCTTTTTCTCATGTTAGTCAAATTTTGAAAACTAAAAAAAGTAGGCTCCTTGATAACTATTTGAGGTCGTTTGATAACCATTTCATTTTCTGTATTTTATTTTTGTTTTTCATTTTTTAAAAAACAATATTGTTTGATAATTATTTCTATTTTTTTATTTTTTAAAAATGTTTTGAAATTGAAATCATAAGCAAATTTCAATAAATAAATAAATAAATAACAAATTTTTGTTTTTCAAAAACTCATCTCTCTTTTAATGTTCATAATTCATATTTTTCCTCTATTACACACCTCTCCAACAAATAATTCTTCCTTTTTATAATTTTTTTTCTCTCTAAATTTCTCTCTACAAAATTTCTCAATGATCTCAATATAATTTTTATTTCTCTCTTTCTAAAAAATTCATCCCTACCTTTTTTTTCTCTAAAAAAATGTGTATCTTTATTTAACTTTCATTTCTATTTTTCTTCTAACCTCTCCAATTGTTGTCATCTCACTAATATGTTAGCATGATAAGTTGATCTAGCTATTATTGTTATTATTACCAGACATGTTGATGCCAAAATTTGGCCAAGGGACTCACCTGACCTCCACGTGCCACCAACGGTAAATTTGTAGATGAAGGGGAAGACGTGGCCTGCAAGACAGTAAACCTGCGCACCGGTGTGGTGCTCGCCACACTGGCTCCGATGCTTAAGTCAGCAAGCAGAACGGTAGGGAGTGGAAAAGTAAGAGCAAGAGGAGAGAGAGTAGAGAATGTAAAATAGCGTTTAGGGATAGAGTCTCCGCCCCTTCTTCAGTGGTGAAGAGGGGTATAAATACCTGTTCATCCTCCTAGCGTTTTTAGGGTTTCGGAGGCATTTTCGGTCAAAGCAGGCAACCCCGGGGCAGATGGAAGCAACGGGGACCTAACGGCACCAGACGGGCTCGGCCCGCGCGAGCGGGCCGAGCACGGGGTCGGGCCAAAAACCCGACCCCTTCGGTCTTGGCCCGTCCCACTTACCGGTTTTGCTCCTTGGTCCATCTCTCAGCCCGATTTCTCCTCGGTTGCCCTCGTCAGCTCCTTTGTATATCGGGGTGGTCCAAAATTGCCTATAACAAGACATAAACAACTTTATTTTTGTTAAAAAAAAAAACAACTTTATTTTTGTTTAAAAAAACAACATTATTTTGTTTTTAAAAAAAACTTTATTTTATTTTTTTATTTTTTTTTATTTTTTTTTGAAATAGAATACTATTGTGAGAAACATACAAATGAGGAATTACAAAAAGGTCTTCCAATTAAAAGAAATGGAAGACGGTTCATAGCTGAAAAAGAGATCATAAGATGAAGAGCAGTAATAAAGCCTGAATTTGATAAGGTCTTGAAGAGATTAGACCTCTGGCTTCAAACAACTTGTTCCAAAAAAGGCTAGCTAGCGACATCACAATGAAGAAAAATATGGTCCAAAGTTTCCAAGTGATTTTTACATAGAGGACACCTGTTTGGACATAGAGCTGAGGATTTGAATTTTCTTTGGAGCATATCGACAATATTGAGCTTTTTATGGAGAATAGTCCAAAGGAAAATTTTATACTTCCTTGGAAAGTTGGCTTTCCACAGATTTTTAAGAACACACACCTTCTCAAACTTGATGTAACGAGCTATTCGAACTATCTGAATAAAGATACACATTTTTTAGGGAAAAAAAAGATAATACTGTTAAAATTAATCTAGACATAATTCAAGGTACATGAATCACATTTAGTTACACGTACATGAATAGTTGAGATTCAAAGAATAGTTGAATACATGAATTACAAGATACATGATGAATGTTCATGTATTGGTGAAAGGTCACATGTATTTCCATTTATTGTTGATGTCTTTTGATGTAGTTTCCTACTAGTATATATATGTGTAGGATTTGTCATTTGTAAGCAAGCAAGCCAAAGCAAATAAGAAACAAAAGTTATATTCAAGTTCTAGTTTCTCCCATCTTCTTCTCTTATCTCTTGAGTTGTATTGTGAGGGCCTACTTCGTTTCCAACAAATACACATTTAGAGGACCCGTATCAAGCCAATTGTCAAACCATAAATGAATCTTTTTGCCATCATAGAGGTCCAATCTAGAGTGCATCTTGAACGTATCTTTGAACTTAACAAATAGCAAACCAAGGGGCTCGAGAACTTGTGAATCTCGAGACACAAAGGACTCCACCAAGCTTAGGGGTTTTGTATTTAGCCTCAATAAATCTCTTCCACAATTGGTCTGTCTTCTTGAAAAAATCTCCACAGCCATTTGATTTGCAAAGCCTTGTTGGTGTCTTTTGTCTCAAAAAGCCGAGCCCACCAGACATCTTTGAAGCCGTAATTATATGGGAAATTGTGATAAATGACTACAAAAAAAAAAAAGCATTCTTGATTTTTGGCTACGGAAGTTTGGATTTTGCAAGCATGGCTACCGACATTTTAGGGAACTGTTTACTGGATTATTTTGGACGTTTTTACCCCTTGTATTTACGGTTATTTACAGACGCCATTTACGTCATTTTCGAGGACAGAGATGTGTTTTGGATGGTCAACGAATTTCAAAACGGTACATACAGAGGGTGTTGTGTAGTCGTTGACATCCCGAGTGTCAATACTGGTATACACCCCGTGGGGACAGTTTCAAAGGGAGTAAACTAAATCCCTAAAATCTCGGGATTTTAGTATCTGTTTGTTGCAAATATAAGGGGAGGGAAACGAAACCGTTACCTATTTCAATTTTTTTGGTACAGTCGTCGCGTAGGGGGAGAAATGACCGAGCATGCAAGAGATGGTTGTCGACGCGGCGGATGAAGGTCGTTGGCACGGCAGAGATGGTTCGTCGGCGTGGTATGAGAGGTAGATAGTGATATTCACTCTGTTTGGCGGTGGGAAATGGTGTGGAATGGAGGGTTCGGGGGTGTGGAATACTCTCAAATGGTGTGGAATGCTCTCAAGGGTTTCTACTTTTGGAGGAAAAAGATGGACGGGTGGGCTGCTGCATGAAGGCTATTCTGGTGGTGAGGGTGGACGGTGACATGACGTTTTTACCCCTTGTATTTATGGTTATTTACAGACGTCGTTTACGTCATTTCCGAGGACAAAGATGTGTTTTGGATGGTGAACGAATTTCAAAACGGTACATACAGGGGGTGTTGTGTAGTCGTTGACATCCCGAGTGTCAATACTGGTATACACCCCGTGGGGACAGTTTCAAAGGGAGTAAACTAAATCCCTAAAATCTCGGGATTTTAGTATCTGTTTGTTGCAAATATAAGGGGAGAGAAACGAAACCGTTACCTATTTCAATTTTTTTGGTACAGTCGTCGCGTAGGGAGAGAAACGACCGAGCATGCAAGAGATGGTTGTCGACGCGGCGGATGAAGGTCATTGGCACGGCGGAGATGGTTCGTCGGCGTGGTGTGAGAGGTAGGTAGTGATATTCACTCTGTTTGGCGGTGAGAAAATGGTATGGAATGGAGAGTTCGGGGGTGTGGAATGCTCTCAAGGGGTGTGGAATGCTCTCAAGGGTTTCTACTTTTGGAGGAAGAAGATGGACGGGTGGGCTGCTGTATGAAGGCTATTCTGGTGGTGAGGGGTGGGCGGTGACATGACGTTTTTTACCCCTTGTATTTACGGTTATTTACAGACGCCGTTTACGTCATTTCTGAGGACAGAGATGCGTTTTGCAGTATTTAATTGCAATTATTCATTCTGGTGGTGAGGGTGGGCGGTATCTTCTTTTTAGCTTATTCATTTTTTGGGGAAAATTAGTATGTCTTCGGGTTGCTGGTGTTCTTATTTTTTTGGGTTTTTAGGGCCCGTTTGGTAACGTTCTCGTTTCTTGTTTCTGTTTCTTCATTTTTAGTGAAGAAAAATAGAATTTCATGACCCTAACACCTATACATTCAATAATAATAAACCTATATTCTTATTTATGTTTGGAAAAAATTTGAAACAAGAACAAAAAAGAAGAAACTAGTTTTAGTTGTTCTCAAAAGTTCTATACAAATTTTGGGAGTGTTTCTAAAAAATGAGAAACAAGAAACATACATAGTTATTAAATGCTTAGATTTCTTAATAAAATTGGAAACAAGAAACAAGAAACGAGAACGTTATCAAACGGGCCCTTAATTGCTGATGTTCTTGGGTGCAGGTAGTATGTCTTCGGATTGAGAAGACATTTTTTCCAATTAATGCATTCTGAAGGCATTTCTCTCTGCTGATGGAGGTTGAACTTTGTTATCCTTTCCCAATAAAGGTATTGACTCCTTTTTTCCGGGTAGCAACTTTTTCTGGGGTGCAAATTTTTTCAGTAGTAACACCTACTACTAGTTTTGTTTTTCAAACTAGTTTTGTTTCTTGGATTTTTTATTTTTAACTTCCTAAAATGTTTCCAACTTTTTTTAGGGGTATATTTTATCTCTCATAAAATCTGATTTTGATTTTAAACGTTAAGAATACGTTAGGCAGTTTGTTGGGGGCATATTTGTCTTTTACAAATATGAATTTATTAATCATTAAATCGTTTAGCCATCTATTTAATTTTTAAACGTTTGTAGCTATATTTCAAGCCACCTATTTATTTTTAGCCATATTTCTTGTTGCCCCTAATTATATCCCAGCCCTAATTAGAAATTTTGAACATTTAAAACAAGGGAAAAATACACTTTTGGTCCCTGAGGTTTAGGTTAAGTGACACTTGGGTCCCTGAGTTTTCAAACTCAACAAAAATACCCCTGAGATTTGAGATAAGGAGCACGTTGGTCCCTGCCGTCAAATTTTCTGTTAACTTTTAACGGTTGCTGACGTGGCACTATTATTTTAATATAAAAAATTAATTTTGTTTTATTTTTAAAATAAAAAATATTAAAAAATTTAAAAATTAATATTTAATTATTTTTTTTATTCTTTCTCTCTTTCTCTCTCATCTTCTTCTTCTCCATCTTCCTTCTTCTCCATCTTCTCCCTCCTCCTTCTTCTTCTTCCTAAGTCCGGCGACCGGCGGCCACCACACGCCGCCGGCCGCCGGCGACTGATTTTTTTTTTTTTTTTTCTTCTTTCTTCTTTCTTCTTCTTCCCTTCTTTCTTCTTCTCTTCTTAATTATTTTTAAAACTTAACCCTCCACCCTCCTCTTCATCTTCTTCCCTCAACCCCTCCATCTTCTTCTTCAAATCTCCGGCGGCTGGCGCCGGCCGGTCGCCGGCTGCCGGCGACTGTAGTTTTTTTTTTTTTTTCTCTTACCCCATTTTTCTTCTTTTCTTTTTTTTTTTAAAAAAAAATACAGAACGCAGACGTATTTTATTATTGTTTCTGCTTCTGCTTCTTCCATTTTTTCTTTTCGAAGGAATCACAATTAACATTAATGCTCACTGTTGTTCCCATTATCCCACCAAGTGATGAGCGTTGACGAATTTGCTTCTTCCTCTCCGTATTTTGCAACCCTAGCTCTCATTTCATGTATTTCCTCCTTTTTCCTTTTCATTTCAATCTTCTAGTTCTTGCAGTTTCTTTGCTTTCAGCATTCAGTCCTTGCCCCCACATGCCCACTCCGTTCTGTTTTCCCCTTCTAATCACTAGAAATTGAATTCAAATTTAGGATAAAGCTGCCTCATTGCCATTCGTCACCTTTCTCTCTCTCTCTCGATACTTTTACTCATCTTGCTCTCTCGATTCCCACTCTGGTTCCTTCTCAGATTCGAGCTTCAGCCCACCAAATCTACCAACCCTTTTGGCCTTCTTTTAGACCCGTTACCTCACATTCTTCCCTCAACGTCTCACTCTCATCTCACCGTGTCACAACTCGTATCCCTTCGCCTCCTCCTTCGAACTAGTAAGATTAGAGTTCCGTGTTCTTTGATTTTTTTTATTGTTTTGTGACTTTTGCTTTCTGCAAGTTTGGGTTTCAGTTTTCGCCTGGAAATGGAGGAGGAGAGAGCCTCTTGTATATTTTTTTTCTTAAAAAAAAAGAAGAAAAATGGGGTAAGAGAGAAAAAAAAAAAAACTATAGTCGCCGGCGGCCGGCGCCGGTCACCGGAGATTTGAAGAAGAAGATGGAGGGGTTGAGGGAAGAAGATGAAGAAGAGGGTGGAGGGTTGAGTTTTAAAAATAATTAAAATAATAATATTTTATTGTTTTTTATTTATTTTTATTTTAAAAATAAAAAATAATAATTTTTTAATTAAAAAAATGTGGCCACGTCAGCAATCTGTTTGCATTTAATGGAAAATTAGACGACAGGGACCAAAGTTCTCCTTATCTCAAATCTCAGGGGTATTTTTGTTGAGTTTGAAAACTCAGGGACCAAAGTGTCACTTAACCCAAACCTCAGGGACTAAAAGTGTATTTTTCCCTTAAAACAATTATTTTTTTTTTTTTTTTGAAAAATCAAAATTTAGAATATTTCACAAAATTCTGATTTAATTCTAACCAAAAATCTAAAATCAATTATCATGTTATTGATCTATTAAAAACCAATTAATCAACTTTTATAAATCCTAATCCTAATTTGTAGAAGTTGAAAAATCAAATTTGAGACTTCTTATCTCGAACTAATCTCATTGTTTTTTCATTAAAAAAATAAATAAATATAAATTTTGATTGAATATACTTTATCTTATCTTCAGTTTTTCATAACCTAAAATTCAAGAATCTTTAAATAATTAAATATTAAATAGTTAAATATGAATATCAAACCATTTTTAAAAGTTAAGGTTGTAAATTTTTTAATGAATACGTTATCTTCAATTTTTCAAACAAATATCTTTAAATAATTAAATATCAAATAATTAAATATAAATTTTGATTGAATATCAAACCAAATTTTAAAAGTTAAAAAAGGGATTTTTTTTACTAAATACGTATGTGAAGGATTTACTTTATCTTCAATTTTTCATAAACTAAAAATAAAATATATTTAAATAATTAAATAAGAATGACAAATGAAAAATTTGAAGATTAAAAATTGGCAAAAAAAAGGAAATCAACTCCAGAATCCGATCCCAAAAAATAGATATAGATTTTTTTTTATTCGAACCTATGATCTCATGATTGAAGGTACATGCAAAATACCATTGAGCTATGCTCGCTTTGACATATATATAGAATAAATATAGATATATAGAATATATAGATAATTAAATAATTAACATGTGATTAAAAAAAAACAAACAAACTGCAAAACACTCTTAACATAACTTTCTTCGACTGGTATGGACACAAAAAACAGTTTCAAGTTCTTCATAAATAAAATGATAAGAAGTTGCTACAATTTGATTGTTATATTGCTGCAATATGCATAAAAACTTCTTTCCAGACTCAATTCTTCCATGCATACCTTAGGTAAAAATTAAATGGAGTAAAAAGTTCAAAGAAGTAATTAAGGCACAATATAATGACATATATTTTTCATGCAATATGCATATATATATATATTTTCATTTAATATGATACTATACTGGGTGGGACCTAATTTTTTTTATCCATTAGAACATTTTTCTTTCTACCTTTTAGAAGTCTCTATTCTTCTTAGGCTACTCTAAGCCTCTTCTCTCCATTTGGTTCTATTAAATTAACGTGAAGTTCTATCTCAAAATCAATTGACAATGAGTGGAGTAACCCATCTATATCTTATAAATTGTAAGGTCTTCACTTATCTTTTCAATGTGTCATTCTCAATAGGTTCTTCAACAACTTTTTTTTCTTTCACTTTTCCTGGTCACTCCATAGAAGGTGGAGAAACTTGGATGACACGGCCTTAAATCTTCCCTTAAAACTTCAACATTTCTAAATTTCTAAATCATTGAATATCTATGGTTCTTCCTTCTCGTGGTTTGATTGAAGTTACTTGTCATGTCGCAAGTTTTGTGCGTTCCTTACAGATTTTTGCATTTTATAGCTAAAGAGTCGCATCTCTTCTAATTCATTAAGTTGAAGCAAACGAGCATATATCTTGCCACCGTTGGATCAAAGTTTTACTTCTTCAACGTCCAATATTAACTCTCTAAAGGTAGATGTCAAACTTTTCAAACATATTTTGTAGGGAGATATGCCTAATGGGATGTTTTAAAAGCTACTCTCTGTAAGTCCACAACACTTCATCTAGTTACACAATCCAATCTTTTCTATTTATGCTGACTACCATTTTGAGAATCTGTTTGATTTTCATATCTTAAACAACGTCTACCTGCTTCCATTGGTCTGCAAGTGATATGTTGTTGACAATATATATAATACTATGGCATAAGAGTTAAGACCTAGAGGGGAGTGGAAGAATCTAAAATTATAAGGTTGTTTATGAAATGTTACCAATATTGGTTATGTCATACTTTAATGATTTAGAGTGCTCTTCAATCATCTTAGAGGATACAAATGCAACATCATTAACATTACCATTAATATTATAATGTAATAATACTTGTATATTACAACATTCAGAGTGAGTATCCAAATTCAAAAAGTATTTGGATTGTTTTGATTGCGTAATATTGAAGAAGGCAAGACCTACTACAATCACCTTACAAGATAAAATATGTGTTGGTGAGTGTGTGGATAAGTTTTCATATTCTCTATGGATTTCATCGTTCTTGAATGTGAAGTTGTGATGAGGAAATGAAGCAATCAAGAAAATCATAAGGGAAGTCTACAGTAAGAATACCAAGCTCAACCAACTCAAATTAATGAAGTTTATGCTTTGAGTATTCAATCGAATCATAAGACAATCATTATGCGTCAAGTTCTAATGATAAAAGATAGAGCTAAAAGATTTCAAAAAGCATTGGATGCTTACCTCCAAGCTAAGGTGTCTACACATGGTGAAGAGTTGCATCATTTTAAGCTTGATAGGACATCTATTCATCTAAGAGACTTGAATCTAAAAGTCTAGATTCATTTCCATATTTAATACATTATACTATGGAATTCTAATTTTAAAACTATAAGGACTAATTTTAACTTTCTCCAACACATAGAAACCAATTTTATAATTTAACCAAGAGATCTATACTACCAAAGGAATCAAATACCTACTAAAAACCACATTAGTGTTGGAGAAAATTTTTTTCTTACATAGATTGAGTTTCTCTATTTGAAATTGGAATCAAGAAATTTTATACATACAATTACATACGCAACAAACATTTTTTTTTAGCTCAACAATATTTGAAGGTGAGAGAATTCGAACTTAGATTTTATGATTGAGAGTACAAATCAATTATCACTAAATACATGACAGGACAAACTTGGTTCCACTCATTATTATTTTATTATAATGTTAGATACCTATTGTACTCTAATTGTATTGAACACCAAATTTATCGAGCTCCACCCGCACGCTATCATTCCCACCATCACCCACTCACCAAGAATATTCCAATACAAAAGATTCACATATTCCAAGCAGAGCAACTATCCTCTGCACCCGATTGTATTTTAACCCCATTACAACCGGACTAAGATTCAACTGACATCATACAAAACCCTCACTCAAACCGATGACACGATACGAATGACCGCACAAGATTGGAATTCGATGAATCACAAGGTCGGTGACGAAACGAGGTCGTTTTAAGATCGCTAAACGACGACGTATATGGCGCTTCATCGTCATTCCTTTCTTTCTGACTTCAACTCAACGCAGAGTTCAAACCTAGAAACCCTCCGGTTTCTGTTTGGCTGCAACTTCGAGTTGTTCGTAGTGGTTCACGTACTCTGATTTTTCCTTTTCTCTTTTCTGTTCTTTGATTTGATTTGCCGGTTCTTTGATTGCAAACTCTGAGGATCTTCAAGGGATTCGAGATTTTTGTTAAGTGAGGAGGTTTAATTTGACATGCAAACGGAGGCTAGGGTTGGTGTGATGATGGAAGGAGGGCAGAGAGCTCTCAGTTCTGGTCATGGAGGGGTGGTTTCTGTCGAGGGAGGTGCCAGAAATTTCGCTCCGAAAAAGCAACAGTCGCTCCAGCAATCGCAGATTGGCACGGTGTCGCAGCTTCTATCTGGTGGCGTTGCCGGTGCTTTTAGTAAGACCTGTACGGCGCCTCTCGCTCGGCTTACGATTCTCTTTCAGGTTCGTTCGGTTTGTTTTGTCTTTTGCTTCGTTAATTTGATGGAGTTGTTCGCCTGATTTCTATCCTATCGGTGGTTTTTGGTTGTTAGTTATAGGCTTGGTTTGCTCTGTTCTCTTTTTTTGTGATGTGGTTTACTCTCGGTGTGAAGTTTTAGGCTTTTGGCATATGGAAATTCTGGATAATGACTGTTCTTTTATCCCTCTCCAGTTTTTCCCTCTTGCAAAACATTTTCGTGAAGCTGAATAGCTTCGGAATACAGTTTATGGGTTTTTACTGGAGTAATATTGACGACTTTTGCATTATAACCAAGTGAGGTGAGAAATGTGCTTCGGTAACACAGGTGGAAGATCTCATTTTCAAGCAGTTATATTTTATTGTGAGTCGAGAATAGGATTAGGAATATATGATTACAATGTGAATGTATTTGTGGAACTCTGATTTTCAAATTCTTTTTATATTATAATGTATGCTTGTTCCTTCCTTTTGCGGTGGCACAATTTTGAAATTCAACCTTTTTTTTGTCAACATGTTTTTGAGAAGCTGTAGTATTTTTATTTAATTATTACCAGGAGATGAAGGATCGTGATTTTTGGATTTTTTTTTACTTCTACCCGCAATATCTATGAGCTCTTAGACTAGAATGCCAAATATTTTATTATTTTTAATTCTCTTTAACAAATTTCAGACTAGTAAATGATATGTTAAGAAAAGAAAATAAATATATTTTAAATGCAGATATCATAATACAAAATAAAATAAAAAAGGGCAGGACATGTAATAAATACGTCCTTAACTGTGCTCGTGTCCTGATTTCTTAAAATCTGCTATATTGGCTTGTCAATTCAGTGTTATGTTCCATGTCTCTGTTGGCATTTTGGATTGCAGACTTTCTGTGTCGTGTATAATGAGTTTGTATGATTTGTGCTATTTTATTCTGCATCGATGGATGTATAATTGGCCTCGTTAATTATTACCATATCAGTTGCAAGGGATGCACTCTGACGTAGCATTGCTGAAGAAAGCCAGTATATGGCATGAGGCTTCAAGAATTGTTCATGAGGAAGGAATAAGAGCTTTCTGGAAAGGGAATCTTGTAACAATTGCCCATCGTCTACCTTATTCTTCTATCAATTTCTATGCATATGAACACTACAAAAAGGTTGGTGTTATCTTCTTTATGAACAACCATCATAGTGTTATATATCTAGAGTTGTTGTCTGATTGATTTCTTTTCAGTTGCCTTGAGCTTAATTAATTGTTTATATGCTATATAGCTACTACACATGGTCCCGGGTCTTGAACATCATAGGGATCACACGAGTGCAGACCTTTTAGTTCACTTCCTGGGTGGTGGCTTAGCAGGAATTACGGCAGCATCTACTACATATCCACTAGACCTTGTAAGGACTCGCCTTGCTGCTCAGGTGAGATCATATGGCTGGCAACTTCTTGTAAACAACTGTTTGTTACAATTAACTTGACTGCCTTGTATGGCGGTTAACTTTGAGTTGTGGTTTTGATGAGTTATTAGACTAGACTGTTCTTAAAATTCCATGGACTTGGCAGCGAGCGGTCTCCCATTTCATCTTATTATACGTTAAACAAGCTCATTTGGGATGACATCTGTGGTCTTATATATTCATCTGATTTTGTTTGATTGTTCATCTTTGATTTAAGCTATCTTTTAATTAGTCAACATAATTTTAGATCATAGGTTAGCATCAGCACTTGTGTTTTGCATTAACTTTATAGATTTGTGCTTTGCAGACAAAGGTGATATATTACAAAGGTATTTGGCATACTTTGCGAACAATTTGTAGAGATGAGGGTATTCTAGGTCTTTACAAGGGACTTGGAGCAACAATACTGGTATGCATTTACTTTCTGAGTTATACTAGGAATACAAGCCCTGTTTTGAAAATATAGCTCAACAAATTCTGTCTTCAATGCAGGGTGTTGGTCCCAACATAGCTATCAGCTTTTCAGTGTATGAAAGCTTGAGGTCTTTCTGGCAGTCTCGTAGGTAAGGATTTTCACATTAATCCATCAATTGTATGTTGGTTTTCATGCAAACTGTTTGGAGTTGTCTATATGCGCTTCCTCATATAGTCTTAAAAAGTTGTTTTAAAATATTTTTCAGGCCTCATGATTCTACAGTTTTGGTTAGTCTGACCTGTGGTAGTCTATCAGGCATTGCATCCTCTACAGGTGAGTGATCTCTGATGGGTTAAATTTCAGAGAGAATCAATTTATATGGGGTTGTTCTTTGTTTATGCAATGTTTCTTGCAGTATCTATCTTAGTACTTTACGGATGTGAGTGGTTTCTTGGATTTGAAAATCCTTTCACTTTATATTAAATATTTCCTTTTACATGTTACCGTCACTAACCTACTATTGTGATGCTAATCATAGCGCTGGAGCTTAGCTAAGTTTTAATTCAACTGCTTTCATTTTTCTGTTAAAAAATGTCAGTGCAAAAAAGAGGTTAATACATATAGCTGTTTGCCATGCTTTTGATGCAGAGAAACAGGCTGTGGTGCAGGCTCTGCACCAAAGTATTTAACCAGACTGACCCTAGAGACAGAGACCAGACTGGAGTTGTATTTTGTATGGCATATGAAAACTTTAGTAAGGAAGTTGATTAAAAAAAATTCCATATTATCACCTTAATTTTTTTATGTCAACTTATAAAAATGTTGCATAAAATTGGTTTTAGTAGCAGTCTCCCCTTGCAATGGGGTATAATGGAGGTTGGCACTTTTAATCATATACGTATACTAGAATATCATTTTCAGGTGTGAGAGGTGACCCATCTGAGGTACGCTTCTCACTTGGGCTCTCTTTTACATTTGTTTAACGGATTTGTCCATCCTTGAAAAGCCTCAGCAGTACATTTTTTAGTCTTTGAGGACTTTGTCATGGTCTATTAGTATATGTTTGAGACTAGGCCGGTTTTGACTATGCCTGAGTTATGCTGTGGAAACTTAGTGCTGATGCAAACGTACCAGCAAGGTGCAAGCATGATTGCATTTTGCTCCACTTCTAATTTGAAACTAACGTAGTTGATTCTTGTTGAGTGCTCTGTGCATATTCAGTTTGTTTGAAAGCATAAGATTTAAAATTGAGCATATCAAAGTGGTAAAGCTATTGAGCTACAGAATTAAAATAGTATACAACCTATTGTTTTGTATTAAAAAGAATTTTAAGATTGGTGGGTTAGAATTGTGTAGCTCCTTCAACAGTTCTTATTAGCTTGCTGCTATTTTGGTGACATCTTGGGAATTTCTAAGTACCTGGATTTCATGTTTACATGCCCCAATGTGCTCTCTAGCAGCTTCTTCTCTGTTGTGTGATGATTGCTGAAATTTAATAGCCTATTTCAACTTCGCGTAAGCAACTTAGCAGTTTACCCCTACTGATGTCTAACCTTTCTCTGTGAAATGAAATTGAAGGTCATCTCTATCTGCTTTACTGTACAGCTCGGTTTATATTATGTTACCCACTATAATTTGCAGCAACCTTCCCTCTGGATCTCGTGAGGAGGCGGAAGCAGTTGGAAGGAGCCGGTGGCCGAGCACGGGTGTACACGACAGGCCTTCTCGGTGTGTTCAGGCACATATTGAAGACAGAAGGCTTCCGTGGTTTCTACCGAGGTATTTTGCCGGAATACTACAAGGTTGTGCCTGGGGTGGGCATTTGCTTCATGACCTATGAAACGCTGAAGAGCCTATTAGCAGATACAAATGCCAGATTGTAGTTGCAGCGATTGGTAGAAGCTTTTGCTGGATTGATGGAATTTTGTGGCAATAACAAAGCGAATTTGTTGGTGGGAATCCTCATAGTTTTGTACTCGAGATTGTAAGATATAACATCATTTTTCCTTGTATAGATATCTAAGGTTCATCAGTGGCTCACAAAATATACAATATAAGACCAAAAGGACAGGGTTTTTTTTCTTTCTTTTGGGGGAAAAAGTTCGGCGTCATTGAAGCAAGGCTTTGCCCCAATGAGAGGTAGTTTCTGTTTACTTGACCTTGAAGATAAGCAAATTATTTGGATTCAATCACTTCCAACTCTTGACTTTACTTTGCTTTACCTGATTAATGAATGACCATGTGTTCACTTGTATATAACATTGGAAACTATTGCATTCACCAAATGTTATAGGATTACTGCGTAGATTAGTTGGAATGCCTACATAAAATGGCAGATCTATATTAGAATTCACTGATACTAAAATTTAGGCTCAAATCGTATCTTAGTTCTTTGAGTTCTTGTGCATATTCTTAATAGTTTGACATTTTAGATCCTCTATTCTTTGAAAAAAGTTGTTGTTTTCACAATGTTCCTTACCATGGTTATCTTTTTTTTTTTTTTTTCCTCCAAGTTTACAAAACTTGTTTTGGATTATAGGTAACAAAATTAGGATTTTTTTTTTCTGAAAAAAAAAATACACTTTTGATCTATGAAGTTTGGATTATGAAGTTTGGATTTTCAAACTCAACATTTTTACTTTTGAGGTTTGAATTTCGTTACAATTTCCCTAGTTAATTTTTCTATTAAGTTAATTTTTCTATTAAATACTAATAGAATGTTGACATAGACATTAGTTTTTAATAAAAAATATATATTTTTTATTAATTTCTTAAAATAAAACAATATAATATTAAATACTTTTTTTCTTTTTTCTTCGATCTTCTTCGTTGGATTCTTCTTCTTCAGACCCTTGCCGGAGTCGCCCCTGCCTCACCGGAAACGCCACTACAGATCTCGTCCTCCTTCGTTCAACATCCCGCCGCAGATCGTGGGTTTCGAGCAGTGGTAGATCATGGGTTTCGATGATTTCAGTGGTAGATCGTGGGTTTCGAGTAGCGGTCTCTGTTCAGCATCTCCGGCGGCGTTCGCGATTTCAGCAGCGGTAGATCATGGGTTTCGAGCAGCTAGCGATTAAACTTATGGTTTAGTGTCTTTCTCTCGGTTTTTCGTCCTACAAGCTCGATCTCTCTCTCCCTTTTGTTCTCTCTCACATCCAATCTCTCCCTCAGCTCTGTTCCGGTAGCAAGCATCAGTGTCAAGCACAGCAACACGCGGGTTTTTCCCTTCTTCGCGATTCCGCCACCGGCTCGTTCTTCGCCGCCACTGTACAACCGCAACCCAGCGTCTATTTCACTGTAAAAGAAAAAAAGGTGGAACGAGCCTAGATTTGGAACGAAGGTTTGTTGTTTATCTTTTTTTTTTTTTATAAAAAAAAAAACCACTGACTACGGATGAGAGAGAACCACCGACTGCCGGCGAGAGAGAGATGGCGAGAGGGAAGGAGATGGAGAGGAGAAAGAAAGAAGAAGAAAAAAAAGATAAAAAACTAGGGGGATGGGGCTCGCGACGCACGAAGGAGAGAGGAAGAGAGAAGGAGATGGGGAGGGAGGACTATTTTATATTAAAAAAAAAAAAAGAAAAAGAAAATGTAGAGAAAGGGAAGAAAAAAAAATCTTGGCCGTATTTTTATATTATTAAAAAACCAATATTTTATATTGTTTTAACATATTTTTATTTTCAAAAATTAAAAAACTCATTTTTAAAATAAAAAAATTGTTGACACGTCAGCAACCCGTTACTTTTTATCGAAAACTTGGATGGAGGGACTAAATGAAACGAAATTCAAACTTCAGAAGCTAAATTGTCGAGTTTGAAAACACCTCAGGGACTAAAAGTGTATTTTTTTTTTTTTTAACCAACTTAGACATTTTTCAAAACTAACTTTAGTTTGTTAATTTTCAAATATATTCTATTTTAGAAGTGTAAAAGATTAGAGGAAAGTTTTTCTTTTCTTTTGACGGGTGGAGGGATTGAACCTCTGACCTCTTGGTCGGGGTACAAACTTTATAAAATTTGGCACCTCAAATATATATTTAGCTCCAATCGATATTGAAAATAGAATATTGTATTATATATTTTTTTTTCGTTTCTTACCTCTAAAGATTGCAACAAGATTTTGACTATCACTCATAACTTTGTACGTCAAATATCATATTTTGCAAATATCAATATTATTTGATAATGGTCTTGTTTGGTTGTATGAATATTGTTGAATATGCACAAAATATGGTTAGATATGTTTTTTTTTTTTTTTTTTGTTTAAGTTGTTAACCCTGGTTAACCTTCGATGTTATCAAAAGTAGTGAAGAAATTTGACCTAAAAAAATTGTAAGTGCTCCGTTCAAAAACCAAAATACATTTTTGGTCCCTAAGGTTTGTAGGTTTCATTTTGGTCTTGAGTTTTCAAACTCGAAAATTTAGCTTATGAGGTTTGGATTTCGTTTCATTTTGGTTCCTCCGTCAAATTTTCCGTTAAACCCTAACGGATTGCTGACGTGACATGCATTTTTTTATTAAAAACATAATTTTAAAATTTTTTAACTAAAAAATATTTTATTATTTTATTATTTTATCTTTTTTCTTTTCTTTTTTTCTTTTTTTTTCTCTTCTTCATCTTCTTCCTCCATCTTTATCTTTTCCTCCATCTTCATCTTCTTCCTCCATTTCCATTAAATCTTCATGATCTTCCTCAACCTCAACCTCCATCCTCGTCATCTTCTTCTTCCTCTAACCCTAATGTCGGCGACATCCGCCGACCGACGACTTTTCTGGCGACCACCAACAAATTTTCCTACGATCAGAATTTTTTTCCTATTTTTTCCTTTCTTTTCTTTTCTTTTCTTTTTTTTTTCTTTATTTTCGTTTTATATATCTTTCTAAATGAAAATGAGAAGAAATCTAAAAAAAAAAAAAAAAAATGGTCGCCGGCGATCACCTAAAAAGTGGTCGGAAAGTCGACGGCGGTCGCCGAAAAAGTCAAAGAGTCGCATGGAAGAAGAGAGAAGAGAGTTGCTGTAGAGAATATATAGAATAATCGGGTGAGTTGAAGTGTGGTTACCGTAGCAACACGGGATCAAAAAACCCACTTCACCACTTATTTTTGTTTTTTTTTTTTTTTGACAATTTGTGGGGTAGGGGATTCGAACCACAGACCTCGTGGTTATCAGTACCACTTATTTTTGTTGATGCCCCAAACACTAAGAGAACTATAATAGCCCCTTTATTATAGTCAACACAGGTGGCCCCTTGAAAGAATAAAATATACAAATGTTAAGATTATATTAAAAAGTTTATTATAAAATTTTATGATAAGGACTAAATCCGACATCTTATGCTATGAAGACTAAAATAAAATCTTTAAAAGTTTAACTTTTTTAAGATTTAGAATAATATGGGTACGAAAGTATGACAAAAAAAAATTTAAAAACTTCAAATATTCTTAATCATTTAATAGTAAAATTCGTGTACTCAAAAAAAAAAATAGTAAAATTCGGAGATGTTGAAGAATAAATTCTCTGTCCTATTTTTGCTTTTTAATCGTAATAAGATAGTTGTTCACCCAATCTAAAGAGAGATTTTTTAAATAAAAAATTATTAAATGTAGTTGCCACAACGTTACTATTCTAATATATTCATTAGATACATATTTGAAAATTCACGCTTCTTAATAATCAATCGATATGCCAACAAGAGCTTAGCTCTTGTTTATATTTTTGGTTAAAAATACTTTTGGTCCCTAAATTCTCATGGAAGTACCAATTTAGTCCTTGAACTTTGATTTGTAACAATTTGATCTCTGTACTTTCAATTTTGTAACAATTTAGTCTTTGAACTTTCATATGTAACAATTTAGTCCCTACACTTTAAAATTTGTAATGATTTAGTCACTATCATGAAAATTAATGTTAAGATTTAATGAAATTTCTTATATAGATAGATTATTAAACTAATTTAAGACCCAATATGTTTATAAGTTACAAAGTTTAATCATTAAATAATAAAAATCAACATTTAATTTTTATTGAAATTTTTTGTGAAAAAAGATTAAATTGTTACAAATTTGAAAATACTGAGACTTATATTGTTACTTACTAAAGTTCATGAACTAAATTGTTACAAGATTAAAAGTAGAGAGACTAAATCATAACAAATCAAAGTTTAGGGACTAAATTATTACCTTCATCAAAAGTTGATTATTAACCTATATTTTTCCTTATAAGCATATTCATTCTTCTATTGTTATATATATATATATTTATATTTAATTTGTTTCACCTTTTGGCTTTCCTTTATACATCTCCAATGTTCCATTACTTTTGTTAATTTGTTTCCCCATTCTCTTTTTGGTTATCCTTTTGCTTATTTGTTTTCTTTTTTCCAAAGATGTGAAACCATTAGACCATTCAGCAAAGAAGGGAGAGGGAAAAGAGATAGCAAAAGAAAAGGAAAAAGAAGGAAGCCAAAGAGTTGAGACTTTTAGCACCAAAGTTAGAAGAAGAAATACATGTTATTAGAAAAGAGACTGCTTTTGAACCAGATCCTGTCTAAACCAGAGGGACAAGAAACACTTCCAACTCTCTCTATTTTGAGCTCAATCTGGTACCTAAAAAACAATGTCTCCCCACATCAAACCAACCCGAACGCATGTTTTATTACACGGGGAAACTTCCGGTCATGCGAATATGATCGAGCGTCCGACGCAAGCCATATTTATTCACTGCAGCATTAGCTGCTCTGAAACCTTCCCCATAAGCTGCCGAGACGTCGTTCGCTATTTGGTGCATGAAAAACTCACCCAGTTTATTTTCGGCTGAAGATCTACCTCCTTTCTTTGACGATGAAGAGTAGTAGGACGAGGAAGAGGAAGAAGACGAGGATGCAGCTGATGTCGAAGGTCCCGATCTAAAGCCTGGCATTACTTCTGATTCGAGCCACATGTAGGAAAGCACTTGACAGATACCTTCTTCTATCTCCGGGTTAAGGTTGCGATATCCTACCATAATTTCCAGTTGCATCAGTTTTCCAGGTAAGAACATGGATCAAGATTCATAAAAACGTAGAGGGAAGAAGATGGAGCTTTACCTTTTAGCCGTAGCCAACCGTGCATCAACTCGTGGGCAAGAATGGCACCTGTTAGTAATCTGTAAAAGCTAAAAGTATAAAAATGGTGGACGATGTAAACTCGACAGAAGAATCGTGTTATAGAAGAAAGATATACGCTCTAGTATTGGAAAACATTTCACCATCTTATAATTTCTAGCATGTCGTTGTGTCCGAAAGCGAAAAAATAATGAATTTTAACAGTTGATCTTGCAAAGCTCAAACATCTTGAAGTTTAAAAGTAGTTCCAAGCAAGTCCTTCTAATGTATGTTTATTTCATTTTTCCCATTTTAGATATAATCATACAAACGTTAGAATCTTCAATAAATGTCAAAATACAAAATCAAGAATGGCTACCTTGGGAGACCATATAGAACTAGAATAGCTGTAACTTCGCATCTACGGATCAGCTTTTGCGGTTGAGTTCTCATTCCTACGAGTCGATGCCCTCCTATTCTTGGCCTCTTGAGGATCTGAACATGATTAACGAGTACAAGTTCAATACCTACATAAACCCTGATTGCTATTCTACAATTTTGAATAAAAAGAATTGCAACTCTACGAAAACGTACACTGGTGACAGTCTGCTCTTCAGAAAGGCATAAACCTCGAGTCTCGGGCATGTGATGGAAGCCCTGTAAAGAAAACGAACTGATCAGAGAAATTGCTTTATAGGAAAAAGAAGAAAGCGTAAAAGATAGTCTATTACATGCTTCTCCCCAACAATAGCTTCATTTAGTGCCTGTCTTTCAACTAGAAGCATGGGAATTTGCTGATCTATTCTCATGTTCATTCCTTCGTAATAGTCTCGGATGGAGTGGTAGAGCGGTTGGCAGTCTCCCGTGTCCATGATAGCGGACTCCATGCATTCTAGGCATAGGCTCCGTCCATCTCCCAAGGAAATGTATCTTGCATTCCAAGACTGTAAAATCATATGGAATTGTAGTTACCACTAGAGGGAGAAAACTCAACCTCGTCGAAGCTCGGTACGGAGGTAAATAACTTATGATTTGGGAATTGATCTCAATTATTTTTAATTGATACCTCCAAACGCTCGCAGCTACAACAACGGGCTGTGTTGTCATGTTCATGGGATGGACAATACTTTTGAGACCAAAAAGGATGACATCTGTACTCAATCAAACCGGCTCGATTTGTAGGGATCTGAAAGTCGAGAACTGAAGAATCAGGAAGATCTATTTGATCAAAGAAAGATGTTGAATCCAAGTTCTTTTATACTAGCTAATGCAAGATATCAAAGTGGTTTGACAAATATGTTAGATGTTTCTCACAATCTATCAATAACAGGATACAGAAAGTAATATGCCATGAAGACTATAATGAAATTCTTACAAATTGGTGGCAGACTTCACACTTTGGATGGGTCAGCTCTTTGAAACAAGACTTGTGATATGGTTCTTTCCCAGACAATGAAAACTTGAATCCACAGAGAAAAAGAATTGGTGAGAAACTACATAATACAGATGCTCGGCATCGTTTTTAAACGGTAAATTTCTTCAATTAGCCTTGAACTTGAATGAGAAGGAAAAGGAAACAGAGTGGGAAGCATAATGAGGAGAAGGAAATCATAGCTAGAACTAGGATCTTAGTGACCAAAGGAAGGGTAGACAATTAGAATACCTCATGCTCGGTAATAGGATAACCGCAAGAACGACAACAAAAGCACCCCGGATGGAAGTAGGTGCCCATGCATCCCAAATAATTTCCATAGCCGATAGCACGATTGCAGCCACCACAATATCTGCGACTTCAAGACATGATTATGAATTAACGCATTAGGAGGAGACCATTATATGAACTAATCCCAAAATCCTATGTTTGAAATAGGAATTTGTTGTCTAGTTAAGCTAAACCCATATGCAAGTGAGTAGATTGAAAAGATTTATTTGCTAATATGATACAGATGAATAAGATAACATTATACCTATAGTCAGAAGGATGGAACTGAGGAGGGGCAAAAGAAGGATATGGAGATAAATTCATCTTGTCCTGCAGTTCTCTAGCAATTGCTTCATCATTTTCTCCACGCCAACGATACCCTGACCAAAAAAAAGAAGAACGAATCAATCTTAATGATTCCTTTTCGAGAGAAGAGTTATAAAGCGAAACGTTTAAGATCCAAGCTCAGTTTAGGGGATCATACGATTTCTCCTTTTCAGATCTTCGGCTAAGGAGAGTGCGATTGCATGGTCTAGTTCTTCTTTATCCTTCTGAGCTCTAGAAGGATCGTCCTGTTTGAATAACAATTCAGTAAAGAAACATACTCATTCAACCGACCAGTTAACGTTAGTAAACTCTTCTCCAACATTATTCGAATGAAACAGATTTCGTTATTTGCCCTGTTTTACACCATGACAGGTTTGCTTAAACAAGCTCCATTGGCTGCTTACAATACAATTACAGAAGGAAAATCATGGTTCAAAGATTGTTCAAGTACAAAGCCCATTAGATAATGAATGAACATACCACTGATTGATTAATAATCAACTTGATTTCAATTCAAGACAGTGCAAACCAAATAGAACATTGTTGAACCGACATACTTATGTGACTATGATTTCCATCAACTACAACAACTTTAATTCTTTCTAAAAGGAAAAAGAAAAAGGGGTTGGTTTCAAGTACTTCCAGTAAGCCTGAATGCATAAAGAGCAAATGAACTATTATCCCAAATCACTCAAAAAGTGAAAAAGTCAACTAACATCAGCCTGTTACATCATATGCTTTGTCTAGTAATATGTCAAACCTCATTACAAGAATTGAAAATCTCAATGATAAGCTAATCAAAGAACATCAAGCTAAAGTGGGGGGGAAAAAAAAAGAAGCAGCAGAGGTTCACCGATGATCTCGTGGGAGCTCGCCAGACCACGTTTTCCTGATCACCAAGATGCTGCTGCGGATGGCGGCCGCCGCCGCCGCCGCCGCCCCGGTTGGCTCCTGGCCGGAAAATTTTGCTCAACCATTTCATCCACCCAGATTTTTTCTCTGCATAAGAGGAAGAAAAATCCCCTGTTGGTCAAAGAAGAAGAAATCGATAAGGAAAAATCCCAACAGAACAAAAGGGAACCCAAATCCCCAAATGCTGCGATTCACTGAACCCTCAAATCAAAAATCAAAATGAAGGGTGAGGGAGATTCTAATCAGCTCACAAACAAAAACCATGAAAAGGGTACCAGAAATGCAAGGCTGAGATAGATGATTGACACCAGAAGGAGCCATAGAAACCGGTGAAGGGTTTTAGCTTGTATATCAATCGGCGGAATATAGTCCGGACGAAAAAGGGTTGAGAAATCGAAAAGGGGCCAGATAGAGAGAAGGGGAAATAACGAGTTGGAAAAAAAGGGATTGAAGAAGAATGAATTAGGCATCGTTAAAAGCAGTAGAAAGAAGAGAATCTCTAAGAGAGAAAGGAAGTGATAGAGAGATTCTTGGCTTGGGAAAGCAATGAAGAGGAAAAGTAAGAGGAAAAATGGAGGGGAATCTGCTGAGGCGGAGATCAATAAAGCAACGGTGGAAGAAGGGCACAGAATCATGAAATGGGCATAAAAGCCATCTTTTAGAGACAGTGTGTGCGCCCAAGTTTTTTACAGATTGAAATTGAAAATGGGTTGGATTGGAACTCAAGGAATTTCTTTTCTTTCTTTTGCCTTCGAACAGCTTGAATCGATTTGCTTTGCTTTTATACAGGGCAAAAAAACTTTGCACCGTGAGAACAGAGAACTCGTTGACATGCTCTTCAGGATATTCTTCCAATTTTTTACCCATCTTTCTTCTTGATGTTCTCTTCTTTCTTCAACAAACAGAGATTTTTTTTTTTTTTTTTTTTTCTCTTATGAAACTTGTGATCCAAGGAATATAAGAGAAAAACGTTGCTTATAGCCCTTTGAAAGTTTTTCCACTATATTTTTTTTTTTGATTAAAAAAAGTTTTTCCACTATAATTCTTCCATTTTTGACCCATAATTTGAAATAAGAAATTGTATGTTATACAATTTATACATCCAACTATTTTTCTTTGCGATCTATTTTGAAAGTGTGTTGTTTTGTCATTGGTTTAAAAATATTCTCTTTTGTATTTAAAAAAAAAAAAAAAAAAGAAAAGAAAAGTTTCATCTAATGATGTGAATTATAAATTTGGTTCTATAGTTTTTGGCATGATTTTAATTTAGTTTTCATGGTTTTAAAAGTTTGGATTTGATTATAATGAGTTTGGACTAATTTTCAATTTAGTTCTTAAAAGATTTTAAAAGTTTTAATTTAATCCCATGATTTTGTGTTTTTAGTGCAATAATATGTGTGGGTAAGAATACAAATTTCTGATCATTTGATCAATGTTATGTTATAATAGTTTAATTAGTTGATTTTTTTTTTTTTTTTTTTGCAATGTAATTAGTTGAACTATGTTTAAGTTGACTCTTATAATTGAGTCATGTCTCGTTGAATTATCCTTGTTATTACTATATTGATTACATGATACGTTTTATGCTTAATTTACAATGAAATGAATTGACGTTTTTCTATTTAGTTGTCTATATTAACATCTAGAACTGAGCAAAGAAGAAGAAGGTGAGTTTTGGGGGGGGGGGGGTGGATTGGAAATGATTTATGAGGTTTAACACACACTCATAAAGATTAAATAAGAACTATTAAAACTATAGAGATTAAGAGTCCCGTTTGATAACCATTTGATTTTTGTTTTTTTGAGCATTATGTTTGTTTTCTCTCAATAACTTTACAAGTTTTCATCTTTGTTTAGGACACATTTGCATTCTTATCCAAAGTCCAAAAACAAAAACAAGTTTTTTTTGCAAATCACCTTTTTTTTTTTTTAGTTTTCAAAACTTAGACTTAGTTTTAGAAACATGGAAAGAAGATAGATAACCAAAGTTAAGGCCTCGTTTGATAATCATTTGGTTTTTGGTTTTTGAAAATTATGCTTGTTTTCTCCCAAAATTCCTACAATGGTTTTCATCTTAATCATTTGAATTCTTTTACAAATTTCAAAAACAAAAACAAGTTTTTGGAAACTACTTTTTTTTTTTCAAAATTTGACTTGGTTTTTGAAAACAAAGAAGGAGGTAGATACTAAAACAAAGAAACTCATAAGTATGAATATGTGTATAAACTTAATTTTCAAAAACTAAAAACCAAAAACCAAATGGTTATCAAACGGGTCTTAATTTTAAAAAACCAAATGATTGCCAAACATGATCTAAACTATAAGATTAAATCATCAAACTAAACTCAAACTCTAAGAATTAAATGTAAACTTTTAAAATTGTAGCGATGCTAAATTTAAATCAAGTCATCGTTCTCCGAGAAAAAAAAATTGAAAATGTTTTTTTTCATACATGATTATGATTTCAATGTTTTTTTTTAAGGATTATGATTTCAATGTTGTCACAAGAAAAAGAAAATGGTTCATATTTCTATAATCTTTTCACAATAATTTTTTTTTTAATTTTTCATGAAACATATCAATCAAAAACCAAACTTTTGTCAGATTTCCTTGCCATATGAAGAAAGCTTCTCTGTCACTTTCAAGCACAATATCTAAATGCAAACTGATGAGTTTTTATGTTACACAAAAACCAACTTTTTTGCTTTCTCTCTTTGCATCCCCATCTGCCACATTCAAACAAATTTACCTTTTTTCCTCTCTCTCTCTCTCTCAAAATCCTCAAGAAAAAGCAAAAAAGAAAGAAACTTTGATTAAACAAACTAATGGGTTTTCTTAAATCTGATGGACAACCAAAAAAGCTGATGAATTAACACATAAAAGAAATTAAATTACAGTAATAAAGCTGTTTCTTTTTTTTAATTTCAATGGTTTTTATGCTCCATGTGATGTGGGTTTTAGGGTTTCAAGTGCAATTTATTGTTAAGCAACAGCTTAAAAGTCTCCTGTATCATTGCATGTTTGGAAGCGGTTTTGGAAGGGTTAAAATTACTTTTTTTCATATTCAAAATCACTTCGAAATATGCCTTTAATTCAAATTTAATTTCACCAAAGTGAGCATGACTCATCGATAATTGGCATGTACCCTCGACTAATAGGTCAGAAGTTCGAATCCCCGAATCCCCCCACCCCCAAATGTTGTGTACTAAAAAAAATTCAAATTCAATTTTGATGATATGAAAATCACATAGTAAAATCAAACGTGAAATTAATTTTGAATAATTAAATATATGTTTCAGGTGATTTCAAACCTGACAAATGATTTTGGCCATTTTAAAATCACTACCAAACATGCACCTAATCTACTTTGATATTCAAATAAATTATGAAGCTAATATCCTTTTCGTTTATCTTATTTTAGATAAAGTGTATTTGTGTTTTTTTTTTTTTACTCTAGGGAATATTTGAGGATTGATTTTAAAAGTTTATTTTTAAAAAAATCAATATAATCATGTTCTTTTAAAAGTTATTTGTCTTATATATTTTCCTTTGTTTTCAGTTGAACCAAAAGTTTCTAAAACTGCTTATGGGGCCAATTTCAGTCTAATAATTAAAAAAATATAATTGTCCAAGTGGTTGATTTTTAGCCATCACCTTTTTTTTTCTTTAGAATAATTGAAATTCTTCAATCCTAGAAGAACCAACTTGTAAATAATGATTTTAAATAAAGGATAATAAAAAATCTTTACAAGGCCACATATTACAATTCTTAAAATTAATAACTTTGAAACAAAATAATTATTATTAAAAGAAAAAGGCATTTTAAAAATTAAACAGTAGTCTCCTAAGTTCTTTTTCTCTTTATATTTTCTCTTTGATGACTTCACAGATAGGCAAAAAATATATATATATAGATATGGCAGTATTCCTCTATCACAACACAGATTTTGCAGCAGGAATCCACTTTAATCATCAAATTATTTAAACTTATATACTTCACCACATGCTTCTATTATTCTTTTGTACATTGCTAGTTTTATTTTAATCTAATTTATCAAATAGATAGAGAAAGAGATAGAGATAGAGAGAGAGGGAGAATGTCTATTAAAGGGGTTTGGAGGAAGTGTGTTCTTATAACCATAGGTATCAAGTTATAATGAAATTGATTACAACTCTTTCAATTGACCAAAAAGCATCTCCAAAAACCCTATATTGAAAAAAAAAAACAAAAGAAGATTTTTTTATGGCTAATTTATTCAAAATATAGTGAACTTTGAAGTTAGTTCCAATTACATATCTATTGCTTTAAAAAGTTTCATTTTGCCTCTTGTAACCTTTAAAATTGATTCAGATATGCTCCTAAACAATTTTAACCTTAAAACAAGTAAGGTAAATTGATATGGCTATTAAGTTGTATACAAATCAATGACAAGATGTGACTTTTAAAAAATGAACAAACAAAAATGGCAAATACCAATAACCCATCACTTTTCAAGCCACATTTCCATTCCTTAGCTTGTGCATAATATAATTAACTCAGCCGCACATCATCAGTGATTGTCTAATTCTTATTGATACTTGTCACGTTTGCTGTTTATTTTTCAAACTCATGTTGTATGCTACTATTCCGCTTATAACTCGAAAACCATATTAGTTCCGCCACTTGTTTTAACAATAAAAGCATCCACTACTGGCATAAATCTGAACCAATATATAAGTCAACGGGTAGGAGTGAAACTCTTTAAACGATAAGAATATATAAACCGAAAGTAAACTCAAAGTTCATGAGCATTTGGGATAATTTAGACTTTTTCTTTGACAACTTCAAAACCCCACTTTTAGGTTGTATAGAATATATACACATAGAGGCAACCCAACATCATGTCAAAAACCCTACTTCTAAAGCAATTCTCTCTTCCCCTCCAACATCCAATTTAACAAATTAAAAAAAAAAACCCCTCAATTTTCCATTTATCTATAATATAATAAGGCAAAAAAAAAAAAAAATTATCCCATTTTGATAGGCATATTTGTTCTTGGTTGAAGAAAAACAAAGCAAAAGGACATATATATTGAAAAAATGAAAATTGATTGTTGTGTGCTTTTAGATTTGATTTTATTTCTATGGGGATTTAATAGGTAGGCCGGTGAGAAAAGCATCTAGGCATTTTTGAGAGGTTCTTCTTCTGTTTATTATTTTTCATATTTCTGCAAATGGATTAATAAACTGCAGAGATAGTTCTTCCTTTTGCTTCTTCTTCTTCTAAAAGACACACTGTTTTGCTGACTCAAAACCACATGGTATAACACAGCTAGCTGCTTTCATTTGAAGATTCTAGGCTCAGCTCATGTAACAGAGATTAATTTTTAACCAAACATGTTTTTTTTTATATATATATATTTTTTTTTGTCAATTTGAAGTTCAAAGGTGGCAACTTTTTCCACGTTGGTATGAGTAAACTATTTGATCAATTTGCTTTTGGGTTAAGATGATAATGCTTTTGAAGGCTTTAAAGTTTTGTCATTGAAGTTTCAAAAGATGTTTTGATTTAAATAATAATCTCTCTAATTGAGTTTTTAAACGTTTTAATTTGCATTTTTTTTAGATATGTCTAGGTTAAAAGGTGATGATGTAGTTCGTTTTTTTTTGTTTGTTGTTGTTGTGTTTGATATCTACGTGTAAAAATTGTAATTTGATTTCAAGATGGTTGAACAAAAGAGTTCAATTAAAAGGAAAAAGATAAGAAGACGTGTGAGACACAAATTTTAGGAAATTAAGAAAAAGGTTAAAAGGACATGGATAGAGACAACTTACAAAAATGTTAGTTTTAGATCTAAAGAAATTAAGAAAAATACGAGAATAAAGTGAGGTATAAAATGTTCCCTTTTTTTCCTTCTCGAACAAGCCCTAATATTATCTTTACTAAATTCGGTACAATAAACTGTAGTGTATAAAACGTCTGTTTTAATTCAAATAACTATTTAATCATTCAACAATAAATAGGTCTTATCAATTATTACTTGAACATAGTTCAACTTTAAATAATGATATTCTCAACTAAAATATTAGAAATTCGAATCTCCACCTCCACACACTGAACAAAGAACCATAAAATGGGTCATATATATTCTCAACTAAAATATATTATTGAAAAACAATATATTGTTTTTCAATAATGACTTTTTTTTTTCCTTATAAAGAATATGTATAATGAACTTAAATTGTAATAATTGGAGAAACTAAATTTGAAAATGAAATTTAAGAGACTAAAATAAAACTTCTAAATTTGAAAAATCAAATTAATTTAAAAATCAACTCTAAGTAACCTAAACTATATATATCTATATTTGATCTCAATATTTTTCTTAATTATTTTTCGTTTTTATTCATTTAACTTTTAGAATTTTGATTTTAGTTTTAAAATGTCTAATCACTTTTCAATTTAGTCCTTTAATTTCTAAAACCTCAATTCTAATCTCCCAACTTTTATTAAATTACATATTAAATCTGGCTCTATATATATATATATATAGTGTTTTGCATTGCATTTTCAATATATAACTTAAAATTAAATAAGATGAAATATATATGGACCAAAAAACTACAAAAAGTTGAACCACTTGTGAGGGCTTGGGGGTGTGTAGCATTGGCTCACACTGAAAAAAAAAAAGTTTGATCAAGGAGCAAAAAAAATATACTTTTCTATTAGGATATATGTTAAATTAGGTGTCAAGGGATATAAATTGTGGTCCTTGGAGTATGGAGTAGAAAAGTGCACAGTTGTTGTTTAATGAACATCACATGCTCTAGAAAGACTTTCACCAAGCTCAATAACAAAGGTGAAGGGAGAAAGACTCTTTGGCATCTATAGTTAGAGTGTAAGAACTGCATTTTTTTAGATTCTTCTAAAGTTGCAATTCAATTACTGGATGATACTTAATCTTCAGTGTCCCGTTATGGCCTTCAAAATCTAATCTCTTTTGTAATTATGATGTTGATGGTCAAAATTTCGCATAAGTAAACAATCTAACCTCCACGTGACACCAACAGTGAATTTGTTGAAGAGAAGGGAAAAACGTGACCTGCAAGACAAGCAAACGCCTGCACACCGATGTGGTGTAGGCCACACACACTCTGATGCTTAAGTCAGTTCTGAATGAGAGGAAACAGTCTGTAATTGAAGGTCCCAGAATTATACCTGTGATTCTCGTGTACTTGATTTTGATCCTTTTTTCAGGTGGCCTCAATGCAAATTTGATTCCTTCCCCCGCTAGGGTTTACGTATCTCGGAGCTCTGTCAGACGGTGACAGATTAGGGCTCAATGGGCTTGGGCCCACATTGTTGGTCGACCTCGACCCCTCTCCTCGGCCTTGGTAATAGGTCGAGGCCGAGAAGGAGAGTGCGGGTGGAGTCTTGGGCTTCTCCCTTTCTCTGATGGTGTTGGGCCGCTACTTTGACTTCTAGGCTCGTCAATTTCGGGTCTTCTGAACCGAATTACCGCAGGCGATTTTTTACTTATAATATATGATATATATCCACTTATATAGTGCTAAACAAGAGTATTTTCATCTAGCATCCTTGATATATGTTTCTCTCACATACATATGGTCTCTTATATACATTGCAAAAAATAATAATAATAATAAAGGAGAGGTAGATAGAAACATATACCGTCTTTGAGAAAACAACTAGCACATATATCGACATCGATTTTTTAAGGAAGTGATTGATACCACTAATAAAGAGGAAAGAAGAAACTTTAATTGAGATGATGCAACTCAAAGTGTTCTAGTAATTTGTAGCCAATGCTCTAGATAATGTAAAAGAAAAAAACTTGTTTGCAACTATCCTCTTGTTGAGAAATAGCAAATCAAAGAGTGGTCTATAAGCCATGAAACAAGAATTAAGTTCACTTCATATGAACAACCACACATGGGTTGTAGGTGGGAAAAAACTAGTTTGGATAGAAGGTAGCTAGAATAGATTCCAAATGGGTGTTCGATATATATAAAGCCTAACATGAGAAGGTATAAAGCTAGATTGGTGGCAAAAGGACTTTCACACAATAGCAAAGTACGACCTAGAACGAAGGTTCTCTCATTATTCAATGGCAAAAGAGTTTAAAAAAAAAAAAAAAAAGTCACATACATCAATCTAAGGATCTAAATTACTTTTTCTCTTACTACTTAACTTAAATTTAGAGTGGAACAAATGGACGTTACAATTGCCAATCTTACCAAGGATACTTAAAAAATAACCTTACACGCTTGGAAAAAAAAGGAAAAGAGAATCTAATATATCGTCTAAAGAATTCACCCTGCAAACTTCAAGCAGTCTCTTATAAAAGCAATGGAATCAATATAGAGGAATTGAGTTTCTTCTTGGTTAAATTATCGAGTTTAGTCCCTAAACTTTATTAACGATCAAATATGTCTTCAAACTTTTAATTTTGTATCTGATAGGTCTTTAAAATTTCATTTTTGTGTCCAATAAGTCCCTTAACTTTCAATTTTATGTATCTAAGGAAGTTCTTGACTCATTCGACATTTTTTAAATTAAAATTCACAGGCTTACTAGATACAAAATTGGAAGCTCAGGGTCCTAATAGACATACAATTCAATTTTTAAAGTTCAGAGACCTATTAAATGCAAAATTGAAAGTTTCATGAACCTATTAGACACTTTTAGACACTTTTTAAAATTCAGGGACCAATTTGACCAACTTTGAAAGTTCATGGACTAAACTTATAATTTTAACATTTCTTCTTTGTCTCAAAATGAATTCACTAGAATTTTTTAATGATTGTTTGTATTTGAAAAGGACATCGGTGGGGAAATGTGACTAAAGTCCCACATTGATCAGATAAAGAGAAGATCATGGATAAGTAAGAGATAGTATCTCCATTTGTGGCTTTTTGGGTGAACTCAAAAATAAAGTTACGAGCTCTTATGTCCAAAGTGGACAATATCACGAGGATAGAGAGAAAAAATGTGTGGATTTTTGTATAGGAATGTTTTAAAATAATAAGATTTAGAATTAAATATTTCGATTTTAAACTTGAAATACTAGAACTTATTTTAAAAGAAGACAATTATATAATTGATAGTGTTTTTCTAATTGATTTCATTTATACAAAATTATCCAAATATTCAAATTAAAAATAAATTCAGCTATTATTATATAATTTAAATGGAGTATAATTTATAAGTAAACAAAACATATACATATAGGTAATTTATTTCATAAAATTGTTTATTAATGAATGAATACACTTATTTTAATTATAAATAAAAATAGAGAAATAAAGAAAAATGATGAAAGAAAATA
This sequence comes from Luffa acutangula, assembly GCA_036850905.1. Lineage (NCBI taxonomy): Eukaryota > Viridiplantae > Streptophyta > Magnoliopsida > Cucurbitales > Cucurbitaceae > Luffa > Luffa acutangula. The sequence goes on along the minus strand of CM072099.1, from coordinate 8,769,669 downwards.
TATGTAAAAGAAAAATTAATGACAAAAATGTCAATAGTTGATTCCCTCAACATGGAAATCTTATGACCTGTTTGGTTGGTGATTTGAAAACAGAAATTTGAAAACAAGGGATTCAATGAAAACAGAGTTCTATTTCATGTTTTCTCAGATATGTGTTTGGTAACAGGTTCAAAATTGGATCCCAATTTAAACAATTATTCAAAATGTGTTTGATAATATATTTATAAACCATAAACTATTTGTAAATATCCACTAAATACTGAGTTGAATATAAACTATTATTAATTCATTTAAAAACATGTTATGTGCTATAAATTTTTTATAATTATTATTTTACAATATCATTTAATTTATAATACATTATATTATACAAATTTTAATTTCACAGAAAATAAATTGAGTTTATAACGTGAAATACTATATTTATTAAATATTTTATATTTTTTAATTTAATTATGCATTTAAAATTTTCAAATTCAAAATCTGGATACACGGAAAACATAAAAAAGTTGTTTTCAGAATTTCCACTATTTAGATCACAGAATCCGAAAATAATTTTCAAAAACACATATGTGTCACTCGATTCAGTGAATCTGAATCTGGAAGGAATCTTGAAGGAAGGCCTGCGGTGGAGGGTTGGAGATGGACAGTCGATCAACATTGTTAGGGGCAATTGGATCCCTCAAAGTTCAACCTTAAGGGTAATTGAGAAGAGTGGAATCGACCCTGAAATGAGGGTGGATGTGTTGTTACGCCCGGATAACTCATGGAATACGGGCTTGGTTCAATCAATATTTAAAGAAATTGATGATGAAGCCATACTTGAGATTCCGAGACCACGATGTCTAAGCCAAGATAGGTTAGTATGGCACTATGAGAAACATGGTCTGTACACAGTTAGAAGTGGCTATAGAATGGCTTGTGAGTTAGGGGCTAGGGCGAGTAGCTCGAGTGTGGAACCAATGAGGAAATGGTGGAATTTCCTGTGGAACAGACAGATCCCAAGTAAGATAAAGATATTTGGGTGGGGATTGTATTATGGCTACCTTCCTACTGTCTCAAACCTTTGTTGGCACTCTTTCACAAACACTTAAGGAAACACGAAAAACCAAATCAATCCGAACCCAACTATAGTGTTGTTTCCTTAAGACAATTTTGTTCCCTCTATGGTGCTCAAGGTATCACGAACAATTGTCTCCCAGGATAGGGCGGATTACCCACCTATGAATGTAGCACTCCAATCATAGGACTCTCGAACGCTGGTATTTAAGTAATTGTACAGAGAAAAGTAGGAGAGGAGTTTTTGAAAGAAAAATTTGTGTCTTGTTTCATGTATTCAAAACTCAAAATGAATCACATATTTATAGACTATTTGTGGCCATTCAACTTGTGAAGAGTTTTGGTATTTAAGTAATAGCACTAAACAAACTTGTATAACAAGGTCCACAATTGTTGGATTTATGAATAAAATTATTTTAATAAAATAAAGAATCACAACTTTACGTTGAAAGGGTATGTCTTTTGATAAAGGACACAACCCTATGTGAAAGGGTGTGTCTTTTGTAAAGGACACGACCCTATGTGAAAGGGTGTGTCTTTTGGTAAAAGGATACAACCCTATGTGAATGGATGTGTCCATTTATCAAAAGACACAGCCCTTACACGAAAAAAATCGAACATTGAAAGAAAAATTTGTGTCTTGTTTCATGTATTCAAAACTCAAAATGAATCACATATTTATAGACTATTTGTGGCCATTCAAATAATCACATCTTTTCGTGTAAAGGTTGTGTCTTTTGATAAATGGACACATCCATTCACATAGGGTTGTATCTTTTTACCAAAAGACACACCCTTTCACATAAGGTTGTGTCCTTTACAAAAGACACACCCTTTCACATAGGGTTGTGTCCTTTATCAAAAGGCATACCCTTTTCACGTAAAGTTGTGATTCTTTATTTTATTAAAATAATTTTATTCATAAATCCAACAACCTTCGATAGAGGGGCATGGATATGCCGGCGATGTGCCCCAGATGCTATTTGGGAATGTAAGTGGGCTAAAAAACAATGACGATCATCACCTTTCTATCTGTTTCCTTTTCCCCAATCTGTTCGGAATGGTGCGGAAGTGTTATGGTGGTGTAGCATAAATATGACTGTCAATCGGTTTGAGGAGTTCGTTGTCCTATGCTGGTGGGTGTGGAACAGGAGGAATAAGGAGATAAGGTAGGAGTGCTGAAGGGGCCGGGGATGAGGTTGGATGGATTTGGGTATCTGAGTACTTAGCTCATTTTAGGGCCTTTCACGGGAGAAGAGTAGCTGGGGTTGAGCACCGGAGGGGGTTAGGTGGCTACTGCCTAAGATGCATAACTATAAACTCAATACATATGCAGCTGTATGCAGAGACTCAAGAACTAGCAGTATAGGTGCTATTATTCGAGATAAAGAAGGGAGGGTAATGCTCACCCTAATGAAGTTGGTGCAGTATGTGCAGGACGTGGATGCTTTAGAGGCTGGGATTCTTGAGACTGGAAGTAGAGACGGATTCAGGTCGTGTGGCGGCCATGATTCGATCGAATCAGAGAGATTGCTCTGAGATTGGCGTCCTGGTGCAAGAGATTAGAGACATCTCGAGAGACTTTCTGTTTTGCTCGATTAATTGGTGTCGGAGAGAGGCCAACCGCGTAGCCCATACAGCAGCACGGCAGGTGCTAGAGCTTGGAGTGCAAGGAGTTTGGCTGGAGGAAGTTCCGGCGTCGATGGTAGAGGAATATGGCAAAGAGATTTTGGACAGGCATATGGAATTGTCGAGTGTTTTGTCTCAGAGTTTCTTTTAGTTTTCTATCTTGTATTCTCTCTCTCAAAAAAATGGAGGAAAAAGAAAATACAACTCTACTTTTCATTAACTTTCCATGTTTTCTAGTTCATGTATTTGATCCCTAACCAAATGCAATACAAAAATAAAATAAATATGGATTAAAATATCATTTTGGCCCAGATACTTTGACACTTATTCCATTTTAATATAATTTCAAATGTTTAATTTTGATCTATATACTTCCAATATATATTAAAATTAGTCTCTATTGTTAGTTTGAAGTTATTTTTTTTTTAATTGATAAAGTAATTATAATAATTTTCAGTCTTTCATTTTTTTTAAAAAAAAAATCATAATAATTTTCAGTCAAAAAAAGACATCATATGAATTGTTTCCAAAATTTATAGAGTAAAGAAAAATAAAACTAATTTATTTTTTGAAAAATTAAACATAAACTTACCTTACGGACCAAATTTAAGATACATTTAAAGTACAGGGACCAAAATTGAACATTTGAAAATACTGGAACTAAAGTGGAACAAGTCTCAAAGTTCAAGGACCAAAATGACATTTTAACCATAAATATACAATAATTCATAGATCAAAATGGTGAGAAAATACATAAAGTGTGGGGTGAGTGGAAACAAGAGAGATGTGCTAGATGTTTAAACTATATGAGTATTTGTCCACATCAACATATTCAATTGGTTTATACATAAAAACGTTTTAGCCTTATGAGTTCGAGTCTCAATAAGAAGGTAATACTTACTCCCTTCATTCATGGGTGATTTTTTCTTCATATTTAATTTTTCAAGATTGTTGTACTTTGTATGATTCTTAAAAAGTACTAACGTGACTAATAATAGAGGTAAGTAGTATCATATTACTATACTATAAGAAATTTTCTCATCACAACATTAGTAACTTTCCATAACGTTATAGTTCAAAATTCCACCCTATTGAAATACTTTTAAGGAAAATACCCTTTTAATCTCTGAGTTTGAGTATAATTTTTATTTGATTCCAATTTTAACATGTTACACTTTTATCTTGAGTTTTGAGTTTAGTTTTCATACAATCTATAGGTTTCAAAATAGTACACTTTTACCCTTTAGTTTTTAATCATTCTCACTTTTGAACATTGGTGTTAGCCACCCGCTAGTTTTTTTTTTCTTTTTTTTTTTTTTTCTTTTTTTTTTTTTTTTTTTTTTTAACAATCCCGCTAGTTAGTTAATTTAAAAGAATTATGGTGTGACATTTTTAAAATCAATTGTAATGGTGATGTGGCAAAACAATTATTTTTTATTATTATTTTGGGGTGATGTGGAATTCTTTTAATTTTTTTTTTTAAAAAATGTTTTCTCCCCACCACACCATTCTCTCTTCTTTTCTATCTCTCGCATCCCTTCCTTCTTCCACCCCTCCTTGATGCCACCAACTCTTTTCGTCGTCATCTCTCCCTTCATTGGAGAAATTATTAGGTGCTCTCGGTGCAATGAAACGAGTAGTTTTTATTAGATAAACATGAGGTTTCATCTCAAAACCAATTAACAATGAGAGGAGTAACTCATACATCTTATAAATTGTGAAGTATCCACTTATCTTTTCAATGTAGGATCATCAACGTGTCCCCTCAAGAATGGTGCCACTTTGGGTTCACCATTCTTGGATCGGATCTTTTTTTTTTCTTGGACCGAATACCCATTTAGATTTTATGGACTCTGATATCATATTAGAAAACATAGGGTTTCATCTCAAAACCAATTGGCTATGAGTGGAATAACTCGTGTATATTTTAAATTATGAGGTCTCCACTTATCTTTTCAAAGTAGGATCCTCAACAATTTTGCATCATTGAATGTAAAAGAGAGAAATTGTAAAAGTAACTCGAGTTTGTATCCAACGATTCTTAGGGGCAGACAAATTTAAGGATGTACATCCGACTGTTTTAAAGAGGGAGTCTCATTGCATCAGGAGCACCCTAATAATTTGCCCCTCCCTTACATTGGTTTTTTCAGATCTAACTTTCTTTTTTTACGAAGGTAAACATAATAGGAGTCAAGGGCAACAACGACCAGGAGGGGTGGAAAAAGGTTAGAGTAAGAACATATTTTTATTAAAATAATTCCATTGTTTTGCCACAATACTATTAAAATTAATTAAAAAAAAAACAATCACATCATAATTCTTTAAAATTAACAAGTAAAAAATTAACATCAATAATCAAAAGTGAACATAGTGAAAACGCTAACATGAGTATCTAGTTTTGTTATATTTTTGCTATCTAAGTCAGTAGGGTCCCAGGTGGTTTTTTATTCATCCCCGTCAGCTGGAATTAAGCTGAGTCAGCTGGTGATATGAATTTGGAGTCATGACATTTAATCCATGTAAGAATCCCTCTGTATTCCGTACGGTTCGTTAGGAGTCTGGAAAAGGGAAGGTGCTGAAGCATGTGTGGGGGAATAAAATGTCCTGATCTTGTGGGCCCAATTCCGTTAGCAGAGAGAGTGATAAAATCAGTCGACCTTTGCTGCTGCTATTACGAGTGAGAGCAGAGAGAGTGTTTCAGAAAAAAGGGCTGAGAAAAGACGAAGGGAAGAGCTGATGCGCGGTGCTGCTGAGATTGTCTTCTTCTCCTTCTTCTTGATTATCATTGTGAGGTTGTATATTCAGGCTGATCGATCCAGGTGAGATCGTATAAGTGTTGAGTCTGTATTGATCCTCAAGAGTCTTATCTCTGTATGTGTAACCTTGTGAGAAAGATAGTAAATGGCCTAAAGTGGATGTAGTTCCAAATTTGGAATGAACCACTATAAAACTCTGTGTCTACTTCTTTCCTTATCCTCTTTATATCTCTTCTGGAATCTGTCTATGTTGTTTATCCAGTGTTGAGGACTTAGATTATTGCTGCCTTCAATTCAGTACCCTGTTGTATGTTGTTGATTGGATTAATTCTGGTAGTTGTCGTGGATTGCATCTGTTGTTGAGTGTTATTGCTACTGGTTATTTGGTTTTTGGATAACAAGTTTGACCCGAATCGGGTCGGGTCGGGTCGGGTCGTTTTTTTTTCAGTCTTCCAATTCTCAAACTCTGATTTGGTTTGGGAAGTTTGTTTATTCACCGAGAAAGTGTGCCCAAAATTAATTCCCCTGTTCCACGGCCCAAAAATTTCAAAATTTCAGATTCACTCAACACAAATCAATTCAAACTCCGATTCGATTTCAATATTTCCAGGTTCAATTTCAAAATCAATCAATCTACAAAAACTCTGAACAGCTAAAAATCTATGTTCCTCATCCCCGATCCCAAAACAAAGATCGATCACATAACCAACCAACGTTGTTTCTTTCATATTTACATCAAAATCCATGTCTACATAAACAAAACCAAAAAAATAAAAAGAAAGAGAAGATCGAAATTCGCGGCGGCTCCTAGAGGAAGTCGTCGGAGAGATAAGAGAGAAGATCATGAAGGTCACGTGAGTCCTGGTCGCCGATTCGGATGGCCTCGAGGACTCGCTCGAAGACCAGCACGTGACAGGGGATTCGAAGCACACCTTTCTGTTCGTACCCGTATTCCGCCGCAGATTTCTCCAATAGAGTCACGAACACCGGGTGGTTCAGTAACTCCGCGCTCACCATTGAGAACCCATTTTGGTTTAGACGACATGTTGAGACGAAGACAAAGACAGAATCTCAATATTGATGGAATCTCTGATTTGGTTCAGCGATGGTGGAAGCATTTCGTCAATTCACCCACTCCCACGATGGCGATGGTGGCAGCGGAATGGCCGATTTGGTTCAGAGAAGAGCCTTGGAGATCATGAGCCCACATGAGAAACCCGAGTATGAAGACGACGAAGACAAAGACGACATGCAGCAGTCAAAAGCAGATGTGTAAACCGGAATCGATGGCTCGGACAAGAACATAGTGGCGACGATGGTGACTATGGCTCCACGGTGGGCATGAAGCTTTGTTGAAGGGGTTTGCAGTGCAGAGAGGGAGAGAAAGAGAAGGGTTTGTTGAAGAAGATTTGTGGGAATGGGAAATCACGAAATGTGGCTGCACAAACAAACCTTAAAGTTTCTATTTAACTCAAAAGCGTGAACCGAACCGAACCGAGTCGGTTCGATTCAGTTCGGTCTGGATTTATATAAAAACTAACCCAACCCGGTTCGGTTCGATTCGGTTCGGTTCAGGTTTTTTCACCCCTAATGAGTATAACTCAACTGACATAAGACTTGTACTAATGACCAATAAGTCTATGGTTCGAATCCCCACATCCCACATGTTGTCAAAAAAAAAACTTTCATGAAAACTCATGACAAGTCTAAAATTTTGAAATCTAGAGATCAAAAGGAAACTAATTTTAAAATTCCCTGACCTAAAAAAAGTTTATCCCTCATAATTTTTTTAAAAAATAAATTATAAGGTTATTTTGGTCTTTGTGTAAGTCAAATAGTCAAAATTCAAAATCCACAAACAATAATGAACCAAATGATAAGCTATTTTCAAAATTTGAATCATAACTTGGGTCATTTATAAGCTTTATTGAGAGAGAAAAAAAAAAAGAGAATTATCAAAACAAAATAACGGAAAGAAAAGAAGAACGGGCAGGAAAACGATTAAAAAAGGAAAGAGAGAGAAAGATATGAGACGAAAATGTTAAAAAAACCTTCCTTCAATTGAATTTGATTTCTAGGTTTTCGTTCGAAGCTCTGACTGTTGAACAAAGGGGAAAAAGAACAGAAAAAAGGAAAAAAAAAGTTCGAATTCGCAGATTGGATTTGAATGGCCTCGCAAGGGCAGGGAGGAATGGACCCTGCTTTGTTGGACGACATAATCAGGCGCCTCACCGAGGTCCGATTAGCGAGGCCAGGCAAACAGGTCCAGCTTTCCGAGAACGAGATCAAGCTTCTTTGTGCTTCTTCCCGAGAGATTTTTGTTCAACAACCCAATTTGCTCGAGCTCGAAGCACCCATTAAAATTTGCGGTGCGTTTTAATCTCCCCCTTTTGTTTTTTTTGTTGTTTTTCCCATACAATGAAATTGATTCTTTGTTGCGAGTCAAAATGTATCTGACCCCTTTTGTTTTTTGGGGGAAGTTGGATTGATATGTTCGATTTCTTATCTAATTTACCGGAGACGTGGTTTTGAGAATGGTTGTATGTTTATGTGAAATATGAGATTATGTTTGATGGGTTATGAGATTTTTCCTCTCTTTTTCTGTTTCTGGCTTCTTAATTGTTCTGGATGCCGTTTAAAAGTTTGAATCTTTGACTTGACGATGAGGCGGGTATTGGGGATATGTATTTGCTTTCTTTCATGATGTTTTATGATATTGTATGTAAGATGAAGGGAAGAGCATTGTGAAGGCTAGCATCTTTGATGAACATTGTTGATATGGAACCTCCGTGAATAAACTTGAGAACCCTTTTGAATGTTGCTGACCTTCACAATATTAACCCGAAAACCCCTTTAGTAATTTGGTCCCAACTCCTAAGGAAGGCTAGAGTACAAGGAATATAATAGCATGGGGATTCATATCATGAATGAAGTTTTCTGTTCTTGTATAAAGAATGGGTGGTATTTGTTTTACAATAGCCTGAGGCATGTGGGTTAGCCTTTCTGACTATATGTTTTTCATTTTTCTTCTGTACTTTCAGGTGACATTCATGGGCAATTCTCTGATTTGTTAAGGCTTTTCGAGTATGGGGGGTTTCCCCCTAGTGCCAATTATTTGTTTCTGGGAGACTATGTTGATCGTGGCAAGCAGAGTCTAGAAACCATATGTCTGTTGCTTGCCTACAAGATCAAGTATCCTGAAAACTTTTTCCTTCTCAGAGGAAATCACGAATGTGCTTCTATTAATAGGATTTACGGGTTTTATGATGAATGCAAGCGGCGCTTTAATGTGAGACTGTGGAAAGCATTTACTGACTGCTTTAACTGCCTTCCTGTAGCGGCTCTAATTGATGACAAAATATTGTGTATGCATGGTGGTCTCTCCCCTGATCTGACAAACTTGGATCAAATAAGAAACTTGTCTCGTCCGACAGTTATTCCCGACACTGGCCTGCTTTGTGATTTGCTTTGGTCAGATCCCAGTAAAGATGTCAAAGGTTGGGGAATGAATGATAGAGGAGTCTCGTACACCTTTGGCCCTGATAAGGTGGCAGAGTTCTTAACAACACATGACTTGGATCTTGTCTGTCGTGCCCACCAGGTAGAATCAGCAACATTTCCCCCCTTCCTCATTTTGCTCACTGGTTTTGCTTCTCTAAGTTCTGAGATAAAGATGTTGTTGGCTTAGGTTGTGGAGGATGGATATGAATTCTTTGCCGATAGACAACTTGTCACAATATTTTCAGCTCCCAATTACTGTGGTGAATTTGATAATGCCGGTGCACTGATGAGTGTTGATGAAGAATTGATGTGCTCTTTCCAGATTCTTAAGCCAGCTGACAAAAAGGGTAATAAATTCATGGTGCCAGCAAGAACGTGATGGCCGAATGTATTTTGTCCTGGTCCAAACTAAGGTAAACTTATCATTATTTCTTTTGGTATCTTGCATAGGTACTCAATATTGTGTATTGGTACACTACTTTATGAGCATCGTTGAATTCTTATGTACATATTTGTGTTTTTCCGCATGCAAGTATTTCTGCGATTCAAGAACACAATAGATGATCTGATAAAACCCGGAATATATTGCAATGTAAAAGATAACCAAACTACAAGATAAACCAAGTAATTCAAGGTACTTGGACCTTCCCTATCTTGAGATCACTCAAACCCTAAACTAACTGAATCAATGCCTAATTTTATCCTTTCTCACTCCCTCTAATTATAACCAAATACCCTAACAAACTTCTTAACTAATTGTTGATATACCCTTACTAATATTCCTAATTCCACCATAATGGCATTCCTATCATAATCCAAGTATATTCTCTTGCTCTTTTTTTTTTTTTTTTGGGTTTTTGTTTTATGAAGCATCTAGATGGAGAGAAACAATAGAATTTTTGAGGATGAGAGGTATTGGGAGGAGGTTTGGTCCTTGACGAGGTTTAAGGTCTCTCTTTGGACATGTCTCTAAAGATTTCTGTGATTATTTGCTAGATCTTAATTTTTCTGGATCTGAGACCTTTCATGTTTGTCTGTTCAAGGCTCAGTATGGCTCCTTTTTTGGGCTCTTGTTTCTTTCTTTGTCGGCCTTTTTTTGTGTTGGCCTTTTGTATTCTTTCATTTTTCTCAATGTATTTCTTGATTAAAAAGAAGGGTATAGTATTTTGTTAAAAAGAATGCTAATTGCAGTCTTGCATCATTTTCTCATAGCAAACTCTTGAGAAGAATTGTACGAGTATGTACATACATTACTCAAATCTCGAAAGTATAATTTTCTGGGAGCGAGATGTAAAATGTTGACATTGATAAATGAATAGTTTTTTTTAGTGTAGACCTGCTCGTATATTAAATATTGAAAATGGTTTAAACTTTTCTACCTAATAATTCCCATTTACTGTGAGTTGTGTTTGGCTTCTTTCTTACTGCTCGACATATCGAGTTCAGCTGGCTGAATGAGGAATCATACTGCTCGACATATTGAATTCAGCTGGCTGAATGAGGAATCTAACTAGCTCTCTGCAACTTGAAAGATATAATGCTTGAATTTTACACGCAGGCCTCTTTACCTGTTGAGCTGAGGGAAGTGACTGCAAATAAAATTGCTCAGCTTCAAAACTTTCTGCAACTCAAGAAGAGAGATATGTATGGTGTGAGTGGGGAGGCCTATCATGAAACTGGAGAAAAATGTTTGACTGAGGGGAGAAGCCAAATGCACTGAATCAACCCAGAATTTTTCTGTCTCATTTTATCATTTTTTTTTAATGTGTCTATATCTGGAGTATGATTGTAGAATATAGTACTGACTAAGATTTTCATGTTGTGGCCAGATTTCTATCTAAGAAACCTTAGAATTCTCTTGGTTTATTGATCACTGACAGTATATTTCTTCCTACTTCTGATTTTCTTTTCGAGCGATGATAGTAAGACTATTAAATCTCGACTTTGAGAAATTATTTAATGTAGTAGCTCTTATTTGTGGTTGTCACTTTTATAACTAAAATGTTATAACCATGCATCTAACGGTTATAAGAGTTGCGGTAAAGTGGCCCAGGTAATCCTTATGATATTTTTCGTTCTTTTTCATTCTTTTCTCTTTTTCTTTAAGCTCTTTCTTTCCGCTGTTTATTGGGAATTTGAATATCTGACATTATTACATGCTTGGATATGGTTGAAATTTTGAGGTTGATGATGTTTTAATTATTGGTTATTTAACAAGATTTGTGTTTGAGGAAAGTTGAAAGTTAAAAGAGAACAAGATTGGTGTTTGAGAATGTATGGTGATTACCATATTCTTTTTGTGACTTATGTTTCATTCGGTAATATTTTTGTTTGTTTGTTCATAAACAAATTATGGTTAAATATTTTAATTTTGAAAATTGATTTCATGTATAAACTAAATGTCAAAGATAGGGAATGGATTTTAGGTTCTAAATTTCTAATACAATTTCATGTTTTTAAAATAATGGTTAAGCCCACTGCTGCCGTTTACTCTTATATAATCAATTAAAAAACCAACTCACGTATTTAATATAGTGCATCTTATGATAAGACAACTTATGAGATTTAGAAAAACCATAAGAGCCAAATTACATTTTTGGTTCATGAGATTTGAAATAGGTTGAAATAGGTTGCATTTAGGTTCGTGAGTTTTCAAACTTAACAATATTACCCTAAGTTTTGATTTTTAATTTTTTTTTAATTTTTTTTTCCTTTTTTTCTTTTTTATTTTCCTTCATCCATTTCCTCCCCCAATCTCACCTAAACCCTAAGCCCACTGCTGCCGTCGCTGGCCACCTCAAAAAAAAAAAAAAAAATTCCTTTTCTTTTTCTCTTCTTCTTTCTCCTTTCTTCTCTCTCCCTCTTTCTTCCTTTTTTTTTTCCCTTTTTTCTGTTTCATATCTCATCAATGAAAAAAAAAAGGAAAAAAAAAAAAGAGAGAAAGAAGAAAAAGGAAGAGAAAGATGAGGAAAAAGAAAAAAAAAATTGAAGCACTGGTCGGCTGCGGTGGACATTAGGGTTCAGGTGAGGTTGAGGGGGAGGGGAATAGGATGGGGAAGAAGATGAAGATTTTTTTTTTTTAATAAAATAGAATGTCACGACATCATTCCGTGAATAATTAACAGAAAAACTGACCAAGTGACTGAAATGAAACCAATTCGATATAAAATCGTTGAGTTTGAAAACTGAGGAATCTAAGTACAACCTATCTCAAACCTTTGAGATAAAAATATAAATTTTCCTAAAATTTCTTAAATCATACACACAAAATTGAATCTAAACTCAAATGAGGGAGATTAGTTTCAAACAATGCCCAAGACAAGAGAATTAAAGTTGTAATAAAAAGTTGAAAGGAAATTTTTAGTAGGGACCAATTGACATCGCACTTCTTTTTTTTTTTTTTTTTTTTGACAAGATGTGGGGACAGGGGATTCGAACCACAGATCTCTTGGTCGTTAGTGTAAGAGTTATGTCAGTTGAATTATGCTCAGGTTGGTCGCATATTTGTTACTATAGCAACAAGATTTTGACTTTACAAATGTGGCAATTTAAAAAAAAAAAAATAAAAAAAAATCACATGCCTATGGAGACATTTTTACATAATTTCATACCCTAGTATTTCATTGATATATCATTGATAAACATCTTCAGTCTTCAGTCTTCACATATAGATGTTTATTATTGATAGATATTGATAAACTAATAAATATTAAAATACCATTTTGATCATTGCACTTTTAGGTTTGTTCAATTTTAGTTCATGTACTTTCATATTTTCAATAAAAACTTAAAATTAGTCGATACAGTGAGTTTATTGTTATTTTCTTCTTAAGATAAATTAATCTCTATTAGTTTTCCTTCTATAAAATTTAGAAGTATGGTTCACATTATATCTTTTATTGCATGAAAGTTATTATTATTTAACCAATTTCGATAAAAATAAACTTTAAAGTATAGAGACTCAAATTGGACATTTAAAAGTACAAAGATTAAAAATGAAACAAACCTTTTTTTTTTTCTTTTGAGAATATGGAGTGGGGGGACTTGAACCACAAATTTCGTGGTTATCAATACAACTTTATGCCAGTTAAACTATGTTCTTGTTGACAAAATGAAACAAACCTAAAAGTATAGGGACATGGTATTTTAACATTTTAACCAATAACTAATAAATGTTTATCAATAACGATATACTGATAGATGTAAATCAATGATAGACATCTGAGTTTGAGACCTCATACGAGGTAGAAACTACAGTTTCTACTTTTATGGCTATTTTTGTCTATTGAGGATTTTTTTCCCAATATTTATGAATCTGGAATGCCGTTATATTTGAAATTAATTTAATTTTTTTTTTAAAACGCAATTAATTTAACTTGTTTTGCTATATATGCAACAATTCAAATTTAAAATATTTTAAAAAAATAAAAGTTGTGGGAAAGTAAACATGGTGATCTAAATTTTGACAAAAATAAAACCTAATTCTTTTATTTTATAAATATAGAAAAGTATTAAACATGCATATGTTAGTTATTATATTTAATCGTTAGATGGAGATTTGAACCTCTGACTTCTTGGTTGAGAGTACAAATTTTATACCAATTGAGATATGCTACATTTAACCAAGGTATATTAATGAGTATAGTTAATTGAGGTACATCGATAATTATAGTTAATTAAGATGTAGCATATATTAGTTAAAGTTGTGATATATTATTCCTTACAATTAATCAATGTGTAGCTATGTTAGCTATAAATATGTTTTAATTAAGGAAAATTTATCTTTTCGTGACTTAGGGTGTGTTTGGTTTAGCTTTTCAAGTGTTTAATTTTGAAAAAAAAAATCATTTTGAAAAAATTTCTAATGTTTGGCAACTACTAAAAATGACTTATTAGAGTGTGAGATTGAGAAATAAATCATTTTAAGAGAAACACTTGAAACCAACTTTTCTAAAAAGAGTTATTAAGTTTACAAGAACTTGAGCACAAAAACACTTATGAGGAAGTGTAACCAAACATAGGGGTGTTTAAGTTATAAACAATTTTTATACAAAATGTTTTTTAGAAAATGTTTTTTAGAAAATGCATTCTTGAAAAACATTTAAATTGAAATGTATTCCAAACGGAGCCTTAGTTTTTTAGAAATAAATGCATTTGGTTCATGAGTTTTCAAAATATATCATTTTAATCCTTGAGTTTTGAGAAATGGGTTGAAAAGGTCTCTGCCATTAATTTTTTTGTTAGCTACCGTAACAAAATAATTTTTTTTTATTATTTTTAATGTTGATGTGGAAGATTAAAAAATAAAAATAATTTTAATGATAATTAATTATAATTAAAATAATAAATAATGTTATAAGTAAAAAATCGCTTATGATAATTCGTCGGGAGACCAGAAATTGGCAGGCAAGGAAGCCAAAGTAGTGGCCCAATACCATCAGAGAAAGGGAGAAGCCCAAGGCTTCCCCCTTCACTCTCCTCCTCGTGGTCGAGGTCGACTAGCAATGTGGGCCTGAGCCCATTGAACCCTAACCTGTCACCGTCTGGCAGAGCTCTGAGGCAAACCCTAGTGGGGGAACGAATAAATACGCACGGAGGCCACCTGAAAAAGGGGATCGAAATCTAGAGCATCAGAATCACAGGTATAATTTCGAGACCTCCGGTTACAGACTATTTTCTCTCATCCATAACTAACTTAAGCATCAGAGTGTGTGTGACCTCACCACACCGATGTGCAGCGTTTGCTTCTCTTGCAGGTCACGTCTTCTCCCTCTCTTCAACAAATTCACTATTGGTGTCACGTGGAGGTTTGCAGGTCACGTCTTCTCCCTCTCTTCAACAAATTCACTATTGGTGTCACGTGGAGGTTAGGCAGTTTGCTTGGACGAAATTTGACCATCAACAAATAAAACAAAAACCCATCACTATCTCATCTTTTAATCCTCTCCCCCCTCTATCTTCTCCCTTAAATCCACCTATCTATTAGCATCGTCCATCGATCTTCGATGATTGAAGTTTTGTCGGTTGGTCATGATCAATGATCGAAATTTGACGCCAATAGTCGGCCGCTAAAGTAGAGATGGAGGTGAGGGAGAGGAGGGGGAGGAGTGAAAGAAGAAAGAGAGAGGTTTTTGTTTTATTTATTATTTTAATTATAATTTTTTATTTTTTGTTATTTTGTTCATATTAGCATTAAAATAATAAAATATTATTTACTTTAGTGAAAAACTTAATAGTAGGGATCTAATTTAAACCTATTTCTCACAACTCGAAGAATAAAATGGTACATTTTCAAAACTTAGGAATCAAATACATATTCCTGAAAACTCAAAGACTAAAAAGATAATTCCTCCTTTAATATATATACCCACATACTATATTTACTGCTTTATATTTTTACAAAATATAATATATGATATATTTTTTATTGTTTTAGAAAATGATGCAACCTATTAAAATTTGTTATTAATATATGCACATGTTGATTTTTGAGTTTAGAAGAGTTACTACACGTGAGCAAAATTTGAGATCTCTACACGCTAAGCTAAGTTAAATGAGGGAGAGAGAGGAAATTTCAAAACAAAAAAAAAAAAAAAAAAATGAGGGAGAGAGAGGAGAGGGGGTAATTGAGGAGCATAATGGTAATTTTGTCACATCCTTCAAATTTGGGAGAGATTCCCGGTTAATCGCCTAAAACCCCTTTTTAAAAAAAAAAATTGTTTTGAAATGTTTCTTCCAAAATGAATTATTTTACAATCTCATTCTTTAATAAGTTATTTTTTGGAGTTGTCAAACACCCTAATTTTTTTCAAAATTAAATACTTGGGTAGCTAAACTAAACACACCCTTAGTCGCATCCACTACCTTAGGCACATTGCTTAGTCTATGACTTACTAGAGGAATAAACTTATTCGCTAAACCTATAAACCACATCAAGATGACCTCTCTTACCAAGCTAGGTGTGCTCGTTCGTAGTATGACCTACCAACTCTGAGCATAATCAACCCATTTGCTAGGTATGACCTACCTACGTGTGGATCTTCCTAGTAGATTTTCTAACAGCTCTTCCTTGTTTAGCTGAGTTTTGTAAACATGAACTAAGCCTACTTTTCATATGGCCAATGGCCTAATAGGTGATATATGGCTTTCGTATACTTTACCTATAATATTAATAATTCTAAGACAACTAGATTCAAAAACTCAATTCAGTATAATCAAATTTGAATCTTTTTAAAGTGTAATTCAATTAAAACATTTTTATAATCCAACTTAATATCATATCGTACATGTAACATTGTTAGGTTAATCGAATCTTTCTAGTAAACTTTATACATAATTTCTAATTTTAATAACTTGACAGCAAAACGTGATTTAAAAAAACCATTGAAATTACAAATTTACAACCTAGAATTTGAAAATGATTTCCGAGACACACTGTTCCATGTTCTAAACAAACAATTAAAAAAATAATAATAATAAAGTTCATTATTATTATTACACCAATCGATTAATCTAAGCCCTTCGCATATTTATTTTCACATTAAATATTATCCCCAAAAAATGCAACTACTAAAATTATTAACATATTCCACTCTATTTATGAATCACAACCCATGCAATTGCAATCTCAACCGTCCAAATTAATCACGCACATTTTTGCTCAGTGGGGCCCGCCCAGGTCAAGCCAAGCCACGTCAGACGAAGCTTCCATTTTCAACTCTCGGCCCACTCCTTCCTCTCGGCATATCTAACGGCGTGCCTTCTCAGCCAAAGCTGATACGCCACCGTATTGAAAGCATCCAACGGCTGGGGCGGCGAGTTCCACACAAAATGCTGTGCCGCCGCCGCACCGAATCTCTTCATTTTCGCAAGACTCTCCTCGTCCACGCGCCTTAATACCCTCTTCACTCCTTCTATTCCGCCGCCGCCGCCGTTGACGAACACCGCCATGTCCTGCCACCGGAGCACGTCCATCAACGGCAAGTCCTGAATCGGACGGTCAGAAATCACCACCGGCACACACCCACATCGCAAAGCCTCCCCAATCCCCGAAACACCGCCGCCGTATTCGAACAAGCAAAAGTCGCTTTTCGCCAATCTCTCCCCGTAATTCCACCGCTCCGACGACGACGGCGGCGGCTCCGACTCCATAAAAAACTCAGGATCCTCAATCAACTCCTTCACCAAGACCTGATCCCTCACCCACCCATACCCGACGAAACCAAGCACCCTCTCCGCCGCCGGCGCCGGAATCCAGGAAGAAGAAACTTCTGGCGAATCGGAAACCGGCGGCAGAGTAATGTCCTTATGAGGAGTAAACTTCCCGGGCGGCACCGGCCATCCAGAGACCTGAATGGCGTTCTTCTTCAACTCGACGACGTTCCGATCAGACGCATGGCCAACGCCGGCCGAGGAGAGAAAGAAGTGGTCGGCGCCGAGAGTCCGATTCCAGTACGGCAGGTCCGTACGGAGCGTGCGGATGAAACGCGAGAGGGAGCGCGTGGAGAGATGGGGAGGAAAGGGGAGGAAGAACAAGTGGGCGTCGTCGGGGTTGTGAGTGGAGTAGGGGCTGTCGAGAAGCGATTTGTAGAAAAGCGATTCGGCGGGAGAAGGGAAGGAGAAGGGTTTGAGTGGGATGTAGGTGAAGATTCTTAAGGTTGTGGACATGGATTTGTAGCTTTTGAGGAAAATGGGAGAGAGATAAGGGGAAGGGGAAGCTGTTGTGAGGAGAGAGAGAGAGAGGAGGAGAGAGAGAGAGATGAGGGAAGCCATTGTTGAAGGAGGAAGTTGCAGAGTGATTTGGGGTTGAAGAAGAAGATGATGGAATCAATTAATTAAAGGATATTGGAAAAGTAAGAGGAGGGATTATTCTAAGAGATGACTGCGACAAATTGAATATAATAAGTGGAGATGGAATTTGAATTGGAATTGTCAAATACGGCTGAAGGCTTTTTTTTTTTTTTTTTTTTTTTTTTTTTTTTTTTTTTTTTTTTTTATTTATTTATTTATTTATTTATTTATTTATTTATTTATTATTAATTTAATTTATTTTATTTTATTTTAATATCGAACCATCCACTTCTAAGATATAATTTATATCTTATCTACTAAAGGGTTGTCTGGGAATTATAATAGTCTCGCGGTTATAATAATCTGTGTTTGAGGTGCAGATTATTATGTCTCGGATAAAATAATCCGTGTTTGGAGTGTTGATCTGTTAAAACATGGGATTCTGAATCAACTTTTAGTATTGCCAAATTAAAAATTGTAAATGTTTAGTTCAAAAATCATATTAGTTTTTTTTTTTATCAATAAAATCATTTGAAATAAACTTGAGTGTGGTAAATATAATTTCGTTTGAATGTTTTTTTTTTTTTTTTAAGTTGATTAACCTTCGATGTTGTCAACGACTTTTCCGGCAACCTTTGATGGTTTTTTTCTTTATTTTTATTTTTTATATTTTTCAAAATGAAAATGAGAAGAAATATGAAAAAAAAAAAATTCAGTGGCCGGAAAAGTCGTCGGCGATCGTTGGAAACTTCGCCAGCGGTGATCGTCGGAAAAGTCAAGGAGTCGTATGGAAGAAGAGAGGGGAGAGTTACCGTAGAAAATGGATAGAATAATCGGGTGGGTTGAATGATGGTTACTGTAGGGAATGAATAAAATAATCGGGGCTAAAAATAATCTACCTCACCATTTATTTTTGTTGGTGCCGCAAACATTGAATAGGTTATAATAAAGGGTTATTATAACCTATTCAGTGCCCCAAAAACCCCCTAAATTATATTTAGATCGGCACGAGCGAAGGTATTGTCTACTCATCGATTTACTCACCCTATAGGCTTATAGTATATACTAACTAAAGTTCATATATTTTTTCGTGGTGTAAGTCTCATTTTAGTTCATAATTTTCAAGTTTGTTTGAACTTTCAAATTTGTTCTATTTTAGTCTATAAAGTTTTAAAAAATAACTATAGACATCTTAAAAGTTCAGAGGCCAAAAAGGACCAAACTTGAAAGTTCAAGGACTAAGACATTTTGAAAGTTTTGGAACCAAAATAAAATAATCTTAAAAATTTAAGGACCAAATCCTATTTTTGTATATGTTGAATTTAATCCCTTTTATTTTAAAATTTTTAATTTAATCGTTGGAGGTTTTATTTTAAAAATTTTAACTTGATCATCGGAGGTTTGAATTCCTTCACTTCCATTTGTTGTTTATACATTATATCATTTGTCATATGATAAATTTATATCACATAATACTTTATGGATTTGTAGAAACTTAAAATAAGAAAAGGGTCATTTGAGCATTCTTCTTTATCAAAGGATTTTTTTTTTCTCCTCCAAATTTCTACCACATCATTTAATCTTATATCAAGTAAGTTGATTATCATCCAATTTTAGCATTTTTTGACAATGAAGATAAAATTGTAATCTATAAATACATAGGAGGACCAATTTTTTTTTTTTAAAATAGTCATAAAAACTAAAAGAAAAAAACAACAACAACAACATTAATTAATGACTAAAACATGTAAAATCATTAAAAAAAAAAGTATTTTTTTCAAATGGATAATACTTAATAAGAACATAACTCCATTAAGTATTGATGATATAAAGCTTGTAACCTCGACCAAGAGGTCCAAGGTTCAAATTTTCTACTCCACATGTTGTAACGAAGAAAAAAAAACTATTAATTAATATCATCATTCAATTTTCGATAAGTCATACATTCCCTACCAAAAGATTTGAAATAAATAAATAAAGAAGGGGAAAATGAAAAGAAATATTTGTTTTCCTTTTTCAAAAAATAGATAGGCATGCGGATTCGGCCTTCCAACTGCCTCTGTTCTTCCGTGGAATCCACGGCTTGACTAATGAATTGGATGATTTTTTTATCCCTCCTCTACGCTTTCCTTAGAGTTTACATATTAATTGAGTCCATAGTGTTTTAGGAAAAAAAAAAAAACAATTTTACTCTAAACTTGTTAAATTATATTAATTATTACTCTAATTTTTTTTCTTTTCAAAAAGAAAAAAAAAATAGACCATAAACTTACATATACGGCAATTTTTACCCTATTCTTTTTTGTTCAATTCACCCTAATTTTTTACCAAAGAAAAGTAAAAATCTCTCAAAATTCACAAATTTCAACAAAAATCAATGTCAAATTTCTTTGAAGCTTCATTAATTTTGTCCGAGACATATGATTAAATACAATGAAAATACATAGTTTCATACTTTCATTGACCTTTTTTAGAATGAAAGTCTGTTAAGGGATATATTTTTTTTTTAGTACATCAACATTTTGGGGTGGGGGGATTCGGACCTCTGACCTCTTGGTCGAGGATATATATGTCAATTACCGCTGAACTAAGCTCGCTTCGACATTAAGGGATCAAAATTATAACAGTTATTTAAGGTTGAGATTAATTAAGATTGCACTTGTCAAAGTTGAAGGCATGTTTAATAAAATTGAAAACTTATAGTGAAAATTAATACATTTTACTAAGTTTAAAGTTAAATTTGATATTTTATCTAAATTTTGTACGTGTTGTCAGGTTAGCCTCCAAATTTTAAAACGTTTCAACTACATGGATGAAATTTTTGTGGTAAGTATAAATTTTAAGTTATTTTTATATTCTCAACATCTTCTAAACTTGTAGTTTTGAATTAATTTTGATTTTTTTAAAGAACAATGGAAAAGAAAAAGGATTAAAGTACCATGTGATCAGATTCACTGACCAAAGGTGGGATTGGCTATTGCTTTGAATTTTATTTCATCTATTTTTTTTTTTTTTTAATGTTTAGTCAACTTCTAAATGTTCTATTTTATATTTCAAAACTGGCAAACAATTTATTTTTATTCTTAGTTTCTGCATAAAATAAATGCTCATCTTTGCAATATATTTAACAAAAAATCAAATCTATTTCGAAAAATAATATATAGAATGATTATTTGCGTAAAAAATTGAACAAAAGGTTGTCACAGTAATTTCTTTTAATAATATTTATAAAAAAAAGAATTACAAACAAATGGTAGGTAAGATTTGGATAATAAAATAAAATTTTGAAAGCATATGAATTACAGTGTTATAAAAATAAAAATGTAAGAACCACAAAATGGAGATAGATATAAGATTTTAGAGACAAATAAATTAGTCGGGACTTATTAAATAAAGAAATATCACTCATGTTTTTTTTAGCATGGTTACTTATTTAAAAGTCCATGGTGACTATCACATGTCATGTTCGATTTTATCATTAATGAAAATCCTTAATACATGTTGTAAAAAAAAAATTAATATTGCTGACAAGAGCTTAGTTCAACTGGCATGAGGTTGTATTGATAACTACAAGGTTTATGGTTTGAATCCCTCTCCCCACATATTGTCAAAAAAAAAAAAAAATCGTTTTTTAGAAATTCAAAAACAATAAAAAAAGATTAAATATAATAATCTCTTGTTTTCAAATCAATAACTAAACACAAACTTTATAGCTTCTTCTTGAAAAAAAATATAGATTTACGAATTTTAATCCTTATTAGAAATACATAATTTTAGAAATTCAAAATTTGAGAGAAGCTAAAGAGATTAAAATTTTCTTACCTCTCTTGATCACATCCTACCATTTATGCTTTTTTATTATCATTATTATTTAATATTTGTTGTCCATTTTGGGACTTGTTACTTTGGAAGAAATATCATTTTTTGACACTAAAATAATAATTTTGATTTGAGTATAGTTCATCGGACAAAACACCAATTATCAACCTAAAAGTTCATGGGTTTTTTTATTTGAAAACATGTGGAGTAGGAGATTTGAACATCGGACCTCTTGATCGAGAGTACAAGCTTTATGTCAGTTGAGATATGTTCTCATGGCCCTAAAAATCCATGGTTAGATTCTCACCTTGAAAAAAAATAATAATAAATTGATGTGGAATATTAAAAAATTAGTTTAGAAAATATTGAAAATTTTGATTCTTTTTTACTTTTAAATTTTATTTATTTTTCATTTGCAAACAAAAGGTCTGGGTGGTGTAGTTGGTTATCACACTAGTCTCACACACTAGAGGTCCCCGGTTTGAACCCGGGCTCAGACAATTTTTGTGCTTTATGCCTTTTCTCTTTTAAATAATGGTTTTTATTCAAGAATTGTTTTCGTTATTGCAAACGAGCAAAATTATTGCTTTATTTTCTTAAACCTTTTTATTTTATTTCAATACTGTTTTTATTCTTCCAATTTATAAAAGATATTGATAAATTATCCTCATTAGTATTTGTATTCATATAGTCAACCTTTCTATATATATTTCAAAAGTTTTGTGATATTTTGCAAAAGATTTGTTAAATTACAAAAATGACTGATGATTTTGAGATTTTTCGTTGTGTACCTTAAATTTACATAAGTGTTACAATGTTTACTTTCCATTCAATTTTCATTATTTCTCCCACTAATTTTTGTAAATTCATTAATTTCAATAAAATAAAGCTTTGAACAAAGATAATTTTATAACTATTAGAATAACTTTGTCTAAACCCTTAAATTCAACCAAAAAAAAATCTACCTTTAATGTCGCTTTTATCTAAAATTTTATCAATTTCATATCGTACATATGGTTTACAATTCATTGAACATATAAGAGATTTTTTTTTTTTTTTTTTTTAAGAATATTTGGAGTGAGAACTCATTAAAGGGTTAAAAATGCAATACTTTTTAAAGTTAAAGGTTAAAATTGCAAAACTTATCTAAGTTTGTGATTGAAATTTGATGAAATTGAAAGTTTATTGTGAAAATTGATACAACTTGACGAGTTTATGGTCAAAATTGATTTTTTTTCCTAAAACTTTTAGAGGAAAAATCAATTTATACAACCCTTAAACTTTGACAATCATGTCACTTAAAACCTTAAATTCATCCATTAAAATCCTAAACTTTCATAAGTGAATTAATTTATATACTCCTTTAGAATTTCATTTTAAAATTGCATATATATATATATATATATATATATATATATATTTTTTTTGAGAAAGCATATATATAACTATTGTTCACACGTAACTTCGGGGATGGAGACACGTGGAATAAACAATATATTTTTATTTATGTAATATGCGTGTGGGTGTACAATCTCTAACTTTAATCCTCTGATTCTCTCTCTTAAATATATAAACTTTGGTCTCTAGCTTGTTGATCTTCTTGGGCTCGTTTGTCGAGTTTCTTGGATGATCGGCCTGCTAGGTTGATGATCTCTTGGATCGGCTTGTTAGCTTGTTGATCCTCTTGGATGATCGGCCTGCTGACTTGATGATCTCTTGGATCGGCCTGTTGGCTTGATGATCTGTTGGATCGGCTTGTTAGCTTGTTGATCTTCTTGGATGATCAGCCTGCTGACTTGATGATCTCTTGGATCGGTCTGTTGGCTTGATGATCTGTTCGATCGGTTGGCTTGTTGATCTTCTTGGATGATCGGTCTGTTGACTTGTTGATCTTCTTGATCGGTCGGTTGGCTTGTTGATCTCTTGGATGATCGGCCTGCTGACTTGTTGATCTTCTTGATCGGTCAGTTGGCTTGTTGATCTCTTGGATGATCGGCCTGCTGACTTGTTGATCTTCTTGATCGGTCGGTTGGCTTGTTGATCTCTTGGATGATCGGCCTGCTGACTTGTTGATCTTCTTGATCGGTCGGTTGGCTTGTTGATCTCTTGGATGATCGGCCTGCTGACTTGTTGATCTTCTTGATCGGTCGGTTGGCTTGTTGATCTCTTGGATCGGCCTGTTGGCTTGATGATCTGTTGGATCGGCTTGTTAGCTTGTTGATCCTCTTGGATGATCGGCCTGCCGACTCTGGACTCTTGGCAGAATGCTCTGGACTCTGAGTACTCTGACTCTGTCTCCAAATCTGAATCCCCCCCTAGAATGAATGGTGGCCTCCTCTATTTATAGAGTTTGATGGACCTCATATGGGCTTGGGCTTGGGTCCAATTGCCACGTGGCATAATCTGATTGAACTTGGCTGATGTTATCTGATGGATCACTAATAGACAAGTGGCATTCTTTGATTTGCCGAATTTTAATGTCTATTAATTTAATTTAGGCACACGTGTAAATTTGTAACTGGTCCCAAATTTATTTTATCATTAATTTATATTAATGACGTGGCAATTTGTGATTGGCCCAAAATTTCTCCTTCAACAAATGCCCCCTTTTCGAGATTTAGGCACAAGTTATGTGTGAGTGAATCTCGAAAAATATATTTTGGAATTAAAATGCAAGGTATTTGTTCTTGACTTTGACTCCATTTGGTGCGTCAATTTAATCAAAATATGAATTTTGGTCAAAATTTTGATTTTTTTTATTTGGCAGCAAACTTTGATTTCAAGTTTGGGCAAAATTTGGTTTATACCCAAATTTTGATTTGAGGTAAAATCCTACCCAATTTTAAATCGCATTTGGAATAGAATTTGAGGTTTTGACTTTGGTTCATTTGGGATAAAATTTGGATTATGCCCAAAATTTAATTTAAGTAAATTTAAGGCTGCATCCCAAAATTTGGTGGGAATTTGGAATAAAATTTATTTCCCAATTTGATTTAAATCAAATCTCATATCTTTGGGTTAAAATTTGAACCAAAGACTCTCGTTGGAGATAAGATTTATATTCGAACCCTTCAAAAATTGATGAAGATTTTCGTTGGAGATAAGATTTATATTTGAACCCATCCCAAAATTGATGAAGATTTCCGTTGGAGATAAGATTTATATTTGAACTTATCCCAAAATTGATGAAGATTGTCGTTGGAGATAAGATATATATTTGAACTCATCCCAAAATTGATAAAGATTATCGTTGGAGATAAGATTTATCTATTTGAATCCAACCTTCCATTCTATAAATAAGGTTGAACCTCAGCAGAGGAGAGCACACATCAATTGCAGAGAGCATTCAAGAAGGGATCCAAGTAGGAAACTTTCTTTTCTTTTCTTTTCTTTTTTTTTTTTTTAATTTTCGTTTTTTTTATACTTTTCGTTTTTTATTTTTATTTATTTTTTTTAAATTTTCGTTTTATTATTATTATTTTTTTAATTTTCTTTTTTTTTTTGGTTTTTTTTTTTGTTTGTTTTTTTTTGTTTGTTTGTTTGTTTTTTTTTTTTTTTTTTTTTTTTTTTTTTTTTTTTTTGCAATTTGTTTCTTTCTTCCTTGAATGTGCAAGCTTCGTGCAACCGTCGTCACCAAATTCACTTGCGGTGATTTCACCACCTGTCTAGACCAGTCACTTTGATGATTGTAGTTTCCTGCAGGGGTGGTCACCATGGTCGTCATCAGCTTCACTTGCAGTGATTTCACCACCTGTCTAGACCAGTCACTTTGATGACTGTAGTTTCCTGCAGGGGTGGTCACCACGGTCGTCATCAGCTTTCACTTGCAGTGATTTCACCACCTGTTTAGACCAGTCACTTTGATGACTGTAGTTTCCTGCAGGGGTGGTCACCACGGTCGTCATCAGCTTTTCACTTGCAGTGATTTCACCACCTGTCTAGACCAGTCACTTTGATGACTGTAGTTTCCTGCAGGGGTGGTCACCACGGTCGTCATCAGCTTTTCACTTGCAGTGATTTCACCACCTGTCTAGACCAGTCACTTTGATGACTGTAGTTTCCTGCAGGGGTGGTCACCACGGTCGTCATCAGCTTTTCACTTGCAGTGATTTCACCACCTGTCTAGACCAGTCACTTTGATGACTGTAGTTTCCTGCAGGGGTGGTCACCACGGTTGTCATCAGCTTTTCACTTGCAGTGATTTCACCACCTGTCTAGACCAGTCACTTTGATGACTGTAGTTTCCTGCAGGGGTGGTCACCGTTTTTTTTAACAACACTTTTATTGTCTTTCTTTCTTTTTTTTTTTTTGTGGTTTGATATCAAGCATTTTTTTTTTAACTTGCAGCTAAGATGCATCTTCCAGTCTGGACACTTTCAAGATAAAGGCAACACTAAAGTTGTTCATCTTTGCAGATGTAGCGAAGACTTCAACCGTCAACTTTTGAATATGAAGTGAAGTTATCAACAGTCAATTTTTGAAGATGAAGCGAAGCGAACGCCGTCAACTGCCAACATTTGAAGATGAAGCGGAACGAGGACGTCAACCGCCGCCAAACATTTGAAAAGGAGCAACGGTGAACCTTCGAACTTGGAGAAGGAGAACCTCAGTGGCGAACCTTCAAAAAGAGGGGTGGAGAGAAGCACCTTCGAACTTGGAGAATGAGCAGTAGAGAGAAGCGCCTTCGAACTTGGAGAAGGAGCAGTGGAGAGAAGCGCCTTCGAACTTGGAGAAGGAGCGAGCGAAGCGCGTGAGGGAACCTTCGAACTTGGAGGAAGGAGCTGCAGCAGCGCGTGAGAGAACCTTCGAACTTGGAGGAAGGTAGCAACGAAGCGCCTGAGAACCTTCGAACTTGGAGGAAGGAACAGTGGAGAGAGGCGCCTTCGAACTTGGAGAAGGAGCGAGCGAAGCGCGTGAGGGAACCTTCGAACTTGGAGGAAGGAGCTGCAGCAGCGCGTGAGAGAACCTTCGAACTTGGAGGAAGGAGCAACGAAGCGCATGAGAACCTTCGAACTTGGAGGAAGGAACTGCAACGAATCACAGCGCTTGAGAACCTTCGAAACCTTCGAATTTGGAGGAATGAACTGCAGCGAAGCGAGTGAGAACCTTCGAACTTGGAGGAAGGAACTGCAACGAAGCGCAGCGCGAAGCGAAGCGATATGAGAACCTTCAAACTTGGAGGAAGGAACTGCAGCGAAGCGACGTGAGAACCTTCGAACTTGGGGGGAAGGAACTGCAGCGAAGCGCGTGAGAACCTTTGAACTGTGAGGAAGGAACTGCAGCAAAGCGCGTAAGAACCTTCGAACTTGGGGGGAAGGAACTGCAGCGAAGCGCGTGAGAACCTTCGAATTTGGGAGAAGGAACTGCAGCGAAGCGCGTGAGAACCTTCGAACTGTGAGGAAGGAACTGCAGCGAAGCGCGTGAGAACCTTCGAATTTGGGGGGAATGAACTGCAGCGAAGCGCGTGGGAACCTTCGAACTTGGAGGAAGCAACTTCCATTCGCTGTGTTGCCCCCACTAGTGATGAATTTCCTCAATTTATATCGTCGTGCTTCAATATTTGTTGCACTTTCCTTTTTTTTGTTTGCAGAGACTGAACTTAAATATTTCTTTAAGCTGCCTACGTACCCTTTGAAGAAAAGGGATCAAGTCATAACGTAGTTCAAGAAAAATTTTTTTGCACTCACCTTTTAAGCTCGTGTGGGCTAGGAGCATCATGCAGTTTAGGCTCTTGCGATAAGGAGCTTTTACATTTTAAAAGCCCTTATCTTCATCATGGTCTTGATCAGATCCTTGACTTGTAGGATTGGTCAAGACAATGAGATTTGGCTTCACCTTCAAGGAACCTTCTGTAGTTATGAGAACAGAGAATTTCCTCTTCATACGTGACGGGACGCTACTATGAAGCTTCTTGTCGCGGTTTACTTCATCGAAAAGTTTCACCTCAAAGTTGTCCATTTTTCTTTTAGGTTGATCGCTTGTTACTTTGAGGCGATCAAAAACAGATGTCGAAGGTTGACTTCTCTTCGATGTGGAGACACTTAGCCTTTGGAAAGCTGAAGGTCGAGTGGAGGTGGACATCGAACATTGATTTTCTTCCTCTGTCGCGGCCATACTCATTCTTTGGAATACTGAAGGACGAGTAGTTGGAGGCTTGATACGATCGAAGACAGAAGTCCTTTGTTCACTTTTCTTGGAATTGTCAACTTCTTCTACGTCGATGCAGTAGGAAGTTGCAAGGTTCTCTTCTTTCTTTTTGTGGAAAGTTTTGGAGAAGGATTTATTCAACATCACCAGTTGTTGAGGTTGAGAAAACTTTTTACTTCTCTTCCTCTTGGGTTGAAGTTTCTTAGGATCCTTCTTTCTTTGATGTTTGTTATTTCCTTTGATTGTAGCAAGATTTGATTGGGCTACTTCATCAAGGTCGAGCTCAATTTTGCCTTCCTTAGCCAGATTTAAAATTAAGTCCTTTAGGACGAAACATCTTTCCACTGGATGACCAATAACTCGATGATACTTGCAATACTTGGGATCATCGACTTTCTCCATCTCTTCTGGTCGTTTACACTTAGGAAGCTTTATCAGTTGCGCTTCCAGTAGTTGTTCCAACATATCAGGGATGTCGACATCAGGGAAAGGATAGATTTTCTTCTGTCTTTCCTTTAAAGTTAAGTGATGCGCTCCATTTGTTTGTCGCTTTTCTTTTGACGACAACTTGGGAAGGGTTATGTTGACGACCATAGATTCTTCTATAGTCTCTTCGTCGTTTCTTCCTTCTTTTCTCATGTTAGGGAGGAGAATGTCTTGGTTTTCTCGACTAGCAATACTTAGCTCCATATCGTGGGCGCGAGTTGCTAGTTCCTCAAAGGTGCGAGGCTTTATACCTTTAAGGATGTAGAGGAGTTCCCAGTGCATGCCTTGAATGCACATCTCAACGGAAGAGAGTTCAGTGAGGCGATCTTTGCAATCTAGACTCATAGCTCTCCAGCGATTTATATAGTTAACAACGAGTTCACCTTTTCGTTGTTTAGTGTTTGTGAGCTCGAACATGCTAACGGTTCGTCTAGTGCTGTAGAAGCGATTCAAAAACTCTCTTTCGAGTTCCTCCCAACTGTCTACTGACTCAGGTTCTAGATCAGTGTACCAGTCAAAAGCATTTCCTTTAAGTGTTCGAACGAACTGTTTGACTAGTAGATCCCCTCGAGTACCAGCGTTCTCGCATGTCTCAACGAAGTGGGCAATATGTTGTTTAGGATTGCCCTTTCCATCAAATTGTTGAAATTTCGGTGGCTGATACCCGATTGGCGTTCTCAAATTATCAATCCTCTTAGTATAAGGTTTGGAGTACAAAAGGGAATCTTGAGTAGGTCCACCGTACTGAGCTCTGATACAGTTTGTGATCATATCTTGGTGTTGTTGGATGGATAGTGAAGCGACCGAAGCAGAACATTGTGGATGATCATCTTGCACTATAGACTTTCCTTTGTCGTGATTTTTTACGACTTGGGTTTGACTTGATTCGGCGATATGTTGGTTCTCAATTTGGCTCTTTAGTTGCTCAATTTGAGAATCTTTTTCTTCAATCGCCTTCATCAAGTTGTTGATGTGTTTTTGCATCTCAGCCATTCTTTCTTCCATAGTTCTTGTCTCAGTCATCATAACAGTCACTACGTCAGAATCAGGTTCAAACAAAGGGTTATACTTGACAAAAAACTTGTCATTAGTATATGCCCCCTGCAAGGTTGTTTCTTGGCCTGCAACGACAGAAGCTTTATCTTCTTGCAACGTCAGTCCGTTGAAGCAACGATGGGCAGTAGAACCCATGTAAGACTTGTTCATGACAGCGACCATTGAAGAAGTTTTGAACGACATGTTTATACTTGTGTTTTGAGATAAGAGAGAGAGATGAGAGGTAGAGATGGTCCCACCGGGCGTGCCAATTTGTTCACACGTAACTTCGGGGATGGAGACACGTGGAATAAATAATATATTGTATTAATGTTGTATGCGTGTGGGTGTACAATCTCTAACTTTAATCCTCTGATTCTCTCTCTTAAATATATAAACTTTGGCCTCTAGCTTGTTGCTCTTCTTGGGCCGGTTTGTTGGGCTTCTTAGATGATCAACTTGCTAGGTTGATGATCTCTTGGATCGGCCTGTTGGCTTGATGATCTCTTGGATCGGCTTATTGGCTTGTTGATCTTCTTGGATGATCGGTCTGTTAGGTTGATGATCTCCTGGATCGACCTATTGGACTTGTTGATCTTCTTGGATGATCGGCCTGTTAGGTTGATGATCTCCTGGATCGACCTATTGGGCTTGTTGATCTTCTTGGATGATCGGCCTGTTGGCGTGATGATCTCTTGGATCGGCTTGTTGGCTTGTTGATCTTCCTGGATGATCGGCCTGCTGACTTGTTGATCTTCTTGATCGGTCGGTTGGCTTGTTGATCTCTTGGATGATCGGCCTGCTGACTTGTTGATCTTCTTGATCGGTCGGTTGGCTTGTTGATCTCTTGGATCAGCCTGTTGGCTTGATGATCTGTTGGATCGGCTTGTTAGCTTGTTGATCCTCTTGGGTGATCGGCCTGCTGACTTGTTGATCTTCTTGATCGGTCGGTTGGCTTGTTGATCTCTTGGATGATCGGCCTGCTGACTTGTTGATCTTCTTGATCGGTCGGTTGGCTTGTTGATCTCTTGGATGATCGGCCTGCTGACTTGTTGATCTTCTTGATCGGTCAGTTGGCTTGTTGATCTCTTGGATGATCGGCCTGCTGACTTGTTGATCTTCTTGATCGGTCGGTTGGCTTGTTGATCTCTTGGATGATCGGCCTGCTGACTTAATGATCTCTTCTTAGAGTCTTCTAGTCTTCAAACATTCTGAGTCTTGAGTTGGTTGAATTCTGAATCTTGGATCTTCTGAATTCTCTAGACTCTCACTTCTGACGACTCTGGACTCTGGCAGAATTCTCTGGACTCTGAATTCTCTGACTCTCTGGCTGAATCCCCCAATCTGAATCCCCTTAAAATGAATGGTGGCCTTCTCTATTTATAGAGTTTGATGGACCTCATATGGGCTTGGGCTTGGGTCCAATTGCCACGTGGCATAATCTGATTGAACTTGGCTGATGTTATCTGATGGATCACTAATAGACAAGTGGCATTCTTTGATTTGCCGAATTTTAATGTCTATTAATTTAATTTAGGCACACGTGTAAATGTGTAACTGGTCCCAAATTTATTTTATTATTAATTTATATTAATGACGTGGCAACTTGTGATTGGCCGAAATTTCTCCTTCAACAAATGCCCCCTTTTCGAGATTTAGGCACAAGTTATGTGTGAGTGAATCTCGAAAAATATATTTTGGAATTAAAATGCGAGGTATTTGTTCTTGACTTTGACTCCATTTGGTGCGTCAATTTAATCAAAATATGAATTTTGGTCAAAATTTTGATTTTTTTTATTTGGCAGCAAACTTTGATTTCAAGTTTGGGCAAAATTTGGTTTATACCCAAATTTTGATTTGAGGTAAAATCCTACCCAATTTTAACTCGCATTTGGAATAGAATTTGAGGTTTTGACTTTGGTTCATTTGGGATAAAATTTGGATTATGCCCAAAATTTAATTTAAGTAAATTTAAGGCTGCATCCCAAAATTTGGTGGGAATTTGGAATAAAATTTATTTCCCAATTTGATTTAAATCAAATCTCATATCTTTGGGTTAAAATTTGAACCAAAGACTCTTGTTGGAGATAAGATTTATATTCAAACCGTTCAAAAATTGATGAAGATTTCCGTTGGAGATAAGATTTATATTTGAACCCATCCCAAAATTGATGAAGATTTCCGTTGGAGATAAGATTTATATTTGAACTTATCCCAAAATTGATGAAGATTGTCGTTGGAGATAAGATATATATTTGAACTCATCTCAAAATTGATAAAGATTATCCCACTGGGCGTGCCAATTTGTTCACACGTAACTTCGGGGATGGAGACACGTGGAATAAACAATATATTTTTATTTATGTAATATGCGTGTGGGTGTACAATCTCTAACTTTAATCCTCTGATTCTCTCTCTTAAATATATAAACTTTGGTCTCTAGCTTGTTGATCTTCTTGGGCTCGTTTGTCGAGTTTCTTGGATGATCGGCCTGCTAGGTTGATGATCTCTTGGATCGGCTTGTTAGCTTGTTGATCCTCTTGGATGATCGGCCTGCTGACTTGATGATCTCTTGGATCGGCCTGTTGGCTTGATGATCTGTTGGATCGGCTTGTTAGCTTGTTGATCTTCTTGGATGATCAGCCTGCTGACTTGATGATCTCTTGGATCGGTCTGTTGGCTTGATGATCTGTTCGATCGGTTGGCTTGTTGATCTTCTTGGATGATCGGTCTGTTGACTTGTTGATCTTCTTGATCGGTCGGTTGGCTTGTTGATCTCTTGGATGATCGGCCTGCTGACTTGTTGATCTTCTTGATCGGTCAGTTGGCTTGTTGATCTCTTGGATGATCGGCCTGCTGACTTGTTGATCTTCTTGATCGGTCGGTTGGCTTGTTGATCTCTTGGATGATCGGCCTGCTGACTTGTTGATCTTCTTGATCGGTCGGTTGGCTTGTTGATCTCTTGGATGATCGGCCTGCTGACTTGTTGATCTTCTTGATCGGTCGGTTGGCTTGTTGATCTCTTGGATCGGCCTGTTGGCTTGATGATCTGTTGGATCGGCTTGTTAGCTTGTTGATCCTCTTGGATGATCGGCCTGCCGACTCTGGACTCTTGGCAGAATGCTCTGGACTCTGAGTACTCTGACTCTGTCTCCAAATCTGAATCCCCCCTAGAATGAATGGTGGCCTCCTCTATTTATAGAGTTTGATGGACCTCATATGGGCTTGGGCTTGGGTCCAATTGCCACGTGGCATAATCTGATTGAACTTGGCTGATGTTATCTGATGGATCACTAATAGACAAGTGGCATTCTTTGATTTGCCGAATTTTAATGTCTATTAATTTAATTTAGGCACACGTGTAAATTTGTAACTGGTCCCAAATTTATTTTATCATTAATTTATATTAATGACGTGGCAATTTGTGATTGGCCCAAAATTTCTCCTTCAACAACTATATAAGACTTCTTTAAATGCAGTGATGAATGTAAATTAGAAAGAAATACTTGAATCAAATAGATGTAGCAATTTTTTATTAATATGAATGATTTTTATCTTCTCATCTTCTTCTATTTTTCTCTATTTATTTAGAAAGAATTATGTGATACTTTTCTTGCAATTTTGGTAGGATTTTGGAAGAATGAATTTTAAAAAAAATATTTTTTGTATAAAAGTTGTTTAGAATTTAAACACTCATATGTTTGGGTTATTACATTTTCTCATAAGTGTTTTTATACACAAATTATTGGATGTGTTTCGTTTTATTTTTTCAAGTGTTTAATTTTGAAAAAAGTTCTAGTATTTGGCAACCACTAAAAATAACTTATTAGAAAATGAGATTTAGAAATAAATCATCTCGAGAGAAACACTTGAAACCAACTTTTTTTAAAAGAGTTATTAAGTATACCATAACTTGTTTATAAAAACACTTAGGAGGAAATCTAACCAAACATATGTGTGTTTAAATTCTAAACAATTTTTATACAAAATGTTTTTTTAAAAATGCATTCTTGAAAAACATTTAAATTAAAATGTAATCCAAATAGGCCCATATTATATACTTAAAAACTCATTTTAAAAAATTTGTTTTTAAGTGTTTCTTCCAAAATAGTTTATTTCTCAATCTCATTTTTTAATAAGTCATTTATAGGGGTTGTCAAACACTAGAATTTTTTTTCAAAATTAAACACTTGAAAAGTTAAATCAAACACACCCTTAATCATTTTTAGTGGTTATCAAATACTAGAATTTTTTTCAAAATGACTTTTTTTTTTTCAAAATTAAATATTTGAAAAGTTAAACCAAACATACCATTGATAGGATTGATATACTTTATTCAAAACTGTTACCACTTACCATACTACATATGAAACTTTTTTTTAGCATTCTCTCCTAACTACTGTTTTAAAGTTTGAGTTCGTAAAAAATAATCATTTTTTAAATTCAACGATTGAAGAAGTGAGAAATTGAAACATCCACCTCTAAAATGATAATTTGTGGAGCATCATTTCAAGTATCAAACTCTTCAAATTATTTATTATTTGCAATTTAAGTAACATTTTGATTAAAATATATACATATATTATATACTTTAAAAAGAAATCCCACAAAACTCTACCCGTATCATTTTTTTTATGGATTTACTCAATCAATTCTTAGAGAATATATTGAAATTTATTTCATTTTAGTTCCTATAGTTTCAAATTCAAATTTAATCTTATACTTTCAATATATCTCAAAGTTAGTCCCCTATAGTTCATTCATAGTTAGATTTTGCTAAAATTATTTAGTCCCGGTAAACCTTTTGCCTAAAAATTTCGTAAACACATTGATGAAAATTATTATTATTTTTTTATTGAGTCGATAAGAATTAATTTTAAACTAACGGTAGAGACTAATTTTAAGATACATTAAAAGTACATGGATCTTGAAAATACAAGAATTAAAATAGAACAAAACTCAAAATACAACCGATGGAAAGAGTATTTTGCCAACAAGAGTATACTCACGAGGTCAATAGTTCAAGTTCTTCCATATTGTCAAAAAAAAAAAAAAAAACGATGGAAAGAGTATTTTAATCTTAATATTTTATTTATTCACCGGCAACTAGCCAGGCAACATCGTGATTAATGATGTTCCATTATTATAATAGGTGTCTTTAAACATGATTAAATCTTTGCTAAATTAAAAAAAAAACAAAAAAAACAAAAAAAAAAAAGTTGTACGCAACTCGCCATAATTGAGTTTGTGTTATTTTAAATTATCAACAAGAAAATCATTCTTTCTATATTATAATTAATTTTTAAAGGATGTAATTCGATCAGACAAATTGAAGGCCCCGTTTTTAATTAATATTTTCGTACCATGATATTACATTAATTGACTAATTTAGTCAAGGCGAATTAGTGATCTAGAAATGTGTGAAGGACACTTTAATACGAAAATAATTTAGTATAAGGTATCGAGTTTAGCTCAACGGTAATTGATATGTATCTTCGATCAAGAGGTTAGATGTTCGAATTTTCTCACCCCTAAATATTGATGTACTCGGAAAAAAAAAATTAGTACAAGGTTGCTATATATTTTTATAAGTTGTATTATCTAGTTATATATTGAAACCCTGCCTATACAAACAATTGAAAAATAAATATTTTTTATGTTAAGTGAAAGTTTCATTTTTATCCCAAAAAAATCATGTTTATTTTACTTTTAAAATATTGACTATTTAGTTTTAGAATTTTTAGTATGTTTTAATTCTTGAACTTTTTTTAAAAAAAAAATGGAAAAAAATCATTTTTAACCCTAAACTTTGGAAGTTGTATCAATTTTAACCTTGAACTTTAATTTTTATCAAATTGAACCCTAAACTTACCAAGTTGTATAAATTTTAACCCTGAACTTTCAATTTCATCAAATTGAACCTCAAATTTATCAGATTGTATTGATTTTAACCCTAAACTTGCACAAGTGTTATAATGTATACCTTTGGTTAATTTTTCGTTTGAACCACGCCGTACATAATTAATTATTTCTTCTTTTTTTTTTCTTAATTCACATTGCACCTCGATTAGTTTCTTGTAAATAAAATACTGGTAAAACTTGATTTTAGATGACTTTTTCTTGTTGTTGAGAACTTTGTAAGAACTTTTTTACTGTTATATAAGATTATGAAAGCAAAGAAACTTTGGAGGTTTTTTATTTTTAAATATTTGCTAGTTTTTTCTTGTTTCTAAAAATTTTGTGTGATTATTTTTATTCTTTTACTGTTTTTTTTTTCTTCCTAATTAGAATAATGTACAAATGTAGGAAACGGAAATAAAAAAATTTCGAGTTTTTTATTTCTCATATTTGCTGGATTTTTCTTGTTGCTTATAACTTTGTGATATAATTTTTTTTATAATAATGAGAAGAATAGTCTGAGATATTTGATTTCTTTTGATAAAGAGTTTTTCCAATAAAATTTTTACAAAACACTAACTCATGTGCAATGCGAATTAAAAAAAATGTCAATTACATGTTTTAATAGCAATTTAAATGAAAAGTTGACCAAAGGTCTACATTGCAACATTTATGCAAGTTTGAGGTTTAAATTGATACAATTTGTTAAGATTAGGGTTAAAATTGATGAAATTGAAAGTTTAGGGTTAAAATTGATACAATCTGCTAAGTTCATGGGTGAAAATTGATTTTTTCCCAAAAAAAAAATTGTACTTTTTAATAATCATTTTAGTCAACTAACTTTCATACATTTTCATGTTCATTTTTTACAATACATATTTGAAACCACGTGTTATCTATTTTTTTTAAAATAATTAACGAAAAGAATAAAAAAAGAGAAAACTAACATGGTAATCCTTTAAAAAAAGCAAAAAAGTTTAAGAACTTCAATAAATATATGATTTTTTTTAAAACTAAAATTAAAAAAATCTAAAAGTTTGTGAACGAAAATCAATATTCTATATTTTAATAAAATCTGAAATGAAATAATTGAGTGTGAGTCATGATCGTGAGTAAAATATTATGATTTATTTGTAAGTTTACCGTTTGATAATGATGGGATTAATTTATAATTCATTATTTTGGTTCTAGCTATTTGAAAGATGGCCGGTCACAATCTCATTTGGTTTGCTGTCTTATTATTCTGTTCCAATTGTTATTGAAGATTTAGGTAAAACTAAAATATAGTTGTTTTTTATTTTTTTTTACTCAAAAGTTTGACAAATTTTTATTATTGTTTTTATTAATGTATTACGTGTGTCTTGTTTGAATTTTTTTTAAACTTAGAATTTTGTTGAAGTTTTTATTATTATTATTATTTATTTTTTATAATTTTGGTTTCCTAACCTAGCATGTTTATATCATTAGCAGGCAATTAAAGAAATAATTGTATGAAACTTTAAAATTATAAGTTTTTAATGAAATGTATGGAGGTGTAGGTGCAAATTACTATTATGTCTATTCACTTGAAAGAGGCACTACAAGAAAATAAATATCTTTCAACGTAATTTCTCTCCAAAAAAAAAAAAAAAAGTGTCAAGAGAAGCAACCTCCGCCGACATCGAAACAACATTGGAGAGATATGAAATCAACAACTTCTAGCGACGCATGTTAAAATGGGATCGATAGAGGTTACTCTGACCGACGCTTGTCAAAACTACGTCAACAGAAATAGCCTCTGTTGATACAGTTTAAACACGGTCGACCACAATTTCAACACGCATCGGCAGTAGTTCATTTAAATCCTTAAAAGTTCATCTTCTTCACGATTTTCCCATCATTTCGACTTCTAGCCACCTTTCCCCTCATCTTCGACTTCTCTGCAACGTCTCCGTCTCCCACCGTGCACCATCTCACTGTCTCGTCCTCAATCGTTTCACCGCAGTCGCCTACCGTGACTTCTCCATGGGTTTTGCTTGTCGCCGTTACAAGTAAGGGTGTGTTTGGTTTAACTTTTCAAGTGTTTAATTTTGAAAAAAAAATTATAGTGTTTGGCAACCACTAAAAATAACTTATTAAAAAATGAGATGGAGAAATAAATCATTTTTACATAAACACTTGAAAGCAATTTTTTCAAAAAGAGTTTTTAGTGCATGATAACTTGTATATAAAAACACTTACGAGGAAATGTAGTCAAACACACGGTGTTCAAATTCTAGACAATTTTTCCACAAAATGTTTAAAATAAAATGTATTTTTGAAAAATATTTAAACTAAAAGTTATTCCAAACCGACCCTAAATTTCTTCTTAAACCCTCTTCAATCTTCTTCTCTTATCTGATCTTGTGTATATCCATCATCAATGCCATCCATCTTTGTTTTGTTTCTCTTGTTTTTCTAATTTGGTTTCAAATTACTTTTTGTGGTTGCGATTGGTTGTTATTGTTTTTGGGTGATTTTCTACCGTTGATTATTTCCTAGGGTTTTAAGGATTCTGATGGGAGATGGCTTGGATTTATGCTCCATTGAAGAGCTGCAGCAGCTTGAAAGGGCAAATTAAAAGAAGCTTAAGCAAAATTAGGACTAAATTATAAAGTAAGGACTAGATTAAAACTATAAATTTATATATTTTATAATGATTTAAAGTTTTTACAAATGATTTTAACTTTTAAGACTATAAATAAAAATGAAATAAGAATAGCTCAACGGGGATGTAGCTCAAATGGTAGAGCGCTCGCTTTGCATGCGAGAGGTACAGGGTTCGATATGTATTTTATAATGATTTAGTAGTGGATTTACTAATATAGCTTAAAAAAAATTGAAAATAAGCTTCAAATATCAAAACTATCTTTCAAACTTTTAAGGTAAAGACCATTTTTTTTTTAGGTAGGTAAAGACTAAATTAAAACTATGAATTTATATATTTTATAATCATTTAAAGTATTTAAGAATAATTTTAACTTTTAAAAACTATAAAAATAAAATCAAAATAGCTTCTATCTGTAGAAGCATAAGGGGATGTAGCTCAAATGGTAGAGCGCTCGCTTTGCATGCGAGAGGCACGTGGTTCGATCCCCCGCATCTCCAAATTTGTATTGATTTGTCGTTTCTTATATTTTGTAGTTTATTTACAAATATTTTTAACTTTTAAAACCGTAATGATTTTATTTTATTATCACTATTTTTTTTTTTTTTTTTGAGCTTAGAATGAAATTGAAAATAAGCTTAAACTATAAAAACTATTGTGGTTATCAGTACAACTTTATGCCAGTTGAGTATGCTCTTGGCAAAGACTAAATTTAAATTATGAATTTATATATATTTTATAATGATTTAAAGTATTTTTGAATAATTTTAACTTTTAAAACTATTAAAATAAAATAAAAATAGTTTGATTTGTTAAAATGTATGGGAATGTAGCTTAAATGGTAGAGCGCTCGCTTTGCAAGCGAGAGGCACGGTGTTTGATCCCTCGCATCTCCAAATTTTATATTTATTATTTAGTATGTATTAAAAAAAAAAGATTCAATAGTATATTTACAAATATTTTAAACTTTTAAAACTGTGAGAATAATGTTTTTTTTTTTTTTTTTAGCTCAAAAATGAAATGGATGATAAGCTTAAATTGTTAAAAATACCTTTCAAACTTGTAAGGTAAAAACTAAATTAAAACTATGAATTAATATATTTTATAATGATTTGAAGTATTTACAAATAATTTTAACTTTTAAAACTATAAAATAAAATGCAAATAACTTCATCTATAAACATATGAGGGGATGTAGCTCAAATGGAAGAGCGCTCGCTTTGCATGCGAGAGGCACGGGGTTCGATCCCCCGCATCTCCAAATTTAAAAAAAAAAACAACAACAATAACAAATTTAGTAGTATATTTACAAATATTTTTAACTTTTAAAACTGTGAGAATAACTTTTTTTTAGCTCAAAAATGAAATTGATGATAAGCTTAAATTGTTAAAACTACCTTTCAAACTTTTAAGGTAAAAACTTTTTTTTTTTTTTTTATTAGTACATCAACATTAATTGGTCATAAGTAATTAATTATATGTCATTAATTTAATCTCTGTAAAACGACCCTGCTAGAGGAGTTGTAATATTGATTTTTTTTTTTTTTTTTTTTTTTTTGAGAAAGTTGTAATATTGAATTTGTATTTTAATATTGTTTCTTATTATGTGATTCATGTCAAGGAAATTCTTAAAGATAAATTTTATTCCTTTAATGAAATGTGTTTTCAAATTTTAAATTTTAAATTTGACCAAATACGAAATCACACTTGAAAAATAAAAAATTACAATAATTATACTTTTTTTTTATTAATTTCTTTCTTTTACCATGTATAACCTAATATATTAAAAATTATATAATATTATAAAATAATAATTATACTTTGAAAGTTACCCAAACTAATTTATTACATAAAATATGTTATAAATGAATGAATTATATTCTAGATTCGATTAAATACTTCTTAGGTAACTATTAGTGTGTTTGTCAAAGTGAACATAGTTTGATGGTAATTGACATATTGTATCATCGACCAAAGAGATCAAAGGTTTGAATCTCCTCATCCCTATATATGATTGTTGAACTAAAAAAAAAAACTACTTTATTTAGGAACGATTATTTCTTTATTCGAATATTGGTGATATGACTTGAACATTCCATGATGGTGATGTAATATATTTAAGGCCGCTAAAATTTATAGGAAAAAGATAAATTTATACTCCTAAATTTTGGGGTTGTATCACTTAAAACCTCAAACTAAAAATTGTATCAATTTAAACCCTAATTTTTTTATAAGTGAATCAATTTTGCCTCTTTAGTAGAATTTTGTTTTAGAATCATCCATGCATACCTTTCACATATGTATAAGACTTCCTTAAATGCAGGGATTAATGTAAATTAAAGAGAAATGCTGGAAATAAATAGATAGTAACGATTTTTATCTTCTCGTCTTCCTCTATTTTTATTTTGTGGTGAACACTTACGACTCGTTATATTAAAATATGAAATAATTTAAATTCAAATGTTGAAATATAATTGAATATTGCATTGTCAATTATTGACATTTTTTAATGATAAAATTAATCCGATAATTTTACACAAGACAAACAACAAATAATTAATAATAAAATTTTAGTCAACAACTAAGTCTGGGTGGTGTAGTTGGTTATCACGCTAGTCTCACACACTAGAGGTCCCCGGTTCGAACCCGGGCTCAGACAAATATATTTTTTTCTTATTTTCATATTTTCCTCTTCTCTATTCATGAAGTGAAATAATATATTGGATGGGAATAAAAATTTGAGTGCCTATGGGTTTAAAAAATATATATATAATTGCTAATATTAACAAAAATTAAATGAATTCATAGTTTTGTGTCAAAAAAAAAAAAAAAAAATCATAGTTTGAAATAGTAACTTAATCAACGTTTATATTTGTTCTACATTTTCAATTTTTAAATTTGAAAATATTGAAAACATAAAAGGGTTAGTTTTCAAATTTTGATCGCATGATCTAAATACAATTATTAGAGACAAATATATATTAGTGACAACAAACAAAATATTAATTGCATACTAAATAGGTTCTCATTTTCTTGAATTCTTTTTCAAAAATCAAAATTGATTTTTAGAATTAACCATTGTATCAATTTTTAACATAAACTTTCAGTTTCATCTAATTGAACCTTCAACTTAAATAATAGATGT
Source organism: Luffa acutangula (assembly GCA_036850905.1). Lineage (NCBI taxonomy): Eukaryota > Viridiplantae > Streptophyta > Magnoliopsida > Cucurbitales > Cucurbitaceae > Luffa > Luffa acutangula. The sequence continues at coordinate 8,728,778 of CM072099.1, read as the reverse complement.
ATTGCAAATTGAAATATTTATCCTATTTTTAATTTGTATTAAATTCATGTATTGATTTTTTTTTAAAAGAAATAATAAAACTCTCAAATTTTACTAATTTCATACACAAATGAAGTCTTGCATAAAAGTAAACCAAATAGTGCATAACAATGACAATTGAATAAATTTTTCATACACTAAAAAATTTCACAAAAATCTAACTATAATGTTAGTTGTTCTTTTAAGCTTCATTAATGTTGAAATATATGGTATATATTCATTGAATGCACTTGAAAATATTTGACAATTTTTCAAATGAAAGTTTATCAAAGGATAAAATTAAAATTACAACACTTCAAGTTTAAGGTATAAATTTTGAGACATTTATGGGAGAATTTGATGAAATTGAAAACTTATGATAAAAATTGATACAATTTAACAAATTTAAGATAGAAATTTATTTTTTTAAAGAATTATTTAGACGAGACAAACTTGATTCTTGTTGTGTTAACTTTACTTTTTCTTCTTAAAAAAAATAAAATAAAATAAAATAAAATAAAAAACCAGTGTTGGTCATAATTTAATATGGTATCAAAGTCAAAGCATGAGATTCAAAGTTAGGGTTTGGAGCTTTTATAGTGTCATTTCCTTCCCATTTCGGATATTAGTTTTTCTTTCCGGGGTGTTATACTAACTTTCAAGTTCAAAACACTGTAAACATTTTTATTTGGGTTCAAAGTTTCAAAATTGTATAATTTAAATTTTAAAACTACGTGACGTGACATTGATGATCAGGTTATATATTACTCTTAATCAACTATTTGCTTAAGATATAGTTTGTTTATGATACAAAAATCATAACCTCTAATTCATAGTTGACAACAAAGAATAATATATATCATGTAAAATGGTATCTACTTGGATGATAATAATAATAAAAACGAGTTAGTCAATGATATATAATTGACATTGTTGATGGTCAAATTTTGCTTAGGAATTTGTCCTTCGCTCCACGTGACGATCAACAGTGAATTTATAAGATAGCGGGAAAGACGTGACCTGCAAGATGAGCAAACGCTGCACACCGGTGTGGTGTAGACCACACACACTCTGATGCTTAAGTTAGCCTTGGCCGAAAAACACGTAGAATGTATTTAGGGATTGATGTTTGCATACCTGAATGTGTGTGGCAGTCTCCCTTTTTATAGACTTCCCCTTAGGGTTTTCATCGATGCCAGACTTCAAATGATCTCCGGGCTTTTGGCCCTAGTCGGCCTCGGCAATGGGCCGAGGCCGACCTCATCCTCCTTGGGTCTTTAAGAATTCAGAGGTGTTTCGGGACGAACCAGGTGAAACCGGGGCAGTCAGAGACATTAGAGACTGAAGGGAGGTGGCCAAAACTCAGCCCGCTTCCGCGGGCCGAGTGGTCGAACCAAATTGGCCCGACCCTTTGGTCCGGTCTTCCTCTGGGTCGACTTTCTGGTCCCACCTCTGTCCAATTGTCCTCGTCAGTTCCCTGTGCGTCAGTGTAGTCCAAAATTACCTATAACAGACATCACTAATTTTTTTTTTTTTTTTTAAGACATTGATATCACTAATTGATCAAAACATTTTTCTTTTCTTTTACATAATTCATTAAAACTTAGCACATAAATAAACGGCCTGTCATTATTAGTTAATAATTAATGTAATCAACCTTGACTATATTTTATAAAATTTAGATAAATATGTTTTAGAAAACCAAACACATCCACTTGTTTCTTTAAAGATAAAGATGTTGGTATATATCTTGAATAATGTTATTACAAATCTTCTCCAAAAAAAAAAAAAAAAAAAATATTACAAATATTCCAACCTTTTAACTTTAAACAAAAGTTAATTCTGTTCTAATGAATTATTGGACATTGATAAAGTCACGAAAGTTGGCTATTTGACTTTTTTTTTTTTTTTTTTGTCCACTATTAATTTTATTTTTTTATACTCAGATTAATTTATATTTACTGAAATAAATTAATTCTTATAGTTGACGTGTTGATTAAGAGATTCAAACATTTGACTTCTTAATCAATGATAATGATATACTTTATCTGCAAGTTAACTTATGTTAGGTTAGCTGAAATAACTTAATTCTTCAACATTTTACTTTCACAAACAGTACTTCTATATGACGTTAATCAAGATATTTATTATTACTATTTCAAAGGTTAATTGTACAATTCTCTATTCATGGTTGAACTAAAAAAAAATAAATTAAATTCAATAAAAAAAAGTAAAATATACTTTTTGTCATTGAGATTTAAACTTAGTTTCTATATTTTGTCCATGAATTTTAAAACCGACATTTTTTATCCTTGAGATTTTGGTTTAGTTTGTATTCGATAATTGAGATTTCAAAAGTAGCATGTTTGATCTTTCAGTTTGAATTTTGATTTCTAATGGTTCCTTGAAATTTAAAGTTGATTTTTAATTGGTCGTTGAAGTTTGAAATTGGTTTCTAATTGATCCTTGGATATTAAAAAAAAATTAAAAAAAAAACTCATTTTAAAAATATATTTCATCAAAATCTAGTTGGGTCAACTAACGTCATCTCTGTTGAAGATCATCTAAAAACCAATTTCAAGTTTAAGACATTCATTAAAAATCAAATAGGAATGTCTACATTTCACTTTTGAAGCCTCGATCATTAAATAGAAACTAAATTCAAATATCAATAACAAAATGTATAGTTATGCAAACTCATGAACCAGATAGAAACCGAGTTAAAAAAAAAAAGAAAAAGAAAAAAGAAAAAAAACTAATTTTCAATAATTCAATCCCCTCCGAATTGTACGGGTTATACGGAGGATCCTGATAGGCTAGAAGCGGTTGCTTTGAGTTTAGTTATAGTGGTAGGCCGACATGTCGGAAGTGAAATTTAAGCGTACGACCACATGTCGTTCCGCTGACCCATTCAATCATTAAACCTTATCTTATTATATTAACCACGACATCATTTAAATAAATAAAAATATATATATATATATATATATGAACCCCACCGTATGATTACATCTTATAACTATAACCGTAAAATAATTAGAGGGGGGCCAGGATCCTGTACATTTGGTGTACCGTGTGATTGTCGTGCAAGCGAATCTCAGCCGCTCGATAATAAAGCATTCGTCGAGACGTTATGTACCACTTGATTTATGACCGTACAGAAAATCATTGAATGCGTATCGGATCTTACCGTGGGACCGGGCGCACCTGATCATTTGATTGATAACAAAACGATGTCGAAGTGACACGTCATTAAAATCTGGGCCCAATATTTGGATGAAGCTGGCCCAGAACTTGAGGCCCAAAATTGAGGAGCGTCCATAGCCCGAAACTCGTGGCTTTACAAGCCCTATCCATTAATTCACGGATAATTGTAATGGGTGGCAACATGAAGGTAAATAATTGCAAATATAGCAATTTTTAAAAATATTTGCAAATATGGCAAAATTTTTTAATTAATTTTTTATATTACTAAATTGCCCCTGTGTGCCCATTTTTTTTTTTTACTGATAGAAAGTCTTTTTATTACTGATAGATTCTATCAGTGGTAGAAAAATTTTCTATCAGTGATAGAAAGTTTCTATCACTGATAGATATTTCTATCACTGATAGATATTTCTATCACTGATAGATTCTATCAGTGGTAGAAAAATTTTCTATCGGCGATGGAAAGTTTCTATCACTAATATTTCTATGACTGATAGATTCTATCAGTGGTAGAAAAATTTTCTATCAGTGATAGAAAGTTTCTATCACTGATAGAATAGAAGATTTCTATCACTAATAGAAACTTTTTCTATCCGTGATAAAAGATTTCTATCACTGATAGGTTCTATCAGTGATAAAAAAAACTTTTTATAGAAAATCATAGAAAAACTTTTGATAAAAAATCTTTCAATCTCTGATCACCCATAAAAATCTTTCTATCTCCGATAGAAATCTTTCTATCACCGATATAATCTATAAGTGATAGAAAAACTTTCTATCACCGATAGAAAAGCTTTCTATCAGTGATAAAAGATTTCTATCACTGATAGAAATTCTTACTATTCTATTAGTGATAGAAAGATATTCCATCAATGATAGAAAATATTTCAATCTCTGATAGAACCTATCAGTGATAGAAATCTTCTATCACTTATAGAAATTTTTTCTATGAGTGATAGAAAAAATTTCTATCATTCATAGAAAATCTTTCTATGAGTGATAGAAAAACTTTCTATCTCTATCATTGAGACTGATAGAAAAACTTTTCGTGAGTTATAGAAAATCTTTCTATCACTGATATTTTTCTACCAGTGATAGAAGATCTTTTGTTTCTATCAGCGATGGTGATAAATGGTGAAATCGAGCATTGAAAAATAAAGCAAAAACGAACGATTATAGAAATCAAACACTGAAAAACAAAAACCAAACACGGATAGAAAACCAAATAACAACAACCAAACACTGATAGAACACCGAATAAGTGATAGAAAAATATCTATCGCCGATAGAATCTATCAGTAGTAGAAAAATTTTCTATCATATGATAGAATCTATCAGTGAAAGAAAATTTCTATCACTGATAGAAAATTTCTATCACTGATAGAAAATCTTTCTATCACTGATAGAATCTATCAATGGTAGAAAAATTTTCTATCATATGATAGAATCTATCAGTGAAAGAAAATTTCTATCACTGATAGAAAATCTTTCTATCACTGATAGAATCTATCAGTGATAGAAAAACTTTCTATCAGTGAAAGAAAATCTGGAGGGGTATTTTAGTAAATGCAACACACAAATTATTAGATTTTGCCATTTTTGCAATTTTTTTTGTGGGTTGCTAGATTTGCAATTATTTTGGCTCATATTGCTATCCTTGCAACCGGCCCTTAATTCACCACTAACTTTTTTTTTTCTTTTTCTTTTTTCTTTTTTTGGATTTTAAAAAGACCGCTAATTTATTAAGTGGCTGAGATTTCTATCCTATGTTGTTGTGGAATTCTCTTTCTATTGGTTTTCTTAACATGTTGGTTTTTTTTAATTAAATTCAAAGAAAGTGAAGATTTTTGTGTGAAAAAAAATTGAACTTTTGGTATAAGAGTCGACCTGAATCTAACTCAACTGGTTAAAACTTTACATCCTCAATTTAAAGTTTAGAAGTTCAAATTATCTATCTCACATGTTGAACTAAAAAAATAATGAGATGAGAATTAAAAAAAAAAAAAAAAACAAAAGAGTAGTTGGTTGAAGTTGGATTACATTAATCTTTATACGAGTTTTTTTAAAAATCTCCAAACTTTGATGATTGTTCTATTTCAATTCTCAAACTTTGCTTACTTTTTATATATATATATATATATATATATATATATATATATATATATAATTTCATAGAAACATATTGATTCATTTACATGATTAGGAGATATTTAGGATAGAGAAGTTTTGAAAACTACATCTAACATGATAGATATTGAGTTTCAAAAATAATTTAGATATTTATATATAATGAATATGAAGTTTTGATGATCATGACTAAAATAATTTGTATACAAAGTTTATGAATTAGAATTTTTAAAAGTCCAAGAACTAAAATAAAATATTTGAAAGTTTAAAAATTAGTATGAATGTGAGTGGACCAAAAGTAAGATAGATCATTATTTTATTTTAACATGTGATCCATCATCGTGTGATATATGCATAGCTGAAAATTTAAGCCATATATTGTATACTAAATATAGTAGTTTTTCAATAATAAATAAATTCTAAATTTTATTTATATATATATAAGATTTAAATATCTAATTCCTTGATCGAGATACATGTCAATTATCGTTCACTAACCTTTAAGTTATTACAAATCATTGCTACCTTCATGTCTTTTCCTTTTATGATTTTAATTCTAGTTATGTACTTAAATTATTAATTCGGATGGCTTCAAATATCTATGATTATGTGAAACACAATAATAAACAAAAATTGACATTGAACTCAAAAAAAAAAAAAAAAAAACAAAAATTGACATTGATGTTGATATTGAGGGGTGTCATGTTGAAGTGGACTAATGCCTGTGAAACTATTGTGGCTAACACATTTTTAAACACTTAGCAACAACAAGGTATACAAATAAAAAGTAGGTTATATAACAAAAAAAAAAAAAAAAAAAAACACTTTTAGTCAAATTTGTCCCTAAACTTTAGTTTGTAATGATTTAGTCACTATATTTTAAAATTTGTAATAATTTAGTTTCTACAAGGAAAGTGTGGTTAAAATTTAATGAGTATTTTTATATATGTAGAATCAGTAAATGGATTGTGGATCAAATATGTCTCTAAACTACACATACTATATTTCAAAAAAAAAAATAAATAAAAACCTACACATACTAAATATTTATATAATAAAAATTAATATGATTATAATAAAATTTAAGGGTGAAGAAAAAACTTATTTGAATCTCTAACCGATCAAAATTGACAAAACCAAACTAAATCAATTTAGTCAGTAGTTAAGACATATAACTTTAATCAGAAAGTATAAATCCTCATCCTCACACGTTGTTAAACTAAATAATAATAATAATAATAATAATTTCTCCAAAAATAGTCTCATATGGTTGGGAGAAATATTCCATCAAAAGAAATTAAACACCTTTTTAAAATTTTTGCACTCAATTTCCATCAAGAAAATGAAGATTAAAAAAATGAGATATGAAAGTTATCTTATGACAGCAATCTTAGCCAGTGAATTGTCAAACACACAATCACCATCCAAACTTAGTATAATGACTTTGAAAAATGGACCATCAATTTATTTCCATAAAAATTAAACACTCATTACATTATCACATTGATTAATCACTTGTTCTTTTCATTTTTCACTTTTCTTAAACTTCAATGCTCATTCATTGTTTGTTTGTCACCTCCACCTACAAAAAAAAAAAAAGTGACTAAACAATCCCATCATTTGAATTGTTTTTTTAATTTTGTCCATAGTATTTTAAAATTTTCGAAAAAAATATTCATCTTTACCATTAAACTTTTAATTTTATCAAATTGTAACTTAAACTTTGATAAGTGTCGTAATTTTTATCTTGCACCGAGTGTCATCACTTGACGACAAACTCAAAATTGAGTGTCACACTAGTTTTCCTTTTAAAAAATTGAACAACATTCTTGAACCTTTGATTTGATTCTAGGTCAATTTTTAATTTTTTTTTTTAAATTGTCAAACGTTGTTTTTCTCAATTGGCCTACTTTATCGTGTCACATGATTTACATTTATGCCTATATAATCAATGGTTAGTCTAATTAGCATGTAACATCAATATTTGAAGTACTTGTGGTAATGATAGTGATCTATTGAATGCATCCATAAAAATCCAGATTAAATTTCAAGTTTAGTACTTTAGGCCCCGTTTAATAACTATTTGGTTTTTGGTTTTTGGTTTTTGGCCTTGGAAATTAAGCTTATACACACATATTCCTAGTATAAGTTTCTTTGTTTTAGTATCTACTATACCTTCTTCCTTGTTTTAAAAAACCAAGTCAAATTGTGAAAAAAAAAAATAGTTTTCAAAAACTTGTTTTTGTTTTTGAAATTTGGCAAGGAATTCAAATGGTTCCTTAACAAAGATGAAAACCATTGTAGGGAATTTGAGAGAAAAACAAGCATAATTTTTAAAAACCAAATGGTTATAAAACGGGGCCTTAACTTTTAAATTTGTGTCTAATAGCTTTATAAAATTTTAATAATATATTCAATAGATCACTAAGGTCCCGTTCAATAACCATTTAGACCACGTTTGATAATCATTTAGGTCTCGTTTGATAACCATTTGGTTTTCAAAAAGTAAGCTTATAAACACTACAATCAAGTCCAACCTATAAGTTTCTTTAATTTGCTTTGCTATCTACCTTCTTCCCGTGTTTTAAAAAACGAAGTCAAATTTTGAAAAAAAAATAGTTTTCAAAAACTTGATTTTGTTTTTAAAATTTGGCTAAGAATTCAAATGTGTCATCCACAAAGATGAGCACCATTATAAGAATAAACAAACATATTTTTCAAAAACCAAAAACCAAATGGTTATCAAACGGAGACTTGATTTTTAGTTTTTGGTTTTTGTAAATGAAATCTATAACACTACTTCCAACCATAACTTTCTTTGTCTTGTTATCTATCTTCTCTCCATATTTTTAAAAACCAAGTCAAGTTTTGAAAACTAAAAAAATTAGTTTTCAAAAACTTGTTTTTTGTTTTTTGAATTTGGCTAAGAATTCAAATGTTTCCTTGACAACAATGAAATCCATCGTAAGGAAATTGAGAGAAAAACAAACATAATTTTAAAAAACAAAGAACCAAGAACCAAATGATTAACAAAGGGGCCCTAGTATTTTATTTTTGGTTTTGAAAATTATGCTTTTTTTTTTTTTTATACAATTTCTTCACAATGATTTCCATGTTTTTTAAGGAAATGTTTGAATTCTTAATCAAAACTACTTTTTGTAGTTGTCAAAACTTGACGATTTTGAAACATTGGTAAAAAGTAGATAATAAACACAAAGAAATTCATAGGTGGAAGTAGTGCTTATAAGTTTAATTTTTTAAACAAAAAACAAAAAACCAAATGGTTATCAAATGTAGCCTAAACTTTTAGCTTTTGTCAATAGGTCAATGACATATTGAACATGTTTTAAAATTCACATATTTATTTCATACAAAATTGAGAGTTTAGGATCCTATTATACATAAAATTCAATTTATATTGAATAGATCCTTTAATTTTAAGAAATATTGAATATGTCAGAGGTCTATTAGATAAAATTGAGAATTAAAAAATTTATTAGACGCTCTTAAAGTTAGATGACTTATTACACAAAATTAAAGTATAAAGACATCTTAATCACTTCTTAAATTTCAGGAACCCTTGTAATTCAATAGAAAATAAAAGACATAACAAATAGTTAAAACCCCATTTGATAACAATTTCGGTCTCATTTGGTAACCATTTGATTTGAAAATTAGGCTTAAAAACACTACTTCCACTTATAAGTTTATTGGTTTTGTTATCTGCCTTCTTTCCATATTTTAAAAAACCAAGTCAAGTTTTGAAAACAAGTTTTTAGAATTTGACTAGGAATTCAAGTGTATTGATGAAAATCATTATAAGAAAATTGAGAGAAAAAAAGTTCAATGTTCAAAAACTAAAAACCTAAAACCAAACAGTTATCAAACTAGGTCTTCACTTTTTTAGTTTTTAAAAATTGTTTTTTTTTTTTTTTTTTTTTTTTAAATGTATTTCTTTTCTTACTATTTCTTTACTATGTCTTTCAAATTCCTCTGGGAAACATTAAATTTTTTAGTCAAATTCAAAAAAACAAAAACGAGTTTTAAAATACTACTTTTTTTTTTTAGTTTTCAAAATTTGGCTTGGATTTTTAAAACATCTCTAAAAAATAGACAAAAAAAAAAAAAAAAAACTAATAATGTTTACCCACTCAATTTTCAAAGCTAAAGAACAAAAAACAAAATAGTTAAGGAAGAAAAGTTTTTAAGATTCAATAATCAATGGACACAATCATTGTTGATATTTCATAAGTTAAATTTATAGATGAACTCTAAAACAATAGGCCAAGAAAGAATGATGGGAAAGAATTTACCAGACAAAAACCAAAACATAATTATTCTCAAAAAAAAAAAAAAACAAAATATAATTGATGACAATTGGCTCCTTTTGAGGTGAATTACAAAAAGTTTGAGACATCCCCACCAATTCAACAAATTCTTCACAACAAAATATTTATTTATTTTTTTATTTTAAAAAAAAAACCCTCAGAGTCAGAGCAATGGAAAAAAAGAATTAGAAAATCTCAAAAACTGTTTACAAAATAGACAGGACCCCACGTCGCGGCCCCACAGAGGCTGACGCGTTGTGGGCCCACTGATGACGTGTGAGCTGAGACCAAGCGTGGCAATTCATAATGATTGGACTTCGAGCAAAATTCCGACACGTGGAAGGCTGAGAAACTGCCACGACAGAGCTCAAACATGGCCTATGAAGGTTAGAGAAAAGAAAAGGGACTTTAAAACGCTCGGGCTTCCAGAAACTTCCCAGTAACTCCTGGCTAGAAATCGCCGAGGGATCTGATGGCTCAAATTGTGCCACTTGTCAAGAGTACCACGTAGGCATCCGACGTGGCATCCCCATTCCCCTGAAAATGATACGGTTCCCCCTTTTTTTTTTCTTTTAATGTCTTAACCTTAGGGCACTTCTTCTTCTTCCATATCACTTCCCCAAGTCCACCAAACTCCAAATTGAAATTACTCTCTGTTTGCTTAGAAACCGCACAAAAATCTGAGACCCAGAAAGAATTTGGCTCCTTTACTTTGTTGGGTCTCTTTTAGTTTACTCTTTTTCTTGGGGTAAATCGATATGAATGGCGAGGGGAACAGTGGAGAAGAAGAGATCGTGAGAATGGAAGAGGATGTTGAGGAGAAGAAGATTGTGTATATGTGGGGGTATCTTCCCGGAGCTTTGCCGCAGAGGTCGCCGTTGCTGTCGCCGGTGCTGGTTCGGCTTCCGGGAAAGGATGGCACTGACGGTCCAGTTTGGAGGGATGTTTGCGGTGGAGGTTGTGGCTTCGCCGTGGCCATTTCTGGTGACTTTTCTTTGAATCCTTTTCTGTGACTTTTGATGGGTTTGTTTGATTTTGTTTGTGTTGGGGTTTTGATGTTTTTAGTTGGGGTTTTTTGAATACTTGCATTACTGGATTTTGTTGATATGCTGAATGCAAGTCTAATATGTGGTCGGTTGTGATTTTGGCTGGCTGAAAATGGAAGGAGGAAGTAGCTTTTCAGTTCTTGGGGTTTTTTGGTTTCTGGGTTGTGGAAATTTGTAATTGCTTCTGCTGAAATGGTGATACTCAACTCATTTCACTTCAGAGTTTTCTTTGTTTTGCTCGTTTTGGATGTTTTGTTCAGATGTGGACTTGTATTTGCACGGAGAGAAATGATTTTTTTTTTGTTCCCCTGTAACTTTTGAGCGAGGTGCTGACTTGAGGAATCTTTCTTATTCGTCTGTCTCAAGATTTTGTTCTTTCCTATATGTTTTTTCTTTCCCTCCTCTATGTGACGAGGGATTGTCGTTTCTTATGCATTGCTCTTAATCTTTGACAACTTAACTTCTGGATGTCCTTTCAGTGCTTTATCTGTTTAGTTTTATTGATTACATTTTGGATTTTATTGTGTACTCAACGTTTCATTTAACTACTGGTCCTCATGTTTAGTGTCTTGAGTCATTGTTTATGACTGATATTGGATTGTTTAGTTTTCATCTGTTTTCTTCACTATGCAGTTCTATCTTATATTTGATATTTAGTCTTATGTTTTCCTCTTTTAACCAGCATCTGGAAAACTCATTACATGGGGCTCAACAGATGATCTTGGTCAAAGCTATGTGACGTCTGGGAAGCATGGGGTATAAGCCATACACAATGTTCTTTGAATTAAAATGTTTTTACTGTTAGTTCATAATGAACTGACCTGTGAGCATGTATCAATTTTTTCTCAAGGAAACTCCAGAGCCTTTTCCTCTACCAACAGAAGCTTCTATAGTAAAAGCAGCAGCAGGTTGGGCCCATTGTGCTGCTATTACAGGTGAACCATTTCTTCTCTTAGGGGAGGGAGGGAAATGAAGATGGAAATCCTGTTAGGTTATTATGGAATGGCACTCAAACAAGACAATGTTTAAGTCTTTTTGCTTATTCGGTGTTTTTTAGAGCACGAGATGCATTACGAGCTTAAGTGCAATTTCCCAAAAACAAAAGAATGCACACAATAGAAAATGTAAATAAATGTTTTACATATGAAGGAATTAGAAGTTTTGTAAGAGATCATTTAGAGAAATGAGGTTTTTTGTGGATGTTTTTGAATTTTTTTTAAATTTTTTTTTACCAGAAAAGAAGGGTTTTCTTAAAACATTGCTGATTTAACTCCAGGGCTCCTATACATCGACCTATTTTTGCCGTTAATTTCTTTAGAGAATCCCCTCAACAGAAGAATGGAAAAAAAGAAGAATTTGTTTTTGTCTCCAAGTTACTTTGCAAATTTTGTTTTCTATGAGATCTTAAAATGGTTTGGATGCCTATGGTCGTATTGTTAAGTGAACTTGTCTAATGTATTTTCTACTGACTACTTTATGTATACAGATAGAGGAGAAGTCTACACATGGGGATGGAAAGAATGTGTTCCTTCTGGCAAGATCTTTGGTGATCTGTCCGTTGGTGCTGGCTATGAAAACGATGTATTAGAGAAGCATTCTTCCGTGATAGATCAAGGTACTGCACAAACTTAATTATGACAATAGGCTTTTCAAGGTTTTTCTCACTGGCCTTTCATGTTCTGTCTCAGTCAGCCCTCGTTTACAAGCCACACGATCTACGGGTGCTGTTGTTTCCAATATTGAAGCTAGAGGTGGTGGAGCAGAAAGTACGAAGAGGAGAAGGGTTTCATCAGCCAAGCTTTCAGCTGAGAGTTCGTCATCAAGTGATGACACTCTCTCTGCACTTCCCTGTCTTGTTACTCTTAATCCTGGGGTAAGGATAGCCTCTGTTTCTGCTGGAGGGCGTCATACACTTGCACTGTCAGGTAATACTAATATATTTTGCATTAATTTTGTTCACTTGTTCCTGTAATGTATTTGGTGATATATTGTATTGACTTAACAAGACTTGGCTGGTCAGTTAGGTCTAATTAGTTAATTTAATGTGTGTGTATATTTTTTAGATTGAATCATTCATACTATTTTATCAAATATGTAATTTTACTATCACTTCATGTAAATTTTGAAATCACTTTTACTAGTTCATTCTATTCAATCCACTTGAAATATTATTGCAAAACATTTTCTTCTTTGTATTTTGGAGCCATACAAAATTAGTTCTGGAAGAAACTTCAAATAATTTATTATAATAACATGGAATACATAACATATAATGCACCCTAATGTCTCCAAAGTTTCAGATATGGGACAGGTCTGGGGTTGGGGCTATGGTGGAGAAGGACAGCTAGGTTTGGGCTCCCGCATTCGTATGGTTTCCTCTCCACATCCTGTACCTTGCATTGAGTCATCTTCTTTTGGCAAGGATAGACCAACAGCTCTTGCTCGAGGAAGTGCAAGCTTAGAGGGTAGTAGAATTCCTGGAAGCTATGTGAAGGGAATTGCTTGTGGAGGGCGTCATAGTGCAGCAATTACAGGTTTGTGATGTTTGTTTTCCCAACATAAAGTAAACTTTGCTGTTGCTGATATTAATAGATATTGGGTCGATTTTCGGAAAAATAAGAGAAAGATTCATAAGGTGAAGACTAGTGGCAAGACTTTAATACTTTGGTCTGTACTTGTGAATTGACATATTTATATATACAGTAATCTTTGATCATCTAGTTTTGATAGGTCGATTGACGAAAATTCAGACTGCAAGAAACTGCAGCACCTTTAGAGCTTCATTAATTTCTGTTTTCTTATGAAATATTGGCCCTTGATTATTCTATACCTCTTTGTTTATCATGTTGTCCACTTGAAGTGATAAGCTTCATGTATTTGATGTTTCTCTTATCTTTTATGGCACAGATGCTGGAGCACTGCTAATGTTTGGTTGGGGACTGTATGGACAGGTGAATTTATCATGTTAATTTCTTGACACATGCTTCATTTCATTCTAGCACTTTTCTCTTCCGTTTTCATTCCCTTCTCACACTTTTTGTCGTGAGAATTTCCTTTTCGTTGCATGATCATGCCCATTCTTAGTATTCTTTTACAGACAACATGCTCGGCAAATTCCATTTCTTCCTGTGCATCATTTTTTCCTGACTTTTATTGCAGTTTCCAGTAAATGCATGTTGCTTCATTATTGTAACAAAAAAAGACGATCCTTGTGATGCAAGATTACATGATTCTATGAACTGATTCTGTACACATCTAAGTGCTCATGTAACGTGTACATCTGTAAGGTTGCTTTCCTTAGTTCCATAGCATGCTCAGGAGTCCTAAAATTTATCTCACAAAGAGTCTGCAGTAAGACAATATGTGAGCATCTTTCTTGTGCTGGTTGTTCACCACCCAATCTTTTTCAAGTGATGGTGGCCTCACTGAATATATTCTTGGAATATTTATCTTTTCCTTCTGATGCATTTTGTGTCGTCTTATTCTCCCCCCTTTTCTAATCAACACTATTGAATGACAAAACATGCTATGCTATCTGTCACACTCAGTAATCCCGTACCAAATAGCATAGTTACAGACAGCCTTTCCATTCAGCCACTAATCCATTTTCTTGCAAGCAAAAATACTAAAATTTGATGACTGCAAATGTCTTTATTAGACGCATATTAGGAGGTCAACTACCTTCAATATGGTTTTGTTTAAAGCCCAATGTGTAGCATAGGATCTATTCAATTCTTGTCCGAGTTGATTTTTTATCTTATGCATTCCTGTGATTCTGGAGTGTTTGATTTTAGCAGATATCAGTTATAAGATAATCCATTAAACTGGAAGCTATAAGTTCAGAAATCCTTAAATCAATTAAATTTGTTAAAACAATTTTCAGTTTTTTGGAGAATGCATGACTCCTATCTCATCGTTGTACGTATAATGTTAGGCTTACAAAATTTGGTGGATTTTCTTCTCTCCATTAACATTCAAGAGTGCCCATTTACCTCGTTTCCTAGTGTTACCACTTTAGTGATGAGATATCATATTATACTCCATTCCGTTCAGTAAACCTATTTGCAAACTGGAAGAAACCACCCTTGTGTGTTTCCACCCTTGTGTGATGAGGACGCGTCATCATATCTTAAAGATTATGTCTCTAATTTTATGAGCCACTCTGAAGTCCTCTATTTTGAGTCAAGAGTGTGTTAGGAACCCAAACACTACGAACAAACTTAGATATATATTGCAATATCAAAAGAAAATTACAATATACCAATAGCCTTTTGAGAGGGCTATCTCTCTCCCAAGTCCCACAATGAGACACTACAAAATTCTCTACTCATAAGACTCCCTAATCTACCCTATTTATAACCAAGGCATACCCAAGGCTCCCTAGCTATTTACTATTATACCCTTACTCCCCTTCTAATACTATTCCCCAAATATACCATACTAATACCCTTACAGAGTGCTGGACGTGTTTTATTCGTTGATTCCTTTAACTCATGTCTTTTCGTTTTTTACCTTGTATTCAATAGTCATGCCTACTTCATTTGCAAGTTAAATAGTTTGATCCTTTGTACAACCCAACATCAGCTGGAGTTTACTATGTTGACAATTGACCAATCTTCAGAATCCATCTGTAGGTAAAGTAGAAAATGGTGGAGAAAAAGATATGTAGATGTAGATCAAGATCAAGTTCAATCAAAAAGAGATAATTCTTTCTGTTCCTTTTCCCATACTTCTTCTCAACTTCTTGTGCTGCTGCGCTATATTTTTTGCTTAATTTATGTCTTACAGTGTGGGCAAGGGTGTACAGATGATGAGTTAAGTCCAACATGTGTATCCTCATTACTTGGTATCCGGATAGAGAGCGTCGCTGCTGGATTGTGGCACACGGTCTGTATATCTGCTGATGGTGATGTGTACTCATTTGGCGGAAATCAGTTTGGGCAGTTAGGAACAGGTGCTGATCAAGCTGAGGTATGCTTTATTAATCCATGTTTCAACATGTCAGATCATAATTGCCAGCAGGCAGCATTGATCAGATTTCTATGATAGTTTGCGTTCTAAAGCAGAAAAAAGTAATTTATGACTATGTCTTCTTTTTCTTCCAACCATTTCTCCAGACACTTCCACGACTTCTAGATGCACCGAGTGTGGAAAATGTAAACGCGAAGGTCGTATCGTGTGGGGCTCGTCATAGTGCTATAGTAACAGGTACTTCATTATTTACTTGCGCACGGATTCTATTCTCTGTACCTTCTGATTCATGAGACTCAGTCTTCAATTTACTGAGGTGAAAAGATTCAAATGTCTAAACTTTAAAGTATAAATGAGACAAATTATAAAGAATAATGAAACCAAAGTCCAACGCATGTTGCTGTTTCAAATGGGAATCCCAAAACTTTAGGCACAGACCAAAACTAAAAGGTGGTAATCATCAAAGATTATTTGTTGGGGAGATGAAATTTTATGTTGGGTCTTCCTTTGGAGATTTAGTCAATCTGCGTTCTTTTCTTCTTTTAAACCTTTAGTTTCTGAAGAAATCGAAGACATCTAGTGAAAACAGAGAGAAGATGAAAATTTACCTTTTTACACCGAATAGGCTCCAAGAACTTCTGAAGAAACATGTAATATGGAGCCACTTCTGAAGAAACATGTAATAATTGGACTGCTCTAAACTTTCTTCACTATATTTGAAGAATTTAGATTGGTTGATACACATTTTTGTACAATATTCATTCTTAACATTCCTGTTTCTCCAATTTCTAGAGGATGCGAAAGTATTCTGCTGGGGATGGAACAAGTATGGCCAGGTATGTTGGTTTAATTGCTTGTTTGCTTTTCTTTAAAATATTATCACAACAATTCTGTAGTTTCTCAATTGCCATCTGCATAAATGCATGTTTATAAGTTGTTTCCCAAGATCACATCTGATATTGAGGTTCTTAGAAGTCTTCATTTACACTCTGCAGCTAGGTTTGGGCGATGTAATCGACCGTAATATTCCCGTCCAAGTCCCGATGGAAAATTGCATTCCAAAAAACGTTGCCTGTGGATGGTGGCACACCCTGCTTTTGGCCGAATCACCCACCTGAATTCCTAGCCTCTCTTGGAGCTTCAACAAAGTTTTGTTAGTTAGCTGCCCCTCCTTTCAAAATGGTAGATTCAATTGTAAATGCATAGACAATAGCTTTCATCCGTATGCATGTACATTTATGTATGTACTCATTCTTTAATGGTCAGAGGCTATTAGGAAGGAACCCTATAAATACTGATGGGGACAGGAGATACCAGTTCCTGATTGAGGTAGATTATTTTTATACCATA
Source organism: Luffa acutangula (assembly GCA_036850905.1). Lineage (NCBI taxonomy): Eukaryota > Viridiplantae > Streptophyta > Magnoliopsida > Cucurbitales > Cucurbitaceae > Luffa > Luffa acutangula. Next base: position 8,711,731 of record CM072099.1, on the reverse strand, counting down.
TATTATAATTATATTATAAGTTAGAACTAGAAGAAAGACCATCATCTCTCTCTAGAATCCAAGTGTTTTAGGCTTATAAATGGTGTACTTATGTTCAAAAGTGATGATACTTCAACAGGTGATTTGAAGAATGTTGATGTTATATCATAATTATCACTTTTAAGTTTTTTTTTTTTTTTTTATGATAATATCTTGACATGTTTATTGGTATTGAAGGAGAATAGGATGTCAAGCATGAAGAATATGGATTGACTTTTCTTTTTTCTACTTACATTTGGGATGGCTATCTTGATTCATGCATTGCCATATAATATGGTCATACCAATATGTAGCCATACAAAAATCTCTACATTTCCATCTATATCAAAACTTTTTACCATCTAGTTTCTATGTATAAATTAAAAATCAAATTCAAACTTCATCTCGGTGTGCGCATGTGTGTGCAAGCGTTTAAAAAGAAAAACAGTCTTTAAAAACTTATTTTTGTTTTCGAAATTTAGCTAAGAATTTAAATGTGTCTTCTACAAAGATGAAAACCGTTATAAGAAAATTGGGAGAAAACAAACTAAAACAAGCATAATCTTGGAAAGAACTTGGCTACATACGGAATATGTAGGAATCTCTTGGAATTTCTAGTATTAATACCTACTTCCCCATTCAACATTTGACACGTCATTTAATGAGCCTTTAATGATACTAGTTTTTTAACACGTGCTTTGCACGTGGTAGTTTTCATTATTTTATCATATTCCTAGTATATTTTCATTTCATTTTGTTATATATTAATATTATTTGTTTAAAAAAAAGTTAAGCATATATTCGATCTTCAGTTCATTTATATTTACAATAGAATAAATGATTTATTAAGTATTTTACACATTTACAAAGTTTTAAATTATTAAAATTTTGATAAACTTTTAAATTTTCATTATATAATTGAGGAGAACTTCATAAATTTTATAATTTATTTTTAGTAATAAATTGACAAAAGTTTTAATATTCTAACTTTTCATGTTTGTGTATTAAAGAAAAGTAGGAGAGAATTATTTATATAGTGGTAGAAGATAAACAAAAATACAAAACTTTTAAAATTTCCTTATTCATGGTAATTAAATATAAATTCATAAAATTTTAAGATCATTAAACTCATACATTTGTATAGTTACTTAATAAAATAAATGATAAACTTTTCGTATTCAAGTTATTCATATTAGAATGTTTCATGTTCTAATGGTTCACATTCAAAATTTTAAATTATCAACTAATACTTCCTTAAGAGTTTGAGAGAGAGAAATAATGAGAAAATGAGAAAGAGAACAAAAGTGGAATTTGAAGGATTTGAAAAAACATTTCAAAAAGTGGGATGAGAAAATAAGTAATCATAAACATAAGAGAGATTAAAAAAAGGTGGAATTTGAAGAATTTGAGAAAGTACCATTTTTTTAAATTATTGTAATGAATTTATTCATTTACTACCAACAATTTTTTTTTAAAAAAATGTATATTCCTAACAATAATAATATTTATTCTAGCTTCTCTTTTGCATATCTACCAGTCATTTCTTAAATTACCAAGGATCAATATTGCGACAAAAGAAAATCAAGAAGAATGTTAGATTAAGGAATTCAACAAAAGTTATGAGGCAAAGCAAAAACAATGAATAAAAGAATAAAAGCAAACCTAAATATAAGAGAAAACTCAAAACCTTGTAAAAGATATTGTTGAAGAGAGCTTTATACATAGTTGTAGGAGATAAAAGTTACAAAACCTTTGGAATTTCACTATTAAACATAATTAAAAATAAGCTCATAAATTTTGAAACATAAATTATAGAAATAATGAGATAGAGTTTCTCATATTCTACCTTTTCACATTCTTATTAATTAATGTTATTAAACGTTAGAATTAAAGGACATGCTTAATAAACATAAAAATAGATCAAATAACATAAATGGTCTAAAAAAATAATTTTTAATTTATTATTGATAATTAATTTACTATTTATAATTAATTGAAAATTTTGTGGGGCATTAAGGTTAGACATTTTTTTTTCTCAACAAAAGAAATATAAACTTGTAATTGATGCAATAAAATTTAATTTTCAACAAATATTATTAATAAAAAAAACATGAATGATATAAGAACAATAACAAAAATGAATAGTAACAAAAAAAATCTTAGATATACACTCATTCCGTAAAATAGATTTGCTCACTTGATAAATACTGATATAAAAATACAATTCTTCAACTTCATCAAATTGGAGTTGCAATGTCAAAAGCCTAGGATCTTTTATATAAATTTGACACATGCATGCATTCCCTTGCAATTTGAATATATATACCACCCCTCACGAAACCTTTGCAATTTGAATACACCACACCAACATCTCGAGATGTGTTGAAGATTGAAGAGACTTTGGAGAGCAAAGAAAACAAAGAGAACACAAATAAAAAAAAAGAATGAAACTAAGTGTTGGTGAAGAAAATGGTGAAAAAAAACTCCATTTTATAGTAGTAGAAGATTGGAGTTACAAAACCTTTTAAATTCTATAACCTATAAAATTTCATTATGACTTATAATTTAAAAAGGTTGTAGGAAAAACTTTTTGCATTCCAACCTTTTAGTAAATCCTACACATTTATTATTGATAATTAATTATTAATTAATTAATTTACTATTTATAATTATTCTTTAATGGTAAAATTGTAAATTAGTAAATTAAAGAAAGGACAAAAGTGTCCAAAAAAGTTTTTTCAAGATCCTCACTTTTTAATATAGTATAGATTATATAATATTTTATCTCATGAGTCCCACATCATTCTTGTAAACCATGCATGGAGGTAGTATGAAAAATTTTCCTCACTACCGTATTACTAGAAATTTTCTCGGGATCTCCTTATATATACTGTTAAAATGTTGACAACTATGTTAAAATGTTGACAACCAGGAGAAATAAATTTTTTTTCTCATTTTCTACTTTTCTCTTACTTAGTTGTTAAGATTTTAATGGGGTATGTAGAGAGATCCCTACATGCCAATATGTAGCCAACTATTATTCTTTTCAAAAACTAAAAACCAAAAACAAAATAGTTATCAAATGGGCACTTGGTTTTTTTTTTTTGAAAATTACGTTTATAAACACTATTTTCAAGTTTTTTTGTTTTGTTACCTACCTTTTCCCCATGTTTTCAAAACCAATTATTATTATTATTTTTTTAAAAAAGATTTTTAAAAACTTATTATTTCTTTTGGAATTTGGATGGAAATATTCATATATGTTTTAACAAAAATGAAAATTATTGTAAGGAAATTGGAAGAAAACAAACATAATTTTTAAATACAAAAACCGATTATTAAACGGAATCTAAATAATAAAAAATATACTTTATTTAAAATTTTGTTTCATAGTAAAAATTATTAATCATGTTTATGTCTCGTGATATTTGAATAATATTGGTAACGAAGTTTAGAGATCAAATACAAACATTGAAATTTCTCGTACATATCAAATTTAACACAAAAAAAGAAAGAAAAAAAAAAGAAACTATTTATTTAACTGATGTGAGTTGGAGTTGGAGTCTTGTAATTTGTGAATATTAGAAAATAGAAAAAAGATCGAAGGGCGGGGAGATGGCCTCCTTGAACACGGTTTGGATTCGATTCACGATCGGACAAAGTTGCCGTTTCAGTGCTGATCTCATCGCTCTCTTGGATCTTTGTTCTTCTTACCATTTTCAATTTCTCAGCAACCCTCAGAATTCTGGCGGGTAATTCACAACACCATTTCTTTTCTTTGATTTCAAGCCTCGCCGATCGGAAACTTAGAACTGTTGGCCGGAGAAACGAGGAAGAAGAATCTGTAACTCTGTAAGTTCGATTCTTTCAGTCAAAAACGAGAACCCCCTCTTCAGTTTTCTGTTCTCCATTCCATTTCACCATTTGGGAGGTCAAAGAATCTGCTGACGAGAATGAAACCTTTCTCGAATTGCGATTCACTGAAGAACCCATCAATCTTCAAGATCTCTGCCTTTATTGTAATCTCGTTCACCTTCTTTTACCTGGGCAAGTATTGGTCTGATGGGTACCCACAGCTCATCTTCTTCACCGAAACTCGATATTCCCCACCTTCAGTGTCAATGTCGCCCAATCACGACAAGCCCTTCAATGTTTCTTCTCTGATAGAGCAGAATCTAACCCGTGTAGCTCCGGAAAAAGCCCTTGTTTCAGCCTCGGCCCCGGCCCCGGCCCCATCTCCGATTCTCAGTTCATCTCCTCCTCCTCCTCTGCTGCCTTCGCCGCCTCCTCCGCATCCGCCTCCGCCATCTGATTCAGTGCAGAGATTCGGGATCGTGACCGAGAATGGAACGATGGCTGATGAATTTGAGGTAGGGGAGCTGGATCCTGAGTTTGCGGAGAATTGGGGGAATGAGGATGAGACTCGGACGGATGAGAGTGGCTCTGTCAAGATTAGGATCAAGAAATTTCCTCTTTGCCCACAGAGCATGAAGGAGTACATACCTTGCTTGGATAATGTGGCTGCAATTAAGAAGCTGAAGTCGACTGAAAAAGGGGAAAAGTTCGAGCGGCATTGCCCTGATGTTGGTGCTGGATTGAACTGCTTAGTTCCAGCTCCTAAGGGATACCGGATACCCATTCCCTGGCCAAGGAGCCGTGATGAGGTATTGTTTTGTTTAGTACATAGATATTAGATTTCATCTCATGTCTATTATAACTTGAAGTTTTTTCTCATATTAAAATGGCTTGTGTCATTGATTGTCTCTGATCTAGTTGAATTGGTCAGTTGCTCTGCTGTTATATTATTAAAAATGAAATTCTAGTATTCATGCAGGCTGTATTACATGCTTCCTATTAATTGATATGTTATTTTATTTTATGGGCTTCCCATCACTCTTAAATGTATAGTCGATATGCTTATAAACGTTGACTGATTTGTTTAAAGAGGGTTCAGTTTATGAGTTACATATTAGCACAGTTTTTCTCATGCCCATAGTCTATATTTCACTTCTTTTTCTTTTTTCCTTTTCTTTTTTAAAGTGGAGAGTGGTAGGTTTCAAGTCACTTTTTATAGTTAATATTTACTTAGATTAGCATTTTTTGTATTTTTCTAGTAAGACAGAGAAAACTTTTACAGGCTAATTTTCTTTTATAGCATCTATCTCTCAAGGTTTTGATAGTTGGACCACTACTTTGTTATAGGTGTGGTTCAGCAATGTTCCTCATACCCGTTTGGTTGAAGACAAAGGAGGTCAAAACTGGATTTCCCGCGACAGAGATAAATTTAGGTTTCCTGGAGGTGGTACACAATTCATTCATGGGGCAAATGAGTACTTGGATCATATCTCTAGGGTAAATAAATAGACAATTGCTGCACACTAAAGATAGAATATGGCTTTTGGATCTTTGTTTTTTTTTTCTCTGTAATGATAAGCTTCTCATCTGTTGTATAGATTGTTCCTGATGTTGCTTATGGTAGTCGTACGCGAGTAGTTTTAGATGTTGGTTGTGGTGTTGCAAGTTTTGGTGCCTATTTGCTATCACGGAATGTAGTAACGATGTCTGTTGCTCCAAAAGATGTTCATGAGAACCAGATTCAATTTGCTCTTGAACGTGGGGTACCTGCAATGGTTGCAGCATTTTCAACTCGCCGTTTATTGTATCCAAGTCAAGCTTTTGACCTGATACATTGCTCAAGATGTAGAATTAATTGGACTCGTGATGGTATGATTGTCTCATTACTCACTCCTTTTTATTAATATCTGTATATTCATGTCATGTTTTCTATTGAAGACATATTGATGTTCAATTGTCAAATAAGAGTTATTGATATAGTTGCATCTTTCAATGAATAATTCTTATTTATAAGTCATCTGATTGTCATATTTTCTTTAAATCTTCTGACTTTAAGATGGAGTTCTGTTGCTGGAGGTTAACAGAATGTTAAGGGCTGGAGGATACTTTGCCTGGGCAGCACAGCCTGTTTACAAGCACGAAGAAGCTCTGGAGGAGCAGTGGGAAGGTTTGTCTCTGACTGCACAATATCTGTTAACTGTTTCTTCTAACTTAACCCCTATGGTTAGTCAGATTCTTTAATCTCTGCAATGACTTTGTAAAATCCTTTTACATCCATGTTTGCAGCCAACTCTCTTTCTATCGATCTTTATCAAATAAATTGGCTAGTTTGTTTCACTTGGCTCAAGTATTGCTTTATGGTTGTTTCTTTCTATTGAAATCAAGAAAGTAGGTATGAAAATATAAGAAAAAGGTTTTAAGGTGATTTGACATCTCTTTTCCCAGCATCCATCTAATATCTGTGGTATTTTTGTCTTTAAATATTATAGGTCGTATTATATTTTCTTCAAAACTTCCCATATTAAATACAACTATTATTTTCTTTCTTTTACCAGAGATGATGAACCTTACCACTCGTCTCTGCTGGAAGTTTGTGAAAAAGGATGGGTATATAGCAATATGGCAAAAGCCAACGAATAACACCTGCTATCTTAGCCGTGATTCAGGAGTTAAGCCTCCACTTTGTGATGTTGACGATGATCCAGATAAAGTTTGGTATGTATACATTTATCCTCATTTGTTTTGATGATATGGTAGTTAAACTCTCTTTAAAAAAGAAAAAAGATGTGGTAGTTGAACGGGTGAATAGATATTTTGGTCCCCACTAGATTTTGATTGGTCATTTATAGGTTAGATCCAAAAGTTCTTTGATCAAAAGAAATAGAATTTGACTTAACAGTAACTAGAAGGTGCAACCCAGTTGTTAAAAATTTGAATTTGTTTATATTTCTACACTAGAGAAAATTTATCTAAATGGAAGCTGTAATCCAGTTTTGCAGCTTTCTGTTCAAACTGTACTCTTCTAGATAAATGTTGCGTTTTGTTTGAAATAAACATATGAAAAAAGTCTCAAATGATCTGTTCTCAGTGCACTGCTTGGTTTAATATATATTTTATGTCAATTAAGTTCTATAGTTGTATGAAGTCGCTTTTAGAAGAAACGAAGAGGCTCTTTATATAACTGTTCTGAACAAGCGGGTACAAGAACAGTTCAATGAAGGCCTTTCATCTCATCTACTGACCTTTTTCTTATAAGCATATTTCTAATTGTTGGACTTACTACATTTTGTGATGTTAAGGTATGTCGATCTGAAGCCTTGCATTTCCCGGCTGCCAGAAAATGGTTTTGGCAGCAATATCATGACATGGCCTGCACGCTTGCATACTCCTCCAGATAGGCTCCAGAGCATTCAATATGATGCCTATATATCTAGAAATGAGCTCTTCAGGGCAGAATCTAAATATTGGTATGAAATTATAGGAAGCTATGTGCGTGCATTACATTGGAAGAAGATAAGACTAAGGAATGTAATGGACATGAGAGCTGGATTTGGAGGGTTAGTATACTCTATCATAACGAGCAGGATCCTTCCATTTTCCATTATTTACTCTTTATTTTTTTTCATTTGGCAGGTTTGCTGCAGCATTAATTGATCAAAAACTGGATTCGTGGGTGATGAATGTCGTCCCCGTGAGTGGACCAAACACCTTACCCGTTATATACGACCGTGGACTTCTCGGAGTTCTTCATGATTGGTAAGCTGCATAATTATTTGATCCTCAAATAATATATCTGTATATATACTAATTACTATAGTAGACTCTCGAACTACATTAGTACGGTGGTATTTTGATGGCCAAGTCAACTTAGATAATTGAATTACATAAATCTTTCTGTTTGTTATTCCAAGGTAGATAGGAAAATGAATGCAAGCTATATGACAGCTTCTCTGTGATGTATCTATCAGGTGTGAACCTTTTGATACGTACCCAAGAACGTATGATCTATTGCATGCAGCTAATCTTTTTTCATCAGAGATGAAGAGGTACATCTTATGTTGATAGATGGATGTCATGGTCGTTGTGTTTCCTCACTTTATCTTTGAAAACTTGTGCATTTTGTTGTATTTCATCATTGAGAATTCTGTTGCTTACTTCCTTCTCTCACTGAACTGGTATCAGATGTAGTATGTCGACAATCATGCTCGAGATGGATCGGATCTTAAGGCCTGGTGGGCATGTATACATTCGTGATACTGTTGCTATCATGGATGAGCTTCAAGCAATCGGAAAGGCGATGGGTTGGCGTATTACCCTACGTGATACCTCCGAAGGCCCCCACGCGAGCTATAGGATACTGATTGGTGAAAAACGCCTCTTGCGTGCATGAAAATTGCTGGATGTCTTAAAGCACAGTCTCTTTAGCACATCTTGAAAATGAGAATCAGGTAAACACAGGGTAATGTCCATCTCCAGAAGCCAAGCATCAGATTGATGCATGCTTTGCCACACAATAGTCTTCGATTAGTTGGCATTCAATTGCACAATGCTTAGTGGGTTTCATTTGGCACCTTCATACGGTGACATGGGTTGTTTTTGTAGTTAAAAAGAAGAGAATATGGCAGCATCATGGCAACTTTGACTGCAAATTGCAGAACTAGAGATTGTAACAATTCATCATACTCATCAAGTATCAGTAACACATTCAATCCAGTGAAAATTTTTTGTTGTTCTGCTTTCTTGTCCTTTTCTTGAGTTTTCCCCCTCCATTATTGATTTATTATGTATTTATTCTGAAATTTACATTAAAATTGCGGCTAATTTAAGTTTATGACCAAAACTGTCTTGAAACTTTAGGTGCAGTTTAGGACATTACCTGAAATCTATTTTCTATTGACTTGTTTTGAGTGAATTACTAACTAAACACGTTTAAACCAAATAAATTAACAGAACAAAAATTAAGGACAATATGAAAACAAGAAAAATAGGGTAGCCTTGAAAATGTAAAAGACAATGAGAAAAAGTAAATGATTGCACCAAAGAATTGATGTTTGTTTAACTCTCATGAGTTCAAATGGCAACGCCAAAAATTCAATACCCCTTTCAGTCAAACTCAGACTTTAACCTCAATGGAGGGGAAGAAAGGTAGAGATAAACAGAGAAATGGTAGATTATCACAAGCAAGAGAATTACAATAGCAGCAGAGAAACATGACCTGCTGACCCAAAATAATGGCTGGAGTGATCTCCCCCTCTAATCCCAGTTGTGTAAGCACAAAAAATGCAGTGAAAAGGATATTGTAACAGACAATGAGACAATGGCCGTGTGAGGAGCATCTGAGCTTTCTTAGCCAATTATGTGTACAAAAGCAAATATCAAACAGTGAAGTTCACGATACCTGTTTCTGAGATCTTGGTCTCCACTTTTGCTGTCCTTGACCATTATAAGTCTTCGGGGGCTTTGAGGGCTCCCCCACTTTCAAATTGTTAGGATTCCTTACACGTCTTGTATTCGGGGTATTTGGGGTTTTGTGTTGAACCGATGGGGTATTTGGGGTTTTGTGTTGAATCGATGGGCGAGACTCCGTAGTTCCAGCATGGGGAGCCTGTGGATTGATAGGGGGGAAGTTTCTCATATTGAGCCTGGGGACATTGTCCTGGATCTGCTGTCGAATCCATGGACGGGGGTGAGTAACTCTGGCTTGGTGAACCTGTGGATAAATTGGGGGGTAATTTCCCATATTGAACGTTGGGGCACTAGCAGATTCAGATGGTTTAATGATAAACTGTGATACTTGAGGTCGGGCTAAATCATTTAGGATAGAGTTTTGATTCTGATGAACTGAGGTGAGCCTAAAATGGGTCGTCTGAAATGCTTCAGAAATCCTCATCAATTGCCTCGCATTAATGGCCCTGGCTGTATTTTCTGGTTGCTCAAATGGATCCTCAACCTGTCCAGCCAATCCAAAGCCCAGCCACAATATCAGAGAAGAGGCAAAAGAAGCATCATCGTGCATATGGCAAGCATGATATGACATAATGAGAGGGAGAGAGAAATTACAAATATTGTATATGTTTTTGGCAACCATCTCATATTGCTTTCTATTTCCAACCATTGCCCTGTGTATGGACAAATTCCTAGTTCTGATGCTTTTGAACTTATATCTGAGAACTGCACAAGACAACACAATAACAATGAGAAGAAGTTTGTGATAGTTACAGAGACAAGAAACATAACTAGCTAGCTAGTCATCATCACAAAATCAGATGCCAACTATTACGTAGAAGATTTGATGCATAAATAGTCTTGTCTAAACTTCGGTGGGTAAGGGATAAGTTCGTTTGAAATCGATAGTGATGAGTGATTTGTCAAATATTTGGCTGGAAAGAAATAGAAAGGTTAACAAGCATATGAATAGGGATGTTTGTTAGCATATAGAACTCAAGGATACAGTTGTACAACCTATAGAACAGATCCTATACAAGTAAGGTCGTATGTTTGTTAGCATATAACTCATCTTCTTTCCCCTTTATGGCTAACTCATCTTCTTTCCCCTTTATGGGCATTTGTTTTGATCGAAAATTTGTAGAACTAATTTCTGAGTTTAGTGAATCAAGTCATTTCTTTTTATAAACTTCAGTTTGTTTTAAATATTGATAGGTGTAAAATTGATGCCAAAGAAACAACTATAAAAGTGAGCTAACATGGTGTAACTTCAACATTTTGTCTACGTACAACCATATGGAAAATATTTCCATTACTGGTCTCGCATAGCTTTTAATATTGGCAATTAAACTAGACATAAGTGGTAGAAGTATGAAACAACTCTATGCTAGAAAAAGAATTTTCTCTTATATCGCATCTCAAGGTGCCACATTGATTATTACATGGTCTATTCAACTAGATGTTAGAAAGATGTTCAAATTGATAATTTTACAAAAGTATAGAGATTAAAATCAAACAAAAAGGAAATACCGGTGCAGTCAAAAATATTAAAACTAACGAAATACAAGAACGATAATTTAACTACAATATTACCTTTGCAAGGAATGAAACAAAAAGTTCAGACAAAGAACTTCTGTTGAGTGTTCTTGATTTGAACCAGGCTATGTTGGCCGTACATGTCTGTGCAATTTCACGCTCGACCTCAGCCCTCACACCTGCATCAATACATGTCATGTTATTTTGTATTTCAATTCACAGACTAATATTTTAGATTTATTGATTTGTCTCATTTCTCTTTATGCACAACACCACTCAATTAATACACACACGTATTCCTTTGAGTTACATATGTATTTATCTCAATGCCCATCAACTTAAGATTTTTTTTTTTTTTTTTTTTTTTGAAGAAACATCAACTTAAGATAGGGGTTCTCATAAGTTTTAAGTTCACAATTAACCTTAGCATAGCCCGTGTTTTAAAAGGCTCAAGGCAAACAAAAAGACGCGGGCTTTTTTTTTAAGGCACACTATATAGAAAAACAAAAATATATACATGTATGATGTATATAAAACATTTTCATGGCAAGTAATGAAGTTTTTAACCAAGAAAAATAGATAAAAGATAAACAAGATTCAAATATTAACCTTCCAACATAGAGTTAAATGTCAATACTCCACAAAAAACGATGAGTTTAGTATTTGTTGATATGCCTTGAATCTGATATCTGGCACTCCGAATGACGAAGTACGGGTGTTCGGGGGCGCAACGTGACCCCCAATGGGGGTTTAGGGGCAACACCCCAGAAGCTAAATTACTATCATAACAAGTATTTAGGTTTAAAATTTTTTTTAAAATATATAAAGATGTGAAGCCCCAAAGGCCTCAAAGGCTTCAAGGAAGGCGTTGTGCCTTCCTCACTGCACCACACTTCTTCAATGCGAGACTCTAAGGGAGCGTCTTGCGCCCAGGCACGCGCCTTTTAAAACACTGAGCATAGCTTAACTGGTTAAATAAACATTTCAAGGTTAAAGCCTCGAGTTTCCACCCCTATCCTTCTAATGTTCACAAGTATTCCCCATCCTTGCCAGCTAAAACCCTTCTAAGCAATTAAGAATGCACCGGACAACAAATTCTAAGCAAAAGTACCTTTGAGATTATCAACAACATTTCCTGGGTATATGTCTCTAAGAGGAGGTAAGATTGCTGGTGAGCATGTCTGCAAAAAACCTAATAATAAATACCAGGATTATAGAAAACAAAATAAAAAAAATTGGGATAAATAAATTCAACTGTAAAGATTCTATATCAGTTTCACATCAACTAAGCTGAAGGGGAAAAAACAGAAATAAAAGATCATCCAAGAAGGGCACAAACAATGGATTCAAGTACGCCATAGTGATATTCTCTAAGCTCAAGCAATCTAAAATGTAAGTTTAATCAATTTTAGCATTTAACACAACATCATTGGAAGAAAAACCACCTGAAAATGAAAGATCACAAGCAAACTGAGAGAGTATGAATTGAAAGTTCCCTGTTTTGGATTGTTGATGTCATGTGCTTTTGCCCATTCTTTAACCTACACAAAGCTAGAGAGGATAATTACATTGAAGTACTCCTTGCAAAGAGAGTTGACAATTTTGACAATGCTAAAAGAACATACCAGCAAAACCATATCATGGAAGCGTCCATCTATGTCATTAAGCCACAACAAAATTTTAGACTTCATTTGGCCCACAAGATTGTCAATGGAAATATCACAGGAAATTTGGTGCTGAATATTTTCGATCTTCAAAATGGGTACTCTAGCATGAGGAATTAATTGTAGCTTGTACCATCCACCTGCAAGGAAAGTCTCAAGGAATAAGAAAACCAAAATCCAAAAGAGAGACAATCCTCCCTCACCACACGCAGAGTAATCTGAGCATAACTAGGCAGGCCGGTCCTTTAGCAAGGCGGCCAATACCATTCTACTGCTAAAAAAAAACAACCTACATTCATTAGATTGACTGCAGTTATGTGACATATTTGCAACCTACATTCTTAAGGTTTCAATTACTTCTTGCAATGTCTACGCCAGGAAATCAACCTCCTTTTTCATTTCTGTTAATTACTTGGGAACTCTATAATAGTAAAAGGAAAAAAATATATATATTAATTTAACTTAGACTTTCTTAGCGACGTCTTACCAGCTCCTAAGTTAAGCAAAGGAGAAGGAAAATGAAAGAAGTATTAAGGAGTAGAAAAGCACCTTTTTTCCTCAATGCTTTTTGAACATCTTTCAGTAAACTCTGCTTATGCTTCTTCCCAGCAGTTGAAATATAAGAACCATTGTGCAATTGAATAGAGAGATCCAAATCTCCCCATCGCGAAAACAGGTTAGAAACAAAGGATCCAAATGGTTCAATTGTTGCACCTGATTTGATCAAATAACCAAAATGTCATCTAAGAAAAACTACAACCTCAACTTCAAGTCACAATGTCATGTGATTCATGCCATTCATTAAACAACCCTTTCTATTTGTATAAAAGGTTGAAAATAAAACTTTGAAGAACAAAATCAGAACCTCGAAGACTTTCAATCGATTGCACAACGTCCCGCAACCCGTTTATGATTTGAAATCGTGCTGCCCAATCATCTTGCAATGGTTCGACCACACAAAGGATGTCCTTAATGACACGATCCAGTATGTAACCACTCATTTTGACTCTATGAAGACAGGGACACAATCTCAAGGTGTCAACAATAAACAATCTGCAAAAGAATGAGACCAAGTTAAATTTCACCAAAATTTCAATCTCATGAACAAGAAAACGTTATGAAATAACAATTGTTGTTCTTCACCTCACTGTTGTTTACATAATTTAGAGTCTTCCATGAGTACTTCTACATGGGTCTTCTCTTTTTTGCTCAAAATCGAAGTCACGTCCTGAAACAAGTAGCCATAACTCAACAAATTCAAAGAAACCCACCCGGAAAATTCAGCTAAAAGGGGAACGAACCATCTACAACTAAAAACCCCACAATCCCAAACACAATACATTCAGCAAGTAAGATTTAAAACACCTATTTTACATTAGAAAACCTTACAAAATTTCTACAGAACTAAAGAATTAAGTGAAATCAAGACACACCAATAAGAAACAAAACGATTACCCGAAGCAAGAAGGCAGGAATCGAAGAGGACGAAGCTGAATAAGCCCAACACTCTCACAGAGCTTTCATGATCTTCTGGGTTTGATTATCCAACACTTCCATTGAAGACGACCTTGCCCACTAACTTTTTTATAGTGAAAATAAAGTTGAAAACCGTCAGTACCGAGAAGAGCTTTGCTTAGGGAGAAGGGTTTCGTTACTAATTGGGTACAAGGGAAGGTCAACGTAGAGTCATGGGTTTAAAGAAATTTGAAAAATTTCCCTGAAAATCGTAAGTTTTATAAGCGTCGGTTGATTTTCTGTTCATGGGATTGGTTTTAGATTTTGGGAAGGACGATATCAGGGCGTGGCAGAAGGCTGCTGCCGTGGGAAAAAAAATCCATTATTCCTTCTCGGTTTTATACTCAAAATGTTTTTTCTTTTTAATTTTTTTTTTAAAGCATGGGAATTGAATCCTTTTAATTATTATTATTATTTTTTTTTTTTTGTCGAAAATGTATGACTTGATGAGTTTTTTTTTTTTTTTTTTTACAATATGTGGGATGGAAGATTCGAACCACATACCTTGTAGTTATCGGTACAACTTTATGCCAGTTGAGTTATGCTCTTGGCAAAAATGTATTTTTTTTTTTTTTTTGAGAACCTTGTTGGCAAAATGTATGTGTTGATCAATTTATGCTCTGATGATGATATTATTCAATTGCCTTAATGAAGTTTATATATTTATTTGGTTGAATTATAAGGTTAGTTTCTTTAACTCGTTTGTGTCTAATAGATTGATAATTTCAAAAAATATTTAATAAGGTTATAAACTTTCAATACCGTGTCTAATAAGCCCTTAAAATTTAAACTTGTTTTATGAATCTCTTTAACTTTAATTTCATATCCAATAGATCCCTAGCATATTCAACATTTTTTTAAACCAATGGATCTATTAGATATAAAATTAAATTTTGTGTCTAATTAGTCCTAAAACTTAGGAGTTTGTATCTAATTGGTCTAATAGACACAAAGTTGAAAGTTCATCGATCAATTAGACGTTTTTCAACGTTCACACCGACACAATCTTGAAAGTTGGAGGACTAAACGTGTAATTTAACCTATTTATTTTTAAAGTTGTTTGAAAAACAAGATTGTTCTAGAAATTTATTCTAAAATGATGAAGATTTTAAATTATTTTTTTTGGCAAGACATGTTTGTTTGAGGAAAATAATTTTAGTAGTGAAATATTTGAGTTCTGTTGCTTACCTTATCTTTTCCTCCCTTTCAAGACTTTGTTATAAATAATAAAAATGTAAATACACATGTGCAATTTTATCAAAGAGTAAAAGAGAACTCGATATAAATATATGTTTTTCCAACGATGTACCCTTCTAAACCTTCCAATTAAAATTCATATTATAAAGTTGGTCTTCTATATTCACGAACAACTTAGCCACATCAACTTTAATTAAAGTATTGAAACCAAATTGAAACTAATGTAAAATACAGGAACAAAAATACCATTAAACATGTTAAAAACAAATACAAGTGAAAGTACTAAACACTCGAAAAGTTAAACCAAACACACCCTAAGTATGACACATAATACCAATTATTAAAGGACAATGATGCCTTTATTCCTAAATACACATCTCCATCTCCTTTACTTTTTCTTTACATTTTTAACTTTTGCTTTCTCCCTTACCAATTTTAATTTATGCAATAGATTACTTTTGAATGAAGGAGCTACTTTACTTAGACCAATTCAACCTTTAACATCCAATAAGTTTTCAATTTTTTTCCCTTTATCTTTTCTATTAAAATAACATAAATTAAATATATACCTTCAATTTTTTTCATTTTTTTTTCATCTACATGTTTATTAGACGAATGTATAATTATTTACAACTTATCCTCAATTTTGTTACAAATATAGTTAGGTCCCTATTGAAAATTTTTAATATTAAAAAAAAAAACAAAACAAAACAAGTCGAGATGGAGATAAATTATGAATCATTGCTTTATAATACGTGTAACAATTTTAAAATTAGATAATTAGATACAATTGTAGATTTAAAGAAGATTAATAGTTACTAGACAAGCATTTATAAATTTCAATTGTGTTTGAGATCGATTTCTCTAATAAAGAAAAATGATCGAAGTGTGTATAAAACAATAAAATAACCTATAGATTAACTGCTTCATTATTATTATTATTATTATCTAAAAGATGCTGATGTGCTATATTAAAAAATGGTATAAAAGTCCTTACAAAAAAAATATATATATATATAAAAGTGTACTAAAAATAATGATATAAAAGTTTTTTTTTTTTTTTTAAAGAAAACTCTTCCTCCAAGTGGGGGAGAAGGAAGGGTTTCCTTAAAAACAGAGGGTTAAAAAAAGCCTTGGTAAAGTTCTTTTTCTTTTTATTAAGACTCAGAGTATACCAAATGGTTCATAATCTTTCAAATTCTTTGTTTCCGTTTGGTTTTTGAAAATTATACTTGTTTTCAGTTTTCAAAACTTGAGTTGATTTCTGAAAACATGTGAAACCATGAGAAAACATGAGAAAAAAAGTAGATAACAAAACAAAAAATCTTATAGGTAGAAGTAGTGTTTATAGACTGAATCTTCAAAAACCAAATGGTTGCCAAACTGGACTTTCATTAATCTGTTAGAATTCTAAAATTTACACTAAAATGTATTAAAAAAAAATCAATTAGGTCGTTTTATCTAAAAATCAGATAAATCTTATAAAAAAAAAGTTGACATGTCATTGAATTGTTGTTTAATTAACCTACTAAGACATCCATATGGCTCTTTGGACATGTCACTCAAAGATCAGATTTTGTTGATGGGAAAGTTGAAGTTGGATTTTGCAAATGAGTGAGTTAGAGGCTTCATGTCTCACTTATGAGAAGCATTAAAGTTAAACTAAAGAAGCTAATATGAGAAGCTGAGCAGACTTGAAAGAGTTGAGAAACACATGATTAGCATAAAAGATCATAATGGAAATAATCTGTCCAGTGATGTAAGAGGCAGAACTGTGTTTCACAAGTTATCTAATCTCATACCAGGTTCAAATCCATTTGCAGTGAAGCCTCCATCAACAGAAATAATCTGTCCAGTGATGTAAGATGCAGCAGGCAAGCAAAGGAATGCCACCAACGACGACACTTCGTTTGATTCCCCTATGCGCCGAAGTGGAGTTCGAGAGACTATCTTGTCGACCAACGTCTTGTTATTGAGCAACTATGATGATAACAACCGTTATTATTAGTTTAACATTCAAATAAAGATGGACACTCTCAGAGACTCAAAGATACATGAATTGCAGAATGTTGTCACCAGATGTTGGTGCAAAATGATTTCAGAATCAAAATGTACAAGGTCATATTCTTTTACATGGGACACAGCCTTCAATCAGAAAAAAGCCACAAAAACACAGTAGAGATGATAAACAAGAAAGACAGATAAAGAATAATGCCATTAAGCCAAGTGGAAACATTAGCTAATGTAGCTTATGCTTGAACAACAGTTACCAAGTCACAGAATTAGTTGACCATATGCTGCCAATGTGATTTTTTTCTTAGAACTCAAGGACACAATTATATAACCTATAGAACGGATCTTGTTTAAGTAACGTCGTATGCTGCCTAGGTGATTCAATTCAACATTAATAGAGGTTTCACAGAAAGATGCATCAGATTAAAAGTATCCAAGACAAGACTAATGGCAGAGCGCCTAATGCCTTGGTCAGTCAATCTTATGACAAGGTAATTTTTTCCAAAAGGAAAAAATGCATCTCTTCAATATCTTACTCCATGCTCGAAATTTGATTTTTTTTTTTGTTAAAATATCATTTTGGTCCCTGTACTTTGGGTTTCATTCCATTTTAGTCTTTGTATTTTCAAATATCTCATTTTAGTTCTTGTACTTTAAATAAAGCTTAAAATTGGTCTCAACCATTAATCTGATTTTTTTTTTTTGAAATTGGTTAAATAATCATAATAATTTTCATGCAAGAAAGACACAAAGTGACCATACTTCCAAAATTTATAGAGGGAACACTAATAGAAACTAATTTTTTTTAGAAAAGTTAACGATAAATCAACAGTAGAGACCAATTTTAGACTTTATTCAAAGTATATGGACTAAATTTAATGAAACTCGAAGTACAGGGACCAAAATGATATTTTAACCCTTCATTTTTAGAAGAGACATAAAGAAGATACGAGAACAAAAATAAACTAATATGAGCAAATGATCT
Organism: Luffa acutangula; assembly: GCA_036850905.1. Lineage (NCBI taxonomy): Eukaryota > Viridiplantae > Streptophyta > Magnoliopsida > Cucurbitales > Cucurbitaceae > Luffa > Luffa acutangula. The sequence goes on along the minus strand of CM072099.1, from coordinate 8,693,503 downwards.
CACAGGAATGGTTGAAAAGATTACCTTTTCTACAAGAGGGGTATTTGTATACCAGGGTGCAACACAATTGCTCCTGATATTGTCCTTGGCCCATTCACAAGCAAGATTTTTGGTCAGTTGATTTATTGCAGCTGAGAGTAGAAAACCCAAAAGGGGAATGAAAACGGTTTAGCTTCTTAGAACCTATCAAAGAAGGTACAGTTTTACAATAGGAACTCACATTTAGTTGCTGCATAGATGGATCCACTTCCAATGTTCACGAGACCACCAACCGAAGAAACAAACACAATGCTTCCATTTCCAGAAGCTTTTAAAAGAGGATATGAAAGTTGGGATAAATGATACGCAGATTCAAAGTTCGTGGTCATTACTGCTGAAAATTCTTCCAAACTATACTCAATAGTTGGCTTCCTGATGTTTGTTCCCACATTGTTTACCTACACAAAGAAACTCTCAGAATTCTTGCAACTTCTTAAGATTATGTTATTGATTATTAAGCAGAACAACTGGACATTATCACTTTCTAAATGGAGGGCTTAAATTTTAAAGTACTCGAGATCAATAGAAGGCTTTCTAGTTTCAATGGTTCGATTGCAATGCCCTGAATATTTTGCTTAAACAGTGTGAGTGTCTATTAACAGATTAAATTGCAAGTCTGACTTGGTGGATGTCGTAAGTATAGATAAATCATAGCACTACCTAGAATGACTTACTTTAACGACCTGTCTGGAATGATTTTCTAAATGTTTAAAAACTTTTTTTTTTCAACTTAAAAACACTTTTTTAAGCACTTAAAAAGTCATTCCAAACAAGTCCTAAATCTCTTTTCAGTAGTCTCAATTCATTGTTTTAGTAGAAGATTGCAGGAAGGACTAAAGTTTGTCTCACTTTTCAGCCATTTTCCTTATCTTTCTTGGATTTCAACCATAAATACATTATTACATTGGATCTATATTATTATTTCGTTAATGCTCTTTTATTTTTATTTAGGATATCCATGAGAGTCTAGATTAGTTTACATGCACAATTGACTAACACTACAACATTTGATTGTCCTGAAACTTATAGAATTTTAATATCTTTTTAATATCTTAGGTAGGTGGTCACCTTATGATATGAACCCATTCTCAAACTCTATTTTACTTTTTCACATGGTCAATGCGACTACGTCAATCCATGATGGTTCATTTTCGTTAAGGCAAAAGACAACGTATAGATAATAATAGAGAAACTTCAAACATTATAGCCACTAATTGAAACTAAAGCTAAAAGAAAAGTGACTAATAAAAGTAACATAACTGTTTGGATATATACCTCCCCTGCATTATCAAAAGCAAGCTCCCCTAGGCCTTTAAATTCCCATCTCAAAGCCACGCAACAAACAACATCCAATTTCGCCACTGTTACCAAATGGCTTTTCTAGAATTAAAATGGAGCAGAAGCATACTGACCAGAATATTGAGGCTGCCACTGAAAGCAGAAGTCACTTCCTGTATCAGCCCCTCTCTCTGTGTTCTCGACGAAGCATCGCAAACCGATCCACGGACGACAAAGCCCTTGCCCTCCCATTCCTTCAAGCACTGATTGAGCTCCGCTTCGTTCCGGGAGCATGTGTGGACCGACGCGCCTAAACCGGCCAGTTCCTCCACCACAGCGCGACTAAAAAACACAGACAATCGCACGCAGAACAGAATCCAAATTCAATCTCAGAGAGAAGGTTTCAGGAGAAACAGAGATGAAAATTTAGCATACCCGATTCCGCGAGTGCCGCCGGTGACGAGCGCGGTGAAGCCCTTGAGAGACCATCGGGATTCTCCGGAACTACCGCCTGCCTCCGCCATCTTTGAATTTGGCTCCGCACAAGATTCTGAAAGAATAATTTGAATCGCAAAGATGAATTTTCTGTGTTATTTTTGCGTTTTGTTCCTGCTCGATTGAGATAATTCGTCAGTGCGGAATTTGTTTCTTTTGTTGGACTTGGTCGTGATTAAACACAGAAATATCCAAAAAAAAAAAATATTGTTCCAATCTGTTTTATTGCTCTTTGATGCATGTATATTATTTTTTAAAAAAATAAATGCGAACATAACTCTTCCCACACGTTTGAGATTGATTTTAAAAAAGTTAAAATCATTTTTGTCATATTTAAAATAAACCTATCTTTAATGATTCAAAATCAATTTTGATCATATAAAAATCACGTGTAAAATAAAACATGTAATTGATTTTGAATAATTAAAAAGTATGTTTTGAGATGATTTCAAAGAAGAGAAATGTATTTTGAGATAAAGATACTTTAGGGCAGATTATTTAGCTAAAAGAGTTGGAGTATTGAAATGTAATGAGTCTTGGGTAGAGTGTACCCCAACTTGGATCCGTTATTTGGTCGAGAATGACCGTTCTTCTTTACTCTAGTGACGTAATAATATTACTGTTATTTTCAAAAAGAAAAAAATGCTGCTTGGGAGTTTTTGTGAAAAATATGATAAAATTAAAAGAAATTTTGGGATAAAAGTGTTTATGAAAGGAGACAAAAATTCACATATAGCCACTTGTCTTACATGCAGGACATTGTAAGATAAAATACAAAATCTCATAATCTTAAGATGCTTTACTTTTTGTCGAGCATGCAAGACAATATATAAGATGAAATTTTAAAAGAAAATTGGAAGAATTTGAACATCTAACCTCTAGTTAATGATATATGATTTAATCAATTGAGCTATGTTCAAATTAGAGTGAAATGAAAAATTTTCTAACATGTTAGACAATACGAGACGAAAGAATATTTAGCATGTTAGACACGGCATGATAAAACCTTACAGTAACAATGCAGAAGAACTAAAAAAAAAAAAAAAAAGTTGATAAGATTAATCTAACACAACGCTTAATCACGAGTAGACTTTGGACAAAAAAAAAACAATGTAAGGAGATCATTAAAATCGAGAAAGGAATAGTGGATGTGGATTTAGTTATATTGAGATTTTTTTAGACTTAATTTTGAAGTTTTTTTTTTTTTTTTTTTTTTTTTTTTTAAAAAAAAAGTATATTGATACTTTGGTTGTTGGCTGATTCCCTTTTCAAAAAAAAAAATAATAATAATAAAGTTTAGGGATAGGCAGGTAAATTCACATATTGAAAATCTTTTAAATAAGAAGTTATCTCAAAATTCTTCCATGGATGTGAAATAAATAATAAAAGTGGGTTAAATTACAAAATTGGTTATTCTTTGGGTTGATTTTGGACAAATATCCAAAATAGTGTTAATTTGAGAAATATTACAAAATTAGAGTAGTTTTGGAAAAAAAAAATTAAACAATGTTAATTAAAAAAAAATAAATTACAAAATTGGGCTAGATTTTTCCCTCATCAAACTTGTGTACATGGTAGGCGATTTATGAATCATCCACATGGTTGGTAACGTGGATGTAAATCACAAATGGGTACACAATAAACCATGTATGTATGATTTACCCCTCATTCTCCATCTTTCGCAAGCTTCTCTCAATTCCGTCAATATAGTTATTGATTTCATCGTTTGACCCGACATTCTCGCCAATATTGACATCTTCCACTCTCAACAACACTAAATTCGAACTCCCTCAAGGACACTTATTGTTCTTTTTTTGCTCCCACCGGTTGGCTCGACTACTTCTAGGGCTGCACCTCTTGTAGCTTTCGACAGTTTCGGTTCTAGATCATGCAACTTCAGGTAGGTCGAGTGCAATGGCACAGGAGTCGCCCCCATTAGTTGGGTAGCATTTCAACGGTTTCGAGCCTAGGCAAAGATAAAAGGAGAAAGGGCGCAAGAGAAGACTAAGACACACGAAGAAGAATACCAAAATTCATGCATGTTGTATGTGAGTACCACATGGAAGTTGTGTACATGGTACTCGACTTCCGCACGCGAGTTCCATGTGGGTTCCATGTAACCAATCTACATCCAAATATTTTTGTCATGTCAAGTAAATCGCATACATGGTACACATTTAGCTAAATCGTGATCCATGTACTCGATTTATCTATCCTAATTTTGGAATTATTTTCAAAATTACCCAAATGTTTTTTTATTTTTTAAAACTAGATTTTTTTTTTTTTTTATAAAATAAGATTTTCAATTCAATTGGATTTAAAAAATTTCTAAATCATGATCCATGTACTCGATATAATTTATATAAATCTAAAAATTTCAAATTGGTCAAACTTCACAGATCATCCAAAGTCATTATCATATTAAAAATATGTTCATGACCTTTAAAAAATATCTAATAGACTCTTAAATTTTAAATTTTGTGTCTGGTAGGTTTTTACCTATTCGTCAATTTTAAAAATTCATAGATCTATAAAACACATAGTAGTTAAAAGTTTAATGTCCAATTAGACACAAAATTTAATTTTATGACTAATAAATTAATTAAGATGTTGAAAAAGTGTTGAAAATTTAATCAATTTTGCTCAATCATTCTTTGCAGAAGTATAAGGTCGAGGCCGAGACCGACCATTTCTTTATCTACTTGAATGTTGTCTAGCTTGAGTTCTTTCCTTTTGGGAAATGTTAAGGATCATGGCAGACTTCGTATGGCCCGAGGCCAACCTCACCCAGTTGTAGCACGCTTTGTTGAAGGAATGTAAGGTTGGGGCCGAGGCCGAGGGCGACCATGTTTTTTTGCATCTTAAACTTTCCTATCTTAGTTATGCAGAACACGTGCTTATGGCCATTATTGCAAGGCGATGCAAATGCAGGAAATTTTTGTATGAATGGTTGAGGCTGAGGCCGACTATGCATTTTTGTAAGGCGACAGGGGTCGAGGCCGACCCTACCTTTTTTTTAGCGTTATGCGCAAATTCAGTAATGATATGTTGCAGGTCGACCACTGCCCTTAGATTGAGTCATGAGGGAACCAATACAACAAGTCAACAAGATAAAAAGTAAACTCTTAAATTGGGCTTAGGGAGCAACTCCTAGCAACGAATCACGCTCAAGTCCCAATTCAAGAGTTGGGGTTTAATGTTATAGGTAAAAATGAACCATTCCGAATGTCGAGCAAACAAGGCTAGCACAACGTCCACCCGGAGCAAGAGTCGGGTCATTAGGGAGCAAGGAACCGAGGGGCTTGGGCCTTGGCCCAAGGGCGAGGCCGAGGTCCATGGTCGGTCGCGACCTTGGGTCGAGGCCGACCCCAGGCTTATGTCGGGTGCTCTTGGGTGGAGCCTCTGAGGTTGCAGTGGAGTCCATAGGGGTGAGCATCGGTCGATCGGGGTCGGTTTTTGCCCCAAACCAACGCCGAACCGACCGTAATCGGTTTCCAAAACTGGAAACCAGTTTTTTTTTTTTTTAAATCGGCGACGAGTTGCAGATCGAAGAAGAAGAAAAAGAAAAGGACGGCGGCGAGGTGAGTTGCAGACGAAGAAGAAGAAAAAGAAAACGATAGCGGAGGGGCGGCGACGAGCGGCGAGTGGCTGATCGGAGTTGGAGGGGCGGCGACGGCGAGCGTTTGTTGAGTTAGAGAGGGAGAGCCTTGCGGCGACGGCGAGGGTTTATTTTCGAAGAAGAAGAAGACGATGGGAATGTGAATCTATTTTTTTAAAATAGTAATGATAATAAATGGGGGCTGGGGCTGGGTTAATAAATGAAATTTGTTTTAAAAAAAATTAATAAATGTGGGCTGGGCTGGGCTGGGCGTGGTTTGTCTAAAAGTGAGAGAGGGGTTGGCCTACTATGTGTGTGGGCTGGGTTGTGGCTGATATTAGAGGGTTTTTTTTTTTTAAAAAAAAAAAAAAAATATGGTCGGTCGGGTCAATCGGTTCTGGACCTTCCTAACGGACCGACCGACCGACATTTCGGAGAACGGAGGAAAAACCTTACCCAGCTGACTCATGTACAAATACCCTTCTTCACGTCTGGAGAATGGTTAAAAAACTTGATTCTTAACACTTTTTACTTCCTATTGGCTGACTTAATTATCAGAGTAAGTGTAGCAAGCACCACACCAATGTGCAGTTTCGGTTGGTTTTACAGGTCACGTCTTCCCCAGCTTCTACAAAGTGAAGGTCAGGTGAGTCTTCTTCTATCTAGATTTTGACATCAACAAAATGCATTCTTGAAAAACATTTAACCTTAAAGTATTCCAAACGGAGACCAAACACACTCATGTAACCATGGAAGAGACGAAAAAAGAAACCAAGAAATAAAGTAAAAAGTAAGTTCACGTGAAAAACCAACATGGAATAGAAGGGGGAAAATGTGGGAGAACGGCTTTACAAATCCCAAAACAAAAACAATACAATAAAAAGCTTCATAGCCCAAAAATAGAAAACCCCACAAATGAGAATGAAAAAAAAAAAAAAGTGGTTTGCATTCATTCCCCACAACCTGTTCGATGAAATTCCCCAATGAACTTTCAAAGCAAACAAATCCATAAATATGGCACATAGGCATGCAACAGGCAAATAATAGGCACATATAGCATATCAATCAAGGCCAGCCCCAGCCCCAGCCCCATGTGCAGTCTCTGAGAGAGTCTCTTTTTTGATAAACCCTTTGAAATATACCAATAGATCTCTTACACACAACAGGCAATTCTGAGGCTCTTTCTCCAAATTCTTTTTCCTCAATAAGTTGAGTACTTTTTGTGGCCATTAATGGCAAAAGGCTAAGTCTTGAGTTACATAAAATTCCCTCTATATACAGCAAGCAATGGCCTCTGCCCTTTCGTTCTCAAAACTCTCATTTAACTCTAAAGTGATGTTTCGTCAATTTTCCCTTATGGAGAACAAGTCAATGGAATGAAGGACACTGCCTTGTTCTTGTTTTTGCCATGCCTGTGTAATGTAAGGCTCTACCTTGGCCTGTGTCTTTAAACCCATATACCCTTTGGCCCCTTTTAGTAGAATATATCAAAGTCAAATGTATACTAAATCTGTCGCCTTATAGTTTAATTTATTAGCTTAGACTAAGTTTTTGTGTATGTTCATTAAGATTTCTCTCATCTTAATGTATTGTGTTTGGATATTAATTAATATTCACCAGGTTCGTGGATTTATTTGTAAAATAAGGAGAGACCGGAGTAATACTTCAGGGATTTCAACTTGTCGTTTTGGTTTAATAGTTGTTGGACCCAAAAGTTTAATATTTAATGTAAGAAGTAATAGCACTACAAGGGTTTTTTTTTTTAGTTAATAACAATTTGGGGTGCGAAGAGTTTCAAACTTCTAACCTCTTGGTTGAAAAATTATGTCAATTATCATTGAGCTATGTTCATTTTAACGCATTGCAAAGATTTGAACTCAAAATATATTTTACTTTAATACCATGTTAAGTCATCATTAATGAAATGGATAAAAGAAAATAACAATGTCTATTTTGTCACTAGAGCTAGGACAATTTCTATCCATTGGTTAAAACAAAAGGCTTGAGCTAAAAATCAATCTTTGCCACAGATGTTAAGGAGGGTATAGTAGGATTCAAGTGATAAATTCTCCTTGGTAAAAAGAGGTGAGAATAGTGTTTGGTCAAACCAAAAAGACGAATATCAAAATCGATCTTTGCGAAATATATTAATAGAACAGGGTGATATTTTCACGATAAAAGGGAGACAAGAATAGTGTTTGGTCGAGACCCAAAAGACAACCATTATTTCACAAAAATCAATCTTAACGACATATATGCAATGAAGGTAAAGGTTAGATGTCACATTTATCTTCGCAAAGAGGTGCAAATAGTGTTTGATCGAGACCAAAAAGGACATTAACACCACCAACAAAAAATCCTTCTCAAAGAAATAAAGCAATCTTATAGAAAAAAGTTAACTTTTGAACCCAAAAGTTCAAACTCTCTTTAAGTTTAGAAAGTCAAATCCATTTCCTCAAACACAAAGCAATCCATATCCAACAAAAACATTAGTTTTTATCCACATGAAGAAAAAGGTTGAAAACTAATATAATGTTACATGAACATGCATATGCCTACCTAGCCATAGGATTTGAAAATCATAGTTCATCAACACAAAACATTGATATCCAACAAAAACATTAATGATTTAACCATATAAAAAAAAGGGGGTCAGATATATTATCTAATGTTACATGCATATGTGTCTACCAAGCTATAGAATTTGAAAATCATAGGGATTGTTTTTGTATATATGAACATTATTGTGTTATATATATATATATAAAGACGTAGAACACAGAAACAGTATCTTAAAGCAAGAAAAACACAAAAAAGGACGCGTAAATAGTGGCACTGATAGAGAGATAAGACTTTTGTTTTCTGTTTTTGCATAAACAAATATAGTAAAATCATCAGCATTGTTTTATATTCTCTATGGATCATCAAACTTTTACGATGTATATCAAATGTAGTCCGTCAGATAACTATGCTTGTTTTCTCCCAATTTTCTTATCATGATTTTCATCTTTGTTAATAATACATTTGAGTTCCAAATTTAAAAAATGAAAATAGGTTTTTGAAAACTTTTTTTTTAGTTTAAAAAAATTGGCTTGATTTTTAAAAGTGGGAAGAAGGTAGATATTAAAAAAAAAAAAAACTTTATAGGTAGAAGTAATGTTTATAAGCTTAGTTTTAAAAATAAAAAACTAAGGTTCCGTTCGATAACCATTTGGTTTTTGGTTTTTAAGCTTATAAATACTACTTCCAACACTGAGTTCCTTGGTTTTTCACCTACCTTCTTCCCATGTTTTCAAAAACCAAGTCAATTTTTGAAAGCTACAAAAAGTAGTATTCAAAAACTTGTTTTTGTTTTTAGAATTTGGTTAGGAATTCAAGTGTGTCTTTAACAAAAATGAAAACCATGGTGAGGAAATTTAAAGAAAACAAGTCTAATTTTCAAAAACGAAAAACGAAAAACCAAATGATTATCAAACGGGACCTAAATGATTATCAAACGAGACCTAAATTTTTGGGTTTGTCTCAAATAATTCTTTGATAACTTTAAAAAAATGTCTCGCAAGTTCTTTAAGTACTTTCGATTTTGTGTCTAATAAGTTTCCAAACTGTCAATTTCGTTTCTAAAAAAACATTAATCTATTTATCATTTTTTAAAATTATTCAACCTATTAGATAGAAAATTAAAGATTCAATATCTTATTAAATACAAATTTAACTTTTATGTCTAATAGATTAGTTACTTTTAGAAAAATTAAAAAACCTATTTTACATCCATAAAGTTTAGGAATTTCTAGATATGTATTTTTTAAAGCACAAACTTGAAATAATTCTGAAACTAAAGTTTCAATTTAACCATTATAATAGGTTATATGCACCATATAGTTTACTTATTTTGATAAGACATATAGAGAGGGAAAAAAAAAAAGGATTTGGATTAAGATTTGGAAAAAAGAGAATTTATGGGGAATGGGAAAAAAGAAAAAAAGAAAAAGAAAAAGAGAAAAGAGAAGATGGTAAGTGGTAAGGTAATAAAACAGTTAAAAGGGTATTTCAAGTTGGTGATGTATGTTCCTTACTATCAGTCATCTGGGGGATGTTAATGTAGCTGACTGTGACCTTTTAATATCAGACGTTACTATCACTTTTTTTTTTTTTTTTGCTTTTAAATCTCTCTTTTTTTATTATTGGTTATTGGGATGATTATTAAAATTTATTCTGATCTCTCCATGTTAAATCCACTGGTACTTACTATGCAAAGAAAAAAAAAAAAAGAAGAGTTCTCAAATCTCACCAGAAAAAGCTTCGGCTTCCATTTCTCCTCTTTCAAAGGTGTTTGCTGTTTTAGTATACATGACAAGAGGATCAGACTTTGAATTTGATGCCTACTTTAATAACTTCACATTTTCACTTTTACTCTCTCTCACACATGCATTTATCCCATTTTTACTTACGTTAGTGAAATCTAGCTAAAATGTGAGATCGTCTTTGACCCGTGCCTTGTTTATCTTCTTTGTCTGAAAATGGGTTTGATTTGCTTCACCTCTGAGAATTTCTACATATTCTTCTTTAATTTATTCATCAAAGCTCATCCTAATCTCCGTCGGGATTACTGCCTGAGCCCTGTCCTATCATCTGTAAAATGGGGTTCGTCATTTCTTGACGAATTTTTCTTTTGGAAGAGAGATCAAAAAATAAAAATTTCTTTTGATTGATAGCTCTCTTCTTTATAACTTTACACGTAAAACTTGTTTTTAATTCTCTTAAACGATACAAAATCGTCCAGCTTAAATATGAGATTGTGGTTGTGACTTGCGTTAAGTTGAAGATGAGCTTAAGTGGTCAGATATCAGTAGGGTTTTAGTTAGGGTTAGCAACTATTATTGTTTTTAGCTTAATAATGAATTTTTAGTTTTTAAATATTAAGTTGACTTGTAATCAATTTATTTATTTTTCCAAAAGTTGGCTAGAGAAAGTAGTTTTTTTTTTTTTTTTTAAAAAAAAACCCTAGGATAAGAACTTAAAATTAAGATATAGCTATTAAACTATAAGGACTAAAAATGAAATCTTTATTTCTTTTAACAATTTTATTTTGAACCATTTTCAAAATTACTAACTAAAAGTTAGTGTGTTAAATATTATTGTGTACACTTTTTGGAGTTATTATTCTCACTCTTGAAATTTGAAAATGAATTAATTTAATAACTTTCATTTGTTCTAGAAATGATGAAGCCATACATCAAATTAAATGTGTTTTTATTGAATTGTTATTCTAAAAACCCCAAAAATGGAGTTTTGAAAAGAAACCCATTAATTAAAACTCAACTTGTTCAATTAATTATATTAAATAGGGTTTGAGTTTGCTTTTGTCAATGAAACTTTATGTCACAAGTGTGAACAAAATTGTTTGTTTAAGCATAAAAAATATTGTACTACCCAATAATGATACTAAGAGAATCAATTTCAAACAAAATGATTAATTGAAAAGCTCCAAACAATTAAACATTAAATAAGAAAAAAAAAAACAATTGTAAATTATTAAAAATTTGACCCTCCAAAAGATAATTAATTGTCTATCCTTTTAGACTAGCCTCAAAAATAAACACACAATAGTATATAGTCAATTGGGAAAACTTGTTTAGACGTCCAATCCATAATTCTCCAAATAAATAATTAAACATAACATAATCTTTCTTACTACTTACCTGTATTATATCAAAATTAAATCTCTCCATAACCCTATATCACACAAATCTTTATATCTTTTGCATGTACTATATATTTCTCTGCTAAAGTGTCATTATTATGTATATCGATACGTAGAGATCTCTTTACACACTCCACAAAAATCTTGACGGAAAATGACAACAAAAAAAAAAAAAAATCTCTTCCGATTGTCAACATTTTAATGATGGTGTGTAGAGAGATTCATATATATTAGTATGCAGTCAAGTATTGTTTTATTTTTTTTTTATGTATATGTCAACATAAACCTAACTCATCAACTTGAACATAGTTCAATTGGTTAAAATATATATGATTGCAATCAAAAGTTTAGAAGTTCGAAATATTGTGGTGTAATATTTTGAGTAAGAAAAAAGAAAATTTCTTTAGAGGATATGAATGAAGAAGAATAAAAGAGAGAGAATGAGAAGTAGTACAAAAGAAGCACATACAATTCAATGAAATGGAAACTCAACTAACAGCCTTTTCCAAAGATAAGTTTTTCATTTCCATTCAGATATATTCAGTACTTGAAAATAGAGACAAGAGAAGAAAACAACAACAAGAACAACAAGAAAAAAGAAAAAGAAAAAGAACCAAAATTAAACCAAATAATAATAATATCCATAAACTCTCTCATGGTCTAATTTTCTTTCTCTTTTCTCTCTATTCCTTCTCATTTTTTCCCACATAGAAATGGAAAAATGAAAAATCATATGAAGAATAAATTAAAAAAAAAAAAAAAACTTAGCTAAGTTAGCTATAGCTTGAGCTCAAGATCAAGGTGGTCCTCAGAAACAGAAACTTTGGCTCTTTTGACACAAAACCCAGAATAATCTGATCTGTTGTTTTTGGGACAAAAATGGTGGGTTTGAAGATCGAGGGTGGGAGTTGGTTTGAGGAATAATGGACGGTTGGGATTGTTTTGGAGCCTAGCACGGTCTCTTCGATGGACGTTCATGTGGCCGCCGAGGGCCTGGGCTGACCGGAATTGTCTCATACAGAAGTTGCAGGAGTAGGATCTCGGCGGCCACACGGCGGCGCCGGCGCCGGCCGTGTCCTCGGCGAAGGCCTTCTCCTCCCAGGACGGCGTCGGTTTGAAGGTGGTGGAGTAGCTGAGGATTTGTCTCCAGAGGTGGGTTTCTGCCATTGGAGCTGCTTCCATTTGGAGTAGAATGGTGTTTTTTTTTTTCTTTTTTGGTTTTTGTGTTGGGTTTTCAATAAAATGAGAGGAGGCAAAAAGATATATATGGGAGAAAAAAAAAAGAGGTTTTGGAGTCTTTGACTTTTTTTTTTTTTTTTTTTTTTTTTTTAATTTTAATAATAATTATTATTATTTTTGAGTGAGACATTTTAATTTTGATAATTTGCTGTGGGTGACAAATAATAATTATATAATTGTAAATATAACACAATGTAAAAAATAATAATTATATAATTGTAAATATAACACAATGTAAAAAAATTACAAATATAGCAAACTCTATCAAAGTATAATATTGATAGACACTGGTTAATTAGAATCTATCTAATAAATTTCGATTATCAGAGTTTATCAGCGATAGACTCTGATTAATCACAATCTATCAGTTTACTGATAGACTCCGATTAATTGAAATCTATTAGTGACTATCATTGATAGACTTTGATTAATCAAATTCTATCGGTGATAGTCACTTATAAATTTTGATTAATCGGAGTCTATTAGCGATAGACATTGATAGACTTTGAATAATCAGAGTCTATAAGTGATAGACACGGATAGAATCTGACGACATCTTTTTGGTCTTATATAATTAATTTTGCTATCTATGCAATTAGTTTGCAAGTGTGCTATATTTGCTATTAATTTGGGCTAATTTGCCATCTATGCAACTTTCCCTTAATCGTTGGGGTTTAACTTTAAGATGAGTTTGATGAAATAAAATTTTGATTTTGTTATTTTCACGGTTTTTGAGTGTGGAGTGGGGAAGAAGGGATGGAGGGGGAGGGTTCAAATGGTCATTTTTGGATGTGTTGTATGGAGTTTATTCTTCTGCAGTAAGGGGAATTTGAACCTATGATCTTTTAGTTGAAGATATATATTTTAACATTTTTTTTAAATAATTAATTGAGTTATGTTTAGATTGGCTAGAAGTTTAGTTTAGACTCTAGATAGATTTTGTTTTGCGTTTTTTATTTTTCTAATAATATATAGGAAAAATACATTTTTGGTTCCTGAGGTCTGGGTTAGGTTGCACTTTGGTCCCTGAGTTTTAAAACTCAACAAAATTACCCATTAGGTTTGGATTTCGTTACTCTTTTGGTCCCTCCGTCCAATTTTCTGTTAAACCCTAACAGTTTGCTGACGTGACATTATTATTTTAATTAAAAAATTATTTTAAATTGTTCTAAATAAAAATAATAAATATATTATTATTTTATAACTTTTTTTTATTTCTTTCCCCCCACTCTTTCTCCTTTTTCTTTCTTCCACCCAACTCTTTCTTCTTTTTCCTTTTCAATCTGTCTTCGGCGACTGCTTAACACCGGTCGGCGATGAACGACTGTCGGCGACGAACGACTGTTGGCGACGTTCTTCTCTTTCTTTCGTCTCTTTTCTTCTCAACTCCATTATTTTTTATAACAGAAAAGAGGAGGGAGGAGAAACTCTCTCCTCCCTTCTATTTCCCAATTGTTAGGGCTCTCTGTCCCAATAAGTTAAACGAAATGGGCTGCAGCGAGGGGTCCATCGTGTTCGACCATTACTACCCAGCCTGTCCCCAACCAGAGCTAGCTCACAGTGGGAACCAACGAGCATTTAGACAACAGTTTCTTAACCGTGCTTTTACAGGACCAAAATAGGCGGCATTCAGATCCGCCATGGCGATCGATGGGTCGACGGGGCTCTCGTGGTAAACATCGGCGATTTGGAGAGGAGGGAGTTCCTCCACCCTCCCCCGTGTCCTCATCCCTCATATTTTCTGTTATAAAAAAATAATAATAATGGAGCTGAGAAGAAAAGAGAAGAAATAAAGAAAAACTGGAAAGAAAATCTTCATCGTCGGCATCCGGCCGGTGTTGAGCAACCGCTCGAGACAGATTGAAAAGGAAGAAGAAGAAAGAGTTAGGTGGAAGAAAGAAGAAAAAAGAAATGGGGAAAGAAATAAAAAAGTTATAGAATAATAATATATTTATTATTTTAATATATTTTAATATTTTTTTATTTCGAAAAATTTAAAAAGTAATTTTTTATTAAAATAAATATGTCACGTCAGCAAAATGTTAGGGTTTAACAGAAAATTGGATAGAGGGACTAAAAGTGTAACGAAATCCAAACCTCAGGTGTAATTTTGTTGAGTTTTAAAACTTAGGGGCCAAAGTGCAACCTAACTCAAACTTCAGGGATCAAAAGTGTATTTTTCCCTAATATATATTAGTTTATTTGGGTTAATTTATATTTAATTTGTTTCATGTGGGTTGAGTTTAATTTTAATTTGGTTCTTATAGTTTGGTTGATTATCACAAACCTTTTGTTTTTTTACCTATATCGGAAAATCCACTTTTTTTTTACACTTACGTTAATACAAATTGGCTTAATAATAAGAGATGTGTTGGAAAATATCTTGTATGTAGAATTCGGTTGCACACAAGCAAACAAATTACAAATGCAACTAAGCTACAAACAATTATAGAGTAAATATATCACTATAGACACTATATATAATAAAAATTACATAAACCATATATAAACGAGATCATAAGCTCCAAAGGTCGTAGACGATCGTATCAACAACATTACAACAACAACATCAATCATAGAGAACCTAAAAAAATAGAAGAATGAATGATTGGTAGTCGAGGCAAGTTTCCTAAAGTATTGTACTGAAGATAATTATGTTATTCGTTTTGCGCAGGCTGCTAGCAGACTACAATGATTGTCTCAACATGATACAACGACTAACTCCAATAGAATAGCAATCGAACTACCCAAATTTGATAGAATTCTTGGATATTTACTCTCGACAAAACCAACGACAAAAGAAGAAAATAGATGAGAAATCTCAAAGATAGGATGATCATAAAATGATGAAATCGACTACTATTCATAGTCATACAACAAATAGTAACTTTTCATAAACGAAAAGACAAACAATAAATACTCTGTAAATTAATAATGTTAATTACAACGTATATATGAGTATTTACAACATTTGCAGAATACAAAAAGTCACGAGTAATTACTATGGTTAAAACAATTGTCATAAACTATTCAAATTCACACCAGTTATTCGTAATTCAATCATCTGCTTTGAAACTTTTGATAAACAAACCATCACTTTCTTTCACACGTTTACACCAAAATTCAACAAGATATAGGTGCTTCACGTGATTAAAAATCGTGCAACACATGTTTGATTTGATAATGAATTGCTAACTTGAACATATAACTCAACTGGTTAAAACATTAAATCATCGACCAAAAGATATGAGGTTTGAGTCTCCATCCTGTATGTTGTTGAGCTAAAAAAAATATGATAATTGCGGTCCCGTTTGATAACCATTTGGTTTTTTGTTTTTGGTTTTTGAAAATTATGCTTGTTTTCTCCTAAATTTTCTAACATGACTTTCATCCTAATAAAGGTTGCATTTGAATTTTTAGCCAAATTTTAAAAACAAAAACAAGTTTTTGAAAATTACTTTTTTTTTTTTTTTTTCAAAATTGGTCTTGTTTTTGGAAACAAGGTAGAAGATTGCTACTAAAATCAAGAAACTTAGAGGTGGAAGTATGTGTGTATAAGTTTAATTTTCAAAAACCAAACTTGAACTTAAAATTGAAGACATATTAAATAACTTAAATTAATATACACTAATTTTTTTATTAAAAAGAAATAAAATGAATGAATAAAAGAAAAAGTTTGATTCTTGTTTTCAACTCAATACGTTTTTTTTTTTTTCTTTTCTTTTTTCTTACAACATTTTCAACCCAATACTAATTCACTCAAGGAAGGGCTATTAAGACTAAGAGAGCCAAATAAGCGTTATTAACAATAAAAGAAATTCTTTGCATAAATAAAATAAAAATAAAAATAAAAATAAAAAACGAAGAATTTAGGGGTCGTTTGCATTTCGTTTTCTGTTTTCTGTTTTTGTTTTTCATTTTTTAAAAACAGGGTGTTTGATAACCATTTCTGTTTTTTGTTTTCTGTTTCTTAAAAACGTTTTTGAAATTATAAGTAAATTTCAAAAACCAAAAAAAGTAGTTTTTAAAAACAGATTTCTGTTATTCAAAAACTCGTTTTTCTTCTAATGCTTAGTTTTCTTCTCTTTTACCTATCTTTCTCCAACAAATTCATTTCTCTATTTTTTTTTTCTAAAACGTTTTTTACTCTACAAAATTTATTTTTCTCCCTCTAAAATTTTATCTCAAAACTTTTTTTTTCTCTATATCTTGTCTATTTCTAAAAACTTATCAATAACTTTTCTCTCCTTAATTAACATGTTCTAATTTTTCTTTTGAAAAAAAAAGTCACCAAAATTTTCTATCCCTACAACTTTTCTTTATTTTTCTAATTTATCATTATTTTTTTAACATATCTTTTACTCTTAACCTTATTATCTCTCTAATTTTTTTTAATTTAATTTTTTTAATATAAAATTTATCGCTTTTACTCTTACTTGTTTTCTATTTTTTTCTAACTAATATATTTTCTCGAGTCCAACTAATATTCTTTCTCTAAATATTTTCTTTTATCTCTCTAAATTTTCTATGTTTAACTTTTCTCGTCTTTTAAAAAAAAAAAAAAAAAACTTATCTTGAAAACATATATATTTGTGTCTCTAAATTTTTATTTCAACGTCTCTACATATTTTTCTTTCTCTAAAACATCTTTTCATCTTTCTAATTTTTAAAAAACTGAAAACCAAAAACAGTTATCAAACAAGGTTGGTTTTCTGTTTTTTAAAAACAGAAAACAAAAAACAGTTATCAAACATATATGGTTTTTGTTTTTAAAAAATAGAAAACCAAAAACCAAAAACCAAAAACTGAAATGGTTATCAAACGGGGCCTTAAATTTTCAAAAATATATATATATATATATATATATATATATATATATATATATATATTACATAAATTGAAACCCTGAATCTTAATCTTTCCTGGATTTCTCCTTTTTTTTTTTTTTTTCTTCTCTGCAACCCCTTAGTCGCAATGCATCCACCCTGGATTTTACTCTCCTGAAAAATGAACGATTCTCTTTCTTCATCTCTCTTCTTTTTCCCTTTATTCTTTACCAAACATGCTTTTTGCTATCGCCACCCACAAACAAAATTTTTTCCCTAATGCACTACCTTTCAACGAAAGTAATATTACTCTTTGTTGCTTGGTGTGAAGGGTTTGCATGGTGGCTGGACAGTTATTGTTGTTGGAATTAGCCAGCATAGCATTGGATGCGAGAGTGGATCATAGGTAACATCGATGGTGAGAGCGATGGATGATTTCATGAAGTTGAGAGAAGCTGAACAACAAAAGTGAAAATGTGATTGTGTATGACCATATTGAACTGTTGAGAAAGTGAAAATTGAAAGAAGATCAATTGGAGAGAAAATATTTCTCTCTGAATCCGACCACAATGTCGCTCTCCATATCTTCCTCTACCACATTGCTATCTAGGTAATCATGGTGAAAGAGAGATTCTATAGTAGTATATATATATATATTCATAAAAGTATGAGGAAGATAAAAGGTTCTTTTGGATAACTTGAATGAAGTGGAGTAATAGTATTCATTGTGAGATAGTATTTATTAAAAAGAAAGTGGGAGGTTTTTTTTTTTTTTTTTTTTTTTTTTTTTTTTTTTTTTTTAAGGAAAATTAAAGGTTAAATGAGTATTATTATGGAGGGGATTGAATGTGTAGAGAAAGTGGGAGGTTTTTTTTTTTTTTTAAGGAAAATGAAAGGTTAAATGAGTATTATTAGAGGAGATTGAATGTGTAGAGAAAGTGGGAGGTTCTTTTTTAAAGGAAAATGAAAGGTTAAATGAGTATTATTATGGAGGGGATTGAATGTGTAGTGTGACAACGAAGAGGGAGATGAAAGGTAAAGGGACAACTTAAGATGAAGGGGCAAACTTAGCAAGCAAGTTGAAAATGGAAGGATAAAATTGACACAAAAAGTTTCTCCTCATTGTGGCTTTTATATATAGTATAGATATATAATATAGATATAGATATAGATATAGATATAGATATATAGTATAGATGATGATATATATTTTTTTAGGAGTGATGATAAGATAAGTGGTATAATTATCAATTAGATGAGTCATATAGTTTGAATTTTTAATTTTCTAAAACCAATTATTTGAAGCAAAGGGTTTAATTTATAGCTAAAAGGTAGCTAGGCTATGGTCACCCCAAGGTTTCCTATTTACTTTGTACATGTGGAGCTAATATTAATATACATATGATATAGGGAGTATATTACAAATTGCACCTTGTAGTTTTTTTTTTTTTTTTTTTTTTTTTTTTTTTTTTTTTTTTGAAAAAAAGTGCACCTTGTAGTTTGTCTATATTATAAACTATTATCTACGTATTTTAAATATGATTTCAAACATTATTTGTGCATGAATTTACCAATAATACATTTATGCGATGTTATCTAGCTCTCCAACTAAACTATGATCATTATTATTATTTCGACAACATGAAAAAACAAATTTAACTTGTACACAACATGCCAACAAGAGCTTAGTTCAATTGGCATAAAGTTGTACCGATAACCACAAGGTTTGTAATTTGAATCTCCCTCCCCACATATTGTCACAAAAAAAAAAAAAAAAATTAAAAAAACTTGTACACAAGATTTATTTTCAACTTTAAAGATCAATAAAACATTATTGATGTTTTTCTTTTTTAGTTCAACAACATTATTTTTAGGGTGTGAGAATTAAAACTCTATCCTTTTAGTCGAAAGTATATGTTAATTAAGCTAAGCTCACTTTGACAATATTATTGATGTACTATAAGAATGTAAAGAAAGATAATGAAAAGTGTCATGGACACATAAATACAACCAATAAAATTTTTATAACAAATTTAAACATTTTTTTTTTGAGAAAATACCAAATTTAAACATTAATGTTTACAATACTTATTTTTCAATTAAAAAGTTAACCAGTATACTATTTTATAAAATTGAATTTTATGTCCACTGAGACTCTAAACTCCTAATTTTGTATCTAGTAGAATTTTAAAAAATATTGAATAGGTCAAGGTATTATTAGACACAAAATTAAAAGTTGAGGGACCTATTAAACACAAAAATGAAAGTTTATAGACCTATTGAATACTTTTAAGTAACTAAATTGATACAACTTTGAAAATTCTGAAACTAAACATGTAATTTTTTTTTTTAAAGAAACTAAACATGTAATTTAACTATAAATAATTCATGGTATATAGAAAAAAAAAAAAAAACTGATGAGTAAAATTCATGCAAGCTCAGAAAAAAAAAAATGAATTAGTAAATTCATATTCCACATATTAACTTTTTTTCTCTCTCACAAATTTTCTTTCTTTCCTCTTCTTCAATTCCCCCTCCCTCCTCCAGTCGCACTGCCGTAGACGCGAAAACGGAGATCCCCCACCCCTCGCCGGCCGTCGCCTCCCTCGCGACTCAGTCCCGCCGTTCGCCGACCGCCGCTCCGGCGCGTCCGTTTCGACGCCACCTCTGTATCATTTTGTTTTCGAATTTGTTCTGATCTAGGTAATTCTTATTTACCTTGGATCCGTTATAAGTTTGATGATTCCTAGTTTGTGCAAGATTTCTTGTTTACTAGGCATTTTTCGCTTTGATTTGTACCAAGGCCATGGATGGCAGATCGAGTGCGCGCGGCCAAAGATGAAGCTCTTTAATCTCTCTGTAGATCTCTGGTCTTGTTCTTGCCTATGTTGACCGGCTTTGCTCCTCTTCGCATCTCAGGTAATTCGTTACTTTCTAGATCTTCGGTCGCCATTTCTGTGTTTCATTTTCACATACGCATTTCCTTGTAAGTCTATGTGCCTAGACTGATCGAGTAGGATCTTGCCTCTTCTCCCTCCATTACCGCTTGTTTGGTTGCTTAGGAAGCTCCGATAGCGTTCTGTATTCTATGAGGAACTACCCCGCCTTTAATCGACACGGATATAATTTGACATTTGCCTGTGACGGGCTTAACTATGATAAATTCAGTAGGTTGCAATTGTTGAATTTCTCGAAATCGTGAGGAATTTGGATCCAAATACGACGTCGAGTACCCTTCACTTCGTTGTAGATATGAGATTCGTATTTTAGCTCTTAAAACTGTTCCCGTTTTGAATTTTAAATATGAATATTGAAGAGCAAAAAGTGAAGGAGGTTATTTCAAAGGTTCATCAGATTTAAGATCACGTCTTGAATTTGGGTGCTATGTTTCTCTGTCACCGTTATCCATTCTTATATTGTTGGTCGTGCTTCCTGCCATGGACAAGAGAACTATAATTACGGTAAACAACGGAGTAGCAGTTATTGACATCAAAGAAATATTCATCGATGCACTTTGTCCTAGTGTAAATGATAGACATTTTCCCGGTGAAGTTTCCAATAAAATAAGTAGGCTTAATTGCCTATTTCAATAGTTACATTTCTTTGCGATCATCTCATCCCCAGTCTCAATCTCCACAAATAGCACAAAAAGAGAAATATTCTTTATTTAGCAGTTTTGGTGCCGTATGTAAAATATATCACTTCAACAATGTCCTCAGGCGTGTGGAGCTTGTTATATCCACTGATAGGCAAGGCATTTTCAATGTTTTTGCCTTCTCTTATTCCCAACAAATTATGGATTTTGGGGCTAGAATTATCCTTCGTGCTTTGGTCCTTTTCTGCAATATATCCTTATTATTAAGCATATTTGGGTTCTTTCTTCCCGATCCTACTGCCCAAACCATTTTTTTTTTTAAAAAAGATGCGATGCTACAAACTTTACATTCCGCACTCTCTTAGCTTGTTAGAATTGATTCATGTTTCTAGTCACTTGAGATTCTGTTATTTAATCTGAAAGAAATAATGCTGAGTGCTGGAACTCAAGGTTGAAGTAAAATCAATACTAGTTCTGTCTCCTACCCCTTTACTGACTTTTCAGCTAGCTTGCACAGAGGATCATTCTGATGTTTAGAATCACTGGCTTCTGATAGTTGTATTTGATTTTTTTTCATGGAATCTCTGTCAACATGAACTTCTTGCTATAAACAATAAAATACAGTTTTTGAAACTACTTCCTTGGAATGAGTTGTCTTTTAGCATGATTACTCCAGTCAGTCTTCGCGTTGGATCTGGTTTATGGGATGAAATCCTTATTATATTGAACTTTTGAAATAGAAATTCAATTTATTATTCATTCAATCAAGTAAAAATTTATAATTTAGCTTTGGAGGGTTATTTAACTTTTCTTTTGTTTGTTAAAATTGATTAGAGGAACTTTCTATTAGGAACTGTGCTAGTGCACCTTTTCTTTCTGGGAAAATTTTAGCTGGAGTTCTCATGTCAACTTTTAACTGTCGAGTACAATTGCTAATAAAAATGTTTCTCTTATCCATGTAAGCAGTGGTTGTGCTCATTAGCAAGGTTTCTGCTCATTCTTCTCACAGTACTTGGTAAACTTTAGTACTGTGAAGGGAACACATACAAAGATGGGGCGTCTGAAGCTGCAAACTGGAATCAATGCGATTGAGGAAGAACCTGAGGAGGGTGATGTCACATATACGAATAAAACTGCTTTAGCTTGCATGATTAATTCAGAAATTGGTGCTGTATTGGCAGTAATGAGAAGAAATGTAAGATGGGGAGGCCGATATATGTCAGGTGATGATCAATTGGAACACTCTTTAATTCAGTCACTGAAGTCATTAAGAAAGCAGATATATTCATGGCAGCATCCGTGGCATACAATCAACCCTGCTGTGTATCTTCAACCATTTTTGGATGTAATTCGATCAGATGAAACTGGGGCACCTATTACTGGGGTTGCTTTATCTTCTGTGTACAAGATTTTAACTCTTGACATGATTGATCAAAACACTGTTAATGCTGGAGATGCCGTTCACTTGATAGTTGATGCTGTTACGTGTTGTAGATTTGAGTTAACAGATCCTGCATCAGAAGAAATGGTCCTGATGAAAATACTTCAGGTTCTTCTTGCTTGTATGAAAAGTAAGGCATCCATTATGTTGAGCAATCAGCATGTCTGCACCATTGTTAATACTTGTTTCCGCATAGTGCATCAAGCAGCCTCAAAGGGTGAGTTACTGCAACGGATAGCTCGCCACACAGTTCATGAGCTTGTTAGGTGCATCTTTTCACATCTTTCAGAAATCAATACCACAGAACGTGCACTGGTCAATGGCAATAGTTCCAGCAAACAGGAGGTACTAATTAATTTTCTGCATTTCTTCATAGCTAAATTCTAGACCCTAGGTTACCAAGATGAGTGATGACGCTGAAAAGAATTTTATTCATTTTGTGCATGGTAGTTTTACTTTACCTTATGGGAAGCATCTCTCTTTAGTCATATTTCCCCTAACATATCCCCAGTATGAATTATAGCTTATATCTTTTTCATTTTTAATGCAGTCTTCTTTGGAGACTAAAGTGATGGGTTATTTTTCATCTTTCCCTGATGGTTTTATCAAGATTGGGTTTTATATTATGACTTATGAGATACCTGTTGCACCATGGTCCTATTTTACAGCATTCTCAATTTGGTTTTTAATTTTTTTGGGTACGATGATAAACATAGGCTTACATTATTAGATCTTTAGTGTTAACAGTTAAGCAGTTCATCTCTATTCAATATCAATTACTGAGGTCATAAGTAAGGAAATTTGGTTAAGAATGCACTTGCTGTCCTTTTGATCTTTGAAAAGCTCATGTTCTGTGAACCACTGTGATTAAATGCCATTAGAAGAAGAGTTTTATTAGATTAAGAGGGATAACAGCCCATTTTTATGAGTTGGATCATGGACTCTACTCAGCCTCACAAAAAAAGTAAGCATATCAGCTTCTTTGAAATTTTGGCTCTCCCAAATTATGTAAAGTAATACAATTCAAATAATAGATTTTAGATCATTAGCGTGTGTTTATTCATATCTGTGGTTGAGATTTATGGTGTAGTGATAGTAATGAAGTAAATGGGGTTAAAATTGAAACCTTTTTTTTTTTTTAATGGGATAAGATTTTACATTGTTGAAAGATCTAATTTCTTAGTAAAATACTAGTTTTGAATTTTTACAACTTTTTAGAAGACTATAACTAGAAAAACACTGGAGACAAAAGGTAAAGAGTAAGATAATCTTATTAGTCAGAGTGGTGATGATGCTGATAATGAGCTTTATAATATTTGTCTTAGGAAGTGAAAGTTGATGGAAACATCTTTTTGTTTTTGTAATTTTATATAACAATAATCATATGTCCACAATATATAGTTTTGCATTTTTATGTTTTTATCAATATTTTTTACATTTAGAATGAGGCTGACACCTCACTTCTTTTAGATAAAAAGCCTGACGAATGCTTTTAGCCTTTTAAAAGCATTGGTTTTCATATTATTTTATATTGAAATTTATAAGTTTCTCTTTGCCAACAATTGAAAAAAAAGGTTGTTAAATCAATTTATGAAATCTGTTCTCTTGTTCAGGCTGGTAGGGGGGCTAATGATGATTATGTGCTTGGAAGTAGACTGTTGGAGAATGGCAACTTGGGCCATGAATTTGATGGTCAATCATCATCCAACAATTTTGACTCCAATTCTTCATCAGGTCTGATGGCAACTGGGATGGAGGAAAATTTACTTGAGGATGGTAGTGTGAAGGATACGGTTCCATTTGACTTTCATCTTATGAATGAGCCTTATGGGGTCCCCTGCATGGTGGAAATTTTTCGATTCCTCTGTTCATTGTTAAATCTAGTTGAGCATATGGAGTTGGGCGCTAGATCAAATACTATGGCTTTTGATGAAGACGTTCCTCTTTTTGCCTTGGGATTGATAAACTCAGCAATAGAGCTGGGTGGCCCTTCCTTCCGCCATCACCCTAGATTATTGAGTTTGATCCAAGATGAATTATTTCGAAACCTTATGCAATTTGGTCTGTCAACAAGCTCGCTAATCCTTTCAATGGTTTCTAGCATTGTTCTCAATCTATACCACCATCTGCGCACTGAGCTGAAGTTGCAGCTTGAGGCTTTCTTTTCATGTGTGATTTTGAGGCTTGCTCAAAGCAGGTATGGGGCTTCATACCAGCAGCAGGAGGTTGCCATGGAGGCTCTTGTTGATTTCTGCAGGCAGAAAACGTTTATGGTGGAGATGTATGCAAACTTAGATTGTGACATAACTTGCAGTAACGTCTTTGAAGATCTTGCTAATCTTCTGTCCAAGAGTGCTTTTCCAGTTAATTGTCCTTTGTCTTCAATGCATATCCTTGCTTTGGATGGTCTTATTGCTGTTATTCAGGGAATGGCCGAGAGGATAGGTAATGGAACTGGTCTAGAGAATACTCCTGTGAATCTTGAGGAATATACTCCTTTCTGGATGGTGAAGTGTGAAAATTACAGTGATCCTAATCAATGGGTTCCATTTGTGAGAAGGAAAAAGTACATCAAGAGACGTTTGATGATTGGAGCCGATCACTTTAACCGTGATCCCAAGAAAGGACTGGAGTTCCTTCAAGGAACCCATCTCTTGCCTGATAAACTTGATCCCAAAAGTGTAGCCTGTTTTTTCAGATACACTGCTGGTTTGGATAAAAATCTTGTTGGGGACTTCCTTGGAAACCATGATGAGTTTTGTGTCCAGGTTCTTCATGAATTTGCTGGGACTTTTGATTTTCAGGACATGAATTTGGATACTGCTTTGCGGCTGTTTTTGGAAACTTTCCGACTCCCTGGAGAATCACAGAAGATACAGAGGGTGCTTGAGGCATTTTCTGAGAGATATTATGAACAGTCGCCTCAAATTCTTGTGAATAAGGATGCTGCTCTTCTACTATCATATTCACTTATTATGCTCAATACAGATCAGCACAATGTTCAAGTGAAGAAGAAGATGACGGAAGAAGATTTCATTCGGAACAGCAGGCACATAAATGGAGGCAACGATCTTCCAAGAGATTTCCTCTCTGAGTTGTATCACTCAATCTGTAAGAATGAGATTCGTACAACTCCGGAGCAGGGCAATGGCTTTCCTGAAATGACCCCAAGCCGATGGATAGATCTGATGCATAAATCCAAGAAATCCTCTCCATTCATCGTGTCTGATTCTAAAGCCTACCTTGATCGTGATATGTTTGCTATAATGTCAGGGCCAACAATTGCTGCTATATCTGTAGTATTTGATCATGCAGAACATGAAGAAGTCTATCAAACATGTATTGATGGATTCTTAGCTGTTGCAAAGATCTCTGCATGCCATCATCTTGAAGATGTACTTGACGATCTTGTTGTGTCCCTCTGCAAGTTCACAACCCTCTTGAACCAATCATCCGTTGAGGAGCCCGTGCTGGCCTTTGGTGATGATACAAAAGCGAGGATGGCTACAATGACAGTTTTCACCATTGCCAACAGATATGGTGACTTCATTCGCACAGGTTGGAGAAACATCCTTGATTGCATCTTACGATTGCACAAGCTTGGTCTTTTACCAGCTCGTGTGGCCAGTGACGCAGCTGATGAATCAGAACTTTCTGCTGACACTGGGCATGGAAAGCCTCTTACAAGTTCTTTATCTGCTGCTCATATACAGTCAATTGGAACTCCCAAGAGATCCTCTGGATTGATGGGCCGGTTTAGTCAGCTCTTATCTCTTGACACTGAGGAGCCAAGATCACAGCCCACTGAACAACAACTTGCAGCTCATCAGCGGACCCTTCAGACTATTCAAAAGTGCAATATTGACAGCATTTTTACAGAGAGCAAGTTTCTTCAGGCTGAATCTCTATTACAGCTGGCACAAGCACTTATATGGGCTGCAGGACGGCCCCAGAAAGGAAACAGCTCTCCTGAGGATGAAGATACAGCAGTCTTCTGTCTGGAATTGTTGATTGCCATTACCCTGAATAACCGAGATAGAATTGTGCTTCTGTGGCCTGGTGTTTATGATCATATATCTAACATTGTGCAGTCAACTGTCATGCCCTGCGCCCTGGTGGAGAAAGCTGTTTTTGGACTTCTCCGGATTTGCCAGCGCTTGCTTCCTTATAAAGAGAACCTTGCTGATGAACTTTTGAGATCTCTGCAACTTGTCTTGAAGCTAGATGCTCGGGTTGCTGATGCATACTGTGAGCAAATTACACAAGAAGTCAGTCGTCTAGTAAAAGCAAATGCTTCTCATATTAGATCTCCATCAGGATGGCGAACAATAACATCCCTACTCTCCATTACAGCTCGCCATCCAGAGGCTTCTGAGGCAGGATTCGATGCTCTACTATTCATTGTGTCTGATGGTGCTCACTTGTTACCAGCAAATTATATCCTCTGCATTGATGCCTCAAGGCAATTTGCTGAGTCTCGTGTTGGACAGGCTGAACGCTCTTTGCGTGCATTGGATCTTATGGCTGGATCTGTTGATTGTTTAGCACGGTGGGCTAGGGAGGGTAAGGAAGCTGCAAGAGAGGAGGAAGCCATTAAAATGTCGCAAGATATTGGAGACATGTGGCTGAGGCTTGTGCAAGGGTTAAGAAAAGTTTGCTTGGACCAGAGAGAGGAGGTTAGAAACCAGGCTCTGTTGTCATTACAAAAGTGCTTGACAGGTGTTGATGAAATCCACCTTCCACATGGTTTGTGGTTACAGTGTTTTGATCTTGTGATCTTCACAATGCTTGATGATTTATTGGAAATTGCGCAAGGACATTCTCAGAAGGATTACAGAAACATGGAAGGGACGCTGATCCTTGCCATGAAACTCTTGTCCAAAGTGTTTTTACTGTTGCTCCAGGATCTTTCTCAGTTAACAACCTTCTGCAAGCTATGGCTTGGGGTTCTTAGTCGAATGGAAAAGTATGCAAAAGCTAAAGTTAGAGGGAAAAGAAGCGAGAAGCTTCAGGAGCTAGTACCTGAACTCCTTAAGAATACCTTGCTTGTTATGAAAACTAAAGGGGTGCTAGTTCAGAGGAGTGCGCTAGGTGGAGATAGCTTGTGGGAACTCACATGGCTGCATGTAAATAATATTTCTCCCTCGTTGCAATCAGAAGTTTTCCCCGATCAAGATTCCGACCGCTCACTTGGTCAGGGTGAAAAAGGTGGCCCAACTTCCAGTGAAGCAAACTCTGTTTCTTCAACTGAAAAAGTAGCATCTGACAGTGCTGGAACTGGAGGGTAGGGTTATTCAGTTGGAAATCTCAACTTCTTTCTGCCATTGATGTCGCTATGCATATATACTTGACCATCAGGATTAAAATTTTTTGTCTAGAACTAGTCTGTATCCATCCAGATAATCTTAAATTTACAGGACGGATGATAGGGCACTTCATATCTATACTTGGAAGCTTGCTTTGTTACAGATCTGTACAATTAGAGGGAGGTTATGCAGTGAATGCGTGTTCCGGACCCCAGGTATGCTTAATGAACTTCCAGGCTTTCGTCTTTTTTGGAAAGGCGTTTCTTCTCTTTGCAATTCCTGATCACTGAGTTCCCCGAGTTAAATTGGCTCATTCTAAACCATGCTGTTTGTTAGTGTTGTTATACGTACCCTAAAATTAGGCATAGATTTCAATCTCGTTTCCTTTTTTTTTTTCTGTCGACATTCCGAATTCTGGAGGCGTACTATCATTCATCATTGAATGAAGCATGTACTTATTATTATTTTGTATTACCTTGCTGAGTAATGTACAGAATGAAAAAGTTTGCTAGTAACCACATTGTATGTTATGTAGTATGCTTCTCTAGATAATTTAAATGGCAGGGAGTCGAATTGAAGAGAGAAATATGATGGATGAGGAGGAACCATCATTATTCATTATTGGCATTTCTGTATCAGATCATTGTGTTTTTTGTTTTTGGCATGATGAAGTTTGCAGCATTGGAGGACAAACAGATGGTAACTTAGCAAAAACGAAAAATCTCTCCAAATCTTTCTTTTTTCCCTAGGGATAAATCAGGGTGTTTAAACAACATTTTACTTTTATGGTGTTAGATTAGAATCAGTATAGGGAATTGTTCATTTTGATAGAATTGATGAATATCAACGAGGCAGGGATTTGGATTACCATATTACTTTGTTTATTTTGTTGGAATGCCACTTTCTTAAGCCTCAAGGATACGTGAACATCCGAATATGTCGAAATATTTTGCAAACCAAATGAATTGCTCGGATTTTTGACTTATGCCATTTGTCTTGAGAAGTTTGATTAAATCTCAACTAAATACTTAACTAATTTGTTTTTAAAATGAAATCTTCACTTTAGTAAACTAAGTATGCTCTCTCACTGAAAGAAGTGTTAATTATTTGATTAAGGTCTCCCTTTGTGTGTTTTTTTTTTTTTTTACAACAGGTAGGGTGGGAAGATTTGAACAACATACCTCTTGGTCATTAATATAAATTTTATGTCAGTTGAGTTATGTTTATGTTGGCAATTGAGGCTTCGTTTGTATATCAAAGAAAGTTGATTGATGTTTATAAAAAGTTGAAAATAACATCAATTATTAGATATAATAAGTAGTGATAGAGAGTTCGTAAGTGTATGTATACTTATATTTAGGAGCATAGCATAATAGATAAAATATTCATTACCTTTAAATTTGAAGTCTCCATCCATTCCTCATATTTGTTAAACTAAAAAAAAAAGTTTTATTTATTTATTTATTTTTTTGCAAACTCCAAAAATGATTTTATTTTCATATATTTAGATATTTCTTTAGCATCAAATTTAAAAATTTACATTCTCAAACAAAAAAAGAAAAAAAAAATTAAAAATTTACTTGCATAACAAATAAAGTGTGGGAAATTCCAACTTTTTTTTTTTTTTTTGAAAAAGGGAAATTCCAACTTACACCTTAATTGCTAAGCAATTAAATTTTATAGAAATTATATCAATATACCGTTTTTTAAAAAAAAAAAAAAAAAAAAAAATTATATCAATATTATTTAACATCAAACACTTCCTAAATTTGAGGATGCAATTGCTCGAAGAATTTAATTATCAATTCCAATGGTTGAAGTTGAGTTGAAGAAAATGATGTTCTTCATTTTTCCCCTTGGAGAAAAAAAAAAAAAAAGTGAAGTAACAAAATCAAGGCATATTGGATTATTGTCGTTGTCGGCAATTACTTCAGCCACTGCGGAGAGAATTTAGGTGGCTGCACTTCACGAACAAGTTTTTTCTCATCCGTTTCCGTTTTCCCTTTCCGATTCCCGATCTGCCAAGTTCCGCCGGTAAATTCTCAGCCGAGGAGTCGCCGTAAAGTCAACGTAAGCCTTTCTCACTCTTTCAAGAGATTTCTCTCACGATGAGCGAGGTTTTCGAAGGTTACGAGCGCCAGTATTGTGAACTCTCCGCGAATGTTTCTCGGAAATGCAACTCTTTCTCCGCCTCCGATTCAGGTACTTTCGGAATGTTTTTCTTTTCAATTTGACTTCTGTCTGGCTTAACCTACGCTTTTGCTGCTCCGATTCTCTATATTTCGTGTCTGATTCGAAGGAAGAGAGATGGAGAAGAGGAATTTGGAATTTGGAATTTGCGTTTTGTTTCTGTTGTTAGAATTTTGAAGAGAATTCTTGCAATTGTGGTTGGAGATCTCGAGTTGAATGAGTAGATGCTGGAGTTCCTAAACCGTGGGAGATGATTGTAACGATGTGAATATGGGATGGTAATTGGTAGCTAATCGGATCGAATTGAGTTTATTGGGAATTTTAGTATTTCTTACTAATTCGTTATGGTTAGGTTGCAAAATGACTTGCATGTGCAGAATTGGATTCTATTTCGGAAATGAACTGAATAGGAAGTTGATCTGTTCATCGTTTGAATGAAATGTTAAGGGACTCTTCTTTTTTGAGGTGTACGACTGGAATGGTTGCTAATTTTATTTTAACATGAATTGCAGGGCAGAAGCAGCAATGGCTTTCGGAAATCAAAGTTAGTTTAGATGAGGCTGATGTTTTGGTACGTTTGAAGTACCTTCTTTTGGTTGTAATGACTTTGTTTCTTTTCCTTCCTTTTTCTTAGGGTGGTTAGATTCTTAATGTTATGCATACAATGTTTTATCTTTATTGATCTCTAGATCCGGAAAATGGACCTTGAGGCCAGAAGTTTGCAGCCAGGAGTAAAGGCTATGCTACTTGCTAAGCTACGGGAGTACAAAGCTGATCTCGGAAAACTGAAAAAAGAATTTAAGAGATTGACATCACCTAACGCTGATCAGGCTGCCCGTGAAGAGCTGTTGGAGTCTGGAATGGCAGATACACATCTGGTATATCTTCATAATTCAATTTTTACAGTTACCTTCAACTTTAAGCCTCTCTATTACCTTCTTAATGATGCTCCAGTCATGAGTTGGGTTCTAAGTCTGGAATCAAATTGTGGGAACATACTAGCTTAGAGGGGATGAGTTCGAATTAAGATAGTTACTTACCTAGAGTTTAATAACATACAAGTTTCTTGGCAACCTAATCTAGTAGGGTTAGACAGTTGTCTCTAGTCCAGATGTGTGTAAGCTGGCCGGAACACTCATGAATATAAAAAAATGAAATCTTAATATATCTATACCAAATGTCCGAAGTTTTTGATAATTTTAGTGGTGTACATTCTCTGTTCTTGGGGTAAGAAGTTACTGATCCGGGTACTTCATCCATTGTGATATGAACATTTTATTCAGTCCGTGTTTTTCTTCAACCTCTCTTTTCACTGAAGGGATGATAGTTCCCAATTCCTGTAGCTATTCCCATCTTTTCCAATGGTTGTTGGCTTTTAGGTCTCAACTTAAACAACATATTCTTGGGCATTGTTAACTGGAGTTGAGTTGCTGGACGCACCTTCTAGAACATGTTGGATTCACATCATTGGATCAGTCATAACTGAAACATCTGCCCTAATTTTGATATTGAGAAGATATTTGTCTTGCATAGGTTTAATTTACCATTTTGTTATTTTTACTGTCATTCTTACAGGCTTCAGCTGATCAAAGAGAGAGGATGACAATGTCCATAGAGAGAATAAATCAGTCAGGTGAAAGAATCACAGAGAGTAGAAGAACAATGCTGGAGACCGAGGAGCTCGGTGTCTCAATCCTCCAGGACTTGCATCAACAGCGCGAAACTCTCCTTCACTCCCATAAGAGAGTAAGTTTTTTCATGATATTATATTCTAGCATGACTAGTAAGTTCTTAGTCACTCACCAATTACAATGAGTAAAATCCTATCTATGATGCCATTAACATCCTTCATCTTCAACTCCTTGGGATAATTGTTAACAACATGCTTTATGTTGCAGCTTCATGGGGTAGATGATGCCATCGATAAGAGTAAGAAAGTTTTGACCACGATGTCTCGAAGAATCAGTCGAAATAAATGGATCGTCGGATCAGTAATCGGAGTTCTGGTACTCGTAATTATCATTATAATATATCTTAAGCTTTAACATCACTGAGAGATTGTCTCCTTCAATCACAAGGAGTTATACGCTTATCATTTGATTTTCCAATTGTACGATTGGTCATCGATCATATGTTTGATGTATTTTGTTATCGGTACATGGTGTTTGTGTCCGTGTCTGTGTCTGTAATCGGATCAAATCTTGTAACTCGATAGCGTTTCATTAATCAATACCCAGATAGTAGGCATTTCTTGATTGTGTATTTAGTGGTTAATTACTTTCTCTATATGGCCTTGGGAAGTCAGGAACCATTAGGAAACAAAATAAATTGAACAATTACTAATCAGCCTATTGATGATTTTCATTTGTTTTTGTGCTGGAACTTGCTATTTTGGGAGTGACATTCTCTTCCATTCTAGCTAAGCTAACAATCATATCTCATGGGGTGGTTGACTTTATATTTTGTTTCTAAAAGGCCAGTTGTTAGATATATATATATATATATATTTTAATGGACTAATGTCAATAGGATGATTTAATTTATTCTTTAAGAAAAAAAAAAAAAGAAAAAAAATGCGTTTTACTAAGAAATAGGCTCAGGAGAAATTGCACTAAATAGCATAAAATTAATTTAATATGTATTCTAGAAAAATGTCACGGCTTTACATTTTCTTTATATGTACCATATAAAGTTTTACTTTTTCATGTAATCTTTTAATTATTGAACGGTTAGATTTGTGTTTATTTAGTTTGTGGATTTTATAAAGCGATTAATAGATTCTTGAACTTTCAATTTGGTATCTAATAAGTTTCTAAACTTTAAAAATGTCTTTTTATGATAAGATTCTAAAATTTTAATTAGGTGTATGATAGATTTGTGAATTTTAAAAAATGTCGAATTGGTTGAGAATTTATTAAATAAAAAATAAAAAATTCAAGGACTTATTGGAACACAAAATTAGAAGTATAAGTATCTATTAAACACTTTGTAAAATTTAAGGACTTATTGGTTACAAAATTGAAAGTTCACGAATTTATTAAATTAGATATTTTTCAGTGTTTAATTTAAAAGTTCAATGGTTGAACAAGTAATTTTAAAAAATGATTGTGTTTAGTTACTATTATTATTTTTATTTGGTAAAAATTGTAACCTTTCTACCTTACTTTAAAATTTATATTTATTTTATGATATTTAAATAGATATCTCATTGTCGAAGTGAGCATAGTTCAATGATAATTAACCTTTACTCTTCCCTTAAAATCAAAGATTCAAATCGCTATCCTCGAGGGAATTCGTAGCATACCTTCGTTGAAAGCTACTCATCGCGATCTTATCATTGTGGAATCAGACGTTGCTAGAGTTGTTAGCATCTTTAATCAAGAAGACGAGGACATCATTGAAGTCACCTTTCTAGTCGAGGAGATCCTCCAGTTCAGAGAGATTTTTTTTTTTTCTTTTGAGTTCTGTCCCAGATCATGCAATGAAGCCGTCCATCTCTTGGCGCGCTTAGCCTCTTCCATTTCGGTTATTTCTGCCGTCACCGGTTTTGACGCTTCTTCCAATTCGGAAGAAGTTTTTGACTTTTGGTTTCGGCCCCTTTCTTTGTGGGTAGTTGGGGTTTTGGAAGATGCATTTAGAGAAATTTGGGAGTATGGCCAAAATATGGGGGGCGGTTTTGAAAGTTGGCCAAAAAAAATAAAAACATTGAAAAAAGGCCACACGTGAGTTAGCGTGACCAGATTTTTCCTAATATTATTCCATATTTACCCTTGTTGCAGCCTGTAAACCAACCAGCTCCTAAGATTAGGTGTTTGGACCCAACAAACTGAATCTTTACGA
Organism: Luffa acutangula; assembly: GCA_036850905.1. Lineage (NCBI taxonomy): Eukaryota > Viridiplantae > Streptophyta > Magnoliopsida > Cucurbitales > Cucurbitaceae > Luffa > Luffa acutangula. The sequence continues at coordinate 8,659,952 of CM072099.1, read as the reverse complement.
AAACCTTAAACTTAGACTAGGTGAATGGACTCAACCAACCAACTCCTAAATATTTATTAGATTAAAGGGCAAAATACACTTTTCTCTTTCATTTTTCTTTTTTTTTTTTTATCTCTTCTTCTTTACTTCCCTTTAATTTTCTTCTTCTCCAGAAACCTTCACCGGCAGGCACAGCCATCTCTTCCACAACTACCACAAACGCCACTTCCACTTTCAAATCTTAAAAAATGAACAATTCACTGTGGAGAACTCATGTAATTTGATGGAGCAATACAGGAAATTGAAAGCGTTTGTGAACACAGAGGGAAAATATAAGTAGAAATTTGTCTGCCTTAGTTGGAAGAGAAGGTTATGGGATTAACAGATAGAATTGAATTTCTTCAAGGATATTGATATCAAATGCACAAGGTAAATTTGAAAAAGAAAACAAAAAGTTGAGTCCAAAAGCGTATTTTCTCCTAGATTAAATTACAAATTTGATTCCTAACATTTTATAACTTCTAATTTGGTGCCTATGATTTTGGTTAAAACATTACAACAAACTATCCTTTAATCCGTTTTTGTCCACTTGAAAAACTTACCAATTTCCTTTCATTTTTTTTAGTCAACCCTAATGCTTACTAACACTTAGCTAACATGATTAAATATCAAAAAAAAAAAAAAAAAAAAAGAAGCTAGCATGATTAGTCAAATAAAAAACGTAAACATCAACTCATTACCAAAAAAAAAAACAAAATGTCAATATAGTAACAACATGGACTCACCTGACCTTCATGTGCTACCGACGGTAAATTTGTTTGAGAGAGGGAAGACGTGGCTTGCAAGACACTAAAAACTGCACACCGGTATGGTGTTTGCCACACCGCCTCTGATGCTTAAGTCAGCAAGTAGAACGATGAGAAGCAAAAGAGTAAGAGCAATAGGAGAATCAGAGAATCGAATTCGAAGGTCCCTTCTTCAGTGACCAAGAAGGGATTAAATATCGGCTTCTGCTCTAGGGTTTTCCGGCATTCGGAGGCGATTCAGGTTGAACCAAGTGGAACTAGGGCGACCGAGGGCACTAGGGACCAAACGGAGGAGGAAGAGCTCGACCTCTGGCAGAGGCCGAGGGGTCGGGCCAAGGCCTGGTCCCTCCGACCTTGGGCCGACCCTTTGGCATGTTTCGCCTCTGGAGTTCGTTTTCTGGCCCTATTTTCGGGTTCGTGTCGGGTTGTCCTCGTTAGCTCCTTGTACATCAAAGTGGTCCGACATTACCTATAACATGGAACATGGAGATGAGGGATTCGTAAAGTCAAGACCAAATTGAAATTTCTCAAAAAAGAAAGAAAAGAAACAAAAGGACCAAATTATAATAAAGCTCATATTTGATTGTTTGTTTTTTTTTTAGAACAACAAAGTCTAAACTAAAGGATAAAATTGAACTTTAAAACAATGAAGACTAATTTGGAGCTCAAATCATATTATTAACTTATTAATAATAGTTTATGCTTCACCACAATTAAAATACATTAACCACTATACCACTAATTACTTAAAATTTGAAGTTAAGCATAGCTCAAGAAAAAAAAAAAAGAAATTAAAATTTGATGCAAGTAAATGAATAACATACCATTATTAATAATTGATTTATTCCATGGAGATACATTATTGAGTAATTATTATTATTATTATTATTTTACTTTTTGACATCAAAATTAATCTTTAAATAATAATATTTGAAGTCTAAATATATAAATATATATTTGAAAATGACCCTTCATTCTCAAAATTTGAAGTTGTGGACAGAGAGAATCGGCTTTCGTATGCATGAAATGATTGGGCCTTTGTACTCTCTCTATTCACAACACAACCTGAAATAGAGACTTTTTTAAAAGTACGTCTAACGGTCTAATTTTTAATTTTGTTTTCCAAAAAGTTTAATTATGTTTTTAATTTGGTCCTTTAACTTTTAGATCATTAAAAAAAAAAAAAAAATCAATTTTAGGCTCCGTTTAATTATATATTTAAGCTTAAATTACAAGTTTAGTTCTTGAGCTTTTGAGATGGTAACAATTTGGTCTCTCTAAACTTTAGAGAGTTTCTAATAAGTCTCTAAAATTTAAAAATATCTAATAGGTGTCTAAATTTTTGATTTTGTATCTAATAGGTCCTTCATATATTTGAGATTTTTTAAAATTAACCAATCTATTAGATATAAAATAGAATTTTATGCCCAATTGTGTGTTCCTAAACTTCCAATTTTGTATATACTAGGTCCGTGAATTTTAAAAAATGTCGAATAGGTTAAGTACTTATTAGACACAAAATTGAAAGTTGAGAAATCGGACACGAAAGTGAATGTTTAAGAACCTAGGAAATACTTTTTAAAATCCAGAGATCTATTGGACACAAAATTAAAAGTTCGAGGATCTATTTGATACGTTTAAAGTTTAGGGACCAAATTGACACAACTATAAAAGTTCATGGACTAAACTTGTTATTTAACCTTTATTTATTTATTTTTTCATTATTTCTTTGCTCAAATTGTAATAGTAAAGATTGAATATGAGGTTGATTAAAATATGAGCTATGTCATCTCAAAAGGGATTTTTTTTTTTTTTTTTTTTTTTTTTTTTTTTTTTTTTTAATGTTAGAGACCATATTAGAGATTTAGTAATGATAGTAAACTTTAGGTGATCCAAAATATAATTAAACCTTGTTTTTAAAAAAATCTAATAGTTTGACCTTAGTTTTATAATTATAATGTTCTCATCCTTCAGTTGCATTTCCTAAATGTCCATATTGTTTATAATTGTTAAGGCCTCGTTTGATAACCATTTGGTTTTTGAAAATTAAGGTTATACACATGTACTTCCACCTATAAGTTTCTTGGTTTTAGTATAAATCTTATACCTTGTTTCCAAAAACCAAGCCCAATTTTGGATGGTTTTTGGAAACAAAAAACAGTAGTTTTCAAAAACCTTGTTTTTGTTTTTAAAATTTGGCTAGGAATTCAAATGCAACCTTGACTAGGATGAAAGTCATGGTAGAGAATTTAGAAGAAAACAAGCTTAATTTTCAAAAACCAAAAACAAAAAACCAAATGGTTATCAAACGAGACCTAAATACTTTCTTTGAGTGTGATAGAGAAGGTAATGAACTTAACATTTGAGGTAAACTATATTAAGGTTTGAGTTAGATTTAAAAAAAAAAAACTATAAACCAAAAAATTATATATATAAACCAATTATCCAAGCCTTCTCTTAATTTTTTTTGGATCACGTAAGAAAACTATCAACAGAAAATAATAACATGGATGTTTTGAGAGATTAGTTAATCAAATTATAGGGACTATAACAAAACTTTTAAGACTATAAGAACCAATTTGAAATGGAGTACAAACCACAAATACTAATAGTAAATTTAGCCTAAAAATCATTAAGAATAGGGGCAACCAGACAAATGGCCATTTTAAAATAGCTGTTTTGAAAAATGGCCATTCGTGTTTTCTTTTAGAGAAATGACCAAAAGCTAATTTTAGTAAATTCTTTTGGCAACAAAGTGGACAAAAATACCCCAACATTCATAAATAAATTAAACCGAAAATACAGTATAAAAGCAAGGAGAAAATCTAGGATTTTTAGGGATTAACTCAACAACCAAATAATTTCAAATTAAACAAATAAATCTGAGAACTTAAATTTAAAACAAAGAATTCACGGTAAACTAGGGAGAAAATCTAGGATTCTTACTGATTAATTCAACAACCAAATCAATAACAGAATTTCAAATTAAACCAAAAATACACTGTAAATCAGGGAGAAAATCTAGGATTCTTACGATTCAACAACCAAATCAATAACATAATTTCAAATTAAACAAATAAATCTTGTAACTTAAATTTAAAACAAGAAATCTAAGTTCAAATAAGAGAGAAAAAACAGGAGAACTCAAAATTTAACCACAATATATTGGATTCAATAAAAAATCAAGAACAACTAATAACTTACCTGTTGCAACTAGGATTAAATAAAAAATGAAGAACAACTTCATGCATCTAAAACATCAGCTCAAGAATAAAATGCCAGTGATAACATTTGGTAGACATCATTAAGTGTTGCACCTAAAACATCATATAAAACATGAACACTTTCAAAAGGATCCAATTTCAAAAAGAGAAAATAAAAAGGCTCACCAATCCCATTAATATCACTGTAAATGAGAAAATAAAAGCAATTGACCAAAAACTCTTCATATTCTCTCCTTGAAACCCCCATTTCAAAAAAAAAAAAAAAGAAACCGTACCGTTCTTCGAAGGAAACCCTTTCAGCTTCTCGATTCTTCGTTCCTTCGGGAAAGACCAAAACTGATTCTTCTCCAACATTCCTCGTTCCTTCTAGCAAACCCCGGACGAAACCAAAACCCTCAACCCGATTCTCAAACCCCTTGACAGATTTACACTGTATTTACACAGACACTCGACAGATTTACACTGTATTTACGCAGACATTCGAGAGAACATTCAGGAGTTTGAAGAGGTTGTGTCGACATTCAAGGGTATGCATGCTTCGATTCTCTTCTAACTTTTTGGTTTATATAGATATAAACCATTTTTTCACAAATAGGACAATTTGACCGAAGCTAGGACCCACCATTTTAATAAAAAAATGAAGAGAGAGAATTGATGTTGTAAATTCTGAAAAACCAAAGCCAAAAAATGTATATTTTGGGAAGACAAAAGGATTGATTCTGTAACTATCATTCCTTGATTCATGGAATTGGAGGTTACAGATTTTCATTTTTTTTTTTTAAAAAATATTATCAGATAAGGCTGCACAAATATAGGGGAGAAACGTGGGGAATGACTCAAGGGTAAAAATGGAAGTTCCAATCCCACAAAAATAGGTTAGAAAATCGATTTGGCCATTTTTCATTAAAAAATACAGTTTGGCCATTTTTTAGAAATACCCTGTAATTTTTGGCCATTTCTTAGGATATCCCTTAAAAAGGTGTATTTTATTAGTTTTTTTCACTTTTGAAAGTTTCATTATTGTCTCTATCTTTCAACTAAAACTTACTAATTTTGATTGCCAGTGATAGTAAAGAGTGACAAAAATGAAATGTATCAATAATTTAAGTTGTTAAATATTCGTATTTCCTTATTATAAATTATAGGCTTGAATTCTAATGAGAATTATTTTTAACTTCATTTCAAAATAAGTCTCAATAGACTCATCGAATATACTATAAAATAATAATAAACATTTCTTCAAATGGGGGACAAAATTAGCAACTATTCTACTAATTAATATAACATCTTATAACTCAATCCATTTGCATGTTTTTAATGAACGTATGTTTATTTATTACGCCCTTCAATTGTTAGACTAAAATCTTATTCGCTATAACTCATTTTGGACATTTATAGAACACTTGTCACGACCAATCTAAACACAAATATAATGCAACTCAATAGTTAAAACATTTTTTACTACTTTTAAGAGATCATAAGTTCAATTTCCATTCCACGTTGGTGTAATATTCTCAAATAAATAAATAAATAATGAGGATAAATATATGTGATAATAAAGTTTTTAGAGAAAGCATAAAGTAATTGTTGTACTAAAAAAAATTGCAAACTATGATTAAACTAATATAGTTCTAAAACACAACTCTTAAAATACAAAAAAAAAAAAAAAAAAAAATTATGGACACAAATTTATTATCGTCCTTGTAGTTTTAAAATTTAAATTTTAGCATTTATAACTTGAGATTTGTTTCAATTTAGACCTATGGTTCGATTAGACCTCATAAATTGTCCTTAAATTATCTTTTATTCACATAAAACAATTTACTTATTTTCCTTCTATTTTTTCTAAACTCGTTTTTAGTACAATGAAGGTAGACATAAGGATTTGAACTTCCAATCTCCAAGGAAGGAGTACATGTGAATTACCATTGACCTATGCTCACTTTGACTATTTTTTTTCCCTAAACTCTTAAACCATAATGCAATATACTAACAAAGTCAACTGGATAGAATACATCTCATCTCCACTCAAGAAAAATTGTCAATATGGTAACAAAATTTGAACTTCTGACCTCAAAGGAGGAGTAAATGTGAATTACCATTTAGCTATGCTCATCTGACTATTTTTTTTTCTTCTAAACTCTAAATCATAATACAATCGACTAACATATTGAGTCCAATAGAATACATCTTCTGTCAACATGAATATAGTTCAACTGACATAAATTTTTTACTATTAACCAAGAACTCTGTTGTTCGAATCTTCCCACCCCCACATGTCGTAACAAACAAAACTTGTCACTATAGTAACAAGATGAACCATCATATATTTAAGTTTGAGGAAGCCATAAATGGCCAATGAATCCTCCAAAAGCATAAACACCAAAAAGGAAATGATGTTGAAAAAAGGGTAAAAATTGTAATTTAAAGAAAGTATTTCCCTATATTCTGTGTCCCTAGAAATGAAATGATGATGTAGAACCTGAAACATTCCAGAAAGAGGCAAATGGCCCAAAATGAGCAAAGGGGAATGGAGGTGTGGTGGGGGGCTGTTCGGCTCAAAAGCGCTTTTGGTTTTTGGCGGTGACCTTCCCTTCCCTTCCCTTTCCTTCCAATCCCCAATCCAAATCCAAATCCAAAACTCAACCTTTTGGCTTTGGCCCCTTTCGATACCTTTGTCGGTACTCTCTCACAGAACACTCTGACCTCTTCCTTCCCCCACTCCTCGATGCCCACACTTCCCTTAACCAAACCCCCATTCTTCTCCTTCATCTTCCCCAAATCGCAGCCCTACACGTACCCTTTTCCCCATGATCAATCCCCATAAAAACTTGCCGCCCAAGAATTGAATCCCAAAACAGAGTGCCCTTCAGTTCAACTTGAGAGAAAAAGCAGAGCAGAGCAGCAAAGCAAGTGGGGGACAACGAAAAACCATCTCTGCTAAACCGCTTTCACAGTGATTACTGTCAAAAATCTTATCGTACAAAGTTAAAGCTTCAAAAAACTCAACCGGCCCCCCCTCTCCCTTCGTCCTTCGTCTTCCTCTTCTTCAAGAAAAAACTTCAGCAGCTACAGCAGCAGGAGCAGGAACAGGAACAGGAGCAGAGCCTCTTGAGATCTTTGTACTAATTTTTCTGACCCTTTTGAGTACGTTAAAGATAGGTACAACTTCTGGGCCAGCCCCTCTTGTGTATTTATATCCTCAATTGAGACCCACCCCCACATTGTTTCCTTTTGTCTGCACCCCATTTCAATCGAGAAAATCATGGGGTTTCTTCTGCTTCTTCGTCTTCTTCAAAGAGACTTGCCTTTTCCAACTCGGCTTTGATTTTTCCCATTTGGTGGTTTGATTTGATCCCTCGTCGTTTTGGGGTTCTGTGAAAACGTGTTGGTGTTGCTCTCTGTTTTTTTTTTTTTTTTTGTATTTCTTTCACTTTTTGCGGCTGGTACTTGCTTATAACTATTGGATCTGATTAGGGTTTTCTCGAGTAAAGGGTTGTGATTTTAGGTCATTTTATTGCAGTTGTCGATCTGGGTTTTGTTCTGTTGAAGGTGCAAAGGAGAAAGAAGCTGCAGCGGCTTAACGGGTTAGCTAGCTTTCACTTGCTTAGTCGTTTTTTTCTTGTCGTTATTCATTTAGAGAGGGAGGGATTGTAGGGTAGAGAGAGAAAGTGTGGGGGAAGGGGGAATAAAGGGGAAATAAGATAGAAACTTCTTTTGCCCCCCATTGGATTCCCTCTTTGGTTGTGTATATATTTGTATTGGGGTTTCTTTTGAGTGTATTAATAATCAAAGAGAGAAGAAGAAATGGCAAATCGATGGTGGGCTGAAAATATACCCACCACTACAGATAGCAGCACCAGCAACCCTTATTCGACTCCATTAAAGCAAAGCTTAGAAGCCGCCGATGAAGATAACAACTCCGGCAGCCAAGAGAGAGCTGAACCAGGCACCAGCTCCAGCGCGCGTCGCCCACGTGGCCGGCCTCCGGGATCCAAGAACAAGCCGAAACCGCCGGTGGTGGTCACAAAGGAGAGCCCCGATGCCCTCCGGAGCCACGTTTTGGAGATCGGCAGCGGCAGCGACATCGTCGAAAGCATCTCAAACTTCGCCCAACGCCGCCAGCGAGGGGTTTCAGTCCTCAGTGGAAATGGGGTCGTCGCCAATGTCACTCTAAGGCATCCGGCTGCCCCCGGTGGCGTTATTACGCTACAGGGACGATTCGATATATTGTCGCTCTCTGGTGCTTTTCTGCCTGCCCCAGCTCCGCCGGGGGCTACCGGGTTGACAGTTTACTTGGCTGGCGGGCAGGGGCAGGTTGTTGGTGGCATTGTCGTCGGTGCACTCATTGCAACCGGTCCGGTTATTGTCATTGCTGCTACTTTCACCAATGCTACATTCGAGCGGCTGCCGCTCGAGGACGAGGAGGCAGCCACCGGAGACAAGTCTGGAAATAGCCAGAACAATTCAACTTCTCAGAGCATGGGAGAGCAGCAGCAGCAGCAGCAACAACAGCCTTCAATGGGAGTTTACAATATTGCTCAAAATTTGGTGCCAAACGGTCAGGTTTCTTCACATGATGTGTTTTGGAGTCCTCCTCGAGCCCCACCTCCATTTTAAGAGAGATATAGAGGGAGAGAAAGAGAGAGAGATAAGTTAATTAGTAGATGCTAGTTTTGTTTGAACTTTGAGAACTGATCCAAATTTCTTTTTCTGCCAAACATCTTGTCAAATTATCTGTAAGCATATATATCAAGTGTAGCTGATAGGATTTTGTTTCTTTATATTTTGCTTTCCCTTTCATTTCTTGTTGAAACTCATTCCTCTTTTGAAATGCTGTGTTGTTGTGCCATGGAAATAACTATGATCATATGGGATTCCTTCTTTCTATATGCATCCCTCTAATTCTCATCTTTGTCAGAATCGATGAATCTATAGTGGTGTAGGTGAACAAGTTGAATATGAGTTTGGAGCCACAATATTCTTTGATCAGGTACATGTTTCTTTCCCTTTGACCATATTTGCATATTCTTTTTCTTTTCTTTCATAGGATCATATTCTGTAAGGAGGCGTTTGTGGTGCGGGTTTGAACTATACATGAATTTATTTTACATGTCTTCTAGCATTGAAAACTCGTACTTTTTGATTCTAGACTATACATATTCTTGAACTATCAAAACTCGCGAAACAAACGCACCCTAAAGGATTTGTAACGATGGAATATTTAGCTAGATTTGGTTTTGATGGTAAAGTTGATAAGAGTTTTAGGTGAACACGTCTGGAAAATGACAAAGTTGATAGGTTTGATTTGGTCATCTACGTGGGGTTATTATCCAATTGAGTGTTGAATTTTTATCCAACTACTCCCCCCACTTGTCTAAAAATTGTTGTTTAAATATTATGCTTTGTGCTGCTCTCTTTCCATCGCTGTGTAACTCATAACCTAATATTTACTCCCAAGAGGAATGGACATGGACATGAGATATGGATTCGACATGACACGTTTTGTTTTTCGAATCTAGGACATAGATATAAACAAGGACACATACTAAAATATATATTTTTATACTAGAAAGAATTTTAAAATCAATAAGTTTATGTATTTATATGCTTAAAAAATGAGTTCCATATATCTCACCCTCGATTTTTTTTTTTAAAATATTTATTTTTGTCCTATATTACTATTTGTCTATTTGTTGTTTGATAGATCCCTAGTAAATGTTGGACCTTATATATTCATTTTTTATGATTAGTGTTTAGCACATCAATTGTGCTAACAAACGTCCAGTACTCGTCCAATGGGCATCAAAGTATCAAATACGTGCCGGACAAAGACACATTAGTCAAGCTAAAGTGTCTACGCTTCTTAGTCTCAGGATTATTCGCCATTGATAGCTTTCTACCACTTATTTTATTATTGGCTAAACTGAGCATTGCATCCTTTTCTTTTTTCATTAGGTTGATCAGTTCTAAACACGTAAGAATAGAACAATTTTGTTTAAAGCATCATTCTCTTGATAAACTCAATCTATGGTTGTTTTGGTTGTTTCTTTAACGTTGTATATAATGGTTAAAATGGTACATATATTCATTCTAAGTATTACACAATATAATTTTATGACAGACTTTTAGAGCCATAAGATATTTATTTGGTCTAATAGGGAAGCTAAGTATATGCATAGTTGATGAGTTCTCTCTTCGGTGAAGCGTCGAGATGTTTACATTTCTTTTTCTTTGATGTTTGTTTCGTATACGAAGCAGTGCGTCGATAGTTTAATACAGTAGATTCATTTTTGTTGAAGTTCCATTTTACCATCATAAACTTGCTTATTTGTTAATGTTAACTTTTCTTTCTTAAATTGCTCCAAGTCAATGGATGTTGGTTTCTGTGTTAGGAAAAGTTCGGTGGTGATTTTTAGGGTTGAAAAACATGTACATAGATGGCGAGAACTTGTTTCCTTTCCTTTAAAGTTTTCTTTTGACTTGAAAATTTAGATGTTTCTTGTATATGTTGAATTTGATTTTAACCAAAACCCATAGAGACATCATTGTTACACAAAGTTTTTGAATTGAAATTTCAACATCACTTGTGATACCGACATCTCTATGGGATTCTAAATCAGATATTGGATTTAGGAGAAAATTTTTACCATGGGGGCGTTGTCGAATGTGAAGTGTGATGCGTAGAAGTTGAGGTTATGACTTGTTGCATCGATTTAATTGATGAAGTTTGAACCCGGAATCGTTTAGAGTTGGGGAATCTAGTGAATCCAATGGATTCGACAATTATAGAACGTTCTCACTACATCGAAAATGACTGATTCTGACTTGATTCTCTCTTACTTGTGAGTGAAATATCAAATACCAATGTGACTTTAGCACTCCCTCTAATTAAGTAGGCTTATTTTTTAGGTCACCTGTGCCTGTACTCCAGTTTTCCTTTTCTTTTGGTTGATTTGACTAATTTAGAAGATATTACCAATGCAATGACAAAACTCAAAAGTTGCATAACCTTCTACATTTCCACAGGTGGTTTAAAAGTAAGAAGCTAATCTTCGACGATGAAGCTGGGAACGTAACTTTTGCAGCGATCGAGCTTTTAAACTAGAAGAGAGAAAGGGTTCTTAATATCGGGGCCCTCGGACGTGCTGGTGAGGCTGTGGAGCTGCCATGAAAGAATGGCTGTGGTTTGGTATGATAGCATCCAATGCTTTGTTTTGGTTAATTCTTGTGCCTTTTCATCTCTCTGCAAACCATTTAGCCCCATGCAGCTTGCAGAGCCTGCCTTGTTTTATTGAGTCTCAAATTGTTTTTCTGTTGTTGCTTTGAACTTCTTAAAAATTAAAATCATTTCAAAATTCAAACCATCAAGAAAATTGACCAAAGAATGATTTTGGTGGTAGAATATAATATGGCTTGTTTTAATCTTTTACAAGCATCAAGTAACTTGAGGACTCAAAACATATAAATGTTATGATTCAAATTGATTTTAATAATTAAATGTGTTGTTTTTTGTTTTTAAAATCTTGAGTTTGTCTGTTAATTACTTTCATATTTTACATTTTTTAAATAGAGAAAAATTTTAACATCTAAGTTATGATTATTAGTGAAATATAATATTTTTAATACCTTCATCTATCATCAAAGTATTCCAACATGAATATAGCTCAATGGGTTAAAGGTGTGTAAAGAGAGCTCATTAGTTAAGCTTGTTATATCTCAATTGTATCTCAACTGTAATTCAAGTTATTTAGTTTCTGTTCAGTTGAGTTTCTGTTATTTTATTCTATTCACAGAAGGCTTATATAAATGCTTCTGTGTTTGATCACTTTAATAGATTGGAGAAATATTTTTGTGGTCTCTCTCTTTCTTCCTTTGATTTTGTTATCATGGTATCAGAGCGTAAAGAGGTTTAACAACCAAAAGATCCTCTACTTTCGAGCGAATTTTTTTTTTCAATGAGTTCTTCCACCTCCGAACGTGATGCTTCTGAAGTTCTTTCTGCTACTGCTTCCAAGTTTGTCAATCCAGGAAGTAAAACTACAACGCCAAAATTAGATGAAGATAACTATCTTATGTGGAAGTTTCAAGTATTAATTACTTTGAAAGGTCATGGATTGCAGAAGTTTATCGATGTCGACTATGAAGTTCCGCCAAAGTTTCTTCCCACAACCAGCGAAGATACCTCTGCCAGAATCTCCAACCCAGATCATGAGTACTGGATTCGGCAAGATAATCTGATTACGGCTTGGTTTCTTGGATCAATGTCGACTCCAATTGTTGCAGAATTGCTCGATTGCAAAACTTCGCGAGAGGTATGGGATTATCTTGCTACTCGTTTCTCTTCTAAGCAAGTTGCTCGAATTCTTGACCTAAAGACTAAGCTTGATTTTGTTATCAAGGTGTTCATGGGGTGGGGTTGGGGATGACTTTTCTGTCCCTGTCTCAACCCCATCTAGGTCTTCGTCTCCCGTTAAATTATTTGTTAAATTTTGTGGGATTTGGCTTAGAATAAATTTTCAATGAAAAAATTATTAGACCTTCTAATAGAAATAAAATAATGTTTAATATCAAATTGACTAATTATCCCTACACATAATTCAATTGTTTAACCATATAATTCAAATACATCTAATTTTCAAAATCATTAAACAATAATAGTAATAATAAAAGATAAACAAGAAGAGAAATGTATTTCTCATACTCGTTTAGCTCACAAAAACTCTTTTCGTCCACTCTCCCTCGGGGTAGGTCCCCACAATAGACATCCTTATTCCCTGATAGATACGTCCTTGATTAAGAGGTCAAATAGAAAAACATAAAAATATTTTTAACATATATATATAATCAAGTTGGATGATTTCCAAGTATCTTTTGACCTTATATAATGTTATAGGTGATTTTGGACCACACAGATGGACAAGGAGCTGACGAGGACAATCGGGCAGAGGTAGGACCAAAAGACCGACCCAGAGGAAGACCGGACCAAAGGGTCGTGCCAAAATGACCCGACCCGTATGGTCGGCCTCGGCAAAAGGCCGAGGCCGACCATTCGGCCCGTTTGCGCGGGCCGAGCCCGGTGACCTCTTTTCGGTCCCTGATGCCCCGAATCGCCCCGGTTTCGCCTGGTTCGCCCCGAAACACCACCGAATTCCTAAAAACCCTAGGAGGACAAACAGGTATAAAACCCCCTCTTCACCACGGAAGAAGGGTTCCGAAACTCGATTCTTGACTCTTCCCTTTACTATCTGTAGCTTCTCCTCGGTTTTCTGACTTAGGCATCGGAGGCGGTGTGGCCTACACCACGCCGGTGTGCAGCGGTTTTTGCTGGTCTTGCAGGTCACGTCTTCCCCAGTTCCTACAAATTCACTGTTGGTGTCACGTGAAGGTCGGATGAGTCTTCTGTCCAGATTTTGGCATCAACATATAATATTTTGGACTGCAAAGTCAAACTGAAAAATGCTTTAAATTGGATAAGAACATTTGTAAAATATTTAAAAAGCTATACCTTCTCACGTTGAAAATCCTCTCTTATATTAAATAGGATCCTCATACATTAAGTTACACAAAGTAGGACCTTTCCTATTCAATAAGATCCTTATCAAATGGAATTTACAAAATAGAATCTATCCTATTTAATAAGATCCTTATTAATAACTTAATTATAAAATAGAACCTCCCCTATAAGGGTGCTTTAGGCAAAAGCAAGAGGGTTATTTAGCAAGTAAATTAATCATTTTTGGTGGAGCCTTTTGAGCAATAAATCAGAGCAAGAGCCACTGATTTGAAATAATGCTGGCTTTGTGGAAAAATGCATAATTTTTCTTATCCCATAAGAATGGGAGGTGGGCCTTCATAGTGGTGATTAGGGGTGCAATTGAAAATCGAAAAGCCGAAAAACCGAACCAAATCGAGCCGATCCAATGGTTTGGTTCATTTTTTTTTTCATTAGATTGGATATCTCGGTTTGAGTTTTGAAAAAACCGACCATTTTCGATTTGGTTCGATTTTCTATTGAAAAAACCAACAAAAAACCGAACCGAACCAAGAGTATATATATACCCTTAAAAAATCCTAATCCCCTTTTCATTTCACTCATTTTCATTCCCAACCGCAAAATTACTCTGTGTATCGATGTATCAATTCTTCTCTAGGGGCCGACCGCTTCCATCTTCACCGATCTCCATCGCCCCTCTTGCCAACCATCAATGTCGTCTTCTCCAATCACCAAAGCAGTCGTCGCCCTCTAGGCATGGCAATCGAAATTTTTTTCCATTTCGCTAGCATTTTGTCATCGTTCGTTTCGATCGCCATCGCACTCCAGGCACACATGTTGTAGTTCTCCACACTGTCGCAACTTGCAACCATTTGTTCACCCACTACCGCAACCTAGAACTTGTGTTCTCTCCTTCCTTGGCCACTATTCTCCCATTCCCCCAGCCATATGAGGTAATTTAACTAAACTATTTATGATTAAACTTAGGTACTGATCTTCAAGCCTTTTGCTTTTTTTTTTTTCCTTTTTAATTGCAATCTATTGGATGTACCTTTATAATTCCTTGCAAACCCTCTGTTACTTGTATTATCTCCTTCCCAGTTTTTGTACCTTGAAAATTTGCAGCCATTGATGTATTGTAAAAGCTATAGTAAAGGGGCAGAGGAAAGTTAAAGAAATTAGGACTGGAAACCGAAAACCGAACCATTGGTTTTATCATTTATTGGACATTGGTTCGGTTCTCATTTTGACAAAACCGACTGGTTCGGTTCGGTTCTCGGTTGGGCTCAAAACCGAGAGAACCGAACCGACTATCACCCCTAGTGGTGATCATGATGCTTAATAAGCCCATCTAATACTCTCTTTTAAACAACTAGTGTCCGTTTAATTATAATATAACGTGTGAGAAACTTTTTAACCATATCAAAACACAATCCAAGTGGAAATATAGATTCAAACCTTTAAATGGAGGTTATTCATCGCACGTTCAAACGGTTGGAAATATATGCTCAAATAAGAACTGAGTTACACTAACAAACTAATTACACCTTAACGGGATACTCTAATGACAAATGTTGCAAAATATATTGACAATAAATAGTTGAGGCACGCTTACAAAGTGCTGTCCTGAAAACAATTATTCGCTCTGCACAGGTTTCAAGCAGGCTGCAGCGATCGTCTCAGCAGGATACAATGACCGATTCCAGTAGAACAGCGACCTCGAACTACTTGGGTCTGACAAAACTCTTGGATACTTGTTCTCAACTCAACTAATGGAATGTGATGATTCAGATGAAGAAACAAGTTACTATTTATAGACTAACAACTTAGTAACTCCGAACAAAAATTGAAACATATGAAAAATATAACTCAATTGAGTTATAACACCAAATCTAACTTCCATATGTTAAATTTGTAAATGAAACATCAAATTGAATTTAATGTTTCAATCCATTTTGAAACTCTTGATGATTTGAATTTAAACATCACCTTCTTTCACATTTTATTTGTAAAATGTCCAACACATACTAGTCAAATTATACTCAGGTTAACATCAATATTGTACTTTTAAAAAGTTAGGAGAGTTTACTTATAAAATACCTATTTGATGTTGATACTTAGAAGTACTTTACAAAAAATTTAAAGAATTAATTGAATATCATTATCTCTTTAGCTCCCACATCTTTTTTCATGGATTAATTTTTGTAGGACTTTTTTTTTTTTTAACTTTTTTCTTTCCACAAACCTTTCTTTACACATTCTCTTTTTAACTCACACTTCTTTACTTGCAACATCTCTTTTCCTCTTTACTTTCTCCCTTTACACTTTCTCTAACTATACACATAATATTCTATAGTATCTATACACACCTTTTCCACTTATTTTGTTTTGTAGCTTTGATTCTATTTGTATTAGTTCTTTGTTAATTCTAGATATACACTTTGAAAACAAAGTATATTGATCCGTTTTAAAAACATTTTCAAATTTGAAGATCTAAAATATACATTGAACGAGAATATTGCATTACTTTAAAGGTATAAAAAGACTTTTACGTATATATACAGATAGAGATTTACTTTCTGAAGCATCAGAATTCAAAAGTAAAATCATGCAGATTTAGATCTAAACCGAAAAAAAAAAAAAAAGAAGTTTGTTTACAAATAAATTTTAACTCATTTTGCAGTAGGAAAAGGACTAAATTTCAAGGGTCCAAAAGAGAGAATATCTCATTCAAAAGTCATTAAATTACACCCACTTGTCATTCCTGTCATTTGCCTTAAAAAGCATCAAAGTCTTCTGACTTCTCTCCACTTTCTGCATGAATTTAAAAGAGAAAAAAAAAAAAACTTTTCAAACATAAAATTTACAACCCTTTTTCTGAAAATCAAAACAAGATAAGATAATATTGAAATCTAATACAATTATCCTTCAACTTCAAGAGGCAAATATTATTCTTCCATGCCAAAGGCCAACTACTACAAAACTTCATTTCTTCTTCTTCTTCTTCTTCTTTCTTCAAACTACCATGGATAACAAGCAAAATTCTCCTCAAGTGAAACATCAAAGGCTGATCTCTCCACAACATTATTTGGGTTGCACCCAAAAAACCCTTCTTCTTCCCCTAAACAAAACAATGGAGATATCATTTGATCATCAGTTTGGGCATGATCAAAAGTTTGGTGGGGTAGCTGAGAAACTAGCAGCTCATTTTGATAATCATTTGTGTTCATCACAAAATCATTCAATTGCTGTGAGGCTTGAAGCTCTATAAATGGATTCTCGACCCCCGCAAGCCCGCCGCTACTAGCGGCGAAGTTGGCTATTTGACTCCCCAGAATATCTATCTCCTCTTGCAAGCTTACGATCTGCGAGAGAAAGATAGACAAGGAGAGTGTTGAGAATATGAATAAAAAAAGAAACGAAAATTTGTTGTAACCCATTGACTTAAGTTATTGAATTCGGTAGTAGTTATTGGATATGGTATGAACACAAAGGATAATCATTTATTGGTCAAACCCTTGTTATATTAGTTATTTCTTCAATACTTTCACAAGTGATCATGAAACCAAAATAATAATAATAAACTTATCGTAACCCATCAATCTAAATTGTTAGGGTTTTGAACAACACCTCGTGCAACAAGTGGTAAGAATACCGTAACCCATTAGTTTAAGTTTTTAGGGTTTCGAAACAACCTCTTGTTGCAAGGCGAATATATGCGCGACACAGCCATAGGTGGGATCTCGCATGCGCTCGAGGGCTTCGTAGGCAACGGTAATCGCAGCGTGGCTTCGGATGTGCATGGGGAGGTGTAAGAGAAGCTTGGAGACATTACTAGCACCAAACACTTTATGAACAGCAGCAAAATGGGAAGTAGCTTCATCATAGCTGAAGAAAGGAGCAAAGACACATTGATCACTACATTTTCTCCTAAGAAACTTGCAGGCACCACAAGAAGAAGATGAAGAAGAAGAAGAGTTAAGCCCTGTCATTGTCTCAATTATATGATGGCTTTTAAGTACAAAAAAGAAAAAACTATGAACAAGTTTGATAAAATTAAGAAGAAGAGAAATAGGTTTTTATAACCCATCATTTGCATTATGTTACTCTTTTTTTTTTTTCCCTTTTCTCCTGTAGGGTTCTTTTTGTTCTATCCAAAAGGCATAAGCACTTTTTTTTATAGCTAAAGTTGTGTGTATGTGCTTTCTTTTTTGGGGTCTCCTTGGTGGGCTACAATGTCAGTCTCACATTGGGGTAAGGACTCTTTCCCAATTTGTGCCTTAAAAGAGCCTATTTTGTTTGAAAGATTCTTAATGGAAATTATGAGACTGAAACCTAATTGGTAATCATTCTTATCTGATATGATCATGGGGCTCAAAGAGCCAAGTTGTTGAAGTGTGTGTGTTTGTTTGAGCTAATTAATGCATGAAGAACCTCAAATTTTGGATTTATCCTTTTATTTCATATACCATGGTTTTTTTTAGGTTAAAATACTATTTTAATTATTTCGTCCAATACTTTCATTGAAAATATCTAAATTTAGTCTCTATATACTTTTGATAAATCTTACAAAAAAGTTAGTTTGATTTGGAGTTAAATTAATCAATTGACTTAACAAAAGATACTATTATTTATTTTCTTTTCTTTAATCCTCTCTCTCACTCTCTCCTTTTCCCGTCACTCCTCCATGAGGGACTGCATTTCTGGAGTTATCTATTAAGGTAGGTTTGAATCCTAACCATTTTGTTTATCATACCGTGTCATTGTTCGAAACAATGGCGATAAATGTTGTAGAAGATGATACTTTAGTCGACAAGGAGGAATGGCTGAAATGGGGAGGGGTGACCTCCACACATGAAAGTCACATGGATTATACTCCTCAAAAGAGAGAAGGATAAAGATGGGTGTGAATAGGAAGGGAGAAGGAAAGAAGGGGAGAGAGAACCAAAAAAAGTGACTTTTTTTTTTTTTTTTGCCAAATTAGTTCTTCTTTCTTTTTTTAGTTCAACAATAAAAAACACATGAGGATTAAAAATGGACATTGAGTTTAGCTAGGTCAAGATGCACTCTTCTTCTCCTTTTGTCTCCACCAATCTTTTCGATGTGGAATCCTCAACATGCCCCCTCAAGATGGTGCCTCTTTGGTGAAGTAGACTATATGGGCTTCCATCTCAAAACCAATTGACGATGGGAGGAGTGACCCTTGAAGCTTATATATTGTGAGGTCTCCACCAATCTTTTCGATGTGGGATCCTCAACATTTTGTAATTTTTGACTTCTCTAGTCCTTAAATTTGAGAAATTAGGAGATGAGTAAAATCCCATCTCCCATAAGGGAAAATCTCTATTATTTTTATTATTTTTATCTTTTTATAAATAAATATTGGTTAAATAGTAATAATACATATATTTATTTATTTTGTTTTTCATGCTAAAAAACTTAGGCTCGTTTGGTTCGTGATTTGAAAATTGTTTTCGAAAATAAAGAATTCAGCCGAAAACGAAAACAAATTTCTTATTTCCATTATATCTAAAAACATGTTTGGTTCCAATTTAAAAACTTTAAATTTGAATTCAAAATTTGAAAACCGTGTTTGGTTATGAATTTGAAATTGCATGAAAATATTAATATATGCTTTAAAATTAATTTTTTTTTAGAAAAAGTTAATTCAATATGATTATTTTTCTACTTGACTTTTATTCATTTTTAGAGAGATTATAAATCAATGATGGTGGAATTGATTCTAAAAAAAAATTGTTGGAATTGAAATTATAAGGAAAAAAAGGATATATTATATGAAAATTTTTATTTGTAAAGTGGGGGAGTATATCAAATAGGTAGAATTATGTAAAAAAGTAAAAATAACAACCAAAACATCAATATCAATCAAACACACTATTTACACAACAGTAATTTTGTATTTTTTTTCCCTTTAGAGTCGAAGAGAATTTGAATATCAAAAATAAAAAATGTTGTTTGTAGATAATGTAATATTGTTTGATGGAAAGAAAGATGTATCCTACGTTTTTAAAGTTGTATCTCGTGTTTTCATTATTTTGAAAACAAAATTAGAAAACAACGAAAACAACATTTTATCATTTTTTAAAACATGCCAGTTTTTTTAGTTGTTTTTGAAAATTGTTTTTGAAAATAGGTATACCAAATGCGTTTTCATGGTTTCCTTGTATTTTTTATTTTCGAAAACATGAAAACGAAAACGGATCATGAACTAAACGGGGCCTTAATATTTGGTTATTTATTAGTTTAAATCTTACGTATTGTAAAAAAAAATTTAATTTTTTAATGAAAAATTCAATGAAAATGTGGATAGTAATGATTGAAAAAAGAATTTAAGATCATTGTGGTTGTGGTTAAGTATAGGGACAAAAATTCTCATCCCAACCCACTTTCAAATTATGATTTAATTTTCCAACTCATTTGTTGGATTTTAATGTAGCACTGTTCTATTTTTAGAAAAAATGAAGATATTAATTCTAGACAAAATTTATGGACTTACCTAATACAATTTGAATCTTAATCTTTTCAAACCAACCAATCATTAAACTGAAATTTTAGTTCTTTAAAAGTATATTGAAAAATAAATTATCCAACAAACCCTAATATACTATTTTCTTTTAATATCTGTCGGCAGTGTGACTCAACAAATGTTTTATCTGTTATTGGGAAGAACGATAAAAATTCATTTTATTCTAAAAAAAAAAATCTCTAAAATTATTAATTACTCCCATGTGAATCAAATGCCAATC
Source organism: Luffa acutangula (assembly GCA_036850905.1). Lineage (NCBI taxonomy): Eukaryota > Viridiplantae > Streptophyta > Magnoliopsida > Cucurbitales > Cucurbitaceae > Luffa > Luffa acutangula. The sequence goes on along the minus strand of CM072099.1, from coordinate 8,639,680 downwards.
TATTCATTGTGTACGATTATATATAATTTTCAAGTTAATAATTGTTATAGGTGATTTTGGACCACACAGATGGACAAGGAGCTGACGAGGACAATCGGGCAGAGGTAGGATCAAAAGACCGACCCAGAGGAAGACCGGACCAAAGGGTCGGGCCAAAATGGCCCGACCATTCGGCCCGTTTGCACGGGCCGAGCCCGGTGACCTCTTTTCGGTCCCTAATGCCCCGAATCGCCCCGGTTTCGCCTGGTTCGCCCCGAAACGCCACCGAATTCCTAAAAAACCCTAGGAGGACAAACAGGTATAAAACCCTCTCTTCACCACGGAAGAAGGGTTCGAAAACTCGATTTTTGACTCTCCCCTTTACTATCTGTAGCTTCTCCTCAGTTTTCTGACTTAGGCATCGGAGGCGGTGTGGCCTACACCACGCCGGTGTGCAGCGGTTTTTGCTGGTCTTGCAGGTCACGTCTTCCCCAGTTCCTACAAATTCACTGTTGGTGTCACGTGAAGGTCGGGTGAGTCTTCTGTCCGGATTTTGGCATCAACAGTTGGCGCCGTCTGTGGGGAAGAGTGCTTGCCAGTTCAGATCGCGCATCGGTGGTGTTCTGTAGGATGAATCGAGTTCAGAAACTAGAAGGAAACCTCAGGTATGAGCAGAAAGCGCCGAATCAGAGTGAGGTCGGCCTCGGTATGGAAAAGGCCGACCCTAATCCCGAAGGCTGTTGCGGACAGAAAGCGTCGAATCAGAGTGAGGTCGGCCTCGGTATGGAAAAGGCCGACCCTAACCCCGAAGGCTGTTGCGAGCAGAAAGCGCCGAATCAGATTGAGGTCGGCCTCGGTATGGAAAAGACCGACCCTAACCCCGGAGGCTGTTGCGAGGTTCCGTATGTCAGAGATGCTGCTGGACTTGACCCAAGGGGACAGCCCGCGGAGGAACTGGAATCTGTACCACTAACGTCTGAGGAAAGGAGAGTGAACATCGGCACCAAATTGGGGGCTGAGCAGAGGGGCAGACTGGTTGGTTTCTTGAGGGCTAACGCGGATCTGTTTGCGTGGTCGCACGAGGATATGCCCGGAATTGACCCGGGAGTGATGGTTCACCAGTTGAATGTGGATAGGGATTTCAAGCCAGTAAAGCAGAGGCGAAGGGCATTTAACTCGGAGAGGAATGAGATTGTTGCCGGTCAAGTAGATGAGCTGCTTAAAGCAGGGTTCATCAGAGAAGTTCATTATCCCCAATGGTTGTCCAATGTGGTACTAGTAAAGAAGGCTAACGGGAAGTGGCGGATGTGCATCGACTTCACCGACCTGAATAAGGCGTGCCCAAAGGACAGCTATCCTTTGCCCATGATCGACCAGTTGGTTGACGCAACGGCAGGGCACGAGATGCTGAGTTTTATGGATGCATATTCAGGGTACAACCAGATTAGAATGCACGAGCCCGATCAGGAAAAGACTTCGTTCATCACTAGTCGAGGGTTGTATTGCTATAAGGTCATGCCGTTCGGTTTGAAGAACGCTGGGGCGACATACCAGCGAATGGTAAACCGCATGTTTGCTCCGTTACTGGGAAAGAACATGGAGGTGTACGTGGATGATATGCTGGTAAAGAGCTTGAAGTCTCAATGCCATGAGTCTGACCTTAATGAAGCTTTCCAGATCCTCCGGAAGTATCGAATGAAACTAAACCCGAGTAAGTGCGCTTTTGGGGTGACATCAGGAAAATTCCTAGGATTCATGGTGCATCAGAGGGGGATAGAAGCAAACCCAGACAAGATCAGGGCAATCATGCAAATGTCCTCCCCGACCAATCTCAAGCAACTTCAAAGCTTGAACGGGAGGATCGCCGCCTTGAATAGGTTTGTTAGTAGATCAACTGACATGTGTTTACCCTTCTTTAAAATTTTGAGACAGGGATCACGTTTCGAATGGACAGGAGAATGCGAAAAGGCTTTCCAGGAGCTGAAGGGCTATTTGAGCTCGGCCCCGCTCTTGGCCAAGCCGCTTCCTGGCGACGAGCTGTTGCTCTATGTCGCGGCCTCGGACACGGCTGTAAGTTCTGCACTGATCAAAGAAGAAGAGAAGCTCCAACGACCTGTGTATTACACCAGCAAGTCGATGGTTGGGGCAGAAACTAGATACCCCCAAGTGGAGAAGCTCGCTCTGGCCCTAGTTACGTCGGCCAGAAGGTTGCGTCCGTATTTCCAAGCCCATAAGGTAACAGTTTTGACCAACTTTCCTCTAAAACAGGTGTTGCAGAGGCCAGAAGCCTCGGGTCGCCTCATGAAATGGGCAGTTGAGCTGAGTGAGTACGACATCCATTACAAACCTCGAACTGCCATGAAAGGGCAAGCTGTGGCAGATTTCCTGGCAGAATTAACGACTGCTGAGGAAAAGGCCGACCCTCAGAGGTCCGAGGCCGAGCAGAGCAAGTCAGGCACAGAGGTCAATATGCTGAGTGTAAGGGAGGTGAAGCAGACTTGGACACTCTTTGTAGACGGGTCTTCTAACACCAAGGGTTGTGGAGCAGGAATTTTGTTGGAATCCCCTGATGGAGGAAGATTTGAGTATGCCCTGAGATTCAATTTCAAGGCCTCGAATAATGAGGCTGAATACGAGGCCCTCCTGGCAGGATTGAAGTTGGCAAGGGAGATCGGAGTTTCAGACATCATGGTTCAAAGCGATTCACAGCTAATCGTGAAGCAGGTGTTGGCAGAATACCAGGCTAGGGAACAGAGAATGAGCAGGTACTTATCCAAGGCCAGGCAACTGCTATCCCACTTTGAGAAGTGGGAGATCAAACAAATCCCGAGGTCTCAGAACGCCAACGCAGATTCACTGGCTCGCTTGGCGGCTGCCTATGATACAGAGTTGAGCAGGACAGTGCTAGTTGAGGTTTTGTCAGAGCCTGCAGTATGTGCAGAGGAGATTCTCGAGACAGATGGTCGAGCAGAGGCCGAGGCCGAGCCTGAGGATAAGTCCGAGGCCGAGCCTAAGGACAAGTCCGGGGCCGAGGCCGAGCCTGAGGATAAGTCCGAGGCCGAGGCGGAAGATCCGAGGCTTGAGGTCGGTGATCCTGCAGATGGGGAGGGTATCCCATCAGTTGAAACTAAGCCCTCCCCAGAAGCAGGGGAAGCTTCATGGATGGATCCGATCCTTGATTACCTAGGGAAAGGCGAGCTGCCAACAGAGAGGACAGAGGCTAAAAAGGTTCAGAGGCGAGCATCGCATTTTGTGTTAAGGGAAGGGAGACTGTATAAAAGAGGCTACTCGATGCCGTTGTTGAGGTGCCTTCCCCCTAGTGATGCTAACTACGTTATGAGAGAGATACATGAGGGGGTGTGTGGAAATCACTCAGGAGCAAGGTCGTTGTGTCACAAGATAGTCAGGCAAGGTTACTATTGGCCAACCATGTTGCAAGACGCTAGGCACTTCACTAGATCTTGCGATCAATGCCAAAGGTTTGCACCCACTCCAAGGCAACCACCTGAGCCTTTAACGAGCATTATCAGCCCGTGGCCGTTCGCGCAATGGGGAATCGATCTGATCGGACCTCTCCCCCAAGGTAAAGGGCAGACCAAGTATGCAGTTGTGGCTGTGGATTACTTCACAAAATGGGCAGAGGCAGAACCACTAGCAACTATAACTGAAAAGAAGGTCACTGACTTTGTATGGAAGAATATTGTGTGCCGTTTTGGGATTCCAAACACTATTATATCAGATAATGGTAGGCAGTTCGACAATGCCGCTTTCAGGAAGTTCTGCTCAGATTTGGGCATAGCACATCGTTGTTCATCCCCAGCCCATCCGCAAGCTAACGGCCAGGTGGAGGCTGTGAATAAAATAATTAAGCAGAATCTTAAAACGAAGCTTGAAGGACTAAAAGGGGCATGGGCCGAAGAGCTCCCACGTGTACTGTGGGCGTATCGGACGACAGCACGAACCTCAACAGGAGAAACACCATTTTCCCTTTCATTCGGGGCAGAGGCGGTAGTCCCAGTGGAGGTCGGCATCCCCTCCCCCAGGACAGAACAGTTTAGTGTGCAAGGGAATGACGAAGCAATGAGGTTGAACCTGGACCTCCTAGACGAGCATCGTGAAATGGCTCAACTCCGGGTCGCAGAGTATAAAAACAGAGTTGCCAGATATTATAACGCAAGAGTGAAAAGGCGCACCTTCAAAGAAGGAGACCTAGTACTGAGGAAAGTCATGCAAAACACCAGAGATCCCAATGCAGGTGCGTTGGGACCAACATGGGAAGGACCTTATCAAGTTAGCAAAGTGGTCCGCCCCGGCACCTATGCCTTGGTTGATGAAAACGGGAAACCAACTCCACACCCATGGAATGCAGAACACTTGAAGATTTACTATCAGTAGCAATAGCAGGAAAAAGTGGCAGGCAACGCCACCACTACAGAAAGGCCGAGGCCGACCAGAGGAGGCCGAGGCCGACCAGGAACAATGACTTTCTTTATGTTTACTTTACATAGAAACTGTCTGTCATTTATCTCATTGTAAAACACACAAACATTTGCAAATTCAATAAAAACTATTATATTGTGTTTTGCATAAGAATGAATATTCTTGCAGAGACAAAATTCTTGCAGAGAGGTTGACGCATGCCCTCAACCTCCCAGGGTCCCCAAAAGAATGTATGCACCTCCTGGGATGAATACAACAGCTTGAAGAGAGGCTCGGAAATTTCCTCGACCTCCCCAAGTTTTCTCCGACTAAGTGCATGCACCCTTGGGATGGAAAACAAGCAAACGAACAGCACAGAGGAGCTGGTCGGCCTCATGCCAAGGCCGAGGCCGACCATCCAGAGGCCAAGACCGAGCTCCACCCTTAGAGGCCCAGGTACGAAGTTAGTTTTTCCTTACTCAAAATATTCATGTCCAAGATATTGAATGCACATTTTGAGTGGGGGGTAGGGGTAAGGACAGGTCGAGTCCACGGTCACGTGGCGACAGTTTTGATTTTCCTTCCGTTTTGTATAACACATGTCCATGGCGCTTCTTCGTGGTACGATGTCGACACTTGCGAATTTAATGAAGTTTTTTGCATTGTGTTTCGCATAAAGTGCTTTTTCCATAGGAGGTAACGCGTGTGGCCAGACTTCCGCACTTCCCCAGAAGAGAGTATGCACCCTCGGGATGAATACAGCAGCTTGAAGAGAGGCTCGGGAATTTCCTTGGCCTCCCCAAGCCTTTCCCCAGAAGAGTGTACGCACCCCTGTGATGACTACAACAGCTTGAAGAGAGGCTCGGGAATTTCCTTGGCCTCCCCAAGCCTTTCCCCAGAAGAGTGTACGCACCTCTGGGATGACTATAACAGCTCGAAGAGAGGCTCGGGAGTTTCCTTGGCCTCCCCAAGACAGCTCGAAGAGAGGCTCGGGAGTTTCCTTGGCCTCCCCAAGCCTTTCCCCAGAAGAGTGTACGCACCCCTGGGATGACCATGACGCTTGAAGAGAGGCCCGGGAATTTCCTTGGCCTCCCCAAGCTTTTCCCCAGAAGAGTGTACGCACCCCTGGGATGACCATGACGCTTGAAGAGAGGCTCGGGAATTTCCTAGGCCTCCCCAAGCCTTTCCCCAGAAAAGTGTACGCACCCCTGGGATGACCATGACGCTTGAAGAGAGGCCCGGGAATTTCCTTGGCCTCCCCAAGCTTTTCCCCAGAAGAGTGTACGCACCCCTGGGATGACCATGACGCTTGAAGAGAGGCCCGGGAATTTCCTTGACCTCCCCAAGCTTTTCCCCAGAAGAGTGTACGCACCCCTGGGATAACCATGACGCTTGAAGAGAGGCTCGGGAATTTCCTAGGCCTCCCCAAGCCTTTCCCCAGAAAAGTGTACGCACCCCTGGGATGACCATGACGCTTGAAGAGAGGCCCGGGAATTTCCTTGGCCTCCCCAAGCTTTTCCCCAGAAGAGTGTACGCACCCCTGGGATGACCATGACGCTTGAAGAGAGGCCCGGGAATTTCCTTGACCTCCCCAAGCTTTTCCCCAGAAGAGTGTACGCACCCCTGGGATGACCATGACGCTTGAAGAGAGGCTCGGGAATTTCCTAGGCCTCCCCAAGCTTTTCCCCAGAAGAGTGTACGCACCCCTGGGATGACCATGACGCTTGAAGAGAGGCTCGGGAATTTCCTAGGCCTCCCCAAGCTTTTCCCCAGAAGAGTGTACGCACCCCTGGGATGACCATGACGCTTGAAGAGAGGCTCGGGAATTTCCTAGGCCTCCCCAAGCTTTTCCCCAGAAGAGTGTACGCACCCCTGGGATGACCATGACGCTTGAAGAGAGGCTCGAGAATTTCCTAGGCCTCCCCAAGCTTTTCCCCAGAAGAGTGGCAGCGTGACTTTAGCACAGTCACTTTACTTTTTGGCGCAGTCGAGGCGCTCAAGGCCGCAGGGAGATGCTTAAGGTAGAATCGGGCAAATCTGCACATAAGCCTGGACGTCTGCGAGCAAATAGTACAGAGCTGCTGGTCAGCCTCATGCCAAGGCCGAGGCCGACCATCCCCTTTGAAAAGGCCAGGTATGGAACTAGACCTTCTCGCTCGAAAAATGCAACGCTTGAGGTAATAAATGCCCATGTCGAGTGGAGGCTGGGAATAAGGGGTAGGTTAAGGCTATTCCGTTCCTTTGTTGTAATCATCATGCAACTTTCCCACTATTTTCCAGTAAGGACTGACATATGAATGCAGGGGGCTAAGCACTGAGCTAACAGGAGCTAGAGGCCCAGGCCGATCCGGGCCTCCTTCCTTGTTTTCCTTTTACAGGAATTAACTTTTCAATGCAGGGTTATGAAGTTTTCTGTTTTTCCTATTGCTAATTATGGAATGAAGCGCCCGGTGGGGGTTCGGGGGCAACGCCCCCTAAGCTAAAATGAAAAATGTTGTGCTCGGCCTCTTCCCGAGGCCGAGGCCGACCAAAGAGGCCCTCCGGCCACTTCTGTAACTTATCACTCTTCTCATTTCCGTTTCACCTAACCCCTACTCAGGGAGTTTTTACTTTGCATAGCTCGCCCTCTCTTGCAGGATAACAAAGAAGTCATACAAAAGTCAGCACGAGACGAGAGTTGTACTCTTAAATTTGGCTTAAGGAGCTCGGCCTATAGCATCAAAGTCGCACCTGAATCCCAATTCAAGAGTGGGGGCTTAATGTTATAGGTGATTTTGGACCACACAGATGGACAAGGAGCTGACGAGGACAATCGGGCAGAGGTAGGATCAAAAGACCGACCCAGAGGAAGACCGGACCAAAGGGTCGGGCCAAAATGGCCCGACCCATATGGTCGGCCTCGGCAAAAGGCCGAGGCCGACCATTCGGCCCGTTTGCACGGGCCGAGCCCGGTGACCTCTTTTCGGTCCCTAATGCCCCGAATCGCCCCGGTTTCGCCTGGTTCGCCCCGAAACGCCACCGAATTCCTAAAAAACCCTAGGAGGACAAACAGGTATAAAACCCTCTCTTCACCACGGAAGAAGGGTTCGAAAACTCGATTTTTGACTCTCCCCTTTACTATCTGTAGCTTCTCCTCAGTTTTCTGACTTAGGCATCGGAGGCGGTGTGGCCTACACCACGCCGGTGTGCAGCGGTTTTTGCTGGTCTTGCAGGTCACGTCTTCCCCAGTTCCTACAAATTCACTGTTGGTGTCACGTGAAGGTCGGGTGAGTCTTCTGTCCGGATTTTGGCATCAACAATAATTATGTCTCAAAGCTGGACAATTATTGGACTTTATAGTTAGCCTTAATTTAAGAAAAAAAAATTAACATGTAAATACGATGATTTGAATACCTTGATCTAAAAAAAATACTAAGATTTTACCCTTTATCAGGAATATAATGTGTTAACAAATTATTGATGACCACGAGATCTATGGTTCGAATCCCCCACCTCCATATTATAAAAAAAAAAAAAAAAGTGTTGACCAATTGAGTTATTTTTAAATTGTCTATATAATTAACCTTGACTAGTTAAGATTCATTTTGTTGAGGATCCCACATCGGAAAGAATGGTGGAGACCTCACAACATATAAGCTTCAAGGGTCACTCCACTCATTGCCAATTGGTTTTGAGATGGAAGCCCATATAATCTAATATGGTATCAGAGTCCATTAAACCCAAACGGGTATTCGGTCCAATAAAAAGAAATTGGGATCCGAAATTGGGATCCGATCCAAGAATGGTTTACCCAAAAGAGGCACCATCTTGAGGGGGCATGTTGAGGATCCCACATCGGAAAGCTTCCACTCATTGCCAATTGGTTTTGAGATGAAAGCCCATATAATCTAATACATTTGACATTACATTTTCTTTCTTGCATTTTATTTCCATTTATTATTTTTAATAGGTGTTAACACAAATTTGTACTGATTTTCAAAAAGAAAAATGCAAATATTTTGATCCTCAAAACCACTAATATTTTTGTAAATTTATTATATAAGCTTATGGAGGAACATTTTTTACATTCATTTATCCAATAAGGCTGGCTTTTAATACTTTTCACAAAAAAAAAAAGGCTGGCTTTTAATAGGTAACTGATTTTAGTTTTGAAACATTTTAAATTTTAGTCAAATAGTTATTTGGAAATTCGAGGTAAAGGACATAAAATATAGTTTTTTAATATTCAAAATTTAGAAACCCAAATCAGAGATTCTAAAATTTAGCTAAAAAAAAAAAAAAAAAAATCAAATTTTACGCTTAACAAACATATGACTGTATCAATTTTCACCTTAAAACTTTCAATTTCATCAAATTGAACCCTATACTTAAATATCATAGTTTCAATTTCTACTAAATTCACATTTAAAAAATACACGTAACAAATTTTCTAAAACACAATAATTAACTTAAAAAACACACACACACACAAAATTATGTACAATTAACGCAAAAGATCATCAACCATTGAATAGTTATCCCAAAAAATCAGTTCTATTGTTCGAATGTTCCTACGATAAATGTCATCAATTTTGTATCAAATATTATAAGAATAATTTTTCAACAACTTTTAAAACTATTGTCTATCAAAAGGTAAAATTTGCAACCCTTATTCAAGTTTAAAGTAAAGGTAAAATTTTGCGACCCTTATTCAAGTTTAAAGTAAAGATTGTTATATAACTTAATAAAATTGATCAAAGTCTAGGGTAAAAAAATGATAAACACTTTGGCAAAATTTAAGGGTAAAAACTTGATGGTTCTCTAAAAAATCTATGAACACACACCACAATATAAATAAATAAATAAATAAATAAATATATATATATATATATATATATATATATATATATATATATATATATATTAAGTTCTATAAACCCAAGACAATATGAACCCTTTATTTATTTATTTATTATTATTATTATTTAAAAAAAGCCTTAGGTAAAATTCAATTTGCCAACCTCCTTTTCATTATTAAATGCTCTTGAGTCAAAATCAAGAGATGGGTTGGTGCATTTCGGCTAAAAAGACATAGTATTTGCCATTTGTTCAATGAGAGGAAAAAATTAAAAATGCATATATATATATATATATATATTAAAAAAAAAAAAAAAAAAAAACTCCATCGTTATTTGTGGAAAAAGTAAAAAACACGATGCGTAGGCATTGGACATAGATTTGCATGAGTCATGGTAGTTATTTGTCTGCATGTTTTTTTTTTATTTAATCTCTATAATTATCCTTAATTATTTGAATTATATATAATTAATTATGGATTATTGTTTGATATTTTAATGTTAAAAACTAATGGGGTTTGGCTGTTGGCCACTTAATTATGGGTGTTAGTGGTAAAAGAACCCTTTCTTTTTTGTCTTCCCAATGCAAACAAAGCCTTCAAGCAGCATAAGTAACAGTATTTTCCAATTAAACCATAAAACTTTCTTCTAGAAATGAGAGAGAGATATAGAGCTTTCAAGAGTTGCAATAAAACCATCAACTTTCTTCTAGAGACTACACATTGAGAGAGTTGCAAAAAGATGCAATATAAAGACATAAAGGTTCAATTATAAAATTTGTAACTATTCATTAAAAAAAAAATTGCCAAAGCGAGCTTAGCTCAACGGTAATTGACATATACTCTCAATCATGAGGTCAAAGGTTCGAATCCCCCACTCCGAATATCAGTACTAAAAAAACTAGTATACGAGGCCTTTTGAGAGTTTGTGTTCAAAGTGAACAATGTCATACCATTGTGAAAATGTACCGAAAGGGTTTATTGTCCCCTAATAAGTCCCTATATTTAAAAATATTTGAATTTAGTTCATTGTTTGGTTAGATCGTACAAATCATCTTTAAACCATATTTTATGATCTACTTCAAAGATTCCCTTTTTACTCAACTCTAACTCTCCTATTATAATCGAGACCAGCGACAGTCATAAGAATTGTCAAAAAAAAAAAAAAAAAAAAAAACTCTCCTACTATAATCAACTAACACAATTAACCAAATAAAAAAAAAATCAGCTTATTACCACATAAAATAAAAGTGATAATATAATGATGATGATATGTAAAAAAAAAAAAAATCAATTTGTAAAGTTTGACATCATTAAAACTAGATAACTCAAGGAGTCGAATTAAAACTAAGTTCAAATCATATAATTGAGAATTGAATAAAAAATTTTAAAAGGACCAAACTTGAAATTTAACCAAAAATACACTTTCTTTATGAGATCAAGAGAGATGATCAAGAATGAAGTGTGACAAAAAAAAAAATAAATCATTTTTCTAGAGAGAATTTGAAATTTTAATACACTTTAATAGTGAAAAAACTAGTCTATCTCTTTGTGGGTTGGAGATTCAAATGATGTGTTTTATAATATTCTTCTATATACATATTTTCAATTTGGATAAGAGGTTTGTAATAATTTGGTCCTGGTAACTTTCACGGAAGTAACACAATTTAGTCTTTAAACTTTGATTTGAAACGATTTAGTTTTTGTACTTTCTCAATTTTGTAACAATTTAGTCTCTGAACTTTAATAAGTACTAATTTAAGTCCCGTTTGATAACCATTTGGTTTTTGAAAATTAAGTTTGTTTTCTCCCAATTTTCTAAGAATGTTTTTCATCTTTGTTGAGATTACATTTGCATTCCTAGCCAAATTCCAAAAACAAAAAAAAAAATTGAAAATTACTTTTTTTAGTTTTCAAACCTTGAGTTGGTTTTTGAAAACATGGGAAAAGATATATGACAATACAAAGAAATTTATTAGTGAAAATAGTGTTCGTAGGTTTAATTTTCAAAAATCAAAAATAAAAAACCAAATATTTATCAAATGGAACCTCAGCGTCAGTACTCTCAAATTTGTAACCTAATAAAAAGTGAAAAACCACTTAGTTTCAAAGTGATTTTTAACCTAATAAAAAGCTTCAAACTTTTTTTTTTTTTTTTTTTTTGAAATAAACCAATTCATTAAAACCTCAACTACCAGACACCCACCCTCATAAAACAAGGGGGAAAACCAAACAGAACGGCCAGGGCTACAAAAATAACGCCCATATTCCCGCGAGAGAGGGGATTCCTGGCCAACAACAAAATCAAGGTTACAAGCTTGCCTCGCTACACAATGGACAACTGTGTTCGAGGATCGACAACAATGGCTAAAAACAACCGATTGCAACCTAGAAGAGAGACTGATGATGGAGTCTGTGAAAGTTTTCAATTCCGAAAGGTCTTCAGCAACACCCGACAGCACCTTGATGACATCCATGACGTCAGACTCAATCTCTAGTGAAATACCATGGTGAACACAGGTATCGATCACCATTTTCACACCTTCCAAAATTGCTTTGACTTCCAACAGCTTGATTTCAAAAATAAAAAACCAAATATTTATCAAATGGGACCTCAGCGTCAGTACTCTCAAATTTGTAACCTAATAAAAAGTGAAAAACCACTTAGTTTCAAAGTGATTTTTAACCTAATAAAAAGCTTCAAACTTTCTTCTAAAACAAGAACATTATCATATTTTAATTTCTCAGTGACTTGTGAGCACATTGACTTTCTGTCATTTCTGATCTTTTGGTTTTTGTAATGATTTATATATATGTATATATATTATATTATATATGCATGGGAAATATTTAGAGGATGGTGGAGGTTGGCTTATTGATTTTCGAGTTTAACGATGAAAAATTGTCTTTCTCTATCATTCATGGATTTACTTTTTTAATTTTTAATTAATGTTTAATTAGTTAGGCCACTTTTAGCAATTGAGTTCATAGTGCTCTAATTTTATTTTTCCTTTTATATTCTTTTGAAATGTAAGCTGTCAATCAATCAACACAAATTGCTCAAAAAAAAAAAAAAAAAAAAAAAAAAAAAAAAAAAAAAAAAAAAAACAAAACAAAACAAAAAAAAGGACAAAGACAGAGACCAAGACGAAGAGACTCTTGATTGATTGAAACAATATATTACTTTTTCAAATTTGTCTGTTTCTAATTTGAACTTGCCAATTTTTGGTTTTTCCTTTTTTAACTATTCCGTCTTTGAAATGACAGTATCGTTATTTTATTTGGATTTTAATGCAAGGATATTTATGGTAAATTACAGGTTAAATTACTGTATTAACACGGTTATCGGTTTAGATACTATTTTGGTCTTTTTTTTAGTTTAACAATATATAGATGAGGGATTATTCCAACTCTTTTACCTCATGGTCGAGGGTAGAGTTTGATGACAGTTGAGTTATGTTCATGTTGGTCATGTAATTTGATATGGGTTTAAATTCTATTTTGGTCATTGTATTTTTCAATTTGATTCATTTTGGTCATATAATTTCAAAACGTTCATTTTGATCAATCCTTGCAATTTTAATTTTTTTTCATTTTAGTCCTTATAATTTTAAGAAGGGACTATTTTGGTTCCTGCTTGCCAAATTTAAAGATAAATTTTATACGCAATAGAAACTCTTAAGCACAAATTTATATGACTATGTTTTAAGAAATTTAGTAAGTGAAGTGTCATGTTAAAATTGTGATGGAAAGAATTTAGGTAAAAACGAAAATGAATGGACCAAAATGTTTACTTTTTAAAAGTAAAAGAACCAATGGACATTTTAAAAGTAAGACTAAAATAACAAAAGTTGGACGTATAACTATCAAAATGGATGTAATAAAAGTTTCTATTTCACCTTATTGTTTGACTAAATTTTCTAAAGTTATATATTATTATGAGAGATGATCATGAATTCGACTATATTAGACTGGTTGTTTATATTAGGGTTTGAATAGGGTAAAAAAAAATAATAAAATTCGATGGGTGTTTTTTTTTTTTTTTTTTTTTTTTGGAATAACATGTAGGTTAAGAGATTGAACCTCTGATTTCTTGATCAGGATATAAACTTTATACTAAGATGTGCTCTTGGCATAGAAAGATGGGTGTTGAATAAAGAAGAAATATATAGGGTTTTTGAAAATTTAGAAAAAGAAATTGGGAAGTGAATTGTGACCAAAAAAAAGGGGTTGGCTTTTAGGCATTCACTCCCCATGAAGATATAATTAAAAATATTCAAGAGTTAGATTGATTTTTTCTTAGATTTACAATTGTGTGAGGATGAGGATTCCATTTTGAACTTTTTTTTTTTTTGACAATATAGGGGTGTAGATTCAAACCACATACCTCGTGGTTATCAGTACATGTTTATGCCAATTGAGCTATGTTCTTGTTGGCTTCCAATTTTTATTTATTAATTAGAATGTTAGTGACATTTTAATTATTGAACTATGTCATTCCATTAAGTCAACCAAAAAATTGCATTATTATTAAAATGATATTTTTAGAAGTGTGACATTATATATCTCAATCGTTTTCTTTACAAATAAAAAAAAAAATCTCATTTTCATTACAAATAAAAAAAAAAAAAATCTAACACTATCAATAATGGGATGTTCCGATTAGAAAAGATGTTAAATATTTCTTAATTTTTTTTAAAAAAATATTTTAATATATCAAGCTATATAAATATATATTTTTTTTTTGACAATATGGAGGTGAGGGGATTCGAACCACAAACCTCGTGGTTATCGGTATAACTTTATTCCAGTTAAGCTATGCTCTTATTGGCCAAGCAATATAAAAACTATTCAGAAAATTTATATGTAGAGAAAAAGTATGGTGTGAGAGAAAATATTTAGGGTAAAAGAATGTATGAACGTAGACACCAAATAAAAAGAAAAAGTAAAAGAAATTTGGGAGAAAAAGTGTGTATATATGGAGAGACATAAGTTAGAAAGAAGTTGATACTAATAATATTTTTAAAAAATATATTGACAAATAATATCTTCGAGAGAGATTTAGTGAGAAAAAAAATGTATAAAGATAAATTTGTTACAGTGCGAGGGAGATTTAAACAAAAAAGTGAGCATTTAGAAATTGGCTAAAATAATATTTTCGTCCATGTATATTTTAAATCTCATTTTATTTTAGTTCAGAAGTTTTTTTTTTTTTTTTTTTTTTTTACAATGTGGGGTGGGGGAATCGAACCATTGACCTCGTGGTTATCAATAAATCTTTATGCCAGTTGAGCTATGCTCTTGTTGGCTTTTGAACTCTTAGTTGAGGGTAAATGTTTTATGTTAGTTGAGTTATGTTTATATTGATGATTAATGTTATTCTAAAAAAAAAAAATTATTGATGATTAATATTAAGCTTTATTGAAATTACATGAACTAAATTTGGATATTTGAAAGTAAATAAATTAAAATGAAATGAAATTCAAAGTGCAAAGACCAAAATGGTATTTTAACCTTTAGAAATAATGTTGAACGAGAGAAATTAGTAACACTAGCAAATTAAAGAGAATTTAGTAAGAACAAAAATATGTAGACAGTGGATTAATATAGAGTCAGTGAATATTTGCATTCCAAAAGAAATGGAAAGAAAAAAGAATATGCAAGAGAAAACTCTTTGCATTTATATACGAAGAAGATGAACAATCAAACCATATATAAAGGTCTGAGAAGAAAAACTCCTACAAAAAAAATTCTCTCAACCTCACCTCTCCCGAATTTTCCATTCTAACCGATCACATACAAGAGCCACGGAAACCCTAACCGAATATATTCGGGAAGATACAACGAAAGGGCTCAACAAAGAACTTGGGCCTAAACAATGGGCCAATAAACAAATACAATAAAAATGGGCTCAACACACTTAATTTAATGGGCTATCTTAACAGTGAAACATATCATGTATAAAAAAAAGGGGAATTGTGCTAAATGGCTACAAAAAAAAAGCATTCTTGATTTTTGGCTACGGAAGTTTGGATTTTGTAGGCATGGCTACCGATATTTTAGGGAACTGTTTACTGGATTATTTTTGACGTTTTTACCCTTGTATTTACGGTTATTTACAGACGCCGTTTACGTCATTTTCGAGGACAGAGATGTGTTTTGGATGGTCAACGAATTTCAAAACGGTACATACAGGGGGTGTTGTGTAGTCGTTGACATCCCGAGTGTCAATACTGGTATACACCCCGTAGGGACAGTTTCAAAGGGAGTAAACTAATCCCTAAAATTTCGGGATTTTAGTTTCTGTTTGTTGCAAATATAAGGGGAGGAAAACCAAACCGTTACCTATTTCATTTTTTTTGGTACAGTCGTCGCGTAGGGGGAGAAACAACCGAGCATGCAAGAGATGGTTGTCGACGCGGCGGATGAAGGTCGTTGCCACGACGGAGATGGTTCGTCGGCATGGTATGAGAGATAGGTAGTGTTATTCACTTTGTTTGGCGGTGGGAAATGGTGTGGAATGGAGGGTTCGGGGTGTGGAATGCTCTCAAATGGTGTGGAATGCTCTCAAGGGTTTCTACTTTTGGAGGAAGAAGATGGACGGGTGGGCTGCTGCATGAAGGCTATTCTGGTGGTGAGGGTGGGCGGTGACATGACGTTTTTACCCCTTGTATTTACGGTTATTTACAAACTCCGTTTACGTCATTTCCGAGGACAAATATGTGTTTTGGATAGTGAACGAATTTCAAAACGGTACATACAGGGGGTGTTGTGTAGTCGTTGACATCCCGAGTGTCAATACTGGTATACACCCCGTGGGGACAGTTTCAAAGGGAGTAAACTAAATCCCTAAAATCTAGGTATTTTAGTATCTGTTTGTTGCAAATATAAGGGGATGGAAACGAAACCGTTACCTATTTCAATTTTTTTGGTACAGTCGTCGCGTAGGGGGAGAAATAACTGAGCATGCAAGAGATGGTTGTCGACGCGGCGGATGAAGGTCGTTGGCACGGCGGAGATGGTTCGTCGGCGTGGTATGAGAGATAGGTAGTGTTATTCACTTTGTTTGGCGGTGGGAAATGGTGTGGAATGGAGGGTTCGGGGTGTGGAATGCTCTCAAATGGTGTGGAATGCTCTCAAGGGTTTCTATTTTTGGAGGAAGAAGATGGACGGGTGGGCTGCTGCATGAAGGCTATTCTGGTGGTGAGGGTGGGCGGTGACATGACGTTTTTACCCCTTGTATTTACGGTTATTTACAAACTCCGTTTACGTCATTTCCGAGGACAAATATGTGTTTTGGATAGTGAACGAATTTCAAAACGGTACATACAGGGGTGTTGTGTAGTCGTTGACATCCCGAGTGTCAATACTGGTATACACCCCGTGGGGACAGTTTCAAAGGGAGTAAACTAAATCCCTAAAATCTAGGTATTTTAGTATCTGTTTGTTGCAAATATAAGGGGATGGAAACGAAACCGTTACCTATTTCAATTTTTTTGGTACAGTCGTTGCGTAGGGGGAGAAACAACTGAGCATGCAAGAGATGGTTGTCGACGCGGCGGATGAAGGTCGTTGGCACGGCGGAGATGGTTCGTCGGCGTGGTGTGAGAGGTAGGTAGTGATATTCACTCTGTTTGGCGGTGGGAAATGGTGTGGAATGGAGAGTTCGGGGGTGTGGAATGCTCTCAAGGGGTGTGGAATGCTCTCAAGGGGTGTGGAATGCTCTCAAGGGTTTCTACTTTTGGAGGAAGAAGATGGACGGGTGGGCTGCTGCATGAAGGCTATTCCGGTGGTGAGGGTGGGCAGTGACATGACGTTTTTACCCCTTGTATTTACGGTTATTTACAAACGTCGTTTGCGTCATTTCCGAGGACAGAGATGTGTTTTGCAGTATTTAATTGCAATTATTCATTTGGTGGTGAGGGTGAGCGGTATCTTCTTTTTAGCTTATTTATTTTTGGGGAAAAATTAGTATGTCTTCCGGGTTGCTGGTGTTCTTATTTTTTTGGGTTTTTAATTACTGATGTTCTTGGGTGCAGGTAGTATGTCTTCGGATTGAGAGGACATTTTTTCCAATCAATGCAACCTGAAGGTATTTCTCTCTACTGAGGGAGGTTGAACTTTGTTATCCTTCCCTAATAAAGGTATTGACTCCTTTTTTCCGGGTAGCAACCTTTTCTGGGGTGCAAATTTTTTTCAGTAGTAACACCTACTACTAGTTTTGTTTTTCAAACTAGTTTTGTTTCTTGGATTTTTTACTTTTCAAACTTCCTAAAATGTCTCCAACTTTTTTAGGGGTATATTTTATCTCTCCTAAACTCTGGTTTTGATTTTAAACGTTAAGAATACGTTAGACAGTTTGTTGGGGGCATATTTGTCTTTTACAAATATGGATTTATTGATCATTAAATCGTTTAGCCATCTATTTAATTTTTAAACGTTTGTAGCTATATTTCAAGCCACCTATTTATTTTTAGCCATATTTCTTGTTGCCCCTAAAAAAAATGAGTAAAAACTATATAAAAGAGAAATCGACATGAAAAAACATGTGGAGACACTAATAAGAGGCCAAAGTGAACATATAGTTCGACGATAATTAGCATGCATATCATCAACCAAGAGACTAAAGGTTCAAATCCCCCCTACTCCAAATATTAATACTGAACTAAAAAAAATAATAAACTGGTAAAGAAAAATTTAGCTAATAACAATATATATGTCACATACCTTCAAATGTTGTTGAATTAATAAAAAAAAAAGTAAAAATATATACATGTTCGAAGAGATATTATTATTATTATTTTTTTTAGAAGAAAAGAGATATTATTTAAGGAAGGCGCGAAGTGAAAGAAATTAATTTGAAAAAAACAAACATGTGTAAATTAAAAAGAATAACCAATGAAAGAGTGCTATAGGTCTTTTCATGGAAAATTACAGTAAAAATGTACTTTGATAGACATGCTATGATATGACAAAAAATTAGAGAATATGTACTTCTTGTAGAAGGATTACTATATATGCCAATGTTTAATTAATTTAGTCCAACATTTGTGCATAATTTTGTTTGCCACATTATATTCTTAAAATTCTATTGATGCAAAATGAACAATCTCTCAATACTTTTCCATAATCTTTAGATTTTAATAAAGTTTTATTTTCTTCTTAATCAATAAAGAGATAAGAACATGGATCATATATAATAATAGTTGTGGTTCTTGTGAAATAAATACATGTTTAAATTTTATTTTTATCTCTAAACCTATGCATTTTAATGTCCTATTTTTATCTCTAAATTTTAACGGTTTGCTTGATAATCATTTGATTTTTTATTTTTGAAAATTAAACTCATAAAACACACAACTTCCATCACTAAGTTTTTTTGTTTTGTTATCTACCTTAAAATCCAAATCAAGTTTTGAAAACTAGAAAAAAAAAACATGTGTCTCATTTGATAACCATTTGGTTTTTGAAAATCATGTTTTGTTTGCTCCCAAATTCCTTACATGGTTTTCATACTTATTAAGGAGACATTTGAATTCTTAACCATGTTCCAAAAACACAAAAACAAGATTTTGAAAACTATGACCCCGTTTGATAACCACATTTGATTTTTTATTTTTGGTTTTTGAAAATTATGCTTGTTTTCTCCCAATTTTCTTACTATGAGTTTCATCTTTATTAAGGACACATTTGAATTCCGAGCTAAATTTCCAAAACAAAAACAAGTTTTTGAAAATTACTCTTTTTAGTTTTAAAATTTTGGCTTGGTTTTTGAAAACATGGAAAGGGTGTAGATGAAAAAACAAATAAACTTGTGGGAATAGTGTTTATAAGCCTAATTTTCAAAAACCAAAAGCCAAATGGTTTTCAAACGGGACCTACTTTTTTTAGTTTTCAAAATTTGTCTTGGTTTTTGAAAACATGGAAAAAGGTAGATAACATAACAAAGAAACTTGTGGAATGTGTTTATAAGCTTAAATTTAAAAAACAAAATATTTATCAAATTGAGCGATAGTTTTCAAAAACTTTTTTTTTTTTTAATTTGGTTAAGAATTCAAATGTGTTCTTAACCAAAGATGAAAATTATTATAAAAAAATTGAGAGAGAATAAGCATAATTTTCAAAAACCAAAAACTATCGAACGAGGTCTAAATATTTAATTTTGTTTTCATTTTTAATTTACTCAGTTTCTAAATGTTCTATTCATAGTCTACAACTTTTATATATGTGTGTGTCTATATATATTTTAATGCTATTTATCTTTAATTATTTAATTTAATTTGAATCTATTTTGGAAATTGATGTTTTATCTACAACTTATACCTTTAAAGACTTGTTCATGTGGATGCATATCCATCCAATGGTGAATTTTTTTTATAGGAAAAGTGAACAAAAATTATTGTGGTTGTGTTATATTTCTATTAAATAATGTACCCAAAAAATAAATGTATAACATGGATAAAAAAAAAGTTTATGCACAATTTAGAAAATAAAATAAAATATCATAAAATTTAGAGACCAAAATGAAATAAATGTTAAAATGGTTTAAATCTCATTTTGGTCTCTCTACTCTAACAAAATTGATACTAGCTTCAAATATGTATACACTAATGTGCGGGTTAATATGAGCATGTGATCAAATCATATATGTTGAATGTGGGTTAAACAAATATTAGGTGATAAAATAATATGCATAGTAAATATCAAAATGATTATTTTCATAAGTTTTTTGAACAATATGTTATATATGTGGTTGCATATAATAAGCTAATATAAAACCGATCAAAATATATAGAAAATAGTAATTAAGAAGGTGATTAACAATATAATTAGTCTTAATCTAACATCCCCAATTAAGTGAAAAGCCAAACGGGTAGTAGAACAATAGTAAGTTGATGCAAAATCAAAGATATCGAGAAAGCTCCGGTACCAAATTAAATGATACAAAATTAAAGACACACCAAAAAAAACTCTAATACTAAATAATGTACTCAACTCTATCCCATGTACCTCACCGATTATGAGGATAACTAATTCATTTCTATTCGTATAACAAGTCAATGCTTGAGATGGAGACTTGGTGAAAAAAAATAGCAAGGGAATGAGAACTCTTCAATAACACAACAATCGCTTAAGAGCTTGTCAATGACTCAAAGTGGAAGCATGAATAAATATAATTGACATATAGTATGTTAACATAATAACTCATATTTGACTTCGTGAGTGTACAATATTGAAGAACACCAACTAAACTCCGATATGACATACCATAAAACACCTTGTAGAGTATAATTTGGACCACACAGAATTGGAGAAAGCACTCAATGTGTAACAGACTGAGACTACAGTGCTATTAAATAGCAGAATTTCAAATCTTAACCTAAACTTGGAGGCAAATTTTAGAAGTTTTTTCATCATACTTTTATTGGGCTTTTCTCAAGCTTGGAAGCCCACTTCTAAAAGCCCAACAGGCTAAGGTTTTGAGTAATCCTTGTAAATAGACCAAATAAATAACCGATTTAGAAAAATAGACAAAATAAAAACAGCTGGAAAATGACCGGAAGGTGGAACTCACGTGACCTTTTTTATGTCATATACTTCCATTTTTACCCTCAACTTAATCGGTGTATCTGCAGAATTTTCATCTCCTAATTTAATTTTAAGAATTATTTTGATAGTTTCACCCTCTTTCTTCCTAAAACCAAGAAAGGTGTATCTGCATAATTCATAAAATTTGAATTTTCTTTATTATAGTACAAAGTCATTATTCTTCATTTCAATTTTGCAACAAAAAAAACTACAATATTCTTCTTTCCCTTGCTAGATTTTGTCTATACCATCATTGATTAGAAAATCGATACTTTGTCATCAAAGTTTCAGTCATAGATACGTTAGATTTTGATGCATAATTACAACAAAGGAACAAAATCGAGTAAAAGTATGGTTGGCTTTGATCAGCAAAATGGAGTAAAAGTATGGTTGGCTCCGATCAAGATTTTCCTAGATCTGTGGGGTCGAAAATAGAGAGATATTTGAAAGTGTTAATATCTAGGGAAAATTACCTTTTTGGTCCCTGAGTTTTGAGGGATAGGTGCGTTTGGTCCCTGAGTTTTCAAAATAGATCTTTTTAGTCCCTGAGTTTTGAGAAATAGGTTTAAAAGGTCCCTAAGTTTTCAAAATGGACCTTTTTAGTCCTTGAGTTTTGAGAAATATGTTTAAAAAGTCCCTTATATTATTTTTTAAATTTTTATAAATTAATTCTTTTTAATTTTGTTAATTTAAAAAATCATTCAATATTAAAATATAATTAAAAATTATTAGTTTAAAAAAGTTGAAAAAATAAAACCAGGGACTTTTAAAACCTATTTCTCAAAACTTAGGGACTAAAAAGGTCAATTTTGAAAACTTAGGGACCTTTTAAACCTATTTCTCAAAACCCAGGGACTAAAAAGGTCTATTTTGAAAACTCAGGGACCAAACGCACCTATCCCTCAAAACTCAGGGACCAAAAAGGTAATTTTCCCTAATATCTAATATGCGGAAGCGATTTTGGATCTTAGACACTTAGGCTATGTTTGGGAGTGATTTTAGCATGGTCAAAATCAATTTTACCAATGCCAAAATCAATTTTATCAATGCCAAAATCAATTTCCTTTAAAATAAACATGTTTGGCAAATAAATAAATTGATTTTTTAAAAATTTGGAATCAATTTAAATTGATTTTTGAGAAATTTGTTGGGAGGTGATTCTTGATTTGGTGATTGACCGGGAATCACCTCCCAATTTTCTCTTTTTTTTTTTTTTTTGAAATCTTTGTGAACAAAAGCCCTAAAGTTTAATTTCGATTGGAAATCAAAAATAAAAAAAAATAATCACCTTCGTTTAGTGGCTGCTTGTAGATTCTATTTATATATATATATTTTTTTTTGAAATCTTTGTGGATTCTATTTTGAGTACACTGCATTTGGTTTTTTTTTTTTTTTTTTTTTTTTTTTTTGCCTTTTTCTTTTCCATCATTTATTATTTATTTATTATTTTCCATAAAAATTTGTTAGTATTGACAGTTTCATAAGACCATGTGGGGCCAATTGTGCATTTCTTTGTTTCAAAAAATGTAGACATTTCATTATAAAGATATATGATTTCCTCATAAATTTGTAAGGAGTCATGACATACATGTTACCTTTTAAATGGAGTGAAAAATAGAACGGTCTTAGTTTGTCATAATTCAAAAAGTATACGTAGAATAATTAAGATTTCATTAGTTTTCTTCTAGTTTCAACCCTATCTAGTTTGTAAATGAAAAGATTATATATTCGTCTATATAAACAATTAACATAAGCAAACGTTGCCATTCTGTAAAAAAAAAATTATTCGGCTTCGCTCATACTATTTTATGGTCAAGAAATTGTAATATGGGAGCCTCTACCTTACCAAAGGTTGCCTTTGACATAAGTCATTAACATCACCCGTTCAAAAAATATTCCATGATTTACTAGAAGAATTAGTCATATGATATTGACCTAATAAAACTATCATCATCTTTAAGAACTTAATTAAATATTTTTTATATATATAGATAAGGTTGAGTGTCTTATCTTTTACAATAGTTCAATTTGAATGGTTCATTTAGAAAAACATGTGTAGAGATATATTATATATGCAATGAGTTTACATCTAAACTTCAACATATTTATTCTATATTATTAAGTTAAATAATTTATTAAATGTAAAATGCCCTTTTGGTAATTTGGGAATTTTAAAATCACATTTGAAACCAAACATAATATTTCAAAATCACTTTTAAATACATGAAAATCACTTTTTAAAGTTTGGAACCAAACATAAATATGATTGTATGAAAATCAATTTTATAAAATCAATTTCATAAAATCTTTTTTTCCTAAATCAATAATTCAATCGTCACTCCCAAACATAGCCTTAATAACTTGAATTTGATCAAACTATGCATGTTGTTCATATGAAGAAAAACAGGGTAGCATGTACCAACCTCTTTAATTCATCAAATTGGTTGAATCCTTTGGTTGTTTTTCTTCTCCAAGTTGTCACGAACCACCACTTGATCTTCCTTGCTATCCTCAAGCCTTTGGAGCGGATTGTGGGATCCTCTAGTGATGGATGAAGAAAAACAAGGCAGCAGTATCAACCTCTTTAATTCATCAAATTGGCTGAATCCTTTGGTTGTTTTTCTTCTCCGAGTTGTCACGAACAACCACTTGATCTTCCTTGCTATCCTCAAGCATTTGGAGCGAATTGTGGGTTCCTCTAGTGATGGAATTTTGAAGGGAAAAAGCTTCAAGAACAAGCTTCAATGAAGGTTGATTTTTGGAGAGATTTTGGCAGCATTTCTTCAAGGATTGAAGATGTGTTTCTTCAGCAAAATCATCCTCATTTATAGAGGAATGGAAGCTAAAGTGAGGGGAGTACATGGGTTTAGTCACCATGCACTCCACTGTACCTCCAAAAATTCAATTTAATTTTGAATTTCTTAAATTTAAAATATCTTGAATTTTAATTTTAATTAATTTATAATTAATAATGTGAAAAATATAAAATCCAATTTTAATTTTTCAATTTTAAATTAATTCAAAATTAATTTAAAATAATTATTAATTAATTTAATATCTAATATTAAATTAATATTTTGCTACCAATCTCGAACATTTCCAAAATGTTATTTTTTAACCATGAATCCCTATTCATGTTCTCGATATTTAAATCATATTTAAATATATTAAATCTCTCATAGCTCAGTTTATCTAAAACCCGACGGGTCAGTAACGTTAAATATGTTCGTCCATTTCCCTAAACCGAATTCAAATTAATTCTAATTCTTTCCATCATATTGTTCCAAAGGTTAGTCTCAAGCTAGCAATGGGACCTAATGGACCTACAGATCATGGGATCCAACGGTACGAGGTTTAACCGGCTAAACCCTTTTAACCTAGTTAACCAACCTCTGTTAACTATCGGGTCACTCCACTATAGCCTAGTAGTTGAACTCCCCTCACTGTAGATATATTTTCGTCCACTCGATATAACCATGATTAATTAGTAAGTCAATCCTTCACAAGTCGTTCGTTACTATAGTTAGGTCAAATGTCTGTTTTACCTCTATAACACATTTTTGTTTCTTAAGTCCACTGGTCCTCTAATGAACAATTTGTTCATGGTCCAACCACTAAACAAAGTCCCTCTCGGGCCAATGAGAGGGTGGGGCCTCTTATTCAAGCATCGGAGTCAGCACTTAAGGGAACAACCTTTATATTATCCCTGATTCGGGTAAGAGTGAATTTTGTCTTGCAATACTATGCCCCAACTATCCATCCAGTCTTATCCCCAAAATGGTAGGCTTATTAAGCGGCGCTCTTGGGTCACTCTCACCCATGCAGATAAAAGGATAATCCTAAATGAACAGGAGTTCATAGTAAGCTGAGGATTAAGATTGAGTTACCTAGGTCATTGCATGAAATAGCCAGTCTTATCAGTAAACGACGTTAGAAAGTAAGAGTGGCTTATTTCTCGGTTTGATCTTGTGTGCAAACATCTTTTACACAGGATGCCCCCACTCGCATGTCTATACATGAACGATCCAGGATCACGTCGTTTGCCTTGTCAGCATAAAGTAGGTTGCATCCATAGTATCACCAAGTCTTGATCCCTGTCCACATCTACGATATAGTTCGAATATTTCATTTTATAACCAAGGATGTTTCATATTATATTTAGAGTATAAAACAAACAATTCACTGAATAACATCTTTATTGCAAAAAGATTACAAAATTAGAGTTTTAGGGCATAAAACCCAACAATATTGGGGTTAAAGTGAAAAATCATGGCAAGATCTCTCCGTTATAACATTCAAAGCAAGACCTTTGTGGGAAAGAATTTATATGCCTCAAAGGAGGATAATACATAAAGCAATGATTGTCTTGCTCTAAGTTGAACCAGACCAAGTTTGTTAAAGAGAACAGGAGTATGAAGAAGATTTTTATTGAGTACAAGGTATTCGTCACTGCTATATTGTCTATTAATCGAATATACAAGGTATTTACATCTATCAATCGAACTTGGTAACAAACTTAATAGCATACATATAGTGATGATTTTTTTCTTTTAGTAGCAAGAGGAATCGTGCATGCATTGTTTCATTAGAATAGTATGTTCTTTTTTTCATACATTTTACATGTTTTTTGTGTTGTTTAATTTCAATTTGTGATTTTCTAGATTTTTTTACTATATTATTGTTTATTTCATTTTTTTGTTCGATAATGATTCCTTTATTTAAGTGGTTGGATTTTATTTGAATCTTAGATTTAACCTATTTAATTCTCTCTCACCCACAACTCAATTATATTTAGACCTCAACGGTAATTGACATATACCTACGAATCTCTTACCTTCAAATGTTGTTCAACTCAAAAAAAAAAAAAAACATTTCATTTTATACCTACTAGGTTTTTACCACGTGTAATAATCTGAGTAAAATATTATTAACTAATGAATTTAACATTTTTTTTAGTACATCAACATATGGGGGTGAGGGGATTCGAACCTCTGACCTTTTGGTCGAGGGTATATGTCAATTATCGCTGATCTAAGCTCACTTTGACATGAAGTTAACATATTAGTTCTATACATTCTTATAGAATTTTAAACAATAGCTGAAGATTCACATTTTAATATGTATTTATTGTCCATAATCTATCTTTTTTAAATGATTGACATTAGTTCTTCTTACAGATATCGCTTTAAATTAACAAAATCAAAATCTTTCCAAATGACACAAAACAAGAAACAAAAAAAATTAAATTGACAAAACCAAATTTTAATGAAACTTATTTTAAAAAAAATAGAAAATTGACAAAATCAAAATCTTTCCAGTAGACACAAAACATAAAACAAAAAAAAATTAAAATTGACAGGTTCGATTGGAATACATTTTAATTTAAATGTTTTTCAAGAATACATTTTTTTTAAAACATTTTGTATAAAAATTGTTTAGAATTTAAACACTCATATATTTTATTACATTTCATCATAAGTGTTTTTATACCCAAGTTATTGTATATTTAAAAACTTTTTTTAGAAAAGTTGGTACAAGTGTTTCTCAAAATGGTTTATTTCTAAATCTCATTTTCTAATAAGTCATTTTTAGTGATTGCCAAACACTACAAATTTTTTTTCAAAATGTTTTTTTTTTTTTTCAAAATTAAACACTTGAAAAATTAAACCAAACATAGTCTAAATTAAATTTTAATGAAAATTGATTTTTTTAAAATAAAAGTTGAAAAAAATCAAAATCCTTCTCGATAGACACAAAACGTGAAACACAAAAAATTGTCAAAATCAATTTTTAATGAAACTTGATTTTAAAAAAAATAAAATTGACAAAATCAAAATCCTTCGAGTAGAAGCAAAACATCAACAAAAAAAAATTAATTGACAAAATAAAATTTTAATGAAACTTGATTTTTTTTAGAAAAAAGAAAATGGACAAAATCAAAGTTCTTCCTAATGGACACAAAACATGAAAAAAAAATTAATTAACAAAATAAAATTTTACTAAAACTTGTTTAAAAAAAAAAGAAAAGGTAGGAAATCGAAATCTTTGTCATTGGACACAAAACGTGAACAAAAAAAAAAGGAAAATTACACTTTTGGTTCCTGAGGTTTGGGTTAAGTTACACTTTGGTCCCTGAGTTTTAAAACTCAACAAAATTACCCCCTGAGGTTTTGATTTTGTTACACTTTTGGTCCTTCCGTCTAATTTTCGGTTAAACCCTAACAGTTTGCTGACGTGGAACTATTATTTTAATTAAAAATTTTAATTTTTTTAAATAAAAAATATTAAAATATAAAATATTATTATTTTATCCTTTTTTTATTCTTTCTCTCTCTCTCTCTTATTCTTCTCCTTCTTCCCCACTTTCATCTCCACTTCCTTCTCCAACTTCTTCTTCTTCAACTCCGGTGGCCAGCAACCGGCGGTGAATTTTTTTTTCTTTCTTTCTTTCTTTTCTTCCCTATTTTCTTCCATTTCTCCACCCTTTCTTTTTCAACGACACAAAAAAAAATTTCAACGACACGAAATTCTTCTCTCTTTTCTTCTTCAACGCCCGTAGACGAAATTCGTGGATAGGAAATTCTTCTTCAACGGCATGAAATTCACTCTCTGACTTTCCGGCTGTTGGGTTTTATGCCCTAAAACTCGTAGATAGTGAATGTAAACAAATTGTATACTTGTTTCAATAAAGTGTTATTGAGTTTCTACAATAAAGTGTTATTGTTAAATATTGCACAATTTGACTCAAATCCAGTAAACTAAGATCAAGGTTGTTTGTATGTAACTTGAACAAGTATGTGGGGACATACAAGGATCGATGTTCAAGTAACAACCTAAAAGGTCTATAGTACAATACCTTATCCTGGTAACACTATGAGATACGACCCGCTTTGTATTTGATACAGATGTATTGATCCAAAACGTCCATGTAGCAGACATGCGAGCGGGGATATCCTATGCAATGAGTTTGCATAAGACCAGGCCACGAAATAGTAAACCACGAGATGTAACATCGTGAACTAGTTAGGTTACTATTTCAATAGGATGACCTAGGTAACTCAGTCTTAATCTTGAGTGTGTCATGAACTCCTTCTCATGAGGGATTGTCCTTTGATTAGTATGGGTGATAGTGGCCTGCACGCCGACTCAATAAGTCTACCTTCTTGGGGATAAGACCGAGTGGCGGGCGGGGACATGAAAACACAAGATGGAATTCACTTCTTCCCGCTTCTAGGAGAAGTAGATGAGTGTTCCCTTAAGTGGTCACTCCAGGTCTTGAGCAAAGGGATCTCACCCTCTCACTGGCCCGAGAGGGACTTTCTGTTTACTGGTTGGACCATAAACAGGTTGTTCATTAGATGAGCACTGGTACTTAAGGAGCCAGAGGTAACACAGTGGTAAAACGATAATTTGACTCATCTGTAGTTACGAACACTCGTGAATGATTGACTTACCGATATAGGTTTATATTCGTGGACACAAAAATGTTCTACAGTGAGAAGAGTTCAGTTGTAGGTCTTTAGTGGAATGACCCACAGTTAATGAATATTGGTTAACCTTATTAATGAGTTTAATCAGTTAACCTCATATCATTGGAGCTTCTGATCTGTAGGTCCATTAGGTCCCCCTGCTAGCTCGTAAAGAGTAATTAGGAACAATTATATCTTGAGAGAATTTGAATAGTTCAAATTCATATTGGGAATTAAGTTAATTGTATGAGATACAAATTAATACAATGTATAGTGATGCATTAAAATATAAAGTCTAATTTGATTTAAACTTTATTAAATTGAGAGATTAATATATTTGAAAGAGTTCAAATATATGTCTAATTAAATATATGGTATTTAATTAGAAGATGGATTAATTAATTATTCAATTTAGTTTAAATTAAATGAGATTTAATTAAAGTATAGTCTATGAGGAAATTATTAGAATATGATTCTAATGAGTAATTAATTAAATATGGATGATATTTAATTATGAAATTAATTAATTATTGGAATTAATTAATTGATTAGTTTAATTGAATTAATTAAATGTGATTTAATTAAGTTAATTAAACTATATATTATGTGAGGAAATTACATTTAAATAAGATTTAAATGTGCATGAGATTAATTAATTAATATGATTAATTAATTAGCACTTAATTAATTGATTTAATCAATTAATTAATTGATCTTGATCTAACGGTCAAGATTGTTTCCTAACCTCACATTAGGTTTCCTCTCTTATAAAAGGAAAGGTTATGAGAACCCTAACCCTAAGGTCTCATTCTAGTCTCCCTCACATATTCTCTCAACTCAAGAACTCTAGAGAGAATTTTTCTCTCTAAGAGTTTTTCCCATTCAAGATTAGGTAGTCCCACAACTACGTTCCTAATCTCAGAGTTATAGTGGGGAAACCCTTGTGGTGGTGTCCGTTGAAGAATTCAGAGTTGTCAGACGGAGGTATGTTTCCATTGCTTAACTTTTTGCCAATGTATTGATATTTTGTAGAACAAAATTAATTTACGAATGGTCCAATTGCTTCCGCTGTAACGGAATTGGGAATTCCAATCTTTCACCGGCAAGGTCGCTGTCCCCGTTCAACTACACCCACATCCCAAATCATGAGTAACAATTCGAGCGTGTGGGTTTTTCTCAAATCCCAAAGCGCCACACGATCCCACGACCCCAGATCCCAAATTGCTGGAGAGCAGCACCACACGATCCCAGATCCCAAATCGCCAACGTGTAGCAGCACTGCATGCGAACAAAAACCCAAATCTGGGTTTTTCTCAACTTCGGCCAAAAACCCAGATCTGGGTTTTCTCTCTGAGCATCATCGTCGGCAAGAGAGGATGAGAGGGAGAGAGAGAGAGAAACACGATGGAGACGGAGACGGGACGGGAAAGAGAGAAAGAACGTTCGAGACCAGGAATGAGAGGGAAAGAGAGAAGAAGGGCTGGGTTTTTTCCTCCTCCTGTTTTTTTTTCTCTTAAAAAAGAAAGGGTGGAGAAATGGAAGAAAAGAGAGAGAGAGAAAAAAAAAGATTAAAAATAAACAAAAAAAAACAGTCACTGACGGTCGGCCGGCGACGGCGAGCGGTGGTCACTAGCCGCAGGCCGCCGTAGATTAGAAGAAGAAGAAGGAAGAGGATGGAGAAGAAGAGGATGGAGAAGAAGAGGATGGAGAAGGAGAAGGAGAAGAAGAAGAATAAGAAGGAGAAGGAGAGATTTTTTTTTAAAAAAAAAGAATAAAATAATAATATTTATATTATTTTAATATATTTTTATTTAGAAAATTTTAAAAACAATGTTTTTATTAAAATAATGGTATCACATCAGCAAACGGTTAGAGTTTAACACAAAAGTGGACGAAGGGACCAAAAGTGTTATGAAATCCAAACCTGAGGGGTACTTTTGTTGAGTTTTAAAACTCATGGACTAAAGTGTAACTTAACCCAAACCTTAGGGACTAAAAGTGTATTTTTTCCAAAAAAAAAATTAATTGACAAAATCAAATTTTAATGAAGCTTGATTTTTTTAAAAAAAATAAAATTGAAAAAATAAAAACCTTTACAGTTGGCACAAAATTTGAAACAAAAAAAATAATAAATTGATAAAATCAAATTTTAATGAAACTTGATTTAAAAAAAAAAAACAAAATCGAAATCTTTCCAATAGACGTAAAACATGAAACAAAAAAATTAATTGAAAAACTTTAATTTTAATGAAACTTTATTTATTTTAAAAAAGTGGACAAAAGCGAAATCCTTCCCGGTAGACATAAATCGTGAAACAAAAAAAAAAATAGTTCGTATAGAATATATGTATTTCATATAATTTTCCTAAATCATATACAATGTAATTAAATTGAGAAAATTAAAAATTAAAAAGAAAAAAAGAGAGAGATACTTGAAAGACAGATGAATGGAAGAGATAACTAATTTTAGACTTAAAAACCCGAAAATACATTGGTAGGAAAAATTTTTTAAGTCAAACAATAGCATTTATAGATGAAATTTAGATTCAAATCAATTATTATAATATTAATATTGATTCGAGGGACCACCGGAAACAAACAATGGGAGGAAACAAATAGTTGTAGATGGCAAACAAATTGGAGAAGATGAAAAATTCATAGATGGAATTTAGATTCAAATCAAATATTCTTTTAAATTTTATTAAACTACGAATTTTGATTATGGAATTTGAAAACTAAATAATAAAATCACATATTATTTTGAATTTTGATTCTAGAATTTGAAAACTAATTATGTAATTATTTGAAATTTAAAGAGGTATTCTGATCTAAAACTATTTTTTCATAAATCCTGCTACACGAAGTATAATTTTATTTAAAAATAAATAAATAATGTATGTAAGATTAAAAATGTTTATAACTCATTAATATTCGAAAACGTCCATTAGTACGATAGATGAGGTCGAATGTGCCTTGTGCCCTCGGCCCCATTGTGGGACCAAGGACTAAATCAAAGTTGCAAACGATGATACAAAATAGTAGAGAGTAGAAAGAAAATGAAATGAAATGAAATGAAATGGATTATGTCTTGAGGAGGGAAGGCTGAAAATGAACCTATCCTTATCCTTCTTCTTCACCTCTCAATTGGCTGAAAATGCAAGGACTTCAATTATTTGGTGTACATCCAAAATTGGTATGCACAAATGGACCTCCCATGAACTTGTGATTCAAATTCTTTTGGAAGCTAAATAGAGATGAGCACTTTTACCTTTTTTTTAGACTATAACTTTCTTTTACATTTGCTATTCCAAAATTAGCTTACTTAAGAGTTTTGTATTAGGTGATTAATTACTTTGATGTCCAAGATTCTAGGACTTTGGAACTTAATTAGAATCTTCTCAATTTGGTTGAGTTATAGTCAACACAAATAGAGCATTTTTAGGAGTCACGACATTAATTAGTGTAAATAATAGAGCATTATCTTTTAATTGAGTTAAATATTTCATGAGAGTGAGCAAAGTTTAGCGGTAATTTGCATGTACATTCGACCAAGAGGTCAGAGGTTCGAATCCTTCATCTCCAAATGATGTTGAACTCAAAATAAATTTGTCTACTACACATCGAACAGTAGGAACTCTCACCTGACTCTTCTTGCATGATTTACATTTATTCTTTTACCATATGATTGGTTTAAAATGACCAAGCAAACACTCTAGGAATTACATTGTTGTGAAGGAAAATGGACCAATGGGTGAGCTTGGTTTAAGTTGAGCTCATTGTGGTTGTATGATAATGAAATGGCCATAATTTCTATGGAGAAGAAGGTCCCTTTAAAGCCAACCACTAAGGTCTCTAAGAGGATGAATTCACAAGCCTTGTCCTGCTGCCACGTGTCCTCTCAGCCAATCTTGACTGTGTGGTTGTTGAGAATTCCAGAAACTCATGGTTAGGATATAATTTTTCAATGGACTCAAAGCCTCCACCCAATACTCCTATAAAGTCCTCCTTACTGCCCACTGCCGTTTATCGTCCAAACAATAATCCTTCTCCAAACTTAGCCTCCCTCTCTCAACTTTACTCTCCCTTCCCACCTCGAATTCCGATGGCCGCCTCCGCCGCCTCCGTCGGAATCATCAACCATGCACCGGTGAGTTTCCGCCCCCCTCTCCCCATCCTTGACTTTTATTACTAACTAGTGTACTTGAACTTAATATAATTAGACTTATCAGCTCTGATACCATGTTAGAATAAATTAACATGGGTGGGTTGTGTGTGTGTGTTGTGTTGTGATCAGCTGAGCTTGAAAGGATCTAGCTCGACAAGTTCAGTTCCGAGCTCAGCGTTCTTCGGGAGCAGCTTGAAGAAAGTGGTGAACTCGAGAATGGCCATCGCGAAGGCCTCGTCGGGGAGCTTCAAGGTGGTGGCGTCGGACGTGGAGAAAAAGGAGACGATACCGGACGAAGATCTGGAGAAGCAGACAACGAAAGACAGGTGGCAAGGGCTTGCGTACGACACATCGGATGACCAACAAGACATCACGAGAGGGAAGGGAAAGGTGGACGATCTGTTCCAAGCCCCCATGTATACTGGAACTCATAATGCTATTATGAGCTCTTATGAGTATATCAGTGCTGGACTTAAAACGTAACCACCACTTCACTTTTATGTCTTTAATATTACAACATTCAATTCAATTCAATTCAATTCTTTCTTGTTTTTTGAGGTTTTATTTTTGCATTTTGTCTGTGTTCCTTGTTTCTAAGGTATGATGATGGCTTGGACAACTTGTATGGAAGTTTCTACATTGCTCGTGCTTTCCTGGACAAGTTGGTTGTTCACATCACCAAGAACTACATGGACCTCCCAAACATCAAGGTTTTTAAATTCCTATTCCAAAGATGTGACAAGTTTGATAAAAAAAAAACAATTCTAGCTCTGACGCTGGATTTTGGTTAGGTTCCTCTGATTTTGGGTATCTGGGGAGGCAAAGGACAAGGAAAATCCTTCCAATGTGAGCTTGTATTTGCCAAGATGGGAATCAGGTGAGTGTCAAGATTGAATTTTGAAATTGCAAGTTTCACAGTTCGTTGTATGTATAAGATTTCTTTGCTCTAAAATTTTGTTATATACATATATTTTCTTACAGCCCAATCATGATGAGTGCTGGAGAATTGGAAAGTGGCAACGCCGGAGAGCCAGCCAAGCTGATCCGTCAAAGGTACCGTGAGGCAGCTGACATTATCAAGAAGGGAAAAATGTCCTGCCTCTTCATCAACGATCTCGACGCCGGTGCCGGTCGTCTCGGTGGCACCACCCAGTACACCGTCAACAACCAGATGGTTAACGCCACCCTCATGAACATCGCCGATAACCCGACCAACGTCCAGCTCCCCGGAATGTACAACAAGGAGGACAACCCTCGGGTTCCCATCATCGTCACCGGTAACGACTTCTCCACCCTCTACGCTCCCCTCATCCGTGACGGTCGTA
The DNA here is from genome assembly GCA_036850905.1 of Luffa acutangula. Taxonomy (NCBI): domain Eukaryota; kingdom Viridiplantae; phylum Streptophyta; class Magnoliopsida; order Cucurbitales; family Cucurbitaceae; genus Luffa; species Luffa acutangula. Next base: position 8,605,900 of record CM072099.1, on the reverse strand, counting down.
TGGAGAAATTCTACTGGGCTCCCACCAGAGAGGACCGTGTCGGTGTCTGCAAAGGTATCTTCAGGACCGACAACGTCCCCGAGGAGGACATCGTCAAGCTGGTTGACACCTTCCCTGGCCAGTCCATCGGTCAGTTACTTATCACTCAAAAGTTTAAGTTAATGAATCTCATGTTATCTAATATGGTATGAGAGTCCATGAAATCACCTAAGATGTCATTTTTTTCCTGAATTCCTGAAACGTACTTGGACAGATTTCTTCGGTGCACTGAGGGCAAGAGTGTACGACGACGAAGTAAGGAAGTGGATCATAGGAGTCGGGGTCGAGAGCGTGGGGAAGAAGCTGGTGAACTCGAGAGAGCCACCGCCGAAGTTCGAGCAGCCAAAGATGACAGTGGAAAAGCTGCTGGAGTATGGTAACATGCTGGTGCAAGAGCAAGAGAATGTGAAGAGGGTGCAATTGGCTGACACTTACTTGAATGAAGCTGCTCTTGGAAATGCCAATGAAGATGCCATTAACAGAGGAGCTTTTTAAAAAGCTTTCTCATCTGATCTGATTGTTGAAGATGATGAGACCCAACTTCTTCTTTCTTGGGGGAATGGATTCATGGTGATCAAGGGATTTGCCTGATCTATATTTGTCAGGCCTTTTTGTTCTTTCTTCTTTTGTGGAAGCAAAATCACATATCAAAATAAATATATATATTGTTACTTTTGTTTCTCATTTTGTACCTTTGTGTTTTTTCTTTTTTTTTTTTTTTTTTTCAATTGTGCTTTGTGAAAAATGTTCATCTTAGCAATGTATTTCTTAAGTCATTAAATGGGCAAAATCTATGTTTTGCTTGTGAAGTTTGTTGTGTGGATTGTGGAATGACTCTTATCTCTTTATTTGTACTTTTTAGAACAAGAGGAATGTCTATCAAGTAAAAGTTCTCTACCTCATAGTACTCTAAATTATAAAAAATGTCCTTGAACTATGGGGATTGTTTCAAAAATGCCCCTGAACTTTGAAAAATGTTTCAAAAATACTCTTACCGTTAATTTTTGGATGAAAACTGTTAGAATTTACGGTGAGAGGAGGAAAAAAGAAGAAGAATTTTTCAATAAGAGTATTTTTTAATTTTTTTGAAAGTTCAAGGGTATTTTTTAAACTAAAACTTTAACAGTTTTCATCCAAAAATTAACGACGAGGGTATTTTTGAAACATTTTCAAAGTTCAAGGGTATTTTTAAAACTTTTCAAAGTTCATGGGCATTTTTGAAACAACCCCCATAGTTCAGGGACATTTTGTATAATTTAACCTAAAAAGAAAAACAAAAAAAGGGTTTTTTTCCATACATCCAAACACTATTAAATGGAAAAAAATAAAAAATAAAAAGGGGTCATTATTTAGGACTATAATATTGAAACATATGCATAAATATGGAAGAAAAAAATTAGATATCCTCTCGATCAATCCGTCTTTTTTTTTTCAAGATAACATTTAGAGTGAGAGATTCCAACTTCTAACATTTTGATCGTATATGTTTTGACCAATTGAACTATACTCAGATTAGCTAATATCCTCTCTACTAGTTAAGTAGATTTGTGAGTAACCATCAAGACACTCTTGAAGCTAGAACAATTTTTTTTTGTAATTACTTATCTATTTTTTGTTCAGATGTTTGTTTTTAAATTATTTTTTTTCTAATTTTTTGCTTAAACAATTTCTTAGTTTAGTTTTGTTTTTACTTTTAAAAATTGTTCCAGGTTTAGAAAAAAAACCACTCTCAGTTCATAAATTTTGAAAAAGAAAAAAAAGGAAAAAAAAAAAAAGTATAATTGTTTCTAAAAGTTACAAAAAAAGATAGTTTAGTAGTTAAAAATAAACCTATCCAACTCTTCTACTTAGCTAAAACTTATCTAACCCATTAGAAGCCATTCCCTTCTTTTTAAAAAATAAAGTTGTTTACTTCTACTCTATATTATCAAAATTGTACCCAATTTAAAAAACTAAGAAAAATAAACTATGAAACTTAGGCTATGAATTAAAAATCATCTTTAAAAAAAAAAAAGTGAAAAAACCAAATATACTCAATTCTCAAGTCACGGTTGATAACCATTTGGTTTTAAAAAATTATGTTTGTTTTCCCTTTAAAATAGTTTTCATCTTTATTGAGGACACATTTTAATTCTTAGCCAAATTTCAAAAAAAAAAAAAAATGAAACTCATATTTCAACCTTTCAAAACTTGACTTAGTTTTTTAAAACATATGAAATGGTAGATAACAATACAAAAAAACTTATAGGTGGAAGAAGTATTTATAAGTTTAATTTTCAAAAATCAAAATCAAATGGTTATCAAACGGGACCTTAGAAACATAACTAAAAACAAAACCAATATCATATACCATAGATTAGATTTCTTATCTCAGCAAGATATTAGATATTGATGCAACAACAAATGACAGCATCATTCAACAAAATGACCTACAAAATCATATCATTTTACAAGCAAAAAACTCAACTTTAAGAAAGAAAAAGAAAAGTTGAAATAACAAAGATGAAGAATCAAAATCTCAAACATACCAGAAAAATCCTAAAAAAAAACAAAAACAAAAACATAACTCCACCAGCTAATATTTGTACAACCCATGATCTGATCATCATCATCATCATAATCATCCCATTAAACATTTTCTACCTCCTCTTTCTCCCCCTTTTTACACCCTTAAAACAAAACTCAAATACTAAACTTTCTTATCTCTTCTCTTTAGGGGCAGAGCTTCAGCTTTGTTCATCTGTCCCTCAATCTCTTCATCTACCTTCACTTTCTCTATACTCTCAGATTATAAAATGTACAGCCAACAGTTCTATTTTTTTTCTTTTTACTGTTTTCTACTTTTTTTTCTTATTTCAAGTCAGCTTCTATCTGAATCATATAGATACAGCAGCTATTACTTACTAGACAGACATTTAACGGAAGCGGAAAGAGAGACCGCGCTTTGTGCTATCCTCAGTTAGCTGTACAACTTTCTTCCCTGTTTTCCTAACCCACCATCTGCGCAGGCTTCGGAGTCAGAATGCTAATCCTCCTCTCTGTTGACATTGAAGAAATGGGGTATAGTATCAATCAAGATTGATCGTTATCGAAAATATGAACAAACTCGAGAAATATTATAAAAGGTGTGAGTTCCCTATCTCTTCTCTTCCTTTCCTTTGTATTTTTCCTTTTTTCCATTTTCACCTTCCAAAACTACTTTAGCTAGCTATCCTGTTTTATTCTCTTTTCCTTTTCGGTCATTTACCGAGTATCTATCACGTGCACCATGCAAGTTTAGGAAGATTATTATGCAGCAATGTTTTGAAACTCTAGGGGATGTTCTACCTCGTACAAAAGTAAACAAAAAAGAAACGACAAAATAATTGTTAGATAGAGAGATCGTACCTCCGGCAGCGACGAGTTTCTCCACACGAGCGACTATGTGCTTACCATAGGTATACTTCTTCAGAGCATTTAGGTGAACTTTTATCCTATTAAGAATTAGTTCAAGTTGCTGGTCATCACAAGTTTCCAGCACTTTCTGTACAACGTAGTTTGCAAACTGATCCTTCATCATAACCTGGATTCAACAACAGAATAAAAGCACGTTAGAATTTTGTCAGGTTTTGTTCTTTCATAAGAAAACAAATGTCATCCGATCATCCAACTTGGAGGCAAAGAAAATGAAGATGCATTTGTATGAGGCGATCGCCGTTCCACAGAAGAAACAAGTTTCATGAAATATAAATGGGATGTTCTAGTTTAAACTCCCCATTAACTTGGAAGGATTAGAAACTATGGGACAATAGGTACAAAGCTGAATTGAAGTCAATAAAAAGTCATGTTCTGAACAAAAACGTGCAATAGCTGCAGGAAGAGAAAGGAATCTCTATGTCAAATATCTCATTCTGAAGCAAACCGAGTTACCTACTTCAAGAGATTCTCATACCACGGAAATAGAGTTCTTTTCTACTGTTAACTTTCTTTTTCGGGGACTGGGCAATCTCTTGATCGTATAAAAAATGCAAGGAGATAGTAGACAAACACCTGAAGGGGCTCGTTTTCATCAGTGGTACCAAGCATCTCATTCACTAGGGCCTGGCGTTCGGCAGAAGTTCCGAAAGTTAGACATTTCTCGATGACATTGGAGGCGAACTTCTGTTGACTCATTTGAACTATCTGCCCAGTTAGTTTCTTTATAATAGCAGAGCGTTCGTGTGGCTTCCCGTGCTCCAGTACATGCTGTCAGGACAAGGGCAACTCATTAGTAAATTAAAGTGCTTCCATGACAAAGATGCAAATGTTAGGTAAGCACTTTTTTGTTGAGGCAATAGCTTTCTTAGGGCAGGCAATGCTACAAGCTAATAAAAGGAATGCCCAGATTAATGACAAACCTGCACAACATAGTTTCCATACTGATCTTGAGCCAACATGCACACAGACTGCAAAATCTCATCCATCATTATATGTTGTGTTTTCGGGTTGTGGCAGTGCTCAAGGACTCTCTGTGAGGGAAAATCATTGTACAATTTTAGCATTGCAACCGATAAATGTAACAATTATCATATAAAGTTTTATATAATGTCACAATTTTCTGTCAAAAATCAAAGAAGACTTATACAACAATACCTGTATAACACGACAACCATATGGATGAGTTGACAATGTCACAACTTGATCATAAAATGTAGAAACAATGAACTGAATTGCATCCTCAGGAATGCATTCGATGCACTTCTGTACAACATGGTTTCCATTTTGGTCACGAACACAACGCATGATATGACCATCTAGTTCTGTAACCATTTTAGTCTGCTGGTCGACATCAACCACTTCGATAGCCTGAAATGTCGTTTCAGAGACCATAATTTTTCAGTTACATGTAGAAAGAGGAGCAAAACTTCAGCTACAGCACAAGTTTGTAACAGGCAATGAAATGTTGAAGAGCAAAAGGGAATTTAATATCATTGGGATTGGGAGAGTTGCTAAAAAGAAGACAAGCAGGAAACACAAACCTTCTGAATCACTCGACAGCCATACATTTGAAGGCTGAGTGCTAGCACATGTCCATTGAGTTGATCAGCAAGTTCCCTTATTTGGGATGCAGTTCCGTGCTCAAAAAACTGGATGTGAACAGACATTAAACAACTCGACGCTCGTAATTAAATCCAAAACAAATTATTAGTTAATCAATCATGTCGTTCCTTGATCTCATATGCTTAATAAAGTAAAGAAAAGAAAGTTCACGTGAAAGGTAAATGCAAAACAATACCTTCTGAACAACATAATTACCAAAAACGTCAGTCATTAAGGAAAGAGCTTGCGGCATAATTTCATGGAAAACCATGTCTTTCTCTTCTACAGAGGCAGTTTCAAGTTTCTGTTGAATGAAACGACTTCCGTATTGATCGGAGCTGTTTAGAAGAAAAGAGAAAGAAACGTTTACATTCGGGGCAGGCTGCATTTAGTAACAGCATAGTAGTATAAAATTGTCCAATGGTGAATACCTGAACTCAAAAACATGGCCAGCAATTTCTGAAAGTTCAAAACATTTGCTTTTATTGCTTTTGAATTCATCCAGCAAAGAAGACACAAAACCTCCATTCATATTGCCACCAGCTTCAGAATGCCAACCTCCAATGCCACCTCCAGCTAAATTTCTCATTCCTGAAGAGAAGCGCAAGGCCTTACCAATGTGGTTGATGGCATTACCAGACCCAACAGGAGAGCCAGGAAGAAGGGATCCAGCTAATGGACTGCCAGGATACGACATGCCAAGACCAAAGCCTGGGTTGCCATAGTAGTTGTGATTTAGACTGCCAGATTTACCAAAATAGGGTAGAACAAATTGTGAGTTTTGAGGTGAAAGCAATGCTCCCAGGTAGGCTTTCTGGACTCCCAATAGATCCATATATCCATTACCCATCAAACTTTCACTATCCAATGGAGGGTCGCTAATCCCGGCCACCTGTGCAGCAGCATATTCATTTGATCCCAAATATTGAATGTAAGATGGATCCAATGCAGGTAACTGCATAGCATTCATTGCATTATGATTTTCCAACCTGTTGCTATTTTGAAAATCATTGGCTGTTTCCAACATACTTGATCCTAAAGCTAATCCATTGAAGCCTCTAGCATTCATGCCACTCATTCCCATTGCTGATGCAGCAGCAGCGTTCTCGTACAGCGGTGGTAAATTACCACTGCCGAGATGGGTCCCAACAATGGAGGAAACTGGAGGATTAGTTGTATAGCCACTGAATCCATAATTCAAGAAAGAAGAATTTGCATTGTCGATATTTTGATTGTGAGACGGTGAACCTCGTGCATTATTAAGTGTTTGTTTATATGGCCCCTTCATATATGAAGTAGGGGAAGAAACAGTTTGCTTATTGAATTCTGCTTGATCAATACCCGACATGAGAGAAGCATTCTGATGAGACCCTCTAGCTGATTGAGAAGATGAATGCAGATGAAACTTTCCAGAGTCTGAGTTCTTTAGACCAAGATACCTTTTCATATCATTTTGATCACTTTGTAGATTGAAGAAGTTATGACGATCATCGATCTCCTGCTGAATATCCGACCGCAAGTGGCTCTCATCATCTAGAATACCATTTGACGACAAATTCATACCAGAAAAAGAAGACACCAGGTCTGCAGATTCACTCGCCTTTAGTGAAACCCCATTGAAAGAATTTGGACCGCAAGCATTTCTTTTATCCACAGTGCTGGATATCCTCCCACCTACTGGAGGAATTCGAGGACTTGGAGCTCTTGCTACAAGTTGAGGGTCGGGAGTTGCGCTTCTTGACAAGGAGACTCCTACAGCTGATGCATAAGTATGAGGGGTAGAGGCACCCACTCCTTGGACTGCAGACATACCCTGTTTGTTGCCACCAATTGCAGACATATCTTGATGTAAGTAAGCAAATTGGCTTTCTGAAGCTTCGAGAGTGTCATCAAATGCATTGCGGCTGGTTGGACGAGAAGGATGTCGAGAGATGGAAATGCCATTGCTTAAATCATCCTGCCATGAAAAAAATCAAACCATGTGCAGAAACTTAAGTAAACAAAGTTTCTAATAAAAGAAAAGGAAAATAAAACACAATCAGTCTCACTGCAATACATAAAAAGTAACAGTGAACATCAAAATGCAATTTAGTCCAAAAGGAACACACAATTGGAAATGTTAGGATCATCAGAGTTGGCACAAAAAAATCAAAACTTTATCAAGTTCACAACTACTGGAAGGAAATAGAAATCTTTCAAAACCATAAAAGAACCAAACAACACAAAATCTAAAGTAACCAGAGCCTCATATAAAACAATCAAAAGCATCATCACCTGAAGGATCTCAGCAATGCTCTTCTTCCTACTCCCAAGTCCCAACCCCGGCAGCCCGATAAGGCCATCGCCGGTCCAATCACCACCGACCCGCCTTGATTCCATACTGGAATCCTCTTTGGCTCCAACTCCAGGCTGCAACATGAAAAGTGAGCCATTCCCATTAACCCCGTCATCACCACCTCTACTACCTTCCCTCCTATCTCCAATTCCCCCCAATCCCCCGGCGCCTCCACCGTGCAACCGCTGGGCAAACCGCCAATCCTCCTTCGACAGCAGCGGAGGCGGAAGGCGAGGGTTCAGATTCACATTCGAATAGTAATAGTTAACATAAGCAGGATCAGAACGAAGCTCTTCATCAGAGATAAAACCTTTTCCAGCAGTTTTGTTGAATCCCAATAAGTCGGAAGCATTAAACATACCTCCGACGGCGTTTAAAGAGCCCTCCACGGTCGGCGGAGCAGAGCCACTCCGGCAAAGGCTGAGCTCCTTCTCTCTGTCACTCACAGCTTCATGCTGCTGCCTCTGTTGCCGTATCAACAGCCCCAAATCCTCACCATAATCGCCACTTTTCAGCGCCGATCGCAGTGAAATATCGGTCCCCAATTTCGAATAAGTATCGGTAACCATAACTAACACCAAAAAAAAAAAAAAAAAAAAAGACAGAACTGCGTAAAAAAGCTCTCAACTTTGAGCTAAAAACGAGCTCAAAATCGAAACAAAACAAGTGGGTTTCGTTTGAAAGTCTCAAACAATCGATCCCCAGCCTCAAAAATCACAACCCCATATCTTCAAAACAAGAATCCAAACAAAAGGGGCATCAAAAAAAGGGTGAAAAAAAAAATCGAAATAGCTCTGTACGTAGAATTTGGGGTTTGTTAAACTTATTGATTAATGTTTAGATTACAGTAATATGAGCATCAGATTGGGTCTAGAAAGAAAAGATGATCAGAGAAGAAGAACTGGTTAGCCATTTTTGTTGTTCTCTCTTTCCACAGAGGAGAAGAAGAAAGAATGCGAAGAAAGGAGACAGTGAAGTGAAGAAGAGGAATGATAAGCACGAGTGGTGGAACGATCTGAACCGTTGAAAAAAAGAATGGACGGTGAGGATTGATTCTAATGGATATATTCTTACAAGATATCCTTTTAGGGTTTTATTTCAGTGATTAATGCAAAAGATTTTGCCGGTTTTGGAATTTCTTTTTTATTTTTTCTTTAAAGAAAAAAAAATGAAATTTTAGACATAAATGATGCGAATTAGATGGAAGGAGAGGAAATTGCCGATTATGTCTATTTTGTTGGAATTTGTTTAGATTTATTACATTTGAGAATAGGGTTTTTTTCACTTTCTAAACTTGGAATAATTTGCTCTCCCTTCAAAAAAAAAAAAAAAAAATCTTCCAAAGATTATAGTTTAAGCCCCGCCCTTTTTCAATCCTTTTCTTACACTAAATTTATCTTATAGCCAACAAGAACATAACTCAACTGACATCAAGTTGTAATACCTGCGAGGTTGGTTCAAATCTCTCCACTTCCATATTGTAAAAAAAAAAAAAATTATCTTATAGGATTTCTTCTTACATCGAGTGATAAGTGATAATAAAATATGTTACGAGTTTGATTTGTGCATGTTTCAATCCTATGGAAAAACGTTGAAAAAAGGGTAAGAGAAAAATTACATAAGACAAATTTTGTTATTATTTTTTTTTAATTAAGATTTAAGAGGAGGAAAATATTAATATTGATGTAATTATTATTATTTAGTAAAAGAAAAAAAAAAGGTGAAATGCCACGTCAGAGAGTTAGAAAAGCAGATCCGAGTTTGAGGGGAGAACCAGTGTAATAACGCCAAGTGTTGTGTTAAATAGGGGAGTGATCAGCTGTGGAACTGAACAAAAGTTTTTTCTAAACTGAAAAAACGGGAGTGGGCCCCACCCTCACGCTTTTTGGACCGCGCGTGGGCGCCAATACAGTTTTCTTTTTTCTTTTATTTTTTCAATTTTGATTTTTTGCTAACTGAAGGGATAAAGGTGAAGTAAAATGTCCAAAATAGGCAAAAGTTGAAGATATTTTCCTAAAATTTGTCAAATAATAAGATTTTTAAGATTTTTTCTTTTTTTTTTTTAATTGAAAATTTTAGAATTATTCCATTTTAATTCTTATAGGTTTTATGTTTATTCTGTTTTGATTGAGAAACTCTTGAAATATCTATATTGATTTTTAAAGTGTTGAAGTAATTGTCTTTTTGGTATTTTTTTTCTTAAAATAAAATTACCATTTTAGTTTTCAGTATTGTTTTATTGTTAATCGTCGCACGGATGAATAGTGTGATTTCTATATTGAAGTGGTTATTTGGTATAAATGAACTTTAGGCAATATTGTATCAATAATGATCAAAATAGATGCTTTAAAAGTATTAGAAACAATATGGTTGATTTTTTAAATCGTTGAGGCCTGTCTCGAACCAATGCGTTCCTCATTTTAGACCGAGTCTGAAATAAGATGAGATTAAAGAAAATATTTGCATTTTGATTTGGGGATGGGATCAATTCTCTTGCCTCGTCTTCTAGTCTCATCCCACCCGATTGGCACTCCAATCAAAATATAGTTAGTTTGAAGTCCAAAAATCTTAATATGATTTACAACTAAATAATAATAAAAGAAATTAAATTTCCAATTTTTTATAATAAAAATATCAGTTTGATTATGGAGCATAAAGCAAGTGGGCTGTGAATGTGTGTAAGGTAAGTAATCATAGCTACATGACTTTTATTGCATCAATTATTTTTGGAAATTTTTTATTCTTTTGGATTTTATTTAAAAGTAATAATAAATACAAAAACTAAATTACCAAAATAAAATTATAAAAGAAATACATTATATAGCAACCCATTTTTAAGAGAAAAATACATTTTTAGTCTTTTAACTTTTTTGACCTTTCTAGTTCATGAATTCTGAAAAATATGTTTAAAAGGATTTTAAGTTTTCAAAATCAACATTTTGAGTTTTGAGAAATGAGTTTAAAAGTCTCTTGTATTATTTTTCATTTTTTTTAAATTAATATATTTTTATTAATTTTTAATATTTAATGGTTTTTAAAATTAAAAAATTAAAAAACATATTAATTTTTAAAAATTTGAAAGAAATAAAATGAGACATTTTAAACCTATTTCTTAGAAATCAAAGACTAAAAGGATCTATTTTGAAAACATAGGGAACTTTTAAACCTACTTCTCATCTCAAAACTCAAGAACTAAAAATGTCTATTTTGAAAGCTCAGCAATCAAACACATCTATTTCTTCAAAATTCAGGCAACAAAAAGAAAATTTTCCTTTTTTTTTAATTATAAAAACAACTAAGTACAAAAATATACTTTTTTTAAACCAAATATTTCTTATATACATTATACCTTGAGAAACCCTACGATAAGTTTTTTCTCGTAAGAGATACACTGTCATATTACCTCTCGGTCATTAATACAACCTTTATGTCAGTTGAGTTATGCTTATTGAAGTTTTGATTCATTTGAAACTATATACTTTCAAACCATTCATTTTTGTATATGCACTTTTAGCTTTGGTTGATTTTAGTCCTTGTCTTTTTAAATCATTTGTTTTGATCATTAGACTTTTTAAAACGTAACTATCTCGATCTTTTCATTTCCTTTGTTATATCATTTTTAACCAAACACTATTCACAATGAAATTCTTGAAGGGTATCCATAGCTTTATATTTAAGCCATTCCACAACGTATAAAATTTGGGTTTAGAATTTTGCAATCGAAGACTGAAACGATCACTTCTTAATAGATAAGGACCAAAATAGTATTTCTAGAAGTATAAAAACTTTAATCACAGTTGAATGTATAAAAACCATAAAACTATTATTGGAGCTCTCTTGGCCATGGAGAAATTTTTGTGATCGAAATTAATTAAATTTGGACTAATGTTAATATGTTATAGATTTTTTTTAGTTCAATGATTGTAGACGTATGAGATAAAATAATCAAACCTTAAATTTTTTTTTGTCAAAATACTATTTGATCATTCGTACTTTGAGATAGATACATTTTTAATAGGATATGTTATAGATGATTTTGGACCACCCAGATGCACGAGGAGCTGACAAGGACAACCGAGCAGAAATCAGACCGAAAGATGGACCCAAGAGGCAAAACCGGCGAGCGGGACGGACCAAGACCGAAGGGGTCGGGCTTTTGGCCCGACCCTCTGCTCGGCCTCGGCCATGGGCTGAGGCCGAGCCCGTCGGGCCCTGTTTGGTCCCTGTAGCCTCCAGTCGCCCCGGATCCGCCTGGTTTGTCCCGAAACCCGAACTCCTAAAAAACCCTAGGAGCATGAGCAGGTATTTATACCCCTCTTCGCCACTGAAGAAGGGGACCTGAACTGAATGATCGACTCTCTTCTCTTACTTTTCTATTTTCCTCCCGTTTTCTGACTTAAGCATCGGAGGCGGTGTGCCCTACACCACGCCAGTGTGCAGTGGTTTTTGCTGGTCTTGCAAGTCATGTCTTCTCCAGTTTCTACAAATTCACCGTTGATGTCATGTGAAGGTCAGGTGAGGATACTTGCCCAACTTTAGTTCATGTACTCTAAATGAATTTAAAAAAAAAAAAATTAATTAATTATAAAAACTATCGCCATCCCTCTACAAATTTGTGAAACACGCATCCTCAATCTCATTGTGGTCTTCCTTAAAAGAAGGTTATTATTTATTTATTTATTTATTCATTTATTCATTTTTACCCAATTATAGGGAAATTAACATCGGAATAAAAATGGATTTTTTTAATAGAATAAAAATGGACACACTGTTTAAGATTTATTAAAAATAAATTAATTAGTTTTGGGAATTTGAAGGTAGTTAGTGAGACTAAAATATAATATAAACAACAATCAAAGTAATATTTTAACTTAAAATTTTAATATTCTTAAGGTTGTGTTAGGCACCATCAAATCTACATATATTATAAGAGTTTATTTTCAGTTTTTTTTTTTCTTTTGAGTTAAACACTGTGGAGGTGAAGATTTGAACCTCTCTAACATTTTGATTGATGAAATATGTTTTAATCAATTGAACTATGCTCATGTTATAGTATGTTTGTCAATCATCCCTATTTAAACGAATTAATTAGATTTCTTGAATGAGAAAAGAAAATGTCACATAAATATATATATATATATATATATATCAAAATAGTTAACGAAAACCAATTATTTAATCATGTCAAGATGTCGATATTATTGAAAAAGATGAACTATCTAAACTTGAACAAATTGATGGTTTACTACAATCTCTCTTGCTGCCATTAAAAATTTATATATTTGTGAAAATATTTTTGTTTTCTCTTTTTTTTTTTTCATGAATCAGGCATTTGAGAGGAAAAAAAAATGTTTTAATTTTAGATAAATTTTCAAATACTATATTTTGGAGATATTACATCATAAATATACAATAAGAATTCAATTTATAGTCCTTTCAAAAGGTAGAAATGTATTTTCTGCTGAACTATCTATGGATTGTCATCCTCTTTTATCTATTAATTTGTTTGTTGGATTATTACTAAAAAAGAATAGAGATGTGTACTTTGGTTTTGGATAGTAGACTTATTTAAAAAATAATATGTTTGTACTCTCGATCATGATTTTTCTTTCCTAAAAAAAAAGTCCTTCCACGTTTTGTTTAGGAATTTGAAAAATACCTAATCCTATGTATAGTCGCGTGCTATATGTTCTTCTCAAGTACAAAACTCATCTGGTGTGTGATACTATATTTGTTCTTATGAATGTTCTAAAAGAAAGGAAACATTTTCTCTCCCCAATAATATTGTCACAAATTAATGTAAAATTAGAACTTTGTCTCTTTCTACATGTATCAATTTTTATTGGTTAATTAGACTATAAATGATCATCTCTTTTAAGGATCTTCTAGTTAGTTTTACAAATATTTTAAATTGTTTTTTAAGTATCTAAACAATGTGTCATTTTTTTTAAAAGCAACAATGTGTCATTTTAATGTTTATTCTGATAGATATCTAATATGTTTTATAATTACCTAGCTCTTGGTTAAGAAAATGTACTTGCCTTCATAAAAAATAAAAAATAAATAAAAAAAAGTTTAATTTATTAGCCATATTTAAAATGTGTGGTAGTCTTTTTTTTTTTTTTTTTAGAAGAGAAACTTAATAAAAGCTAAGGTTGAGCAAATGCTCCCATTGGGTGACCATTAGTGGGACATGCACCCTCACCAATGCCATAAATAGCACCAATATCCATATTGTTGAGATTTAAAAGCCAAGAAGGAAATACATCAAACAACCTATCTCAAGAGTTGGTAAAGCACATCGCACGTGCCAAGTGATGTGCCAAGAGATTTTGCTTCCTTGAGATATGGTTGATGGCTTGTATCTGAAGCCCCGATAGAAGCTCCTTTATGCTTCATCAGTGAAGAAAGCGAGTTTCGTGATGTCCTCTGCCTTCCCTTCCAACTGATGTACCACATGCACTCCTTCCACCAAAGTTAGGGCTTCTAACCAACTGATATTCCATTTCCTCCTCACTACTTTGAATCCGACTGTCACAGGAGTTCCGTTCCACCGGCGTATAATCCAACCGACCCCACCACGATTCGTCTTCTCACACCACAAAGCATCGCTGTTCAGCTTCCACATCGCCATCGGAGGGGCCATCCACTTCAGAGAAGCCATCTGAGCGCCCGGTTCGTCTGCGGTAGGCTGTCAGAAGTCACAATTTCCTACGAAAAATGGGAGGTTCATCGTGGGCATCGGCGCATTACTTGTGACGTCCAGGTGTGTGTCTTTATCAAGTTGCATTTCCTTTATATAATTATCGATCTGTCTGGCTGTCTTCGACATCTCCATTTGTTGTTTGTTGTGAAAACTTGAATTTCTATGCTTCCATATCTTCCAGCATATGATTAGGTTCTTTGCCATCTTGTTCTCCTCCAATTCAGTCGAATTCGCCCCTCTTCCAAATGCTCTCCATACAGTCCGCCGTAGTCCTCACGAACGTGTCATTCAAACAGAATAAATCAGGAGGCTTGAAATATTTATACCATAATTCCCTGGTGGCTTTGCATCTCCAGAATAGATGAACTGTTGTTTCTTCATTTTTCCTGCATAAAAAACAAGTTGTGTTAACATCCATTCCTCTCATATAAAGGTTAGAAAAGGTTGGGAGAATGTCTTTGAAAATTTTCCATCCGCATAGTTTTATTTTGGATGGGATTTTCAATTTCCACAAGCTTTTCCAAATGGTTTCCTGCTGCTTGTAATTCGACACCGAAGGGGATCATTGTGTTATTCTCTGCATACCCAAGCGATATGCACTCTTGACAGTGAACAAGCCTTTAGGATTGTAATGTCAGATGATGACATCCTCTTTTTGGTTCTGGTTAAGAGGAATATCCAAAATAAGCTCCACATCACTATCTATGAAGAGCTCTCTGATTAGATGTTCGTTCCATCTTCTCCCTTCCTCAATGAGATTAGCCACCGTGAGGTTTTGGGCATTTGGCCGAGGAGCTGTCGGTCTGCACGAGCCATCCTTTGGAATCCAAGGCTCGATCGCGGCATCAACGTTAATGTCGTTACCTGTTCTCCACCTAAAACCTTGCTTGAAAAGGTCTCTCCCCCAAAAATGTTTCTCCACACATAAGAAGGATTGTTTCCTATCTTTGCTTTGAGATAGTTCCCTGAAGTGTAGTAACGACCTTTGAGCATCTGGGCCATTAGACTATTGGGATATTTGAGCAATCGCCAGCTTTGCTTAGTCAGCATGACTTGGTTAAAGACTGACAGATCCCTAAACCCCATCCCTCCTTGAGTCTTGTTGATGCAAAACTTCTTCAACTTATTGATTTATAAATGTGTGGTAGTCTTGATAAAGGTTAATGATATCATATCATTTATTGATTTATAAATATGACATTCCCTAAACTATATAAATCAAGCTTTACTAAGACAAAAGGTTGAAGGATAATGCAAAATAAAGATATATAAAATCTTTTGTTGAGAGCCAAAGCGAACATAGTTTAGCGAGAATATTGACATGTGTGTCATCGACTAAGAGATCGGAGAAATTTAGCTTAAACTTAAAAGGATAAAGTTGTAGTTTTATTAGGATACTAGATTAATGATTTTTATGATTGTTCGGTAAGGGTTTTCCTTTTTTTTTTCTTTTGATTTGAACACATTATTAATCATCTAAACCATGTAATAAGTAGACATGAGAAATAGGTTTTTTTTTTTTTTTTTTTTTTTTTTTTTTTTTTTGAAAATATGGACATGAGAAATAGTTAATTAAAAAGTGAACCAAATTGAAATAATAGAGGGCATCTAAAAAGGTGCAAATCACTAAATAAAAACAAGAGAGTAGAGTTATAAACCACTTAGCCGCCCTATTAATTTTCTATAAACTTTGTCCAAATCATTGAATTTCATATAATATGCCGCCTGACATTTTTCTTTTCTTTTTTCACAAAAAAAAAATTATCTTGAAAATTATTATTATTATTATATATTAGTTAAAAATTTATTATTAATAACTAAAGTAAACATAGCAAAGCAATAAATGACATATATCTTCGACCAAGAGGTCAAAGGTTTGAATCCTCCACCTCAAAATTTTTTGACAACAGATAAATCTTTTTTTAACATTGTGCATTCAAGGATTATTTATTTGCAATAATTCAAATAGAAAGTTTTTTCTTACCATATATGGAAGTGGAGAATTCAAACACAATCCTTTTATTATTAGTACAAGAGTTTTGTCAGTCGAGCAATGACACAGACCTTTTAATCATTAGAGTTTTAATTCAAATAGAAAGTTATTTAACTACATTTTAGCGTTAATGATTTCTTATACTATATCGAGTTTTTTTTTTTTAAAAAAAAAATCTGAGTACATACTATATTGATTTCTTATTTTATTGTTTATAGGCCATCTTCATATCACAGTTCATTTTTTATTAAGAAAATAAATAAATACTATGGTCTGCATTCTACTAAAAAATTAAAATCATTCTTTGGAATCTCGATAGCATTATATATATATATATATATATATTAAGAAACTAAAATTTATTAAAATCAATAAACATAAATTTGTTCAAAAAAAAATCAATAAACATAAATCTGACTAAATTTATTAGAAATAATTATAAATTTAGTTTTTTAAGTATTTTGAATTATGTTTATAAGATTAAATTTTTAAATATAATATTTCATATCTACCTAGCATAGATCACCTAATCAAGTCATTATTTATGTGTTGTAACAGAATTTAGAGGGAATTTCGAATAGCTCAGCACACCAGGTATGAGGTTGGAATTAAATAGCCAAATCAACTAGCCACGTGTAGCTTTACAATAAGGGAGGTAAAAATCAATAAATGGAAAAATATACGGAAAGAAATGACAAAGGTAAAAGCTGGTAAAAACTCATAGGAAATAGCCTAATATCCCCCCACAAGCTTACACGGGTTGGAAACCACATTAAGCTTGGTACGAAGACTGATGAACCGAGGAGAGGGTAAGCCCTTTGTCATTATGTCTGCCAATTGATCTTCAGAAGTCACATACCGAACGACCAGTTGTTTTCTTGCAACTTTTTCTCTAATAAAGTGGTGATCCACTTCAGTGTGTTTCGTTCTTTGATGCAAGACGGGGTTGGCGGCAATGTAGGTGGCACTGATGTTGTCACATAGAAGCAAATGAGATGAAATTGAGACGCCAAGCTCCTGAAGAACATAGGTAATCCATGATAATTCAGCGGCGACATTGGACATTCCACGGTACTCGGACTCGACACTTGAACGGGAAACAACCTTTTGTTTTGAAGAATTCCAAGACACAAGGTTATTTCCATAGAAAGTGCAGTAGCCACTGGTACTTCGTCGATGGTGATTGAGGAGGATACTAGAACCCAGTCGGTGGGATAAACTAATTTTGAGAGAGGGTTGGATGCTGAGGCAAATTTGGAAACAAGGGGACATTCAGATTTAATGGTCGAGTTGGAGTATTAAGCTGAAATCGTTGAGAAGAAACAGGGGGTCACAGAGAAGGATATAGAGGATGAGGCTATAGGGTTAATAAAAGGGGATGAGCTTGAAATAGGTACTGTCGGCGGTACAGAGGTGCTGTCGACGGTGGCGGAAAAGCTTGAAGAAGACGCCATGAAAAAAAATTTGAAGAAGACACATATTGCTCTAATACCATGTGCTGTAACAGAATTTAGAGAGAATTTCGAATAGCTTAGCACACCAGGTCTGAGCACTGTAGCTGGAATTAAATGGCCAAACCAACTAACCACGTGTAGCTTTACAATAAGGGAGGTAAAAATCAATAAACGGAAAAATATACAGAAAGAAATAACAAAGGTAAAAGCTGGTAAAAACTCATAGGAAATAACCTAATAATTTATCTTCAAACAAAATATTTAGAGGTTCAAATTCTCACGTCACAATATTGTTGAAACAAACTAATAATAATAATAAACCTAACACTTTACAGCCAAAAAATTCTTAGTATTAAAATCAATTGAGAAAATACAAGATAAGCCCTTTCTATGACAAATATTGTGAGAAAGAGATGGTTTTTTGGGGCTAAATATAATTTTAGTTCTGTCATGTTTTAATTTCTTCTTAATCACCCTATCCTTTAGTATTGAACTTTGTTTTATCAAAATTTTATTGTCACTAAACCTTAAACAACTTTAAAAAATGATGATGATGCATGAGTCTAAGAATATACTTTACAAGATTATTAGTTATTAATATACTAACATTTTTAGCTAGTCTACTTTGTATAATAACAAATTATTTTAGGTTAGATAAGTTTAAGTTTTACGAGTTGTGCCTCGAGAAACATACTATTTTCAATTTTATAGGAGGGTGTATTGTCTATCTAATCAATTAAAACATGGTCTCTAAACTTTTAAAATATCTCTTTATTAATGAACTTTCAATACTTAAAAAAACTAACTGTACCTAGTTCTTAGTTCTTACCATAATTTTTTTCATAAATTATTTTACCAAAAAATTGGGACATGGTTGATATGAGTATTATCTTAAGTATTTACCTAACAATAATTAAGATAATGTGTGAAACCATATATCTAGAAAGTCAAATTCCAAAATTTAAAATATATTCATAGTTTTGCAAAAAAAAAAAAAAAAAAAAACATTTTTTTCCCTTTCTTTCTTTCTTTCTTAGCATTGAAGAGTTTAAAACAAAATATCTAAAAATTGAGAGACCATAATGAAATAAATGAAAGTTTCAAAAGTCAAAATAACATTTAAACCTAAAATATATTTTTGATGTCAATTAATCATAATTTTCATCGACGAACTGATACTTTTAGTGACAATATAAATATAGAGATCTGATTGAAAAATAATTCAGTGCATTATCTCAAAAGTTAAATTAAAACGTTTAAAAGAACACACACGAAATTTAGAATAAGAAAACACATGAACACATATAGACAAAACTATATAATATATATGAATAATTGTTATTTAGAAATGTAAAATGAAAGAGATGAGTTAGGTTAATATATATAATGAGAAATAATTGTTTATTATGCACACGAACACGCATAGCAATTTTCATTTATGATTATGTCTGACTTTTTTTTTAAACAAAAAAAAAAAAAAAAAAAAAAAAAACTTTCTTTGGTTGTTTTAGTGCCATAGAGGATGACAACCATTATGCACCCATGTGACCTCTTCTGATTTTCACCTCACGTGACATGTCTCTGCTCGAATTTATCCATTTTTTTTTTTTGTTTATATAGTTTAGAAATAGATTAAATTACGAGTTTAGTCTCAGCTTTTTGAAAATGTCTTTAAATTTTTAATTTAGTGTATAATATGTTATTAGTTCCTAAAGCTATAATTTTGTGTCTAATAAATTTTATGAACTTTTGAACTAGTTAAACAAAAAAAATTTGAGAAATTGGGTAGTTCAAGGATTCATTTGACACTTTTAAAATGGGAAAAAAATATTTGTGTGAATGTTTGCAAATTTTAGAGAGAAAACTAAGGAATAGGTGGTTGAATTATTATTTTTTTTTTTAATTCAACAATTGTGAGGGTGGGGTCGGATCGAACTGTCGACCTTTGAGAACTTATCCACTAAGTTTTTTTTTTTTTTTTTTTTTTTTTGTTGACAAATGTGAGAATGAATCGAACCACAAACATTAATATAAGTTGTATTCCGATTGAGCTAGGCTTATGTTGGTACTTTTATATATATATAAAAAGGTAAAATAAACAAACAAAAATTTAAAAACATAATATTACCATATGGTCCAAAAACATGTTAGATATATAAGCAAAAAGGCCACATTTTCATATGGTTTACTTCGATTAAGGAATTTTTTTTTTTTTCAACAAACAATTGGTAGCTTCGATAAGATATCATACCTAAAACCAAAAGTTCAAAGAAATTCACATATTCCTTAACTAAAAAAACCATATTTTCATCTATATAAAACCTTTCGAGAATAGAGTGTCCAAAATAAAAATTATACAATATAAAAGTTGAACTAGACAATGAGTCCGTTTGGAATACATTTTAATTTAAATGTTTTTCAAGAATGCATTTTTTAAAAAACATTTTGTATAAAAATTGTTTAAAATATAAACACTCATATGTTTGGTTGCATTTACTCACAAATGTTTTTATACACAAGTTATTGTTTACCTAATAAGACTTTTTTAAAAAGTTGGTTTCAAGTGTTTCTCTCAAAATGATTTATTTATCAATCTCATTTTCTAATAAGTCATTTTTAGTGATTGCCAAACACTACAATTTTTTTTAAAATGAATTATTTTCAAAATTAAACACTTGAAAATGTAAACCAAACACACCCAATATTAGACTCCTAAGTCCTAACATAATTATTAATTATCAGCTTATCAAAATAATGAGTATATATATACAGAATTAAAATAATAATAATAATAATAATAATAATATATATATATATATATATAGAATTAAAATAAAAGAAAAACCCTAAAGTGTGAACAAGAAGCGGTGGAGGGATAGGTGGAGGTGAATTAAATAAGTGAGGAATTTTTAGGTAGTGTTGCTGTTGCTGCAAAAAATTTAAACCGTACAGATTTTATTTATTTTTTAAATGCCTTATAAATATAATAATTGTGATAATCCTTTTCAAAGAAAATAATAATAATAATAATTTTAATAATTACTAGCTGCACTACAATAAGTTCTTTTGAGTTTTGACATTAAGACTATGTTTGGGAGTGATTTTGAAATGACCAAAATCAATTTTATCTCAAATAAGCTTGTTTGGCAAATAGATAAATTGATTTTGAAAAAAATTAGAATCAATTTAAATTGATTTTTGGAGAATTGGGTGGGAGGTGATGGACCGGGAATCACCTCCCACAATTTTAGATTTTTTTTTTTTTTTTTTTTTTTACATCAAAATTTTAGAATTTATTTGGACAAGAAGCAGCTAGGTCCAACAAAACTCTCTTTTTTTCCATGTCCCAATAGTTGCAATCTTTATTTTGTTTTCCAGTTCTTATTTTTCTTTTCTTGGAATTCCACATTCTTTTATTTTACTTTTTTAGTTGAATAACATTGGTATTTAAAAAAAGAAAAAAAAACTTGAATAACAGTGGAAGACAGAAAGATTCCACTGTCTCACTTTAACATTCAATTTTGACCTTTTAGTAGAAAGTACATATCAATTACAGGTAAATTATTAGTGCTACTATGTTAATTTTGATATTCAGTTTTTACATATTTTAAGTTATTTAATGTATTAACTAGAAAACACATTCCGTCTTATAGTTTCTCTAATTATTTTGTTTTTTTTTTTATAATTCTAGTTGACATCCAAATTGACTTTTAGATTAGATAAATAATATATAATATATTTCAACTGAAGTTAAATTTTCAATGATCTAATCACAATCAATACTAGATAAAACGAATATATATAATAGAACGATATTTTTTTTAGTTCAACAACATTTGAGACAGGGGATTTGAATCTCTGATCTCGTGGTCGAAGGTACATGTCACAACTATGCTCGCTTTGACATAATAGAACGATATTTGATTGCATAACGAAGTATAAAGATTTTTCTACAATAGAACATTTCTAGATTGGATGAGATGTAACTTTCGATTTTTTATTTTGATATGTATTATACACAATTTTCTTACCTAACATATTTTATAAAAATTTAACAATAAAAAAGTTAAAATAATTAATAAAAATGGATATTTATCATAATTATTTTGTTAAATAATTTATTGAATGTAAAATGTCCCTTTTAGTAATTTGATAATTCTAATTTCACTTTCGAAACCAAACATAATATTTCAAAATCATTTTTAAATATATGAAAATCGTTTTGAACCAAACATAAATATGATTGTATAAAAATCAATTTTATTAAATCAATTTTATGAAATCTCTTTTTCCAAAATCAATACTTCAATCATCACTCCCAAACACAGCCTAAAAAAAAAAAATCAATTTAATGGCAACTAATGTAAATTGTCCAACCTACTTGTAACTTTGACTTTGGGTTCCCCTCGCTTCTAATGTTCTTTCTAATTTAGGGGAAAAAATCATTTTTAACCCTAAACTTTGGGGTTGTATCAATTTTAACCTGAACTTTCAATTTCATCAAATTGAACCCTAAACTTAAAAGTTGTATCAATTTTTACCTTGAACTTTCAATTTCATCAAATTGGATTTCAAACTTATCAAATCGTATCGATTTTAACCCTAAACTTGCAAAAGTATTACAATGTATACATTTGGTTAACTTTCTGTTTGAACCACTGTACGTAATTGATTATTTCTTCTTTTTTTTTTTCGTAATTCACATTGCACCTGAATTGGTTTCTTATATATAAAATATTGAAGAAACTTTATTTTAGATGACTTTTTCTTGTTGCTGAGAACTTTGTGAGGTTTTTTTTTTTTTTTTTTTTTTTTTTTTTTTTTTTTTAAGATTACGAAAACAAAGAAATTTTGGAGGTTTTTATCTTCAAATATCCGCTGGTTTTTTCTTGTTGCTAAGAACTTTGTGGGATTTTTCCCCCTTCTTTTAATGTTTTTTTTTCTTGCTAATTAGAAGAAGGTACAAATCTAGGAAACATAAATAAAGAAATTTTGAGATTTTTATTTCTCATATTTGATAGATTTTTCTTGTTGCCAATAATTCTATGCATTTTTTTTTATAATAATGAGAAGAATAGTGTCAGATATTTGATTTCTTAAAGAGTTTTTCCAACAAATTTCTTACAAAACACTAACTCGGATGCAATGTGAGTTAAAAAAAAAAACGGATAACAAATTTTCAATTACATGTTTTAATAGCAATTCAAATGAAAAGTTGATCAAAGGTCTACATTGCAACATTTATGCAATTTGGAGGTTCAAATTGATACGATTTGTTAAGTTTAGGGTTGAATTTGATAAAATTGAAAGGTTAGGGTTAAAATTGATACAACCTGCAAAGTTCAGGGTCAAAATTGATTTTTTCCCTATAATTTAACATTTTAGCGGTAATTGACATGTATTCTCGATTAAGAGGTTAGAGGTTAGAATCTTCTCACCCCAAATGTTGATGTATTAAAAAAAAACTAAAATTTATACTTATACGTGAAAAAAAAAACTAATATTTATACTTTAATAACTCACTCTCATTAAAAGTTTGAATCTTCTCATTCCACATATTTTTGAACTAAAAAAAATGTTTATACATTAATTCAAACTTAGTTTAAGTGGATTTAGTACACTTATTACTTTATGTGAGGCTGGAGATGTATATCTTATCTTTTTTGTTGATTCTTTTTTTTTTTAAAAAAAAGGTTATACAACTCTAAAATATACTTCAACTAACTAAAGTGAGTACAATTCAGTGGTAATTGGTATGTACTCTTGATCAAGTGATTAGAGATTTGAGCCAAAGCAAGCATAGCTCAACGGTAATTTGGCATGTTTCACCCACCTTATATGTTGATGAACTAAAAAAAAAATAAAATTAGAGATTCGAATCTTCCCATCCCAAATGTTATTGAACTCAAAAGAAAAAAAAATAAATCGACTAATATAGAGATCTATATCTTTGTATTTAAATAAAAATAAGATTTGAGTTTTATGTTTCTTTCTAAAGCTTCAAGCTTCTATTTGGGTTTCTAGGTTTTAGATTTTCATGTTATGTATTTAGTAGATGTGAGGTCCATGTGTGGAATGCAAAGTTTCTTTTAACTACACTACTAAAGACTTGTTGAAAAAAACTACAATGATTTTTTTTATACAAAAGTTAAGGACTAAATAAAATAGTTGTAACATAAGAATTATAATAAAACAAATTCGAAAATTTGGTAATGAATAAATGATTTTAAGCCTAACAATAATTTGTACTAAAAGAAAACCTAACAATCATTTAAAACCAACAAAGCAAACTAATGTGTTTGTATATGTTTTGAAACCATGTGTATATCTATATATGTCTCATATTGAAGTCAAAACAAATTTCAAGATCCCCGTATCAAGATTCGATTACCTTCAAACATTGTCCAAGATTTCAAAATTTGTTTGCTCATCGTTTAGTGCAAGAAGCTATTTCCCGTGCCTCCATAGGATAGGTAGCAATTTTTGTATTGATTAGAGGTCTCTCTTCTTCTCCGGAGATAGTGTATATTTTGGTCCTCTAAATTCCCTCTTGAATATCCTCCTTCTTGATTGAAGATACAGTTGTACCTAACTCTCTTTAATTTAATGAATCTATTCTTTTATATATATATATATATTGTTTTTCATACTTCGAGTAATGAATGATTAATTTAAACAAAATATCATATCATGATGTATCAAATATAAAATAATTGATGAATTATAATAGTGGTTAATTAAGACTAAATTATTGGAAAGAGAAAAGCGAAGTAAGTAGAAATGGGCTTAGGCCGGCCCAAATAAGCTAGCAGATTTTCATGAGTGAGTGAGATTGGCCCAAAAAATGTCTCTCTCGTTTTGAGAGAAAAAAAAAAAAACAATTTTTTTACCCATAAAATTTTGGGTTAACGGCAAAAATAGACAAAATAAAAAACCCATTTTGAAAAATAGCAATTGACTTTTTTTTTTTTTTTTTTTGAGTACATCAACATTTGGGGGTGGGGGGATTCGAACCTCTGACCTCATGGTCGAGAGTACATGCCAATTACCGCTGAGCTAAGCTCGCTTTGGCAAATAGCAATTGACTTTATCTCTTAGATAAATGGCCAAATTAATTTTTTGAATTAAAAAATTGAAATTATCAACTTACCAAAATACCCTTTATAAAATAGTTAGACAGAATCTGCAATCAAACTAAATTAGTTTGAAATTTCCTTATATATAAAATAATCTGAAAATACAACCGAATTTAAAAAATGAGTGGTTGATTATAAAAAAACAAATCCGAAAATACAGAAGAATTTAAAAATAATATGTCTCAATTATTCTTGTTATATCCTACAATTAGTCTTTTGATGTTATTTTAAAAATAATATGTCTCAATTATTTTAAATATTTTCAACTAGCCTAAAAATAGGTATATCAATAAATTAGAACACACACGAGGAATAAAAAACATACTTTAAAGTCTTTTCAAAAAAAAAAAAAGGGAAATTGCAATGGATAGCAAAAAATATTATGATATTTGCAAATCTAGCTATGATTTTTTAGGTTTGCAAACATAGCAAAATTTTAAAAATCTCATTTCTGTTTTTTTTATTATTCCAGTTTTACCCTTGTTGGTATATCAACAGGTATATTAGTAGTATATCTGATATACTTTATATTTACTGATATACGAAATATAATGTATATCAGTTAACTAATATACCAAATTTGATATACTTGAATGAATACAATGATATACATAATATATACTTGATAGGATAAGAATAACATTTGATATACTTGATTAAATGTTGATATATCAATGATATACTTAATATGTTACTTTCTTTACTTATATTTGTTATGATTTCTTTTCTCTTTATTGAATTATGTTGTGTTATTTACATCTTTTAAAATGAAATGTCATGTTATGAATGTTGATATACCATTGATATACCTCATTCGTTTTTTTTTTTTTTTTTTTAACTTACCTCATTTTTTTATACTAAAATAATTAATAACATTGATATACCTGATTAGGAGTAGCTAAATACATCAATGATAGACTTGTTATTAAGAAAAAAACCACTGATATATATTTTAAAATTTTGGTGTATTATGAAGGTCATGGAATGCAAAATTTGTTATAAGTATATCAATAAGATGCAATTTTAAGTATATCATTAGTGTATTAGTAGTCACTAAAAATGTAATTTAAAGTATATCATTAGTGTATCGGTAGTATATTATTAAGATGATGTATAATATATTGATGACATATTTGCCAAATATGAGCATAACTCAACTAGCATAAGATATACACATTCAACCAAGACGTTAGAGGTTTAAATCCCCTACCACACATATTGTGTCCAAATAAAACTAATATTTCTAATTCTTTATTGATGAAGTATATCAAAGATATCTAAAAAAAGCTCATGTGTATACTTCATAAATGAAGTATATTATATTCACAAAATATACATCTGATATACTTTATATTTAGTATATCAGTTGATTGATATACCCAATATCTAGTATATCAGAACACTAAATAAATGAATGATGTACCTGATATACAGTATATCAATAACACAATTGATATACTTTTTAAAATTCCAGCGTGTTTTAGGGGTTTTTTTGACTTTTCAACTTTAATGCTTAGGCGGGCCCACGTTTTTTTGTTATATTTGCAACATTAAAAAACTGATGACATGGTTGCAAATTCCATATTATTTTTTGCTATTCTTGCAACTGCCCAAAAAAAAACATACTTTAATTTTTGAATTTTGACCCACCTTTTAATAAAATTAGATAAATAATAAGCGTTTGTTAAAGTGAAAAAGACTAAGGGGCCGTTTGGCCCACTGTGTTGGTTATAATAGCCCCCGCTATTATAACCAACCCAGTGTTTGGGGCACCAACAAAAATAAGGGGTGGAGTTGGTTATTTTTCCCCCGTTTTGCTACAGTAACCACTATTCAACTCACCCCAATTATTCTATCCATTCTCTACAGTAACTCTTTACTCTCTTCTTCCATGTGACTCATTGACTTTTCTACCGACGACCGACCGACGACTTTTCCGACGACCACCGACAACTTTTTCGATGACCGCGGTCGACTTTCCGGCCACTTTTCCGGCAATCACCGACAACTTAAAATCTTCTTCTCATTTTCATTTCGAAAAATATAAAAAACGAAAAATAAAGAAAAAAAAGAGGTAGAAGAAAATGAAAGGAAAAAAGAGGAAAAGAATTTCGATCGCCGAAAAATTTGTTGGTGGTCGTCGGAAAAATCATAAAATTTCTAGGGAGAGTTAGATACTAGGTTGTCTTTGTACATATATATAAATATGAAGTTTTATTACATAATTACTTTTGATAATGAAGTATATGAATGTTTACCTTCGTCGTACCATATTTTTCATTCCAAATTATACTTATCGTATTTAAGTTTACCGTGATAATAATAATTTTAAAAAAATACTACTCAAGTTTTTATTTTATGTGATTTCTATTTTATTTGATTCTTTTGATAATAAAGGTAAAATGAGTTTTTAATAAACATTTACCATTTTTATGTTGGAAATACATAAATGAAACAAATATGGTTTTTCTATATGAAATCATAAAATGACTTATTTGGTGAAAAAACCATGACTCTAAACACAAAGAAAATCAACCTTTATTTTAGGTTATTTTTGTTTCCTTTTAAGCTAAACACTTAATTTAACCCCTGTACCCAAAATTTTTATTTTTTTTACAACTAAACCCTTTTTTCTTATTAATATTTGAAATACAAAGTTGTATGAGGAAAATAAACACAAAAAAAAGTCAAGAAAAAAAAAAAACAGTCAGCTTGAAACATAGATTATTTGAACCCATACTAAAATAATTTGCATCCCAAAACACTGCACCCCAAACACAGACTATTTTATCCCAGATTATAATAATCTACACCCCAAACACAGGTTATTTTATCCCAGACTATAATAATCTGCACCCCAAACACAGACTATTTTATCCCAGACTATAATAATCTGCACTCCAAACACAGACTATTATAACCCCCAGACTATTATAATCCCCCAGCTATTATAACCAACCCAGCGCCCCAAACAGCCCCTAAAGTTTTTCAATCCATATTGCAATCATTTTCAATCTCGTAATTATCTCACAATTGTTTCCTATCTTTTAACTTTTTTTTTTTTCAATCATTGCCATTTTCTTGGAACTACGTCAATTTCTCAACCATATCTCACATTTATATTCTCTCATGACTTTATATATATAATATGAGGGTAAATATGTAAATTCACATATTATTTTGACATTTTAAGTTGTCACAAATAAGTGAGAGGTTGTCTCCCTATTCTATAATCATATTATCACCGTGCATTATCTATATAAAAAAAAACATAATAGTTTATTTAATATAATTTTTATGGTTAAAATACATTTTTGGTCTCTGTGCTTTAACAAATCAATCCATGAACTTTTGTTTGTACTGACTTTGTCCCTAAATAATTTAGTCCATAAACTTTAAAATGTAACAATTTAGTCCCTATACTTTAAAATTTATAATGATTTAGTCCCTGTTGTGAAAAACTTCATCGAAATTATGTGTTGATTTTTATTATGTAATGACTTAATATTTGTAGTTTACAAATATACATGGGATCTTAATCAAGTTATCAATCATTATATGTATGAAATTCCATTAAATCTCAATGATAATTCAAGGGTCACTCCACTTATCGCCAATTGGTTTTGAGATGGAAGCCCATATAATATAATATGGTATCAGAGCCCATTAAACCCAAACGGGTATTCGGTCCAATAAAAAGAAATTGAGATCCGATCCAAGATTGGTGAACCCAAAGAGGCACCATCTTAAGGGGCATGTTGAGGATCCCACATCGGAAAGATTGGTGGAGAGCTCACAACATATAAGCTTCAAGGGTCACTCCACTCATAGCCAATTGGTTTTGAGATGGAAGCCCATATAATATAATAATCTTCACGTCAATGACTACATTATTACAAATTTTAAAGTTCAAATACTAAGGTCCCATTTGATAACGATTTTGTTTTTTGTTTTTGAAAATTTTGTTTATTTTCTCTCAATCTTCTTACAAAAATAGTTTTCATTGAGGAGACATTTGAGTTCCTAGCCAAATTCCAAAAACAAAAACAAGTTTTTGAAAACTACTTTTAAAAAAAAAAAAAAAAAAAAAAAATTGGCTTGGTTTTGGAAAGCTTGAGATAAAGGACGTAGATAACAAACAAAGAAACTTGTGAGTAAAAATAGTATTTATAAGCTTAATTTTCAAAAACCAAAAACACAAAACGAAATGGTTATCAAACGAAACCTAAATTGTTATATATTAAAATTCAAGGACTAACTTGTTACCAACTTATGTAGAGATAACCGAATTGATACTTTTATGAAAGTTTAAGGATCAAATGTGTTTTTTAACACATTTTTATTTTTACAAGAGATTTTTTTTAAACCATGACACATCTAGTAGTAATTACAATCCTATTGTGAGAAGAAAATTATAGGAAAAAAAAAAAAAAAAAGAAGTTGTCATCAAAATGAAGATAAGAATAAGATCATAGGAATTTGTGTTATGGTAGGAAAAAGAAGCAAAGGCATAAATAAACAAATAAATAAATAAAGGGCTAGTTTTCTTTAACAACTTCACCTAATTTTGGGAAACCCTGCCTTCGTCTCTACGCAAAAGAAGCTTTCAAGCTTTCATATGTATTTTTTATATAAATATTAATGGATAGAATTGATGGTTTTACCAAAAAAATTAGCAAAACTTAAAATTCAAACCTTTTTTTTTTTATGGCGTAGGTTTCTTGCAAGTTTCTCAAATCACCCATATGGGTTTTTGGCTCTTCCCACTTTTTTCCATATCTCTTGCCCATAGTTAATGGTTAAGGACGATTGGTTATAATTTCTTATTTTTCGTGCCAAGTTTTGACCAAATTCGGTCGATATTTCTATCGATATTTTCACGTGTCTATGTGGATTCGATATCAACGGATGAAATGACATTTCCATCCTCACTTAATATCAACTAAATATCACTATTATGAACATAGTATTGATAGTGAGAAATTTAATCAGCTTGTTTAAAAAGAGTGAAATGTTTTTTGTTATTTAAATATTTTATGATTTTTTTATATTTATGATTTTTTTTTTCAGAAATGTATATTGACGTAAACATTTTATTGATGTTTTCGCTGATATTTCTATAAAATTGTGACCTCAAATATTTTCATTATTGATATCTACATTTAAAACCTTGAGTTCAACTAGTTAATATATATTATATATATCTATCTTAAAAGTTTGATGTTCGACCCCACGTTGTTAAACTTTTTTTTTTAAAAAAAAATATTTATTAATCAACATAAGTATAGCTCAATTGACATAAAGTTTGTACTAATGATCAAAAGGTATATGATTTATATACCCGAATTGAGCTCTAGACTTAATTTTTGCAAATTCACCTAGATGAGTAAAAACTTTGAAAATTCAACACTTATTAAAGTTTAAGATATATATATATATATATATATATACACACAAATGGTGTAATACTTGGCAAAATTTAAAGGTATGATTCGATTCATTTGAAAGTTTAGGATAAAAAAAAATTATTTTTGTTTTCTCAAATCATGAAAATAAAATTTACATTTTTTTTTTTTTTTTTTTGGAGAAAAGGCATATGAAAAAGTTGTATACAGCTTGAAACACACATGGCAGGCATTGGATCCAGATTGACATTAGGGAGACAACATTAATGAATGTAAAATAAAAAGTTATTGACTTTGGTTGTCTCCTTTTCAATTGTAATTACATTAACCATCCTCATGAGATCTTATTTTCTGATTCAAAGCTTGCATGTTTGACAATGATGGATGGTCCATATAATCGTACACCAAATTTCTTTTTTTTTTTTTTTTTTTTTTTTTAAAGTATATTTTTGATCTATATGTTTTTAATTTTTAAGTTATTTTTGTTCGTTTATTTTGAGTTGGTTTGTATGACTCTACGTTTGAACCTTACTCCAAAGTTTTTTTGTTTTTTTGTTTTTTATAACAAATAGAGATTGGAGATTATGTTTTTGAGTCTTCTATAAATGTGAGATTTTCATACATTATTGTACGTGTGCAGCTTGGTTCATTGGTAATTTTAGGGTGTGTTTGACTTACCTTTTCAAGTGTTTAATTTTGAAAATAATTCATTTTGAAAAAATTTCTAGTGTTTGGCAACCACTAAAAATGACTTATTAGAAAATGAGATTGATAAATAAACCATTTTGAGAGAACACTTGAAATCAACTTTTTAAAAAAGTATTCTTAAGTAAACTATAACTTGTGTATAAAAACATTTGTGAGTAATTGCAACAAACACATGAGTGTTTAAATTTTAAACAATTTATATACAAAATGTTTTTTAAAAAATGCATTCTTGAAAAACATTTAAATTAAAATGTATTCCAAACGGACCCTTAGTAAGGTTGTTATAAAGTAATTTAAAATGCATGATAAACAGCCAATTATCTCCCAAAGTGTTATGCTCTATTTTTGCAAGGTGTTATCATTTTTTTTTTCATTTGTCAATGGAATAAAAAATTTTTACCAAACGAGATGTGGTTGGAAATCTCTAAATTTAAATAGAGTTTAATCGATGAATCATTTTATCTTTTCTTATTAATTAAAATAAATAAATAAATTTTGCATTCATTATAACTTATGTTTTTATATTATATATTTTTTTAAAGAATATAGATAAAATTTTAAAATTAAAATTAAAAATTCAGAAGTAGAAATAATTAAAGTAATAGGTAATAGTGTACTAAAAACATTCATTCTTAAAAATTAAAAAAGAAAAAAAAGAAAAAAAAACATATATGAACATGCCCGTGATGAATTTTGAATTTAGGAAACATTACAATTTTGGTCCAATGAGGTTTTATGTTTCCTTTTCTTTATCCTTATGTTTTGCATACTTAGACTACTTTTAAGGATATTGTATGATTTAGGTTGGGGGTGGAAGTATGTGTAGGCTAGTGGGTTCTGGGTTGAGTCTGGATGCACCTGAGCAGCAGGTTAATTTATGCATGTTGTGTCGCTAATATCTTCGTGTGCATTTATGTTCTTTCTTATGCTTTTGTTGATAGTGAAGCATGTTAACGTAATTTGTGAGCTTCTTAAGGTTCTCTTGAGATTTCTGGCATGTTTTGAGTGTTTGGCCTCTTCCTTAGGTAGTTTTGAAGGCTTAGGTCTGTTTTATGAGTTCTATAGTTTGTTGTCACCTCGATAGATGTAAGGTTTAGCTGGAAAGTCTAAATGTTGCAAACTAGCGTGTGAGCTTAGCCTAGGTGGAAAAGAAGTCATGCTGGCCTGCTAAAAATTACTAGTGGTAAAATGAGGAGTGAACATGTGTTTGGAAAGTTAAAATTATGTTTTCTTTTTATTTCCATGAAGAAAGCATGTGCTTGCAAAAGTCATGAGCGATATGAGGTAAAAAGAGCTGCTTGCAGTGTGATCCGTTAGACCAACCAAGGGTTAAACTTGAGTTATGGGTCCCTGCATTGTAGTGTGAAAGCTAGTACCCCGGCTTAAGAGTTTGGTAAGATAAGTAAAAAAGATTACCTCATGCAAGCCCTAAGTATGAGAATGCAACCTATTTTGTGTCATTTAGCTTTTAGGCGAGGCCTTAGTGCCAGTGTAGGGGACGATAGGTGGAGAAGTTTATAAGCCATTCCCGGGCTAGTAGGGGCTGCTCTAGGTGAGGCTAAGCACACTCACACGTGAGAGTTTTCGTGGAAAAATCTTGATCTGTCTCTTAATTTGTTAGCATACTTTAGTTTTCTCTCACGCATAAGTCTTAGCATTGAAGCGCAAGGATTCGATTGTGATAAATTTCAGCTACTGAGTCTCTACCATCCATATTAAATTATATAGTTCTAGGCTTGCTTGAGGTCTATCAGGTTGTAGGTTGGGGTGTTTTGATAAGGTATTTTGATGTATGGTTTGGATTGGGGTGCTCTGTTTTCTTTTGTGCTAATTGTCGTAATTTGATTGTAATCTTGCAGGCCTAAAACACGAGGTTGGGGACTGACTTGAGGTGAAAATGAGCCAGGCCGGAGAAGAACTACTAGCTAGTTTGGGTCTAGGATGTTTTGTGAAATTGGTTTGCTAGCGGTATATCAGTTTAGTCCATATGTCTGTCTGCTTAGTTTTGGTCCAATTCTTTTTTCGATTGGATAGTATAAAAAAAAGGGAAAAATACACTTTTGGTCCCTGAGGTTTGGGTTAAGTTACACTTTGGTCCCTGAGTTTTCAAACTCAACAAAAATACTCCTGAGGTTTGAGATAAGAAGCAATTTAGTCTCTGTCGTCCAATTTACTGTTAAGTACTAACGAAATTCTGACGTGGCACTGTTATTTTAATTAAAAAAAATTATTTTTAATATTTTTAAATAAAAATATATTAAAATAATAAAATATATTATTTTATTAAATTTTTAATTATTTTTCCACCTCTTTCTTCTCCTTCTTTCTCTTCTCCCCTTTCTTCTTCAACTTCTTCTTCTTCCCCAACTTCTTCTTCAACTTCGGTGGCCGGCGGCCCCCCCCGTTCGCCGGCCGGCCGCCGACTATTTTTTTAACTTCTTTCTCTCTTTTATGTTTTCTTCTCCTCTATTTCTCCCCATTTTCTTTTTTTTTTTTTTTTTTTTATAAAGAAGATGGAAAGGGAGGAGGAGGAGGCTCCTCCCCCCTTTCCGACGCCTGCGACGGGAGGGAGGAAGGCCTCCCTTCTCACGTCGCCGGCGCAAAACGGGAGGAGGGAGACCCTCCTCCTTCCCTCACGGTTTCAGATCTGCACCGGCAACGGGAGGAGGGAGGCCCTCATTCCTCCCGTCGCCGGCGCCGGAAAGGGAGGAGGAGTTCTCCTCCTCCCTTTCCATCTTCTTTATTAAAAAAAATG
Organism: Luffa acutangula; assembly: GCA_036850905.1. Lineage (NCBI taxonomy): Eukaryota > Viridiplantae > Streptophyta > Magnoliopsida > Cucurbitales > Cucurbitaceae > Luffa > Luffa acutangula. The sequence continues at coordinate 8,572,311 of CM072099.1, read as the reverse complement.
GGGGAGAAATGGAGGAAAAGAAAACATAAAAGAGAGAAAGAAGTTAAAAAAAAAAAAAAAAAAAAAAAAGTCGGTGGGCGCACGGCGACCGACCGACGAACGGCGGTGGCCGCTGGCCACCAGAGTTGAAGAAGAAGTTGGAGAAGAAGAAGAAGTTGAAGAAGAAAGGGGAGAAGAGAAAGAAGGAAAAGAAAGAGGTGGAAAATAATTAAAATTTTAATAAAATTATATATTTTTATTATTTTAATATATTTTTATTTAAAAATATTAAACATAATTTTTTAATTAAAATAATAGTGTCACGTCAACATTCCGTTAGTATTTAACGGTAAATTGGACGGCAGGGACTAAATTGCTCCTTATCTCAAACTATTTTTGTTGAGTTTGAAAACTCAGGGACCAAAGTGTAACTTAACCCAAACCTCAGGGACCAAAAGTGTATTTTTCCCAAAAAAAAAAAGTTTTGAAACTCAACAATTAATTTTACCCCTAAAGCTTGCATTTGATTCTATTTTGGTTCTTCCGTCGAATTTTCCATTCATTACTAATGAAATGTTGACATGATATAATATATATATATATATATATATATATATATATTTGAAATAAAAAATATTTTAAATATTTTATCTTTTTTCTTCTTCTTCATCTTCTTCCTCTCCCCACCTTCACCTAAACCCTAGTGCCCACTGTCCACTGCCCACTATAGTCACTAAATTTTTTTCCTCTTCTACCTCCTCTTTCTCTTCCTATTTCTTCTTTACTCTTCTTCTTTTTCTCTTCCCTGTTGATGTCACTATCTACCATTTGAATGAAAACAAATGGGAGAACCCCCTCGTTTCAGAACTGAAACGAAGAGGGAGAACCCCTTGCCCCTTTATTTTCGGTCAAGTAATGGTGGGTATCTCAGTAAAGAAGAGGAAAGAAGAGAAATAAATTTTCGGGTGGTGCTGTAATTAGGGTTTAAATTGATGAAGGTGGGGAGGGAGGAAGAGGAAGAAGATGAAGAGTAGATAAAAAAGAATAAAATTTTTAAAATTTTTTGCTTAGTACTATCTAACAAAAAATTGGATGGAGAGAGACACCAAAATGAACCAAATGCAAACCTCGAGGGTAGAATTGTTGAGTTTAAAAACTCAGAGACCTCTAAATGCAATCTATTCAAAATCTTAGAGACCAAAAGTATATTTTTCATTTGAATTTATTTTTTCAAATAAAAGGATATGTGGCACTTGTTTGACTCAAAATCGTTATTACAAATATCATTCTCCCATATCTCTATTCTCCTCCTACAATTTTGCGCAACATTATTCTCTATCAATAATTCTAACAACTCCATCAAAAACATTATTACCAACCAAACAATAACCCATTCAAACATACAAATATCATTCTCTCATATCTGAATAATATCAATGTGTACTTATGTGCTACCAATCAATAAGATTTGGCAAATATATCGAACCTATTTATCAGTACAACAAGTTAGAGCAATTATACATACTTAACTAGTTTTTGTCGGTTAGAGTAAGATAAGATATAAACATATCGAACTATAGGGTGTAAGGTAAATGTGAGAGAACTCATTTATCACCTAGTACTAAACAAAGTAATGATCACCCCAAATAAATAAGAAGTTTGGGATGATATATATTCTTAAGTTAGGCTTAAGTAGCCCTCATTGTGAGAATTTGACAAGTACCAAATACTTAATTTTATTTTTCCCTCTGAAAAGACACTTCTAGAATACTCTTTTCATAATCAAACAGTCAAAGGAAAAGGTCAAAAGAAACCAAAAAAAAATTCTGTGTAGATGAACAACTTTGATGTAATAACGAGGACATTTCTCATACATTTGAAACATTCAATTCCACAGAAAAAATTAAATAAATTGTCTTATATATTTTATTCCAATTATACAACTACGTATGTAGTGTAGTGTTTTGGTAATCCATGGTCAAGTAAACCTAAAGTCTCACGCCAGCTCACCCATTTACATTCTTACACGTCTACAACTTTTCTCTACAAAAATTCCAAGTCGCCCAGTTTTTTTTTTTTAAGTGAAGAAATCGCCCAGGTTGTTGGGGTTTAGTAATCCAACATTCTTAGTTATGTATTATCTTTTTTTTTTTTTTTTTTTTTGGAAAAATGTATTATCATATTCTTTGTTGTAGATATTATCCACCAGGAGAAACTTAGTTACATTAGAAATTATAATTATTTAATGGGTTGAAACATTGAGTTTATGAAAAAGAATTGATAAAATTGTATTTTTCTAAATCTCTACTACTGAAATCGTTCAAACAAATTTTGAATTTGCACCTTCAAAGTTAGCCATGGTGGAGAGATACAATGGATTTAAGTACGGCTCAAGCCATCTTACAATATATATATATATATATATATTAACTATTTTAGAAAATGTTATTTATTGATTTTTTTTATCATGTTTAAATATATAATATATATAAACTCATTTTTAAGAAAATATTTAGAATCTCTGTCTCTTATAAATTTAATTTCTGAACCATGTTTTCTTTTATAAAATTGAGTTTACCAAAATAATGAAAAGTATACACAATATTTAGTTAATTAATGGGTTTTTTTGGTATATATGGATATGGCCCTCTAAAATATGCACAAATGATAAATATCATACCTTTTCAACTTGAGGATATATGCTCTTTTGCTTGCGTCACCCTAATAAAATTATCTCTACTCTAACCTCGCTCTCTCTCTCTACTCTTACTCTTGCTCTCTCTCCAATTTCTCTCTCCAATCTCTTGTTTCTCTCTTCAATCTTTCGCTCTCCCTCTCCAATCTCTTGCTTTTCAACCTCACTCTCTCCCTAATTTCTTGCACTTCAATCTCGCTCTCGCTATCTCATTTCTCTCTCCAATCTCTCTAGCTTCGTACTCCAATTCTCGCTCCAGCCTCTCGCTCTCATTGTGTGCTCTCTATAAAGAGAAAATAGAGGGAGAGAAAAGAGAAAATAAATAAATTGAACGTGAGACAAGAAGAGAGACAAATGCACGTTTTCATGTAGAGAGTAAAATGGTAATTTTGCTAGGATGATAACGTAAGTAAAAAGATATATAACCTTAAATTGGAAAGGTAGGACATTTTTCATTTTGGCCTCTTCAAATGGGTCATCTACAAATATATTCCTTAATTAATTTCTAGATCATAATATTTATTCATATTCAATATTTCCATTTTAATTTCTTCCTAGAATTGGATATATTTTTTCTCTACATTAAATATATATGAAAATGATAATGAGGTTTTTTTTATAAAAAAAAAAAAAGAAAAGAAAACTACTTGATTTTTTTAATGAAAAAAAAATAATAAACTAAATTGATTTTGAGCAACCTCATATAAAATAATTGATTTCCCCCTTGTTTGAGACCATATATATTATTGTATTAAAAAATTGAATAATTTTTCCTTACAAAGTTAAACAGAAAGAAAGAGAAGAGAGAAATAATATTGGTGGGATAGAGAAGAAAGAAGCATAAAAAGGAGAGTTGGTAGTTGTAAAACTGATAAACTGCCAAAATTCCCACTTGCAAAAAAAAAATAATAATAATAATAAAACCAGTCAAAAGAAGACACCAATCCATTTTATAAACCATTTTATAAACCCTTTCCTTCACTTCCAATCCACAACAAAAAAAGAAACCTAATTAGAATTCAAAATTCAAAATTTAGAAACACAATTCCAATTAAGGCAAGAAAATGGCATCTGTAATTTCAGAGCTAGAAGGCACGCTCTTGAACAGCTCTGATGTGTTCTCCTACTTCATGTTGATGGCCTTCGAGGCCTCCGGTTTGATCCGGTTCGCGCTCTTGCTGTTGTTGTGGCCACTCGTACGTCTTCTCGAGGCAGCGGGGATGACGGAGGTGGGAATGAGGGTGGCGACGTTTGTGGCTGTGTTCGGGGTTCGAAAGGCGGAGATCGAGTCGGTATCGAGGGCGGTCTTGCCCAAGTTTTTGATGGACGATGTGAATATGGATGTTTGGAGAGTGGCAAGCGGGTTTAGGAGACGAGTGGTGGTGACAAAGATGCCGAGGGTTATGGTAGAGATGTTTGTGAAGGAGCATTTACGAGCCGATGAGGTTGTCGGGTGCGAACTCGGGTTTAATCGATTCGGGTTCGCGACGGGGTTTGTGAAGGGAGGGTTATTTGGTTCTGTTGGTGAAGAGATTTATGAGCTTTTTGATTTGGGTAATGGTGGAGAAAGGCCTAGTATGGGTTTGGGAAGACCTTCATCGTGTTCTTCGTTTTTGGATCTTTGCGAGGTTAGTTTTTGTGAATGGAATAATACTAAATGTTTCATGTTTTCTATTACCTTAAATTTTGGGTTGTCCATTTTTTTTTAGTTCAACAAATATTGAGTGAGAGATTGAACAAATTTAGAAAATATATGTGGGTATTTACTTATTGTGAGCTATATTTGAATTCATTACTAGCTAAGATATTTGTAAACAATTTCTTTAGATTACTCCTTTTGTTTGGATGTAGTAGAAAATGCAACAAATTATAAAATTTACTATAAATGAGGTGCTGAAGTTAATTTGGTTAAGTGTACCAAAGTTTGAATCAAGTAAAAAATAGAGTAAATCAAGGGAATGTTTTGGTAAAATTGTTGGGTAGCATAAAAGTAGGGAGCAAGCAAAAAAAAAAAAAACCTGAATTTGGTAGATTTAATTGGTTTTTTTTTCCAATGATTTAATTTGGTAGATTTAATTGGTTTGAAATATACTTTTCAATCACCTTACACTTTAAAAAATATAAAGATTGAATAGAGATTGAATCATTGACCTTTGAAATAGCAACGAGTGTTTGAACTATCTGTGGATTGATAGTGAATTAGTTTTCTATTTTCACTTGACACAAAAATTTTGAGAGGCTTTAATGAAACTCGTGTAAAAAGAAATTAGGTTAAATTATAAAAAATATCCATGAACTATGGAGTTGGTTTCAATTGTGCTCATGAACTTTCAAAAGTTTTATTTTAGGCTTTTAGCCATTGAAATTTGAAATTTGTTTCCACCCTTGAAGGCTTTTTTTTTAATTAAATTCATGGACAAAAATTTAACGTGTTTGCATGCGTATTTTTGCTTATGTGAATGTATTTGAACACAAATATGAAAAAAAAAAAAAAAACAATAAAAAATACATGCAAACATATTGTTTTTTATCAACAAATTTAATGAAACAAATTTCAAATTGGAAAAAACTTCCATATGTAGGGATCTTCCTGCATACTACCATTAAAAGGTTGACAACTAAGAGAGATAATTTTTTTTTCTCATTTTCTCTCTCTTCTTTCTTAGTTGTCAAGATTTTAATGGAGTATGTAGGGAGCGAGGGTTAAAATGAAACTTTTGAAAGTAGGAAACAAATCCCATAGTTAAATGAATATTTTTGATAATTTAACCCAAAATTAGCCTATTTTCTATGATTTGAAAGAAGTAGAAATTTCCTTTTTGATGTGATAATCACATCATGACACTTTTTTGTGATTAATCTTGCAGGAACAAATGCACCCACCATTAACCGCCACCCAAATCCGCGACCACGCCTCCGACCAAGATCTCCGACCATTACCCGTCATCTTCCACGACGGCCGCCTCGTCAACCGCCCAACTCCGGCCACCGCCCTCCTAATCCTCCTATGGGTCCCACTCGGCATAATCCTCGCCGTCCTTCGAATCACCATCGGCCTAATTCTACCCATGTGGGCCATCCCCTACGCCACCCGCCTCTTCGGCGGCAAGGTCATCGTCAAAGGCCACCCCCCGCCGCCGCCGTCCGCCGCCACCACCGGCGTACTCTTCGTCTGCACCCACCGCACCCTCATGGACCCGGTCGTCCTCGCCACCGTCCTCCGCCGCAGAGTCCCCGCCGTCACGTACTCCATCTCCCGTCTCACCGAACTCCTCTCCCCAATCCCCACCGTCCGATTAACCCGAATCCGACATGTCGACGCCGAAAAAATAAAAAAAGAACTCTCCAAAGGCGACCTGGTCGTCTGCCCCGAAGGGACGACATGTCGGGAGCCGTTTCTTCTTCGATTCAGTGCGCTGTTCGCCGAACTAACTGACAGGATCGTTCCAGTGGCGATGAATTACCGGGTGGGTTTTTTCCACGCGACGACGGCCCGGGGTTGGAAGGGGCTAGACCCGGTTTTCTTCTTCATGAACCCGAGGCCGGTCTACGAGGTGACGTTTCTGAACCAGTTGCCGGTGGAGGCGACTTGCTCGGCCGGAAAAAACCCGCACGAGGTGGCGAATTACGTGCAGAGGATTTTGGCGGCGAGTTTGGGGTTTGAGTGTACGAATTTTACGAGGAAGGATAAGTATAGGGTTTTGGCTGGAAATGATGGAACGGTGTCGTATGAGTCGTTGGTGGACCAGGTCAAGAAGGTCGTGGCCAAATTCAAGCCGTTTATTCAGCTGATTTGAGAATCGATGGTTGGGATTTGTTTCTTTTGTTTTTGTTAGTTTTTTGTGGTTTTTTGTTGCTAATTTGGTGTTTTATTTTTTTGGATTGGGATTTGGATTCTTTTGTTTCTGTGGAAGTGTATAATAAATAACGGTATGAAGTATGATATAATTAAGTTTTTTTTTTCCCATTATAAGAATCTCACCTTCTTAGGATGTTTTTTTTTTTTTAAAAAAAAATACAATTTTGGTCCCTGACGTTTGGGTTAAGTTACACTTTGGTCCCTTTTGAAACTCAACAAAAATACTGCTCAGATTTGGGATAAGGGGCAATTTGGTCGCTGTCATCCATTTTGTCTTTTAAACCCTAACAGTTTGTCGTAGGGGTGATACTCGGTTCGGTTTTGTCGGTTTTTGACCAAACCGCGAACCGAACCGATCCAATCGGTTTTACAAAACTCTAAACCGAACCAATGTCCAATATGAGACATGTCCAATGGTTCAGTTTTCCTTCGATTCGGTTTGTCCAATGGATCGGTTTTCGGTTTTGGGCCCAATGTGGACTTTTTTGTTTTTTTTTAAATGACCAATTTTCTCTTCTAATTTCAACTCTTTTTTTTTAAAAAAAATTTTGACCCAATGACCCATTGTACCTCATTTTTTCAATATAAACTTCAATTAATTAATTTATTCAATATAATGACTTAATTTTCTCAAACTAATCGGTGAATAACAATTTTTAAATATTTGATTGTATATAAATATACATAATAAAGATAAACATACAAATAATATCATAATTTATACTTTAAATTACATAGAAAAAAGAGATTTCCAACCAATTTAGGAAAAAAGTGAGATGTGGAAAGAGGCAATATGCAAAAGGTTAGGGTTTTTTTAAGTGGTATATATATAGTCGGTTCGTTTCGGTTTTTTATTGGTTTTTTGAATGAAACACCGAACCGAACCGAAAATTTTCGGTTTTCCCAAAAATGAAACCGATATGTCCATATTTTTTCAAAATAACCGAACCAAACCATTGGATCGGTTTGGTTCGGTTCGGTTTGTCGGTTTTTCGGTTTTTTCTTGCACCCCTAGTTTGTCGACGTGGCACCATTATTTTAATAAAAAAATATTTTTTTAAATTTTCTAAATAAAAATATATTAAAATAATATAAATATTATTATTTTATTATATATATTTTTTAATTTTTTCTCCTTCTCTCTTATTCTTCTTCTTCTCCATCCTCTTCTTCTTCATCCTCTTCCTTCTTCTTCTTCAAATCTTCGGCAGCGACAATTGCTCGTTGTTGGCTGGCCGCCGACGAATTTTTTTTTTTCTTTTTCTCCTTTCCCTTCTTTTCTTTTTCTTCCTCCCCTCTTTTCACTGTTTTTAAAAAAATGAAGGGATTTTGGCACCGGACCTCCCTCTTCCATCTCCGGCGTCGGAAACGGAGGAGGGGGTCCCTCCTCCCTCTCCGGCGCCGGATCGAGGAGGTCCTCCTCCTCGAATCTCTCATTGTTTGAAAAAAACAGAAAAAAGAAAAGAAAGGATCGAAGAAAAAGAGAAGAAGGAAAGAAGAAGAAAGAAAAAAAAAATCTGATTGACGCAGCGACCGACCACCGTAGTTGGAGAAGAAGGAGATGGGGAAGAAGGGAGAAGGAGATGGAGGAGAGAAAAAAGAAGAGAAGAAAAAGAGAGAAAAAATTTTTAAAAAGTAATAAAATAATAGTATTTTTATTTAAAAAAGTTTAAAATTAATTTTTTAATTAAAATTGACACGTCATCAGTCCGATAGTATTTAACGGCAAAAGTGGACGACAGAGACATAATTGCTCCTTATCTCAAACCTCAAGGATACTTTTGTTGAGTTTGAAAACTCAGGTACCAAAAGTGTAATTTAACCCAAACCTCAGGACCAAAAATGTATTTTTTTTTTCTTTTTTATTTTCGATGGCAAAATATTATGGACAAAAATGTCAATCACGATGTTATTTTTGATAGTATTGGTAAAAATGTCGGTTTTGTCAATGCTTTTCTCGAATTTTTTGACGTCTTAAAAAGTTGGCATTTTTGTAATATTCGTTGTTGTCTACTCATATAAATATTTGATCTGAATTATGGTTTTCTTTTTAATTTTTGATTTAGACTTTTTAGGTAGAGTGGGAGAGAAATTTCATCAAAAGATAAATTAAAGTGGACAATATTATTGTCTGTGTCATATCCTAATTACCTAGGTTTATTAATTTGGACCTTGAAGGAAAGTGGTGAGTTTTGTATATTCTTCAAAGTCAAATGAAATTAATGATGAGCTTTGCATGTTAAGCCATGAATGTCAAATGAAAGTAGCCAATTTTTATTATTTCACCTCTTTAATATGATGATAAGAAGAGGAACTATCTTCTCTTCTTTTTCTAGGGACAACATCATTATTAAAAAAAAAAAAAAAAAAAAAGTCAATATGCAACTAAGAGGAAAGGCCAAAGCGAGCTTAGCTCAGCGGTAATTGGCATGTACTCTCGACCATGAGGTCAGAGGTTCGAATCCCCCACCCCCAAATGTTGATGTACTCAAAAAAAAAAAAAAACTAAGAGGAAAGATGTTGAAACATGTTTTTTTCTCACATTTGATTTGTTAGGAAGTTAACAAATGTGATTTATGGTTGGTTGTACTAAGAAAATATTTACCAAATAGGATTGATTGGCAAATAGAGATGAACCATATGTATGAATGATTGTTTGAGGAAAAGTTTAAAGAGCTAGAGAGGTCCAACTCTCAAAAAGTTCCCAAAATAATGTTGAATTACAAAATTGGTTTGAACAAAGTTTTTATTTGGTCTATATGACTTTAAAATGTTCAATTTAATCACCATGAATTAGACTTACTTTTCATTTGGTTTGTATAGTTCAAATTTAATTTAAATTTAGGGGCCGTTTGGGTCCCTAGATTTGGGTTATATATTTTACCTCATATTTTGCTATTATAGTCCACTCTCGTTCTTTCAACCCCATTGTCGCTAGCAAACATTTTGGCACTCCAAACAACCACTTAGTCACTATAATTTAAAAGTTTCAATTTGGTCTTTAAGATTTAGTCAAACTTTCATAAATTGTCCTTGACATTGTCATATCGACTTTTTTGTTGTTGTTAAATTACAAGTTTAGTCCCTGAACTTTGAGGTTTATGGTTTATGTGATCCTTCAACTTTTAAAAATGTCTAATACATCTCTAAACTTTCATTTTTGTGTTAATAAGTCCCAAAACTTTCAATTTTGTGTCTAATAATAATAGGTCCTTAACAAACTCAAAAAATTTAAAAATTAATTGATCTATTAAATATAAATTTAAAATTTATGTCTAATAAAACCCTAAAATTTCAAATTTGTGTCTAGCTAATAGATCCATGAAGTTTTGATAAATTCGAAAGTTCATGGACTAAATTTGTAATTTTGAAAGTTTAGAGACCAAAAGACACACACAAAACTCAAAGTTCACGACTTAAATTTGTAACTTAACTTTTTTTTTTTTTTGAGTAAAAATAAAATGAAATAGTTGGTTTCTTGGGTGGGTGAAACACAATTTATGAATGACTTATGAGATTTAACTAAACCATAATACTAAATTGAAGTCCAAACTATAAGGACAAAATTAGAACTTTCAAGCCAACAAGAAAGTAGCTCAACTAGCATAAATTTATACTAATAACCAAGAGCTTTGTGGTTCAGGTCCTCCATTCTCATATTGTCAAAAAAAAAAAAAAAACATTTAGAACCATATAGACCATTATAGGGACTAAATTCTCCCATATTGTAAAAAAAAAAAAAAAAAAAAAAAAAAAAACTTTTAAAATCATGTAGATCAAATCAAAACTAGTCCCAAATTATAGGGACTAAATTGAAACTTTTCTTAAACAATAGGGATCAATTTTGTAATTTAACAAAAAAAAAGTTGTAGCATAAATTTAGAATGGGAGATTGAATATTCAACTTTAAGTTGTAGCGTAAATTGAATATTCAACTTTGAAGAAGGTAATAAGTGTTTTATCTATGAAACCAACCCATAAAAATTAGAGGGAATATTTTGAATAATATAGTGGAGAGACACCATTAATTATTTTCCAAAGATATCTTAAAACAAAGGAATATTCAAGCATATATTTAATTACACTAAAATAAATTGCTTTGTAAGGTTCCAAAATGATTTTTTGGGGGGAGATATTGAAGGAATATTGGCCATGAAAAAGAGGAAAAATGACCTAACTTTGGAAATTAAATAAAAAAGAGATTCTGATGAAAACTACTTTTTTTGGTCAATGCCATAATTGTATCTTTGAATAATAAATTGAAGCTTGAAAGTGATGACTTTGAGAATAGCTTTTTAGAAGCACATTCTTCCATATATATATATATATATTTCTTCAATACCTCCAAAAAGAAATGCTTCCACATCACCCTATCTATTATTTTCTATTTTCCTCTCTTTTTTTTTTTAATTATTACAACTACAATAATTCATTTTATTCTTCCTACACCCATAAATTGTGCATTCTGTTTTTTCCCCTTTTATGTACAATTCTTCTAGGATGAGAATAAACTAAAAAAGAAAAAGAAAAAAGAAAAAAAAAGAAAAAGAAAAAGAAAAAGTTGTTATATAAAACCATTTATTGTTTATCTTTCCCTAAAAATGGAAAATTTGAACATGGATTATTAGAAATAGAAATTGTACAGAAGTGCACTCTTTTCCATCAATATCCAATAATAAGTATGATATTCCAACAAAGAACTTTGGTTTTTTTTTTTTTTTTTTTTTTTTGACAATATGTGGGGAGGAGGATTTGAATCACAGATCTTGTATGTCAGTTGAGTTAAATTCTTGTTGGCAACTTATGGGTGTAGCTAATAAATAATATTTAAGGTTTTGAAATCATTAATTTTTTGTTCCAAATGTATAAAGATTCATATTGTCAAATTTAGTTTGGTTTTTTTTTTCTTTCAATCGTCGCATTAATTTTCATTAATTGTCATATTTTTATCTAAATACATTTAGATAGAAATGTGAGTCTATCTAAACATTCAACATGTATCTATTACATGTAGCTTTAAATACCTAACTTAGTAGATAAATGAACAAAACACGTGTCTAAAATTATATAACATAAAAAAATAATGATAAAAACTAAAACTAATTTTTGGATAAAGTTGAAAAGTTAAACATGCTAATAAGAGCATAGCTCAACCATAGACATTGTAGTTATCAATATAATGTTATGTCAATTGAACTAAGTTCTGGTTGACGAAGAGCTATTTAGTTTTCATATTTCATAAAATTTCTAATAAATCTAAAGTGACAAAATGACAATTAATTACCTTAGTTTAATTTTAATAAATATAGTGCAATACAATTAACGCTAAAAGAAAAAAAAAACAAAAACAAAAACTTATGATTTAAAAGAAAAATAATAATTAAAAAGAAAAACAAAAATGATTTTTACAAAATTGAAGGATATTTAATTCCTTTCCTCCACGCGTTGAAAAGTAAAAAACTGAAGCGGCAAACGGCTCGTTAGTCGGCGAAGTAGAAAGCATTTCCTTATCTCTTTTCACATCTTAACGGTACCTATAAACGCCGTTTAAATCCAACGACGAGGAGAGCACCACGTGTCCTAAACGGGGAAAAGCGTTGGTAACACGCTAACGGAGACGACGCGGTTTTACCGTTTTATAATTCAGTTGATTTCATTACCCTTTTTCTTTACAAAATTCCCAAAATCAAAGCTTCGGCCTTTCAAAGCCGAACCACCACTTGTTTGTTTCTCTCTCTCTCTCTCTCTCTCTCTCAAGCCTTTCCACCCCAATTTCGTTGGCCCCACTGTTTCTAGGGTTCTTTAATCCAATCCCCCATTTCCCAATTTACACTCTCCTAACACAATTCCACCCTAATTTCTTGTTTTTCCTGTTGATTTTGTTGGGTTTTTAGGTTCGAATTAGACATTTTGATCGTCGGGGGTTTTGTTTTTTTTTTGGGTTTGATCGGTTTGTGTTGTTTTCGGGTCTTGGGAGGGTTGGGATTTTGTGGGATTTGCCGATTACAGGGGTTGGTGGTTGATTGGATTGGTTTCAATTTCGTTGATGTCGTCCATGGCGGCGGCGTCTTCCTACTGGTGCTATCGATGCAATCGCTTTGTTAGGGTTTCGAATCACGATTCTGTTGTCTGCCCCGATTGTAATAGTGGGTTTGTTGAGCAGATCGAGCATCCGTCCAGGTTGGTGAACGTGGAAGCGACGCCGCGGAGGAGGTTTCCGGCGGCGGCGATGTATATGATTGGCCAACGGTCGAATTCGGGGCAGAATTTGGGATCTGGGCTTCGGAGATCTCGGAGGAATGGAGGGGATCGATCGCCTTTTAATCCTGTGATTGTTCTTCGTGGGCCGGCTGATGGGAGTGAAGGTGGAGAAAGTCGTCGGTTTGAGCTTTATTACGATGATGGCGGTGGTTCTGGCCTGAGACCTCTGCCTCCGAGTATGTCGGAGTTTTTGTTGGGCTCTGGTTTTGATAGGCTTCTTGAGCAACTTTCTCAGATTGAAATGAACGGTATTGGGCGGTTTGAGAACCCGCCGGCGTCTAAGGCTGCGATTGAATCAATGCCCACTATTCAAATCTGTGAAAGTCATTTGGAAACTGAGTCGCACTGTGCTGTTTGTAAAGAACCATTTGATTTGGGGGCCGAAGCACGGGAGATGCCCTGTCAGCATATTTACCATTCTGATTGCATTCTACCTTGGCTTTCAATTCGAAATTCTTGCCCGGTGTGTCGTCACGAATTGCCTTCGGATAATCAACACTCTCTGGATGCTGCTGAAAGTGGCGAAAATGGGGCATCGGTATCCACAAATGGGGATGAGAATGTGGGCTTAACCATTTGGAGGTTACCGGGCGGTGGGTTTGCGGTAGGGCGGTTTCATGGGGGTAGGAGAGGTGGAGAGAGAGAGCTCCCTGTTGTTTACACTGAGGTGGACGGTGGTTTTACCAATGGTGGCCTTCCTAGAAGGGTATCATTTGCTTCGAGAGGCAGAGGAAGGGAAAGAGGCGGGTGGAGTCGCATTATTCGCAATATGTTTGCTTGCTTTGGGGGATCAATGAGGTCTGTGGCATCTACTTCAAGTTCCACCCCTGATTCTGGTCCTTCAAGGAGTACTAGACCACTCCCACAGTTCAATACTGAGCCGAGGCGACGACGGACATGGTCTATGGAGGTTAACAGTGGAACAGTCAGCTGGTGATTTGGGAATGTGGTTGCTAGGAAGGCTAATTACGTGAATTTCTAGCTGGGATTGGAAGTTTGAGAGGCTGGCTTATTTATTGCTGTAAATAGCAAAATTTGAATTTCAGATGGGAATGAGGCAGTTCTCCCAGCTTTATATTGATTAAAGGCAGAAGGTTTCTCCAGTGAAGAAAGGTTTTTCTCTTTTTGGGTTATTTGGATAATGATAAGGGATATTGCTATAGACATTTGGGAAATAAATGCAGTCTTTCCTAAGCAGAAAAAAAAAAAAAGAGGTACCTCCTACTGCATGAGAAAATGATGAAGGTTCTTTTGTAGAGCAAGGTGCGTGTTCGCGTTAATATAGTCTGTTAGAAACAAGTTTCAGAGGTGGAGCTAGAGCATCTGCAAGTTCGTATCATTACAATATCTATTATCGAGTATTTACTACTTAAATATGTTGTTAGGCTCCGTTTTCCTTAATATGAATACGTAATTTTAAAGAATATGTGAGCTCTTGTGAGGCATGTGATGAATGTTGTTGCATCAACTTGGTTACTTGCTTGACTATTGTTTTGCACGTCTTATGCTTGTAATGATGTATATTCTTAGAAATAAATTGCTTTATTGCGTTTGTATTGAACTGGCTGTTCAGCACTGTTCATATCTCTCCTAGGTCGACAAACTTGTTCTTAGGATGGTATAACTTGGCTTCTTCTGTGTCCATACTATTGAAGTACGATTTAATTCAGAGCTCTCCATAGTTTGTTCGTCTGTTATGCACTTTATCTTAGAATCGATGTGTTTAGGTTTAGGACTCATTGATCGAACTAAGACCCTGGACTTATTCGTCTATTTTCTGAATCATTTTATGGGTTTGCCTTACCAGGTTCGCAATCGAGATGTATATAATCATTTGATTGCATATAATCATGAATGGACTCGATCGATTGAGACAGATCAGTGTTAAGAGAGTGTTTAGAATCTAATCTGTAGTAGTGTCTATTAATAAGCTTAGAGAGATGGGTGATTGAGGTATTCTTAGCTAGATTTCAAAGTACGATGTTGGTTTAGTACCTTCTGTCTCCTTTCTACCAAGGAGCAAACCGTTCTTAATGAGACAAATAGTTAACCTTTATTCTAAAGAGAACAAAAAAAAAAACCATTTCACTTGAATCTCCCAAATTTTCACCCTTTATGATATAAGAGGAGCTTTTCTTGAAAAGGTTTAGCATCATATTTGAATTGGATTGATATTGAAATTATTATGTTGCCAAGCATCAGTGTGTAAGAGAAAAACCATGCAGCACCCGGTAGATAGTGGACTTTTGAGCTTTTCTTCTCTGGCAATCCTTTTCTTACTTTTTTTTTTTTTTTAATCTATGCAATTGGTGGACTATATTCAGGAGCTAAATTATAATAGAAAACCATGCAATACAGAATGCATAGTTATGGACTATTTCATATTGTTCTATTTGAATCCTAGTTCTATCATTGAATCCTAGTTGGCTAGTTCTAATGTGTGTTATTGTATTCCTTACCTTGGCTTTCTTTTGGGGTATAACTATAACATTTTCTATTCGTTCCATTCCATTCCCACAATTTATTCTCATTTAGGTGAATTTGTAGCATGTTCCTTAGGTAGATATAAGTTTTTACTTCTCAGTCACACATTTTATGTTACCAACTCATATTAACATATGCCTCTTGCTTGTCTTTCGATATATACACTTAAGTATACCTCTCTACAGCTTTTTTCTATGTGCACATTCTCTCATAAATTTCCATCTGCTTACTTTTCTCTCACAAACCTATCTTTCTTGACACTTTTAATGTTTATCTGTATGTTATTTCCTTCTAACCTTTAACTTTCTCTATGCAAAATTGTTGATGCTACTCTTTCTGCAAACACTTTGGTTCAATCATTTTTATCAGATTCATAGCACGCACTCTCTTGCCAATCCCTCTTGACATGCACATTTTTACTTGCTAATCTTTACCTACATTTTCTCATCAATGGTTTCTATTCATTGTCATTCATTAGCTTCTCCCTCACTTATCTCTCTTTATTTTCGTACACTTTCTCCATTGGTCACTGTCCCTGCTGGTGCGTGCATCGACATTTCGATGAATCGGAATTTGGTATCGATGTGCTGATGCTTACAGGGAAGAAACCATGGGCTGATGCTTACACTTCTGAGATATAGCCATAGATTAGTTGGAGATCATTTTCCTTGAGATTTTTGCTTAGATTTAGATAGAGTATTACAATTAGGCTCTTTGATAGGATGCACATCCAAATCTAAAAAAATCCATGGAACCAATGGTAGTGAGTTGATCTGGTTGGTTGGTTGGTTTGGTTCGATGAGATATAAAACTGAAAATTAGTTCGTGGGTTTGATTTTGATAGATTTTATCAGTTTCGATTCGATTGGTTGATGTCGGTCTGGCATGTTTTGGCCAATCGATCCTTCGAGAAGACAACTACTGTTGGAACCTAATTTTTAGTTGAGGAAGCTATGGTTAGATGGTTGGTGTTTTTTGAGTTATGAAGGCAGCATCCTCGAGCAATTTGTTAGGTGTAGATGCTGTTGAGAAAGAGAAAGTCCTTTTGGCTGGCTTGGTAATGTCCAAGTCAAGAAAAAATACTTGGAAAAAGCTCAATTCTTTGACATAGTGAGTCAATTTCCAAGTGAATATATTTTGTCATTAATGTCAATTTGCTTATTTTCACACTTTTTCAAAGGCAGCTATCTATTTTTATAGCTTATCACAATTGTGCAGGTTTAGGAGTGAAATTTCGTGAAATTGTTAAAATCACTGTAATATTCAAAATCATACCGAAACATGTTATTAATAATTAAAAATCAAAACCTAAATGGCTTTTTTCTGATATAGGGAGAGTTTCCCAATGTAGCGACTAGGTTGGGAAGTGAAAATAATTACAAAGGAATATATATATATATAAAAGGTTTGATCTCTATAGTTTTAAAAGATAAATTATATTTTATTCAATCTAATCTTTTATTGCAGTCAATTCTTTTGACACTGATCTAGGTGTAAAACATTTGAATGGATTTGATTACAATGTGTCAACCTTATCTAATGATGTAAGATGGTTGAATCATATTATGCTAGATTATGGCATGTTCATTTGATGACGAACGTTGATCTAATCGATTAAAAGTTAGTTCAATAAAATTGTGTTGTGACATTAGGCTCGAAATTAGATTGAAAAAGCTAGAAACTCAGGATATTAAGGTGGGTTATAAAGTCGAAGAGGATAAAGAAGCTTCAACAAGCAACAAGTCAGAAGTCAAAGTTAAAGACTTGAGAGTTTGGATTAGATGGTTATAATTACATCGTCATTTTCATAAATTGTTTACTTTTTTTTTAAAAAAAAAAATTAAAGTATGACTGTCGTGAAATTAGACATTTTCGTTTGCTTTTACTAAGCAAGAGGCCAAAGACTTCAATGAAGACGAAGACTTCAAAGACCTTCAACAAAGTAGAAGTCGATTTCATCCATTAACATGACAAAGACGTTGAAGACCGAAATTTTGAAGAGTCTTCAACAAGCTAGAACTTGAAGATTTCAACTTTCTTAATTCAAAGATAAGCTTATAAAGCTTCAAATCAACTTATATTTGAGCGAGTGAATAAGAGGAATAACTCAAAAACAAATTAAAGTTTAATAAAATTAAGTCCATTCAATTCCTTAGAAATTTCATGTGATGTGAGCACTATGGTGTATGGTGTAGATTGTAAATTTGTAAAATGTGTTGTGAAGTTTGATCCAATTTTAATGACCACATTAAAAACCTTTTAAATTATAGAATTCTATACTAAAACTAAGCATAAACTATAAGAAACTCAATGGAAACTTTTAAAGTTCAAATTATATGGAGCTAATTGGATATTTTAGTCAATATTTGATTTAATTATCCAAAAATTCGTTTTCGATCTTCTTCTTCTTTCTTTTGAAAGTATAATTAAGCATAACTCAATGATCAAAACATTAACGATCTTAGAGGATGAAGATTCAATTTTCATTTCTATAAATTTTCACCATAAACTTTCAATTTCATCAAATTGAATCCTACACACTTAAATAATGT
The DNA here is from genome assembly GCA_036850905.1 of Luffa acutangula. Lineage (NCBI taxonomy): Eukaryota > Viridiplantae > Streptophyta > Magnoliopsida > Cucurbitales > Cucurbitaceae > Luffa > Luffa acutangula. Next base: position 8,554,481 of record CM072099.1, on the reverse strand, counting down.
ATTCCAATAATATCAAGTCTTACACAAATTTTAGTTTGATTGATATACAAATTAATCGTGAAATAATTTTCTCATCTTTACAAAATTTTACAAAAAATTTAACTCTAATGTCTTTTTTCTTTGAAATTCTATTAATCTTGTATCATAGATTTGTTTTATAATTCATTAAGAATACTTAGCTTAATGATCTTTGGAACAAAATCTTATCAAATAGAGAAAATTGTAACACTTTCTTTAAGTTTAAAGTTAAAATTGCAACATTTACTCAAATTTCAAATACACAATTTGATAAAACATAAAGTTTAGAATGAAATTGATCCTAAAGAAAGCTAAAGACTCATTTGATAACTATTTAGTTTTTGGTTTTTGAAAATTAAGCTTGTAAACACTACTTCCACATATAAGTTTATATATATATATATATATATATATATATATATAAAAACATAATTGTCAAAAACAAAAAAATAAAAAACCAATTCGGTTGTTACACGGGGCCTAAGCATTTTGTTTTTGAAAATTATGCTTCTTTTTTTTTCCAAATTTTCTTACCTTTTCATCTTTATCAAAGATATAATCGAACCCTTAGCCAAATTCCAAAAAACAAAAACAAGTTTTTCAAATTTATTAATAGAAGTAGTGTTATAAACTTATTTTTTATTTAAAAAAAAAAAAAGAAAACCAGAGACGAGATGATTTTCAAAACGAACTTAAGAATGTTGTTTATTAAACAATACTTAAATATGTTTTGGAATCTTCCTATATATTCTATTAAAATATTAACAATTAAGAGAGAGGTAGCATAAGAATTTTTTTTTATCACTCCTAATTATCAACCTTATAACCATATACTTAACAAAGTATTTTCCTTTTTTCGAAAAAAAAAAACACAAAGTATTTTCTTTTTCTTTTTTTTTTTTCGGATAGGAAAGTATTTTCCTTGTTTATTCGAGAAAAAAAGAGAAGGGAACAAATCTCGACAAGCAGTGAAACGAAGCGTGGAACGTGTATCTGCCAATGGGGTCCACGTGTCAAGGGCCGCCAAAACCCGTGACGGTGGGGTCCAATTAGAAACAAAACCGTTCACGAACGGCAAAACTGACAGTCCAACCACAGTCCGCCACGTAATGTCTTCAAAGCCTTGATTTCGAAGCGTGCAGCACGCCGGTCCGATGGTAACGGTCTGAAAACCGCCGTTAAAAAACGTTTGGTTCAAGTTCCGAGATGGGCCCATCATGGGCCAATGCTATGGGGAAAAGCCCATAGGCCTTTATTAGGATTAGATTTCATAGGGCCCATAATGGGCCCATGTCAATGGAAATCTTGGATTTTCTTTATTATTACTATTATTATTTAAAGAAAAAAGAAAACAAAAATTGTTAAAGTTGTGGGGCCCTGGAATTTTAGTGATAAGGAAGGTTTAAAAGAATGTAGTGGGAGGATAGTTGGATCCATAAAATAATTGTCAATGAATCACTAGGGAATTATTACTCCTTATCTAATATTTGAGATTCTCAGTTGCTACTAATTAACCATCGACCTTTGAAATGCTAATTGATACATTTCCTAATGAGTGATGTTTGAATTGAGGAATTATACATATTCTATATTAACTATTAATATTTTAAATGTTTAGGTTTAAATTAATGTCCGACTTTAGATAAAAAATTTGTTTTTGTATTTATTTTCATATTTTTATTTTCTTATTGAGTTCAAGCAAGGTAGAATTTTTTTTTTTTTTTTTTTCTTTTGGAAAGGCAAACAAGGTAGAAGTTGTAGACTTAAGAGGAGACATTTGTAATATCTTGATATGTTAAGCTATATTTAACTTGGCATAATATTATTGTAATGTATAACTTTTTTTTAATTTAAATTATATTTTAGCTTTCAAATTTTTTATACTTATTTTATTTTGATATTGTAGTTTTGCTTTTAGGTACAAAAAAAAAAAAAAAAGAAAAAAAGAATAATGGCTATTTACGAAAATTAAGTGAGAAAAACATAAATTTACATATTTATTGTTTTTTTTTCATCAACGTTTTGTAAGATTTTTTTTTACAGTTGTAGGACAAAAGGAGAAACTTGCACTATTTTTCGTACGAGCATGACACTATTTTTTAATAGTAACAAAAAGTTATTTTTATAAAATAAAATAAAATTTCTAAACTTGTAGAAATAGTTTTTTTTTTTTTTTTTTTTTTTTTTTTTTTTTTTTTTTTTTTTTAAAAAAAAAAAAAAAAGCAAAATCAGCTAAAAGACACCAAATAAGAATTTTAGCTTTGACTTACATCTTTCACTTTTAATTGCTAAAATAATATTGATGTATTTTTTTATCCTTGTTTTTTCTTTATATTTTATGTTCATACCAAAAATCCAGACAAGAAGAACTCACCTGACCTTCACGTGACACCAACAATAATTTTTTTAAGGGGGAAGACGTGGCTTGCAAGACCTGCACACAGATGTGGTGCTTGCCACACCGCCTCCGATGCTTAAGTCAACAAAGAGAAAGATGAGAGGCAAACCAAGAGCAAGAGCAAGAGAGGAGAGAGTTTAGAGAATATATTTTCGAAACCCTTCTTCAGAGTTGAAGAAGAGTTTATATACCTTTTTCCTTTTTAGGGTTTCTAAGCATCTGAAGGTAGATTTGGGCTAAACCAAGTTGAACCGGACTTCTCAGGAACCCCAAGGATTGTGCACAGAAGAACTGGCTCGACCCACGCGTCGGCCTCCACCTTGGCCGAGGCCAAGGTTGGGGTTGGGCCAAGCCCAACCCTTTCAGTCCTCCACTCTTCTAGGGTCTGTTTCCTCGAGTTGGTGTCGTGTTGTACTCGTCAATTTCTTACTTTTCGAAGTGGTCCAGAATTACCTATAACATTTTCTTCATTTATTTAAAAGAACAAGATGCAAGAGAAATTAAAAATTTTAGTTAACCATTCATCCAAGAGTTTAAATGAGGATAGCCACAATGTGGTAGTCATTATTCAAAAAATTTCCGATGAACATTAAAGGATATTGCAAGGAGTGAGTGGAATACTTAAAAGGGAAAAAAAAAAAAAAATTAAGGTCTATAGTGGCAGTAAAGAGATAAAAGTAATTAAACTCTTAGATTGAAGGTTGGCGTTTTTTTAGATATTCTTGCAATTGTCATTTTGAGACCTTTTGTTACTTTTCATAATAGTTGATTTGTTCTTCCTTGCCTCAAAACTTTTTTCCCACATGGGTTATCCATATAAAGGCGGTCTATTCTCGATTTTCTTTCTTTACTTTGACATCTTTATATCACTTCTTTTTATAACATATATAGTTTACAAAATTTTCCAATCATATATAAACCCCTATTAACTAAGAACCATCAATTTTAATAGAACTAGCACACACAACAAACCTCAAATAGGTAACACACGTCATTTCTATTGGAAATGATGATAATATTCAACAAAAGAGTCTGATTTGCATTTTCAAACTATAAAGATATTTAAACCTCGTTTTTCAAACACGACACGACTCGAGTATTTCTCAAATAAGCCACAACACATAATTTGTAATCATCCCTCTTGAAAAAAGATCATTTCAAAAAACTCTAAAATCTCCCAACTTGGTGACAAGTAAACTCACTTTCTTGCTCTCCTTTGAGGGGAGAAAAAAGAAACAATGGATTCAAAGTTACCCTTTTTAGGGATTCATGCAATGTGAAAAGAAAGTTGTGGGTTTATTAGTGTTTTTTTTTTTTTAATTATTTAATAAAAAAAACTAAGGGTTTAGTGTTTAGTGCACATAAAAATTGAACAATAATGGGAAAACAAAAGGGTTTAAAAATAATAATGTGTAGTGGGCTTTTGAATAAACACAAGAGTGCATTAGGGATTTGTAGGTTATAATGTGTTTCCAAACTTTTTCTTCTTCAATCATTGAGTCAAGCACACTCTAAAATCAAAAATCAAGAGAAAATTTTGATTTCATTATTATTATTTTTTTTTAAAAAAAAAAAATGTACTATTTGTTTTTAAGCTTGGTCCTACTTAGGCACGCCAAGGAAAATTTGCAATTATTTATTATGACTTGAAAGTTTTTCTTTTTTTGGTCAAATTTTTTTTGTTGGATTAAGGGATAAAGAAGATGATCATGTCGAGTAAAAGTAGATTTTCTTACTTGACTTTGGAGTAATTAAAGTGTTAAAAGGAGGGGGAAAATCAAAGATTTTATAGAATCAAATTTTCTTTGAGCTCTTTGTTAATGGCATTGGGAATGAGATTGACTAGTCTAAATTCACTCAAAACCCCTTTTTTTTTTCTTTAAAAAAAAATATTAATACATTTTTGTAATTCTCATGGATAAAAAAAAAAAAACACGTTTAGTCCTTAAACTTTCGTAAAAGTAATAATTTAATCCCTGAACTTTAGTTTGTAAAAATTTAATCTCTATACTTTCAATTTTGTAACAATTGAATCTCTAAACTTTAATGTGTAACAATTTAGTTTTGAACTTTAAAATTTGTAATGATTTATTCCTTGTCGTGAAAATTATTACTAATATTAATTAATGGAATTTCTTGCATATAATGTTGATAACTTGATTAGGACCATGTGTGTTTATAAACTATAAATATTTAAGTCATTACATAATAAAAAAAATGACACTTAATTTCGATGAAAATTTTTAACAATAGGAACTAAATCATTACAAACTTCAAAATACAAGGACTAAATTGTTACATATTAAAGTTCAAGGACTAAATTGTTACTTCCATGAAAGTATAAGGACTAAAAGTGTTTTTTAACCTATTTTCATCTACCTAATATATCTCTCACATATTTGATCCTAATCACATGTCTATATTTTCATTGACCTTTTAATCAAAACATCACATCCTCACAACGTTTCATCATTTATAATAATTAGATAGGTCATTATACTTTGAAAACTTGAATTCTTGATACGAATTTACACGTTACATTAGTGGAATGGAGATTCAAACTTTGAACTCACGAATAAAGTTAGGTGGGTATGAATATATGTAGCATATATCTACAAACTACATAAACTTCCTAGATAAACTTCCTAGATAGTCTAGCATGCACTAGAAAAATATCAAAAATAAAAGTTTCAAACTAATATTAGTGGATGTGAGTAGATTTGCAATAATTGATTGACAAAAATTTGAGAAACAACAGTAGAGTTGGTTGCAAAAATGACCTTACTAAAGTGTAAAGTCAAACAAATTACAATCCCAACCCAAGCAAAAGTGGCCCTTTTTCCTCATCATCCATAGCAAATCAATAATTATCATGAGTGACATCAAAAATACTATTCGATTATTATTGGTTGACTATGTTAGTATATCTAATATAAAGTTTAGTTTCTTTAAGGCGCCAGTGGACATTGATGGATAAGTCACACTTATTGTCTCTCAATAAAACCATACTCGAGATGTTCACCTCATACAACTATTCCTTCATTCATTTGAAGTCGTTTGATTCTTTTCTTCCTTCGAGAATCTCCACCATCCTTTCAATCTGTCCTTGAGAATGTACAGGAACAACTCAATCATAAATTTCATAATTTGGAATCATATATGAATTAATAATGTATGTCACTAATGGACTAAGATATTCAAGGTACAAAATTAGCCTACCATTTTAAAAGGAAAGTGTGAGGCATAACAAAATTAAGTGAGAAATATATATGTGTAGGTGATGGGTTCATAGCACCCAGACCAAAAGAAAGAGCTATTTCAACTTTTCCCCTTCTGTACTTTTCTGAAGAAACTCTCAGATGATAATTCATTCTTACCACTGCCTTATTATGTCCCTACACTCTGCCCCTTCATTAACTATTAACTTGCACACTCTAAAAAAATAGGTATTTAAAAAAAAAAAAAACTTTCTAGTTTTAAGTTTTTCAATCTAGAGATAGTGTTGAAGTGTCGATTTATTAACCTAAATGAATGGGAGGACTACACTAATTTGATTTGGTTGAGCTACAAATATAAACTTTGAGAGTTGTATCTAGTTAGTCCAATACTCTAGGACAAGTTCCTGTCATTAACTTCATTAGTTAAAGGTTTACTTCGTCCATGATCCTACTATGTACGCATTACATGGTTGCAACGTGGCAAACCTGACATGCCAAGTGACATACTAAACACGGGGATGGATTTCAACAATATGTAGGGGTGGAGATTCAAATCTCTGATTTGTTGTTGGTCAATGATACAATGTCTTAACCAGTTGAGTTATGTTCAAGTTGGTTAGATGTTATCTTGTATGGAAACTTTAGTCTATTCCTTCTAGTATGTTTCCCAAACAATAAATACATAAACTAAATAGATACAACCAGTTCAACAATGAAATCTATACCAAATTTAAAACTAAAGCCATTTAATAGAAAGAAAAAAGTCCCTGTTTTTGGTGGCTCTTTTTGACCTTTATATCAGCAGAAATAAGATGGTTCTAAAGATAGAAAAAATAATGGGTTTCTATAGGCAACAAATGTAACTGTAAATTAGGAGAGGTACAATGGGTATTCGTGTCCTCCAGGCTCTATTTACTTCTCCAGCTATTTGGTCAATCTTAATTAAAACCCCCCTTCCCTTTTTTTTTTACTGCACAACTTCTTTCCTTTTTTACTGCACAAATTTCCTTTGATCTAATCCAAATGATTTTGGGTTACTTGTTATTAATTTCTCATCCTTACACAACACTTTAATCACTGCAAAGCCTGTTCATCCTTGCTCTGCTTTGAGCTTCATTAAATTTAACTAATCACCCAATGCTTCTTTTTTTTCTCTAAATTGGGACTAATGGACTTCTTACACAGCTTTAATCACTGCAAAGCCTGTTCTTCCTTGCTTTGCTTTGAGCTTCATTAAATTTAACTAATACCCAATACTTCTTTTTTCTCTCTAAATTGGGGCTAAGCTAATTAAGTTCTTTCTTACACAACTTTAATCACTGCAAAAGCCTGTTTTTTTCCTTTGCTTTGAACTTCATTGAACTTAACTAATACCCAACTCTTCTTTTTCTCTAAATTTGAGTTTTTAGAATGATTTTTTTTTACCATGTCAGTGGAAACTGAAAACCCAAAACACAGATCCATCTCTTCAGCTTCAGGTAGCTGCCCTTGTTTTGGTGTGATTCAACCAACAGAATCTCTCTCTCTAAAACCATAGAGAGAGAAACTCAAAACAGAGCTAAACATTAAAAAAGAAAAAAAAAAAAAAAAGAAAACCCACAAAACCCAGAGAGATAAGAAGAAGCAGTTGCATTTGATTAGAGAAAAAACAATGGAAGAAGAGAAGTTACAAAGATCAATGCTTGTTAATAATAAAGAACCCTACAAATCTCACCCATGAAAAGAAAGAAACAAAATTTAAACTCAACCCATCAGAGATTCCAATACTACATCATTATAACTATTTACAAGTATATAAAAATCTCTCCCCTAATCTCTCTAAGATCCGGATTTGCAATATTATCTCTGCAAAATCCCATCTGGGTTTTTGCCTACAAACACCCAAATTTCCATGGAGCAGATAGAAAAAAAAAAAAAAAAAGAAAAAAGAAAAAACCCAAATCATCTGATTCTGATTCTGATTCTGATTCTGTTTCTGATCTTTCTAAAACAGAGGATTTTCAAGAATCGCTGTAGTTATGCCAACAGATGAGCATCGTAACGCAACGCCTCATGATGTAGAATCGAGCCCTCTGTTCCTTAACCAATTTGGCACATTTTCTAGTGAAAGAACATCTCCTCTCTGAAGAATTTCTCATCAGAGGACAAGAGGAACAAGAAGAAGAAGATGAACGGGTTCTCGCTGGAGCCTCCTTCTTGGGCAGCTTCCATTTCTCCTCCATGTAGAACGGCGGCGGGACGGCGGCGGCGGCGGCGGAGGAGGAAAGGGAAGCCATGTTAGAATGAAAATGTGAGGTGGGGATGAGGAAAGGTTTGAGCTTTTGGCAAAAATGGAAGGTTTTAGAGAGAGAGAAAGTGGATTATTAAGCTTTGAAGGAGGCTCCAATGGTATTTATAAGAGGTTAAAGAAAAGGGCGTGGCAGTGGGAATCACACACCTGGTTTTTCTTTCCTTTCCCCATCCAGAGATACGCCATTATAATATTATATATATATTTTTTATTTTTAATTTTGTGAATATATAAATGATATTTTTGAAAATAAAGAATCTAATTCGAGTAGGGATTATTATAATGGAGGTGGGTTTCCAAAGCCACACGTCATGGAGGTCTACTAATTAAACCACTGTAAAAAGAAATTCTGGGGATTGTAAAAATGGGATCTTTTTTACTTCTTTGCCAGCTGTTCTGTTCAGGGTAAGTGTTTTGCAAACTTCATTTATTGATCTTCTTTTGGTGTTTGAGGAGTTGGAATTGGGATGATTTTAGATCGAAGATTTTACATTTGTGATTTGATTCGACAAGTTTTTAGTTTTGTGAGTTTATGGTTAAGTGAATTATTTTTTGATTTACGAGGTGGATTTTCAGAAGTTTGTGTGATGTTTAAGCTTTAGACTTAGATGATTGACTCGAAAAATTATATCAATTCAACCCAAACCGAATATGTTTGGTTGGGTTGAGTCTATGATTTAAATAAAAATTGTTTGAGTAGATAGATATCTCTAACAATTGAGTTGAATCAAAGGTTGATGGTTCATCCTCACCCTGTAATTGTATAACTAAAAAAAATTGAGTTAGATTGGAGAAATCTATTAGCCTAACTCAACCAAATCTAATCTATAAACACCTTGGACTAATCTTGTGGAATTAGAAAATTGATGGGTTTAATTACCAACCCAGATATATAAAACTAGTTCATAATCAAATACACTTTTTACGTTTAATTTAATAAAAATAGACAAACTTTGGGTTAAAATCGTTAGCGTAACTATAGTGATTAGATATCTATACAAGTCATAGGTTCCATTACTCACCCCATTTGCAAGTTACATTTTCTTAACAAAAAAAAAAAAAAAAAATCCTCTAAAATACCATAATAGATTTGCAAGTAAATCTATGGTTGATTCATTTAATAAAGCTTTGTGCATTGAAGAATGTACGAATCTAATTACTTTTGTTCAAAACAATTCTGGTATACTATACATAAAAATCAGTTAGTAATTTAGAAATAGTTGCTTTGATTACTCGTATTATTCGTATGTTAAAAATTAATTGACTCTTTAACATATCTTGTGACCAAAATTGAATTTCTATCCATCTTGATTGTTGCATAAAACTTCAATTTTTTTTGTATACTAATTATTTCTAAAATATAGGCCATTTCATCAACTGTTTGAAGAGTAAGATTAAAGGTAAGAAAACTAAAATCTTGGATATAAATCTTAAACGAAGCATACTTTTATAAGGGCAACCATCTTTTAAGGGTTTCTTTAAAACTAAAAATTAGAAAAAGACATTTAAACCAAATATATCTTCTAAGATTTTCAATCATTAGGAAGCTAAGTTGTACCTCACATACTAAATTTGACTATACATTGAAAAAGGAAATTGACAATTATAAATCAACTGATTTTACCAGCTCAGCTACATGGGGGGGTAGGGAAATAATCTCTTTAACACACCCACTTGTTTGTTTCACACAAGAAATTAAACAAATTTGTTCTATTCTTTTGGAACACCCTCAAATCCAAAGACCCAAATAAGCTAAAGAAGTCTAGAAACTTTTCCACACAGAGAGAGATAGAGAGATTTGAAAGATGTCCACAAATCTTTTGGCAATCCCAAGTGAAATTTCTAGGAGAGAAGTTGGAAATGAAAAGAGGTGGGGTTTGACAGTAAGTAAGAGAGAAAGAGAGAGAGAGAGACAGGGATTGGTGGGGTCAGATAGGCATGGTGGGGGCTAGATGGATCCAATCAGTAAAGGGGAGGAATTGATGAAGAGTGACATATCAGAGGTTTGAATGATGAATCAAAAAAGATTTGGCATTTTGAACCTTTTTTGTACAAGTGGAGAACCACAGAGAAAGGGTGGGTATGAGCCTGAGGATTCACCATCATGATTCTTCACTTGTGTGTGTTTTTGATCATGCCTATTCACATACATATTCAACAAAAAGCACACAACCTCCTGATGTGATATGTCAAGTCTCTTTTGGTCTACCCTACGCAATTTCTTCCCATTCGCAAACTCTCTGCTGCTACTTCATTCTTCTTCCCTATCCATTTTGAGACCTTCGCCTTCTCACATCTGTTATATCTTTTGTATCCATAAATGCTCCTATTGATCACTGCAAACCTCATCTAAGGTGCTATATTACATGACAGATTCACCATCTAACTAGAGTTGTTTGAGAAAACAACGTTTGTGAGTCTGATGTTTCTATGTTTCATTGGTGGTTTAATGGGAGAGTTGTGGTGAGACAATCAAGGAGGTATTTGGCTGAACAAAAAATCTCACTTACATTTGATACGTTAGTAGTTTGTTTTTTGAAGTATGAGCTTGCTGATCTTATAGGCTATAAAAATACCAAACTTCTATAGCCCACATCTCATATGAATCATGGATTTATAACTAAATATGAGTTTGATAAACTCATACTTCTAAATCTCTTCATATAGTCCAAGCATAGATTTCAAAAATTCAAAACTTTTCAATCTCAAACTAAACAAATCAAAACTTCTCAGACGTGTGAACTAGATATGTCTCAGAGTGTGTGGAACTTGATCGAGGGAATAGTTGGAAAAAATGACCAAGCTTATCGGGATGTATTGAATTGTGTGGTCGAGTCTCTTTCATGTCCATGCAGCCATGATGGAGTGCGAGTGCCTATAGATTGACTGTGTGGGCTAGATCACGTGTTGACAATATATTGAAAAGGTATAGAAGAAAAATGGAAAAATGAATGTCGAGAAAAACAGTTTAAAGTATACTTTACAAATAGTCGAAATTGTTTTATCAACATGAAAATGTGCTCTGGAAAAGAAAAACAAAAAAGGACAAGTAAAAAACTATTGCACTTTGAAGAAATTATATATTAAGACACGATTATATATGCCATGACAACGGCTGACATTAAATTCTTACATAATGACAGAGAAACAAAGATGAAAATGATTATATGATTAAAATAAAAGAAAAGGAAGTAAGCATGAAAATGATCAGTAGCTCTCTCTTTGCTTTCTGTTCCCCTTTTTTTGCTCATTGGATGAACGAGGAATCTTTGACTAACCATTTGAAACATTTCCAGCTGCAAAGAGAAACGCTTGCAACTGCTAGCAGAAAGAAAATGAAAAAAAGAAAAAAAAACGTATGCTTTTGGCTCATTCTCTGCATGAAGAGCTAAAAGCAACTAAATAATTAAAGAATTGAAAGAGCAATCATTAGGGGGTTATTGAAGGTTAGAGCTAATTGGGTTTGTTTGATTTTGTAATCTTTGGAAAATGTTTTGATTCCATTTGGGATTTTCTGATGTGAGAGATTAAGGCATGGCAAACATTTTAAATACCAGAAGAGTCTAATTGCAAATCTTGTCATATTCATGTCTTCTATATAGAATTCAAGATGCTCTCTTAACTTTTGTATGAGCTTGGGATTCCTTCAGTTGTTGAGAAATTTTGTTTTCTTTTGGATTGTTCAGATCAAATGTATATCTTAATCAGTTAGGATTGGTTTCTAGACATGATTTCTATACATCAAAATGCAAGGAATTTCGATTTTTTTAACTAATGAAATGTTGAAGATAACAAAATCGTGTGTTTGGTTAATTGCTCAGGGCTGTCGTATTCAAATAGTAGAAATCTAAAGAGTAAGATTATATAAGGATGAAAAGGCAATACTTGATCTATTCCTCGGGATTAGAGGCACGATTTTTGGATACAACAAAACAGTGGGCATGTGTTTTTAAATCAATAGAAAGTTTGTCTCTCTGCTTGGATGTGGTTACCAGCTCATAAAAATGCATTTAAGCTCCCTCTTGTTTACATCTTTTTTGTTTGTTCTTTTACATATTGTAACTGAGTGGGTGAAAAGTTTCTTTTAAGGCATGCAGTGAATTAAAGTTGGGGATTATTAAATAATAGAAAGATATAGGCCTTTCAAATAAGAGTTTTTGAGATTGATCATAGCTAGCATTGGCTTAAAAGGAATCAGATTCTCTCTATAAGGAAGAAGAAGAGGGAAGATTTACCATACATAATAAAATCTTTATAGGTTTGCTCTTGGGATTATGAGAATACTGAAGTAAATTTGGAAAGGCATGTAAAAACGTAAACACAGTAGTTTGGGATTTTTATTATTCCTTTTTTAAGGAAAAAAACTATTTTCATGATACAATATAGTCTCTTCTAAGATCATCTGTTCAAGAGAATATTTGATCAGATGATTTAAGAAATTGCCATTTTAAATCATTTCCTCTTTTTTAGAAGAGGGTTCCCATCCAAATGAGCATGAAATTCAAATAATTTCAAACTACTTTATTTCAATCCAACAAACTTCCAAAAAATATAATATCTATTTTTAAAAAAAAATCCTCGTTTTTTGTGCTTATTACTAGTTCATTCATTATATATTATAAAATGGTACCTAACATTTTCTCTATACATTATATGAATGTCAATAAGAATAAAATAAACTAAATTAGTATATTTTGCATATGCATGCATGGACAACACTAATTTTAATGAGAAAATGTTGCAAAGCTATAATGTTAATTTAACTTCAGATTATACAAACAAGGATTTTATTCTCCCATTTGGTCAAGTCAAACCTTTCTCTCTCTGGCTGCCAAAAGCAAAAGCACATGATCCCATGTGTAGATGTAAAACTAATCTAAACCTTAAACTGATCTAAAAGATTACCAACCCAACTAATTTCAGTAATCCCACTGATATAATCAGGCAAAAATGAGTCAATGTCTCAGCACACAAGATTCTCAAATAGAAAAAAGAAATCAGGTAAAAGGCCATCGCATCCATCCCCATTCCCCCATCAGAGTTCAACAAACAAAGCTAAAGACACTTCAAGAATGCAAGTGAGAAAGCTTTAATACAGAGCAAACCAATGTACTAAAACAGAGCAATCAAATACCCAACAGTTCCCATTTCCAAGGAGTCCCAAACTCAAAACATGTGCAGTTAGCTAGTTTTCTGGGTTGATCTTGGGTTAAATGCATATAGCTATAACCAATAGTTGAATGTTAAAAAAAGAAAGGGCGGTTTAAAAAGGAGTTGTTTGGTACTACTAACCTCACCAGTGAGCAGACAACTTCCCCAACAAGCACAAGATATGGTTGTCCCTTCGATTGTCTCACAGGCATTTCGTCGAACACCTTGAGGACACTTTTTGTTTGACCCCGGCAAATGATTGATTCTGATCATTGTTCACTGACCCAAATCATGGATTCTCATTTAAAACAGTGGTCGGTCCTCCAAGCATTCGCTTTCCCCCAAAAAGACATGTTTCTTCTTGCTCAAACCTCAAATCCCGAACCAGTGCCTTTCTTCAATGAACAGAGAAAGGAAGGCGCTGAAAGTGAAGTCGCAACATCCATTAAACCAAATGCCCACATTCTTTGTTTAATTCAGATTCATGAATCCCACATCCTCTCTTCTTCTCTTTTGTTTACTTAATTTTAAGCTCAAACGAACTTGGAAGATTATTAGCGCTCGGAGCTCCAGCAGTTTGTGGACTTACTGAAAATATTTAGGTTTAAGTCTAATTCTAATTTTTTGAACTCTCATTAATTGCTTGATTTTTAATATACCCTTTTTAATTTCAAATATTCTGACTTCTGTACTAAAAATAAATAAACAAATAGATTTTTTTTTTTTTTGACAATATGTGGAGAGGAATTCGAACCATGTGGTTCTTACACCTCTATGTCAGTTGAGCTATTGACACAAATAGATAAAATGTTCCATTCTAAATTTTAAATTTTTTATTAAAAATTTGTTGTGATTTTCTGCTAAAATTTTTAGGTGAATGTGATAAAAATAATAATTTTTTTTTTTTTTTTATATAATGACAAAAATAATTATTATTAAGTACTTTTGATGTCATGACTTTTAGAGTAGTAAAGGTGGAATTATCTGAATTAAAAATGTTTTTAAAATTTATTATGATGCTTGACTATGACTACATGATCAAAAAGTACTTTTTGAAAATTCTAAAAGATTCACCTAAAAATGTACTTTAACTTATAGAGTTAGATTTAACCTTATGATTGAATTCCAAATTTGAGTAATTGGAGAAATTAATTATTCTTCAAAACTGATTAGAAAACCATACCATAACAAACTAATAAAATTGCATATAATTCAACTAAAAGAAACATTTATATTTCAATTCCATAAATTCAAAAAAAAAAAAAAAAAAAAAAAAAAAAAAACAGCTATAAAATAAAATGAGGTAACAAAATAGAAAATAAAACGCTCAAATTCTCTTATTGAAATCCAGAGTAATTTAGGTTCCGTTTGATAATCATTTGGTTTTTGGTTTTTGGTTTTTGGTTTTTGAAATTTAAGTTTATACCTACATACTTTCACCTATAAGTTTCTTGGTTTTAGTATAAATCTTCATACTGTTTTAAAAAATCAAGTCCAATTTTGGAAAAAAAAAATAGTTTTCAATAATTTGGTTAGGAATTCAAACGCAACGTTAACTATAATGAAAGTCATGGTAGGAAATCTAGGAAAACAATCATAAATTTCAAAAACAAAAAACCAAATAGTTATTAAACAGAGGTCTTAATAAACTAAAATTTTTAAGCTAAAATTCACTTACTGAATTAAGTATGCAATAGAAAGTAAAAAATTTCAATACTTATTTAGTTATCTTTACCGTTGCTTTCTCTTTCAAGATTCCAAGTTAGATCGTAGCTGAAAGAAAATGGGTTAAAATAGGATTATGGTTTTTACGCTTATTTTATTTTAGTTCATATACTTTCAAGATATCCTAAAACTAGCCCTCGTGGTTAATTTGAAGGTATTTTTTTAAAATTAATAAATAATAATAACAATTTCAATCCAGAAAAAAACACGATGTTTATATGTTTTCAAAATTTGTAGAAGAATTGCTAATGTAGACTAATTTGTTTTTGGAAAAGTGAACCATAAACTTACGGTAGGAACTATATCTAAAATGGTTTAAATCTCATTTTAGTCTAAGAACTTTTAAATTTGTTCTATTTTTGTCCCTAAACTCTCAAAATGTCTATTTTTATTCTTAAACTTCCAAGTTTGTTCTATTTTAGTCCTTAAACTTTTTAAAAATAACAATTTTGGTCCATGTCGTGTTACTTTTCAACCTTAAATCCACTTTGCTCGAGTTTATCTCCAACTTATTTGACTTGAAATAATGCTCATATTAGTATGCTAATACACATTACTCAAAGCTACATCTTTAATTTGTTAAAACTAAAATAAAAGTAATGACCAAAATAGTTGTTTAATTTTTTTGAAAGTTGAAGGACTAAAATATACATTTTAAAAGTTTCGGGACCAAAATAAAACAAACTTGAAAGTGTAGGATTAAAATGAACAATTTAAAAGTTCAAAGACCGAAACAGAATAAACTTGAAAGTTCAAAGACTAAAATAGGATTTAAACAATTTAAAATTGATCAAAAGTACATGAACTAAATTGAATGTTTGAAAATTCGAGGACTAAAATAAAACAAGTTATAGGGACCAAAATCATATTTAAACAAGAAAAATAAACAAATAAGAACTAAAAGGAGAAAAAAAAATCCGTTGGAAACAAAGATTTGTGATAGAGAAATCCAAGTTTGGAGAATAAAAAATAGGAAAAAGGGAGACAAGAAAATCCTGAAAGATGATTTTGAGTGCAGCCCAAAATTATGTCTTATTATTCATTCTCCTCTCTCACTAATTATCATTACATTAAATCTTTTTTCCCACTCTCACTCCATAATCCTTAATTATTATTTTATTCTTCTTAATTAAACAATCATTTTTCATCCACTTGTATATATTATACCTCCAAACTTTTGTTTTATGTATCATTATTTAAAAAAAAAACTAAAAATATATAAAATGTCTTTTCAACCGTAGATCGGTTTGTCTCAATTATGTGAGACTTCAAATGTTTTGTTAAATCTCCAGTTTTTAAAGTTGTCTAAAAAATACTCTTTGTTGATGTCAAAATCTGGATAGAGGACTCACCTGACCTTCACGTGACACCAACAGTGAATTTGTAGAAACTGGGGAAGACGTGACCTGCAATACCAGCAAAAACCGCTGCACACCGGCGTGATGTAGGCCACACCGCCTCCGATGCCTAAGTCAGAAAACCGAGGAGAAGCTACAGATAGTAAAGGGGAGAGTCAAGAATCGAGTTTCGGAACCCTTCTTCTGTGGCGAAGAGGGGCTTTTATACCTGTTTGTCCTCCTAGGGTTTTTAGGAATTCGGTGGTGTGTGATTCGGGGCATCAGGGACCGAAAAGAGGTCACCGGGCTCGGCCCGCGCAAACGGGCCGAATGGTCGGCCTCGGCCTTTTGTCGAGGCCGACCATATGGGTCGGTCCATTTTGGCCCGACCCTTTGGTCCGGTCTTCCTCTGGGTCGGTCTTTTGGTCATACCTCTGTCCGATTGTCCTCCTCAGCTCCTTGTCCATCTGTGTGGTCCAAAATCACCTATAACACTCTTTGTTTGTCTACGAGGATGGACACCCACACGTCTTATATTCATCTGAAATAGTACAAATGGTATTCTCTATCAATATATATTGGACGAGTTGTTTGTTGTTGTTCTTCGATATTTATCAAGCTCTAACCTTTTTTTTTCCTTGTGAAAGGGAGACTTCGACTTCCCTGCAAATGACGAAAAGTAAAGTTAAATAATTTATACTATGTAGAGCATTTCGGCTATATAAGACTCAAGTAAAATATGTCATAATTTCATTTTGATTTGAATGGGGAAAGCTATCAAAGATTTTGTTTTTTGAATCGTTTATAAACTTTTTATATAATTTAACCTAAAAGATATAGATTAAATCATTTAGAATCTTTCGATCCAACTTTATGAATCTAGCGTAATTAACATGGTCAATTGAAAAGAAACGTTAAAAAGTAGATTTGAAAAGATTATAAATGAACTTTTTGAAAAAAAAGATTAAGATAGAATATAAATTAGACTAAATAATAATGGAAAAAAAAATAAGACCAAAATCCAATCATAAATTAATGATGGCCTCACCAACTTCAATAAGAAAAATTCATATATAATATAATGTAATTAAATTCATTAATTTGCATAAGGTCTTATGACAAATGAACTAAATAGAAGGTATAGGCAAGACCCCCATTGATTATGGCATGTTCATAGGTTAGGGAACAGAAACTCTCTTAAACAAATTAATGAAAAATATTATATATATTTCTTTATCTTTGTTGTGCAGCTTTATTTCTTTCTTTTATTTCAATGTTTTCAATTTTGAGACAAAAAATGCAAGTTGGACATGAAAATTATTTTTTTAAAAAAGAAAAATTATGGGTATAGAGACATGCTAAAATGGAGAAGAAGGGTTTGTGGCCCCAAAGTTTTTATGATTTTTTTAAATATATTTTTATAGTATTGATAATATGCTGTTAATAATAATAATAATAATAATAATTTTTTTTAAAGAATAATAATAATTAGTTTTAAAAAATAGGTATAATAAATATTTTGTTATGATATCGATAAGTTTTATCATGATTTTATATGTATAATGCAATTCAATAATATCAAATATTGTATAATTAAGTGGAGTATAATTATGATGTGAAATTGATACACGTTGATATATTACATATTTAATAATTTACTCATAAACTTATTAAGACATTATTGATGTAAATGACGAATAAGAAATAAAATTTATACTTTGTGAACCATGAAATTGCAATTATAATTTTAAATTCTTGTTTTTTTTTTCTAAAAAACACAATATTAAAATTTTGATTAAATTACAAGTTTAGTCTCTAAACTTTCAGTATTGTGTAAATTTGATCTCTGAACTTTAAAAAGTATTTAATCGGTCCTTGACATATTCAAGATTTTTAATAATTAAACCATCTATTAGATATAAAATTGAATTATATGCCTATTGGGACCTTAAACTTCTAATTTTGTTTTTAGTAGGCTTGTGATTTTTTTTAAAAAAATGCCGTATAGGTCATGGACTTAGTAGACACGAAATTGAAAGTTTAGGGACCTGTTCGATACAAAAGTGAAAGTTGACCTACTGAATACTTTTTAAAGCTTATTGGACACAAAATTAGTTCGATGACCTATTTGATACTTTTTAAAGTTCATGAACCAAATTGACACAACTCTAAAAGTTCATAAATTAAACTTTGTAATTGAACCTAAGATTAAATGTGTAAGGTCTCGTTTGATAACCATTTGGTTTTTAAAAATTAAGCTTACACACACCTAATTTCACATAAATTTCATTGTTTTAGTATCTACCTTCATTTTTGTTTTAAAAAAACCAAGTCAAATTTTGAAGAAAAAAAATAGTTTTCAAAAACTTGTTTTTGTTTTTGGAATTTAGCTAGGAATTCAAATGGATCCTTAACAAGGATGAAAACCATTGTAGGAAATTTGAGGAAAAACATGTATAATTTTCAAAAACCAAATGGTTATCAAAGAGGCCTAAAAATTTACCCTTTTTTTTTTTAATTCAACAATGTAAAAATAGAATTTGAAGTTAGATATATGATATCCCTTTATTTGAATTATGCTCTAGCTGATAAAATAAAAGATATATAAGTTAAACATTCCATTATTATATGCCTAGTATAACCAAATTTCTCTCACTAAGATATGTATCCAATTGAATCTCCTTTATGTGCAACTAAATTTCTTAAATCTAATAAAGTAACTCCATTAAGCTAGATGGGCCAGTCTCATTAGACTCTAGTTCAACTAATAACTCTATATTCACAAATATTACTTTGTGTTAAAATTTTCTTAATTAATTAAAAGAGTGTCTTTATCATTACTCTATTATTTGATAAGAAATAATCTAAATAAAATGAGGCTATCATTAAATATTTGATTCCTACCTCTATAAATAGAAGCATTTTTCTATAATTAGAAATATACATTCTTTCACATTATACAAATTTATGCCATTTTCTTCTCTTAGCTTGTTTCATCAATCATTAATTCCTTTCATCCAAACAATCAATTTAGGATTGATAGTTCAACCATTGAAATTACTTTCTTTGTCCATTAATAGACTTAGCTAGCCTAAATTTGTCACATTTTTTTTTCTAACATCAATCCAAAGTATTACATTGCAAATGTGGGAAAAAGTTTGAATATATCCTTATAAGAAGAGTGCCCAAATATATGATTTATATTCAAGTCAAAAATCATAAAAGAAACACATATTTACCTAAACTAATAAGTAGAAGCTTCTATTTACTTTCTAGCTCAAAAATTTTAGTATATATGAAATATAATAAAAATTGATGATATGTCAACCTAAACATAACTTGATTGGTTAAGGCATACATCATCGGGCCTCAGCGACCAAAAGGTCAAAGGTTCGAATTCCCTCATCTCCACATGTTGTTGAATTCAATATATAAGTCCCTGAACTTTTAGGTTTCAAACTTTTAATTTCGTGTCTAATATGTCCCTTAATTTTCAATTTCACGTCTACTAAATCCTTGACCTATTTGAATTTTCTAAAATTTCAGAACTTACACTAGGTACACACAGTTGAAAGTCCTATTAAACATAAAATTAAATTTTATATCTAATAGATTTGTTAATTTTTAAAAATTTTGAATACACCAGGAACCTATTAAACACAAAATAAAAAATTCAATGACGTACGTTTGACATTTTTAAAGTTAGGGACCTACAAGACACAAAATTCAAAGTTTATAGACGACTCATCAAAAACTTCTAAAGTTTAGTGACCTTTTAAACACAAACGCGAAAGTTCATCAACTAAACTTGTAATTTAACCTATGGATACGTATGAGAAAGTAAGTAAGAACTCTTCCTTATTGTTTTCATTCAAGTATCAAGTTCAAATCCCCGACTTCCATACATTACTTTTGTCAAAAAAAGACAAAAATCTAAGAACATAGACATGGACGTTAGAAAAAGGAAGAATGAATCAAAATTGAGTTGAAACAAACCAATTAAAAAAAGTAACCGATGCCCATAACTTGCTCACGTTCTCTAGTTCTTTCATGTTGATGTTGAAGGCATTCACATTTATCCACAGCCACATGAACAAACCCAACAAAACAAAACCCAAAGAGATTTGAAGAGAGCCCCACCCCACGCAGCTAGCACAACGTAATCCATATCTTTTGAAGCCAAAAATTTTGTCCATTGTTGGTTTTTCTTCGTTGAATTTGCACGAAATGAATGGTAATTTTGTGAAGACAAAGTGTTTGACAAAAGGACCAAGTGAAAAAGATGGTGTTTGCGCCATATATTGTGTTCTTTTTGGCCTTCTAAGTTCTAATTGCCCGCACACATGCGCCCATGTGGCTCTCCACGTTCTTCTTTGTTTTTTTTTTTTTTCAGGTTTCAACCGTCGCTGCTAACTTCCAAAGCTCGGTCAAGTAGAGGTGGAGTATTTTAAAGGATTTGGATTAATTGTGTTTTTTTTTGTTTCTTTCTGGGGTCGAATGCTAAAAGTATTTCGGATGACGATGTTACACGTGAAATTAAATTGAAGTTAGGAACAAGATGCTATGAGGAAAGTCGGGAGAGAAAAGAGTACTCCAAATAGGATCGAGATTGGTCTCGAACATAGCCCAAATGGGACAAAGCCCAACCTATATCAGTTAGGCTGAGCTCAACCCAAGTGAGCCAAGCTCCTTAAAGTCGACTTGCTCTAAGTCAAGCTGTGATTTAATCTTGGATTAAGGCTATTCTTCTTTGTTAAATTTGTGCATCAACAAAGAGGTAACAAAGAGGTTTCTAATAACCCGAGTATACTCAAACTGGTTAAAAGTGCATTATCACCTCGGCATCTTGTTGAACCAAAAAAAAAAAAAAAAAAAAGTATATTCATATAAGTCTTGTCTTTTTTGTGGTGAAAAAAAATTATATTCATAAGTCTTGTCTTTTCTCGGTGAAAGTCTATATTTTGGCCCAATTGGCCTTGAGGTGAATGGATTGAGATTGTGTAAGGGGATTGCTTTTGGCCCTTTTTGAGTTTTGACTACTTTGGTCTGGTCTATGATTAAAAATTTTATTTCAAAAATGTCTATTTTGTTATAATTTTACATTTTTGTCAGCTTACAACCAGATATTAAATGAATTTAAAAAGCTCATTTACGTATTTGTCCTTACCAGTTGACAAAAAAATTCTAAAATAAATTAATAAAATAAGAGTTTTTTTTTTTTTTTTTTTGAGGAGAATTAATAAAATAAGAGTTACTAAATTAAATAAGGACATTTAAGGAAGAATAAAAATTGAATTAATGCATGAAATCTTACCCGTGATAAATTTAGAAGATTTAGTCTAAGTGTTTGTTAAAAAATCACTTTTAAAATGTCGAATCAAACATTAAAGTAATTTGTGATTAAGCATCTTTTACTAAAATGCTTACCGTCATAATATTTTTTTTTTTTTTTTTTTTGAGCTTTACCATCATAATACTTTTGCTAAAAGTAAAAAAATCACTTATTTTAATATACTCCCAAACACCTCTTAATTGTCATACCAATAATGTTGATTTGGATGAAATATTTAAAATGGAAATAGTAGAAGTAGTTAAAGAGTGAAGTGTCAAAATCAACCTAGTTCGACAATAATTGACATGTATTATCAACCAAAAGGTTAGAGGTTCAAATCATCTCTCGTTGAACTCAATAAATAAATAACTAATAAAAAAGTGTGACATTTTGAAAATTGTCTTAATATTTCCTTTAAAAATGTTTATTTCCCAACGGGTTGTCTTTTGCATATTCTCCCACAATTTATGCGTTTTTTTTTTAAAAGACAATTTATATATGCATGTTTGTCTTCTAAATAAAAATCATTATTATTTCTTTAAAAAATCATTATTATTATTTTTATAATAATAAAATTCCTATTTATAAGCCTAAGTATATATAGCCCTGTCCCTAAACTATAATAATATATTTTATTATTTTATTATTAATAATTGTTTTATTTTTTTAAATCTCAATAATTTGATCTTAGAGATAGTGATGGGATTTAATAATAGATTTTCATCACATATATACAATGTTCATGATTTATTTGCGACAAATGTCGTTTTTTTTACATGTAGGTTGGAAAATTCAAACCACACATACCTCTTGATCGTTAATACAAAACTTTATGTCGGTTGAGTTATACACTCATGTTAAATATTTAAATGGTATAGTTGTATAGTTGAAACTTTGAAGGGTATATTTTAAAATTAAAAAGTCTAAGACTCTATAAGCAAAACCCAAAAATGTATTTTTAATTTGAGGGCAAAAACTATAATTTAGTCTATTTAAAAGGTCCCTTTCGAAATTTCAATTGTGAAAGACCAATTAGTTTAGAGTACCTATTTTGGGTTTCAACCCCTCTATTTGTTTTTAAATCAAAATAAAAGAAATAATAGCTTTTCTTTGTTCCACTAAAGAGAGTGGATAAATTATACATAAATAAATATTATACTTCATAATTAATCTAATATATTGGCAAAAATTTTGAAATTATTTAGACTTTGTTCAACAATATACTATGACATCTGACCAGACAAAGACGTAACTTTAAACTTTAAGAAAAGCAGGATTTTAAAAACGATATATTTCATTTAACCTTAAACTAAAGCTTCAAAATCCAACCCACCGGATGGCTAGAATCAAGAACATCGAAATATTTTGAACTTAATCTGTAAAAGCTGCTCTTGACACTTGACAGACATCTGCCCAAATTAAGATGGAAAAGAAATAATAAGTTGTAAAAGTTTTTTTTTTCTTCCTTTTTTAAAATTTAAAAAGCAGAGATTAACGACCAAAATCTTAGGATACCTCGAAATTTTTTTTCTTAAAAAAAAAGTAATAAGCAACACAGACATGTATTTATTTCTGATAGATTATGCAACTGAAGTTGCAGAGATTTTTTCTCAGGAGATTTCACAGTTGGTGCAGCTTTGAAAAAGCTCATACAAAAGGAACTATGTCTACAAGAAAAGCTACAATTCTCACCATTTGGATTCTAAATCTCATTGATGGTAAGATTGAATGTTTGGTTCACGGGTTGGATTTGAATAGTCTGGTGAAATTTGTCGGTTTGATTGTCACATGTCGTATGAATTTACTAATCATAAAGGCAGTTATATATAAATTAACACTAAGATTTATCCTTTTAAGTTACTCAACATATAACCAATTGATAATGCACATGTACATCTAGTTACTTTATCTAAAATCATGTGTAAATATATTTGAATTCTGAACTCTATATATGATGTAATATATACACTAATCGTAAGTTTGATATGTGTTAAAAATGGTCTTTTTAACTTGATAATATAATTAAACATGTTTTCTCATTGCTGGTAAAAATATATGGCTAGATCCAAACTCATTTGGAATACTTTTTAAAAATAACATTTTTCCTTTTATATCAAACATTAATTTGATAATTTTTTAAAAAAATGTATTTAAGGTTTTTTTCTTTCACTATGTAACAAAAAAAAATCCATGAAAATTTTCAAAGGTATTTTTGATTAACTAAAGACATATTTTTCACAATTAAAAAGGACATACCAAAAACAAAACTTAGCTTCAAATATAAGCCAAAACTCATTTTATCCAACAAAATTGAAACACAAATTCAGATTTTTCCAACTTAAACTACACAAATTTAGATGATCAATTTGTAATCTACAATAGTTTGATCATGAGGAAAAAAACAATTGATCTAAAAGTATATATATTATTATATTCACATTTATATATTCCAAATGAATTAGGTCATTTCATCCGAGATCAATTTTGGAACGAAAACTATTTCAGAGAAACGAAAAAACAAACTTCAGATCGAGTCAATTAATGCATAACACACAATAGTTAAGGTATTGATACTATACTTTTTCTTAAATTCATTAGTTGATAGTTCGATCTTCTACCATAACATTTCTCGAAGTAAAAGAACGAAAACTTTTTTGATATAATCTCAAGCCTTCAAGTTACACAAACAAAAGTCAGCTACAAAGGTTTATAAGTAAATAATCAAAATATCCCAGAAGCTGAACTCACTTCACTACTATTGTTAAGAGAATAAGAAATAGGAAAAGAAGAAAAAGAAAGGCAACAGAAATGGGAATTCACCTTTAATCATGGAGTCTCTGAAACTGTTGCAAAAAGTTTCTATAAAACCATTGATTGCCGCTGCAGCATCATCAAGATTCCCATGCCCATCGGAAGATCAATCCAACGACAAATTTCTCCGGTCTCCGGCGAAGCGAAGAAAGCGATTTCATGTGAATCTTGATGATGCTCCATCGGAAAACAATGGCTGGTTGAGCTTCCGAAGATCGGCGACGAAACGATCTGAGGCGGAGACTAGGGCGAAACCCTAAACGCGTAGTAACCTAATCCTAACCCTAAATGATGACCAAAGAGATGAAAGGTAAAGGTGTAGAGAACTTCCCTATTATAGGGGATACAATGGGATCCACAAGTGTCTATGAAAATATGTAACTTT
The DNA here is from genome assembly GCA_036850905.1 of Luffa acutangula. Taxonomy (NCBI): domain Eukaryota; kingdom Viridiplantae; phylum Streptophyta; class Magnoliopsida; order Cucurbitales; family Cucurbitaceae; genus Luffa; species Luffa acutangula. Next base: position 8,529,816 of record CM072099.1, on the reverse strand, counting down.
TTTTTATTTTCTTGTGGTTTTAGTAGTAAAAAGAAGGTCATGTCGAGCTCGCAAACCATGTAAGAGATGATGGAAATATAGATAAAATGTCAGGTTCGCGATAGATGTTTGAAAAATATATAGAAATTATAAGGTCATTAAAAACAAACCAACAAAGAGAAGTTTGGAATAGCTAACAAACATAAGAATTAATTGGTGTGGGTTGTTTCAACTAGGTTTTTGAATTATTTTAGCATTATTCTAACAAATAAAAAAGAAATAGCATTTCACTACAACCTAAGATAAAGTTTTGTACAAAGAAAATGTTTTTTTTTTAAAAAAAAAAAAAAAGACCACCATCAAGTAGAAAGAAAACTAAACCTAAAAGACTCTTTTAGATGGAGAAATTATTCTAAAAGAGTAAAGTGCAAGAGAGACTCGATTTTATATCCGACAAATTTTAAGATCTACATCTGACGGTCTGTACGTGTCGGTTTCATTGAAAAATTTGTCCTTTAGAAGCTAAAGTAATAGAAATATGACAACCAAAATCTCGATGAGGCAAAACAAAGAAGGAAGGAGAGGAGACTATATTACCCGCTCATCATAAGTTAAAAAATTAAAGCGTTTAAGATTTTTTCTCTAATTCTCTTCCCTTCTCCCGAATTTTCAATATCGAAAGATTTTCACATAAAAGTTAGAAAGTAAAATTTGGTTGATTTCACTCTTTGTTTCTCGGTATGTGTATGAGTAACTCTAACCCAAGTTCTTATCCAAATAGCGACCCTCTTGAAAAATTGCCAACATTTGTTCTAAGATAAATGTAAGAATTTCTATTGATACTTTTGATATTTTATTGTAACAATGTTAAGTTAAGAAATTTCTTCTTAATATCAACGTCAAATCCTTCAATAAACAAACACATATCGTATGCTTAATTTTATGACCATATATATAAATAAAATTTCTTTGAAATTCAAATTAAGTTATCTATATGAAAAATCATCAAAACAACCCTATTTTAAAATGTCAATTTGAATTTTACCATATATTTTTTTTTAATCTTTGAATAATAATGTCATGGAAGAGATAATTGTTCTTTGAACTTTTAGGGTTTTGGGGAAGGACATGAACCTGACCCAGCAATGTACTGAAGAGTGAAGTGCTTTCTCTCTTTTTCTCTATAAAATCTTTTGCCATGTTTGATCCCTTATTTGCTACTTTACTTTCTTTTCTTGCTTTTCTTTATCACTATCAGAGTACCATTTTTCTATTTATGGCTTTTTTCTAATTTCCTATTTGGTTTCTAACTTTTTATTTTTATTTTTTAACTTGAGTAAATGTAACTATTATTTTATCACAAGCGAACGATGAAGGGGTTCGGGTTCGGGTTCGGGTTCGGACTAGAAGTAAGTACAATCAAGATATGCTCTTTGTTCAAGTGGTTGAAAAAGCTTTCGACACAATCATATGATAAACAACCACCATATCTTCTTCTAGTACTACGCATCTTTTAATGGTCGATGCTTAGTCTTGTAAACAACATTTATCGTTTTTTTTTTCTTTATAGTTAATTTGAAAAATGTCCTATTAATTAGTATAAACTCGAAACAAGAGGTTTAGTTTAACTTTGAAACCTAATGAAATGAAGTAATTATTGTCTCTTTTCATAGGTTGCAAGTAAAGATCAAATTGATTGATCATTTGAATTAGTTAGTTTGATTTCAATTTTTTTTTTTTTTTGGGAGAAGCTATATTATTGACAACGAGGAGAGAAGGAATTGAGTAATTAATTTATAACTATCTCAATTGATGTGAGGATTAAATAATGTAGAATCGTGGAAGGTGTTCGATTGAGTGAGGGTATGTTTGGGAGTGATTTTAGAATAAGTGATTTTGAAATTGATTTAATTTTCATATAATCATTTCAATGTTTGGCTCTACACTTTGAAAAATAATTTTCACACCACCCAAAGCAATTTTGAATAATTGAAAGAGTGATATAGAATAAGTATTTTATTTTTATAGAGTTTTTAATTATAAACATTTCAATATTTTATTCCACACTTGTTAAAGAGATTCATTATTTAATATATTTTCTTTTTTCATATAGTGCTTGTGTTTCAAAAGTGATTATTTTAGAATGGTCGCATTACTACAAAGAGCATTACATTTTAGAGGAAAAAAATTAGTGGGTGATGAGCAAAAGAGGAAAAGTTTTAAAGAGCTAAAGGAAAGTTTAAAATAAAAAAAAAGGTACAAATTTTAGAGTGAGACGAGATTTTTAATTGAGAGAACACAAATTATAGAGAGATAGAGAAATAAAGTTAGAGAGATATTAAAAAAATTTAAGAAGAACAACTTTCCAGAGAGGAAAAAATTGAGGGAGGGACAAAAATAATTAGAGATAAAAAAAAAAAAAAAGAATTATCAAAAGAGGTTAAAAGTTAGAGGGAAATAAAGTTAGGATACAAAATATCTAAAAAAAAGTTAGGATACAAAAACTTTAGAAAGAGGAAGGAAAATTTTATAGAGAAAAATTAGAGATAAAAGAGTTAGAGAAATTAATTAATTAACCATATATATATATATTAGAGAGAGAGAAAAGTGAGAAAAATGAAAGAAAAGTTAATAAGATTAGAAATAGACGCTAATTAAAATTAAAGATAAATAATGATATAGAGAGAAAAAAAAATAGAAGGAAAAAATATGGGGGAAACCTTGTAAATAGCCAAAAAAAAATAATAATAATAAATAAATAATAATAAACGGTTTAGATAGATAGACAAAGAAAATGGAGAAAAATGGCCAAATCGTGGGACCCACACGACTGTATTTGTTACCTGAACTTCCATTTTTGCCTTTTTCATAACTGTCCCTTCCAGCTTCCTAAAAGTAATTGTAATTTTCTCATTCTCTCTTTTATTAACAGTTTTCTGCAGATTCCTAAAATTAAGGAATATTTGTATCTTAATAATTGTTTTCTATCTTTTAATTAATTCATTTTTAAATGTATCAGATAGATTTTGTTTTCCCTAGATTTCATCTTTAATAATAATTATTCCCAATCTGTTTATCGTTTGATTTAAAAATATCATATTGTTTTTATTTATTTGCATTTAATCTGTTTACTAAAGATTCAATATTTTCTAGTCTTCCCTACGCAGTTTTGGGTTGCAATCAAATCTTGTATTGTTTTCCTCAGAAGCCTAATTCAATGTTCCTTGGCTTGTTTTCCTCCATTGAAGAAGTCTAATTCAAGGTTCATGCCAACTTAACTCAGATTCCAAATCCGATGCTGGAATGATCAAATACTCAACAATGTAAGGATTTTCTCAAGTTTAAGATTTGTTTGTGGTGTTCCCATTGGAATTTTCAAGGGATTGGTGGCTTGGTTTTGTTGTTGGAGGTTAGAAGGAAGCACACTTTTAGCTACTTTAATATATCTTGTTTTCGTTCGTGGATGATCAATTTTGCTTGGGGAGGTTTAATGGTTTTTTGATAAGAAATAGAATGAGAGGTTTCTTTTCAAAATCCGAAATTTGACAATTTCGTTTCATGCTTGTGTTTACTGCAACCGCAACACATCAAGGCCGAGAGGTCCTAGAATGGGGGGAGGTAACAAGGAAAGCAGTGAAATCTTTCACCTTCCATACGCACACTTACATTACATCTACCATGTATTTGGTGTTCATTCCAAAAAAAATTCAAGTGCGTTTTTCAGCCAAACATTTACATATATAGTATTTTCAAACATATACAATGTATTTATACATTCGGTATGTTTTCAGGCAAACATACAACACAAGAAGTGGATGACGATGATTCTCTCTTGTTGCCGTAAAACCCGCAAAATCCTAGGTAATTGAAGGGTATTTTGGTTCGTGAAATTGAAGGGTACATGTGAAGAGGTATTTTGGTTTTGCCTCAATATTTTATCCGCAAATCAACTTTCTTGTTGCCGACGGGGTCTCTCTAAGGTTTCTAGATTGTTGTAAATTAAAAGATTTTTCCTCTTTTCTATCTCTTGGTAGAGGGCATGTAGTTTCAGTTAGGTGTAATTTTAATTTTTTTTTGTAAGAAAAATGGGTAATTGTAATTCTAATTTAAAAAAAAAATTAGAATTACAATTACCCATTTTTCAATTAAATGGGATTTGACATTTTTGTAGGCTTTAAAATAATGATTAATGATTCAACATCGGTTTGTGGTCAAATTTGTTCGAGGAGGGATGTTTTCATATTGATAAGGTATGTGAAAAAATTATGATCTAATTTGTTAATTTTTTAATAGTTGGATTTAAGTTAAATTTGAATTTCAAATCTCTTTGTTATCATTAAATTCAAATTCCTTAATTTTAGCTTACTATTTTATTTAATTTAAATCATGTAATCGGTTAAATATAGTACTTCTTAGATATTTTAGTGTTTGGGGGTGTTTTGGTAAATCAATAATACAAATTAATTAATAGATAAATTTGATTTGGCCATTTATCTAAATAATTAGCTAAGTTGCCATTTTTCAAAAGGCTCATTTAATTATGGTCATTCTTGCCGTTAACCCAAAAATATTAACATTTCACATAATTTTATGACAAAATAAAGTGAAATAGAGTTGACTTTTTAATTTGAAATGATTTTAGTAATTTTAATAGCATCTCTCATCAACATTTACCAAAAATCTTGAGAAGTTGTTAGGAATCAAAGTGATTTTTAGATTTTTCCAAGATACATGTACTAAGTGCATGTTTGGGAGTGATTTTAAAATGGCTAAAATCACTTTTGTCGTTCAAAATCATCCTGAACCATACTTTTAATTATTCGAAATCAATTTCATTTTAATTTTACACTTTTAAATATGATTTTCATACCGTTAAAATTGATTTTTAATTATTAAAAGTGATTTTTAGATTTTTCAAAAATCATTTTTTTAAGAAAGAAACCTTCGTTATGGAAAATAGTTACAACCACCCTCATAAAGGAGGGAATTAAACCAGATTGGGAAACAAGAGTCCAAAAAAAAGACCCATCCTTCCGAGATTGGGAAACTTCCGCAGGCGGAACAAAAGGTTGCTTTGCTACCCTAGAGCAAAATCACTTATCTTTCATGATTCGCCATTTAAAAATGGAAAAAAAAAATCATTTTTAACCATAAATTTAGCCAATTGTAACAATTTTAACCATGAACTTTTAATTTCATCAAATAGAACTTCAAACTAAACGACTTGTATCAATTTTAACTACAAACTTACATAAGTGTTGCAATCTAATCCTTCACTAACTTTTAATTTTTAACATTGTTAAAGAAACGTAATGAAATATTTTCTCATTTTCTTTTTTTAATTCACATTGCACCTGAATTGGTTTCTTGTAAGAAATTTATTAGAAATATTTTTTATTTGAATAAACTTTTCCTGTTAGGAAGGTGTACATAAATTTCCTCTTATTTTTTTTTATTGCTTTTGTGAGTTTTGTTGCTTTTTTTTAGTTGCATAGAATGCAATTCTAGATGATAAGAAAGCAATTTTGGAGTTCTTTCTTTTCATTTAGATGACAACCTTTTTTTATTGTTGAGAATTGTGTGATTTTTTTGAAAGCAAAACAATTTTGGAGTTTTTTTTTTTTCCTTCAAATGTTTGAAGGTTTTTTCTTGTTGCTAAAAACTTGGTTGGACTTTTTTTTTTCTTTATTCCCTTTTTTTTTCTTGCTAATTAGAACATGCAAGTGGAGGAAACCAAATGAAATAGTTTCATTTTTCTTTTCTCATATTTGTTGGATTTTTCTGATTGTTAAAAACTTTGTGATTTTTTAAGCTAAATAATCATAAGGAAAATAAGTTTGGAGTGTTTGATTTCTTAAAATAAAGAGTTTCTTCAATAATTTTTTTTTATAAGAAACCAACCTAACAAAGATGTAATGTGATTTATATATATATGTTAAAGCAGAAGAACAAGAAAACAGAGTATAAGGAAGAAAAAGAAGATCAAACACAAGACTTATAGTGGTTCCACCAATTTGGTGTACATCCACTCTCCAAGCAGGCCATCAATTCTTCATTAATCAGCAATCAAGCATACATTAGCAATCCACACTCTCTGAACAAGAAGAACACCCTCACGTCCCAGAATTTCCCCAAGGAAATTTATCCCTTAATTCTGTATACACTCTGAGAGCTCACACACACTGATACACGACTTTCTTAGGGATTTTATTACAGTGTAAAGAAGAGAATCTCTCTCTATAACAACCCATAACAGAAGAATAAAAGCACGTGAGATTGGCGTGACTTGTCCTTCTTCTAGAAGTCAGTAGGAATATTAAATCAGCTTGATACTTTTAATCCTGTAGTGTCACTCCACAAATCACCCTCATGACACAAAGGATTAAGCTTCACAAATGAATCTTCAATGACCTGCAGGATGCTCCTCAAAAATTGTCTTCAACTCAGCCAACGCCTACCTTCAGTAGACTGCATAAGTAATTTAATCTTGCACTAGACAAACATTTAGTGAGCATATCAGCAGGATTTTCAACGGACAAAATCTTATGAACACTTACCTTTTCAGCAGCTATTACCTCTCTTACATAATGATATTTCACATCAATATGCTTTGATCGGTCGTGGAATGTCTGGTTTTTAGACAGTGCAATTGCACTTTGGCTGTCACAAAATATGTTAGGAATAACATCACAATCAAGCATATCCTTAAGCAAACCAGATATCCACACACCCTCTTAATGGAATCAGTTAAGGGCTATATATTCAGATTCCGTTGTTGATAATGCTACTGCAGGTTGAAGACATGCTCTCCAACTAACAGTGTTCCCATACAATGTAAAAACACATAACCAGAGATTGACCTTCTTTTATCAATATCAGAGGCAAAATCAGCATCAACATACCCCTTTAATGAGACAGAAATCTCACTGCTCCTAGAATAAACCAGACCATGATCTTGACTGCCCTTTAAAAACCTCAAGATCCATTTTACAGCCTCCCAATGAGGCTTACCAGGGTTACTCATGAAGCGGCTAACAACACTTAAACAATGTGCTAAATCAGGCCGAATACATATCATGCTATACATCAAACTTCCGACAACATTTGAATAGGGAATTCGACTCATACCTTGTGTTTCTTCCTCTGTTTTCGGAGAATGCTCCTTAGAGAGCTTAAAATGTTGTGCCAAAGGAATTTTCACACTTTTAGAATCATTCATATGAAATCTTGAAATTACCTTTGCAAGATATTCCTTTTGAGTTAAACACAAGGTTCCTTTGTTTCTGTCTCTTCTAATCTCAATGCCCAAGATCTTGTTTGCTGGTCCAAGATCCTTCATTTTGAATTCCTTGCTTAGCACCAACTTCAGTTCATCAACCTGTAACTTTTCTTGAGAAACAATTAACATATCATCCACATATAAGAGTAGATAAACAAAAACTTCCTTGGATACTCGTTTCACATAGACACAATTATCATGATTGCTTCTAACAAAATTACATTTAGTAATGAAACTATCAAACCTCTTGTACCACTGTCGGGGAGACTATTTGAGGCCATAAAGGGAACGTTTTAGAAAACATACTTGATCCTTCCTTCCATTAGCAACATACCCCGGGGGTTGCTTCATAAAAATATCCTCATCTAAGTCTCCATGGAGAAATGCCGTAGTGACATCCATCTGTTCAAGCTCCATGTTGAACTGATTTACTAAAGCAAGCAAGACTCGAATTGAAGTGTGCCGAACCACAGGAGAAAAAATTTCTTTATAATCAATCCCTTCTCGTTGTGTATATCCTCTAGCCACCAGCCTTGCTTTATACCTAGGCTTTACATCTCCATTTCCAGGTTTGATCTTATATATCCATCGGCAATCAACAAGTTTCTGATTACTTGGCTTGTCTACCAGTATCCATGTTTTGTTTTTGATGAGAGAATTCATCTCCTCATCCATGGCTTCAAACCATAAGTCTTTATCTTTGCTATTTATTGCTTCCTCAAATATAATTGGTTCTTTATCCTCAAAACTCTCTTCACAATTCAGTGAATACATAACAATGTCAGCTTCACTGGTATACCTTGAGGGTGGCCGAATAATTCTTCTTTCTCTATCTCTTGTTAACTGGTAATTCCCAAGCACAGAGGTAGATGAAACTTCACTGTTTATGTTCTGATTTTCTTCATTTCCTTCGGCTACAGACTGACCATTCACTGAATTTTCTTGTACCCCTACTTGTTCTTCACCACTGCTTACACCAGTGGGCATTTCACCTCCATTTTCAATAGAACAGGAAGGTGAATCAGAGGGCTGAAGATATTGTTGAAGTGTCGGTGCTAAGTCATTTTCACTCAGAATATCAAATGAGTTTGCTTCACTTTCTTCCCCTCCTTTGATATTCTGTAGTTGACTCGATTTCCATGGCATTTCATCTTCGTTGAAGGTCACATCTCTACTCACTATGCATCTCTTATTACCTGCTTCCAAAGGCCATAATTTATAGCCTTTCACTCCCTTTGGGTAACCCAGAAATATACACTTTCTAGCTCTAGGGGCTAATTTATCTTCTTTAATGTGGGCAAAAGCTGTGCAACCAAACACTCTCAAATAACTAAGGTTTGGTGGCCTCCCAGTCCACATTTCTTGGGGCGTTTTCGTGTTTAAGGCTGATGATGGACTCCTATTTATAACATATACTGCTGTATTACAGCCTCTCCCCAAAAAACTTTAGGGAGACTAGCGTTTGACAGCATACATCTAACACGGTCAAGGATAGTTCGATTAAATCGCTCAGCCAATCCATTTTGCTGAGGTGTGTATCGTACTGTCAAATGCCTTTTGATTCCAGCCTTATTACACATTTCATTAAACTGCTCGTTCAAGAATTCCAACCCATTATCCGTTCTAACCACCTTGATTTTCTTCCCAGTTTGGTTTTCTACATATACCTTCCATTGTTTAAAAGTTTTAAACACATCACTTTTATTCTTTAACATATGCACCCAAACTTTCCTAGAATAATCATCTATCATGGTTAGAAAATACTTAGCCCCTCCATGAGTTAAAACTCGAGCTGGCCCCCATAAATCAGAATGAATATAATCCAATATTCCAGCTGAACTATGTTGAGACTTATTAAATCTCACCCTAGTTGCCTTTCCAAGAATACAGTGGTCACAAAAGGGTAACTCTCCAACTTTTTCCTTACCAAGCAGTCCCTGTTTATCAAGCTCCAAGAGGCCTTTCTCACTAATGTGTCCCAACCTCTTATGCCACAAAACAAAATATTGAAGGTTAGTTTTAATGGCAGCATTAGCACAATATAACTCAGTGCTACCCTGGAGAATATACAATCCATTTTGCAAGATTCCCTTTAACTTGAGCAAAGATCCTTTATAAATTTTCATCACACCACCTTCTGATTTATAATTGTACCCTCCCTTATCAAGAGTACCAAGAGATATTAAATTTCTCTTTAACTCAGGTATGTACCTAACCTCGGTGAGTAACCTCTCAGTCCCATCATCTAACCTCAACTTCACAGTTCCAACTCCTTTGATGTTACATTTTTTATCATTTCCCATCAAAACAGTACCACCATCAAGTTCTGTGAAGTTTTGAAAGTATTTTTTGTGAGGAGTCATGTGAAAAGAGCATCCAGAGTCTAAAATTCACTCTTCTCCACACCTTTGGTCAGACACTGCCAGTACTTCAGCTGAATCATAGCCTTCATGTACATTGGCAGTGCTACCCTCTTCTTTCCTTTCAGTACTAGATTGCTTGTTTTTAGCTTTAAGTTGGTAGCAATTTCTTCTAATATGCCCTTCCTTATGGCAATAATAGCATCCTTTTACTTTCCCTCTAGACTTAGATCTAGATTTGTTTGGCTGCCTATTAGAGTTTGACCCTTTAGATTCAGTTCTTCCCCTAGCTAATAACACCTCTGCATCTTTCTTTTCAGTTTTCATTTCAAGATCTTTCGATCTAAGGGCATCTATAACCATTTCTAATGACAGTGAATCCCTTCCATACTTGATGGCTGATTTAATTTCTTTATAACTCTCTGGCAATGAATTTAACAAGATTACTGCCTGATTTTCATCAGACATTTTCTCATTGGTGCTAGCTAGCTCTAAACAAACCTTGTTAAAGTCATCTATATTTTCATCAAGGGTCTTTGAGCTATCCATTTGATACCCAAAGATACGCTCCTTAAGGTAGATTTTATTAGGCAGTGATTTACTAATGAAAAGTTTTTCAAGCTTAGCCCATAAAGCAGCAACAGTTTTCTCTTCATCTACTTGTCTCAAGACATTATCCCCTAAATAAAGGATAATCAAACTAAATGCGATTTCATCCATTTCAGTTTTCTGTGCTTGAGTAAGTTCTTCAGGCAATGTTTCAGGATCATCTAATGCCTTAGCTACTTTCTGATGGACTAATAATGCACGCATTTTCTTTCTCCACAAATTAAAATCAGATTTACCAGTAAACTTCTCTAACTCAACTCTATTCGACATTTTCAAAGTCCTAATCAATTTCAGATACAACCGAGAAGTAACACTGACCTTTAATTTGAAGAAACTTTAGAATTCTCTTCCCAGGACAACGATTGAGAATTCTTCCAAGCCCAATCGAGGGTGAAGAACTGCGTGTCTTTGTAAATCCACACGACTGCCCTTTTAACCAAAAATCTACACCCACAGAAACAGAGTATAAGCAATCGATTTCAACAATCAGCCTTAACGCAAAGATGATTCAACTTCAAGCTCTGATACCACATGTTAAAGCAGAAGAACAAGAAAACAGAGTATAAGGAAGAAAAAGAAGATCAAACACAAGACTTATAGTGGTTCCACCAATTTGGTGTACATCCACTCTCCAAGCAGGCCATCAATTCTTCATTAATCAGCAATCAAGCATACATTAGCAATCCACACTCTTTGAACAAGAAGAACACCCTCACGTCCCAGCATTTCCCCAAGGAAATTTATCCCTTAATTCTGTATACACTCTGAGAGCTCACACACACTGATACACGGCTTTCTTAGGGATTTTATTACAGTGTAAAGAAGAGAATCTCTCTCTATAACAACCCATAACAGAAGAATAAAAGCACGTGAGATTGGCGTGACTTGTCCTTCTTCTAGAAGTCAGTAGGAATATTAAATCAGCTTGATACTTTTAATCCTGTAGTGTCACTCCACAATATATATATAGAAAAAAAGAGGAAATTGTTAATCACATGTTTTAATGTTGATTCAAATGAAAAATTAACCAAAAGTGTACTGCAACATTAAAATGTTTGGGATTAAAATTGATACAATCTGCTAAATTTAAAGTTCAATTTAATGAAATTGGAAGTTCAAGGTTAAAATTGATACAAACTACTAAGTTCAGATAAAAATGATTTTTTCCCTTAAAAATAGAAATGATTTTAGAATGACATAAGTCCAAAATCACTCTCAAACATATTCTAAAAGATAAAAATGAAAACAAGAAAAAGAAAAAGAAAAAAGAAATTTCAGGCTTGAATGACGTCTTGAAAAACTTCTAACATGATCAACCATAGTCAATTCGGTTGATTTTTCATTAGCCATTTTAAACTTGCTTAACTTAATAAGATAAGCTTCATTTTTTTAAATTTAAAAACATTAAGGGAGATTCTAACTTGTCATAAACACACAAGTTGAGCTATAGTACTGATTGGCAAGATAACATTCGAATTATTATTATTATTATTATTTTAGAAGGCATTCAATTTATCATTAGCCATCAACGTTAATGATATATTTCAATAACTCTCCCTAAACGTTAACATTTTTACATTTCACAAGAATAATACATATTGAAAACACAAAGAACAATTATAAATGAACAAATCACTTGCAAAGTTACAAACAACACATTATTTCTACTTCTCATTACAATTTCTTCTCCAACCCATTTTTACAATAGATAATCACTAACATCAAAATAACACACCAACCAACTAATAAAAATAACAGAACTAAAGGTCAAATTTATAACCAGTTCAAACAAGTTCGTTCATAACTCAATTAGTTAAGACATTTTCGAAAAAGTAAGGTTTATATACATGTAATTAAAAAAAGAAAAAAATAATAATGATCAACCACAAGGCTCTCCTCTGGTTGCAATAAAACCGAACAAAACCTCCAAATCCGGCGGGCGAAAGTAGCCGTCCTTGGGCGGAGCCTTCCGCTTCAAGCAAACCGGCTTCTTCCTCGGCGCGGCCGGGCACACCGGGATCCGGCAGCTCCTCCGTCGCGGCGTGCGGCATTGATCCGCCGTCTCCTCCGCCATGATATTGCAATTCACGAAACTCCAAAGAAAAATAAAAATCGGAGATGGTAAAATCGAAGTAGAGAACTGAAGATTCAGTTTGGGAATTTATAATGAGAGGAGCTTGCTGTGGAAGATAACAAACAGTCCAAAAACGTGTGGTGGAAGAAACGGCCCAGTTTTTGGACCGGCGACGTGGCGGCAGATCAAGAGGGTACTGGAAGCTTCGAGTTGAATCTCCGCCGTTCGATTCTTTTCCCGCCTTCTTTCTTTTAGCGGCTGTGATTGATTGCTTTTCTCGGCGCCTCGGCTCGGTAATAAATAACTTGATATTTTCTTGTCAAAAAAAAAAAAAAAAAAAAACTTGATATTTCATTAATTAAATACTTGAATGGTATTTACTGTGGAATTCATTTTGTTTTTCCTTTTTGAAAAATATATTGAATTAAGTTTTATGAGGGTAGTAATGAAAGTAACACCTACATTTAATATTTTCCCAAATACAAATATAAATAATTACTATTTAATGTATGTATTGCTTTCATTGTTTTTTTTTTTTTTTTCCTTTTTTTATAGCTTCATTACTATTCTTACCTACATATATTATCTATATATATATATCCGAGTGGATCCAGAAAAATATAGTTTGGAGTCAAATTTTGATAACATTTTGAAAGTCAAACAATATCATTTTGTTATGTCAACTAACGATCAACTCTACTTGAAGACCTTTTAGAAGTCATTTTAAAAGTTTAGAGACCGATTAAAAATCAAATTCAAGGGTTAATTGGAAAAAATAACGATCAACTCTACTTGAAAACCAAACCAAACATGTAAATTTTAGAATCTCACCAAAAAAAAAAAGTCCAAATATCAATGACAAAAAAATGTTCGTTTCTGAACTGCAGAAACCAAATAGAAGCTAGTTTAAATTTTAGAGACCAAATTTAGTTTGAACACAAGGTTAAAACGTCCAAGTATTTTCAATAAATTTTCGGTCTTTTCAGAAGTTGAGATCATTGTGTGTATATAAATATTAAAAAACATATTTTGAGGGACCATAGCCCCTAGCCCTCCTAAATTCGCCCTAAATATATTTTGTTTTTGACAATATAGGGTTGGGGGATTTGAACTAAGACCTCATGGCAGTACAACTTTATGCTAGTTGAGCTATGCTTTTGTTGGCATCCGCCCTATATATATATAGTAAAAAAAATTACATTTTACATTAAATATGGCATAATAATGTATTAATGGTTGTAGTAAACTTTTGATATATACATTAAATTGGACCATAGACTTGGATAAGTGTTTTGGTTTTAAACAGAGTAGAAGATCCCTCAAAACTTAATTACTAATTTCAGCAAAAGTCATATCTCACACAAAATTAAGGATCCGTTTGGATTACATTTTAATTTAAATGTTTTTCAAGAATACATTCTTTAAAAAACATTTTGTATAAAAATTGTTTAGAATTTAAACACTCATGTGTTTGGTTACATTTCTTTATAAATGTTTTTATACGCAAGTTATTGTATACTTACAAACTCTTTTAAAAAAAGTTGGTTTCAAGTGTTTCTCTCAAAATGATTTATTTTTCAATCTCATTTTTTAATAAGTCATGCCAAACACTGCAAATTTTTCTAAAATGTATTTTTTTCAAAATTAAACACTTGAAAAGTTAAACCAAATACACCATAAATGGGTAAAAACAACCTTTTAACAAGTTAAGTGTTTACAAATTACAAACTTATCAATTTCAACACAAAAAACAAATTATAGTGTCATTCTTTAAAGTCTCCTAATTTCTTACAGAAACATGTTTTTCATAATTCATTTTTTTTAAGTTCAACCATTACAGAATGTGGGATTGAACCATCTACTTTGAGATTTGAGATGGTAATTAGTATCTTATACAATAAACTATTTTCGAATTTGCTATAATTCAATTTCAGATTAAATAAAAATTATTATACGGTTTCCATTTTTTTTTTTTTCTGAGAAAAGTTTTCACTTTCTTGTTGGAAGGAGTGTGACTTAGCAATTTTCAGTAAAGGTCCTAGGCTTAAATATTCAGTACAGTACTTCTCAAAGATACTTTATACTAAATTAAGACTTTTTTTTTTTAATTTAAAAAAATTAATTTAGAGTTGTTGATTGGTAAGTGAATAAATACAAAGTTTATGTCAAGTACTAGTCCGAGGTCACGACCTCCATATATTGACCGTTGAACTAAAAAAATAATAAACAAATAAGTTAACTATGAAGTGTCGTTTATCACATGGTAGATTTTTTTTTTTTTTTTTTAAGTACAACAAATGTGAAGGTGTAGATTTGAATCTCGGACCTCAAGGGAAGGAGTATACCTATACCTTAACTACTAAACCATCTTCATGTTGGTGAAAACAAATGATTTTATACTATATTTATGTTAATTAATTCCAGAGATATTTTTTCTTATAACTATAACATTGACTAAGTTTTGTCGTTCATTGTTACATAGTAGTCATGTGATATCTCCTAAAATAGTTGCCTGATCGCATATGGTCGAGCTAAGAAAATGTGTGAGTGTATTAATAAAATGAAAAAGATATACTTCCAAACAATCCGAAGTTTTTATAAGACTATGTTATAATTACAAATACTATATACTAATTTAGAGAAAATGCAAAAACTACACTTAAATCATTAGATATTCCTACCATTAAATAAGTATAGCAAATGCGGGACATGATAATTTGAACTTTCAATCTCAAAAAAAGGAAGACATATCAATTACTATTGAGTTAGGCTAGTTTTGACATGATAAGTTTACATTTTATCCTATATCATGTCTAGTTTTGACATGTCTAGTTTGTATCACATTAGTTTAGGTATAACATTTTTTTTTTCAATCTTATAAATCTAATCATAAGGTTATACATCTATACAAATAATGTTTAATCATCACTTTAATCAATTCATGTAAGAGTAAGATTGTAATAAATAATTTGAGTTCTACAATTTGGGGTTGGAGGATTCGAAGTCATGATCTCTTAATCATATACATAGACTTTATGTCAGTTGAACTATGTTCTTGTTGACGCAAGATTGTAAATGGATAAAAAGAAAAAAAAAATCAAATTCTCAATTTTATGATGATGTCAATAGAAATATCGATGAAACATTGATGTTGATAAATGATAGACATGTTAGAAACATAAAAATAATTAAATTCATTAAAAAAAAATCTAAATTCACAAATAAACATTTTTTTTTATCATTAATATACTTGTCCTTGTCCACAATCCATATACTAATATATCGGTGATATTTTCTTTATCTTTTTTTTCCTCTATTTTTAATTATATAATAAAAATATTGATTCTGCCCTTACATTAATATTTTTATTTTTATTTTTTTTAATGAAAGACAATTTCATTAAATTGGAATATGTACTCATGGGGTACAAAAATGACAATTCCCTAAAAGCTAACTTAGAAATCCACAAAGGAAAGTTAGATATAACCACCAAATCGATCCCATCATATAGGCTTTGACGAGCCATTGTATGAGCCATGGCATTATAACTTCGACTGACATAGTTAAACCCAACGACCTCAAAACAATCCTTCATCACCTCAATATCCCATATGATAGAAGCCACATCAACACAAATTGTCGCATCTCCTTTATCAACATCGTCACTAAATAGAGCAAATATGAGAACATTTTAATCCTCCTAAAGTTCATTCTATAGCCAATCGAAGCCCCTCTAAGATAGCGTATGCCTTTGCACAAATTGGGCTGACAAACGTCTCAAAAACTTTGTTCATAGATGCTATCAAATGACCTTTTAAATCCCGTATTACCACTCCAACACTAGCGCGTCGCCTACTCGTATCACATGGCGTATCCACATGAATGATCATTTCATCCCTTCCTTGAGAAGGGATCATACTTCATAAGACTTAGTGTAATAAGAGCATAATTCAATTGACATAAAACTTATACTTAACTAAATGGATATTTGAATTGAGGAATTGAAGTTATAAAATATGAAGTTGTTTTTGTCTTAGGACTGTTAATAAAATATTGAAAGAAGTGTTAATAAGTTTGTGGGACCTAGTTTAGATAATAAATTTATGAACCCCACAATTAAATGTTGTATGTCATTGGATCAAACAAATAGTTAGGTGAAATTAAACTCTATTGAACTCTTCAATCCAAACACTCCCTAAGATATTAGAGGATCAAATCTCAACCCACCAGCTGTATGGGATATTAAAACTCTATGCAGTCGATTTCGTAATGTGCAATTTCCTCTTCGAACCTTTAGATCCAGGAGTTTCCTTGTTGGATCCGAGAATTGTCTATCGGTGAGAAGTCATTGTTTGTACCCCTTGAAGGACTTTCTAATTATTAATGATATTGGCCCTTCCTTCAAAAAAAAAAAAAAAAAAAACATGAGCGAAGAAATTTAATGTCGTGCAAGAGTTAGTGCAGTGTGTCACGGTCGTACCTTTTCTACCGTGCGGCGCCATGATCTTACACGCGACCATGGCCAGCCTTAAGGGTCATCTCTAACCCATATAACTTTTTCGCGGGACTTTGGTGCTTCATCGGACCTTAGGCGAGGTTCTTCATCCTCAACCGAACTCGAATCATCTTGCAGCGGAATACATTCGGTCAATACACGTCGCCCGTACGTGTATTTTCACTCATTCGCGACTCTAGCCGACTTGCCTCTACTCTAGGCCAAGTCCCAAGGCTCAACCTTGCCTCTACATCAGGCCAAGGTCATATAAACGCAACGTCGCTTCTCATTTCATCACCTTCCATCTCGATAACACGGCCCACACGCTTCTACATCGATCCGGAACTTCGCCGGGATGTGTTTGGACCCTTCAACGGGTCAAAACGGCCTTAAAACGCTCAACCGGAGCTTACCGGGTGATTTCAGCACTTACCGGGACCTACCGGGGCATTATAACGCTTACCGGGGCTTTTCGTCGCCTACCGGGGCTTATCGGGCCATTATAATGCTTACCGGGACATTTCGGGCAAATACCGTGCCAACCGGGAACTATCGGGTTCCACTGATGCTTCACGATGCCATCCCGGGACTCGGGATGTCATCTGACTTAACCGCTCGCTCGGACCTGCTTCTCGAGAACGGACCCATGGGCTTTACTTATAATCGGGGCCTCCCGGACATCCATCCATCCGGGCATATCGAGGCATGAACTCTTCCGAGACATGCCGAGTCATTTTCGTATAGCGTGCCGCAACCCGGCCATATGGTGCAACCTCCAGCCCATGGGCGGGGGCGCAATGTCGGCACACCCGTGCCGCCCGACACTGTCCTTGGAAACCCATTCCCAAAGGAAGACGCCCAAGACACTCGTCTTGCAACGCTCGCCCACACCATGACACACGCATGTGCCATGGGGTAGCTCACTTAGGCCACAGGGCCCAGGGGTGGTGGAGAGCTGACACCATGCCTCCCCCTATAGTACATTCTGAGGCATATTTGGTCTGACACCCTTGCACGTCATATTCGCGAGGAGTCATACGCCAACGTGGAGCGCCCGTCTGGTGTCCGATTGACATGAAACTTTGCGGGCTTGCATTCTTCACTCATATGCACTTAACTCCAGAGCCGCTCGTCAAAACTCACGACGGAACCCCGACTTCCGAGGTCATGGCCCGGGGCCCCATCTGGCCCCCATCAAGCATACCACTGACGCGTCTGACGACACTGTTGCCTCTCAATATCTTCATGCCTTCTTGTGACATCAATGCCCACTCATTGTGGTGTGTTGGATGATGCATCGTCCTCCTCGATCGCATCATGGCACTTCTCTCTCTCGGCCCTCTGACATGGCCCGATGGGCGACACTCGACGTGCCACCACTTCACTGTCTGCTCAGTGAGGGTCACAACCTACTCTCTACTAGTATGGTTGTGACATTCTCCCCCACTTAAACTGTCATCGTCCTCGATGACATACTCGGGGGCACAATCCACATCACTGCACGATTGGATTGCGACACTCTCCCCCACTTAATCTCGGCATCGTCCCGATGACGATCCAACTTCGGACTGGCTGCTGACGGACCCGCTGAAACATTGTGCATCAGAACGAATATGGAAACTGCGCACTACCTATGAGCTATCCCACCCACGGACCTAACTCACGCCCAACTTTAGGACTCGGCCCCGAGACTCGCAACATAGGCAAGGCAAAACAACTGCACACTATCTACGAGCTATCCTACCCACGGACCTAACTCACGCCCAACTTTAGGACTCGGCCCCGAGACTCGCAACGTAGACACGGCAAAAAGCACAATGCCTGCAGACTACCCCCTTCTCTGTGGACCTAACTAACGCCCAACTTTAGGACTCGGCCCGAGGATCTTCTAACAGAACACGGCAAAAGCTTCGGCATTCTCTTCGCCTCCGCTTGCGGGGAGCGCGCCCCGACTTTTCTTTTGGCACTCATGGCCACTTACACACATATTCTCTGAGCGGCACATAACAAGGTGCACCCCGCGGGGTGAGGCTCGCAAGCCTACCACGGAATGGTCTCTTCGTGGCACCATCTCTTCTGGTGCGGACATCGGAAAGCAAGACACAGCCCATTCTTTCTGTTGGCACTACCCTTCGGCCAACTCTCAACTGGCCACCTTCATGTGGCAATCGCTGCACCGATGCTTCTGTCGGAACTTGCAGCAGCTTCTTTTTCTTCTTCTGTCCTATCTCCAGCTTGGTGCTCCATCTCGAGCAAATTGCTGGTCTTGACATCTGTGAAGCCACCCACTTAGGCATGTGGAATGACTTAAGGGACACACTCGCTCGACACACGAGCGTCTTCACGGGACAAGCAACCCATTCTCGCGGGTGCTTTCCCAAACTTTGGCTCTACGCAGCCCAAATCGCCCACCCATATAGGCTTTCTTGATGCTCAACTCTGGCACTTGACCGGCGCATGTCACTCTGACCCCCGACTTTCTCTGCTTGCAACCATTAACACTATCCCTCTGGCGGTAATGGTTCTTTCGAAGGCACCCTACCTGGTACACCCTCTGATTTCTCTCTTGCCTATACGGAACCCCAAGCCCTTTGGCAAATGGACTTGGTTCTTGCACTCCGACGGGTTGGACTCCCTCAAGGAATCCGGCTTCAATACCCTTTCTGGCTCTGATACCAACTGTCACGGTCGTACCTTTTCTACCGTGCGGCGCCATGATCTTACACGCGACCATGGCCAGCCTTAAGGGTCATCTCTAACCCATATAACTTTTTCGCGGGACTTTGGTGCTTCATCGGACCTTAGGCGAGGTTCTTCATCCTCAACCGAACTCGAATCATCTTGCAGCGGAATACATTCGGTCAATACACGTCGCCCGTACGTGTATTTTCACTCATTCGCGACTCTAGCCGACTTGCCTCTACTCTAGGCCAAGTCCCAAGGCTCAACCTTGCCTCTACATCAGGCCAAGGTCATATAAACGCAACGTCGCTTCTCATTTCATCACCTTCCATCTCGATAACACGGCCCACACGCTTCTACATCGATCCGGAACTTCGCCGGGATGTGTTTGGACCCTTCAACGGGTCAAAACGGCCTTAAAACGCTCAACCGGAGCTTACCGGGTGATTTCAGCACTTACCGGGACCTACCGGGGCATTATAACGCTTACCGGGGCTTTTCGTCGCCTACCGGGGCTTATCGGGCCATTATAATGCTTACCGGGACATTTCGGGCAAATACCGTGCCAACCGGGAACTATCGGGTTCCACTGATGCTTCACGATGCCATCCCGGGACTCGGGATGTCATCTGACTTAACCGCTCGCTCGGACCTGCTTCTCGAGAACGGACCCATGGGCTTTACTTATAATCGGGGCCTCCCGGACATCCATCCATCCGGGCATATCGAGGCATGAACTCTTCCGAGACATGCCGAGTCATTTTCGTATAGCGTGCCGCAACCCGGCCATATGGTGCAACCTCCAGCCCATGGGCGGGGGCGCAATGTCGGCACACCCGTGCCGCCCGACACTGTCCTTGGAAACCCATTCCCAAAGGAAGACGCCCAAGACACTCGTCTTGCAACGCTCGCCCACACCATGACACACGCATGTGCCATGGGGTAGCTCACTTAGGCCACAGGGCCCAGGGGTGGTGGAGAGCTGACACCATGCCTCCCCCTATAGTACATTCTGAGGCATATTTGGTCTGACACCCTTGCACGTCATATTCGCGAGGAGTCATACGCCAACGTGGAGCGCCCGTCTGGTGTCCGATTGACATGAAACTTTGCGGGCTTGCATTCTTCACTCATATGCACTTAACTCCAGAGCCGCTCGTCAAAACTCACGACGGAACCCCGACTTCCGAGGTCATGGCCCGGGGCCCCATCTGGCCCCCATCAAGCATACCACTGACGCGTCTGACGACACTGTTGCCTCTCAATATCTTCATGCCTTCTTGTGACATCAATGCCCACTCATTGTGGTGTGTTGGATGATGCATCGTCCTCCTCGATCGCATCATGGCACTTCTCTCTCTCGGCCCTCTGACATGGCCCGATGGGCGACACTCGACGTGCCACCACTTCACTGTCTGCTCAGTGAGGGTCACAACCTACTCTCTACTAGTATGGTTGTGACACAGTGCCTTTAAAAAACACACAAAAAAATGAAAAGAAAAAAAGAGTTAGCCTCGGTTCTTTTAGTCGTGACATCGGTTCTCACAGACCGGTTCAACTAAACCGCCGGGTTGCCAAGCGATCTTGGCCCTGCCTTCGACTTGCTTCCAACATTCGCAGATCTTTCAGCGTCGTTTTTGTTCTTCTTCCCCAGCTCGCTGCAAGCTAGGGCAAAGAAGAAGAAAGCTTCTTCCAGTCCCAATTATTTTCTGTTTAAGCTTTTGAACTCTTAAACATGCCATTCGTATCGGAAATACAGAGACAATCCGATTTCAATCACTTTCCCTCTACCACTCCCATCGTCATCGACAATGGCGCCTCCTCTTTTCGCATTGGGTATCTCCATTTTTCTTTTACCTTCAACTCTTCAAACCAGCAGCTCGCACTTGCTTTTGTGTTTACATTCATATAAACTGTGTTCTGTTTTTCCAAGAATTAAGTTCTGTTTGTTGTGTTTGATTCTTTCAGATGGGCTGGAGAGTCCGACCCTCGCGTTATTTTCCGTAACATTGTCCAGAGACCTCGCCACAAAGCCACTGGTATGCTTAATTTTCGTCAGTTAACCTGTTAACATTGTTAGTTAGTTTGGCTGTTTAGTTGAGGGTCAGGAGCTGCTTCTTATTTTCCCATTGCTGAAGAATTCACACTTCCAAAGTAAAATGAAGAAGGAATCATTGATGAAAATTTACAATTGGGTCTTCGAGTTCTCTGAAAAATTGTGACCCTCCACTTCTGCGGAAAGTATGTTGATCTTTAGTCTTTGTAAGACTATTAATTGAAGCGTAATCTGCTGTTCTCGTTATTGCAATTCAGGTGAAACTGTTACTATAGTTGGAGACCACGATCCGTCTTTGATGAAATACTTTGATTGCACACGCTCAGGTCCTCGCTCTGCTTTTGATGGCAATGTTGTTTATCAGTTTGAGATTATGGAATACGTAAGTTGGATTATTGTTTTATCCATTTCCACTATTTATTAGGACCAACATTCGTGAACAAAACGTGTTGTCTGAACTTGTTAATAATGTTGAAACTCGGAGATAATTATATGTAGGCAACAAAAGTAATGCATAACCATTAGAAGAATGAATATAGGTGTGAGTAGTACATCCCCCTGTGTACTTATCTGAATTTGGAGAATATAATGTTAAAAGTTGTAGCTTTTGAATATTTCCTTGCATCCTTTAGGTTCTTGATTTTGGATTTGATCGGCTGGGAGCAAATGGACCCGAGGTAATAATGTGAACATTAAGTTTCAACCTTTTTTTCTGTATCTTGATCTGCTATTCCTCCTCTCTTCCTCTCTCCACTTTCTCGTTGGTAATGTTTGCTGTATATTTCTTGTCTGATAATGGGCTCTTGCAACCCACCCCATTGATTTCTCACTCATGGTAGACTTTTGGCATATCTTCTCTTCAGTTTCTAGCTTTAAAATGTATGATAATGGAGTAAGCTATCTTGGATCCTCCACTTCAGGATAAAGGTTGTTTGTTATGGAAAATTGGTTTAGTGCTCTTTGCCCTTTGGAATATTTGATCGGGAAAAAATAGGAAAAAACCTTGGGTTTAGATACTTGCTCCTCTCTTTGGATGCATATTCGAAATTTCTTTTTGGAAATTATATTATTTATTTTTGCAATTACCAACAACAATTGGGGCTTCTTCTTATAGCATTTGTGTTTGTAGGGGTAGGTGCTTCAGAGAGGTCATATGTGGTGAAATGAATGTTTTGATTCATAATCTTTATTTGGATGTAAAATTACATAGATTTTAGACATTAATGATAGTATAGAACACGACTTAGACTTGGTGAAACAGGCAGTATTAGTATTTATAATTCAATACGCATTATTCTTGTTTATTACTATTTGTTTATCTCCAATGAACCTCCTCTCTCTCTTCTTCTTCTTCTTCTTCTTTTTAAAAAATATATATATTTTTTAATTTTATAATTTGAACTTTTTTCTTTCGATTTTACATAATGCTAGTCTTTTCTGGTCTATAATCCTTTTTTAACAAAGTCCTTAATTTGATTTATGTTCCTTTGAGGGCAGAACAGATCGATCACCCTGTCCTGATAACAGAATGTGTATGCAATCCAGTTCAATCTCGCAGTAAAATGGCAGAGCTTTTATTTGAGACCTATGGAGTTCCTTCAATAGGTACGGTCCTTGTTTTTGTTGAATTTGATATGTTTTAAAATGATCAGGCACCGTAATTTTACTGAAGTAATGTTTCTAAGCTCTTTGTATAGCTGTCCTAGTGGCCATAACGGCCATGAGAGTAATAAAAGGGCTAAGAGGGAATAATCTCTTTTATTTGAGACTTATGGTGGTCATCTACCTTGGATTTAAAATAACCCACAAGTTTCTTTAGCAACCAAATGTTGTATGGTCAAGAGATTAGTTGAGGTGTGTGCAAGTTGGCTGAAGCCTCGAACACTCATGGATATTAAAAAAAAAGCTCTTTTCTATATCTGGCCTTTTCTGCTATATGTACAACGAGTTATATTATATTGGACTTGTACCATTAGACATAACCTATAATTAAATTTACTTATCCTTGTCATTATCTTTACCTTTCCCCCTATATCTTTACTACAGCATATGGTGTTGATGCGGCATTCAGCTATATGTACAACCAACAACTTGGGATATGTGATAAAGATGGCCTTGCTATATGCCCAGGATTTACTGCAAGCCATGTTATTCCGGTTTGCTTTATTCTTTCATCCTCATACTAGTTCCTAAAACTCATAAATTCATTCAGCTCTCAACTTTAATGTTTCTAGTTGCACTATTCCATGCATAGATTTTTTAATTGATTATTGAATGAAATGCATCTAGGACACTTGGTTTTAATGGAGATTCTGATAATTTTATCACTTATCTTCACTGTCAGTTCATTGATGGGGAGCCCGTTTATAAAGGATGCTGCAGAACCAATATTGGTGGATATCATGTGACTGATTCTCTAAAGCAACTTCTTTCACTCAAATACCCTCATCACATGTAAGGAGAATTCAATTAACATATAATATATACTGGGTGTAAAGTTGGCAAAAAGATCATTATTTTAGTTCATGCAACAGGGCTAGATTCACGTGGGAGAAAGTCGAAGACTTGAAGATGGAGCATTGCTACATAGCTTCAGATTATGCATCAGAAGCTCAGTTGTTTCAGGTAAATCTTCTTGGCTTTATTATTATTGTTATCACCATATCATTTTTGTGGCTATCTGTCCCTTCACTCAATTCGAGTCCTATATCTATGAACAGAAAGGGACCAAGGAAGCAGAAGATAAAACTACGTGTTGGCAGCTCCCATGGATTCCACCACCTACTGAAGAGCCTCCTTCAGAAGAAGAGATTGCAAGAAAGGCTGCAATTAAGGAGAAACAAGGTCAACGATTGAGAGAAATGGCTGAAGCAAAAAGATCTTCTAGGATCAATGAGCTAGAAAATGAAGTCCGTGGTTTGGAGTTTCTTTTACATCAGCTTGTGCAAGTGGCAGAGGTTGATATTCCATCCTTCTTGTCAGAGACTGGGTACATCTCTAAGCAGGAAATTGAGTCTGCTCTGACCAAAGCAACACAATCTTTGCGGAAAGCAAAGGGTGAACCAAAGGATGATCAAGCGGATACTGAGGATCATGCAGATGCTACAAATGATAAGTTTCATCTCATCAATGTCCCTGACGATGCGCTGTCACCTGAGCAGGTAAAAGAAGGCTGTACATGCATGATAAACACCTGAATGTTTTAAATATGTGTTTTTTGTTATTCAGCGCTGCCATACATTGTCTAAATATGATCGTTAAGAGGTTCCAATTGATACTAGTGCCCAACTTTCCTGCTGAATTAGGCGCTTTTCTTTTATTATGATTGAAATTCATGCAGTTTAAGTTTCTTGGCAGCTCAAGGAGAAAAGAAGGCAATTGTTTCTCAAAACCACTTCTGAAGGACGGCAGCGAGCCAAGCAGAAACGTTATGAAGAGGAATTAGAGCGGGAAAGGAGAAACCAGCTAGATGAAGAAAGGAGATTGTATGCACACAATTTCTTCCTACATTCATAATTTTAATGTCCAGGGAATCGAATTATTAATAACAATGTGCTTGCTGGAAGTTACCATTGTTCATTTGAATGGTTCCAGTACTACAACGTTATTATATTGAATTTGTTTTAACGAACTGCTTTTTTAATGCTTGTTTTCCCCTTTCTATTTCTTCTGTTGTAGGGAGAATCCTGAGCTTTATTTAGAGGAACTGCGTGCCAAATACAAGGATATTTCTGAAAAAGTGGAGCAGCGGAAACGACTCAAGACTAATGGTGGAGGCCATACAAATGGGAATAATTTGTCTGGAGGAGTAGGACGTGGAGAAAGACTGAATGCTGCCCAGAGGGAGAGAATGCGACTGTTAACGACAGCAGCCTTTGATCGTGGAAAGGGCGAGGACACCTTTGGTGCAAGAGATGAGGATTGGCAGCTTTACAAACTTATGAGCAAAGATAACAATGATGATGACGATGAAGGCCCAGATGAGGATGAAGCTGAATTGGTTCGATTATCCTCTAGGCTCCAGGTCGGTCCCATAACAACTTACATGAGTCGGCTTTACCTATTGGATATTACTGATTTCACATTTCGGTATCTTGATCTTGAGTTAGCTGAGATATAAGTCTAATCCCTTACTACTGTAATTAGGACATAGACCCCACTTTTGTGCCCAAGTCAGATGCTCAACAAACCGAAGTGCCAAAATTCCGTCCTCTTACCAAGGAAGATTTCCAGATTGTTATGGGCGTTGAAAGGTTTCGATGCCCCGAAATTCTATTTCATCCCAACTGGATCGGAGTCGACCAGACAGGATTAGATGAAATGACAGGCGTCTCATTACGGAGGTTGCCATCATACAACGACGATATTGCAGAAAGACTAACCAATTCAATACTCGTTACAGGAGGGAGTTGCCTTTTTCCCGGCATAAGGGAACGCTTAGAAGCTGGAATTCGGATGATCAGGCCATGTGGGTCGCCTATTAGGGTGGTTAGAGCATTGGATCCTATTCTCGACGCATGGCGAGGGGCCTCGGTTTATGCTGCTGCTTCACAATTCACAACACAGACGTTCAGTAGGATGGATTACTATGAGAAGGGTGAAGATTGGCTTCGCAGATACCAATTACGGTACTCGCTTTAGTTGAGTTTAAGTTGGTTGATGGCTGCTGATCATTTATGTTTAATTGATGTATACCTACTTACTAGTTACTACCCCATGATCTAACTTGCTTCAAATATAATGTCGATAATCAATACATGTCCTTTGAATTACCTGCCATTTCAACAGCCATATATCTTTGTTTAGGTGAAAGAAATTCATTTTTGGCTCTTGTAATTTACTAATTTTTTTTATGAGATACTTTACTAATTCTATTAATATCTAAGTTAAATTGCAAGTTTAGTCTCTAAATTTTTATGTTTATGTCTAATAGGTTTTTAAGCTTTTAAAAGTATCTAATAGGTTTTTGGCCTTTCAATTTCGTATCTAATAGGTTCCTAAACTTTTAATTTTGTATTTAATAGGTTTTTGAACTTTAAAAGTGTCAAATTGGTTTCTGAACTTTTAATTTTGTATCTAATAGGTCTTTGGCATACCTAACATTTTTAAAATTAGTGAATCTATTATATCTGAAATTGAATTTTGTATTAATAAGACATAATTTTCAATTTTGTGTTTAATAAGTTCGTAAATTTTAAATATTGTTGAATAGGATAAGTATTTATTAAATACAAAGTTTAAAGTTTAGGAACTTATTAGACATAAAATCAAAAGTTTGGAGATTTATTAATTTCTTTTTAAAGTATAGGGACTTATTAGATACAAAATAGAAATTCAAAAAACTTATTAGACACTTTTTTTAATTCAAAAATCTATTAGACTCAATTGAAAATTCAAGGGCTTATTACTTATTAGACACTTTCTAAAGTTCAAGGATCAAGGATTTATTTGACGCAAAGTTGAATAAAGTTTAGAGTTTGAAATTGTAATTTAACCTAATATATATTTTACTCTTTTTAGTTAAAAAAATATATATAAATTAAGCTCTGAAAATATTCCATTCCAAATTTCCAATCAAGAAAATTTACTCAAACTTGGCCAACAAAAAACGCTCAAATCCAACATTAAATGCCTGGTTTTTGGCCAAATAAATGTTAAAACAACCTGGCTTTGTCCAATCATAAGAACAATCATATTTAACAACAAATTTCTAAGTATAGGTGGAATTCAATAAACCAAAAGGAAAAAAAATAAACCTTTAGGGTCAAAATATTACCCATCTAAGATTTACAGTTTGAGTTTCATGATATTAATCAACTACAATACACCTGAATACATTGAATGTCTAAACACAGAAAGAATTCTGTTAGAATTTCATTATTACAAGAATCATATTTACAAATGACAACTCTTCCCAAAAGGGAAAGCTAAACAATGAATCAAAGTGTGAGGATACAACAAATTAAAATCATGCTTACAATTTGTCTTCTTGATTGATTACAGCAAAGTGTCAAATGTACCTACTATTCCTTTTTACATTAAATGTGGCAACTTTCGATTCGATTCGACGATAAGCCTAACTGCTGGAGCCCTCAATGGCCTTCACAACTCCAGCTTGATGATGCTTGCCGCCGTGCTGCTTTGCCTGATGCTGCGACCAGTAAGCATGTGCAGCCAGTACCCGGTCCAGAAGTTCTTGCGGGACAGGCTCGCCCCTGCGCTGCTGAGGCGATATTCTCGCAGTGTGAACCAAGGTCTTCCATTTATCCTGCAACATATCCTCATCAGGTTAGATTTTTATTTGAAGGGTAGAAAGCGATTGCCTGAACATGTCGAGGAGAAGGGAAAAACCACCTTCAAATCCACGTATGTTCGGTGATCGGCATTCTCGAATGCACGAAACTTAACATCCCGCCACCTGCAAAAGAGGAAGCACATTGTTAGAATTGGATTTCACTTGTGTTTCAATGAGATCGATGATATTGTTTGAGAGCGTCGTCGAACCTTCCAGTTCCTAGCTCCTCGACAGCCTGGACCAGCGCTTCTACTTCTGAAACGGAGAACGGTCTCCTGGTTCGACGCTGCACAACTTCTGAACGCTTAGATTTTGGATTCAAGGGAACTACAGCTAATGCTTCCATAGTCATTTCTGGAACAGGAACTAAAGCTTTACAATCTTGTAAAGAATTGTCAGGTAACTTGTCAATGCTGGTAGTAATCAGTTCATGTTTATTTTCATCTTGGTTTTGGGAGTTGGTCAATGTAGTATTAGGTAAGGCGACATCTAGTATTCCCGAGCTCGAAACAGGATGTACAGGCGAGCTGTAAAGAAAGTGACACAGCATATAAGCTATCAGATAGTAACATAATGAATTGGCTAGTTACTCGAACCAAGAAAACAATTACGACGGTTTCTCAAGCTGTCCGAAATCTCGAGATAGAAGGAAACAGACCCAAGTTGTATGTTTGAATGTAATTGTAATACCTGGGTACAATTTCAGTCATGTCACATGCTAACATCTGAGGAGGATCCTCAGAACACAAAGGCAAAGTTGTATTATGCACAAGATTTGGCTCCAATGTGAAACCAACGGTATCCAAATTATCTTTACAAGAAAGTCCCGTCTGTAATAGCGTTCGGTTGTCGTCTCTAACCTTCTTCCCGTGAACGAGAACCCCGACGTGCAATCCACCCTTGAGAATAGCAGTTACTGCCTCAAGTACTATGTTCTGCAGAAAGTTGCACAACATAAATACTGCTTTAGGAAATGGAGAAGAGATAGATCCTTTGCCAACATACTTCATCCACTTAAAGAAGTTCAAATACACAAACCAATGGCTTCTTGGCATTTTCATCAAAAGAAAGTTGTTACATTGTGTTTATGAGTTCAAGAGAAAGATAAGGTGATCTGCAGTTGATGTTACCTTCAGCGAACCAACAGTTGCGTTTTCGGGGACATCAATGAATAACTCTGGCACCTTGAATGATCTAATGCTAAATTTTACTGTTGAACAATCGAGCAGACGACGAGAAACCAACCGTAAGTTACCGAATTTGCAAGATGGACAAAAGAAAGGTGTAAAAATGCAAGAGAACTTCCAGAAACTTTCATACCATGAGAATCTTTGGAATGGAAGGTTGCTGGTTGACCTGATGATGTTGTCATTGTTGCTGCTGCATATACAGAGGAAATTTATTGAGATCACTGGAGAACAGAAATGTTGGTTTTTTAAAGGCCATAAAGGACTCAAAGTTAAAGTAACAAAGTAGCTAAGGACCTCCGTGCAATACTGCAGCCAAGCCAGACTTGTCGATGTGGACGCTCTTTTCGGGCGAGTTGGTTACGCTTTCACTGCTCATCCCTCCATCAGAATTCACCATGGAGCTTCGGTCGAAAAATCTCCTCCTTTTGTAAAGACTATCACCCTGGTATCTCTCACTGTTGAAATACAGTTTCCTCTTGCGAAAAGGGGTTCGTGTTTCGTCATCTATAGATTCTGATACGAAAGCGAACAGAAAGTTACAAAGACAGACATTACATTCGGAGCGAATCAAGAAGAAAACTCGAAAATGTGGTCAAACTGTTTCATCACACATACACCTCAAAAGTGGTAGTAACAACAAGAAAGCTCACCAGATCTAGGAACCTCACAGTCCTTCAGCTTTGGAGCTGCTTTCCAGTGTTTCGAATTCAGTAACTTCCTTATTCGTCGGCCTGCAATTCGTGATGGAGGCCTAAAAGAGTTTGAGTGAATACTAGATTTATTGGACCTAAATTTTTCATCATCATCTCTACTAGCTAACTTAAAGTAATTCCTATATCTCGAAAACGAACTACGAATGGCATCGGTCGACAATGGCAGTTTAGTTTTGAAGCTTGAATTGGCCATAGTTGGTGATTTCCCATAGGATTTCTTCAAATCCTTAGCATTGTGTGAATCAGCCATGTTTGGAAATCCAATTCCAAACCCCTTAGTCTCATGTTGTTCTTCATTTACAGTCTTCATATCGGTGTCAGTTGATTCGAGAGAATCCGGGGAGCCTTCCTCTGGTTTCGTACGATAATCTCCGAACTCCGTCTTGCAAATCACAGGCTTAACATCACCACGAGCCTCGTCCGAGCTGTTAGAATTTACAACTACTGAAGTACAATCCAAAACAGTATGATTATCTACATATTGGAGTTTCTTTAGATTTGGTTTCTGATGATCAGTCTTTTCTAAAGCAAGATCACAACTTTGACTGCTACCACCATCACAGCATTCCACCTTGAAAGCCTTCTCTTCGTTGGATCGTTCTTCCTTGACGGCATTCGTCCCGATCACCGAGTAATCTCCATCAGACGTATTACTACACGCCGTGCTTTCGCCATCCTGCAGAAGCTTCCCTGCTAAAGAAGCCAGCAATTCAATTGCACAGATCTGGCCATCCTCGAAATCCTTCTTCCGATGAACCCTCTTCTAGAATCAAGGAGAACAAAACTTGAGTAACTAAGGTGCAGTTCAACAAATCAGAGTGAGATATCAGAGAGATCTGAAGATGCAAGTTTACTCACTCTAAGAGATCTCGGACCTCTCGGCACGGTCCAGCTCGAAAAGCCGACGACTCCATTGTCCAATCTCTTCTTCATCACCATGTCTTAGGCATTCATTTTGATAAAAACTCATCAAACACAGAGAGATTCGCCACTTTCACTGCCAATCATCGAAACAACAGACCAAAATCATTCAAATTTGAAATTTGAGATTCAAATTGAAGACAGCAGAAAACATCATATATGAATAGGAATGAAATTTCCATAATGTCAGCAAGAAAAAAAGACAACCCAGATTTAGAAATCAAAGAACATTCAAAATTTCAATGTCAGAAACATATCGATGGTCGAGACAGAAGAAACTTGAACTAGAATTATAGAAATCTGAAAGCGAAGAGATCGAAGTTCCAAACTCAACTTGGTTTAGCTTAGAAGCAAAGTGATTATAGAAATGAAAAATTCAGAATTCAAAATCAAAACCACCAAATCAAAAACGTCTCGCTTCAAGAACAGACAACCAAACAGAGCATCGGATCAACCGAAATCAAACCAATTTCAGAGAATTCAACTTCGAGACAAAAGTCAAATCCACAGGATCCGATCTTAAACCCAAGAAATATTTCGAACTTCAGACAAATTCAGAAGACCCAATTGTTCGTAATTCGAACAGAAATGAGACGAACAAGAGAAAACCCATCGAAGAAAAAGCAAAATTCAGACAGATTCCCACTTTTTGCGAGAACCAAACAGCCCGAAGAACACGACCCAAAAAACAAAATCCAAACTCCGAAATTCTCTGCGCAAAGAACAAAACACATAAGAAAAAAAAAAAAAAAAAACTCACCTGTAGGAGAAGGATCCAAATAATTCATTCAATAGCAAGATCCAAATTGGAGCTGAGATTTGAAAAACAAAAACACCAAACTAGCCAAGGAGAAAGGAAGAACAATTGTTGCAGAATTACAGGAATTTCAAAGATTAGATCCAGAATCGAAGGAGGGAAAAGGAAAGAGATCCATGAAATCTGAGAAGGGAAATCGAAAAAGAAGAAATCGAAGATGAAAATGAGAATTGATTTGCGTGGGTAAATTGAAAAACCCCGTGGGTGTTGTAGAAAAGAAAAAACCAGGAACATAAACAGTGGCTAAAACCTCTTAAGAGACATATATCCTAAAATGTTTGACCAGGAAACCGGCACATCCGGTAGACAGCCATCGTGGTAACCGGCTATATCGGGTTAAACCCACCAAAACCCTTTTTCTTTCCCCTTTTTTCCCTGTAAATACCGAGAGAGAGAGACTGGTTCTTTAACTTAATAACTCCTACTTACCTTTTGACACGTGGCACTCTTCTTTCCCCATACGCCATCTCCTTCAAACTTTTCCCTCAACTCCCAAAAAATTAAAATAAATAATAGTGGCTCTCTTTTTTTTTTTCTTCTTTTCTCAAATACCATCAACAAAATAATTAAGTTAATATTAAATTTCTTACAATCAAAATCCAAAAGTAAAAGAAATCATTTTTCAAAATTATGTTATAATTATAAGGAGAATTGATTTGAACTTCTGTATCAAAATACACTGATGTCTGATCACTTGTGTTGGATTTATGATCAGCTCAAAAGTTTATATTAGGTTTTTGTTCGTCTGTTTTTTACGGAGTTGTAAACTAGACCAGGGTTTTAAAATATTAGAAGGAAAAAAGAGAATTGGGTAAAAAAAAAAAGATGTGCATTGTCTAGTCACATTAAAGGGTTAAGTGGGGAATTTGGTGGACCTAATTTTTAAATAATAATTATGATGGTAATTTCTATATTTTAGAGAAAATAATTTTATTTTTTTAAGAAAAAATGTAAAAAGAGATAATTTAAGAAAATTGAAAAATATGTGGTGAAGGGAGAGGCGTGGGCGTATGGAGAAACGAGTGGACCAAAGTGGTTTGCGGATATCCCATTAAATTTCTTTTTTTTTTTTAAATAAATAAATAAAAATGTAAAAAAGAAAAAAGAAAAAAGAAAAAAGAAAAAAAAAATAAGAATTTGCATTATCCGTGTGGGACACGTCTCGTCCAGACAGGTGGATAGATAAAGCGCGCTTTACTATACGCCAATTGTTATTTTATTGGATAGGCCCTTCGTTTAACTCCACGTGTCCTCTTGGGCCCCACATTAATTCTCATGGACCCGGTTTTATGGGTCGGGTTTCCATAAATTTTGGAATATATTTTTCGAATATAATTTTAGATTTGTAGTCAAATATCTAACCAACATGTCTATATTTCAATCTTATCTTATCTTCTTTCTTGGTCAAATTTTTTTAAGATTGATTTAATGAGAAAGATGCTAAAATGAACTTAGGTCAGCGGTAATTGACATGTATCCTCAACTATGTAATTCAAGTTTTATTGTTTTTGTCTTTAATTTCTTCCCATCAAATGAATTAAGTGAATGTTTAATGTATGAATTTAGCTTCTAAAATATTTTTGACTTTCATTATTTTAATGGTGAAATTTAATATATATATATATATATATATATATATATAACTTTAATAAATATTATATTTCAGGTTATAAACACACTTTTTTATTAAAGAATATTTTAAATTTATTGCTAATATTTGAGATTTAACTAAGATGTAGTTCATAATGTCACTGTTTTTTTTTTTTTTTTTTTTTTTTTTTTTTTTTTTTTTTTTTTTAAGTAATGCTACTACTTTTATATATATACATATAAACAAATTTATGAATATCTTACAAAATACATTTGGAAGAGTTATGAAAATTGAGATCCAAATTCTAAATTTGCTATTTAATAGATGTTTGAGAACACTCTTAGACATAAAAT
Source organism: Luffa acutangula (assembly GCA_036850905.1). Classification (NCBI taxonomy): domain Eukaryota; kingdom Viridiplantae; phylum Streptophyta; class Magnoliopsida; order Cucurbitales; family Cucurbitaceae; genus Luffa; species Luffa acutangula. The sequence goes on along the minus strand of CM072099.1, from coordinate 8,496,402 downwards.
ATAACTTTGTCTTTACGTTAAAGCTTTGTTTTCAAATCACTAATTAAACATACCCATGGTAATTTTGATGTATTTTAAAAACTCATGATATGATTTCAAAATTTTAACAAAAAAAACCCAATAATGTGGATATGTTTATAGTTTAATTATTTAAAAGGGTTGACTATATTCTAAGAAATATTGGATTGACATTAATATTTCTATAAATATGTCTGCTAAAATGACCCTTGACATTTTGGTCAACCATAACATTTAAAATATTTGGCGTTTTAACTTATTGCATTGCAGGTAAGTTTCTTTCTCTTTTTATATTTAGTTTTTCAAAATATACATACATATTTTAGAATATAACATTTTAAACGTGATAGTTGGAATTTAAAAGGTTAAGTTACTTCTTGAAAATATTGGATAAAACCATAGTTTTATTGAATGCATTACTTTTTTAATTTTTTTTTTTTTTTGAAAAATTAAACTATGTTTAAAATATGAAACTATACACAACTGCAATTAATATTTTCACCATATTTTAATATCTAACTTTCTTTTTCATGGAGAAATTGACATAGTTACCCATGCTATGATTCTTTTAATATTATTATTATTTATGTTTCTTTTTTTTTTTTTTTTTTAAAAGAGACCATGTTATGAATTTTGATCATGATTGACCAAATAATTGAATTTGGATGGAAAAGAATCTTGCAATAAAATACTTTTTAGCTAATGAAATGTATCTTATTATTTATTTGTTTGATGTCTATTTTATTTCTGTGACTTCTTTCCATTATCAAATATTGTATTTCAATCTTTAAATTTTGCATAAGAAGTTATTTTAGTTATTATCATTTAATTTCTACAATATATTTAACAAAAAGCTTCACAAGATGCCATGTAGACTTGTATTTTGAGTCACATGTATCTAGTTTTTAGAATGAATGACCTAAGATATCTATTAAATGCAACCCAAGAATTTAATGAGACCATGACTAATTTTTTAACCAAAAAAAAAAAAAAAAATTGGAACCCAAACAAAAGATTATAAAATATGGACAACTCAAGTCTAAAATAAGATTTAAAATGTTGGATTAAGAATAATTCAAATTCATTCCTTCTTTTCTTTTTTTTTAACAATATGTGGGGTGAAAGATTCGAACCGCAAAACTCTTGATTGATAATAGAGAGTTATATGTTTATTTTGACAAGTACAACTTTTTTTTTCAACAACATGTGAGGGTGAGGGGACTCAAACCATAGACCTCTTGGTCATTAGTACAAGAGTTATGTAGTTGAATTATGCTCATGTTGGCTATTGACAAGTACAACTCAATTGAGTAAAGGCATCAATAAATTCTCATATATTCAATTCTATATCTCCACAATGTTGAACTAAAAAAGTCGTCAATTTGAACATGGTTCAATTGATTAAAGCATTATAATTTCGATCAAAATGTCAAAAGTTCAAATTTGTATATTTGTATATTGTTCAACAACATAACCTTATTTCATTCACAAACCAAGAAGACCGCATTTGCGACATTACATAGGAAAATGAAAAAATAAACCCAAAAAAGACCCACCACAAGCTTTAAACATCATGATTTTGAGCATATCAACCATCGTGCAATACTCTTCTCCACACAAAAGCGCGCTCCAATCTAAAAGGACAGTCATATGACTTTATCAGCAAAACAGCTAGCTTCCAACTCCTCCATCATTCCACACCAAGCTAGCCATTTAGAAATTCCGGACTATCTAGCTCCAAAGCGCCCCAACCTCAATATTTAGGCCTGAAAAACAATATTACCATCGAAGAGCATCTTTGCATATGAAAACCAGTAGGGAAAAATTAAGGAGAAGCTAAACAATAACAAAATAGCTCTATCCAACCCTCCAAAACTCCCTTACACCTAGATCAAGTCTACCATTCTATAGAAAGATTGACCGAGATTCACACGTTGAATTAAGAAATAAATATAAAAAGATTTAATCCTTATTTTTTTAAAAAAAGATAACTAAAATCAATATACATATGATAGCATAAAAGAAAAAAAAAGGGATGCATCAACATTTTAGTTGTCAAAACAACTTAAAAACAACAAACTTCCAATGATCATGTCTTGTTAATTTTTGACAAGTCATATGATACTATATATAGTATGCTCCATCCATTGATATCGAGTTCTTTTTATACCAAAAAAAAAAATATATATATATATATATATATAACTAATTTAAGTATGAATGTTCATTTTAACCGTGAGAATCTAAGACGGAAAATGCCCGTTTAGATTGAAGTATGAAGGAGAGAGTGAGAGAGAGAGAAAAAAAAAATCCCTAAACTAAATAGGGATGGGGATGGAGAATACATCTGATCCCATCCCGATTTCTTGATTTTTTTAATATATATATATGGAAAATTTTCTTAAACTTTTATGAAATAGTATTATTGTTTTTCTAGTGAAATTATATATATATATATATATAAGAAAAAAAATCTCTTCAAATGAAAAAGGATAGACCCTTACATACCTACATACCACTATTAAAATGTTGACAATTAGGAGAGACAAAAAAGTTTTCTCATTTTTTCCCTTCCACTTTCTTAGTTGTCAAGATTTTAATGGAATATGTAAGAAGATCTCTACATATCGATATGCAACCAAATTTTATTTAATGAAAATTTTCCATGAGGAATTTATCGTTTGAACAAAATATTTCTTAAAAGAAGTTATATTATTTAATTAAATGTCAGTCAAAATGAAAAATGATATTTCAGTCCAAAAAAATATCGATTAACTCATCATTTCAATGTAAATTCCTTTTTTGGTCGACGGGTGCAAAGTTCAACTAATTGAGACACCCATAACCTTCTTGAAGGAAAAAAAGTTCAAATCTCTACTCCACCTTTTTTTTTTTGTTGTACTAAAAACACTAAACTCTCAGTTCTGATAAAAAAAAAAAATCAACACATCAATAAATATTTAATTCTTTAGACACAATTGAAGTTGGAATAATTCTTTCACAATATTATGTCATAGAAAAAAAAGAATGGAGATTCAAAACTACAATTTACCTGCCGAAACATGTATGCTTGATGCATAAATAAAATCAATTTCTTTTTAGTCGTTAAACTACAAGTTTAGTATTTGAGCTGAATAGATAAGTTAATTCTAAAAATTCTAGAATACGTCAAGAACATCTTGATTAGTTTAAGTACAAAATTGAAGGTTTAATAACCGATATTAAACACAAAAAATTAAAAGTTCATAAACTTATCAAACACTTCTTATCGTTAAAGAGATCTTTAGACGAACTAAACTTGCAATTTGACATTTCTTCCCCTTTGGAAGTATTATATTATATGGGCTTCCATCTCAAAACCAATTGACAAAATGAGTGGAGTGACCCTTGTAGCTTATATATTGTGAGGTCTCCACCAATTTTTTCAACGTGGGATCCTCAATAGAAAGGAAGGAGAGAGAAAGAGAGAGAGTGGGAAAAATTAAAAGAGAAAAGGGGAAGAGAGAGAGAGAGAGATGTGAGAGACAGGTGGAATCATGAGAGATCCAAAGAGGAAAAGAAAGAAATATATTTAAAAAGGGAAGAGATGATGGGTGAGGGTGAAAGTGCATGTGATTGCTTGTGAATACAGCTAGCTATAGCTATATAGCTAATCCAAGGAAACAATTTCTTTAATTTTTAACTATCACAATCCTTTTTCCCTATATACCCTTTTCTTTTTTTCTTTATTTATTTTTTCAATTATTTATTATTCTTTTTTAATACCCAAAATCACAGCTGCACAGAAAAGTGGGGTGGTTGCCTGTCCAATACTCCAACTCAAAACAATACATACCAAATTCCCAAAATAATAATAATTATTATTAATTAATTATTGAGTTTTTTGATCCCCTTTTGCTTTTGGTAACTTTATTATTCAAAATTTGTCTTATTTGATCTACTCACCCTATATATATTTACATATAGGCAGTGTTTTTTTTAGATTGAGATGGATTGATCTTCGCTATCGTACACCTTCCAACTACCAATTGATGTTACGGGAGTGCCTACCTAATCTGAGTTTGCTCTTGCCTCAGATAGCTACGAGGTTTCCATCGATTGATTACACAAAGGTTGAAACCACTTAACTTGTTATTGTAATTGGCAAAATATCAAAATGGAAATAAAAATATAGAAAAAATTGCAAAACTACCCATGAACTATGTGGATTCTTATTATTGTATTCTCGAATTTTTAACTTGATCTCCTTTAACTTATGAAGTTGACTAAAAAATTGTTACAATTTGACCAAAATTTATGGAATTAAAAAATGGGTCGCAAGAATTCTTTGCTTTGAGAGTTTTGATTTGGAACAATATTTATAGTTCAAGAGTGATTTGTTCATTTTACAATCTTTAGGTATTTAATTGCAACAATTTCGTAAGTTCAGGGAGGTAATTGATCAAATTGAAAGCGATAAAGAAATTATGAGCCCAATCTCCTTGTTTTCTTTCTATTTTCCTATCAATTTTTTTCGAGATGAAATGAAGTGCTACGTCAATTATAAGAGAGAAAGATCTTAGGTAGATAAGAAAGGATAACATCTTCATCAATGTTTCGAGTATAATTTTAAAAGAAATTAAAAATGCATACTTAGCCACAAAAAATGAGCAATATCATGTGTCATTGTGGAACTTGTTTTTAACACAAATGGAGTCCAATTATGAGGTGGGTTTTCTTAAATTAAGAGTTTTCATACTTTGTTGCCACTTATAAGGACAAAAGTATAAATATTTTAAAGAATGGGATTCTTTTGTGATTGTTTTAAAATTTGATATTGCAAAAATACATCATATAAAACCTTTAATTTTTAAATGTACAATTTGAATAGAAAAAAGGTTGATATGATCAGTAGAATCTTTCCACATTATCTGTCAATAATAATACTGTATTTTTGTTAAATTGTAACACAAATCACAAGCATTTGGATGATATGAGACCTTATGAAAGCTTCAATGTTTCTTAAGATTCGCTTTGAATCTTCCCTACACATCTTAGGTGGAAGGTTGAAGACGACTCCTCCTTTTATGGAGGTCCAAGACAATATTATTAAGGTCCCGTTTGGTAAACATTTGGTTTTTAGTTTTTTTTTTTAAAAAGAAAATTATATTTGTTTTCTCCTAATTTCCTTATCATGGTTTTCATCCTTATCAATTACACATTTGAATTCCTAGCCAAATTCCAAAAACAAAAACAAGTATTTGAAAATTACTTTTTTTAGTTTTTAAAAAATGATTTGGTTTTTGAAAACAGAGGAAGAAGATATTAAAAAAACAAAGAAACTTATAAATGAAAGTAGTGTTTATAAACTTAATTTTTAAAAACCAAATGGTTATCACAGGTGCCTAAGTAACTGGAGAATTTTGTTTTTAAAGAAAAATTATAAGTTTAGTTTCTAAACTTTCAAATTTGTGATTAAAATGTTTCTGGAACTTTCAAAAGTGTATAATATACTCTTAAACTTTCAATTTTATGATAATGAGACCATCTTCACAACCTTCTCCATTATGACCCTATGTTGTAGTAAGGTAGGGTGGTTTGTTTGAGTAGCTTAACTGTCCCTTTAGCCCGATGCTCATCATGACGCGCTACGGAACCTCCACCGTGCCGAGGGATCGAGCAAGGCATATATAGTGGCACAGGAGCTAACTCGACGTCAACGACTTTGTGCCACACATTCCACTGCTTCTCCGTTCATTCCTAATATGATTGTGAAACACCATGAGCAATAGGATGTTGAGGAGTTAAGCAAGCAATTTGAATTAGGATTACGAACAAGCCCTTATCTTAGCCATACCCGTTCGATTGATTCTTCTAAAGTCGGTGTTGTTTAATTAAGTCAAATTGTCTTTTTAAAAACGTCTAATAATTAAGTCTCTGACTTGAATTTTCAATTTTGTGTCTAATAGCCAACATGATTATAACTCAACTGACATAAAACATATAGTCTCGGTCAAGAGGTCAGAGGTTCAAATTCTCCAACCCACACATTTTTTTTTTAAAAAAAAAAGTCCACTAAATCTATCACATATTCAAAATCTTTAAAAATAACTAATCTATTAGTTCTAAAATTGATTTTTTTTTTTTGTTGGTCCTGGAATCAAATAAATACAAATTTGAAAATTTATGGTCTAACATATTAATTTTTTTTAGTTCAACAACATTTGGGGGTGAGAAATTCGAACCTCCCACCTATTGGTCGAGAATACATGTCATTTACCGTTGAGTTCACTAACATATTAGTAATAAAAAAAACTGTAAATACATGGATCCGAAGTTATAGCATGTAAATGATTATTTTTTTTTTTTTTTTTGAGTACATATGTAAATGATTATTATTAAGGGATATTGAATGGTTGGGGTGCAATATAATTGTTTGGAATTAAATTAATTGATTAAAAAGAAGTGGTGGTGTGCAAATATTAAATAAATAGTTGGATAGTCATTTCAATGTCCAATTAGAAGATCCATGAATGAGATTTGTCGGCATATATTCAAAAACCTAAAGCTGATCATTATAATTATTTTTTAATTATAGTCAGACATTTTCATATTTAAATCATCCAAATTACCAACTTACCATTTTTTAAGCCACAATATGGACAATATGGGTGAGAAGGATTATTATTATCTAGTTTTTAATCTAATTAATTACCTCTTTCAAAAGTATATTATACAAAACATTTCAAATTCATAAAAATATCTAGTTGTTGAGTATAGCTATTTTCAAATAAATCTTTATTGAAAATTTGACTCGCAATTTTAATCAAGCTTGAATTTATCAGGTTAAAGTTAGATTGCTTCCTATTAAGCAACATGAAGTCAATTTTTGGGTTTATAATTTCATCCCTCTCTCCCCTCTCTATCTCTTTCGACCCATTCACCGAACTATGTTGAGTTGGAATGCCTCCATATTCCTATCCTCCCATTTCTTTATGATCTCTGGGCCTTCCTACTATGGTATTTCCTTTTTTTTTTTTTTTGGTTCTAAAATATGTGGGTACGAAAATTCAAAGATCTAACGGTTTGATCAATGATAAAACACATTTAACTAGTTGGACTATGTTTAAATTTGACAATTTTTTAATTTTTAAGCTTTAGAAGTTAATATGCACTCAAAGATGAATATTCATGAAATTAACAAAATTTTAGTATATGATTAAATAAAGTAATAAACTCACATGTTTAGTTTTTTAATTTGAAGTTATACCAATCTAATTAACTTTATGTGTCCAAAAGAACTATTTTGATTCCTCTTTCAAAAAAAAAAAAAAATATTTTGATTGCATGTTGAATAATATAATCCAAAGAAAAATTGGAAGCTAGTTCATCATATGATTCATGAAAAATGATTTTACTTCCTCAATGTTACTTGTGTTAAAAGAAATCAAAATTTTCAAAGATGCATATATTGGGGAATATTAAAAAGAAAAATCCTTCCCACTTGATCCCACCAATCAATGTGCCAATTTCTTGAGCCTAAAGAACACCTTTTACACTCAACCCACCCCCACCTTCCTTGCATAATCATCACTCAAACTCTTTATTTACACCTTAATCTTCTTACATTATCCTAAAAATAATTATAATCAAATGATTAAAAAAATTTTAATTATTTTAAGTACATGATTTTAGAAGACTTAGACTTTTGTATGCCATTATTCATGAAAGCAAAACTAAAAGAAAAAAGTAAATACCTCTTAAAAGAATTATTATTCAAACGTATTTTTGTCAAATATCTTTATTCTAGAGTGTATAGGAGAGAATTATTGTTTTAAAAATAAGATTAGAAAATACCTTTAGTCTTTGTAATTTTGTATCCTTAAAGGATATATAATGGTATTTAATTTAGGAAGATAGTTTGACATTGTAATATATATATATATATTGACAATATGTGAGGTGGGAGATTCGAATCACAGACGTACGTTGTGGTCATCTCTACAACTTTATGTCAGTTGAGCTATTTTTGTAGGATACTTTGACATTGTAATAACTAATTAGTCCTTAAATTTTAGCATATAACGATTTCATTCTTTTGATTTAAAAACTTATTAAATTTTTTTTCTAAATTTTAGTATGTAACGATTTGATTATCAAGATGAAGTATTGAAATTTGTAGGTTTTAACTATTTAGCCCCTCTAGTTCAAAACATATTTGGCTTTGCAATTAGTTATCTTCACATGCACGAGAAATTCTGATTACAACTTAGATTAAATTGCTACAAATTTTAAGCTATACGGACAAAATCATAACAAATTGTAAACTATAAAGCCTAAATTGTTACAAAATTTGAAGTATATAGAGATTAAATATTCATAACCAATTTTATATTATTAGGATGAATTTATTATGAATTAATTAAAGTGACCAAATCAATATTTTAGCAAAAATTCAAGGACCGAATTGTATTTTTAATTTAAGAATATATTTCTCCATTAATTTTTTTTTAATTCAACAATTACGAGATGAGAGATCGTTAGATCATCCATCTTTGAAACATGATTGCCCTTTGAAAATCCCAATGTGAATATAGATGAGTTATTGGGATTTGAGTCGTTTAACTACTTCTCTACTTAATTCTTAGGATAATTGGAATGGGTGGCAACATGAAGGTAAATAATTACAAATATAGCAATTTTTAAAAATATTTGTAAATATGGCAAAATTTTTTAATTAATTTTTTATATTCCTAAATTGCCCCTGTGTGCCCATCTTCTTCTTCCTCATCAGTTTTTTTTTTTTTTTTTTTTTTTTTTTTTTTTTTACTGATAGAAAGTATTTTTATTACTGATTGATTCTATCAGTGGTAGAAAAATTTTCTATCAGTGATAGAATAAAGTTTCTATCAATGTTATTCCTATCATTGATAGATTCTATCAGTGGTAGAAAAATTTTCTATCGGCGATAGAAAGTTTCTATCACTAATATTTCTATGACTGATAGATTCTATCCGTGGTAGAAAAATTTTCTAACAGTGATAGAAAGTTTCTATCACTAATAGAATAGAAGATTTCTATCACTAATAGAAACTTTTTCTATCAGTGATAAAAGATTTCTATCACTGAGATAGGTTCTATCAGTGATAAAAAAAAACTTTTTATAGAAAATCATAGAAAAACTTTTGATAAAAAATCTTTCAATCTCTAATCACCCATAAAAATCTTTCTATCTCCGATAGAAATCTTTTTATCATCGACATATAATCTATAAGTGATAGAAAAACTTTTTATCACCGATAGAAAAGTTTTGTATCAGTGATAAAAGATTTCTATCACTGATAGAAATTTTTACTATTTTATCAGTGATAGAAAGATATTCTATCAATGATAGAAAACTCTTGATAGAAAATCTTTCAATCCCTGATAGAACCTATCAGTGATAGAAATCTTCTATCACTTATAGAAATTTTTTCTGATAGAAAAAATTTCTATCATTCATAGAAAATCTTTCTATGAGTGATAGAAAAACTTTTTATCTCTATCACTGAGACTGATAGAAAAACTTTTCGTGAGTTATAGAAAATCTTTCTATCACTGATACTTTTCTATCAGTGATAGAAGATCTTTTTGTTTCTATCAGCGATGGTGATACATGGTGAAATCGAGCATTGAAAAATAAAGCAAAAACGAACGATTATAGAAATCAAACATTGAAAAGCAAAAACCAAACACTGATAGAAAACCAAATAACAACAACCAAACACTGATAGAAAACCAAATAACAACAACCAAACACTGATAGAACACCGAACAAGTGATAGAAAAATATCTATCGCCGATAGAATCTATCCGTGAAAGAAAATTTCTATCTCGATAGAATCTATCAGTGATAGAAAATTTCTATCATCTTTCTATCAGTGATAGAAAATTTTATCACTGATAGAAAATCTTTCTATCACGGATAGAATCTATCAGTATAGAAAAACTTTCTATCAGTGAAAGAAAATCTGGAGGGGTATTTTAGTAAATGCAACACACAAACTATTAGATTTTGCCATTTTTGCAATTTTTTTTTGTGGGTTGCTAGATTTGCAATTATTTTGGCTCATATTGATATCTTTGCCACCGGCCCTAATTCTTAAAGTTCATTAATGTATTTAAATTAATCATTAGTGATCAGTACGATTTCCAAATATTTTAAAATTCACGAGTTTAGTATGTTACTAAATTAAGGCTTAATTTAGTATAGAGTTAATTAAATTTTAAATAACAACAATATCTTAGAAAATTTCGACCATATTATATGAACTTTTTTTTGGAGAGAAAAAAAAACAAAACAAATACCATGGTCACATTTGTTAGCAATTTTATTTTTAATCTCTGTTAATTAAGTTTGTTTGCTATTTCTTTATTATTTTTACTTTTTAAAAAAAAAAACTTTAGAATTCTTCAAAACTGCTAGAATTTTTAAGAAACTTTCTTTTCAAATAAGTGATTTTCTACCAATAAAAAAAGCTACATGGTTTATGATTGAACACTTGCATTCAATTTCCAGCCATCCTATTTTTGAAGTTTGTTAGACCTACTTTACCCTCCCACGTCATAAATTTCTCCTCTTTTGATTTATTAATTTTTCTTTTAATCCAAATATTTTTAATTAATTTATTAATTGACAATAATAACTGCCAATAATATGTTTCTCAAAAAAAAAAAAAAAAAAAAAAACTGCCAATAATATACTACAACTTTTTTACCTATCTATATCTATAATATATTAAAAAGCAAGGATCCGTGAAAAACATTTTTAGACTAAAATACCCCTATAAATTTAAGATAATTACATAATTAGTTTTCAAATTTCAGAATCAAATTTCGTAATTTGATAAAAATCAAAATATAATATATTAAAATTCAAAATATAATATATTAAAAGGTCACCATTATTTATTAGTTTTTTTTTTTTTTTTTTTTTTTAAACCATAGATTTAGTTTGTATTTATTAAAAAAAAAGATTTGGTTTGTTTTTTTATTTTGTCAATTAAAATCAAATATGATAATTTCATTCAAATTTTTTTTTAGAAAAGATAATTTCATTCAAATTTTTTTTAGAAAAGATAATTTCATTGAAGATTCTCATGATGGTTTTTATGAGAATACTTGAATGGTAGTGAAAATCATGGGAAAGAAAAAACTATTCGATGTCTTTTTCAAAAAAAGAAAAAACTATTCGATGTTAATTTTTTTTAGAAGATATTCGATGTTAATTTTTTTAGAAGATATTTGATGTTATTTTTTTTAATAAAATATTCGATGTTAATTTATATCTTAATACCTAAACTAATAAATTGTTCATCTTCTGCAATTGGTTTTTACATCTAAAACTATGTCTCTCTTTCATTAGTTCGTTTTTAAATTACATTTTTTTAAAAAAAAAATTAGTAATTTAGAAAATCATTTTTTATATATATTTTTAAAAAAGTTCAATTTCAAATCAAATTTTATTAAAATGATCACTACACTATGATTCTATAATATTTAAAGATATTTGTTGTTCTATTGTTGTTATTTTTTATCATATTTTTTGTTCTCAAATATTATATTATGTTTAACCCAGTTTTTTTATATAATATTTTTAATAGTCATTTATTTAATTTTATTAATATAAAAATAAAACTTCGGAATTAATTAAGATTATTCTTCACAGTTATTTTTAATTTTCATTTTTAAAAAATAACTTAGTAATTAGAAAATCTATTATCTTTTTGTTTAAAAAAAAGATCAATTTTGATTTAAAATTCTATTAAAATTATCACTACTAGACCATGATATCAATATCAACTTGTATTAAAACTCTCTTCAAAATATTCCTACGTGATTTTCAAATATTTTTTAAAGAAAATATTTATAGATATTTGTTATTCTAATGTTTTTGCCTTTAATTTTATTTTATTTTTCCTATTTACCACTATTTTAGATTGAATATATTGGTCACAATTTGAATTTGAATTTGGATTTTGTCAATTTAATTAGTCGGTGATTCTCAAATATCATATGATAATTAACAAGTTACAAATTTTTTATATAATATTTTTTAATAGCCATTGATTTAAATTTATTAATATAAAAACAAAACTTCATATGTTGTGAACTAATCATAATTTTTTGTGTACTAAGAAGAATTCTCTTGGTTTTGAATTCTTCACCATTGTTTTTAAATTACATTTTTAATTTTATTTTTTTTTTTTTTATTTTTTTTTTTTTTGTAATTAGAAAATCAAAATTTTAAGATAAAGTTCAATTAAAATTTTATTATAATTATCACTATAAAACAACGATAATGAGATAATCTTTTTACGTTTTAAATGCGACCTAAACTAACTATAAATATGGTAACCTTTTGCCTAAAAAGATTGTCTTATACGTGTATGAGATGCTATTGACTTTTGAAACGACATCTTCTAGGTAAGAGGTTTGTGTTTCATCTTAGCCACGTCTTATTTTGCAACCACTATTTGGAATCTAATAACAATGTCTTTTCATGGAAATGAAAACTGCTCTTTCAATTATAGGAATGCTTGAATATGTAATTTGATTTCAGATAATATCAAATTAGAATTTGATTCTAAATTCCCTTCAAAAATAATTTGTGCATCATCCCCAATTGATTTTTAGGTCTAACAATAAATTTCATAATTTTTAGTTAGATTAAAAAACAAAAATCATCATAGAAAGTTGCCAAAAAAAATCGTCGTGGAAGTATAAAAAAGAAATTTTATATAAAAATGTACATAATTAATCTTAATTAGTTTTTTAAACTCATTTTACTTCAAATATATTTTACTAAAATTATTACACGTGCAACGCACGTGGTAAAAACCTAGTATTATAAATGAAGACATAAAATTAGAAATTATAAACCCATAAGTAGATGCAATTTTTTTTTTTTTTTTTTTGAAAATAGTAGATGCAATAATTTCTTAATTAGTTTGGTTCGTTTGCAATATTCTAGTACTTTTATAGTTGATATAATTCAAAACCTTATTTAAGTAGGCACGTGCTTATCTTTTCTTTTTCTAAACTTTCAAACACTTTTCTTTAAAAATTTATATTGAAGTCATTATTATTTATAAAATTTGAATGAAAAAATAATATTTGAAAATTTAAAAACAAATACGAGACTTTAAAAACTAAAACCAGAATTTAAATTTAAACAAAACTAAAAAAAATGATATCATTACACACATTACATCATTCTAACTAGAAAATAATGAAAAGAAAGAAAAAAAAAAAAAAAACTTCCTCTCAAATATTAAAATACTCCCTAAAAATAAATAAATTAAATTCTGATAGTCAATCTAAGCATAATACAATCAATGGGCATTATACATATGCCTTTGAGAGACCTTGATGTGCATGTTTGGAAGTGATTTTAAAATGGTCGAAATCAATTTTGTTATATTTAAAAGCACTTCGAAATATGTCTTTAATAATTCAAAATTAATTTTGATGGTATGTGTCAAGGATCCTAAAAAGATAAGTAGAGACGGGTTTTTTGGAAAGGTAAAGTAATAAATGAAAAAAATTAGAGAAAACGAGGGGATCTGAAAATATTTAGAAAAATCAAGTGTCGCGCCTCTTGAAGAGGCGCGACATGCTTTCGTCACGTCAATCGAAGAGGAGTGATAGGATTGTGGTCATTTCACGCCTCTTGAAGAGGCGTGACATGCCTTTTTTTTTCTACTCATTTATTTGTTAAATAAATAGTTTATTTATTTTTTATATTATGTTATTGTCAAATCACGGTGGGAACAATTTTTTTTTGTAAGTTTAATTTATTTGGTTTAATCATTATAATAAATTCATAAGCATAACTTAATAATTATGTTTTTTTTTTTTTAATTTGAAAGTATGAATTTTTTTAAATAACCCTAAACCCTTAACAAAAAAATTCTTAAAAATTATTAGAAATGTTTTGAAAAAGAATCCTAGAACTTGATTTGTTTTTTAAGTAAAAATTTAGTTTAAAAATTGAGAGAAGATCAAATAAACCAGAATTAGTTGTTGGCAAACACAAATATATTTTTCATTAAAAAAAAAGGGAAAAAACGAAAATTACCAACTACATTTATTTTTTTTAAAGTAAAATTTTAGTTTAAAAATGGGGAGAACAGCAAATAAACAAGAATTAGTTGTTGGCAAACACAAATATATTTTTTCATTAAAAAAAGAGAACAAACCGAAATTACCAACTACATTTATTTATTTTTTTTAAGTAAAAATTTAGATTAAAAATGGAGAGAACAACAAATAAACAAGAATTAGTTGTTGGCAAACACAAATATATTTTTTCATTAAAAAAAGAGAACAAATGGAAATTACAAACTACATTTGTAAGTAAAAATTTAGTTGCAAAATGGATGAAAAACACAGACTTTTGCACTCCCTCGAATAAATACATCTTAATGCTATTTAAAAAAAAAAAGAAAAGAAAAAGAAAAAGTTTGCATGCCCCTCTCCCTCTAATAAATGCATCTTAATGCAATTAAAAAAAAAAAAAAAAAAAAAAAGTGGTCAGTGGTCTGATTCCAACCTGACGGACGGTATTTCCCAAGCGGTCCTTTCCCAAGCAGTCGCGCCTCTTCAAGAGGCGCGACGTTACCCTCCGTTTCGTTTCCGTTTCATCTGCGTCTCGTTCCGTTTCGTTTGGTTGGTTTGCAAATGTCGCGCCTCTTGAAGAGGCGCGACCCGGAAAACGACAAAGTGTCGCGCCTCTTGAAGAGGCGCGACACATGGTTTTTCTAAATATTTTCAGATCCCCTCGTTTTCTCTAATTTTTTTCATTTATTACTTTACCTTTCCAAAAAACCCAGTAGAGACCTAAGATAGATGACTACTCTAATCATAGTCAATTGGTTTTGAGATGGAGCCCACCAAGTTACTCTATTAGTATGTTTCGGAGTATGATTTCAAACATGATAAAAGTGATTTTAATCATTTCAAAATCAGTCTCTCAAACATGAACTACATGACTGGGAGACAAATCATATTCCAATAAATAACCCTAGCTAGGAAGACTAGGATACTGATAATAAAAATCCATAGAGAGTTTTCCATTGAAAAACAAAAAGAAAAAAAGAAAAAAATCAGAGCTTT
This sequence comes from Luffa acutangula, assembly GCA_036850905.1. NCBI lineage: Eukaryota > Viridiplantae > Streptophyta > Magnoliopsida > Cucurbitales > Cucurbitaceae > Luffa > Luffa acutangula. The sequence continues at coordinate 8,481,249 of CM072099.1, read as the reverse complement.
AATCTAAACTTACAATTACTAGCTTTAATACTAATAGCATTATTAGCAGTCAAACGATCCACCACTAACAAGCAGTTCCCCAAAATTTTAACTTTCTTGAGCTTCAACTTTCCCAATTTGACGGCCACCGGCGCCGCCGCCCGGAGCTGCAGGGGTATGCGGCCACTCCGCTGTTGCTCCACCAACGCCGCCATCAAAGTGCTTCCGTACACTGTCCTTCCGGTCAAATCCACGTCCAGTGCCGTCTTGTTCCGGTGGCCGTGGTAGAACGCCGGCAGCGACCCTTCACAAAGCTTGTTCTCCGTGTACCAAACGCTCAAAACTCCTCCCTTCTCGTAGTATATTCCGATCTTCTCGTTCGGATTATACGCCGTGATCTTCACGTCGAACCTGTTAAGAATATGAATAAATGATAAATACTATATCCCGATGATTGAGAAAAAAGAATTTGAAAATAACAAAAATTCAATGAAAATAGAGTTATATTTCATTCTATATATTTGGTAACTTTTTCTTATATATTTAATAGTAAATTGAAAATCGTAGACATTGAAATTATATATTAAAGTTGTTTTTAAGAAATAAATCCGATCTTCTATTTGAAAACAAGAGATTGAATTTGGATAAGATATGAAAAGACTTCAATTTAACATAATGTATTAAATCTGCAATTAAAATATCATTTTGATTTTTGTCTTTCTTCTATTTTAGTTCGTGTTGGAATGTTTAATTTTGGTTACTACTATATTTTAAATATATCTTAAAATTAAATTTTCATCCTCATTTTGAAGTTAATTATTTTTAAGACTAATTTGTTCTTGGAGAAGCTAATCATAAACTTAGAATAGGGACTAAATTTAAAATATATATTGAAAGTATAGAGATCAAGATTGAGACACTAAATTTATATTAACCAATTAATTAAAACTCTTAATCAATCTGAATATAGCTAATTGGATAAAGCACAAGTGTGGCGTTTTCTAAAGTCCGATATCACCTACATTTGTTAAACTTAAATAAAATTCAAAATTTTAGATTGAGGAGTGAACTAACATATATGGTCACATAGGCGCAATGTGTTCAAACTCCCACAAGGTCGGAAAATACTAAACAAAATGATCAAAACATTAAACTTAATTCACCATAACCTATAAACTTAAACTAGCTAGTGATTCAACAAAACCTGGCATAGAGCGACATGTCGAAATTGAGCCGAAGATCGCTGATGTTCAAGGAATCAACCGAGTACGTCGGAATCTTAGGCTTGAAAACAAGATAGAGAATTCCGACGACCGCTCCGACCACGGCCAGTAGAAGAAAAACAACACAAAATGTCCAACAAAAACATCTGCAAAGACACGATGATCTTGTCTTCTCAATTTGGTGATGGTCCTTTTCCGACGCCGGTGGGGGAGGAGCTAGAGGCGGCGCTGACGACAGCCGTGGCGGCTGCGGCGGAGGATCAACATCTGTAACTGGGTGGATTCTTTGATGATGATCTGCAAGGGCCATTGGAAGAGTTTGAAGAAAAGATTTTTGGATACAATGTGTGTATTTTAGATGTATATGTGAACTTGTAAAGTGTTTGAAAAGATATATATACATATTTTCTTTTTCTCACCAAACAGAGCCTTTTGAGAGGGCCAAATGGAAGGGGGTAGTTCAGCTAAGTTATACTTACCATTTTATCATAAACATTATTTTAAATTTGAATTGTATTTTACTATTTGAACTTTTCTGTGGAAAGGATGGTTTGAATAAGATATTAGCTTGAGTTTCACCTCCCCATGTGAATTGTAATTCTATGAAAAAGAAAAAAAGAAAAATAATTTATTTGATGGTTTGTGTTTATTTCGTTTTAGTATTTAAACTTTAGGGTATTTTAGTTTAGTCCTTGGATTTTGCATTAAAAAATCATTTTGATCCATATATATATATATATATATTTTTTAATATAAGGACGTAGTAAGTTTAATGATGAGAATTAAATTAATTTGTTTTGTGTAAAGTTTAGGAATTAGAATAATTAAAAGTTTAAGGACAAGAATTCCTTCCACTTCAAATGTTGTTGAATTCAAATAATAATAATAATAATAATAAAAAGAAATAAACTAACATTTTATGCACTAGAAAGTATATTTAATTAATTAATTATTATTATTATTATTATTTTTTTGAAATAGAGGTCCATATAGTTTCTTTTCATGGGAGTTTACTCCAAAAATCAGATATTTATATTTTGAATAATGTATTAGAGGACAATAATTTTAGTCCTCATTCAAACTTTAGGATATTGAGAAGTTATCAATATTGAAAAAAATCTATATTTTGATCATACATCTAACAGTTATAAGAGTGACAGCTACATTCTAATAATCACATCAGATAGTTCATTTTCATAAGACTGGTGCGATTTGTTGACGAAAAGAAAACGTAATTTAAAGTTTAAGGATAATTTTTAAAAAAAAATTACATAGATACAATGTTACGAACTTACAAGAGCAAAATATGTATTTTAATCCGAGAATTAAAAGTTGCATATAGGGAAATTTTGTATTTACATTTTATAGTGGGTACTGGATCCAAAAATATTATCAGTAGGCCCAAGCCTTAAAAATCATTTTTCAGTAACTTAAAAGGCCCAACTTCATAAATTGCATGTCATCATTATTTTTATTTTATTTATTTAATTTTAAAAAGGTAGGCATAACTCATAACCACGTGCTATGTGAGAAAAAGAATATCCTCCTCATCATTAAAGAAATTAAGGATGATTAAATTATTATTTTATTATTTCTTAAACACGACATATATCTTGCCAAAACGAACATAGTTTAGTGGTAATTGACATGTACCTTCAATCAAAAGGTTAGAGGTTCAAATATCCCCACCCCAAATATTGTTGAACTAAAAAAAACATATGGATGAAAATACTTTTGAGAAATTGCAAGATTAAATTACAAATTTAGTACCTGAATTTTTAGATTTATGTATATTTGATCCCTAACTTTAAAAAAATGTTTGATAGGTTATTGAGTTCTCAATTTTATATCTAATAGGTTCCTAAACTTTAAAATGTATCTAACAGGTACTTAAACTTTCAATTTTTTTATCTAATAGATTTCTCAATTTTTAATTTTGTGTCTAATAAATCCCTAACCTATTTGACATTTTTTTAAAATTTAGGAATGTACACGACAAAAAATTGAAAGTTTAGATTTCATTAGACATAAAATTCAACTTTATATGTAATAAAGTATTTAATTTTTAAAAATCTCGAATATGTCAAAAATCTATTAGACAAAAAAATCAAAGTTCAAAAACATTTTAAAGTTAGGGATCTATTAGACACAAAATTGAAAATTCAAGGACCAATAGATAAGACATTGAAAGTCTAGGGACTAAACTTTGCAATGATCGATAATAATTCAAAACGTTGGATTAATATAATTTAGAATTTTTAAATTGAATCTATATTCAATAGGCAAGTTTATTAATGATTGTCTATAAGTTTTGTTTGTTTCTTTCTTTAGATAAAGTTGTGAATTTGTTACCACACTCTACAAAATTTAATGGTTAGACCCTCCATACTAACATTTTGTAAAGGATCGAAAACTACAAATCAAAACATAAATGATAAATACGTTTTGTTATAGGCAATTTTGGACCACCCTGATATACAAGGAGCTGACGAGGACAACCGGGGAGGAATCGGGCTGAAAGATGGACCTAGGAGGCAAAACCGGCAAGTGAGACGGGCCAAGACCGAAGGGGTCGGGTTTGAGGCCCGACCCCCTGCTCGGCCTCGGCCCATGGCCGAGGCCGACCCTCGGCTCGCTCGAGCGGGCCGAGCCCGTTCGGTCTCGTCTGGTCCCCACCGCCTCTGGAAGCCCCGGTTTCGCCTGGTTTGACCTAAAACGCCTCCGAAACCCTAAAAAGGTTAGGAGGATGAACAGGTATTTATATCCCTCTTCGCCACTGAAAAGGGGATCTGAATTCTAACCCTAAATACACTCTACTTGTTCTTCGGCCAAGAACTAACTTAAGCATCGGAGCGCGTGTGGTCTACACCACACCGGTGTGCAGCGTTTGTTTGTCTTGCAGGTCAAGCTCTTCCCGCATCCTTACAAATTCACTGTTGATCGTTGCGTGGGGCGAGGGGCAATTCCCTAAGCAAAATTTGACCATCAACACGTTTCATTTAACTTTTCGAATGTTTAATTTTGAAAAAAAAATAGTGTTTTGCAACCACTAAAAATGATTTATTAAAAAAATGAGATGGAGAAATAAATCATTTTGGGAAGAACACTCGAAAGTAAACTTTTTAAAGAGTTTTCAAGTATATAATAAACTTGTGTACTGGAAATGTAACCAAACATACAAGTTTTAAATTATAAACAATTTTTATACAAAATGTTTAAAATAAAATATATTTTTGAAAAACATTTAAACTAAAAGGTATTTCAAATCAACCCGAACTAATAACATATAAATTTAGTATAAAACATAAATTATACAAATTCATACTTTTCGTTTTTAAGTAATTACTCAATTGTAAAACTATTAATCGATCAATATCAATCATTCAAGAAATATAAAACTTAACAATGGGGTGATTTATCATTAAAAACTTTTCATTAGAAAAACATCAAAATAAAATTACTTCCTTTAAAAGCGCTTCCAAATATACTCACCCTTCGCCTTAATTGGTAAATCACTTAAATCTAAAAGGTGATTCCAATCAAAATATTAGGAAAGAAAATAATCAAAATCAAAATCTAACTTAATCAATCAAATCTTGATTAATTTACATTTCCATAAAGCGATTTTCATCAAGATTACGGACTATTAGATTTTAGGAAACCAATGTAATTTAAATTCAAAATTCAAATAAGTAATAATTAAAGATAATTAAAAAAAATTAAAGATAATTATTGACCCCACCATTTCATTTTCAACCGAGATAATTAAGGAAGTGTGTTAAAGATCCAAACAGAAGAATTTCTGAAAAAAATAATTTTTGAACTTTTTTTTTCCTTTTCCCGCAAAATGAATATTGCAGAGACCAAGAGAGGTTTTTATTTTTTAATATATAACCCTTTCTTCCCTTTTAAGAACATTGAGATATTTTGTTTTGTTTGTTTGTTTTTTTTTCCTTTTTGAGAACATGAAGAGATAGAGTCAATGAGTGAAAGAAAATGTATTTGTGAAAGTAATTAGTAAAGAAAATATATGTTATTAGGATAAAACATTTGTCAAAACCATTGGATATACTTAGAGAAAAAAGTTGGGGAAAAATATCTTTTTGGTTCCTGAGTTTTGAGGAATAGGTATGTTTGGTCCCTAAATTTTAAAAATAGACATTTTTAGTCCCTGAGTTTTCAAAATAGATCTTTTTAGTTCCTGGATTTTGATAAATAGGTTTAAAAGGAACCTAAGTTTTCAAAATCAACCTTTTTAGTCATTGAGTTTTGAGAAATAGGTTTAAAAGATCTCTTATATTATTTTTCAATTTTTTTAAAACAATATTTTTTAATTATTTTTTTTATATTGAATGATTTTTTAAATTTAAAAAAATTAAAAGTATTAATTTTTAAAAAATTTAATAATAACATGAGGGACCTTTTAAACCTATTTCTCAAAACTCAGGGACTAAAAATGTCAGTTTTAGAAACTTAGGAACCTTTTAAACATATTTCTCAAAACTTATGGACTAAAAAGGTCAATTTTGAAAACTTACGAGCCAAATGCACCTATTCCTCAAAACGCTCAGGGACCAAAAATGTATTTTTCTCACCAAGTTAATGACAAAATGTTTATAGATACTAAATTAGTGGAAGAAAATATTTGTTGTTAGGTATAGAACATTTAGGTCAAAATCATTTGATTAAAAATATCTATCAATTGTTCGTTTGAAAACATTTTAAAGTATTTTAATTTTTTCATTGTTCTAAATTATAGCCAAATATAATATTTTTGGGATTAAAATACAATTTTGGTCCATATAAATTAGTATTTATTTTATTTTAGTCTCTATATTTTTAAAAATGTCCAAAATTAGTCATTGTACTTTCAATAAGTCTCCAAATCAATTCATAATGTTTTTTTTTTTTTTTTTTTTTTTGAGAAGATCAATTCATAATGTTAGTTTATGGTTAACTTATTCAAAAAAATAAAATAGGGTCTCTATTAGCTTTTCTTCTATAAATCTTGAAAAAAATATCCACATGTGCTTTGTCCTAAATGAAAATTATCTTTTTATTTTACTAAATTTGATAAAAGTTAAACTCAAACTAAATTTGAAAGTATATCGACTAAATTTGAATATTTGAATGACAAAAATGGAACAAACCTTAAAATACCTGGACTAAAATGGCATTCCAACTTAAAAAAAAAAAAAAAGATTAATGTAAGAAGTATTTTGTTTAGCATTTAAATATTATTAGCCATCACTACAAACAATAACAAAACATATCATTGATCATAATAATAATTAAAAAGAAACACACACACTTGAAATCAAAAGGAAGGCCAAACTCATCAACAATTAAGGTAGAGTGATTTGAGGGCAACTCCTTGAAATTAAGTCCTCATTGTTGCTCCTTTTTTTTTTTTTTTTTTTGGATAAATCATTGTTGCTCTTAATGTCATTGAATTTCCTAAAAGCTTCAACTTTTAATATACTTAATGTCTTAAAAATTCAAAGAAAAAAAAATATATGAAATATAAAATGAATGGGCATTGGAATTTCTCTTCTCATTGAAGAAAGCATGACATATGCAAGAGATGTAAAAAAGTAATATATATATATCAATTTTTGCCTTGGTCATAATAGAAGACATGATTCATTTTTGCTCTTTATTGCATGTTTGTATATTGGAGGGTAGTTAGATTCTTTGATGTTTGGTAGTTATAGTCTCCATCAAGCAATTCCAAAAGTAATCATCTTTTTTAGTCCACAACCTCTCCACTATAATTTTTAGAGATATTATTCACCATAATTGCTACTTTTATAATTTATTTCATGCTTAAAAAAACGCGGTAGAGTACATTTTAACTTTGGTCTGGTTTGATAACCATTTTGATTTTGATTTTTAGTTTTTGAAAATTGAACTTATTTTCTCCCAAATTTACTTTCATCTTTGGCAAAGACACATTTGAATTCCTACCCAATTCCAAAAAGCAGAAACACGTTTTTTGAAAACATGGAAGAAGGTATTAGAAAAACAAAGAAACTTGAACGTGGAAGTAGTGTTTATAAGCGTGACTTTCAAAAACCAAAAACCAAATGTTTTTTTTTTTTTTTTTTTACAACATGGGGGATGAGAGGATTTAAACGACAAACATATTGGTCATTAATACAAGTTTGATGTCGATTAAGTTATATGCTCGTGTTGACCAAAAACCAAATGGTTATCAAAGTGAGTCTATATAATTAACATTTTCATAAATGTGATAGTTACATCAAATAATTTTTGGAAGATTCTATATTTCATAATATTTTTGTTTGTATTAAAAAAAGAAAAAGAAAAAAAAAGTTTTGTTTATGTTTTCATCTTTTTCTTTAATTTTCTAAAATAAGGTTATTCGTTAATAATTTTTTGCTTTTCTATTTTTTTAATTTTTAAATTCCTTCTTGAAAGCTTTACCAAATCTAATAACAAGAACATAGCTCAACTGACATAAAATATGTGCTTATGACCAAGAAGTCATGAGTTCGAATCCTCCACTCCTAAATGTGGTTGAACTCAAAATAATAATAATAAAAAAAATAAACCTTACAAAATCGAGCATAGCTCAATTAGTTAGGTATATACTGTGACTGGGAGAGATTAGAAGTTCGACTCTCCCCACATATTGTTGATTTTTTTTTAAAAAAAAAAAAAAACAAATCAAATAAACCTTGGATTACACTAGAATTGAATCAAAACATTCAAACTTACAACAAACAAAAGATTTTGATCTGGACAATGGAGACAAAGAATGTAAGAAAGGAGGAAGCAAAATCCAAGAATATGATTTGAAACTTTGCTTGTATTAGAAACTTGGAATTTTGCTCTTGTTTTTTGGGGTTGCGTAAAGCTTGGTTGAGAGAGAGAGCTTTACATTTTTTCAATCTAAAGAAAAAAAAAAAAGCAAAAATGATCAAAATATACATCACACAAGGTCCACTAAACTTCAAGCAACTCAAAAAAAAATTAAAGCTTGCATGTAGCAAGTCTTCTTCAATTTCTTCACACTATATATATATATATACATACATACATGTCACACCATGATCTTAATTATTGTTTTTAAGGTTTGTCGATTTGGGTCAAGTTTTAAAAAAAATACCGTCTTTATTTGTTTATCCTTATACTAAAAGCTTAGTAGAAGTATGTTTGTGTTATTAGTGAGACGAAGCAGAAATCAAAACGTGACAAGTTATTTGTAGATGTGACAAATGAGCTCTAATAGTATCATGACATTATTTTATTTTAAAACATATAAGTTTGATAGTTTTCATGTTGGTTGGAACAAAATACGAATTCTATTTGAATTTTAAGATCCTAATTATTCGTTTTTTTTAGTTCAATAATGGGCGAAATTGGTGATTGAAGCATTAACCTTTTGGAACTATAGGAACTATATTGATGCCCTAACAGTTTTTGGGTGATGGAAATACCTTCTAATTTTAGCATTTCGTTTACAAATATATTTATATCTCACAATTTTTTTTTTTAAAAATGTGCTTGAACTATATATGTATATTTGCATTATATTAAAAAAAGTGTTTATATTAATTACAAATATGTGTCTTTTTCTTACTACATATTTTAAAAATTTTAAATTAATCACTCTAAAATATTTTTTTTTAAGATTATTTATCTCTCAAGTGTTCTTAAAAAATAATAATAATAAATTCAAAATTGTAAATGTTTTTTTATTAAGATAAAAAAAAAAACACTTTTAATCATAAAAATCATTTAAGGGCTATACTAAACACACTCTAACTTGTTTTTTATTTTTCTTTTCTTTTTTTTCTAAATGTACATATAGAAAAATTGATTTTATTTATAAAAAAACAAAACAAAAAAAATTCAAAAGTTATTTCAAACAATAGGCTTCATAGTTCGGAGTTTCAACGAATTTCATAACTTGTCATGTTGAATTCCTATTACTTTTTACTGATAAATAAAAAGCATACATGCCAACAAGAGCATAGCTCAACTGGCATAAAGATGTATTGATAACCACGAGTTCTGTGGTTCGAATCCCCCACCCCTATATTGTCAAAAAAAAATGAAAATAAAAAGCATACATGGTTTTTTCCTCTTTTTACAAGAATTTAGAATTAGTAGACACAAGTCTTAAATGAAAAAGGTAATTACAACAATAATTCCACCCAATTCACATACATATATAAAAAAAATTATAAATTAAAAAAAAAAGTCAACTTCTATTTAATTACCATATATAATCATAGTAATCATCATTATTAATTGAGCAAGATAATGAAGGAAGGTAATTAAATATTAGAACAAGATAAAAATGGTAGTAAATCTAGTGTACATTAGGTTTTTTTTTTTTTACAACATGTTGAGTGGGAGATTTGAACCTCTAACTTCTTGATCGATAGTACAACTTTATCCCAGTTGAGCTACACTCTCTTTTTTTTTTTTTTTTTTTTTTGACATTAAGACATTTAAGAGGAGGAATCAAATGAACCTCATAACCTCCTAAAACTCAGGAGCATCATATGTGAGGGGGGGTTGCAGGTTGGTATGAAGTTGTTGAATATACTTACCCTAGCTTAATTATTTTTGATGATGTGGCCCAAATCTCATCACATTTTTTCTCTTTATTTATAAAGTTAATTTCATCATTATCCTTCTTCCTCCTCACTCAACTCAATTCTATTCTATAAAATATTTTTTTTAAAAAAAAAAAGAGAGAAAAAAGATGATAATAATAAATATTCTAAAGTTGCCTAACCCCCTTTCAACTTCCCTAAACCCTAAACCCTAAATTAATATAACTTAAAAAAACGGTTTGATAAAAAAATGAAAGAGAAAACATCTCATTATAGAATAGAAATTATATCCTTTTGGAAGTCAAAAAATAACTAGCACGAAATCTTGAAAAATAACTAGCACAAATTCTTGAAATTTATGAGTACAATTATATAAACGTGGGCTGTTTGAAAATAATGATTGAATTATTTTATTAGACTTCTTGGTCGATGGTACATGTCAATTATCGCTCAGCTATGTTTGCTATGGCTAAGAAAGAGATAAGATTAGTTATTTCTTTTCAAAATATATAATGAAATTAATTTGAACCAACCAAGAATAGAGAAAACTTCATCTGAACACAATAGATTTTTGGTAAAAAAGGACCATGCCTCAAGTCAAAAAGTTTCATTTTGGATAAAAAAGCATAAAGCTATTGCTGCTACACAAACCACAAGATCAATAAATGGATATATTAATAGCTAGACCATAGACTAAAATTCCAAGTGAGTATAAAAATTTCAAAAGTAAATGTGTATATAAAGTCTAATTGCTAAAGTGAACCTACTCTGTGTAATTAACATGTTTCCAAGATTAGTTTGAGGTTTAAATCTACTTATCCTAAATATTGTTTTTTTTTTTTAAAAAAATAAAACCCTAAATATTGTTAAACTAAAAAAAAAATTGTATATATAAAGTTTAACATAAATCATTAACTCAAACGTCAATGGTAAAAGTGAGCATGACTCAACGATAATTTTAATCTGGGAGGCATATAAATTTATCATCCATCAATTTTAAGATTTACAAATAAAAAATAGATTTACAAATCTTAAAATATTAAGAATTGAAAAAAAAAATAATAAATAAGAAAGAGTAAATTGAATAAATTAGTCCATTTAGCCGAAAAAAGAGGAACCTAATCCAAGTAGTTCGGTCGAGCTCGTGAGAAATGGAAATATCGTTCCGTAAAGTTAAGAAGAAAAGAAAATGAGTCAGTCAAACATGGTTTTAACGTACGGCTAATGCACGGCGTAATACGTGGACCGATAAATGCGGGTACGTGGGACCTACACCCCTCTTCGAGCTTTGAAACTTTTTTTAGGAAAGAAAAAAAAAATAAAAAATAAACAAAAAAATCTTGGGTTTTTTTTTTTTTTTTTTGACAATGATCTTGGGTGTTATTTGAGATAAGAGAGCTAATATTTTTTCATTTAAGTGTGTGTCTCCCATAGTAATGCAATTGGTAGGTTACAAGCTTAAAAATGTTTGGGTTTAATGGACTCTAATACCATATTATATTATATGGGCTTCCATCTCAAAACCAATTGGCAATGGGAGGAGTGACCCTTGAAGCTTATATATTGTGAGGTCTCCACCAATCTTTCCGATGTGGGATCCTCAACAGATATCTGATATATACCAAGATATATTTACAACATTGGGAAAGTTTTTTTTTTTTTTTTTTTTTTTTTTTGCTTTTTTAGTTAAACAACATTTGGAATACTATATCCGAACATGTGACCTCTTAGTTGAGAGTAGATGTTAATTGTCACTGAACTATGTTCGCTTTGAGAAAATCTTGACAAGTTGTTGGGTGGAACTGTGGTCATCTACCACTCCAAATCGAATTCTTTATCTTAATCTCTCATAGGTGAGCATAGTTCAACAATAAATGATATGTACCATCGATCCAAAGTTCAAAGGTTTGAAATCTCTCCTATCTAAATGTTGAACTCAAAGAAAAAAAAATGCATGTATAAATTATAGTTTAATATAATGAGTGTTTCTAACAAAAAAAAAAAGTTAATAAAATATGAGCATAAATCAAAGTTATTTTTTCTCCCTACACAATTATGTGAATATGTTTTTTTTTAATCAAATTACACTTCTAGAATTTTTTTTATTATAATTTACTTTGGTTTAAGTTTTTTAGGCATCGTCCGATAAACATTTGATTTTTTTTTTTTTTTTAAAAATTAAGTTTATAAATATTATTTCACCAATAAATCTTTTTGGTTTTTTATCTGCCTTCGTTTTATGTTTTCTAAAAATTAGATCTAAATATTGAAAAACTTTTGAAAAAATAGTTTTCAATTGAGAATTCATATTTTTAATTAACAAAGATGAAAATATTCCAAGCAAATTAGAAAGAAAATAAATATAACATTCGAAAAAAAAAAAAAACTATTTTTTTTGTTAGATTTCATTTTGGCCTTCATTTTTCTAATAACTTTAAATTTTGAGTTATCTATACTCTAACCCTTAAATTTCAAAACTCAATAATCTATGCACCTGAGGTTGTTCAAAATCTCCCAGTTGTCTGAATGAGTAATTTTGTCTTTTAGCTTTTTTTTTGTTTTTTTTTTTTTGTTTTTTTTTTTTGTTTTTTTTGTTTTTTTGTTTTTTTTTTTTTTTGTTTTTTTGTTTTTTGTTTTTTTGTTTTTGAGAAGAGTCTTTTAGCTCTTTTATTATGTTTATCGTAAAATAAAAATCAATAATTCTATTCTAAGTTTTGGAAAATTAAAATTTCTTTCATTATTATTATTATTATTTAGAAATAAAACTTGCTTGATTAGAACGTATTTTATATTTAGTTTTATTTATTTATTAAAAAAAGAAATCAGGCCTTTTGAAATGCTGGTCAACCTTTAAAACTAAGACATGTACATCTGTTTTTTCAAAAAAGTGCTTGTAAATTTTGACTTCGGTTATCAAGTGTTTTTCAAAAATAATAAAAATAATAAATTTGAGAAAAAAAAATACGCAATAAAATAATAAAATAAAACATGTTAGTGTTGATGGAGAAATTTTGACCAATCATGAATTGTCACGTCGTTACATAAAATTAATGACAAAATTAAAATTAATTAAATTTGGGACCAATTATAAATTGACATGTGTACCAAATTTAATTTGAAAACAAAGTTGGCCAATTATAAATTTATAGAGCCAAATTTCTATTTGATCAATTAATTAAAATTAAATTATTTTGATCAAATTAATTAATTTGACCAATTAATTAAAAAATAATAATTATTTTGATCAAATTTGGGTCTTTTAAATGTCTGGGTCATATGGTTTTGGGTCAAATATAAACCAAACCCAAGACTAAATGGTTCAACCCAAGACCAATAAAGCCCAAGCCCAAGTTGTTAGGCCCAAAAGTCACCAGGGCCCATCCAGCGAGAACTCTATAAATAGAGGGGTTCTCCTCCATTTCAGGGGTTCAGAAATTCTACACTCTCACAAAGACAAGAGTTCAGAGTTTTCAAAGCTCTCAAACAGAACCAGAGAATTCAGAGAGACTCCACCAAGTCGGAAGACCGAAGACTCTCTGCAATCCATAAGTCCAAGTGTTGAACACTTCTTGAAGACCAAACACTCCTCAAGACTTCAACACTTCTTGAAGACCCAACACTCTTCAAGACTTCAACACTCCTTGAAGATCAAAGACTCTTCAGGACATCAACACTTCTTGAAGATTGAAGACTCCTTCAAGACTGGAAGACTTCAAGCTCCAAGAATCCATTGAAGCTTCAGACTCGAGATCAAGCGTTCCAGCCCTCGAGTGAAACACACCCACACACATAAGAGAGAGAATCAGAGGATTAAAGTTAGAGATTGTACACCCACACGCATACAACATTAATACAAATCAAAGTTTATTCCACGTGTCTCCATCCCCGAAGTTACGTGTGAACAGTTAGTAAACCAGATTAATTATTAAGTTTAAGTAATAGAATGCATAATTGTCATGTAGCTTTATAGAATTTATTAAAAAGGAGTTTGGAATGATTTATTAGAGCATGAGAAGTACTAATTATATTTTTAAAAATAACACTAATTAAAGAAGAAAAGTCAGTAACTAAAATTCATCTTTTTATTATTTTCAAAATTCATCTGAAACTCACTTTTAAAAAAATCTCCACCTGTTCTGGAATTGTCCTATGGTTAAGAGTATGTGGCTGTGTTCCAAATTTGCACCCTTCCATCGATCCTTTTCTCAATTCAGGTTCGAGGAAGTCATTGGGGCAATGAAGGACAAACTTCCAGGGCTGGATTTTGAGCTTGTGGTCACCTTTTGGTGGTTTGTGTGGAATCTTCGGAATAGCTTGAGTTGGGGTGGCCATTCAGATGGTCGGGATTTATGGGCATACTCGAGTGACTACCTCAGTGCCTTCCATGTTGGGGGTAGACGTTACCTTGCAGGGGATTGTCTACGGCCGCAATCGAGTGACCGGGGGGAGCGCTGTGTATGGAGTCCGCCCCCTGCTGGGAAACTGAAGCTTAATGTGGATGCTTCGGTTATGCCTGATACAGGGGAAACGGGGGGTGGTTGTGTGCTGCGTGGGGCTGATGGTGAGGTTTTTATGGCAGCCTATTTTGAGCTATAGAGGTGTTGGAGTGTGGATTTGGCTGATGGATGGGCTGTTTATGAAGGGGTCCAACTTGCTCGGCAGCGGGGGTTCGTGGAGTTTGTGGTAGAGACTGACTCGCTGAGGTTGGTCAAAATCCTCCATGGCGATCTGCAGGATGTTTCGGAAGTGGGGATACTAATGGATGACATCCGAGGGATTCTCCACCCTTGGGACAATGGTAAGGTTTTGTTTACTCCACGTCAGGGAAACAAGGCAGCGCATGTTCTGGCTAGCTTGACCTTTTCATATGTTGACCGTGTTTGGCTTGAAGAGTGACCCAACGAAATCTTGGATGTCCTGAGGGGTGATGTTGTTTCAGCTACGTGAGATGGGCTCCCTAGTGCGATAATGGTGTTCGAACTAAGCGTCTTTTGTCTCTCCTGACCACTGTGCCTAAAACCAAGGAAGGTTTTCTGTTTCCTTTTCACTTGTTGTCTTTATACTTCGTCCTTATGGCTGCATGGTAGAATATGGTAGGGATAATGTATGATATCGGTTGGGAGTGGTAACATGTGCGTCCTAGTGGTAACTAGGTTTATGTCTGGATGCATCTGAGCACCAGGTTTTTTGTTTTGCATGTTACGTTTGTTGGTTTTCTCGCTATTTAATTCTGGTTTGTGATCATGTATTTGTGGACCGGGTCTGTGTTAAGCTGATATGGTACTGTGCTCTCTTAGAGTGAAAGTCGGGTGTTGGGTCTTTTGTGTTAATCCTTGTATGTGCTGTTATGCTCTGTTTTGCTTGGGATTGAGGTGATGGCTGGTTAGCATAATGAGAGCCTGGTCTTAAGCGTTGTCTTGAGTATTCTTGCATACTTGTGCACGTGGCCTTTCTTTTAGCTAGTCTCGAAAGCCTAGGATTGCTTTATGAGCTTCCTCAAGTCTGTTGTTACCTCGATAGGATATAGGGTTGAGCTAGAGATTCTATTTGCGTTTCAGATTAGTGTTGTTTGCACGAGGCACAAAATATGGGGTAAAAAGAGCTACCTGCAGTGTGTTCAGTTAGGCCAGCCTTGAGAAAACTCAGGTTAGGGGTCCCTACTCTGCAGTGTGAAAGCTAGTTCCCTGCCTCAGAGTGGAATAAAAGGAAAAGGTGAGTATGGAAAGCTTGAAAAGATTGTTTGAGAATGAAAAGAAAGAAAAGGAAAATGAGTTTGACAAAAATGTCTGAATATGAGAAAGAGAGGTTGAGAGAAAAGAGAATGTTTTTGCCCAGGCTTCTGGGTATTGTGTTAGCAGCCTAATTTGTTTCCTTTAGCTTTTAGGCGAGGCCTTTGTTCCAGTGTAGGGGGGAGATGGATGGTAGGTGCTTATAAATCTTGCCAGGGCTATTAGGGCTGCTCTAGGAGAGGCTTATCACACACTCACGTGAGGATTTCTAGATAACCTTGGCTTGTTTTCATTTGTTACCATGTAAGGTTTGCTTCTCCTGGGCAAAGTTTAGTATTCGTTATGCAGGGTGTTACCCATGAAAGTTTCCAATTCCAGAGCCCCGTCAGGGCATACTATAGTATATTGCATAAGCCTGCTTGGGGCTGACATGTTGTTTGGTTGGGTGTGTAATGATAGTCATAAGTTGTTTATGTACCCTGTCTGAGTGGGGTTTGATTATTTATTTATGCATTTTGCTTCACCTCCTGAGGGTAATATTTATGCAGGTTTATCGAGATGCGGTCGTTTGCCTTTTTGTGGTCTCTTGCTGAGGAGCCCATGGGGACGAATGTGTGAATTGGTTGATGGGGGTGCTGATGAGGATAGACCATGGCAGTGTTCCATATGTTCCATATCTTGCCAAAGTTTGAGGGTCCGATGCCTATGAATTGTGGTTTTGACATTGAATACAAACCAGTCTGAATCAAGCCAGTGGCTAGGTTTGGAAGGAAGTTGTTCGTGTTGTGGAGGCTAGCTTCATTGTGAGGAATCCAATCTGATTGTTTTTGCTTAGTTTTGGACTTTTCTTTGGGTGGCGATACCAATTCTTTGTATCAAAAAAAAAAAAAATTATAACCTCATACTAAATTATAATTAGTAAATCTTCTCAAAAAAAAAATTATAATTAGTAAATTTGAGCGGTTTAAAAGATAAAACACTTATTACTATTTCAAAAGTCAATAGTTCAATTGTGACTGTTTATTTTTTTGTTCAAAACTAAACAAATAAGGAAAAAAAAATTATATACCCCTAAACTAGGAGATTATATTGTATCAACTAAAACACTAAACTAATAATTATATCAAATTAAATTATGAACTTCCATAATGGATTGAATTTACCATTTATTAGTGATTTATAACTATTTCCGGTTGTTTCTATTTAAAATCAACCTAAAATTATTTTCTAAAAAAAAATCAACTTAAAATTATCTAAATATAATTATTCTTTTTCCAAAATCTCCACCAAAGTAGTACGAAAAAAATTATTACACGCTCTTAAGTACATAAAAACAGAGAAAGGAATAAATATGTACTATCCACTTGATTCAACCATTTCTCACCAATATTAAGTTTTTTTTTCTTTGACAATATGTGAGGTGGAAGGACTTGAACCACAGACCTCTTAGTCGTTAGTAAGAGAGTTATGTACATGTTGGGCACCAATATTATTTTAATCCTAAGTTTCAATATATATATATATATATTAGGCTAATCCTTATATTTAAAAAAGCCTTATATATTGGGAAAATTATGCATTGACGGTTTTAAACTACAAACCTATTCACTTTAAAATTTTTAAGGTTTAAATGGATTCAATTAATAGTTTGAGGTTTTAAATGACACAACGTTAGGGGTATAAATTGATTGGTTAAATTACAAGTTTAGTCCCTAAATTTTTAGGTTTGTATCTATTTGGCCTCCTAAAATTTAAAATGTGTCGAAAATGTCCTTGAACTTTCAGATTTTTGTCCATTTGGTCCTTCAACTTTAAAAAATTGTTTAATAGGTCCCTAGACTTTCAGGTTAATGTCCAATAATTCCTTGAAATTTCAAATTTATGTCTAATTAGTCGTTAACCTATTCAACGTTTTTTTAAAATTCACAAATCTATTAGACACAAAAATTGAAAATTTAAGGGTTCATTAGACATATATTATTTAATTTTAAAATTTTTGAATATTTCAATAATTTATTAAAAACAAAATTGAAAGTTTAGTTAAGTATCTTTTAAAATGTTCAATGACCAAATAGGACTAAAATTTTAATTAAACCAAACTAATTTTTTCCAAAAAAATAAATAATAACAATTAAAAATTTATAATTTCATCAAAAAAATTTATTACATTATAAAATTTAAGTTAAATTATATATATATATATAATACTCCTAAAATATGTGGTTGGTATTAATTATACTCCTGAACTTTCAAAAGTTTCATTTTAACTCTTGAAGTTTGAAGTTTATTTCAAAACGAAAATTGAATGTTTTTTTCTGTTAAATTCATGGACGTAAAATGACATGTTTGCATATATATTGTTGCTTATGTGAATAGATTCGAACACATACGTGAAAAAAATAATAATAAAAACACATGTAAACACATCGTTTTTTGTCAATAAATTTAACGGAAAAGGGAAAAGGTCTCCTATGATAAAGTGAGCATAACTCAGCGGTAATTGACATGTACCCTCAATCAGAAGGTCAGAGGTTTGAATCACTCACCCCCAATGTTGTTGAACCAAAAAAAAAAATCAAACTTATTGAAACAGTCAAACTTCGAGTTAAAATGAAAATTTTGAAAGGTCAAGGGTATAATTGAAATTAATCCGATGGTTCAAGGGTATTTGTATAATTTAACCTAAAAATTAACACTTCCTGATCAACATCCAGCGGCTCTAAACAAACTAGAAGAAAATCCCATCCCACGATTGTTGTGCCGCAGGCGATTGTTCCTCTCCCATTGGATACCAAATGGAGAATAACAGGACTTGTGAATCAAGCAAAACCGGTTTCATATCTACACCGTTTTGTTATGAGTTGTGACCCACTTTCATTCCACTTATGCCCCTCACCTTTCCACCAATTCGTATACAAGTTAAACAGGTCCCGAGGGTATTAGTGTCAATTCAAAAATAAAAATGACAAAAGTCATTTCAAATTATTATTAGCCCTTCTCGATCGAATAAGAGTACCCCATACTTGAAGGAATAAACAGTTTCCAAATTTATATTTGTAATTTTATTTCTTAGATTAAATATATCTTTTATTTTTTCCCCTTATTTCTTGTGAATAATTTTTGTAAAATATATATAATAATAAATTCTTGTGAATAATTTTTGTAAAATATATATAATAATAAATTCTTGTGAATAATTAAAATACAGTAAAAGTTAGAATATCATTTTTGTCTCTATGCTTTGAAATTCACTTAAAAATGTTCCCATTAAACTATAGTGTATTATTTTTCAATGATGGTTGGTTTTAGGTTAATTAAAAAAAATATGCATTCCTCTTGAAATTGTAGAAACATATTGATATTAGAAAATTAATCTAAAACTAATTGTGATCACCATTTTTATAATTTTTTGAAATTATAATGTCTAAATTTGAACTTCTAAACTACATGTATCAAAGCAGAATAAATTTAAAGTATATAAACCAAAATGGTATTTTAATTTAAATTATATTACAAGTTTAGTCTTTTATTTTACATTATTAAATTTTAGATTATACTTTTATGTAGTTTATATTATTAAGTCTTTAACAAAATGTTGAGGTAAAATAGTCATTCGATGAATTATGATTGAATTGACATGGTATATGCTAACATTGTTCTGTAACTTGGCTCTGGCTTCGTTAAAAAAAAAAAAAAAAATAAGTCAACATTTTGTTAATGGAAAATTTTTTAATACAACTCAATTGATTAAGACATTAATAACTTTTGGTAAATGTTACCAATCTAAATCTTATACCTTTAGGTTTATGTTATTTTGTTAAATGATGTTTAAATATGATTTTTTAAAAGTCAAATTTTTTTTTTTTTTTGAGTTCAATAACATTTGGGGTGGGAGATTTGAACCTCTTACCTCTTGGTCGAGGGTACATGCCGCTATGCTCACTTTGACTTTAAAAGTCACAAACTCATTTCCCTATTCCATTCATGTTAAAATAAATCAAAGTGTAATCTAAAATTTGAGATGCAATTGATTTTTTCTTTTAAAAAAATAGAAAAATAATAGATGTAATACTCAATCGGTATAATATAAACAAACATTTAAATGTTTTTTATTTTCCACTTGTCGACCATTCAAATATTATTCGACCACTGTAACACTCGAGTTAGGAGGGGTACATGAATGAATCGAGGCCACATCCGAATGAGAGGGATCCTGACGACATGAAAGTATGTTCAAGATAAGTTTAAAAGAATTGATAGATACTACTTATACCAACAAGGTGCACCTTCTTTTTCAGTGGCTCAATCATAGAAACTTTGAAGTTAAGCGTGCTTGGTTTGGAGAAGTTCTATGTTGGGTGACCTCCTATGAATTTTCTTAAGGAGTATGTGAATGAGGACAAAACATCCTAAAAGGATCCCGAATCTTGGAAACAGTTTAAATATTTTGTATAATTATAATGTTTTGAGTTACATAAGTTTTTTTCATCAGATACTATAAAACATTTGTTCATAAATGTCTAAAAAATGGTCAAAGCAAGCATAGTTGAATAGTAATTATCATTTTCCCTCAACTAGAAAATTAAAGGTTGGATTTTCCTATCCCAAATCTTGTTAGATTAAAAATAAAAATCTCAAAAGCAAATATATTATAATGTATTTAATTTTGAGAAATTATAATATTGTAACTGACAAATTATAGAGGCTATGTTATAAATATATATATAGAGAGAGAGAGGGGCTATGACTTTAAAATGCCATCACTTAATTTAAATTTTTTTATATAGACACCTAATGTTAGTTAATTTTTATTAAATTAAATTACTAATTTGATCATCACCTTAAGAGTAGCATATATTTATATTTCCTAAAAAAGAAAAGTAGCATATATTTATATTCTGAGAATTTAGAAAATTTGAATTTACGATCCAAAAGTTTCTATTTAATCAATGTTGTTTTATACAATTAATGAAATATTAGACGTAATATGCTCTCATTTTTTTTCCTAATGTGAGAATTAATCTTATGGATATTTCTAAGTTTTTTTCTCCTCTTTCAAACAAGTTCAATTAGATGTGAGAGATTTGAACATTTAACTATAAATAATATCTTAACCAATTGAATTATACCGTAGTCTACTATATATGCCAACTTTATGGAAGTAACACGTAATAGATATGTTCATTAGTCACAAAATAGTATTTAATATTAATCTTTTTAGTTCGAAAAATATGAGAATGGAAGATCGAACCTTCTAACCTCAAACAAAGTACTAATGTTATTTTATTTTTTTTCTTGGATTGTAATATGTATCTTTTTTTTCTAAAAAAAAAATATAACGTATCTTATCCATTGAACTATATATCAAATTGGTATGATGATGAAAAGTTTTGGGTCCGTTTGGTAACGTTTTCGTTTCTTGTTTCTAATTTTATTAAGAAATATTGTTGATTCTGGATATACAAATATGCCTGGATTTTTAGCACCATATCGTGGTCAAAGATACCATTTACGAGAATTTAGAGAAAGAAGACATCAACCTTGAGGTAGGGAAGAAGTTTTTAACTATCGACATTCTTCGCTTCGAAATGTTATTGAACGTTATTTTGGCGTATTGAAGGCTCGATTTCCAATTCTCAAACAAATGCCTCCTTACCCAGTCAACACACAAAAATATATACCGACAACATGTTGTACTGTTCACAATTTCATTAGATTGAATGATCTTCAAGAGGCTCTGTTCAATGAGTTTAGCAATGAATCAATGATCGTTGAAGATATGCAGGGTTTGTCAGACAATTTACAAAGTAATATAATTGAGTTAGATGTGAGTCAACAACAGTTAAGACGAATGGCTCGAGTGAGATACAACATTGCCGATCAAATTTGGGCAGCATTTGAAAGATGAATACAATTTTATTAGTGTTTAAATTTAGTATCATAACTTATTTGTAATAGATATTTTAACTCTTTGTGTTATATATATATATTTTTTTCCTAATGCATGTTATATCTTTTTTATATCAAATTTTATTAGACTATAAAAAGTAAAAGTAAAAAAAAAAAAAAAAAAACAGTTATCAAACAAGTTTTTGTTTCTGTTTCTTTTTTTCAAGAAACAAGAAGCAGGAACCGTTATCAAACATATTCCCGTTTCTTGTTCTATAAAAAACAGAAACAGGAAACAGAAAACAGAAACGTTATCAAACGGGGCCTAAGCATTTAATAACTATGTATGTTTTTTGTTTCTCATTTTTTAGAAACACTCCCAAAATTTGTATAGAACTTTTGAGAACAACTAAAACTAGTTTCTCTTTTTTTGTTCTTGTTTCTAATTTTTTCCAAACATAAATAAGAATATAGGTTTATTATTATTGAATGTATAAGTGTTACGGTCATGAAATTCTATTTTTCTTTATTAAAAATGAAGAAACGGAAACCAGAAACGAGAACGGTACCAAACGGACCCTTTGTAAATGGTTAAAAACCAAAACTAAATAGTATTCTAAACAAAAGTCTATAATAGTTTCTAAAACTTCATGCACCGAATTCATAATTTAATTTCAAAATTATTGCTTGTGCGTTTATATTTTAGAGACAAAATATATAATTCCAAATTTAGAAATACGAAAGGATAAAATCGACCTATAAGCCAAGTTATTGAAAAAAAAAAAAAAGAAAGAAATAGTAGAAAGTAATCTCATTATATTAATTTCTGAGATTTTGTTTGATTGGATGAATTTCGAAATATTTGTAACGAAATCTCAATAATAACAATTCAAAAAAAAAGAAAAAAAAAAAAAATCATCCTCACGGCGCTTAATTACAATTAGAAAAAAATCATAGCGAATTAAATTAATTGTATAGAGAGTAATCTGAGACCAAACACCATTAATCAAGGGTGATTATTTCGTCCCCTCCAAATCACCTTTTTGACGTTTCATTTTCTCTCTCCTCTCTTTCTCTCTCTTCTTTTTCCTCTGTTTCCCTCCATAAATACCAACCCTCCATTCTTCTCAATCTTCACATTCACATTCAAATTCTTCGCTCAACCCTAACAATGCCTGCCATTTCCATTTCTCTTCTCGCCGTTCTCCTCTCTGTGCTCGCCGTCGACGCTAGGATCCCCGGAGTTTACTCCGGTGGCCAGTGGCAGAGCGCTCATGCTACATTTTATGGCGGCAGTGACGCCTCCGGAACCATGGGTACGGTCTTTCTTCCTACTGTTTAGTTTTTAATTATATCTACATTTGAGTCGTTTTGATTCTCAATTCCGATTGGAAGGGGAAAATATTTTGTTCTCGTCAGATTGAACTTTCTCTGAGAAACCTAGCTAGCTGTGATTCTGTGAATGATCGTTCGAATTGTGTGTTTGCTCTTTTGAATAGGAGTTTCTTTGAGAAACCTGGTTGTGAATGATCATTTTAATTTATATTGGGAGAGAATTGCGTGTGTTTGACTCAAATGCTGTGTTTAGTTTTTTCAATCGGACTTTCTCTCATAAACCTAGTGGTGAATGATCGTTTGAATTGATTGACATAGTATTGCGTGTTTGATTCAAATTTTGTGTGTGCTTTTTCTCTGAAAATAACCTAGTTATGGACGATCGGTTGTGTTGATTTGAGAGATAAAATTGTGCGTTTGATTGATTCAGGCGGTGCTTGCGGTTACGGTAACTTATACAGCCAAGGCTACGGCGTGAACACCGCGGCCTTGAGCACTGCTCTGTTCAATAACGGTTTGAGCTGCGGAGCTTGCTTCGAGCTCAAGTGCGCTAACGATCCGCAGTGGTGCCATTCCGGTAGTCCGTCGATCTTCATCACCGCCACAAACTTTTGCCCTCCGAACTACGCTCTTCCGAGCGACAATGGCGGCTGGTGCAACCCTCCCCGTCCTCATTTCGACCTCGCCATGCCTATGTTCCTCAAGATCGCCGAGTACAGAGCCGGAATTGTTCCCGTCTCTTATCGCAGGTAAAGAGAATACTCCCTTTTCTTTTCTCAGTATACTAGATGACGTGCGAAAATTTTGCCAAACCGTGTGATAAATCGAGATCTGTGAATGAACTGGAGTAATCTCGACCGTCTGATTTATACCATACTGATCTTTCGTACAGTGAAATTGGAAAAACCGGGTACCCGGTATACTTTATTCATGGAATCTATACCTAGTTGTCCATCTCTGTTTCATGACTTCATCATCCCCATGCCTTTCCATGACAGTCGTTTATGGCCCCACAATCAGCTCGAATCTCTGCCATTGATCTGAAACGGGTTCGGGTTTTGACCCATCCCCATTAATTTCTTTTACCCATTTTGTCTCCAGATCGACCCATCCCCTTCCCTTTTTACAATGTCGATCAAAGAAGTTACTCTTTTTTGTCGATTTACAAGGCCCTTCCACCTTTACCCCTTTTCCCCCCCAATTATTTAACCAATATCTCACTGATCTCTCTTAATATGAAGTTATCATCCTTTTTTCACTATGTTTCGATTTGCTTTTCGATTGTAACAATGTGAATTCTAAACATACTATAGTCCATACATGTGTTGAAACTTAAAAAGAATGCATTCTTGTTTTATTGTGTAACATTCAATACAAATCTGAAATGGGCTCACATCTGTTCACAAATATTTACAAGAATATCTCAGAGAAATGACGAAATATTTGATGTTGATGAACTCCACAGGGTGCCATGCCGGAAACAGGGAGGAATCAGGTTCACAATCAACGGCTTCCGGTACTTCAACTTGGTGCTGATCACAAACGTGGCAGGCGCAGGGGACATCGTGAAGGCGAGCGTGAAAGGCAGCAAAACAGAGTGGATGAGCATGAGCCGAAACTGGGGTCAGAACTGGCAATCAAACGCCATCTTGGTTGGTCAGTCACTGTCGTTCAGGGTGACAGCCAGTGACCGCCGCACCTCCACTTCTTGGAACATCGTCCCCTCCAACTGGCAATTTGGCCAGACTTTCACCGGCAAGAATTTCAGGGTCTAAAATTTCAAACCCTTCCCGCTCTTTTTCTTTTTAACTTGTTTCTTTCTCTGGATTTTCTAGTTTCCTTTTTTCTTCTTTTCTTTTCCTTCAAATATGGGGAAAAGGGTTTTCTTAGAGGGGCGAGAAAGTGCGAGAAAATGAGAAGAAAAAGTGAGGCGGGGATTTTGGGATTAATGGTAGTGGGAACTTTTTGACTTGTGTGTGTGTGAATGAATGGATGTTATTATGGGTTTTGTTTTGAAAGAAAGGGGAAGGAATGGCGGTGTTTGTTACTTTGTTGTAATGAGAAATGGCTGAAAGTGGCTGCTATTTAGTATAGCCCGCAGCTTCCTTATTAATCTAAATATATATTATATACACTGATTATAGTGCAAGTTCTCTTTTTATAATTTAGTCTATATAAGATAGATTTTATTTCAATTTGATCGACTTTTGTCATAGATAATCGACTCAAAAAGAAGTGGAACTTGTATATGTGTGAGAAACTATATACATCCTAAGGATTTTGAATTGTTTTTGTTTTCAAGCATACATGAAATTGTCATAGTGATTTACACTTAAAAGTTGTAGAAGAAATAACAAATTGTGCATTATTACTAAGGACCCAAAATGTCTGAAATTGCAAAAACTCTTGCTTTTTAACTACCTGAGTTGGTAATAAATGACTTAACCAAAGTGAATATATATGTGAGTCAACAATTTACCTTTTTTAGGAACATATATTTTGAGACGTAACTAGATGTTCAATCTCTAATTTGACGTTTAGCATTCCTTAGACCAACCAACCCCAAGTTTGGCTTTGAGTTATTAATGTAAGTATGTTCTCTATGGTGAGGCTTAGTTTACCATATTGTGTTGCATCTATGACATAATGGTAGACGTGCCACATCTTTGTGCTTTGTTGTATCATGATATATATGTTGAGATCTTTGAGAAGGCTAGAGCACTTTGACTATCGTGTGAATTCTTCACATTGCAATGTCTAGGTAGGTGACCATTATGGATTGAACTCATTCCCTCTAAGTCCTTAATTTTTTTCTATGGTCTTGGCCACTTCTAACTTTCGAGACTTAAATTTGCTTTGTCTAACACCCCTAGATAAGATTTTGCTTCAATTCAAAATTCTGACAGAAATCTTACGAGCAATAGGATCATGATGGAGCCATCTTCTAGCTTTAGTCCAACGGAGCCCATTCCTCAAATTTCACCTTGTTGATCATTTTCCATCACCACCTTACCACCATCAAATTCATGTAGTTCAAGAAAGTAGTGTTTATTTGTTACCTATTTATTTTTCATTAACAAGGCTTCTCAATCCTTTCTCTTATTTGAGCTAAACTCTATTGATGTAACATTAATAGAATTTAATGGTTACTGGCATAAATAATTAATAGAATAAACGCCTTTTCCAACACGTTTTTTGCTTTTTATTTACACATTTTTGGCGTCAACAAAACCTCAAATTCTTGGGTAGGGAACTCGGAACAATATCTAGAGTGAGAGAATCTCTTTCATACTTTATCAAGTCTATATCATCTTGGGAACTTACTGGCTGGATGCATTTTATAGTAGTAAGATTTTGATCCATAGGAGAGTTTCAAGTTTTTCCCAAAGAAATTTTCCATATCATCCACTCTCCTCAAAATTACAAAAGCAATTGAAGACAGTAGCTTAAAGAGATAAGACCGAGAGGCAGAGGAAGAATGGTTTCTGTATTGATGCATTCTAAGAGCTCAAACTCACTTCATATATACACAAGGGGAAATGAATAAATGAAAAGACAAGAGAAGAGTGGGTCAACCACTGCTACCTACTGAGATGTCAATATAATGACAGAAACAGTAAACAAAGTACAAGAAGTAAATATCACCACAGTAGACTATACTGTAACATCCCCCCTCAAACGAGTGTCGGGAGAAGTAAGGCCGAGTTTGTCACGAAGATAGCAGAATCTTGAAGAGTGCAGTGGTTTGGTGAGACAATCAGCAATCTGGTCAACAGAAGGCACGTAACGAATGTCAAGTTGCTTGTGAAGTACCCTGTCACGAATGAAGTGAATGTCAATTTCAATATGTTTGGTACGAGCATGTACCACAGGGTTACGGGCAAGAGTTGCAGCACTCATGTTATCACACCAAGTAATAGGAGGGTGTTGAAGAGGGACATTGAGTTCGGCAAGAAGAGATTGAATCCAGGCAAGTTCACAAGCAACATGAGCAAGAGCACGGTATTCAGACTCAGTGCTAGAACGAGCAACCACTTGTTGCTTTTTAGACGACCATGAGATCAGAGAGGGCCCAAGGAACACACAATAGCCTCCAACCGATTTCCTATCAAGGGGGCAAGCAGTCCAATCCGCATCCGAATATCCAATAAGAGAAATAGAAGAAGTTGGTTGTAAGGAGAGGCCAACATGAAGAGTACCTTGAAGATAACGTAATACACGTTTAAGTGACAACCAGTGAGCCTGCATAGGTGCTTGAGAAAATTGACTCAAATAATTGACAGCAAAGGCGATGTTAGGTCGAGTAAGAAGCATATAATGTAATGAGCCATTGGTGCTTCGATAGAGTGAGGGATCCAGGAAAGGTTCGTTAGAGGAAACCGAGCTAGTGAATGTGGGGGTCATGGGTGTTGGGGCGGGCTTTAGATGTTGTAATTGAAGCTTGGACAGAATGTCTTGTATATATGTAGCTTGAGACAATTGAAAACCATGTAGGGAGCGCGTGATCTGAATGCCCAAAAAATAATGAACATCCTCAAGATCCCTAATCACAAATTGTTGATGAAGCTTGTACACAAGTGAGTCAAGTAATTGAGAAGAAGAACCTGTTATTAACATATCATCAACATACACTAAGAGAAATAACACTTGCTGATTTTGCCTAAAATAAAACAATGAAGAATCAGCCTTGGATTGTGAGAATTTCCAGTCAAGCAAGGTAATTCTAAGCTTGTCATACCAAGCACGGGGAGCCTGTTTCAGGCCATATAAAGCTTTGCGTAGCCGACAGACATGGTGTGGTTTAAGAGGATCTTCAAATCCCTTAGGTTGAGGCATATACACCGTTTCATGAAGTGGACCGTTGAGGAAAGCATTACTAACATCCAATTGGCGCACTGGCCAATTCCATGTTGCAGCAAGGGAAAGCACAATTCGAATAGTCACCGGCTTGATCACAGGACTGTAGGTTTCATGAAAATCTATACCCGGTGTTTGAGAAAAACCTTGAGCAACTAGTCTTGCCTTGTGTCTTTCAATAGAACCATTAGCAGCCCGTTTTAGTTTAAAAATCCACTTGTTACCAACTAAGTGATACTTTGGAGAGAATGGAACTAAATCCCAAGTCTGATTACGTGTCAAGGCAGAGAATTCCTCTTTCATAGCTTTGTGCCAAGCTGGAACTGTGAGAGCAACAACATGAGAGGTTGGTTCAATGCAAGACCAATCAATTTGAGCTGTTGCTTGAGAAAGGCAACCAAAAAACTGCTTTGGTTTAGTAATACCAAGCTTGCTACGAGTAACCATCGGATGTGAACTATTCGATATATGAGTGACTGTAGAATCAATGTCAAATGGAACTTCTACATTGCTGATAGCATTAAATGGAACTATATCAGTTGGTGACCTTGTGTGAGAAGAAGTAATTCCAGTAGATGTGGTTGGTGTGAAGCTAGTACTAGTAGAATAGCTTGGAGAAGTGGTGGAAGGCTGAACATCAACATTCTGAAGACCACCAGTAGAGTTTTCATGAGAGGTTGGAAATGTAGATTCATGCTCAGTGTAGTTAATAGGCAGCCAAGACAAAATTGAATGCTGAGTAGTTAATTCAGTAGCTTGAGACTGAGAAAATAATTGAGAATAAGGAAAGTCTTGCTCATTAAAACACACATGCCTTGAAGTATATACTCGACCCATTGGACTAAGACATCTATAGCCCTTATGATTGCTGCTATAACCAATAAAGACACACTTAGTAGTGTGAAAATCAAACTTTTGATGTTGATACGGCCTGAGACAAGGATAACATGCTGCTCCAAAAACTCTTAGACTGTTATAATCAGGTTTTTCCTTGTTTAGCACTGTAAATGGCACTTTTCCTTCAATGGTTTCTGTTGGCATGCGGTTTATTAAATACACTGAGGTATGAAATGCTTCCCACCAGTAGTTTAAAGGCATTTTAGCATGGGCAAGTAAAGCTAAGCCCGTTTCCACCACATGTCTATGTTTTCGTTCCACTCTACCATTTTGGGCTGAAGTATATGGACATGCCAACTGAATCTGTATTCCACATTCAGATGCTAACTGAATTACAGATTTGAATTCTCCCCCCTCATCACAGTGAATTGTCTTAATCTTGGTGCCATAAATATTTTCAACTAATTTTTTGAACTGTCCAAAGACTATAACTGCATCACTTTTAAACTTTAGTGGGAAAATCCATGTATATCGGCTAAAGTCATCAACAAAGCTAATGTAATAGGAATATTCATCTGAAGATTTAATTGGTGCCGGTCCCCACAAGTCAGTGTGTATTAGGTCAAGAGGTTTAGATGCCTTGGACAAAGAGTTTGAAAATGGAAGCTTATGAGATTTACCATACTGACATGCCTCACAAAATCCCATCTTTTCATTGACATTGCTTTTGATATTACAAGAAGCGAGAATTCGACTTAAAACTCTAAAGGATGGATGTCCAAAACGATTGTGCCACACATCCTTAGAGCAATACAAAATATGGTGACTTCCTGGGGTTGTAACTAACATAGGATTTACCCCTTTTTCTGCTACTATTTTCAGACAAACAAGACACAAGTGCTACAAAAACAAACTTCTTTCCAGTAGCTTCTTGAGATTCATGGCATGAGGCAGACTTGATCCTTGGAATTCGATAAAGACCATCTTTAAGGGTCCCTTCCAGAAGAACTTTCCCCGTTTCCTTGTCCTTAACAGCACAAAAAGAGTCATGAAACTCAACAATCACAGAGTTATCCATAGTTAATCTTGATATGCTAATCAAATTTTTACTTATTTGTGGAACATGCATAAGACCTTTCAAAACAAGATTAGAGTTAATGTAAGAACTTCCTACATAACAAATAGGTAATTGAGTTCCATTTCCCACCGTAATCATTTCATTACCTGCATATTCAGTTTTCAAACTAAGATTAGCTAGATCAGCTGTCAGGTGGTTGCTTGCTCCACTATCCAAGTACCAAGCGGTGTCCCTTAGATGCTCAGGAGTGGCTATTAAGGCTGCTGGATTGTTTCCTTTGGTCTGGTTGTTAGAATTTGAAGATGATCCTTGAGCATTCTGAGTATTATTGAAATTCTTTTCAAATCGATGATAGCAAACAACAGCTGTATGACCGGTTTTACCACAAACTTGGCAAATTAATTTCGAGCCAGAACTTCTTCCTCTTCCTCTTCCACGATAGCTTCTTTGGTAGGTTTGATTTGAGTACCTTGATTGTTGATGTAAAGTATTTGTCTGCTGCACATCAGTAGAGACTAGGTTAGCTGATGGTTGAACTATAGATATTGTACCTTTCAAGGCTTGAAGTTGCTCCAATCGTTTTTCAAAGGTAAGAAGCTGAGATTGCACTTCATTCCAAGACATGGGTTTGTTTTGAATCACCACCACAATAGGTGTGTACTCCTCATCAAGACCAGAAACTACATAGGAAATCAGTTCCTTGGTCTCCACACGAGAACCTGTCAAGTTGAGATTGTCAGCAAAGCTTTTCATTAAAGCTAAGTACTCAGTCATTTTTTAGTTGCCTTTTCTGGTTTGTTGAATCATCCTTTTTAGATAGTCTTGTTGAGATGATGCTTGCACTCCATAGAATTCTTTAAGAGCATCCCATAGTTCCTTAGCTATTTCACGACCCGTGACTTGAGATGCTATTTCCACGGTCATGGAGTTATACAACCATCCCACCAGCATTTAATCGGCAGCTATCCACATGTCATATTCAGGGTTATGCATCTTCGTACCTTGGGTTCCTCATTGGATGGTGGGATCACAATTTTCAACTCAGGACAAACACTCTTACCAGTAAGGTGCCCATTCAGCTGGTAGCTTTTAAGAATAGGGATAGCTATGTTTTGCCACAACAGAAAGTTGTTTCTGTCAAGCTTGATTGAAGTAGCTTGGTTGAGGTCCAAGATGGATTGCCCATTGGAGTTTTTCCATATTTCACCTCAAAGGCAGTAGGGTCTTTCTCCACAGGTCCAGACTTCTTGATAATTGGGTTGGTGTTAGCCATTGAGCGCTCTGATACCAAATTACAAAAGCAATTGAAGACAGTAGCTTAAAGAGATAAGACCGAGAGGCAGAGGAAGAATGGTTTCTGTATTGATGCATTCTAAGAGCTCAAACTCACTTCATATATACACAAGGGGAAATGAATAAATGAAAAGACAAGAGAAGAGTGGGTCAACCACTGCTACCTACTGAGATGTCAATATAATGACAGAAACAGTAAACAAAGTACAAGAAGTAAATATCACCACAGTAGACTATACAGTAACACTCAAAACGTTACCAACTAGATATAAGATTAGTGTATTATAGGTGATTTCAACAATTACTTGGATCTTCTTGTTCCTTCATGTTCTCTCTTTAAGCTCAGTCGTTGCCGTCAAATGGCTCCAATTCAAATCTTGCTGACATTGGCTTCCATTGCTAATCAAAGAATTGCAATATATGAGCTCTTAGCTAATTCACTTTCAATTGATAAGGATTTCTGAGGAGATCGATCAAAAAACTAATTTCTAGAGGAAAAAAAGTCAGGTTCAAACGAAAATCCCTCTTCTTCAAAGCTCTAATATCACCTTGGGGTGATTTACGCACAAAAGCTTACCGATAACATAAGCTTACAATAAATCAAAGATTAAGGCCCCATTTGGGGTTGCGTTTGTCAACTTAAAAAGCGATTGTGAGAGAATCTTAACCGCTTAGACTGTTTGGTAAAATAAATTATTAATTAATCTATCGAGAATCACTCCTCAGTTTACTCTACCGTGCAAAAGCTCTCAAATACCAGCTTTTAGATTTAGCTTTACTAAAAATCTATCACATTTTCTAACTGTTTTTAAATTTCAAATTTATCATTCTTATATATATTTTTACATATGCTCTCTTTCGTATAAATAAAATTTTGATTGATTCAATTTTTATAATAATTATTTTTCTTGCATTTTTATCAAATATTTTAGATTAATTAAACATAATTAGATGCAATTTAAATCATACAAACTTTTAAATAATTATCTTATAATAAATTATAAATTAAGTATTAATAAAAAAAATATTTGAAATAATAAGCCTACTATGATTCTTGTAAATTATAATTAAATCTTAGCAATTTAGTATTAATTTATCAAACACTGAACTAGTTTTTTTCTAATTTAAAATTGAAATTTACCAAACATTATTTACTCAATTTCATAGCTGATTTTATAGCTGATTTTTCTAAAAACAAAGTTACCAACAATTATTTTAAAAGCTACTGCAATTCCACGAAGCCTAAGAAAGAGTAGAAAGAATTTTATTAAATGCAAAGAAATTATAATGATTCCACCAAATTTCTATGTCAAATGTTCAAATAAGAGAGACAAAGTAAAAATTTTAATCAAGGAGATTAATAGAATGAACTCGTTATTTAAATCCCCTGACCATCAATTATTTAATTTGCTAACAGAAACAACGGCTAGTTATACAAAGTGAATTGGTAAGTCAACTTAGTCAACGAGATGTATAATAAGTTAACTCTGTCAAGATTTTAATGGTGGTATATAGAAAGATCAGTATGCAACTAAGTATTGTCATTTACACTAATAAAACTTTGGGAAAAATATATTTTTGGTCCCTGAGGTTTGGGTTGAGTGACACTTTGGTCCCTGAGTTTTCTGAGGTTTGAGATAAAGATTAAATTTTAACGATTGCTGACGTGGCATTATTATTTTAATAAAAATTTGTTTTTTTTTTTAATTTTTTAATTCTTTTTTCTTTTTCCTTCATCTTCAACCCCTTCATCATCACCAACCTTCTTCTTTTTCAACTATCCTCACCCCATCAACCAGCCGGCGACGACTGTCCACCGACAACCGACGCTCGCCGGCGGCCGACCGTCATCGGCGACAACCTTATTTTTTCAATCTTTTTTTTTCCTCTCTTTTCTTCTTCTCCCTCTTCTCTTTTTTTTTCTTTCCTATTCTTTCACTGTTAAAAAAAAAAAAAAAAAAAAAAAAAAAAAAAAAAAAAACGAAGGTTGTGAGTTCTGAGCAAATCTTCCGAGCGGAACGAAGAGCAAGCTGGCGGGTCTGAGCACGATACTTCCGAGCAGATCCAAGCAAGATCTTTTCGAGCAATGGCGAGCAAGTCTTCGTGAGCACGATAGTTCCGAGCAGGTCTGAGAAAGATCTTCGCGAGCGACGACGAGCGGGTCTTCGTGAGCGACGGCGAGTGGGCGGGTCATCACGAGCGACGGCGAGCGGGTCTTTGCGAGCGACAGCAAGCAAGTCTTCACAATCGCCAACGAACTGGCGGGTCTTCGTGAGCTGCGGCTGGAACCTTCACAATATCTGGACTTTCGCAGATATGGGCAAACAACGGTATCTTTCTTCTTTTTTTTTTTTTTTTTACGGTGAAAGAATAGGAAAGAAGGGAAGAAGGAACAAAAAAAAAAAAAAGGGTGATGATGAAAGGGTTGAAGATGAAGGAAAAAGAAAAAAGAAATAAAAAAGAATTAAAAATTAATATTTTTATTAAATTTTATTTTAAAAAAATTTAAAAAAAAACATTTTTTTATTAAAATAATAGTGCCACCGTTAAATTTTAGACGGCAGGAACCAAAGTGCTCTTTGTCTCGAAGTATTTTTGTTGAGTTTGAAAACTTAGATACCAAAGTGTCACTTAACCCAAATTTATGCTTCACAAGAGATAATTTGTTTATTAAATTTAAGAATAAAAATCAATTTATACAAGTTGTATGACTTAAAATCACACCATTAATAATGATAACTTTATTTCAAAAAAAAAATAATAATGGTAACTTAATTAAAATTCTAAACTTTCACAAAAGGTCTAAAGCTCAATTCCACTCATTTTCATTTTCACCACACTAAACTTTAGCCAAAAGCATTCATCTTTTCCAATCATTCAGTTTTTCACTTAAATTTCGTGCATTTGTAAAATAATATTACATGTTCACATCCTTGCATCATTTTTTAACTTCAATTATTATACTTTTCTCAAAAAATGAAAACAATTATGGAAGCATTGAATTAAAAAAAAAAAAAAACAACAAATTTGTTCTTGTTAAAGTGAACATATCCATGATAATTGACATATATCCTTGATTAAAAGGTCAAAAATTCAAATTCCTCACCCCAAATATTGTTAAACTCAAAATATATATATAGCCAATTATCAATTTAAACGTCTTTAATTTAATATATATATACCTCAACTTGAGAAATTATTATTTTGACGATTTATTTTAAGGATACAATTGTTGAATTTGATAGAAAATCAGCCATTGTTATCTGAGTTTCTGGCTTCTTTGTGCTGCCGATGGTCAATGCAATGACTGAAATCACAGTACAAGTTCTTAGTTTATTTTATTTTTAATTTTTTAGAGACTTTAATCTCATTATTATTATTATTATTATTATTCAGACATAAAACACTTTTCAACATTTTTTTTTCTCGATTTGGAACATTATTCGACATAAAAGGTAATAAATCATTTCTTTTTAAACCTATAGGAATGCCTGATATCGAGGCATACGCTCAGCCTGACACTAATACCATGTCTCAATATGAATATCGTATCTTTCACTAGCCATCTCCATTCAGCGGGGTATCTACAGTAGGTCTAGGGGAGACTCCATTGTCACCATTCACATTTTCCTATTTTACATTTTTCTTTAGTGGAAAACTAGGAGGACCCCAATAGGGATTTGTAACTTTCAAATAGGTCGAGTGAGTGCTTGATTATTGAAACGATTTTAATAAATTTATCAGTTTCCAATTTATCCCAAATCTTATTCGAGCCTCCACAACAATGTCGAAACCCTTCAAAAATGGGTTCACCAAATCAATTCAATCAAAACTGCAGAAATCTCATAAATTTTAGTCCTTCAAAACTTTAAAGATCATTCAATTCTGCAATTTTGGTCCCCAAAATTTTCGTATGTGTCATTTTAATCTCTAAATATTTCATTACTTTAATCACTCAACTTATTTAAAAAAAAAAAAAAAAAACATGACCACTTTGATCCTTCTAATATATGCATATTGAAAGTTGAGAGAACAAATTAGTATTAAAACCAAACATGAAAAAATCAAAGAAAAAGAAAAAGGTTGATGAAATATGAGATGGAATCAGTAGACAAAATGGGATAAATGAAGCCCATCATCTGTGGATACCATCCCTACGGTTGTCTGGCCGCTGCCCGATCGCCCAAACTCCTCTTTCCCAGGAAAATTTCACTTTCCCGAGAAAATTAAGAGAGAGATCGATCGGACTTTCTTTATAGCATCCATTGTTCGATGAGAAAACACACTAAGAAAAGCTCGTTTCCTCACAAAAACACAACGAATGCCAAGAAATCTAAAGCATCAATCAGAAATATAACAAGCAGAGAACGCTTAGGCCTCAGGGCTCATATCAAGTGTATAGATAATTTAAAGAACCCGTCACTGTGAGAGAAAACCCTAATTCAAAAAATCGCAAGAAAACGGAAGCGAAAGAAGACAGAAGAAAGTTCAGAAGATACCAAAGCCATCGTTAGAAGACGGCGGCACCTTGAATCAATCCTCTCCTCCATCGATCGGTATTCTCGGAAAAGTCGAACGGGGTTTTCGATTCGAATCCCACTCGAGCCTCTCTCTTTCTAATCATAGCCCACGCCTGAGAGAAAAGAAGAGAGAAGTGAAGAACTCGAATCTTGGCCGATTAGGGCAAGGAATTCAAGGAAATGGCGATCAGAAGCGGGGAAGAAGAGATGAAGATTGAAAGATTTTCGATGAATTTTTGGTGCTTCGAAATGGAAGGGATGAGTATGAGGAAGCGGCGAAACTGAGGTTAAATAGGAGAGTTTTGGGCTCTAAATTCAAGTGCTAGGGTTTCCCTCTCTCTTGATTCACTTGTGATGAAACGACATGTCGAACTAGTTCGATTGGACTCGTTCTAATTTTAACGGGACGACCGGACGACAAGATCCTGGTTTTTTTTTTTTTTTTTTAATTCTTTTCCAATGGTTATTTCAAATTAATTTTAATTCTTTATAGATATCAATCAAATGAATACATTTTTTTTTTTTCATAAAATAGTCTTTTAAAGAGTTGTGTTTTTAAGTAATGATTTTTGAAAATTGTATTTCAATAGTGATTTATTTTTCCTATTACCAAATTATTTAATTATAACTTTCATAAATAATAATGTAGTACTATTTGTTACAATTTCGTAAAAATAAAAGTAACAAATTTATCATTTTTAAGATCAACTTTCTTTGCCGGAGCATGTAACTCATTTAATTCTTAATTTATAGGTATAGATAGAAATTTTATTTTTATTTTATTAAAATAACAAATTTTGATTACATGGTTCCATGGGTTAATTTTACCATTATTTCACGTTTAGGGTTCAATGCAACAAAATTGATTTTTTTAAAAAAAAAAAAAAACAAAATTGAAAATTTAGTATCAAAGATTAACTCATTCAAATTTAGAGGAAGATATTTTTAAAAGTATGAATATAATTAGTCTTGTTCAATCTCCTATTAATAGTGGTTAGTTAAAAATATATATAATAAATATTTTATCATTTCATAATATTATGGGTGAACCTAAATTTCAACTAAAATTTTTGTATAACATAAAATTAATTTATAAATTTTATCTATATACTTAGGTATTAATTCAAGTTTATCCTTGTACTATTAAAATTTTCATGTGGTCTCTACTCTTACAAAAAAGTTTTAAAACGTTATCCGAATTATTGTTCAACCAATATACTTGTCAAAACTCTTTACCATTGAGTTTTTTTTTATAAAAATTATTTACTATTCTTAAATTTTAAATAATAGATAAACTTTCAATATATGTATGTATATTTTAAATGATAAAAAAAAATCTAAAAACAATAACCTAAAAATAGTTTTATAAAAGAAGAGAAAAAAAATATATAAAAACAAATGGTATATTGTAAATAAACAAATTTAATTATACCTATTAAAAAAAAATCTAAAAACAAACAAACAAACAAACAGCTGTCGACCACACCATTTTTCTAAATAATTTTTAGAACAGCCTCTTTCATCTAATCTTTTGTATACAAATTATCTACTACTCTTAAAAACCCCATTCTTATTTTCAAATAAAAGTGATCTAGAACGGGGTGGACGCCTCACCAACGTGTTTGCTGAGCAAGAATCATCATCATCATCATCAGAACTCATGGAACTTCTTTTTGGTGGAGGAATTGCAGGCGTGGAAGCCATCAGCCGAACTGGGGTTGAAACAAGTTTTGCAGGAGTGGAAATTACCAAACAATCTGAACGGCAGGTTGAGTTGGAAGGTACTTTAACTGGGGAGGAACTGGAAAGCTCACAAAATTCTGTCTCAGCATCAGAATGAGACCAACTTTGTTCACAAGGCTCTGTGGCTTCCTCAGTTTTCTCCACATCTCTAGTAACTTTTCTGGAGAAACGCCGGCTAAAAGTTTGTGAAAAATGAGATGTCCCTATGAATTCCTTCCGTTTACTCGGCACCATGGATTTAATTATGCGGAAACCTTGACTTTCTTCTGAATGATGGTTAAAGGACACTGCCGGTTGCTCGAAAGATGAAGAGTTGGTTTCTGGAAAATGATCTTGGCTTGGGAAATTGAATGGCTTCGGCAGCAAACCCTTTGGAACATCATCAATCTGAATATAGGAATCTTGTCTTAGATCATAAAAAGTTTTGAAAGCGCAGTATACAAGAGAAGATTGACTTCCGAATTGAATGAGAAGAATCAGGATATCTTGAATGGCAATGATACAAATGATAGCTATCAACTCATTGGTATCACCACGAACTTTATTCCTAGACTATACAATTTGTGAAAAGCAACAACCAGAAAGCATCTATGCATTTTGTTTTAAAACAGAACAAGTACTAGCAATAACATTAAGGGAACTCAAGCTTTCACATTTGAGACCAGTGTCTATATAGAGAGAACCAACATTTCTAGGATTCATGACCACAAATGCGAATAAATACTATATCAACAATTCACAGAAGGAAAATGTAGCATACCTCTGGATGGGAACTCGTGAATTCTGAAAGCCGTTCCCTAAACAACTTCCTCAACTGCATATTCTGGTTTCCTGATTCAAGGTCATCTTGATTATCTAGGACACCAAAATTGAAAGATATGTGAAGATCTGGCTTCAAACAACTGGTTTGCTCATCAAAGACAAGGACCTTCCTAAGCTCTATTGCTTCAGGTAAAATAAACTTCAGTTGGGCCAAACGACCATGTGAAAACCTCCTGCAGTCATAGCCATCGATTTCTGAATTAGAAAACACAACACAAGTAGGTCCATATTCTTTGTAGTACTTAATTAATTAACATTACAAACAAGCAGTTTTTTAAACAAGTAAACAAATAACGGAACTCAAAAACTTCTTCAGTGTAACTTATGCACTCAATCAGATAAATAATTCGAGGTATTCTTCAAAACACTATGTTTATCTGCAGTTTCAACACATAAATTGATCATCGCAACCGGTAATGTAGAAGGCAGAATAATTACCTATCAGTGAGAAGTTCAACCTTGGGGCATACATTAGAAAATTTCGATGGTAAACGTTTCAATCGTAACAACCGCATTGCAGAATCCAAGCTATCAAAAAACCTACTTAGAATCTCAAATCTGCAAACACCAAAATAACAATACTCATTCATTCACCAAATATTCAAACTATATGTAAAGACAGACAGTCACCGATAAGGCAAATTAAAGATCAAGAAACAAAAAAAAAAAACTTACTTCTCAGGCAATTTCTTAATCGAAAGCGCATGGTTCTCTGAAGCGTCCATTGTCAGAGATTGTAAGAAAACTGTGGAGAAAGGAGAAAGGCTTAGGGTTTAAAAATTGGCCGTAATGAGGAGAGCTGCTGTATCGCAAAAGAAACGTTTGTTCCCGCGAAAATGTGTTGGGTTGTTTGGGAACTGGATTAGTATAGCCGGACTATCCACTAAAACAACACTGCCCTTGGATCCGAGTGGGTTTACTTGGACTCCATATTTAAAGGAAGGAAAAAAGTCCCTTCCTACACGAGAAAGGAAAAAGAAAGGGGGCAACGAGATATATGACTAAAAAAAATAGGTGGGATTTGAAAAATAGCTAAAAGGGTTTCAATACTAACTAAATGACTAACGTGATTTTAATTAATAATTTCCCAAATTAAGAGGACAAAATTGCCCCTAACAAAACGTCTAAGAACGTCCTATCATTTGAATCAAATATTAGGAGAGAGACCTACAGCTAAAAAGTTGGAGATTTATTAGGAATATAGAAAAATATAAGATTGCAACACCCTAACAACCTATTTTGAATTTCCTACGACAAAATCTACCATCTGGGAAAAAAAATGAAACCATGTCCCCGTTTAAATAAACACATCGTTCACAAAAAAACAAAAAATAAGACTGAGTAGACCATAAAATGGGATAACGGAATACACATAATGAAACACTCAATAACGTATTTACATGGAATTACCCCACGAAATTGAACTTTTAGCTTAATTCTCATGTATAGTATGAAAAAATGAATACTCAATGTAGGTATTTAAAAAAGTGAATTTAAATCTCACCTCATTTATTGCATGTCAAATCAGCAAAACCCTCCATCTCCCACAAACAGCCCTCTTCAAGACAAGCAAAACCCTCCATCTTCCCACAAACGCCAGTCCTTCTTTGTACAGACCGCCGACCCCCACCTCCAGCCATCGCCTTCGTGTAGACCTCCTCCCGCCGACCCATCAAATGTGCAGGCCGTAAAAAAGGTGCCACTGAATTTATTCTTCAAAGATGTACCATCTACCGAAATAACTGGGAGACAGTGTTTCCACCTGTTTATGGATGTTGCAATACTCATGAAGAAGAACTTGAACCTGTCATTTGAATCAACTTCCTGGGCGGTGTACGTACCTGTAATTTTAGGCAGTAAATATCATTATACACTGTGACAAAATGTTATAAAATGAAAGTACAGATGGTAAATACTTGAATTCCTTTCGATCAACCTGACAGCAAACAACGGAATTTGCGCATAAGACACTTCAGGAGATCCTCTCAACTCATTTAACGCCTTTTCTCTACCCCTCCATGCTTTGTCATAACTGATATTGATCCCGGGCGTTTTCCTAGCATACTCTATTATGTCCCGAGGTGTACAGTTGCATCCTGTTAGTTATCCTCATTATAGTCTTCGCATACTCACATGCAATACTCGTTGTCGCTTGCCTGTGATCATTCTAAACGACATCGAAAGAACAAGTGTGGTCGTTGATAAACTTCCTCACAATCCACAACTGCCCCGTGCAATAGGTAGATGCGCGCATATACCATTGGCATGAGTCGTCTATGCATGCCACTGTATACTGTATGCTATTGGATTTAATTGTCTTGAATTGGAAACTCCCGTTCAGAGCCAGTGAAGAGACTACCTTCTTGAGATGTTCTTTGCATGAAAATATGTACCCCTCTGTTACGGATACTATGTCGGTCAATGCATCAATCCCATATGAGTTGACAAACTCAAAATTTTTCTCCCCCCGGGATGAACTTGCAACTGCCCCTCCCCCGTTGTGTATATTAGTATCTACCCCCCGCACGTCGACAACTAAGCAACAGTCCTTATACGTGCCATTCTGAAACCCGTTTACCATCCAAAAGACATCCCTGTCTTCTGAGAGGACTATACTTATCTGGTTGCTTGACCAATTCCTAAAGAGTGTCAACCTGTAGATACTACTACTGTCCGCCAAATTGAGGTAGTTCGCAGCACATACCTTTAGTTGGGAGAGGTTAGCATCACAGGGGCATGTCACAATGCCGGACTTGAACCCACTGTAGACTCCCGCCACATCCCAAACACCCCCGAACAAAATCATAATTTGATGTCCAGCCATTTTGTGTTAATGGTATTGAGAGAGGGCTTGGAGATTTTTGTTCCTTAACTTAATAGAATAAAGCTATATATTTGAATTAATTGAGAGAGGGCTTGGAGATTTTTGTACAAATTGAACATACCAACAAAACCACGATTTTTGCTGTTAGATGGAGAAGAAAATGGGATCTGGTGAAATCAGTTATATGAAATGAGCGGATCCCATAAAATGTGGAACAAAAAAAACGTTATACATTTAACGGTGCAGTAAACGGCGTCTGTATATGCACGAATATACCTAAGGGTAAAACTGGAAAAAACCTCCTGTCTGCAGGTCCCTTGATTTACGGCAGCCACAAATGAAAATATGAAAGTTATTTAGCCAAAAAACTTAATGGCCTATTTTTTTCTAGCCATCTAGCACAATTTCCCAAAACCCTTTCTTAATGGGAGAAATAAGAAGAAATCCTTTTTTTTTGGAAAGAAAGGGAAATTTTTTTTATTAATATTGTGATTTTAATTTTTTTTTTATTAAAATATAGTGGCTGGCTGCATAGTTAATTTTTTTTTTTTTTTTCAAATCTTTCCAGACGCGAATTTTCCGTTTTTCCTTTTTTTTTTTTTTTAATTTTTATTTCCTTTTTTCGTTTTTCACTTTTTTTTCCCAATTTTATTTATTGTTTGCACTTTCTTTATTTCTTTATTTCTGTTTTAGAACAAAACTTATTTTTTCTTTTCTTTTCTTTTTTTTTTAAATCTCATTTCCCCATTTGTATTTTTTTTCTGTTTTATATCTTATTTACAGTTTTTGTTCTTTCATCTTCTTTTTTTTAAACCATTTTTTTCTTTCTTAGAATATTAGATGTATTCTTCTTCTTCCTAGAATTTAAAAGTTAACTAAATATTTTTTATAAAATATTTTATTTTATCTATTTTTCTTCAAAATCCTAATTTTTTTATTTTAAAAAAATTAAAATTTAATATAGCTTTTTCTTTCTTAAACAAAAGGAATAGTTTATTGCATTATTTTTTCATTTCTCAAAGTAATTAAAATTTAACTTAAACAATTATAAGCTTTAACTTATTAGTATAATTAATTGTAATTTAACAATTTCAACATTAAATAAAAACCTTAAAATAACAAAATATTTTTTTAATTTAAAAAAATTATATATATATATATATATATATATATATATATATATATATATAATTGAAAAAAGTATATGTCACATCAACAATCTGTTAGGGTTTAACGAAAAATTGGACAGAGAGACCACCAATAGTGTAACGAAATCCAAACCTCAGAGATAAAAATATCGAATTTAAAAACTCAAAGGACGAAAATGAAATCTAACTCAAACCTCAGAGACTAAAAGTGTATTTTTTCTAAAATTATTTTAATAGCATACCAATCCACTTTATCATAATAAAATTCTCAAAAAAAACATATTAATAATAACTTTACAAATCAATAAATACATGATACAAGTAACAGGCAAGATTTTTTCTTTCTAACAACATTGATACTTCTCCCGTCTGCTTCCCCACGAATTGAAACATGAAACAAGCAAAATTTGATTAACAAATAACTGAACAGTTACCGTTTACTAGTTGGGAGCAGAGGGGTTGCCTAAGAAGTTCACTATTCTGTTCAACAAATTCAACCCAAATACAGTTTCTTCACAGTTTACTTTCACAGTTACATGTAGAGGCTCTAAGCATTTTCCTTCAACGGTCAGCGAAACCAAGCACGGGAACGAATTGCTCAGAATCTCTGCACTAAAATGTAGGCACAGACCGGTTGCGTCGTCGAGAAAGTTAGCTACGGGGAGTTCCATGGATACTAAAAAAAGGTTTGCATTGCCGAGCATCTTCAATGCCAAGCTCTTGCAGATGAGAAGAAATTTGTCTTCTTCTATTGAACTGTCATTCTTTTCATCGTTAAGCTTCCCAAGGTGGTCAGTGAATGTGCATCTGAAGAACAGAAAACATCCGAGTTAGAACAGCAAAGGTGAGGCAGTTTTCGTTCTCGTCTAAATCAGTCTACTCACTCTTGACAACTTTCATTTGTTATGGAATTAAATTACCAATGTACAAAAAAAATGCCTTCAAGTTCTTTTGTCCACGTCTAATCGGGCGCACAAATACTTCTCTAGGATGGGGAGTTCAAAGTTGTATGAAGTTTAAGAACATCGAATTTGATAGACCTCCTATTAAGCATGTGTATAAGAGGCGTAGGAAGGGTGGTGGGGACCAATAGTTGCGTGGTTAGACTGGTATAGTCGGTTTGTATGTGTTAGTTGGAAGAAGGTATATAGTTCTAAGTAAGATACTGTGTAGTTATCTTTTGGCTCAGTGCGAAGAGAATGGTAGTGTGGAGAGACGGGAAGCTCTCGAACAACTCTCTTGACTGTACTTACTACTTTTACATAAATAATACTCAGAACCTATCAGAAATAATCCTAGAACATAAAAATATACAAATATACTGCAAAAACTTAAAAATTAAAAAGGGGGCTTTAGTAGGGGGTTTATGAGTGTAAAGAAACAAAGTATGTAATTCTGATAGATTGTATGATTGGGGCTAAAAATATATGCGTTGATTCAGTTTTCTTCTGTTGCTTGTGGTGAAATGAAAGGCGGTTGGGATCTACTAACCTCCTCATGTATTCAAACATTCCCGGTAGCTGAGACTCCTTAGCTGTGAAGGCTACGATGTCCATATGAAGAGGCCTCACAAAATATCCGATGTCAGGGTGCAGCTTAACAGGATGCTTCCTGCCATTACAGTATAAATTTAACTTCATAGGCAAGAGGTGGTGATTGAATTGAACCTCAAGAGTTCTACTGATCGTCTGATCAGGTTCCAGAGATGTAATGTTTTCCATGGAAACTGGCGCCGTCACAGTGTTGGTAGATATAGAGGAGCTGCAGAATAAACAAATTTAAAAGAAGTTAGCCACAAAATAAAAAGCTAAAAGAATTAAAGGGTCGTAGAGGAATAGGTGAATCGAGATCGTATGCCTAGTTGTTGAGTGCCTCACTAGTACTTGGGCATAGGGTCCAATCCACCCATGCTTACTAGAAGCAGCCCGTAGTTGAAAATGTGATCTGATTGTGAAGTTATATTTGACGATATGGCAAAGAACAGGCTCAACTAAATCTCACCTCTCACTCTCAGTTCCAACCACGACGCTGTCTTTTGAATCTACAACTTTGTCAGATTCCTCATGAGACAACATAATTTCAGTCATGGGATCAGTAGAACAGTTTTTGAAGGATGCTTCTATACAAACATGAAGAGGAGATATGGTTGAAGTCTGAGATGAAAATGAGTATTCCACCTTCAAGCCATTTCCTTTAGCAGGATCCAGGAGTTGATAGCTTTTACGTGTTACATGTTTCCCAAGATCACCTATAGATATTCTAGCAGAGGATCTTCGAAGTTCGCCCTTCTCTGAGGTAAGACTTGCTAAATTTGGCTGTTCATTCAACCATGATTCTAGGGCATTCTTTGACATCAATTCATCCAACTCTGTAGAACCAGAGGGAGAGGCTCCATTCTGAATTTTATGAGGATTGCCATGATCTGAAAGTTCGATCAAAGGATCAGCGTCATCATTTTCTTGTTGATGATTTTCCCCATAACGTTCATCCCTGCC
This sequence comes from Luffa acutangula, assembly GCA_036850905.1. NCBI lineage: Eukaryota > Viridiplantae > Streptophyta > Magnoliopsida > Cucurbitales > Cucurbitaceae > Luffa > Luffa acutangula. Next base: position 8,436,886 of record CM072099.1, on the reverse strand, counting down.
ACTAGAACCACTGATAGAATGCTGAGAATTAGAATCAGAAGCACTATCCTCATCCAAGGATCCAGATGATGACTCTGTATTATCTGTGTCATATGAATCACTCTCAGCTGCTCCATCTCCTGATGTACTTGCAGCTTCAACCAAGGTGCATGGTTTTGGAAGAGGTTCATAACCTGGAGCTGCATGAAAAACTATTTGTGAAAGAGATCCTGGAAGATAAAATCGGTAATTGATAGGTTCAGGTTGTACTGCTTTTAGCTGTCCTCCAAAAATGCGCTCTGCAAGTTCCCTTGACAGATCTCTAGGTTTAGATAGACTCTCTTCAGGAACTTCAACATCTAAATGGGATGTCAGGAGCTTCTGAATAAAGGCAGCTCGGTCACGAAGGTCATAATGTAAATCACATTTTCCCACTTCAAGCATATAGCTTAAAATTACTTTGAATGTTAGCATATCTTCCCCCTTTGCTTGCAATAAGACCTACAGAAAACGCAGAATGAATTAGAAACGGATATTGAGTAATTAGTATTACTTAATTATGACCAATTAATGAACAGTAGACCAAAAATATTTATCTAACATTTTCATACATCTTATTCTCACACAAACCCTGAATTAAATGAACTCAAAAAATGTTAAAGAGTGGCTAACTAAAAGGATTTGTTAGCTCAAAAATAAATAATGGAAGCCAAATATCCGCAATTGCCAAATGAGTTCTCAAAATACCTTAACCATTGTATTCAGTATCTGAAGCTTCGTTTCCAGTGCTTCTGAAATAAACGACCTTGCAAGATACTTAGCCACAATAACCAACATCCTTGGAATAATATCCCCCAAAGTGCTATACTCCCCTACCATCCAAATAATCATGGCACGGGCAGCAGGAACTTTGACTGAATCCAAACCACGAATCAACTGAATAATAACCTGTAAAAAGAGTAAAGAAGCACTTGAAAACCAGATTTAAAATAATATAATGTCCTTTTCTAAGGAAGGTAATTATGCATTGCGACTGAACCAAACAGTTGAGAGATAGGAGATAGATACTGAAAAAGGTTGAAGCGCATCTACATGCTTTAAACAATAAACAAGGATTTTAAGCTCATCCACATGCAAATTGAATAAATTTTTCGAGCCATCACTCATGCAAAGATGAATCATATATTCAATCACATATGTGGAACGACTATCAGATTATAATCAGCAACAAAATAAACTAACCTGTTAGTATTTACAAATGTGTCAACAATAATGGATATCCTGGTGCAAGGAAGAAACAGGACGAAGTTGTCTTTATAGTCTAAAAGAGTAAACACTTGCATAGCCGAGGATGTGATTGAATTTATTAACATGGATCAGAAAATTTTGGGGCTAAATTATAATAATAAGTTAAACAATAATATTTTTCGGACAAATGAGAAAAGTAGAAACCCACGAAATGCCTTATGCAATCAACAACATTTTAAAACTCATCCATGTGCAACAACACATTAAAAAAGTTCATTCAAGCTATTATTCTTGCAAAGATGAATTAAATATTCGATCATATATCTAGAATGACCATCAAATTATAATCTGCAACGAAATGAAGAACCAGCTAAACATATGATGTGTCAACAATAATCAAAAGACTCGTACAAGGAACCAATACATCAAAGTAACACTTATAACCAAAAAGCAAGCATTTGGTGTAACCAAGGACGCAATTGAATTAACAAAGTCCAACAAAATTAGGGGCTAAATTATAATGACAAGTTAATGAATCCAACGCCATACTTGAAATGAAGATAACTTATAAGACAGCCTAAATGTGGAAATAACAGCAAAAAGAGATTAACAAAACCAAACTAATAATAATAATAATAAAGAAAAATGAATGGTACACTATTTGCTTCCTTCCATAGAAGGTATCCATGCTGCAAGTCAAAAACTTTAACTTGCAGAAGCTTAAAAAATATAAATATCAGCATGTCACTAACATGGATATGGCTATTATGAAGAAGTGATACTAATGAAAACCTTTATTAAGAAAATAAAATCATGCATAAGCTCAACAATTTAAGTTCATAATATAAGATGGGATAGCTACTAAGATTAAACTATAGACAGGGATGTGTAAAGGTTATAGCTGAAGAGAGGTAGATAATAATGCCTTCTCGTGGCTGGCTGGACCTTCCTTTACAATAAACTTGATGGATGTGATTGCCTGAATCAGCACAGCTGCCTCTTCATCCATGGTTCCGTTGTCACATGCCGAAGTTTCTGCAATTTTTAAGTTTAGAGTTGGAAAGTAAAAAAAATATTGTAAAAGAATGCATCGAAAGCACAAATCATATACCCTCTCTTATTAAAGACAATAGCCCATCCAAACACATGTTGGCAATCTTTGGGAGCCGACCTGCACATAAGCCAATTGCAGCAACCGTATCAGCTGCAAATCTTCTGTTTGGGTTTCTAATGTAATCCTATTAAAGAAAAAAAAAGAAAGGTAAGTAAGCATCTAAGATTTAGAGTCTAATACAACGAAAGAAAATAGCATGCAATATAGTCAACGAAAGTTCATTAGGTTCAACGATGATGAAGTAGAAACATGGAAAATGATTATTGCTAATTCAGGAGGATCTATCATTCCATATCATCTCCACTTAGCCCAACTCTCTCATCTACAAAGGTGTGGCCAACCACCCAACTGACTAGATATTCCAATTTACTTTGCTAACTTCCCAACGAACTATTGCTTGCCAATCCTAACATATATCTCCCGTATGGAAGTCATGCATGCATCTCAATGAAAGTTTGATTTCTTACCAAAAATGCCATTTGCCCCCACATAGATCCGAGAACTGAGATATACTTGTAAATATGCCCAAGGAATCACATTTCCAAGTACCTAGTTGATGATATCTTCCTTCTAGATGTTGTACTTCTCATGAGGTTGTTAGAATTTTTTTTTATATATATATACAAACAATTAGAAAGTCTTTGCACAATCTATTGGCTTTGAGGATGTGATTTCTTATAGGAGGGGTGAAATGGAAAACTAAGGGACTGAGAGTTAGTTAGTAGTGCACATTCCTTTTATGTAGCAGGGAGGGGGTATCCTTTATTTTGGAAAGAGCAGCGTTTTGGGAGAGTACCCAGCCCTCTTGAATTTGCTGGTAGACTTACAAGTTCACCCTTTTTTCTCTTTTATACATAAATAGTAGTATCCAATACATCTCACTTTCCTTGATAACAAACTAAAAAGTCCCACAAGATAAAACAAACATTCATTCTAATTACAAGAAAGCTTTCTAACAAGACAAAATCTCATTGGTTGAATAATTTTGAAAAGATTTTGAAGTACACCATCTTAAAATAATGGTGCATCCTAAATCCATTTAGGAAAATAAACTAATTTTACAATCTCCACCTACATAACAAAAACAAAAGAAAATAGTGGAAAAAAAGGTGGGAATATTGAAATATTACCTGAAACTCACTAAAAATTGATAAAATAGATGAATCGGTAGCAATGGATGAAAGTATCTCAAGCTTCAATGCTTTTACTTGATATGAATCTGAAGAGCAGATGAAAAAGTCTTCATGATGTGGAGCAAAGAGAGAAGGCATTGCCTTAGCAAACACTTGAATATTGCAGAGAACCTGTGGAGGTCAATTAACATTTCTTACCATCTGACAACAGAAAACTACTGGCTGATAAAAATGCAATTAAAGAACACACAGAAGAACAAAATTGGATTTGAAAAAATGGCACTGATTAATTGAACCAAATATATATATTATCATAATTTTACCTTTTCACTTGCTGATTTTTACATAATTTCTATATTGAAGTTATTTATACATATGGGCAATACTTCACTCCTAGTTTTGAAGTGTGAAAAGTTCAAAGTTCTTATGATAAACTAATAAACATAAATCTAAACGAACAGCCCTTCACCTCTTAGTTGTGTAAAAAGTTAAAAAAAATCTACAATCTTGGAGTGAATTGAGCTTGAAACCTCAGTAAGAGAGCCTGCTACCAAATTTTAATGGATATGTGTGTAATGCTAGAATACACAAAAGCATTCACTTAAACTTATAGCGCATCCACTCACTACTATCTTTCCTAATCCCTTTCAGCATGACCAATTGAAATGAAAATTACTTCCCCTGGAACCATCATAAAAAAATTTCAACTCTCTCCCTAACTTAGATTTAGACAATAAAACATCCATATGCTTGCACCCTCAGACTTTGGAGGTACTACTTATTTAAACTTTTAACTTCTAAATAGTTGGGAAAGCCTTTCGTAATCTCTAAGGATCTTGCATCCCTTTTGTAAATTTCATACATCAATGAAATTGTTTCTTATCAAAAAATAATAATAATAATAATTCCAAATGCAAATCACACAACATAACATAAATATTTCACTTATGGAGGATTGTCCAAGCTTCTCTCAGTGGATATATTAATATGAACCTAATTAGGAAAGGAAGCCATGTATAATGTGTGGCCCCCAAATGAAATATAAGATATGATAAATAATGTCATAAAATAAGCAAAATACCACATATTTTGCAGCATCACACGATCTGAGTAGAAATACTAATGGCTTAACAATTCTTTTTATGCTTTCCCTTGGAGCCATAATCCAATGTACGCCAGCAGCAGCAAGAACCACTGCACTATTATTGCTCCATAACAGAGGTGACGTACACTGCAATAAGATCCTGATATCATCATTCTCCTTACTAGACACAAAATGTCCATCATCCAATTTAGGAAAAACTTCGTTCGAATAACTTAGTCGTGATAAATATTCATCTGGCCCTTCAGTATAACATCTGGATATCATATTTGTCAATGCCGTATCATGAAGTCCATTCATTTCACTATCTTCTTTAGCTGATGTAAAATTGTTTGCAAAGCCATTCTTTTCTGAACTAGAATCCTCTACATGCAGAGAATGCATAATGGATTCTCTAACAAGCCCAATACTTGCTACAACATAGCGCAAAAGGATTCCAATCAAGATTATTTGACCCCATTCCTCAACATCAGGTAAGACCTCACATAACCTTCGATAATTTCTTCCAATCAAAGTCAGATCATTTGGACAGATAGAAGCAAATGCAGCAGCGGCAGCACCAATGACACCAGGGGAGGAATCACTTAACAGTATCTGTACAGTCTGCAAAAAAGATGAAACAAAATATTGCAAGTTAATTAATTTGCAGTAGCACACAGTAAATGTATTGACCTTCTAGCTTCTACGTAGTAGGAATACTGAATATACGAGTTGAGAGAGCAAAGAATCAGCCAACACCAACAGAATGACCAAAATAATATACACTTCCCCCCCTATTTGACCTTCCAATAAAAATCCATGATCTAATAACGGCACATTTACTTGTCAAGCCAAAAATCAAGCAAACCTCTTTAATAGCCGAGGAATTTTCTTCCAGGCGCAAATCATGAAGCTTTGGAAGAGCATTAGCTGCACATTTTCTGACATACACAGACGGGTCCCTGGCACATTTCCTCACTGCCACAAGAGCAAGAGGTGCAATGGCATGTAGACGAATTCCTGCCATGGTCCGCAGTGCCCATGCCCTCACAAGAGGGTTCGTATCCCCCAAATCCTTCTGGAAACAATTGATAGACAGCAACGCTTCATTTGGACGCCTAAAGTGCAAAACATAACTTACTGTAAATGCAACATAAATTGTCACACCTCAAACATTCACCAGTGGACAACAAATCACAATTCAAGAGGTAAATAAGTATGATTATGGCATGATAATCCACGATCGACCTCAACACAACTATTACTCTAGATGAAAGAACAAGGAAAAATATATATGATTCAGAAACTAAAACGCGAAATATACATTACTTTTCAGCATAATGCAACAGGTACAGGTAAACCAGCTTCTTCACCTCCAATGTCTGCGATGCAACATTCTTGACAACCTGAAGTTCCATTTCAACTAAAAGTATTCAGAACACATAACCACTGAGAACTTCCAAAGCTCAAAGAATTAACTGACGCCGAATTTCCAGAAATTGAGTGTGAATACGATTAATAATTATAGAAAGAAAAAACTTGTGCTTCATTAAACATAACCTGAGGGAAGAAGTTGGACACATCAAAACCCTGAGCAATGAGAGCGAGTAAGCGCTTGAGTGCCTCACATTTCTCGGAGTCGAACTTGCTGTCGAGCAACGGAGCGATTTTCACATCCTCAGGATCGTCGTAGAGGTGGGCGTCCGTGCCGATCCGAAACACCATGGTCGAAGCCTTACTAAGCGTCTCGGAGGTTGATCCAAATTGAGTGAACATTTCTAGATTCGAATTCCGGCGTCTGAATTGTGAAGTTTGTGAAGAGAAACTGGTTCGAGATCATGAAGCTCGATTGAGATTTTGGCCGGCGATGGCAGTTAATTCCGGTCAGTTTGGATGAATTGAAGAACGAATTCTATTGCCGCGCCATTGCGCTGTGTTTGTTGAAGAGACTGAGCGGCTTGCCGAAGGGGAGAGTACGACGGAGGCCAGCTGATCCTGTTTTCTTTAATAAAAAATTTATTGATATTTCTTTTTTTTTTTTTTAAAAATATTTATATTTCTAAAATAATATTTAAATTAAGTAATGTCGAAGGAAATATCGAAAAAATGTTGATATCGATGGATATTCTTGAAAAAATATTTAAAATAAAAAAATTCAAAAAAAATATTTAAATTAAGAATAAATGTTTTAGATTTTAAAAATAACTTAAAGTACTTATTATAAATTTTATCTCTACATTAGTTACATTTTGCTATTGTTTTGTTTATATATTATCAATTTTTTTAGGATATAATGGAAATGTGGAATCACCCCACATGTCGATGTCGAATTCATGAACATGTGGAAATATTGATGGAAATGTCAAACATGTCGATGGAAATTTCATACATTGATCTCCAATTGCATTTCGTTATTTTTTTCTTTATATTTTATTAATTTAGAAATGTTGATTTATCTCTTATGTCAATGTCGAACCTATACACATGTGGAAATATGAATGGAAATATCGACATATCGATGGAATTTTAATACACGTCCTTGAATTTTAATCTCTGTACTTTCAATTTTATAACAATTCAGTCCATGAAATTTCATATGTAACAATTTAGTCCTTGTACTTTAAAATTTATAAAGATTTGGTCTCTCTCGTGAAAATTAATGTTAAGATTTAATGAAATTTCTACCTAGATAGATTAATAAACTAATTTAGAGATCCAATATGTTTATAAGCTACAAAGTCTAATCATTAAACAATAAAAATCAATATTTAATTTTGACAAAAAGAAATTTGCGACAAGTTGTTACAAATTTAAAAGTACAAAGACTAAATTGTTAATTATTAAAGTTCAGGGATTAAATCGCTACAAATAAAAGTTCAACAACTAAATTGTTAGTTTCATGAAAATTGAGGGACGAACGTTATTTTTAACCTATTATTTTATTCTCTCTTTTTAACTCAAAATTTATTCATGTTTTTACAATAATCTTAGGTTTAAAAAAAAAAAAAAAAAAAAAAAAAAAAAAAAAAAAAAAAAAAAACTAAACGATATGGTTTGTTTCAAAAATACCTCTGAACTTTAAAAAGTTTCAAAAATACCCTTGAACTTTAAAAAATGTTAAAAAAAAATACTCTTACCGTTAATTTTCGGATGGGAAACCGTTAAAGTTTCAGATTCATTAATACCCTTGAACTTAAAAAAAATACCTTGTATTGGAAGATGCTTCTTTTTTTTTTTTCCTCATCTTATCATAAATTCTTTTTGCATGAAAAATAATGCAAAACTTTTCTTATAAAGGTTGTGTGCAAGCCGACAAGAGAATAACTCAATTGGCACAAAGTTGTACTGATGACCACATGGTTTGTGGGTTGTGTGCAAGACAACACGTGAAATAAAGTTTTCTCTTTTAAAAAGTGTAAAGAAGATAAGTGAGAGAAAAAAACATATATATGATTTTGTTATTATTAATATTTAAGAAGTGTTGAACCACTATACAACAACAGTTTCATTTATTTTTCGTAAAATGAGAAAATAATATTGAAAACCGATCAACAAAATGAAGTCAAACACATCTAGAATTTCAAGAACGAAACAAAAGTCATGCTGAAGCTTCAACACGAAAATTTAGTCAACCTCTTGGGACGATGTATTGAAGTTTCAACATGAAAATGTAGTCAAGCTCTTGAGATAATGTGTTGAAAGAGAAGAAAAGTTCTTAATCTATGAATACATGACAAATAAGTAAAGTTTCTCATTAATTTTCATGGAGAAATAATTTATGAAAAAAAAAAACATTTTCTAATAAGGATATATATATATATATATATATTTTTAAGTTCAAGGGTATTAATGAAATTGAAACTTTAACAGTTTTCATAAAAAAAAATTAACGACAATAACATATTTTTTCAACATTTTTTAAAGTTCATGGGTATTTTTTAAACTTTTTAAAGTCTAGGGACATTTTTTAAACAAACCCCAAAGTTGAGGAATATTTTGGAAACTTTTTAAAGTTAAGAGACATTTTTGAAACACACCCTAAAGTTCAAGGGTATACTTCAAAATGTAGACATAATTTTATTTGCCCAGGATTTGTAGTAACTAGTCCCTAAACCTTAGTTTGTAACCATTTAGGTCATGTATTTTTCACTTCGTAATAGTTTAGTCTCTAAACTTTAGTAGGTAGGGATTTAGTTCATATTGCAAAAATTATTCTTATTATGAGTAATTGCAGTGGGTGGCAAATTAATTATCTATAATAGCAAATTTAGCACCAAGTAAAAAGAATTGCAAATATGGCAAAAAAATTAGAATATTCTCATTTTACCCTTATCTTCCTCCCCCTTCCCATTTACCATTTCTTGTGTATAGGATTTCTTCTTCTTTTTTTTTTTTTTTCTTTCTTCTTCTATTTTTTTTTTCATTTATGAGCTGTTATGATTTTTTTTTCTTTTTTTATAATGAGTTATTACGATTTTTTTTTTTTTTTTTGCATTTATGAGGGTGGAGTTATTGTGTGATTAATATGATTTTTCCCCTCTTCTGAGCAGTATTGTTATGATTGTTTCTTCTTCTTTAAATTATATATATATAATATATATTTTTGATACTATGTGGGCATACAACTTTATGCCAATTAGCTAAGCTCTTGTTGGCCTTCTTTTTAATTCAAGAATGCCAATAATACAAAAATAGTAATTTTGGTGAGTGTTTGTATAGGTATATCAAAGTATATCACTGATATACTCCGATTAATCGTAGTCTATCACTAGTCGAAGTCAATCAGGGCTATAATTGATAGATAATGAAATACAAAGAATACAAGAATAGCAATTTTATGGTGGTGGTCACGGAGCTTGTGTGCTAGGCTTTAAAAATTATATTGTTGATTAAGAGTCGCTTGTTTGTAATGGTTATTTTTGGATTTTATGTTCCAATTACCACAAGAGACTTAAAATTTTTGTTCAATTTATGATTGTAGTATAATAATTTTGGATGGGTTTCTAATTACCGAGATGAATTGCAATTGGAAAGTACTTTACTGATAGATTTCAATTAAATTGATTTCTATCAATAACAATCATTGGTAGACTTCAATTAATTGATAATTAACTGATTTCTATCAGGGATAGAAACTGATAGACTTCAATTAACTGATTTCTATCCTCTATAGAAAATGAAAGATTTGAATTAAATTAATTTCTATTAGTGATACAAGTCAATAAACTTCAATTAAATTTATTTCTGATAGAAACTGATAAACTTCAATTAAATTGGTTTCTATCGGTGATAGAAACTAATAGTCTTAAATTGAATTGATTTCTATCAGTGATAGAAACTGATAACCTCAAATTAAACGGTTTTCTATTAGTGATTATCACTGATAGACTTAAATTAAACTGATGGATAGAAATTGATAGCCTTGAATTAAATTGTTTTCTATCTGTGGCTATCACTGATAGGTTTGAATTAAACACGATAAAAACCTATAGATTATAATTATTAGAGTCTATCGGTGATACACACTGATAGACTTCGATTAATTAAAGTCTATCAGTGTTTATCACTAATAGACTCCGATTAATTGAACCTTATCATCAAAGTCTATCAGTACTTATCACGGATAGACTCCGATTAATCGAAGTTTATCAGTGGCTATCAATAATAGGGACGGATAAACTATTGGAGATACTAATGGTATTTTCGTAATTTAACGTATTTTTTGCTATTTCCGCAAATAATTTTATTTTTTTGCTAATTTTGCTATATTTTTGCCGATTTTTGCTATCTGTGCAAAACCCCCTAAGATTTAATAAAATTTCTCACGTAAATAATCAAAAACCTAATTACGAAACCAACCTGTTTAAACCTAATTAGAAAACCAATATGTTTGTAAGTTACATATTCTAAATTATTAAATAATAAAAATCAACATATTATTTTTTAGGGAAACTTTTACCTTAGAGATTAAATTGTTATGAACTAAAAGTGTAAAGATTAAATTATTACATGTTGTTACAAATTTGAAAGTGCAAAAACTGAATTTTTACCTATTAAAGTTCATAAGGATCAAATGTATTTTTTAACCTAGAAAGTTGGAGTTTAGTATTAGTATTTTAATATTTTTTAATTATACTATTTTTCAACTAGTGAGTTTTAAAATTAATTGATGATAAGAGTATATGACATGATACTGTGTGAGTTGACTAAAATTTAAAAGATAAACTAAGCCACATAAGAGACTATAAGCCAAAATTCTGGCCAACTAATTAGAAACTTAGAAGACAAACGGTCTTTTTTTTGTTAAAAAAAAAAAAAAAAAACTAATTTCGACTCTAAAATAGTTAAATTTGTTAACGGGCTAAGTAACATGTCGTGTAAGTTTATTATTGACAAATTCTAACCTTGAGTATCAAAAGTGATTAGTTTTAAGGAAAAATAAAAAACAACTTTTTGGTCCCTGAGTTCCAGGATATGTGCATTTGATCTCTAGGTTTTCAAAATGGACATCTTTAGTCTCTAAATTTTGAGAAATAGATTTAAAAGGTTTTAAGTTTTCAAAATAACCTTTTGTCCTTAAGTTTTGCAAGATAGGTTTAAAAAGTCACTCATATTGTTTTTTTTTTTTTTTTCAATTTTTTAAATTAATACTTTTAAATTTTTAAATTTAAAAAACCACTAATACTAAAATATATTTAAAAAAGTTGTAAAAATAATATGAAGGACCTTTTAAACCTATTTCTCAAAATTCAAGAACTAAAAATGTTTATTTCGAAAAGCTATGGACCAAATACACCTATCATTCATAACTCAGGGACCAAAAAGATATTTTCTCTAATTTTAATTTTTGTTCAACATTAAAGACTAAAAAAAAAAACTCAAATACTATGAACGAAATCATATATTTAACCTTCAAATTACTATTGGAAATACTATGAACTAAAAACGTATATTTAATTTTGGAATTACTATTGGGTTTAAATTATGTTTCACTTTAGTTTTAAAAGCGGGATTAAATGTTTAAATGTGATCAAATTATAAATAAATTGATGCAAAATGATATATGTTAGCGACAATTTAACCAACTTAACCATAGCTCAAATATATTTTTGCTTTTGAACTTTATTATTATCATCTTTAAAAAAAAAAAAACATCATACTAATATAGATATTATCCTTTCTTACATATTTAAGATCTCTTCTACTTCTTTTCAAAAAAAAAAAAAAAAAAAAAAAAAAAACTCTTCTACTTTTAGTTAACCAATACGGGCCGCTAACACGAGTATTGTTCAACTACATATATAAGACATGATATCTTTAACCAATAAGTTAAAAATTCAAATATCCACTCCCACATATTGTTAAATTCATTAAATAAATAAATAACCCAACAAATATGTTGATTTACTCATTTTTAGATAATTATAACTCAACACTTTTTACTTCACATGATACAAGGATTCATTTACGATCCAAAATAACTATGTTTATTAGACTCACTACTTTTGTTTGTCACTTGAGAATTTCAATTATATAATTATGGTATTCATGTAAAAAATAATCCTACATCTTTACAAAATGATATTATGTTATCTACTAAACGCCAAATTTGATGGTTTTGCTTCCAAACTCTCCTCTAATTGTTTCACATGGATGGAGAAGTTGGGACTTTTTTTTTTTATTAATATTATAATTTTTTAAACTTATTAGGATAATAAGATTATATAGAAACTTATTATTTCAATATTGTTGTTTTTTTTCCAGCTGGATAGGTCGTCTCTTGAGACGACCTATCCACGTGTCAACTTTCGGTTCATTTGTTTAAAAAAAAATATTTTTTTGGTAGGTCGTCTCTTGAAGAGATGACCTACAAACGAAATTTAAAAGAAAAAAAAAACGGCGAGACGACCTGCACACATAAATGCTGTATTGTTGGGTTTAGCACAATGGCAAGGGGGCGCAGCTGGCAATCAAGAGTGCGTGAGTTCAAATTCTGCCGAGTGTTTAAGTTTTTTTTATCTCTTTTTTTTTTTTCCCTTTGCCTCTCTCTTTTTTATCTTCATTTAATTTTTTTTTTCTTTTCAATTGAAATTTAATTCTTCTCTCTTTTTTCCTAATTTCCTTAATTTTTCCGATTAATTTTTTCCTAATTTCTTTAATTAAAGTCATGTGAAAAAGTAAAATAAAATCAAGAAATAAATGTATGAGTAATGGTAATGAAATTAAAATGCTTAAAAAAGAAAATGAAAAAAAATAATCAAATCAAATCAATAACAACAAGTAACATCAAATTGTGAAAAATTATAATAATCAGCACTTAATTAAAATTTAATTTCTTAAAAATAATAATAAATTGCAATATAATATTTAACGTGTTTAAAACATTAAAAAATGTAACTAATTTATTTAAAAAAACAAATAAAAGAAGAAAAAGGCTAGAATTAATCTATTTGATTTTAAAAAAAAAAACAAAAGAGGGAAAAACTGAAGATAAAAAAGAGAGAGGCTAAGGGAAAAAAGGAGAAAAAACAACTTAAACGTTGGGTAGAACTTGAACCCATGTCCTCTTTGTTGCTAACTGCACTCCCTTGCCACTGTGCTAAATCCAATAATACTTAAATTTTGTGTGCAGGTTATCTCTTGAAGAGATGACCTGCTTTGTCGTTTTTTTTTTTTAAAATTCCATTTGTAGGTCGTCTCTTGCAAAAAAAATATATTTTTTTAAATAAATGAACCAAAAGTTGACACGTGGTTAGGTCGTATCTTCTCTTCAAGAGACGACCTATCCAGCTGGAAAAAAAAACAACAATATTGAAATAATAAGTTTCTATATAATTTTATTATCCTAATAAGTTTAAAAAATTATAATATTAATAAAAAAAGTCCGGAGAAGTTGTCCTTGTGTATATACACATTTATTTATTTTTTAACTCAACAAAGGTGAGATTGAAGATAAAACTTTTAGTTTTTTTTTTTTTTTTTTTCTTTTTAATCAAAACTTTTAGTTTTTTTGAAGAAGGTAATAGACATTTTATCCACTCATTTATGCTGAGATTGAGGATTTTATTTTATTTATTATTATTATTTTTTTTAAAGAATGACAAGCCTTTTTTTCCTGTTCTTCATGTCTTAAAGCAACTTAAATTATTGTGCACAGCAAAGGACCCACAATACTTCAAAAAGAAGGGAAAAAGCAAAAAGCAAAGGGCCCAAAAATCTATATTTTCTTTTTATACTTAAACAACATGCTTTTTATAGTCGTGGGTGGTGATTTAAACCTCTCATCTTTATTGATCAAAGCCAAACCGAACATAGCTGTAAATGACATGTATTATCGACTAAGAGATTAGATGTTCGAATCATCGGTCCTTCAAATATTGTTTAACTCAAAAAAAAAAAAAAATCTTTATTGACCAAATGAATTATCATCATCATAAAATTCATTTCCAATATTTAAAATTTAGAAAAGTAAAGGTTTTCACAATTATCGACATTTTACTATCAGGGTTCAACCCACCATGTCAATACACATATCCATATAATGTCATTTATTATAATAATAATAATAGCCAATGTAGGTATATATTTATGTTTAGGTTTGTTGATTAAAATAAACATTTTTAAATTTTGGAGACCAAAATGAGATAAATTAAAATGTAAATGAAAACTAACCTACACTTTTTTTTTTTTATTATTATTATTTTTATAAATTAGAAGATAGATTACCATAAATATAATGATTTTAATCCTATTTTGGTTATGGTACTTTTAGCATTTGTTCATTTTGGTCGTTATACTTTTAAATTTTGATTCTTGTACTTTGAGTTTTTGTCAATTTTAATTGTTTATATACTTTCAAGGACGTCCACTTTGGTCTTAATACTTAAAAAAAAAAAAAACGACTATATATCAATCACTAATTACAAATATTGAACACAACTTCTATATATACTACAAATGATCGCCAAGCCCTTAAATGGTCCAAAGAAAAAAAAAAGGAAAAATCCTTTGATAATATTCCAAAATTATTGAAGGAAGTGTTATACTAAAATTGTGATTAAAAGATGTGACAAAAAGAAAATAAAAGAACCAAAACGATCATTTTAAGGTAAGGGACTAAAGTAAACATCTTAAAATTACCAAGATTGAAATGGACAAAAAGTTAGAAGTATAGGAACCAAAATAAATTTAAAATTCTTAAAACATAAAAAATTAAACCTATAACGTACTACTTTTACGGTTATCTCAAATGAGATAAATCAAATGTTTTTTATTCATTAAAGTATATAATAATAAATATTCAAACAACTCGTTATAAAGAAAGGAAAAAATAAATAAGTAAGCCAACGTGAGCATAGTTTAACTGAAACTTGTACTATCTATTATCATCGTATACTCATATATCTTTTTATACCTAGGTAGTAATACTTTTATTCGATCAATTTATTTTACCGAGTATATAATCTTTTAACCAATTAAGTTAACAATGTCTTAGCTCAATAGCTAAGCCGCAATTATTGAAGTTATTAAATTGCAGGCAAGTCCAAAGAATAAATTCAAAGTAAAATGATAATGAAATATTGTAGGAGGGCGCAGGCTTAGATCCAAATAGTGGCTCGCCACTTCGGAAGGCTCGGAAGTCAATAAGCTAAATTTGTTGGTCAGAGCTCACAAGCTTCAGCCTTCAGCCATGGAGATTGACGCTTTCGGAGTGCGTGAGGCTCTGCTGATTCCTTGAACGCGCCCACATGCGCGTACGATTTCCTTCATCTTTGGCTCTGCCTCAGCGTACCCAATTGCGGACCCCAATTCGACTTTGTCGCATTTCCTCTGTGACTCACTTTTCCAGTGTCGAGACTCAGTCCCCTTCACTCCAACCCCAAGTCTTCGATTCGCTCCCAATTCGCGAATTCAATTCCCCCTTTTCCCAGCTCACTTGCTTGTTTTTCCTGCATCAGACGCCTCTGGATTCCGCGATTCTTCTCACGTCAGGTGATCTATGTTGTGTTTCTTGCTTCCTGGAGGCTTTTCTTTTCTTTTTCCGTTTTTGGGATTTTGGGGATGTTGTTTTCCGTTTGAATTGAGGTGGGTTAGTTTAGTTCAGATTTGTCTGCCGCATTTCATGCATGGTTTTGGTTCTCTTGCATGAATTCAATTACACTGCATTTCTCTTTTCAGCTGGGGCTTTCAGATTCTTGCATATTCCGATGTTTGACATTTGGTTTCGAATTCATCCTTCCTGTTCTTGACTGATCTGGTTCCACTGTTCAGGTTTAGTTGTCATTACTGGTTTTTCTTTTCATCCTTTCATGTGGAAGTGTGGATTTGGGTGTTGAGCTCCGGATTTTTGAGCTCTGGCATTTGCTAGATCTCTTTCTTTATTATTGTTTTTTTTTTTTTTTAAAAAAAAAATTGACGTGGGTTTTAGTATGGGTTTCACTCGGTTAGGGGTCTGTGGTTGTGCTAAAAGCTCAGAAGAGAAATTTTCTTTACCTTGTGATAAGTGACAAGTATAATTTGAAGGAGTGTTTTGTTTATTTACATGTTTAAACCTCAATGTTTGCTTGAGCGATGTGAGCCAGCCAGCAGTTAAAAACTGCTGTCTCTTTCTCTCTCTACTGGACACTTTCATCCTATAATCTGTGAAGCATCAATCATGTCATCTACTGTCTTTGATTATATAGATTCAAGTGTCACCAAAAAACTACATATAGATATAAATCTAACTTGAGGCTTTATTTTCTCTAGGTGTTCTTCATCAAGTTTTATGGGAAGTTCCACGGATGATTCTGACGTGGACACTGATATGAGTGAATCTGAAGTGAGTGAGCGGGAAAAGAGGTCCTATCAAGAACTGAAAAATGGAAATCACATTGTGAAACTCTCGCATGAGACATTTACTTGCCCCTACTGCACGAGAAAAAGAAAGAGGGATTTCTTGTATAAGGATCTCCTGCAGCATGCTTCTGGGGTAGGCAACAGCCCTTCAAATAAACGGAGTGCCAAAGAGAAAGCTAATCATTTAGCTTTAGTGAAATATTTGGAAAAAGATCTAGCTGATGCTGTTGGTCCATCAAAGCCTGCAAGCACAAATGATCCTGTTATGGATTGCGATCATGATGAAAAGTTTGTGTGGCCTTGGAGAGGAATTGTGGTAAACATTCCAACCAGGCGTACGGACGATGGGCGATATGTGGGAGGAAGTGGATCAAAGTTTAGGGATGAGTTGAAAGAAAGAGGATTTAATCCCACAAGAGTTACTCCTTTGTGGAATTACCGGGGCCACTCAGGTTGTGCTATTGTGGAATTTAATAAAGATTGGCCTGGTTTGCATAATGCTATTTCTTTTGAGAGGGCTTATGAGGCAGATCATCATGGAAAAAAGGAATGGCTGGCTAATGGTACTGAGAAACAAGGACTTTTTGCTTGGGTTGCTCGTGCTGATGATTACAACACAAGTAATATAATTGGGGAACATTTACGTAAGATTGGAGACCTTAAGACCATATCTGAAATTATTCAGGAGGAAGCACGGAAGCAAGATAGACTTGTCTCCAATCTTACAAGTATCATCGAGCTCAAGAACAAACACTTAAGAGAGATGGAGGAAAGATGTAGTGAAACTGCCACCACCCTTCACAATTTAATGGGGGAGAGAGATAGATTACTTCAAGCTTATAACGAAGGTTTCTTATACAGAGCTTTGAATTACTCTTTCTTGCATTTTGAAACTAGGAAATCTGTTCCATGTTATTACATATTACTTTTTCTTTCGTGGAATTCCAAGTTGTATCATTGAATTCATGTCATATTTGTCACATCTACAGAGATTAAAAAAATCCAACTGGGTGCCAGGGATCACCTTAAGAAGATCTTTAGTGATCATGAAAAATTAAAGTTGCAACTGGAATCTCAGAAAAAAGAGTTTGAGTTAAGAGGAAGAGAACTGGAGCAGCGTGAAGCACAAAATGAAAATGAGAGCAAGTATCTGGCTGAAGAAATTGAGAAGGTACATTCTTTTTTCCTTCCTTCCTTTCACAGGATATTAGAGATGCATAAAAGAGTTAAGAAATTACTGAAAGAGAAGGTACACTCTTTTACGGTTGATTCTCCCAACAACTATTTGCGGGTTAATGATTTCCAGAAGTGAAGGGAAAAATGAGTGTCTTCTTTTACATGTCTTTGCCTGTAGTTATGACAATTGCAGTTGTAAAAACTTGAAACAGTCATTAATCTCAGACATATTTTAGAAGTCACCGCATATGAACAATCATTCTACTTCACCTGAACTTTGGTTTTCAAAATAGCATTTTTTAAAAATCAATACCTGTCTCGTTTCTTGTTCCAAAAGAGAAAAAAAATCAATTCCTGTCACCCTTTTGCTCTATTGTTTGCACGTTTATTTTTTAAGAATTATTTTCAATCACACTAGAGTGAACAATGTTGTAAGGCATAATCTTTGTTGCTCACTATGGTCTTAGCATTTTGAGATGTGCTTGCATCTATAACTTAGCTAATCGATGAAATCTTTGTTCTGGTTTTTTCATTGCTCCTTCTTTCTTCACCGCTTCTACTCTTAAAAGGCATTTGTCTCACGAGTTGGATTTGTATAGCTTGGAGTTGTGAAATTGGGTCGGTAGGTTTACTTATTCTAGGCCACAAGTTTGAATCTCTTGGGCCATATGCCCATATCTTGTGCTGCATGCTTACTCTCACAAATCACGAACTCATAAATCAGACACAAGCAACATAAACTTAGGTTCATGTAACTTATTTCTCTATACAATCCAAACTCATACTACACGCCTCAACTCTAAACTTAATAAAACCACGTGCCATGGCCCCCAAAATTCTGTTTTATTTTTATTTTTATTTTTTTAAATTACTATTTATTCTTTTTATATCTAATAATAATTTCAGCAATTTTCGTGAATTTTAAATTTTAAAATTCTAATTTTTAAGTTTTAACCAAAAGTTAATATAAGAAATATATCATACATTTATCCTATCTTTTTTTTCCTCTTCATCATTACATGAACTAATTAAACTAGTTACTCATTTTATTATTCAATTCTTTGTGTTCTTCAATTTATTAATTTGTCAATATAATTTTTTAAAATTTTTATCTGCCCCTGCACATCTACACACACAAAGAAGGCACAAAACTATGCAGTTTGCATTGGACATATCGGCTTGTTAGCGTGACCAACATGGTGGTTTTATGTTGAGCTCATGTCTATAGAAATGTTGGGTTGTTCCATGTTCAGAAATTGATTCAAATTACTTAATGAGCGTGCGTTAATGTGCCACATTGAGTTCAACATTTTTTTTTTGGGTGTGGTTTGGGGGGGGGGGGGGTGTTCTTTTTCCAGAGAAGTCGACCAATGAGTTTTGCCTCCAGATTTGGGGTATGAAGACAGGTTCTTGACAATTTGACTTATATTCCTTTTTTTCTTTTCAGTATGAGGTGAGAAATAGTTCTCTTCAACTGGCTGAATTAGAGCAACAGAAGGCTGATGAAGATTTTATGAAGCTGGCTGAGGATCAGAAGGTTTGTTGGCACATGTACTATCTTAATCATCATATATTTCCTTGTCGAAATTTGAGAGCAGGGAGTCACTTATTTGTGGTTTCTAATGATTCAGAAACAAAAGGAGGACCTCCACAATAGAATAATTAGACTGGAAAAACAACTGGATGCCAAGCAAGCACTAGAGTTGGAAATTGAGCGTCTGCGTGGGACGTTGAATGTTATGAAGCACATGGGAGATGATGAGGATGTGGAAGTCCTCCAGAAGGCAGAGTCGATACTAAAAAATTTGAGTGAAAAGGAAGGAGAACTTGAAGAGCTGGATGAACTTAACCAAACATTGATAGTAAAGCAGCGTAAGAGTAATGACGAGCTCCAAGAAGCCCGTAAGGAGATAGTTAATGTAAGAATATTGTCTTACTGCAAAGTACCTTTTAAGTCATGTGTACGAGATAAAAATATACCACAGTTCTTTGTGAACTATTTGTGAAAGGGTTAGAGTTATATTTAGCTTGTATGGAGGTTGTGTTTGTCATCAAATGGAAGGCCTGACATATATCATATATGAATTTAAAGGCTTGGTTTATGGGGTGGTTGCATGCAAATTGATTCATTTTGTCAATATATTGGAGTTGACATATTTTGTCAACTAAAATTAGTATGAAATTTATATTTGTGTAGCAAAATGGAAACTTTTTTCCTGTTCGTAAATTCTATTCTTCTAGTTTAAAACTTCAAACTTCTAATACAGTTTAGTTCTCTCATTTCTTAGGCTTATAAAGATTTGCCTGGTCGTTCTCACTTGCGAGTTAAGAGAATGGGTGAACTAGATACAAAACCATTCCATGAAGCAGCAAAGAAAAAATATAACGAGGATGAAGCAGATGAGAGAGCCTCAGAGCTGTGCTCACTGTGGGCAGAATATCTCAAGGACCCAGACTGGCATCCTTTCAAAGTAATTAAGGATGAAGGAAAGGATGATGGAAAGGTAATTCTTTTGCTAGCTCCTTTGATCAGTTTAGCTTCTTGCAACTAAGAAACATTGGCATGTTTTTGGGGGACCTGACGATGCATATTTAGTTAGAATCAAATGCAGTGAAATACTGTTAGATAGGCCATACCTAGGCATCTTGGATTTTCCTTTCTTAAAAATTAGGGGTATTTTTATTAGTTTCCACTTTCCAATGTTGCATTTGCATTAATTAGAGGATCCCCAATCTCCCAGTGGCAAAAAAAAAAAAAAATAAATAAAAAAAAATAAAAATAAAAGAAAGAGGAGGAGAAGAACCTATTATATTTATAAATGCACGTGGCAACTTGCCAACTATTTAATGTCCCTTAAGTTATATCATATATATATTTCTTAGAAAATACCATATGCAATTTATAAGCCTAAATGATGAAAATAGCAGTAATGATTTGAATAATTTGTACTAGACACTGTAATCTCTGGCATATTAATTACCTCTACATATACTGGGAAACGTTTCTAGTATCACTGCAATGCCTTCTCCCTCCAGTAATATTAAGCCACATGATTGTAGAATGTTTATCATTGTAATATATGTTTTAAAATTTTCTTATGCTAGTTTCCCATATAGTACATTTCTGTGTGAATAACATTCTTGAATTTGTATTTTGATTTTTGGCTCACTGGGACGATTCAATACCTTGTGTAGAAGAAAATCACCCATTATGTTAAATTTCTTCATTCTTTTCAAGGCGTTCTCGAGCTATGTAACTTTTCCTTACCTGAAGGCCCTTTCGATATGTTTAACTATTAATCATTATGCTGTTTTAGGTAATCGAAGTTCTGAATGATGACGATGAGAAACTGCAAGATCTGAAAAATGAGTGGGGCGAGGATGTGTACAAGGCTGTAACATCAGCTTTAAGAGAGATAAATGAATACAATCCCAGTGGAAGGTATATAACATCGGAGCTATGGAACTACCAAGAGGACAGGAAAGCAACGTTGCGAGAGGGAGTAAAATTCTTACTGGACAAGTTGAATAGAAGCAACTAGAAAAGGGGAACTCCGTGAAGGTTGGTATTCAATGTTGTGGTTGATAAAATTTACTGGCTTTTTGACTGGAAATAAGAATGAAAATGCAGATTAGAAGCTTGGGCACTTTGTACACAATGTAAAATACCCTGCAACCCATTTTGTGTGTGAAAACTGAATAAATTATATTCAAACTGGTTACAGTACCATAAAAAATGTGCAAAGTAGAACTTGTAATGTCAGTTAAATCCTTTTCAAGGCATTGCTACTCCTACATTAGTCTTGTTAAAGTACTCTGCTTGTCTGTTGGTTTGCATCATTCTGTCAATAACATTAGATTTATTGAACTGCTGCAGCAGCCCTGATGATCAAACCGACATATCATTGCCTTGAAATAAAATGCAATGCGTTCTATCGGGACGACATTCTCGTATGGAGTTATCTGATATATCTTTGCAGAAAATCCAAACACGGGCATGGAGATGAAGTTCTCTTCTTCGCAACCATAGACTTATCTCCAGGAGATGGAATATGAGCCAATAAGTTATGTCAGTGTATGTTTTCAAGTAATTCAAGTAATTCCTCACCTGTGTATCAATTATTTCCAGATCATAAAGATTCAGATAATGCTGACTTGCTTATCTATTATCATTTACTGATCTTACTATTTAATTTGTTCCAAAAAAAACCTATAAAACTTTGTCGTCGTTGATCCGAGGGGCGACAATTGTAACCTACATGTAATGTCCAGTCTAGAGACTGAGTGATTATTTCTATCATATTTTACCTTTCGATAATCTAAGTGCTTCTGAGCAATTTTATGAATAGCTTGGATAGCCATTGGATAGCCATTGTTGTTGAACTCAGCTAGCTTATAGGGAAGACTTGGATCTTTTTCTACACTTTTCTGCAAATACAATTGTCTGAATAATAAACCCAGACTCCTCACTCCACAGATAGTGGTCGGTGCATTTGTATGCTCCTTGTTCGAACCAAAATAAGGTAATGATTTGTAGTGTTGGTTGACGAAATTACGGGTCTGTTTGGAATGACCTCTATGTACCCAATTTGTAGTTTAGATGAACATTAATGGTCCATGGATCTAATTTTTATGATTAGAACTTTGAAGGTGCAATTTCTATAATCTTCCAAAGTTTTAGAGTCTAATTTTGAGAACTAAAAGTTTTTTCTGTGTAACATTTATAATTTGTAGGGTCAAGGATCTACTGTTGGGTGCAATTGTAACAACCAATTTGCACTTAAATTTATGACAAAAATCTTAGGCCACCAAAAGTTTTAAAAAAAATCTATATATATATATAAATATATTCAAATGTAGGTTAATGTATTAAGTGTCTTGGTGTTTTGAATTGGCCATAAGAATCTTTTATTAATTAATATAGTAATTTCGTAATTTATAATTAGTTTAAGTTTTAGTTTAAAGCATAATTACATAATCTATTAGAATATATTTCTTAAAAAAAAAAAAAGAAAGAAAGGAAGAGAAGATAAATACGAATCACATGGGAAATTGAAATTTGAATAGGATTCAAATTAGGCTCTCTCATTAGACTTAAATCATCTCATTCTCAATTAGAAAGAAAGTTTATATTAAAATTTTTCCTTTCTATTTTAGAAGACATGCTCTTTCCTCTCAATTGTTGATACATGAGATATTTTTGGATTCCCTACTAAGGTAAGTGGGTCTAGACATACTCGTCCCTCTCAATTATTGATACATGAGATATTTTTAGATTCTCCACTATTAGGGGTTGTTTGGGGCACTGGGTTGGTTATAATAGTTGGGGGTTATAATAGTTGGGGGATTATAATAGTCTGTGTTTGGGGTACAGATTATTATAGTCTGGGATAAAATAGTCTGTGTTTGGGGTGCAGATTATTATAGTCTGAGATAAAATAGTTTGTGTTTGGGGTGCAGTGTTTTGGGATGCAAATTATTTTAGTTTGGGTTCAAATAATCTATGTTTCAAGCTGACTGTTTTTTTTTTCTTGACTTTTTTTTTGTTTATTTTCCTCATACAACTTTGTGCTTCAAATATTAATAATAAAAAAAAAAGGTTTAGTTGTAAAAAAAATAAATGTTTTTGGTAAAGGGGTTAAATTAGTTTAGCTTAAAAAGAAACAAAAATAACCTAAAGTAAAGGTTGATTTTCTTTGTTTTAGAGTCATGAGTTTTTCACAAAATAAGTCATTTTATGATTTCATATAGAAAAACCATATTTGTTTCATTTATGTATTTCCAACATAAAAATGGTAAATGTTTATTCAAAACTCATTTTACCTTTATTATCAAAAGAATCAAATAAAATAGAAATCACATAAAATAAAAACTTGAGTAGTATTTTTTTTTTAATTATTATTATCACGGTAAACTTAAATACGATAAGTATAATTTGGAATGAAAGATATGGTATGATGAAGGTAAACATTCATATACTTAATTATCACAAAAGTAATTATGTAATAAAACTCCATATTTATATATATGTACAAAGACAACCTAGTATCTAACTCTCCCTAGAAATTTTATGATTTTTTCAGCGACCACCAACAAATTTTTCGACGATCGAAAATTTTTCCCTCTTTTTTCCTTTCATTTTCTTCTACCTTTTTTTTTCTTCTTTATTTTCGTTTTTTATATTTTTCGAAATGAAAATGAGAAGAAGATTTTCTAAAAAAAAAAAAAAAAAGTGGCCGGAAAAGTGGCCGGAAAGTCGACGGCGGTCGTCGGTGGTCGCCGGAAAAGTCGTCTTCCGGTCGTCGGTAGAAAAGTCAATGAGTCACATGGAAGAAGAGAGAAAAGAGTTACCGTAGAGAATGAATAGAATAATTGGGGTGAGTTGAATAGTGGTTACTGTAGCAACACGGAGGGGAAAAAATAACCAACTCCGCCCATTTTTGTTGTTGGTGCCCCAAACACTGGGTTGGTTATAATAGCGGGGGCTATTGCCCCTTAGTGGGTTTGCTCTTGATTAGGTTGGAAACAGCTTCCACTAAATCGTATTTGGGCTTTATCCTCCTCATTCATTCAGAAAAATTAATTTTCAATGTATGTCTAGATCTTGTAATAAAGTTGCAGATTATATTGCTAAGAGAGCTGGAATGCTAAAAGCTAGTTGATAATGTCCCAAGCTGGCTTGTAAAGTTGGTTTAGGGTTTAAGGTTTATAATTTTTTATAATAAAAAATATCATCACATCAGCAAACTGTTAACTATCAACGAAAAATTGGATGGATGGACCAAAATGAAACTAAGACCAAATCTCAGGGACTAAACTGTTAAGTTTGAAAACTCAGGAATCAAAATGAAACCTAAACCAAACTTCAGGACTAAAAGTGTATTTTTTTCTGAAAAAAAACATAACTTTTAAAAACCAACTTTTATTTTATTTTTTAATAAAAAAAGTTTATTTACATAAATAGCATAATATTATATCATATTATATTCTTTAAAATACAGCAAGAAATTTAAAATTTTACATAAAATAACCAAATCAAATCCCAACTCATTCAAATATAAAACACAACAAAATAGTCCATTTTCGCTATGCTATACTTGTAAAAAACTAAAAGTTACAACACTTTAAAGAATAGATATTAAATTTATGCTATAGAGAAAAGAAGTCTGTAATCCATCAAATGTATTTTCAAAAATGGAGGAAAAAAACCATTGACCTAAACTCTCCGATTAATTTCCAATTGTAATTCTGAAAAACAAAATCAATCTTTGATTTCCTTTACCCATCTCATCATGTAACGAAATCACTATTTCAACATCACCAATCACATCCAAAAAGTACAATAATCCAACAAACAACCCAAATCGAACATAACTTATGATAATTAGCATATACTCTAGACCAAGAGGTCAGAGGTTTGAATCACCAACCCTAAATGTTGTTAAAAAAAAAAAAAAATCCAACAAGCAAACTAAATTAACTGCAGAAGTTGACCATGGTTGCTAGAGTTAATAACATTCAATAATTCCAATTAGAGATGGGCGTTAAGAAGAGGGTCTCATATTCCCAATTACAGAGCAACCGATGCAGCAGAGACCATCATTCTTCCTTGCTCCTCAAGGAAGAAGATGCTTTTAATCCTCCTGATTATCTATCTACACCAACCAACACATGTAAAATAATTGAAGAGTCCTAAATCCCAACCTCCAATATATAAAAATAAGAAGAAAAGGGAAAAATCAGTCTGTCTTTTGCCAAAACAGATGAACAAAAAGAAACATTCGACACACAACTGATGACGATTCACAGAAGCGACGACCAGGATAGATGAACAAGCCTACCACAATCTCACCAGGCTTTGATTTCGTTCCCAGAAGGTACCACCATGATAGGAAGAGCGTTATCGCTCTTTCGGTTGGTTTCATCTTCTTGTACCATTTTAGGAGCCACAGCAAGCTGACTTTTGGGCAGCTTGACCATCGCCTGCTGCTCCGTCTGGCTTGTTTATTTTGATTGTTTGAGGCTGGATTACAGACAGATCTCATCCGCATAAAGGTTTTACTTGGTGACAACACTTTCTTCATACATGGGTAAAAAAAATTCAAAGCAAAACAGGATTGGAAATGACAAAC
This sequence comes from Luffa acutangula, assembly GCA_036850905.1. NCBI lineage: Eukaryota > Viridiplantae > Streptophyta > Magnoliopsida > Cucurbitales > Cucurbitaceae > Luffa > Luffa acutangula. Next base: position 8,411,185 of record CM072099.1, on the reverse strand, counting down.
GAAAAAGTAAATACCTCCGCCTTCGAATCAGTGTCTGCAAGCCTTTGCTTAATGTCTCTGGCAATTGAAAAGAAAACCTCCTCGACATTCAGGTTTGTCTTTGCACTCTGCAGATTCGCAGAATATGTTTCTTTAAACTCAAGTACCAAGAAGAAGGCACAAACAAATAAATACTACAAAGATTCAAACTCTATGTGATCTTGAAGCATTTCCAACTTACAGTTTCAAAAAATTTGATGCCATATTCATCCGCAAGAGCTTGACCTTTAGAAGTAGGCACAGCCTGTGACAAAATAAAAAAAAGAAAAGATACAAGGTAAACAAAGGATTACATCAACTGTGAAATCTTAAAGCTAACTCCTACTTTGTTAAATTTCAAGGCTAAGTATAAGCTTTAAAGTGGAGTTGTATTTTAAATTCTTGAACCTGTAATTCTTTGGTGCCAACCAATTAGAAAGACGAAGGTTGAGAGCAATTGAACAGCATTACGAAATGCTTACCCTTTTACTTTCATCCATATCAGCCTTGTTTCCTACCAGTATCTTGTTCACATTATCAGACGCATGCTGTTCAATATTGCGAATCCAATTCCTTATGTCTGAAAAAGAGAATAGATGGAAATAAGGAAATTGTACAAGTGATTGGAGACCAAAGTTAGGGGTGCGATTTGAACCTAAAAAACCAAAAACACCCCAAGATATCCAGCCAAATTGAGTCAGTTTAGGGTGAGTTTGACCTGCTTTTTAGTTTAAACACTTTTTTTAAAAAATAATTTTTCCTAAAACACTTTAAATAAAAGTGATTTTAATCAAAACACTTATTTGTTTGGTTCTAAAAGTGAATTCAATCACTGGTTCTTTTTATCACTGCATCTAAGAGTAATTTTACAACTTTCAAATAACCATAAAATAATTTGAAAGTGATCCCAATTCAATTACTTTAATATTACCTTTTGTCTATGGAACTTCAAGGTATTTCTTTAAAAATGTTAGCAAAGTGATTTTTATTCGTTACCAAACTTTGCAATTTTTTTTTTTAAAATGCTTTTAGCCATCCAAAATCACCTAAGAAGCTATGCCAAACACACTTTTAGTTGGTTTGAAGTTGAACAACATGTCTCAATCAGTTCAGTTTGATAGATAAATATAATTTTAAGATAAGTTGGTTGGATTGGTTATGATAGATGGTCAGTTTGATTGGTTCAGTGCAATTTTGATCTATTTGGTGATTGGTCATTTTAATTCAAAAGTCGGTTTTTGCATCAAAATTTTCATTTTTCTTAAACTATGGGTTAATTTGACATCATGGATAAAATACCGATTCACATATGCCCACCCCTAACTAAAGCTCTAAAGAGTGGCACTTACCCACCTTGATGAAAAGTAGAATGAACAATGAGAACATCATGGTCAAAAGATTTGTTAATATTTATAAAAAAAAGATGAGCGGAGCAATTGCAAATCAATTTCATCATAAATAGGCAATAAAATAACTCACTGTTGAAAGATGACTCGTCAGTGACATCATACACCAGCAAAATTCCCATGGCTCCACGATAGTAAGCTACAGGTTGATAAACAAAATTACACCAAAGATTCAAACTATAATCATCAAAATTACAGACATAATAAAATCTTCACTTAAACTATAATTGGGATAAAAATTGGTTTTAGGGGGTTAGAGAAGAAAGTTACTTCACTACCACTCCTCTCTTCATACCACGTGACAAGAATTAGAAGCACTTACTCTCATCAAATTGGACCTTGATACCTAAATAAATCCAGGACTAATCTTTTTCACTAAATTGAAAAGATTGAAATGTTAGACGTCAAAATAAACATTAAGGGAGCTCCCCTCTGCATCATTCTGTAGTCTTGTCCATGGTGTGGTGGGAGATGGGAAGAATACGTATTTCTAGGAAGATTTGTGGATAGACCCGTTTCCTCGTCTTTTCCATTTATCATCCATGAAGAACCGATCTGTGTCAGAGGTTTTGTTTCATTCAGGGAGCTCCCCTGTTCTCGTTGGGGTTCCTCGTGCTTTGTCCAATAGAGAAACGACGGATATGACGTCTCTTTTGTCTTTGATCGAGGAGTTTGGGTTTAGATTGGGGAGGAGAGATATCCGATGTTGGAGCCTCAATCCTTCTGACGGGTTCTCTTGTAGTTCTTTCTTTCGATGGTTGTTGCATTCGCCTCCCCAAGGTGAGTCCATCTTCTCTCGTCTGTGGAAGGTGAAAGTCCCAAAGAAGATAATGTTCTTTATATGGCAAGTTATCCATGGTAGAGTTAATACCTATAATAGGCTTTTGAGAAGGATGCCTTCCTTGATTGGCCCATTCTGTTGCATTCTATGACGTCTCTTTTGTCTTTTATATGGCAAGTTATCCATGGTAGAGAAACGACGGATATGACGTCTCTTTTGTCTTTGATCGAGGAGTTTGGGTTTAGATTGGGGAGGAGAGATATCCGATGTTGGAGCCTCAGTCCTTCTGACGGGTTCTCTTGTAGTTCTTTCTTTCGATGGTTGTTGCATTCGTCTCCCCAAGGTGAGTCCATCTTCTCTCGTCTGTGGAAGGTGAAAGTCCCAATGAAGATAAGGTTCTTTATATGGCAAGTTATCCATGGTAGAGTTAATACCTATAATAGGCTTTTGAGAAGGATGCCTTTCTTGATTGGCCCATTCTGTTGATTGGCCTATAATAGGCTTTTGAGAAGGATGCCTTCCTTGATTGGCCCATTCTGTTGCATTCTTTGTCGGGAGGCGAAGGAAGATCTAGATCACATTCTTTGGAGCTGTGAATTTGCTCGTTCTGTTTGGGCCGCTTCTTCCATACATTTGGGTTGCAAAGGACGAGTTATTCGAATCATAAGGAAATGATCAAGGATTTCCTCCTCCATCTGTCGATTCAGAGGAAATTTTTATGGCACGCGAAGATGTGTGCGTTGTTATGGAATCTTTGGGGAGAAAGAAATAATAAAGTGTTTAGGGGGTTGGATAGAGGCCCAAAAGATGTTTGGTCCCTTATTAGGTTCCATGTATCTCTTTGGGCATCGGTTCCTATGCTACCCGTTGGGTCTTATCATGCTTGATTGGGGTCCTTTTCTTTAACTGGACTCCCTTTTGTGGGCTTGGTTTTTTATGTATGCCCTTGTATTCTTTCATTCTTTCTCAATGAAAGTTGGCTTTTCATAAAAAATAATTAAAAAAAAAAAAACATTAAAATAAGCTAATATACCAAAAGGAATTGAAATATATATATATATATATTAAGTTTTCTAGTTTTAACCTTCAAGCATTATTCCAAAACATTTTCCAATGGGCTAAAAGAGGAGAGATTGAATGGTTAAAGAAAATTTTGGAGGGACACCCCAATTCATTTAATGTCAACATTATCCCTGATTTCCTCTCTACATTCAAATAATACAAAAGTTCGCTCATACAGTTAGATGCCCATCTTTCATAGTGGGAGTATCTATCCTAGTACAATATCTAGGAGAAATAATATCAAATATCAGATACATACCTGTTGTGATAGTTCGAAAACGCTCCTGACCAGCAGTATCCCAAATTTGCAATTTGATTCTCTTCCCATCAAGCTCAATGGTTCTTATCTTAAAATCAATACTGCCATAAGATGCATTTTACTGATATTAAAGAGATACACTTGTATGGAGCTTCCAAACTACTCGTACCAGGTAACATATAGAATTTCTTGTGCAGATTAATTAATATCATACACACGAGTACATGAAAATGCAAAACCAGCTATCTGATAAACTGATAACCGTTCCAAACCACTCTTGTACCACATTTCAGCTAATAGTCCTACTATGAGTCTATGACCATAACTAAACCTTTTGAACGTTCTCGTATAGATACAATACTAAAACATTTCAATATGCAAACTTCGAGGGTACACAGGCTACAAACCCAATTGTGGTGATAAAACTGGTCGTGAAAGAACCATCAGAAAAACGCAGAAGCAGACAACTCTTTCCCACACCTGCAAAACAATCGAGATGGAAAAGGCTTACATGAAGACTATTGGGCGTAGGCTCGGAAATCTATCACACAATTTCCATGGGATTCAATAATTAAACTTGCTATAGGCCTAGTACCTCTAACAATTAAAGCACTAGACTCAGCAAGAGGCACAAAGACCAAATGTCACACCTACAACGCCTCAAACTAAGCATATGCAGAGCCAACAAATAAAAACTTCTGTTCTCTCTGTTGGGTGTCAAAAGATCACGGCCCTTTTAACCAGGTATACGACGTTGTCGCAACACAGAACCAAGGCGCATTCCACCAGAAGATGAAATGTAAAACAAAATATTCCGAGAATGCCGAACTTGAGCCCAAATAGGGTCCCAATAGAGGGAGAGATCGATAAGAATCAACCATTTTCAAATCAAAGGTCTAAACACAAACCGAGAACATACAATAAATTTACTCCCACCAAAGCAAGAAAAACGAAATCACATTAATGTAAACAAATCCCACGCCACACTACACACAACCCAATCATCAGATCTCCAACAGCATCTCCCATTTCCATTCCCATTTCCATTCCCATTTCCATTTCCATCATTTCCTCCACACCCAAACATAACAAGAATTCAAAACTGAAGCAACAAAAATCCAAGGGTTGGGAACATACCGCTGTCGCCAATAAGCAAAAGCTTAATGAGGTAATCGTAATCAGCACGAGCCCTTGCCGGTGGTGCAGCCATCGGTTTCCAGTATCTTTGAACGAAATTTGATTCCCTTCTGCGACCCGGAAAAAGGGACGAACACAAAAAATGACTTCCTCTATGAAATCAAACGATAAGTCCGTCAAAAGATCAAAGACAGAGAGGAGAAAAGAGAGCACAGAGAGATTACCTTAACGAAGCTTAGCAAGTCGTCGGCGACATCGAACGGAGAGAAGGAAGAGAGAGAGAGAGAGAGAGAGAGAAATGAAAACAGACACTATGATTTCGCGCGGAGATTGGCCGATTGGGACCGATCGACTGCGCCAAGACGCGTGTATACGAAAGCGCTTTTTCTTTTACGAAATGAGCTCAGTGTTTCTAATCCTACACTCGGCTACACTTGATTATTGCTTTGTTTTGTTATTTATTTATTTGTTTATTTTAATTTTAATTAGTTAAGGGACAAGAAGAAACAAACAAAAAAATTTTCAAAAAAAAAAAAAGAAGAAACAAACAAAATAAATATGAGCAATTCCATCTCTGAAAAAAATATGAATTTACCCATAACAAACTTCCCAATTTGTGTTTTTTTTTTTTTTACATCAAGTTATGAATTTATTATTTATCTAAGGATTAAATTAGTCTTTCCAACGCTCTCTATGAATATAACTCAACTGTTTTCTTTTAAATAATTGGCTTTTTTTAAAAAAAATATTAAATAATTGATCAAGATATATATTATTATTCTTACTAATTATTGAACTCAAGAAAAGAAAACGACTCTTAAAAAAAACTTAAATATTTTGTGTTTATTATGTATTTGTTCTTTTCACTAATTTATTTCAGTCCATGAACTCTTACATTAAAAAAATATTTTAATTGTCGTCATTGATTTTTTGTAAATTATTTTTTAAAAATTTGATGTAATACTTCATTTAGTTATTTTACTAATGAGTAGATATCTATGTAAATAGATACTTAAAAAAACCACAATATTAGGTTATAGTATATTAGTTGAGTTTCAAAATGAACCTAAAAAAACTAAATTAATTTTGTTTATCTAAAATTTAGAGCCTCGAACACAAGAACGAGTTGTTTAGAACATTTTTTGTTCATTGAAATTATAATATTGAAAAATTCCAAAAATAAAATCTAACTATGTTTTCTTAGATTCAAAAAAAAAAAAAAAAAACTATGTTTTCTTTATGTTCAATTGTCTACATATCTATGTTTTTTTTTTTTTTTTTGACAATATGTAAAGGTGGTGGAGAGATTCGAACCACAGACCTCGTGATCATTAGTACAACTTTATGCTAGTTGAGCTATGCTTTTGTTTGTCTATATATATATGTTTTTACATAATTCATCAACTTTTTTTAGGATATAATATAATAGAGAGAGATCGACTGCCAATTCGTACTATTAGACAATATATCCTATGATCACACATCATGGGCACAAATTAAGTTTTCAAACATTATCAAATTCTTTGAGCCACAAAACCCATTGTATAAGGAGATTTCATATTATATATAAAGTTTATAGTATGAACTATGAAGCCATCTTTTCTCGAACGTATTTGAAAAGAAAAGAACAGATTCTTTTGCATTTAGCATCAAAATGAATTGAAGTGCGTAAGGTCTAAAACCATAATATCGTTCCAACTTGTTATATTTCCTCCTAAACTACTAAATCCATGTTCAAATTAATTGATAATCTTTCAGCTACCTCATTTCATTCCATTGGGTTCAGTTAATTGATTCTTTAATTTTGGGATAAGCTACACAAATCACCCTTAAAACATAAAAAAGTTTTAGGCTTAGTTTGAGATTGCTGTAGCTTTTAAAATAATTGTTGTCAACTGTGCTTTTAAAAAAATCAGCTGTAACTAGAAGTAAATTAGTGTTTGGTAAATTTCAGTGTTAAACATGAAAAAGCAGGTTATAGTGTTTGGTAAATTCAAACGAGATTGTTGCGATTTAGCTATAATGACGAAAGTATACCTATCCATTTTGATTATTTTTATATTGATACTCATTATTTAAATTGTTATAAGTTAATTATTTAAATTTTATTATAGTTTGAATTTAAATTTCTATTTTGTTATTCTAAAAATTTATACTTTGTTATTTTAAATTATATGATAAAATATTATAACATTGTAATTAACAAATGTTATTCCAATTTAAGTACAAACAATTTTTTTTTCACCTTTCAAAAAAAAAACATTTTTTTTTTTAAAAAGTACAAACAAAATTTAAGGAAAAATATGATTAAGAAAAAAAAAAAACAACACACAAAATTGATAAACCAAGAACACAAGTTATTGAAAATTCAATCATTGTGTTTTATCATCTCAAATGTAGAAGAACGATTATGAAAAAAGTTTTTAAAAAATTAAAACGAACCTGACAAAAAGATCGGTAAGAGGCGTGAAAATAAAATTAGGGAAGGATATAATTGGTATTTTGTAAAATGGTTAAAATAGGCGTCTGATTGTTGGGGAAGTTATTTTCAAAAGTTACGATTGAATAGATTTTGTAAATCTAAAGATTTCAAAATAGATTTTTCATAAATTAATAAAAAATCAGGTTTACCAAACACCTAAGTTAGTTAAGATTTTCCTATAATCACTTATAATCTCATCCACAGCAACGCCAAACGGGCACTTAATCGTAATAGGCTTTACACCTGGTCAAGAATCTGACTGACCCTTTGCACAAAAATAAATAATAAAAATTGAAAAAAAAATGAAAGAGACCATTGCAAATTTTTTTTTTTTTTAAAAAACTATCTACTCCCTAAAAAAAAAACAAAACAAAACAAAATTAAAAAAAAAAATCAAAGGAAAAGTCCCCCTTCTCTTTCTAACCCTCCTTTCTGAATTTTCTCTATAACACACTTCTTTCCTTTAAAAAAATAAAATAAAAAATAAAAAATAAAATAAAATAAAAGTCTTTCTTCCTCAACATCTTTTTTTTTTTTTTTTTTTTGATAAAAGAAAGAAGCCTTCTTAGATGGAGAAGACATTTTTTTAGGGAAGAGTGCAAGCGGAAGAGACTTTCAGAGAGGAGAATGTCAGAGAAAGATACTTTTTAAGAAAAAAAAAAAAGTATGTTAGAAAGAGACTATTCTTTAGCCAGAAGAGTGTCAAAGAAAGAAATAGACTTTATCAAAATCATGAAATCCATCGGCAAAAACTAAATGATTTTAAGCAAAATGGTCATATGAATTTTATTTTAAATTTTTTTAATAGATAAACCTGAACATAACTCAACTAATTAAAACATGTACTCTCGACCAAAAGATCAGATTCAAATCCCTCTACCTCCATATCTGTTGAACTCGAAAAAATGGAGCCTAAATTACTAACATACTAAGAACAAAAAATAAACATTCATCTTCCTCTCTACATAACCAAATGGGAAACTACAAGGTTAACATTTTTCAGCAGCCACACACTACAGTTTCAGATATCAACACAACAAAACAAAATGGACATTTCAGATTACCAAGAGCTGTGGCTGTGGAAAAAATGAGCACAAAAAGATTAATTTTAAAACAATAATAATGATTATCACAAAGATAGCTTCCAGAAAAACCCATACCAGGCAAGCAGGCAGTTAAATGTCCTAAAAATATCGGACACCTGCAATGCTCTGAAAAACGAGACTTGTGAGCCATGTGGAAGATACATTTTGATGATATTTTCTCCATCAGTTAAGCTGACTTTACAGACTTGGGAAAACAAATGACTCTAGAGAAAAAAAGAAGATAAAAACATGGTTAAAGGATTGCCTTCAGGAATGACAAAAACAGAAGAAGGCTTGTTGGAGGTAATGTGGTTCTGTACAAATGAAATGAATCTTCTCAAGTTTCACTTGCAAGTCGTCCGAAAACATTATACACAACATACAGCTGTTTCCACCAAAAAAGAAGACGTATCAGTGCGAGAATTATTGAAAAAGAAGTGTCAGATTCAATCAGTGTATACAAGTCTAAGCAATTGGTTTCTCACAGTATATTTCAAGTTGCAACACAAAAAGAAAACAGTACTCATAAGAGAAGCATGGAGATGGTATTTAAAATTTGAAAAGATAATAGGTAATACCTGATGAAAATATCAAAAAACTTCCATTTCCAATGATTTGTGGCAGAATGAGGCAGACAAATCAATCGATGGGAGTAATCTAAACGGTTTTCCCGAATGCCTTAGTTGCTTTCTCCTTGACGTATGGTTGAAAAGAAAAGTTAATTGGCATAGCCGGGGAGGAATTTTCTACAATAGCTAATCTGCAGGCCCAGTCATCAAATTAGCTCATCATCTTTGTGCGTGCTTAGCAAAGAAAAACCACAGAGTTGATGGCTGAATTCAAGAACCAACTGTACAGTGGCGATAAAACTATGAATAAACAACCATTGTATCATTATCGCCTTTCTCAATGGATAGTCATTATCCTAGCGTGATCTAAATTAAGTTCCCATATGAGTAGACGAGCTCTGTCATGTACACTTAGTCAGGCGCATTTCTCCATATGCTCCAAAGATGGAAAATAAAGCGAGTGAACGAACACCATAGGTATCAAAACTTTTTCGAACACACCGCCGAATGTGATGGTATCCATGTCAAGAACAGAATGCTTCCAGAAAATCAAAGTAAATCACAACTCAAAGCCCATATCATTTGCCAGCTTAAGTATACCACGCATCTGAAGGTATGGATTTTCCAACAGCTTCTCATTATTGCTCTGCATAGTGAGAGCAGAAATCAAGCAAGCATGTTAGCAATTTGAGCTCAATTATCAGACAGTAACACAACTATGTAAGGTATATTGGAATGGATTTTATAACACGTGATATAGATGTCCACTAATTTATTATCTAAATTCAAATAACACCTTTTTTTTATAAACTAATTAATAGTATTAAGTTGAATTAAATTCATCAATAGATTACTTCATACAAATTTAAAATTGGTCATTTCTAATTAAAAGAAAAGAAATTTAATCAAGTAATTAATTTGTATATTAATTATTTTTGTAATTTTTAGGATGCCTTTACCCAAAAATAAGATTAGTTTCCAAAAACTATTTCCACTCCCCTATAAAGGAAAAGAATAGGAGGAACTTTCAGCATTAGGAAAAAGGAAAAGAAAAAAGAGATGTGGAAGCAAGCAAGGTTCCGGTCTTCTTTTTTAAGTTTTTATCTTTTTATTTCTTTGGGGACTTTCACTATCAGAGAGTAACGCCACCATAATGTAAACCCCTAAAACCTCTTCATATGGCTGACTGGAGAGCATTTAGTAATCTCCCATGCTGTGAGAGTGACGGTTGGGTTTCTTCTTTCCCTCCCCTATTTTTTCTCTTATATGCTCTTTCTATTTCAATCAAGTCTTTCTTATCCTTAAAAATAAAGACCACACATGGAAAAGAGACAATAAGCCAGCAGCCAATCAAAGTATCTGCCTTTTTTTTTGGGGGTAAGAAACATCAAAAGGAATATTATACAAAGGCACCACAGCCTCCAAGTAATGTTCAGTGTGAGCAAAAATCTTAAAATATAATTACCCTAAAATTTCCAAAGTACAACGATCATTATGGGATTTTTTTTTTTTGCTTTCCAGTTATGTCGCAGGATTAGTGATTAATTAGATATCTTGGTCAAATCCTTGTTTAATTAGGCTTAGGATTACTAGTTTGTTTTCCTATAAATGGAGAATTGCTCTCTTGTATCCCTAACATTTGATTCATAATAAAACTTTGGTTGATTCCTTCTATCCTCTTAGGCAACACCAAAAAGGCTTGACTAAAGGGCATAAAGAGCATATCTAGTGTAAAACCCCGACTTCTTTCTTCTCTTTTTCCCTTCACTCATTTGGTAAATCAAACTAGACTTTGATTGTGCCCAGTAACAATCGTAGAGATGATGTGATTGCCTAATACAAATAGATTATTGATGTTGGCAGATAAATTAACCAAATCAGAATATGTACTTGACAACAAATGTGTTAACGTCACCTGCTGAGCTTTAATTACAAGATTCTGAAGCATGTATTGGTACTTTTCAGGTTTCTCTGTCATCATACGCTGAAAACCAAAAATTTTCATTCATTAACAAAAGGAAAAAGAAATTTGAAATTTCATACAAATATATTTCGTGGTGGAAAGGAATTTCCTTGCCTTCAAAAGAAACGCTGAAGAGTAGTAAGCCACCCTTGAATCTGTATCATCTAGAAGCTCTCTGCAAAAACCCAACAAAGCAACACTTTAACACAGCCTCACACAGAGATAGAAAAAGGGAAAGAGAGAGAGATAACTATGAGGAATCACCTGAAAAATTGTTCCCCATCCACTTCTTGGAAAGCAGATGAATCAGAACTGCACTTAGCAATCAGGAGTAAGAGGAGCGCTGCCCGTATGTCAGAGGCGGCACCTGGATGGTTCCCTCTTGCTTGGCTTCCAACAGCAACACCCATAGCAATGTTGTCTGTTGCTGCTCCAGCAAGTTGAATTAATGGCCAGTAGAACAGAGCAGCAGGAACATGTGAAATCAACTGCATTGGGACAATAGTCTGTCCTTGAAGCAGTAATGCTGCCATGGAGGCCGTCTCATGATCAAGAGGATTGTTATAAGTTTTACTATTTCTGCTTCTCTCGTCTTTTAGCTCGCCAAAGTAATTACCATCCAGTTTAGCTTCAGATTCAGTAACCCCTATTGTTTTACTTCCACCTGAGTAATCCATAACTCTGCCGTGGGGCATATCATCTCCAATTGGTACGTCAGAAGCTTGTGGTACTCTCAAGCATAATTGAGAGAAGAGTATGTCACACATCTGTTCAGGAATACCAACAAATTAAATACCAGATAACAAGGGTGGAAAGGAGATTCCATCACTGAGCATAGCTCATAAAATAGTATGATCAGAAATGGTACAGAAAAGGAGACATCAGATTGTAGTGTACAGTAAAAAAGCACTTCTTTTAAACTTTCTAATGCTCCAACAGGATCAGAAATGGTACAGAAAAGATACTATAGTATTAGAACATATCCAATTGCAATTTTCAAACGCATATTACATCTAAAAATAATACCAAAACCAGAAATAAGATCATTCACCAGACTATAAAGATTGTTGAATAAACATGTAGTAGGTTCAACCGTTCAAGTTTTCCTTAAAAGGACTTTCCTAATCCAGAATTACATTTAAATGGTTTACTAGATCTTCCAATAATTCATATGAATATATAAGCCTAACATAATAGATGTCTGACGTTCCATGATTGTCTTTCTCTAGTGTTTTTCAGTTTTTCAATTCCATGACTTCAATATGTATGCTGATGATATGTTCATATCATTAAAGAAGTACCTTTAAAATATTGATGCGATCTGTTTCATTTATCTGAAATACCAAGAAAAGAGCACTGCACATTATGTCTATCACAGCATTAGCTTTCTCCAGACGACTATCTTTGGATGCCTGGCCAATATCATTGCTGCCGGAATTTCGCAGTTCATTCTCATTCAACAAAAATTTGCATCGCATAAGAAGTCTTTCTACTACAAATAAAAAGCCCCATCTAATGAAGTTGTGTTTTGACTTCAAAAGCCCACACATCAGCCAGATGGAAAGGGGTACATCTGAAGTTGTTGAATAATCATTTACACCAGCGTATGCAATTCTCTGCTGTAATCTTTTCACCTTTGTCCACATGCTTTCATCCCTTTCACTAGTTATTTCTTCAGAAAGAAGATCCCCTAGCCAGACATAACCATTTTGACGATAAGCAATTCTCTCTGAATGAAGAAGGGAATGCAGAGTGGCCCATGATAGTTTGGATTTCATGCTAACACCATTTCTTAATAAAGAACCTTGAATGCTTTCAAAAAGTTTGAGAGATTTGGTTATCTGTATCATATAAGAGAACTCATTGTCCAGATGCGTAAATGATTTGACTATGGTATTAAATTTCTCCATTATGTTCTCCAAGAGCTGCAAAATAAGATGGAAATTAAAAGTTAAATCATTATCAAGTTTAAGTAAGATAGAACTAAGAGAAAAATGCATTTGATCTCAAAGTCTTACAAGAATAATTTGTACCACCTTAAAGCCAGGAAATGTACAAGGCTTCCAGTTGACAATAATAAGATAGAGTAATCTCATAGGGCAGCATCGGATAGTATTATTTTTGTATAAAAGAGTTAAGGGTGAAGATCACCCTACAGGACCTCCAGTAAATTCGACAGGGTTAGGAACTCTCCCAAGAAGCTACTCCTTCCAAAATAACTGATACCCTCCCTTTGTCCCCTCTCTGATACATAAAATGAATGTGCACCACTAACTAACTCTCAGTCCATTACTTTTCCATTTTACCCCTCCTGGAGTACAAATTTACAATTGGAGGTATTGGATAATCACAAACTACACTTGAGCAGGTTCAATCTAGCTCAAGTGTCCATGTTGCATACAAGAGATCCCTTTCTTCCAAAATGGTTACTACTAAACGAGATTAATATAATATGTTGTATGTTCATTTAGTAAAGATGATTTAAAAGAATTGTGGGTACTGGGTAGAAAGAGATAATTGAGGGGGCCTAGAAATTCCCAAGGATAAAGTATGCCAAGCTGCCACTACAATTCCAGAAAAATCTTTTTTTTTAAAAGGGATTCCAGAAAAATCTTTTTTTTTAAAAGGGATTCCATAAAAATTTATAGCTCCAACCTATTAGAAACTGCTTTTCGACCAAGCAAGTTGACACCCTACATTAACAAATCTAGATGACTCCATACCATATTTAGTCGCTCACTATTAGGATATCTACACAATGCTGATGAGATAGACGCTTTCAAGATCTCTCCAACACCTTCCACTCCAAGCTTAACTGAGATGTAAAAAGCCTCAGGCGCATTGGCAAGACTGAACAGGGCTGCAAGGGGTTGTATCTCATCATCACCATACTCCATAACTCCTGTTGTGATGCAAGATTCATTTATTTGATGCAAAACATAATCAAAAAGCACCAGAAAGAGATTTCGCCGTTCTTCTCTTGAGCTTGCTACAGAATACTGCATTAGAAAAATACTGAAAATATTAGAAAAGTAAGAAATAGTTTAAATAATTTCTTCAGTTATCATCATTCTGAATACTTGAAACATTATCTTGTATATTATTTTATGGTACTCTTCTCGGACAAAGAAAGGGATTAGTGTCACTTTTAATCCTGTGAGAAATTCAAAGTAAACTAAAGACTGCCAACATGTCAGCCAAACAATTCGACTTACCGCAGTCTGGTAACCTTGAAAGTTAAAACTAGCGACCTAGGTATTAAACTTTAAGCTTCCTAAGTACAAAAATGGATGTAATTTTGAGATCTTTTGCAGTTATCTATGTCTGAAGTATATCAAAATTTCTTCCACGGGAGTCCGTCTCATTAATCCATGCTGCTGAACTACAAACAAATTAGTATACCTCAAGGAAAATAAACTTCGTTCCTCCAACCAGATCCACCTGATCTACAAGAAATATGGGACTTGAAGCACCCTCCGTGGAATCCTCTGGGACTTGATAAAACATATTTGTTAACAGGCAAATAAGCCTGCAATGAACGATTTCAGCCCAAGAATTTCTTCTGCTAGTTTCTAGGAATGCCTTAATAACCTGAAAGGAAAGAAAGAAAGAAAGAGAAAATAAAAGCATCATACCCTCTTATCAATGAAGCAGCTAAATGAAAAATAGTATAAGGAAACCTGCTGAAGAATACCATTGTTACAATGTACATTTCCCTATTGCCAACAGGCCAAATGGGCAAAACTGATTTCAAGATCACAAGGAAGTATGGGGAGCACCCAACGTATTTGCCTCAGGAAAAAAGATATGATTTACACGAGAAGTACATAGCTTAAACATCTGCCAAGCCTTTTTTATAAGAACAGGAAGGAACCACATAAATACATTTGGAATGAATTGCATAGAAGCTTTCTTTAGTTTTTTGGCATATGGCTGTTAATTTAGCCCATCGGTGAGGTTGAATTCCTTGGTCTAAACCTCTCAACCCTATATTTATACTTTCTGAAAATTTATTTTCTTCAACATCAATCTACCCCCCCCCCCCCCTCCCAAAAAAAAAAAAGCATGTTTCTAGTTTGACTACAATATTTTTGAGGCAAGTTAACAAACATCTCACCCTTATGTCAAGACCCTTTAGTCGACTTCTTCTGAGTCTGCCTCTATCACAAACAAAATAGAGTAAACAGCTCAAAGCAGATGTCCAGACAGATTCTTCCTTCTCTTCAATCTGTAATCACAAAATAGATGTTTTAGATATTGACAAAATAGATGTTTCTTGTCAAAAAAAACGATATTGACAAAATAGTGGCCATCCATATGAGCTATTATAGTTACACATCTTCCATTACAATTTTGTACCATGCCCTTATTGTTGTTCTTCATACAATCACAATTCTTTCTAAGAAGTAACCTTCACACAAATTGCTCAAAGTATTCCCTACCAATCAAGTCAAGAGCTGAGTTGACGTTAAGTCCATTCCCTACCTCATTTAGTTATTGATTTAATTACTTATGACTAGTCATCTGCTAAAATTTGTAATCTCACCCAGACTGTGCTCTAGCCCGTAACATTAAAGTACAAAAATGCATCTCCCATGCAACAACGTAGTGCAACATCATGGGATTAACAATTCAAAAACACGGTACTGTAGGTAAACTGAGGTAGAATTAGTCATTGTGTTCCTTAACAAGTTGTGCACATTATGATAAAAATTGGAATATCAGTCAATTTTTCTAACATCTTGGTGCACCATAACGTGTGGCTAGATTCTCGTTGAACTTTTTGCTCTTCAATGAAGCTGCTTTGTCATATAGAGGGGATTGCTCTGGGTGGTTTGCTACTAAATATCCTCTTACGCTAGTATGAAGAGCTCTTGGTATGCCATTGCCAAAGGTTATAAATATTTGAAAGTCATGTTGAGTTCAAGGAAACTGGATTGAAGACCATTGAGTCATGGACTGAATAAAGAATCTTTCATTCGCTAAAGTAGTTTTTCTCATATATATTTAAAAAAAAAAAAGAAAAACTGCTTAAAGAAGATTCATAAATGCTACTGATGGAGGATGGGGTTTGTCTTTCAGAATGATTTTCTTGATGGGAAAGTACAGGTGTAAAGTCAATGAAATAAAGATTTTTGGGCCTAATTTTCTTTAAGACACTAGAAGATGGATGTTGAATGATTTGGTGAATCAAACCATGGGTTGGCTTGTTGATCAAATGTACAGGTTGTACAGTGAGATGTCTTTGCATTCATGGGTTTAGACATGATTGCTACTTTAGATGTTAAATAGCCTATTAATTTCTCTGACATCAAATATGGTTAGGGTTAGGCAAGGGTGTATTGTCAAGGTTCATAAGAAGTCAAGTACCCAAAATTGTCCCACAAAAAAAAAAAAAAAAAAAAAAAAAAAATGACTTAGGGAATTTACTCGAAAATCTATGTTCTAACTTTCTTCCCTAATGGAAAGGGAATCATTATCAATCCTTCGAATAAGCATCTCAGTAGATAAGCTAACTGAAAAAGATAAAGTTCTCCCTTCTGACTTTCCACTTTACACTGACTAAAATCTTTCAATGGTCCAACAAACATTTGAAAGTAGCACCTTTCTCTGATGGGGAATCTTTTTAAAAATAAGTAATTGTGTATCATTTCATAGAAATAGAAGTAGAAACAAAAAGCAATGTGTTACAAAATAATCTCTAGTTGGCAGCAATGGAAGATATAGTGTAAATTGTGTCTACATAAAGAGCTGCAAGAAGAAGAATCAATTAGCCTTTTCTCCCATAAAATGTCTACACTCCTATCCTCCCCATTGAAACTTCTGTTATTTTGTTCAAGTCAAATTTTCCAAAAAAAATGGATAGCGTTGCATTTGACAAAGGACATAGGCTTTTTTTCTGGAAGTCCTGAACTTTTGTTGGTAATGCAAATTCTCAGCAAAAATCAGAAGCAAACACTGCCAAATTGTTTTAAAGAAGCTGATGTTGAAAATAATTTTCGGTACCTTTGACTGAGCTATCCAAAATGAAGAGAAGGAAAATTTTCACAAAAGCATGAAAATACATACCTGGACGAGAAGAAGCAGTATCTCATACAAGATGTCAAGAATCCAACATTCAAATTTGTTAATAGATGAAGTTGCACTGATATTGTTAGGAGAATCAGGATTTTTCTTCCCCTGTGAATTAAATTGGGCTTCTTCCGGAAGATATGATTCTTGAGAATACTCTTCTTCAATTGTAGAACTGTCATCCAGCGTGATTGGTTCTAACAAGTGAGCATGAACGCCAAGGTTCAAGATTAAATCAAATGCACGAAGTCTGCAGGTTGATCTTGGAGAACTAAGCATTTCCTTCAAGGGAAAAAAATAATAATGTTAAAATTACCTTAACTGGGGAAAATATGCTATTTGGATAAGTTTAGAATGATAAATTAATCCAGAACTGATACATCACCTCAAGCATGGATAAAGTGAGAGGTGCAGCAATCCCAGAATCCAAAACATACCTGTAAGAAAAATTAATGAATAACTTCATTCATGCTTGAAAAAAAAATAGAAAAGGCAAATAGAAACATCAATTAGCTCAATAAAATTTATTTTCAAACCTTTGATCTTAAGAAATACAAACAAACTTGGATTAAGGTTACCATTACACTCCTCAAAGACAGATAATATTCTGATCTACCAGATTGTTTATATCTTGAATAAGGTCATCTCAATATAAGAGAAAATGGTGCATATTGCTATATTTAAGAATTTGGATCAGAACAAATGAATAAAATAATTCATGAATAGAGATAGCAAAATAGATTCAGATGTCCCTCAAGATCAGCACATATGCATCTTTTTTAATAACAAACCTGAAGATATATAAAGAACACCAAAAGTATAAACAGCCTAAAAGGCGGAGGAAGAGCCAACCCCCTTCCAGCAAAACTAACAGAGAAGAGCCTTCTAGTCATGAAGAATTATGGAAAAAGATCAAAACATATGTTAAAACATCAATTCCTCCGAAATTGGCAATGGTGAAAGGGTCTTTTAGGAAGCATCCTTGGATTGAAAATCAGTCATTAGCCAATCCATTCCCCAGTAAATATGAACTTTCAAATAAGAAAGATATGTGGGCTATCAATGTTTGGGACACATCCTCTCGGTCGTAGTCTATGCCCTAGAGAAGTTTGAAGGATGGGGAGGCAGCCGAATCTTATAGTCTTCTGGATATGTTACATGGGAAAGCTATTTCCAGAATGGAAGATTGTAGGTACTGGAATTGAAATCTTCGAGTTGGTTCTCACTCAGTCCCATCCACATTCGAAAAGATGGTGGGAGATGCAAATGGTTTTGTTTCTGCCCTATGGAAATCTAAAAATCTGAAGAAGGTGAATATTTTGACATGGCTGGTATTTTTGAGAAGGTTAAACACGGTGATAAAACTGGTGTATTGCAGGGGATTTTAACGTCATTCGCTCTCCGTTCGAGAAGACTTGGGGGGGGGGGGGGGTAGGATGACGAGATCTATGAATCGGTTTAATGAGGGGATCGAGGATTGCAGCTTATTTGATCCCCTTTGATAAAGGGGAGATTCACGTGGGCCAGCTCAGTCCTCTGCTCCAAGGGTTGGCTGGAGACTTTTAATAGTGTTAGACATTTAAAGGGACAAGGGCTAAAAACAGACCCTTCAGTATTGGAGCAGAGGACTGAGCGGGGGATTCAAGAGCATATATATTGGCACCAAAGATGTAAATTGAATTGGTTAAAAGAAGGGGATGAAAATACAAAATTCTTCCATAGAATTATGGCTGCCCGAAAACGAAAGAATTTCATCTCTGAGATTTTGGCTAGAGGGGGAAATAGTCTCTTTACAGACAATGATATTGAAGCAGAATTCCTCGGTTTTTATCAAACATTATTTACCAAGGATCGTGGAACTAGATTCCTTCCAAATAATGTTGATTGGTGTCCAATTAGTGTAGCACAATCGATGAGTTTGGAGGCTGTTTTTTCAGAAGATGAGGTTTATCAAGCAGTTAAATCGTTAGGCTCGAGTAAATCTCCAGGTCCAGATGGCTTTACAGCTGAATTCTTCAAATTCTCATGGAATACAATCAAGCGTGATATTATGACCATGATTGAAGACTTTTATAAAACAGGTATTATCAATGTATCATTGAATGAAACTTATATCTGCCTTATTCCAAAGAAACTGGACTCTAAATCCGTCTCAGACTTTCGGCCCATTAGTTTGATTCCTTGTGCATACAAGATTATAGCTCGTGTGTTATCCAATCGATTGAAATTGGTATTGCCCTCCACTATTGCAGAAAATCAAATGGCCTTTGTATCTAACAGGCAAATTCTAGATGCTTCTCTTATTGCAAATGAGTTGATTGATGACTGGAATTTCTCTTGTAAGAAAGGTGTGGTGATTAAATTAGATCTCGAAAAGGCTTTTGATAAAGTTGATTGGGATTTTCTAGATGCTGTTCTTCAGGCCAAAGGTTTTGGTACAGTTTGGCGAAAGTGGATTTATGGATGTCTCTCTAGTGTTAACTACTCCATCATTATCAATGGTAGACCCAGAGGTAAAATCATTCCTTCTCGAGGTATTCGTCAAGGTGATCCCCTTTCACCTTTCCTTTTCATTTTGGTGTCTGACTGCCTTAGTCGATTATTATCTCACAGTGCTAATTTGGGTCGAATTGTTTCTCATCCGATCGGTAACTCACAACTCCATGTGAATCATTTACAATTCGCTGATGATACATTATTATTCTCCATTTTTTGTAAGGATGCTTTGGTTAACATGTTTGATATTATTAAAATTTTCGAACTGGCCTCTGGTTTGAATATTAATTATTCCAAGAGCGAGGTTTTGGGAATTCATTTAGAGGATTCAGAATTGGATTGGCTGACAACGACTTTTGGCTGCAAACAAGGGAGTTGGCCTTCCACTTATCTTGGTTTACCTCTGGGAGGCAATGCAAAATCTATCCTTTTTTGGCAGCCAGTGATTGAAAGAATCCAACATAAGCTTCATAGTTGGAAATATAATTATATTTCGAAAGGTGGTCGTCATACTCTATCTCAAGCAGTGCTCTCTAGTATGCCAATATATTATTTATCCTTATTTAAATTGCCAGGAAAGGTTGCAAGATCTCTTGATAAGTTGCTCCGTGATTTTTTTTGGGAAGGATCTAGAGGTGAAGGTGGTATGCACAATGTTAATTGGTCAATAGTGCAACTTCCACATATGTTGGGAGGTATTGGTATTGGTAATTTCCAGAATCGCAATCTAGCTCTTTTGGCAAAGTGGATTTGGAGATTTTTACATGAGGACAGTGCTCTTTGGCACAAATTGATTGTAGCTAAGTATTATAATTCTGATTTGATTGGTCCTTGGCCTAGCATCATTCAGAGGAGTTTTCACAAATCGCCGTGGCGGTTTATTTCTTCTACCATTGATCTTGTATCTGCTCGTGCTAAGCGATGTTTGGGTAATGGTCTTGCTACATCTTTCTGGCATGATTCGTGGTTAAATTGTGGTATTTTAGCTACTACTTTTCCTCGTCTTTATCGATTAACTAATTGTCCGAAGAATATGGTTGGTGAAACATGGATTGCTTCACAGGAAGCATGGGACCTGAATCTTCGGCGTCACCTTAATGATTTAGAGACAGAAGAATGGACTGAATTATCACTTATTCTTTCCTCCATCAGATTTCAGAACCGCAATGATTCTTGGTTATGGCCTCTGGATTCGTCCAATATTTTTTCTGTTAAATCTCTTATGAAGGACCTTACAGACTATCCGGTTGTGGAGAATGATCTCTATAAGGTTATTTGGACTGATTCATATCCCAAGAAGATCAAGATTTTTTTATGGGAGCTGAGTCATGGAGCAGTTAATACAGCGGATCGTCTGCAGCGGCGGATGCCTCATTTCCATTTGTCTCCATCTTGTTGCATCATGTGTGTAGCTAGTTCAGAACATGCTGGGCATCTTTTTGTTCATTGTTCCTTCGCTGCCAGCTATTGGTCAGAGATTCTTGATGCTTTTGGATGGTTCGCTGTTTTTCCAAATTGCATTAGGGATATCCTTTCACTCATTTTTGTGGGACATCCGTTTCATGGAGCAAAGAAGATCTTGTGGCTTGCTTTAAACAGAGTCTTTCTTTGGTTTTTATGGGGCGAGCGTAATTCAAGGCTTTTCAGGGATTCTTTCTCTTCCTTTGATAAATTTATGGATCTTATTCTCTTTCATGCTTTATATTGGTGTAAATGTCAACACCCTTTTTCTAATTATAGTTTATCTTTTTTGATTTCCAATTGGAAAGCTTTCATGTAATTCACCCTTTGGTGATCGGAGATTTTCTCCTCATTTCATTCATCAATGAAATTCGTTTCTCTTCTCAAAAAAAAAAAAATAGTGTTAGACAAACCCTTGGCCCGAGAGTTACTTCAGACCATTGGCCCTTAATCTTTGATTCAAGCCCGCAGAAATGGGGACTGTGTTCTTTTCATTTTGAGAATATGTGGCTAGATCACCCTTCTTTCAAGTTTTTTTTTTTTTTTTTTTTGATAATAACACCAGCTTTCATTGAGAAAAAAATGAAAGAATACAAGGACATACAAAAAAGTCAGCCCACAAAAAGACCCCATTTTAAAGGAAAGGTTGCCAGTCCAAAATAATAGAACCTAAAGAGTAATTACAAAAAGCCTTAAACACTGAGGCCCAGAGAGAAACATAGAATCTAGTGAGAGCCCAAACATCGGAAGGACTCCTCTCAAGACCTCGAAACACCTATTATTCCTCTCACCCCAAAGACTCCATAACACAACACACACCCCTTCTTTCAAGTCCTTATTTCCCTCATGGTGGAGTGCGGAAGCCGCAGGGAAGTGGGAAGGTCATAAATTCATGGGGAAATTAAGGGCGCTTAAAAGTACTCTAAAATCGTGGAATCGTGAGGTTTTTGGTGATATTAGAATTAAGAAACGGGAGTTGATGAATAGGATTAAGGAGATTGATTCTCTTGAAGAGGAAGATCAAATTGATGAGACTCTTAAAGCAGAGTGTCTATCTATCAGACTTGAGTATGCTAAGTTGGTAAAGAAACAGGCTATTAGCTGGAAACAAAAGGCCAAAACGAGATGGGCTAAGGACGGGGATTGTAATTCGGCTTTTTTCCACAGAGTGGCGGGTGGCAGAAGAAGTAAAAACATCATTGGCCCATTGGAAAACAATAACAGGGTTTTGATTCAAGGGCGATGAGGTCTTTTTTTTTTTTCCCAACCTCTATGCTCCTCAGGTGGCCCCTAAACTGTATTGAAGGGGTGGTTTGGAGTCCAAATTCAGACTTGGAGAAAAGGGAGTTGGATTCGCCTTTTACTGTGGAGGAAATTAGGAAGGCGGTCTTTGCATGTGATAGAGATAAGTCCTCGGGTCCAGATGGCTTTTCTATGGCTCATTTTCAGGAGAGATGGAGGGAGATCAAGGTGGACTTGGAGCAGGTCTTCAAAGAGTTTTTTTGAAAAGGGCATCTTAGACAATTCTTTGAATGAGACTTATGTATGCCTTATTCCTAAGGAGGGGACGAAGAGGGTTAAAGATTTAGACCTATTAGCCTGATTACAAGTGTCTACAAAATCATTGCGAAGGTGCTTGCTAATAGACTCAAAAAAGTTCTCCCTTCGCCTATAACAAATTCCCAGGGTGCCTTTATTGAAGGAAGGCAAATCATCGATCAAGCTCTTATTGCTAATGAGGCTATTGAAGAGTACAAGGAGAGGTCAAGAAGGGGTCATTTTTAAGATTGATTTTGAGAAGGCCAATGACCACGTGGATTGGAATTTTTTGGACAAGATTCTTGAGAAGAAAGGGTTTGGATACAAATGAAGATCTTGGATTTGGAGTTGTACGAGATCTGTGACCTATTCTATCTTCATCAATGGCAGACCTAGGGGGAGGATTCGGGCTTCTCGGGGCCTTCGTCAAGACGATCCCCTTTCTGTTCTTGTTGGTGGTGGATACATTTAACCGGATTATTTACAAAGGAGTGGAGGGGAAGATTTTTTAAGGTTTTGAGGTGGGTCAAAACAGGACTCCATTATCTCATCTTCAGTTTGCAGATGACATCATCTTCTTTTGCTCTAACAAAGAGGAATCGTTTCTAATCTTGAATCATATTTTGGCTCATTTTGAACCGATGTTGAGGCTAAAGATTAATAGGGGTAAATGCCAAATCTTTGGTCTTAACAGTGATGAGAATAAGGTAAGAAGGTGGGCTACGAGGGTTGGTTGCGAGGTCAGATAGTTTCCTTCTTCCTATCTTGGGCTTCCGCTTGGCCACAATCCAAAATCCTCTCTGTTCTGGGAGTCGGTGATAAACAAGGTTAGGAAGAGATTGGCGAAATGGAAAGAGAGTTTCTTTTCAAAGGGTGGTAGACTGACCCTCATTCGGTCTGTACTAAGTGGGATCTCGATCTATTTCTTTTCCCTTTTTAGAGCCCCCAATCTAGTTTGCAACGCGATAGCAAAACTTATGAGATTCTTTTTGTGGGAAGGGATCGATGAGGGGAAAAGCAATCACCTGGTGAGTTGGGATACTGTGGGGAAACCCTTGAATTGTGGAGGGATCGATGAGGTGGGTAATTGATAGTGCCTAAGAAGCACGGACACGAACACGGCAGGACACGACGATACGTCAATTACTAAAAAACTAAGATACGGATACGTTGAGGATACGTTGTTTTTTTTTTTAAGTATATATATAAATTTTTTTTAAAAAAATTAGTATATATATAATTTTTTTTAAAATTTTTAGTATATATACAAATTTAAAAAAAAAATCCTAGTATACATATATAATTTTTTTTAATTTCATCCTTCCTTTTTTAAAATTCAAAAAGACTCTTTAATTTAATTGGGTTGGGCTCTGTAGCTTAAATCTTAAGCCTTTTTAAGTTAAAAAGAGTTTAAAAAAAAAAAACAGAAACAAAACCTAAACTTACGCGAGAAGAAAAAGGTGGGTGGGTGGGTGGGTGGGCAACTCTCTCGAAGAAGAAAAAGGTGGGTTGGTGGGCAACTCTAGACCGCAACTTTGGAGAAGACAACAGCGGCTTCTGGAGCTACTAGCGACGACGATGGCAAAGACAGTGGCAGCAAAAACGGTTGACGGTGCCGAAGGGAAGAAGAAATCGTGAAGCTCTCTGTTTTTTAAAGAAAGGGGTAGGGTTTCTGTATTTTTTTTTTTAATTAAACAGAAGCCCTAAATATCCCAACGTGCATGTCCGTTGGCGTGTCCCGCCGTGTCCATAATTAAAAAATAAAATAATAAAAAAAAAAATAGGACACGCAAATTTGCGTGTCCGACACGTGTCCAACACGTGTCCGGATGTATCCGTGTCCGACACAGATTCTTCCCCCATTTTCACATGTTCGTGCTTCATAGGATAGCGCACATAAATCGAGCTACTTTTCTTAGTTAATTCTAATTAGTCTTTGATTTGGCCAAAATTATGCACTTTAATGTTTGTTTTGTAGGAAATGAGTTTTGGCAAGAAATGGAGCATTTGGAAGTTATTCAAGTGATCGGGACACTAAAAAAGGCTAAGGAAACAAAAAGGAACCAAGTTGGAAGCTTGTTAAAAGTTGAAGACTCGAGGCTCAGCGTCTCGACGCTAGCGGTTTTCCAAATCTGACTATGGCGGTAAAAGGGACAGCGTCAAGACACTGCCCCTAGCGTCTCGACGCTGTCGAGAGAATCACTATAAAAGGAAAGCGATTTGCTACGGATTGGGGGAGTTCTTTTGGCTGATTTTTAGCCCTAATTTTGATTAGAGACCTTGTGGGAGCCAGAGGAAGCTTGGAGAGCGGGATTGAAGACAATAGCTCATGGATATCGTGACGGGGACGTGCGACATCGATGGGATTAGAGTTTTTATCTTTCTCCTTCTATTCTTTAGTTGTTATGGCTTTGATTGTTTCTAGCTTATATTGTAACGTGAATCATGAATAGCTAGGCTTTTAATTCTTAGGGACTGATGTAGCCCTTTGGGCGTTATGGATTATTCTTGGATGTGTGCTTTGATTTCATTTATGCATAGCCTTCTCTTAATGCTTTCAATTTATTGGCCATGAGTTGAATGATGTTTTGTCTAAATCTTCCTCGGGACAGGGGGTTTAGCTTAGATCTTGTTAGGCATAACTAGGATAGTCTTAAGATCAGGAGATTTAAGATAGTCTTAGAAATCGTTAAAAGGATTAGACTTAAGGCCTTGCATGTTTATGAGTTTAGATTGGGATATTGAATTCATTGCATGTTAGAGAATTATTTATGCTCGGGAGAGATAAATGTGAATCTTATTTATCCTAGATTTATGAATCCTAGCATGATAAATTATCCAAGTAATTAATTCGTAACCTCAATAGGTGAGTCAATTCCCTAAGAGTTTTCCCTCCAATTGAATTCCCAACTTCTTTAATTCTTGTCATTTGATTTCTTTGCATCACTAAATCTTTATCTCTATATAAAATTGGGCGAAATTATTCATAGTAATTAATCTAGTTAGAAAACCAATCCAGAGGACGACATTCGATTTTAAATCACTATATTATAACTTGGCCCATACACTTGCGGTAAGCAATTTGCGCAACAGTAATTTGAGGACTCGCAAAGCTTTGTTAGCGAAATGGCTATGGTGATTCTCCATTGATTCCAACACCCAATGGCATAGGATAATTAGAAATCCCTGGAAAGAGATCTATTTAGATCTCCCTTCTCTGTCTGCTTTTATAACTCATTCGGTGGGAAATGGAGAGGAAACTTATTTATGGGAAGATACTTGGGTGGGGGATAGACCTCTTTGTACTACTTTTCCTCGACTTTATCATTTGTCTTCGTAGAGGTTCTCAATCTTTCAGGGGCACTACTTCTTATTCCTTTGGCTTTCATCGTCCGTTAACTGATAGGGAAACTATGGATATCCTGGCTCTCCTTTCTTTGTTAGGGGGAGTCACCTTCAGATTGGATAGGAGGGATTGCCGTTTGTGGAACCCTAATCCATCCCATGGCTTTACCTGTCACTCTTATTTTCATTGTCTCTTGAATCCTTCTTCGGCCGAGGAGTCTATCTTTTCTGTGATTTGAAAGGTGAATGTCCCAAGGAAGGTGCAGTTTTTTATCTGGCAGGTTCGAGTTAATACTCTCGATCGGTTATCGAGAAGGATGCCTACCTTGATCTGCCTGTTTTGTAGTATCCTTTTTCGGATGGCGAAGGAAGACCTCGATCATATTTTATGGAGATGTGACTTTGCTAGGTCGATGTGGGATATGTTCTTCGAGATGTTTGGCTTGCAGTTCATCAAACACAGGAGCATCAGGGAGATGATCAAGGAGTTCCTTCCCCATCCGCCTTATCGCGAGAGGGAAAGTTATTATGGCAGGTGGGAATTTGTGCTATTGTATGGGGGCTTTGGAGAGAGAAACAATAGAATTTTTAGAGGGTCGGAGAGAAGTTCTAATGAGGTGTGAACCTTGTCTAAATATGATGTCTCTCTTTGGGCGTCGGTGACGCACCTTTTTTGTAATTATCCTATAGGTCTTATTCTTTTGGATTGGAGGCCCTTTTTATCAGGGGGGTTTCTCTTTTGTTGGGTTTGGTTTCTTTTGTACGCTCTTGTATTCTTTCATTTTTTCTAAATGAAAGTAAGGTATTATTATCCAAAAACAGTGATAAAGTTAAAAAACAATGCCTTAATTGGGTATTGAGTCCTAATTGCTGCTCCTTATGTTTTGTGGCCAATGAAGACATTCATCATCAGTTTTTCCATTGCACAATTAGCAGGCACCTGTGGCGGGAACTTTTCCAGAATCATTCTTCAAAGCTAAGAACATTTTTACTCTTCTTTGTGGCCATGGCTTTAAGGAAGAGCAAGAATCCTTCGGATTACTTTGTCAAAGTATTATTTCAAGACTTTGGTATGAAAGAAACAACGGGATCTTCAACAATGAATCCATTCCTTGAGAAGAAAGTTCCAAACTCCTCAAGTATCATGCAATAGTGTTCTCTTTCCAAATCTTTTCAAAATTATTCAATCACTGAGATTATTTCTAATTGAAGGCCCACAATAAAGCATTAAACCTAAAAATCTCTCACTAACTCCCCCCGATCTCCCAACTCCTCTAAAAAGCCTATAATTCCTCTCGATCCATATTTCCAAAAAATAGTGTAGCTGAAACAAGTTTGTCGAAAAATTAAACCTAACAACCTCACACAAGTGAATTGTGTGATAGAGTAATGAAAACATGTGTGCACACAAGTTGAAATGAATGAGAGAGTAATGAATGGTAGAAGAAATTTGCAACATTCAATGTAAGTCAAAGTATCTATGAAGGAAAAACATACATGTCAATAATGAGCTTTACGAGAACGCTCACAGCCACATCCATCGATGGCTTGCCACCATTTGTACTTAACCTAGATGTTACTGTAAGGGGATTAGCGATGGGTGAAGACATTTCAGAGCAAACTGCAGCAATAACCTCGCACACCTCGGCAGGATTTAGTCTCAGAGGCTGCTGTTCACTGATGGGCATGAAGTTAATTTTGTGAGGTACAGATGCAACCACAAGATATTAGGAAGTTGATTAATAAACACTTCTTGTTCGAGTTCTAGTTTTTTCTTTTTAATTTCTAGGTTACATTACAATTTTTTATTTTATTACATGCCACGGCCTCATGTTAATTTGTGCCTTCAAGAAAAGAAAAAATATTACATGCACATGTGTTTGCTTAGAGCCTCGTGTTAACCAGTATCTTAAATCAATATTACGTGCCAGAGCCTCATATTAATTCATACCTTCAAAAAAAAGAAAAGATAATAATTGCATGAAATAGTCAGGAAGTATGATAACACCCAGCCTACCAGTTCAATTACATCGACGGAATAATTCAAGAAAGTTCTCATTTTTTTTCCATAGACCATGCAGTAAAAGCCTATAAGTTGTTACATATCCAACAGAAAGGAAATACCTTAATGTAATAATTCAAAATGTATGTAAGTTTCCTATCAAAAATGTATGTAAGTTTCCACATTGCATGAGAACGAGACCACTAATTTTCATAACAGCAAGGTCATCATTCACAAGCAAATCCATTTAAGTAATGATCAATTTCATAATTTTGAATGGCAATTACTCTCCAATTGACACTGTGGCTTCACAAATTAAAATAAACAAGTACTACCTTTATCATTTTCTATACCTTATGAATTTACAGAGTTGCATGTCAGAATGTATTGCTTTGTACCTGTAGTGACGATATTGGAAAAGTGGTCTGGCCTTTGGTCGAAATGTACTCCCAGGAGAATCTTCCCTAAAAGACATTACTAAGATATCAAGAGGCAAATTTATAAAAGTTAACCTTTCTTTTAGTATGGTTTGGAGAAATAATTTGGTTGGTATCTATTACTGAACATCTACTTTTTTTTTTTTTTTTTTTTGATACTGGACATCTACTATAAAGTTAATAAAAATGAATTTTGGGTTTTATTTTCAGCTCCCAGTGATATATGCAGCCTAAGCCTTGACATTTGCGCAAGAACAAGGAGATTTATAGCTCATCTTTATACTTTCTACTATTTTTTTGTTTTGTAAGGGATGGGGTCGGGTTGGCAATCTAAAGTATTTTAGTTTGTATTCTTTTTAACAACTTTGCTATTTTATATTGTATTGTATCCAAGACCCTTGATATGGAGAAAAGCAGAAAGTAAAACCCACAGAATGGAAATCCTTCTGGTTGACGTGCATTGTATTTCCCACCTGACCATTTGGTTTCAGGACACGAACCCTTGCATCTAAACAAAGACCATGGTTTGTAAACAATTTTCATCACCCAATTGTCCAGGGTTCTTTGTATTTATCACCCTACCAGCTCT
Organism: Luffa acutangula; assembly: GCA_036850905.1. Classification (NCBI taxonomy): domain Eukaryota; kingdom Viridiplantae; phylum Streptophyta; class Magnoliopsida; order Cucurbitales; family Cucurbitaceae; genus Luffa; species Luffa acutangula. The sequence continues at coordinate 8,382,482 of CM072099.1, read as the reverse complement.
CCTATTCTAGGTGAAAATAGCAATATCTTTTAATAATTTAGCAAATGATAACTTAGGTACTACACCAGCATATGTTTCAGATTAATCATATAACCATTTTTTGTCCCAGTTTGGTTCTTCATCCAACATTTTTAAAAATAAATCCTCAGTATTACATTTAGTCACAACAACTAGGCCATTTCTATTAAATGCCACAATTTTTGTTGCCAAAGCAAATGGTGGCTACTGGCAAGGACCCAAATGCAACAAAATAGTAGTTAGGAAGGAAACTAAGATCCAAAAGGGGGGCAGAGAGAGAGTTTAGAGACCAAATGGACAACCACCCTCTTGTCAAGACCCAAAAGTTTTGCTTAGCTAATGCTTTCTCTAGTGTATCCTTTAAGTATAGACTAGCAAGCATAAAGAAGCTAAGTAATAATAAATGAAAGCAAGAATGAACTTAAGACAAAAGACCTATACCAGATCTGATGCAAGCCTGGTTTTGTGCGCTTTGATGCAGTTATAGCCCTCAAGTGAAGACGAGCAGAGGAAGAATTAGTTATAGTTGCTACTGGCGAAGGCTGCATTAGTTGATCAACATATGGCATATCAGCTGTTCCAAAAGATTTCCATGGTTGATCCTTCATTTTGGCTTCTGTGTCTCCCACTAAAAGAGCTGCTGCACCTACTTCTAGAAGATTACGTGTTCTCAAGTCTTGAGTATTAACAAAATTATCACTGTACCATCAAACAGATCCAGCATTTAATTTAACTAATGCAGATTAAGCAAACTAACTCATACTGCAGCATGCATAAAAGGCGTAAATAAAATGAAGGTTATTTAAAAAGCTAATTACCTCTCTCTTTGCAAAAGAGATGACCGTTGTTCCCCAAGCCATCGCCATTTCAGGGCATCAAGTGCAATGTATTCAAGGTCAACCATACCATCAACTTCTTCAATGTTAGATAAATTTGATATAGATAAAACTGTAGAGTCTTTATGTTCTGAAGATTCTCCACTACTTGCAGCATTTAATTTTGAATTAAATGATCTACTTAGCATAGATGACAGTGCAGGAAGCGACTGTCTTGACGTGGAAGGTGCCCCAGCAAAAGCAGCTGGTTGAAATGATCTCCTTGGTATGTGTTGCGCCACCAAGGAGCGAACATATTTCAGTGATTTTATAAGTGCTCCAGAGGCAATACTTGATACGGGCAATGGAGAAAAAGTAGAAGAGGTTGTAGGTGCAGCAGATGATTGACTTAAAGATTGAGACCACGGTGATGACCTTCGGTTTGGACTAAAACTACACTCGCCAATTGTGTTTAAGCAAAACCGGTCTATCTGCATTAGTGTTTCTTCAGAAGGTTTGTATCTGCAAACACAAAGGATAACACAAATTTGTATCAGCGAACGGCAGAAACGGCTATTGAATGAATATGTAGAAGGGAAAAGGCATGAAGATTCCAGAAAGAGAATCCACGAGCAGTAAAATCATTTAATTATAATAATAACAATAACAATTTTAAAAAAATAAATAAATAAATTTTAAAATTTAAAATAAAAAAAATAAAAAGAAGAAGAAGAAGAAAGACAGACAGAAAGAATGAAAGAAAGAAGAAAGAAAATTCTGCTGCAAATGGTCAAGTAGGACGCTAGCACGACTTGTTTTCATCTAGAGTTGAGCTGAGCATCCTTGCATCATTAGAGACGCTACAAAATAATAATTCTTTTCTGTCATTCATATTGACTTTTTCTTGTTTAGTTCTCCAGACAATGCCTATCCCCATAACCGAACTTTATAAATTTAGGCGTGTCCACAAAGGTAGACAGACTCTTCTTTTGGGTTCACATGTTACCCAAGAGATATCATAATGTAAACCTCATGCAAACACTTGCCTTTTTGTTCGAGATTTATAAAAGAAAACTTGATGAATGAGAGCAAATTTAAGTTTAATATCTAGAAAGACAAAGGTAGCAATTTTACTGAATCATGATTAACAAGTGACGAACAGGCACAAATGACATATAACGCCTGCACCAAATATGAGCTTCTACTATTAATTGAAAGACAGTTTATACAAGGAAAATTTTAAAATCATAAGCAATCACAGAATTAGGAATCAATACATGATTTTTTTTTTTATAATGAACTGAGCTTTCCTTGAGAAAAAATGAAAGAATACAAGGGCATCCAAAAAAACCAAGCCCCAAAAGGAACAATACAAGGGCATCCAAAAAAAACAAGCCCCAAAAGGAACAATACAAGGGCATCCAAAAAAACCAAGCCCCAAAAGGAACCCAACTAAATGAAGGGTTTCCAATCAACCAAAATAAGACCTAAAGGGTAATTACAAAAAGCCTTGGCAACCGAGGCCCATAAAGAGACATGAAACCTAATATTATCCCAAACCTCACAAGAATGTCTCTCGGTTCCTCTAAAAATTATATTGTTTCTTTCCCCCATAAACCCCACAAAATAGGAATCAATACATGATATAACATAGCCAAATGTTACAAAGAAACAAAGGGTGTGTTTGGTTTGGTTTGACTTTTCAAGTGTTTAATTTTGAAAAAAAAAAAAAAGTCATTTTGAAAAAAAAATTGTAGTGTTTAACAACCACTAAAAATGACTTATTAAAAAATGAGATTGAAAAATAAACCATTTTGAGAGAAATACTTGAAAGCAAATTTTTTAAAAAGAGTTTTTAGGTATATAATAACTTGTGTATAAAAACACTCCTAAGTAAATGTAATCAAACATATGAATGTTTAACTTCTAAACAATTTTTATACAAAATGTTGTAAAAAAATGCATTCTAAACAGGCCCAAAAGCAGTTGATAAAAAAGGAAAGTTTATTTTGTATAAGAAGAAGAAAAGAATGATTTGAGTTAAATAAGAAGTTATAATGCAACTATGATGAACCGTGAGCAGCTGTGGTTTCAACATAGTCTAGTTCAGTAGAACAAACCCTGTGACATGAGAAGCAAATTTTGAACGAAAAGAACAAAAGGTCCATATTGAAGGAGAACGAAGTCCATCACGAGGACATTCAACCCAGTTCAAAAATTATAAGGGTAAATATAAGATGATTTGATAAACTTACCTAAGAAGGTAGCGTTTCAAAAGCGCCACAGACCTTGCAACTACAGCTGGGCTGGATGCACAAAAAGCCAAATGAGTTATAAAACGGCAATAGCAGAGGAAATGCAAGAAAAAGTTACATAATTGTGCATAATAAAATTAACTTTTCCTGTCAAAAGATTACTAGCAGGTACCAAGCATATAGGATAATAGATTGGTGAATGATCAAAGAGAACTTACAAACCCAAATGCTTTATAGGTCATGGTTCAATCCTTACAGACACCTACATTACATAACATGTCTCGCGAGTTTCTTTTTTTCTCTTTTTTTTCTTTTTTTTTTTTGGATAAGAAACATGAAAATTAAAAAAGAAGCTAGAACAGCCTAACTGCCGAGGTAGAGAGCACCCTCCCTAAAACTACACAAAAAGAGTTTTTCAGTCACTAATAATCATCAATAGACTGTAGTTAAAAAAAATATATGTGAAAAGAAATCCGCCAAGAAGCTATATATTGTACAAGGTTAAAAAAGAATCAAACGTAATAACTTTTCTTCAAAAGCTCTATCATTCATCTCTTTCCACAGGTGCCACAAAGAGCTCTAAAGACGTTAATCTCAGGGGTCATAGGGTCATACAATTGTTTCAATGAGATTAATCAAATGTGCAGTGTGCGTTAGCTAGCATTAACACCAACTATTGTTCAAAACAAGTATATAGGATATTTATGTAGTTCCTCCTCAGAATGCAAGCATAAATCAAAAGTAATTCCTGTCTCCAATTTCTAAATATTATTTTTGCTCCCGTTGTTATCTAGCCATGGCAATCAAGTATCTGATAAATAATAATAATAGCAGAATACAAATGATTACCCTCTAGTTTTTCTTTTCTTTTCTTTTCTTTTCTTTATAAGAAACATTTGCCCTCTAGCGAATACAGTTAAACTAAATCATCTTCTCTAAGATCTTGGTATCAGCTAGTTGTAATGGGAGAGATACAGGGGCTCTTGAATTCTCCTGAGTTGAGAATTCTTTGGGGTTCTTCTCCTTCAGCTAATCAAATAACTCTCCCTCCCTCATTTTGAGTAAGAACTTGTCATGGTTTCAACATATGTTCATACAAAAATGTTGAACTTACATGTATCCATGTATACTAATATTCATTATCCAAAGAACCAATAACATCACTAAGAATTGAAAGTTGGCTCTCTGTATCATGGAGCATTACTATTAACAGAAGTAATTGCATACTGGTAATTTTCAAAACATGGTTCTAAAGAAAAAGATACTGATTTTTTACATCTGCTGATAACTTAAAAGGATGTGAAAAATATGTTATAAGTACAGAATCATCTTCCTTAGAAGAATGTAAAAAATTAAACCAAGCATTAGGATTCACCATCTTATGCAAAAAAGACAATTCATGAGTATATTTAAAACCAATATCATTAACAAGTTTGGTTACCTTCGTTCCCTCTCTGCAATTGTGTGTTCCAAGATCACACAATATGCCAGGTCTGTTGTTGCAGGTGCTGCCAAATAGTCCTGTAATTTTGAGAAAGCTTTTGATGTTAGAATTAAATTCTAATGAGATGATGGCTAGGTAATATATATGCACTTTTCACTAATCTCACTCACACTGGAGAAAACATTTTGTGTTTCCAAATCAAACAAATAATGTTATCTACGATTCATTGGAACAAAAAAGCCCGGCTAGGTACTGAGCAAGCCAGGCCATGGAAATAAAAAGAAAATGACTTTTCATATGAAATAAAATAAAAGAGGTACTTCGATTTTATTTATTTATAAATATATATTTTTAGTAATTTTTAATATATTGAGATTATTTATATATTAGGATTGGAGATGAAAGTCAAGAGCCATCGAGTATTCAGCTGTACTTGAGACAGCTGCCTACTAAAGAATCTGATTCATTATTTTGGAAAGGAGGATGAAGTTATGAACCACCACCTTCTCCATATTATGCACCTCTATTTGGGTTCAAACTAATACTGAACGTTTCAAGCAATCTTCTAGAGCATCAATTAAGAGATTAAAGACATATGAGGATACAAAGTTAAACTTGTTGTCCATGATGTTTTTGAATTGTATGGATGAAAGCCTCGCCCCTTATTTTTAAGAGGACTAAGTCACGACAGTTTTGTGTAATCATCAACTAAACAAATGTAATAGTCTTTTTTTATAGGAAAAAGAAACTATTTCATTGATGTATGAAATAGATACAAAAAAAATCCTATCTGAGAAGGATTACAAAAAACTCCGTTGTGCTAGGAGAGTTGTCAAACTGTAATTATAGAAGGGAGGAGAACGTTTACTCCAAGAAATAGCAAGGTATATAGTAGAAGCAATGAACAAATGTAACAATGAAATCCAACAATAGAAAATACAGAAGCATGGTCATAAATATTTGAGTGCACCAATTAAAAATGTTGATTTGTGTGTGATTTTGCAAAAGGAAAAGGTAAGCCATGGGATTTACTCGAGCAAACATTGCAAAGAACTTGACTACTACTCGGCTAGACTAGATCCATGACCCAAACCTTTCTGTCATGTATTTTTTAACAAGGCAGACATAAGACAAGTGTTACTAGAGCAATACTTGAAGACAAACTAAAGGATAGTTATTTTTTCCAACATAGGAGGCTTAGCACAACTGATTGACGATGGACAATTTCAATTGATAGAGCCCTCCATCAGACCCCTGTTCCAGCTACACCTTCTATCATTCTCTCGTTAGGGTGATTCAATGGTGACAGAATTTTCATGAGTAAGCTTCATTATGGTGAGAACTTCTCCATGAGCAAGCTCAGAGATGCTAAGAAGACTTTGATAAGGAAGGTAGATTGAGAATATTTTTAAGATAAACAGGTGTGTCGTCTGAGTTGGATGCAGAATCACCAATATGATCAAATTTCAATAGAGAACCATCACCAATGGCAGGAGAATTTTTTTAACTCCATGCACAACTTTTTCATTCAAATTTATCAAGTCAAGGATGCTGTGAAGTAGCCACCTATCATACCAATAGAACTCTAAAATTAATTTTGGTGCACCTACATAGGTTGTTGACTTGATTTCATTGTCCTCCCATGTAAGATCCATCCAAGCAATAATATCGAAAGGCAGTCAAATTACCATATTTTTCACGACTTGGAAAATGAGTGAACCCCACAATGTCTTCGTTAAGTTCAGGTTGCTGCCCCAATTGAGGATCTTCTTCTCCCTGTGAATTTTGTTTATTGGTTGCTGATGGCTGGACAATTTCATTGGCTTTCACTATAATATTCAAATTTTCAAAGGTGTTTTTTTTTTATATCCGTGAGTGTCTGGGCTAGCTTACGCGCACCTCGACTGATCTCACGGGACAACCGCCTAACCCTACTACATTTGGTTGCCAAGGAAACTCATAGGATATTAAATATCCTAGGTAGGTGGCCATCATGGATTGAACCCATTCCCTTTAAGCTCTTTATTTTTTCCATGGCCCTTATTGACCATTAGAGTCAACCCATGATGCCTTTGAAGGTCAGCATTGTGGTATGGAAGTCTTGCCAGGTCCAGTTGGATTTGTTGATAACTTGCACAAAATTAGTAGGTATTCAGCATCAAGGCCAACCAAAATGCTTGACTTTGATTTATCAAAAAATGCTTGACTATGATTGGCTATCCAAATAAGAGTCATGATGCCCTTTTTTTCATTGTCGTATAGCCAAGCATTCACACATTTTCACTGATCCTTTTCTGGTATTTTGAAGTGAGGATCTAAGCCAGCTCACTTTGGTTGTGTTTGCGTTTCCAACACAGGTCTTCTGTAGATCTCTGGCTGAAACACTTCTACGAACTCCCTGCTAACACTTGGATGCATGGAGGCAAACAACACAACCATACTAGGGAGGATTGGTCAACAGCAAGTCAATCTTCATATACTAGGTTTTTTAGTGCTCTCATAGTTCCATCTTCAGCTAAAATTTCTGTCCGTCTAGGTTTTGTACCCAACAAAAAACCTTCAAAGTTTTGCCTTCTCAAAAGTGCTAAAACCATAAATCTCCAAAGCAGGTAATCATCCTCATTTAGTTTAAATTTAGAGAGAAGATTAATAAAATAGCTAAAATTCATGCTATTACAGACCTGTTACTAAGCTATTGAGGCTAGCCGATTTATAATGAGGTGGATCTGGAATATCCTGCTTCCTTTGCTGCCTTTCGAGTGATTGAGGTTCCAAAAGCAGGAGTTTCAGGTGGCCAAGGCTTAGCTAAAATAATAAGGGATCAGAAATGTAAAAAGAGGATGGCAATGAGGGTGTTTTCCTGACACAGCTCAAATACCAAGACAAACTCTTAGGAGAAACATTAGGTTGTTGTAACTGGATGAATTCTCAGCTAATTTCAACTGAGGTGAAAAGGCTGATCTTTATAGAAAGAATTCTGTACACCTTAGCCCTACTTGACTTACGTGTATCCAAGAAATAGGTAACAGGATACAGGTGCATTCATTGACAGACTAGCAACGGGTAGTCTGATGCAGGCAATCCCTGTTGTAACGATGAGCGGTGAGAGCTTCCAATATGTCATTTAGTGAATTGTCCCTACATTTACTGTGCCTGAAATTGAAGATTTTGGTAGTAAAGAATTTCTGGACGTCCACTGGGCAGCATTTTTAAAATACCAAGTAGCGGTAGCTTAGTTGGTTTTGATCCACTGACCTTATCTCTTAACTAGATTCCAAAGATTTGTACTACTAGGCCATCCTTATATTTATTACCGTTCTACTTTTTACGTCATCATTAAAGAGAAAGCACGACATTGTGCAGATATTAAAATTCATAAACTAAACAAACAAGATAGCAAACGAATGAAGATGAGGAAAATACTGGTTCATTATAACTGGTGAATAATTAAATATGAGAATAATCCCATGATGCAACGGAAATCCGCACAACTTTTTTTATATAGTTCAATTCGACATGAGTATTTGAACGTTCTATTTTAGTTGTGATTTATTTCTTTAAAAAGAATTGATTGACGGGAACGCATTCGCCTAAAAGAAGTAAATTGCCATAATTATACTTCCAGTCGAACGCTATAATTATTCTCATGCCGCCGATAAGCTACAAAAAGCACGAACGATACTTTCAATATCCAATTCCGGAACATACGACATTAGACAACGAAAGAAACAAAAAAAAAAAAAACAGATGCATATAGGCACAATTCAATCGCAAAAAACGAAACAAACATTCACGTTCAAGAAGGCAGCCAAGGTTAGAAATCCCAGCCCTCGACCAGGCAACAAATTAAGCTCAAACCCGACGAAATTCCCTCAAAACACGCAGCTGAAGTCAAACGAACGGAAATTGCGAATAAAAAAAACGAATCAGAAAGAGGCAGATTCTGGAGTAATCCAAGCAGAATTACAAGATCCAAAGGAAATGAACAGCGAAAACCTGGTAATTACTCACCCGAAGAGTCCTGGAAGCTTCGGCAACGAGAACGGAAGCAGAGGGACCTCCATGATGCGAATTAGCTGCGGAGGAAGAGAGGCAATCAGCGATGGCTCTTCGTAGCGGTTCAGGAGGCTTCTTGAGCGATGAAGATCTCAAGCGAGAGACTCCAGACACCGCTCCCAACTGCTGGAGCCGAGAACTCCCAGGGCTCCGAGAAGGACTGAAGGTGGAAGACATAAGAACACAAAATTCCACAGAGAGAGAGAGAGAGGAAACGAGAAGAAGAAGAAGAAGAAGAAGGAGTGAGTTGAAGTTCTTGAGAGCTCGAGGTCGGAAGTGCTTTCTTCTACATTTGAAACAGAATCAGAAGAAACTGTTTGAGGCTTCGCTGCCTGTGAGAAAGTTTCAGAAAAGAGAGAGAGAGAGAGAGAGTGAATGAAATGGAAGACGAAAATAAAACATTTCTAAAAAGGAAAAAGAAAATAAAAATGGAGTTGGAAAATTGGGATTTGGAATAATAAATAAATAAATAAAAATAAAAAAGATTAAATGTGAAAGAGTTTTGAGAGAGAGAGAGAAAAAAAAAAAGAGAATCTTAAAATTCGCGAGAGTGGAATTAGCTGTCCGTATGGGCGTAATTTTATGAGGCTTATTAGCTGGCAAGCATGCGCTTTGTTAAATTACGTTTTTAAGAAAAAGGATAAATATAAATTACATTGGATTTATCTATTTTGTGAAGATTAATAATATATATATATATATATATATATAACGTTTTCAAAAAGGATAAATTGGATTAAAAAAAAAAAGAGAAAAGAACAACAAAATGAGGAATGGGGATAATTTGGGAATTGACATCTTCGAAGTTGAATTGAAACTTGAAAGTAGCTTTTAGGGATAGATAAATAAATAAGTTTTCTTTAATATATTGAAAGTGTTATAATTTTACAATGATAACGTAATAGTGGTCTTTTGAAAATATTACTTCAATATTGAACAAAAAAAAAAAACTAAACAAAACCAAACAAATAAACGATGTAAACAAAATGACATCTGACCTCTTGATCAAGAGTACATATCAATTATGGTTGAGCTATGTTCGTTTTGGTTCTATATTTTCGAATATGAACTTAAAACAGATTGATGTTTGTGTAATATGTAGTTTTTATTTGATGATATGATAAAGTAATGCATATATAAGTGTTACGATATGATAAAATAATATGTAGTTTTTATTTGATGATGATATGAGTATGGAACCTAACTCACTAGATACATCGTTGAATAGTAAAAATATGACAACAATTTAAATTAAGTATTTAAATTTGATACTAGACTTATTTGGTAATATTCATATTTCTTTTTTTTTTTTTCATTTCTTGTTTCCCTTTTTAAAAAACATAACTACGTTGGATAATTGCTTCGTGTTTTTTTTTTTTTTTTTTTTTTTGCGAAATGATAAATAAAAACATATCCTACAACTATTTATCATTTTTTGTTCTCTATAAATTTAATTAGAAGAACAATGTATAAATTATTTTAAAACTAATTATTCAAATTTGTGATGTTATACATGCTTTTTAATATTTATCATTCATTTTATAAGTCATATGATAAAAATATTGCTGATGAATTTTACTGGTCTAAAAATTCTGTATAGAATTTTAGAAATTTTGGAATGTTTCCTAATGCATGATTGGGGTGATTTCATAATAGATAAAATTATTTTTGTCATGTTTGAAATCACCCTAAAACATACATCTAATTACTCAAAACCAATTTCATGTTTTGGTTTCATACTTTAAAACGTGGTTTTCATACTGTCAAAATTGATTTTGAATTATTAAAAACACGTTTCATAATGATTTTAAATATGATAAAAGTGATTTTGCCTCTATAATAAAAAAGTAGAGAATAAAACAACAAAAATTACTAAATATTTATGTTCTAACAAATTAGAAACCAAAAACAAAAAGCAAGAACCATACACATAACTTTTTTTTTTGTTTTTTTGACAACATGTGGGTGTGGGATTGAACATTCGACCTCTTGGTCGGAATATAAGCTCTATGTCAATTGAGTCATGCTCTTGTTGACACGTTACCAAGCATCTTTACCGTACATTATTTATTGTTTTGCATTTTGTTATTTGTTATTCACATAGTTTTTTTTTTTTTTTGTTTTTGTTTACAATATGTGAGGTATGTATTTGAACCTCTGACCTATTGGTCGATGATACACACTATCAAACTATGCACTTGTTGACATTATTCACATAAATTTAAAATTAGGTCCTTATAAATAAGAAATAGTAGATCATTCCAATTCACACATTAATCTTTATATAATGTTGGTATAAGTATTATTATTATTATTTTTAATCAAGTATTATTATTATTATTTTTAAGCAAAGTATTATTATTATTAATGTTAGTGAATAAGTATAACTTTAAAATTAATATTAAAAAAAAAATTGTCAATTTTCTTAATCACGTTTTTTTTTCAATTTGTTATTAATCATGGTCTTGTTCGATCTAATTATAGTTGTTCATTTTTTATTAAAGGGTGTAGAGTTTCCTTTGTTGCTTCATTAATTAATGCGTCTCACTTTGTCGATAAAATATTATATAGTTTGTTTAAAGGTGGTTTCTATATCAATTTTGTGTCAAATAAGTCATTGAACTTTAAAAAATGTTGAATAGGTCCTTCAATGTACATTTAGATTTTTTAACTTTAAAAGGGTCTAATAATTTCTAAACTTTTGATTTTGTGTCTAATAAGTTATAAGCGAAAATAGTTCAAAAAAAAAAAGAGTTATAAGCGAAAAAAAATTAAGGGACACAAAATTAAAAGTCTAATTAATGTCATATTAAACACAAAATTCAACTTTATGTCTAATAGGTTTGGAATGATATTTTTTTTTTCAGAATTAAGAGAATGTTAAATATGTAAAAGACATATTAGATATAAAATTGAAAATTTAAAGAATTCTTAAATACTTTTTAAAGTTTAGGATTTTATTAAACATAAACTAAAGTTTCAAAACTAATATGGTAATTTAATCAAATAATAATTTGTTTGCAAAAATACGAACATTTGATATTTTAGATGCTTTGTATCTATATATATGTTGATATTGTTTACATAGACCTCACAATTTATGAGATAGATGGATTATTCCACCGCCAACAAGAGCATAGCTCAACTGGCATAAAGTTATACTGATAACCACGAGAAAAAAAAAAGATGGACTATTCTACCCATTGTCAATTGATTTTGAGATGAAACCCCGTGTTGTCTCTCACCATTTTATAAGATAGATGAGTTACTCAAAACGTCATAGGTTCAAATATCACCATCTATAAATGTTGTTCAACTCGATATATACACTTAAGTTTGAATATACTTCACAAGTAAAAACTCTTTTTCAAAAATTTTGCTTTTAAAAATTCATCTCAAAATCATTTATTTCTCGACCTTAATTTTTAATAAATTATTTTTAGTTGTGGTCAAATACTATAATTTTTTTTCAAAACAAAACACTTGAAAAGTTAAATCAAACACGTTTGAATTCAACTTCATGTCTATTATCTTATATATCAACAAAATTTGGATGATTTCTTTTAAGATGTAAAAAAAAAAAAAAACAAAATTTGGATTGCTTCAGTTTTTTATAATAATTATTTTCTTAAACTTTTATCAAATAATTTAGATTAAACAGTCGTTTACCATTTAAATTATATAAGATTTAAAATAACTATCTTATAATAAATTTAATTTTAAATATCAATATTAAAATAATTGAAATAATAGGTATATTTTAATCTTAAAAATGGAATTTACCGATCAATATCTTTAGCTCGTGTCACAACAAATTTTTTTCTAAAAACACAGTTATTAATGATTATTTAAAAAATAATATCTGCAATCTGAGATATGAATGGTACTTTTAAAAGAATGACTTATTCATAAAAAACGAAAAATAAAAATTATATTTTCATGATCCATGTGCTTTTAAAATGGATAATATTTGTTCAATTGAGTTCAAATTTCAAACCCTCCCCCCATTTTGAGAAAATCAAATTTAAACCAACCCAATCGAAATCATTTTTTTGTTTTTTTTATAATACGTGGAGTGGGAATTCAAACCACAGACCTTGTGGTCATCAGTACAACTTTATGCCAGTTAAGTTATGTTCTTGTTGACACCGAAACCATTTTTTTTTTTCCTCAAATCTATTAAAAAAATAAAATAATAAAATAAAACTTAGAAAACAAATCCACAATGAAAAATGTTTTTCTTTTCCCTCTTGAAGAATAACTTCATAACAATTGAAATAATCATTTTATTAATAACCTAGTAAAAGACCAAAAACTCCTCATCATCTTGTCAAAACATCCTCACTTGGCTCTCAACCTTGTTGATCATCCAACAAACCAGGCAGCAGCTGCAAAGAATTTTATGGAAAAGGCAAAGGGAAAAAAAAAAAAAAAACAAAAACAAAAATCTGTTTGTTTCCTGGGAAAATGTCATTTACTCCTTTCTTGGCACTTTAAGCCTTGCCCTGAAATCCTCCTCCATCAGAGGCAGTCCATCTCTCAGCTTGATCTTTGGTTCCCATCCAAGAAGCTCCTTTGCTTTTGTAATGTCCGGCTTCCTTTGTCTCGGATCGTCCGGGGTGTTCTCGACCATCACGATCTCGACATCGGGATTGATGAGCTGCAAGACCAAACAACATCGGAAGTTAAGCGAAGAATCGAACTTCTACTGTTAGCTTCGTTTCATTTGTATGAGAACTTTCTATCTTCTTCACATTTGGGGGCTCGGATTGTTTAGATCTTCATCTTTCTAATTCGAACATTCTTTTTCACCTAAGAGGGAGAGAGAGAGAGAGATCGTACCTCTTTGACGGTTTCGGCAAGTTCGAGCATGGTGAATTCACCTAAGACAATAATTATAATGATAGTGTTACTAATGACAGTCGAACAATTGCCTTTCTAGAATTCATAGTTCTATGTTAAACTAAATATGAAACCTGGATTCCCAATGTTGATCGGCCCAGTGTTTTCTCCTTCCATAAGTCGGATTAGTCCATTAACCTTGATCAGTTAAAAGTAACAAACCATGAGCCGAGAACACTCTCCATATCCGATTACGACGAGAGGTAAACCATTGAAAGAAGTAAAGCTCACGGTTGTCGATTATACATACCATGTCGGAAACATAACAGAAACTCCGTGTTTGTGTTCCAGGCGCCTGAACGGTCAATGGCTCGCCGCTGCAATACAAAGAATAAAGCATGCATATGTGAGAAGAATTCACCCAAAGTCCCAATTGGAAACGATTCCAACCCAAACAAAGGCAACACTATGATATCATAAGAAAGTAATCCAAAATGTACAGAAACTTACCGGATAGCCTGAGCAATGAAATTGCTAACGACACGACCATCGTCAATATTCATTCTCGGTCCATAGGTGTTGAAAATCCTAGCAATCCTTATCTCTATTTACAGAAAATTTCTTGGTATTATTAGGTTGACATCAAACTGGATGAAATAAACACAGGGACCAAAACAAGAACACAAGTCTCACCAATCCCATGCTGCCTGTGGTAATCGAACATCAATGTTTCGGCCACGCGCTTCCCTTCGTCGTAGCAACTTCTTACACCTTATATAGAAGCAGAGTTACGAGAGTAAAAATTACGAGATGGAAGTCCTAAATCTATCAGTAGATTCAACTTTGAGCATCTTCGACATACCGATTGGGTTGACATTTCCCCAATAGCTTTCATCCTGGGGATGAACAAGAGGGTCACCATATACCTCCGAGGTCGACGTAAGCAATATCCTAAGTTCAATTATTACATGGTTAATAACATAAAAGAGGTTTATATATTAAACCAGTTCATCAATCATTACTGATGAAGAATACTTTTAAGTCATGAAAGTTAATGTTCTAACCTTGCTCCAACTCTTTTGGCAAGTCCCAACATATTCAATGTGCCAATCACGTTTGTCTTTGTTGTCTGAATACCATGAGTTATAAGTTAGAACACAATATTTGCAATATGAATGCATCCAATTTTATCTCACAAAGAGTTGGTTCAAACTCTAGTACCTTTACAGGATTGTATTTGTAGAAGATCGGCGAAGCGGGACATGCTAGATGGTATATTTGATCCACCTCGACCAGCAACGTCTCAGTGACATCTAGCATTATGACATGAGGGAAAACGGGTTATTTCGAGTTCCGGTTAATGATGACAAAGTATGCAGAAACAGAAAGCAGATGCTTGTACCATGACGAATGAGCTCAAATCTAGGATGACCGATCCATTTTCTAAGGTTGTCCTTTGAGCCAGTAAAATAGTTATCCGCGACGATAACCTAAAGAGAAGTAAAATGAACTTTGAATATCAACTTCCAAATAATATAATCGACAGTAATTCTTGTTTAAAACTCTTCCCATCCACGTTTTTATACCTCATTCTTTTCATTTTCCATCAGTTTGTCCACTAGATGAGAGCCGATAAATCCCGCTCCTCCAGTAACCAAAATTCTCATATTGGCCTGCCGTCAAAATACAAAACATTGGATCATCAAAGCAGAGTATAACTAAGATGCTAAAAGTAATATATTGGTGTAGCATATATTCTAATTTATAACAAAACAATCAAATAAAAATGTGTTTCAAAACGAAAACACGTGCCAATTCTAAAAAATTTCCACTCTTCATTCGAGTTTTTCAGAGCCTTTCCTTTCGATTGTTAAGAACAGATCCATTATGATAAGATCAAGTCATTTAGCAGCCAACTGACCTCCTCATTGGTTCTTACACCAAGTCGGTCATTCCCCGACCCAAGTTTGAATCCTCTCTTCAATTGTATACAATCCCAGGAAAAAAAGACAAAAATATTCATATCCTTCCAAGCTTCTTTTCTGTTTGATAACTTATGACTTATTATTACAATAAAAAAACCTCCTTATCAGTGTTCTCCAAATTTGTTAAAGATAAACCTTTCTATTAGAACCCAAAAAAAAATCCATTCGAACTTAACCAAAATGTACAAGATCACATCAACACAGAGATAAGAAGCTAAGATTAAAGAATAAAAGACTTCAGTCCAATTACTTCATAGTGGAAATTTTCAATGGCAACATCATCAAATAAAGTTTCTTCTACAAGTGACAAAAGAAGAAAAGCAACATTTGCACAACATTACACTTTGATTACACCAATCAAGTTCATCAAAGAATCCATCAAAAAACTCAAGCTGATCACAGACATCCCATCATTCAAATAGATTCAGATCATATGCATAGTTCAAATAAGGCTATTTCTGATCTGATCCAAGTCACCAAACAGCCATAACAGATTGAATCTTGTTAATTACCTGAAAAAACTTTGCACTTCTCAAAGGAGAAGGGGGTGGTGGGGGTTTTGCAGAAGTGTAAACATCTCCATTTGAAGATTCCTTAGCCATCACTGAGACCTCTCTTCAAAATTCTGATACCCAAATAAGAAAGAAAAAAGAAAACTTAACCAAAAGATTAAAACTCAAAATAAAAACTAATCATGAATTGGGTCAAAAACAAATCCACTCAACAATTGTTCTATCTCAAACAAAATGTGCCTTTCAAAAGGACAAAGCAAAAGCGTTTTTACAAAAAGCGAATGAAAAACAATCAGACCCTTCAAGCAATAAGCCAAATTGCAAGACTCCAAAAATTGTTGCTTTTGAAAACGTTGAATGAAATCGCAACACATCCAAACGCCTTTTTATACGAAAAACAAAAAGTAAACAGCAAATAATTTAAAATTTAAATAGAAATTCGATGAAATTGGGTTCTGTTCTACCGAAATTTGTAACAGAAGGAAAGAGAGAAACGTGAGAAATACGAAAAGTGAAAAAAGAAAGAGACGAAAGCTTCCGTTCAACAACAATGGCTACCAGCATCAAACAAAAACGACGACGTTTTTGGATCGGAGCGACGGTAACTGTAAAAGCAAAAGGGTCGGCAGAATTACCTGAGAGAGATCGAAATCTGGGATTACCGAGAGGAAATTAAGGTTTTAAGCGATGGATAAATTACGATGATCAACAAAGAAGGGCCATGGATGTCGTATTTATATGAGTTGGAAAATTTCTGTACGGCACGTTTGGACTCTCACAGACACAGCTGGAAAATTACTTTGGTCATGGGTTTTTATCTGCTGTATGCGAGTTTAGTGTGAACTGTGCACGTGTCCACCGATTATTGGTTGGTTTGCTGTTATTTGGGAGAATTGTGACGGTGTCTATTTTTTTAATTTGATATTTTTGCAGGACTTTTTTTTTCCCCAAATAATCACTTTTTGTAGATTCCAACCAATATGTAGTCAGATCAAAATAAAATATTGTAGATATTGAAATTGGGTATTTTATTTTTGGAATTTTTGTGGGTAATTGGATTCTTCTGAAGATTTGTTTTTTCTTTTTTCCTCTCCCTCTAATTGATTTCTATGTTTTTTTTTTTTTTTTTTTTTTTTTTTTTTTTTTTTTTTTTTTCTCCTTTGAGAAAGATTTCTATGTTGTTAAACAAACTTATTTTAACTATTCACTCATTAATAGTGATTATTTTAATAGAAAGGTCTAGCCATGCCATTTAAGTTGTTGATGATCTTCATTATTATTATTTGTAAAATAAACTCTATTATTTTTGTTTAAAGTCTAACCCATGCCTTTTCATCCTTATTTAAATGGGGTCTTAATGATAATATTCTATCAATAATAAAACTTCATTACCTTAAAAAAAATGTAATTGCAATAAATAAATACAATAATTAAAATTTCTAGTGTCTCTACTAGATACAATTTGCTCCACGACTTAAATTTAATTTAGTTTAGACCAATTTAGTTGAGGACCTTTTAAAGATCTGAATTATCTCCCTCTACATAAAATATATATATATATATATATATATATATATATATATATATATATATATAAACTTAACTTTTTCAATTTTATATTATCGCAAGATTTTCTATTTTGTTATTATTGTTTTTTTTAGAAATATTTTGTTATTATTGTTATTATTATTATTATGGCTTCAGCAATAACATGCACACTCATTTAAAAAACATCCTTCTGTCAATATGAGCATAACTCAACTTGCATAGAACTTGTACTAATAACCTAGAGGTTTGTGGTTCGAATCCCTCGCTCCCATGTTATTAAAAAAAAAAAAAAAAAAAAAAAAACTACCAACATAGGCAGCACAACAACATTTACAAAAATATAATGAACAAAGACGATAAGATAAACAAGTTTTTTTTTTTTGTTTAAAAAAATTGAAATCAACACCATAGTTTATGAGTATTTTAGACCATTTAACACATACATAATATAAATTGGGGATCCTACATTGAAAAAATGAGTGGAGACCTCACAATTTATAAGATAAGGTGGACTGGACTACTCCACTCATTTGCCAATTGGTTTTGAGTTGGAACCGTATGTAATCTAAAATGGTATTAGAAACTATACAACTCAAACGAGTATTCAGTCCAAAGAAAAATAAATTGGGATCCAGTCTAAGAATGGTGAGAAACTCAAACAAGTATTCAGTCCAAAGAAATAAATTCGGATCTGGTTTAGGATAAGTGGAGACTTCACAATTCTTAAGATAAGATGGACTACTCCACTCATTGACAATTGGTTTTGAGTTGGAACCCCACCCCTCATTGGCAATTGGTTTTGAGTTGAACCCCATATAATCTAACAGACACAATTACACGTACACGTATGATTGACAAATAATATATATTTTTTTTCAAAAGCATCCCACTACACAATAAAAACATTTCTCCATCTCTAAAAAACACAAATATTTTCCCAATTTGCTATCTATCTTTTATCCGTTAAAATCCATAATACAAGTGACCAATCGTTTTTGTGTTGATTAAAAGTTTACATGTATATTAAAATCGTAAATTTTGCAATAAAAAATAATTAGAATTTCTATTACTTTTCAAAACAAATAATTGATTTTGAAATACATTATACTTCATAGAATAGGGGAGAACTTATCCAACTTCAATTTCTATTTTCTTCATTCAAACTATGAATTCTTCTTCATAAACATGTTTTTGGTTAAATATATGTTTTAGTCATCATATTTGAGTATGGTTTCAATTTAGTTGACGTTTTCATTGTTTAAGAAATTTCAATTTAATTCCTTATACATGAACATATATCAATTTAGTTCATTATGTTGGGGATTGCGACCAAAGTCCCACATTAGTTATATAAAATGAGTGATTACGAGTATATAAGTGAGAGACAACAACTCTATTTGTATGAAGTCTTTCGGGTGAATCAAAAGCAAAACTACAAGAGTTTATCTTCAAAGTGGACAATATCATAAGATATGTGGAGGGTCCTTTTCAAATATGATGTTAGGTTTTTTAGTCGTCATGTGGTAGTGAGTAAGCAATTATAATAATATTATCTACCAAATTTTTAACATCATGTGGCTGTAGTTTAGTGGTGAGAATTCCACGTTGTGGTCGATGATTTAAGGTTTCCAACACTCACAAACATTTTTATGTAAAGAAATACAAAATAAAAGACGAAATTCTTTTATAACAATAAATTTATAATTATTTAATTAAAAATATTTTGTTGAGAAAATATTTTTAGTTTTTTTTAAGATTAAATTAAAATTTTAGTCCTTAAGCTTATTTATAATCTAGTCTTAAAAGATCTAATATGATTTTTATTAGTCGAGCTTGGTCCCTATAATTTGGTCAATCCTCGTAAATAATTCTTCTTGTTGTCATATTAAATATGTAGTATATTTTCTAGTTATATGATAATAAGTCTATATCTCATATGAGCATAGTTAAATGTACTCAGTTCCATTGAAATTAGAAGTTCAAATCGTGTTTGTAACTTTGTTGTACTAAAAAAAAAAGATAATGGACCTATGTTTTCTAATTTCGATGGTTGTTTTTGCTGGTTATATTAGGGTTTATATTTGAGTAAAAAATAGAGAAAAATAAGTGGGTTTTCAAGTGGATAGAAATGGTTTGTAGTTGATTTGTGAGATTCAACCAAACCAAGATAGACTAAATTGAAATTGAATCAAAACTACATCGATTAAGTTAAAATTTAAAAAGAAAAAAAAATTAAAACTAAACTCAAACAATAGAATAATTAGTGAATGAACAAGTTTACTCAAATAACATATAGCGGTGAATGAACAATTAATTTTACCCCAAGGATATCAAAAGATTGCTAAGAGACCGCCACAAGTACACAACACACTAGTATTGAAAATAAAAGGAGATGGAAGATGAATGACTAATAGATAGAGAATGTTCATGTTTCCCACGAGCCCATCTTGCGAGGTGGGGAACCCTCTATTAAGCAGAGAGGGAATGGTGAGAAAAGATTATACGTTACTCAAGCAGGGATGAGGACGAGAAATATTTCCAGTCCCCGTCCTTGCACAGTTCCCCCATCCCAACTCCGTCTACTTTATAAATATATAAGGGGCCGTTTGTTTGACGGTAATCCAAGATGTCCATGGGATGGGCATCTAGATTACCTCGTTTGTTTTGTGGTAATGTTGGATACCTAGGAAATTCGGGATGCCCGGGCATCCTAGGATGCCCATACGGGAGGCATCCGAGGAGCTTTTGATGCCCTCATGAGAGATGGGTTTCAAAGATTCCCATGTTGAGGGCATCTTCGGATGACACTTTTACCCCTCCATTTTACAATTTGTATTTTTATTTAAAAATAAATTAATTTATTTGTACACTAAGAAATAACCATTTATTTTTTAAATTTTACATTAAGATGTAAAATAAATGATAGTTATATTGAATAATATTTTAATTTATTTTTTATTTATTCTCTTAATAATAATACTAAACCATATTAAACTAATAGCTAAATTAGCTAAAAATTAGTAAGGACATTATTGGTATTATACATAATCTAAGAACTTTCCCGTACAAAAATCCTGCAAAAACAAACATAGTTATCTGAACATTCTCATATATTCTTATAAATTATTCCTTCAAACCAAACACGGTTATCTAAAATGTCGGTCATCTATATTTATGGGTATCTATAATTCCAGGCATCTGAATATTCTGGTTATCTAGATTCCCAAAAAACAAACGGCCCCTAAAAGACACGTTTATAGTTTAATATATTTTTTTTATTATGAATGGTAATATTTTTTTTAGATGATTATGAATGATATTATTTAAATTTAAAGTTTTATGGTGTAATAACTTATAATACATTAAGTATAATTTTATATATTTGAACCATTTTGATTTTTATGTTAGAAAATTATATAAGCAAACAATAATTTCTTGCACGGAATCCCTATGAAATTAAATAGGAAATTTCGCACTTATGGAATGTAACGTTTTTTTTAGTTCAACCATATATTTGGAAGTGGGGTATTTGAACCTGGAGGTAAGAGGTTCAATCCTTCACCCCTACGTTGTATTTAAAAAAAAAAACATTTAATTTATTGTCTTCTAAATCCTTAAATTTCAATGAGTTAGAGGTTTATTAGACGAAAAAATGTGACATGAGATAGATTTGGATTTTTTTTTTTATTAGTACGTTGAGGTTTATTAGTATGAGTTAGAGGTTTATTAGCTAAGCTCATTTTGGCATAATTTTTTATTTTTTATTTTAAAAAAAACTTATTAAACACACACACACACACATATATATATATATATATATATATATATATATATATATATATATATATATATTTTTGAATAACTTAAACATAAATTTAAAGTTTAGAAACTTGTTAACTAAATTAAAAATTGAGGATTTATTAGAGTTTTTATTGATACAAATCCAAAAGTTTTGAGAGAGGAAAGCGGGCCGGATTTAATGAAGACGAAAAACAAGGTCAGTGGTTTTTCGTTCGGAGCCCCAAATCAAATCGAAACTGAAAAGCAGGGAAGGGAAGCCCAAACCAAAACCAACTTACGCTATAACCACCTTTGATCTTCCATTGTTACCATCCAACTCCATCGCCGCCGCCGCTCTCTACAGTAACCAGCCGAACATCGAACTGATCCAGTGGATTGATTCACTCCAGACGAGTCGAATCGCATCGAACAAAGCCCTAGACAAACACAAAGGTACACAAAATACAACAGATCGTCTTCTTCCTTGCTTTTTCTGCATCCTAAAACCAGATCGCAGATGCCTGATAATCCTTTCTAACTTTCTCATCTCATTTTACTTCGTGAAATCAAATTCATTTTTCAATCGCAATCGTCACCAAGCGGTCGCATAGCGGAGTGGATATCGCATTAGACTCCGGATCTAAAGGTCGTGGGTTCGAATCCCACTGCGATCGCATCAATTTTTTTTCCTTCTCTCTTTCTTTTTTCGATTTTTCAGAATTGAAAAACGTTCTAATAATCTGGAAAGTTTCTGATCGGAAAGAGATTTCAAATTTTATTACTATATGCATCAAAGCTATCAAAAACTTTAGTTTACCAATTTAAAGTAAATCATATCTCACATGTGTGGATTCGAAGAAAAGAATCATGAATTTTCAAATCTTATCATTATTGGAAGTGAAATTCAACAACTGTAAAAGCTATTCAATGCAGCTTTCACATGATAGTGAGTGTGAAAAATAGTTGTATGGTTCAGCCTACAACTAATTGACTAAAACGTTTTGAGGTATTTTTATTATTATTTCATTTTTTTTTAAAAAAAAGGTAAATAAAATGTTCTAAAAGGGAGGCTGAAATGTTTAATTCACTAGGTATGGTGTCAACCCAAGTAAGTTATGCCGACATTAAAATCAAGTATCTAGATCTAGTTACATGTAGTCGTTTATATGAAACAATTTCATGAGTGAATTGTCAAGACATTTTTACTTGAATGACACATTTGGTAGATTTTGAAAATATAAAGTCAAAATTTCAAGTTCATTCTTAGATTATGCTTCCTAAATTAGGAATTCCAATACTTCAAAAAGTATATAATAATACCCTAAACCTCTATTTTGTGTCTCATTCATCAATAAGTTTAATAGTTTTGACATATTTTTTAAGTTTACGGAATTTTAATTACAAAATTAAATTTTGTGTTTGTCCTTAATCTTCCAAATTTATGAATTGTCCAATGGGTAAGAGAATTATAAGGTACAAAATTAAAATTTAATGACCTAATTAAAGACTTTTAAACTTCTTTTCTTTCAAATCAAAGACACATAAACAAGTTTTTGAAAACTATCTTTTTTTTTTTTTTTTTTTTACAAACTTGAGTTGGTTTTTGAAAACATAGAAATAAGTTTTTTTTTAGATACATTTTGTGCTTAATTTATAGGTGAAAGTAGTGTTTATGCTTAATTTTCAAAAACAAAAAAAAAGTAAATAGTTATCAACTTATTAGACACATTTTGTAATTCAAGAATATACTAATACAACTCTCAAAATTCATGAGGTAAACTTGTAATTTAATCAATGTATAATTATGTATTAAAACAAAAGGATTAGTTTTTATTACAAGTTTAGTCTCTGAACTTTGAAAGTTGTATCAATAGGTTCCTAAATTTTAAAAAGTTTCTAATAGGTCCTTGAATTTTAGTTTTGTTTCTAATAGGTTCTTGAACTTTAAAATGTCAAATAAGTCTCTAAACTTTCAATTTAGTGTCTAATAGATTCTTGATATATTTGATATTTTAAAAAATTAACCAATCTACTATATATAAAACTGAATTTTATGCATATCAAAGCGCTAAATTTCCAATTTTGTATCTAGTAAGCTTGTGAATTTTAAAAAATGTTAAATAGGTAAAAGACTTATTAGACACAAAATTAAAAGTCAAGGAACTTATTGGACACAAGTGAAAGTAGACTTATTGGATACTTTTTGAATTTTGGGACTTATTGAAAATAAAATTGAAAGTTCGAGAGACCTGTTTGAAACTTTTTAAAGTTCAGGAATTAAACATGTAATTTAACCAAAGGATTAGATATCACTAATAAGAAATTGAGATTATCAATAGAATCCTACTCCCATTACTCCTATGCTCTTGTTGGAATTATTGTCAACAAAAACATGACTCAATTGGCACAAAACTTGTATTCGGTTGGAATTATTGCCAACAATTATTGTAAGCACGATCATCCCGAGTTGAATAAAGCTTTGTAAAGGGATAAAAAAAAAGTCCTTGGAGTAGAAAATATGATGGCTTACAATAACTCAACTTCAATCTAAATCCCCATAATAATAATTAAAAAATAAAAAAGTGCAACAAATAATAAAACTTTATTCTCTATCATAAACCTGAAGAAAAAAATAATAATAATAATCATACAAAGAGGAGCTACTTCTACTATCATTATGCACAAAAGAATTACCCAAATGTTGAAAATGAAGCCACAGACGACATGTCGACGTCAAAGTGTAGAAAGCAACAGAACAGTACACAACACAAACAAAGACCCGACGCAGCAGAATAAACACTGAGGAAGAGATATTCTAATGGCTAAACATAGCAAATGGTCCAAAATCTTTTAACTAATTTTTCGATTCGATCCTTAATCTTTTAAAATTCTCAATTTCCCTCCCGGGATATCACAAAATTCCAATTAAATCATTACCTTAGTAACATATTCTTTTATTTCGGATAACATGTCCAGGTGTCTAAATAGGTAAAATATAAGGACTAAATCGAGAAAAAAAAATTAAAAGATAAAGGACCATGAGATATAATTAGCCAAATGAAAAACGACATGACGCACCAAAATATTCGGGTGTCGGAGTCTCAGGGTTTAGAAATGAAAACGAGAGCCGTTGATTAGGAAACAGACGACCCGAAAACCCGAAAGGAGCGAGGATAACCCGAGAAACAGGAAACCGGCAAATCCCAGTGCAATGGAGATCATGGATTGAACGCAAAAGGCGCTGGTTGCCCTACACGTGTCGGTTCCCTTGAGAGTTATCGCGAGAGCCGTCCCTGCCGAGTCCGCAGAGAGAAGGAGGTACGCGAACGCCTATGGAATCAGAGCCCTAATTCCGATTAGACCAGAAGAGAGAGAAAGAGAAAGAGAAAGAGAAAGAGGGTTAGGTTAGGGTTTTGACCTGGTCATGGCCGAAGTCGAACCAGACTTGTAAAATCTCAGGGAACAGAGTCACTTCTCTGGAGATTTCCCACACGGAGGCGATCATTTCAAACAGTGAGTACACTGCGACTATGGCGTTCGCCGCGAAGACGTACCTGGTCGAAGATTTCTAGAGTTTGTTTTCAGAAGGAAATGTGGTTTCGAGATTTGAGGAATTAAATTACAAATTCAATCGGCCGTGTTTGATTTTGAGGAGAAAAGAATACGAATGAGCCAAAGAGTTCGTTCGTTAAACCTAAATTTCCTCAACACAGAAACAAAATCGAATGCGAAGAATAGGCGTACCTGAAGGCGTCGAAATCGTACCAGCGAGGGGAATCGGATCCAGAGCCGCGAGAGTTAGTAATCATGAAGACAGCGGATGCGAGGGAGAAGCAGAAGGTAGACAAACGGAAGACGAGGATGAGAGAGTTGAAGCGCTTGAGTTTCTGAACGGAGACGGTGGAGTGGAAGTGGTGGTGGTGAGGGGTAGGGATTCGAGCGTGAGACGATGGAGTTCCGCCGTTGCGGAGGGACTGAGGGGATCGCATGGCCGTCGCCGTGAGCTACAGGAAGGGAGGCTCATACATGAAACGGTGGCGAAATTGATGGTTGCAACAAGCTAGAATATCGGGTAAACTTTCGATTTCTTGTTCCTGGGTGCTTCTGTTTTGGGGTTTTTGCTGTAAATTGAAAAAGAGGATTGGGATTAGAGGGAAGAAGAAGAGATGGGAGGAGGTGGAGTCACGGGCGAGGGCGAGAGTTCCATGAGAGAGGGTTTAGAGAGAAAAAAGAGTGGGAAATGTGTGTGGGAAATTATTCAAAGCGGCTACCAGAGAAATGAAGAGAGAGAGAGAGAGAGCTCTGAGGACAGTGATGGAGTACTGGAAAGTGAGAGAGAAATTAGCTTTAAAATTTTTGGGTTTCTTCTCTCTCTCTCTCTGTGGGCTGTCCCCAGCGCAATTAGGTTGATTATGATGGTTGATCAAAATTCACTTTGGGGCTGTTTGGGGCGCTGAATTGGTTATAATATCTGGTGGTTATAATAATCTGGCAATTATAATATCTGGTGGTTATAATAATCTGGCAATTATAATAATCTGTGTTTGGGGTGCAGATTATTATAGTCTGGGATAAAATAATTTGTGTTTGGGGTGCATATTATTTTAATCTGGGATAAAATAATCTGTGTTTGGAGTGTTGATCTGTTTTAACATGAGGTTCTGAATCAAAGGTTCAAACTAACTGGTTTCTTTTTCTAGTTTTTTTTTTATGATATACGACACTTTGATTTGATTTAGGGTTATGCTTTTTTTTTTTGTTACAAAGCAAAAAAGTTTAGGTTTTGGTATAGAAAAATCATATTAGTTAACTTTTAGTATTGCCAAAATAAAAATTGTAAATGTTTAGTTCAAAAATCATATTAGTTTTTTTTTTTTTTTTTTTTTTTTTTTTTTTTTTTTTATCAATAAAATCATTTGAAATAAACTTGAGTGTGGTAAATATAATTTCGTTTGAATGTTTTTTTTAAGTTGATTAACCTTCGATGTTGTCAACGACTTTTCCGGCAACCTTTGATGTTTTTTTTCTTTATTTTATTTTTTATATTTTTCAAAATGAAATTGAGAAGAAATATGGAAAAAAAAAATTGGTGGCCGGAAAAGTCATCGGCGATCGCCGGAAAAGTCGTCGGCGGTCGTCGGAAAATTCGCCAGCTGACGGCGGCCGGTGGTCGTCGGAAAAGTCAAGGAGTCGCATGGAAGAAGTGAGGAGATAATTACTGGAGTGGGTTGAATAATGGTTACTGTAGAAAATGGATAAAATAATCGGGGGTTAAAATAACCCACCTCACCAATTATTTTTGTTGGTGCCCCAAACATTGAATAGGTTATAATAAGGGGGGTTATTATAACCTATTCAGTGCCCCAAACACCCCCTTTGTGTACTAATAACTTCTTTTTTTCCTTTTATTTTGTGTGTTTATTGTTTTCTAATTTTTTTTTTTTTTGAAATAATTATTGTTTTCTAATTAGAAAATGTTCAATTATCAAAATGATATTGATTTCAATTATACCCTAAACTTTTAAAAGCTACATTTTAGTTTTTGAAAACGAAAAACGATGTGTTCTGTTTGCATATGTATTTTTGTTTATATGAACATATTCAAACATATACGTGGATAAAACAACAAAAACACATGCGGACACATCATTTTTATGTGCGTAAAATTGACAAAGTCTCAAAGGGTCATTTTGAAATAGGGCTAAAATGAAACTTTTGAAAGGTGAGAGGTATAATTGAAACCAACCTGATAGTTTAGTGGTATTTTTGATATATTAACCATTAAAAATTTTCTATTACATTTGGTTTAAATTTCTATTAAGGGTTGTTTAATTTTGGTTCACAAAATTTGAGAATGTATTTTTAGGCTTTGAATTTTGAAAAAAAAAAAAAAAAATCATCGCTTTGGTCATTACTTTTATTTTGCTTCCAGTAATATATCTAAGGTTGATTTGGACATTTATTGAAAGTTGGACAAGTCAATTGTTGAGTGAAACAAAATTAGGTACTAGAATATTAGTAAAAATTAAAATGGTACCTTTTTTTTTTGAAGTTGGCATGCTATAAACATTTCCTAAAGTTCAAAAAATCAAATTTGTTATTTTTATTAAAAATTGTGGACTAAAATCAACCCGTGAAAATTTAGGAATCAAAATATAAAAAATATTCTATATTGAAAACTATGTTTTACCAATGACGAGTTTTTTTAAAAATTAATTGTACTTAAATAAAGAGTATATAGTAATAAAATCATTCTAATGTTAAAAATGTTATTGATTTATTCATAATTGCAAATGATTACAATTTACCATGAAATGTGAAAATTCGATTTTTTAACTTCTTGATCGAAGGTATATGTTAATTACTAGTAAACATATAACTTAATAAAAACACTCAAATGAATACAAGGTGAAATTATTAAAACATAATAATTACTTAATTAAATAAGTGAGATAAAATGTATATACAAGATATTGTCGAGAAACTAATAGAGAGAAAAAATGTGCATAAAAAAAAATATGTGTGTGAATAAAGCTGGTTTCAAAGTGAGTATAGCTTAACGGTAATTAACATACCAAATCGAGCATAGTAATTGACATATATCTTCAACCAAGAGGTCAGAGGTTTGAATCTCTCCACCCCAAATGTTGATGTACTAAAAAAAACGGTAATTGACATGTATCCCGTCCTTTGAGGTCGGAGGTCCAAAATCCTATGCTCTTATTTGTTGTACTTAAAAAAAAAATCCGGTGAAATAAAACATATATGAAGATTAAAAAAAAGGTGAGAGAAAGAAAGTCCATTTTGAGAAAAAAAAAATCATTTTAATAAAACCAGTAGTGTTTGACAATCTCTTAAAATAACTTTTTTAAAAATGGAGTTGAGAAATAAGTTATTTTGAGTGAAACATTTGAAACTAGATTATAGAAAAAAAAAAGTTTTTAGGTGTTTAATTTGGAATCCTTCTCAAATTTTCATGGCATATAAAAATATCCAAAATATCGCTATATTATCTTTACTTCCACCATGGCTATCATCGACCGCTGACTGTTGTTGTTCGTTGTTGACGAGATTTCAGCAACCATCGCCCATTGCGACCTTTCAATGACCACTCCAACGATCACTAATGGTTGTCAATCCAACGACCTCTTGTGACCTCCTTATCGGTTGGTTGGCCATAGTGTGTTTTAAAATACAAATTTGAACTTATTAGTTCATAATGTATAATAGTCATCATTTATAGTAATTTGACAATTTAAACAATTTAAAAGCACTTTTGAAAAAATGTAATCAAATATATGAACACATTAATTTTAAATTGCTTTTGAACATTTAAATTAAAAAACAATCCAAACGGATCTTAAATGTGTAAATTAAGGAGATGCTAAAAGAAATGTGTGTGAATAGAGGGGTTGGTGAAAAAAAGATTAGTTAGGAGTATTTAGTCAAAAACATGATAAAATATCGAACCCAAAAGTCAATATAAGATAAGAGTTTTGATGGTCTCGAAAGAAAAGGATAAATGTTTTTATCAATTTTTTTTAATAATTTTGAAATTTGATTTTTGTTTGTTTTTTTTTTGTTTGTTTGTTTGTTTGTTTTTTTTTTTTTTTTTTTTTTGTCTTTAAAAGATTAATCTAAAATTCACGATGAATGGTCCATCATCTCTGAAATAAATCTGAAAATGACATCAAGGAATTATATCATAATTCGTGAGTAACATCTTAAATGTTGATGTGAATATCAACTTCTTGCATTTATAAAATTGATAAATATTAAAAAAAAAAAAAGCAGTAGAAAGTTAAACTATTTGAATTGAAGAGAAAAAAAAATTAGAATATAAATCATACTTATAAGTTGTATTTAAGTAGCCGGCATTATCCATGTTATTCAGGATTTCATCCACATTTTTATAATATTTACATTTTAATTTTATCTATACGACAACAATAATTTTGGACATTAGTTTGAAAATTTTCGATCAAATGAAAAACAGAGGAGACATTGTGTTTAAAGAAAAAAAAAAAAAAAAAAAAACAGAGGAGACATTCATAGCAAATTTGGGATTTTCCTTTTAAGTATATTTAAATAAATGATTTTCAAATATAATGTGAATTATAATTTATAAGTTTATTTTTTCTTATTTAGCAGCCTAATGAGTTACATTAACTCGCAACTAAAAAAAAAAGTTACATTAACACGTGCGTATCATAGATGTTTATAGAGTGAGAACTACTCCGCTTCCCATCTAAATCTCCATCCTTGCAAGATTTTCTACTAAATTTTATAGGGATTAGAGCGGGAATTTCCTGCATAATTATTGTCCGTTTAATTTTGAATAAATAACTATTTTTAATAGTTTTCCTTTAGATAATTAAACGTTTTTAGAAAAATATATATTAATTTTCAATTAGATATATTTAAATATCTATAGACAAAAAATGATTTAAATGATTAATTTTCTTCTAGAAATCTCTATTTTAAGATAAAATTCTTAAACCAAACCAAATACTTTTCCATATCAAATTATTTAATTATATATAATATAGTTCAAATGTTTAACCATACCATTCAAACATATTCAATTATCAAATTCATTAAACAATAAAACTTTTCATTTATATTTAAAAATAAAAAATAAAAATAAATAAACAAGATTGGGATGGAGAAGGAGAAATGTATCGTCCCCATTTAGCTTATGAGAATTGAAAATCAAGCTAATAAGCACAACTTCCATCTATTGACTTATTTGTTTTGTTATCTACTTTTAAAATGTTTTCAAAATCTAAGTTAGATTTTAGAAACCAATACCCCATTTGATGACTATTTGGTTTTTCGTTTTTGCTTTCTCCCAATTTTTTATAATGGTTTTCATGTCACATTCAAATTCTTAGTCAAATTCCAAAAAACAAAAAAACTCGAAAATATTAGTTTAAAAAAAAAACTCGAACATATTTTTTTAGTTTTCAAAACTGATTTTGGTTTTTGAAAATATGAGAACAAGGTAAATAACAAAATAGAGACGAAATTTATAGGTGGAGAGAGTGTTTATAAAGTTGATTTTGAAAAACCAAATAATTATAAGTGTGTTTCCATAGTAAAGAAATTGTGAAAAACAAATACAATTTTAAAAAATAAATAAATAAAAATAATAATAATAAAAAATCAGAAGGACCTTGAATTTCATAAAATATGGTTTTGGGACGAAGTGTAAGTATAATTTTCTTTTTCCAAATTTTCATTTTTTTTTTAATTTTCTAAATTAAATGATGACGTGACAATGTAAACAATGGAAAATTTCTAGTACTACGGTAGTACCTACTCCCTCCATTCAACATTTGACACGTCATTTAATGAGCATTTAATAATATAATATTTTATTCTATGGGTTCCACACCATTCTTAAATACTACTTACATGGCAAACAATTAATGGAGGTAGTATGGAAAATTTTCCATACCACCGTAGTACTAGAAATTTTCTCGTAAACAATGTGTCGAGTCTAACATGTTTCAATTTGTGTAGTTTTTTTTTTTTTTTTTTTTTTTTGGAAAAGCGATTTGTGTAGTTGAGATATTGTTTGAATTTGGTCTTATATGTTTTTAGTTGTATTATAGTTTCTATGCTATAGTTAAATATTTCTAAGTATCATTATCCTTATAAGATGTTAACAAATCTAATTAAATCATTTTCAAAAAAAAAAATATATATAATTAAAGAATGTATTCTCGATTCAAAGGTTAGCAGTTCAAATCTTCACATCCACATTATTTACTTGTTGAACTAAAGAAAAAAAAATATGTAGTCATCATTTTTCTATTAGTGCAAGAAATATATATGGTAGACAATGAATATGTTTTTTTTTTTTCAATTCAATATTATGTAGGAGTGAGAATTTGAATCTTCGACTCTTTGGGTCGAAAACAATGTTATAATCATTATCAGTTGACTATATTTAGATTGACAAGATGATTGAAGTAAGTTGTAGGAAGTAAAATGTTAATCTTTTGAAATGGGTTGGTAATATAAATGAAAATTCAACCAGAAATAAAAAACCACATGTACATATCTTTCTCAAAAAAAAAAAAAAAAAAAAAAAAAAAAAAAAAAAAAACCACATGTACATTATATAACTTTACAACTTTTTTTTTTTTTTTTTTTTTTTTTTTTTTTTTAAAAAAAACTTTACAACCTTACAATAACCACATTTAGAACTAAAAAAAACCACATGCACATTAAAAAGAAAAAATCAATCAACATTTCTTTAAAAAATGAAAAAAAAAAAAAATCAATCAACATGACTCAATATAGATAGTAAATTTAATTAAATTTGATAGGTAGACATGTGGAAGTGATTTTGCAATCAAAATCACTTATAATTGATTTTGAAACGTCAAAGCGAGTTTAGCTCAGCGGTAATTGACAGGTTCAAATCTCCCCACCTCCAAATGTTGTTGAACTAAAAAAAAAAATTTAAACCCTCCAAAATCACTCGAGTCAGTCACTAGGATGATTTCAAAAGAATGATAAGATGATAGTTAACATATTACAAATAAGCTTTTTCATATGTATTCTTTAACGAATTATTATTATTATTATTATTTTATACTTCAAGGAACTAACTAGAAACTAATTTTAAACTTTAGAGATTGATTAGAAATCAAATTCAAACATTAGAGATCAAATACATCACCTTTGAAACTTCAAGAAAAAAAAAACTAAATTCAACTTTCATTGATCAAAAGTGTTAATTTTGAAAACTCGGGAACCAAAAAGAAATGAATTAATTAGAAACTGATTTGAAACTTTAGGCACGAATTAGAAATCAAATTCAAACCTTAGAGATTAAACATATCACCTTTGAAACTTCAAGAAAAAAAAAAACTAAATTCAAATTTCATTATCAAAAGTATTAATTTTGAAAACTCGAGAACCAAAAAGAAATGAAGCTGAGATGAGTCGAAAGTCGGATTTTAACCTAGAAAATTTGAGAGTTTAGAGTTAAGTATATATTTGATAAAGATGAATGAAAAAACCAAAAGGCGAGGAGGGCCCACGAAGTTGATATTGTATCGGTCGTGTTTGGTAAGCTGGACCGTTATAAATAGTAGGGCCCAAAGCGCTTTTTTCACCAAAAAGAATATATGAAACGTGCGCTTCTAAAATTAATCGAAAATGGAAAACTAAAATTTAAAAAGAAAAATAGATTTCAAACGGGGCATTCCGAGAATTGAACTCGGGACCTCTCGCACCCTAAGCGAGAATCATACCACTAGACCAAATGCCCTTGTTGTTAAATGAGTAAACATCTTTTTTATTTTAAAGCTTAAATTCTAGGATTTTAATCAAAAAAGTTTTTTTTTTTTAATAAAAAAAAAATATTTGATATAAACTTACATATACATATTTGTATCGATTCAATTGCATTCAAAAATTCATTTTAGATTTTTTTTACTCATCGACCTCTAGCAAATAATTGTAAAAAATACCATTAAACTACAACATCCAAATTTTTAGGGAAAAAAATCATTTTTAACCCTAAACTTTGGGGTTGTATCAATTTGAACCATTAATTTTCAATTTCATAAAATTGAATCCTAAACTTAACAAGTTGTATCAATTTTAACCCTAAACTTTCAATTTCATCAAACTAAACCCCAAACTAATAAGATCATATCGATTTTAACCTCAAACTTGCGCAAGTGTTAAAATGTATACCTCTGGTTAACTTCCCGTTTGAACCACCATATGTAATTGATTATTTGTTTTTTTTTTATTTAATTCACATTGCACCTAAATCGGTTTCTTATAAATAAAATATTGGAGAAACTTTATTTAGATGTCTTTTTTCTTGTTGTTGATTACTTTAATTGTGAGGGTTTTTTTTCCGCTGCTATTTAAAATTACGAAAACAAAGAAACTTTGGAGGTTTTTTTTAATCTTCAAATATTTGCTGGCTTTGTTTTTTTTTTTTTTCTATTGTTGCTAAGAACTTCCTGGGATTTTTTTTTTCTTGCTAATTAGAAGAATGTACAAATTTAGGAAACGAAAATAAAGAAATTTCGATTTTTTATTTATTTATCATGTTTATTGGATTTTTCGTGTAGCCAATAACTTTGTGATTCTTTTCTAGATAATAATAAGAAGAATAGTCTAGGATATTTGATTTCTTCTATTTTTTTTTTCCAAAAAAATTCTTACAAAACAGTAACTTAGGTGCAATGTGAATTTAAAAAATGAAAAGGAAATTGTCAATTACATGTTTTAATAGCAATTCAAATGAAAAGTTGACCAAATGTCTACATTGCAATATTTATGCAAGTTTGAGGTTCAAATTGATACAATTTGTTAAGTTCAGGGTTCAATTTGATGAAATTGAAAGTTCAAAGTTAAAATTGATACAACCTACTAAGTTCAGGGGTCAAAATTGATTTTTTTCCCCAAATTTTTAATTTGATCAATCATCACCTTAATTCTACAACTTTTTTTTTAAAATTATATTTGAAATATATAAATTGGTTCAGTCAAACCTTTGAATTATATTATAGTATTACAATTTAACCTACTTTAAAAAAAAAAAAAATATTCCATAGAATTTGAAAACTATTAGTAAAGAAAATTCTTGATCTTCAAATAGAAACTATGTCCATCTAAATTTAAGAAAACAAAATTTTGATAGTATAAAATCTGAGTTCAATCGAAAGAACCTTATAGTGCGATGCTTCATGTTATGATTCACTTTTCATGATTTTTGTTAATTTAGTTAGTATATCTAAATTTAAGTGAAACTCTATGTCACTTAACTTCGAAGGTCATGATTCTTCGAATTTCCAAGGGAGGTTTAAGCTCATTCGAATTAGTCTATTATCCCTTTAAATTTTCCACATATATTTTGTTCTTTTCGTTTGAATTGTGAAATTGAATTTGTAACATTTAGGGCATGTTTGATAGACAATTCGGATTCTTGTTTTATGTTTTTGGATTCACTGAATTCGTTTGACAGATGCGTTAAAACTGTTTTCGGATTTTGTGATCCAAATAGTGGAAATTCTGAATACAATTTTTTTTGGTTCTTAGTGTATCCAGATTTTGAATTTGAAACTTTTAAATGTAGAATTAAATTAAAAAATAAGGACGTTAATAAATATAATATTTCATGTTATAAACTCAATTCATTTTTATGAAATTAAAATTTGTATAATATAATATATTATAAATTATATGATATTGTAAAATAATAATTATACAAAATTTATAACATATAACATGTTTATAAATTAATTAATAATAGTTTAAATTCTAGTTGATAACCTATAGTTTATGGTTTATAAATATATTACCGAACACATCCCGAACAATTGTTTAAATTGAGATCCAATTTTTGAATCTGTTACCAAAAACATATCCCAAAACATGAAATACAACCATGAGGAAAATGTCGAATCACCATCCATGCCAAAGCACATCGTCCTTACCCTTGAAGACAAAGGGTGTGCTATTTAGGGGGAAGGAATATTACGATTCCATTTTCATTATTTTTATTAAATTAAGGAAAAAATACACTTTTGGTCCATGAGGTTTGGGTTAAGTTACACTTTGGTCCCTGAGTTTTCAAATTCAACAAAAATACCCCTGAGGTTTGCATTTAGATGCATATTAGTCCTTCTGTTAGCTTTTCCGTCAACTAATCACGAAACCTGATGTGTCATTTATTTATTTTATTAAAAAATAATATTTTTTTTGTTATTTATTATTATTATTTATTATTTTAAATTAAAAAATCATTTTTAATTGCTTTTCCCTTTTCCCATTTCTCTCTCCTCTCACTTCTTTCTTCCCCCTTTCCCTTTTCCCGTGAACATAGGCTCCCTGTTAAGAGAGCACACTGATATGGTTATATTTTTCTGTTATTAGAGTTTGGTGATTCTGTTGTATTTAGTTGATTATTCTGTTTTCACAGTAGTCTATATATTAGACCACTGCCCTTTGATCATAATAAGATTGGAAGTACATTTTCATGATCATTCATTAAGGATATCTCTCTGATTTTCTGTGATGGTATCAGAGCGAGAAATCTAACGATTTTTTTTTTTCCGCAAAATCATGGATTCCTCCAATGAAACATCTCCTTCTGAGTCGCTAAGTTCCTCTCAGCCGATGAAAGCGATTAATCCTGGAAGCAAGACCAACATCGTCAAATTAGACGAAGAGAATTTCTTATACTGGAAGATTCAAGTTCGAGCGGTTCTTCGCGACCATGGTTTAGGGCATTTTATTGAAGGTGATGCACATATTCCTCCGAAGACCACTCGATCAGGCGACACTTCCTCTGCTACTCTTCCCAATCCAGAATATGAAACATGGATTCGTCAAGACAATCTTATCACCTCGTGGTTTCTGGGCTCTATGTCGAACGAAATTCTTTCAGAGGTTCTTGATTGTGAGACAGCTCGTGAGATCTGGAAAATTCTAAACGATCGATTCTCCTCCCGAAATCTTGCCCGTGTTATGCAGATCAAATCTAGGCTTGAAACGATCAAGAAAGGTAATCTTAGTCTCAAAGATTACTTTGTCAAAGTCAAGAATCTTGTCGATTCTTTAGCTGCTGCTGATAAAAAGATTTCTTCAGATGACCATGTGATGCATATCTTGAAGGGCTTGGGCTCTGAGTACGATCCTACTGTATCGGTTATCACAGAGAAGGATGATACTCCACCACTCCAGAAGGTTTACTCTTTACTCTTAACGCAAGAAAGTAGAATCGAAAGAAATTCTTCGATAAACTCTGATGGTTTTCTACCATCGGTAAACTACACGGCTCTTCCCTCTTCAAAGCCGCAGCAACAGTCTTCTACCGATAATACTCAGAAGCGAGGTGGACAAGTAAGAGGATCTAATGGCAATAACAATGGCGGACGATCCAATCGTAGAAACTGGAATAACAATGGAGGTAAACCGCAGTGCCAGTTATGTGGCCGATTTGGTCATACTGTCCTCAGATGTTATATGCGTTTTGAAAGGTGGTATCAAGGACCGAATAACAATAATTCTCAGACACCGAGTAGTCCCAACTTTCCTCAAAATCAATTCCCATCTTCATCTGGGCCAGGGAATTGCTCTTCTTCTCAACAACCCTTCACTGCTTACTCCCTTCAGCATGACTTAAACAAAGAAAATCAGTGGTATCCGGACTCCGGTGCTTCCAATCATGTAACGAGTGACATTTCAAATTTGACCGTGGGCTCTGAATATACTGATGACAACAAGGTTCATGTAGGCAACGATACAGGTTTGGATGTTCTTCATATTGGCTCTTCTTTTGTTCAATCTAAATCTCATCCTAACTCTGTTTTCCACCTTAAAAATCTATTACATGTACCTACCATAACCAAAAATCTCATAAGCGTCAGTCAATTTGCTCATGATAATCAAGTTTTCTTTGAGTTTCACCCCTCTCATTACTTTGTGAAGGATCTTTCTACTGGCCGAATTCTACTCCAAGGCAAGGTAACTGATGGACTATACCAATTTTCTTTGGAGAAGGCTGAATCCCTGACTCCTAAAGGTGGATGTTCTTCTTCCTTCCAACCGCAAGTACTTCATACATCTCTTTCTTCTGTGTCTAATGTTGTTTCTGATATCCCTAGTACGTGTAATACTCATACTTTAGAACTATGGCACAAACGATTAGGCCATACTTCACTACCTACTGTCAAAAGGATCTTACAGACTTGTAAAATTCCATATTCTGATAATAAAATGATGTCTTTGTGGCATGCTTGTGCCATTGGAAAAAGTCACAAACTACCATTCCCTACTTCATCTACTGTGTATACCTCACCCCTTCAATTAGTTGTAGCTGACATATGGGGACCAGCCTTCAAAACATCTAGAAACAACTTTAGATACTACATTAGTTTTGTAGATGTATACTCAAGATTCACTTGGATATACTTCCTTAATTCAAAAAATGAAGCGTTTCAAGCTTTTCTTCTATTCAAGACTCATGTAGAAAAACTCTTAAATTGTTCCATTCTTCGGTTCCAAACTGATGGAGGAGGTGAATTTCGTTTGTTCACCTCCTATCTTAAAGAAAATGACATTGAACATCGTTTGTCGTGTCCCTACACCTCCCAACAAAATGGGATTGTCGAACGCAAGCATAGACAGATCATAGACATGGGGCCTACCCTCCTGTCTCAAGCTTCTTTATCTTTAGAGTTTTGGGATGACGCCTTCTCCACAGCCACATACCTAACAAATCGGCTTCCATCCATAGTCCATCAGAACATCTCTCCCCTGGAAGTTTTATTTGGCTATCAGCCTAATTACTCATTTTTCAAAACTTTTGGATGTCTTTGTTATCCTTTATTACGTCCATACAATAAACACAAAATTGAGCCTCGTTCTACACCATGCCTTTTTCTCGGGTATAGTACCACTCATAAAGGGTACAAATGCTTATCCTTTTCAGGTCGTTTATTCATCTCTAGACATGTCCAATTTGATGAAACTAAGTTTCCAGCTATAGTTCCCTCCCTTTTCTCTTCAAATAACTCTAATCTCGAGGCTCCGTCTGTGACCACTTCTTTACCAATAGTCAAATCTGCCACTATATCTCATGTTTCCCCTTTTCCAGCTGACAGTCATCCTACTCCCTCAGCTAACCCTTCACCCGTGACTGCTTTGTCTATTCCCAGTCAACCACAACCCTGTTCTAGTGCACCCTTGTCTATGGACAATACAACTACTGATATGACACTTCATAACAATGATCCTTCACCCCTTCCCTCTCCTTCCTCAAACAACACCAATCCAGACCAAAGTTTATCCATTTCAAACCAGTCTGTTTCACATCCCTCTACCTCAGACAATAATCATTCTTCTCAGCCCTTGAGCACGTCGAACACTGTACTTGTGCCTACTTCTGCCGCAGTTGCTAATAGTCATCCCATGGTCACTCGAGCGAAGTCAGGTATCTTTAAACCAAGGGTTCTCTTAACTGAGTATACTGAGGTAGAACCACCCACAGTGAAGGAGGCTTTGAAAAGTGCTCATTGGGTTGCTGCAATGAAGGAGGAACACCAGGCCTTGATAAAAAATGATACCTGGACTCTTGTCAATCCTCCTGTTGACAAGAAAATCATTGGATGCAAGTGGGTGTTTAAAATAAAAAGGAACTCGGATGGTTCAGTGGCTCGATATAAAGCTCGCCTAGTTGCAAAAGGGTTCCATCAAGAGGCTGACTTAGACTATACAGAGACGTTCAGCCCTGTTGTCAAACCAGCTACCATCCGAGTTATTTTTACCATGGCTCTCACTTATGGCTGGCCATTGCAACAAGTTGATATAAATAACGCGTTTCTTCATGGATTTCTCAGTGAAGAGGTGTTTATGACACAACCTCTGGGGATGACAGATAGTACAAATCCACACATGGTCTGCAAGCTGAAGAAAGCTCTATATGGCTTAAAACAAGCCCCTAGAGCGTGGTTTGACAGGTTGAGTTCTTTTCTTCACTCTATTGGATTGGTTAGCTCAAAAACTGATTCTTCTTTGCTGGTGTGTCATCACAATGGTACTTGCTGCTATATCTTAGTGTATGTAGATGATATTGTGATTACTGGCAACTCTCCTCTTGTCATAGATCAGCTGATTAACATGCTGCATCAGAAATTCTCATTAAAGGATCTTGGCCTGTTAAGCTACTTTTTGGGTGTGGAGGTCTCTTACCCGCCCTCTGGTGGAATTTTCCTATCCCAAACCAAATACATTTATGATATTCTACACAAGACTAAAATGCATGAGGCAAATCCCATTGCTACTCCTATGATTAGTGGCTCGGTATTATCGGCCTACCATGGTGAACCTTTCTCTGATACTCGACTATATAGGAGTACTGTTGGTGCACTCCAATATGCCACTCTCACCAGACCTGAAATCTCTTACAGTGTCAACAAAGTATGTCAGTTCATGCACGCTCCGACTCAAGGTCATTGGCAGGCTGTTAAAAGAATCCTTCGTTACCTTATTGGTACTATTGATCATGGCCTATTCTTTCGTAAACCGAGCTCCTTCTGTCTTGAAGGCTTTGCTGATGCAGATTGGGCCTCAGATCCTGATGATCGCAAATCTACATCGAGTTTTTGTGTCTATCTTGGTGGCAATCTAATTACTTGGTCTTCCAAAAAGCAGCACATTATATCTCGGTCCAGCACCGAAGCAGAGTATAGAAGCCTGGCTCACGTATCTGCAGATCTCATCTGGCTGCAATCACTCTTCAAGGATCTTCGGCTAAACATCTCAAGACCTCCAATTCTGTGGTGTGACAATCTTGGTGCAGTGCATTTTAGTGCCAACCCTGTCCTTCACTCCAGAACTAAGCATGTAGAAATTGACATCTACTTCGTTCGTGATCTTGTTCTGCAAAAGCGCCTCACTGTATGTCATCTCCCTACGACTGCCCAGATAGCTGATATCTTCACCAAACCGCTTTCTTCTTCTAGTTTTTTACCTCTCAGAAGCAAGCTCAATGTCTGTTCTTCCAACACCATTGGCTTGAGGGGGGTGTTAAGAGAGCACACTGATATGGTTATATTTTTCTGTTATTAGAGTTTGGTGATTCTGTTGTATTTAGTTGATTATTCTGTTTTCACAGTAGTCTATATATTAGACCCCTGCCCTTTGATCATAATAAGATTGGAAGTACATTTTCATGATCATTCATTAAGGATATCTCTCTGATTTTCTGTGACTCCCTCACCGGAAAAAAATTCCCTCCCTCTGTTTCTTTTCTCTGGCGGTACGACGAGGCACACAACAATAGCTTTTGCGCACAACAACCCTCACCCACGAGACCCACAACCATTTCTCTTATCCTCTACGCGACATCCATGTGATTTTGGGGTAATTTTCCGATTCCAATGGCCTTCGACAGAGTCCCCTGCTCGCGAAAAACACACAAGAGAGGGAGAGTGGGTTTCCCAGATCTGTGTGGGTATTCCAAATCTGTGTAGTTCGGCACGGTGACTGTGTGGGTATGGATTCAACGGAGTTTGGTGCTGCGAATGAGCATGGGTTTTCCAAATATGTGTAGTCCAGTGCGACGATTGAGCGTGGGTATCCTAGATCTGGGTTTCCTAGATGTTGTGTAGTCAGACGAGCAGTAATCCGAGAGAAAGAGAGAGAAAATCGAGAGAAAGAGAGGAAGGATTCGAGAAGGAAAGCTATTCGAGTATTTGGTGCGGCGACTGAGTGTGGGTATGCCTTCGACGGAGCGTGGGTATGCATGCAGCAGGGGACTCCGGTGTTGGTATGCAGTAGAGGACTCCGGCGGGTGGTCACTGTGTGGTTTTCGCGAGCATGCAGGATGCTTTTGATTAAAAAAAAAGAAAAAGAAAGTAAAGAGAAGAAGAAGAAGAAGAAAGTAAACAATTTAATATTGTTTTCGATTTCTCGCTGGAAAATCGAGGGGGGTTCCTCCCTCCCCCTCTTTCGATTTCCGGCGAGATTAAAAAAAAAAAAAGAATGGAT
This sequence comes from Luffa acutangula, assembly GCA_036850905.1. Lineage (NCBI taxonomy): Eukaryota > Viridiplantae > Streptophyta > Magnoliopsida > Cucurbitales > Cucurbitaceae > Luffa > Luffa acutangula. The sequence continues at coordinate 8,341,694 of CM072099.1, read as the reverse complement.
TGGTGTGAACATGAGAAGAAGAAGAAGAAAAGGCGAGGGAAGAAGAAATGGAAAAAAAAAAAGTCGTCGCGACGAGTGGTGATCGTCAGTCGCCGGCCGCCGGCGACAGAGGAAGGGAAGAAGAAAATGTTGATTTGAGAGGAAGAAGGTTGAAGAAGAAGATGAATAAGAGAGAGAAATAGAAAAAAAAATAAAAAAATAAAAAATTATTATTTTAATATTTTTTTATTTAAAAATTTTAAAAATAATTTTTTTATTAAAATAATATTGTCACGTCAGCAACCGTTAAAATTTAACAGAAAAGTTGACGGGAGGGACCAAAGTGCTCCTTATCTCAAACCTCAAGGATATTTTTATTGAGTTTGAAAACTCAAGGACCAAAGTGTCACTTAACACAAACCTCAGGGACCAAAAGTGTAATTTTCCCTTAAATTAATTACTATTTTTAGATCGTAGACTTTCTTTTATTTTCTTTATTTAATTTATTTTTGATTTGGTCTAATAAGTGGTTAGATGAATTTCATAGGGATCATGGTAGTGCTTTTATAGTTTTAGGGATTTTTAGTATCGGATTCTTTTCACACTTTTGTATTTTAATTTTTGGGTGAGGAGAAAAGGTATATAAAATTGTACGTCAACTCTCTTAGTTAAAGAAGGAAGGAAAAAAAAAAAAACAAAAAAACTAGGAGGTTGAAATTTCTAAAGTCTCGTGTGATGACTATTTGATTTTTGGTTTTTAGTTTTTGAAAATAAAGCTTATGAACATTATTTCCACGTTCCATCTATAAGTTTCTTTGTTTTTATTTTTTTTAATACATTTTCCCCATATTTTAAAAAACCAAGCAACTTTTGAAAACTACAAAAATAGTTTTCCAAAACTTGATTTTATTTTTGGAATTTGACTAGGAATTCAAATGTGTCATTGACAATGATGAAAATCATGATAAGAAAATTGAGAGAAAACAAGCGATTTGTTTTTTTTTTTTAAAAAAAACCAAATGGTTATCAAACAAGACCTAAAAAAATCCTAAATAGAGATTTCAACTCCTTCAAATGAGCATATTATCTCCATTAATTTCCATCATTTTTTTTATAATTGAAACTAGGTCTCATAACAATACATAATTTTTTTTTTTTTTTGAAGAAATAACAATACATAGAATTCATGAATGACTTTAACATTTTATAATATTTAATTGCAATAATTTTGTAGTTTGGAGAATGATCGATCAAACTAGAGTTTGAAGGTATAACTATAACACTCAATCTTAGTTCATGGTTAGTTTTTGCAATTTTCCCAACAGGTTTTTAAGTTCTAGGATACAAATTTTCATTCATTCACATTGAGCTGATCTAAAGTAGAAACCATTTGGAATTGTTAAGAGTACCAAGACCTTGTAGCGGAAAGGAAAGAATTTTCTCAACTGAATATACTAAAACAAGAAACTTTCTCTGTTAGATGTAGAACAAGAGACTAAAATTTGTAGAGACCATAACCCCCACATCTTGAAGTTCATGGATATATCTTAAAAATCTTATATAATAATCCAATAGTTATACTAATACGTGGAGCATTGTAGTACAAAAGCCAACTTGAGCATAGCTTTACTGGTTAAGTTACATGTCCTGAATCAAAAGGTCAGAGATTCAAAATCTTCACCCACAAGATTTTGAAAAAAAAAAAAAAAAAAAAAAGAAAAACATATCCTAACAAATTCAACATCTGTGTAGGCTTCCACTCTCTGTTAATCGCTTCATGAAACAAAGTCTGACAGGCCACAATCTCAAAAGAAAAGCAAAAGGGTTTTTGCTAAGGGAGAATGTCATTGTGTTCCAAACTACAAAACTATACAGCTTTTTACCAATGGAAGTGGGAACTCTCTTTTTGTAGCTACCATTTTCAAGGGGTTTATTTTTGCCCACTTTTGAACAGGAATTCTTTTCATTTTTCAGAACAAAAGGTTTTTTGTTCTTATCCTAAAGAGAAAAAACAAAAAGTGGCTAACATGGGGCTTTCCAGTTGATAAGAGAGGTTTTTGGATTGTAATGCCTTGAAAGCACAAGCTCAATAGGGATCAAAAGCACCCCACCAGACAGAATTTTGCAAGAAAGGATAAACAATGGCTAAAAGAGAACATAATCAAGTGCCTTATAAACCATCAAGTGAAATCAGACAAAAAAACTTTATCAGCAGTGCCAAATCCATCATCATATATTGTCTCATTCTAGGTTAATTGGTTTCTAGTTTTTCCTCCACAGATGAATTGATTTAAAGTAACAGCCCTTCCAAAATCACAAATCTTTCTGATATCCACAATTTTCTTGGATAAAAACTAATAGTTTCGATCAGAAACATACACTCGGATTAGACTCGAAGAAGATAAAGATTCAGATGAACACAAACGAGCTCCTACTTACTTTCTGAAGCTACATATCAATATCGGATCAGAAATTAGAGTGGGATTCACATAGTTATTGAATTTAATGCAAATAAGGCAATAGAAATATAACATGTAAGAAAGTAAGAAGAACATGTACTCATCTTCTTGTTCTTCAAAAGAGCAACATGATCAGAACAAAACTCAACAAATTAAAGGTTACCAACTTTACTGCTTGCTTGTCCTGTTACTTTTTGTCATCTTTACTTTGTGGCATGCTTTGATGAATGAACCTGAGATAATCATTCACAAACAGCTTAAAAGTCCAAATCAGTTGAAGAAAAGATGAAGAAATCATAATAATGTCATTGGGGCATTTCAACAAACACGTATGCTGCATAACGAGAAGTGACAACATAACCAGTAGTTTTCGATCCAAGTTACAGCTGTGAGGAGAAAATTTTGGAAGCACGCTTTCAATTCAATGGAAATGAGTATTTTTACAAGATGATTACACAGTGCACTCACAAGTCAACGAAAAACGACGCAGAAATCGACATCACAGATCTGTTTTGGCATAGGATTCCCAGACACAATTTGGATCGAAATCTCAAATGCTTCAAATAAGCTATGATTATGTTGAAAATGAAATGCAACTATAAATAAGCTCTCATGCTTACAAATCTCGGCAGAAATTGGCTTCTTCGTTCGCCATTGAAACGCAGAGACAAATGACAGAGAAGAACAGAACGCTAGTTCTTGCTTACCTCTTGATGGGCCTCCTCATAGCTTCTCAATGTGTTAATTCGCATGTCTTCGTGATTCTTGAATCGGCTGAATCCAGAGAAACGCAATTGGGCAGAAGATTCATGCTCGTCAATACAGTGAGTCGATTCTCTCTGCTTTTTATATTCAATTCGTGACAAAATCTTCTCGTTTTTTGCTTACAATTTGAAATTCGATGAAGGGCGAAGAACAGGCGAAAGAAAGCAAACGAAAGAATCCTTCAGGGCCGAACCCAATTGGGAATCGACACCCACCGTCGATCCAAGGCTGAAACAATGGCAAATCTCGCTGTTTGGAATTCTTTGTGGAGTTTAATCAGCTTGAAAATCTGTCAAATTTTTCGTTTGTGAAGATGAAGAATGTAGAATTTCATGGAGTTTATATATGAATTTTGGCAATGGTATTGAAGTGTTTTTCATTTTGCGTTGGATTTGATAACATATTTGAATTTTGGCTCTATAGTCAAGACTAAGAGCAGTGGAATTTTCAGAGTTAAATTATTATATTTAAACATATCTTAAATCTTAATAGACTTATTATTATTATTATTATTAGGATAATTAGTGTCTAATAAGTTTTAATGGTTAAATTTGTCGATGGAAAGACTACCAAAGGTCTCAAATCAGTCCTAATGAACTTATTGCCATGATTATTAAGCCTTCCTTGGATAGCCATTTAGTTTTTTGTTTTTGAAAATTATGTTTGTTTTCATCTAATCTTCTTACAATAATTTTCATCCTTGTTAAAGACATACTTGAGTTCCTAGCCAAATTTCAAAAACAAAAACAAGTTTTAAAAAACTATTTTTTCTAGTTTTCAAAATTTGACTTGGTTTTTGAAAACATGAGAAAGAGGTAGATAACAAAACAAAGAAACTTGTAAGTATATATAGTGTTTTTAAGCTTAATTTTTCAGAAACAAAAAACAAAAAACTAAATGGTTATCAAACCGGACCTAAATTATAGAGTTAATATGCCAAATCCCCATGTCTCACATTTGTTGTACTAAAAAAAACTTTAAACTAATGAAATAAATATATAAATCAATTAGACAAAAAATTCAAAAGTAAAATACCTAGACAACCTTAACTACAAATCTCAACCAAACTTGTAATTAAATTTTTTTTGTTAAATTATAAAAAATATCCCTAAACTATGGGGGTTGGTTTCAATTATACCCCAAACTTTCAAAAGTTTCATTCTAGCATTTCAAGTTTGAAGTTTGTTTCAAAAAAACTCTTGGAGACATTTTTCATTAAATTTATTGACAAAAAATGATGTGTTTGCATGTGTTTTTATTGTTTTTTTTTTCTTTCCGCATATTTGTTCAAATCTATTCGCATAAACAACAATACATATGCAAACATGTTATTTTCTGTCCATGAATTTGAAAAAAAATACGTCTTCAAAGGTCATTTTGAAACAAACTTCAAACTTCAATGGTTAAATTGAAACTTTTGAAAATTTAAGGATTGAACACTAAATTTCGCAAAACCAAGGCCAATCGAAATTGACGTCGGTTGGTTGACTACATGGTCAACTAGAGAAGTCACAAAAGTTTTTTTTTTTTTTTTTTTTTTTTTTTTTTTTTTTTTTTTTTTTTTTTAATCAACCAATCTCCCTATTTGTTATTATGTTCTTAAAACTAATCCAAAGATATTTTTCTAGTGGGAGTTACAAAGTACATTTTCCCTCAAGATTGCATAGTTGTCGACCCTAGCTCTTCCATATCGACTTAACACATAGTTCAACTAGTTAACATATATACTTTCGACCTAAAGGGAATCTACACAACCTTACATGTTGTCAACCTTAAAAAAAAAAATACCCCCCTCCCTCGCTCCCCAATCCACATTGAAAGCTCAATCTCATATGCCTATCCTCCCCTTTGCTTCCTTTAAGTGGCGGGTTTTTTTTCCCTCCTTTCTTTCTTCCTTCCTTTCTGGAAAATAAATTTCATTAAAGCACAACTACAACTACTCTCCTCCTTAATAATTGACGAGAGCCAAATAGGGAAAACTTAATCCCTACAAAAAAAAAGTCATAAAAAAACGGAGAAACATTCGTCTGAGGGACGAAATTCGCATGAGAATCGGAGAGGATCATAGCGAAAATACAAACATACTATTTTAATTTCACTTGAGTGGTTTGAGGTTTGTTCATCCTTTCCTATATAACTTATTGGCGTGGAGCCCTAAATACAAACATGCTATTTTAAGAAAAATTAAAAACCTTTTTGAAGTAGAGGTACTACATGAACACCACCATTAAAAATTGATTAGAAAACTTTCAAATATAACAACCAAATAGATAAAAGTTTCCAAAGTTAAACCACTTGAAAACTTATTAATTTAGGGATAGATAGCCTTTGTTGCCAATAACCATGTTAGGAGCTTTTATATGGGCTTCTAAAAGATGAAGCCCACTTGTATTAGGTGTGTGTGATGCAAGTTGAAGGCCCAATTTGGATTATTTTTTTTTTCTTGAGTTCCCTAGGGCTGTCACTTACTCTTAAGCTAAATTGGAATAAAGAAATTTTTGTTGGTTTGTTGTGACTTCCCACATCAAATTTGCATACCGACATATAGAAATCTCATTGCATTAAAATGTTGAAAATTATGATTTTTTTTTTTACATTCCTCTCTCTTAGTTGTTAAGATTTTGATGGAGTATATAATGTTGCCAATTAGGATTTTTTTTTTTACCTTTCTTTCTTAGTTGTTAAGATTGTAATGAAGTATGTATAGAGATTCCTACCTACTGGAATGCAACAAAATATCGTTATGTATTTTTTTTAAAATAAAGTCATTTTTAAACCAAGGACAAAAATAAAATAATTTTGACACTTGAGCATTTATTTTTTTAGTTGAACGTGTATGGTGGAAATTCAAATCTTTGACCAAGAGTACATGTCTTAATTAGTTGAATTAGATAATTAATTGGCCATAGTAGAGTGTTCAGTTCCATTTTTCAATCATCCTATTTTAAATTATTGGCTTTAAACTATCTTGCTTTTATTATTAGTTTGAAAACAAATTTACTTTAAAATTAATTTTTAACGTTATATTCTTTTGAAACAAAATTTAATATTGATTGAGGTGAGGCTTAATAAAATCTCAAGAGAAAGGGTATTTTAGCACCCTATGGAGAAAAGGTGAGTTTTCTTCCCACTCTTTTTTCTTTTTGACAAATTCTTGCATATCCTAAGAAGTAGGTACTTTTTCTCTTTAAAGAAATTGTAGAGAGTTACTTAATTACACTCATGTAACTTCAATAATGATATCGATGTACGCTGCGAGAATGGTACTACATCAAGGTCGAATACTAGATATGATCTCAAAATAACAAAGGTCAAGGTCAGCCCGTGAAACAATATAGTAATAATAATGATATTGTCATCATTATACAACTTATGTGAAGATCAACTTCAAAACTTGGGCCAAAACCAAACCACCCAATCTACCAAAGCAATGTCCATAAAAAAGAAGGGCATATTAGTAACTTCACAAAGGATTCAAACCACAAACCTCGTGGTTATCCGGACATCTTTATGGCAGTTAAGCTATGTTCTTCTTGACTTACAAAGAAAGTTTGTGCAAGAAGAGTTTTGTAACTTTCCTCCAATATATAATGAATGTATATAGAATTTTGAATTTAAACAACTGATAGAGTTTTGTGGTTCTTCCAAAGAAATTTTGAGATATTTTTTACTCAAAAATAAAGAATTTAGAAGATAGACATTGAGGAAATTCTATATTGATGATTTATTTTTCTAAATTAAAAAACACTATGAGATAAAAAGATTCAACATGATGGTAATTCAATTCATGGAACTTTATTATTTTGCTTACAACAAACTCCTAAGAGAAAAATTCTCACATATATATATCAAAATTTTATCACTAAATATATATACCACAAAATTTTGTAAAATAAAACTAGAATATCGACAAACTATAGATTGAAAAAAATGTCAATATACTACAAACTCGCGTGACATTGAATTATGAAGCCACAATCATTCTCTATTATTTTCATTCAACTAAAAATGACTATTACACACCGAATCGAATCTCGACTCAAAATAAAAAAACAATTTACGTTTTCTTTCGATACTCAAATTTTACGCAGATTTCACACGTCAATTTAAATTAAAATATGATGTGGGGTTTAGGGTATGGTAGAAATTAGAATAGTGAATAACTGTAGAGTGGTGAGGAGTATTGAGTCCCAAACAGGCAGAGGCAGAATATGGACCAAAAATGGGGTGCAAAAGCTGCCAAAGTAACTCTCCATTCCCTTTCCAGCTAGCTATCTATTCTTCCTTGTGGATTCCCTTTTTGTAATTCACATAATAATATCAATTATAATATTATTTAAAACTTCTGCATAAAAAAAAGGTTAAAAAACAATTTTGATCTATGTTGTTTTGTGGACTATTATAGCCAATTAAATTTAGTATATGTAATGATTTGGGTTCTATACTCTAAAAATTAGTAGTGGTTTGGATTCTATGTTGGTTTGTAGAACGAATATCCATTTGGGTTTCATGAACTCATATCATATTAAAGAACATGAGTGTTCACACGTAACTTTGGGGATGGAGACACGTGGAATAAATAATATATTGTATTAATGTTGTATGCGTGTGGGTGTACAATCTCTAACTTTAATCCTCTGATTCTCTCTCTTAAATATATAAACTTTGGCCTCTAGCTTGTTGCTCTTCTTGGGCCGGTTTGTTGGGCTTCTTAGATGATCAACTTGCTAGGTTGATGATCTCTTGGATCGGCCTGTTGGCTTGATGATCTCTTGGATCGGCTTATTGGCTTGTTGATCTTCCTGGATGATCGGCCTGCTGACTTGTTGATCTTCTTGATCGGTCGGTTGGCTTGTTGATCTCTTGGATGATCGGCCTGCTGACTTGTTGATCTTCTTGATCGGTCGGTTGGCTTGTTGATCTCTTGGATCAGCCTGTTGGCTTGATGATCTGTTGGATCGACTTGTTAGCTTGTTGATCTTCCTAGATGATCGGCCTGCTGACTTGTTGATCTTCTTGATCGGTCGGTTGGCTTGTTGATCTCTTGGATGATCGGCCTGCTGACTTGTTGATCTTCTTGATCGGTCGGTTGGCTTGTTGATCTCTTGGATCGGCCTGTTGGCTTGATGATCTGTTGGATCGGCTTGTTAGCTTGTTGATCCTCTTGGATGATCGGCCTGCCGACTCTGGACTCTTGGCAGAATGCTCTGGACTCTGAGTTCTCTGACTCTGTCTCCAAATCTGAATCCCCCAGAATGAATGGTAGCCTCCTCTATTTATAGAGTTTGATGGACCTCATATGGGCTTGGGCTTGAGTCCAATTGCCACGTGGCATAATCTGATTGAACTTGGCTAATGTTATCTGATGGATCACTAATAGACAAGTGGCATTCTTTGATTTGCCGAATTTTAATGTCTATTAATTTAATTTAGGCACACGTGTAAATGTGTAACTGGTCCCAAATTTATTTTATCATTAATTTATATTAATGACGTGGCAACTTGTGATTGGCCGAAATTTCTCCTTCAACAAATGCCCCCTTTTCGAGATTTAGGCACAAGTTATGTGTGAGTGAATCTCGAAAAATATATTTTGGAATTAAAATGCAAGGTATTTGTTCTTGACTTTGACTCCATTTGGTGCGTCAATTTAATCAAAATATGAATTTTGGTCAAAATTTTGATTTTTTTTATTTGACACACTTTTATTGCCAATTAATCAAAATTTGAGGTTTGGTCAAAATTTTGATTTTCCTTGTTTGGCAGGAAACTTTGATTTCAAGTTTGGGAAAATTTTGGTTTATACCCAAATTTTGATTTGAGGTAAAATCCTACCCAATTTTAACTTGCAAATGGAATAGAACTTGAGGTTTGGACTCTGGTCCATTTGGGATAGAATTTGGATTATGGCCAAAATTTAATTTGAGGTAAATTTTACCAAATTCAAACTTGCACTTGGAATAGAATTTGATGTTTGAATCTCAAATTTTGATTTGGAAGAAAAATTTGGAGTATGCCCAAATAAAATTATTTAGATAAAATTTGAATTCCCAAATTGATTTGAATTGAAATACTTATCTGTTAAGAATTTCAATTTAATTAAGTTGGTTCAGATAAAGATAAAGATTATCCCATAAAATTTTGAACAGGAGATAGGATTTCATTTGAGTCAAATCTTTATCTAAACTTTTGATTTGAACTTAAAACTCCCCCTATAAATAAGACTGAACCTCAGTAGGGGAGAGCACACATCAATTGCAGAGAACATTCAAGAAGGGATCCAAGTAGGAAACTTTCTTTTCTTTTCTTTTCTTTTTTTTTTCTTTTTTTTTTTTTAATTTTTGTTTTTTTTTTATACTTTTTGTTTTTTTATTTTTATTTTTTTTTTTAAATTTTCGTTTTTTTTGGTTTTTTTTTTTGGTTTTTTTTTTTTGGTTTTTTTTTTTTTTTTTTTTTTTTTTTTTTTTTTTTGCAATTTGTTTCTTTCTTCCTTGAATGTGTAAGCTTCGTGCAACAGTCGTCACCAAATTCGCTTGCAGTGATTTCACTCCTGCTAGACCAGTCCCCATTTTATTGGGTGATCTGAGTAACCTGCAGGGGTAGTCACCAGATTCGCCTTCATGCACTCCTGCTAGACCCAGTCCCCATTTTATCGGGTGATCTGAGTAACCTGCAGGGGTAGTCACCAGATTCGCCTTCATGCACTCCTGCTAGACCCAGTCCCCATTTTATTGGGTGATCTGAGTAACCTGCAGGGGTAGTCACTAGATTTGCCTTCATGCACTCCTGCTAGACCCAGTCCCCATTTTATTGGGTGATCTGAGTAACCTGCAGGGGTAGTCACCAGATTCGCCTTCATGCACTTCTGCTAGACCCAGTCCCCATTTTATTGGGTGATCTGAGTAACCTGCAGGGGTAGTCACCAGATTCGCCTTCATGCACTCCTGCTAGACCCAGTCCCCATTTTATTGGTGATCTGAGTAACCTGCAGGGGTAGTCATCAGACTTGCCTTAAGTGATGCACTCCTGCTAGACCAGTCCCCATTTTATTGGGTGATCTGAGTAACCTGCAGGGGTAGTCACCAGATTCGCCTTCATGCACTCCTGCTAGACCAGTCCCTATTTTATTGGGTGATCTGAGTAACCTGCAAGGGTGGTCACCAGACTCGACTCGCCTACAACGGTCGTCATCAGATTCACTTGCAGTGACTTCATCACCTGTCTAGACCAGTCACTTTGATGACTGTAGTATCTTGAAGGGGTGATCACCAGACTCGCCTACAACGGTCGTCATCAGATTCAATTGCAGTGACTTCACCACCTGTCTAGACCAGTCACTTTAATGACTGTAGTTTCCTGCAGGGGTGGTCACCATTTTTTTTAACAACACCTTTATTGTCTTTTTTTTTTTTTTTTTTTTTTTTTTTTTTTGTGATTTGATATCAAGCATTTTTTTTAACTTGCAGCTAAGATGCATCTTCCAATCTAGACACTTTCAAGATAAAGGCAACACTAAAGTTGTTCATCTTTGCAGATGTAGCGAAGACTTCAACCGTCAACTTTTGAATATGAAGTAAAGTTATCAACAGTCAATTTTTGAAGATGAAGCGAAGCGGACGCCGTCAACTACCAACATTTGAAGATGAAGCGGAACGAGGACGTCAACCGCCGCCAAACATTTGAAAAGGAGCAACGGTGAACCTTCGAACTTGGAGAAGGAGAACCTCAGTGGCGAACCTTCAAAAAGAGGGGTGGAGAGAAGCACCTTCGAACTTGGAGAAGGAGCAGTGGAGAGAAGCGCCTTCGAACTTGGAGAAGGAGCAGTGGAGAGAAGCGCCTTCGAACTTGGAGAAGGAGCAGTGGAGAGAAGCGCCTTCGAACTTGGAGAAGTAGCAACGGAGAGAAGCGCCTTCGAACTTGGAGAAGGAGCGAGCGAAGCGCGTGAGGGAACCTTCGAACTTGGAGGAAGGAGCTGCAGTAGCGCGTGAGAGAACCTTCGAACTTGGAGGAAGGTAGCAACGAAGCGCATGAGAACCTTCGAACTTGGAGGAAGGAACTGTGCAGCGAAGCGCATGAGAACCTTCGAACTTGGAGGAAGGAACTACAACGAATCACAGCGCGTGAGAACCTTTGAAACCTTCGAATTTGGAGGAAGGAACTGCAGCGAAGCGAGTGAGAACCTTCGAACTTAGGGAGGAAGGAACTGCATCGAAGCACGTGAGAACCTTCGAACTTAGGGAGAAGAAACTGCAGCGAAGCGCGTGAGAACCTTCGAACTTGGAGGAAGGAACTGCAATGAAGCGCAGCGATGTGAGAACCTTCAAACTTGGAGGAAGGAACTGCAGCGAAGCGACGTGAGAACCTTCGAACTTGGGGGGAAGGAACTGCAGCGAAGCGCGTGAGAACCTTCGAACTGTGAGGAAGGAACTGCAGCGAAGCGCGTGAGAACCTTCGAACTTGGGGGGAAGGAACTGCAGCGAAGTGCGTGAGAACCTTCAGACTTGGAGGAAGGAACTTCACCGAAGCGCGTGAGAACCTTCGAATTGGAGGAAGGAACTGCACGAAGTGCGTGAGAACCTTCGAACTTGGGGGAAGGAATTTGCAGAGCGAAGCGCGTGAGAACCTTCGAATTTGGGAGAAGGAACTGCAGCGAAGTGCGTGAACCTTCGAACTTGGGGAGAAAGAACTGCAACGTAGCGCGTGAGAACCTTCGACCTTGGAGAGAAGGAACTGCAGCAAAGCACGTGAGAACCTTCGAACTTGGGAGAAGGAACTGCAGCGAAGTGCGTGAACCTTCGAACTTGGGGGGAAGGAACTGCAGTGAAGCGCGTGAGAACCCTCGAACTTGGAGGAGGAACTGCAGCGAAGCGCGTGAGAACCCTCGAACTTGGAGGAATGAACTGCAGTGGAGAACCTTTTTTTTTTTGTTTATAGAGACTGAACTTAAAGTTTTCTTTAAGCTGCCTACGTACCCTTATGGAATAGGGATCAAGTCATAACGTAGTTCAAGATTTTTTTTTTGCACTCACCTTTTAAGCTCGTGTGGGCTAGGAGCATCATGCAGTTTAGGCTCTTGCGATAAGGAGCTTTTACATTTTAAAAGCTCTTATCTTTATCATGGTCTTGATCAGATCCTTCATTTATAGGATTAGTCAAGACAATGAGATTTGGCTTCACCTTCAAGGAACCTTCTGTAGTTATGAGAACAGAGAATTTCCTCTTCATACGTGACGGGACGCTACTATGAAGCTTCTTGTCGCGGTTTACTTCATCGAAAAGTTTCACCTCCAAGTTGTCCATTTTTCTTTTAGGTTGATCGCTTGTTACTTTGAGGCGATCAAAAACAGATGTCGAAGGTTGACTTTTCTTCGATGTGGAGACACTTAGCCTTTGGAAAGCTGAAGGTCGAGTGGAGGTGGACATCGAACATTGATTTTCTTCCTCTGTCGCGGCCATACTCATTCTTTGGAATACTGAAGGACGAGTAGTTGGAGGTTTGATGCGATCGAAGACAGAAGTCCTTTGTTCACTTTTCTTGGAATTGTCAACTTCTTCTACGTCGATGCAGTAGGAAGTTGCAAGGTTCTCTTTTTTCTTTGGATTTATTCAACATCACCAGTTGTTGATGTTGAGAAAACTTTTTACTTCTCTTCCTCTTGGGTTGAAGTTTCTTAGGATCCACATCTTTCCACTGGATGACCGATAACTCGATGATACTTGCAATACTTGGGATCATCGACTTTCTCCATCTCTTCTGGTCGTTTCAACATTTTGATCGGTCGGTTGGCTTGTTGATCTGTTGGATCGGCCTGATGTGTAACTGGTCCCAAATTTATTTTATCATTAATTTATATTAATGACGTGGCAACTTGTGATTGGCCGAAATTTCTCCTTCAACAATGAGGTTCCAACTCACAACCAATTGACAATGAGTAGAGTCTATCTGTCTTATAAATTGTGAGGTTTTCACCTATCTTTTCAATGTGGGATCCTCAACAATTTACTCATTTAAGTTTACTTTTGTGGTTTAAATTTTGTGAACAATTTAATCTCTGAGTATTAGTATGTAATAATTTAGGTCATGTTTGATACCCTAAACACTACTCTCATCCTATAAGTTTCTTTGTTTTGTTATATATATCTATCTTCTTCTTATGTGTTTTAAAAAACTAAGTCTTGTTTTGAAAACTAAAAAAAAAAAAAAAAAATTCAAAAAATTGTTTTGTTTTTGGAATTTGACTAAGAATTTAAATGTCTTTCTAGCAAAAAAAAAAAAAAAAAAAAAAATCATGGTAAAAAAATTGTAAGAAAACCAACATAATTTTTAAAATAAAAAATAAAAAATCAAATAAAGTTATGAAACAAAACCATAATTCTTCAATTTGAGATTTGTAAGATTTGATTGGTTGAATATCAAGCTAGAATATAAGGTGGGTTTGATGTAATATCCAATTTGAGATTTGTAAGATTTGATTGGTTGAATATCAAGCTAGAATATAAGGTGGATTTGTAAGATTTTTTTTTTTTTTTTTTTTTTTTTTGGGTTCAAAATGACTTTTATTTTTGTGCATGTGAAATCTAGAGATGGGTTAATTACCATGTCACTAACGTAATGGGGTTTTGATAGCAAGAAATAAAATGTTGCAAAATTAAAATTATATAATTAAATCAATACATAGTAAATTCAGAGATTAAATCACTGCCAATTTTAAATGAAATAGACTAAGTTCATAAACTAAATCGTTATTTCAATGAAAGTATATATAATATAAGTATCAAATACAATTCCTAATTAAAAATCACAATCTTAACCTCTATGCTTTTAACTTTTTTTTTGTCCTAGGATTAAAGTTTACTGGATATATCTCTGTCATTAGTAAAGAAAAGTAAAAATCCAACGAGACAAATTATGAGTGATATGATGTGATATTTTATTTTAATGAAACAGAGTTGACATGTCATATTGATAAAATTGCTAATTAACTTGAACATGTTGGTATATAATATTTATATCCTCGACAAAAAAATCAAAAGGTTAAATTTCACTCCATATAGTGTCCAAAAAAAAAAATCAAGCATATAACATGTTACACGATTGTTTAAGATGTCTTTATTTCTTCTAGAAGGTCGTACATAGGGTCAACCTGGTTTCCGTTCATCTCGATTCGACGAACTATGTTCTGTGGAAGTTCCAGATCTCACCGCTATTGAAATCGCACAAGCTCTTTAAGTATGTCGATGGCACGGTTGTTGCTCCTGAAGCCATCATCCGATCTGAAGGACAGCCACCGCGAGTCAATCCTGAACATGAAGTGTGGTATGAACGCGATCAGGCGCTAATCACTTTGATTAACGCTACATTGACTCAGACGACCTTATCCTATGTCATTGGGTGCAAGACTTCTAAGGAGGTATGGGACACTCTGGAAAAACACTTCTCCTCCTCCACTCGCACCAATATCATTGGTCTTAAGTCTGAATTGCAGAGCATTTCAAAACAGTCAGGCGAATCTATTGATACATATGTTCGTCGAGTCAAGGAGATATTCAACAAATTAGCTGTTGTTTCTGTGATAATCGATGCGGAAGATTTAATAATCTACACGGTCAATGGCTTGCCATCCACCTACAATGTCTTCAAAACTTCTCTACGTACTCGGTCTCAGAGTCTTACATTTGATGAGCGTTACACATTTTAATGAAAATCGAGGAATCTGCCCTTGAAAAGCAAACTAAGGTTGAGGATGCCTTTGTTACGCATCTTGCTATGAGTGCGAATGTTGAGCCTCAGGGCAGAGGTGGATGGCGACATCAAGGAAATCGTGGCAGAGGTTTTACTGGAGGTCGTTTGGATGGAAATCGTGGTCGTGGCCGAGGTAGTTCTTTCTCGCCCAATAATTTTGGTTCAAATCAAGGTCAGTCTACTCCTTCTTTCTCTAGTCTGAATTCAAGCAAAGTCCACTGTCAAATCTGCCATAAGTACGATCATAATGCTCTTGACTGTTTTAATCGAATGAACTATTCATTCCAAGGGAGGCATCCTCCAGCTAAACTTGCGGCTACGGCAGCATCTGCGAACTCGAACCCTACTGGTACTGCTTCTACTTCAGGTTCTTTTCCTCAAGATTCTCATGTCTGGTTGTCCGATTCAGGATGCAATGCCCATCTGACAAGTGACCTTGCGAACTTGAGTGTGTCAAATGCCTACAACGGTGATGAGAGCATAACAGTAGGTAATGGTCAGTCCCTCTCTATTACTCATACTGGTTCTGGAAACCTTTCTTTGTCTGATAAATCCTTTCAACTCAATAATCTCTTCTGTGTACCAAACATTACCACCAATCTCCTTTCGGTTCATCAATTTTGTACTGACAATAATTGCTTGTTCATTTTTTATTCCACTTCATTCAAAATTCAAGACAAAACATCGGGACTAACTCTGTTCCAAGGACCCAGTATTAACGGTCTGTACCCTATCTCTGCTTCGTCTCTTTCATCAGCACAAGTAAGTCTACATGCTCAAGTTGGTGTCAAGAACTCTTCTACTGTGTGGCACGATAGGTTAGGCCACCCCTGTTTTTTCTATACTTCATACTGCCTTAAAGTCCATTGGCTTGTCTGTTGATCGTTTTCTTCATGTTTGTAAACACTGCTTGGATGGGAAAATGTCTAAGCAACCATTTCCTTTATCTGTAACTACTACATATTCTCCTCTTGAGATTTTACATAGTGATGTATGGGGCCCTGCCCCTGAAAAATCAATAAATGGACAACGATATTATGTTTCCTTTATAGATGATTTTTCTCGTTACACCTGGATGTTTCCATTGTGTTTTAAATCTGAGGTGTTCTCTGTGTTTACCAAATTTCTACCCTTTGCTGAAAACCTTTTGTCCACAAAACTTAAAACTCTTAGAAGTGATGGTGGAGGTGAGTATACAAGCCATTTATTTCAAGACTTCCTTACCAATCGTGGCATCCTACACCAAAAATCTTGTCCTTACACACCTGAGCAAAATGGGGTAGCCGAGAGAAAACACCGCCACATTGTTGAAATGGCCATTTCCCTTCTATCCAAGTCCTCGGTTCCCCAACGTTTTTGGCCTTTTGCCTTTGCTACTGCCACCTACTTAATTAACAAACATCCTTTACCGTCTTTAAACAACAAATCTCCTTATGAACTCTTGTTCAAAAAGCCTCCTGATTACTCCACCATTCGAGTGTTTGGATGTGCCTGTTACCCTCTATTGCGACCATACAACTGTTCTAAATTGCAACCACGTACTTCACAATGTGTGTTTCTTGGTTATCCACTAGGGTATAAAGGCTACTTGTGCTATGATTCCTCTCTCAATAAATTCTATGTCTCTCGTCACGTTTTGTTTGATGAAACTGTATTCCCTTTTGCCTCCAGTATGTCTTCCACAACCATACCTTCTGAATCCTTGCCTCTGCCTTTTGTTCCCTCAGACTCCTCGTTTGCTTCGTGCAACCTACCCAACTCATCTCCCTTTTCTACCACTGTTACTTCACACTCTTCCCTTGTTGCTCCTCAGACTCCAGCCAATATTGAATCGTCCTTGCCTCCTACTGAGTCTCAATCTCCAGTTGTTAGTCCTCAGCCTAATCCTGAATCCTCCATTCAGATTAATTCTGAAAATTTAGCCCCTATACCACCTGTTCCTGTTTCCATTGAACCATCTGCGAGTATTGGGACTGACCATCCTTCTGTGAGTAATAGCCATCCTATGCAAACACGGTCCAAGTCCGGCATCTCTAAGAAGAAAGTGTTTGATGCTGCTGTCCAGAAGGTCTTACCCGAGGAGCCTAGCTCTTTTACTCAGGCGTCTAAGAACTCACATTAGCAAGCTGCTATGGTTGATGAATTTGTTGCTTTAGTAAAACAAAATACTTGGGTTCTCACTTCATTACCTCCTCATAAACAAGCTATTGGGTGCAAATGAGTGTATAAAATTAAAAGAAACCCTGATGACTCAATTGCCCGTTATAAAGCTAGGCTAGTTGCCAATGGGTATCATCAAGAAGAAGGTGTAGATTACTTTGAGACGTTTAGTCCTGTGGTAAAAAAACCTACTGTTCGCATTGTCTTGTCTTTGGCTGCTACCTTTGGTTGGTCCTTAAGACAAATAGACGTTAAGAATGCTTTCTTACATGGTGAGTTAGAGGAAGAAGTATACATGCAACAACCTCAAGGGTTTGTAAATAAAGACTATCCTACTCATGTGTGTAAACTCAAAAAGTCTCTGTACAGGCTGAAACAAGCTCCGCGTGCGTGGTTTAGATGTTTTATTACTCATTTACTTGAATATGATTTTGTTGCCTCGCATGCTGATCCATCACTATTTGTTAGAAATGTCTCTGGATCTGTTACATATTTGTTGTTGTACGTGGACGACATCATTATCACGGGAAATGATCCTACTTATGTTGATACTCTTGTTTCTCAGTTGAAAGGGGTGTTTGATATGACTGATTTAGGTGTCTTGACATACTTTCTTGGCCTTGAAATCAAGTATTTATCTACTGGCCTCTTAGTTACTCAGTCCAAATATGCTATTGATGTCTTGTCTCGGTTTGGCATGAATGTCTCTAAGCCCTGTGCAACTCCGTGTTCTGTTGATTCATTATATGTGGATTCTGCTAAGTGTAATATTGATGATGCTAAATTGTATCGTAGCATGGTGGGTGCTCTTCATTATCTCACATTTACACGACCTGATATATCCTATGTTGTGAGTCGTGTTTCCCAGTATATGCATCTTCCTACTTATGCTCAGTTTGCAGCTGTTAAAAGAATATTTTGATATGTACGTGGTACTTTATCTGCTGGTTTAATGTTAAAAAAAAGCCCCTTGTCTCTGTTGGCCTTTTTGGATTCAGATTGGGCGGGCAGTCAGTGTGATAGACGATCTACAACGGGCTTTGTCATCTATATCGAAGATAATTCCATCTCATTGGTGTCAAAGAAGCAAACAACAGTCTCAAGGAGTTCCACTGAAGCCGAGTATAGGGCTCTTGCTGCTGCTACTGCCGAGCTATCTTGGCTAAGGCAACTACTTTGTGATTTGTTTGTTTTTCTTCCCCAGGCTCCTCTGCTGTTTTGTGACAACCAATCTGCCTTACAACTGGCTCGAAATCCGATTTTCCATGGTCGAACAAAGCATGTGGAAGTTGACTTTCATTTTGTTCGTGAAAAGGTTGCTGCTAATGACCTATCTCTGCGATTCATCTCTACTCATCATCAACCGGCAGATCTCTTCACCAAGCCTGTCACTGCTGAGCGCCTCTCTTTGCTGCATTAAAAACTCATGCCCTTTGTGGCCTTCATTTGAGGGGGGATAAAGTGTATATTCAGTTTAATATATTTTCAGTTGTAAATTTGTTAGTATTTGTTAATATTCTGTTTTATCAGTTCTTTTTTTTTTTTTTTTTTTTTTTTTTTTTTTTTTTTTGAATAATATCAGTTATTCTCTTTAAGTGTATAAATACACTTCTGATATTCAATTAATGAAATAAGGGAGAATATTTTACAATCACTAATATTCTTCAATTCCTACCCTACCCATACATTGGGTTGTAATATTCTAAATCTTGATTTTACCTTGGATTATTACAATCGCAATCAATAATGTCAGTCGAATTTCTACAACTTCTTCTAGAATAATGTGCACAGTTACAAAATAACTTGTTACATTGAATTTCTCCTCTTCGTCATTACATCGATAAAAATGCCTAATAAAATATAATTAAATATAATTAATGATGATTAACAAAACTTTAAAAAAGTATTAGAGACTTGAAATTAAAAAATTAATGTTAAAAAATAGGAGTGTAGGACGACCTAAAAATATAGTTTAATAAGAAAAGTTATATATATATATATATTCCGTCTGCAAAATCAACATGGAATCTGATACGGGAATTGGATTCCAATTCCACCAACCTTCCATTGTCTTCTTTCTCAGTTCCCAAAACTCCTTTGACAGATATTATTTTTTTTTTTAATTTTTATTTTACTTGCATTGTAATTTACTGCATTTTCCCCTAACCGATAAAACAATTCATATATAATGACAAGATCTGACGAATAAAAAACAAAGTTTGTTTTTTACTTAATGATATAATAAAACAATAGAAAAAAAAATTGTTTCCTTATTCCTTTTTGTCACTTTGTGTACTTGGTTTATGAGTCGGTTGTAATCTAAAAAAAATTAAATTGAATTCTAAATTTGGATCGATAACAAAACTTTTTTTTTATTATTATTATCTTTAAATTCAACAACATTTGAAAGTAGAAGATTCAAAATTCTGACAGTGTACATGTTTGAGTTTACCATTTTTGGATTGAATTCCAATTTTTTTTTCTTAGACCGAATACCTGTTTGGGTTTCATGATCTCTGATACTATATTAGATAACATGAATTTCATCTCAAATTGTCTGATGTGAGTGAATCTTGGGTGCACGTCTTCCCAAGATGGCTGTCTGATTTGGTCGATAGTGACAACAATGTTTTTGCCCATGTGGTGTAATAAAGTTTTTTCTCTTCTAAAAAAACATGAGATTCCATCTCAAAACCAATTGACAATAAAATGAATAGCTCATCTATTTTATAAATTGTGAGGTCTCCACTTATTTTTCCAATGTGGGATCCTCAACAAAATTAATACATTTGCTAGAAGGTTGTTTATAATAATAAAAGTTTAGTTTCTAAATTCTAAAAGTTCGTGTATAATCATCTTTAAACTTTGAAGCTATATTTATTTTTTTAAAAAAAATTTGCATTCAGGTAATCCTTCCAATTCTAAAAAATGTCTTATAAGTTAAAAGATTTATTACACAAACATTTTTTAATACAAAAGCGAATTGAAATAAAATCACAAAATATGTCAATATCCAACTACAAAATACTGAAATCTTACTACCAAAGCAAGCCAAAAGTTTAATCAGTACCTAAATCAACTCCAAAAAATCTATGCAAGGATCTTAAAATATTTTTTATTTTAGTCTTTAAATTAAATAAATTTTCTGTTGATTAATAAAAAGAATTTGGAATTACTCATATGTGAAAGAATTTCAAAGGTGGAGAATTTCAGTGCAGCCGTGCAAGTGAAGGGAAGTTAAGAGTCAACGGATTCCCTTGGAGTCGTTGACAAATGACATGTGTTCACTCACACAAATATTTGTCGGATTTTCCCTTTATCTTTTTTAAATATTTTAGTTCAACTACAAATAATTCTCCAATTTGATTTTGTTCAACTTTAGTAAAGGTTTCTTAAACTTTATATAGTTTAGATTTTTTTTAAATTTACTCTCAATATCAATAAGTTAGGGATTCAAATACACTATTCTTATATTGTTATTAAACTAAAAAAAAATTATATAAATAATATTAATTATCCACTCACCTTATTAATTTTTGTTTTTGAGTTCAACAATATCAGTTGAGAAGATATGTTTTAACTGGTTGTTACATAAGTGCATGTTTGGGAGTGATTTTGAAATTGCTAAAATCAATTTTGTCTTATTTGAAATCACACGTACTTTAAATTATTCAAAGTCAATTTCGGGTTTGATTTTGCACTTTTAAACGTAATTTTCATCATCAAAATTGATTTTGAATTATTAAAAACATGTTTCAGAGTGATTTTGAATATGACAAAAGTGATTTTAACCGTTTCAAAATCACCCTCAAACATGCACTAAGACAACTCATGCTAATAATTATCATCGTTTCAAGTTTGTTATTGATGTAATATGTTTCGTTTTAAAATTTTAAGACAAGAATAAGAAAAATGGTAGGACAATTGAAATTAAATTTTTAGTACTGGTTTGCTAAAATTATTAGAAATTCAAATGATTATTATTATTATTTTAGTTCAATAACAGTGTTGGAAGATTCATATATCAAACCTCCGATTTTACAATTACTGTTAAACTGTGTTCACATTGACATCTTTTTTTTTTTCTTAATCTTTAAAATATGAACCAAGTTAAATTAAATGCAAAACCTACTAATAGTCCTCATATTTTAATACTAGTTGTTTACATTTTTGAAAAGTGCTCATTTTAGTCTTATTTGCAAAATTTTAACACAAATTTTATATACAATAGAACCAAAATGTAAAACTATAAATTAAAATGAACATTTTGAAAATGAATGGATCAACTTTTTTTTTTTTTTTTTTTTTAAAGCATCAAAATAGATTTAATCGTATTTATTATTTGGGATTGGGTGAGAATGAAGACTTGGAGGGAAGTTTGGTGTCGGATAAGTTGGTATGGCGTGTGGGTGAGTTCAATTCAAGGCTAATCAAATTCCAAATAATTCTTTTTATTATTTGTATTTATTATTATTCCACACACATTGAATTGAAATTCCTTACGCAAATGTCGCCAAATTCTTTACTGTACCAAAAAGAAAAAAAAAAAAAAAGAGGAATATTATATAGGGTTCAATAAAAGTTAAAAAAAAAAAATCCCAAAATTAGATAAGATTGTATCAATTTTTTTTTCTTTCAACCTTTAATTTCATCCCATTATACTTTAAATTTGGACAGGTATTCTAAACTTTATCCTAAACTTTAAAAAATGTTCCAATATTTACTTTAAATATGATAAGTATTTGTAGTTTTTGCTTTTTTTTTTTTTTTTGAAATATGTAGTTTTTGCTTTTTTTTTATATATAGTTTTTCATTATTATTATTATTATTATTATTATTATTATTATTATTATTATTATTATTATTATTATTATTATTATTATTATTATTATTATTATTATTATTATTATTATTATTATTATTATTATTATTATTATTATTATTATTATTATTATTATTATTATTATTATTCATGTGCATTTAATGAAATATAAAATATATATTTTGGTAGGAAATTGATAGAATTTAAGAGAAAAATGAGTTGAGCAATTTTTTTTAAAAAAAAAAAAAAAATTGTGAGTTTTAATAAAGTTATTAAATAGTTAAATTTATCCATGAGCAAACTTAATTTTGTGGAGAATTTTATTTTTGTTGAACATAATGAGTTTTCGAATACTTGCTAGTAGTTAAAATTAGTAGGCAAATCAAACAAATATTAAATGAAAGGTAATAGGTTTCATTTTTTAAGTTTCTCACGTAAGCTTAGGGTCATCTAATTAATTTGATGAAATTAAAAGTTTAAGATAAAAATTGGTACACACCTTGTCAAGTTTAGGTTAAATTTTTTTTTTTTCATATTTTCTCTAAAAATTATTATTTTGATTATGAATTAGATTTATCGAACCCAAGATTAAAAAGCTAAGTCATTGTTGGTTAATTTCACAAGTTACATAAACTTAATTAGAGCCACAAAATGGACATAGCCTTATAAATCATAAACTTATCAGCAAAACACATATTTAATAACTTATTAATTTGAAAAAAACAAAACAAATATCTCAAATGTGTCATTAAAAATTTGAGAAATACCTTTTCATGTCTAACAAAGAATTCAAAAGAGAGGCTTTTAATTAGGTAAAAGCACTTTCAATATATTGAAAAAAAAAAGAGCAAAATTGTCTCAACATATTCATATGCCTCATAAAATGATGAGACATTTTTCATAAAATGTTGCTATATATTTTTTTTTTTTGAAACGAAAATGTTGCTATATATATATATATATATATATATTAGACATCAATATTTAATTGGGCCCCAAAGCAAAATTTTGAAGATCCCATCACTCAATCAAAGTGAAATTGATTTGGTTGGGAATAGAAAAAAATGAGAGAGAGAGAGAGAGAGAGAGCTTGGAATTGAAGGAGGTGAAACAACAAAATAGCAAGCTTAATTATATTAGTAGCCCTATAGTTTTGAATATTAAAAAATTAAAAAAAAATAAAAAAATTAAAAAAAAATGTTTGGTGTTTGAAATTGAAGAAATGTGTTCTAAAAGGTAAGAATATTATTGATTTGGATTCATCCACCATCTTTATGGGCCCTTTTTTTCCTCCCTTCTTTTATGATTGATTTAGACTAAATTTCACCTTTAATGAAAGCATCTATTTAAATTAGACATATCCACTCATGAGGGCCCTCCCTTGCTCCCATCCCATGCATATATCACTATCTTAACCAAATTTTATTTTCCCACATTTCATTCCCAAAAAAAACCCCAATAATTTGCTATTAGTTCACTTTAATTTGTTAGAAAAAGGAAATTTCTACTCTCTATTATGTGATATATATACAAATGTTTATATATAACTAGAAAATTAGATCAACTTTTTATACTTATAAAGGAGATTAAGGAGATTTCTTCAACCCAAAGCCTAATTAAGGAGCGAGTTATTTGAATTCGAGAAGTTTAAAATATTTGTGTGACATGTAATTGTTTCGATTCTTGAGTTTAAAATATTGTACATTAACACTTGCCAAACAATCCTCCAATTCTTAAATGAATTAATGTCTGATCGAGGTGATCACAACTAATTAGCAAAGTAATTTTAACACATATAACTCAAATAGAACTAACCAACTTTATTTCCATGTGAGTTCTAATTCCTAATTACATTCCAAGTAATTGAAAATAAACGAGGGAATTAATGCGTTGATCTTGGTAATTAAACTATAATAATGATTATTTCATTTTTACCTCAGCATTCAAAATTAAAATGAGTAAAACTCGAGGCTAAAATCTCGGCATAAATAATGTTTCAAATAACTGACCCCACCGGGAAAAATGGATTGGTATTAAACTTTTCCGACCACGAGCATCCGATGCCGCCGCTTCCTCCGTCGCACCGCCACCACTAATACGGTGGTTGACTATACGTATTAACTATTAAGAGATATGCATTTTTATTAGTGGGATTTAAAATTCGCTAAATTATAAAAAAAATACCCTGAACTATGGGGTTTGTTTAAAAAATACCCCTAAACTTTAAGAAATGTTTCAAAAATACTTTTGTCGTTAATTTTTGGATGATGAAAATCATTAAAAATTTCAGTTTCATTAATACTCTTTAACTTTCAAAATATTTTAAAAAATAACCTTATTAGAAAATGCTTTTTTTTTCTTATCCCACCGTAAATTCTTCTTCCATGAAAATTAATGAGAAGCTTACACTAGGAACTTTTCTTCTCTTTCAACCCATCATCCCAAAAGCTTGACTAGATTTTCGACAATGGTATTTCAAAACATTTTTAATAGTTTTAATGGTTTCCATCCAAAAATTAACTGCAAGGGTATTTTTGAAACGTTTTGTAAAGTTCAGGGGTATTTTTGAAACGTTTTAAAGTTCAAGAGCATTTTTGAAACAAACCCCATAGTTCAGGGGTATTTTTTATAATTTAACCTTTAAAATTTGATAAAAATTTCTCCTATTTTCATACCCACGTGTGAATTAAAAAAAAAAAAGGAAAAAAAAGGTAAAAGATAATTAATCGTTTTCTTTTAAAAAAATTGAAGGCTCACCTAACTTGATTAGGAGAATAATTATCTTTCTTACACAAGCGACGCGTTGGAATTCCTTAATAAAGCGGATGTTTTAATTAAAGCTAAACCTGTATTAGTTTGAGATTGTTGATTGTCGACTTGTCGTCAAATTACTTCCATTTAATTAATTAAGATTCTACTTTTCTTTTTCTTTTTTCTTTTTTTAAATAATAATAATAATAAAGAAAAAGGCTATTTGGTAGTTACCACTAACATTTGTTTATTTATTTTGAAACTTACTTGAATGGTGTAATTTCCACGTATTATTTATCTAATAATTCGAGTTAAATTTGTCTTTCTCTCTTTGGATTTTTTTTTCCTTTTTTAAATAATATCGTTTGACTTAAAAAGAGACTTTTATATTGACATTGTAATTAACATGGAGTCAAAATAACTTCGATTTTAATAATATTTAAAGTATGGGAATGATAGTAAAGAGTCAATTTAGAAATAATAATCTTAATATATATAAATGAGACTTAGAGGGGAGAATCTTTGCATTCCTCTTTTACCCTTACATTTTTATTAAATTCCTATTTTGCCCTTTGTTGACGGGACACGACTCTTTAAGTGTATCACTTTGTATGGGTGTAACTGATGCCGACGAGGTGCGACTCTTATATGGTTACATATGAATTGATGCATCATATGAGTATGATCCATGTATAAAAAGAAAGAAACATGATTGTCAATACATACATTTTTTTTATTTCTTTCTATCAAAATATCATGTCATTATAGCAAAAATTCTCCTTTTATCAAAGAATTCAAAGTTTTCCAAAAAGAATGGAAATTAAGAATTTATGTTATTCATAAGGAAACATTGAATTGTGTCAAAATGAAGTTTGAGAATTCAAAAACTCATTTTTTTTTCGACGAAGAGGTTTTATTGTATATCATTTTTTATTTTTCTTATGTCAATAAATGTTATATATATATCCATCAAATGTTATTTACAGTTTATATTAATTGCTTGGAGTAAGTATATTTTTTGATAAATCGTAAATTCCTTCTAGAAAATATAATTTTAGAAGGATTACTTTGTGTTTCCAAATCTCAAACATTTTACATTTTGTATCCATTTGGATTCAGTTATATTTTCAACAAAATTAATTATTTAAAATTACACTAAAGAATTTCAATACATTATAAGTTTTCTTTATCCATATTATAAATTATATATTTGTTTAATTGTTTTTACTTATTGAAAAAAAACCTTAGAATTGAAATAAAAATGTATTTTTTTTTTCATCTGATGTACATCTAAATATAGGAAGAAAGAAAACGTAAAAATCATGTGGTCCAACCAAAAAGTTAATAAATTGTTCAAAGTCATCAAAATTTTATTTGAAATATCATATCTTAAAATTGATGTAAATATCATATTTTTTTTCCCTCCTTTGTTTGTAGAATTCTAATAAATTTTTATTATGTCATTCAATCTTTACTGACAGGATGCAACTTTTCAAGTTGAGGTATCTATTGAGAAAATAGTTGAATAGTTGTGATTTATGCTTAAGGGACATGATTATTTGGGTGGGTGGTTACCCATTGAATCAACATATCCATTCACCTACAGTATGATTCAAACCATAGAATTGTGCATGAAAGGTTGTTTATAATTATAAAGAGATTCTTCCATATAATCAAAGTTCGGTTTGTTAAATAATTTTTCTTTCTTTCTTTTTTTTCTAGAAATCAATTTATTTGAAGAACACCGAAGAATTACCTGTGAAGTAAATAAACTATCTTATTATGTCATTTCTTTTTATCGATTTCAATTTACAATTTTTAATCCACTTATGTTATCTATTTTAATTTTAATCATCCATGTGTTCTTTATCATTTTTATATATTTAAATTCTTTTTAATTTCATGAGACTACAGAGGAAAAATTTTATTTACTTCCCTCTTATACCTTTACAATTTTAACAAATTCATATTTTGTCCTTCAATCTTTGCTAACAATACGCTACTCTTTGAGATTTTTTTTTTTGTTTTTTTTTTAAAGCGCTACTCTTTGAGTTGAGCCGTCCATTGAGAGAATAATATAATAGTTGCAATTTATGCTAGATGGACACAGTTGTTCAAGTGGAGGTTGGTAAACATGACGCATTCATTCACATAGGTGTGAACCAAATTGTAGATGTAAAACATCATGATCAAATGGTGGAGATGTGTCTAAGATGTTGTTTATCAAAGCGATTCTATTATGATCAAGGTATATTTATTAAGTAGTTATTTTTTTTTTCTTTTTTGTTTCTAGAATTATCCACGAGGTAATAAAATATCTTATTATGCCACTTCTTTTACCAATATCAATTTCAGTTACATTATATATTTTATAATTTTAATCATTGTTTTTTCTTTATCATTTTTATCTTTTTCACTACTTTTTTATTGCATGTCAAATATTTACAAAAGATATTTTTCATTCAAAATTTAGATTTCACCACATGCAATGTATTTCATATTCATTCCAAGTTAACTTACAATAATATATATATAGTTTTTTTTTTCACTTTCTTTTTTAACTTTCAATTAAGACAATAACCTTTCACGTGCATTGCACGTATTGTTTAACTAGTAATAGTAATAAAGAGTTAACTTCAACATAATTCAATGGAAGAATGTGACTAACTTAAAAATTGATTTTGAAAAGAAAAAAAAATGGACAAAAATAAAAGGAACAACATAAAAAGAAAAAAAAAAGAATTATACAATAAGAAATTAACAAAAAGTTTTTTTTTTTTTTGAAACAAAAGAAATTAACCCAAAGTTTGTGGGAGATTTGAATTCCGGATCTCTTTATCATTAGTACAAACTTTATGTCAGTTGAGTTATACTTGTTGAGGATTCCACGCTGAAAAGATAAGTGGAGGTCTCACAATGTATAAAATAGATGGATTACTCCACTTATTGTCAATTGGTTTTGAGATGCAACTCCATGTTATGTTATCTAATAGTACTCATGTTCGCACAAAATTAAAAGCATCTCTTTAATTATATCATTGATTTAAATATAATCACCAAACAACGTCATAAATCCTCAAAATGCCCATAAAATAAAGACTTTTGAGTACTTCAATCGATATTAAAAATCACTTATTGACATCGATCAAGGTATTTTAAATTTTTTTAAGAGATCAGATATTCAAATTCTCACTCTAGATTATATATGTTGATGAAAAAAAATATATTATCGTCTATACAAATATATCGATCGTTAAGTATAAGAGTGTTTTCTAGATCAGTATCCATGCATCATCGACATTAGTATTTTAATCTCGTAAAATCAAGATCTCGACATTTTAATCTTGAGGTTAAAATTAATTAAGAAAAAGCTAAATAGGTGAATATAATAAAAGAATATAATTAAGAAGAAAACAAAACAAAGGCAATAGTGGAAACAGGACGCAGAAACAAAGGTACATTCGATTGCGACACTTCCACCCATAGTATTCCCCCACCATCAACTTTTTCTTTTTCTTCTTCTTCTTTTTATTTATTTTTATTTATTTTTTAAATTCAATTTATCAAATATAATTTTTTTAATATTCTTTCTCTCAGCTCAAAAACCCACCATAGACCCTAGCTAAAAAAGCTTCATTATCTTAGGGTTTTTCTCTCTCTACAATTTCTCTCTTTCTCTCTCTAACCCCATGCATGGCCGAACACTATTAATTTAAACAAACAAAAAATTATGAAACTTCAAGATTAAGAAATTAGGAAGTTAGAGAGAGAAAGAGAGAACAAAAAAAAAAAAAAAGAAAAAAGAAAAAAAGAAAGAAACCCTACTTCCTTTATCTCTTTTCTATCTTCTTTCTTTCTTTCTTTCTCTCATTTCTGAGCAAGTCTCTCCTGTTGATGTGATTCTCCACCATCAACAAACTTTTGCACAAAAGAGAAAGCTCTTCACAAGAATTATAACAACTATGGTTTTTCCTTCTCTCCCTCCCTATTTGGATCCTCCCAACTGGCAACCGGTGAGTGTATTCGAACCTACAACTCAAAAGGAGAAAGAAAAAAAGAAAGCTTTGTTTTTGTTAATTCTTTACCTTCCTTCTTCTCCAAAAAAGTTGAATTTTTATCGGAAAATATTCCGACCCTTTTTCGATCTCTTCTTGAATATACTCGATATTTAATCTTTGTTTGCGATCTCTTTTTGGTTTTTGATTTTTTTGTTAGTTGACGAATCGACAACCGGGAGGAAATAACACTGCAGAGGATTCTGATCAGGTTTTGCTACCTCCGCCACCTGGAGGTGGTGGAGGTAGTGGTGGCGGTGGTGGTGGGTCGATCAGGCCGGTTTCGATGACCGATCGAGCCCGATTGGCAAAGATTCCGCAACCGGAGGCTGGCCTGAAATGCCCTAGATGTGAATCTACGAATACCAAATTTTGTTACTTCAATAACTATAATCTCTCTCAGCCTCGCCACTTTTGTAAGACTTGCCGCCGGTACTGGACACGTGGCGGTGCGCTGAGGAATGTTCCGGTGGGCGGTGGCTGCCGGAGGAACAAGAGGATCAAATCCCGGAATAGGTCGAAGTCTCCGGCGGCTGGTGAACGGCCAATATTAGCTGGATCAGCTAATTCCACTGCTGCAGTTTCACTTTCAACTCAACCCCATTTGCCCTTTTTGTCATCTTTACATAGTTTCTCTAATTACGGCCTCAATTTGGGCATAATTCCACCGCCAGCTCCTCCAACAAGCGGTGGCACCACCGCCGGAGGAGCGGAGGTTCATGAATTTCATGGTGACCATTGGAGATTACAACAACCACAGCAATTCCCTCTCTTGGCTAATGATCAACAACCTAATTTGCTTTACACTTTCGAGCCACCGGAAGGCACGGCGACTCGGTACAATCTCGGCGGGTTCTCAAGATTAGAGATGGAAAACGACGTTGGAATGACGACGGCAGCGGCAGTGAAGGTGGAGGAGAGTAAAGGGATGAACTTGGGGAAGAATTTTCAATTCTGGGTCGGTGGCAACGGCAACGGTGGCGACGTTAGTACATGGGGTAGCGGAGGCGGTGGCGGCGGCGGCGATCTTCATGGCTTCTCCTCTTCCTCCGCCGGCCACTTATTGAGATAGTAATTTTTCTCAATCCTTTTGAACTTTCTCTTTTTGTCATTAAAATGTTCACTAGGAAAAAGAAAAAAAAAATGAAACCGATCAAATCATGATTAAAGTTTATCTTTGCTGAACTGTGACTCAAAAGAGATCAAAGAAAGTGATGATCAAAATGGAAAACAAAGATTGATGGACCAGTCTAGGGTTTCAGGCTTTTTAAGGGTTTTTTTTTTTCCTTTGAATTTTGAATTTGGGTGGTGTATGGTTGATTAAATTACTATAGGTTTCTCTCTTATGTATATCATTGGGAAGGTAGTCTTTTGTAAGTGTAGGGGTGACAATATATATTTACATGGATATGACCTATATATATAATATATATATATATGCTTAATGTTATAACATGTGTGTATTATGCTTATGTACTTGAATTGGAGATTATTTTTCTAATCTTTGAGTTTTTTATTTTATGCTTGATATAATCAATTGGGATTCGTGAACAACGACTCTGTTGTTTTGATTTTGTTTGAGATATACATTAGGTCCTAATGAGTTATAAGTCAGATCATATACTTCACGCGTATACACTTTGGATTTAAATTTTTTATTCTGTTCTAGTTTCTATACTTTGAAATGTTCTATTTGACTTTGATATAGTTGGTTAACTTTTTATAGTACATTTAACACGAATTTTTAAATATCCGTTTCGACATTCGGTGTGAAACCTCTACAATATACCTTAAAGGTATAAATCTAAAGTAATGTGTATTATCTATTTAGATATTGTACTCTTAGAGATTCTTGGGGAGTGTTTTTTCTTATATAAATTGCAAAAAAAGTATAAAAGGGTCTTGGATTGTGTGCCCATACTTAGATTCCTTTGTTTTATGAAGTGAAAGTGATCTCTTTTATCTCTCTCTATGATCTTGTGTTAAAAACCCTAAATAACAGAGCATATATTGAAACTGATATTTTGTTTTATGCTTAATTTTGTTTTTGTTTTTTTTTTTTTTTTTTGTGGCTCCATTGTTGAGAGAAAAGCTACTAATTAGTAAAGTCTTTTAAGCTTCAAAAAGAATTATTTCAAACATCAAAGTTCATTTTTTATATTGACTTTTACAAATCATAAGGTAATAAACAGAAGTTCGCACAAATTCAAATTTGTATACTTATTGATTTGGTCGAACAGTCCAAATACAGATCACACAAACTTGTTGGCAATTGAAAATCATGAATCATCGAACACCCTTTTTAAAATTTTCTTTCTTGTAATCAATATGATGGAATTATTCTCTTTAACTTTATTGAAACCATGAGAAAAATTCAGTTTGAATTACACTAGAGAGGGAAGGGAGAGAGAGTTTCAATGATGAAAGTTAGTTACTTTGAGAAGGAAAAGTACTTCCTCTTATAGTTTTTTGAATATGTGGGAAAGAAGAAGCAGAGAAATGATTAAGAAATTATAAGAAATTTGACCCAAAAAAAAAAAACAAAAGAGATCAGAAAACCAGTGGAGGGAAGTTGTGTTTGTTCTTCCTTTGAAGAAAAAAAAAGGCAACAAAATTCCACTCAAAACCATGCAAAGATTGAGTACTGGAGTTGAAGTGGGAGTTTTTTTTTTGGACAATGAGTGTGTTTTCTTTTGATTGGAAAAATAAAAAAATAGAATTTTTGTAAAACAACAGAGGTTCCCCACATGGTCAAAGCTGACTAAAAAAGCAAAAATTCCTCGGATTCTGTCTGATCCTTTTGTCTCGTTTTTGTCACCCTCTTTAACCTTCTTTAATTTTTTCATTTTAAATCAGCCATAATACAAGGCTTTTGGCTATGGCTTGGTGTATTATTTACCGGCCGGGATGATAATTTTAGGGGTAACATTATTCCTTTTAAAAAGGGTGTGGGAAGTGTTCGAGGATCTCACATTAAAAAGAGGAGTGGAGATCTCACAATTTATAAGATAAATAAACTACTCTTCTTATTGTCAATTGATTTTGAGATGAAACTACAAGTTATCTAATATAGTATTATAGTCCATGAAACCCAAACGGGTATTCGGTCCAATGAAAAGAAAAATTGGAATCTGATTAAAGAATGGTGAACCCAAAGAGGCATCATCTTGAGATGGCATTTTGAGGATCCCACATTTGAAAAGATAAGTGGAGAACTCACAATTTATAAAATGTATGGGTTACTCCACTCATTGTCAATTGGTTTTGAGATGGAACCCCACCATGTTATCTAATAGGAAGGAACAAAACGATTTATCAAATATGTATGCTTAGAAAAGTTGGAGGGGTTAAGTATATATCTGATCTTTAGGTAAAGTCTCCATTTAATCGTTAATCTTTTAAAATTTTCAACTTTTACCACTAATGTATAAAAATTCTCAGTTGGGTCATTAGTAAAAAAAAAGCATGAGAATTGGTTAACAAAAAGTTGATATTTTTATCATGAAGTTATTGTTTTATTGACATTTTTGGATATGTAGATAACGTCACTATCATATATATTGCTCTATGCTATTTGACACATGAAACTTGTCATGTATCTAAATATATATGTTAATAAGAAACTAAACGATAATTTAATGACATGTTAGTTTATTAAAAAAATTTCAACATATTTTTCTATTTAAAAACTTAGATTTTTTTTTGTTGAGGATCTCACATTGAAAATATTGGTGGAGACCTCCCAATTCATAAGATAGATGGAATACTCCACTAATTGTCAATTGGTTTTGAGATGGAACCCCACGAGGTACCATCTCACAAGTTATGAGATGTATATATGAGTCACCCTACTCATAGCCAATTGATTTTGAGATAGAAGTCATGTAATTTAATATTTTGTTTCCCCTCTTGAAATCATAAATTTTAGAATATATAATACTTTAATTTCAAGATATGCATACTCTAGTTCAA
This sequence comes from Luffa acutangula, assembly GCA_036850905.1. Taxonomy (NCBI): domain Eukaryota; kingdom Viridiplantae; phylum Streptophyta; class Magnoliopsida; order Cucurbitales; family Cucurbitaceae; genus Luffa; species Luffa acutangula. Next base: position 8,308,988 of record CM072099.1, on the reverse strand, counting down.
CAGTAAATTTTCAAGTTCCATCAAATCATAATATATATATATATATATATATTCTTAAAAAAAAAAAAAGACTATTTTGAAAACATAAATTAATCTCTCTCTACATTCATGGTAAATGGTGAATGTGAAGGAAAAAGAAAGGGAAGAAATGGGAGTTTGTGAAAAGTGAAAGGTTATATAAATTATAGGGCGCATGTGTGTGTGTGTATTATGGTCGAAGGAGATTCTTTCAAATGGCAGCTTTCACTTTTCCTATGCTCTTTCCTTTAATTTCCACTATTTAACTCTCTCACACATCCACCCCTTTTTTTCCTTCCATTCTATTTAGGTAAAAGTTGTTTTTGGAAGTGCTTTTAATTTTTAAAATCATATCTTTCTTAAGTTACAACTTCGGTATTTTAACTTTTTGAGCCGTGTCTAACAAGTTCTTATACTTTATAAAACTTATGATAAGGTCGTTTCTAAAGATTCGAAGTTGTATTTTTAATAGGTCCATAATGTGTATGATCCATTTATTGAAAATACAAACAAAATCTCACATTGGTTAGATCAGAAGGAAGTTATCGTGCATGGGTATATATTTGCAGAGAGAAGATCTCCATCGGTATGAGGTATTCTAGGTAGAACTAAAAGCAAGGGTATGAGAAATTATGCTCAAAGTAGACAATATCATATCATTGTAGAGATATGTGTAGATTCTGTTATACCTAGCAGTCTCTATCTTTAATTTCATCAATTCAACCTTGAACACCTAAACTTATTGGATATACAAAATTGAGAGTTAAAATTAAAAGTCCATTAGAAACTTTTTGAAACATCTTTATTATCCAATATTAGACATAATTTGAAAGTTTAAGGACTAAATTTGTAATTTCACCCCATATTTTTATGCAAAATAAAGTTATAAGTTGCTCGATAAAACAAATGACTAAGATTTGTTAAGTGTATCCCCGATCAACCACTTGGAACTATCTACAAAGTGATTTTGACTTTTTTCTAAAAGCCCACTTTTGCATTGAGTTATTTTGGGTCGTTGATTCAAAATTTTATCTAACAAACAAGAAAAAGCCAAAATGTTCATCTCTTACAAATTTATTTTCCTTTTTCAAACATCATATTAAATTTGTAAATCAGACGTCAATTTACTATTACAAAAAAAATTATACAACAAACACGTGAAAATATTATAATTTTAAAAGTGGTCAGAAAATAGTAAGGAAGTTAAAATAAGTATATTCATATTATCGCATGTACAAAAATATGTTTAAAAAGAAACGTTACGTTGGTTTCGATCTATCAAAACAACTTATTTTAGGTGAGTCACAATTATACTACAAAAAATATTTTTAAAATTTAATAATAGATTTAAGTTCCTTCATTTGAATATATTCATGAATCAATCCAACCCACAAATTTTTTTTTTTAAAAAAAAAATTAAATCGAACTCTAAATTGATTGAATTTTTGAGATATATTTTGAAGTCCCCTATGCTAAGAGAGGTGGGTAAGATTCGATGGAAGCTAGAGAGCCCACCAGAGATTCCCACAAAGGACAAGTAGCCAAAATCGTGGCATTGAAAGATACATAAGAAATAAAATTAAATAAATAATAATAATAAATGTCCTCCAACTAAACTATATTCATTCCCTTTGGACTATAGTTTCACCTGCCACACGCATGCACAAAAATAAGTGGGAAAAAAACAAAAGCCATGTTACAAAAACAAATTTTAGAAAAAACAAATAAACAAATTTGAGTAATCCAGGGTGGCCACCTATCCCGGATTTAATATCCTACTAGTTTCCTTGGCAACCAAATGATGTAGCGTCAAACGGTTGTCCTGTGAAATTAGTCGAGATGCACGTAAGCTGGCCTGGACACTCATGGATATATAAAAATAAAAAACAAATTTGAGTTAAAAAAAAGTGATAGAATTATTTGATTTATAAAAATAAGATTTGCAGCTTTTCTAAGGTCGGTTTGATAACCATTTGGTTTTTTGTTTTCTTCTAAATTTCTTACAATGATTTTCATTTTTGTCCAGGACACAATTGAATTTTTGACAAATTCTAAAAACGAAAACAAGTTTTTAAAACTACTTTTTTTAGTTTTCAAAAATTGTCTTGGTCTTTGAAAACATGAGAAAAGACAGATAAATAACAAAGAAATTTGTAGGTGAAAGTAGTGTTTATATAAATTTAATTTTTAAAAACCAAATGGTTATGAAATGAGGCTTTGATGATTTATTTTGATTTGATTTTTAAAATACTAACAAATTTGCTAATTTTTAAAGGTAGATAAAAATTTGAACTCTTAGTGAATGATATTACCTTATGTTTAAAGTTTGATAACAAATTGTGTTAAATTAAATAAGTTGTGATTACTTAAATAACTTATTTGCGATTTATAATTGAATAATGCAAATTAAAATGATCTATAATCTAATCGAGATTTTTTTAAAAGTTATTAAGTTTTGCTAAATTTAATTAATTGAATTTATTGTTAAGATTAAAACGTATAACATAAGCTTTTAAATTTAGCAGGGGTTTTAACTTTGTGAAGTTTTAAAACGAGGGATTATTGATAAGTAGTTTAGTTTAAAATTTACAAGTGCCTCTATATATAATTCGGTATCTAATTAGATGATGCTCTCATTTCTCTCCCTAAGCTATCTTTAAAATTTTCTATTTTTACTACAATCAACAAGAGATGGGATTTGCCAACAAGAGCATAACTCAACCGACACAAAGTTGGTATGTGGTTCGATTTCCCCACCCCACATATTGTAAAAAAAAAAAAAAAAAAATGGGATTTGAACAATAAATTGGAGGAAGAGTGATGTCTTGACGGTTGAACTAGGTACACATTAGTGTTTTTGAAAATTACTTGCGTTTACCTTTTCTCTTCATTTTTCACTAATTTACCAAATATGTTTAACAAATAATAACAATACAAAAATCCCCAAAAAGACTTACTAATGTTCGATGAAAATCAATGGCTTCTTTGTTCCCGTCTCGCCTCTCCCTTTTTTTTTTTTTGACAGCATGTGGGGTGGGGGATTGAACCTTCGACCTCTTGGTCGGAATATAAGCTTTATGCCAATTGGACCATGTTCTTGTTGGCTCCCCTCCCCCATTTAGTTTTCCATTCCCACAAATTCTTATATTTTTTATTTTTTATTTTTTAAAATTTAACAAAACCACATATTTAAGAAGTCTAAATATACCAAATGGTTCATGATCTTTCTTAATATACTTTTCAATTGGGTTTTAATCTCTTCTAACTTTTCAATTTTAATCTGACTTGAAAATCTTAATTAGATAAAAAATGTTAAAATTTTCAACAAAAAATTATGTGTATTATTATTATTATTATCTTTTTACAACATGTGGGGTGAGAGATTTGATTTGAACCTCTAACCTTTTGATCGAGGATATAAGCATTGTGTCATTGATCACTATGTTCTTGTTGGCGGTTAAATTATTATTGTTTTAGATTTTGCTTTTGGGCATACTAGATTTCATATCATAGTACCATTGAGGGTGACATGTATTGGTTTCTTAAATGAATCAACTTTTCTTTAAGAAAAAAAATCTACCAAAATTAACCTAATTGAGAAATTTTTATTATATTAAGGGTGAAATTGAGAGAATTTTAAAAAACTTAAGAACTAAATTGGGAATACCTAAAAATTATGGACTATTTTGTATATTTTTTTGCCCATTAATTACAAATTTTGAAGTTTCAATTTAACCTAGAAATTTAAAAAGTTTTAATTTAGTCCTATGGTATCGTTAATCTCAAATCCCCATCATTATCATTACCTATTAGAAAACACTCCTCACTTGATGTACTCAAAAAAAAAAAAAAAAAAAAAACTCATTTTCTTCTCTATTTCTTACTCAACTTTAAAACCTAATACAATTAACTAAAATAGTTAACAAAAAAAGAAAACATATTTTCATTACCATGCGAAAAAGGTATAAATATAGTAACAAAATTGACAAACTTAACTAAACTAGGGGACTAAATTGAAAATTTTAAAACCATTAAAAGATTAAATCGAAACAAATTCCAAACTACAGAGACTATTGAAAATTCCAAAATAATGAAGACCAGATTGAAACTATATCCAAATCACTAAGGTCAAATTTGCAATTTAACAAAAACAAAAAAAGATAAACTACTTTTGGCCTCCGAGATTTGAACTTGGTTTTAGTCTTTTAAATCTAAATTCAGTTTCTATTTGGTTTTTAGGTTTCAAAAGTGACATGTTTGGTCTTAAGATATATTTGATTTCTGATCAATCCCTAAGTATAAAAAATATCCAACTCAACTCTTTTAAAAAAAACACACACACATATTAGTAAAGTCTAGTCACATATTCATATGGTATTGCCAATGCCATCCATCTATTTTATCAACTAGCAATCAGCTCTACTTAGGAACCATGTACAAATTAATTTCAAACTTTTGAGACCAAACATATCACTTTTGAAACTTTATAGAGAACTGCCACATACTCAATCTGTTAATGACAATAGGGACTATCTACGAAGTTTTATCAAAGCATAGGAAAAAAAAACTACCACTAAGCTATGCTCACTTTCGAAAATTTCTTACTTTGTTCAAACGATAACCAAAACATTACAATTAGGCAAACTAACCGACCAACATGTCTGATTTTTTTTCTTTTTTTTTTATACACACATTTGATCGGTTCGATCAGTTCTCGCCACCTTGAGTGAACTGACCAACCTACATGTCGGTTTTACTTGAAGTAAAATTGACACCGACCGACTCCATTGTAAAACCAACTGAGCGATCTAGATCGGTTTTTCGGTGTTTTCCACTCAACCCTAGCTCTAATTTGTTATTGTTGAATAGAGAAAACAAAAATAGTAAAGTATGAGAGTAATGAAAAAAGAGACTAGAAAACCGGAAGGTGGTGTGGCCAAGAGGCATAATGAGCTCCCAGCAACCACAACGGACGCGTTCTCGTGGATCCAGATCCAACGGTCCACATTCAATCTCCCTTCCTTCTTCCATTCCGTCTTCTTCGTTTCCCCCTTTAAATTCTTCTCTCTTTCTCTCTCTCTTTCCCTCGCTTTCTTTCTCCCCTTCAATCCTCCATCGCATCGCGTTGCATTGCATTGCCAAAAGGTCCAATTCTCATTCTCATTTCTTTCTCTTGTTTAGATCTCTGTTTGAATTCTTGTTTATGATCCGTTGCTTCGTCTTGTTGATATCTGTTCTGTTTGTTGTTTGAATCGATCCGGCGGATCTTCGTTTGTTTTTGTTGTTGTGCATTTTGATTGTGTTGTTTTGTTTCGTGGACGTTTGAACGATGTTTTGGAGGAAAGAAATGGAAGAGGAATCGCAATGCGGTGGATCTTTTTATTTTTTCGCGCTTAATTTGTTTGTTTCTTTTTGGAATGTGGATTTTGGACGTGGAGATGCCTGTGTTTCTAGATTTTGTGTGATCATCCATGCATAATTACAAAATGTAAGAATGACATTGATTTCTTGATCGTTTTCTGAAAACGGCTTCCATACGTGTAATGATGATGTGGCTATGCAATTTTCTCTTGAGATGAATGATTGTTTGACATTTATCAATTCTTTTTATAAATAAATTGTTTTATGAATCAATTGGCAGATCATTTCTCCATTGCTCCTCTTGAAAATCTTTAATAATTGGATATGTATGTTCTTCTGTGACAAAAGATCCATGGGAAGAAGTCATCTTTTGTGAGGTTTAGTCTTATGCATTTGTTTCTTTCCGTTGCAATTTGAAGGGACTGGTCACATACTCATTTTGGTTAATTATGTATGTACATGGTAGGAGTCGATAGTTCCGAGTGAGTTATATAATAATATTGTTCTGGCTGAGACGTGTATATTCTTGGAAGTAACAAAGGATGTATCTGATGTTAGTTTTCTTCTATCAGGTATTAGAAGATGGCAGATTCTGAGGATATTCAGCCCCTCGTATGTGATAATGGAACGGGAATGGTCAAGGTAGTACTAAGTTACAAGCTAACATATCTATCTACTGTCAATGTTTAAATTGCTGTGAACTCAATGTTCATCTAATAGGAAATGATGATTTTGTGTTGCTTTCTAGGCTGGGTTTGCTGGAGATGATGCCCCAAGAGCTGTGTTTCCCAGTATTGTAGGCCGACCTCGCCACACTGGTGTTATGGTTGGCATGGGTCAGAAGGATGCTTATGTTGGTGATGAGGCTCAATCCAAGCGTGGTATTTTGACTCTGAAATATCCAATTGAGCATGGTATTGTTAGTAACTGGGACGATATGGAAAAAATTTGGCATCATACTTTTTATAATGAGCTTCGTGTTGCCCCCGAGGAGCACCCAGTTCTCCTAACTGAGGCTCCTCTTAACCCGAAGGCCAATCGTGAGAAGATGACACAAATCATGTTTGAGACCTTCAACACTCCAGCTATGTATGTTGCCATTCAAGCTGTTCTGTCCTTGTATGCAAGTGGTCGTACAACTGGTAAGTAGTCACTTCAATCATTTTACTTGGTGAGTTTTTAAATTTTATTTATAACTCATAGGAGGATAGTGCTGTCATGTAACTTCAATTGTTCGGACTCACTTTCAAGTGACAATACATGTGATCTCTTTTGACATAAATTGGACTTTAGTTTGTATCCTTTCCGTAACAATTTGAACAGAGTTTTTCAGGAGAATGACATAATGGCAATATGGCATTAGTTTGATTTTTCTGTTTTGACTTTGAAAGTCCAAGTTATACGTTAGTAATTTGTTGCGCATGTGGTCTTGGCTAACAGGTTCCGTGTGTTTGTTTTCTAAGGTATTGTGTTGGACTCTGGTGATGGTGTCAGTCATACTGTTCCTATATACGAAGGGTATGCTCTTCCACACGCCATCCTTCGTCTTGACCTGGCAGGCCGCGATCTCACAGACAACCTGATGAAAATCCTCACTGAGCGTGGATACTCTTTCACCACAACTGCTGAGCGTGAAATTGTGAGAGATATGAAAGAAAAGCTGTCATATATTGCCCTTGATTATGAACAGGAGATGGAGACATCCAAGACCAGCTCATCCGTCGAGAAGAGCTACGAGTTGCCTGATGGACAGGTGATCACCATCGGCGCTGAGAGATTCAGATGTCCCGAAGTTCTTTTCCAACCCTCCATGATCGGGATGGAAGCAGCAGGCATTCATGAGACTACATACAACTCCATCATGAAGTGTGATGTGGACATCAGGAAGGACCTGTATGGCAACATTGTCCTATCTGGTGGTTCGACCATGTTCCCCGGCATTGCTGATAGAATGAGCAAGGAAATCTCCGCCCTCGCCCCTAGCAGCATGAAGATAAAGGTCGTGGCGCCACCGGAGAGAAAGTACAGTGTCTGGATTGGAGGATCCATCTTGGCATCCCTGAGCACCTTCCAACAGGTTTGTTTTAACACTCAATGCCTCTCATTTTCAAGCCAAACCTGCCAATCACTGGTAGATAGATAAGAACTAAGATAACACAAACTTTTGCCCCTTTTGATTGCAGATGTGGATTGCCAAGGCAGAGTATGATGAATCTGGACCGTCGATTGTGCACAGGAAATGCTTCTAAAGGAAGAATAGGAAGAGATTCATTGGTGAAGAGATGGAGCAAAAGAATGGTGTGTTCTGATATGGAATGAAATTGAAGCATGGTTTTAAAGCCCCTTCTCTTTCACTTTAGCTTTGTTTATTCCTTCTGCTATTCTAATTCTGGGGCGATGACTTTGAGAAGGCCTGGATTTTGATTGCTAAAATGGGTTCCAATTCTTTCAATAATATTCTGTTATTGAAAAGTTTTCACAATCTCTCATATGCTTTTTTTTTTCTTTTCTTCAATTATTTTCCCTCAAGATTTATCTCTCAATCTGTCAAGGGATAGGGCTTTAGAGGGGTTTTAGATTTATGTGGGTTGTTTTCTTTTTACTGATTCAAAGTCTACAGAATATCAAGTTTATGATGATTTTCTATTCTTTTTTTTTTTCTTTTTTTTTTTTAATCTTTTGAACCAATTATGTATGTAATATAATTTTATCAAGTAGTACTTGATAAAATATTATTTATGATACTTCGTCATTCTTTGAACGACTTTGTCAATTCTTTTGATTCAGCTTAGATGTTACCTCCATTTTAAAATATATATATATATATATATATATATATATATATATATATATCAGATTCATTAATATCTTTGAATCTTAATAAAATAAGAGAGACTTGGTATTTAAAAAATATATGCAAAAAAATCCCCTAAACTTTGGGTGGTATCAACTTTTTAGTATAGTGAATCAATTTAAACCATAGTAATGATTTAATACTATTTTCATTTGGTTCTATTTTCATTTGCCATCTTTTAGGAGTCTAATGATTTGAATCTAACTTTTACATCATCATTTTGAATTCAAATTTAGAAGCATTGGAAATATTTATCAACCGAATTCTTTTAGAAGTGAATTTAAAACTAGTGGATTAAATTACTAAGTATAATCTTTACTTTTAAATTAATTAATATTTTAACTTTTTTTTAACCAACTTTAACTTTTAATTTTGGGTGAGACTTATTAAACACTAACTTGAAAGTTTAGAAAACTACCCTTACATACAAAATTAAAAGTTTAAGACTTATTATAAACTTTTTAAAATTTACGGATTTGTTTGACATAAATGAACGAATGATATATGATTTTTTTTTTTTTTTTTTTTGTTAAATTACAAGTTTAATCTCTAAATATGTCAATTTGATACTTAAACTTTAAAAAAATTCAAATAGGTGTCTAAAAGTTAATAATTTTGTCAATTTGGTCATTAATTTTTTTGTCTAATAAGAGTTATTAGGAGTGTGTTTGGCCCAAAGAGTTTGAGTAATGAAATCCAAAGTAGTTTATCTAAAAGTTAATAAGTTTGTAGGACCCACAACAAAGTGTTGATAAAAGTTTGAGATGCAAAATAGAGTTTTTAATTGGTTATTAAATTTGCGAGTCTTTTGAAGAGTTGGATGAAGTTATTAACTCCGAACTCCTTGGTCAACATTTTTTTTTTAATTTCTTTTAATTTTTTTTTCAAAAAAAAAAAACTCCTTGGTCAAAACACCGTTGGAATTTTAAAATCCGTATAATTAGATTGGTTAATTTTTTTTTAAAAAAAAAAAAAAAAAAAAACTATGAAATACAAAAGTTAGAGTTTATAAACTTTTTAAAAATAGCTGTTAGATCTAGGCACAAAATTGAAACTTCATAACCTATTAAATATCTTTTAAAGTAACTTGTAATTTGTAACTTTTTTTTTTAATTCAGTACAGCCCTATACATTATTTACCGCTATAGTTAACTTACACAAAATCCAGTTTTCTTGCTTCTCAAAAAAAAAAAAAAAAAAAAAAAAAAAAAAAAAAAAAAAAAAAATCCAATTTTCTATTTCAAAAAAAAAAAAAGAAAAAAAAAAAAAAATCCAGTTTTCTTCCGAAAGGGCTCACCGTTCTAAAGAAGAAATAAGAGACTGTGAAACCTGACGATGCTTTATCTCACAAAACGGATGATCCATCTCTCTATTTTCACCATCTTCACTCCATCTCCATTCAGAATTAGCCTCCTCCTTCAATTTCAGTTTCAAATCCTCTCTCATTTCCACTTCTTTCTCACTCGCCGGCGCCGGAGACTCGTCGTTTCTCCGATCGGAGTTGAACTGCCTGCAACTGAATCTGCCGGAACGTGAATCGACCGTCGTCGGAAAAGATCGGGAGCTGAAGTTTCCGAATCCTTGGATTCCGCGAGTAAGTTTTCGAGCTTTGATTCTTTCATGTCTTAGAAATTCTTCGTCTTCCAGAAGTTTCAGTACTCTCGCGCTTATTTTTCTCACGCTCTGTCCCCAATTGAATCTGCACTTTCCAACTCAATTAGGGTTTCTTTCTTTCTGCAAATTTCTAGAACAAATACTGGGATCGGGAATTGATTTATATATATATATATATATATATATATATATATTGGATTGAGTACTCTGTATTTTTTAAATTTTTAACAGTTTTGGTCACTCTAATTTAAAATTAGTTACAATAACATGATACTTTCATCGATAAAGTCGAAGACTGTGTTTTGAAAGATAAATTGTATTTTATAATATAACAAATTGATATTACTATATATGTGTGTGAAAATGAGCCAACAAAAGCATAACTCGACATAGAGTATTGCTGATCACAAGGTCTGTGTTTCGAATTTTTCTTCTTTTTTTTTTTTACAATATGTAGGGTGGGAATTCGAACCACAGACCTTGCTCTGTGTTTCGAATTCTCACTCTATATATTGTCAAATATATATATATATATATATATATATATATGAAAATTATGGTAAGATTGATATTATTGTGTGTATTAGAATATATATATATTTGGACAATGATTGACATTAGTTAGGTTTAAAGTTTAATAATGACATTTTATTATATGAGTTTGGAAAAAATTAGAGTAGTTACAAAATTGAGCATGATTGAGATTAAAAAATTTACAAACATAATATCCAGAAAAATTAAAAATGTTTTCTCAAAAATAAAAATGTAGCATTTTCAAAAAAAAATAATAAAAATAAAAAATATAGCAACATCAAAATATGTCAATGTCAATCCGTAATTACAATTAATCAAATCGATAGTGATGATTTTTAAGATGATTGTTGATCTTTTTTAAAAATAAATAAATAAATAAAATAACCACCTTAGATTTATTTTTTCTTAACAATATGTGGGGATGTGGATTCAAACCACAAACTTTGTGGTTATTGGCACAACTTTATGGACAATTAATCTGGAAGTTATGTTAATTAATGACCATCCCACGAAAATAAAATATGGTAATAAGTTGATCAATAGTTCAACTTTAAAAATTATTCTATTTTGGTCCTTCAACTTTCAAAATGTTCAGTTTAGTCCCTGAACTTTCAAGTTTGTTCCATATTAGTCCCTAAACTTTTAAAATGTATATTTTAGTCCCTAAACTTTCAAAAAATGATTATTTTAATCCTTACTTTTATTTCAATTTTAACAAATTAATGACATGGCTTTGAGTATGTGTATTAGATTGTTAATATGAGCATGATTTTAAGTCAAATAAATTAGAGAGGGAAAGCAAATTTGAAGTATAAAATAACATAACAAGAACCATAATGATTATTTTTTAAAAGTATAAGGACTAAAATAGACATTTTGAAAGTTTAGGGACTAGAATAGAACAAATGTGAAAGTTCAAGGACCAAAATGAACGTTTTGAAAGTTTAAGGACTTAAATAGAACAAACTTAAAAGTTCAGGAACTAAAATGAGATTTAAACTTTTTACTTAAAATGGTCATATTTTAAAATAATTAAGAAATCCGATAGCTTTGGAACTATTTAAAAATACATATATATTTTAATTAATGTTTTCTTTTAACCAATCTAATACTTATATTTTAAATCTATCAAATCGTTGAAATTAGTACTTTCTGTTATCATTGTTATTGTGAGATTGGTTTTAGCCTAATTTTTTTTTTCCTTTTTTTTTTTACTAGATTTAGCTGTTATTGGGGTTGGATTTTAATTTTTTTTAGCTTTTTTTTGGGACAATTATGTCCTATGGCTTTTATATTCAGTCTTTTACCTTTTTAAATTCACAACTAAAATTTGACAAAATTGACAAAATTTACCTTTTAAAAAGTTTTCAAATTTTGGCTATAAATATAACTTTAAAAATAATTTTGAAAGACCCTACAAAAACAAACATGACTAGTAGTAAATAAACATGAATTTGAAAGGTAAAATGGGCTTTTTTTTTTTTTTTTTTGGGAAATAACTCAATTTGGGTTTTCTATTGATTAGATTTTGACTGGTTTATTCCTTGGGTTTTGAATGATAGATTTCTTATTATTGAATTGAACATGTTTTCGAGGAAGATTTTGTACAAACCCATCATCAATCATCCAAAGATTAAAACTCAATTCAATTAAATTTTATAACTTGAAGATAAAAATAAATAAATAAATAAATAAATAAAAACAATATTTAGGCCCCGTTTGATAACCATTTGGTTTTTTGTTTTTGGTTTTTGAAAATTATGCTTGTTTTTTCCTAAATTCTCTATCATGACTTTCATCTTTGTTAAGGATCCATTTGAATTTCTAGCCAAATTCTAAAAACAAAAACAAGTTTTTTTTTCAAAATTGGAGTTGGTTTTTGAAAACAAAGAAGAAGATTGATACTAAAACAAAGAAACTTATAGGTGGAAGTAAGTGTGTGTAAGCTTAATTTTCAAAAACCAAATAGTTATCAAACGAGCCTTAACTAACCCTTTCTCATCAACAAAGTGGAAGCCATCCATCTCTCTCAAAACATCTTTATGATCTTCAAATTCCTCAGCAAAACTCTTTGGGCCATGTGTTAGAGCATGTTCTAACAATATCACTGCATTATAAGATGTTCTCCAATCTTTTGCCTCAAATTTCTCAAGTCTGAATTTCACACCCAAAAGAAAAAAGTTTCTTTAAAAACAAACCAATTAAGAAATATATATATATATATTCATTACTTTAAAAAAAAAAAAAAAAAAATTAAAATCCATAAACCTCTTGTGAAGAATGTCTACAATTCTGAAGAATTCATCAACTTCAAAAGCTGCCCTTGATATCTTTCTCATGGTCCGTGAGTCTGGTGGCCATGGATTCCCACTTGTAGCTTCTTCTGTCAGCCTGAAAAGATCCCAACCCACATCACAATATAACTTTGTATGTATATTTAAATCATCCCTCGGCACTGATCAACTAGTTAAGACATATACTTTCTATCGAAAGGTCAAAGGTTTGAATCCTTTCATGTTGTTGAAAAAAAATAAATAAAACTGTTAGACTTGGACATCTTTAATCTTTTCAGTTCATTCTTTAGGATTGTCTTTCACATGTGAATTGATATACAAGATTCAATATAGTGGTTATTACCGTATAGAATCGTAACCAGAGTCGAAAGTTCAAATCTTCTTGACAAAATGAAAGACAAGATAATATTGTGAGCTAAAGCGTCTCACAATTGTGAAGCTTTTTCGGGTTTTTTTTTTTTTTTTTTGGTTGAATTCACATGTTTATGAGAAGCAAAAAAGTAAGGCAAAAATTGATGCAAAACTTACAATTGTGCAGAAGTAACATCAGTGAGAGCCAAACGAGCCATTTTGAAATTTTCTTTGAAGAAGAAATAAGCTTGCTTCTTCAATTCATGGAAATAAGAGTCTTCCATTTTGCTTTTTGTTGTGTATGAAAAAAAAAAAAAAAAAAGATAATAACAATGAAAATTCAAGAGAAACCCATTTGATTTAAGGTCTCATCCCTAAATGACATAAGAAATATAACTGTTCCATTCATCTCTCAACTGCTCCCTAAAAGTGGATTTGCAAATGTAATAATTAAACAAAGCCAAGTGCTTTGAAGATTATAAAAAGATAGAAGTGCTATTTTTTTTTAACATGGAAATTTGTAAGGCTTGCTTTATTGAAGCTGCCTTGTTATTAAAAATAGTTTTTTTTTTTTTTTCCTTTTTGGACCAATGAGGTGGGAAATAGGAAAGAATTGAATTTAGGTTCCTTTCTTGCCTAATTGTTGTAGGGAAGGTTGATTAGATTTTATAAAGGGAAATTAATTGGTTACTTTCATTTTTCTAAAATATTTACTACCATGTACCAACATAGCATTTTTTTTTTTTTTTTTTTGACATATACCAACATGGCATTTAAAAAAAGGTAATGCAAATAAATTATTTACAAAATAAAGTAGTTGATTCCTAACTTGATTGTAATAATAATTTTTTTTCCTCTTTAATTGACCTAATGTTGATTGAGATATATCACAACAATCACTAATTTACTTGAATTAATTTATACTATTCAACTAACTTAGTTGTTGGTCGATGTTCATAATAATAATCACTAGTGTCATTCTCCATTTTTTTTCCTCATATTTTCGTTTTATTATATTTTATTTTTGCAATGTTGAAGCCTTCTATCAGTTGCTTGTCCTTTTACCTTAAAATGGCTAAGCAATGATTGATTGTTGTTAAATAATTATGGATTGCAAATTGTCCACTTTAAGATTCGAATGAAATTTCTATTATTATTTAAATTAAAAAAAATTAAAAACCCCTAAAAATAGAGAGAGAAGAAAATATATGTTTCTACTTTTGAATCCAACATATTTACAATTTTCCCAGCCTTGTCTAAAAAAGGTTTGGTCTTTGAATAAAGGAATGAGTTGATTTAAGACTATTAGAGCACCTAAACAGTTTTGAGGTTACATTTATGTATTCATCTGGCAAAAGAATGAGAAGAATATAAACTCGATTATCAATGAACCATACTTGACTGCATAACAGCATGTAAGAATCTTTCTGGTTGTCGTCGTTTTAATAGTGATACATAAGGAATTAGCTACACATCAATATGTATCAAGTATTGTTCTTATAAATCTCTAGCCATTTGGAAAAGGGGAAATTTGAAGGAAAAATTGATCACTTCATTCATGTTCCAAATTGTAACAACTTTTCCAAACCATGAATTGAATTAAAATTTCATAACGAGGAATGAATTTATTTTGTCAACAATTTATGCATATAGGACTTCTAAACTTAGCTCGGATAACTCTTATATTTAAGCTTCAACTCCAAGAATTCAATTCAACCTTATCTTACAGGTTATGGTTTAGGTAAGTGTTGTATATATACACCTAATGCATATATATACATGCTCAACTGACTGTGACATTATAACCTCAGTCAAAAGATTAGAAGCTCGAATCCATACCTCCCCATATAAACAACTATATATATATATCAAACAAAATTGAATTGACAACTTGGGAAATTATAGCAATATTTCTTTTGGAACTGACATCAAATTCATAAACTGATGTGAAGGTAAGAATAAAAGTTGTAAGATCCCAATAATTTTACATAAATGAAATGGTCAGGCTGTGGCTTACCTAAGCAAGCTGACACAGTTTGGAATATTGCTCGTTATAATGTCTGTGCAAAACTAACATTTTGTGCCGGTATTTGTGTTCCTAAATCAACTCATTCATTACCGAGATTACTATGGTTATCGGACAGTCAAAAAGGTTATGTATGAACTCGCCACATACCAGTCCTATATCCCATAGACATGAGAGCTAGCTCCCAAAGCATGTTGGGTATGCTCAATGGATTTACCTTTGATCCAGGGATTTCAGACCAGTTCACAGATATTTCAACCATTGGAATGTGAAACCGTTTGCAGAGATAAACAATCTCGACATCGAAACACCATCTGCAGAAAGTGCACAGCAAGGTCAGTTTCCTGAACAACATATACAAATTTATAAAACGTGCAGATAAATGACTTGAATTTGTCTTCTATAAAGTATTCAAATACGTCGTAAAGTAATGAAACAAATGGAAGAAAAAGGAACATCAGCAGTGCACCATAGACTAGACTAGAGAGACAGACCACAATAAATTAGTATGCCCGGGCAATGGATAAATTAGCCCTATTTTTCTGTCAATGAGATGGTTTCCTTCAGAGCTAAAATGTACGGTGTGAGATTCTGTGATAATAGAATATTGAAGGACAACTTGACCTCCTCCCCACCTCACCGAAAAGAAAAAAGGACAAGATAGCAAAACACAAAAAGAGAGAGATGACAAAGCACTGAAATGCTGCACGTTATCTCAAAGTTACAAAGTTATCAAAAATAGCCGACACAAAATCAGAACAATATCAATTCTGCAATGCTATTAGAATCTGCTTTTGAAATTGAGGAGCATGGACAAATTAGGTCGTGCAGGATTCATCTACCTTTTTAAACGAATATTTGTGAAAAGCTTTCTTGCTGCAGATCTGGTAAACATCTTGAAACCACACTGTAAAACATGATACAATCAGTTGTCAGAAAGAAGATCATTAACTAATAGGTATTTATAGGTATTAATAGAAATATACTGTGTCCAAATCAAACTAGAATCTGTAAACGATTTATATCTATGGGGAAAGCACAAAGCACCTGGGTATCACGAATTCCAGGACCGGCAGTTAAAAGAACCACAAGATGGAAACCCTTCATCAAGAAATTACGGTACATCTTTCTCTGAAAAATATGGTAAATGGTTCAGATTAAAGCAAAAAAGAAGGAATGACGAAATGGCTCAGCCTGGACAATCCTAAGCAAATTCAAAATAATAACATAATGTATTTGCACGTGTATATGTATGTATATTGATGAGAAACCATATATTTATTAAGATGAATAAAAAAACAGTACAATGAACAATAATAATTACATTCATTTGGCCTAAAAAATACTTAACTGTAGCCAGAGCCTTTTCCTCCAGATGAGCACGAGAACCGAAAGCAGCAACGGGGATATCAGAAACTCTAAAACTAGAATCACTAGACTCCTTTTTAGCAAATGCATGGATCTGGAAGGCCATAAAGTAGTCCTCAGTAGCGATATTGGAAGTTTTGATGCGCCCAAGACAAAACTTTAAAATAACAGTTCAACAGCTATAAATAACAATGAAGATAACCTGATTTTCAAGTTTTTCTAGGTCAGTAACTTTGGTTGCTCCATCAGCATCCAGCATCAAAAGTAATTCACCACGAGAATGCAACATCCCCTGTTTAACAATGCTTCCACAGAGACTAGAGATTTCAATGGATTGTTGTCATATGAGAATGTAACATCAGAAACTGATAACAAATAGCCTGTTTAGAATGGACTCACTTTTCTAATAGCTTCTCCCTTTCCATGATTTCTTCCAAGAAGGATAACCCTCACATTGTCAACTGAGAACTTCTTGGAAAATTCCGAACCTACTCGTTTTGTACCATCTCTGCTTCCATCATCAACAATAACCACCTGATAAAGTTTTCATCAATTTCCAAATCTAAGAACCAAAGAATAGATCAAACATATGCTATATTTTGAATGATTCTGCTTTTAGGTTAGAAAAAACATGATACATCCTCGGTGTTCTTCTATAATAGGAGAAAGAAACCAATTAAACAGTTAAGTGAGCTGAATATTGGGTGGGGGAAGAAAAAAAGAAAGAGAGGTCCACAGTCAGCTGGGTATTGAACTGGGGAGTTAAGTAATACGAAGGGAGTGAAGATATAATTGGCTAATTGGCCTTGGAAATTTGGTGAAGGTGACATACACTGAACGAACAAGAGATAAAGAGTGAAGAGAGAAAACGATCCCAGTTTGTTAAAAAAAATTGGTTAGAGAGAGTTCAGGTTCTCTTGTATACTGTCTGCCACATATAGTTGTCAATGGGAAGTCTATAGAAAGTTCTATCAGGACAATGAAACACTTCATCAACGCAATAATACATACTAAGAAATGGAACCTTGATAAATGGACAAGTTAAATACATTCTGCCAAATTAAACACAATGATCTCATGATCTTTGTCCTTACTCGAGAGAGGAATTCAGGCAGGAGGGAGGACATTAACAAGAGCCACAGACTATTTAATTTTTTCCCCACGTGTATCAAAAAACGCACTATACCAAACTTCCAAAACAGTGAATTTTTTTGTCTTGGAAAACCAAAATATGTCCAGTATAATGAACTACCTAACAGAAAGAAGTTCACTCCAGATTCCTGACAAAGACTCTCAACAAACTGGAAGGTGGAAGCTAATATCTCGTGGCACAAAATTTTTTTTTTGAAGAGAAACATAATTTCATTGATAAATGAAATAAGGATACACACCTATAGGTGGATTACAAGAAATTATTCCAAGTAGCAATCAAAGAAGAAAGGCTATAAGAAGCAAAAGGGTGTTGACATTTACACCAATACAACGCATAGAAAAGAACCTTTTCAAAAAAAAAATCAAAGGTTGAGGATACATCCCTAAAAATTCTTCCATTTCTTTCGTTCCAAAGAAACCAAAAGAAGACTCTATTAAAAGCCAACCATAAAATCCTCTTTGTTATTTGACATCGGTAAATGCCATCCGAAAGCTTCAAGCATCAAATTCCAATACTTGGTAGCAAAAGAGCAAGTGACAAATAGATGACCCGTATTCTCCATATTTGATGAGCACATAACACACCAAGATGGCGAAAGGGAAAAATGAGGCATTCTACGTTGAAGACGATCCGCTGTATTGATAGCCCCAAGACTAAGCTCCCATAGAAAGATTTTTATCTTTTTAGGATAATTATCTTTCCATATCACCGAATATAAATTATTCAAAGTAGTATTAGAACCACCCAAAAGATCAACCATCAAGGATTTAACAGAGAATAATTTGGATGCTTCAAGGGGCCAAGACCAAGAGTCATTCATATTCCGAAGTCGAATAGGAGACAGAAGATAGGATAAATTTGCCCATTCAATAATCTCAAACTCATTAAGGTGACGACGAGGACTCGGATTCCATGCTGATTCTGTAGAGTTCCATACTTCTGCAACCCTGGCGTTTGGATTGGTAGTTAACCGATAAAGGCGAGGGAAGAGATTTGAGAGAATCACTCCATTCAGCCATGCATCCTTCCAAAAAAATGTGCTACAACCATTACCAATAATTCGATGAATACGACTAGTAATCTGATCGATAGTAGTACAAATAAAGCGCCAAGGAGATTTGAAAGATCCCCTTTGAATGGGAAAAGGCCAATGTCTAACATCCTCCGAGTTGTAATATTTAGCAATAATGAGATTACGCCAAAAAGAATCTTCTTCGTGCAAAAACCTCCAAATCCATTTAGCTAACAAGGCTGTATTTCGAAGCTGAAAATTGCCAATGTCAAGACCTCCCAGTAATTTCGGAAGCTGAGTCTTATCCCAATTAACATTATGCATACCACCATCCCCTTGAGAACCTTCCCAGAAAAAATCTCGTACTAGCTTGTCAAGAGATTTAGCAACCTTACTTGGAAGTTTAAACAAAGACAAAAAATACGTCGGCATACTCGAAAGAGTGGCTTGGATGAGTGTATGCCTTCCTCCTTTGGATATAAAGGCATATTTCCAACTATGTAATTTATGCTGAATCTTCTCAATAACTGGTTGCCAGAAAACAGAGTTTTTCGGGTTACCGCCCAAAGGAAGTCCAAGATAAGTGCTAGGCCAAAAACCACGCTTACAACCAAATTTAGCAGCCATACCTTCCAACTCTGTATCATCAATATGGATCCCTAAGATTTCACTCTTGGCAAGGTTGACATTTAGACCAGAAGCCAATTCAAATATATTGATAACTTCAAAAAGCTTGTTCAAAGCATCTGAATCAAAAGAAGAGAATAAAAGTGTATCGTCTGCAAATTGTAAATGATTCAGACTAAAAGATGAAGCACCAACTGGATGAGCCATAATTTTACCCAAACTAGCGCTGTGGGAAAGGAGTCTACTCAAACAATCTGAAACCAGAATAAATAAGAAAGGAGACAGAGGATCACCTTGACGAATGCCACGAGAAGGGATAATTTTACCTCTAGGTTTCCCGTTAATGATGATTGAATAATTCACACTAGAGATACAACCACGAATCCATTTTCTCCAAACTGAACCAAAGCCCTTTGCATGTAGGACTGCATCCAGAAAATCCCAGTCTACTTTATCAAATGCCTTTTCCAAATCTAATTTAAGAACCACCCCTCTCTTCGAGGAAATTTGCCAATCATCTATTAATTCATTAGCAATTAAAGAAGCATCCAAAATCTGTCTGTTAGCAACAAAAGCCATTTGATTATCTGCTATGGTAGACGACAATACATGTTTCAAACGATTAGATAAAACTCGAGCAATGATCTTATAAGCACATGAGATTAGGCTAATGGGACGATAATCAACAACAGATTTGGAGTCTAACCTCTTTGGAATCAAGCAAATATAAGTTTCATTTAGAGTCACGTTAATAATTCCAGTGTTATAAAAATCTTGAATCATAGACATTAGATCCTGTTTGATAGTGTTCCAAGAGAATTTAAAGAATTCAGTTGTATAACCATCCGGACCTGGAGACTTACTAGAACCAAGAGAGTTCAGAGCATTAAAAACTTCTTCTTCAGAAATAGCAACTTCCAAGGCTTTCGATTGAGCTTCACTAATTGGGCACCAATCAAAATTGGTTGGCAGAAAACGAGTATGATTATCTTTGGTGAACAAAAGCCGATAAAAATCAACGAATTCCTTTTCGATATCATTGGCTGAAACCAAACTGACCCCACCTCGAGATAACACCTCAGTAATCGAATTCTTCCTTTTACGGGCTGCCAAGATGCGATGGAAGAATTTACTATTTTCATCACCCTCTTTAAGCCATTTAAGTTTACAACGTTGTTGCCATTGGATATGCTCCTGGGCGGTTAAATCCTCAATCTGTTCTCGAAGAATACGCCTAGATTCCTTTTGAGACAAAGTTAGACCATTGTCCTCAAGGTTATCTAATTGTTTTAACTGAGTAATCAGAGAGGGTAGTTGTGATAATGCCAACCTGTGGGATTTATTCCAATTTCGAAGCTCATTTTTCAGCCCTTTTAATTTCATCATAAAAGCATGACCCGGCCAACCTTGGAGAGAATTTTGACTCCACCAATTATCCAACACCTCACGGAATGATGCAATTTGCAGCCAGGAATTTTCAAATCGGAAAGGCCCAGGACCCCAATTAATATCACCAAAAGTAGGAAAAGCTCTATTTTAATAGTTTTATAAGACCAGTAAAATATGTTCCACAAGATTTAGATTTAAGCAATTATTGCTATTCTTCAAGAGAGAGCACACAACATTGAATCATTGCAGAAGTTTTAAGAGATAATCTGTACCTCATATGAGAATGACTTTTCCTTTGCTGCACGTTCTTGAAGATAACTACAAAACAAATACAACAATGTTATTGTGCATAAATGTTGCAACCTTTCTTAAGCAGCACCCTTCAAACAATATAATCAACTAGTAACCAAGTGCACCTCTCTGTGAAATTGCCTACATTATCTGCTCATAAGTGATATAATTATGGTCTAACCAAGACTCAACAAGAAATCAAACATGTGATGCAGATGTATGAAGACAAAATTAATTTAGGTGCCTCCAACAAATGGTTCATAATCTGCTTAAACATGAAGCACCAATAAGAAGTTCAACAATAATGATTATAATTTATTACCAACGTATATATGACAAATGTGAAGCAGCTTCCAATTAATTAGAAGCTCTAGCCATCAACGGGCATCCTGAACCCATGAGGATTTTGATAAAGTTTTTGAAACTCCCAACAAAAAGCAAAATAAATCCTAAGAGACTCCAATATGCCTTGATAAGTAAACTAGATTTGTCTTTTGCTAAGTTTCAGAAGTCTCTGAAAAAAGGTTCATGACTACGATCCGAATGGCAAAAATTAACTCATGAATTCACAAAGTTCCAATTCAACATACTCAATGGTTTCTTGCAGAGCACCGGGAAGCCTCTGCTCTTCATTATACGCAGGAATGATCAAAGATATATACTTCTCAGCCGGATCAAAGATGGAAGGACAAGAAACCTACATATAACAACAGAAATATCAATACCAGAATACCTCATTCTGAATTTCAATCAAACTAACAACATAACAAAGCGCGTACATCACCCTCTTCCTACAAAAGATCTCAAAAGAAAAATATAGAACGCTAACACACGCGATCGAATCAATAACAATCGATATCATAGGCTGGAAATACCTGCGTCGACGTATTAGGATCCTCAAAGACCGCGGGAGCTTCAACGTGGCTAATAAATTTCCGATGGAGAAAAATGCAATCAGATACGAAGTCAAGAAATTGAACGACAGAAGATCAGATAAATGTAAGGAAACAGGAGAACAACATCAAAATGCGGAATCGTAAACCAGATGAGAATTAAACGACGAGGAAGTGCAAATTTGAACGTACGAGTGGTTGAGTCTTCTTCTGTTAGCTTCGAAAAGAATGGCGGAGATTAATCCAAAAGCTGCAACGAGAAAGAGATAGATGAGAACCTCCAACAAAGAACACAGAGACGCCATTGTCGCTCTCAGAGTCTCCTCGCAAGGGCGTCGTTTGGTGACTGCCGATGCCGTGTTCCTAAATGAATAATTGAAAGAATAAAAGAACAAGTAAATTAATAATCAAAATTTAACATCAAAGCCCGTCTAGCTCAGTCGGTAGAGCGCAAGGCTCTTAACCTTGTGGTCGTGGGTTCGAGCCCCACGGTGGGCGGTTTTCTTTTAAAGGCTGAGTTTTTTTTTTAACCCTTTTTTTAGGCTAAGTCAAAGATATGTTGGATGGTTATATTCATGAATCACAGAAAATAGTTGATGACTAACTATTATTAATTTATTAACAAACTGACCGCATAGCGCAGTGGATTAGCGCGTTTGACTTCGGATCAAAAGGTCGTGGGTTCGACTCCCACTGTGGTCGCTAATATATTGTTATTCAAAAAAAAATTAACTATTATCAATTTATTTATTAACATGTTTTATGTTATAGATTTTATATGCTATTATTTTATAATATTATATAATGTATTATATTATACCTATTTTAATTATATCAAAAATAAAATGAATTCGTAACATGAAATCTTTTATTCATTAATTGTCCGTCTAGCTCAGTTGGTAGAGCGCAAGGCTCTTAACCTTGTGGTCGTGGGTTCGAGCCCCACGGTGGGCGCATAAATTTTTTAATTATGATTTTATTTTTGGGACTGACCAGCTAATTATTTTTAGGCTAACTAAGGGAGAGTATGGTTGACTATTTAAAACACAAAGCCCGTCTAGCTCAGTTGGTAGAGCGCAAGGCTCTTAACCTTGTGGTCGTGGGTTCGAGCCCCACGGTGGGCGTATTCTTGTTTTATATTATGAGGTAAATAAAGAATGCATATAGTTGGTGTTCTAATATGGAAATGATTTAAATGTCAAAATGGAGTACTTAAATTAAAATATATACAATCCTCAAAGGTTTCATAATAACAATTCTCAATTTAGTCTTTATTATTTTAAAAATCTCAATTTTATCTTCAATATATTGAAAGTTCCCTATTTTATCTTTAATATATTGAAAATGCTCAATTATGGCTTTCTAAATAATGCATATGGGTATTTCAAAAAAACAATGCATATGGCTAAGCTCCAAAACTTAGTAGACACATTTGGTTAACTTGGTGACCAAGCTCCAAAACTTAGTGATTTATGTTATTGAAATGATGCTTCTCTGGTTAAGGTCATTCAAGTGTTCCAACCAGTACAAAACAAGTTGACATAAACGAAATGCCAATATCTTTTAACATCAACTTAAAGTGAAGGATATGGTGTAATGGATAATTGATCTACTCGAGGAGATGATGACAACACAACAAAAATATCACAGGCGAACTGATGCAATAGTTGTGTTAGGTGACTCGTGGGGTTTGAAGGTATTATCTGAAACTACATAAGCAAACCGATGATGGTTGTAGAGTTATTGATGTTGACCTCTACCCACTTTGAGTAGAAGTTGATTCACTGATACTTTAGAAATTGTTGATGGGGTCAGATCAATTTATGAATGAACTTTAAGGTTTTGTCGATGACATTAGCGCTCATCAATATACAGGAATGATTGAAGGCTTCCTCCTTACCATTCAAAACTACAACTCAGCAGCACATGAACTTGTTCATCATGTCAGATGATCTAAAGTGTCAAGATTTTAAATCGAATAACACCCACCCTAGGTGAATATATCTGTCTCTAGGGACCTTCTCATGTCTTAATGTTTTGTTTTGTGTTGTTTATCTATACTAAAAAAAAGTAAATAAAAAATCATATATCATAAATATAGACTACATAAAATATAAATTTATACAACTCTTTCTTCTATAAGAATTAACACATATGCTAAACACACTTAACTTCCCGATTCTAAACTATGGACACTCAATCTTAATGTAATTTACTCAGCTGACATAAAAACTTGTATTAATGACCAAGAGTTCTAAATCTTCCACCTCCAAATGTTTAAAAAAAAATTATTGTAATTGTCAGTCTATCAACCAAACATTTCCTTATATCAAATCATATAAATTTAAAAACTTATCCATAACCTGCATAATTACTTTCACTAAATAAATTCATTAACTAAAAAAACCAACATAAACATAGTTCAACTGGTACAAACCTTGTACTAACGACAAATAGTTATATGTTCAAATCTCCTACCTTACATGTTGTAAAAAAATCAAGTTAATCGTGCTTCTACCGAATCCAATATCCAAATTCATGGTGATGCTAAAAAAAACCTTTAACTTTCCTTCCTTTCTTTGTTTTCTTCTTCTTTTTTTTTTTTTTTTAAGTTGACTTTCCTTCTTTTTTTTTTTTTTGTTTTTCTTTTTGGGTGATAAATTTAACTTTTCAATTCTAAACCATGCAATGTCAATTAATTTTATTGTAATAGCCAACCAAACATTTCCTTATTTAAAGATGTATTTAGTTGTCAAGAGAATGAGAAAAAAAGAAAGTAAAAATCTGATAATTTTGTAATTTTCCATTTTTAATAAATCGCATTAATATATTTTCTAATTTCTATTATTGGAAATTGATTTGTAGATCATTAATCTAATATTTAATATTTATGCAAAAAATAAAAAAAATAATAAAAATCCATGTGAGATTATTCGAAAATGAAGAAATAAAAACAAAATTTTACAGAAACAGAAACTGCAAGCTGCGCAGCACGGGTCTCAAAATTAAACCACTGACATCTCCATTTCCATCTCCTTGAAATTTTCAAGACATATAATATTTTCTCATTATAAAATTCTGTCTCGATTTTCTAAAAGCCGTTTATTTTATTTTTAGAAAAATAAAAACATTGACAACTAACATAAAATTTTGTCTCAATTTTCTAGAAACAGTTTATTTATTTGTTGTTGTTTTTTTTTTTTTAGAAAAAGAAACAGTTTATTTTATCGGTAGAACCATCAAATCTTGATAATTAATAGAGAAAAAAGTTAAAAGAAAATCTTTATTATCAAAATAATGATAGTATGTAGGACCTTCAATATACAATCCAAAATTATCCTTATTTTTATACCTATTTAATAGTAGACTTTAAAAATAAATTATTTATTTATTTGAACACTATAAATATGTATTTTCAAATATAGTTTGAAGGATAAAATTTTAAAAAATAGAAAAATTAAATCTCAAATTAGATAACAATATTATATAAAAAAATAAACAAAAAAACAAAATTTGTTATAAGTAATTCTGGACGACTCCGAAAATTGAGGAACTGATAGAGCCAACGCAACATTAAATGGAACACAACCAAGAGTCCAACCACTGAGGAAACAGAGGGATGAGGCGATTGGGTTGAAGCCAATCCTAGCTGTCGAAGTCGAGGTCGACCTTAGGCACAAGCTCGGGTCTGACCCAATCCCACTTATTAGTCCCTGAAGTTCAGACTAAGCTCGGTTTGACCAAATCTGATCTCAAATCGTTTAAGAAACCCTAAAAACAAGAGAATATATATAAACTCTTCTTCAAACATGAGGAAAGGATCGAAAACTCATTATATGAACTCTCTCTTCTATTCCTCTTGCTCTCTTACTTTACTTCGCATATTTTTCTTTGTTGGCTTAAAGCATCGGAGGCGTCGTGACAAGCACCAAACCAGTGTGCAGGTTTCTTCTGCCTTGCAGGCCACATCTTCCCCCTCTCAAAAGAATTTACCTCGGTGTCACATGAAAGTCAGGTGAGTTATTCCTACTCGGATTCTAGCATCAACAAAAATCATACTATATTTTTAGAAAACTAAAGGTCACGACATTCTTTTTATTTTTTCTAATTTAAGATTGAAAATTTGATGTTTTGATTCCAAGAGAATTAGGAGAAGTTTAAAAAAAATTCAATAAACGATTTTTTTTATAACATACGAGAATGAGGATTCGAACCACATATCTCGTAGTTATAGTACAACTTTATACAGATGAGTTATGTTCTTGTTGCCAATAATCATTTCAATTTCCACGACATGTTGTTAAAAAATATATATATAATAAAAACCAAATAAAACATGACTTAAAATAATATTTTCAATGTTAATTGGCATGTAACCTCGAATAACACGTCCGTAGAGGTTGATGATGATTAAAAGAAAGAAAGAGAAAAAAAAAAAAAAACTTTGTAACGAGCAAAAAAACGGGGAAAAAGAGAAATCCGAACCTCACCACTTTATTTGACGATTGAATTTACATTCTTTCCCGGGAAAATGACGGAAAATTGATAGGAAAATTACAAGTTACAACAACTAGAAGAGATCATAATCCAATCTACGAAAAAGAATTGCAGGAATCAAAGGTCAAACAAGAAATTAAAAGAAAAAAAAAATAGAAGATGAGATTCAGAGATCGATTTTAGAGAGAAGAAGAAACAGAGGAGAAGAAGAAGAGATTCAATGAACAACAGCGATCGGTGACGTCTTAAAGCCGCCGCCGTAACTAATATTTTTCTGATTCGGCAAGGCGAGCATGGCGGTGTGGTCCAAAAAATCATTGAGCGAGATAACGGCCTGCAAAATCCGTTCCAAATCATCGGCGGCGGAGAATCCGAAGCATCCTCTTTCACGAACCGCATAGATGTAAAAAGTTAAACATCCTTTTCTAAATTTAAACCTCGCCATCTCACAGCTGCTCTGCCCCCGAATCAGCCGTCGATTCACATCGCCGATCGGCATTTCCGCCGGCCAGAGGCGGCTGGCGGCGGCCTTCAGAGCCTCCGTCGCGAAGACGAACAGAACCGCCTTCGATTTCTTCGTGCCGAGGCCGAGCGTCAGAGTGTGCCAAGCGCGGTGCGCCAGGATCGTGAAATTCGTCGGGAGGAACGCGGCGGTGGAATTGAACGGAAGCCGGTTGTGGTTGTGGTCGTCGCCGCCGTCGTCATCGTGGTGCGCCGGGAGAGAGAGGAGTTGGAGGAATTCGAGAGGCCAGGCTCGGCGGACCGTGAAGGATTTGACGACGAATTGGCCGCCGAATCGGAGGCCTTTGACGGCGGCGGAAGGCCTGAAGGGGAAATCGGAAAGTGGTGGATTGGCGGTGGCGCAGCCGGTTTCGTGGTGGTGCTTTTGCTTCTTGTAATTGTTGTTCTTCTTCTCTCGATCTTCCATTTTTTTTTTTTCTGTTTCTGTGTTCTTGTTTGGATTTGGATTTGGATTTGTCGGTGGGTTTTGATTTTGGTAATGGCCTCTTCTTTTGTGTTTACAAAATTGGAGTCAAAACAAAAACAAAACCGCCTCTCTCCCTCTGCAGATAATCTTATTATATATAATCCACAGTTTCAAAATTATTTATTTTTATTTTATCCTTGACAGATATGTCGGTTTTCAGTTTTTTTTTTTCTTTTTTTTTACCTGTCATTTTTTTTTTCAATTGTGGTCTTCGTCTTTGATTTTTTTTTTTTTTTTTTTTTGAAAATTTGATTTTTTTTCCTATTACATGTATGCTTTTTTAAAAAAATTATAATTTTGCTAAAGTCGATTAAAAAAAGCAAGAATGTATGATTTAAAAGAGGTAAGTTAGCGAAATAACTTTTTTTTAGTTTGTGGGGGTGATTCGAATTCTTGACTATGTTTGTTTTGACAATTAATTAAATAACATTAACTTTGGTATATTTTGAGTTGGATTTTTTTTTTTTTTTTTGAGGTATGAGTTGGATAGATTATTGCATGCTATAAAATGTTAGAGTTTTTTTTTTTTTTTTATTATTTTTAGTTGAATTAAAAATATAATAAATCAATTATCTTTTTTTTACGCAATATCAACTATGTTTAATTACGGTTCCATACTTAATCAATGGAAAGAAATTCATGTATAAAGTGATAAAATGTGGAATTTTTAAAATGGCAGGGGTGAGAATAAAAATGATTGAAATGTTCTACAATATTATATATTTAGCAACAATTTTAAAAAGTTATTATTTTATTTAAAAATTAAATTTTAAAAGAAATATATCAAAATGACTTTTTTAAAATATATATATATCAAAGTGCCTGTCAATAATTATAAATCATAAACTTTCATTTTCTATAAGTTGTAATGGTATTGAATACTATTATAAAAATAAGGTTAAAGTATCAGGTGTTGGCATGATGCAATCTTGTATTATTTTATGAAATTAAGATATGTGTTGAAAAATTATTTCGAGTTTTGTATAAATATATATAAAAGTAGAAAGTGAGAGATTTAAACCTAACTTTTAGAACGATAACCAATATATTATTGATCATTTAAGTTATACTTATCTCAATGGAAGAGATATATTCAGACTCAAGTTATTTTGTTAGAAATTTCCAATCGTTAGCATTTTGTAATTAAAATTTTTAACAATCATTTAATATTATAATTGAGTAAAAAATATACGATAATAATTCGTCAATCAATTTAAGTAAACTCAATATCATAGTTGAATTGGTTTAATTAATTTATTGTGGGTTCAAATTTTCTAACCCACAATATTTGAATTCTAATACTAAAAATTAAATTAGCTATAATTTAATATAGTCATTATAAGAATTTTGTGATTAGGTATATTATTTGTTTCCTTGATTTTCATTTTAGTAAAGACATTTTGCAATCAGTTTGTTTTTGTTGTAGTTTTTTTTTTTTTTTTTTTTTATCCTTTCATTTTTTTTTTCTTTTTTGGAAACTTTTTTCCTTTCATTTTTAACCATTCAAACAATTCTCTTTGATGATTATTTTCATGTCTTGTCTTTATTAGAAAATTTGAATGTACCTGGGAATCAATCTGTATTTTTTTTTCTTTTATAGAAAAGTATTCCTTCTTTTTAGAACTTCAGAATAAATTAAAATAATAAAACTTCACTTTATTGAAGTAGCCCAATAGTTATGGATCCATATAATATTGCAAAATAATTCAATGTGTAGACTATAGAGTTCACCTACATATTATCTCAAAAAAAAAAAAAAAAAAAAAGTTCATGACATTGACAGTATATATGGAAGAATGCTTATTAGTGCCAATTATTTTGCAACAAGATTATCATTGAAAACTAAACTATTTTTACTTTTCAAAAAAGAAAAAAAAAAACTAAACTATTTTTTAATTCAAAGTTTACCTTTATTTTTTATTTTTTATTTTATTTTATTTTTTTTTTTTAAACCTCGGTAGGTAAAAAAAAAAAGATTGTGATTAGGGATGTCTATTTGTTCCATGGGGCGGGTCTTGGCCCCGTGGGCACCCGCCTCTGATGGAGTGGAGAATCCCTGTTTAAGCGGGAATGGATGAGGAAGTGAGAAAAAAAATCCCTGCGAGCTAAATGGGGATGGGGAATGTATTATTCATCCTCGTTCCCCATTCTCCGCTCTGTTTATTTTTTTAAAAAAATTATTATTATTATTATTATTATTATTTCTCTATATATATAAATTTAAAGTTTTATTGTTAATGGTCTAGAAAATTGGATATGTTTGAATTATATGTAGAAATAGTTAAGATAGTTTGATACAAAATATTTTTTTTTTCTAATAGGAAATTTAAGAATTTTTTTCTTTAATAAGAGATTTTTTAAAAAATAAATTAACTATTTAAATGAATCATTTATGCGTGAATAATTAACCATCCAATTGAAAATTAATGAATATTTTCCATGCAAAGTTAACCATTTAAAAATTTATCAAAATAACCCAATTCTCTTTATGTCGGTTTTCTTTTAAATTCTATCATTTTGTACTATATGTATATTGTATAATTTATTGAACACATATATGAAAATACTTTTGTTTAATTAACTTTGGATGGACAAATTAAACTATGTACATATTGATATGATATGGACACATAAGAGAGAATCTGAAAACCTATCCTATTGAGTGAGAATCAAAAGGTGGACATGTGATCAAGAGATGAGCATTGTAAATATTGAAAAGTTGTGCTCTATGGGATAGGTATTTTTTTTTTTTTTTTTATATTCCCACTAAATAAAACAAAAGCCTTAAAGTCTTGGAAGAATCTACAAAAAAAAATATTCAACTTTGAAGTTAAATGTATTTATTTCACAAAATTACAAACCAATTGTGACCATTTTTTTTGAACAAAACTTCCCTGCATACCGGTATGTAGGGATCTCCCTACATACCCCATTAAAATCTTGACAACTAAGAAAGAGAAAGGGAGTAAATGAGAAAATTTGAGAAATTTTTTTTATCTCTCCTAGTTGTCAACATTTTAATGGTGGTATGCAGGGAGATCCCTACATACCGGTATGTAGGGAAGTTTTTTCCTTTTTTTTTTTATCCCCTTCCTTTTATTTTTCTTGTTTATCTTGGTGTGTGGCAAAGAATTCCCTGTTTCAAGTATATGAATAGATAGGATAGAAATTATCTTCTTTTCATTTTTTATTTATAAAACAAAGATAAATATGCAACTTCTATCTCTAAAATTATATTCCAAGTTATATATTCTCATTAAAATGACTTATCAAGAAAAAGTAGAAATATATACATATAAGCAAAAAGAAATAATTTACATTTACCTAATTAATAAGTTTGAAATCAATCTCGATAATTTATTAAATTATTATAACACTTTCATTTCATACGGGTGAAAAAGAAATTCATGATCCACCTAATCGAGGGTACATGCTTTTATAAAGCTATGCTCTTGTCGCTCATTGGGATTATAATAATGTCTAAATCAGTTGAATTATGTTTATGTTGGTGTAACTTAGATGCCCTTCTGCTTGCATACATGAAATGAAAAATATGTAACTCATAAGTCTTTTTCCTCCATACGAAGCTTTCATATGTTGCAAACTAAATAATAACGATGATAATAATGACAATAATCATAATATAATAATACTAACTATAAATAAATAATCTTTATGTCTAAATATTAGTTTTTTTTTAAATCTCTAAAAGTGTGGGTCATGTCTCAATCCTATGCCTAATTAATTAATCTTTTTAGCCTAACTATTAATCACGTTGAGCTAAAGATTGTGTCATTAACTAATTAATCAAATAGCATAGGCCAATGGGTCTAGGATTAATCATCCAAGATTGCAGTAGAGAACCAATGGCACTAGTGACAATTGACAAGCACAAAATTAAACTCATGTACAGTCACAATATTAAGACCTTGTTTGATAACTATTGAGTTTTTGAAATCTAAGCTTATAAACAATACTACTTTAATCTATAAGTTTTGTTTGTTTTGTTATCTAGATTCTTCCATATTTTCAAAAACCAAGTCAAATTTTGAAAACAAAAAAATGAGACCTGTTTGATAACCATTTTGTTTTTGGTTTTTGAAAATGAAAGTTATTTTCTCTCAATTTCTTTTCAATGTGGTTTCATCTTTGTTAAGTAGACATTTGCAATCATTGTCAAATTCAAAAAACAAAAACAAGTTTTTGAAAACTACTTTTTTTATTTTTCAAAACATGACTTGGTTTTTGAAAACATTGGAAGAAAGTAGATAACAAAACATAGAAAATTAGAGGTGAAAGTGGAGCTTGTAGGCTTAAATTTTCAAAAACCAAAAACCAAATGGTTATCAAACGAGGCGGTAGTTTTCAAAAACTTGTTTTTGTTTTTGTGATTTGGCTAGGATTTCAAATAGGTCATTAACAAACAGATGAAAGTCATGATAAGGAAAATGAGGGGAAAACAACCATAATTTTCAAAAGCAAAAAACCAAAAACTAAATGGTTATCAAACGAAGACTATGAGAGATGATATTCAATTAGCCATGGTTACAGGTATTGGGCCAATTGGGCCAATTGGGACAGAGATCCCCACACCGAAATCGTGAAGGAATAAAAATCCTACGCAGCGGAAGCGTATATCAGATCGTTGGTTCTTAATTGGGTTTCACAGAAAACACCAGTACATTGGCCAACAAATTTCAGTACGTTTCTAAAATTAAACCTATGATTAAGCATGCTGAAAAGAATTCTAAACTATTTAGAATTAGAGGAGACTTACTTGTTGAAGACCGTTCTTCACAACACTATGCTCCAAAACCACGAATGATTCGACAACGATCTCTTCATTGAACACCACCATAAAAGAGCACCCACTATGCTCTGGGTCTTGAAGTTGTGATTGTGGGATCACATTCTTGAAATAGGGAATGGATTTTTCAGCAACTGAGTTGCTGTCATTTTTTTTTTTCTTTAAAGAGGATCTTGAGAGCAAACTTGCAAGAAAGAGAGCCTTGTGAGAATGCAGACCAGACGCTGTAATCCCACAACCCCAGTTGGTTGAAGGAGAGTGGGGAGTTACAATCGTGTAACTCCCCAATGAGGTGTCAAAACCTCATTCCTCAATCCATATCAATTTAACCATTAAATTAATATATATATTTAAAACTATATATTATACAAATTAAGTTAAATTAATTTAACCAAATCAATATTCAATTAAATTAATTATAACATATAGTTTTAAATTCAATTAAATCATATTTAATCGAATTAATTCAACCAACTAATTAAATATCATATATTTAATTTAATATTATATTTGAATCAAATTCAAATATGTCTCTCATTTAACCTATAGTTTTAATGTGCATCTAATGTACATTAAATATAAACTATAGTATTAATTTAATTAAATCAAAATTAAATTAATTAATTAATTCTCCAATTAATTAATTTTTTAATTAAATATCAAATATTTAATTAATTTTCTATTCAAATATTTCTCTCATAAACAATAAAGTTTAATTCATCAATTAAACTTATATTATAATGTATCTTCATACGTTATCTTAATTGTATCAAATACAATATAATTCCCTTATCGAATTTGAACACACTTCAAATTCTATTCAAGACTATTTAACTTCAGAACCCTTTACGAGCTAGCAGGTGGACCTAATGGACCTACAGATCAGAAGCTGCAACGATACGAGACTAATTGGCTAAACTCATTAACCAAGTTAGTCAACATTCGTTAACTGTGGGTCACTCCACTAAAGACCCACAGTTGCACTGTTCTCACTGTAGAATATTTCTGTGTCCACGGATATTGACCAATAACGGTAAGTCAATCATTCACGAGTGTTCGTAACGCCAGCTAGGTCAAATTACCGTTCTACCCCTGGGTTACCTCTGGATCCTTAAGTACCACTGATTCCTCTAATGAACAATCCGTTTATGATCCAATAAATAAACAGTAGTTCCTCTCGGGCCAGGAGAGGATGAGCGCCCTTGTTCAAGACCCAGAATCAGCCCTTAAGGGAACACACATCTGCTTACCCCAATAGGGGAAGAAGTGAATTTCATCTTGTATTGTCATGTCCCCAGCCCCCCACTCGGTCTTGTCCCCAAGAAGGTAGGCTTATTGAGTCGGCGTGCTGGCCACTCTCACCCGTACTAATCAAAGGACAATCCCTCGTGAGAAGGAGTTCATGACACACTCAGGATTAAGATTGAGTTACCTAGGTCATCCTATTGAAACAGTAACCTAACTAGTTAACGGTGTTACATCTAGTGGTTTACTATTTCGTGGTCCGGTCTTATGCAAACTCATTGCATAGGACACCCCCGCTCGCATGTCTCCTACATGGATGCCTTTGATCAATACGTCTGTATCGAATACAAAGCGGGCCGTATCACATAGTGTTACTAGGATAAGGTACCCAGCCTTATCCTTGTACTATAGACCTTTTAGGTTGTTACTTGAACACTGATCCTCGTATGTCTCCACATACTAGTTCAAGTTACATATCAACAACCTTGGATCTTAGTTTATTGGATTTGGGTCATATTGTGCAATTTTAGACTTAAAATGACAATAACACTTTATTGCATAAACCTCAATAACACTTTATTGATACAAGTGTATAATTCGTTAACATTCATTATCTACGAGTTTTAGGACATAAAATCCAACAAATCGTTAGCTCAACGATAATTGGCATGTACCCTCGACCAAGAGGTCTGAGGTTCGAATCCCCCCACTCCCAAATGTTGATGTACTTAAAAAAAAAACATTTTTGGATAATGTTGTGGATGGTGTTAATTTTTCCATACATATTCTCAAATCAATAATTCTTGACTTAGAGATGACTTAACCAAGTATAGTTATAATTAAAGAACACTTGCATAGATGACAAATTGAACCAAATTAATAGCAAATATAGCACAGTTGCAAACTAATTGCATATGTAGCAAAATTAATTGTACAAAACCAAAAAATTGTAGTCAGAAAAGTCTATATCTAACCGATCAAAATCTACCAGTGACTATCACTGATAGTCTTTGATTAATCAAAGTCTATCCATGATAATAACTGATAGTCTTTGATTAATCAAAGTCTATCCATGATAATAACTGATAGTTTTCGATTAACCGGAGTCTATCAGTAGACTGATATATTCTTCTTAGTCGTAGTCTATCATAGAATTCGATTAGACTCGCTGATAAACTCTGATAATCGAAGTCTATTAGATAGATTATAATTAACCCGAGTCTATCAGTAATATACTCTGATAGATTTTGTTATATTTGCAATTTTTTTACATTGTGATATATTTAAAATTATATAATTCTTATTTGTCACCCGCAAATACTCTATAATTAATCAGAAACCTAAATATTTGAATCCGAGCATTTGTTGTAACTGCAATTCTAAAAAAAATTACCATAAACAAAGAAGGGACACAATATTGTTTGAATAATTAATGTAATCCTTTGCAATCTCCAAATCCCACTTTTGTAAAAATGAGAGCGAGATGTTTCTAGAAGAATCCAGTTTACTTACATGACAAACAAATGGAAAATAAACCATTATATGAAAGAAAAAGAGAAAAAAAAAAAAAAGTATTTGCAGCTGGCTCTATTGATTAGCAAGCTTTATTTCTCTCCTGCACCCGCCCGCAGGCAACCAAAATCCCTCCTCCGCTTCCGCCGCTCGATCTCTCAAGAAGCGAATGCACATCCGCCGTGACCTGCACGAGAACGCCGCCAGTCAGCCACATCACAAAATCTGGAATCAAATTCAATTCAGAGAATGAGAGAGAGAGCAATTACTTGGATCGACGGTGGTTAGAACGCCGGTGTGACCGAAATCACAGTTGAAATCGTTGCGGCCGGAGGACTGATAATATGAATTCATGGCGAAAGAGGCGTGCGATCGGATGTCGTTGGGAAGGAAACAGGCGCCGCCGGCTTGAATCGGACGGCAATCGATCTTCGAGCTGCAAACGTAGTCGATGTTCTTCTGTAAGGCGTCAATGGCCGCGTCGGATCTCGGAACGCACCATTTCTTCCCCGACGGCGCCACCGGCGTCGGCCTCCTTTGGCCACCTCCGCGACGGCCTTTCTGTAAATGAAAGTAAAATCCCACATCATTAGTTGGTTTGTTATGGGGAAGAGATGTGACGAATAAGATGCTTTACATTTGAGATATGCTAAAAAATATTTAGGAAATGATTTTACTAAAACTAAATGAAAGAATTTATATTTCAAAAAAAAAAAATTAAAGAATTTAAGAAATGGTTTTAAATCCTTGAATTTGAAATGTAATATGAAGTGAGTGTAATAATTTTTATTTTTTTTTTTTTGTTTTGTTGCTTTCAAATCTTTTTCTTTTTATTTCAAAATAAAAATGGGATTTAAAAAAAAAAAAAATAGAAGGAAGGCAAACAAATAAATCATTATCTTTTTTGTTTTGGTCAGTTAAAAAAATATATATATATTTTAGGTCCCGTTTGATAACATTTCGTTTTTTGTTTTTAAAAATTAAGCTTATAAACACTCATTTCACCTATCCATTTCTTTGGTTTTAACTTACATCCTTCCCCTATTTTTAAAAATCAAGTCAATTTTTTATTAATAAAAAGTAGTTTTAAAAAATTTGTTTTTGTTTTTTGAATTTGGCTAATAATTCTAATGTCTCAATAACCAAAATGAAAACCAAAGTTAAGAAAATTGAGAGAAAACAAACATGATTTTGAAAAAAAAAAAAAAACCAAAAAGCAAATGGTTATCAAATCTCAAGCTTAATTTCTACACTTTTAAAAGAAATTATTCTTTTTGTCATATTCTTTATTTTTTCTTTTAATAATTAGATAGATAGATGATTTATATATATATATATATATATATACACACATACATATATATAAAATCTTTCCATTTTAAAAGTTAGAACAAGGCAATTAAAAAAATAAAACTCTAATTATTATTTTTCTATACAATCCTTCAAATCTAGATAACTAAGTGGCAAAATAATAGTAAAAAACTAAATTATTAATTTGGAAAAAAAATTAAAAACTAAAATAAAACATTTTGAGAGAGAGGAAAAAATCTAAAATGGTTATTTTAAAAAGAAAATAGACACATTTTTAAAGCAAGCGAAAAAAAAAAACATTTAAACAAAAAAAAATCAAGAGAAGGTAGAGAAAAGAAACGAACTCGTCCACCACGCATGATGTTGGGAAGGTCATAAACCGGAGTAAAGTCCGGCTGAAACAAACCCCAATTTCGCTCGGCATCCGGACCGGGTTTAAGATTCTCATTAAACAAACCAAACAAGTAAGTCTCAAATTTTCGGTTCGGCATCAGCGGCGTCCCCTTACCAGAGTTCACATGCCAAATCAAATTCCTGTTATAAGTAGCAGCATTTTGAGGACTACAAGCGAAATAGCCATCACAACTCGTGGGCCAACCGGTCTCGCCGATGACGAGATCGACGTCGGCGAAGCCGAGGGCCTTCATGGCGGAGTAGAGGGCGTCCATCATGCCATCGAACATATTGGTGTATCTGATTTTGGTGAACTTGTCGTAAATGCCGCGATTTGGTCGAAACAAGGCGTAATTGGGCATCTTTGGTGATAAGGCAAAGTACGGGTAGGGGTTGACCATGAATGGCGCCTTGGTTTCTCGTAGGAATTGGAGCATTGGTGCGAAGACGGCACGATCGTAGCCTCGCCTGAACCGACCCATACTTGGTGGCTCGGAGATCGAAAGAATGCCCAAGGAATGTGGAGATGTGACCTGATTGGATGACAAAATCACATCGTTAGAGATTTTGAAAATTATTTAGATTCCGTTTGATAACCATTTGGTTTTTGAAAATTAAGTTTACACACATACTTTCACAACTTTCTTGGTCGTAATATCAATTTTCTACCTTGTTTTCACAATCAATTTCTTTTACATTAAAACCAAAAACATTTAGTAAAAAAAATGTATATAAAGTAAAAACAATATTTTAAATCCAAATAACAAAACTCTCGTTCAAAAAAAAAAAAAAAAAAAAATCCAAATAACAAAACTCATTTAAAATCGATCCTTAATTTAATTTTAAGATCACTCTAAAGAATAAATAATTACAACCCAACAGCTTAAAACGGCTTTCCATCAACAGCAAAATAAATAAATAAAGAAATAAAGAAAATAAAAAGACGAAGAACAAATCAACGTCATTACCTTAATGTCCGTAATTCCGGCGAGAACCAGAGCTCGGTGGATAGCTCTCATGGCGGGAACGAGACGCGCGATCAGAGGCTTATCGTTGGAGTGGATGATTTCATTTCCCACAGCAATGTAATGAATCCGCGTCTGAGGGTGAAACGGCGCGATATGGGCGGCGACCCATTGCCGAGCGTTGGCCAGATCCGACAGTGCCGGGATCTCGCCATTGCCGACGGTCACCGTCACCAGAATTCCGGTGCCGGCGAAGGCTCGTAGGATCTCCGGATTCGTATCGAAGATCTTCACGCGGTCGATTTTGGTTTTTGTTCTGATGAAGTTCACCACCTCCGCCGGCGGCCTGAGGTTGTTCGCCAGAGTGCCATAGTTGACGCCAATGGCGACGGCGGCGGTGGAGATTTGGAGGAGAAGGAGGAGCACCGCGGCGGCGGGGGCGGACATGGTCGGACGGCGGTGGAGAGAGGAACACTGGGAGCGGATTCTGAAACAGGGGAAAGTGGGGAATATTTATACAGCGACACGAACACGGAAAAAGAGAAAGCGTTACGAAGGTGGTGGTGACCGATGGGTGTCAGGTTTGACGAGACGGGCCAATGGATTTGTGCCAGCTCATTAAATCTGAGGTGCAAAATTGACGACGCGTGAGTAAAAAAAGATGTTCGCGGGTGAGGATAAGATCGGAAGGTGACAGCCGCACTTTTTTTTTTTTTTTTTTTTTTTTTTTTTTTTCAAATTCTTCTTCTTCTTCTTGTGGCTGAGCTGAATTTTGGCCGTGATTACTATTTCAATGTGGTGAG
Organism: Luffa acutangula; assembly: GCA_036850905.1. Lineage (NCBI taxonomy): Eukaryota > Viridiplantae > Streptophyta > Magnoliopsida > Cucurbitales > Cucurbitaceae > Luffa > Luffa acutangula. Next base: position 8,270,682 of record CM072099.1, on the reverse strand, counting down.
ATTAATTGGTTATTTTTTTAAATTTTTTTTTAAACAAATTGGTTTTTTTTTTTTTTTTTTTTTTTATTGAAATCCCACAATAAATGGGTTTAATTTTGGAGATTTACTGTTTTTAGAAGATTGAATTTGTGTATGAGTGATAAAAAAAGATTAAACTTTTTTTTTCTCTAATTAGCTAATTCATAGTGTAATTATGTCTCTTAATTTTATTTTATGTTGATTATTATTTTTTTTGTTTGAAATAGTTTTTATGTTGATTATTATTATTATTATTATTTTTTAAGAGATGTTGTTGAGCTTAATTTTGGTAGTGTTGGAATATAGTAAGATTAACCTTCCATATTGGTTCATCAAACTTTTAGTAATAAATGGATTAAATTTCAAAGACTACCATTTTAGGAAGATTATAGCTTGCACTCCAAACTAATGCGTGTTTGGTTTAATTTTTCAAGGTTTAATTTTGGAAAAAAATTTTGTGGTTGGCAACCACTAAAGATGACTTATTAAAAAATGAGATTGAGAAATAAATCATTTTGAGATAAATACATGAAAACAAAATTTTTAAAAAGAGTTTTTAAGTATATAATAACTCGTGTATAAAAACACTTGTGAAGAAATGTCACCAAATATATCCGTATTTAAATTCTAAACAATTTTTAAACGGTGTGTTTGATTTAACTTTTCAAGAATTTAATTTAAAAAAATAATAATTTTGAAAAAAATTCTAGTGTTTGGCAACTACTAAAAATGACTTATTAGAAAATGAGATTGATAAATACATCATTTTGAGAGAAACGCTTGAAACCAACTTTTTTAAAAAATAGTATTTACTATACAATAACTTGTGTATAAAAACACCTACGAGGAAATGCAAGCAAACATATGAGTGTTTAAATTCTAAACATTTTTTTTATACAAAATGTTTTTTTAAAAAATGCATTCTTGAAAAACATTTAAATTATAATGTATTCCAAACGGACCCTTATGTTATGGGGGTGGGAGATTAGAACCACAGACCTCATGGTTACCAATTCATCTTTATGTTAGTTGAGTTATGCTCTTGTTGGCAACGGACCCTTATGTTTGGTTGTATTTCCTCACAAGTGTTTTTATACACAAGTCATTGTATAAAAAAGTTGGTTTCAAGTGTTTCTCACAAAATAGTTTATTTATCAATCTCATTTTCTAATAAGTCATTTTTAGTGGTTGCCAAACACTAGAATTTTTTTCAAAATATCTTTTTTGAAAAATTAAACACTTGAAAAGTTAAACAAAACACACCCTAAGTGTTCTTAAAAAAACATTCTCGACAAAATATTTAAATTAAAAAATATTCCAAATGAATCCTAATTCACGGTGTAATATCAATAATTCAAAAGTTTGTCGAAACGATAAAACAGGTGGTTCACCTTCACATTTTAGCTGCTTTGGCCTTTTGAGATATCCATCACCATCATCATTATGAAGTTCAAGCAATCGAGAAATTGATATCTCTTAACTTTTTTTTATTGAAGATACATGTCAATTACGTTACATAGAGGATAAATGATAGGTTAAAACCCATACTTTGGTTCCTTTATTTTAATTAAAATAATAAGTTAATTCACATACTTCAAATTTGTACCTTCAACAAAGGAATATATATATATATATACCTCAAATTTGTAAAAAATTACTCTATAACGGGTGAATGTCAAAAATGGTGGGCAGGAGGCCAATAGCGAAGACCCCGTTTGATAACCATTTGATTTTTGGTTTTTGGTTTTTGAAGATTAAACTTGTTTTCTCTTAATTTCATTACCATAGTTTGCATATTTGTTATGGACACATTTAAATTCCTAGCCAAATTCCAAATTCCAAAAACAAGTTTTTGAAAACTATTTTTTTTAGTTTTCTAATTTTAACTTGATTTTTGAAAACATGAGAAGAAGATAGATAACAAAACCAATAAACTTAAAGGTGCAAGTAGTGTTTTTAAGCTTATTTTTCAAAAACCAAATGGTCATCAAACGGAACCGAAGTTTTACGGCGGCCCGAAAGGAATGAGAGGGTTTTATAGATTTACCCCTCACAAGAGAGCGTGTTAGACACGTATTCTGATACGCGTGAGTAGGGAAATAAGTGGGAACTCGACCATTGTGTTATTTTGACCGGAGATAAAATCATTAAACAGCTAATGTTGCGCCGTAATTACGCGCATTATATGCTTTCAAATTCCGTCTAACCAACCAGAAACCGGAACGGCAGGTTCCCACTTTCCAGTGTGTTAGTGCCTAGTGCTAGTGTTACATACGACATAAATTTTTATTTTTTATTTTTTAATTATAGTATTTTTTTTATTAGGTTAAATATATATTTTAGAAAATTTGTGGGGGGTGTCAAATAAGATTTATATAATTACAAATACAAGAGAAAGAAAAAAAAATGACAAATATGCCACAATCTATCAGTCTATCAAAGTATATCACTGATAGACTCTGATGAATTAGAATCTATCGGTATTTATTGATAGACTTCGATTATTCGTGTCTATCGTTGATAGACTTCGATTAATTGAAATCTATCCGTGACTATTACTATCGATTTTGATTAATCAAAATCTACTAGTGATAGACACCGATAGAATCTAATTAATTGAAATCTATCAGTGATAGACATAGATTAATTGGAACATATCAGTGATAGTCACAGATAAAATATGATTAATCAAAATCTATAAGTGATAAATAGACCTTGATATCTGAGTTTTTGAAATTGCACATGTATAAAATATTTGAAAATTAAACAAAAAGTATAAAAGTAACTTACATTTTTCGTCAAGAATATCTTCTCATTCATATTATGTCAATCCTCAAGATTTTGTGATTCCCAACGAATTAGTCTTGGGCCATTAACTTTAATATGTTTTTGTAAATTATGGAGTCTATTAGTGACTGATCAACAATTTTCTAAAAAGGGTTTACGACGTTTTGAATTGATTATGAAGCGAAGTTTGTTGAAGTCAATAATTTATCAGTGACTATCATTGATAGATTCCAATAATTGTAGTCTATCTCCGATAATATTAAAAAAAAAAAAAAGATAACTCCAATTATTAGAGTCTATGAGAGGTTGAAAAAACACAAATCATTAGAGAAACGAGGTGAGTTGATTAGAGTTGATTTTTTTTATTGAAATCAATAATTGGAGTGGGGGGATTTGAACCAATATGGAGTGGGGGATTTGAACCACAGACATCGTGGTTATTAGTACAACTTTTCAGTTGAGTTATGATGTTGTTGGCAAGTTTTATGAGATTTGATCAAAGTAAAACATTTAGGGTCCGTTTGATAACCATTTCAGTTTTTGGTTTTTGGATTTTGGGTTTTGGTTTCCTGTTTTTTAAAAATAGAAACCATATATGTTTGATAACTGTTTTTTGTATTATGTTTTTTAAAAACAGAAAACCAACGTTGTTTGATAACTGTTTTTGGTTTTCAGTTTTTTAAAAATTAGAAAGATGAAAGGATATTTTAGGGAGAACAAAATGTGTAAAGACGTTAAAACAAAAATTGAGAGACACAAATATAAATGTTTTTAAGATATATTTTTTTTTGTTTTTTGAAAAGACGAGAGAAAAGTAAAACATAGATATTCAGAGGGATGAAAGAAAGTGTTTAGAGAAAGAATATTAGTTAGACTCGAGAAAAGATATTAGTTAGAGAAAAAAATAGAAAACAAGTTAGAGTAAAAACGATAAATTTTAGATTTAAAAAATTAAATAAAAAAAATTAGAGAGATAGTAAGGTTAAGAGTAAAAGATATGCTAAAGAAATAATGATAAATTAGAAAAATAAAGAAAAGTTGTAGCGATAGAAAATTTTTGTGACTTTTTTTTTTTCAAAAGAAAAATTAGAACATGTTTATGAGGAGAGAAAAGGTATTGACAAGTTAATAGAAATAGACAACTTATAGAGAAAAAAAAGTTTTGAGAGAGAAAAATAAATTTTAGAGAGAGAAAAATAAATTTTAGAGGGAGAAAAAAAGAGCAAGAAATTTGTTGGAGAGAGAGGTAAAAGAGGGGAAAAGTAAGCATTAGAAGAAAAATGAGTTTTTGAAAAACAGACATCTGTTTTTAAAAACTACTTTTTTTGGTTTTTGAAATTTACTTATAATTTAAAAAACGTTTTTAAAAAACAGAAAACAGAAATGGTTATCAAACACCCCTATTTTTTAAAAATAAAAACAAAAACAAAAAACAAAAAAACGAAATGGTTATCAAACGGACTCTTAACATTCCATTACTCCCACTTTTTTTTGTGGCTATTTTTGTATTTTTAAAAATAATAACCAAATCACTTGTTTTATTTAAATTATTTATAATTTTTTTGGATTTTTATGATTAATCAATGACTTTGTTGATAAATTTTAAGACCTACGAGGCATACATGAACGAAATTAGGTCAACTATTTGGCACCACAAATTTCAATATAAGATGTTCGACATGCTTCAATCGAGTTCGATGTCATGTCGGAGATATTCCAGTTGAAGATGATGCACACGCTGAGGATCACAATAATCCGGATGAAGATGATTGATTGTTTACACATTTGTATGGATAGTCCTCATGTGTTGGGGTACTTTACTATGTTGTCGGATTAATTTTTTTCTAAGTTGTTGGGGTATTTTTCATGTAGTCCCCTATTCTTTTAAAAATAAAATTTATCCAATTATAATAAGTTAATATTAATGACAATAAATTTTCAATTATAACAATTTGATGAAAAAAATACAAAATCATCCATTAAAACTAAATTTTACAAATCATAATTATTTTTTCATTATTAATACAAAATTATCATTAAGGTGAAAATAACTAAATTTATGCCTTAATAACAAAATGTATATCATCATTTACTAATCAGGATAACTATTAATTTTACCAACAAAGTCATTGATTAATCATAAAAATCCAAAAAAAATTAAAATAAAATAATTTATATAAAACAATTGATTTGGTTATTATTTGTAAAAATACAAAAATAACCAAAAAAGTGGAATCATGATTAGTAAATAAATTCATATAAATATATTATATGTGCCTTAAATTATATAAAAAAAAAAAATTAAGAATATGTGGTGATGTGATCCAATCTTAAAAACTAGGGTAAAATACTCTTTTGGTCCCTCATGTTTCGGGTTTGTTTCCAATAAGTCCCTAGGTTTGAAAATTGAACAATCAAGTCCCCACTGTTCCGTAAATAGTTCTATTGAGTCCCTAGACCGTTAATTTTTTTAACGGTGCTGACGTGGCAGTTAATAGTGCTGACGTGACAACTTTTAAAAAATAAAATAATATTTTTAAATTAAAATAAATAATAAAATTATAAAATTATTTAAAAAAAAAAAAAACTCTCTCTCCTCCCTCTCTCTTGCCTCCTCGAATCCCTCACTCTCCCCACCCCCTTGAATCCCTTTCTCTTCTTCACCCGCCGACCACCTCCTCTCTCTCTGTTTCTGTTAGGATTTGTTCATCGCCGGCACCGGAACGTCGGCGGAGGTTATGCAGTGGACGATGGCTGAACTAATGAACCATCCTGACGAGTTCCAAAAGGTCCGGCGAGAGATCGAATCGGTCGTCGGAACGAGACTCGTGGAAGAAACGGATATCACGAACCTTCCGTACATGCAAGCGGTGGTGAAGGAATGTCTCCGGCTGTATCCGGCGGTGTCGCAGTCCAGAAGAGCCTGCAGAGAGACGTGCAAGGTGAACGGATACGACATTCCAAAGGACACCATGGTTGCAGTCGACCTGTTTGTGATAATGCGCGATCCAAATCTGTGGGAGAATCCATACGAATTTCGACCTGAGAGATTTTACAACGCGAATTCAGGCAAGGATGATAGCGATCGAGGAACGAAGCACATTCAGTACGAGATTAAGGGACAGAATTTCAGTTTTGTGCCATTTGGTGGAGGAAGAAGGGGCTGCCCTGGCTCGTTGTTGGCGTTCAACACGATCAACAGGACGGTGGCGGTACTGGTTCAGTGCTTCGATTGGAAGGTTGGGAAAGATGGAAATGGAGATAAGGTTAACATGGAGATTGGAACTGGAATTAGTTTGCCAATGGCTCATCCTTTGATCTGTGTGCCAGTTTCTCATTCGACACCTTTTGTTGCTTAGCCATTGATGTGACGAACTGGCCATGAAAGCTTGGAGGTTTGGCTTATGTTCTTAACTTTTTAATAATATAATGTGTTGTTAAGTTTTTGTAGTGTGGATCGACTTGATTGAACAAATGCATATCAATAACTATGACTAGAATTTATATATATATGGCTCGAGATCTGACGCCGACAAGTAAAATGGGTTTTTGTTGCTTTTTCTTTTTCCTTTCTTTCTCAGAACGTCGCCGACCGTATGGGTTTTTTTTGTGCTTAGATTTGGTTTGTTCTTGTGTGGGTTTTTGTTGAGGAAGAAGAATATGTAGGTTTTGGTTGTTGTTTTTTGTTTTTCGTTTTTCTCCGAGCTGAAAATGGAGAAGCTGAGTGAGTTTTGTTTGTTTTTTGGCTCAGTTTTGTTGTTGCTTTTGTGGGTGTCTGTTGGTGTTCGGAGGTGGGGGAGATGAAGAAGAAGGGCGGCGGCGGACTATCGTCGGTGAGAAGGGGAAGGGAGAGGAAGGGATTTTGGGGGGACGGCGAAGGTGGTGGTGAAGGATGGCGAAGGAGACGACAAAGGGCTGCGGCGGTGACAAAGGGCTGCGGCGGCGTCTTGGGAGGAGGAGTCGATAGGGTGGGGAAGAGAAAGGGATTCAAGGGGGTGGGGAGGGTGAGGGATTCGAGGAGGCAAGAGGGAGGGAGGAGAGAGAGTTTTTTTTTTAAAAAAAAATTAATTTTATCATTTTATTATTTATTTTAATTTTAAAATATTATTTTATTTTTTAAAAGTTGCCACGTCAGCACTGTTAACTGCCACGTCAGCACCGTTAAAAAAATTAACGGTTTAGGGACTCAATAGAACTATTTACGGAACAGTGGGGACTTGATTGTTTAATTTTCAAACCTAGGGACTTATTGGAAACGAACCGGAAACATGAGGGACCAAAAGGGTATTTTACCCTAAAAACTAATATTTAAAAAAATAAAAAAAAAAAGATTGGATCCGTGGATTGAACCCACGGATCCTTCCCTTTTTTCAGTCCGCACGGAATCCGTGGGTAGAACCTACGGATTCTCTCACTTTCCGCATCTTCAACATGCGGAACGCAATACGGACAAAAAAAGAGCCCGTTTTTCCCAATTTTGTTCAAACCCACTCGGTTTTGCCAATTTTTTTTTTAATTATAATTTTTTTTCCAATTAACCCTTGAAATTCTATATATATATATATATATATATGTTGTTTCCTCACACTTATCTTCTTTACACTTTTTAAAAGATAAAACTCGATTTCAAAGTTTGTTTTCGTCTGGTATTGTGTTGCACACGACCTTTGCAAAGTTTTGCATTAATTTTCATGGACGAAGAATTTACGGTGAGAGGAGGAAAAAAGAAGAAGCATTTTTCAATAAGAGTATTATTTATTTATTTAAAGTTCAAGGGTATTTTTTAAACTTTTCAAAGTTAAAGGACATTTTTGAAACAAATTCCATGGTTCAGGGATACTTCTGTAATTTAGCCTTAAATTTATACTTGGAGTAGATGGCAAGTTGTGAATGATTATGTTGTTTAAAAAAAGCATGTGAGATTGAAAATTGGTCCACGAGATTGCTAGGAAAAATTCCCATGTTTTCAACTTTTATTTATTTTTTTGTTTTTTATATAATCTTTTAATATTTAAAATTGAAAGAGACATCTAGGGATGACTGTAATAAAAGAAATGACAAGAAGATGGCTCTAGTGGAGTTTCATGATGGTCATGATATGAAAACTAACTGTGAATTGAAAATTGCTCATGTTACGATCAACAAATTATATTTTAAGTTAATTTTATAAGTTCTTTCTTTTAGTGTTTAGATTTATTTTAGTTATTTAAGATTCGGTTTGATAACCATTATTTCTTGGTTTTGAGGTTTTGAAAGTTAAACTTAAAAACACTACTTCAAATCTTCTGCCTAAGTTTCTTGTTTTGGTTATCTAACTTGTTTCTATGTTTTCAAAAACTTAGTCAAGTTTTGAAAATTTAAAAAATAAATAAATCAATCAATCAAAGAGAGATATATATGTGTGTCATTCACAAATATGAAAACCATGGTAAGAAAATTGATAGAAAACTTGAGGGTTAGGTTAGATGGACTCCTATAATAATGGAATTTAGAGTAGTTGTTTAGCTTGAGAGAATTTTGGTATTGACTTTTGTTTTATTTGAACTTATAAAAGTAGAAAGATGAGTCTCGTATAATTTGTATGTTGAACTTTCTCTAAATTGGGATGAGATTTCTTGAAGATCTTAGGAGGTATATGTTTCCTTGCATGAGTTGATGAAAACAATCTTGAAAATCTATTAATGGTAGTCGGATCATGGAATAAAATAATCTTTGATGACTTACGTCAAAGAGAATGTCAAATAAGAGAAGATGTGATATAATTATGAAAATTGAAGATCCATTAGAGAAAAAGAATGTTCAATAAGAATAAATTGAAAACTTGAGGGTGAAAATGATTAAAAAGATTTTCCTACACACTATAACTATTGAGTACAAGGGTGTTCTTTAGGTAAAAAGTAATGTGACTTTATTTATTTTTATTGGTTTTTAGATTTTAAATTTGTTTAGGTATTTTTCTTTATTTGTAATTCAGTCCATTAATCAAGTAAATAGGTAGATTTCTATGAGACTGTTGGATAATCATTTCATTTTTTGTTTTTTTCATAAAAAAAAAAGTTACTTGATATCCGATTTTTTTTTTTTTTTTTTGAAGAAAGAAACACATCAAAATTACACCAACTTTCGCTTGTCACCCTCTATGGCTTCGAGAAGCCAACATGGAAAATTCGAAAACCAAGTGCCATAAATCCCATTATTCATGGCTCGTCGCGCCAACATATCAACCACCAAATTTTGGCTTCACCGAATATGCTTAAATTGTACTCCCACCAAACAAGAAGAAAGCTTCTGCACCACCATAGCAACAAAGCGGATTAATGTGAAGTTCTCATCCACACCATTCAAAAGATTTACAACAGCCAAACAATCTGATTCCACCACATATCGATGAAGCCCAATCTCACCAACAGCCAACAATCCAGCTCGAATTGCCTACATTTCCAACATATCCACCCCGAGGAGCCCTGTAACTGACTCACAACCTACCCCGATCAAATTTCCAACATGGTCCCGCAACACCCAGCCTAGACCCCCCACCTCAGCCTCCTTTAACCAAGTTGCATCACAACAAAGAGACCACGTATTCGTCGGGGGGGGGGGGGAATCCAAGCAGCCACCGTTGGCAATTCTATTGTCCCATGCGAGTCAAGATAGTCATCCCCACAAGTCCCACGAGTAGTCGAGGGGAAAAAACTCCCAAATAGATGCCTAAATAGCCTCATTCACCATCTCAATGGAGATCTATCCCTTGCAAAAGATCATACGATTTATGTACTCCCAAATATGCCACAAAAGTAGGACGAAGTATGCCCCATCCTCTTCCACACTATGGTCTCTAACCCATGTGAAGTGATCCAGAGGGTCCCAATCAAACCTGCACCCCAACAGACAACCAATATTAGGGGTAGAAAATACCGCCACAAATCTCTAGTCACCTTGTTTCAGGAGCCTTATGGCATAACGGGCACCATAGAGAAAGATCAACTCCCTTACTTTCGAAAAACGTTTTTGAAATTGTAATTTTTTTAAGTAGCTTTCATAAAATATGAGAAAAAAAATCATTTTTGACCTTAAACTTATAATTTTTTTCTTTAAAAATCACATTATACCTAAGTTACGTTGATTTCTTGTAAGAAATTTGTTGGAATTCTCTTTATTTGAAGAAATCAAACACTCCACACGGATTATTCTCATTGTTTCTAGAAACAAAACAAAACTAAGGAAACAAAACTTGAAATTGCTTTGTTTTCGTTTTCTACACTTCATGATTAACAGAACAAAAGAAAGTGGAAAGAAAAAGGAAGAAAAAAAAAAAAAACCTACCAAGTTTTTAGCAACAATACAAAAAAAAACAATGTTTAAAGGAAAAAAAAAAACTCCAAAATTGTTTTGCTATCATAATCTTGGAAGAAAACACACAATTTTGAATCACAAGAAAAAAAAACATCTAAATGAAAAGAATAAAAAACTCAAAAATTTCTTTCATATCATCCCATACCTAAAAAAAAAAAAAAAGTCAACAACACTCACAAAACACAATAGGAAGAAAATGAGAGGAAACTCATATACAATTTTTGAACAACAAAAGTTTATTCAAATAAACAGTTTCTCCAATAAATTCATTATAAGAAACCAACTCAAGTGTAATGTGAATTAAAGAAAGAAAAATGAAAGAAATATTCAATTACATTTTGATGGTGGTTCAAACAGGAAATAACCAAATGTCAACATTGTAACACTTATACAAGTTTGAGTTAAAATTGACACACAATACTAAATATGAGATTCAAATTGATACACTTATACAAGTTTGAATTAAAATTAATACAACTAGTTGAATTTGACGTTCAATTTGATGAAATTGAAAGGTCATTTTTCCGAGAAAAACACTTTTGTTTTTCGAAAACTCATTTTTCTTGTAATTCCGTCGTATAAAAGCTAAAAACAAAAGAGAGGATAATATCTTCCCGAACGCCAAAACGAAGGGAAAATACAAAACCCTCCGAGAAAAAGAACAGTTCCAGATTGGGTTTTAGCTTCGGCCTTCTCAATTCATTTGCATCCGTTCACAGTTCCACAAGCAATCTAAGAGCTCCATCTCAACGATGATCGCCATTTCAATGGCGCTCCTTCACCAAGTTTGCTCCACGTCCGTCGCACGCGCAGTACGGCCTCGCTGCGTCGCCGCCGTGCCCTCTCGGAACCTCTCCACCTCCATATCCCCTCCCGCACGGGCCTCTCCCGAACCTCCGAAAGTGCTCATTGGCTTGTCGGAGCAGGAGCTCCAACAGCTCGCCGTGGACTTCGGACAGGTAACAAACAACAATAGCTATGCTCCACTCTGAAAGCTTGCTGTGGATTGCTTGCAATTGAGTGGAGGCCTTCGCTTTTTTATCGTTACATTTTTTCTGTTGTGTGAGTTGGAGATGCTTTTGATTGAAATGGATTAGGAGAAGTATAGGGGGAAGCAACTCCATCAGCTTATTTACAAAAGGAAGGTCAAGGAAATTGAAGAGTTTACCAACTGTTAGTGTTCTTTCTTCTTCTTCACTTGATTTCTCCTGTTTGTTCATTATCTTGTTATGGTAATTCGGTTTGATTGCAGTGCCACAGGCATTCAGGAATGATCTTCAGGAAGCTGGATGGAGAGTAGGCCGTTCGCCTGTTTACCAGTCTGTTACTGCATCCGATGGGACTGTGAAGGTAGTTTAATGTAAAGAATTTTCTGCTTTCATTCTAATCGAATTGTTCAAATTTTATCACGGTAAGTAAATGGTTGCTTGTTTGTATACGAGTTTGTTTGACTTTAAGGCATCAATGCGTCAAAATTTTGCAGTTATTGCTCAAGTTGGATGACAACAGGCTGATTGAAACAGTTGGCATACCTGTGGAAGACAAAGACAATAAAGGTTCAGTTCGTCTTACTGCTTGCATCTCATCACAGGTAATATTCACATTTGGTCATTCAGAGACATGAATTTTGTGATTTATATTTTCATCGTCCTAACTTCTTTTTTGATTTGGGCAAATAGTCTTTCTGTTATGAGTAAATTGATTAATCACTGATGTGGTAACTGTAATAGTCTAACATAAGTCAACTAAAAAAGTGGCTTTGCCTATGAGGTGAAAGTATGGCACATCTATGTCTTTGGAAGCACTTGCAATGATTTTTTTAACCCCTGGGACACCAGACATGTCTGAACTCATTATGGTATCCAATCTTAAATAAAATTTCTACTGAATTTCATACATTAAGGTTGGCTGCCCATTGCGCTGTTCTTTTTGTGCCACTGGAAAAGGAGGATTTTCAAGGAATCTTCAGAGACATGAAATTGTCGAGCAGGTATTTTGTTTCTCACATGCTGTCTTCGTGTTTCATTATGAACTTGTACTGTTCTGCTATCTCTGTTGTTTTCAGAAATTTCAAAAAATGAACTTAACACATAATGAATCCTCCTCTTTGAGACTAGTTGCATCTTGTATACACAGGTATTTGCAATTGAGGATATTTTCAACCATAGGGTGACAAATGTAGTATTCATGGGAATGGGCGAACCAATGTTAAATATGAAATCAGTGCTTGAAGCGCATCGGTGCTTGAACAAGGTTAGTTTTTTCTGACTCATCCTGTCCTAATATTTTGTGGGGTAATTTTTTGTTTACTTCTGGGAGCAACCAATCGAAAGAGCTAGATGACACAACAAAAGTGTGAATTTTTGAAAGAATAATTCTTAGATTCAATTTGATTCCAAGACACGGTTATTCTGTTTGAGTCATCCCCTTTTATGCCAGAAGAACGCATCCAGGACATAAGGAGACATTAGGAGGCCTATCCTGGCATTTATCCTGAGTATTAAAACTGCCCAGAAGGAAAGACCAAATGGAAACCTATCTTGACTTTGTATAGCCATACATAAGCTTCTGGTTTGGTGCATGTAAGCGTGATACTCTTTTTTGGATCATTCCCAAACAAAACCCCAGATTTTTTAGGAACTACCAGTGTCATGCATGTCCATTTTTAGATACAGGTTTCTTTTATTGTCCGTTCTTCTACATTATAAAACTTGATCACATGCAACTATCATGGGAAGGTTGGCTTTTAAAGTTCCACCATGTTCGTTGCACCCTATTTTTACGTGCTTAGTGTGCTGTTTCTCATGAATTCTTTATATTTTTTTAAGGATGTTCAAATTGGACAAAGAATGATTACAATTTCTACTGTGGGCGTTCCTAACACGATTAAAAGGCTGGCTTCTCACAAGCTTCAGTCAACATTGGCCGTCAGGTAACATATATTGAACAGGAAAAACATTCTTTTAGATTGTTTGGTTAAAAAAAAAAACTATTGTCAGCAATGCTTTGCCAAGGGAAAAGTTTGCTAGTTTTCATGTACTTGTGATAAACAATAATTTATCCACAAAGTTTTAGCTCGTTCTGAAGAGATGATCGATGAGCATTGATCGATGAGCATTTGTAGGACGAGGTCCTTAGGTTTTGGATCTCTTTGTTTAATTTTTTTTTTCTTCGATTAACTCTTCATTGTATGTCCATCAGCTTACATGCACCAAACCAGAAGCTTCGGGAGACTATTGTGCCCAGTGCAAAAGCATATCCTCTCGAAGCAATTATGAAGGATTGTCGCGATTATTTCCTCCAAACTAGTCGGAGAGTATCCTTTGAGTATGCACTTTTAGGTACTGGAATCACTTTAGCATTACAATCCTTCTCTCTTCTTTCGTGGTGTTCCTCATTGAAGATTTGGGCATCGAACATCTGACAAATTGTTTCCCCCTGATTTTTCTGATGCTTATCATTTGAACAGCTGGAGTCAATGACGCGGTAGAGCATGCCATAGAACTTGCAAAGCTTCTCCATGAATGGGGACGTGGCTATCACGTAAACCTGATACCTTTCAATCCCATAGAAGGCTCTGAGTATCAGCGTCCATATAAGAAAGCAGTATGCTCTTGACAGATGTTCTATTTTCCATCATATGTCAAGAAGAAAATATTTCATATTATGAATGTATACTCTTCACTGATCAATAATCTTTTCTTCTATTTTTAGGTGATGGCGTTTGTAGCTGCTCTAGAGTCCCATAAAATAACTGTAAGTGTTCGCCAAACAAGGGGCCTGGATGCAAATGCAGCTTGTGGTCAGCTAAGAAACCAATTCCAGAAGAACCCTTTGCTCACCGACACCGACAGCAGTCAGTCTGAATCAGCTGTAGCTGTCGCATGTTGATACAAAAATTCCTAACTATTTGCTAATCTACCAACTTCATTTAGTTGCATACACATGACCCTTCTCTGCCCACCTGGAAGAACCAATATTTAGTGGACAAAGGCACCTCAAGGAAGCTTTATAGAGATGGATATCAAGAATGGAGGCAGCCAGCACATCGAGGTCTGCTTGTTCTACACTCTAAATTCACAGGTTGTTATACATGGTTGCGAAGCTAAATTTGAGATACCGTGGAGCGTTGGGGGCGGTTCGTGCATTTATCAACCTAGCGTACGGTTTACCAATGGTGGCTTGAAACTGACAAATCTTGAAGGAGGCTCGTTCTTACCTACTTGTCCACTGGCTGCAATTCTGCTTGGTAAATGATTTCATTGCGTACTTCTTTTTTGAACTTTTTATGGTTCAATAAGATGTCAATTCAGAGTTGTTTTATTTTTCCATGTACTGAATCTACTGATGCTGACTTTAGGATGGTTTATTTAATTGCCAATGTTGGTTGCATCAATCTGGCTCCCTTAAAAGAACCTTTATGATTATGTATGTATACTTCAAACTCATCGGTGCAATTGTTGTGTTTACTATATGCTTCTTCCTGTTATGGAACCTCTTCAAATGTATAGGGTGATTGTATGGATTCAAGAATATGATTTGTGCGGTACAAGAAATTCTTTCCTTATTCTCGAAAAAATGAAGATTGAGAAAAAATTTCTTCTAGCCCCGTTTCAAATTTGCTTTTTTTTTTTTATGGGCACGAAAAAAAACATATACAAGTCAAGCACGTGTAGAATTTAAAAAACGAAACAAAAGTCATCTCGAAGTTTCAACACGAAAATTTAGTTAAGTTTTTGAGATGATGTGTTGAGACATAATAAAAGTTCCTAGTCTATGAATACATGACAAATAAGTAAAATGTCTCACTAATTTTCATGGAGGAAGAATTTGTAGAGGGAGTTAGGAAAAAAAGACATTTTTCAATAAGGGTATTTTTGAATTTTTTTGAAAGTTCAATGGTACGAATGAAAATGAAATTTTAACATTTTTCATTCAAAACTTAAACGATAAAAGTGTTTTTTTAACATTTTTTTTAAGTTTAGGGATATTTTTTAAATAGACTGTATAGCTTGGGATATGTTTTATAATGTATCCTTAATAATATTTCTAATGTTGTTCATGATAAAACATTTGTTTTCCAAAAATATTCCAAAGAGACTATACATCCATCTTTCTTGTTTCATTAACTTATGCATTTTTTTAAAAGAAAATATTTATATCTTTCATTAGGCCTGCGTTAGTATTCTATTATGTTCACGAATTTACAGAAACTAGCAATTTATGGTTGGTTTAATGATGTTTTACTCAGGGATGTTCATGGGACGGGGACGACTTCCCCATCCCCATCTCCCATTTCAATCTTCAATCCTGTGAAATTTTTCGTTAAGTTTTGTGAGGAATGGGGTGACGATTTTCGACTGAGAATTTGCGGGGATCGAGCTCCCTGTGGGGAATTATTCACCATTTAGTTTTTTTTTTTCTTCATTGAATCAGATAATTCTTTTGATAAAATTTCAAATAGTTAACTCTGCATGAAAAATATTCGTCAATTTTCAAATAGATAGTTAATAATTCACATAAATTATTCATTTTAATAGTTAATTTCCTTTTAAAAAATCTCTTTTTAAAGAAAAAAAAAATTCTTAAATCTCCTACTAGAAAGAAAATAATATTTCATATCAAACTATCTAACTATTTATACATATAATTCAAAAAATATATATATATATATAATGCAAGCATATCCTATTTAAAAAAAAAAATCCAAATTTCTAAATCACTAACAATAAAATTTTAAATTTATATATATATAGAAATAATAATAATAAAAAAAGTAAACGGGGCGGGAATACATTTCCTATTCCCATTTAGCTCACGAGGAATTCTTTCCCCCACTCCCCTAGCTATTACGGGACCTGTCCCTCCGAGGCAAATGGACATCCCTCTTTTACTTGTAAAAAAAAATGACGTTTTAGTTTTTAAAAATTATGCTTGGTTATACATATAATTCAAAAAATATATATATAATGCAAGCATATCCTGTTTAAAAAAAAAAAAATCCAATTTTCTAAATCACTAACAATAAAATTTTAAATTTATATATATATAGAAATAATAATAATAAAAAAGTAAACGGGGCGGGAATACATTTCCTATTCCCATTTAGCTCACAAGGAATTCTTTCCCCCACTCCCCTAGCTATTACGAGACCTGTCCCTCCGAGGCAAATGGACATCCCTCTTTTACTTGTAAAAAAAAATGACGTTTTAGTTTTTAAAAATTATGCTTGGTTATACATATAATTCAAAAAATATATATATAATGCAAGCATATCCTGTTTAAAAAAAAAAAAATCCAATTTTCTAAATCACTAACAATAAAATTTTAAATTTATATATATATAGAAATAATAATAATAAAAAAAGTAAACGGGGCGGGAATACATTTCCTATTCCCATTTAGCTCACAAGGAATTCTTTCCCCCACTCCCCTAGCTATTACGAGACCTGTCCCTCCGAGGCAAATGGACATCCCTCTTTTACTTGTAAAAAAAAATGACGTTTTAGTTTTTAAAAAGGGAAAAATACACTTTTGGTCCCTGAGGTTTGGGTTAAGTGACACTTGGGTCCCTGAGTTTTCAAACTCAACAAAAATACCCCTGAGGTTTGAGATAAGGAGCACTTTGGTCCCTGCCGTCAAATTTTCTGTTAACTTTTAACGGTTGCTGACGTGGCACTATTATTTTAATATAAAAAATTATTTTTGTTTTGTTTTTTAAATAAAAAATATTAAAATATTAAAAAATTAATATTTAATTATTTTTTTTATTCTTTCTCTCTTTCTCTCTCATCTTCTTCTTCTCCATCTTCCTTCTTCTCCATCTTCTCCCTCCTCCTTCTTCTTTTTCCTAAGTCCGGCGACCGGCGGCCACCACACGCCGCTGCCGCCGCCGGCGACTGAATTTTTTTTTTTCTTCTTTCTTCTTCTTCCCTTCTTTCTTCTTCTCTTCTTTTTCTTCAATGTTTTTTTTTTAAAAAAAAAATAGAAAAGGGATATAAGATAAGAGTTCCATCGGAAGAGATGAACGGATTGAAGTGGTGAGAATTAGGCGAAACAGCTTTTGTCAACTCCTTGAACTCTCCAGTGACGAGGTTGAACAACTCTATATGGCGAAATGATGAATCCGGTCTTCTCGTCGCGACGGCGATAAGGTTTTTGTTCGCCGGAGAAGTGGCCGGAGTGAACACGTGCAGACCAGGTGGAGTGAGTCGTTCGATTATCACTGAATCGGGAGAAATTTCTCCATGACTCGGTAGAATCGCTCTGTATATACTCAGCCACTGGTCATCGCCTCTCCGGTGAAAATACAGAGTCGAATCGTCGGCCCAGCACGGCCAGCCCCCGTGTTCCACGACTTTAACTCGGCGAGTTCCGTCGCGTGTTAGGAAGATGTATAAATCGGTACTTAGTTCCTGAACGTCCCCGGCCCAGCCCTTCTCGCCGTAAGAAGCCACCGTCGTCCAAATCCCAGACGGCGAAACAGAGGGGCTAAAATCGGCGATTCCATTGGGCGTCAATCGCCGAGTTAGACCCGATTTCAAACTCCTCGAGTACACTGCCGCCCAACTCGTTCTCGACTTGCCCGGGTCCTCGTGAGTCGACACATACACCAAGTTCTCCCCGCTTAAACTTGACCGATCTTTGAATGAAACCCTAACTTCCTGCTTCCAGCAGATTTGGACGGGGAGGAGGGAGCTCCCTCCTCCCTCCCTTTTCTATTTTTTTTTTAAAACATTGAAGAAAAAGAAGAGAAGAAGAAAGAAGGGAAGAAGAAGAAAGAAGAAAGAAGAAAGAATAAAAAAAAAAAAAAAAAATCAGTCGCCGACGGCCGGTGGCGGCGTGTGGTGGCCGCCGGTCGCCGGACTTAGGAAGAAGAAGAAGGAGGAGGGAGAAGATGGAGAAGAAGGAAGATGGAGAAGAAGATGATGAGAGAGAAAGAGAGAAAGAATAAAAAAAATAATTAAATATTAATTTTTTAATTTTTTAATATTTTTTATTTAAAAAATAAAACAAAAATAATTTTTTATATTAAAATAATAGTGCCACGTCAGCAACCGTTAAAAGTTAACAGGAAATTTGACGGCAGGGACCAAAGTGCTCCTTATCTCAAACCTCAGGGGTATTTTTGTTGAGTTTGAAAACTCAGGGACCCAAGTGTCACTTAACCCAAACCTCAGGGACCAAAAGTGTATTTTTCCCTTTTAAAAATTATGCTTGGTTTAATAGCGTACCTTTTGTTTTTAAGGTTTATGCTCATTACTATATCTTTTAAATTCTTAAACTTCTAGGGTTTTATATATATATAGAGAGAAAAAAAAATGAGAAATTGAAAACATGTCTGAGCCCGGGTTTGAACCGGGGACCTCTAGTGTGTGAGACTAGCGTGATAACCAACTACACCACCCAGACACCATTACTTATTGAACTCTTAGTTGCAATTTGAAAACTAAAAAAAGTAATAAAATGAAAACAAGTTGTAGACTCTTCATGGTTATTTGGTTATAAGTTTGAGTTATATTACAACTTTTGCCAACTCGAACATAGATCAACCGGTTAAGTTAAAAAAAGTTACATTACAACTTTTAAGATAATTTAATTGAGTTTATTGAACTTTATTTTTCATCAAACAATACTAACAAATTTGATAATATGAAGATAGTTCAATTGATGTCAATTTGAATTTAACTCAATTGATTAATACATCATAACATCCATCAAAGACTACAAATTCAAACCTCTACTCCGTGTTCAATTAATTAAGATATTATACCTCAATAATAAGGGTGAAATATACAAAAGTTTAGCATTTATTCTGTTAAACCCAAAAAAGAAAAAGAAAGAAAAAAAAAAAGACAAACAAATTTTATTGTTCTTTCATTAATTGAATTGAAGTTTAGACAACTTAGGGTGTGTTTGGTTTAACTTTTCAAGTGTTTAATTTTGAAAATAAATCAGTTTGAAAAAATTTATAGTGTTTGACAACCACTAAAAATGACTTATTAGAAAATGAGATTGATAAATAAATCATTTTAAGAGAAACACTTGAAACCAACTTTTTAAAAAAGAGTTTGTAAGTATACAATAAATTGTGTATAAAAACACTTATGAGAAAATGTAACCAAACATATGAGTGTTTAAATTCTAAACAATTTTTATACAAAATGTTTTTGGAAAAATGCATTCTTGAAAAACAGTTAAATTAGAATGTATTCCAAACGGACCCTTAATATTACTATTATTATTTGAGTTCGAGAATTTTAACTCCATATCATAGATTTATAATACAATAAAAATATAAATTTTTGGAGATTTTTTTTTTCTCCAAAATTTTTGTGTATATATATTTATTTATTAACTTTTTTAGTACATCAACATTTGAAGGTGAGGGTTTGAACCCCTGATCTCATGGTTGAGGATACATGTTGGCGTGTATATATATTTATGGAAAAATTACCTTTTTGGTCCTTGAGTTTTGAAGAATATGTGTGTTTGGTCCCTAAGTTTTCAAAATAGACCTTTTTAGTCTATGAGTTTTGAGAATTAGGTTTAAAAGGTCCAGAAGTTTTCAAAATGACCATTTTTAGTCCATGAGTTTTGAGAAGTAGGTTTAAAAGGATCCTAATATTATTTTTCCAACTTTTTTAAATTAGTATTTTTGTATTATTTTTTTTTAATATCGAATGGTTTTTGAAATTAAAAAAATTAAAAAAATTAAAAAGTATTGATTTAAAATTTTGAAAAAATAATATTAGTGACATTTAAAATTTATTTCTTAAAACGTAGGGACTAAAAAAGTCTATTTTGAAAGCTTATAGACCTTTTTAACCTATTTCTCAAAACTCAAATACTAAAAAAGTTTATTTTGAAGAGTTAGAGACCAAACACACGTATTCCTCAAAATTCAGGTACCAAAAAGATATTTTTCCCTATATTTATTTATTATATTATTTTGAGTACGGGAAGAAAAGGATCAAAATTTAAAGTTAAATTTAAAAAACTCCCATTTGAACGAAACACAGTTATATAAAGCTAAACCCTACCATCGCAGTCTTCTTGCTCCTCCAAGACTTTACAGAAATCAGATCGAGAGAAGAATCTCTCTGCGCATTTTCTCGTCTTCCTTCTCTTTCATTCAGGTAAATTACGCACTTTCGATTGCTGGTTTCTCTAGTTCCTTTCTCGATGTATAGATAGATTCTTCGCATTATTTCTTGATCGAACTCTATCAATAGTTGTTCATCGCCACTCTCTTTGTTCGATCATTCGGAATTAGCTTTGTAGGTTAACTCTTAGTCCGAATTACCTCTTTCCCTTCGTTTGGGGGATAAAAATTAGGAGAAGTGAAGAGAGGAGCCTTTTCTTCGAACCCTCTTGATTCCTTCTTCATTTACTTCGTTGATTTTCTTTCCTTTTCTTGTGTGGGTCTGTGATCTTCAAGACTTTAATATGTATCTTTAAGCTTTTAGCTATTTGGAGTTTCGAAACGGGCAATTGAGAGGTTTAACAGTCGAATCGGAAATCCTGTACCTGTGAAGTGTGGTTTAGGGTTTAATAATTAAAGCTGTGATTAGTTTAGGATGATGTGTGGGTTTCATTTTATTAACCACCGTTCTAATTTTTATTATTTTTCTATGTTAGAAAATTATTGGTTTGAATAGATGGAGAATTTTAACGACATGCATCTTAATTTCAGACCTCACCTGGTAATTGTTTTGGATAGGTTGAAACATGAGAAGATACAGTCCACCATATCATAGTCCTCCAAGAAGAGGGTATGGTGGTCGAGGAAGAAGCCCCCCGGGAAGGGGTTATGGTGGTGGTGGTGGTGGTGGGTATGGAAGACGAAGGGAACAGCCGCATGGTAGCCTTTTGGTTAGAAATATTCCTATGGATTGCAGGTCAGGATTTTTCCACTTTCTTTTCAAATCAACTACTATATTGCTTTGCCCATTTTAGGTTCCAGTACTACTATTCAAATTTATTAATTTGTTGT
Source organism: Luffa acutangula (assembly GCA_036850905.1). Taxonomy (NCBI): domain Eukaryota; kingdom Viridiplantae; phylum Streptophyta; class Magnoliopsida; order Cucurbitales; family Cucurbitaceae; genus Luffa; species Luffa acutangula. The sequence goes on along the minus strand of CM072099.1, from coordinate 8,249,528 downwards.
TTTCTCTTACTGATTTTTAAGAATTTGGCTTCTGGTTATGTGATACTTGCAGGCCAGAGGAGCTTAGAGTGCCATTTGAGAGGTTTGGACTTGTTCGAGATGTGTATATTCCGAAGGATTATTACTCAGGGTGAGCATCTTGTGTTTATTTTTCTCATTTGTTTTCCACACCACTACAACCATGGTATGTGATAGGATTTATTAAGCTGTTATTCAACCTAATTCCTGAACGTGTACTTTTACATTCCTTGTGAGTTAGTTTGATAATGAAACTTTTTATATTTAATATCTAGACTTCTGATCACCAATTTGCACAAAGATTTAATCAAATTAACCTCAAACAGGGTTCAGGTGGTAATTTAGGCTTACTGGTTAAGCATCAAGCCAAGCCTTTTGCATTAGAAATAGAGCCTGATTACTCACTCTTTGTTTGATGCCCTCAACGATGTGTCATACTAAGCTTCTTGTCTAGACCAATCATTGATGAAACTTGAAAGTCAAAATATATAGAGTACATTTAAAGCTTTTCTCATTTGCATTTCAAGATGCTATTTTCAGAACAATATCCAACTTTCTTTTTCTCCTGGAAAGAACTCTTATGTGCCTACATGCGCAAGATGAAGTAAACTCTTATGCAATTGACCGTGGACTTTTTAACAACTACTTTTGAACTTGATCAATTCTTGAGGGTGTACATTTGTGCACTGAGTTATAAATTTGTAGATGAAATTTTAGATCATATGGAACATCCAGTTGAGTTTGTTATTTATAGTTAGGGAATGAAGAGGATGAAAAATGTCAAATGAAATTTCACCAGACCTTTACTTTTCTGGGTGAATTTTATTCCCATTTCATAGTGTGTTAAATTTTGAACTGCTTTGTCAGGGGGCATATTTGGTTTGAACTTTGAAGTTAAAACAAGCCCAAGCCCCTATTAATGAAGGGTCTACTACTTTTCACTGCCTAACATATTGCTCATCAAGAATGTAAAGAGTAATATCAAATGAGGGTGTCTCTCTCTGAGGAGATATTAGATAATTACCCCATCAATAGAAGTTGATGAGGAAGAAGATAGATTCTTGAGCAATTGAAGCCAACAAGGTGAAGGTTTTAAGGTTGTGGATTGTTTGTTCAAGTGCTTCATGTGTTTCCAAGTAGTTGAAGAATTTTCAAGTCATGAATTGTTGGTTTCAAGTACTTATATCAAGAAATGTGAAGATTTTTCAAGTCAAGTTACGAATCGAAGTGCTTGTAGTTACAAGAATATGAAGATTTTTCAAGTCACTTGCCTCTTTCATGCTTGATTGTAAAGAGAAGGTTAGCCACTAAACTTTGAAATTAGCTGCTTTATGTAACTTCAGCCTCAGCTTTGAAGAAAGCAATCTGAAGTTAATATTGGATATGAAAAGAAAGCTATTTAGATTATGGTATCCCAAATCCTTTTAGCCATGATAAGCATTCCAATAATATCATTTGGTCTAGTTACCTAGATTTTTGTCCAGAACGAGTTTCTTATTTTCATCATGTAAATTTTGTTTGAATTCTTTGTAGTGAACCTCGAGGATTTGCATTTGTGGAGTTTGTTGATCCTTATGAGGCTTCTGAAGCTCAGTATCATATGAATGGGAAAAAATTTGCCGGTAGGGAGATTACTGTGGTCCTTGCTGCAGAGTCGAGGAAGAGGCCAGAACAGATGCGCCAAAGAAGTAGAAGGTAGTTTGTTTACTCTCTTTTACCTCTCTTTCTTGATTTCAAGAGACTCACTTGCTTCTACTTTCATGCTTGTTTCCTGATGTATATTTATTCTTGTTCACCGTGAAAAAAATTTCCCCTTTTCCACATTGGAACTGACATGCCATACTGTTAAACTTAAAGCAATGTTTAGTTGCAAGTTACTTGTGTTTTACTATTCTTTTTCCCTCTCTGTAGGGGACCCTCTGGCCATGGTGGGCGACGTTCTTATTATGGTATGGGTACAAGTAGTCTCTCTTCAAATTTTACACACCTTTTAAGTGAAAACCTGAACCAAAAAAAAAAAAAAAAAAAAAGAAAGAAAGGTTCAGTGAGAAGACCTCTTATATTCAATTTCTCAATTTTCTAGTTCATGTTATTTCTACGTTTTGATGTTTCAAGAAGACTAAGCATTCTCCTTGTTATGGAAATCTTGAACGCTAGAGCTTGCCAGCTATCACTGATACAGTAGCATATGAGATTTATTTCCGATATGTTAAATTGCACATATATTATTCTTCAACTTTTCTTCAGACTTAAGATTGGTGTATAAATTTTTCAAAAAAAAAAAAAGAAAGAAAGATTGGTGTATATATTTACCTGCCAATGCAATCGAGCTTATTTGTAAGCTCTTAGGTAATTGGTCATATGATATCCTTTAAAATGGGCATCCATTTCTGGCTTCTATTAGGTCCAAATATAAGCATATAATAATTATTTTGTATCTGTTAGCATAATGACAGCTCGTTTGTTCTGAAATTGTGAATGCGCAATCTTGTAGGTTTTGTTAATTGATTGAATTAAAAATACAATCCTCCTCTGTATATTTAACTTGATTGTGGATATGATAGGTTTCAATTTGTTACTAAACTTCAAGTTACACATACTAAAGCTTGAAATCAAATCAATCCTTATTAACTTATTGTACTGGCAAAATCAGTCCATTTTGGAATATTTTATTCAATGATCAACGTGGTTTCAGGCAGTGAGTGATATTGATTTATTTTTTATTTTTTATTTTATGACAATATAGGGCGTTCTAGATCTCGTTCAGTATCCCGATCACGCTCCCCTCATCATCCTTCAGGTTCAAGAAGCAGATACCGATCAAGGTAATCTATTTAAAACAGAATGTTCATATTTATTTATGCTTCATTTAGTAAATATTCCAAATGTAATCGTCAGGTCCTACTCTCCTGCTCCGAGATGGCGAGGCGACTATTCTGTTTCCCCTAGTAGAAGGCATGCAGACTACCCCAGATCACCAAGAGGTGCTCCTCGGGAGCGAGATGGTGAGAGGAGTCAGCAAGTATATTCTCCAGGTTATGATAATGCTGATGCTCACGATCACGATGGAAATGGATATCATGAGTAAGTTGAATGATTTACTGATGACTTTTGGACCTGCTTGGTTGTATATATGGTATGGGTGCTTTCATGTTCTGTTGCAACATGAGTTTTTTCCCTAATCTCAGCCATTTTGCAATTTTGACATTATTGCTGTTCGGGATTTTAGTCTGTATTTCTGCATTGCTTATTACATGCGCTAGCCTCATGGATGAGAATGTTTTATTCTATTTATTTGGCTATCCTTTCTTTTTTTTTTTAGCAAGTCTGCATTTGAAGGAGAGGATGCACGAGCTAATTGGAGGTCTTCTCCTGGTAGAAGGTCGTCTCCTGGTAGAACATCAAGATCCCCTTCGGGTTCCCGATCCCGCTCTGCGGATGCATCACCAAGACATGGTAGATGATTTTTCCTTGAGAAAACATGGTAGAAGATTATGTAAACCTTCGTTCTAATATTTCAACATTTGTTACTCTGAAGTTAGAATCCACTATCCAGGAAAAATTTCAAGATTGTATTTTGTAAGATGTTCTTAGTGTTCGGGTTTTCAAGACATGGGAAATTTACTTTGTTGTTTGCTCTCATTTTAAGTTCTAAAATTATTATGGCAGACCATCCAACCTCTTGCTACTTTTCTCGATTGTAAACGCTCTTGTTCTTCTTCATCTATCTCGTTTAGCATCATCCACGAGATGGCTATTAAAATGAAAACTTTGGTTTCTCTAAGAGATGATGTTCTTCACCAGCAATTCATATCCATAATTATTTTGAGTAGAATTTCTGTTGAGTTGAAACTTTTTCTTTCAGTGTTTCACTATTTTTGCATCCCAACTTGCCATTGTCTTGGATTGTTGTTCTCTGTTTAAGTGATTTCTCTGTTTCCATATTATTAAAGCAGTGTGGTTTATGATCCTCCATTTTGCTTGGGCTTGGAGAGTTTGATTGAATTTAGATCATCTGTGAAATTCTTGTAAGGAGTTTTGAGATGCTTTTGAAATAAGTACCTCTTTCCAAGTGTTATTTTTTTTTATTATTATTATTATTTAGTACATCAACATTTGGAGTGGGAGGATTCGAACCACTGATTTCATAGTCGAGAATACATGTCTTCGAACCACTGATTTCATAGTCGAGAATACATGTCAATTATAGCGTTTTGACTTTCCAAGTGTTATTTTTTTATTTTTTTTTGAGTACATCAACATTTGGGATGGGGGAATTTGAATCACTAACCTCATGGTATAGATGTCAATTACTGATGAGCTTCGCTTTGGCTTTTCAAGTGTTATTTTGATTATAAAATGTATTGAATTAAATTTTTATTTCTAATTAATTAGCTTAATACAGTCGAATGGAAAGTTGATTAAAGTTTTGTCCCTTAAAATTATTATATTATTATATTATGTACATTTTCCCAATATATTCAGCAATTAATTTTCTTTCCGACAACACAATATTTAGCAATTAATAAAATTACCAAATTTATTTATATTTGAATTGAATGCGAATCGTTCAATTACTCTTATTTCCAATTTGAACCTATAAATACCAAAAATATAAATGTCCTTATGTAGTGGGGGCCGTTCTTCCATACCTCCATGTAACTGTAATGAAGGATATTTAGAATTCATTTGGTAGCTGACCTTCAACCATTTTTGTATTTGCAAAACTATTTTTTTAATATAATTTTTAATTTTTTTAATTTAAATTGAATTTATTTTATTTTTATTTTATTTTATTTTTTTGCAAAAATGAAGATGATTACGTACTTAAATCATTATTCACGATTTCCTAATTTTAAAATGAAAAGCAATTTCAATTCCTCTAAAAATAGAATGTATGTAAGAAAAAAAAAATGATTAACCAATCATAATTTTATCTACAAAGAGAATTGAATTTGTAGAGTTTGAACTCAACATGGATATTGGTCTTTAACATACGAATAATTTATCTCTTAACTTTTAGGTTAAACTATAAGTTTAATCCATGAAATTCGAGTTTATGTTTATCTAGTCTGTAAACTTAGAACTGTCTAATATACGTCCATGAACTTTCAATTTTGTGTCTAATAGGTTCTTGAAGTTGAAAAATGTCTCATAAGTCCGTAAACTTGCAATCTTGTGTCTAATAGATCCTTCAAAGTAACTGATCTGTTATATATGAAATTTAACTTTAGGGATAATAACATAAATGGGCCTTTTTGTCAACATATATTACATTTTTGTCCAAAATGTGTAAAATTTTCAATTCTATCTCCTATATTTTGAAACCCATTAAATGGAGGTCAATTACCAAATGACCCTTATTTAAAGGCCACCTACAATGAAAAGAAATAAAATGATTTAAAAAAAAAAAACATCCAAAAGAAGAAAACAATCAAGGAAAAATAACTTGGTTCCAAATTTAAAAAACTTCCCATAACATTTTTTTCCACCATTCCAAAATTCCCTCTTCTTCCTCATTATTCAATGTATTCATACCTAATATTAGTTTATCAAGAGAGGTATTTGGATTGGGCATATATGAGTAAATGTCTACCTGAAAAGTTACCACGTATATTAAAGAATCAATCCTGAACGAAGAACAAAATATCATAAAAATTCAAAAAATGGTAACAATTCTTATAAAAAGAAAAAGAAAAAAAAGGACTCTATAGTGAGCAAATAAAAAACAATTGAACATAATAAATAAATTGAATGAAATGGAAAAAGAAGACCAGAAATAGGAAAAAAAGAAAAGAAAAGATGAATGCCCTTGAAAATTGATTGTTGCTAGAAACTATAAGACAAAATGAATAAAATAAACAAAGTAGAAATAACATAACACATAACCTTGCTCAAAAAAAAAAAAAAAAAAACTGTTTCTAAAAAGAAAAAGCCTACTTATGTTTGACGATGGAAAAAAAATATAGTTGGGTGACAAATTGAAATGATTAATAAAAAGGAAAAGACAAATACAAAAGCATTACAAAAAAAGGAAACATAGAGAATTGGTATCTAAAGAAATAAATATCAAAATAATGATAGAACAATTTTTCCTAAAGTGATAATCGATAATGAATGAAATAAGTTACCAAATTATTAATGCATATAGGTTTTTTTTTCTTAAAGACATATAAGGGTTATTAAAAAAAAAACATGTAAGAGTATTTTGGTAAGAAATTTATTCAATCAATCTGTGAAAACCTACAAATCAGATTTTTAATTATTTTGGATATTTATGAAAATTTTGTATTAAAACTAATGGTGTATCATGATGTATTGAATAATATCTTTCATTATGAGTTTGTTAGGCAGCTTTATTTTCTGTTATTTTGTTATCTCTCACTTTGTATATATATATTTGTTGTTTATCTTAATAAGAGATGTGGAGAGAATTCATTAACTCTGATTTGTAGCATGGTATCAGAGCTCCTTGACTAACGTCACTTCCATTTTTTTCTCTCTCCCTCTTTCCACCTATTTTTTTTTTTCTCGCGGGAAAATGCAGACTTCTTCTGCCCTAGTTTCGAACTCAGTTTCGAACTTTTCTTCAAATTCTTCTGTTTCGTTGTTGAATAACATCTGCAATCTTGTATCTGTTCGATTAGATTCGACGAACCATGTGTTGTGGCACTTCCAGATCTCACCGCTCTTGAAGTCGCACAAATTGTTCAAGTACGTTGACGGTACGGTTAAGGCTCCTCCAACAACTCTCTCTGTGGCAGGACAATCCTCTGAACTGCCTACTCGCTATAATTTCTGTTACTGAACTGCCTACTCGCTATAATTTCTGTTAACTTATGTGTCTAACAGAATCTTAAATTTTAAATTTTATATCTAAATGGTCATTGACCTATTCGATGTTTTTAGAAATTCACTAATTACAAACCTACTAGAGGCACACAATTGAAAGTTTAGGGACAAATAGATTTATTAGAAACTTTCTAAAGTTCAATCAAATAGACAAAAAATATGAAAGCTCAAAAACCTATTAGACACTTTTTAGAGTTAAAAGATCAAATAGACACAAACCTGAGAGTTCATAGATTATATTTGTAATTTAACCTAAATTATATTATCGTTATCATTCTTTTAGTTAAAATAACATGTGGGGATGAATGTATTCGAACCTCTAATCTCTTGATTATTGAGAGTATATGTCTTAATGAGTTGAATTAGACTTAAGTTCACATTTTTATTATGGCCAATTTTTTTTTTCGACAAAAACTACACTAAAATTTTTCCTCTGTTTGATCTGAAGAAGAACAATTCTGTGTCTATCTATAGAACCCCAAATTAGGGTTAGATATTGTCCCCAAAAAGAGGAGAGAGAGAGGAAAAAAAAAAAAAAAAAAAAGTTAGATGGGTAGTTCCAACTATGAGAAATGATTAATAAAATCAAATAAATATGTACTTTTTAACTTTTTTAACAATCAGCCGTCTTAGCTCAGTGGTAGAGCGCGTGGCTTTTAACCACGTGGTCGTGGGTTCGATCTCCACAGACGGCGCTTGTATTTAATTTTCAATTTTAAATTTGTTAAATAGATTTATTTAAATGTTAACTCTTATTTTATTCCTTTGAAATAGTCTAACTATTTTTTCCCCCTAAGGTTTGGCTGAATGTCAATGCCCAATTTTATATCTTAAAAATATGTTAACTAATAAAATTCTAAAATTGGAACCTACCATAAGTTTGTTTTTTTTTTTTTTTTGTTTTTTTTTTAAATATATATATAAATTGGTTAAATTTTATTGAAAATACAAATACTAAAATGAAATAAATCCAAAATAAAGTGACCAAAATGATATTTTAGCAATAATTTAAAACTTGTTTTCCATTGTATGTAACTACATAACTTGTGTTTAAAAAAAAAAAAAAAACTATATAACTTGTATTAGCCCTCCAAAATAATCATAAAATACAAGAGGATGTGAATGACTTTTTTTTCTTATGAGTTCAAATACAAATATCCATGAAAATTATGATTAATGTACAGATTAGTTAAATTAGGTACCCTATCCTCAATTAATAAAACAATGAACTATTAATTAATAAATAATGCAGTCAATATGAGTATATTCTAACGATGAAAAGATTTGTATTTCTTTCAAGTTGTTAGGTTTGGAATTCTATTTATATGTTTGTTATAACATTATAAAAAAGTTGTCAATTCGAGCATATAACTTAGTGGACAAGACACAAATTACCGTCTCAAATATTAATGAAAAAAAAAACCATTCTTAAATGGTTAAATTATAAGTTTGTGTCTATTTAGTTACTGAACTTTCAATTTCATATTTAATAGGTCTGTGACACATTATTTTTTTTTTAAATTAATTGATCTATGAAATATAGATATGTATTTTGTGTTTGATAGGACCTTAAACTTTCAATTTTGTATGTAATAAGTATGCAAAATTTTAAAAATATCGAATATATCAAAAAATTATTAGACACAAACTGAAAATTCGAAGGCTCAAACACAAATTTAATGGTTTAAAGATATATTAGGCAAATTTTTAAGTTTAAGGACCAAATAGACACAAATGTAAATAGGAACTTGTTCTTCTCAAAAAAAAAAAAAAAAGATAGAAACCTGTTAGATAATTTAAAAAGTGTATAGATCAAATAGACACAAACTTGAAAATTTAAAATGTTTTTTTTTTTTTTTTACCATACCTATCGGTCGTTTTTTTTTTTAGAAATACCTATATGTCGATTGTTAAAGTTTAGAAATCAAATAGACACAAATATAAAAAGTTAGAAACTAAACTTGTAATTTCACCTTATTAAAACCTACATGAGAATAACTTAATTAGGTCTTGTACTAACAATCAAGAGGTATGTGGTTCGATTAGTCCACCTCACATGTTGTAAAAAAAAAAAATCACCTTATTAAATTAAACGTGAAAATATTATACATTATCCAAATTTATTATTTAAATAATTGGTCAATTCGAGGAAAATATATCTCTGAAAAAAAGGAAAATATCTATGTGTCCAAATTTTACATATCGGCCACCGCCAGTCCGCCAGAGAGATAGGAGTCGGGCCCACACCCACGCAATATGGAAGAAGACTAAAATAAAAAATGAAAAAAAAAAAAGAAAAAGAAAATTCAACGGCACGCCGAAGGAGAAAAAAATGTCAGAAAAACCCGGAAATGTTAGAAATAAAATAAAAAATAGAAATAAAGAAGAGGAATACAAGAAAAAATTGTCAGAAAGAAGAAGAAAAAGAAAAAGGAAAAGAAAAGAAATAAAAAATAAAAACAAAATAAAAAAGAAATTAAGAAGAGGAATAAAAAGCGTAGCTGGTTTGTTCGGTCTGAAGTCACCGCAGTATCGCTTTTCGGCGATTTGAGGGTTTCGAATTTCTTAATCGTTTCGGTATGTTACATTCTGCATATCGATTCCATTTCTGTTCTTATAGCTAGTTTTTGATTGTTTTTCTTTGTCTTGATCTAATTTCTTACAGAATTTTCTCAGTGGAAGTTACTGATGCTTGTCATTGGGTACCAAGTCTGAGAAATATTGATTTGGAACAGTTTTTTTTTGTCCTCTTTTGATTTTGGTAGTTTTGATCGGTAAAAATGGGGTTGTTTAGAGCTGGTTCTGCCTTGGCAAAGATTGCCATTAGGAGAACTTTGGCACAGGGGGGAGGATCGTATGCTGCGAGATCACGTATTGTTTCGTCTCAGAATCGATATTTTCATACTACGGTTATTAAGTCTAAAGCACAATCTGCGCCAGTGCCTCGCCCTGTGCCTCTTTCGAAGCTAACTGATAGCTTTCTGGATGGGACGAGCAGTGTGTATTTGGAGGAGCTTCAAAGGGCTTGGGAGGCTGACCCCAACAGTGTTGATGAGTCGTGGGATAATTTTTTTAGGAATTTTGTGGGTCAGGCTGCAACGTCTCCTGGTATTTCAGGCCAGACAATTCAGGAGAGCATGCGTTTGTTGTTGCTTGTCAGGGCTTACCAGGTTAATGGTCACATGAAAGCCAAGTTGGATCCCTTGAGTTTGGAAGAAAGAGAAATCCCAGATGATCTGGACCCTGCTCTTTATGGATTTACAGATGCTGATCTTGATAGGGAGTTCTTCCTTGGTGTGTGGAGGATGGCTGGCTTTTTGTCAGAAAATCGTCCGGTACAGACTCTGAGATCAATATTGACTCGGCTCGAGCAAGCATATTGTGGTAGTGTTGGATATGAATATATGCACATTGCAGATCGTAATAAATGTAACTGGTTGAGAAATAAGATTGAGACCCCAACACCAATGCAGTACAATCGGCAGCGCCGAGAGGTGATTCTTGATCGTCTTATATGGAGCACACAGTTTGAGAATTTCTTAGCCACTAAGTGGACTACAGCAAAAAGATTTGGGCTTGAAGGTGGTGAGACTTTAATTCCAGGGATGAAGGAGATGTTTGATAGGGCGGCAGATCTTGGAGTTGAGAGCATAGTTATTGGAATGCCTCACCGAGGAAGACTAAATGTTTTGGGTAATGTTGTTCGGAAGCCTCTTAGGCAGATCTTTAGTGAGTTTAGTGGTGGTACAAAGCCTGTGGATGAAGTTGGACTTTACACAGGAACTGGTGATGTCAAATATCACTTGGGTACTTCCTATGATCGACCAACTAGAGGTGGAAAACATATTCATCTTTCGTTGGTTGCAAATCCAAGTCACTTGGAAGCTGTTGATCCAGTTGTTATTGGGAAAACTAGAGCAAAGCAATATTACTCAAATGATGTTGAAAGGATCAAGAATATGGGTATTTTGATTCATGGTGATGGTAGCTTTGCTGGACAAGGTGTAGTGTATGAAACTCTACATCTTAGTGCTCTTCCTAACTACACCACTGGAGGAACGATCCACATTGTTGTGAATAATCAAGTCGCTTTTACCACCGATCCAAGGGCAGGAAGATCATCACAATATTGCACTGATGTTGCCAAAGCTTTGGATGCTCCCATCTTCCATGTAAACGGTGATGACATGGAAGCAGTTGTCCATGTTTGTGAGCTTGCTGCAGAGTGGCGCCAGACCTTTCATTCAGATGTTGTTGTTGATTTGGTTTGTTATCGTCGGTTTGGACACAATGAGATTGACGAGCCATCCTTCACACAACCTAAGATGTATCAGGTTAGTACTTCCAGTTTTAATAATGTTTTTGGACATGTGTATTGCAGAATATTCTTCTTTATGTTGGTGTTTCTTTCCAACTTGTTTCATCATGCTTGGTTCCTTTGGTCCAATACCTCGATTATGTATTCATGTTATTGGCTTGTATACACTTGGTTATATGTTACTGACTACTGAGCTGATTGAGAACAGGTCATAAAGAATCATCCTTCATCTCTTGAGATCTACCAGAAAAAACTCTTAGAATCTGGACAGGTGAGTCAGGAGGATATTGATAAGATACGTGATAAGGTTAATAAAATCCTTAATGAAGAATTTTTGGCAAGCAAAGATTATGTCCCGAAGAGAAGGGACTGGCTGTCAGCATATTGGTCTGGTTTCAAGTCACCTGAACAGCTCTCAAGAGTTCGGAACACTGGGTATGGTAAATTTTATTTGAAGATTATTTTTTCTATTACTTCATATGGGATAATTTAGCACTGGAATTTATACTCTGATCAATTTTGCAGAGTTAAACCAGAGATACTAAAGAATGTTGGAAAAGCAATTACTGTATTTCCAGATAATTTCAAGCCTCACAGAGCAGTAAAAAAGGTTTACGAACAAAGAGCACAGATGATTGAAACAGGAGAGGGCATTGACTGGGCACTTGGTGAAGCACTTGCTTTTGCAACTTTGCTTGTGGAAGGCAACCACGTCAGATTGAGTGGCCAAGATGTTGAGAGAGGTACCTTTAGTCACCGGCATTCTGTTGTGCATGATCAAGAAACAGGCGGAATCTACTGTCCTTTGGACCATGTTATCATGAATCAGGATGAGGAGATGTTCACTGTAAGCAACAGGTAAATTTGATTATGATACCTTTTTGTTTATGTATTCTGACACTTTTCCTTTTGGTAGTTTGTATAGAATAGTCATTAGGGCTATCTGCCATTGTTAGAGTTGTTACCCAATGAGATTAGTAATCTGGGTCTTCAACTTCTGCATGAAGAACAATTTAAGCATATTAGTTTGGGTTTGATCCAGATGACTTGATACCCCATCTAAGTGCTGGTGCTGTTAGTATATTACCCCTTTTACTCATCTATGAGCTTTGTAGTTGAGGGAATCTGTCTATTGGACATCTTCTATGAGTCGAACAGTTTACCTTATTGCATGAGTTTCTCTTTACAAGTTCTTTTTTGTCTTGTTCAACAGCTCTCTCTCAGAGTTTGGAGTTCTTGGATTTGAGTTGGGTTACTCAATGGAAAATCCTAATTCATTGGTAATCTGGGAAGCTCAATTTGGTGATTTTTCAAATGGGGCTCAAGTTATATTTGATCAATTCTTGAGCAGTGGTGAAGCGAAGTGGTTGCGGCAGACAGGGCTTGTTTTGCTGCTTCCCCATGGCTATGATGGCCAGGGCCCTGAACATTCGAGTGCAAGGATGGAACGTTTCCTTCAGGTATCCAACAAAGATCTTTCATTTTCCTCCTTTATTTTCTTTAATAAATAAGATAAAGAATTGTTTCTTCTGTTTTCAGTATCTTCCCTTTTTTGTGCCTGGCCCAGTGCCCTCTTTCTAATGTTTAAGTTAGTTATTTGTCTCTGCTTGTTTAATTTGATGGTGGATACATGTGAGATGTAAGGTCCTCATACAAGAAGCTAGTTTAGAGAAATGTTGAAATATTTTGCTTCTATCTAGTTATATATTGTGCAGTATTTTTTAAAGCCTGAGGCACACTAAAGTATGGTGCCCACTTGGGCTCAAGGGTGAAGCGAATAGAGGAAAAAGGTTTTCTTGTAGGTGTATGGCAGTAAATTTATTAATGAAAAAATGTAGTATCATGAGTCATAAGATAATGGAAAATTTTAAATTAGAGCTTTTGTAAGAGATAATTTCTTTTATCTTTCATTTTTTCTCAATGAAAGCATGGTTTATTATCAAAAAAAAAAAAAAAAAGAGATAATTTCTTTTAGAAAAAAAGAGGCACTGTGGCACGCACTTTAGTGAGGATACCTTTCTGAGGTGTGCTTTTCAATACACTGAAATGGTTCATCTTTAAGTAGGTTAGACTTGGCAACATGCACTCTTGCCATTTGTTATTGAGTTTTTTTGTAATGAAATTATATTCTTGTTTAGATTTTCAAGTTTTATGACCCTCATAAATAGTTATAAGAAGCTTGACATGAAATTATCCTATAGGTCTCATTCTTTTGGATTGGAGTCTCGTCTTTTTATGGAGGCTTGGTTTTTTTGTTCCCCTTGTATTCTTTCCTTTTTCATTTTTTCTTAATGGAAGTGTGCTTCATTATAAAAAAAAAAAAAAGAAGAAAAAAAGAACTACCATTAACACAAAAATGTGGCTGTCTGTATTTTCCCCTTCTAGGCTTTTGTTGCCTGGATGTCAGAACTTCATACTTGCAGTATCTGGTTTTACTCAACAATGATTAACCATAGTTGCTTACTGGAGATTTAAATGGATTATGTTGAAATCATGGATGGGAATGTTTGTCCTGGTTGTAATGTAATATAATTCAGCTAGCATTCTTGAATAATACAATTTTGCAAAAATTTATGGCAGATGAGTGACGACAATCCTTTTGTTATTCCGGAGATGGATTCTACCCTTAGAAAGCAAATTCAGGAATGCAATTGGCAAGTTGTGAATGTTACCACCCCTGCCAACTATTTCCATGTTTTGCGGAGACAGGTCAGTGCAAGTTTTTGGTCGATGATTTTAGTTGCTTTTGTTATTATTATTTTAACACATGTTTCTCTTCTCCAAAATATATATATATTTTAACACAAATTAAGTATGTTTTAATGACGAGATTTACAATAAGAGGATGGAGGTGTCCTTGAACTTCTCAAAAAAAAAAAAAAAAAGAAACTTCCCTATTAATCTACATGAAAACAAAGGTGATAACAGAGTCTTAAGATTAATATTCTTTGACCAAGAAAAACCTCTACCTAGGCCTTCCATTTACCAAAATAGAGAAATCCACAAGCTGAAGACAGCTCCTGACCCAAGTTCTTCAAACTTTCTTCCATTGGATCTTATCAAGAAGTCACGGTCCACATAGCTTTTTCAAAATTAATCTTAAAAATGACCCCTTGGGAAGCCTATTTGGTTGACGGTTGCATGGAGAAGCTAGAGTCCTTCAAGGCGTGTCTCAAAAGTATCCTTTGGTCTCTACAAATTGAGAGGGATAATAGAAGTTTTGTTGATAAACACAAGGTTTTTGGTATTACACTGGAAGTCGTAAAGTACATAGCGTCTAGTTAAGATGAGCTAATTATTATTTATTTTTTATAATAATTATTATTGTTTTTTTTTTGTTGGGCAGGGAGATTCTGCATTCCCCCCTTGTGTTGTAACCCTTTTCTTGACATCAATAACATGTGTTGGTTTCTGTTGCAAAAAGTTGGAAACTAACAAAGAACTGATCAAACAATTATTATGATTGGAGAACTATATAGATGAAGGAAAAAAATATATTTTTTTAAATAAAATAAATAGAGAAACAAATATATTCATAGAAGGCAAAAAAGTAATACCGTAGGTCCGGAAGTGAGGAGACCCCCACCGAAAGCTTAGAGTTTCAAACTAGAGGCTTACGTAAAGACCAGATTAAGAACCCTCCCAGAAATGAGAATTGGAACTATCTAATAATAAGTTCCAAACAAGGAGAAAAGGAAAAATGAAACCTTGAGAGAAAGGTTTTCGAGGATACAATGTGAATCATAATTGGAAAAAAACCTGAGTTTCAACCATTATTTAAAAAACTACACTTGTTAAAAAAGAAAAGTTAGAGAAACTCAACAAAGCACTTGTTATCGAGGCGAGTTTGGTTCTACAGTAAGATCAGCAATTCACAAACCCTCAAAGATTTTGATTTTGAATCTGTTTCCCAATCAATTACAACTTCATTAATATCCTATTTTTCTTTCGTATATATTTTGTCTGCAGATACACAGGGAGTTCCGTAAGCCTCTAGTTGTGATGGCCCCTAAGAATCTGCTTCGCCACAAGGATTGTAGATCTAATTTGTCCGAGTTTGATGATGTTCAAGGTCATCCAGGCTTTGACAAACAGGGAACCAGATTTAAGCGCCTTATAAAGGACCAGAACAATCACTCTGATTGTGAAGAGGGTATTAGACGGCTTGTTCTTTGCTCTGGAAAGGTTAGTGTCCACTATTTTTTTGCTGCTAGTCAATTTTCTCTAAATGCATCAAGGCTGGAATATTTTTTTTCTTTCCTACCTGGCATGTCTTAGATAAATGAGTTGCCGTTTGTTTTTCTTTTGCAACTACCCTAGTACGAATTTGCCGATCATATTTCATATTCTTTATGGAATGGTCTATGTAATCTTTCTATTCAGCCCTCAGAAATTGGTTTGTGTTTCAGTTCTAAGGTTTTGGTTATTGCTGAAATGTTGTATGCATGTTTTGTTGCCACTGCCAGATTTATTATGAGCTTGATGACGAGCGAACCAAGACAAATGGAAAGGACGTTGCAATATGTAGGGTGGAACAGCTTTGTCCCTTTCCTTATGACCTCATCCAGCGAGAGCTGAAGCGATATCCAAGTATGTAATTCAAATATTCATTGTTGCTGTGCTACATGATATCACATTGTTCTAGACTTCTACCAAAACTTATAAGATTTCTCTTAATCTTCTTTTTTCTGTATGGAGAACACATATAAGACCAGAAATAACATGATTTTTTTTAACTTTTCAAGATGCCGAGGTCGTGTGGTGCCAGGAGGAACCAATGAATATGGGTGCATTTACCTACATTTCTCCACGTCTTGCCACTGCCATGAGGACGCTTGGAAGAGGCACAACAGAAGATATTAAATACGCCGGTCGTGCTCCATCGGCTTCTACAGCTACTGGATTCTATTCAGTTCACGTAAAGGAGCAAACCGAGCTTGTGAAGAAAGCATTGCAGCCCGAGCCTATCAATGTCTGAAGTTTCTCCATATGAACCTTTCACTTTTCTTTGTTGGATGGCGATGGACTTTCTCCAGAATAATCCCCTTGAGAACATTCCATTACTGGTAATTTTTATCTTTCCTACCTATTCATTTTTGCATGGAATGAGAAACCTGCTTCATCCACTAAGACCAGTTTTGAATTGAGATTTTCTTTTTGATGTTGATATGTCAATGATAGCTTTTGTGGTTGGATATACTGTGTCCAATAATTGCAGAAAGAACTGCACAGTTTCCCACTCACCGGTGAATGTAATCTTTGATTTTTTTTCCCTTCCCAAGTGATCAATGTATGGGCAGTTAAGCTCATGGAGAGTGTGATCTCAAATTTAGATGCTAAAGTCGTTTTACAAATATATTTTGAAGCCTTGTTTCTATAGGAGGAAATTCTTCCAAATCTCATTTATTTGTTGAAAATCGAGGTGTTTAGTTTGAGATCATGTATAATTAAAGTTTTGTTTGACGATTATAATTATTTGGATCACGTTTGATAACCGTTTGATTTTTTAATTTTTGGTTTTTGAAAATTAAGCCTAATATACCAACTCTACTTTCATAAGTTTCTATGTTCTGTTACTACATTCATTCCATGTTTTAAAAAACCAAGTCAGGTTTTGAAAACTATTTAGTTTTCAAAATCTTGTTTGCTTTTGGTTAGGAATGCAAATGTGTATTCAACAAAGATGAAACCTAGCCAAGCATTTTATTGGAATAAATATAGAACTCGAATGGATGGTTTTATGTCTATTATAGGTTCTTCCTCTTGAGCAGAGACCTATCATTCAGATTGATGGAGTGAACTGATGAGCTCAGATATGAACAATACTCTTATTGATCTATTAACAAGTTGAGAGAAAACAAGTGTAATTTTTTATGGTTTTTATCTTGTTAGGGAAATATTTGAATTTTTAACCAAATTCTAAAAACAAAAATAAAATTTTGAAAATACAATGTAAAACTTGATTTGGTTTTTGAAAACATGGGAAGAAAAAGTAGATAATAAATCAAAGAAGCTTAGGGGTGGAAATAGTGTTTATAGGCTTAAATTTCAAAAGTCAAAAATCAAAAACAAAAAATCAAATGGTTATCAATCGGGGTCTAAATTGTTCGAATTGAAGGTGAATTTCGAAGCTATTGAACTATGTTTCATGATGTATTTGTTGATTGAATTGGTTTTACTATAATCTTATCAATTTCTTAACTAACATTGAGCTGTTTTTACAAAGAGGATCAAGTGTATTTTGGTGAGAATGATAGTACTTTGGTGGATTTGCAGTTAAAGCGTATTTTAGTGAGAATGAGAGTTTTAGTGTTGCATCTAATTTTTCTGATATATGATCCAAGGGGAAAATATTTATTTATTTATTTTGTTTAATAATTTACTTAATATATCTAGTTTTGCAAGTAAATTTGACCACATTCAAAATAAGGTCATATTAGGTGTAGTGGGAAAAAAACTAATAAAAATTTACCAATCAAAATAAAAACTAACATTTTTAAAATAAATTTATTTAATTTTAATTTTTATGGGATACATTAGATAACAAATCCTATAAAAGGGAACTCCTTGAATAAACAACAATATCTTGAAACTGAATTCTGACATATTATTCCAACTCCATGAACTAGATTCCAAAGAAATTTCACTAAAGAGTTTCAAGATAAGAGTCTTTGCTTTTTAAAGTTTCTAAATACTATTTTTGGCTAAATTTTAGATATAGTTTATTTCTATTGAAAAGAAAAAGTAAAAAAAAAAAAAAATTGGTATGATTATTTTATTTTAGCCTCTATATTTTGGGAGTATACACTCCCAATAAATCTAAACAACAACCCTCACCATTAGTTTGAGATTAAAAAAATTGTTGAGTTGCAAAAAGAATAAATTCCTCGAGGCTTTTTTTTTTTTTTTTTTTTTTTTTTTTTTTTTTTTTTTTTTTTTTTTTTTGGAATAAATGCACCAGCAAAACAACTACTCTTCCTTGGAAACGAAGAGTTTAATAAATTCCTCAAGTTACCATTTGTAGTTCTCAATTTTTCATATGTGAAATGAAAATGTAAAGACACAAAGAGAAATGGAGTATTGTAAACAATGGCTTTATTCCTTAGTGTGTTTGCTTCTTGTCAAACTCTACTTTAAATTGTCTTTTGATCGCGGTTGTCAAGCGTGTCACATTGATTTTCTTCCGCTTTTGTTCATACGCCTATTACGATATTACATAGATATCGATAGCGTCAACAACACTAACGAGTTCTATAAAATGACGTCCGACTTTACCTTAGCTCTTTCGACTCCACCATCAACAGCCACCATTTGAGCTCGAGTCGACCACTCAATTCCTTCGCCATCAACTGCCTACTAGAAGTGACTCAATAGTAAAAACAAAATATACATGCAATTAACTTTTGGGAGAGAAGGGGAAGGTATAGATGAGATTTTTTTGGGGTCAAGTTTGATTTGGTTGAGTCGAGTTTTTTCTTTTTACATTTAATTTTCAGTTTAATGTTTTAAATTTATTTTTTTGAAATTAGATCTAAACATTTAAGTTTTTTCTCTTTTAAGTTTTCTTCTAAAAGTTTTATGAGTTACTAACTTTAATGTTGATTTAAAAATGCTAAGTTATATTCATTCTTGTACTTATAAAAGGGTGAACTTCCATGTAAAGTTTGTATCACCAAGTTTCCTATTTCAATTAGAAGTTTATTCATCTTTTGGGCTTCACACACTCTTTCATTTTCCATTTTCTCTCTTTGTTCAACAAACATTGAGAGTTTGATTATTGCTTCTGCAATTTTTTTTTTTAAATCTTTCATTTTCATTTTCTCAACGGTGATATCAGTACTTAGATTTAAAGGGTTTTGATTTTATTTAGAGTGAGAAATTCCATTTTCATATTTGAAAAAAATGTCTTCCAATTTTGGTGTCACTTCTCCTCCACTTTTTAGTGGTGAAAACTACCAATTTTGGGCTGTTAAAATGCAATCCTATGCACTTGACCTTTGGGATTATACAACAAAAGTGATGACAATTGTAAACCAGATAATACTAGTTGGTGAAACTTTTCCAGATCAAAGAGTTGTGGAAAAAATAATGGTTAGTGTTCCTAGCAAATTTGAGTAAAAATTCTCATCGATCTTACTACTCTCTCTATAGCTAAGTTAATTAGCAATTACAAGCCAAAAAACAAAGGGATACAATACATAAAAGGAGCATGCTAGGGTGCCTTTCATGCCAAGACTAAAGGCAAGAAACCTGTTGTAGAAGATGATAGACCAGCAAACCAAAGATCAAGGGAGCAAGGGGAAAAGGAGGAGTATCAAGAAAAGATAAATTTCCTCCCTAGTTTCTGTAAAAAAGACCAATCATGCTGAGAAGAATTGTTGGTTCAGGAACAAAAAAGTCCATCATTGTGATTATTGCAATAAAGATGTTCATACCGAGAAGTTTTTTTATCCTAAACAAAATCAAACCCAAAATCCTCAACTACAAGCAAATTGTGCGGAGGACAATGAAACAAACTTTTTGTTTATGACTTCTCATACGACAACGAGTCAACCTTATGGCTTATTGACAATTGGATACACGTTACGCACATGGCTATAGAGCTATCAATAACTTTAGCGAAATTGAAAGATTTATACAGTCTAAGGTGGTTCTTGGTCATGGTGAGACAGTACTAGCTAAAAGTAAAGGTATTGTTGTCATGCATACTAAGCAAGGTGAACAAAGAATATCCAATGTTTTATATGTTCCAAGATTATCTCAAAACTTGCTTAGTATTGCTCAATTGTTGCATAACAATTTTTCGGTGGTTTTCAAAGATCAAGTTTGTGTTATTTATGACCTTCAAAGAGAAGAGATTGCAATGGTCAAAATGGTTGGCAATGTCTTCACATTTTAAATGGTGACTCGCAATGCCATCATACTTTTATGCCCAAATTAGAAGAAAGAAAAAAGTGGCTTCAATGCTTTAGACATTGTAACAACAAATGTTTGAAAATTTTGCATTCTTTTAACTTGGTTGAAGATTTTTCCAATTTTAATTACCTCATTTAATCAAATTTATGAAAGTTGTCGAGAATGGAAGATGCATAGACTACCTTTGCCAAAAGGTGGCCGTTTTAGAGCCAAAGAAAGGCTTGAATTGGTGCATAGTGATATTTGCGATTCCATACGCAATATATCTATTGAGAATAATAAATATTTTATTTCATTTATTGATTATTTTATCAGGATGACTTGGAAAAATAAGAAATTATGGCTCTACTTTTAACATTGAATATATTTCTACTCTGTCAGCTGAAAATAAAACAATATGTCTTCAAAAATTTGCTTGGCAGTTTTGGATTTTAAACCAGAAGAACCTACAAAAATGTTTTGTGACAACAAGTTTGCTAGTTTCTTCAATCTAATACACTTTGGTAAGACAAAACACATCAAAGTTAAAATTTTATTTATTAAAGGAAGCGAAATCAAGTTTTTTTTTGTAATTCTTAACAAAAAATTTGTCGATAGTTCTCACAAAAGCTCTACCACACATGCCAATTTTGTTTCTACACCAAAAGCTAAGTGTCACAAAGAAAAACCTAAGAAGGAGTGTTGAGTTATTAGTTTTTCTTTTTACATTTAATTTTTAGTTTAATGTTTTAAATTTATTTTTTTTGAAGTTAGATCTAAACATTTCCGTTTTCTTTTGAAGTTTTATGAGTTGCTAACTTTAATGTTGTTTTAAAAATTGTAAATTATGTTCATTATTTCTTTCTTTTCTTTTTTAAGAAAAAAACTGTGTTCATTCTTGTACCTATAAAAAGGGTGAACTTCCATGTAAAGTTTGTATTACCAAGTTTTCTACTTCAATTAGAAGTTTAATCATCTTTTGGATTCTACTCTCTCATTTTCCATTTTCTCTCTTTGTTCAACAAACATTGAGAGTTTGATTATTGCTTTCACAATATATTTTTTTAAAACCTTTCATTTTCATTTTCTCAACAAATTTTAACCCCAAACTAATAGTGGAAGAATGTTTTTTAGATTTACTGAGAATACAAAGATTAAAATTGACAATAAGGTTAGAGGGAATAAAATAGAACAAGTACAAATAATATTTAAACAAAAACAAAATCTAAACTTCTAATCTAAACTTTCAAGTTTTTTTTTTTTTTTGTGTTCATCTTGGCTTCTAAACTTTTAAAATGTCTATTTTAGTTTTTGAGCTTTTAAGTTTATTCCATTTCAACATTTAAAATTTTAAAATGTCTATTTTAATCCTAACTTTTTAAGAGTTACTATTTTTTATCTATTTTTTTTTTTTTAACAAATGGATAACATATAGCTTTGCGTGTATATATGACCGTGTATTAACATGAGATTAGCTAGGACAATCATTAGGTGAATGGATATTAATAAAAAAATAATAATAGCAAGAACCAAAATAAATACTTTTAGAAAGTTCCAAGACTAAAATAAACATTCTAAAACCTCAAAGATCACCAAAATGGTTACTTTTTAAAAATTCAAAAACCAAAATGAACATTTCAAAAGTTAAGGACCCAAAATGAAAAAAACACAAAACTTGAAAACTCTGGAATCAATATATATGATACATGAACTTCAAGTATAATACAAAAAAAGACCCCAATCGGAAGAAGACGTGATAACTATCAGCATACGAAACGATAACCCGAACAACCTCTCCGCTCATCTTTTTTCGATAAGGAAAGGCAAATGGTAGGAGTCATCCATCCTTGTATATGCACAAGAAAAAGAAAAGAAAAACTTGTATTTGAACACAAGTTTGGCTTATATCTTAAAATCTTACCTGGATAATCACCAAACCAACAAAGGCAAATTCTGAGTAGCTAAACAACATTGGCTTTGTCTCTCAAGGCCACAACTTGACTTTATCTTCCCAACATATTTTATGATATTTTTTGTGACATGGAGATCACTCAATTTGTTGCAAAAACTATATTGTAATTGCTAATATTTGTGAGAACCATGGGACAATAATTAATTACACATTGTTTTAGGATTAATATAGTGATAATTATAGCATTAAGTGTCGTATTAGAATTGGATTTGCTTCTAAATGTGGCCAAATTTTCACTTGTGTGATTGATG
Organism: Luffa acutangula; assembly: GCA_036850905.1. Taxonomy (NCBI): domain Eukaryota; kingdom Viridiplantae; phylum Streptophyta; class Magnoliopsida; order Cucurbitales; family Cucurbitaceae; genus Luffa; species Luffa acutangula. Next base: position 8,227,222 of record CM072099.1, on the reverse strand, counting down.
AGATGGATAGCATTTGGGAACAAATAGTAGAAACAATAATTAAACAAAAAAAAAAATGTCTATTTCTCTAATCTTGAGCCACAGGGTTTATGCACTAAATCTCCACTTTGAGGCTAGAAACAAAAGTTCAAATACATATTGTTGAAGCTAATGATATGAGGTGGGTGTCAAAATAATTTCTTAATCAAAGATGAATTTTTTTTTTTGAGTAGTTGTATAGATGACAAATTGGACCAAATTAATAGCAAATATAGCACAGTTGCAAACTAATTGCATATATAGCAAAATTAATTGTACAAGACCAAAAAGCTGTCGTCAGATTCTATCCGTGTTCATCACTAATAGACTTTGATTATTCAAAGTCTATCAATGTCTATCGCTGATAGATTCCGATTATCACTGATAGAATTTGATTAACTCTATCAATAATGATAGTTATTGACAGATTTCGATTAATTGGAGTCTATCAGTGATAGACACTGATAGACTCTGAATAATTGGAGTTTATCAGTACACTGATAAATTCTGATTAATCAGAGTCTATTGCTGATAAACTCTGATAATCGAAGTTTATATTCTAATTAACCAGAGTCTATCAGTGTCTATCAGTAATATGTTATGATAGATTTTGCTATATTTGTAATTTTTTTTTATAGTGTGTTATATTTTCAATTACATAATTCTTATTTGCCACCGACCGCAAATTCTTTCATTTTTTTTTTAAGGAAAAGATGAGAAGATGGGTTTCACATTCAATACTTTGGATCAAAAGTAATTTGGCTTATTGCATGAGAATCTAAGACATTTTTCTTCGATTCAATCAATACTTCGCCTATTTTCAAGGGAATCCCTTTCTTTTCTTTTCTTTTTCGTGTCTAATCTAATTTTAAAAAATAATTTTAAAAGATAAAGTTTTGAAATTATTATGATATAATTTTTTATTATAATATTCAGACTATCTTCTTTAAAAAAGTTATTGGTTTTTTTTTTTCTTTCCATATAAATGGTGATAAAAAAGGAATACTTCGTGGAAACAAACTCCATGATTGATCTACATATTTTTTGTTTGTGTTTTTGGGGTTCATGATTGTATATTTGATGGTAAAATAAAATAAAATGATTAAATAAATGACATGTAGCTAAAAGAAGAGTAGAATGGTAAATTCATTTAAACAATAATAAATTTGTAAGTACGTCCTTTAAATAAATCAACCTGACTAAAATGCGCTTAATGCTAATTGACATATATACTATTTCCTTTGAAGTCAGAAGTTCAAATCTCCACATCTTAATATTTGTTGTACTAAAAAAATAACGATTATTTCTGACTTTGTAAAAGATAATACCTTTGCATGTAAAATTCGCCTTTATTAAATAAATCGAAGAGTTTTATATATTGAATTCTTTCTATAATACTGTTTCAAAATAAAAAAAAAAAAATCTTTCTATAATACTTGGAAAAAGACAACCATGGTAATTTGTAAACGTATCGTTGATTTATATATTATTCAATAATTGTAAAAGTAGTAAAAATAATTATAAAAATGGGTTGTAAAAGAAAAGGGAATCTAAATATGTATTTCTAAAAATTAAAAAAAAAAAAATCTAAAGGTGCATATTTGCACTCTTTAAGGGGCCGTTTGTTTTTTGGTAATCAAGATAGCCGAAATTTTCAGATGGCTGGAATTATATATGCCCGGAAATATAGATGTCTGACATTTTAGATAACCGTGTTTGTTTTGAAGGAATAATTTATAGGGATGTTCAGGAATATTTAGATAACCATGTTTGTTTTGTAGGATTTCTGGACGGGAATGTCTTAAAATGATGTATTATTCCAACAATACCCTTTCTTGTCTTCAAATCATTTATATATTAATTTAATATAATTTAACTTGTATAACATTTTTTATTTTAATAATTTAATATTGTTATCAATTCAATTTGTATTAATTTTATATGTTATTTTGTAAAAACAATAATTTCTATTATTGTCTTTAAGATTTGTATGAAAAAAATAGAATTAAGTATTAATTTCAATTTAAACTTGAACTACTTGAACTTATTTTAAATTAGAAGAAGACAAATTAACTGAAGTTTATTTTATATGTAAATAAAACATATAAATATAGTTAATTTCATATAATTGTTTATTAGTGAATGAATACACTAATTTTTTAAAGTCCTAAAAAAAAGAAAAAAAAGAAAAAAATGGAAAAATAAAGAAAATTGATGAAAGAAAATATAAAAAAACGAAGGACCAAAACGTCAATAGTCGATTCCCTTAACATGGGAATCTTAGAAACCCATGTATCAGGAGGGCATCCAAATCTTCTTAGATGCCTCTCGTGTGGGCATCCTAGGATGTCCGGGCATCCCGAGATGCCTAGACATCTTACATCACCACAAAACAAACGAGGTAATCCAGATGCCCATTCCATGGGAATCTTGGATTACCGCGAAACAAACGGCTCCTAAAAGATTTATGGCCCGTTTGGTTTTTGGGAATGTAGATGTCTGATATCTTCAGATGTCTGGAATCTCAGATGACTGGAATTTTAGATATCCGGCATCTTCAGATAGCCACGTTCGTTTTGTAGGAAAATTTATAAGGGTATCTCGGAATATTTCGATAATTTTGAAGGATTTATTCTTGGAAATGTTGTAAATTTGTGTAATGTTCCAAAAATGACCTTATTAATATATTAATATAATTTATATATTGATTTAAAATAATTTATATTTATATAATATATTTGTTTTTATTAATTTAATTGTTTTTATATTAATTCTGTGTACATTAATTTTTGTATGTTATTTCGTAGAATTATATTAATATATGACTTTTTTTTAATAAAAAAACTATATTAAATATAAATTTTATTTTTTATTTTAATATTTTTCTAAAAGACAATTATATAATTAATGTTATATGAGGTGAAATTTATTTATTACATTATAAATGATATATACTTTTAAGAAGAAAAATAACAAATGTATGTCGATCATTAAAAAACGTTGCTTTAAAATTATTTATATAAGATAATAAATATTATTGATAATAATTCGTTCCAAATATTAAAAATAAATGGATATATTATATAATTTAATTGAAGTCTATTTTATATGTAAATGTAATATATAAATATACTTAATTATATAAAGTTGTTTATTAGACATTAACCAATTTAAATCATAGAATTAAAAATAAAGATAAAGAAAATTGATGAAAGAAAATATATAAAAAAAATGAACGAAGACCAAAAAAGTAAAGATGGGATGCCCGCAACATGGAAATCTTCGAAACCCATGTTTCAAAAAGGCATCCAAAAGTACCTAGATTACCTCCTGTATGGACATCCTAGGATAAAGGGATTTCTCGTACCTCTTCGCAGGTCGGGGTAATTATGACGGTGGGGGATTCGAACCTCTGACCTCATGGTCGAGAGTACATGCCAATTACACTAAGCTAAGCTCGGCACTTTAGATTGGATTTGACTGCTCTGAATTTTGGATTTTTCGTTATGATGAGAATAGTATGATGATTTTGTCTCATAAATGCCCATATTTTTTTTTTACAAAGAAAAAAAAAAAATAAAGTGATGGTAACATTTCGATAATCAACTTTCAAACTTTGTATAACTATATGTCATGTGAAGTGGAAATATGTGGCTTAAAAAAACATTTAAAATATAAACATAAAAAATGATTATAAAAATAGAGCGATCATTATAAGAACCTATCACACCTATCACTCCTTGATGATGATACATGTTTTAACTAGTTGAACTATATGCGATTATTATAAATTATGGACAACTAATATCTACTTTAATTAATACGAAATTATTTTGATTTCTAATGTTAATTAATAAGTGGTTAATTATGTTTTATAGTAAACTAATATCTAAGTCAACAAAAGCATAGTTCAACTGACATAAAACTTTTACTCTTGACCAAATGTCAGAAGTTCAAATCTCTCATTTATAATAAATTAACATTTGAGTTAATTGGTTATGTAATATATGGGTAAATAAATTATTACTTGATAATGTATTTTGTTCTTTTAATTTCGAGTTAAAAGTAAGGCATATGATAATAAAAGAAAATAAAGTTTTAAGATGTCTAAAAACTTGTACTCTTGACCAAGAGGTCAGAGGTTCAAATCTCCTATTGATGATAAATTAACGTTTGAGTTAATTGGTTATATAATATATGTGTAAATAAATTATTACTTGATAATATATTTTTTTTTATTTACAATGTATGAGGTGGGAGATTCGAACCTTAAACGATCGAAGGTACAAATTTAGTTCAGCTATGCTCTTGTTCGCTAAAAGCTATGAGTTGTGTGCTTTTTATTTAGTATTTGAAGTGACATTCCATTAGTCATTTTTCATGTATATTAGAACGCGAGCTAATTTGAGAATAATTTATAGTTAAGACATTTCTACTTTCTTTTAAGAGATCCATAGAATCGAATTCTAACCTTTCACGTTGTAATGTAATATTCTAAACAAAATTTATGTATTTAAAAAAGAAAGATTAAATTACCTTTTTAGCATTTTGATTTGATTTGGTCCATATAATTTTGAAACTTTTAATCCCCATGTTTTGATAAAATCCCTTAGAAATGTCTTTCCTTGACTCAATGTTACACCTTCTTTTTTTTTTTTTCTTTTTTTCTTTTTTTTTTTTCCTTTTTTAAATACAAGTTTCTTCATCACTTTTTATTACTTAAAAAAGAAACATGTTACCCATCTAAAGAAAACATGACAAGTGGACAAATTGCCAAAACATTTGATTGCTAAAATGATATGTTGAGAGATTTAACAAAATGATAATGACCAAATTAAAACTTTAAATACCATTATATCCCGACAAAAAATTATCATAAATACTAAAAAAAAGTTTCAAAAGTTTCGTCATATAACTTTCAAGTTGAGTCTAGAATGTCTTTAAGATTAAAGAAACTAACTGATCGGTCTCTAAAATTTTAATAATTAATTATCTGATAGGCGGTAACCCAATAATTATTATTATTATTAATATTATTATTATTATTATTGTCGACAAGAGCATAACTCAACTTAGGGGTGAGTAAGAAAAGCCAAAAAACCGAGCCGACCGATCGAAACCGACGTCAGTTGGTCGGTTTTTTTTTAAAAATATATATATATTTTTTTAAATATATATATAAACTCGGTCGAGTTGGTTTTTCAAAATGAAAAACCGACCTTTCGGTCGGTTGACTCGTCCAAAAGGGACGAGAACCAACAGAACGGATCAAAAAAAAATAATAATAATAATTATGAAAACGCATTTGAGTTGATGATTGCATATTTTTTTTCAATTTCTTTCGTATCTCTCTCTCACACTCTTCTATGTATCTCTCTCTCACACTCTTCTATCTATATATATTTTTTTTTCTTCAAACCTTCTCAAATTTCTCTCATTTTTCTTTTCATCTCCATCTTCTTCTTTGCATCTTCTTAGTTCTGTCTTTTTCTTTCATTCTTCTTCTTTCTTTTGTTTCTTCTTCTTGCCTTTTGTTTTCATCTTATTATTTTTTTTTTTCCATTTTTTCTTTCTTTCTTTTAGTACTTTTTATATCTTCTTCTTCCTTATTCTTCATCTTTTTATTTTTATTTTATTTTTATTTTTTATTTTTAATATCTTCTTCTTCTTTCTTATTGTTCATCTTCTGCGTTTTTCTTTCTTTCCTTTTCTTTATTGTCTTCTTCACTCCTCACTCTTAAAATCGACCCAAACCGGCCGACCGTCGGTGTTATCGGCCGGTCGGCATAACCAATCTTTCCCAAACCGACGAAAACCAACTGTCGAAAACCGACTTGTTAGTGATCGGTGTCGGTTTGAGCCCAAAACTGATGCTGACCGACCAATGATCACTCCTAGCTCAACTAGCATAGAATTGTACTAGGTGAGACCAAGAGGTCTGTGGTTTAAATCTCCCACCCCATATTGTAAAAAAAAAAGCATTATTATTATTATTATTTAAAATTCATGAATCTATTAGATACAAAATTGTAAGATTATAAACTTATTAAACACTTTTAAAATTTGGAGACCTATTAGATACTAAATTAAAATTGGGAAAAATACACTTTTGATCCCTGAGGTTTGGGTTAAGTTACACTTTGGTCCCAGAGTTTTCAAACTCAACAAAATTACCCTTGAGGTTTGGATTTCGTTACATTTTTTGTCCCTCCGTCCAATTTTCTGTTAAATCCTAACAGTTTGCTGACATGACACTATTATTTTAATAATTTTTTTTTTAATTTTTTTAAATAAAATATATTAAAATAATAAAAATATTATTATTATTTTTTTAATTCTTTCTTTCTCTCTTTCTTCACTTCTTCTTTCTCTTCTGCTTCTCCTCCTTCTCCATCTTCTTCTTCTTCAACTCCGGTGACCGGCGGTAAAGTTTTTTTTTTCTTCTTTCTTCTTCTTCCCTTCTTCTCTTCTTCTCCTTTCTTTTCTTTCTTCTGTTTTTTTTTTAAGTTTTTTCCCCTTTTTACATTTTCTTTACAAATTTAAAAAAACATTTTAAATTAAAATGGTAAAAACACAAAAATGGATAAATTATAGAACAAGCCTGTCTTCTAAAAACCAAAAACAAAAGCGAAAAACAAAAAACCAATTGATTATCAAATGACTCCTTAAGAAGTTATAGACGCTTTTTAAAATTTAGAGATTGATTAAACACAACTCTAAAATGTGTCTAAAGTTTAGAGATCAATTAAACACAACTATGAAATTTTATAGATTAAATTGACTATTTAACCCAAAAAAAACCATTTTTTTAAAGCACAAATTTATAGAAACACAAAGTTCATGAATTAAAATTTCCCATCAACTATACACACAAATATTAAAAAAAAAAAAAATCCCATCTACACTCATACACACACATAGTTGGCTATATAAAATAAGCCCTAGATAGAAAAAAAAAAAAAAATACAACATAATATGAAAGAAAATAAAAGAGCCATTTTCCAAAAACCCACATCACTATCCACTATTCAGTATTCATTATTATTCCATTTAGTACAAACACCAATTAACCACATCCCAAATTTAGATATTTTGTACACTAACACCATATTATAAAATTTAATATAATATAAAGCCTCTTCTCTTGTAGCTTCTAAGCACTCACAATTTATCCTTCCATTGTCAGCACAAAAATGAAAGAAGGCAAATTGAAAGCACTTCTCACTTTACACATGTGGAAACCATATTCTCTCTTCTCTTCTAATTGTGTTTTAATTTATGGATGATATCCTTTAACCAATCCTCTTCTCTCTTTGGGTTAGTGGAGGGGGCCAAGACTTTGCAGCTTATTCTGCCATGAAAAACACTTCTATAAAAACCTCATTCATTTGAGGCCTATAGCTAAAGAACACAAGAGACAGAGACAGAGAGAGAAAAATGGAGGGTTTTGTGAGGTTTTTTGGTTTTGCAAAGCCATATTTGGGAATTGTTTTTGTGCAGCTTGGTTTTGCTGGACTGACCATTATTGCAAAGTCAGCTTTGGACATGGGGATGAGCCAATATGTTTTCGCAACCTATCGTCAAGCTGTTGCTACTCTTGTCATTGCTCCTTTTGCCATCGTCTTTGACAGGTTCTATCTTTGTTTCTAAGTCAGTACAATTTGACAGGTAGTTTTGTACCGTTGATTAATATTGTCTTCTCTTTTTTGTTTTCTGGACGAAATATACTAAAGGGTTTTTGTTTGTTTGGGTGATTCTCGAATTCTGAGTTTTTAAAATTCTTAAATTTTCTTGATTGAGTATTTACACACTAAAAAAATCACATTTTTTTAAATATATTTGTTGAGGTTTGTGTGTTGCAAAGTGGAACATTTTTTTTTTTTTTGAGTCAATAACATTTGGGGTGGGAGATTTGAACCTCTTACCTCTAGGTCGAGACATGTCAATTACCGCTGAGCTATGCTCGTTTTGGCTCTCGAAGTGGAACATTTGAGTGATATTTTTTATGATACATTAGGGTGTGTTTGGTTTAACTTTTCAAGTGTTTAATTTTGAAAATAAATAATTTTGAAACAATTTCTAATGTTTGGTAACCACTAAAAATGACTTATTAGAAAATGAGATTGATAAATAAACCATTCTGAGAGAAACACTTGAAACCAACTTTTTAAAAAAGACTTCTCAAGTAAACATTTAATCACATTGAATAATTTTTTTCCCTATCTTCCTCTCCCGACAAAAGGTTGAGTTTTTAGCTTTGCATGCAGGAAAGTGAGGACGAAGATGACCTTTTCATTGTTCTTCAAGATTGTGATGCTGGGGTTAATAGAGTAAGAAGGAGCTGATCATTTCATCATCATTAATATTAAATTACTATTAATCTCAAAAGTTTAATTCAATAGGTTATGATAAAATTAATTGTGTGTATTCACATTCTTAACTCTAATAAAGATTTCTTTACTTTCATACTATATGAAATTAATTACTACTAATGTAAAAAGCTTAAGCTACTAAACTGTAATAAAGTTAATCGGCCAACAAGAGATTAACTCAACTGGTACAAAGTAGTACTGATGACCACAAGATCTGTAGTTCAAATCCCTCACCCCCACATATTGTCAAAAAAAAAGTAATAAAGTTAATCTTTTATTCATATTCTTAAACGTTAAAAAAACGAGTTTGTGACTGGCAGGCCAGTAATCGATCAAAATTTGTACTATGCTGGTATGAAGTTAACAACAGCAACCTTTGCATCTGCCATGTGCAATGTTGTACCAGCTTTTGCTTTCCTCATGGCTTGGGCTTGCAGGTACTTTCAATATCAAACTTTCATTCATCTAAGCTGAGATTTTTAATATTTTTTTTTTGACAACATGTGGAGAGAGAGATTTGATCTCTTGATTAAAGGTACAACTTTATTCCAGTTGAACTACGCTTTTGTTGGCGGAAGGCTTTAATATGTTGTTCCTAAGAAAGTTGTTTTGAACATTTTTGAAAGGTTTAAAGTCTCTTGTGGTTGGTGCATAGAAAGTTTTGATGCCTTTTTAATTTGTTATATGGTCTCTAACATTGTATAAAGTATTACGTTGGGTCATTGTTAACTTCCATATATAATAATTTAGTTTCTATACTTGAAAATTGGTAACAATTTAGTGAAAATATTAGTGTTAAGATTTAATGAAATTTCTTACTTAGATAGATTAATAAACTAATTTGGGATCCAATATGTTTATAAGCTACAAAGTCTACTCATTAAATAATAAAAATCAATATTTAATTTTGATGATTTCTTTTGTGACAAGGATTAAATTGTTACAAATTTGAAAATATAGAAACTAAATTGTTATTTATTAAATTTTAGAAATTAAATTTTACAAAAGTGAAAGTAAAGAAACAAAAATGTTACAAATCAAAATTCAGATACTAAATTGTTACTTTGATGAAAGTTAAGGGACCAAAAGTGATTCTGAAGCGAAAAGAGAGAGAATCTCACACTTTTTGGAAAGAAGAAGAACAAAACTTCCCTGCATACTGGCCGGTATGTAGGGATCTCCCTTCCTCTTTCTTAATTGTCAAGATTTTAATGAAGATGAAGGGAGATCCCTACATAAGTTTTTTTCAAAGAAGAAATGATACATAACAAAAAAAAAAAAAAAAAAAAAAAAAACCTCAACCAGTTTAAGTTTTCGAAATTACACAGAAATTCCACACATAAGAAACATATAAGATTTTGATTTCCATTTCAACTTCTCCTTCCACTATTTCAAGAGCTTAATTCAATGAAACATATATGACAATGTTCATGTTGGCAGGCTTGAGAAAGTGAACATTTTGAAAAAGGGAAGCCAAGCAAAAATTCTTGGAACCATAGTGACAGTAGGAGGAGCCATGATCATGACATTCATAAGAGGGCCAATGTTGAATCTGCCATGGACTAAACCCAACCAGCCCTCTGCTTCTTCAGGCAGTGCTGCACATCACCAAAGCCCACTCAAGGGCTCCCTCATGATTGCAACTGCCTGCATCTGCTGGGCAGCTTTCACCATTCTTCAGGTAAACAATCTACCTCTTTAAAAATGGTTTCTCTTTTGCCTTTATGGAAAACTAGAGTTGCAGAAGAAGCTAACTCGATGTCGATGGCGTCAGGCGATTACATTGAAAGCGTACCCGGCGGAGTTGTCGCTTACGGCATTGATATGCTTGGTGGGCACCATTGGAGACGCTGGGGTGGCTTTGATCATGGAAAGGGGGAACCCTGCTGCTTGGTCTTTGCACTTTGACAATCAGCTTCTGGCTGTTGTTTATGCTGTAAGTATTATTTGTGTTTCTAAGTGCAGTTGATTTAATGAGAATGAAGAAAGAACAATTCTTATTTTCCATCTCATTCCTAATAAGTAAACATACGTTTGGTATTTTAGGTCATTTGTTTGATAACCATTTGGTTTTTGAAAATTAAACTTGTTTTCTTTCTATTTTCTTACCGTGATTTTCATGTTGTTTGAGGACACGATTAAATTTCTAGCCAAATTAAAAAAAAAAACAAGTTTCTAAAAACAATTTTTTTTTTTTTTTTTTTTTTTTTAGTTTTCAAAACTTAACTTGGTTTTTCAAAACATGAGAATAGGTATATAACAAAAATTTAATGCTAGAAGTAGTGTTTTTAACCAAAAACTAAAAATCAAATGGTTATCAAACGGAGCCAATTTTTTTAGTTTTCAAAACTTGACTTAGTTTTTGAAAACATGGAAAGAATATATATAACAAAACGAAGAAACTCATTAGTGGAAGTAGTGCTTTTAAGCTTAATTTTCAAAAACCAAAAACCAAATGATTATCAAACGAACCTTAACTGCCGAATTTGGTACATGTGTGTTTTTTGTTTGTCACAGCAGTAATGTTTTGTTGCAGGGAGTTATATGTTCAGGGGTAACTTATTATATTCAAGGAATGGTGATGCAGATAAAAGGGCCTGTGTTTGTCACTGCATTCAATCCTTTGAGCATGGTTCTTGTTGCAATCATGAGCTCCTTCATCTTGTCTGAGATCATGTTCTTGGGCAGGTAAGAAATTAAAGACATGTTTCAAAATAGTTGTTAAATGGGAAAGTAATTAACTTGCTAAAGGTTTAAACTTTTTTGTAGGATTATTGGAGCAGTGTCCATTATCATTGGATTGTACTTGGTTTTGTGGGGCAAAAGCAAAGATCAAGTTTCAGTTAAATCGGACTGTGAAAAGATAGCACCTTGTGAGCAAAAAATGACAGGAAAGGATGAGGCTTTGAAGACAGTTCAATCAAATGAAGAATTTGTGGTGCTTGATGTTGCCAAAAAGGAGACAAATTGATGAGTTCTAAACAATCTGTAACTGTTCTTGTATATCTCATTTGATATTTGTGCGAGTGAATGCGATTGAAGTACTCTTGATTTTCATCTCAACCAAAATGTATTTTTAAGGCTTGCATTTGGAGAAGACTATATATATAATAGTTTTTGGTTTTGTTGGAATCAAAGCTCTACCATGAAGGGAGAAAAAAAAAAAAAAGAAAAAAGAAGAAACTTTCTTCATTAATCTACATTAAGACAAAAGTAATAACAAAATCTTAAGCTTAATATTCTTTGACCAAGAAATGCCTCTACCTACGCCTTCCTCTGCCAAAATAGAGTAATTTAACCGGAAAATGTATTATTTGATACGTCATTTAAAGAGCATTTAATGATATTTTATTCTATAGGTCCCACACTATTCTTAAATATTTCTTTCATGACAAACAATGAATGGAGGTAAAATGGAAAATTTTCCTGTAATTTAACAAGCTGATGAGAGCTCTTGATACAATTTCTCTCTATAAAAAATAATTTGTAATTTCTTCATTATAAGCAGCCTTCTTCTTTAGAAGTAAGTTGGCGGCGGCTGGTTGTCGCCGGCGACCCGAAAATAGAAGGGTTGGGTTGCCACCACTATTCAATTCATTCAGGTAGTCAACCCGAAATTTTAGGTTGGTCCAAAAAACTCCTTTAACCCAATCCAACCTAACCCGTGTACAACCCCTACAAATATGAAAATTCATGAACTTATTAACGACTTTTTAAATTTAGACACGAAAGAGACAAAAACATGAAAGTTTAAGAGGGCTAAACTTGGTAATTTACTTTTTCTTTTTTCAAATACCGTCTAAAAAATACAAACGATAAGCTGATCCATTGGGCCCAAATAAAATTAAACCCAACCGCCTAAACCCAAAGGCCAGTTCAGGATCCAACGAGAAAATATATATGGGGAATTGTGCTAAATGACTACAAAAAAAAAAGGCATCCTTGATTTTTGGCTACGGAAGTTCGGATTTTGCAGGTGTGGCTACCGGAATTTTAGGAACCGTTTTCCGTACTTTTTTGGACGTTTTTACCCATGGTATTTACGACTATATACAGACAGCGTTAATGTTTGTTTTTGTTTCATGTTGTTCGCGTGTCCCTTTTTGCGCGTTGGAAGAATCTCGATTTATAGGGAGTTCAGTTGGCGGTTTGTGTTCAACTATATAAAAAGATCTACCTATTTTTTTTATCCCTCACATTTTGTCCCTCATTATCCATGTTACAAAAGGACAACAATAAGAGTGGTAAGTAGCAGTATACACAGACAGATGACAATGCATATAAACTGCAGCGTATATTTAACTCATATGAGGGGTGGGACTGGGGTAAGTATGCATACACACAAAATGCATGTGAAACACGTATGTATGTAATACTATAGACAGATATCAGTTATGACATTCATCAGGTATTTGCATCCAGGTGAACATGGTACGGGGTTATTATGGTTGCATATAGCAACACAGACAAAGACGGAGTGTATTTTTATTGGGCATTCCAGACATACACGATACATGAGGTACAAGGGGGATTAAGTGTACACACAAGTAGACACACCAGACCATTCCATGGATGTATATAATAGTACAGACAAATCAAAGCATTTTTTTTATTAGACATGCCAATGTGTATAGTGTATAGGGGGGACGTACACATACATATGAGTATACCACAAACACACTTTTTCCAGAGAAGTTGCAATAACCATGAAATGGTATTTATCGGTACATACCGCTCTGGCTGGTTCAACATTTAAGTCAAATCAACACAAACCCTCCACCAAAATCGCTTCCATGCATTTCCTCTCCACGCCCATGCTTTTCGTCTTACAATAGAGCGGTATAATCGCGGATTGGAAGGAAAAAATGAATCCCTAAAATCGAGGGATTATGTATACGGTTGTTGCAAATATAAGGGAAATAAAGCCGTTATCTACATATCTTATTTTAAATTTTTTTGGTGACAGTCGCTGTGGAGAAGAAGACTCAATGGAGTTTGCGGGTTGCGTAGAAGGCTCGTTGGAGCAGCGGGAGAAGCTCGTCGGCACGGCGAAAGTGGTTTGTCGGCACGGTGTAGGAGGTAGGAAGCGCGATACACTGATTTGTCATAATTGCAGCATTTAAGTTCATTTTTCTTAGTTGTTTCCAATTTGAGGCATTTTTAACGTTTTTTGCAGGGGTATATCTTCTGATTGAGAGGGCTGATTTTTCAATCGATGCATTTGAAAGGTGTTTCTCCTGCTAGAGGGGGTTGACTGGTTGAATTTTACATGTTTCCCCCTAATAAAGGGATTCTTGAGTTCGTCCCGTGTGTGTTTTTTTTTTCCTTATTGAGTACTAAGAATATGCCACATCTAGATTTTCAAATTAGGTTGGTTCCTTGTATTTACAATTTCTCTAACTTTTTTAGGTAGGTTGGTTACTTTGATTTTTTTAATTTTAAACTTCCTAGAATTTCTCTAACTTTTTTAGGTAGGTTGGTTCCACTTTTTTAGGTGGGTTCATACGTTGAATTTTTTGAATTTCAAGCTTTCTAGAATTTCTCTAAGTTTTTTAAACATTAGAAACACCTTCGACAGTTTGTTGGGGGCATTTTTGTCTTCTACAAATAAGGATTTATTAATCATAAAATCAATCAGTCATCAATTTAATTTATAAACTGCCAATTTATTAATCATAAAATCAATTAGTCATCAATTTAATTTATAAACTGCCAGCTTAGGTCAACATGTACTCTCGACCATGAGGTCAGAGGTTCGAATCCCCCACCCCCAAATGTTGATGTTCTAAAAAAAAATTTAATTTATAAACTTGTGTAGTCATTTTTCAAGCCACCTATTTATTTCTAGCCATTTTTTCTTGTTGCCCCAATAAATAAATAAATATATATATATATATATATATATTTTTGAAAGAATTCAACGAGAAGAATATATTAGAATAAAGAAAGAAAAATCGAAAACCAAACTTGACCAAATAGTACCAATAAGAATCGGACCAAACCGAAGAACCGAACCAGTCCCATCCCATCGGCTCAGCCCAACGCCCAAATCCACAAATATGATACTAGGAGAAGAAAAGAGATCGATACACCACCTGTTCCCCCTCCCTCTCTCTTCTGCTCCGCCGTGCCGCCCCGCCGTCGTCGTCGCTGAGTGCTATTTCCGCTCCTTCCTGATTTCTTCTCCCAAGATTTTCTCCTTCAATCTTATTCTTCTCTCGATCGTAGGTACTCATCTCAATCTCAATCCCTATCTCTATCTTTCAAATTCCGAAAACGTCTGCAAGATTGCTTGCTGTAGTTCATGAACTAATTGGAACCAAATCGAGAAAATCGAACTGATTGGTTTGCTGAAAACTCGTTTTGTTCTATAATGGATTTTGGTTCCAATTTCTCAAACCGAAAACATGGGTTCGATTCTTGGTTTAGTAAAAAATTGCGAAAATCGAATCGATGTTCATCGCCTTTACCAAAACAAAATTTTGAATGAAATGAAAAACCGAAGCGGGATTTAATTGAGATTTCAATTTAAACTATGCTGGAATGGCAGTTTCGTAAATAGCTTGGAGTTGGAGCCAACCCTAAGTCTCACGCAGCCGTAGGTGAGCCAAGCCACAAAACTCATCTCCCTTACTTCTTCTTTGTTAGCAGCTTCCATCACCTTCTTTCTTCCCCTTGTTTTCCCGAGCAGCCACTAGATCGCGCCGACGTCGCCTCCCCCACCTCCGATCGTCTTCTCCGGCGAGCATAGGATCCATGGCGGCGTTGTTGCAGCAGCAACTCGTGGAGGGCGATTTTCCGGCGGTTGTGCAGCGGTTCGCGAGTGGGTTTCAGCGCTCTTTTTCTCTCGGTTCTTCCGCGATTTCTCCATGAATCTCTCTCTCTCTCATTGGCTTCCATCTTTCAATGACATGATGGTGTGAAAGGCTGTAGTATGCTACTCATTCTCATTGGTGAAGCTGCATTCTAATATTAAACCGTTAAGTATGGCAAAAGTCGCTGCTCCAAGTTCGTTACCTTCAGCTTCTCATGATATTGCCGGAGGAGTTCTAAAGACTGGGAAATCAATTAGAAGAAAGACCCCATCAGAACTAAGGGTAAGTTTTTGACTTCCTAAGTAAGTGTTGCTCACTTTGCAGTCTATTACTTATAGAAGAGAAGAATAATGGTAATCCCCTCTTTATTTTGTCTGTAGTTGTTCTCTCTTCTTCAGTTGTTTAAATGGTATAGCATATTGTTGTCGTCGAGAGATAGCGGTAAACCAGATTAATTTTTAGATCACAATAGGGTGTCTTGGTCTGTGATATTATGATCATGATCAAATTTCATGCCAAGTAAAGTCAGAGTTTCAAGGTGATTGAAGAGGTATAGGATGATACATAAGTAAATGTATTTCCGCATTATGAAGTTTCTCTTTTGGTACTTGTTACATTTCTTCATTACTCATTTCACATGGGATGAAACTTTTGTATTTTATGGCCTATGCTCTTCAACTCACATCAAAGAGTTTTGTTACAAAATGTAGTTAGG
Organism: Luffa acutangula; assembly: GCA_036850905.1. NCBI lineage: Eukaryota > Viridiplantae > Streptophyta > Magnoliopsida > Cucurbitales > Cucurbitaceae > Luffa > Luffa acutangula. Next base: position 8,211,302 of record CM072099.1, on the reverse strand, counting down.
TTGAAGCAGCATTTCTGAAACTCGTATATCATGCTCAAACTTTTACAGGGAGAGCAGTTAAAGAGATCAAATGATTTGGATCTTTTGGACGAATCTCCTTCCACTGTTTTTGCTTCTAACAGGTGAGGCTTACACTTGTTTCTTATTTGTATAGCTTGCAACTATTGATTCACTTAGATCTTTCTTATTTTTATATGTTCCAACAGTGCTTCGGGCAATGGACTCAAGAAGCCTATGTTACTCAGAAATCCAAGATACATTGATACACGCATGGATGAGGTATTTCCAGTCAAAAAATCTAGGCATAGGATCTTATCTGGAAGACATAACGCCAAGGTCAGTGAACTTCTCTTACATACTTTGTTGCAGAATGTATTGATATTAAATGTATTGAAATAATTGCATTTAGTTTTATATCAATTACTTTATTACATTTAGGAAAATAGTCAGATGGAGCAGGCTAGCAGTTTCATGAATATATCTTTGCTTTCAAATTTGGCTACAAGTCAGTGGTAAGAGCTTTGTCTTGATGTCTTTCTGCTTACTTCAGTGATTTCTAATTGTTTCTTCTGTAGAAGTCGAGTTACATAATTATTTCTAATTGTTTCTTCTGTAGAAGTTGAGTTACATAATTTTGTTTAATCATTACTTGCAGTAAGGGGAGTTCTGTGGGTTCTGCTGATGTTTCCCATGATAAGACATCTTCTCAAACAGTTGAGAACAGTAGCCAAAGCATATTTCGAAGTGTCACTGAGCTCTCATCTGGCAGTGACAAATTGACGGGCTTGACATGCATAGATATGGTAGAATTCTGGAAGCAATGTTTGATTTGTTTTATTTATATCAAATATCTTTTGAAGTTTTTTTTTTTTGCAATTGTATAGGGTAAAGCATTAAAAGGACTTGCTGCTCGTGAAACCAATGCAGTTTCTAGTTTACCATCGTACTCTTCCAAGAGATCCAACGATGCTTCATCTGCTTATTCTAGTGATTTCTGCAGTGAAAGCTGCATACTAGGTCAAAAGGCTCCACTTGATTTTACTTTAAAAACTAGCATGCGAGTGGTCTCCTCCTCCTCACTCAATTGGTGAGTGTTCTAGTATATCAGAGTGTTATGTTTGTCGCCTTGAATGTTTCATAAAAATGAATGTGTTGCAAAGTGTCAGCTAATCACTTTCTGTCATTAAGAAGAGAAAACTTATTAGCTGGATAATTCTATCTATTCTTTTGAGAAGATGCAGAGGTTTCTTTGAAGCGTTTTGAATATCCCATTCAATTTGATTTTGATCTAACCTTAAGTTCTTGTGATCAATGTCTCTAGAATAGTTCAACAAATATTGTTGTTTTTTCCTGAGTTCTTTTTCTTTAATCCCTTAAAGAAGCATTTGTAAGCTATTCTCATTTTAACTAGAGGTTTGTTGGTGAGTTCTATTATGCTGGGAATTTTATTTTTAAATAAAGATTGTATTATAAAATTATTTTCAGTGGTAGGTAGCATTAATGTGACATGAAATGGATAGTTTTCTCAAATTTGTGAATGTGCTAAGTACTTTTTTCTATTGCAATTATAGAAGTGAAAACTATCCATTATTGATTGACCTTCTCTCTGTCCCAAAATGTAGGATCCACAAGATAATCGTGTCTGCTTCTGTGCCTCAGTTCTCAACACAAATTGGTTCTCAGGATCAAATGAGGAACTGTAGTGCGGGACTGCCACCAACTTCTCCAGCCTCTGGCTCTGTCGTTCTCCATTCATGGGTTTATCCTCAATCTACCTTGCCATCTTCTCTTGTTTCAGTTTTGAATTCATCAGCAGCAGGTTGGGGTTATTTAAAACATAAGGTTCTGATCTCCGTGTGTGTAAATACTCACTGATTCTCCTTTGTTGCTGTAGAAGCTGAGTTCCTTAGCCGTCGACAACTAGCATGGGAGGACTCATTTCAGAGCCTTTATTACCTGCTTCGGAATAATATTTGTAGAGTTTTTTATGGTAACTGCCTTCAGTAATGATGGTGAAGTTTTCTTGACCTTGGTTGTTATTTTTTTTGGTTTAGCATCTTTCTGTCAGATGAAATAATATTTCAACACAGCTAGCTGTCATCATGTTACTTAAAATTGGTTTTAAGATACCGTTTTGACTCAATACACTTCATATTACAATACTGATAAATGCTTGATTCTGGTCAGTCTCAGACTCTCAAATAAGTTTCTCTTTGCCTAGATAAATGTGATTATTGAGTCATACCTGATTTGATTGATTGGTTTTGAACTTTTCAGTTTGTACATCACAATTTGTGGTTATGTTTACGAGTGGAGATACCTCAGGGGGCAACAAAAACTTGTGCAATGCATATATTTCCCAGTCAACAAGAGGTTTGAGGTCTATTTTGAGTGAGCATGTAAGTTTAACCCATTTATTACTATTTTCCCCCTATTCCAATTTAAACATATTGCTGAGATCGAAGCTGGTTTTATTTTATCTAGATTTTAAACGAGGGTGATTTTATTCCTTTAGATGGAATTTGCACCTTCACTATTGTTGTTTTGGACAAATATTCTATTTTGCAGGTTGAACCTTTTATCATTATACATAATGGTAATGATTGAAATTAAAACTGAACTAAATTGGTGTCAAAGAAGGTGCATTTAAATCCATTTATAGATGAAGTAACAAGTATCTTCAAAATTTTATTTTATAAAATTCTATTTTTGTTGCTTACAGCTGTACTCTGGAATTGCTTTATTAATTTTTATGATTTTTGTTTTAAATTGCCACCTGGATATGTTATTTATGCACTCTGTCCTAATAATAGTTTCTTGTATAGGTGCCTTGGGTCGACAAAACAAAGTAACACTAATGGACAAATGTTGAACTATCTAACACCTATATGCTTGCTCTATGTTTATTGTCACAAATTTAGTTTTCAGTAACATTACGTTTTCCCATTATTCTGAAATTTGGATCAGGATGTCTGTTTCTCCATGCCTCTTTGTCGTTCTAAAGTTGAGCAAGTTAACGCTGAAGATCTGGTTGAACTTTCAGAAATAGAGAAGTTTAATTTGGGACAGGTTTATATCTGTTATGTTTTCCTCTTTTTTCCCTTGTGATATTCATACTAAACCATTGATTTCATGATTAAGTTAGATATGGGATAAGCAAGCTGATACTTGTAGCTAGTAATCAGTTTTCTGTCAATTTTTTAAATTAAATATCGGCCTACTTGGTTGAGCTTACTACTGAAAATATGTACCTTTTTCAGACACGGCGAGTTCGTTCATTTTCTGATGTAGATAGGAGCTCTCGATCCTTGCTGTTTTTCAGTGAAACTAAAGATGTGCACGGGTTATATGATATCCTATTAAATTACAGGTAAATGAACACGTTTGTAGTTTCTTGCCTTGCAGTTAAGTTTCGGTTATTTTAACAGGACTGAACATCTTAAGTCTGATCTCTAGGATTAAGTCATTTTATAAAAAGAAAAAAAGAAATAGTCATATAATAGGATTTTTATTTACTGTGAATATGGTTGATTTATTTGGTTATTGTCTTCAGATTTTTCTTGACTACATTGGCTGGCTTGGACGTTCCTGTGTTGTTATCACCTGTTCCCTTTCAGAATGCTGCTCTTTCTTCCCCTCAGGTGCATTGAATTAATTTATTATTTAGTGCTATTCACCTCTGTGACATGGCCAATGGTGCAGCTCCTATCTTTTTCAGAAACAAGAAATAGTTTTCATTGAAAAGGAAAAAAAGTTACCACAAAAGACCTATAGCCTATGGGGGTAGCATAAAAGCCTTGTCTTAAGAAGCGTGCCTTAAGTGCTTGCTGAGAGGGAAAATTTCTAGTACTATGGTAGTATGGAAAATTTTCCATACTACCTCCATTCATTGTTTGCCATAAAAAAATATTTAAGAATTGTGTGGGACTCATGAAATAAAATATTATATCATTAAATGACGTGTCAAATGCTGAATGGAGGGAGCATGTACTACAGTAGTACTAGAAATTTTCCCTGCTGAGATGTGTGCAACTTTGGTGAAAGAAGTGCTTGCTGTAGCATACCTCATTTTTTTAACTTTAATTTTTTTTTTTTTGAAGGAAAAAGAAATAAAAAAAAAAATAGTTACTCGTTTATTGATGTAGTTGAATTACATTTTTATTGAGGTATTTGTTTCAGGTATCACGGACAGCCACAGGAGAGCATTTGTCTTTGCTCAAATACCTTTTTTTATATTCTTTTTCTACCACTTATAATTGATTTCTCTATACATTTTAGGCGTTGGTGGCTTGTACTTTCTTTGTGTTTGCTGTGGTAAAAAGATGAATGCTTTGTTCTTTTAGGTCAAATTCAAGGAGATGAAAAGTGCAAACCATATTGCTGCAGTGTCCAAAGGATGCACATCAAAAGATGGCAAATTCGCTCTTCCCTCATCTGTTGGTGTCTGCTATAGTCTTGAAATGAGTGATGCATATATTCCACCATGGGTTATTTCCAGTGTATGTTCAGCCATGGGTTCCGAAGGTAGAAGCTTCGATGCAAGGTACTATTTTGGGTAGTTTTCCCTTCTTGTTCGAGCAAGATGACCCCATAATGGAATGATTTGAAAAGCATTATTCACTGATTACTATTCTTTCTCTATATTATGAAGTATCTAGAAGTCATTTCAAATTTAAGTGAACTGAGTAGTATTCTGGCTAGAAAATCTAACCATGAAATTGTATTGTATGAATGGACTTTTTCTGCTTGGTTCCTGATGCTTGGCATTATTTCGGATGATTTTCAGCTTCACTACAGACCGTGTCTCGATTGGCTTGAATGTTGCTCTTGGATCAATAGAAGCCAAATCCGACTCTCCAGCTATGGACGGTGAAGGCTTCCAACCTATCAGCCATACCTTTGGAATTCCCGACGTGATTGCTTCGCTATCATTGCATTCAGGTTTATTAAAAGGTTTAAAGTACTCCGACGGCTCGTATACAGCCTCCCTTTCTCCTGCATGACGTTCTTCATTTTGTTATATTTAAGCCTGTGAATATGACAGTATGATGATAATTCCTTTTTGCTTATTAACTTTGTTATTTATCTTGTATTTACTTTGTATAATCAGATTCTGAGTAGCATCATTTTTTTTTTTTTTGGAGAAATGAGTAGCATCAATTGATCCATATATTTTGTGGATTGTGAATGACTGAGATAAAGGTGGTCTGATTGAATTTTGTGAGGATTGGACAGTCTGCATAACTCATGCAGAAATTTTAGTTTTTTGAAATTGCTTTTGAAGTGAGAGCCAAGAATGATTTTTACACTTCGCACTGCTCGTTTTTTGGATGGGTTGTTTTAAGTTCAATAAAAGTCTACTCTGCAATGTATTGTTGAGTTGTGAATACGGCTGTGATGTTTTTCCCCTCTCAATATTCATGAGTGTTTGAATTTATTTGCACGCCTTGTCACTACACGAAACTCAAAACATATTAAAATCTTAGTTAGATTACTACTATGGTTTGAACTTATCATCTCTGAGCTCTTTCACCTTTACTTATTAATTGGTAATCTAGGGTGGTTGAAATTTGAATGTACTCGCAATGTTTTTTTTTATTTTTTTCTAACTAAAGTGAGATAAATTTTGCATGTACTTTCGATCAAGAGGTTAGAGATTTGAATCCTTTCACCTCAAATCTTGTAGAACTCAATTTTTTTTTTTCCTTTCCACATTTGCTTATTGAAAATCTTAGGGTGTATGACCTATGTCTTCTTATCGCCTCTCTATTTAGAACATCATGACTTCCAACTCAACGAGCTTAGATTCTATGATAAAACATCACTTTGTTATATGAATTGGCCTTGGTTGATTTAGTTGGTTTAAAGACATAATATTATATAGTTTTTTAAAAAAAAACAATAGTATATAATTATTTAATTTTGCTTGCAAGTGTTTCCCTCAAAATGGTTTATTTCTCAATTTCATTTTTTAACAAGTCATATTTAGTGGTTGTCAAACACGTATGATTTTTTTTTTCAAAACTAAATACTTTGAAAAGTTAAATCAAACATATCCTTAAATCTTTTCCCTAACAACTTTTTATAATGTTTTTAAATATGAGTTTGCTTTGACGTAACTTTCAAACAGTAATGTTTTGTTTAAAGTGAACTGCTTTTATACATAATTAAAAAAACAAAAATCAAGTGCTTTATCCGAAATTATCTTAAAGGGCTTTTATAAATCGTAGAGAAGAACAAGGAAAAAGATGGAAGGAGAGGAAGAATGCTGGAGAAAATGAAAGAAAAAGAGAGGAGAAAAAGAATGAAAAAGAGGATAACAAGAAGAGAAAAAACAAAGAGAAGGATACTACAAACCCCAAAAAAGGGAGAAAAACAATGAACGAAAAAGTAATGCATGAAGTAGTAAATATATGAAATGAAAAAAAAAATAGAAATTATAACAATAAATGAAAAGCGAGGGCCGAAGTGGCTCAATAATAATTGACATGCATTCTTTTTCTTGAAGTTAGAGGTTCAAATTCCTATATCCCGATTTATTGTAAAAGTGAAGAGAACAAAATGGAGAATGAGAAGAGTAGAAAGAAAAAGTAGTGAAAAGTGTGGTGAAAAAAACAAGAAAAAAACCATAAATAAAGTGCACATCCGTTGGTTAGTGTTGGTTTAAAAGCTACATTGGTCAATTGAAGTCTTCCTTTTTAGGCTAGTTTGATGTCGGTTTGGTCGGTTCCAAATAGTTTTTTTTTAGAATTTAATGTGCACCCCTAATTGTGATTATTCATTGATAGGCCGCTCAAACTTAATGTACCACTATCAAGAAGATAGTTTCAAGTTATATAAAGAAAAACTTTCTTAGTTTGCAAACCTTATCTTTATGTCCAAGAAACTCAAATCCTAGCTCGGAAGTTGTACTATATATATATATATATATAAATCCTCGAGTTCCCATTTGAAAATGAAGTTTTGACATTCTCATCTAATCTAATGTCATTCAAGATCCAAATAGTTGCGACTATAATCACGATAACTCCTTGAAGGAAAAATGACATCAACAAAAACATTTATCTATAGGAATCATACATCATAAACTTAACCGATAATTTGAAGGAAGGGTTATACTATCAAATTATTAAGAATAGAAGGACAGAAATCAAAGTCTATACCACTCATTTCCAATCAAATGTAAAGCCATTACATCAACAAAGTAGGATGTTTTGTTTAAAGAACCTAACATCATTAATATGGAAGCCCTTCCACAAAAACTGTATTGGGTTAGTATTAGATTATGAGATAAATAATCTTCAAGCCATTGGATTAAGATGATTTAGGCAGGTTGCGTTTTGTTTGGGCTAGTGATCTTGGTTTTGTTAATCAACTTGCTCTCTATTTGAAACACATCATCTTTTCAGGAAATGTGTGGTACGATAATAACAAAAGAGGAACTATTTTATTATTACTATTATTTTTTTTTGTTTGAATAGTCAAAAGAGGAACTATTTTATTCTACATAACTATGGAAAAGCATAGCAAGCTATGCCATCTCTATCCTATAACCAGAGGAAGAGCTCATATCATTGATAAATGTCTTTCATGATATTCCAAACTTCTGAAATAATAATAGATTCAGAAAGGTTAACAGTATTACACGTAAGTGGCAACAATTTTGATTCCAAGTAATTCATTTCCAGACAACAAAAAATGGCAACAATTTCCTTGAGAAAAGACTAACAGAAGAAAAAAAGACATCTAAGAGACTGATCTAATGCTATGTCCTTCTCCATAACTAGTATTACAGGATGCTATTCATTATTTCACTTTTGAAACAAGTAATGGTGATGCTATTAGCATCACTCACTCAATAATTTTATATCAAAGATGAGAAAAACAATTCTCTCTTACCTCTTTTCCCTTTCTTGCTGAAGCTAGTTATCATCATCATACTCTTACAGGCTTCTGCAAAACAGCAGACAAGTAAACCTCGGATTTGCCCAATTCGGATTTCTCCCCGATGACCCACTTTAGTTTTTTGAATCCAAACCGCTCAATCAAGCGTGTTAAAGCTTTCTTCTTCTCATCATTAGCACAATAGAAGTTATCCAACCAAAGCAATCCACCTGCTCTTAAGATCCGATCGATATCGAACATCAGGAACTCCAATTTTTCAGGCTTTCCACCAATATCCAATCCACTTGAGGCATGAACCAAATCAAACACATTGTCATAGAAAGGGAATCTATGATCTAAACTCAAAAAGAGAGGAAACAACCCTCTTGCAGCAATGAATTCACTGAATGGGGCATCGATATTCAGAGTAGAGGTAATAACTGTGACATTTTTCTCAGCCATTCTAGCAGCAAAAGTCCCAGAACCTCCACCAATATCAAAACCTATCCTGATTCCTCCACTAGTCAAAGCTAAAACATCATCAATTGGAAAATCATTCTTCCCTCTGGCCTTAACAAATCTCTGATTTTCAAATCCATTAACCAAATCAAAGCAACCAACACAATCCCTGCCCAATTTCTTACTATTCAGACACTGGAAATTTTTACATCCTAGTCCACTCCACATAACAATCTTATCACTAACAGGTTTCCACAAAGACAAAGGGAAAGATTGTAAACCTGTCTTAGGCACAGATTTGGCCAGACACCTCCGCCTCGGCAAGGGCTCGCATCCACGCAGAATCAGCTTCTGAGCAAGGCTCCAATCGTCAGGACAAGGTCCAGAGACCTTGTAATTCATGTACTGCGACAAAAGGTCCATCGATTTCTCACACGAATGCCCCACAGATGCAACCATTTCAGTCATTCCACTTTTCGAATCCTTACCAAGAGGGAGCGGATGGCGCTGAAGAAAGAGTTTGAGCTCGTTCGCGACATTGGATCTGGAGAGATCGATGGTCTCATAACCAAGAATTTCCTTCTCCATCTGAGCAAGCTTCTTCTGAGAAGCATCGATCTCTCTGAGAATCAAAGAAACCTGCTCCGATATGAGAGAAATGTTCTTGTGCGTGCGATTGAGGGAATGAATTTCGCGATCTTTGGGAGAGTAAGTGAAGGCGTATAAGGCGAAGAGATTTGTGGTGATTACAGAAATGAGCATGAGAATGTTGAGCGCTGAAGAACAAAGAGTTGCCCTCTTGAATCTGGCGGTTCCATCTCCGATTTTCAGAGAAACGGACCCCATTGATGAAAATCTCAGCTTTCAGCTCTGCTACTGCTGCTCTGCTGTGTGAGTGTGAGTAAGATTCGTAGAGTTGAAGACAAAGGGGAGGGTAGATTTGGCAATTAAAGATAATACTAAGGGCATTTTGGGGTTTTAAGGGACCTCTTTTATTCAATAATTAAGTTAAAAAGTGGTTTTTTTTTTTAAAGAAAAATGGATAGTTTTGGCCTTTTGGGGGAAGGTGTCAACTAGTCTTTCATTATAACATACTAATTTCATAAATGAGTCAATATTTGGGTTAAACCTATGTCAATATATCTTCAAACATTATGGTGGTCTATATATACTTTTTGAAGCCAGGTAGACCTCGTGTTGAGAAATGTAAATAAAAGGACTTATTATTAAGCTTACTGAGTTGAGGAGATATGGCTCAAAAGCCTACTAATACCAACAAGAATAAGTCGAGATACTTGTTGCCATCCGACAATATCCTTTATCTTAGGACTAGATATTCTTTGAAACTACGCCCTCAGATTATGGTTTCACATTTTATTTTTAGCGGTCCTCACTAATAAATTATAAAATTTGAAATTCTTGCCAAAAATAAATATAAAAATATGTGATTTTCTTTTACTTATTTTCAGTTTTTATTGATGATTTTTTATTCAATATTTTAAATTTATTCTTACTTGACTCTTCCAAAATGCTTATTTTAATTCTTAAACTATATATATATTGTTGATGCCAAAATCCGGACAGAAGACTCACCTGACCTTCACGTGAATTTGTAGAAACTGGGAAAGACGTGACCTGCAAGACCAGCAAAAACCGCTGCACACCGGCGTGGTGTAGGCCACACCGCCTCCGATGCCTAAGTCAGAAAACCGAGGAGAATGTACAGATAGTAAAGGGGAGAGTCAAGAATCGAGTTTCGGAACCCTTCTTCCGTGGTGAAGAGGGGCTTTTATACCTGTTTGTCCTCCTAGGGTTTTTAGGAATTCGGTGGTGTTTCGGGACGAACCAGGTGGAATCGGGGCGATTCGGGGCATCAGGGACCGAAAAGAGGTCACCGGGCTCGGCCCGCGCAAACGTGCCGAATGGTCGGCCTCGGCCTTTTGCCGAGGCCGACCATATGGGTCTGGGCATTTTGGCCCGATCCTTTGGTCCGGTCTTCCTCTGGGTCGGGCTTTTGGTCCTACCTCTGCCCGATTGTCCTCCTCAGCTCCTTGTCCCTCTGTGTGGTCCAAAATCACCTATAACATATATATATATATATATATATATATATATATATATATAATAGGTATGTCAGTTCTTATATTTATTTGGTCATTACTTATTTAGTAGATAGACAAAGTGGTTTCAAATATGTGCCATAAAATGGTTTCAAATATATGCACTCACATGTGGATATGTGCGTATATTAGAGTCATAAAGATTGATTAAAATGGATATTAAGTGTTAGATCGTAGGTTGTGAAATAATAATCCTCACCAAAATGATTGTTTTTTAGGAGTTTTAAAAACTAAATAGACACTTAAGGTTTATAGATCAAGATGATTAATTTTTTAAAATTCTATAAACTAAAATAGTCATTTTGAAAATTTTAAAAATCAAATAGAACAAGAATTCAAATGCAATTTTTTTAGCACAATTTAAATGTGATTGCCATTAACTTTTGTTGACCCCTCCAAAACTTCATGTCTAGATCCACCCTTGTCCCTTGACAATGGGTAACTTCATAAACATCGATACCCCGTCTTGCTTAGATACACAATACTATCTCATCTCAACTCTACACCATTTCAATCTAAACATTAACTTAACATTGGAGCGTGTTGGACACAATACTACACTAATGTGAATATCTTCTTTGTAGGTCAACCCGACGCCTCAACTCATCACCTCAACCAAGAGCCTACGAGGAGGACTTGAATAAATTCTTGCATCAACATAATCGATTTGATAAACCCAGTTCATCGATTTGATTTGATTTTTATGTTGTATTTAATTATTTGGGGAAAAATCAATTTTGACCTCAAACTCAGTAAGTTGTATCAATTTTAACTCTGAGTTTTCAATTTCATCAAATTGAACCTCAAACTTAGTAGATTGTATCCATTTGAACCCTAAACTTACATTAGTGTTGCAATGTCTACCTTTAGTTAACTTTCTATTAGAATTTCCATTAAAGCATGTAATTGATAATTTCCTTTTTTTATTCACATTGCACCAATTGGTTTCATGTAAAAAAAAAAAAATTGTTGGAGAAACTCTTTATTTGAAGAAATCAAATATTCCAAATTGATTTTATTCATTGTTATTAGCCTCCTCTTAAAATAATAATAATAATAATAATAATAAAAGTTATTTGGAGAAATAATAATAAAATAAAATCAGCAAATATGAGGAATAGAAAAGCTATGCCCTTAGTTTGAAGTTTTTTTTCCTCAAAATTAACTAATCATAATAATTTTCACACAAAAAAAAAAAATACATAACGTGAAAAATATTTCCAAAATATATAGAAGGAAGGTTAATAAAAAATAATTCTTTTTGAGAAGAAGACATCAATTTTAAACTTCATTGAAAATTTGAAAATGTATGAACTAGAATGGAATCAAATCCAAAATACAGGGACCAAAATGGTATTTTGACCCTTAAAATATTATTTAAATAATATAAATTAGAAACAACTGAACTCATCCCAATATATCCACCAAAGTCCCAATAATTTCAATCCTTTTTATGAAACTAGCAAGAAACACGAGTGATGCATTTGTAAAATTATAGTTTTAATTTAAAGTACAAACATATCATTTAATTTTATAAAAGAAAAGATACTAATTACACCATCTTCTAATTCATGTATGTAAATTTAGAAATTAATTTCAAATATATAAAAATATTCACATATTAAGGCATGTTTGAGATGACTTTCTAAATGTTTAAGAAAATGTTTTGGAAGAATACACTTTTGGTCTCTGAGGTTTGGGTTAGGTTTCATTTTGGTCCTTGAGTTTTCAAACTCGACAATTTAGCCCATGAGGTTTGGATTTCGTTACATTCTTAGTCCCTCCGTCAATTTTTTTTTGTACAGATTGCTGACGTGGCATTAGTTTTTATTAAAAATATATTTTTTATTAAATTTTAAAATAAAATAATATATTATATATTTTTTATTATTTAATTAATTTTCTTTTCTTCATACATCTTCTTCATCTTTTTCTTCTCCACACCGTCACCAGCCGCTGACCGCCACCGCCGCTTGCCAGAATTTTTTTTCCTTTTCCTTTCTTTTTTTTCTTTCTTTCTTCTTCTTCTCCTCCTTTCACTGATTTTTTTTTTTTAAAAAAACCCGAAGGGGGAAACCCCTCCAATTTCGAGGCCGGAGAGAGAAATGAGGTCTTTCATCCCAAATCCAAAACTCTATTTTCTAAACTCTTTGGTTTATTCATCTTTCTTCTCCTTGTTGATTTAGGCACCAGAATCGGTATGACAAGCACCACACAGATGTGCATGTTTTATTGTCTTGCAAACCATGTATTCCTCCCTCTTCAAACAAATTTATTGTTGGTGTCACGTAAATGCCAGATGAGTTCTCCTTACTCGAATTTTGACATCAACAATAATAACAATAACAATAATACATATGTACGACCTTGACTATCAAAACCTTTAATCACATATCTTTCCTTCATCCCTTTTGGGACCCATGACATAATCATTCTTTAAATATTTTATGTCAGCCAAATGACCTCGCTTCCTTCCATGCTGGTGGGATTTATAGGCCTTTTCAAATGACTGCCTCGCTTCCTTCCATGTTGGTGGGAGGCGTTGCCTAACGGAGGACTGCTTACACGCTCAGCAAAGGGATAACGAAGAATGCGGTGGATGGAGGCCGCCAGCTACTGGAGAGCTGAAGCTTAATGGTGATGCCTCTGTCAGGCCTGATACAGGGGAAGCTAGGGGTGGCTGTGCGTGGGGCTAATGGTGAGATTTTTATGGCGACCTTTTTCAGCTTACAGAGGTGTTGGAGCGTGGATTTGGCAGAGGGCTGGGCTGTGTATAAAGGGGTTCGACTTGCTCGTCAGCTGGGGTTTGTTGATTTTGTGCTGGAGACTAACTCTCTGAGATTGGTCAAAATCCTTCATGGTGGTATGGAGGATGTGTCGGAAGTAGGGTGGTTGATGGATGACGTCCGAATGGTCCTCCATCCTTGGGACAATAGCAAAGTTTTGTTTTCGCCATGCAAGGGGAACAGGGTGTGCATGCTTTGGCTAGCTTGACCTTTTATGATGTTGACCGTGTTTGGCTTGAAGAAGGGCCTAGCGAGATTTCTGATGCCCTAATGGGTGATGTTGTTTCATCTTTGTGAGGAAGTCTACTGTGCAATAAAGGTGTTCGATCTAAGCAGTTGCAGTCCCTCCCCCCACTATGCCTAAACAAGAAAGGTTTCTGTTTCCCTTTTACTTGTTGTCTTTGTATTTTGCTCTTATGGTAGCATGTTAGTCTATGTGATAGGGGCATTGTTTGGTACTGGTTGGGGTTGGTAGCACATGCATGTGTGTGGAGCTAAATCTGAGTATTGATGCTCCTGTGAGTCAGTTTATTTTTATCTTCTTCATGGTTTTGGCTTGATGTTATCTTTGTTAGAACTGATGTAACCCCATATGCATGTGTGTGGAGCTAAATCTGAGTATTGATGCTCCTGTGAGTCAGTTTATTTTTATCTTCTTCATGGTTCTGGCTTGATGTTATCTTTGTTAGAACTGATGTAACCCCATATGCATGTGTGTGGAGCTAAATCTGAGTATTGATGTTTCTGTGCATCAGTGTATTTTATTTTGGTGGTTCTGGTTTGGTTTATCTCTGTTAGAACTGGTGTGTGGCCAGGCAGCTGTGCAGTGGTTTGATTCCTGGTGGTGGGGTTAGTTGTGGGATTTGTTGGTGATTTTCTCTGTATGTGCAGTTGTGCTGTTCCTTTGCCTGGGATTGAGGTGTTAGCTGGTGGCTTAATCTGAGCCTGGTCTTAAGTGTTTCTGGTTTATTCTTGCACTCTTATGCACTCGGCCTTTCTTTTAGCTAGTCTCGAAAGCTTAGGCTTGTTTTATGAGTTCCTTAAGTCTGTTGTCACCTCGATAGGATATAGGGTGGAGCTAGAGAGTCTATTTGGGATATAGATTAGAGTTGTTTGCACGAGGCGCAAAATAAGGGGTGAAAAGAGCTGCCTGCAGTGTGTTCAGTTAGGCCAGCCAAGAGTTAAACTCGGGTTAGGGGTCCCTACTCTGTAGTGCGAAAGCTAGCTCCTTGCCTGGGGAGTGTTTTTAAAATGAGAGTCTGAGGTGGAAAGATTGAGGTAAGATTGAGAAAGAAAATAAAATTGTGAAAAAGAAAGTTTTGAAAAGAAAAGAAAGATTTAGAAAGGAAAGAAAGTCTTGAGGAAAAAGAAAGTATGAAAGAGAGAGTGAGTTTGAATATGAAAGCAGAAGGAAAAATGGAAAGGAAAGAGAATGATTTCCTTGGCCAGGGTCATGGGTAGTGTGTTAACAACCAATTTGATTATTGTAGTCTTTTGAGTGAAGCCTTTGTTCCAGTGTAGGGGAAGATGAGTGGAGGGTGCTTATAAATCTTGCCAGGGTAAGTAGGGCGGTTCTATGGAAGGCTTTTCCACACACTCGCGCGAGAATTTTCTGGTTAACCTTGACTTGCTTCATTTTTGTTATCATGTAGTATGCTTCTCCTAGGCAAAAACGTAGCATTTGGTGTACAGAGTTTTGTCATGATGAATTTCCATCTTCTGATCCTGCTTTCAGGGCTCATTATACTGCTTGTGTTGTTCGGGGCTTGCAAACTTGGGATTGGATGGGAAGGATAGTTCTAGATTGTCTCTGTCCATACTTTTCTGGGGGAAATTGTCAAAAATAACCTCATTCAGTTTTGGGTTTTCAAAATTGACCCACTATTTGAAAACTTGTTTTTTTTAACCTGCTGATGTCACACCTTTTTGTGCAATTACTAACATACCCTTCCATTGAAGAGGTCAACAAAACAAACAAAAAACTCATTCTCAAAATCTCATTCGGCTAAAAACCCATTCCCAAAAATCTGGGTTTAATTCTTATTCGGCTTCCAGCGACTCCGGCGGCTCCTTCTTTGTGTTGAAATATGTTGGAGTTTGATTGAAGCTCGAGGAAGAACGATTTTTCAAACAACAATTTTGAAAAAAATGGGTTTTTCTTCCCAAAAGATTTTGAAAAAAATGGGTACTTCTAATCATTGATTGAAGTTTCTCTATCCATCAAAATGAAGTATTGATTTCTATATAAAAAAGGAAAGGAAGATGAACCTTAAAAAGAAAAAAAAAAAAAGTAAACTCAGAAACGAAAGAAAAAAAAGAAGAGGAAGAAGAAGATGGAATAAAAAAAAAAAAAAAGGGGAATGGGGTTTACTGCCTTTTGTCCCGGTCACGTTCCTGGCTGGCTAGTTGACCGGGACAAAAGGCAGATTTCTGCCATTTGGTTTTTTTTTTTTTTTTTTTTTTTTTTTTTTTTTTTTTTTTTTTTTTTTTTTAAATTAAAATTAATTAATTAAATTAAATTATTTTTAATTTCCTTTATTAGGTCATAAAAAATTGTGTTCAAAATTTTCTTAATTAAATTTAGATTGAAATTTGTGTTTTTAAAATTTGTTGGTTTGTCCGACGAAAAAAAGTTTTTGTTGAATTTTTCTTTGTTTCTTTTTTCATATTATTTTCCACATTTTTTTCTTACTTCTTTTTCTTCTTTTTTTTCCCCAATATTTTGCAAAAAAGTGTTTGAAATTTCTTGGTTAAATTTTCTTACGAGAAACGAATGAATAAACTCTAAAGAAGAAAGAAAGAAACATCAAATGAAGAAAAAAAAAAAAACAAAAAAAGATCCTATGGGTTGAAGAATCCCCACATGAAAACAAACCCATGACTACTAAATAATGGAAAATCTTGTGTGTGTGTTTGGACAATTAGAGAAAGATAGAAAATAGGAGAATGATCAGAACTTTGTGGTTAATTTACAAAGAAGATTTAAAAAAAAAAAAAAAAAAAACCTTATGAAAAATTTCTTGGTCAGTTTCTTCATAATTTCCCGGCCGGGATTCATAATTTCCCGGCCTGGATTCATACTTTTTTTTCCAGATTTTTGTAAAAATATCTTATACAAACCCCTTGTTATCTAGAACATGTAAAATCATCCTCAATTTTAAAAAAAACGTTGACGATATTAAAATTTTGAAGTGAGTCTATCCATTTGTTTGATTTCACGTATTTGATTTTATTTTTTAAAAATATTTTGTGGGTCAAATGATGTGTTGATGTTTGAAATTAATTAGTTGAGTTTGTTGGTTGAAAATTTTAATTCTTATCATTAATGAAAATGGGAAGGATAAAAATGACTTTTCACATCGTGGGTCCCACTAAAAAGTAGATAGTTTTATATAAAATAGGTTAAAAAAACAAGTTTTTAGAAACTAGGTCAATTTTGAAAACCCAAAACTCATATGGGTTAATTTCGACAATTTCCCCTTTTCTGGGTTGTTTTGATGGGTTATATATGCAAGATACCTTATTCTTATGGCAATTTTGCAGGCTGCTATTTGGGAGCTTGCAACCTCCTTCATGTTGATGTTGAGCGGGCCTAAAGCAGCGTTGATCTTGATGGTGAATATGAGCTAGTGGATAGATTGAGTGTTTGATCGTGGGTTGACAACGAGCTGTGATAGGAGAGTCCGATGGGCTGTTTGCTTAGTTTTGATCTTCTCTTTGGGTGACGTTTGCCTATTCTTGTGTCAAAAAAAAAAAAAAAAATTATGTCAGCCATATGCAATATATCCACTATAACAATTTCCTTCCAATGAGTATTTAGTATTTACCTCCCTCGTCACTTACAAGGGCTCTTAATCTTTTATCTAATCATTCACTTATCTCCAACAAAAATTGCTATGTATTTCTCTCTCTTTTGTGCAAATCATGAATTTCTCTTTTTAGTATTTAGTTAAAATCTCTCTCCTCCTAATAAAGTTTGTGTATTTTTTTTTAAAAGGGTTTCTTTTTCAAATATATATATAGAGAAAAAAGATTTAGGTTTTGAAGAAAACAATGATAACCAATTAAGGTAAAACCAATCACTTGTATTTTTCTTCAATAATGAAAATTTCAACTTAACATAATTTTAGAAATTCCATAAAAAAGGATAAACAATTTACAAATAAGAGATAAACTTTGCATAAAAAAATTCTTCTTATTATTTTTTTTTAATAAGAAAAGGTTGTGATTTTTTTAGAAGAAGTAAAAACAATATCAAATTAAGTCAAAAGTATAAAATGAAAATATAAAATGTATATTTAACTTTAATATTTATTTACTTTTTAAAAAATAATAAATAAAAAAGAAACAATTTCAGATGAATTTAAAAAGTTGGACAAAATAGGTAGAAAGTTTTTCTCTTATAACGAAATTAAAATTTCAAGAATAACTAAATTTACACATTTTATTGAAAATTAACATAAATAATAATAAAAAAAAAGCATACTGTAAAAAAAATAAAAAATAAAAAAAAGGTTACAGAAAAAAAAAATAATAAAGAAAAGGGAAAAAAGGAAAAATGTATCCATTCCCCTAAACTTCACGACTGTTTTTCTTTCTTTCTTTCTTTTTTTTAAGAAAAGCTCAGCCCACTTTTTTAGCCCACTCCGTAATTTTTGTTAAAAAAAGAAAGAAAGAAAAAAAAAAAAAAAAAAACAAGGAAACCCTAGCAGCTCACGCCAGTTCTTCTTCTTCACGCTGTTTCTCTCTCCCGTTCCCTGCCGCCCCCGTCGTCTTTCTTCTGCTCGTGCCGCCGCTACCATCGTCTTTCTTCCGTTCGTGCCGCTGCAGCCTCCTCGATTTTCTACTCCCCTGCTGTTACTGGTATTTTGCCAATCTCCATCTATGCCTTTCTGCTCACTTGAGAACACACAGATTAGAACTTGTCTAACTTGTTTGAATATATATGTGTGTATTTTAGATTTTAATAACATTAGCCGAATCGTAACAAAAAAAGGGAGAGACCGTTCTCCAGGGAACAATTGCTACATCTATGATTGATAGATGGTTTAGAGACACTGCATTCTTGGCAGAGAATGTGTTAGGATTTGTTTGTTTGTTTGTTTTTTTTTTTTTTGTGATGAAAATGTTGCATTTGTTTGAATTAAGCACTCAAATTAGGACTTAGGACTTATTTTGATGGTAGAGTGTAATAGATGCTGATGAGTTATTGGACTATAATATTTTGTACAAAGTTAATAAGCCATTTTTTTTTAAAAGTTGAGGTTATCTCTTGAAATTCTCAAACTTGGGTAATAAAAGTAAAGGGATACATTAATTAATAGTGAATAGTAAATTGGTGGCTTTGTAGGATAACTATCTTGATCCAACCACTTTTTGTTTTCCATTTTCCATCCTGCATTTTGTCCTGATTCCAATATATCCAATGGGCTTTGATTGTATTCCTCCTCTTGAATCTAACTTATTTTTGTTTTCCACAGTAATGGCTGAAGTGGTCGAAGTGGCTCAGGAACTAACCCAGCCTCACCATGATGTGAAGCTTTTCAATCGCTGGACCTTTGATGATGTCCAGGTTTCAATTCTCTTTCCTAATGCGCTGTTTTTGAGACTGATGTTTGTGGGAAGCCATTGATGGACTCACTTCACTAATGATAAGTTCACTGTTTCCCGTCTTATTTGTGAAATGAGATTAGGGTCTGTGAACATTTTTGTTTGCTAATTTGTTCTAGATGGCTATGATGTGAAAAATCTAGTTCCACTGATATGATTGTTACCAAGGGTTAACATGTACCTCTCAAAGAAAATGTAGAGGTCTTAGTTTATGGAAATGTTGATGAAAGTTGTCGATATCTCTAGAAGGTTTGAAACAAAAAAAAGGGAAAATACCTTTTTGGTCCCTGAGTTTTGAAGAATAGGTGCGTTTGGTTCTTGAGTTTTCAAAATGGACCTTTTTAGTTCATGAGTTTTGAGAAATAGGTTTAAAAGGTTCCTCATTATTTTTTCAATTTTTTTGAATCAATACTTTTTAATTTTTTTTTAATTTAATTTAAAAAATCATTCAATATTAAAAAATAATAAAAATATTAATTTTAAAAAATTGGAAAAAATAATATGAGGTACCTTTTAAACCTATTTCTTAAAACCCAAAGACTAAAAAAGTTCATTTTGAAAACTTAGGAACCTTTTAAACCTATTTCTTTAAACTCAAGGGCTCAAAAGGTCTATTTTGAAAACTTAGGGACCAAACACACCTATTCCTCAAAACTCAAGGACCAAAAAAGTATTTTTTCCAAAAAAATCAAAAAATATTTGAATTAATAAATAAATATTTAACCATTTCAAAATAAGGTAGAACACTTACTAATATTATCTTCAGGTTATATTTTGTTTACTTTTTATCGATTTCTTTACTATATAATGGAAATGTTGATTTACCATTGGTGGATGATTACTTAGCAACTCTATCCAATTTAGAAAACTGTCATGCAAAAAGTATTCATTGATTTGTGAACTTGCCTTAATTGTAGGTCCAAATATTTTTTTTTTAAAAATCAGATTAAATTGAAACTGTGTAAATGTCAAACACATGGCTGGAAATTTAATACATTGATTGTTACTATGGTTGTGATCATACAGGTTAATGACATCTCTTTGGTGGATTACGTTGGAGTTGCACCAGCCAAGCATGCGACCTATGTTCCCCACACGGCCGGTCGTTATTCCGTGAAGCGTTTCAGGAAGGCTCAATGCCCAATTGTGGAGAGACTTACAAACTCACTTATGATGCATGGCAGAAACAATGGGAAGAAACTAATGGCTGTGAGGATTATCAAGCATGCGATGGAGATTATTCATCTGCTAACTGATCTAAATCCAATTCAAGTTATTGTCGATGCTGTTGTTAACAGGTATGCAAATTTAATCCATCAATTCCATTCATGTTGTGTTTCAGTTATGCTATACCATGGTAACTTCTAGGTTAGGTTACAAATTTGCTACCTACCATTTAAGAAAAGTTTCAATTTGGTCCTTGTAGTTTTAAAAGGTTCGATTGAATTCCTATAGTTTAGGCTTAGTTTCACTTTGGTCTCTAGTATTTGGGTTTAGTTCCAATTTAGTCTCTATGGTTTAAAAATTTTTAATTTGGTCTGTATGTCACGAGTCATCCTTGTTACTATATTGACTAATACTTTTTTACCTGGCAGTTTTCTATATTGGTTAGATTTTGAAGCTAAGTAAAAAATAAAAGAAAACAGGTGGGTATTTTGGGTGGGTAAAACACAATTTAGGGACGACTTGTAAGGTTGAACCAAACCATGGGGACAAATTTGAAACTAACTTCGAACCAGGACCAAATTGAAACTTTTAAAATCATAGGACCAAATCAAAACTTTGTCGAAACCATGGAAAACAAATTTGTAATGGAACCTATCATTTACTATAATGTGGATGTTCATTCCTTTTTTATTGTTAGAAATTCCTGATTAAAAAGTATTGCATCTTAAATCAATGTCCTGAACAAAGATCCTGGTTATGCTGCAATGTTTGAGTAATGAGTTCCCTCTTTAACCATATTTTTCAACATGGTATTTGGCAGTGGACCTCGTGAAGATGCTACTCGAATCGGTTCAGCTGGTGTCGTCAGGCGTCAGGCTGTCGATATCTCTCCCCTACGACGTGTAAATCAAGCGATATACCTTCTTACGACCGGTGCTCGTGAGGCTGCTTTCAGAAACATCAAGACTATCGCAGAATGTTTGGCTGACGAACTCATCAACGCTGCAAAGGGCTCATCAAACAGGTAAACATTAGTCTACTCAAACTAAGCTCTCGATCCATTCTTGCACAGCATGTGATTGTGTTTTTCTGTTCTTGCAGCTACGCTATCAAGAAAAAGGATGAGATTGAGAGAGTTGCAAAGGCCAACCGTTAAGCATAGTTGTGGAAGAGATCGAGCTCAATGGTACAACAGGAGTTTTGTTTTTGTTGTTCTTTGTCAAGTTTTTACGGACATGGTTGTTGTCGATGTTTTGTTTTCTTTTCCTAGTGGCGAGAATTCATTTAATACTCGATTAAGGTTTAAGAGTTTTGATATGGATGATATTAGTTTATAATTTAACTTTGAGTAAATTGCAAAAGAATATCTTTCTTTAAAAAAAAAAAGATGCAAATGAATGGTCTCCCTCTCTAATCAATTGCCGTTCTGAAATATACCTATAAAATTTTATATTTATAAATTAATTGGAAAAAAATATAATTTTTAGACTGTTAGAGACAATGGAGTAGATCTCCACAGGAGAAATTTGGGGTGTATGGCCAAAATCTGGGGGTGGTTTTGAAACATGACCAAAAACAAAAAAAACACTGAAAGGTCACTTGAGTTGGGCATGACCAAAATTTTCCCAGTATTTCATATTTACCCCTATCGCAATCGGTAAACCAACTAGCTCTTAAAATTGCATATTGCATATTTGGATCCCAACAAATTGAATCTTTACAAAAATCTTAAACTTAGGTGTGTATTTCCAACAAATTAGATATTTTCAAATTTTAGATTATAAAAATAATTTATATTTTATATTTATTGATAAGATTCAAATTTCTCCAACTCCCTCTCTCCTATTTCTATCGTTTTGTATGAGAAAGATAAAAAAAAACTAGGAAAAAAAAAAGAGTAACTTGACCTAAACACCAACTATTTTATCTCATTAAAATAGTTTTTACCCC
Organism: Luffa acutangula; assembly: GCA_036850905.1. Lineage (NCBI taxonomy): Eukaryota > Viridiplantae > Streptophyta > Magnoliopsida > Cucurbitales > Cucurbitaceae > Luffa > Luffa acutangula. The sequence goes on along the minus strand of CM072099.1, from coordinate 8,189,326 downwards.
AAACACAAACTACTTTATCACATAGTTAAATATAAAGCACCCCAAATAAATACTATTTAACTTCATAGATTATTACAAGGGGCTGTTTGGGGTGCTGAGTTGGTTATAATATTATTTTAGTATGAATTAAAATAGTCTTTGGGTGCTGATCTGTTTAACATGGGTTTCTAAATCAAAGATTGTTTTTTTCTTTTTCTAGCTTTTTTTTCCTTCCTCATACAATATGTCAAATATTATATTTTGCAAATATCAATAAAACATGTTTGCATGTTTGTTTCCATCAATCTTAAGAAATTAGTTGAGGGTTTTAAGTTAGATTATTATTTGACAATCTAGTCTTGTTTGGTTGTATGAATATCGTTGAATATGCACAAAATATGGTTAGAAATGTTTTTTTTTTTTCAAGTTGTTAACCCTGGTTAACCTTGAATGTTACCAAAAGTAAGGAAGAAATTTGACCTAAAAAATTATAAGTGCTTAGTTCAAAAACCAAAATACACTTTTGGTTCCTGAGGTTTGGGTTATGTTTCATTTTTGTCCCTGAGTTTTCAAACTCGACAATTTAGTCATTGAGATTTGGATTTCGTTTCATTTTGGTCATTCCATCCAATTTTCCGTTAAAACATAACAGATTGTTGACATGACATGCATTTTTTTTATTAAAAAAATATATTTTAAAATTTTTTAAATAAAAAAAATATTTTATTATTTTATTATTATTTCTTTTTTATTCTTCTTCATCTTCTTCCTCCGTCTTGATCTTCTTTCTCTATCTTCTTCCTCCGTCTTTATCTTCTTTCTCTATCTTCATCCTCTTCATCTTCTTCCTCCATTTTCATCTTCATCTTCATCATCTTCTTCCTCCATTTCCATTAAATCGATCATCATCTTCATCTTCTTCCTCAACCTCAACCTCCATCTTCATCATCTTCTTCTTCCTCTAACCCTAATGTCGGTGACATGTGCCGACTAACGAATTTTCCGACGATCGAAATTTTTTCCCTCTTTATTCTTTTCTTTTCTACCTCTTTTTTATTATTATTTATTTTCGTCTTTTATATTTTTCGAAATGAAAATGAGAAGAAAGATAAAAAAAAAGGAAAAAAAACAGTTGTCGGAAAAGTGGTCGGAAAGTCGACGACGGTCGCCGTAAAAACGTCGGCCGGTCGTTGCCGGAAAAGTCAAAGAGTCACATGGAAGAAGAGAGGGGAGAGTTATTGTAGAGAATGAATAGAATAATCGAGTGGGTTGAATAGTGGTTACTGTAGCAACATGAGGTAAAAATAACCCACTTCACCCCTTATTTTTGTTGATGCCCAAACACTGAGTGAGCTATAATAGCTCACATTATTATAACCAACACAGGGGCCAAACGACCCCTAACTATTATAACCAACTCAGCATCGCAAGCAACTCATAAATCATCCAAATTCTAGGAGTTAAAAGGTCAATTATCACATGTTCCCATTTATTTTTCCTAGTATATTTCATTTTAATATTTATATTTGTTAGATTATTTTTTTTATTATTATTATTATCCATAACTCAAATTTGTAGTGGATATTTTTACATACTAGTCACGTGCTACACATGAAATTTGTAGTTTGTTTTAAATATAAATAAATGTAAACATTTATAAGATTTCAAAAAAAAAAAAATGTAAACATTTATAAAATAGTCAAAGGGGAAAAACCATATCATTTAATTTAATAGATACAAACGATTTGTTTCAACCTCTTATTATTGTTTATATAAGATAAATTAGAAATTAATTTTGTGATATGCAAAAACTTTAGTTGAAATTTAGATGGATAACTTGTGCATTATGGTTGTTTTAACCAACTTCTATTATTTAATGAAAAAAACCTGGTTGCATAGGAATCCCTACATACCACCATTGAAATCTTGACAATTAGGAGAGATAAAAAAGTTTTCTCATTTTCTACCTTTCTCTCTTTCTTAGTTGTCAATATTTTAATGGGTATGTGTAGAGAGTCCTACACATCTATTTGCAGCCAAGTTTTTTCCTTATTTAATTATAACTCTTTATAATTAATTCAATTTACTGATATTAAAAGTGCATCAAAATAAGCCGTAAGGAAAATACACTTTTGGAGGTTTGGGTCAGATTTCATTTTGGTCTAGTTTGAAAACTCGACATTTTGGTTCATTTTGATCTCTAAATTTGAAAACTCAACATTTTAGTTCATGATCAGGTTTGGATTATTATATTAATAAAAAAATCTTATGTTTCTTCGTAATTTAATCTATAGTGAAGAAAAAGGAAGAAGGAGAATAAATATTATCATTTTTTTTAAAATTAATAATAATATTATTATTTAATTTACGAATTTTCAAATTTATGTCTATTTGGTCATTGAATTTTAAAAGGTGTCTAATAGGTCCTTAATATTCTTGAAGAGGAGTTTATTTTGGAATGCCAAGTTAAATTTTTTTTAAAAAACCGAATGACTTTATGTCACTCATAATTTTTTTGTTCATTTTGAAAACATAGTCGCTATTAGTACTCCAAATTGCAAACCCATAGCAACAAGTAACATTAGACTGAGGTACATGTTCATGTTTCTACAATAGGTAAAAAACTTAACAAACTAGTCTTGAGTGTTGAAGATGTACTTGGTTTTAATTCATTGACTTGGATTCTACTTATTAGAAAAGTTGAGGTTTATTATTCTTTTTCATATAATTCTTAACTTTCGCTTTAAGTGACGATTTTTAGGAATCTAACAATTAGGTAAAATAATTTAAAGAATTAAGGCTTTGTTTGATAACCATTTGATTCATAGTTTTTGGTTTTTGAAAATTATGCTCGCTTTTTTTTTTCTTCCAAATTTCCTATAATGGTTTTCATCTATGCTAAGGATTCATTTATATTCCTAGCCAAATTGATCAAAAAAACAAAAACAAGTTCTTGAAAACTACGACCCCATTTGATAACCATTTGTTTTTTGATTTTTCGAAATTATGCTTGTTTTCTCTCTATTTTCTTACCTTGGTTTTCATTTTGGTTAAGGAGACATTAGAGTTCTTAGCCAAATTCCAAAAACAAAAGCAAATTTTCGAAAACTTTTTTTTTTTTTTTTTTTTTTTTTTTTTGGTTTTCAAAATTTGACTTGGTTTTTGAAAACATGGGAAGAATGTAAAAATTCAAACCAAAGAAATGGATAGGTGGAAGGAGTGTTTATAAGTTTAATTTTCAAAAACCAAAAACTAAAAATGAAATAGTTATCAAACGAGGCCTTAGTTTTTTGTTTTTGGTTTTTAGTTTTTAAGCTTATAAACACTACTTACAAAACTCTAAGTTTCTTTGCTTTTTAATCTACCTTCTTCCCATGTTTTCAAAAACCAAGCCAATTTTTGAAAACAAAAAAAAGTAGTTTTCAAAAACTTGTTTTTGTTTTTAGAATTTGGTTAGGAACTGAAGTGTGTCTTTAACAAAAATGAAAACCAATGATAAGGAAATTTAAAGAAAAAAATAATCTAATTTTAAAAAACCAAATGGTTATCAAATGGGGTCATACTTTTTTTGGTTTTCAAAATTTGACTTGCTTTTTGAAAACAAGAAAGAAGGTAGATACTAAAACAAAGAAACTTTGGAAGTAGTTGTGTATAAACTTAATTTTCAAAAACCAAAAACCAAATGGTTATCAAATGAGACCTAAATAATTAGTTTTTGAAAATTAATGGACCAAGATATGACCTTTATCTTAAAAGAATCAGAGATAAAAAAGTTAGCTTTTTGAAGTTTAGGAATACAAATAATTAAATATATTGAATGATGAGGTTTTGAGATTTAAATTTATATTAATACAAAGAAACCAATCAAAAGAAAGTGTGATTATGATCAGTAACAATAATCAGAAGCTCTCTGCTCATCTTTATTAGTTAGGTAAATTGTAAGAGCCATCAACCCCAGAAAAGAGAAGCCTGTATTACAACTTAATTGGCTAATAATTATCTGAAAATCTATCTGAATCCATACTTAATTAACAAAGGCAAGCAGCTCTGTGAGTAGCTAACAACACTATACTTTGTCTCTCATGACCACAAATTGAGTTTCTCTTCCCAACATATTTTATGATATTTTGTGACATGGAGACTCCATCTGTTGCAAAAATTATATTGTAATTGCTACAAGTTTTGTGAGAACCAATATGGGACAATAAACACATTGTTTTAGGATTAAGTATGATGATAATATAAAACATTAAGTGTTGTATTATAATTTTATTTACTTCTGAAAATGGTCAACTTTTCACTTGTGGCCTTGTGATATGTGAGATGGATGACATGATACTAAAAAAAAAATCTCTCACTAATCTTGAGCCTCATAGTTTATGCACTAAAATCCTCATTTGAGGCTAAAAATAAAAGTTCACTTACATATCATTGTTGAAGCAAATGATATGAATGGGTGTCAAAATGTAGGTTAAAGTAAGTCAATTTTTTAATCAAAGATGGGATGTCTCTTTAGACAGGGGGTTTCATGTTCAACACTTTGGATTAAAAGTAGGGCTCCAGCTAGGATTGCATGAGGCAAGCCATTTTTTCTTTGATTCAATTCAAACCATTTTTCTTTGATTCAATCATTTTCTTTGCGTCTTGTCTAGTTTTAGAAATGGTATTATATATGATATAACATGATATATACTATGATATTCAAATGCCTGGAATATCATTTTATCTTCCAATTAATATTTGTTGATGGTCAAATTTCGCCTAGACAAACTGCCTAACCTCCCCAGGACACCAACAGTGAATTTGTTGAAGAGAGGAGGAAAACATGACCTGCAAGACAAACAAACGCTGCACACCGGCGTGGTGTGTAAACCACACACACTCAGATGCTTAAGTTAGTTCTGGATGAGAATAAACAGTATGTAACCGGAGATTTCTGGATTATACTTGTGTGTGTGAATATTCTGGATTTCAATCCCCTTTTCAGGTCGCCTCCGTGCGTATTTATTCCTTACCCCACTAGGGTTTACCTTAGAGCTTTGCCAGACGGTGATAGGTTAGGGCTCAAATTGGGCTGAGGTCAACCCCCTCCTCGGCCTCGGTTGATCGAGGCCAAGGAGGAGAGTGAGGGGGAAGTCTTGGGCTTCTCTCTTCCTTTGATGGTGTTGGGCCGCTACATTGGCTTCCAGGCCTGCCAATTTCGGGTCTCTCGAACCAAATTTTCATTGGAGATTTTTACCCATAACAATATTGATTTTTACTTGTTGGGTATTCTACAAATTTTCAAGTCCCACAAGTGAGACATAGTGTTGAAATATTGATATAAGATTAAATTTACTATAACTTTTGCATTGAGGTATGTGGTGATTTGACAACTTAACGCAAGAATTTAGTCAAACTCTTGGGATGCTGTGTTGAAGGAAAATAAAAACTTTTGGTCTATGAATACACGGCAAATAAACAAAGATTCTTATTAATTTTCATGTTGGAAGAATTTGCAGAGAGAAGAAGAAGAAACATTCTCCCGGAAGGGTATTTTTGAAAAGTCAATGGTATTAATGAATTTTTAACTTTTTCCGACCAAAGCTTAAAGATAAGGATATTTTTGAAATTTTCTGAAAGGTCAAGGGTATAATGAAACTTTTTAAAGTTCAAAGGAATTATTGAAATGAGTGAAGTTTAGGGCTATTTTCTATAATTTAGCCTAAAAAATAAAATCGACCAAACAAACCAAAGTATTAAGCATTCGAGGTGAAGCCCAAATATAAATATAGAATAAACCAATAATTTTCGGAAGCATGTATCCTTTTTTACCCTATCTGCATCCACCCTTGAACTTGAGCATAACTTATAAGTAATTCAAGCATCTCTACTTTTTTTTTTTTTTTTTAAAGATCGTAGACTCGAATCCAACCTTTGTAATTTTGATGTGATATTCTTCTAAAAGAAGTTATTTATTAAAAACAGGGGTTAAATTTCCATTTTAGCCTTTAAGATTTGTGCTTGATTTTGATTTGAATCAATAACATTTCCCATCAAACTTTCCATAAAACTAAATCACACACAAAAAAAAAAAAAAAAAAAAACCATGAACACTCACACATAGACACACAAATATAACTGGCTAATAAACCCTTGATAGAAAAAATACAACACATGGAAGACAAAAAAGAGCCATTTCCCAAAACCCACATCACTAATCAATATTCACTATTATTCCATTTAGTACAAACACCAATTACCATATCCCAAATTTAGATATTTGTACATTAATTTAACACACCATATTATAAAATATAATATAAATACAATATAAGGCTCTTCTTGTTGTCCTTCTAAGCACTCTCAATTTATCCTTCCATCATCAGCACAAAAATGAAAGAATGGCAAATTGAGAAAGCACTTCACTTTACACATGTGAAAACCACATTCTTCTATTCTAATTGTGTTTTTTAATTAATTTTTGATGATCCTTTAACGAATTCTCTTCTCCATTTGGGTTAGTGGAGTCCATAGTCTTTGCTTAATTCCGCCATGAAAAACACTTATTTAAAATCACATTTGAGGCTTCCATGGGATTGATCTTCATATTGAGAATTAGCCAAAAGCTAAAGAACACAAGAGAGAAAGAAAAAAAAAAAAAAAAAATGGAGGGTTTTGTGAAGTTCGTGGGTTTGGCTAAGCCATATATATGTGGGACTTGTTTTTGTGCAGTGTGGCTTGCTTTGGACAAGGGAATGAGCCAATATGTCTTTGTGGCTTATCGTCAAGCTGTTGCTACGTACTCTTATCATTGCTCCTTTTACCATTGTCTTTGAGAGGTTCTTTCTTTGTTACTAAGTCGGTATAATGTGGCTGGTTGTTTTGTACCGGTAGATAAATATCCTCGATTTTTCGTTTTCTAGGCTAAATATTCTCAAGGGTTTTTGTTTGTTTAGGCAACTGTGGATTTTGTCATTGAGTTTTTAAAATTCTTAATTTTACCCTTTAATGTATTAGAAACTCTTGATTGAGTATTTACACAGTAGAAAAAAAAAATTAAAATCTCACATTTTGAAAATATATTTGGGTGGGTGGGTTGAGTTTTGCTGATATGCGGATTGGGGTTTGTGTGGGTAAAAAAAAAAAAAAAACAAAAATTAGAACATTTAAGGCCTAGTCAAGATAATTTTTTATTTTTGAAAATTAAGCTTATAAACACTACTCTCACTTATCTTTGTTTTTTCATCCACTTTCTTTCCATGTTTTAAAAAACTAAAAGTCAACTTTTGAAAACTAATTTTTTTTTTTTAAAAAAATTTGTTTTTGTTTTTGAAATTTGATTAGGAATTCAAACGTGTCTTTAAAAAAGATGAAAACCATGGTAAGAAAAATGAGAGAAAACCAGCCTAATTTTCAAAAACCAAAAACCAAAAATCCAAATAGTTATCAACCGGGGTCTATAAGTGGTACTTACAAGTACTTGAGTATATTTACAAATCAATTATTTAGGTCTGGTTTGACAACCATTTGGTTTTTTTTTTTTTTAATTATGTTTTTTTCCAATTTCCTTGTGATGATTTTCATATTTTTTAAAAGTAATAATAATAATAAAAAGATAAATAATTTTCCTAGCCAAATTCCAAAAAAAAGTTTTTAAGAACGTGGGAAGAAGGTAGATAACAAAACAAAGAAACTTTGTAGGGGAAGTGATGTTTATAAGCTTAATTTTCAAAATAAAAAAAACAAAAAACCAAATGGTCATCAAACGGAGCTTTAGTAATACATTAACCTTTTGTTAGTCTTATATTTTTTGGGTTATGTTGGAATTGATATTTTGAAGATGTATTTTTTTTTTTTTTTTTTTTTTTTTTTTGTTAACTTTATTTTGAAGATGTTATTGAATGGTTATAAAAAGTAAATCACATTGAATTATTTTTTTTTTCCCTCTCTATAGAAGATTGAGTTTTAAGTTTTGCATGCAGGAAAGTGAGGACGAAGATGACCTTTTCATTGTTCTTCAAGATTGTGATGATGGGCTTATTAGAGTAAGAAGACAGACCATTTCATCATCAATATTAAATTACTATAATCTCAAAACTTTAACTTACCATGAATCTTAATACTAACAAACATCTCTTATTTTGATACCATATTGAATTACCACTTACGTTTAAAAAAAAAAAATTAAGCTAATGAATTATAAAAAAAAGAAAATTTAATCTTTTATTCATATTCTTAAACGTTAAAAAACCGGTTTGTGAATGACAGGCCGGTGATCAATCAGGACTTGTACTATACTGGTATGAAGTTCACAACAGCAACCTTTGCAGCAGCCATGGGCAATGTTGTACCAGCTTTTGCTTTCCTCATGGCTTGGGCTTGCAGGTAATTTCAATATCAAACTTTCATTCATCCTAAGGGTGAAGACTTTAAATTCTTCCCAAGAAAACTGTTTTCTACTGTCCCGTTTGATAACTATTTGATTTTTGGTCCTGTGTTTGGTGCATGGGAGTATTTTAATTATACAAAATGTTTATATGGCAGGCTTGAGAAAGTGAACCTTTTGAAAAGGGGAAGCCAAGCAAAAGTTCTAGGAACCATAGTGACAGTAGGAGGAGCCATGATCATGACATTCATAAAAGGGCCCATGTTGAATCTACCATGGACAAAACCCAACCAGCCCTCTGCTTCTTCTTCAGGTGTTAGTGCTGCAAATCACCAAAGCCCAGTCAAGGGCTCCCTCATGATTGCAACTGGCTGCATTTGCTGGTCAGCTTTCATCAATCTTCAGGTAAATAATCTACCTCTTTAAAAAATGGTTTCTCTTTTGCTCTATGGAAACTAGAGTTGCAGAAGAAGCTAACTCGATGTCGATGGCGTCAGGCGATTACATTGAAAGCGTACCCGGCGGAGTTGTCGCTTACGGCATTGATATGCTTGGTGGGCACCATTGGAAGCTCTGGGGTGGCTTTGATCATGGACAGGGGAAACCCTGCTGCTTGGTCTTTGCACTTTGACAGTCACCTTCTGGCTGTTGTTTATGCTGTAAGTATTTGTGTTTCTAACTGCAATTGATTTATTGAGAATATGAAGAAGAGCAATTCTTATTTCCCTCCATCTCATTCCTAACAAGTAAACACAACTTCTGCAGTTTAGAATAACCATTTGGTTTTTGGTTTTTGAAAAGTATGTTTGTTTTCTCTCCATTTTCTTTCTATTTTTTTGTTAAGAAGACATTTGAGCGTTCTTGGCCAAATTCCAAAAACAAAAACAAGTTTTTGAAAACTATTTATTTTTTTTCAAAAGTTTACTTGATTTTAGAAAACGTGAGAAAGGTGATATCAAGACAAAGAAAGTTGTGGGTGAAAGTAGTGTTTATAAGCTTAATTTTCAGAAACCAAAAACAAAAAACAAAATGGTTATCAAACGGAGATCGTAGCTGCTGAATTTGGTCCATTGTTTTTTGGTTATTAACAGCAGTAATGTTTTGGTTGCAGGGAGTGATATGTTCAGGGGTAACTTTTTATATTCAAGGAGTGGTGATGCAGACAAAAGGACCTGTGTTTGTCACTACATTTTGTCCTCTGAGCATGATTATTGTTGCAATCATGAGCTCCTTCCTCTTGTCTGAGATAATGTTCTTGGGCAGGTAAGAAAAAGCATGTTTCAACAGCCTGCAATTGTTCCAAAATTCCCTTCAACAATGATTGAATGGACACGAACTTGCTAAAGCTTACAACTGATCTTTTGCAGAATCATTGGAGCAGTGATCATTATCACTGGCTTGTACCTAGTTTTGTGGGGCAAAAGCAAAGATCAACTCTCAGTTAAATCATGTTGTGATAAGATAACACCTACTGAGCAACAAATGACTGAAAAGGATGTTCAATCAAATAAAGAATTTGTGGTGCTTGATGTTGCCAAAGATGAGGCAAATTGATGAATTCTAAATAACCTGTAATTGTCCTGGTATCTGTTAATATATGTGCAAGTGAAGATGATTAAAGAAGTCGAGACAGCTCAACTGACATAGAACTTGTACCCTCGACCAAGAGATTAGAGGGTCAAATCCTCCACCTGCATATTGATTTTTTACTTCAACAAAAATGTATTTGTAAGTTTTGCATTTGTAGAAGGCTATATGTAAAGATATTTTTGTTTTTGTTGAAGCCAAAGATCTGCTACTAGGAAAAAAAAATCATTAATCTACATGGAGGTGAAATTAATAACAAAATCTTAAGATAAAGTTTTGAGATCTCAATAAATTATGAGTTGTGTGCTTTTCTAAGAACGAAACATAGAAGTGAGATCCCATCAGTTTTATTTAACCATCTGTCCGCTTCACGTCAATTCAACTAAAATTTGTTGAATACATATTTGATTACTTTAGTTCCACAAAACATTTGAAAGATATGTATTAAAATAAGATAACTCGAGCATAGTTAAGGTATATCTTTACTTCTTTTAAGAGATTGGAGTGTTGAACTCTAAAGTTTACGGTTGTGATGTGATATTTAAAAAAAAAGTAGGTCATGTATTAAAATCAAGGGTTAAATTGGCATTTTAACCTTTTGATGATTGATTTATTGTTGATTTTGATTTGTTCCATATAATTTTGAAACTTTTAATAATTAATTCCCATGTTTTGATAAAATCTCTTCAAATGTAGCATTGACTAAATATGTTACAACATTTTTTCCACTAGAAATTTATTCGTCACTTTTTTTCACTCAACAAAGGAAGATGTTATATACCCATCTAAAGAAAACAAGACACATGAAAAACTATCCACATTTATTAACTCAAACGATGTTCGGAAGAGATTTAACTAAATCATAGGTACCAATTAAAACTATTTAAAACTAAAATGTTTATAAATAAATTTTAAAAAAGATTAAATCGTAAATTTAGTCCTTAGCTTTCAAGTTGGACTCAAAGTTGTCTAAGGGAAAAAATTACTTTTTACCATAAACTTAGTAGGTTGTATCAATTTTAACCTTGAAATTTCAATCTCATCAAATTGAACCCAAAACTGAGTAAGTTGTATCATCTTTAACGTTAAACTTTCAATTTCATCAAATTGAACCTCGTAGATTGTATCAATTTTAACCTCTAACTTGCATAAATATTGCAACTATAATATAGACCTTCGATTATCTTTCCATTTGAATCACCATTAAGACACATAATTGACTTTTTTTTTTTTTTTTTTTTTTTTTTTTTTTTTTTTTCATTCATTCACATTGCACTTGAATTGCAATTATATATATTGGGGAAACTTTTAAATTTAAGAAACTTTTGCTGAGGAGTTGTAAATGAGTACATGAGTTCTCTCGTTTTCTTAATTATTGTGTTTGTGAGTTTTGTTGCCCTTACTTAGAAGAACATGCAATTCTAGGATGATGAGAAAGAAAATTTGTTTTGTTTTGTTTTTTTTTTTTTTTCTATTGTCTAAGGATTACGAAAGCAAAATAATTTTTCTTCAATGTTTGATGGTTTTTTCTTGTTGCTAAAAAATTTTGTGGGATTTTTTTTTTCTTCTTTTGCTGTTATTTTACTAGTTAGAAGAATGTGCAAATATAGGACACAAAAACAAAACAATTTCAAGTTTTTTCTCTCATATTTGTTAAATTTTTCTTGTTGCTAATAAATTTGTGTTTTTTTTTTGGGAGGAGGTTAATAAAAATGGGAAGAATGGGTCTTGAGTGTTTCATTTCTTTTTTTAAAATAAAAATAAACCAACTCAGGTTCAATGTGAATTTGAAAAAAATAAAAGGAAATTGTCAATAACATGCGTGATTCAAATGAAAAGTTAACCAAAAGTCTACATTAAGTTTACACTTATGCAAGTTTGGGGCTAAATTTGATATAATTTACTGAGTTTGTGGTTCAATTTGATGAAATTAAAAGTTGATGGCTAAAATTCATAAATTTGGGATCAAAATTGATTTTTTCCCTAATATTTAATACACCATAAACCCAAAGAAGTTTAAAATAATAATAATAAACAAAATTTATCTGATGATCAAATTTGATTTGCACCGTAATTTCTCACTCCAGCCAATTACCTAAAATGATGTCAGCTTGTGGGGATTAGTTTAATTATAATAATTTTGTTCAACAAATTTTATAAGTTTTCAATGATCATTAATATATTGTATAACATGATATTGATATATATATTTTATGTTTCGACTCGGCAATGAGACATTTATTTAATATTAGAAAATCGAGTATACCCACATTTATTTAATTCAATAATAAAATTTATTTTTATTTTCTTTAAAAATGCATATGTTTCTTCTTAACCAATCATACACACAAATAAAATTAAAAATAAGAAAGGTGAAATATTTTTTTTCTTTGAAACTTAATGTTCAAAATGAAATATCTTATTGATTTATTAATTTAATAAAAAATATTAAAATCTATCAAAATTGAGGGAAAATAATTGAGATTTAAAAATAAAATAATAAATAAAGTCTGTTTAACAAAAAGGAAAAAAAAAAGAGAAAGAAAAAGAAAAGTGGAAAGAATAAAAGAATAAGGAGATATTAAAAAGAAAAAAATGATGGAAGTGAGAGAAATAAGAGAGATGGGCATAGAAGGGAGAAATTATTAGGTGCTCCCGGTGTAATGAGACGGACAATTTTGTACCGTTGCTGGATGTAAGAGAGAAAAATTGTAAAAGTCTTGATTTGTATCCAACGGGTTTTAGAGGCAGACAAAATTTGAAAATGTACATTTGACAGTTTTAAAGATGTAGTCTCATTGCACCGAGAACACCTAATAAAAATTTGCCCAAAGAAGGAGGAGAGAGAGAGAAATAAGAGGTGCATGCATGAAAATTGAAAAAAAATATATATATAGAAATAGAATTTTGAGAAACTATAAGTAGAAGTAGACAACGAGAACACGTTATCAAACAAGCCCTAGATTATTTTTAATTTTTTTTTCTAATAGTTCAAGACCTAATCAACATTTTTTTTTAATTCACAAATTTATCAAACATCAAAATTGAAAAGTTAGAAACCTTTTAGACACTTTTAAAATATAGATACCTATTAGACATTTAGACTTAGACATAATTTGAAAGTTCAAAAGCTGAGGACATTTTTTAAAGTTGAGAGATCTATGAAACAAAATCTTAAAGGTTCATACACAAACTTTATTATTAAAAAAATACAATTTTTAACGAAAGAAAAAAAAAACACAAATTTAAAGATCAGAACACAAAGTTCAATGAATCAAAATTTCCCGTCAACTGTATACACAACTAAATTACAAAAAACAAGATCCCATGCACACTCGCACTCATCGCCACACACACATAGCTGGCTATATTAAATAAGCCTTGATAGAAAAACTACAACACATGGAAGAAAAAAAAGGATCATTAATTACCAAAACCCAATTCACTATTCACTATTCACTATTCACTATTATTCCATTTAGTACAAACACCAATTACCTTATACCATATTTAGATATTTGTACATTAACACACCCTTTTATAAAATATAATATAAGCCTCCTCTTCTTTCCCTTCTAAATGTTTAGAATCATCCCACATCGAAAAGATAAGTACAGACCTCATAATTTATAAGATACACAAGCTACTCCACCCATAATCAATTGGTTTTGAGTTGGAACCTCATGCTAATCTAATATGGTATAAGAGTCCATGAAACTTAAATGAGTATTTTGTCCAAGAAAAAAAACCCGAAAGAAACACTATCTTGAAGGGACATGTTTAGGATTCCATGTATTATCTGTAAATTGTGGTGGTCTCATTGAATAATTTTCCCACGATAACCTTCCTCCATCAGCACGAAAATGAAAGAAGGAAAATTGGTGGCACTTCACACTTTATGCATGTGGAAATCAAACCAGTCTTCTCTTGTAGTTGTGTTTTAATTTTGTGTGCAACCAATTTTGGTGATCCTTTAACGAAATTCTCTTCTCTCTTTGGGTTAGTGGAGTCTCAAGGACTTTGCTTATTCCGCCATGAAAAAGCACTTCTATAAAACCATATTCGAGGCCTCTTCCATGGGATTATTCACAGTGAGAATTAGCTAAAGCTAAAGAACGCACAAGAAAGGGAGAAAAGAAGAGAGAAAAAAATGGAGGGTTTTGTGAGGCTTCTGAGTTTGGCTAAGCCATATGTGGGAGTAGTTTTTCTGCAGTGTGGTTTTGCTGGAATGGCGATTCTTACAAAGTCAGCTTTGGACAAGGGAATGAGCCCATATGTTTTTGTGGCTTATCGTCAAGCTGTTGCTACTCTCGTCATTGCTCCCTTTGCCATCGTCTTTGACAGGTTCTCTCCTCGTTTTTAAGTCGTTACAATGTAGCTGGTTGTTTTGTACTGGCCGGTTGATAAATATTGTCAAACTTTTTTTGAGCTAAGTATACATTACCTCCATTTTGTCTATTAAGTTTTTAAAATTCTTGATTTTATCCTTTAGGGACCGTTTGGATGGAGGGAAATAAGGTTGGGAATGAGTAAGGTTTGAAATAAGGTCTGCCAAGTTTGTTTATATAAAAATATGATAACAAGTCTCATATAGAACGAACATACAATCATCTTACTCACTCCTAGACATTTATTGTTTTCAAACATCATATTTCCAAGCATCTAATAAAACCTTAAACCAAACCACGTTTAAGGTATTAGAAATTCTTGATGTACACACTAGAAAAAAAAAAAAAAAACACATTTTAAAAAAAAATATATTTGGATGGGTGGGTTGAGTTTGCTAATATGGAAAGTCAAAACATTTGAGTGATATTTACAAGTGTCTAAATATATAAATATATCAATTATTTAATGAATATAAAAAGTCAATCACATCGAATAACTTTTATTTTTTTTTCTCTCTTCCTCTTTGTAGAAGATTGAGTTTTAAGTCTTTCCATGCAGGGAGGCGAGGACGAAGATGACCTTTTCATTGTTCTTCAAGATTGTGATGCTAGGTTTATTAGAGTAAGAAAATTGCCCATTTCATCATCATTAATATTAAATTACTACTAATCTAAAAAATGTTTACTTAATAGGTTGGTAGCAATAAGTTAATTAATTGTTTATTTATAGAGAATTTGCACTAGGTGCAAATAAGAATTATATAATTGCAAATATAGCACAATGTAAAAAAATGTAAATATAGCAAAATCTATCCGAGTATATTACTAATAGACACTAATAGACTTTGGTTAATTAGATTCTATCCGATAGACTTAGATTATCAGAGTTTATCAGCGATAGACTCTAATTAATCAGAATCTATCAATCTACTGATAGACTCCGATTATGAGTTTATCAGTGTCTATCATTGATAGACTCCGGTTAATCGAAATATATCAGTGACTATCATTGATAGACTTTGATTAATCAAGTTCTATCAGCGATAGTCACTGTTAGATTTTGATTAATCGGAGTCTATCAACGATAGTCTATCAGTGATAAGCACAAATAGAATCTGACGACAACTTTTTGGTATTGTACAATTAATTTAGCTATATTTACAATTAGTTTGCAACTGTGTTATATTTGCTATGAATTTGGTCCAATTTGTCATCTATGCAACAGTCTCTTATTTATATTCTTAACACATTAACATATATTTCTTATTTTGATACCATATAATTAAATTACGAACTTAAGTTAATAATTTTTTTTAAAAAATAATCTTCAATTCATATTCTTAAACCTTGGAAAATGGGTTTGTGAATGGCAGACCGGTGATTGATCAAGACTTATACTATACTGGTATGAAGTTCACAACAGCAACCTTTGCGGCTGCCATGTGCAATGTTGTACCAGCTTTTGCTTTCCTCATGGCTTGGGCTTTCAGGTACTTTCAATATATCAAACTTCCATTCATCTATAGCCGAGGGTTTTGAATTGATCCTATGAAAACTATTTCGAACATTTTTCGAAAGGTTCGAAATCGTGTTTTTCTTTTTTTGAGTTCAACAATATTTGGGGTGGAGGATCGGATCTCATGGTTGAGAGTACATGTCAGTTACTACTACTGAATTATGCCACTTTGACTAAAGTCTTGTGTTTGTGTTGTGTTTGGTGCATTGAAGTTTTCAAACCTTTTAATTTTGTTATATATGAGACGTCACTAGATGTTGTACAAAGTATTATGTTGGGTGGGAGAATTTAAATCACAGACCTTTAGGTCATTGATACAAAGCTTTATTAGACTTAATATATAAAAAAGTTTTGTTTATTTTTTTAGAAAGAAGATACCTTTATTAGGATGTATGTGAGAAACATATCAAGGAGGAACTAAAATTTTTGGTCTATTTAGACTATATTGTCAGAGTTTTGAAAAGATTCGAATTTATGTTAAATAATTTGTGAAAAATTAATGGGAAGAACTTAAAAAATTTGTACAAAATTGGGGATTAAAACAAAATCTTTTAAAGGTTAGAAATTAAAGTAGCATATTTTAAAGTTTAGGAAATACATCTAAATGACTATGAAAGTTTAGAGATTATAATAGGATTGAAACATTTTCTTGAAAATTATGATTGAATTACTTGATAAAGTAGATTTTATTATGTATATTAAAATCCTCTCTTTTTAAAAGGAGAAGATGTCTTTAATGAGAACATGATGTTAAAAACGGAATGATTACTTTTCGTGGCGGATCTCGAACTTGATGTGAGTACACATTAAATTAAATTACAAGTTTAGCCATTGAAATTTTATATTTCTGTTTATATAGTTCTTTGAATAATTTAAGAAAAATGTATAATAGGTTCCTAAATTTATACTTTTATCTATCATTGATGAAGTCTACCATATTTCTATCACTAATAATTGGTGAAAGGTGTATAGAAATAAAATCTATTGGTGATAGAAACCTAGAAATGGTATTTTGGTAATTTAAACCGTCTGAAGAAAATATTTTACTATTTTTTTAATTTGTTTGCTTGTTGCTATATTTGCCAATATTTTTGTCCATTTTATTATATATGCAACTGACCCTTTTTTAAATTTCCCCCATTTTTAGAGCTTAGTTGTTACGAAACGTTTGCAATAAAAATTGAAAATGTTATATTTTGAGTGCTTTGTAAAACAAACATTGAGTAGTTCCCAAAAATAATAAAATATATATATATATATATATATATATATATATATATATATATATATATATATATATTTAAAAATTTGATTTTGAGTTATTGATGACAAAATTTATATAGTGAGAACTATTTATGTGAATATAACATATTATAGTAATCTACCTTCAATCTTTTAGGAACATTACAGCCATTTTTAAGTTTGCAATTATTTAATTTTGAGTTTGTTAAAAAAATTGAATTAAATTGATAAGATCAAATTCGTTATTAATAAATAACCTAATAAGGAAACTGAACAATGTTATCTATTTATAATTGTTCTTCTAATAAAAAAAACAGTTGCATACCTGGAAAATTTGACCAAATTAATAGCAAATATAACACAGTTGCAAACTAATTGTATATATAGCAAAATTAATTGTACAAGACTAAAAAGTTGTCTATCCATGTCTATCACTGATAGACTCTAATTATTCAAAGTCTATCAGTGTCTATCGCTGATAGACTCCGATTAATCAAAATCTATCTGTGACTATCACTGATAGAATTTGATTAATCAAAGTCTATCGATGATAGTCATTGATAGATTTCGATTAACTGGAGTCTATCGCTAGTGATAGACCCTAATAATTTGAATCTATTAGTAGACTGATAGATTCTGATTAATCAGAATCTATTGATGATAAACTCATGTCTATAGATACATTCTAATTAACCAGAGTCTATTAGTGTCTATCAGTAATACTCGGATAGATTGTGCTATATTTTTAATTATATAATTATTATTTGTCACCCACCGCAAATTCTCTTCATCTTTTTTGGAAAAATGAGATTGTTCCTTTTCTAGGGAGTGACTTTCAAATTTGGAGAGCCTTGCATTTTATTCTCATTTCTTGATTTTGGTAAATACCATGAAAGAAAATGAAAAATTTTATTCTATACCGATTTGTGGTAACTAAAAGGAACCTAGATAAGACTGACTTCCATTTCACCTTCCCCTTCACTATTTCAAGAGTGTCATTGATAAACATATATAAATGATTATATGGCAGACTTGAGAAAGTGAACATTTTTAAAAGGAGAAGCCAAGCAAAAATTCTAGGAACAATGGTGACAGTAGGAGGAGCCATGATTATGACATTCATAAGAGGGCCCATGTTGAATCTGCCATGGACTAAACCCAACCAGCCCTCTGCTTCTTCTTCAGGTGTTAGTGCTGCAAATCACCAAAGCCCAGTCAAGGGCTCCCTCATGATTGCAACTGGCTGCCTTTGTTGGTCAGCTTTCTTCATTCTTCAGGTAAATAATCTAGCTCTTCAAAAATGGCTTCTCTTTTGCTTTATGGAAACTAGAGTTGCACAAGAAGCTAACACGATGTCGATGTCGATGGCGCTAGGCAATTACATTGAAAACGTACCCGGCGGAGTTGTCGCTTACGACATTGATCTGTTTGGTGGGCAGCATTGGGAACTTTGGGGTAGCCTTGATCATGGACAAGGGGAACCCTACTGCTTGGTCTTTGCACTTTGACCGTCAGCTTCTGGCTGTTGTTTATGCTGTAAGTATTTGTGTTTCTAAGTGCAGTTGATTTAATTGGGAATGAGAAGAAAAGTTGGAGTTGAAATAAATTTTTTCATGTTGTTGTGTGTTCTACTCGATGTGTTATGATTACTTTTGTTTCCCTGTAAGATTGAGTTTGGAATGACTTTTTGAAAGAATATTTTTATTGAAACATTTTCTTTATAACCACTTTGAAGTCCTTTTAGGTATTTATGAAATGTGGTTTAAATGAGCTAGTGCACTTTTTTTGCTTTTGGGTAAATGAGATTTGATTGAAGAATAGTGAATCCAAAGAGGCACGGTTTTTTAAGGGATATGTTGAGGATCCTAAATTGAAAAAGATGAGGGGATCTCAAAATTAAGATGCATGAGTTACTTCTCTCTTGATCAATTGGTTTTGAGATGAAACTTCATGTTTATCTAATATGGTATCAAAATACTCATGAAACCTAAACGGGTATTCAAGTCAAAATTGACTCAAGAATGGTAAACCCAAATTAAAGAGGCATCAACTTGAGAGGGCATGTTGAGAATTCTACATTGGAAAGATGAATAGATACCTAACAATTTATAGGATACGTGGGTGGGTTACTTCTTTCATTGCCAATCATTGGTTTTGAGATGGAACCGATGTTTATTGAATTAAGATAGGAGGGGTACATGAATGAACCAAGATCAGATCCAAATGAGAGGGATCATGAGGACATGATAAAGTATTGTCAAGATAAACTTCAAAGAATTGATAGATACTACCTATACCAACAAGGTACACATTTCTTTTCGGTGACTCAATCATAAAAACTTTGAAGTTAAGAGTGCTTGACTTGGAGAAGTTCTATATGTTTGGTGACCTCCTGGAAATTTTCCAAAGAAGCATGTGAGTGAGGACAAAGCATACTAAAAGGACCCTATGTTGGTTTGGGGGGACAATCTTCACTCTTAGAAGTAGTTTCAGACAAGTATGGTGACGTCGTCAGGTTACAAGGGATGTAGGGGAAAGCCGAGGCCATCAGGTGCCGAATCCGGATTCCGAATCCTGGGCCTGCGACGTTACAATTTCCCTCGATCTCTTTCCAAATAAATTCAACTTTTGTAGTTGCTAAAGTTGGTCTTTTTTTTCCCCTAACAGCAGTAATGTTTTGTTGCAGGGAGTAATATGTTCAGGGGTAGCTTTTTATATTCAAGGGGTGGTGATGCAGACAAAAGGACCTGTGTTTGTCTCTGCATTCAATCCTTTGAGCATGGTTATTGTTGCAATCCTGAGCTCTTTCATCTTGTCTGAGATAATGTTCTTGGGCAGGTAAGAAACATGTTTCAACAGCCTGCATTATTTAAAAATTTCCCTTGAACAAGATTGAAAGGACAGTAAAATATCATATTGTTCTTCAAAAGTTGTCATTTTAATTGCTAAATGGGAAACCAACTTGCTTTCAACTCTTTTGCAGGATTATTGGAGCAGTGGCCATTAGCGCTGGTTTGTACCTGGTTTTGTGGGGCAAAAGCAAAGATCAGTTTTCAGTTAAATCAAACTCTGATAAGATAACATCTTGTGAGCAACAAATGACTGAAAAAGATGAGGCTTCGAAGACAATTCAATCAAATGAAGAATTTGTGGCGTTTGATGTTGAAAAAGAGGAGACAAATCGATGAATTTAAACTAGTATCTGTTAATATATGAGTGTTCACAGTAATTTCAAAGGTCTAGAACACGAGGAATGAACTTTGTATTTGTATTAAATTTGTATGTGTGTGAGTGTACAATCACTAACTATGATATTCTACTTCTCTCTTTAGTGTGAGTGTGTCTCGGGGATTTGAATTCTCCTATTTGAGTTGAAGAAAGAATTTCCGATAGAGAGAACTCTATTTATAGAATCTTCCATGGATAGGTAGGCTTGGACTAGCTTTTGGACCTAGCCATTTGGACGACTTTATTGACTTTGGACCTAATCATTTGAGCTTGGGATAACAACATAAATAGCCAAAATTAAATAATACATTTTAATAAATTGCTAAACTTTTTAACTAATGCAAATATGGTCAATGATTTAACAACAAATCAATTATGTTATACTCACCTTAGCATCAATTTTAACCTATTAAACAACAACTCAATTATAAAGAATTAATTTATGATTATCTTTTAGGAGATACCACAACAAATAGGTAAATGAGAGAGAAAAAAATAATATATATATATATATTTTTTTGTAAAGCCATTGGGAGCGGAAGCGATAGCGGTCCTAGAGGGGCTTCATCTAGTCAAGTCCCTGCAGGCGCAACGTGTGACGGTGTTGTCTGATTCTCTATCTTTATTCAAAATTTTAAGAGACGAATCCCACTATGAGTCTTGTATAGCCACTACTATGTGGGATGTAAAGGATGTCCAGAGTTCATTCATTAAGGTTGGTTACGGCCATATCAATCGGAAGTATAATAATTTTGCTCATCGATTGGCCCAGTTGGGGCTCAACTCTCAACCACATTTGTGGATAGGATCTTTTCCAGAGTGGATAGATAATTTATCGCTGCAAGATCAGCACATGTTTGTATTCCTTTGGGATCCTTTTTCTTCTGAACGAGAATCTCTCTTCTATCAAGAAAAAAAAAAAACCGACCCAAACTTTTAATGAGTTTTTTTTCCCTCTCTTTCGATTAATATTGAAAGTGCAAATACTTGATTTGGACGCTTTCAAAGTATATATTATAGAGACTAAAATTGAGCACAATCACCAAATTACAAGGATCAAAATGCCTTTAAAAAAATAATAGAACTCTAATTATTAGATATAGGTTTTAATTTTATTATGGTCCCTAAAATTATAAGATTTATTCATTTTGACCTTTAAGATTTTTAAATGTCCTCTTTTTTCTTTTTTTTTTTGGGTAGATCAAGCCGCTTTTCCCGAGTTTTTCAGGTTTATTCCATATTAGCATTTAAAATTTTCAAAAATATCTATTTCAATCTTTGAACTTTTAAATAATAACTATTTTGGTTCCTACATTTATTTTTTTTTAACAAATGGATAACATCCTGAAATTAAAGATCTTAGAAATAAAAAGTAATTTCTTGAAAGTTTAAGAACGTATATAAACATTTGGAAATTAAGTTAAGGCCCGTTTTGATAATCATTTTGTTTTTTATTTTTTATTTTTTAAAATTAAGCCTATAAACACTACTTCCACTAATAATTTTCTTTGTTTTGTTATCAACCTTCTTTCTCATGTTTTCAAAAACAACTCATCTTTTGAAAACTAAAAAAAATAGTTTTCAAAAACTTCAAATGTGTCTTTAACAAAAGATGAAAACCATGGTAAGAGATTGAGAAAAAACCAACATAATTTTTAAAGAGATCAAAATCAAAAAATTAAAGAATCTTGAAAGATTAGAAATATAACTCAAAGATAGAAATGAAAAGAAAGTATGATTATGAGTAAACAAAGCCATCACTAGAAGGCTCTCCACACTCATCTTTATTAGCAAGGAAAAGGCAAATTGAAGCAGCCATCCTACTCTGTTTGCACCATGAAAAAGAAAAGAAAAACTTGTATTTGAATACAACTTGGATAATTTATCTGAAAATCTTACCTGGATCCATACTAAAAAAGGCAAATTCTGAGTAGCTAACAACACTACTTTGTCTCTCCATGACCACAAATTGACTTTCTCTTCCCAACATATTTTATGATAATTTAATTTGCTGACATGGATATATACTCCATCTGTTGCAAAAATTAATTTGTAATTGCCACAAGTTTTATAAGAACCATGGGACAATTAAACACATTGTTTTAGGATTAATTATAATGAATATAATATACCATTAAGTGTCGTATTAATATTGTATTTACTTCTGAAAGTGGTCAACTAGTTTTTCACTTGTGGCCTTGTGATTTGTGAGATGGATAGCATTTGGGAATAAAGAGTAAAAATAACAATTAAAAAAAAAATCTCTATCACTAATCTTGAGCCACAGGTTTATGAGCTAAATCTCCACTAATTTGAGGCTAGAAATAAAAGTTCATCCATGGTGGATTGTTTGGGGTGCTGAATTAGTTAAAATATCTAGAGGTTATAATAATCTGAAGATCATAATAGTCTGGAGATTATAATAGTCTGTGTGTTTGGGGTGCAGATTATTATAGTCTGGGATAAAATAATCTAGGTTTGGAGAGCAGATTATTTTAATCTGGCATAAAATAGTATGTGTTTGGAATGTAGATTATTTTAGTCTGGGTTAAAATAGTGTGTGTTTGGAGTGCTGATTTGTTTAACATGAGATTCTGAATCAAAGGTTCAAGTTGACTGTTTTTTTCCTGACTTTTTTTTTTTTTTTTTTGTTTATTTTCCTCATGCAACTTTGTACGTCAAATATTATATTTTGCAAATATATCAATAAAAAATTGTTTGGGTTTAGTTGTAAAAAAAATAAAGTATTGGATATAGAGGTTAAATGATGTGTTTAACCATATTTGTTTCATTTATGTATTTTCATCGTAAAAATGGTAAATGCTTGTGTACAAAGAAATTATATGTAATAAAACTTCATATTTATATTTGTACAAAGACAACCTAGTATCTAACTCCCTAGAGTTGCACAAAAAAAAATACATCTGGGAGGTAATGTTGTCTTCTATGGGCCACGACCATGGTGGCACAAAAATATTTTTTCCTACAAATATATGAGTACAAAAAATACATAGAAAAATCTTGAAAGCAAAGATAATTGTGAAGGTGTTAATATGGTCACTAGTTCATCGGGATCTAGTTCATCGGGATCAATAATTACACTAGGAGACAAAGGAAAAAAAAGGTCATCATGGACGAATGTATCATTTAACTCAAACACGAAAAAAGGAAAAAATAAATAAATCAATCAAGATTCAAGTGGCAACAAAGGGTTATGGATTTGTTTAGAAAAATTGGAAAGGATTTGTTAAAAAAGAAAACAAAATAACTTTGAGAAAAAAGAAAATAACATAATTGAGAAGTATAACATTTGTTAAAACAAATTGGAAAAAATTAGTTTTACTTGAAGACTCCAAAAAGTATAACATTTGTTAAAATAAAATAAAAAATCATTATCATGATTTGAGTAAGGAAATGAAATTTCTTTGGATCAAGAAAATGAGGTTGTTTTTAACTCATTAATTCTCTCTCTCGTCTCTTGAGTAATAATCTGGAAGATTCATTCGAATTATTATATTTCTTCTTCAGTATAGCAAAACATTTTTCAAAAATATAATATAACTCATTATGTTTTAAAATCCTACCCAAATTGAATTTACATTCTTGTTGTTTTGAAAAAAATCTAAAAAACTTGTCCAACTAACTACTTTTTATAATGTGTCTTTTGAAAAATCTCGTTTTTTTTTTTTCCTTTTTGAGTTTGACTGCGTAATTGATTTCAAAATTGTTATTTTGGACGATATCATTTAACTTTGATATAACTATGCAAGGGAAACTTGTAACATTATGAAAATAATTTTTTTTTTTTTAGTGCAACTTGTTTCCTAAAATCTGTTTTTCTACGAAAATATGTTATTCGAAACTTTTTTTTTTCAAAATTATGTGCCACATAAATGTTTCTTCATTAATCTCTATTTCTTTTTTCAAGTAATTTGTTCTTTCTAAAACAATGTCTCTTTTTTAATTTTATATTTAGCTATAACTCCTAAATCTCAATCGGACCAATTTCATACTTTCATGCAATATCCAAAATAAACTAATTTTAAATTTTAAATTTGTGTTAAAAATTGTGTTAAAATTCGGAATAAGTAAACATGTGGTAAATCCGAAGTCCTAACCCATCCCCTACCACGCAAATCCGAAGTCCTATATAACCCATCGAATCCAACATGCAACATTGAAGAGATGAAGGAAAACGGCAAGAGGGGGAACCCTATTCAGAGCGGTGAGAGAATCGTGAAAAAAAACGTTTCAGATCTGGTGAAAAACACCGATCTGGAAACTCATAGAGAAGAGAGACGAAGAGATCCGCTTGAGGAAGAAGAGGGAGATGAAGAAGACGAAGAATATGGAGAATCGACGACAGAAACCCTAGATCCAAAAGGGGAGAGAAGCGAGGAGAGAGAGGGAGGGTTTACTGTACATAATGAATAAGGAAACCAGACGTGCAACTGTGCATAACAATTAAGAAAATCGACGTGAAAAGAAATCATTCCCACCGTGTAAATTAAATGGCGGGCCAAATGAAGAGTGAGATTTAATAACCCACGATATTATAACCTATTTGGGGCCCAAATGGCCCCTTACATATTGAAGCAAATGATATGAAAAGGGGCCGGGTGTCAAAATATAGATTAAAGGTAATCCCAAATCTTTTGATCAAAGATATGGGATGTTTCTTAAAGTTGCTCTAGCTAGGCTTAGCTGTTTCCATGAGAATCAAGACATTTTTGTTTGGTTCAATCAATAGTTTTTTCTTATTTTCACGCGAGTCCTTTCTATTTTGTTTATACCAAAAAAATTAAATGATTATGATACAAGTTTTGATTATACCATTTAGACTATATTTTTTCAAAATAAATATATATATATATATATCTTTTTTTTATTATGTGTGACACGTAATTTGAGAAGTTGAAAATATAATTTATTTATAAAGTTGAATTAAGATTTTATTACCTAGGAATATTTGAACATTTCATAGTCAAACATGAGTTTATAATTATTGGAAATATTCCAACGTTTTAGTAATAAAATGAAAAAAAAATGGTTCATAGATACTTTTACATTTAATTTTTTATTATGAATATTTAGCGTGTATGATTTTTTCTTTTTTTTATATCAAAAAATATATGAGTTGTTTGCATGCTTAGACTCGATATCATTTTCCTAAGTCTAAACTTTATACTTTTATTTTTTTTACTTAATTTATTAATTATTACATATACTTTAAATTTACAATTAATTATTATTTAGAGTAACTGTTTTTTTTTTTTTTTGAGAAAAATATTTAGAGTAACTGTTAATATTAATAAACAAAAAAACAATATATATTACAAAAAATAACATTACTATTAAAACTTTCAAGATCAGAGACCCTACAAATGAATGGTTTATGTTTTTCTAATCTCATTTATTAATTTAGCATAGTTAAATTTTAGATGTTGGAAGGATTTTCAGTTTTCTTGATGGAATATTTAATTAAGAATAAATTTTAAATAGTATTTTAGAATTTAGCATAAAGATGTACAGATAACCACGCATAATTCAACTGACATAAAATTTGTATTAATGATCAAAAGGTATGTGGTTTGAATCCCCCACCTACATATTGTAAAAAAAAAGTCTTAAAACTTTATTGTTTTTTCTTTGAGGATGATTTACCTTATTTTAACGCTCATTATTAATTTAGCTATTAATCTGCTAAAAAGTATAATAATTAATAATTCATTAACTATTTTTTTTACTATAAAACATTATAATCACTTATTAAATTAACTTTAGCTATTGGTTTACTATGAAGCATAATAGATAATACTAAAAAACATAATAAATACTTATTAAATAACATCAGATACCATAATAATTGTTTGCTAATTAATCATAGATATTACTTGTCAATCATAGATAGTATTTTAGAATTTAGCATAAAGATGTACAGATAACCACGCATAATTCAACTGACATAAAATTTGTATTAATGATCAAAAGGTATGTGGTTTGAATCCCCCACCTACATATTGTAAAAAAAAAGTCTTAAAACTTTATTGTTTTTTCTTTGAGGATGATTTACCTTATTTTAACGCTCATTATTAATTTAGCTATTAATCTGCTAAAAAGTATAATAATTAATAATTCATTAACTATTTTTTTTACTATAAAACATTATAATCACTTATTAAATTAACTTTAGCTATTGGTTTACTATGAAGCATAATAGATAATACTAAAAAACATAATAAATACTTATTAAATAACATCAGATACCATAATAATTGTTTGCTAATTAATCATAGATATTACTTGTCAATCATAGATAGTATTTTAGAATTTAGCATAAAGATGTACAGATAACCACGCATAATTCAACTGACATAAAATTTGTATTAATGATCAAAAGGTATGTGGTTTGAATCCCCCACCTACATATTGTAAAAAAAAAGTCTTAAAACTTTATTGTTTTTTCTTTGAGGATGATTTACCTTATTTTAACGCTCATTATTAATTTAGCTATTAATCTGCTAAAAAGTATAATAATTAATAATTCATTAACTATTTTTTTTACTATAAAACATTATAATCACTTATTAAATTAACTTTAGCTATTGGTTTACTATGAAGCATAATAGATAATACTAAAAAACATAATAAATACTTATTAAATAACATCAGATACCATAATAATTGTTTGCTAATTAATCATAGATATTACTTGTCAATCATTAGAGTGATCTTTCTATTTTTATAATAACTTTTTATGGTTACTTTTAAATATTTTATTTTTAGTGTGTGCACATATATGTGCACTAGAAATAAAATATTTAAAAATATATAGCATAAAGTTTAACAAAATTTGAAAGTTCATTATCCATATGTCACTCCCACTTTGTCTTTAAAAAAAATGTATGAGCATTTATGGGACACAAATGATCAGCATAGTGTTCTCTTCAATAATGAAAAAGATTCCAAAATTTTAAGTCAAATCCAATCTCAAGTAGACACAAAATTCAATGAGCATTGCAAAAATATAAATATTTTAAATAGTGCAAATCTACATATACACATCTTTGGACTCCCTTTGCTTTTCTAACCCTTTTTTTTTCTTGCTATTTTTCCATTTTTTAATGAAATATGTTTAAAAATTATGATAGTTGCCTTTTTCCAAATATTATAGAGAGAATAATTCAATATATGAAGCTTTTTAATTTATTTAAACAATTTTACCATTCTAGTTTTTTTTATTTAATTTTAAATCTACAGGTTCATTTCATCAATTTTTATTTCATTTTACCATCAAACAAATCCAATCATATATACTCAAAAAAAAATCAATACTCAAAAAAAAAAAATCAATAATGAATTTGTTTTTAAAAAGTATTTATCTGTTTCACCATTTTTTTTTTTACAATATGGGGTGGGAGATTCGAACCACAGACCTTTTGATCATTAATACAAGTTTTATATCAGTTGAATTATGTTCATGTGTTGGCAAGTTTTAAGAACGTTTATAAACTATGAGTTGGGTGCTTTTATATTGAGTATTTCTCACTAGCATCATTAATGAAATGTATTGAAACTTGTTTAATAGTTTTTCTTAATTATTAGTCACATCACACCAACTCAATTAAAATTTGTTTAATAGATTATTATTTGCCACCTAGCTCATATCAACTAAACTTTGTTTCAATTAAACATCTCAAAGATATATATTTAGGTTAAAATACCATTAGTTTCATCTTGTATATTTTCAGATTTTTTTCTATTGTAGTCATGGTATTTTTTAATATCCAAACTAATAAATCTTTAAATTAGTCCCTATTGTTAGTTTATAGTTAAAAAAAAAAAAAAAAATCTACGAGAGTCTTCCTTCTATAATTTTTTTTAAAGATATTTACACTGTTTTTTTTAATGGGAATTATTGATTTTATTTTACCAAATTCAATAAAAATTTAACTTTCAGACTCATGATAAGGACTAAATTTTAAGATTTATTGAAAGTACATGGACTAAATTTAACATTTGAAAGTACAGTGACCCAAAATAGAATGATCGTCAATGTTCAAGAATTAAAATGGTATTTTAACCCATATATGTATTAAAGTAGATTAACTTGAGCATAACTTGGACTTGAACACAAACATTTGTAGTTGCAATATAATATTCTAAAAAATATATGTATTAAAAACAAGGGATGAGTACTTAATTTTAACCTTTAGGATTTGTACTTGACTTCGATTTGTTTCCCATAATTTTGAAACTTTTAATCCCCTTCATTCGATACAATCTATAATCTATAATCTATAATATATTAAAAAGCAAGGATTCGTGAAAAACATTTTTGGACTAAAATATCCATTTAAATCGAAGATAATTACATTAGTTAAATCTAATTAGTTTTCATTTTTTGAAATCAAATTTCGTAATTGTTTGAATTAAAAAAATAAAAGATGAAAAAAAAAATCTAATTAGTTTATTCTATTTGTTTTTATTATAAAAAAAATTAAAAAAATCAAATTTGGTTTCGAGTTGATTTTTATTGGAGAAAAAAGATAAAAAAAAAAAAATTCTAATTGTTTTAATTAATTAAAAAAAAAGGATAATTGTAATGGGTGGCAACATGAAGGTAAATAATTGCAAATATAGCATTTTTTAAAAATATTTGCAAATATGGCAAAATTTTTGAATTAATTTTTTATATTCCTAAATTGCCCCTGTGTGCCCATCTTCTTCTTTCTCGTCAGTTTTTTTTTTTTTTTTTTTTTTTTTTTTTTTTTTTTTTTACTGATAGAAAGTCTTTTTATTACTGATAGATTCTATCAGTGGTAGAAAAATTTTCTATCAGTGATAGAAAGTTTCTATCACTGATAGAATAAAGTTTCTATCAGTGATATTTCTATCACTGATAGATTCTATCAGTGGTAGAAAAATTTTCTATCGGCGATAGAAAGTTTCTATCACTAATATTTCTATGACTGATAGATTCTATTAGTGGTAGAAAAATTTTCTATCAGTGATAGAAAGTTTCTATCACTGATAGAATAGAAGATTTCTATCACTAATAGAAACTTTTTCTATCAGTGATAAAAGATTTCTATCACTGATAGGTTCTATCAGTGATAAAAAAAACTTTTTATAGAAAATCATAGAAAAACTTTTGATAAAAAATCTTTCAATCCCTGATCACCTATAAAAATCTTTCTATCTCCGATAGAAATCTTTCTATCACCGATATAATCTATAAGTGATAGAAAAACTTTCTATCACCGATAGAAAAGCTTTCTAACAGTGATAAAAGATTTCTATCACTGATAGAAATTTTTACTATTCTATCAGTGATAGAAAGATATTCTATCAATGATAGTTGATAGAAAATATTTCAATCCCTGATAGAACCTATCAGTGATAGAAATCTTCTATCACTTATAGAAATTTTTTCTATGAGTGATAGAAAAAAATTCTATCATTCATAGAAAATCTTTCTATGAGTGATAGAAAAACTTTCTATCTCTATCACTGAGACTGATAGAAAAACTTTTCGTGAGTTATAGAAAATCTTTCTATCACTGATACTTTTCTACTAGTGATAGAAGATGTTTTGTTTCTATCAGCGATGGTGATACATGGTGAAATCGAGTATTGAAAAATAAAGCAAAAACGAACGATTATAGAAATCAAACACTGAAAAACAAAAACCAAACACTGATAGAAAACCAAATAACAACAACCAAACACTGATAGAACACCGAACAAGTGATAGAAAAATATCTATCGCCGATAGAATCTATCAGTAGTAGAAAAATTTTCTATCATATGATAGAATCTATCAGTGAAAGAAAATTTCTATCACTGATAGAATCTATCACTGATAGAAAATTTCTATCACTGATAGAATCTATCAGTGATAGAAAAACTTTCTATCAGTGAAAGAAAATCTGGAGGGGTATTTTAGTAAATGCAACACACAAACTATTAGATTTTGCCATTTTTGCAATTTTTTTTGTGGGTTGCTAGATTTGCAATTATTTTGGCCCATATTGCTATCCTTGCAACCGGCCCAAAAAAAAACTTTCGTAATTTTCAAAACTTTTGGTAATTCCCAAAATCTATCTTTTTTAAAACATCAAAATCTAATATATATATTTTTTTTTATCTTATGACCCATGGATTTTAGATTTTTTTTAAAGAGTTGTGATATGAAGATTTGATCCAAAATCTAATCAAATTATAATTTGAATCTAAATCTCCCCATAGGTTTTCAGGTAAAAAACTATTCATCTCCCCCATTGGTTTCAGTACCTCTCTTGAATTAAAATTATAATATTTTTGTTTAATTTTATCAATTTAATTAGTTATTTCTTCCAATTGTTCATTTGTATTTCAAGTTCTTTTAGTAAATTGTCTGCTCTCTAAATTGATTTTATATGTTTTCACATTGAGATTATCCTATTACTTACTTTTTCGTATTCTGTTTGTTTCTCAAGATTCTTCTTTTGGAAAATACAGGATTTCATCTTTTTTTTCGTGCTTAATTGACTTTTATTCGTTTTCAATACTTTGTAGAATTGGGTTGTGACCCATTTTGATAGATTGGTTAAGGGTATAGGGTTTAACTAAATTTGATCACCAATAAAAATAAAAACAAGAGACCACCATTATTTAAAAATTACATTAGTTAAATCTAAGGGTAAAATACCCTTTTGGTCCTTCATGTTTGAGGTTCGTTTCCAATAGGTCCCTAGGTTTCAAAATTGAACAATCAAGTCCCTACTATTCTGAAAATAGTTCAATTTAGTCCCTCCACCGTTAATTTGTTGACGGTGCTGACGTGGCAACGTTTAATAATAAAATATTAATATTTTTCAAAATTTAATTTTTAATTAAAATAATAAAATAATTAAAAAAAAAGAAAAGAAAAAAGAAACTTTCTCTCTCCTTCCCCAACCTTCGATCCCCTCCCCTTCCTCTTCCCCTTCCCCTTCCCCTTCCCGCCGATGAGAAGATTATCGTTGCCGCCACCTCCTTCTTTAACGGTGCTGAAAAAATCTCTTCCCTGTCACGAAAAAATATGGCCATCGTCGATCCTTCAGACGCCATCTCCCGCCACGAAAAAGAACTCTCCCTCTCACTTTTCTTCCCCGATTTCACGAAAAAATCCCTCCCCACTTTTTTTCCCTGTTTTCATGAAAAAGTCCACACCCTGACCATTTTCTTCAACCCAAAAGAAAACCCACACCCTCACTTTTTGCCTCTGCCACCATCTTCTTCAACCCAAAAGAAAACTCACACCCTCACGGCTTCACCATCTTCTTCTTCCTCAACAATCCATCTCCCCCATCTTCTTCAATCTAAAGAAAATCCACCATCCAACCTCCCCCACTTCAATCTGAAAAGAAAAAATTACCCACCCCTTCACAATAATTTCAGATCTGAGCAGGAAACCAAAAAAAAAAAAAGAACAGCAACCGATCAATCAAAAAAACCATGGGTTCTCCATTATTAGATATGACGAAACACAAAAAATAGCAACAAAAAAAACCCACATAGCTTCTCTATTTTCAGATCTGAGAAAAAACAAAAACTAACAACCAAAATCCACATGGCTTCTCTATTCTCCTCCATTTTAGAAGCTTATTGGCGCCGGAGTAGGGGAGAAGCAGCGGCATCAGCTGGCCGCCGTCGAAGCTGAAAGGTAAGGGAAGGGAGGGAAGCGAAGGCGGCGCCGGCGAGGAGGAAATGAAGAAGAAGAGAAAAGGTGAGGGAGAGAGGGTTTCGGGTGGGGGAGAAAGAGGGGAGAGATTTTTTATTTTTTTAATTATTTTCTTTTATTTTATTTTAAAAATTATTAATTATTTTATTTTATTATTTAATTTTAAATTATAAATTATTATTTTATTATTTTTAAATACCACGTCAGCACCGTTAATTGCCACGTCGGCACCGTTAAAAAAATTAACGGTGGAAGGGCTTAATAGAAACATTTCTGTAATAGTAGGGACTTAATTGTTCAATTTTAAAACCTAGGGACTTATTGGAAATGAACCTGAAACATGAGGGACCAAAAAGGTATTTTACCCTAAATCTAATTATTCTTCATTTTTTGAAATCAAATTTCGTAATTGTTTTAATTAAAAAAATAAAAGATAAAAAAATCTAATTAGTTTATTCTATTTGTTTTTATTATAAAAAAATTAAAAAAAATCAAATTTGGTATTCGGTTGGTTTTTATTGAAAAAAAAATAAAAAAAAAATAAAATTTTATAATTTTTTAAATTAATTAAAAAAAAAAGAAAAGATTAAAAAAAGGAAACTTTCGTAATTTTTAAAATCTATTTTTTTTAAACATCAAAATCTAATATTTTTTTTTATCTTATGGCCTATAGATTTTAGATTTTTTTTAAGAGTTATGATTTGAAGATTTGATCCAAAATCTAATCAAATTTGAATTTGAATCTAAATTCCTTCTATAAATTGTTCGCCTTCTCCCGTCAAAAACTATTCATCTCTCCCATTAGTTTCAGATACCTCTCTTGAATTAAAATTATAATATTTTTGTTTAATTTTATCAATTTAATTAGTTATTTATTCTAATTATTCATTTATATTTCAATTTTTTTTAGTAAATCGTTTGCTCTCTAAATTGATTTTATATGTTTTCGCATTGAGATTATCCTATTACTTACTTTTTCGTTTAAAATACAAGATTTCATCTTCTTTTTCGTGCTTAATTGACTTTTATTCGTTTTCAATACTTTGTAGAATTTGGTTGTGACTCATTTTGATGGATTGATTAATTGTGTTTGGGTATAGGGTTTAACTAACTTTGATCACCAATAAAAATAAAAACAATAGGCCACCATTATTATTATTTTTTTTTATCAAATCAAATATGATACTTTTATTCAAAATTGCTTAAGAAAAAGATAATTTCATTGAAGATTCTCATAATGGTTTTTATTAGAACACTTGAATGGTAGTGAAAACATGAAAGTGAAAAAAACGATTCGATGTTAATTTATATCTTAATAGCTAAACTATATTATATCTTAATAGCTAAATTAATATTAATTCGAAAAGGTATAATATAAAACATTTAAAATAATATGATAATTTATTTTTATTAAGCTAAAATGTGTAACGACCATCATTTATATGTTATGTTTGAGAACTATGTAACTATAAATTATTAAAGCAGATAAAAAAAACTAAAAAAATATATTTTGTTAGTTTAATTAAATATAATTTAAAGATATGATACCAGTTTAACGATTATAATGTAATATATATATATATATATATATATAAAATCGACCTCTGATTAAATTAATAGTCATCCATGAAGAGTATATATACGTGACATAATCATAATGTAAGTAATTAAAGTATATTTGATATATGCATTTTTTAGTATTAAATTTTTTTAGGACAAATTGCAAAAACCACCCCTAAATTATGGTGATTGTAACAATTACACCCTCAAACTTTCAAGTATTAAAAATACACCCTCAAAAGTGAAGTGTAAAATTTAAACCCTTCAACTTTCAAGTGTAAAAATTAAACCCTCAAACTATCATAAATATAAAAATTAGAACCATTTTAATCAATTTCTCTGTGATATTTCCTCTTTTCTCCCTCTACTCACCCCTCCATTCATTCACCCATTCGGTCGAATTAAAATTCTGTGTGAGTTATTCAACATATATGGTGATTCATATAGTTGGTGTGTGATCGTATATAGCTAAAGCTGATTTGATGTTGCTTTACTGAGTATAGGTGTTCGATCTTCGAGTCAATTTTTTTTCTAAAATAAATTTTGTTTATATAACCTCTCTAAACTCTTTAACTTTCTGTGACTTAGTTTTTTCTATAAACAAACTAAAATTGAAGAACATCAAAAACTAAAAGAATCCACATATTTTGTAGAGGTTTTGGGATGTAAGAAATTTGCTAGGACACGAAAACTTAATGACAGCTTCTTTGAACACTCTAAACAATCGATGATATGACAAGTTGTAATCCCCTTTGGAGAGAAACTACAATGAAAGCTTCCTTTGAAGAGGAAAGATTTCGTCAAACACCTTTGCTTATTGATGGCCAATTTTCACAACCTTCTGCGTTGTGAAATGTTGCTTAATGAGAGTAAAGGAAATTTTCAAGGTTAATTGGAAGACATTTGTTGATTGTGTAGAATTTGGGTTTGGAACATTGAAGATTCTCTCTCACAAAATAATAGAGAGTGAGTGATTGAAAGAAAGAGAATGATCGAGGGAGAGGTAGAAAGAAAGGGTGAAAGAGCAAATATGGGAGGAGAATTAAGTAAACTGGATTTAATTTTTACCTTTATGATAGTTTGAGGGTTTAATTTTTACACTTGAAAGTTTAGGGGTCAATTTCATACACTTTGGAAAGTTTGAGGGTTTGTTTTTAACACTTGAAAGTTTAAGGTTGTCATGGTTACAACCACCATACTTTAGGGGTAGTTTTGACTTTATAAACCAATTTCTTTAACGTATATTTTTTATTATTATTTAGCATAATTATTGTTACTCCATTTGCTATGATAAATCACATATATATTATATTTATATTCAAATTAGTCATATTAGAAAATAATAAAACTAATATAAAAATGTATAGAGAACCTTAAATTAGTTTTAAATTAATTTTATTTGTCAAATTATTACACGTTCAACGCACGTGGTAAAAACCTAGTGTCTTAAAATGTCACGAATTTTTTCACATGACAAATTTCTTCATCACTTTTTATCACTTAAAAGAGAAACATTTTTTTTTTTTTTTCAAAGGAAAGAGAAACATTTTACCATCTAAAGAAAAACACGACAGGTAGGACTCAACATTTGGTAACCTCTCTGAGAATATTTTTGAAAGATTTAACCAAATCTTGAACTAAATAATTTATACTCTAAATACCATATATTCAGACTAAAATGATTATAGGAATATATTAAAAAAAAAAAAAAAAAACTTAAATTGTGACTCAAGTCTTTTGACTTTCAAGTTGAGTTTAAATAATATCCATGAACTTAAAAAAATGTCGGGTAAGTCTCTAAACTTCCAATTTCATGTTTTAATAGATCCACAACCTAATTGGATATTTATTTCTTTAAAATTCACATATCTATTGAATGCAAAATTAAACATAAAATTAAAATTCTAGGGAGACATGTTAAAGAAAACCATGAAAGTTCATAGAAAAATTAAAAAAATAAAAAATAAAAAACACACACTTAAAAGACACAAAGTTCATTAATAAAAAAATTTCATAACCAATTTTTTTTTAAAAAAAAAAAAGCTAGGAAAAAAAAAAATACAACACACATTGAAAGAAAAAAACGAACCATTACCCAAAACCCACATCATTATTGCTAACATAAGCATAGTTCAATAACGCAAAGTTTATACTAATGACCAAGAAGTTTGTGGTCACACCATACATATTGTAAAAGAAAAAAAAAGTCAAAACTTTATGGTTTTTTCTTTAAGGATCATTTACCTTATTTTAACTCATTATTATGCTAGCTTTTTTGTTGTAAAAAAAAATTGACATAATGTTTATACTAATGAATGGAGGTTTGTGGTTCGAATCTCTCACCTCTCAGATGTTGTAAAAAAAAAAAAACTATTCACTATTAGGACATGTTTGGGAGTGATTTTAAAATGGTTAAAATCACTTTTGACATATTCAAAATCACTCAGAAACATGTATTTAATAATTAAAAATCAATTTGAACGGTATGAGAATCCTATTTAAAAGTGTAAAATCAAACCTGAAATTGATTTTCAATAATTAAAAGTATGTTTCGGAATGATTTTGAACCTGACAAAAGTGATTTTAGCCATTTTGAAATCACTCTCAAAGATGCACTTATTTTGTTTAGTTGAGACAGACACCCGTTACCATATCCCAAATTTAGATGGTAGTAGATTAGCACCATTTTGTAAAATATAATATAATATAACAAGGCGCTCTCCTTGTTGCCCTTCCAAGCATTTTCAATATAATTTATCCTTTCATCGTCAGCACAAAAATGAAAGACGAAGGCAAATTAATTGAAAGCACTTTTCTCACTTTACACATGTGGAAACCATATTCTTCTCTTCTAATCTGGAATGATCCTTTAACGAATCCGCTTCTCTCTTCTCTTCTCTCTTTGTGTTTAGTGGAGTCCCTAGACTTTGCTTAATCCGCCACGAAAAACACTTGTATAAAACCACATTAATTTGAGGCCTCCAATGGCATTGTTCATAGTCATCAATAGCTAAAGCTAAAGAACACAAGAGAAATTAGAGAGAGAGAGAGAAAAATGGAGGGTTTTGTGAGGTCTTTTGGTTTGGCAAAGCCATATCTGGGAGTTGTTTTTATGCAGTTTGGTTTTGCTGGAATGTCCATTCTTGCAAAGTCAGCTTTGGACAAGGGGATGAGCCAATATGTTTTTGTGGTTTATCGTCAAGCCGTTGCTACTCTTGTCGTTGCTCCTTTTGCCATCGTCTTTGATAGGTTCTCTCTTTGTTTTTAAGTCGTTACGATGTGGTTGGTTGTTTTATATAAATATCGTCGATATTTCGTTTTCTGGACGAAATATATTAAAGGATTTTTGTCCTTTGAATTTTTAAAATTCTTGATTCTAGCCTATTAGATATCTTGATAAAGTGTTTGCCCACTAAAAAAAATCACATTTTTTTAAATATATTTGGATGGGTGAGTTGAGTTTTGTTGATATGCATGTTGGGGTTTGTTTGGTCAAAGTGGAGCAATTGATTGGTATTTATAAGTGTGTCTAAATATATTGACAAACAACTTTATTTAATGATACATTTCTTACCACTAACAAAGGTGTTTTGAAGATGTGTTTAATGTTGAATAATTTTTTCCTCCCTTCTCTCTCCTCTCTCTAGAAGGTTGAATTTTTAGTTTTGCATGCAGGAAAGCAAGGACAAAGATGACTTTTTCATTGTTCTTCAAGATTGTGATGCTGGGTTTATTAGAGTAAGAAGGCTGAACATTTTATTATCACTAATATTAAATTACTAATCTTAAAAAGTTCAACTTTGTTTATTCATATTCAGGTGTCTTACTTTCATACTATATATTAAATTACCACTCACCTAAAAAAAATACAGCTAATACTACCTTTAATCTTTTATTCATATTCTTAAACGTTATAAAACGAGTTTGCGAATGGCAGGCCGGTGATCGATCAGAATTTGTACTATACTGGTATGAAGTTCACAACAGCAACCTTTGCAACTGCCATGTGCAATGTTGTACCAGCTTTTGCTTTCCTCATGGCTTGGGTTTGCAGGTACTTTCAATATCAAACTTTCATTCATCTATAGGTGAGGGTTTGAATTGTTAATAAGAAAACTGTTTTAATTTGAATATTTTTCTGTAAGGTTAAAGTATTGTGTTGGTCTTGTGTTTGGTGCATGGGAAGTTTCTAAACCTTTTTGTTATGTGATCTCCCAACATTGTATAAAGTATGAACAAAACTTGACATACTGGTCCCTACATACCCATTAAAAATCCTTACAACTAAGAAAGAGAAATGTAGAAAATGATAAAACTTTTTTATCTTTCCTAATTGTCAACATTTTAATGGTGGTATACGGAGAGATCCCTACATATACCGATATGCAATAACCAAGTTTTTTCCATAAAGTATTGTGTTGAGGCATTGTTGTTAAATTTTTGTATAATGAAATTTAATAAAAATTTAATATATAAATGGGTTTTGTTTGTTTAGACTATATTGTTAGGGTTTTCAAAAGATTTGAATTAAATGTTTAGTAGTTAGTGACAGATAAATGGAAAGGAATAAAAGAAATTTTATGCAAAATTGAGGGATTAAAACAAGATCTCTTAAAGTTTAGAAATTAAAGTAGCATATTTAAAAGTTAAGTGTGAAAGTTTAGAGATTATAATAAGATTGAAACATTTTGTTGAAAATTATGATTGGATTACTTGATAAAGTTTATTTTATAATCTCTAAACTCTCACACTTACTTGATAAAGTTTATTATGTATATTAAAATCTCCTTTCACAAGTGTAATAATTAAAAAAATATATATATATCCTTTCACATATATACATCTTTAATATCTTTTTAAAGAAATTACGAGTCTTCTAAAAAAAAAAAAAAAAAAAAAAAAAAAAAAAAAAAACTTTATCAATTTGAACCCACCCTCATAATTCCAATACTATATTTTAATAAAGTGTTAATCTTTTTTTTTAATAAATATATTCTCGTAAATGACTTTCATTTCCATTCAATTCCCCTTCACTATTTCAAGAGCACAATTCAATGAAGCATATACACATATACTTGTTAATATGGCAGGCTTGAGAAAGTGAGCATTTTGAAAAGGGGAAGCCAAGCAAAAATTCTAGGAACCATAGTGACTGTAGGAGGAGCCATGATCATGACATTCATAAGAGGACCAGTGTTGAATCTGCCATGGACTAAACCCAACCAGCCCTCTGCTCCTTCAGGTGCTGCTGCACATCACCAAAGCCCAATCAAGGGCTCCCTCATGATTGCAACTGGCTGCATTTGCTGGGCAGCTTTCATCACTCTTCAGGTAAGTAATCTACCTCTATAAAAATGGCTTCTCTTTTGCTCTATGGAAACTAGAGTTGCAGAAGAAGCTAACTCGATGTCGATGGCGTCAGGCGATTACATTGAAAGCGTACCCGGCGGAGTTGTCGCTTACGGCATTGATATGCTTGGTGGGCACCATTGGAAGCTCTGGGGTGGCTTTGATCATGGACAGGGGGAACCCTTCTGCTTGGGCTTTGCACTTTGACAGTCAGCTTCTAGCTGTTGTTTATGCTGTAAGTATTTGTGTTTCTCAGTGCAGTTAATTTTATGGGAATGGAAAGAAAACTTCCGGCTCGTTTGAAATACCTTTGAGTTATTTAAATGTTTTTCAAAAATACATTTCAAAAATAGAATTTAAAAAAATAGTTCTCAAGTATTTCTCTCAAAATGGTTTATTTCTCATTTTTAGCATTTGTCATACTCTATAATTTTTTTTCAAAATGATTTTTTTTATAAAAAAAAACACTCGAAAAGTTAAACCAAACACACCTTTCGTAGAGTTGAAATAAAAGTTTGAGTGATGTTTTGTTACAGGGAGTAATATGCTCAGGAGTAACTTATTATATTCAAGGAGTGGTGATGCAGACAAAAGGACCTGTGTTTGTCGCTGCATTCAATCCTCTGAGCATGATTCTTGTTGCAATCATGAGCTCCTTCATCTTGTCTGAGATATTGTTCTTGGGCAGGTAAGAAGAAATTAAACATGTTTCAATTAACAAGGATTGAAAGACAGTAAAATATTGCTGTTTAAATGGGAAAGTAATTAAATTGGTAAAGCTTGAAACAATTTTGTAGGATTATTGGAGCAGTGTCCATTGTCATTGGCTTGTACTTGGTTTTGTGGGGCAAAAGCAAAGATCAAGTTTCAGTTAAATCAGAGTGTGATAAAGTAACACCTTCTGAGCAGCAAATGGTCAGTGGAAAGGATGAGGCTTCGAGGACGGTTGAATCAAATGAAGAATTTGTGGTTCTTGATGTTGCCAAAGAGGAGACAAATTGATGAATTAATTCTAAACAACATGTAACTGTGCGAGTATATCTATTGATATATATGAGCTAGTGAACGCGGTTAAATTACTTTTCATTTTCATTTCAACCAAAATGTATTTGTAAGTTTTGCATTGGAAGGCTATATAATAATACTTCCTATTTTTGTTGGAACCAAAGCTTATAATGGGCTCCCATCTCAAAACTAATTGGCAATGAGTGGGGTGACAATGTGGGATCCTCAATAAAGTTCTGCTGCGGGAGACAAAAAAGGGAAAAAGAGAGAGAAAAAGAAAAAGAAACTTCCCTATTAATCTACATGGAGACAGAATAGAGTAATTCACGACAAATTATTAGATTTCCTCGTGCAACGAGTCTCCCTCTTTAAAATCATTAGATGTATATCTTTAAATTTGTCTGCTCCTAATAACCCTTAGATACAAAATTGAGATACTTTTGCAATTTCTCTCTCTTACATCCAATGGTGCTAAACTAGCTACCTGCCTCATTGCACCAAAAGCACCTAATAATTTCTCGTATTTCACCTGATGCATAATTTCTCCATATGTTAAAAATAATTTGTAATTTCCCAAGTTATGTGACGAAACTCTAGTTGATTTTCATTTAGATATCTTTGTGTCATTCTAAGAGTCTCATTGAAAGAGTTCATTACGTTTATGTATTTTATCATAGATAGTTACTTCGTAGGGTCATTAATTTTGGAATATTTGAAGTCTTTTCTAAACACCTATAAATAGAGCCAACAAGAGCATAGCTCAACTGGCATAATGTTGTACTGATAATCACAAGGTATGTGTTTCGAATCCCCTATCCCACAAATTGTCAAAAAAAAAAAAAAAAAAAAAAAACCTATAAATAGAGGGCGTTCTCTATACCCACTCTAGCAATCAAGCTCAAATTGAACAAAGTGTGTCATAGCGATGTGTGAATATGCCAACCAATTGTCATACCTCTTGTGTCCTCTGACGTCATAGTCGGAAGTACTTGTCAATTACAATTGAGCTATATGATAACTTTGACATGATTACTATAAATATTGACCATGAACTTATACATCAATTAATAAATGATTATTGTGATATCTAAAGCCTGACCATTTGATCCTAATCAGTTTTTGTTTTTGGTTTTTGAAAATTAAGCTTAAAAACACACTACTTCTGCCAATAAGTTTCTTGGTTTTGTTATCTACCATCTTCCCATGCATGTTTCAAAAACCAAGCCAAGTTTTGAAAACTAAAAAAAAAAGTAGTTTTCAAAAACTTGTTTTTGTTTTTGGAATTTGGCTAGGAATTCAAATGTTTCCTTGACAAAGATGAAAATCATTGTAAGGAAATTGGAAGAAAACAAGCTTAATTTTCAAAAACCAAATAATTATCAAATGGGGCCTAAAAGTGTGTTTGGTTTAACTTCAAATGTTTAATTTTGAAAAAAAAAATCATTTTGAAAAAATTTCTAGTATTTGGCAACCACTAAAA
Organism: Luffa acutangula; assembly: GCA_036850905.1. Taxonomy (NCBI): domain Eukaryota; kingdom Viridiplantae; phylum Streptophyta; class Magnoliopsida; order Cucurbitales; family Cucurbitaceae; genus Luffa; species Luffa acutangula. The sequence continues at coordinate 8,147,917 of CM072099.1, read as the reverse complement.
ATGACTTATTAGAAAATGAGATTGAGAAATAAACCATTTTGAGAGAGGTCTCTCATTCGTTTCAGATCTGGAACGAGGGAGGGAGGAGGGACCTCCCTCCTTCGTTTCCGGCCGGCGCCAGAAGGAGGGAGGAGGGACCTCCCTCTCCTTTCTGTTTTTTTTTTTTTTTAAAAAAAAGTAGTGAAGAAAATGTAGGGAAGAAGAAAGAAGAGAAAAAGAGGAAAGAAGAGAAAGGAAAAAAAAAAAATCGCCGGCGGCGGTATGCGGTGGCCGCCGGTCGCCGGACATAGGAAGAAGAAGAATTAGGAAGGAGAAGGTGGAAAAGATGGAGAAGATGGAAAAGAAGAAGAAGATGATGAGAGAAAGGGAGAAAGAATTAAAAAAATAATAATAATAAAATATTAATATTTTATATTTTTAAATATTTTTATTTAAAAAAATAAAATAAATAATTTTTATATTAAAATAATAGTGTCACGTCAGCAACTGTTAAAAGTTAACAGAAAAATTGACGGCAGGGACCAAAGTGCTCCTTATCTCAAACCTCGGGGGTATTTTTGTTGAGTTTGAAAACTCAGGGACCAAAGTGTCACTTAACCCAAACCTCAGGGACCAAAAGTGTATTTTTCCCTTTTTTAAAAAAACAAATGCATTCTTGAAAAATATTTAAATTAAAATGTATTCCAAAAACGGATCCTAAGTTAATTAATAAGTGATCTTTAATATTTTTCTTTGAGTTCAATAATTGTGGATGGGGATAGGCAACAGGAGTATAGCTTAACTGGCATAAAGTTGTATTGATGATCACAAGGTCTGTGATTCGAATCCCCCAACTCCACACATTGTAAAAAAAAAAATTAACCTTATGATCGAGGGTACATGCCAATTACCACTTAGCTAAGCTCGTAATAAATTATATATGTTTGGATTGTCAATTAATATTATGTTATATGTGTTGGTTATTTAGTCTTTAATCTCAAATTAATTAATGGATGTTTTCATGATAACAACCCTAAATTAATCAAATATATGAGCTAATTGACTAGAATTGTTATAACATTAGTAAATTAATATCTAAATTAGTAAAATAAATTGTTACTTAAATGAATTAAAATAAGGTAAATGACCATCACAAAACATAATGTATTTTAAAATGTCTCCAACTATGAGTCATGTAGTTTTATTTAGTACTTTTCATTTACATTACAAACAAAATGTTGAAATGATATTCCATTAGTTTTTTTTTTCTTCTGATGGTTAGCTAGTCACATCATTCCAATTCAATAAAATTTGTTATGTAAATTATGCCCTATCATATGTCAACTAAACCTCTATTCCACAAAACATTTAGGTTGTTTGGTTTGAAGCATGAGGATGGAAATAAGGGTGAGAATTAGTTTTGAGCTATTCCCATGAGTTTTGTATACTCATGGGTAAGAATATATGATACATTGCAAAAATATGGATTTTCTTCATACCCTTCTCTTTCTATCTTATTTTTTATTAATATCCATCTTTCTTTTAATACATTTATTTATTCTATTAAAATTAATTATATTATTGAAATTAATTTTTATAATCAACCAGATTATACAAAACTTATTAAGGATATTCATTAAAAATATTAAATAAATAATTTTAATTAGTCAAATTAACTTAGTTTATTCAATTAAAGTTATTCTTGGATCAATTAGATAAATATATTCATTGACTATCAATTCATTAATTTTTATTAATATTTTGAATTTTCTTTATTGTCTTATTGATTAATCTATTAAAATTACATATGATTTTCATGATTAATCCCATAAAATAAATACAAACATAATTGATTTCCATAAATTCTTTATGACATTCTCATGCACAACCAAACAAAATTATCTTTGATTCCTAACTATCTTTTCTCATGCATATTTTATTCTCAGGCATCTAAAAAACTTAAAAGCAAATGACCTCTTAAAATATATGTACTAGAAACGACGAGTCAACTTCAGCATAAATTTAAAAGTTTCAATTAGATGCTAATCGGTAATAGATGTTTGGGAATAAAGATGTTTGAGAATGAGAACAATATGTGGTTAGAAATCATAGATAAATGTGTGTGGTTCTACATGAAAATGCTATCATATTTTTATAGAAACAACTAACGTTTCTATTTGTCGATAAAATTAGGGAAAAATACACCTTTTGGTCCCTGAGGTTTGAGTTGGGTTTCATTTTGGTCATTGAGTTTTCAAACTCGACAATTTAGTCCCTAAGGTTTGGATTTCATTTTATTTTAGTCCCTCCATCCAATTTTCCGTTAATATTTAACGGATTGCTGACGTGACATTGGTTTTTTAATAAAAAATAATTATATATATATATATATATATATATATATATATATATATATATTAACTTCATTTTCCCTCCCTTTTTCTTCTCCTTCTTCTTTGCCCTTACAATCACCATCACCTTGCTTCTTCTTCACCATCACCACCACTTTCAACTGCTGTCGGCGACCTTTTTTTTTCTTTCTTTTTTTTTTCTCTCCCTCTCACCATCTCCTTCTTTCTCACCGTCCCTCTCTCTCACGCCCGCCGAAATACTCTCATTGTCCCCCTCTCTCTCATGCCCGCTTAGAATACTCTCACCGTCCCTCTCTCTCTCATGCCCGCTCAGATCTGGTGCCCCTTAAAATCTGGTTCCGTAAAATGGAGTTCCATTGCTGCCCCTTCAGATTTGGTGTCGTCGCCTTCAGATCTGTCCTCACCGTTCTTCGCGTGTACGAAATCGTGGACGAGCGGCCCTCCCCCGCCTCCCTTCGACGATGACGGCGGCGCCGGAAACCCTCTTTCCTGTTATAAAAAAAGAAAATGGAGTAAGGAGAGAAGAAAAGAGAAGAAAGAAAGAAAAGAAGAAGAAAAAAATTCGTCGGCAGCGGCTGTTGAGTTGTCGTCGGAGACCACTTGAAAAAGAAGGAGGAATTACGGTTAGAAGTTGGTGAAGAAGAAGAAGAATGAGAGAGAGAGGGGAGAAAGAAATAAAAAAAATCAATTTATAATAATATATTTATTATTTTATTATATTTATATTTTAAAAAACTTAAAAATTAATTTTTTTAATTAAAAAAATTTGCCACACGTCAGAAATCCGTTAACTTTAAACGGAAAATTGGACGGAGGGACCAAAATGAAACTAAAACCAAATCTCAGGGACTAAATTGTTGAATTTGAAAACTCAGGGACCAAAATGAAACCTAACTCAAACCTCAGAGACTAAAAGTGTATTTTTCCCATAAAATTAATACATATGTGACATATTAGTTAATGATTTAATATTTTAATAAGTAAATATAATTCAATTAATTATATAATTTAATTAATGTACTAAAAATTAAATATGATTTAATTAATTATAACAATGAATAATTTTTAAAATCCATAGCATCAATAGATTATTAATTAATTAATATTTAAGATTTTATTAATTTAATGTATTTAATGTTTTTTTGAGAAATTAATTTAATGTATTATTATCCATAAAAATTAAATAACTACATATTATAATCGGTCAATCAGATATTATTAATTTATTAAAATTGAATCTAATAATTAATTAGGTCATTTTCATATATTATAATCATTTGGTTGAATTAAATTAATATTCCAAATAGAAACAAGACGTAAAAAAAAATCAAGAAAAAAGATGAGAGAGAAAAGAATTTCGAAAACTCTTACTTTTGGAATGGCATCAAATACCTTTATATAGATATAAAGAAAAGGGTCGGTTGCAAATATAGCAAACCGGCCCAAAATATTTGCAGATTTAGTGGAAAATTTTGTAAAAATGGCAAAATTTTAAGTTCTGGAATGTGTATTTATTAAAATGTCCTTTCTATCTGATAGAAAATTTTTCTATCACCGATAGAATCTATCAGTGGTAGAAAGACTTTCTATCTGATAGAAAGTCTTTTTATCTGATAGAATCTATCTTCAGTGATAGAAGCTTTCTAGTGATAGAAAGCTTCTATCAGATAGAAAGGCTTTCTATCAACGTTTGGTAGGTGTTTGTTTTCTATCATTTCTATCACTTCTATCCTATTAATCCTATCTGTGTTCTTTTTTATAAGGTGTTTGGTTGTTGTTGTTTGGTAGGTGTTTGGTTGGTGTTGTTTCGTTTCTCATATTTTCTATCACGGATAGAATCTATCAATGATAAAAAGAGATTCTATATGATAGAAAGATTTTATATCTGATAGAAATAGAAGCTTTCTATCACTAATAGAGATAGATTCTATCTGATAGAAAGTATTTCTATCAGTGATATAAAGTCTTTCTATCAGATAGAATCTCTTTCTATCAGTGATCGAAAGTCTTTCTATCACTAATAGAGATAGATTCTATCATTTTATCCTCTTTTCTATCAGTGTTTGGTCGTTATATTCTATTTCTATCTGATAGAAAGTTTTGCTATCTGTGATAGAAAGACTTTCTTTTCTATCACTAATAGAATCTATCAGTGATAGAAAATCTTTCTATCAGTGATAGAAAAAACTTTCTATCACTTTCTATCAGTGATAGAAAGAGTGATAGAAGCTTTCTATCAGTGATAAAAGATTTCTATCACTGATAGAAAGTTAATTCCATCCGTGATAGAAGATATCTATTCATGATAGAAAGTTCATGACTGATAGAAAGTTTTCTATCAGTGATAGAAGTGATAGAAAACTTCTATCACAGATAGAAAGTTAATTCTATAAGTGATAGATTCTATCAGTAATAGAAAGTTAATTCTATCAGTGATAGAAGATTTCTATCAGTGATAGAACGATTCTATCACTGATAGAATTAACTTTCTATCAGTGATAGAAAGAAACCTACCAACCTACCAAATCAATCCACGCGATCCGGAAAGAAGAAAACCAGATGTTGTGCGCGCGCAATTCAAGGGCAAAATGGGGATATAAAAAAATAATTCAAAAATTTTGCCATATTTGCAAATATTTTTTAAAATTGCTAAATTTGTCATTATTTACCCTAATTTTGCTACACATTACAATTATCCTAAAGAAAATATGAAAATGACTTGTTTTCATGTCTCATCTCTCGATTATTATACCAAACAAAAGATTATATATCTCATTCTTCAAAAAAAAAAAAAAAAGATTATATATCTCATTTTTATTCCCTTAATTCAAAGGATCCATAAGAGATCGTGGATTCGAATTTACTATATTGACGTAGTTACGATGAAATATTCTAAAACAAGTCAACACAATTAACCTAAAAATAATAATAAAATTGTTACAAAGAAAATAAGAGCACAAATTTAAGTTCAACATGACGTTCATGAATCAAAATTTCCCATCAATATACGTATAACCAAAAAAGTGGCACACACACAATAGCTGGCTATATAAAAGAATCCCTAGATAGAAAAAAGAAAAATACAGCACATGGAAGTTTTTTTTTTATTATTATTTAAAAAAAAACAAAAAACAAAAAACAAAAAACTTTTCCCAGAACCCGTATAACTAATCTCACTAATCACTACTTATAAAAAAAAACACTAATCACTAAATATTATTTTGTTTAGTACAAACACCCGTTACCATATCCCAAATTTAGATAGTTGTAGATTAACACCATTTTATAAAATATAATATAATATAATATAATATATCCATTAGGGTTTTTTTTCCCTAATGGCACATGTATTGTGTGACAATAAAATTTTCAATTCAACCAAAATCTATTCAATATATGCCTTAGGTCTGAAAGTTAGGGATCTATTAGAAACAAAGTAAAAGTTTAAAGACCTATTAGATATTTTTCTTAAGTTTTGGACACAAAATTGAAAGATTATAGACCTATTAAACACCTTTTAAAGTTCCAAAGCTAAATAGATACAAAGATAAAAGTTTGAGGACTAAGCTAGTAATTTAACCAAAACAATAGTATAAAACCACATTAATCTGAGGCCTCCATGGGGTTTTGTTCATAGTCAATAGCTAAAGCTAAAGAACACACACAAGAGTGAGAGAAAAATGGAGGGTTTTGTGAGGTTTTTTGGTTTGGCAAAGCCATATTTGGGAGTTGTTTTTTTGCAGTTTGGTGCTGCTGGAATGGCGATTCTTGCAAAGTTGGCTATGGACAAAGGGATGAGCCAATATGTTTTCGCAACCTATCGTCAAGTTGTCGCTGCTCTTGTCATTGCTCCTTTTGCCATCGTCTTTGACAGGTTCTCTTATACTTCTCCCCTTTTCTATCTTCGATGTGGTTGGTTGTTTTGTACCGTTGGGTTAAATTCACTAAAAAGTTTTTTTTGTTCATTTAGGTAATTCTTGATTTCGTCTTTCATTTTTTATAATTCTTGAATGGAAAATTTCAAGTAAGTATATATTGTTGTCTTTTTTAATATATCTAGAAATAGGTGGATCGAGTTTAATTTACCGAATTTTATGTGTCAAAATGGAACATTTGAGGGGTATTTACAAGAATGTTAACAAATCAACTAATTTAATGATATATTTATTTTTTTGTTCACGAACTTAATTATAAAAAAAAAACGTAACATGTGTCTTGTTTATTGGGTTATGGGCGAATATATATTTCGACGTGCATTATATATGGTTATAAAACGACAACTGCGTTGAATAATTTTTTTTCTCACACCCTCTGTATAGAATTGGGGTTGAGTTTTTAGCTTTTGCTTGCAGGAAAGTGAGGACGAAGATGACCTTTTCATTGTTCTTCAAGATTGTGATGCTGGGTTTATTAGAGTAAGAAGCTAAGGCTCACCATTTCACCATTAATTTAGTTTCATTTAATATAGTTTTTACAACTAACTTAACCATTTATTTATAATATTATTCTTAAAACTCTGTCTCCTCTCCATAGGTTTTGAAATTAGTACAAAGTTTATGGAGAAGAAATAAATCAAATACTAATTAATGAGAAAATGATATATAATACAAAGAAATTTAATAAAGAATCTCTTACTTGATACCATATTAAACTACGGTCACTTCAATTACACGTAAAATGGTTTAAGCTAATAAGTTGATAAATTTAATCTTTTATTCATATTCTTGAACGTTCGAAAACGAATGGCAGGCCGGTGATTGATCAGAACTTGTACCTTATTGGTATGAAGTTAACAACAGCAACCTTTGCATCTGCCATGTGCAATGTTGTACCAGCTTTTGCTTTCCTCATGGCTTGGGCTTGCAGGTACTTTCAATATCAAACTTAATTTCATCTATGGGTGAGGCCTTTGAATTGTTCCAAAGAAAACTGTTTTGAACATTTTTCTCAAAAGGGTCAGGGTGCGTTTGGTTGGTGATCTGAAAACAGAAATTTGAAAACAATGAATTCAATAAAAACAAAGTTGTATTTCAGATAGTGAAAATAGGGATGGAAGAAGAAAAAAAAAAAGAGAAAGAAAGGGAGAAAGGAGGAAAAAAAAAATCAGTCGCCGGCGGCCGACGGTCTGCGGAGAGCGGGGGCCGCCGGCCACCGGAGATAAGAAGAAGAAGAAGATGGAGAAGACGAAGAAAAGTAAGAGAGAATGAGAAATAATTTTTTTTTAAAAAAAAGTAAAATAATAATAATATTTTAATATTTTAATATTTTTTATTTAAAAATTTTTAAAATATTTTTTATTAAAATAATAGTGCCACGTCAGCAGCCGTTAGGATTTAACAAAAAAAAATAGACGACAGGGACCAAAGTGCTCCTTATCTCAAACCTCAAGGGTATTTTTGTTGAGTTTGAAAACTCAGGGACCAAAGTATAACTTAACCCAAACCTCAGGAACCAAAGTATAACTAACTTAACCCAAACCTCAGGGACCAAAAGTGTATTTTTTCCTATATTATATTATACAAATGTTGATTTTACAAAAATAAATTGATCAGTTTATAACATGAAATATTATATTTATTAAAGTTTTTATCTTTTTTAATTTAATTCTGCATTTAAAATTTTCAAATTTAAAATCTGGATACAATGAAAATATAAAAAAAGTTGTTTTCAGAATTTATACTAAACGCATATTCAAATCTAAAACACATAAAACTGAATTCGGATTGTTTGCCAAACAGACTCTTAAAGTCTCGTGGTGATCTTGTGTGTTTAGTGCATGGATGTTTTTTAACCATTTTGGTTTTGTATAAATTTTAATGGAAACTTAATATATACATGTGTTTTGTTTTTTACTAAGTTGGTAGGGTTTTCAAATAGATTATAATATAAATAAAATAGTCCAATGAAAGATTTAATCGGGAGAAATGACAAAAAGTAAATTACGAGGATTAAAATAAAATCTTAAAAGTTTAGGAATTAAAATAGAATATTTAAAAGTTTAGGAAAGAATAAAACTTCAGATTCCAAACTTTTTTTTGGAAAAACTTAAATTATCAGACTTTTTTTTTTTTGAAAAATAAATTATTATAGAATTACATGATATAAGATCCGTTTGGAATATATTTTAATTTAAATGTCTTTCAAGAATGCATTTTTTTAAAAACATTTTGTAGAAAATCTTTTTAGAATTTAAACACTATAAGTTTGGTTGCATTTCCTTACAAGTGTTTTTATACACAAGTTATTGTATACTAAAACTATTTTCAAAAAAGTTGGTTTCAAGTGTTTCTCTCAAAAGGGTTTATTTATCAATCTCATTTTCTAATAAATCATTTTTAGTGGTTGCCAAACACTGGAAATTTTTTTCAAAATCACTTTTTTTCAAAATTAAACACTTGAAAAGTTAAACCAAACACACTCATAGTCAATTTTACAGATGTATAAGTATAACTTTAAAATAAATATCTTTTTCAAAAGGAAAAGTCTTTTTGAGAATATATTTTTAGAAAAATATATTACTTCTTAGTTTTTCTTTTTTTTTTTTTTTTTTTTTTTGAGAAATTTTCATTTTTAATCCTAAACTTTGGGGGTTGTATCAATTTTAACCATGAACTTTCAAATTCATCAAATTGAATCCTAAACTTAACATGTTGTATCAAATTTAACCTTGAACTTTCAATTTCATCAAATTGAACCTCAAACTTATCAGATCCTATCGATTTTAACCTCGAACTTGGTTATAATATACACATTTGGTTAACTTTTCATTTGAACCACCGTACGTAATTGATTATTTATTCCCTTTTTTTCTTAACTCACATTGCACCTGGATTAGCTTCTTATTAATAAAATATTGGAAAAACTTTATTTTAGATGATTTTTTCTTGTTGTTGAGAACTTTAATTGTGAAGGCTTTTTCATTGCTATTTAAGATTATGAAAGCAAAGAAATTTTAGAAGGTTTTTTATCTTGAAATATTTGCTTGTTTTTTTTTTTTTTATTGTTACTAAGAACTTTGTCGGTTTTTTCTTGTCAATTAGAAGAATGTACAAAGGTAAGAAACGAAAATAAAGAAATTTCAAGTTTTTTTATTTCTCATATTTGCTGGATTTTTCTCGTTGCCAATAACTTTGTGATTCTTTTTTGGATGATAATGAGAAGAATAGTTTGAGATATTTGATTTCTTCTGGTTTTTCCAAAAAAATTGTTAGAAAACACTAACTCGAGTTCAATGTGAATTAAAAAAAGGAAAAGGAAATTGTTAATTACATGTTTTAATAGCAATTATTCAAATGAAAAGTTGACCAAAAGGTCTACATTGCAACATTTATGCAAGTTTGAGGTTCAAATTGATACAATTTGTTAAGTTTAGGGTTCAATTAGATGAAATTGAAAGTTTAGGGTTAAAATTAATACAACCTCCTAAGTTCATGTGTCAAAATTGATTTTTTTTCCCTTTTTTTTTTTTTTTTGTCTTTTTCTTATTCCTCTTCCTCTTACCTCTCCACCTTCTCCTAAACTCTAGTAATGCTCACTATCGCCGCCGCCAGCCACCATTGCCAATTGTCGCCCATCGCTGTTGGCTGCCAAAAAAAATCTTTTTTTTTTTCTCATTTTTCCCTTTCTTAGGACTTAGGATTTAGGGTTTAGGAAGCAACTTCTTGCTTCGTTTCAGATCAAAGGTGGGAAAGGAAGAGGGTAAAAGGAAGAGGAAGAAGATGGGGAAGTAAAAGGAAAAAAGAAAATATATATATATATAATTTTTATTTTAAAAATTAAAAAATATATATATGTTTTTTAATAAAAAATGTGTCACGTCAACATTTGGTTAGTAATTAACGAAAGAAAAACTGACTGAGTGATCAAAATGAAACCAAATGCAAACCTCAAGTAGAATTGTTGAGTTTGAAAATTCAAAAACCTAAATACAATCTATTTCAAACTTCAAGGACTAAAAATGCAATTTTCCCTTCTGATAATATAGCATTGGCATTTGACCAATGAAAAACGTTAATGGTGCTTTAATCATTAAACTCGATTTAAATCGGTAGAAATTAAACCCTTTTTTTTCCCTTGAAAGGAGAAATGATGCATAACAATTAACAAAGAACCTCTTAAAAAAAATAATTAAAAAAAAAAAAAAAAAAAAAAAAAAAAAAAAAAACCTTCAACCATATCATGTTTAAGTTTTCTAAATAACACACAAGAACTGCACCATCCAAAATATAAGATTATGACTTCCATTTGAACCTCCCCTTCACCTTCACCATTTCAAGAGCTTCAATGAAACATACATAAATGTTCATATGGCAGGCTTGAGAAAGTGAATATTTTGAAAAGGGAAAGCCAAGCAAAAATCCTAGGAACCATAGTGACAGTTGGAGGAGCCATGGTTATGACCTTCATAAGAGGGCCAATGTTGAATCTGCCATGGACTAAACCCAACCAGCCCTCTGCTTCTTCAGGTGGTTCTGCATATCACCAAAGCCCACTCAAGGGCTCCCTCATGATTGCAGCTGGCTGCATTGCCTGGTCAGCTTTCATTGTTCTTCAGGTAAATAATATCTACCTCTTTAACAATGGCTTCTCTTTTTCTTTAGAGGAAATTAGTGTTGCAGGAGAAGCTAACTTGATTTTCATGGCGTTAGGCGACGACGTTGAAAGTGTACCCAGCGGAGTTGTCGCTTACGGCATTGATATGCTTGGTGGGCACCATTGGAAACTCTGTTGTGGCTTTGATCGTGGACAAGGGCAACCCTGCTGCTTGGTCCTTGCACTTTGACACACAGCTTCTGGCTGTGGTTTATACCGTAAGTATACATGTTTCTGAGTGCAATTACTTTATGTAAGGTTGCAGAATTGAAATTAAAATTTTGAAAGTGGAATGAAGATGATATGTTAATCACTGGTTTTTGCAGAATTGAACTTAAATTTGATCCTTTTTTTTTTTTCTAAAAGCATAAATGTTTTGTTGCAGGGAGTAATATGTTCAGGGGTAGCATATTATATTCAAGGAGTGGTGATGCAAACAAAAGGACCTGTTTTTGTTACTGTATTCTTTCCTCTAAGCATGATTATTATTGCAATCATGAGCTCCTTCATCTTATCTGAGATAATGTTCTTGGGCAGGTAAGAAGAGATATGATTCAACAGCCTGCAATTTGCCAAAATTTCCTAGAACAAGACTGAAAGGACAATGAAATATTGATATGCAAGAGATGTCATTTCAGTTGCTAAAGCTTTCAACTCTTTTGCAGGATCATTGGAGCAGTGACCATAATCATTGGCTTGTACCTGGTTTTGTGGGGCAAAAGAAAAGATCAACTTTCAGTTAAATTAGGCTGTGACAACATAACACCTGGTGATCAACAAATGACTGTAAAGGATGAGGCTTCGAAGACGGTTCGATCAAATGAAGAATCGGTGGTGCTTGATGTTGCCAAAGAGGAGACAAATTGATGGATTCTAAACAATCTGGAACTGTCCTGAATTCTGTTAATTGCCATGCATTCTCATTTCAACCAAAATGTAATTGTAACTTTTGCAATTGTAGAAGGCTATATAATAATAGTTTCTGTTTTTGTTGGAACCAAAAGCTCTACTACTGGTTTTAGAGCTTCAAAGCGCCAGATGGATGTTTCAGACTATTCTATAGTGCTAAAATGCTTCAATACAATTCCTCCAAGAGGGAATAACATAAAGAACAAAATGTAACAAAGGAAAAGCAGAAGGCATTCTGTGCAATCCACACTTGTGATTCAAAATGACGTCTTTGTAAGTCGGAGGTAGCTGACCCGACCAAATAACGCCTTCACCAATCGCCCTCATCCATATCATCTTTGATAGCAACTACTGGTTTACTATTTACTCACTTTAGCAATGTTTTGATTACAAATCCATCCTGTGATTAAATACCCTGGAGGGTATATCTTTGAGGTCTACAAGTGGTATAATACAAGTATCAGCAAAATCAAATAATAAATAAACAAAATAAAATAAGTAAGAAAATACATCTCATGCAGAGATGAAACACCACCAGCATACACACCAAACTTTTGAGCTCCAAATCCCTGAGACGCTTTGCAATATCTCAAGCTCATTCATCCTAGGTTAGTGAAAATACTTGGAATTTTCCTCGTCTATTTGTGGGTAATATAGGGAGCTACATTGGGTGAACTTTAAGGATGAGACTAGTAAAAATTGAGATGGAAAATTTAAGATGGTACAGTAAATAGTGCTTCAAAACAATTTCATCACTATTTTCCTATTTCATGTCTTTATGTTGTACATGTAACAACACTCCACACTATGCTGCCGCATGATCTTTCTAATCTTTATCACTCAAAATTTTTAGAACAATATCTTAGTCACTACAAGTGAGGTAGGAAATGACACCGTGCTTATCATTAGCCACGACTTTCGAGTATATGGCTACGCAAAACTTCACCTCAATATTCTATCAACTTAATCTAGAGGGAACAAAGAAGGCATGTTTATAGACATTGGCTTCCTCATGTAATAAAAGTCAAATTGAGACCTAATATATTCAAATCTGAACAATGCTAAGCACAGATGACAACACATAACCTACCTCAAAATTTAAAAAGGTAAATCCCCATCTCAAGAAGGCATAATTACTTCATCTTTTCCATAAATACGCTGGAGTTCAAGGGTGGCAGCTTGATAAGATGCTGTATAGTAGGAATGACAGAAAAAGTGAGAAACTTCAACATAAATGCTAATTATAAATTATAATCAGACAAATATAAAATGTGTGTTTCTATGTTAAATCTACGAGATACCAACATATATTTTTCTTCCTAAAAAAAAAACAAGTGGCTCAACATAAGAAGATTGAATTTTAATCATCCCATAAAAATTTATACTGCCTAACACACTAGAAATAAACAGTCCTGCATATATTTACTGATACAGTCACGTGAAGATTGTATGGAAGTTAAAAAGAAAAAATCACCTTTCCAAATACGAAAATTCTTCTGATTAATGGGAGAGCCAGTCACATTCTGAATTGCATCAAATAGCAACTCCTGGGGGGTGTTCTTTAGCTCTTGAACAACAGCATAGATAGTTTTACCATTCTCAAAATAAATGTGATTATTTGGATGTTTGGTTTTGCAGCCAGCGTGCCTCTCAAATTCATAAGCATTGAGAGCCTGTGGAATACAACTCACTTAGCAACCTCAATCGTATAATTAGCTGTATGTTCCTTTGTTGACTTCTACCCCAAAAAAAAAAAAAAAGAATCTTGAACTTTATAAGTTACCTTAGAATGATTGCAATTGTCACAGCTGCACAAATATCCAGTCCCTTTTATAATTCCCTTGAGATTTTTCTTCCCAGCAAAAAAATTTAAAACAGGCGGCAGAAAAGACTAATTAGTTTCATAGCATTCTCCATATTTTCAAATAAAAATGAAAATTATATTTAAGAAAAAAATGATACCTCCCGTGACCAAGAAACATATTTCACAGGAACCCCATCAAGCATACCAGTTGAGAGCAGGCTTTTAACATTTGAAGGGAAGCTATTTGGTGGCACCTTCTTAGTCGTCCTAGATTCTTTATTCCTGGAACTTGTATCGATTTTACCATCGACTTTTGTGGCATTGTTAATGTTTACTTCCACATTAGGATCAACTGAATCTCTCAGGGTCGACACGTCTGATGCTTGGGCAGCAGCCTGATTAGCCATCAACAAGTCGTAACTGCTAATGATCCCACCAGAAGGATTATCTGTGGCATTCTCATCTTCGAAACCTCCAAAAGATATGGTATTACTCTCACCCTTATGATAGTTGTGAGCCATAGATACAGCACCAGAATCTGCTTTGTCATATTTAGGACCCACTTGTACAATGTCAGAGTTCACCTTGTCATAGGTTGGACCCATTGATAAGCTATCATCATTTCCCTTATTGTAGGAGGAAGCCATTGAAATGAAAGTATCACCTGCCTTACTATAGGTTGGCCCCATGGAGATAAAATTTTCATGCCCTTTATTGTAGGAGGCACCAAAAGAAATGATATTGCCCTCGGCCTTCTCATAAGACTGACCCATTGAAATAAAAGAATCATCCCCCTTGTCAAAAGGCTGACTCATTGACAGGATGCTATTGTCTCCCTTGCTATAGTTATGACCAATTGTAATAAAATTTCCATCACCCTTGCTGAAAGCATGACCCATTGAAATAAAATTGTCATCTGTCTTGTGAAATGCAGGGCCAACCGAGATGCTATTCTCATCTCTGGCATTATAAGTTTGACCCAATGATATGGCGTTCTCATGATTTTTGTTAAATGTTGTACCCATTGAAATTGTACCATTATCACCCCTGCTATAGGCATGCCCTAAAGAGGCAGACATGCCAATGTCAGGATCCCTGACTTGATTGACTTTAACTTTTCTAATTCCACCAAAATTGAGGCATGATGATGAATCCTCAATGGATTGAGACATGGACAAGCCAACTGATGGGTTGTTTGCAAAATGATTCTCGAACTCCTTTCTTCCCATGTCCATATTTGCATTTCCAACAGTGATGCCTCTATCAACCAAGTTGACAGTCCGTATTGGCTCTGAGCCAAAGAGGCGATCAGTGAAGGGCCCAGGAACTGACTGAAAACTTGAAGAGTTTTCCCAGGGAGAAACATTCATGTGCGGAACTCCTGGAACAGGTCTAGTATTTACAGTTTCTATTGCTTGCTTCTTGCTACTGAATAGCTCTTGAGCACTGCCATCCATAAACCATTGATGGCCACGCTTGTTTTCAATTCTGGAGGAGCTATCATAGTTCATCTCTCCATCAGTTAAACATCCAGCATCCCTAGGTATCCAAAAGCTTTTATGCTGGAAAGACTGCCAAAAAAACAGATAGTTGAGAGGCTTTCCTAAATACCAGAAAATCATAAAGATTACAAAGCCTGTACTTCAAAGTTTAAAGTACAACTTAACCCAAAACAACCTAAATGAAGATTTTAATAAACGAGTGTGCAAGATAAACTTGATTACAAGATAATATGACTAAGAAGCCAGTATATATAAGGTTGCAGTTTGCACTCAAAACAATAAGGGAAAAAACTAAAAACTAGAAAGAAGTTGATAAGAATGTAAGTAAGGTGTAATTAGGAATATTGGTAAGGGTATATTAGCAGTTAGTTAGGGAGTTGTTAGAGTATGGAGTTATAAATATAGGGAGTGAGAAAGGGGAAGATAGGGAATGAGTCAGTGAGTTACTCTTGAGGGTTCTCAAGAAAGGGAGGACCCAAGTACCTCGAATACTTGGATTTATCGTGTAGTCCCTTACCTTTTATATCGTAATACATTGTGGTTCTATTCCGGTTTCTATCAATTTGGTATCAGAGTAAAACTCAAACCCAATGTATTATGATATAAATGGTAAAGGACTACACGATAAACCCAAGTATTTGAGGTACTTGGACTCTCCCTCCCTTGAGACACTCAAGAGTAACTCGCTGACTTCATTCTCTATCGTCCCCTTTCCCACTCCTTGTATTTATAACTTCATACTCTAACAACTCCCTAACTAACTGCTAATATACCCTTACCAATATTCCTAATTACACCTTACTTACCTTCCTATCAGAAGTCAAAGTTAACATGTCGTGTTAATTGCCATAAGCTTCTAGGATAGCAACAAAGTTATGATTCCTTTTTTTTTCTCTTTTTTTTTTTTTGGGCACCTGAAATCCTCCACACAGCAACATATAACCATATTTAATAATTAACTTAAGTTAAGCTTTAACCTCTTCCCCTTACGGAAAGAAGGAAATACAGGGAAAATGTTGAAGGAAAGGCTTTACAGATCCACATAAACAATTCGTGCAGTCAAACGATATTCCAGAACATAGACATATGAACTTAAACACTCATGAAAAGTTACTTGATGAACAAATGACTGGAAGAGAAACCATTTGTTGCAAAGAAATTTTGCAGAATAATATGCTAAAGTTTCCTTACAATAATATAATATTTAAAAGCTTCTTTTCACGAACCCATTATCAGAAAGATATTTACAAATCGTGAGAATTGAGAACTAACATGAAAAGCATAAATTTGATTTGACCAGAACCAAATAAAAACTCTCGACTGAATATGGCTTAAAGTTATATCTTACGAAAGCCACAGATATACAGAATTTCATTTTCTGAATAAAGCATTAGTTAAAATCTACTACATTTACTCCATAAATTGAATTAGAAAATAAATTTGTATAATGCAATAATTAAATACAAATTTAAAGGAACTCTACAAGCTTATCATGTCTGATTAGAAAATCCAATGTCATGCTAAAAAATTTGTGATCAACAAAGGGTAGAATTATTAACTTCTCTCACTAAATGTCAATTTTCTCATTTCACAATTCACATCATGCTTCATCAAATAATCAGATGAAGATCCTTTTAGCTAATTAGGCCTTAAACTAGTGTAAGACATTATTTGTGTGTAATAGTTTAGATTGTAGGTATGACACAAATTTGACAAGTAAATATAATTCCCAAGTTATTTCTATCCCCTATAGAATTATTTTATAACATTTACAAATAAATTTCTGACCTTATATTTTGGCAAATTTGATGGATCAAGCATAAGACAAGTCTAAGCTTCCTTTTTCTCCCTCTTTCACCCCCCCCCCCTCCCCTATCCGTTTAATTTCTCTTGCATATTCACACAATTACTTGACAAGTTTACATCCCTGTCAAGATTCTGGAAATACTATCCAACTCTACCTTCAAACAAGACAACACATTGAATGTTGTCTTTATCACTTTTGAATAAAATATTGAACCATCAATTCATCCAATATCGATAAATGATAAATGATACTGACATCCTATATCTTTCAAACTAATGGAACCATTAAGATGCTAGAACTTCGCTACAGTGTCCACAATCAATCAAAGATTTTTTTTTTTTTTGTTTTTTTTTATAAGAAACATCAGAATGGGGATCAATCAAAGTACTTCTTATCACTGGCTAAACCTTCAGAAGTTAATCTTTTATTTCAACTCCTAATTAACCATTATTTTTCTTCTTTACTGCAAATAAACCACTTCCTACGAGCTAATATAGTTAGAATAGAACAGACATGCAAATCAGATGGCTATCATATTTTCATCTTTTTACAAACATAATTCTAGTTTTGGGGAAAATATTTAATGAATCCAAATTTTGTGAAACAATGGAAAATATTGTGAAGGGTGGAATATAGTACACTATTAGTTGAAACAAAAGCTAAAAGTTATAACAACAGAAAGCATCCAACGCATAATCCTGGCTCCCATCCTCGTACTCACAATGATTGAAAGAGGGTGAATACTATGAGGAATTCTGCTCACCTATTCAGGTAATTGGATCGATGTTTGAGTTTAAAAAATCATAAGGAAACACTCAAACAGGAAGCAAATATGATTCCCAGAATAAGCAAGTACAGACATGAAAGAAAGAGGAATTTAATATAATAAATTATGATTCAATAAAGGGAGTTAGATCAATAAAATATTTATAATATTTCTTTCGAACTTTTTTTGTTAATTGGCATTTAACTGCTGCAAAAGTTATGAAGGATTGGATGACCCAGCCAAAAGCTTTAACATCTAACTAAAAACAGAAACCTCAACATTCTCAGCTATTAAAGATTCAATTTTGAATGTGAGAACTGTAACCTCCTAGAATACCTACCAATTCAAGCAATTGTCTCATGTCCATTCATGCACATCTATATGAATTAAGCGAGATTCAATCAGTAATTTGAAACTCTATCTCAAGATAAGATACAACCTAGACTTAGGTAAATTATTCTGTGAAAATTGAAGAATAACTCAGAATGAGAAATATGTTATTACATACTATTAACCTAGTAGCTAATTAATAAATACTCTCTCGGGTAAGATGTTAAAAATTTTAAAAAAAAAAAAAAAAAAAATGGTGTTCTAAATGCGCAATAATTCGCTTGAACCAGAAATGAAAACATCTCTAATAAAGAAACTAATTTCCTGTAAACAAAATATTTCAATGCCCGCATTTTGAGAAAAAGGAAATGGTAGTAATAAATCAGTACCGGAAAACACCTATTGCCAACTAGAAATGGAAAATTAGTCGTTCACAAGGATAAGTTTACACAAAGCAACATGCACAGGTGAAAAAGTATGCAAAATTCCCAATCCAAACGTACCATTCTTTCCGCTGAGTCGCTGACAACCCCCAACCAAAATCCCCAAAACTTCAGTCACTTCTCCAAGCTCTGCAACTCAACCTTCGCGCAATCAGGTCAGCTCCTTCCACACCACACACACACTCGAAGCCAACTCCACGCCCAGTGCCAGATGTAGACGACGACACTACTCAAGTTAACGACAAAGAACACCACCGAAAGCCCAAACCTCAAAGATTTCCAAAATCAATCTGCAAACGAACAACCAAAAAAAAAATCAAAACTCATAAAAACATCCAGCAATCGAATCCCGATCAGAGCTAAACACGATCAAACTAAATTCCGAAACTCAGAGAAAAAATCACAAATGCGCAAGCAATCCAATACCAATCAAAATCAAAGAAAGCAACAATGAGAGAGACTAAACCTCGGAAATTTCAGCGCGAAGAGAGAATCCAAGTGAACTGACCTTCGCCGGAGAAAGTGCCGGTGAGGTTTACCGGTGGAGACATGCGATCTTTCTCTCGGTGAGATGAAAGAGAAAGGGACTTCTAAGGGGGGACTACTGGATAGCGACAGAAACTGAGCTTTGGTATTTTTACTATAGCGAATGATCCTCTACGACGCGGTTTCACATTAGAAAGTTACGCTCTCGTAGCCCGACCGTACACGTGTACAGCAGGATCGACGGGCCCAGTTTCGTTTCGCAAGGCTTACGTATGGTTTCTGGTGAAATTAATACGGGAAATCGGGCCGTTGAAAAAACATACCATATCTGAAGGCTCTGTATATGGTAATGTATTGAATTGCAGCTCCACGATCTGGCTTCAAATGAAATTTACACGTGGAGCGATTTGATAGGCTCCACTTCACTTAGGGATGACGGATCCGCTGTGTGTAGAACCACAGTAAATAAGGTGTTTCTCACCCACGTGGAGCGGAGAGATTGGATTGCTGAGAAAATCGAACCGATAGATTTCTGCCACGTCGGCGAGTTCAGCGGTGTTGTATGTTAGGGAGGTGTTTGGGAATAAAATTTTCTTTTGATTTATTTTTTTTTTGGGTATTTATCTTTTTAATGTTGTTACGTTGACGCATTCCTAATATAGGAATGCATCAGAGTTTGATAAAGTGGGAGATGGCACGTGCCTTGCATGCCTTGTTGCTTCAAATATGGTAGGAAAATGAGGTTGTGAGGGAAAATGGGGAAAATTAATGCCACTCTTGGAGTACCACAAACAATTCTCTATACTATTCTTCTATTTGCCAAAGCGAGCATTGCTCAACAGTAATTAGCATGTACTCTCGATCAAGAGGTCAGAGGTTCGAGTAGTGTTTGAGAATCATTCATCGAAATCCTTTTGTAAAAAGGAGTAAGTACTCGTTTTAACTAAAATAAATGAAACGATAGATTTCAATAAATAAAACAATAGACAACTCTTCATGTTAGTGTTAGGTCAACAAGAGCATAACTCAACTGTCATAAGATTGTACTAATTATCAAGATGTGTGTGGTTCGAATCCCTCACTCCCACATATTGTTATTATATTTATTGTAAGTGATCATGTTAACACTATTTAAAAATGATGTAAGTCAATAGATTTTTTTTTTTTTTTACATGTGAGGGGTGAAGGGATTCGAACCACGAACCTCTTGATCATTAATACATGTTTTAATGTCAATTGAGTTATACTCATATTGGTAAGAAGTGTTAATTTATTATGTGAACGAAAGAAGTAGGTATTGAAGGAGTAGAAATGTTTTTGAGGAAAATAGAGTATGTGTCCATTTTAACTAAAATAAATAAGAAAATGTATTTATGAATTATATGTGTTGTTGGAGGTAAATGAAAGAAGTACCTACCATAATAATATAGTTTTCTAGTGAAGATGTGTGCACTAGCTAGGAAAGTTGATTCCAATGAGTTTAAATTATGTTTTGGTTTGAACTTCTACATTTATTTCTCTTTGTTTTTATTCTCTCCTTTATGGTGAATTGATCATTTTACAATATCAAAATCCAATTGAACATTTTTAGGGAAAAAAAATCAAATTTTATCATAAACTTGTGAGGTTCTATTAATTTGGACCTTAAATTTAAATATGTGTTTGTAATTTTTACCCTTGGCTCAATTTTGCTAAATCACCCACTAAAAAAATAATAAATAAAAAAATTGGTATAGATACCTTTATAAACTCGTTAATTTCAATAAAATAAAGTTTTGCACAAAATAAGTTTATAACCAAATACAAATTAATTTGTGAATGACTTTGTCAAAATTCATAAATTCAACAAAAAAAAAAATCTAAAACTAATGTCGTATTTCTCTAAAATTTTATCAATTTCATATTGTACCTATAGTTTTACAATTCATGGAATGCATAAAATAAAACCTTTTATAAAGATATTTGGAGCCATAACTTATTAGAGGGTTAAAATTGAAAGGTTAATATTGCAATACTGATCTAAGTTTGAAGTATAATTCGATGAAATTAAAAGTTTAAGATCCAAATTGATACAACCTAACAAGTTTAGGATCAAAATTGGCTTTTCCCAAATTTTTATATCTAACTTGTTATATTTTAATTCTAAAAAAAACAGACATAAATCTTTATCAGCTTATTTTCAATTTAGTTTCTTAACAATAGAAAACTTTAAAAAGGCAAAAAATAAATTCTTAAAAAAATATGTGATTTCAAAAAAGAAAATGTTTTAGTGTAGTTATAAGACCAGTTACTCATAAAAATAAAAAAAATAATAAAAAAAAAAAAAAAAAAAAAAAACTAACACTTTCAAATAAAATAATTTATTGCATATGTTTTCACATACCTTTTATTTTAAAAAATATAAAACTATTTTTTAAAATAACTCTCAAACAAACCCCTAAATTTTAATTTAAAGTAAAGGGTTAGATGCAAACTTAAATGGTGAAAATTTAGTGTCAACTTATTACCAATCTAACTTTTACATTTTTCATAAAATTAAACAACTATATATTAGCTCACTGAAAAAGAGAGAGAGAGAGAGAGATTATTCCTCATTAATTTGATTTAAATACTAAATTTTGTTATTTTTGGCTTCCAAATAGTTTTTTTTTTTTAAAGCAGTTGATGAGTTCCAATAATTGAACTAACAAATAATTTAACAATTACAAACCCTATATTTGGTTTAGATCATAATCCAACATTCTTTCAAAGTCATCTTCAATTAGAATTATTGTTATCATTAGGTGCATTAAAAAGCACTCCTTATGCTAATGTGCAAGAATGTCAAACTAAAGCTAAACAACTCAATCATTTGAATGTTGTTTTGTTTTTTATTTTATAATTTTCAATCACATATTTAGAGCCTTGTATTCAAAGGTTTTTAGATTCCATTTCTCATTATGAAAGCCAATGACAAAGACAAAGCCATTTTTGGGTTTTCATTAGTTTTCAATTTTCAAATCTTTCATTTCATTCTTTACTTTTTTTTTTTTTTTTTTTGGAAGAACCATTAGACCTTTTTAAAAAAGCAAAATTTAAGTTTGTTGTTGATGGTCAAATTTGGTCAAAGGAACTCACCTGACGTTCACATGCCACCAACGGTAAATTTATAGATGAGGAGGGAAGACGTGGCCTGCAAGACGGAAAACTTGCACACCGGTGTGGTGCTAGTCACACCGACTTCGATGCTTAAGTCAGAAAACGGAAGTAGGAGAGCTAGAGAGTAAGAGAAGAGAGTAGAGAGTTCGGGTCCCCTTCTTCCGTGGCGAAGAGGGGTATAAATACATGCTCATGCTCCTAGGGTTTTTAGGAATTCATGGGCGTTTCAGGACGGACTAGGCGGAACCGGGGTGGCTAGAGGCTGCAGGGACCGAACCGAGTCGGAGGGACTCTGCCCGCGCAAGTGGGTCGAGCAGGGGGTCGGGCCAAAACCCCGACCCCTTCGGTCTTGGCCCGTTCCCCTTGTCGGTTTCGCCTCTGGGGTCCATCTCCCAGTCCTATTTTCGCCCGGTTGTCCTCGTCAGCTCCTTGTACACCGGAGTGGTCCAAAATCACCTATAACATTTGCCATAAAGGATTAATACTTGGCAAAATTATAAAAAATACCCTTGAACTATGGGTTTTGTTTCAAAAATATCCCTAAACTTTGAAAAGTTTCAAAAATACCCCTGAACTTTGAAAAATGTTTCAAAAATGCTCTTACCATTAAATTTTGGATGGAAACCGTTAAAGTTTCAGTTTCAAAAATACTCTTGAACTTTAAAAAAAAAAATTAAAAAATACCCTTATTGAAAAATGCTTCTTCTTTTTTCCTCCTCTCACCGTAAATTCTAACGGTTTCCATCTAAAAATTAACGACAGAGGTATTTTTTAAACATTTTTTAAAGTTCGAAAATATTTTTGAAACTTTTCAAAGTTCAGAGGCATTTTTTAAACAAACCCCATGGTTCAGGGGTATTAATTTTTATAATTTAGCCTTAATACTTTAACTATGGAGTCAAGGTCAATTTGGATCCGATTGAATATATAGGTGTTATAAAGTGTAGAGTAATAGTAAATTTGGATGGAATTAAATATAGATTTAAGTCTCATTTTTGTCTTTCAACTCAAGTTCTAGACCAGTTTGATTCGTAAGTTCGCGTTTGATAAATATTTGGCTTTTGTA
This sequence comes from Luffa acutangula, assembly GCA_036850905.1. NCBI lineage: Eukaryota > Viridiplantae > Streptophyta > Magnoliopsida > Cucurbitales > Cucurbitaceae > Luffa > Luffa acutangula. The sequence continues at coordinate 8,124,723 of CM072099.1, read as the reverse complement.
AAAAAAAACACACAAGTACTATTTCAAACTACTTTATTTAATTTTAAAAACTTGACTTGGTTTTTGAAAACATAGAAAGAAGGTAGACAACAAAACAAATAACTTATAAGTGGAATTAGTGTTTATAAGCTTAATTTTCAAAAGCTAAAAACCAAATAGTTATCAAATGGAATCTAAATTGTCAAAATATTGATTTTAGTTCCTAAATTTGTAGACTCATTCTATATCAATCTTCATTTTCAAAATGTTTGTTTTTAGTTACATTTCAATTACCATAGTTATGGTTGTAAACTATCATTTTTTCATTATTTGTTTGACAAATAGATAATATAACTTCGGTAATTGTATATTAATGTGATGATATATATAGGTGTTATTTTTTTTTGTTCAATATATGTAAGGTTAATAATTTTGTATTAATTGAAACATAGCTCACATCAATTATTCATCTCAAAGACCGATGGTTTGTTTATAATTAATTGTTGAACTAAAACTTTTATAATTATCGTTCAACAAAAAAAAAGTGTAAAAAAGTGGGCTCATGCATAACTCGACTAATCAATGCTTCAAAGTGATATCTTTTTATGTCATTAGTTCGAAAATTCACAAGTAATATTAAATTTTTGCTAGAAGTGACATCTATCCAAAAAGAAATAAAAAAAGAGAAAGCTTTTTGAGGAAAGTACACAATAAACTTTTTTTTTTTTTTAAGAAATAATTCAGAGTCTCACTTTATTTTACTCCTCATGTAGACTTATAATCTTCTTTTCCACAATGCGTCTTGTCTTTTGAGTGGAAATGTTTATATATTATATAAAATAATAAATCGGAAATTAATAAATAAATAAATTTTATTAATTTATGACGTGGTAAATACCTTTTCTTTTCTTCCATGATTGTGGCACTTCAATTATATAAATAAAACAACAAAGGATTAAGAAATTTGAACAAATCAGACATTGATTTTGTGCACATCCCTTCTCAAACAAATTTGATTCCCTTCCTTTTTTGCCCCTTTTTAAATTTCATATATGCTATAATTATTCTTATGTTTAGACCTATAATTAGACAAATCAATAAAAGCTACATTCAACCAACCTATTCTCTTTCGAACTTACACCTTTCGTTACACTACTCTAAGAAAATGGGCCACATGATTATTATTTTATAGGAAAATCCTTATAAATGACCATATATATATACTGTATTTTTTAAAAATGGTCAAACAGATTTTTTCAGTGAAAAATGGTTAAACCGTTTTCTAACCTATTTTCTTGAGGATCTTTCCAATTATACCCTTCCATCAAGTTTCCAATTATATTCTTCCCTCTCCTATCTCTCAAAATTCAAATTCAAATTTTATTTTTATTAAAAGTGAAAGATTACATCGAAATTAGGTTTTCATTTTAAATTTTCAATTAGAATCTTAGATTTTAATTATCTAATTAGCATTTTCATCGTTTTTCCCTACTTGTTGCTATCAATCGATTTCTTGCTCTGTCGTTCTTATCACCATTGAAATGTTGTATTTATCCATCATTATTTTCTTCCTTGTATCCTATTTTTCAACACAAAGTATTTTTCATTTTTTTCAAAGTCTTCAATGGTTTCCAAATGAAAGTTTTTGGAGGAAGATTAGAATGGAGAAAGGTGCCCAAAAGAAAATCGAAGGTTTCTCAAGAATTTCGTAACGGTTGGAAAAAGATGAGAATGGGAAAGACCGCACAAACCGAAGAAAATGGGAAGAATCTTAAGGGTTCAATTTTTAAAAAAAAAAACAAGGTGAATACTAAATCCCAATTTTCAAATTAAGTTTGGGAAATAGTGAGTAATGGTTTCTTCTCGTTTTTTAGATGATACACACAAAGTTAATCGATTCAATCATTTTCAAGCACCCCTATTTTGAAGGTAAAAGTTAACAACGACTCCCCCTTGATTCATGCTAATTGGTTGATTTTTGTTATCTTATTTGTTATGTTTGTCAAATTTGAATTTGATTGATTTTCAATGGGTCACGGTGAACTCAAGATTCTCTCCTAGTTGTATTCGTATTTATAGTTCACTAGATTTACACTGTATTTAAATTTATCGGTTCACTAGATTTAGATTTTGTTTAGGGGCACTTTCGTCCAATTCGTTGTAAAAAAAACTACTAAAAATAGCAATTGGCCATTTTTCAAATGAAAAAAAAAATCATAGGACCATTTTTCAAAATGCCCCATTAAAAATCCTATTTTATATACACTTTTACCACAAAATTTAGTCAGTGGGCCTATATGGGCCGGAGTAAAGAAACGTGGATCGGCACAAAACGCAGCCCAATAAGAGGGGCTTATAGCCGTATTAGGCAAGCCCATATCTGATATCAGTCCACTCCCTTGAAACCAGAGAAATTTTCATAAGGCCATTTTACAGTGTCTCATTATCAAAATGGTCCCTACAAGTTAGAAATTTTCATATTTGCCCACTTTCTAAACAAAAATTATGAGTAGAAAGATTAGTGAGAGAAAGTGTGTGTGAAACAAGGGACTAGTTCGAGAAAGTGTATATATGGAGAGAAGAAAAAGTGTGTATAGGGAGAAACTGGTACCAAGAGCGAGAGAAAACGTGTTTGAAAAGCGATCTATGAGAAAGTTATGTGTAGAGAAAAATAAGGTGAGAAATTTTGTAGAAAGTGTGTGCAAAGAGTAATAAGAGACCGTCGGTCTTGAGAAAGTATTCAAGCAAAAAGGAAAAAAAAAACTTGATAGAGTATTGTCGATTTGTAAGAAAACATTTTCAGATACTTTTAATTTTTTTGGAGAAAAAGTTTAATTTATACCCCAAAGTTGGTAATATGTATCGATTTTCACCATAAATCTTCAGTTTCATCCATTTAAATCATTGGACTTAAAGAAATGTCTTAATTTTTACTCTTTTTTAATGAATTCACCACTAATTTTAATAAGAAGAAAGCAAAAGTCTTTTTTTTTTTTTTGAGTACACAACATTTGAGGGTGAGGGGGATTCGAATCTCTGACCTCATGGTCGAGAATACATGACAATTATCGCTGAGCTAAGTTTACTTTGACAAAAAATAAAAGTCTTTTAAAGCTTACAAATGTCAACAAAAATCAAGTTTGGTATAAAACTTATCTCCATTAATACACAAGGATCTTGTTGTCAAATAATAATAATAATAATACCCAAGGATCAATCATTAAACAAAATTTTCCAAATTCACAAAATTTCAACAAAAATCCAACTTTCATATCGTTTTTCTCCAAAGTCTCATCAATTATTGCATATATGATGTATATTTATTATTCATTAAACACACACATAAGAATTTTTTAAATGATTTTTCAAACATCTACCAAAAAAAAAAAAGAGATTTTTCAAACAAAATTTATTAAGAAGGTAAAAGTTGAAATATATATTAAACTTTATAGTAAATATTGCAACACTTGTCAAAGTCTAAAGTCTAAAGTACAATGGATGAATTTGAAAATTTTTAATATATAGGGTAAAAATTGATATACATGGTTAAGTTTACATATAAAACTTGATTTTGTTTCCCTTCTTTTATTATAAAAAATTACTTTTAAATTATAGCAAAACATAAATATTCAAATTGAAAAGCACTTTTAACCTATTTAAAAAAAATACTCATTTATCATAGTTGAACGAACTCTCCAAAAAGAGGTTAAAAAGTTACAAAATTTCTTAACCTCAAACGTTCTAGACTCACAAATTGGTGAACCCAAACATCCTCGAAATTATCCGAGGAAGTTAAGGGTGTGTTTGGTTTAACTTTTCAAGTGTTTAATTTTGAAAATAAATCATTTTGAAAAAATTTCTAGTGTTTGACAACTACTAAAAATGAATTATTAAAAAATGAGATGGATAAATAAACTATTTTGAGACAAACACTTGAAACCAACTTCTTAAAAAATGCTTTTTAAGTAAACAATAACTTGTGTATAAAAATATTTGTGAAGAAATGCAACCAAACATATTAGTGTTTAAATTATAAACAATTTTTATAAAAAATATTTTTTTAAAAAATGCATTCTTGAAAAACATTTAAATCAAAATGTACTCCAAACGGATCCTAAGTATTATGTGACTAACGATTTTATATGGTTTTGTAGACAAAAGAAAAAATAAAAATTTTAACTTCACTATGTATCCAAGGATTTAGAGGATGACAGCTACATTACAATAATCGTATTAAATAGTTTTCGAAAATATTGTGGTGGTGGTTTATTACCTACAAATCCCAATGGTAAAAAAAAGTTGCAATTTTCTCGTTCTTTTCCTTTTATTGGCATTTTTTTCTTCTCTTCATACTTGTTTCGTTTCTATATGGCAAGTGATTTTCTTTTTTCTTTTTTCTTCTTTTTCCTATTTCATTGTACTTGGTGGACTAATGCATTCCTAGTATTTTAAATGTGTAAAAGGCTAAGGTGTGAAATGCTTTTTTTTTTTTTTAGAGAAGGCTCGCGTGAAATGTTAATTACTACACGCCGTTGTGTGCAGAGGCAGGAGTGATGCTTCAGGGTATTAATCTTGCGCGTCAGAATGCTGTCAAAAAATTGACAATTTTTTCTGATTCCCTAGCTTTGATATCAATTCTTATGCAGAAGGAGCGGTCTGCGGTGGATTGTGCTACAGTCATTTGGGATATCAACCTGATGCGCGAATCTTTCGATCAAATTACATTTTGTCATGTTAATCGCGATTTTAATTCATTAGCTCATGAATTAGCCCAAGCGAGATTGTTTTCTACACCACGTTTGTGGTAGTCAAACTTCCCAGAATGGATCGTTCGGCTAGCTCAATGCGAACTTCAGTTTCTTGTACCCTTGGAAAACTTTTTCGTTTTAATATGATATCTCTTTCATTCAAAATATATATATATATTATATATATATATTTATTGTTAATTATACAATTTGCTAAATTTTCATTATAAACTTATGAGCTTTCTAAATAACCTACAAATATCTTATCAACTACGACTCTCCTACAATTAGGGTTTTTATTATAGCTACCGTGTACTTGGAACCACATGTTACTAGATAAACTCAACGAAAATTTCATTTGATACACATTTATATAATTTTGCTTTTATCGATATGTTTAATGGATAAGCTCGTATTTATCTTCTAAAAAAAGCAAGGTCTACCAAAGAAGTATAGCAATTAAGACATAATTAAGGAGATGAAGCTTTTGGATTTTTATTGTTGAGAAATTTGCATAAATGGTTCTTTATATCGTATCATTATCAAAACTACCCCTTATACATAAATATTTTTATTTTCGCCCTTTATATCCAACATATTTCACTTGTTAACTTATGCTCACATCTTTCAAAATAATAACATATTTGCCATTTTGAAGTTCAATTTTTTTTTTTTTTTTGGTGGGTACTTTTATGGTTGAGACACTGAAAAAGAAGTGATAAAAAATACTGAAAGCTTGAAATAAATGAATATTATGCCCAACTACTTAATTAAAATAGAATGGTACATATGATAAATTTTGTTTATGGTTATGTGTTTAATACAAAAGTAGTCTATCATCAACCATATATTAAATATATTTATTACTAAAATTGACCATGTGACTGTTACCATCAAAATTTTGACGTTTGTTTGGCATGTGATAATGAAGCGATAGGGAATGGACATGCTAAATCTATGTTGTTATCGACAATAACAGCCCCACGCCATAAAAGTAATTAATATAAAACATAACTCATATCGGTTTTTAATATTACATTATAAGTAAGGGGTGAGGATCTCTTTCATATATATTTTTAACCCCATTGAACTATGTTTAGATTGACAATTTAAATTCATATTATTTGTTCTTTCATTTGAAATCATTTATCTTAAAAAATATTATCAATAAATTATTTAATTTTTCTTTATTAATGAACTTATGTACTTGATTTTTGGATAAGAAATAAATAAAGATGAAAAATCAAATCCTCATCTCTCATCCTCTCATATATTTTGACGACAGATATTCTTATAAAGAAATGTTGGGAGTATGACCAAAGTCCTCAGGATCGCACGGGAAATTTTTAGGTGCTTTCGGTGCAATGAGGTCCATAATTTTGCATCGTTGGATGTAAGAGAGAGAAATAGCAAAAGTACCTTGATTTTATATCCAACCGTTTTTAGGGACAGTCATATTTGAAGATTTACATTTGACGGTTTTAAAATTGGGATCTCATTGCACCGAGAACACCAACATTTCATTCAATCCATAGGTTAATTAATTAGTAGAAACAACTATCTTTATGATTAATATGAAACCTTTTTGGCTCGAATCCAAAGCAAAATCATGGGAACAAACAAGGAAATTTCCAATAGTTATTTCGTCATCGTTTTTAATATGATAGAAGTAGTAGAAATTGTTGAGATTGAAAAGGGTCACATTCTAATAATTAATAACGTAGGTGGATTGAAGATGAAAATTTTCTAGTGGTATAAGACCTCATGCCAAACGTCGCTCTTAATAATTAAAAAAAAGTTTTGAGAAGGAAGGGAAGCGCGTGGAAAAATAAAAAAGAAAAAATGTACGGAATTTAAGTAAACAACAAAAATAGGAAGCTTCGTTGGTTCCTTCCCAGTTCCCACAACCACAAGGCTCCCGCCTAAGCCCGGAATGTCGTTACCATCACGTACGACTACGAGTACGAACCAACCAACCTTTTAGATTTTGGAATATTTATTATTATTGTTTAAACATTTCTAATTTCTCACTCTATAATTTGTCTATTTTTCCTTTTTTTTTTTTAAATACCACTCGCTTTTGTGTTGTACAATTTTTACGATAAAAGTCATACCCCTATCTTACACTATTTTTGTTATACAACACATTTTTTTTTTAATTAAGATCGACGCAATGTAATGGATTCAAACAAAAATCTATTTATATTTTGATAATCATTAGTATAAATTTAAAAATCTGAAAATTTTGTTGTTCTCCTAATAACATGTGAAATATTTTTATAGTTTTTCCCTCATATCCAACCGTTCAAAACTAGTAGTTACATTGTGACGGTTTTTTTCCATGATTTCTTTTTGTAATTGAGATTTTTTTAAAAATCGATTCTAACCTTGATCTTTTGATTTTGTTGCACTAGACTTTAAATAGAATAGGTAGTAAAAGTAATGTTTTCATTAGTTAAGGTAAAAAAAAAAAAAAAAAAAAGATTTGTGACCACTATGACATGTTTTTGTAGCTATGAGATTTGCTGAGGGTAAGATTTCGGTTAGGCCTGACGTTAAACCCATTAGGGGCCGTTTGTTTTTTGGGAATGTAGATGTCCGACATCTTCAGATACCTGGAATCTCAGATGACCGGAATTTTAGATATCCGGCATCTTCAGATAGCCACGTTTGTTTTATAGGAAAATTTATAAGGTATCCCGGAATATTTTGATAGTTTTGAAGGATTTATTCTTGGAAATGTTGTAAATTTATGTAATGTTCCAAAAATGCCCTTATTAATATATTAATATAATTTATATATTGATTTAATATAATTTATATTTATATAATATATATTTGTTTTTATTAATTTAATTTTTTTTATATTAATTAAGTGTACATTCATTTTTGTATGCTATTTCATAGAATTCATATTAATATATGACTTTTTTTTAAATAAAAAAGCAATATTAAATATAAATTTTAATATTTTTCTAAAAGACAATTATATAATTAATGTTATATGAGGTGAAGTCTAATTGAATTGAAGTCTATTTTATATGTAAATGTAATATATAAATATACTTAATTATATAAAGTTGATTATTGGACATTAATCTATTTAAATCATAAAATTAAAAATAAAGATAAAGAAAATTGATGAAAAAAAATATATAAAAAAATGAACGAAGGGCAAAAAGGTAAAGAGGGGATGCCCGCAACATGGGAATCTTCGAAACCCATGTTTCAAAAGGGCATCCAAAAGTACTTAGATTACCTCCGGTAGGACATCCTAGGATACCCGGACATCTCGAGATACCTAGGTATCTTACATTACTGCAAAACAAACGTGGGAATCCAGATGCCTGACTCATGGGCATCTCAGATTCCCAAAAAACAAACGGCCCCTTAGAGACTTTAAGTCAAGAAATTGGTCAACAGGTCAAAGAAGTCAAAGAACCGAGTTTCGACCAAACAAAACCTAAATATCGAAGGGGATGCCACAAAAACCATGAGACTAAGGCCCATCGGGCCCATACCATGGCCATAGGGGTTAGTTAAGGCTCACGTGGCCAACCCCCGAGGGGATCGACCACGACCTTGGAGTTCCACCCCTAAGAGGGTCGGACATATCCGTGAAAGCCACTAACAATGGAGACTGAACACACAACCATTCGACTACAAGTTGTTCGAGGCTCAAAAGTCGACCTCTGTGGGTCCTATGAACAAGACATTGGTTAAGATGAAGTCTAACGATGGTTATAGATTCGTAACCGTCAGTTAAAGAGGCTTGATAATCAAGACAAAATTCTCAGACGGATTAATGTCAGCCATTTTACTCTTCTATTTTTGTATTATAAATAGAAAACTCAGAAAGAAAAGAAACGTACCGTCCAAAATTCTCAACAGGCTCTCTTCTCTCATTGCTCTCGAAATCCTATTCTAACTTGAGCGTCAGAGTGTGTATAGCATAGTACCACAACAGTGCTTAGTTGTTTCTGATTGCGAAATAGTTTCCTTGCAATTACAAATTCACTATTGATCCAGCGATCCAAAATTTCGATATCAACAAGATTACTCACATATTGCTCTCTATTTATAAATAAGTGTCACTCCTCTGACTTTGTTGCTTTTGTGTGCGGTGGGTTGTGTTGGCTAAGCTTCAAGAGCTTCGTGCACTATGCTAGGGCTACTAACTAGAGCGCTAGGGTCGAATTATTATTAAAAAAAATAGTGAAGAAAACGGTCAGATTTACGAGATAGCTCAATTGATCCCGCTATTAATAACTTTTCTTGTGGTCCAATAATTTTTTTAAAACAATATTTGGAAAAAGAAAAAAAAAAGAGAGAGAGAGAGAGAGATTTGTGTATGATGTGATTTAAACCACAACAAAGAGTCAATGTTGTGTACTGATAATAAATTTTAAATTAAAAAGATAAGGTCTCCACACCACCCCCACCCCCCTTTCCTACCTCTCCCCCAAATCAAATAATAATAATACTTAATTAATTAATAAATGAAAAGGAAATTTCCAAAAGCAGATAAATGGGAGTTTGAGTTGATAAAAAAAGCTGCCACCATTACAACAGTTTTTTGTTTTGGTCTAGATCAACTGCCCCCAAATCTCTTCCATCTCACCAATATTTTTTTTTTTAATTTTCTTTTTGTCCTCTGATTTTAAAATATAAATTTGTTTGAGGATATATATATTTTTTTTTATTGTTTTGAAACAAACCCTAATCTCCATCTTGCCTGTTCAAATAAAGTTTGTTTGTAACTTTAAAATATAAATTGAGAACCAGCATACATTCCTTTTATTAAATAATTTCATTTTGTCATCAAATTAAATACAATTGCATTTTTTTTTTAAAAAAAATAAAATTTATTTTTGCTTGACCAATAAAAATATAAATATTTTAAGGATGAAGAAGGGCCTTAGCTAGTACAATCAAGACAACCTTGGCCTTTTAAAATTGTTTTGAATTTTAAACCTTTTTTTTTTGTCTGTGGGTGTAATATACACTCGTAATCATGCCATTGTTAAATCCCCTCGACTTTGATACACGATCTAATTTGGATACAGTTGCACGTCTCCCAAGTTAACTAAACAACTAAACTACTAATTACACAATTCACTGTCTTACAACGACTCCTTGTTATTTGGTGTAAAATTCTTGCTACCTTTCTTAATGAGACACATCCATATATTCGATTAACCACACATGTAAAGAACACATAGCGTTTTTTTTTTTTTTTTTTTTTTTTTTTTTTTTTTTTTCTATTGCTTTGCTGGATTTACTAACACACTTGCCTTCACAACTCTTAATTGGATCCTTTTTAAATTTTGGTACAACTTTTAAAAGGGCAAAAAAAATTTAACCACATTTCAAAATTTCCATAAGACTTAGTTATACAGTCAAACGTACACATTATACCAGAAATTCTAAATATACACTTGAAAGCATCGTAAAATACTTGTAGAAAAAGTGTTTCACTTGACAATGCGATTCTCAAATGTCATCTCAAACTCACTCTTAGTCAAGTGTCTACGATCCCGTTTTCAATTATTGTTTGTTTTCGGAATTGGAGAGTAGGTTCAAAGAAACCCACAAAAACAAACCATAGCTTTCTATACGAACTCTTTTGTCAATTTCCAAAATTGACTTGAACGAAAATTTTTATAAATATTAGAAATTGAAAAGAGAAGTTTCCAAGAAATTATGTGATGGCAATTGGCATGTGGCGGTGTGGGACCCAACCCTACTACTCTTCATTTCACAAGTAAAGGAAATGTTCGTGGGGCCCACGCGTGGCGGCCCACATCACTATGTTGACTTGGACAGACCAGTCATCTGGAAACCGTACACGTAAGCATTTAAATTTTAAAAAGGTAAAATAAAAAAACGGATGGGCCCCACCTATCTACTTTTTTTCGGTTGGCGCCCCTAAGTACAAGTTGTACAACGGTCAACCTCCATTAAACTCCGCGTTTTACTTGCCGTGTTCCTTTTTTACATTGTGAAACTACTGCTTATTTATCTAGCTATTTTTTATTATGACAAAATAAGTTTTTTTTTTTTTTTTTTTTTTTTCTGAAAAAAAAATTAAATCTTATTTATGATTTAGTTTAGAAACTTTCAAAATATGGTTTAATCTTTAAATTTTGAACTTATTTGAGGGTGATCTCTAAACTTTCAAAATATTTATTTTAGTCCACGACAATAATAATAAATTATAAATTTGATTCTCACTATTATTTGTTGAACACAAAAATATCGTAGCCAATATATGTATGGTATAGCTACTAGTTAAATTATTATTTTCTTTAAAAATTGTAGGTCACTACAACAATTAAGGTCTCTTCCGACGCACAAATGCGTCGAAAAACATCGAAAAACACGTCGACAAAGGTTCTCCCGACGCCTAAAAAAAGAGTCGCCAGAGATTTTTTGACTATGCGTATTTTGCACGCGTTGGCAGAAATTCGATAGGGGCCATTTCTGTCGACGTGTTATCTTATGTGTCAGCAAAAAGGGTCTTTGTCGTCTTGTCGATGCGTAAGTCAACGAGTCAGCAGAAATGTGGCAGGGACTATTTTTGTCGACGCGTTGACTTTGCATCGGCAGAAATATGTAATGTGATAAAATGATAATCTTTGGTTTTATTTATTTATTTTTGCCGACAAGAGCTTAGCTCAACTAGCAAAAAGTTGTACTGGTAACCATAAGATCTGTGGTTTGAATCCCTCTTCCCCACATATGGTCAAAATATATATATATTTATTTATTACTATTTTGATGAATATTTAAAATGAAAAATGAGAAACGTACATTTTTTTTTGGTTGGAGGAATGAGAAACGTAGAGTGTTCTTGAATATATAATTGATTAAAAAAAAATTGAAATAAAAATCGACATCATTATTAAATGAATGCTTAATAGTAACGTTTTTTTTAATTGAATATTGAGTGGTTAATTTTAATGGTCACACACCCTATCCCTAAAACTTCTCTAGAGCCTCCCTATAGATTAAGGACTCAATTCGCAAAAGAAAACGACCACCAAGAGAATTCTCATCATTAATTTTGTTTTTTCTCTTAATTTTACAAAAAACCACAAAAATAAATAAATAATTGAAACTCCATAAAAATCTTAAACCTACTAGATCTTTATTAGTTCAACTATCTCTCACTTCCCTAGTGTGTGCTAACTTAAAGATTTAATTACTTGTCAGATAATTTTTTTTAAAAAAAAATATATATATATATATATATATATATATATATATATATATATATATATATATATATATATATATATATATATATATTTTATTTGTATATCTCTATCATTTTTGTCAGGTATCTATACCTATAAATTACGAATATTCTCCATTTTCTACTTGTGTGAAACTGATTTGTAATGTTGACAGTAAATTAAATAAAATTAATATTTTCTTACCATCATAATATTTAGATTTTCTTCTCCCAATCTATATATGGAAAACTTTGAATAAAAAGTACAAGACTCAATTTTGGTAGCAAAATGTGTAGAAATTAATGAAGAGAAAATATTGAACTAGTGTTTTAGCAAACTGGCAAAATTGTACAAGAGAGAGTACAAATCATTATGATAAACGTGGTAAGAGTTAAATAAATTGTAAAAACTATTAAATATTTTTTTTTAATGAAAATTAAACTATTAGGGTTTTTTTTTAGATATATGACATCAAATAATTAGGGGTATATTTGCTAAAGTAAGCATAACTTAATGGACGTTGTACCTTTGATCAAGAAGTATGGGATTTGAATCCTCCAACCCTAATGTTGTTTTTTTATTGTTGTTGATCTTAAAATAAATAAATATGTTTCATATCCTGGATTGTAACCACATAAATACAAAAATAAAATATCTTATTTCTTTTTCTCACTTCTTTAGAAAAATAAAAACAACATTTAAACAGATGTTTTATCATTTGATATTATGTGTAAAGGGAAATAGTTGAAATAGAAAACTAAGTATTTGAAACAATTTATAATTTAATTTCCAAAACAAATCATTTGTTAAAAAATAAAAAAAAATAAAAAAAATTCTAAACTTCTAAAATCAATGCATAGTAATCGTCAATATCTCCTTAAAACTCAGAAAATTTCAATAAAAATCTCCTTATAAATAAATTATCTCTCAAACCCTATCAATTATTTTATGTTAATTTTACTTTTTTTTTTAATCTAAAGCAAGTGAAAATATATTTTTAACGATTCTTCAAACTAAAACCTAACCCAAAATAAAATTTTCTGTATTAAAAAAATGGTGTGTTTGGTTTAACTTTTCAAATGTTTTATTTTGAAAAAAAAATATTTAAAAAGATTTCTAGTGTTTGGCAACCACTAAAAATGACTTATTAAAAAATGATATTGATAAATAAATCATTTTAAGAGAAACACTTGAAATGAACTCTCTAAAAATAGTGTTTAACATACAATAACTTGTGTATAAAAACATCTCTCAAGAAATGCAACCAAACATATGAGTGTTTAAATTCCAAACCATTTTTATATAAAATGTTTTTTAAAAAGTGCATTCTTAAAAAACATTTAAATTAAAATGTATTCTAAATGGACTAACGTTAGAGTTAGAAATTCATCTGAATTATTATTATTATTGTTGGTGTTATTATTTTTAAAGAATAGGTATAATGTTTTTGGTCTTGGTATAAGCCGATAACCAACGACCATTCCATTTTTATCTGGAGTTGGAATATTCTAGAAGATTTCATTCATAAATAATAAGTAAATAAAGAAATAAACAAACAACTCGGCCACTCACTCAGTACAGAAGAGCGAGTGAACTCAGCCACGCGGTTATGTTCTCATGCTGACGCGTTTATTTGATCTCTTTTGGCTCAAATGACAAAACTACCCTCACAAAATTTTTCCTCCCACAAAATTTATAAATCCCCAATTTCTCCAGTACTCTCTCTTCCTTCCGGTACAAGAAACCGAGGGCACAACTGTCATTCCAAAATGTCAACTGACTTTCTCTCTCTCCTCACGTAGATATATATATATAAACACAACCAATCCAGTTCAAAAGTCTATTCCTTCACTCAATCGAAACAAAACGCCATTTCCGTTTCCATCTTCACACACACACCGCCAAAGAGAGAGAAATCCATCTCCTTCCTTCCTTTCATCATGAAGAGAGAGAGAGAACTCGAGACCGTAACAACCATGGCGAACTGCACCGCTGCTACTACTACTGCAGATTTCGAATCCTCCCTGTCTTCTTCTTCTCCGACTCGCGTTTTCGAGTGCAAGACGTGCAATCGCCAGTTCACGTCGTTCCAGGCGCTCGGCGGCCACCGCGCCAGTCACAAGAAGCCGCGGATTGTCGGAGCCGACGGCGGAAGCTCCGATGGATCTTCATCGCAAGGCTCTCCGGCGAAGCCGAAGACGCACGAGTGTAGTATCTGTGGATTGGAGTTCGCGATTGGCCAAGCGCTTGGAGGACATATGAGGAGACATAGAGCCACCACGTTGTTGACCGATCACGCTCGACTTTCGAATCATCCGAGTCGGTTATCTCCTCCGCCGCGTTCTCAACCGCCGGTGGTCAAGAAGACGAACGGCGGTGGGAGGATTTTATGCTTGGATCTGAACTTGACTCCGTCTGAGAACGATAGTAAGTTTCTGCAGCTTGGAAAGAGTATTTCCATGGTTGATTGTTTCTTCTGAATTTAGAGTACATATTCAAGCAGATCGAACAGGATGAGTTTTTGTTTTTTATTTTGATTTTCTTTTTTCCTTTTTTGATACTGTAATCTAGATCTCTTTGTTCGTTTACAACGATACATATATATATATATATAAATCCAGATCTTCATATAGTTCAAATCAATCTCTCCGTGCCGTTCGGTTCCTCAATATTATATATCGATTTGATTCATATTTCTTCTGAGACATGGAACTGTTTTAGATCAATTTGGTGTATATCTCCATTGTTCTAATCTCAAGCACTTCAAATCCAGAGGTGAATTAATGCATATAATTAAATTAAATTTGGTATGCGATCATTATACTATCTCTTAAAAAGCAATTTTAATTCATTGTGGTGTTTGGTAAATTTTGATATCGTATCATTATAGCATAAAAATACTTTTAAGTCGGTATTAATTTCGAGAGATAATTCATTGAACAATCAATTTCTTTATCTTTAATTTGTTCTTCAATTACATTGCACGTATACACAATTTCAGAAGTTTTGCATTTCAAATATTTAAGATCTATTTATTAAGGATTTTGTTTTTCAGAATTATCTGTGTCTACTGACAATTTATATATATATATATATATTTCTTGTAATATATTCTTAAAACGAATTCTTATGATTCTAGTCAAAATTTAAAATTAAAAAAAAAAAAATTATGCAACTTAAAAAAAAAATAAAATGAAATGCTCAACACATGGATAGTACATAGGTAGTACGAAAAAAATCTGGTGTAGTTTATAGAAGTTATTTTATTAATTACTTAAAAAAATTATTTTATTAATGAAGTTATACTATTAGTATTAACTTATTAACGTATGGAACAGTAAATTGAACAAACACAAAGGAAAAACAGTAAAATAGTCTTTATTTTTTGTTTCATTTTTTTTTCTCTCTAAATCGTCGTATAAACTTGTTTATTATTATTTTTAAAAAATTTATGAAAATATTAATTAATGAAATATTAATTAATGACAGTCACTCGACTGACTCAATTTATAACGTTAAGTGGATAATAATATCTAAAGGCTCTTAATTAATATTGATTTTCTGTGTTAACTAACAATTCTAAAGACTTTCATGATAATTAATGATCCTTTAAAAAATTTTACTTATTAAAAATAAACAAATAACAATAGCATTTTTGCAAGGCTATAGCTGATTTTTTTTTAAAATAAGAGAGGTACTTCTAAAAAATCTAATTTTCTTTTTAAACGTTAGCCAATATTTTAAACACACTCTTAGAAAGTAAAATAATAATAATAATCGATAAACATAGTCAATTTCAAAAATAAAGATATGAAAACAAAACTATTGTCGAATGAGTCTAAATATTTTAATAATTAAATTAATTCGACTCGAGGGAGGTAGTGATATATAATTTAGGTCAAATCTAATTTATCTTTTAGGAAAAGATTATTATTATTATTGTTGTTTTTTTTGGGTAGATATTGATTTCAAAGATGAGGAATATGAATGGGTAGTTGCATATAAATGTTGTCGTCAAATTAATTGGTAAATTGTATAAGGTAGCACGAGATTCCAAACACCTACCAACGCCAACAAAAACAAACCCTTTTCCCACTAACCCAAAATTTCCATTTTTCTTTTTGTTGCTCATTTTAATTAAATTACACAATCAATTTTCAAATTAGAAGATTATGAACTTATTACATTATATATTAATTGAGTAGTTGGATATAAAAAAAAATCCATTTTCCTTGAATTTCCTAACCTTATGAAATGGATACTAATCAATATTATTCCAAATGTTGACTTGAAATCAAAGGGAGAGTAAGAGTTGAGAATTTAGGCAAAAGAAAATTGAAATAGAAGGAGAAAACGGTATCATTCGCCAACTTGAACCTAACTCAACCCGCAATTCAACTCGTCAAGTCATATGCCATCGGTTAAAAGTCTTGAGGCTCGAATTCTTTCACTCACACATGTTGAACTAAAAAAAAGACAGTAAATCAACTATAAATTAAAGCTTCATCGACACATCAGGATCACTATATTTATATATAGTTTTAGTTTATTAATATTACCTTATACCTATAATTTC
Source organism: Luffa acutangula (assembly GCA_036850905.1). NCBI lineage: Eukaryota > Viridiplantae > Streptophyta > Magnoliopsida > Cucurbitales > Cucurbitaceae > Luffa > Luffa acutangula. The sequence goes on along the minus strand of CM072099.1, from coordinate 8,108,182 downwards.
TTAGTTTTGGTTGATTTTTTCATTTCTGGAGAGTCTTTCAAAAACCAAAGAAAAAAATGTTTTTTTTTTTAAATTACTTTTTCCCTCGATTTAAAAATTTTGACTATAATTTTTAGAACAATTTTTTTTAAAGTAGATGATAAAATAAAGAAAAAGGTTAACAAATTATAAATATATATTTTAAAAACAGAAAACTAAAAACAAATACATTATATGAAATGAGTCGCATAAATGATAAAATAATCTTATCTCAAATTTCTGATACAATTGCTTGGTGAGCTCAACTTATTGATTGCTATGTCAACAAAACCACACTAAATTAATTAATATATCAAAAAAGATTTTGGAGAACTCTAATTTCAGAATGGTATCAAAAATATTAATTAAGAAAATCTCATTCCCATAAAAGTAATTTCAGAATAATATTAAAATATTGAAATGTTTATTTAAAAAAATCCCTTTCACAGATCATACCCACAGAGTGCTTGATAAATAAAAAAAGGAAATAAAATATACATATATTTATATTCACATATATTTGTGTGTTTTTAGTCATCTCTATCACTATCATAAGCAACTCATTACTTCAATCACCTCTCTTTTCCTTTTTCATTGTCAATATGTATTTTTTTTTTTACAACTTAATTACTATGATCCATTTTAGCTATTATTTTTGGTTGGAAATTAAGGGCTCGTATGATAACGTTCCCGTTTCCTGTTTCTTGTTCCCGTTTCTCCTTTTTTAAAAAACAGACTTGTTTGATAACTCATCCATGTTTCTTGTTTCTAAATTTCTAGAAACGTTTCTAAAAAAGAGGCCAAATTTGAGAAACTACAAAATGTTGTTTCTCAAATTCTGTTTCTGTTTTTTTTTTCTCTATCTTTTCATGCATGTATCCATCTCTCCCTCCCACTCCTACACCAATTTCTTCTCTTCCACTATTTTTTTAAGGTTAAATTATCAAAAATACCCCTAAACTTTAGGGTTTGTTTCAATTATGCCCCTAGACTTTCAAAAGTTTCAATTATACCCTTGAAGTTTCAAAATTGTTTCAAAACTACCCTTGAAGGCTTTTTTTTGTTAAATTCATGGATGTAAAATGATGTGTTTGCATATATATTGTTGCTTATGTGAATAGATTTGAACATATACGTGGAAAAAACGATAAAAACACATGCAAACGCATCAATTTTTGTCGATAAATTTAACGAAAAATGTCTCCAAGGGTAGTTTTGAAACAAATTTGAAACTTCAAGGGCATAATTGAAACTTTTGAAAGTCCAGGGGTATAATTGAAACAAACCCTAAAGTCGAGGGGTATTTTTGATAATTTAACCTTTTTTTAACCACTTCCTCGTCTTTTTTTTTAATATTTTTTCGTTATTTCGTTCTCTTTCCGTTTTTTTTTTATTTTTTTTTCGTTATTTCTTTCTCTTTCATTTTTTTATTATTTGTATTATTTCTTTCCTTTTTTCCTTTTATTATGACCTCCACGATCTCAGACTATCGCCCACCATCGTTGACATCAGACTATCGATCATCGCCGACCAGCCGTCACTGTCAACCTCCGACTATCAACTGTCGCCGACAGACCGCCTCCGTTGAACTTCGACAATCGGTCGCCGCCGACCTCCACCGACCAACCGCCACAGACCACCTTCTACTACCGATCGTCGCCGACCTCCGTCGATCAACCACCATTGTCGACCTCCGACTACCAGTTGCGGTCGTCCACTACCGTCAACCTTCGACTACCGGCCTTTGCCGACAAATTGTCATCGTCGACCTCCGAATATCGCCCGCAACCGATCGCTACCGTCGACCTCTGACAACCGACCATCGTCGACCACTACCGACCAACCGCCACTGTCCACCTCCGACTACCAGTCGCAGCCAACCACAACCGTCAACCTCCGACGACCGGCCGCCATCGACCTTCGCCGACCGAGCACCACCATCCACCTCTTACTACTGGTCGTCGTCGACCTCCATCGACCGGCCACCATTGTCGACCTCCGACTACCATCCGCTGTCGAACTCCGCTCACCGACCACCACCGTCGACCTCCGACTACTGGTTGTCGACCTCCACCGACCAACCGCCACCGTCCACCTCTAACTACCGATCATCGCCGACCTCCGTCGACCGACCGTCGAAGTCAACCTCCCACTACCGACCACAACCAACCGCAACCGTCGATCGGTCGCCGTCGACTTCTGCCGACCGACTGCCACCGTGCACCTCCGACTGCTGGTTGTCTCCGACCTCCAACTACCGGCTGAGGTCGACCGCTACTGTCGACCTCCGACAACCGGCTGCTATCAACCTCCACTGATTGGCCTCTACCGTCGACCTCTGACTACCAGATGCCGCCGACCTGCCACTACCGTCGACCTCTGACTACCGGCAGGCGCTAACCTCCATCAAACGACCACCACCGTCGACCACCAACTACCGGTCGTCGTCGACACCGTTGACCAGCCTCCTCCAACTGATAGCTACCGTCGACCTCAGACTACCGGGCGCCGCCTACCTGCCACTACCGTCGACCTCCGACTACCAGCAACCACCGACCTCCGCCGAACGACTGCCACCGTCGACCTTTGACTACCAGGCGCCGTCAACCTCTTATTAATGTCGACCAACCACCGCCGATTGGCCGCAGTTGTCGACCTCCGACTACCGGCCACCATTGATCGACGATTCCGCCGACCTCCGCTCTGTTAACCAGTTTCCACTGACAGACCGTTACCGTCAACCTCCGACTACCTGGCGCCGTCGACCAACCACCATCGTCGACCTCCGACTATCGAGCGTCGTTGAACCCTATTGACCAGCCTCCACCGAATGACCGCTACCGTCGACCTCAGACTATTGGGCACCGTCGACCTCTAACTACCGACAGCCGCTGACGTCCATCGAACTACTGCCACTGTCGACCTTCGACTACCAGCCACCAATGACCAACCGTCACCGTCGACCTCTGACTACCGACCTTCGTCGACCGACTGCCACCATCGATCTCGGACTACTGTCAACCTCCGACTACTGGGCGCCGTCGACCAGCCGCTACCGTCGACCTCTAACTATCAGGCGCCGCCGACCTCTGCTGAACGAAAACTATCGTCGAACTCTGACTATTGGGCACCGCCGATCTCCGTCGACCTCCGACTACTGGTCGTGGTCGACCTCCGCTGATCGGCCTTCGCCGAATGACCCCACCGACCTTCGTTGACCAGTTGCTACAGTCGACCTCTGACTACCAGATGCCACCATCGACCTTCGTTGACCAGTTGCTACAGTCGACCTCTGACAACCGCCACCACGCGCCGACGATTTTTCCAGCATTCGCCGCTGACTGTCTGCATTCGCTCAGTGGTCGAAGGTCAGTAGCGATGACCGATGATCAACGATGACGGGTGATCGGTAACAATGGTGGTAGTGATGAGGAAGAAGAAGGAGAAATAAAAAAAAATAATAGTAGAAAATTAATATATTTTTATATTATATGTACTAAATTTTATTTTAACTGAAAAAAAACAAGAAACAAGAATCGGTTATCAAACACATTTTGTGTTTCTGTTTCTTTTTTCAGAGAAACAAGGAACATAAATAGTTATCAAACATGTTTCTGTTTCTACTTCTTAAAAAACAAGAAACAAGAAACAGGAAACAAGAAACCAGAAACCAAAAACAGGAAACGAGAACGTTATCAAACGGGGCCTAAATTACTTGGTTAAATTACAAGCTTTGTTCCTAAACTTTTAGAATTGTGTCAATTAGGTCTCTAAAATTTAAAAAATGTCAAATAGGTCCTCCAACATTCAATTTTGTGTCCAATAAGTCCTTGAACTTTAAAAAGTTATCTCATAGATCCTTGACCTTTCACTTTTGTGTCTAATAGGTCATTCCTTAGGTAAGTCCTTGATCTATTCGATATATTTTTTTTTTAAATTCAAGATATAAAATTGGAAGTTTAGAGAAATAAACATAAAATTCAATTTTATATCTAATAGATTGGTTAATTTTTAAGAATCTTGAATGTGTCATGGATCTATTAGACACAAAATTGAAAGTTCAAGACTTATATATCAATCACTTTTTAAAGTTTAGGGACATAATTGATACAACCCTAAAAGTTTAGGGACTAAACTTGCAATAAAATCAATATTTAATTATTAAAAAGGAATATGAGCTTTATTGGGTCAAGGGTATTATTTATAAGTGTTTTTTTTTTTTTGAGTTCAACAACATTTAAGGGGAGAGATTCAAACCTCTGATTTTTTGGTCGAGTATATGTCAATATTATTGTTGAGTTATGCCCCACTTTGACATAACAGGAAAATATTCTAGTTAATATTCTCATTTACTGTTTCAAAATAAAAATAATACTACATTAGTTGAACTAAAAAAACAATAATACTACAGTATAATGTCTATGTGCTAAAAAAACAAAAACAAAAAATAAAACTATATAATATCTCTTGACTTTGTTCCTTGTTTCATTATTCAAAGAAGGTTGATTAGGGTTAACATAATTGAAACCTAATATTGAATACAAATGAAGAAACTGCTTCTGGTTAATTGTACATGTACTGATCATCAATAATTCTCTTTTAAAAAAAAAAAAAAAAAAATCAAAACTCCAATTTTAATTTTTAATTTCGGGAGGGGTAAAATCTCACAACATTTTCATTAGTTTTTTTTTTCTCTCTCTTTTCCTACATTTAAATTTTCCTATCAATCCGAACATAACTCAATTGGTTAAAATACAATAATCGATCCAAAGAATCGAGGTGTAATTCGAGATATTGTTTAACTAAAAAAAGAGAAAATAATTTTTCTTAGTAATTTGGCAAAAGGGTGATGTCAACACCTTTTCAGTTTTCGTTTGCCTACTCGATTAAAAAAAAAAAGAAAAGAAAATCAACTTTTACAATTATTAAACTGAAAGACTTATTTGTGTTTAGTGAGAAATAAGGAATATATAAATTTTTAAATAGAAATTTGAGTAGAAATCTCTTTTTGGTTGTGCTTGTATGATTTTATTAGATATATAGTCGGATTTTGGAAAAGAATCTCTCTCTATATGAATGCATATTCCTAATCACATTACATCATATAATGCCAAAAGTATTTTTTTTTAGTTATAAATACTTTTCTTGAATTTTGAAAACATTGGTAAAAGGTAGATATATATATATAAAAAAAAAAAAACCAAAGTCAAAGCAAACATAGCTGTATGTAATTGGCATGTACCCCTCGACTAATAGGTTAGAGGTTCGAATTTGATGACTCTGTAGTTTTTGGTTTTTGAAAATTATGCTTACAAACACTACTTCACCTGAGTTTCTTTATTTTGTAATATACTTTTTAAACATGTTTTCAAAATCCAAACCAAAATTCGAAAACTAAAAAATGTAGGCCCGTTTGATAACTATTTGATTTTTTGTTTTTTAGTTTTTGAAAATTAAGCCTATATATAAACACTACTACCACCCATAAATTTATTTATTTTGTCATCTACCTTCTTTCCATGTTTTCAAAAACCAAGTCGAGCTTTAAAAACTAAAAAAAATAGCTTTCAAAAACTTGTTTTTGTTTTTTGGAATTTATGGCTAAGTATTCAAATGTGTGCTTAACAAGGATGAAAACAATGATAAAGAAATTGAGATAAAACAAACATAATTTTCAAAAACCAAATGGTTATCAAACGGGGCCTAAGCAATTGATTTTTGGTTTTTGAAAATTAAGTTTATGAACGCTACTTTCACCTACAAGTTTATTGTTTTGTTATCTACCTTCTTCCCATATATTTCAAAAACCAAGTCAAGTTTTGAAAAAAAAAAAAAGTTTTAAAAACTTGTTTGTTTTCATAATTTGACTAAATATTCAAATGTTTCTTTAATAAAGGTTAAAACCATCTAAGAAAATTTGGAGAAAACAAACATAATTTTTAAAAATAAAAAACAAAAACAAAATATCAAATGGGTTATCAAATGAGTCTATAGTTTTTAAAAACTTGTTCTTGTTTTTTGAATTTGGCTAAAAATATTCTAATGTTTCTTTAATAAAAGTAAAAGTCATAGTAAAGAAATGGTAGAGGGTAAAGAAACAAACATAATTTCCAAAAACATAAAATTAAAAACAAAATCGTTATCAAACAAGAACTTAATTTTTTTTTTTTTTTTTTGAAATTTAGTTAAGAATTCAAATGTTTCTTTAAACAATCTAAAAATTAAGAAACATACCACTAAAAATGAAATGTTATCAAATGGTACCCCGAGAGGTTTGTTTCGAGGTAATGTTAAATATAAGCAAACCATTCTTCTATAGAAAAATTGAGTAAACGGTATTTGATCCAAAATCTTTTTTTATAAGATAATTTACCTTGAATTGCCTTTTTTTTTTATTAAGGGACAACTTATCTAAGTATAAAATAAAACATTAATTTTTATGGATAATTTTTTTTACTAGAGATCAATTTTGACAGTGTCTTTGAAAAATATAAATTGGAAATAAACAAAATCCCATACTATGCACAAGGGAAGAAGTCCAACTTTAGATGGCAATACCTTCTACACAAGATATATTCTCAATCTCAAATTAATTCTTTGAAATTCCATCATCAGCCACAACCAATAGGATTGCGCCATTTGTTGATATTGCATTGGCAAAATAATCCATTTAGTAATAGCTAATGAATTAGCTAAAATAATTGGTGAATCGAAAAATACATTTTTGGTCCCTGAGTTTTCAAAATAGACTTTTCTAATCTTTGAGTTTTGAGAAATAGGTTTAAAAGGTCTCTAACTTTTCAAAATGAATATTTTTAGTTTTTGGGTTTTGAGAAATGAGTTTAAAAGATTCCTCATACTATTTTTTTTTTCAATTTTTTAAAAATAATATATATTTTTTTAATATTGAATGGGTTTTTAAATTAAAAAAATTTAAAAGTATTAATTTTAAAAATGTTAAAAATAATATGAAGGTCTTTTAAACCTATTTCTCAAAACCATGGACTAAAAATGTCTATTTTGAAAACGTAGGGTCCTTTAAACCTATTTCTCAAAACCCACATACTAAAATGATCGATTTTGAAAATGCAGGACCAAACACACCTATTTTTCAAAACTCAAAGACTAAAAAGATATTTTTCCTTTTCTTTTCTTTTTGGAAAAAGGCATTCTTCTTTTAGAGCTTCAATGGTCAAACTGATTTACTCAATTGCAAGTTGAGTTCCAATATTCCCTTTTCATATCCATTTCAAGTTTGGTTTTGGTATTGGGAGAAGGTTTTGAGTTTGGTAATTTGATTTTTTTTTTTTTTTTTTTTTTTTTGAGAAATGGTAATTTGAATTGTTTAGTTCACATTTTTTGTCCTATATATGTAACTTTTATACTTATTTCATTATATTCTGTAAGACTATATAAAATTTCATTATAGTTCTTGATGTTAAATTTTTGCAATAAATTTAAATAAACGTTTAACCTGAGGCATCAAGTGATGGCTTGTTTTAAGAGATATATGAGTTGAATCCAGTATTTAATTTAGAAATGAATGACTTAAATTGCATGTTAAATGAGATCAAGATGGATTTTTTTAATTAAAAAAAAAACAGTAATCAGAATTAATATTTTAAAGGTTAAAAAACACTTTTGGTCCTAAACTTTCATAGGAGTAAGAATTTAGTATATTTTCAAATTTGTAACAATTTAGTTCCTAAACTTTAGTATATAATACTTTTGTTCTTGGACTTTTAGATCTGTGACAATTTAATTTATATCGTAAAAATTTTGTCAAAATTAAATGTTAATTTTTTATTATTTAAGGATTTAGACTTTTTTTTTTTTTTTTGAGAAGACGATTTAGACTTTGTAGCTTATAAACATATTGATACCTTATTAGTTTATTGAACTACCTAGGTAAGAAATTTCATTGAATTTTAACAATAATGAACTAAATTGTCACTTTTATGAATTTCAGTGATCAAAAGTTATTTTTAACCTATTTTAAAGTATAAGAATGAAAACAACACCTAGTGAATTGGTTTAAATGGGATTTAATCAATTAATATACACAGTATTGTCATTCAACTGGTAAATTAGATTTAAACTCTTCATTTATTTAGAGCTAAAAATAATTCAAACAAACTAAAACAGAATTAGCGAAAAACTTTTAAGCCCCGTTTGATAACCATTTGGTTTTCGGTTTTTGGTTTTTTAAAATTAAGCCTATAAACATTACTTACACCTACAAATTTCTTCGTTTTCCTAATACATTATTTCCTTGTTTTCAAAAACCAAGCCAATTTTTGTAAACTAAAAAAAGTAGTTTTCAAAAACTTGTTTTTGTTTTTGGAATTTGACTAGGAATTCAAATGTGCCCTTGATGAAGATGAAAACCATGGTAGGAAAATTGAGAGAAAACAAACATAATTTTCAAAAACCAAAAACAAAAAACCAAATGGTTATCAAACGGGGCTTAAAAATTAGAGTAGAATTTGGACCAAAATTATTATATAGATAAATTTATTTTATATATTGAATTACTAACTACTTCAGAACTCAATAAATAATAAATAACAAACAACTTCAATTTTTTGTACGGATATTTTTCATTATTTTGACAAACCACTGATTTCTTTTTAGGTCGAAAAAGTTGTTAAATAGTTTTCTCTAAATTGGATGGATTTTTTTTTTTTTTTTTTTGACAATAATTGGATGGAAAAGTGTTGAAATTGAAACAATGTATTTAATAATTTTATAAAGATTATAAAATACGCAAAAGAAATATTGGAAAGTGTTGCACTCAATACAAGATTCACCGCCTCCATTTTCGCTATAATTAATTAAATAATAAATGTTAATGTGGTAAGTATAAGAAATAATTTTAGAAAGCATTGCTAATACATCACCTCATTAATTAGAAATTAGACTTAAAAAATTACTAATTTCAAGCTGACTTTCTAACCAAAAAAATAAGTAATGCAAAAAGTAGGCTGTCACACGTGTATTGACATTTAACTTAGCAATTCTTTGCATATTAAAAGAGAAAATAATCGAGGATCTTTCTTTGACTATCTTAAATCTTTGATTTAATTTTCTCTAAATGTATTAATTGATTCAATTATGGTTTAATTATAAAGAAAAAATCATGCTCATTTGTACGATTATACCCACGTTAAGGCAATTCGAGTGAGCAGAAGATTCTAACATGTGTCTCTCTTCAACCACAACTAATACGATCCATTTATCTTGAATACGATGGCACACCTCATTTCTAGATAGTCCCAACATCTCGTCACACACACATACCTTCTATCTATTGTATTATTGCACACTACCCTCACCTCATGACTCCTTACGATCTAAGCTATTTGAAACTTCATTTTGATTTTTTATTATAATTCTTCTATTACATAATTTTATAATCAAAGAATCCTATTCCCGTAAAGAAAAAAAATTTGTTTCATAATAAATCTATAAACTTATTACACATAAGAAAACGCTTTTTTAGTTCAACAATGCATGATGTAGAGATTAGAACCTGAGTTTTTGGACAAAGTTATAATGTCTTAACCAGTTAAAACTACGCTAAAAAAACCCATAAAAAAACTTATGGAAACTTTGGATAATATTTTAAATCATAAATATGAAGGAATATAACTGAAGAGCAGTTTCCAATGCAAAGAAGCAAATTCATTAGATGATCTAATTAAAAAAAAAAAAAAAAATCCATTAGATGATTGACGAATGAATGAAGGAGTAGTGACAAATGCAGGGAATTTCAATAAGTGGTGACGTTGAGAGTAGAAAAATGAAAAGCAAAGACAAAAAGTAAACTCAGTTGTTTATTCATTTATTGCACATCAATGTGTGACCAAAGAAACTGATTCAATTCAATGCCTCCTTCTCACCTGTGTATCTTCTCTCTCACATCTCTCTCATCACTATTTTTGCTAGTTCAACATGTGAGGTGGAGAGTTAAACTTTTGATCTTTAGATCGAGAGTATAATACCTCAACTTGTTGAGCTACGCTCAGGTTGGCCATAACGGTTCGTTCTTAGAACTCATCCCAAACATCAGAAGGAAAATTCTCCTGTAACACAAGAAAAAAACGCCCAAATATCAATAAACTCAGCCGTCGTACAAATTTAATAGGTATATTTCAAAGTTTACCTCTACACCTCGGTACCCGGTCAGGTATCGCGTGTAACTTGCATTTGATGTGCATATTTTAGATTTTTTTAGGGGTGGGAGTGGCAAAAACTGAAGTCAAAGAGAGGCTCTAAAAAAAGTCAACTCCATGTTCATCAACAATTCAAATGACGATTGGTCCACTTCATGTTATTCTCACCTTATTGGTGACTTGGTGAGAGATATGCATTGACTTAAGCAAGTACTGACTTTTGGTGCCATTTACACTAGATTTAGGTTTTATCAAGTGCAGCTTTTATTTTCCACTAAGCAATCTTTTTAATCTTATCGTTGAAAACTATTACTAGAAAAGGCCTTAATGACAGATGAGCGATCTTAGATCTTAGCCTAATCTCTTGTGGTCAAATGAAAACAAGCAGTCCAGAATGTAATTGGACACTCTAGTATCCTAAAATCTATGGACAGCTACCATTTACCAAACATCCTCTTTTATTATTTTTTTTGATATCCATCGTTCGAGCTGTGCAACCTCAACTATTCTCATGGGACAATCATCAGACCCTACTATATGTCAAGATAACTTGTAGAATATTAAATTTTAGATAGGTGGCCACCATACCTTTAATTTCTGTTACCTATTTCGACGAGTGTCTCGAGAACTTCAGCATAATGCTGATGTGGATGAAAGAATCTCGATTTCGGACAGTTTTACCCTCTGAAATGTCAATTCTGGAATTCTAATTTGTGGGTCGGTTAGTTGTTTAGCAGCACACCTGGAAAACAGTAAGAACAAACAAAAAAGGGCTGATATTTAAACTACTAGTTCACACAGATAGAAGCCATAAGTCAATGGCGTTAAACAATTTAGCCACCTTTCAGGAATTTTCTACTTGGGCAAAAATAAGACCAATAGCAATGGTAGTTGTAAATTCGTTGTCAAGTTCCCATTACAAAAGAGACCATTTTACGCTCGCAGCCATGTAGTACTCTCCGGTACATGACCCGCCACCTGCACTAACAGCCAGCACATGCCCACAAGGCCACAAATATGAAACAGTTGAAGGAAAAGCTACTTGGTTCTGCAAAGCTATACAATAAACATAAGGCTCAACAAATAGTCAAGTCCTTGACATCAATTTTGTCTTCAATGATTCTCTAGAAATTGAAAATGGTAAGCAAAATAAAAATTAAAAAAAAGAGGAGGAATATATATAGATATGGAGATTTGAATCCCCGATCTCAAAGGAAGAAAGTGATGTCTTAATTGAGCTATACTTACGTTGACGAAAAAAAGTAAGTAAATTAAGGACTAAATTATAGATCTAGTCAAAACATGTTTGTCTTGTCTGTGCCACTTTGGATGGCCCAAAGGCCAAAAGTAGCTTTAATGAACAAACCTTTCAAGTATAAATACAAGAGGACCAGTCTTATTTTACTTTTAGACTAACGCAAGTTCTTAGTCTTAGGGGCCAAATATAGAGTTCCAAGTTCCATATCACAAGGCATGACCTAACCGTTTCCAAATTTGGTTTTTGTATTCAAAATCAAAACTCCGTAGCTTCCACGAAACAAAACTAATTCTAACCGCTAACTTTCCTCACCTGTAATGTACGGAACCCTGTAGTCAGCATAATACAAAGGTTCAGTTGGAATTGAAGAACGCCATCCTTGAACTATAAAGTCAAACAAGAAAAGCTCCACATGGATCAACACATCATCACATCATCAACCCAACAACTTGCATTACTTTTTACCTTTACACACGCGAGCCACACTCTCAGGACACGGCTCTGAGGCAAAACCATGCTTCTTTTTCCCTACCCTGTTTAAAAAATTCAACAAAAAGAAGATTGTCAAATGTTCTTACTAGTAATATTTTATCATAAAACGCGTTTCATGCGTTCAGCTTACTGTAGATACAATGTTTTTTCCCAACAACATTCCATATTCTTCTGTTTCTGTTCAGATTGATAACAACAAAACTTGTCCCTTTCAGAACCAACTTGTACCACTATGAAAATTGTTGCCAATATAAATGGAACTAACCATTAATGTTATTTCTGTATACTTTCCTGCTGTTTTCTCGATACCCCACCTAGAATGATGCAATTGCGATGTTATCATCATAATTAGGGATTTAACAATGGCAAAACATGAGATAAACGAGAAAAGGGCTTGGTGATACAATTCAGGAAAAAATTCATTTCTGATATTGAAACGAAGAAAATCCAGTTCCTGTTTTGCGCAAACTTCAAATGGTAATTGGAAAAATTGGCGGTGTTCGAGGACCATAACCAAATCGAGCTATATGATTAGCTATACCAAAACTGCCAAAAATTTCCAACCATTACGAAACTGAACTCGAAATTTCAAGCATAATTCAACTACTCAATAGGATTAATAATCAGAGAGCTATGATTATCAAAGCAAAAGAAGGAAAAAGAAAAGCGGTTTACTGGCAATGACGACTGAGGCGGACTAGAATTTCTCGTCTTTCGTCAATGCTAAACTTCCATTTCCATTTCCATTTCCATTTCCATTTCCATCATACGGAAAAGCTTAATCTTCAATCATCGCAAAAAATTATCTTCGCAGCCTCTGGACTTTCCTTCCTCAGTACAGTACACGTTTCTTCCATTGTTAGCGTTTCTTGTCTTCGTCTCCAAACATGATGAAGTTGCAATAGTTGGGCTGGGCCTTTGGTAGGCCCATGAAGATAGCCCATTTAAACTTGTTTACAAAATTTGAAAAAAAAAAGAGAGAAAAAGAAAGAAATTATCTGAAGTCTGAAATTATGTTATTATAACTTGGTAACTTGGTTGCAACTATTTTTTTTTTTTTTGCCAAAGTGAGTTTGGCTCAGCGGTAATTGGCATGTGTTATCGACCATGAGGTTAAAGGTTTGAATCCCTCCTCCCCAAATGTTGATGTACTAAAAAAATATTATTTTTTCATTTTGTGGAAACTTGGTTGCAACTAATATTTAATAACCATGTAGATTTTTTCAAAAAAAAAAAAAACCCATGTAGATCGCGACGAAGAATAGCTCAACTGGATAATACATTATATTATACATCAAAAGTATAGAGGTTTGAATTTCCACTCTTAGATATTGTTGATTAAAAAAATTTGATACTTATATAAATCACCCATGAATTATGAGAGGAATTATGAGGGTTGTTACCATTAGACCCTAAATCACATGTAAATGGTAGGGTTATGACGATTATACTTTTTGACTTATGAAATTGTTGCAATTAAACTCAACCACTAACAAAGATATAGTGATATGAATAAAAAAAAAAAGCCAAATAAACAAAGATATAATGATATGATTTAATTGCAACAATTGTGTAAATCTCTTGAATAGTGAAGAGGAGAAATTCATCTTAGTCCGTACTTGCTATGGAGGTGCAGAAGTTTTCTGTGGGATACAGTTTAAGCATATTTAGCAAGTCCAAAATTTGGTGGTTGATATGTTGGTGCAACGAGCAATGATTAATGAGATTTATGACACTTGGTTTTTCGATTTCCCAAATTGGGTACTGGAAATGATAGAGGGTGACAAACGAAATTTAGACTTACGGTAATCTTGATGTGTTTATTTCTTCTAAAAAAAAAAGAAAGAAAATTGCAACAATTGTGTAACCCTACTAAGGTAAAACCATAACAACTTAAATTGAGAGGTTGAAGATGCAATTGTAACAACCTTAATTGTCGTGGTTCTTGCAATTCTTTTAAAAGTTTTCGTATATTGTTATAATAAATTAAATTGCAAGTTTAGTTTTTGGACTTTCATGGGTGTATCAAATAGGTCTCGAAACTTCAATTTTGTATCTAATAATTCTTAGTACTTTGATAATGTTTAATAGGTCATTGATCTTTCAATTTTATGTTTATTGACCTATTAGACATTTTTTAAAGTTCATCGTAGCAAACATAAAATTTAAATGTTAAGATTTTATTAGACACAAAATTCATTTTTGTACCTAATAAATCCATAAACCAAAAGAAGAAAAAGGAAAATTGTGTATGTCAAACAAAGTCTAATTAACTATACTTGTAATTTTCAATATTATCCTAGAATATTTATTTGTTTATTTCAACCTCCCAACAATGAAATGATCAAAACATTGAAAAGTTTAAACTTTATCACTGACAATGAATTATTAATATGATAACATGAAAATTTAAAATCATAGTTCACGTGAGGGCGAAGGTTCAAATTTTTAACCCTTTAATCGAAGATACAATATCTTAACTAATTGAGTTATGTTTAAATTGAGATGTCAACCAATTATTAGTATAACGACATTTTTAATCTCATTTTGCAATTCTCCCATTTATAATGGCCTCTGGAATATTCAAAATCAAACAGAAGGTACAAAATTCCAACCCACACACACCCATAAAACTCGAGGAAGAACACTGATTGAATACACAAAATGAAATCTCCAGTAAAATGTTCAAAGATGAATTCAAATGCTATCTAGAAAAATGCAGATACAAAAAACTAACACATGAAAACCTAGTAGAACAAGCCAGTTGACAGTGAAAATTCTAGACATTATCATAGGACAAAGAACAGTTGTGAAGGTGAAATTTCTTCAGCTCAAAGTACCAAACAGTTTGCTTTGTTCTGCAAATGAGATCTGAGATATATCATCAAAAGTGGCTGCCAAACAGCATAATGTTTGTAGAAAAGGAAACTGGGAATCTATCTGTTCAGCAAACCATAATCACCAGAGCTATTACATATTCAACTCTGAATTAAATTTATGTCATCCATAACTTCTAAACAAGTGAATATCAATTTGAACAGGTAGAACATCAGAATTTGAATAAACAGCAACACAGATCAATCTATGAAAAGGAAAGAAAGAGAGGAAAAAGAATCTTCTGAGGCGATGCGGGACGAGATTCTCTTAGGGTGGTAGCTTTCCAGATAAGTACATGGAGAGCTTCTCCCTCGCGATGGAAGCCGTATTGTCGACGAATTCACAACTTTGTTGTCGGTAACTTGGATCGTGATGATGAGACAAGGGCATTTCGTCTTGCACCTCGTCCTCCATATCGATCACTATATTGTGAAGTAAGCAGCAAACAAGAATGATCCTTGGTAGCCTGTGTTTGTCAGGCTTCCACATTACCCCTTTAATGATCTTCCACATCTCTTTCAACCTTGTCAATGCCCTTTGAGCCACCAACCTGGTGGCAAAATGCCGCTTATTGAACTCGGTCTGATAATCCGAAAGGCCTTTCCCTTGATAGGGAGTTAGTAGCCATGGCAACAGGGGGAAACCAGAGTCTCCTATAATATACTCTCCTACTTCTGAACTTTCTGAGAGCTTCATCTTCTTGCCGCTTAACCGCTCGCCATCTTGGGAAAGTTTGAAAAATCCCGAGCTTTGGAGCACAAGAGCATCGCTCAAACTTCCTGGCCAACCTGTGATGATGTCACAGAATCTCATTTCCGGGTCTACAATCACTTGCAAGATCATGCTGCAGTTTTTCTCACGATCAAGCCAGACGCCGTTTGCAGATTCTGCCGTTGGCAAAGTCATCATAATGTGTGTCGTTTCGATTACACCGCAACAATTAGGAAGGCCTCTGATTTTCTTAAACTTGGACTTGATCTGATCCATATCTTCCTCTGTAGAAGGCCACGAGAGATGGTGGAGCCCTTTCTCTTCCATCGCCTCCACGAAACGCCAAGTTATTTGGGAAACTGATGATTGATTCATTCCAAATAAATCACCGATATTCGACAATGATTCACCGGAGCTAAGCCGCCTAAGAGCAACAGCAACTTGGTCATTTAGAGACAAAGGCTTGCCGTTTAAGTCAGTATAATTTGAAGTTTTGGCCATCATAGCTTCCTTAACAAGAGAACAGATATAGCTGAATGTCTTTCTTGAAATTTTGAAAACTGACTCAAATTTTGTATTCTTCGACTGAGACAATGGTCCTGATTGGAGGCAAAAATAAAAACTACAATCAGTCTCTGATGCAAATGTTCTTTTTTTTAGAAGAGAAACAGATTTTATTGATAAATGAATTTAAAAACTCCCAAAAGGGATCATTGCAAGAAAGAGTTCCAATGGAAAAGTAAAGAAGCAAGACTATAATCGTCTAATGCAAATGTTCTAATCCTAAGAAAAACTATTTACTGCATGACATTGTACTTTCTAAGGAGAAATAATTCATAGTAAAGATATAACAACCGACATTATTAGTGAGGCTAATTACTATCAGACCAAGATGTCCAATTCATTGATCACCAAACAATGATAAAGTGAAATTTTGTGAGCATAAAGCCAGAAGAAATACTGTAGTTATACTCAATTCAACAAGATAAAAGCTGACTGAGTCATTTGACCACATATTATGTCAAATCCTTTGATTTTAAGCTAAAAGCAAAGATTTGCTTATTGCATACAAAATTATGGCCAGAACAAGGTATCAACAGACTGATCACTTGATCAACATTAACATGAATGATAATTTTCATCTTTCTACATAGACTGATGCTACGGAAAAATACCTGACAATAAAAAATTAAAGCCTTCACATGAACTAAAATTTATAGTGGCCATTCAGTTTATGACGTCCAAATCATCTTATACTGTAACCAACATTTCAGAGCCATGAAATATGAAAATAGAATAGATGGTATCTAGTAAAACTAAACAGATATAGCTGGATGATATCTAACTGGCATCTACAAAATCTACCTACTTTCATCATGCTATCAGGTTCTTTTATAACTTCAAATACTTTGCTTGCTGTTTCAATTGCCAACATCTTAGTATTTCTGGGACTGTGATTAAAGTTGTACCATTAGGCTCTTTGCTAAAGTACAAAAGTTAATGCATACTAGAAAATGATTGTGTTCGAATAGGTGGCATAAGAATCTTTGCTAAAATAGGTGCCTGAAACATGTTACTATAACAATTGAAAGCAAATGTGACATGGAAGAAGTACATGTCCAATTTGTAAAGAGTGCTAATATACTAAAATGCAATGGGCAAAAGGGAGGAACAAGCAAGCAAAAAGAAAGGATGAAGAACATTAGACATGAAATATGGAGGATAGATCATGATAAAATGAATGAGCTTACTGTTAATGGAGAAAAATCCATTGAGTAAACAATTTTCTATAAACTCTAATTCCAAAGGGATCATGCAAGAAAAAAACAAAAAAGAAATCTGGTTTTACATCCTTTCTTGATTATTTCACTAAAAAAACTTCAACAACTGCTGTCCTAATAAAGCCTTTGCATGTCAAGAAACAATGTTTTCTGTCAGGGACATTTAGAAATCGATAGAATTTTCCAATATATTTGTTTCCAAATGATGGGACCTAAAATTTCTACACGTGCTCTAAAATTCTGTCTCATTTGTGAATTCAATCGAAGGATAGGTACAGCCGTACAGGTACTAAAAATATGGGCTGTCCTAAAATTCCAGATTTCTTGTCATTCGAAACTCCTGAAAAGTGTTGGGCGAAAAACTCGGATTGTAAAGAAAATATCCACTTCTTGAATACCAAAAACAGATCTTGAGCATTAGTCATATCAGTATGTCGAAACAAATCTTAAAACCGTGGAGAGACCCAGTACGGTTTCCTATGTTCTTTTATGCTTTGCAGCATTACTACAATGAATCAAATCGAATCTTAAGCATACCCATTTCCAAGATGCCTCAAAAGAAACAGGATAAAGATGCTACATTACTTAAATTAATTAATTATTATAAAGAGGTTGTCTAAGATACAAAAGTCACAACAAGATCTCTAGAATAATAATCTAAAATTTCAGCTAAATCAGGTTACTTTATGTTAAACAACATGCAATGAATTGAATTTGACTGCCATCAACCATGACTATTTTAACAGTAGAACAAAGTATACTAACCAAGAAAATTGGCTCTCAGAATATCATTGTTTAGCATGACTTCTAAATTCTAAGATACTATATTGACATGAACAACATATTAATCTATTTCTCTTGTTTTCTATACATCTACAACAGCAGACCATAAGAAACACATACTTGAAGTTGAAGACTGTTCATCCCTGCCCTTCTTCACTGCATTATATAAATTATTACTTATAGAGTCATCCTTCGATTTTTCAGTCACTGCCTTCTTACAAATATCAACAGATGACAGATTCTAACTTCAATGTAGTATGTTTAGAGTGATATCTTTATTACGAATCAATAAAGAAGGAAACGAGAGTTGCGGATTATTGTGAACTTGATTCTCTAAAAATATTTATTGCCAGCCATGCTGAAACAAAAAATTATATGGGAACTTCCAATTGATGTTGGCAAAGATCAAATAGTTGATGATAATGCATATTTATGTTATATTATTATTATTTACTTGCATTAAACAAAATCATTGCTGTAAACCAAGAGGACATTTGGAGTAAAATTCATACAACAGGATGGAAGGCCGACTCATGCTCACCCCACAGAAGTAGGAAGGCCTTTGGAGATTGTAGTAGACAAGTAGAAGGAGTTATGAAAATTTTCTTTTAGAATTCGATCCGTAAAAATGAATGGTGCCAAATGGATAATTTCTATACTAAGTGAATATCAGAGGAGAGTCAATATAAGAAATCAATTTTACCCGTTTCTAGAACTTTGTTGAATATGACCCATAGATTAAGTTAGTGCCCCAAACTAGATAATCTAGCCAGTCAATTAAGGGGAATGCTAAATCATGAAATTAGCAAACATGCTTAAGTGTGATAAAGCTTAAAATAGCAGGAGCAGCTAAGAAAAAATTAATATTATGTCACAATAATCAATCAGTTTGTAAGTGATTACCCATTCTTCAAGCAGCATTGTCATTATTTCTATATAAAGTTAATCTCAATGTAGATATAGTATAATAATCCAATCAAAATCGGATAATGTCCTAACCGACAATTGGAAGACATAACTCCTTAGAAGCAAAAACTTACCACACCAACTTCACCTTCAAATTTCAACAATTCAATGAGAAAAATACGAAGATCATTCACAGTGCATCACAGTTAACACTCATAAACCAGCTAAATGAGTAGCCACTACTTGTACACCTCAATTATCAAGTGAACTAACATATCTAAGTTAATAACTGCTGCTAAACAGATTTGATCCATCTCCACAGAGCTCCAAAAGCAGTAATGCTCATAGGATCACTTCAACAGCCAGCCCCTTCTGACCCTCTCGATAATATTAAGAATCAAAGAAAGAGTTCGAGAATTTACAGATTAAGACGAACAATATCACGGTTCAATAATTGCTGAACTCAACATTTATGCCCACAACCGAAGATATATGATTGCTAAACACTACATTCCACAGCCGTCCAAAAACCTCAGCAAAACACAAAATTGCAATCGATAGACCCAATAAACAGCAATCAACAAAGAGCAATGGCAATGCACAAATTCAATAAACGAGCAACAGAGAGAGCAAAATTAATTAACAAGTAACAAAGACGAGGCACAGTCCAAAGAGAAGCAAAATAGTTTACCAGTAATCCTCTGAGAGAACTCATCCCACCAATCCAAGGGCTGGGGCTGAGACGTTAGTGAAGAAGCAGCCAAGACATTTTGGTCAACCTTCTTCTCAGTCTTCTTCTTCCTCTTGAACCCTCTAATGGGTCCCATTCGAAACTCGAAAAAGAAGCAAAGATGAGCCAAAATATGAAACACCCACAAGAACCCACCAAGAGAATCGAAGGATAGTATAGAATTCACATGAAGAAAACACTCAGATTCGAAGTTTATGAAGTGATATCACAAAAGGGTAGCAGAAGAAGCAGAGAAGCATTTTGGAAAAACGAAAAGGGAAGATTGTAGTAGTGCCCTTCAGGTATTTGGGTTAAAAGATATGTTTGGTATTGATGGGTATGTGTTGTTTCTTCTGGTTTTGATTTCAAAGCATGCAATAATAAATGGAAGAATATGAAATAGAAGTTTGAGAAGAAGGCAAAGAAGTTGTAAAAAAGAAAGAGAGAAACAAAAAAGTGACACATTGGCCAATTACATGTTGGGGGAAGGACAATGTAGCCGAAGAAAAGGTGAAAAAAATTGGAAAAGAGAAGAAAAACGAGAGACGGATATGGGCAACTTCATATCTTTCCTTCTTTGCTGATTTTGTGTGTTGGTTTATGAAAAATTCTTTCCTTTCCTTTCCTTTCTTCTCTCAAGTTTTTTCCCCCTTATGTTTTCCTAATCTTTTCTTTTGTCTTAATCCTTGTGTTGGGACAAAACTTTATGATCTAATCTAAGTGGATTATCAAACCCAAAACCCCCACCAACTATGTTTCTTCCTTACCCTTTATTGTATGGTTGGATTTTTTCTTTTTAGTTCAACAATTTCGAGATGGAGATTCAAACGACCTCTAACATTTTGCTAGAAGATACAAACTTCATTAGTTAACTTTAACTTACATACTAAAAAAGAACAAGTCAAAATTTTAGTCTATGTAGTTTTTTTTTCTATTGTTATGATATTAAAGTAAAATCTTGCTTTCACTCTATCAATTTACAAAAGTTAAAATATTTTAATAATTACTTGTAATTAAGTTGTAATACATTAGTAGTATTTTAAGTTTGTGTTGAAAATCTCAAGATCATACTATATGATATGTGAGTGGATATTTACGATATAATTAAGAAAGAATAAACCAACTATGTCAACATAAAAAAGAAAAATGCATAAAATTGTCTTGATGGCCACGAGGTCTGTGGTTCAAATCTCTCCACCCATGTATTGTCAAAAAAAAAAAAAAAACATAAAAAACAAAAATAAAATTAATTCAATTTGAAAGGAAAAGATGTAAAGTTGATAACTTAATATTCAAATTATAAAATAATAATTAAAACAAATTATAGAATTAGATAGATGTTGCCAATTCTAAAAAACCTCAACTTGAAATATACAATAAATAAAACTGGTTATAATGGTAGAATTATTTAAAGCTACATTTGTTTTTAAAGCCTAGTCTTTGAATAATATGATTTTTTTTAGGAAGGGGCCTTATCCTATTTAAAGGGTGAATTTAAGATGTGAAATTAAGACCAACAAAACAAAATGATGGCTTTGGCCATTTTATGACTTCTTGGTATTAATGCTCAAGAAAAGATCATTGAATTCCACTAAAACAAACACAATGCCTTGATATTGATTTCTTGGGCTTGGACCTTGTGATGCTTAATGGGCTTGGGCTGAAAAAGCTCCAACCTAATAAACTTGGGTAACTACACAAATGGGTCAATAGTAGCCTATTTATTCCAAAAGTATCTATTTTGTTATAATTTTACATTTTTGTCAGCTCACAATTGGATATTAAAGGAGTTTAAGAAGTTCATTTACGTATTTGCCTTTACCAGTTGACAGAAAAGAAATGAGCTTGGAAAAAATGGTAGTTGACTAAAATTGAAAAAAAAAACGAAAATGAAATCGCTAAGGGCCCGTTTGATAACCATTTCAGTTTTTCGTTTTTGGTTTTTCTGTTTTTGGTTTTTGGTTTTTGGTTTCATGTTTTTTAAAAACAAAAACCATATATGTTTGATAACTGTTTTTTGTTTTCTGTTTTTAAAAAATAGAAAACCAACCTTGTTTGATAATTGTTTTTTATTTTCAGTTTTTTAAAAATTAGAAAGATGAAAAGATGTTTTAGAGAGAGAAAAATGTGTAAAGACGTTGAAACAAAAATTTAGAGACACAAATATAAATGTTTTCAAGAGATTTTTTTTTTTTTTGAAAAGACGAGAGAAAGGTTAAACATAGCAAATTTAAAGAGATGAAAGAAAATGTTTGGAGAAATAATATTAGTTAGTAATTAAAAAAAAGTAGTTAGACTCGAGAAAAGATATTAGTTAGAGAAAAAATAGAAAACAAGTGAGTAAAAGCGATAAATTTTAGATTAAAAAATTTAAATAAAAAAAAGAAAATTTAGAGAGATATAGTAAGGTTAACAGTAAAAGACATGCTAAAAAATAACGATAAATTAGAAAAATAAAGAAAAGTTGCAGCGATAGAAAATTTTAGTGATTTTTTTTTTCAAAAGAAAAATTAGAACATGTTTATTAAGAAGAAAAAAATTATTGATAAGTTTTTAGAAATAGACAAGTTATAGAGAAAAAAAATTGAGAGAGAAAATTGTAGGGAGAGAAAATTAAATTTTATAGAGAGAAAAAAAAATAGAGAAAGGAATTTGTTGGAGAGAGATAGGTAAAACATGAGAAAAGTAAGCAAAAATGAGTTTTTGAAAAACAGAAATCTGTTTTTAAAAACTACTTTTTTTGGTTTTTGAAATTTAATTATAATTTCAAAAACGTTTTTAAAAAACAGAAAAACAGAAAACAGAAATGGTTATCAAACACTCATGTTTTTTAAAAATGAAAAACAAAAACAGAAAACAGAAAACGAAATGGTTATCAAACGGCCCCTAAATTGGTAAGAAAAAAAAAACAGAAATGGAATGTTAATAAAACAATAATACTAAAATAAATTGATAAAATAAAAGTTACCAAATTTGATAACCGGTTGGTTCATGACAAAAAAAATCAATATTTATTAGAATCTCAAAATTAAATAAGGGCATTTAGGGAAGAACAAAAATTGAAGGGAAAAATACACTTTTGGTCCCTGAGGTTTGGGTTAAGTGACACATTGGTCCATGAGTTTTCAAACTCAACAAAAATACCCCTAAGGTTTGAGATAAGGAGCAATTTGGTCCTTGTCATCCATTTTACAGTTAAATCTAACGGAGGGCTGACGTGGCACGATTATTTTAATTAAAAATAATAATTTTTAATTTTTTAAAATAAAAATATATTAAAATAATAATCAAATATTATTATTTTATTATTTATTTTTATTTTCCCTCCATCTCTCTTATTCTTCTTTCTTCTCCAACCTCAACTTCATCTTCAACCTTATCTTCTTCTTCAACATGTTGTCGGCGGCCAGCGGCCAGCCGCCGCCGACGACTTTTTTTTTTTTTTCCTTCTTTCATCTTTTCTTCTTCTTCTTTTTCTCACTTTCTACAATTTTTTTTTTTATAAATGGTTGCCGGAGAATCGAAGGAGGGAGGTCCTCCCTCCCTCCCCGTTTCGGATATGAAACGGGGAGCGGCAACCATTAAAAAAAAAAAGAAGTCGCCGGCGGCGGCTGGCCTCCGGCGAGCAGTGGCCGCCGACCGCCGGCAACATGTTGAAGAAGAAGATAAGGTTGAAGATGAAGTTGAGGTTGGAGAAGAAAGAATGATAAGAGAGATGGAGGGAAAATAAAAATAAATAATAAAATAATAAAATTTTATTATTATTTTAATATATTTTTATTAAAAAAAAATTAAAAATTAATTTTTTAATTAAAATAATCGTGCCACGTCAGCCCTCCGTTAGATTTAACTGTAAAATGGATGGCAAGGACCAAATTGCTCCTTATCTCAAACCTTAGGGGTATTTTTGTTGAGTTTGAAAACTCAGGGACCAAAGTGTCACTTAACCCAAACTTCAGGGACCAAAAGTGTATTTTTCCCAAAATTAAATTAATACATGAAATCTTACCGTTGATAAATTTAAAAGATTTAGACAATTTTGAAATTAATGGATTAAAGGAGTCCATCTACCCTAATTTCTGAATAAACTTTGAAGAATTTTTTAAGCATTATTAATATTATATGGTCTTTTTAAAATATAATTATATATTTGTATTTTGTATTATTTTTTTTATAATTATTATATTATGTGGTTGAGTTAGTGTGACATAGCAAATATTTGGATAGTCTAATGGTAACAATGTTAAATAGAGTATTTATTCAAAGTTTAAGAATGTAATTTAATGGAACAGAATAGTAAGAAAAAAAATAGGGCTTAAATTTATAATTTAGCCTAGAAGTTATTAACAAAATCGATAATTTTATTTAGACTTTTTAACTTTCATAGTTTTTTCATTTCAATTAGACATACGAATGTTCTATTTTTTTTTTTCGGGAGAACGAATGTTCTATTTTAATTCTTAAAAGTTGAACAAAAAAATGTTCGAGTATTTGTTATTAAGTTTTCATGCAATTTATTATGATGTTTATCTTTTCATTGATGTGATTAATAGATGTCTTTATAGATAAAATTTTTTTTGTAGGAAAATATTTGGCTGCATATTGGTATGTAGGAAAAATGTAGACAACTAAGAGAGATAAAAAAAATTTCTCATTTTCTACCTTTCTCTTTCTTAGTTGTCAAGATCTCTACATACCAGCCAAGTATGGTTCTTTTTGCAACCACATGCATTGCAAATATACGGTGAGTTTCAACATGTATCTAGATTACAATTTAGATTATTAATAATGACCATTAAAATAAAATTTTATGCAAAATTTAGGACCAAAAATAAAATATTTTAAGATTAATGACCAAACCAGAAAATGTAAAAGGATCAATGTAAAGAAACATGTAGAGAAAAGAGACTTTTTCTTTTTCTAAAATGATAAATATGTGTGCTAACAAGAACATAGTTCAATTGATGTAAAGTTGTACTAATGTCCACGAGATTTGTGTGGTTCGAATCTCACACCTCACATATTGTCAAAAAAAAAAAAATGATAAATACGTACAAGAAGTTCTTGTTACACAAGTGTAGGAGAGTAATGTTCCTATAAAAAAACTGAAAAACAAAATACAATTTTTTCAATTTAAGTATAACTCAATAGATAATAGACATATTACCATAAACTCCACTCAATGATTGTTGAACAAAAAAAAAAAAAAAAACATTTCAAAACTTTTTTTTTTTTTTTTTTGGTTTTTGAGTACATTTCAAAACTAAATTAAAACATGGGTTAAATTATAAATTCAATTATTAAACTTTGAAACTTGTATCAAATAGGTATTTGAATATTAAAAAATGGTTGGTCCTAAACTTTGAAGGATCTAATAGGTCATTAAAGTCCCGTTTAATAACTATATGGTTTTTGAAAATCATGCTTGTTTTCATCCAATTTTCTTACTATAGTTTTCATTTTTGTTAAGGACACACTTGAGTTTCCAATCAAATTCCAAAATAAAAACAAGTTTTCGAAAACTATTTTTTTTCTAGTTTTCAAAATTCCAAAAATAAAACACAAGTTTTTGAAAACTACTTTTTTCTAATTTTCAAAACTTGA
Organism: Luffa acutangula; assembly: GCA_036850905.1. Classification (NCBI taxonomy): domain Eukaryota; kingdom Viridiplantae; phylum Streptophyta; class Magnoliopsida; order Cucurbitales; family Cucurbitaceae; genus Luffa; species Luffa acutangula. The sequence continues at coordinate 8,082,847 of CM072099.1, read as the reverse complement.
CTTGGTTTTTTAAAACATATGAAAAAAAAAATAACAAAACAAAGAAACTTATATGTGGAAGTATGTTTTTAATCTTAATTTTCAAAAACCAAATGGTTATTAAACATGACATAAACTTTTAATTTTATGTTTAATGAGTCCTTGAGTTTTCAATGACCTATTCAACATTTTTCAAAATTCACAAACTAATTAGACAAAAATTCAATTTTATTTATAATAGATTTATTAATTAAAAAAAAAAGGGTTGAAAATGTCATTGATCTCTTATATACAAAATTAGAAGTTGATTGTCCAATTTGACAATTTTAAATTTTCAAAATTCTATTATATACAAAATTGAAAATTCAGAAACTATCCATTTAAAATTTAGGGATCTATGAAACATGAAAATTCAAGAAATAAACTTCTAATTTAATCCAAAGCTAAAACATAAAAACAAAAACTATCGTCAAGGTGAGCATAGTTCAGCGGTAATTGACATATACTCTGTTAGAGGTTCGAAATCTCCACTCTCAAATGTTGTTGAATAAAAAAAACAAAACCACTTTTTTTATTAAAAAAAAAAACAGTTTATTTGAGAAAATATATTGAACTCTAAAAAGAACCCATCAATTTTAGAAGTTACACTTCATCAACTGCATCAGAACCGTTGATGCCTTCCATCTATTACTCTTCCCGTTCCCAGCCGTCTGATCCCTCGAATCCGCCGCTCCATCACAATCCACAGACGTCAAGCTCTCCGTTCTTCCAACTCCAGAATTTGAAATTCCCTCTCCGCCGCACTCCACCGCCGTTCCGCCGTCCGTCCATCTTCGCCGCCTCTCGCCGGTCTGCGTCGCCGCATTCGTCCCGCTTTCGCCGGAGATTTTCGCCTTGTACACTACGTTCCGGTAAAGATCTTCCAGCGAACTCCACGACTGGTTGTTTCTCTTCACCGCGACGGCGAAGTTCGAATCCGTGCTCGAATTATTCGTCTCTGATGAAAATTTCGATTCAGAAAACGACGACGATGTTTCGCAAGAGCGGAAACTCGAAGACGCCTCTAGCAATTGCACTTCCGATCCTTTGAGAATGTACTCTTGGCCTTGAGATGGAAGTATCAAATCGTCGTCTGATAGGTCTTGCCATACGTATCCGTTTTTGTACCGCCTGAAATCGTAAGTAATTCCTCGATCGATTGTAATACATGAACCAAATTTGTGTTTAATCGATGAAAGAAAAAAACGAAGAACAAGAAGGATAATCTATGAAAATCGTATTCTCTGCAAACGTTTCTCAAGTAACAAACAGAAATCGATCAGCAATTAGCAATTACCGCTTCGAAGACCACGAATACAGTCTGGAAAGGCCGTCTCCTCGGAGGATATCGAGTCTTTTGATCACATCTGAGAAGCAAATCAGAGTGAAGAAGGTAATTGAACTGAAAATTGAGAAATGAAGAAAAGATTCAGTTTACCTCTGAGGAAGAGTCCGCGGGAAGAAGAAAGAGGAACTTGGAGCAAATGAGGATGCTCAAGTTGGCCATTGCGGGCGAGGTAGTAGATTACAGGGATGGTTTCTGTAGGCTCTGTTTTCAGTTCTGTCATGGTTTTGGTTTCGGCTTGTTGAGGACAAAGACTGGTTCGTCTGTTCGGCCATTCACTTGACGTCAATGTCTCTCTTCTTTCTTCCACATTGACCGCCATGAAAATGGAGCAAACTGAAAGAAAGGAAAGTGAAGAAGAAGAAGAAGAAGAAGGACGCCAAATTAATGGAGAGGTAATAAAGGGTTGTGAAGCTTTAGGGTTATAAATATTGCTAATTTTGTGCTTATGAAAGCTAAGAAAGGAATTATTGACTAGAAACCTAGATAGAATAATAAATATATGATTTATTTAAATAGAGTTTTCTTTAATTATTTGCTTTCCGATTTATATTTAAGCTTTTTTTTAGTTCAACAATATTTAGAGACGAGAGTTTAAAAAAAAAAAAAAAAATAGAGACGAGAGATTTCAGCATTTGACCACTTGGTCCAAGGTATGGACGTTGAGCTATGGGCCAATATATACTTAAGGTAAAGTTTAATCCTAAGTGTATTTAAAAAAAAAAGTTTAATCCTAAGTTAAACTACAAATTTGATGGCTAACTTGAATGTAACTCAATTAGTTAATTCATTTGTGCCAATAAGAACATAGTTCATCAATTAGTTGTACTCTTGACCAAGAGGTTAAAGGTCCCCTACCCTTACATGTTGTCCGAACTTAGGAAAAAAAAGAACTAGTTAATCCATTTGTGTATTTAATAAATTTCAACTAATTTCTCAAACTTTCAATCTTACGTAAGTTTAATAACTTAGTTTAATGTACTCACTTGGTACTTCTTAAAGTGATGAAGTCAACACGCTTTATTATATACAAAATAAAAAATTTATGATCCATGAGAATTTTTTTTTAATCAAATATGCACGTTGAAAATTTAAAAATTTATAAGTACAACATTCATAAACTTGTAATTTCCCTCATATTTAAAGAATAAGCCGGGTTAAGTGAGAAATATTTGAAAAATTGTAAAGTTTAAAAGGTTTCAAATTAGATTTTGAACTGTGAATCTATTTAGTTATTGTTATTAACACTATTAATTAAGCGATAATATAACATGTTCACTAACAAATATTGAAAGCTGAAACCATGTCACATAATTATTTAATCAATAGTCGAAGGATCGAAAAGATATAACTACGAAACATAATATATCAAATTAGTAATTTAATCCACAAAAATTTAATAATCATATAAGAAATGAATCCATTTTATATTTTAAATAAACCAATGAAAAAAGATAAACAAGCATCAATCAAATTCATTTGAAATAAACATTTTAAAAATGAAATGAAGTGAAAGTGAGAGAGAGAGGTTTGATATTTGTTTGGTGGAGAAGATGACACTAAAAATCAGGGAAGGCTAATTGACATATCCCAAAACTTGCAACTTGGAAGCTGAAACCATGGAAGCTGATGGACAAAGTTCCAAATTAAGGACGCCGCACCCAACAACTTTAATCTCAATTATTTTCTTTTTTCTTTTTTCTTTTTCTTTTTCGTCTCGTCTATTAAAACTACAACCCAATTTTCAAATAAAACCCACCTAATCAAACTAATTATAATTATTATCCAACTTTCATCCCAACTCACAAGTTAAGGTTTCTCTAGTTAGCTTGGCCAAAGCGAGCATAGCTCAGCGATAATTGACGTATATCCTTGACCAAGAGGTCAAAAAAAGAAGGTTTTTGTAGCTTCTATTAAAAGTTCGTATCTTTCCACCTCACACTTGATATTGTTGAACTCAATACATACATATATATAAGTCGGTTAATTATAACATGTATCAAATGGTCTTTGTAAGTTTCTTTTTTCTTCTCAATTTAGTTAATCTTTTGAAAGTCTCCATTTTGTTCTTAATGCATTAAAAAAAAACATTTCACATGAAAATTAATTTACAAAAAGTAACTCTATTATTAATTATGGGGGGTTTTCTTAAAAATTACATTCTATATAAAATATTGGAAGTTTAAATCACAAGTTTGGTGCTTAAACTTTTAAAGTTGTATGAAATAAACTCTTGAACTTGAGTGTCTAATTGAATTTCTAAATTTAATAGATTTTTGAACTTTAAAAAATTTCTAATAAGTAATTCAACTTTTAACTATCTTAAGGTCTAACGTTCAATTTTGTGTTCAATAAGTCTTTAGTTTAGGAACATTTTTTAAAGTTTAAAAATTTATTATTTTCAGGATTAGACATTACATTAAAAAAAAATTAAAAACTTTTAAAAGTGCAGAGACTTGTTAGACACAATTTCGAAAGTTTTAGAAATCAAAATTGTAATTTAACCAAAATAAAAATTTAGAAACTAACTAATTAATTCTAACAATATAAAATGTTGCTAAGAATCTAAATTTCATGTGTCAAACATCCAAGGAACATATCTACGTGTCCAAATATATTAATAAAATAATAAATTAACGATAGATTCTTTTTTGTTAACAAGTTTAATATATATATTGAAATGACCTAATTGAGTATTTTTAATACATTTTAAGTACAAAATTAACAAGCTGGAATAGCTCAGTTGGTTAGAGCGTGTGGCTGTTAACCACAAGGTCGGAGGTTCAAGCCCTCCTTCTAGCGTTCCTTTTCTTTTTAAAAAAAAAAAAAATAATAAAATTGAGAATTTTGAAATATTAAAAACCAAATTCAAAATGACCTAGAAGATTAGGGACAATACTATTTAATATATTTAGAACATGTTTGAGAGTGATTTTAGAATGATCCCAATCATTTTTATCATATCTAAAATCACAAACTAAAATCATTTTTAGTCATTGAGACCAAACATGGCCTTAATCTTCCTTTTAAACGTTTTAAGAAAATCACATTTTGTATTACATATTAAACTTTTACAAACTATAAACCTCAAAAAAAAAAAAAAAACACACACACACAAATCACACACAAATCTTCATTCATTTACTGTTCTAAACACAGTTAACACAAATTTATGCCATAAACCCAATCTTATTAGAAGCATAAGCTAAAACACTGAGTCACCAATGCTTCAAGAAGCAAGTTAGTCAGTTTGGCCCAAATTCCAAATGAAGAAACAAACTTCGTAAAGCACCCTACATTTTCAACTCAAATTGCAGAAGTAAATTGAAATGGGAAAAAGAAAAATTCAAGATGAGATGGAACTGATTCGGTGGAAGAATAATCTGAACCGGTACAACTGTTTTTTTCCAAGTCAGATTAGAATATATTAACCTTTCTGTAAGTGAAATTCAAAACATCAGATTACAATAGCATACACTGCAAAAAAATCTCAAACAGTCTAATTTTCTGCCTACAAGAAACAAAGAGAAGGTATTCATTGTACTCAACTTGCTACTGATTCTGCAAGCTGCTTCTTTGGGCAGTTGGAAGAAAGATGGCCTTTTTCACCACATTCATAGCATGTTCTTCTTCTTATCTTACCACTTACAGCGCTTAATCCACTATCAACTTCCTTTATTTCAGGCACAGCTTCCTTCATTTCAGGCGCAGGTTTTGGATGTGTTTCTGCTGCTGCTGCTCCTCCTCCTCCTCTTTCTGTTCCTGTCTTTGGAACTGCACATCTTATCTTGACAGGTCTGCCGTGAATTGTCTCCTGGTCTAACTTCAGAGCCGTTTTAAGCGAGACACTGTCAGAGAAATCGATGTGGGCATAGCCACGAAACTCCCCTGTTTCCTTGTCCATGCCAAAACGTATCGATGCAATGTTACAGTTTGCGAAGAGCTTCTTCAGATCATCCTCAGTTACGTCCCATGACAGATTCCCCAGATAGATTCTATTGTAGCCTTCTACGATTCCAGGAGAAAAATCAATTGCTTTATTTGTTCGAGTTCCCTTGTAGGGCTGTACTTTAAGGAAGAACCCGCCCCTACATAATACATAATTGGTAATAAGATGGCAAGATTAGGTAAGAAGTATAATAACGACATGAGATAGAACTGTTCATATTCTCACATGTCAGCTCCATCCATGGCTAGTGCTCGTTTTGCTGCCGCTTCTGTCTGAAAAAGACAAACATTGGAAGGTAACTCAAACTCAAACACCAAAAGAAATCTGGCCTCTAGAAATCCAAAATTGAGTTTTTGAATAGCTCAATCCAAAATTGAGTAAAACTGAAATCCCCTCACCACCCCCAAAACAACTCTGGTAACTGGTGCAAGCAAAATTTTCAATTACAAAGAAGAATAAACCAATAATATATGATACTTTTCAACAGAGGTTGAATCAGGTCCTAGCATAAAATATCAAATGCAGCAGACTCGAGAGATGGCTCCTGTCCTTATAAATGCGCAATATATCATAGGTACATATTGTCCAGAGCAAATGTTAACTTGGCAAAAAAGGGGAAAAAATCGGGCCCATATCAGCACAAACCCAAGCACAAGTCTCAAGCTCTAACTAGATCTTGACAGTCATTACATGCTAGTAACACAATAATCCATTGAAATAATATGTTTTATACTTTTTGGAGTAAGAAGGCTAATTGTATGTTCATATGAATATTCTTTAAGAATGTTTCTATACATGAATTGGTCCTTGGCTAAACTTCAGAAATCTCAGTGTCATAAGGCCTTCTAAATCCTCCTTTTCTAACCTCAATTAACTTGAAAAGCCAATTGGTCACTTTCACTCACTCAGTACATCTGGCAAAGTATAAATCATGAACCATCTCCAAAAAGTTGTTTGATCTTCCCTACTACGAGAAATGAAAGTTTATATTGATCCGGTTACCATACCTTGAAACTTAATATTGCAATGCCTCTGAACTTCCCACTCTCTGGAAACGTCATGCAATCAACTTCGGTGATAGTACCACAGCTTTCAAAAAAGCTACAAATATCGTCCTCAGTTGAATAATATGGAATGCCTCCAACATACACTTTTGTAGCCACATTTTCATTTACTTGACTGGAGAGAAAGAAAAGCCATCTTAATATATTAACACAATTAAAAGGGAGGAAGGGAAGGGAAACTTATGCCATCTATCAATCTAGATGATACATGTTGGACAATAAATATTAGCATTTGGCATGATACCAATAAAATTATCAGTATTAATATACTAAACACATAAATAACTCTTTAGGCAGGATTGGGAACACAATATCTTCAAAAGAACTAGCACAAGAAAAAGAGCTTTAAAGCATAATCAAACTCAAGACATTCCCCTAATCAACAATCTCATAATACCAACCCAGTTTCTCCAACCTCTAGCATTGATAGTAAATAATCACAGACTAACCATTTCCAGATCAATGTCAAGCATGAACAAAATAAAACAATAAGAAGCATAGTTCCTAGGTGTTCCCATTCTCCAGCAGAGATGATAGACTACAATTGACCAATAAGAACCATCAAGAATGTAATGATCCAACCCGAGAGAAAAGTTCACAATCAATTAATCATAATTCCTCAATGTCATTCAATCTATAAATAACAGCTGAGCCAATTGGTTAAATGAACTACCTGCCTATATTATCATGAGTTTCTTCAACATGGCCTTCAACTTTATTTCCACCTTCACCTTCCTGCTTCTCCTTCTCCTCCTCGCCATTTTTTGCCTTCTTATTGCTCTTCTGCTTCTTCTGCTTCTTCTTCTTCTTCTTTTTCTTCTTCAACTTCTTGGCCTTCTCATCATCCTCTTCCAACCCATCAACCGCACTCTTCTCCTTCACCCCTTCATCTCTCTTCCTCTTTTTCTCTCTCTTCGTTTCTCCCAATCTCCGATTCTCATCTTCCCTCTTCTCCTCTTCGTTATTCCCATCCGGAGCTGTCAAAACAAGCGATTCCCTACGTTTCTCTCGCTTGGACAATCTGGGACCATGGCGACTAGCGGCGCCTAAAAGCTGTTTGAGGGATTGTGGCTGAGATTCCGACTCCGGTTCACCGGAAACGTCACCTTTGGAGTCTTTTCCGGCGACTGATGAAATCAACGATTCGGCTAGCTTTTCTCTTAATTTCTGTTTCAACTTTTTGTTTGAAAGAACCATCTTCACGGTATCGGAATCATAAATGGAAGCAGAGATCAAATTCGCGAAACGAGCAAAAATGAGGTCAACTGAAAATCGAGTTTGAGGGTTTCGATTTTTCCCACTTAAACCCTATTTGCAGCGGATGGGGTTTATCTTAATTTAATAAATCTTCAAAAATTGGACTAGTGAAAATACAACGATCATGGTTTTTTTTTTTTTTTTTTAGATTTTTCTTTTTTGAGTTGAGAGCATTTGACAAGAGGAATTGAATCTTGGACTTCTTGGTCAAGCTACATACCAATTACGTGTGAGATACTTTTTTGGTTCACCCATTGCAGATAGAGGCTTGAATCATCAATGTTGTGAGTGATTCTGAACCATCTCAGAATCTAAGGACTAAGTAGGACAACACAACACCAACATGAAGGCTTGATCGAGAAGCGGACTTCGGAAGAGAGCGAGCCGAAGAGATTGGGTTGTCTCGATCCACTCGTGTGGCCTGAGTACATTCCGCCTCCGTTCGGTCCCTACTGTCACGATCCACCCCAATTCCATTCGGTTCAGCCCAGGATCGCCTTCGAGCGCCTAGAAATCCCTAATTGAAGACACAAGTATAAATAGGGTCTCTCACACAGAAAAAGGGTTGGAAAAACTTAGCTACCAAAAACGCTCTTACTGTTTGATCTGACTTAGGTATTGGAATGCAGGTGGCCTACACCACACCGGTGTGCAACGGTTCTGACTGGTCTTGCAGGTCACGTCTTTCCCGTTTTCAACAAATTTACTATTGGTGTTACGTGAAGGTCAGGTGAGTGGCTTGGCCAGATTTTGACATCAACAATCAATATTTTTTTTTAGAAGTACAGAGGAATCATCAATTTTTTTTTTAGAAGTACAAAGAAAAACTGAAAAGACTAAGAATTTAAAATAGAAGTCGCTAGAGCATTTGTGGGAGGCACTTCTTGAACGAGTATGTTGTGAGCCACTTTGTTTCCATTTCGAGAGGTTAGTAAGAATTCTCTGATGTGTTAGACCTGTGGAAAGCAACTTGAGTTGGTAAATAAGAGGAGCAATTTCATTGAAATGGTGATCTCGATCATGAAGTAGACTCCAAACAATTTTGGAATCCATTTGTGTCCAAACTGGGGATATGCTTGATTCCAATGCTAAACAAACTTCATCTATCAAGGTCTGTGCTTCTACCCTCTCTATTGAGCAACTTGTTCTCCTGAAATTTTCTACAACTGTCATTGTTTCGCATTTAGAGTTTTGAGATATCATGCCATACCCCATATCCCTGTTTGCTAACACTGCATCCATATTCAGTTTGAAATGGTTGTATGACAGTGGTGTCCAGCTAGTGGGGCGGGAATCAACATCACTCCTCAATCTCTCATAGTCTTCATCATTCCGCTTTGTCTAGGACTCTATGAATTCGACCATGTAATTTGACGCCCAATCGATAGGATTTGTTCCTATTGACAAAAGGTTCTTACTTTCCTAAAAGATTGTTATGTTTCTGTTGAACCATCAACTTTGGTATGGTAACTAGTGTCTTTGGCAAAAAGCTATGCTTGAACTGACTCATGATTATGAAATTTATTTTATGTTAAATTATATAAAATGACACGTGTATAATTCTTTTTTAGAGAGTTACATTTTAATCATTAACTTCTAAATTGTTGAAAAGAAATCATTCATTTGTATAAAATATAAAATATTAGTAAAATATTATTCTTCTTTAAGGATACATAAAGATGACACTTCTTAAATCTCAGCCCTAATCTTTAGGCTTATTGGCAATGGGATGAAGCCTAAAATTTTACCAATTGATTGAGAGAGAGGAAAAGTAAGGGAAAATAGTAATTATCTCTCAAACCCTAAACATCTAAGCTACAATTCATTGCTACCAAATTAGAATTTCCATTTTAATTTTTTTAACAGGAACTTAATGAAGGTTTTTAGATAACTTAGGAGCAATATGGAACTTTTGAAATAATAGGAAGCATAATTGAAACCAACCATTTAGTTTGAAGACATTTTATATATCTTGACCTTATATTTATATATCATTAATAGAGAAATTCTTTTTTCAGAGGAAAAAAAAAAAAAAAACTTGTTTACCTCTAAGCTTGTCAAGGTGCTATCAAATTTATATTATTGATGGTGAGATTTCAACCCACATCACCTAACGTTCAATCCACCTATTTACAAACATATAATCCAAAAACTACTTATCAAGAGATTGAAAGTGAAAATTGCTTATAAAAACTACTTATCGAACTCATGTAGCTGTCGTCGATATCTATATACTTAAAATCCTAGTCATTTAGTCGATTTGCACAAAACCCAAGTCGTCAATTGCTACAAACTCCTATGAGATGAAATCCCACACAATTTGTCAAGTTTTAATTAGCTTAAACCTTTTTTACTTTATTGTTATATTTATGAAAATTTTAGAGATTTCTTAGTATGTATTGGATATATATATATAAAAGCTTTGTCAAAGAAATGAATTTATACAATTTATTAGTTTTTTTTTTTGTCTAGTTCTTTCGTTTTCTTGATAATCCTCATTTTCTTATCTTGAAATTTTTAAATCTTTGGATAAGGAGGAACTTAAATTTAAATGTTTAAGTATTTAGTATCCAATTGTTCTAGATTAAAAATGTGAATGTTATTCTAGATTTTGTTGGCTCCTCTAGCTATTACTTCTCTCTCTTTTTTAGATATTGCTCTTCTCTTTTCTAGCTATTAGAGAGTAAATTTGTCATATAGAATATAAATATTAAAAAATCATGAATGACCATATTCAAGTTAAGTTAGGTTTTAGGGTTTAGTTTAGTTGCTTTTAGTTCCTTCAGGTTTGCGAACCACATGTAATTTAGGCCCCGTTTGATAACCATTTCGTTTTTTGTTTTTGGTTTTTGAAAATTTGGCTTGTTTTCTTCCAATTTTCCTACCATGGTTGTCATATTTGCCAATGACACATTTGAGTTCCTAGCCAAATTCTAAAAACAAAAACAAGTTTTTGAAAACTATTTTTTTTTTTTTTTTTGTTTTCAAAATTTGCTTGGTTTTTAAAAACAAGGAAAGAAAAGTATTAACAAAACATAGAAATTTGTAGGTGGAAGTAGGATTTATAAGCTTAGTTTTCAAAAACCAAAAACCAAAAACCAAATGGTTATCAAACGGGGCCTTAAATTCTTCATTTGTAAATTTGAAGAGATTAAACATTCTAATGAAATGGGAAGGGGTTTCCTCTCTTTGCTCTAAACTAGAGTAATAATAGCATATTTTTCCCTTTCCTCTAGACTTAGATCTAAGATTTAGTTGGCTGCTTATTAGAGTTTAATCCTTTAAATTCAGTTCTTCCCCTAGCAAGTAATACTTATGCATCATTCTTTTCAGTTTTCATTTCAAGGTCCTTAGATCTAAGAGCATCTAAGACCATTTCTAAAGATAGTGAATCTCTCTCATACTTAATAGTTGATTTGATTTCTTTATAGCTCTCAGGCAATGAGTTTAACAAAATTACTGTTTGTTTTTCACCAGACATCTTTTCACCGGTGCTAGTTAGCTCTTAACAAATTTTGTTAAAGTCATCTATGTTTTCGTCAAGGGTTTTTGAGCTATCCATTCTATATCCAAAGAATCGCTCCTTAAGGTAGATTTTATTAGGCAACGATCTACTGATATAAAGTTTTTCTAGTTTAGTCCACAAGGCAGCAACAGTCTTTTCTTAATCAACTTGTCTCAAGACGTTATCACCTAGATATAGGATAATCAAACTGAAAACTATTTCATCTATTTCAGTTCTTTGAGCTTGAGTAATTTCTTCAAGCATAGTTCGTTGCAAGATCATCTAAAGCATTATCTACCTTTTGATGAACTAACAACGCATGCATTTTCTTTCTCCACAAGTTAAAATCAGATTTACAAGTAAACTTCTCTAACTCTACTCTATTTGACATTACTCAGAGTTTTAATCTATCACAAGGATAATCGAGAAGTGTACTGACTTGAAACCTTGGAGAAAATACAGAATTCCCTTTCCTCACTACAGCACAGAGAATCTCTTTAAATCAACCACTCGGGGGTGAATGTTGCGCAATGAACTTATATCCAATCCTCTGCTCTTTAATCGAAAAATCTACACCAAAAAACAGAGTATAAGAAATCAGAAACAACCAGCCTTACCGCGATGACAATTCACTCAATCTAGCTCTAATACCACTTGTAGTAAAAGAAGAACAAGATTATGTAGAAAAAGAGAAGAGAAGAAAGATCAAACCACAGTAATTATAGTGGTTCCACTAATATGATGTACATCCACTCTCTAAGCAGGTCATTCATCTTCATTTCATCAGCAAATAGCATACATCAACATACCAATACTCAATAAGAGAAGAGAACACCCTTTCAACCCAAAATTTCCCAGGAATTTATCCCACTCTAAGCTCTTTGATGACTCTCACTCTTGGCCAAAATACATCTTTCATTAGGGATTTTATTAAAGAAGAAGAAGGAATAATTTCAACTCTCTCTCTCCTTAACAACCCATAACATAAAACGAATATTAGGCACGTGACATTAATGTGATCGATATATTTGAGTTTTCCTTCTCTGTAGCACAATACATGGTAGACATCAGTGTGATATATTTGAGTTTTACTCTACAATTTGTACTAAAATCGCATTCTTTTATTGATATAAAATCACTTTCATTTTCAAACAAAATATATTTGAAAATTATTCTTCAATGATTTTGGAAAAGTTTTAGTGATGGTTGGTCTTTGTGAGTGATTTTTGGTCAAATATTTATAGAAAAATGATTTTTAAAAGGACTACTGCTATAAATTTCAAAATTGTCATTCTATTTCACCCTATTTTCACTTTAAATTTGAGAAAATTGATTTTTCATTTCTAAAATATTTATCCTCTCTAAATATTTGTCGTCTATATATATATATATATAAAAAAAAAGCCAAGCTCTGATGCGCTGTTAATTTCGTCGGATAGATCGGACGGTTGTGATCGACCCTGATCACGGATTGCGCAGGTATCTTCATCGCAAGGCTAATTGTTGCACCAGCCGGGAATCGAACCCGGGTCTGTACCGTGGCAGGGTACTATTCTACCACTAGACCACTGGTGCTTGTTGAAATAAAGGAGCCAAAATATTTATAATATAATCTAATAATCAGATTCTTTGAGGAAAAAAAAGGACAAAAACTTTCAATAATTAGATGTATTCGTCTCAACCACCATAAAATTTATATCAACTAGCATAATTTTTTTTTACTACAAGGATTTCAAACTTTTTTTTTTTGGACAATACGTAGGGGTGGGAGACTTAAACCTCTAACATTTTGGTTCAGAATTCATGCTTTATGTCGATCGAGATATGCTTTTGTTGGCAAACTTCAAATTTTTGGTCGAAGGTATACGCCTTAGTTAGTTATATTATACTATTCAAGTCGGCAAAATTACCTCAGATAATTTCCACCTTTTTAAAATGTAATGAATGGGGGATTCGAACCTCTAACCTCTTAGAGTATATGTCAATTACCGCTGAGCTAACTCGCTTTGGTCCCTTAAATTTTGATTTGGCTGTATGTATTATGGGGCGTAATCTTTCGTTTGGATGTCTTTTTATAATGCATTTTTTTTTAATAGAGGAATTCAGTTTATTATTATTGTTACTATTTTTCATGTGATTTATTCAAAGCTTTTTGTTCTATGAAAATAAACATCAAACATGATCTTAAATCAACAACTACTTTTATCTCAATTTAAAAAAAAAAAAATCATAACAACTCGACCCAACTTAATTAAATAAATGGAATTTGATGATATTTGAAGATAGGTTCTTTCTTCATACTTGAATAGTTACTTCTCTCGTGACCATTCAAGAATTATTCTCGTCCTTTTTTAGCTTAATTTCCCTTGACGTGATGAATTTGTGCATAGGAAGCTAGAGTTTAATCAAATAGCTAGGTGTATTAAGATAATCATTTTTTTTTTTTTTTGTAATAACAAAATTCTTAACTCAATGCTACATATCTATATTCAAATAGTTTTTTTTTTTTTCCGTTGATAAAGATATTCATAGGAAAATTATTGCACTAATTATATTTATTTTTTTGAAAAGTATTGCACTAATTATATTTAATGTTGCCAATTCAACCATCAATTGATATTTTGATTACATTTTTTACATTACTTTTATGCTAGTTACATCATTGTCTAAATTTGCCATCAATCATAGAAATATAAGAAAATTAAAAAGAATATAATTTACGTATCTTGTACTAATAAAGAGGTTTTTAAATATTATTTAAACTTATATAACACTTCAACAGTAAACTTAATAATATTCTAATTTGAGAAAAGGTGACTACGAATTTCTTCAATGAAATAATTTTAAAGGTTTTTTTTTTTTTGAAAAATAATTAAACGTTATTAAGATTGTGAAACATCTAAACATATGACATAAATAAGTCCAAAGTATGACTCTTGTGTCAATTGTGTGACAAAATTATATATAGAATAATATTATCATGAGATTTGCTTGATAATAATTGAGAATATTATATTATATATTTATCTTGTATTCTACACAAAACAAATTTAAGATTTTATTATATTATATTGGGATTTTGTTCACACTTTAAAATACAAATGCACATGTTTTTATTTTTGTCTCACAAGCTGTCACAGTCAACCTTTCTTTAATACTACCAAGGTGATATTAAAAAAAAATGTAGAAAAGTCAAGGCAATTGAAGGAATCAAAGGTTAAAATCAAATGTTGAAGGGAGACCAATCTTTTGGAAAGTTGTGTTTTTTAACTTAAGAGATAAAGCATAAAATGCAAAAACTTAGTCAAATCTCATTAATGTTTTTTTTTTTTTTTTTTTTTTTTTTTTTTTTTTTTTTTTTAAGAGTACATCAACATTTGGGTGGGGATTCGAACCTCTCACTTCATGGTCGAAAGTATGTCAATTACTGCTGAGCTGAGCTCGCTCTGACAAATCTCATTAATGTTATTATAAGGGAAGATTTGATTTCTCACCTTCTAATTATTGTAATGTTATATTCTAAAAAAAAAAAACTTTTGAGTTTCCTCAGTTTACTTGTGAGAATATATACATCTGATTAAATGTCCTACAAGTAAATTTTGGGTCAAAATTTGTTCTCTTGTTACCAAATTATTATTATTATTTTTTTTTCATGAGGTAATTAGGCAAAATATCAATTTTATTACCAAATCATTTCATTTTTATATAACTTCAATTCATTAAAAATTATATTATCAATCAAAATGTAACGTCCCAAGCGCAGGATTCGGAATCTGGATTCGACACCTAAGGCCCTCCGACATTCCCCTACGTCCTGGCCACGCCACCATACTCTGTCTTTAACTGCTTCCAAGATTGAAGATTGTCCCCACAAACTAACACGAAGTTTTTAGAATTGTTTTATCCTCACTCACATGCTTCCTAAGAAAATTCCTAGGAAGTCACCCAACATAGAACTTCTTCAAGCCAAGCACGCTTAATTTCAATATTCCTATGATTGAGCCACCGAAAAGGAAGGTGCACCTTGTTGGTATAGGTAGTATCTATCAATTCTTTTAAGCTTATCTTGACTATACTTTCATGTCCTTAGGATCCCTCTCATTCGGATGTGACATCGGTTCATTCATGTACTCCCTCCTAACTCGGGTGTTACACAAAAGGTAAGGTTTAAATTCTCACATCCACATCTTGTCGTAGTAAAAAATAAAAAATACGCTTTACAAAATTGAATATGTAATTAAATTTCCTAGAAATGAATTTGGGGTAAAATACCTTCATCCTCACCAAATTACCCTTACCAACCATTTATCCTTATAAAAATTCATACTTTATTAAATGACATAAAATTCAAATCTGGTTTAAGATGTTCTTTTCATTCCTAAATTATTATCGACAATACTTGGCTCCATGACAGTATGTAAGAGGATCTTTCTACACCTTTGACAACTAAGGGAGAGAAAGATGAAAAACAAAGTTTTTTTTTTCTCTCTCTCTTAGTTGTCAACATTTTAATAATGGTGGGTTGAGAGTTTCCACACATCATATGCAAGTATTTTTCATTTAGTATAAACACTGACCAATATATAAGATACCAATTACCTTTTTCGATACAAAGATTAACCCTTATTAGATAACATGAAGTTTCATCTCAAAACCAATTGACAATGAGTGGAGTAGACCATCTATCTTATAATTTGTGAGGTCTCCACTTTTCAACGTGAGATCCTCAACAACCCTCCACCCCACATTTCTAAAACCAGAAAAAAAATCCTCCAACCCCATTTGTCAAACTCCAAATACAAACAAACAGCATTTGATGGAGCCGAGATTTGACTAGAACTGTTCAATGGAGATTAAACAAGCTTAAAAATACCATCTTTAAACAATGCAAGACTCCAAAAACGACATCGTTTCCCAGGGATTTAGATAAAACTCTCTGATTTTTGTGAACCTGTTCAAAAGCTATTCCCAATCCCAGTCTCACAGAAAAGCCTTATCCAAATTTAGATACACCATTTTGATGGAGCCAGTTGAAGAAGATTTTATCACCAATCTGCCTGATGAGATTCTTTACAAAATTTCATCTTTTTTGCCCTTTGAATCAGTTCTTCAAACCAGCTTCCTTTCAACAAGGTGGAGGAAGCTTTGGAATGAGATTCCAGTGCAAAATGGAGCTCTTGAAGATCTTGCAAGTTCAGCTTCAAGATTTCTACTTCATTTCAATGAGTTCAATCCATGGAATCATCTCAGAAGGCTTCAATATCAGTTTGGCAATGGCAGAGCTCTGTTCATCTCTGTTGTGGCCAATGAAAAACTTCACTTACATTTCTCTTCTGAGAAACAAGAATTTCCAAGCCAGTTTTCCTGGAAATTGTGTCTGAATTATGATCACCAGCCTTCTCATTCAGCTTTCTTTGTCAAAACTCTGTGCCTTAAATCAGTAAGCCGCCTTACGACCGAGGCGGTTTCAACCTTGGTTTCGAGTATTTGCTCTCTTGAAAGCTTGAAACTCATTGAATGCAATGGTTTGCAATCATTTTCAGTCACTTCTGGCTCAAAGCTGCATAGCTTGACCATCTTGGATTGTCTGCAGTTGGAGTTTCTTCACATTGGATGCTCGAAACTCCGGTCGTTTCGGTATCGAGGGCGGTTTCCTCGCATCCAGATCGATTGTCATTTTAACATGGAAGATGTTATGCTTGACTGCAGACAAGGTGCTGGATACATCTATAAGAGTAATGAGTTTGATCCAATTCTGTTGACAGTTAAGAATGTTAGAACACTCACTCTATGTAAATGGACTTTTGAGGTATTTACTAATGACCTTTTCACTTCAAATGGTGTTGTTTTGTTTGCTTTTGATCTGTTTTTTGTGGAAATTCTTGTTGTAGGCTTTGATCTTGCCCTCTCTTTCTTGGAACTTCAAATTCTATAAGCTGAAAGAGTTGTGGTGGATTGATGATTCAAAACAAAACTTCAATGCCAATGCATTGACTGCCTTCCTCAATTTGTGCCCCGCGCTAGAGCGCCTCTTCGTTACGGTATTTAGTTCGACGTTTCTCGAACGTTTCAATATGTATATGAACATGAGTTTATGAGCTAGTAACCATCATAACTTTGTGCTAATCATGTCCAGTTCGACCCCGAAAGTTACCACATTTTGAGCTCGGATGCATTTTCGAAGAACACGAACGGGGACGTGCGATTTGGGCGGCTCAAAGTTGTGATCTTGAAGGGATTTACAAGCCAGGAGGATGAAATATCATCAGAAGAGCAGTTGAGCATTGCAGAGTCAGATGGAAGTTTGTTGCTGAACTTTACTGAAGTTCTTTCTTTTCAGCTGAATTCAAAAGGTGAGAGAGAGTTGGAAATGGCTAAAATAAGGACAGAAGAAATCAAGGACTTTGGAGAGTATATCAAAAAACCATTGCCTAAACATTCTCATATGGACACTTGGGGAGTAAAGTTTTAGAATGATCTGTTTGAAGAGGTTGTTTCCTTGGGACCTGTAATTTTAGAATAATTTTCAAATAGTTGGTTTGGTTTCTTGAACATTGAAAGAACAACAGATGTTGGTGTGGGATTTGAGCTGAAGAAGGAAAGTATTTCATTTTCCAGTGAAGAACACAAAAGAGCTGATGTATAAATGTGTGTTTTACAGCTTTGCTGCTCTTTTATTTTCCAATATTTGAAGGCATAAGTGGCAAAAACTGGTAATAAATCATAATCATTGGTCCCACTCTTTTTGCATCAACTTTGTAGGAGTAGGACCATAAAATCAGAATCATATTTTAATCACTTTTGAAATCAGCTTGATTTGGTCAAATTTGGTACTTCAAACATGAAAATTAGATTTGAAGTAGCAAGATCTTTCTTGCTTTTCTACTCAACGGGTAAACCGAAGTAATTTTGCAACCGAAAAAGCGAACGGTCAGCGCGAAGATCTAATTACTTTTGCTCAATGTATGACTCAAAAGACAACCATTTTAAATGGAGAAACATGCTCTATACCCTTTTGCTCAACCTTTTAATGTGTTTCTCAACATGCCATATTTTTAGTCCTCTTTCCAAGTTCTGCATTGCTTCAAGGATCATCCTGACTTCGTTTCCAACTGCAACGTATTGGAAATCGACTTTAATACGAGGTGGTCGGGCTGATAAAGTCGCATCTTCTCGACATGGTTAGATCGATACGATTGAATTACTTGTCTTGGAGGTGGCAAGTTGTCCCCCTCCTTTTCATAGCATACACCAACTCAAGAACAACCTTCAAAGGAATGGTGCAACATCAGATCAACAAGTCTTAATGTGGTTTGTAATCAATAACTGGTTGTAGTGTTAAATCACTACTAAACTCAAAAGCTAAAGCTGACGGATTTGAGTATATTTAATCTTTTGGATCATATATATTCTTAACATCCTTTACTTAAAAAAATGACATATAGAGATCTACAAGATCTCTTAATTTAATACAATGTTAAATTATCACGAAATCCAAAAGTTCAGTCGGGTTTGATACTGTGTTTTTGTAGGAACATATCAAAAGAACTGCTTCTCTGTGTAGGTAATATGATGTAATCATAAATACGAGTCGTTTTGCAACTAAGCTAGCTAGCTAGTTTAATGAATCAAAAGAGAGGGAATCATAAATACGAAACAATTATATGAGAGGGAGGTACATTTTGGGTGTGGTTAGTCTTAAGTAGGGGAGAGATTGGAAAATCTCGAAATTTCAATTTTTGCTTGTACTTTTTGAATCAACTCAACCAAGTGGATTCTTTCAGATGTTTACTGTGATTAAACAGGATAGATTAATCATTGATTATTGCTAGGACTGTATTATGAAATGTGTAAGTAAACTTTTTTAGATCTTTAATCTTTTAATTTGTTTTCATTTTTATAAGTGGACTTTGTATCAAATGCATGGGAAGAAATCTGGCGGATTTATACACACTGATGCCAATGGAAAAGAATATATATATATACACAAACGAACGTTACTTTGTCACAAACAGGTGTGTAGATATCTTTCGATATACTACCATTAAAATTGGATTTTTTTTAGTTTCTCTCCTAACTATTAAAACTTTGGAAAAAAAATACATTTTTGGTCCCTGAAGTTTGGATTAGGTTTCATTTTGGTCATTGAAAACGTTTAGATTTAGTTACATTCTTGGTCCTTCCATCAAATTTTATGTTATCATTGGTGACGTGACATACATTTTTTTATTAAAAAATATTTTTTTGAATTTTTTAATTAAAAAATTTATTAAATAATATTTTACTGGTGGTATGTAGGAAAGTACACTAATCTGTGGTGTAGAAGTACTGTTCTATATATATTCAATCAAAATGTTTTTATATCTTAAATTTTTTAAGATGTATTTTAAATAACAATTTTTTTATAGAGCTGTGTTCAAAAGTGATTATATTAACTACGAATATGTTTTTTTTTTCTACCTATATATTTCATAGATGTTTGGTCAATCACTTTAAAGTTATTTTTTATCAATCTATTTCTCATCTATTATTTTTTAAATAGTTTTTAAATTAATTAATTTTTTTTAAAATGCAAATTTCTTAAAACATTTTGATCATCTAAAATTACTTTACAATTGGTACTAAAATCACTTTTTTATATCACTTTCAGAGTCCGTTTGAAATACATTTTAATTTAAATGTTTTTCAAAAATGCATTTTTTAAAAAATATTTTGTATAAAAATTATTTAGAATTTAAACACTCATATGTTTGGTTGCATTTCCTCGCAAATGTTTTTATAGACAAGTTATTATTTACTTAAGAAGTCTTTTTTAAAAAGTTTGTTTCAAGTGTTCCTCTCAAAATGGTTTATTTATCAATCTCATTTTTTAATAAGTCATTTTTAGTGGTTGCGAAACATTAGAAATTTTTTTCAAAATGATTTATTTTCAAAATTAAACACTTCAAGAGTTAAACCAAACACACCCTCATTCTCAAACAAAAATATTAGAAAATGATTCTTCAATGATTATGGAAAAATCCAAAATCAGTTTAAGTGATTGTTGGTCTTTCTGAGTGATTTTTGGTCAAATATTTATAGAAAAATGACTGACTATTGCTGTAAATTTCAAAATTGTCATTCTATTTCACCCTATTTTCACTTTAAATTTGAGAAAATTGATTTTTCATTTCTAAAATATTTATCCTCTCTAAATATTTTCCGTCTATCTCTCTTTCTTAAAAGAAAAAAAAAAAAAAAAAAAAAAAAAGCCAAGTTCTGATGCGCTATTAATTTCGTCGGAAAGATCGGACGGTTGTGATCGACCCTGATCACGTATTGCGCTGGTATCTTCATCACAAGGCTAAATCTGCACCAGCCGGGAATCGAACCCGGGTCTGTACCGTGGCAGGGTACTATTCTACCACTAGACCACTGGTGCTTGTTGATATTAAGGAGCCAAAATATACATAATACACTCTAATAATCAGATTCTTTGAGGAAAAAAAGATAACAACTATCAATAATTAGATGTATTCGTCTCAACTACCATAAAATTTATATCAACTAGCATAATTTTTTTTTTTTACTACAATATTTTTATTTGAGTTCACCATGTAGGAGGGAAAATAACTTAAAACTTGTTTTTTTCATTTTGGTTCAAAATTCATACTTTATGTGAATTGAGATATGTTTTTGTTACTTTATGTCAGTTGAAATATGTTTTTGTTGGCAAACTTCAAAATTTTTGTCGAAGGTATCCGCCTTAATTAGTTATATTAAGCCACTCAAGTCGGCAAAATTACCTTATTGAGAGATGGCAATTTCCGTTTTTTAAAATGCAATTCATCCGCCACCTTATTAAATATTTTATTTCAACAACAATTGAGATGGGGTATTCAAACTTTAACCTCTTGATCAATAATACATGTCAATTACAACTAAACTATGCTCACTTTTGACAAATATTTTTACCTAGTTGTCTTTTATCTCATTCAATTAATCAACTCCTTTGTATGTCACAAAATGTTTATTTATTTATTTTAATAGAGACATAAATATACATACAAGTTCTAAGAACTAAATTTACAATTCAACTGAAAGTCACAATATTAGCTTGCTTTCCTTTTTTTAATAGCAAATTTATTTAATTTTCTTGATTTACCTCTGGTTTCCTTGTTTAATAAAACTGGCTTTATAAGATTTTTATTCTCGATTGCACCCATACATATGGGAATGTTAACGGTGGTGGGATGAGGACGAAATTGGCTTTTCCATTCCCATCTCCTCCCCTATTTTAGATTACTATCTTACATACATCTTGAAAACTCGGGATAAACATTATAATTAACCGTACAATCTGTCTAAAAACAATATAATCAATAATAATATATAAGACAGCAACCAGTACACATTATTCATTGGCTGAAAATAAACAAAATAAAAGAAAAAAACTCAAAACAAGTTCATGTAGTGGTCGTGAAAATAACCCAATTGCATAGAGCAATCACTAAACATTTCACAAGACGCTAGGACCAACTAAAGTGAGCATAACTCAATAGGAATTGATATGTACCCTGACCAAGAGAATGGAGTTTCAAATTTCATCACAAATATTGTGAACTCGGAGAAAAAAAATTGGGGACCAACAAATTGGATACCATATTAGCCAAGAAGGGGATGTAAAGACCAAAATTCAGTAATGATATAATGAAGTCTGAAGAAAACTATAATGGAAATGGTTGCATATTCCATGTATTGTGAACCCAGTCTATCTGAGCTAACAAATACCAATACACATTTAAAAAGAGCTAAAATAAAACTAGGGTCCTACTACAAAATGCTCTCCAAAATTTAAACATGTAACAATTGAAATGAAAATACTCGCTCCAAGCTCTGCAGTTTAGATGATACCAATCTTGTTCGCCACATCTAGGGCATCATAATCGGGAGTTAACCTCACGTATGCCTTCTTCGTTCCATCGGGCCTGCATATCAGGAATGTAGGATCATAAATTAGGACATCAATTATTCTCATTCATCATAAGAATGTTTTAATCAATAGAGACTTTGTAATAATCAACATGATCAGGCCCAAACAACCAACCATGAAATTATAGCTGAGGTGTTTCAATCTGTAAAGCTAGAAGGCATTATCTGAATTATTCTTCATTGTGTATTATACCAAGTTTCTTTCTAAATGATGATGAATACTTAAAATAGCAAATGTAGGTTCTCAATTGTTATTCATCAAAGTTTCTGAACTATGTATTACCTGACTAAGGTGTTCACTTTCTTGGTCTGAATATCATACATCTTCTTCACAGCATCCTTAATCTTTTTCTTGTCAGCACGAATGTCGACAATAAAAACAAGGGTGTTATTATCCTCAATCTTCTTCATTGCAGACTCTGTGGTCAGTGGATATTTAAGAATTTGATACTGGTCCAACTTGTTCCTTGGAGTTGCACTGATCCTAGGATACTTGGGATTCCTGTCCTTCTTCAATGTCTTTGGCCTATGGAATGTGACTGATGTTCTAATCTTCTTAGCCTTCTTCTTGAAAGTTGGACCAGCCTTGACTGCCTTGGCAGTCTTCAAGGCTTGAGCCTTAGGATCAGCCTTTTTGCTGCTGTCAGCTGCAAAAGACAAAATAAAAACCTTTCTATTAAGGAGCTCAAAATTACTCAGAGCAGATCAGATTCCACCAGTATACTTAAAACAATTCGCACATAGAAAATAACAACTAAAACATCTCAAGATGTTGTCTAAAAGTACCATCTAAAACACTTGAAAGGAGGTGCATCTAATGCAATCGAGAGTACTTAAATCCGGAACAAACTGAAAAATATAGAGAGGATTATCTTCAACTAACTACTCTCCTCTTAGTTAATGCATACTTAAATCCCATCCGCCAATCATATAATGAACGAAGAACAAACATCTATTCACACCAATTCTTGTAGTTCAGAGCAGAAGTAGATTTCAGAAACTAGGTTTCGAATACTGGAAACGCCTTTAAGGAACCGAGCTCGGATTAAAAACAATTGAAGCACAAATTCGAGCAAACGAACAACTCGTACTCAGATGAACACGAAATCAGAATGCGGGCATACCTTTAGGAGCCATTGCTGAAGACCCTGGACCAAAATAACCGACCTGCTGGCAGCAAGAAACAATGAAACTGAGAAGAAAACACAGAAGCAGGAAGGAAGAAAGAGGCAAATATTAGCAGCAATGGCACGAAGAAAGCAGATTCATACCTGTGAAGAGAGGAGTAGCGAGATGGAAGGTTGCGGCCGAATTAGGGTTTGTAAAATGGAGTTGTTAGATATGGCCTTCAATGGTCAATTTGGAAATTGGGCCTGACCTGTTTTTTTTTAGAGCATGGGCTTGGCCCAAAAATGTCATTGAAGTCGGCCCACGTAAGTGTTTGAACGAACGAACTGACAGTCAAATAAACTCAAAATCCATCTAAAATATATATATTTTTTAAACTTTCTGAAATAATTTTTCAGACCTCTGTCAAATGTGTATTTTGCTCCGTGTTAGAGTCATGAAAATCTTGGATATGCCAAGAGGCTCAACCCACATCAAATTGTATGATGACATTTAGGCTCCATTTGATAACCATTTAGTTTTTTATTTTTGAAAATTAAGGTTATAATCCTTTTTCCACCTATATATTCCTTTGGTTTGCTACCTACCTCCTTCCCATGTTTTCAAAACCCAACTCAAATTTTGGAAAAAAAAAAAGGTAGATTTCAAAAACTTGTTTTTATTTTTGGAATTTGCCTAAGAACTCTAATGTCTCATTAACAAAGATGAAAATTATGGTAAAGAAATGAAGAGAAAACAAGCATAATTTTAAAAAACAAAATGGTTATCAAACGGGGCCTAGAGATTTGGATTTTGTTTCATTTTAGTCCCTCCCTCCATTTTTCCATTAGATTTTAACAGATGGATGATGTGACACCTATTTTTTTTTTATTTTTTTTTTCATTTTTAAAATAAAAATAATAAAAATATTAGTTTTTATTTCTTTTTTTCTTTTTCTCCTTCAACCCCTTCACCACCATCCTCCTTCTTTTTCTTCAACCACCTTCACACCACCAACTAGTCGTCGACGACCGGCCGCCGACAAATTTTTTTTTTTTTTTTTAATGTTCTTTTCCTTTCTTTCTTGTTTTCTTTCCCTATTTCTTCCTTTCTGTTTTTTTAATTTTTTTTTTAGTAAAAAGAGGGAGGGGGAGAGCGTCGCCGACATCGAAAAGGAATGTGGGACCTCCCTCCTCAGTTTCACTGGAAACGAAAGAGGAGGGAGGAAGACCTTCCTCCTCCCTGGTTTCGCGGCGGAAAAACCTCCTCCCTCCCATTTTCAGATCTGGAACGAGTTTCGCGTTGGAAACCGAGAGGTTGAAGAAGAAGAAAGAAGAAATAATTAAAACTATATTAAAAATTAACATTTTTATTATTTTTATTTTAAAAAATGAAAAAAAAATATAATTTTTTAATAAAAAATAGTATCACGTCAGCGATCTGTTAAAATCTAACGAAAAAAATGGATGGAGAGACTAAAATAAAACGAAACTCAAACCTCAGAGACTAAATTGCCGAGTTTGAAAACTTAGGGACCAAAATGAAACCTAACTCAAACATCAGAGACTAAAAGTATATTTTTCCCTATAAAATATATTAAAATATTATTTGGGTTTAAAATACCATTTTGATTGAACTTAAAAAAAATGATTCACGTAATTTGGAACTTATTCGATTTCAATTATGTACTTTCAAATGTCTAAATTTAGCTCCATACTTTTAATAAATTTTAGAATTGGTCGCGGTTAGTTTATTGTCAAAGTTTCCAAAAAAAAAAAAAAAAAAGCACAAAAGGTCTTCATTAGACTTTTCTCTATGAATTTGAAAACATATTATGAATTTGAAAACATATTAACATTTATGTCTTTTATGGAATGAAAATTATTATTTGATATAAACCAATTTCAAATAATAGTAAGCACTTAAATTAAGATTTAACAAAGGTATAGAGACTAAAATTGGACATTTAAAAGTATAGGAATCAAAATAAAAATTTATCAAACATTTAGAGACCCAAAATGATGTTTTTAACAACCTATTATTTTAAATTGTTAAATTATTGAATAAACTTAAATGTTTGTATATTATTGGAAAAAATACAATTTTGATCCCTGAAGTTTGAGTTAGTTTTCATTTTGATAACTCGACATTCTTATTTCTTAGGTTTGGATTTCGTTACACGGTTGATCCCTCATTCAATTTTTCATTAAATCCTAACGGATTGATGACGTGACACCATTTTTTTAAATTTTTTTTTTCATTTCTCTATCTTCTTCGTCTTCTCCTCCTCCATTATCCTTATCTTCTTCTTCTCCATAACCTTAGCAGCCACTATCGTCGGCCACCTGCCAACGTCAATTGCCGCTCGCCCGGCGGTCGACCCTTGCCGATGACAACCTATTTTTTAAAAAAATATTTTTCATTTCTTTTTCTTTTTCTTCTTTTCTTCATTTCTCTTTCTCCTTATTTTCTTCTTTTTTTTTTTTTCTCAAAAGTTGAACTCCTCCATCTTCAAGTTGCTTACATCTCGCTTCAAAAGCCTCCTCGTCGGCCAACACTCCTGCGACTACTTCTGTCTTGGCTAGCTCTCCACCGGTTGCTTCTGTTCTAACAGCTTTCCACCGGCTACCGTTCCAGTGAGCTCTTTTGCCTGTTCCAGTTTCGATGAGTTCTCCACATGTTTCCGTACTAAAGAGCTCTCCTCCAATACCAACTCCGACGCAATCTCCCCCCACGCCTACAACTGCTCCCAAAAGTGCTCCTTCTGCTTCAATACTTCATATCCAAAATCGAGGGACCTTGTGTGGGTTTCGTTTTGGTGTGGATTTTGTTTCTTCCACGTGGGTTTTGTTTCTCCATTTCAGTAGCTAGAAACAGAGGGATCTGAAAAGGAAGGGACCAACACTATAACAAAAATATCTTTATTAATTAATTTATTATTATTTTATTTTTAAAAATAAAAAAATAATAATAATTTTTTTAATAAAAAATGGTGTCACGTCAACCATCCGTTGGGGTTTAACGGAAAATTAGAAGAAGGGGATCCAAACCTCGGAGTAAGAATATTGAATTTGAAAACTCAGAACCAAAATGAAACTTAACTCAAATTTCAGACACCAAAAGTGTATTTTTTCCTAAGGTAAAAAGTTTGAATTCCATGTCATAGATGTTATAGGTGATTTTGGACCACACATATGGACAAGGAGCTGACGAGGACAATCGGGCAGAGGTAGGACGAAAAGACCGACCCAGAGGAAGACCGGACCAAAGGGTCGGGCCATTGGCTCGACCCATATGGTCGGCCTCGGCCTTTTGCCGAGGCCGACCATTCGGCCCGTTTGCGCGGGCCGAGCCCGGTGACCTCTTTTCGGTCCCTGATGCCCCAAATCGCCCCGGTTCCGCCTGGTTCGTCCCGAAACACCACCGAATTCCTAAAAACCCTAGGAGGACAAACAGGTATAAGACCCCCTCTTCACCACGGAAGAAGGGTTCCGAAACTCTATTCCTGACTCTCCCCTTACTATTTGTAGTTTCTCCTCGGTTTACTGACTTAGGCATCGGAGGCGGTGTGACCTACACCAGGCCGGTGTGCAGCGGTTTTTGCTGGTCTTGCAGGTCGCGTCTTCCCAAGTTTCTACAAATTCACCGTTGGTATCACGTGAAGGTCAGGTGAGTCTTCTGTCCGGATTTTGACATCAACAATAGACGTGACCTTAACTTATAAATAATTGGGAAAGAAAACTCTATATTTTATTTTCATAAAATTTTGCATAGATATAAATAGCTCAACTCAATGGTAATTTTGAAATACTTTTGAACTCTATGTTTAGCCTTTCTAGACTTTGGAGAAAGCAAGGAAAATAAATAAAAGAAAAAGTACTAAAAAGAAAGAAAGAGAAAAAGGAAAAAAATAAACACTTTAAAAGCCTTTGTGTTTTCTTTGTAGCTTTGCTTCTCTCTCTTATAATATGATATGATCCTCTCATACTCTTTCTCATAGTTGGGTTGAATTTGAATCTCTCTTCTCATCTCAGCTTTTCAATCTGTTGTTGCTAGCTGTTGGTGACTGATCTTAACTATAAGGTAAGTAATTTACTTCCCTACTCTTCTTAAATTTGGTTAAGTTTTTCTTAATTTCTTTCAATATCTTACTTTATAATCTTTCTGATATTAAGGGTAGAAATTCTTAATTCTTGAGTTATTATTTTGTGGGATATATATGTTTTCTTTAGTCAAACTTGAACATAAAATTTTCAGGAAAATCTCTCAAATGACTTTGTCGTCCTTCTCTTGTGTTTTCCTTTCATGCATCCTCCTTCTTCCTTCTTCCTTCTTCCTTCTCCCTCCAATTATTTAATCTTTTTTATTGTTTCCTTTGTAAGCCACCTGTCAAAAATCCACACAACCCTCACCAACGTGGCTCTTTTTTTAACCCTTTCTTTTCTCTCTTGCCAGCACACACTCCCAATAATTAAGCACACCTCATTTCCATAATCTGACAAAAAAAAAAAAAAAAAATCAATCAATCAATCTATGATGACCACTCACTAATTTAATATACTACATATTTTCTAACAATCAAATATAATAAGGTCAGGTGGTTATCCCATAAAATTAGTTGCAACGGTATAAAAAAACCATAAATTAACAAAATATAATAATTTCTTTTTAAATAAAACAAATTCTTACAGTTGGCAAATTGGTCCTTACATTATCAACCAAAATTACCTCTTTATAGTACAAGTGATCAAGTAAATATCTTTGGAATCTGTTGTACCATCGTTTAGGAGGTTTTTTTTTTTTTTAGGGAGGTTGGTTTTAAAGCCATAGAGTGGCTTTTCTGAAGTAAACACATTATTGTCAAACCTTCTTTATGTTGTTTCATATATATCTCCTCTCCAAGATTACAATGAGGAAATAATGTGGATAAAGTTTAAAGTGAAGTTTTAAGGCCAAAATCACTCTTATAGATGCATGTCTCAACTTGTGACACTATACTTCATCATAATCTTCTCCTAATTTTTTGTGTGGAAACTCTACTATACTATAATTAAGATAAGTTAACTTTCATTATCTCTTCTATCTTGTGTATTCTTGATTAATGGTAGGTTTTTCTTTTCTTTTCTTTCTGTAAAATAATGGTAGAGTTCTTTTGATCTTAGAATTATTATTGTGGGATATGTGTTATTTTAACAGCGCACTTCAACAAAGCTAGCAAAAGAAGAAAAAAGGATTAAAGAGGCCTTTTGTATCAAAGTAACAATTTAGTCCATGAACTTTAATATGTAACAATTTAGTCTTCGAACTTTAAAATTTTTAATGATTTAGTCATTGTTTTGTTGTGAAAACTATTATCAATATTTAATGAAATTTCTTAGATATAATGATTGATAACTTGATTAGGATCACACGTATTTGTAAACCACAAAGATTAAGTCATTACATAATAAAAATTTACACTTAATTTCGATGAAATTTTGCACAACAGAGACTAAATCGCGATTTACACTTAATTTCGATGATATCATTACAAGTATGGGACTAAATTGTTATAGAGGCTAAATTATTATAAAATTGAAAATTGAGAGATTAAATCATTACAAACAAAAATTCAAGGAAACTACAAAGGACCAAATTTGTTTTTTAACCAAAAAGTTAAATTTGAAGTAGAACTGACTTTTCAATTTTTGATCGAGAAAAGCTTGGTTGCAACACCTTCAAAGTTTTGGCACAAAAATGACAGAACAAACGAACGTGAAGCTGAAGCTTTTGATAGACTCCAAAAGCCAAAGTGTTCTTTATGGCGAAGCAAACAAAGATTTCATCGACTTTCTTTTCAATCTACTTTCCCTCCCACTTGGGGCTGTAATCAGGCTCTTGAAAAAGGAAAACATGGTGGGTTGCTTGGGAAACCTCTACGAGAGTGTAGAAACCTTAAGTGAGACATGTTTTCTACCAAACCAAGCCAAAGACACAATCTTGAAACCCCAAGTCTTCTTCAATTGTCCCACCAAGCTTTTGCCTTATATTACCCACACGTCGTCGATTACATCTACATCTACATCTACATCTACATCTTCGGATGTATTTTCGTTTACACCTTCGAGTTATAGCGATTTCAGTAGTAGTCCATATCGTACGAGCAGCCAATCTTCGGATTTTCACCCTCGAGGTGGTTTTGGATTTGGTGAAAGTGAGAGTCCTCTTCGATCTAGTACTCCAAGCCTTTTTGGTATTTCTTCACCTTTTGGGAGGGAAAGCACAAGCGTGAAGAGCACTAGCCAAAAAGTAAGTACTAGTAGTGGTGGAGAAAAAGAAGTGGGATATGTGAAGGGTTTGGCAACTTACATTGTGATGGATGATTTAACTGTGAAGCACATCTCTGGCTTCTCCATCGTTTCTCTTTTCAAAAAGTTCAATATCAAGGATGTGGATTCTTTGGAGGAGAAAGTCATCACTTTGAATGTTGATGAGGTAATATCCACAAAATTTCACTTGGTTTTCTTTTTTTCCTCTTTACTTACGTCATTTGATAATGTTTATGGTTCTTGTTCCTTTGTGCTTCTTATTTTCAATTCTTTGAGAGATGTGACAATTGAAAACAAAACCAATTGGCAATAGGAGGAGTGACCCTTGAAGCTTATATATTGTGAGGTCCTCCACCAATCTTTCCGATGTGGGATCCTCAACATGCCCCCTCAAGATGGTGCCTCTTTTGGGTTCACCATTCTTGGATCGGATCCCAATTTCTTTTTATTGGACCGAATACCCGTTTGGGTTTAATGGGCTCTGATACCATATTATATTATATGGGCTTCCATCTCAAAACCAATTAGCAATGGGAGGAGTGACCCTTGAAGCTTATATATTGTGAGGTCTCCACCAATCTTTCCGATGTGGGATCCTCAACAGTTTTGACATTTTTGGGTTTTTTAAAATTAAGCTTATAAAACGTTACTTCTACCTGTGAGATTTTCTTTGTTTTGTTAGATCTATAAATGTTTTCGAAGTCCAAGCAAGTTTTGAAAATGAAATAAAGTAGTTTTAAATTAAAATTTGTTATTTTGTTTATTGTTTGTTTTTATTTTAAGGAAATTAAAACTATTGTAAAGAAATTGTGAGAAAATAAGTACAATATTTTCAAAAACCAAAAACAAAAAACTAAGGCCCCGTTTGATAACCATTTGGTTTTTTGTTTTTTTGTTTTTTGAAAATTATGCTTGTTTTCTCCTAAATTTCCTACCATGACTTTCATCCTAGTTAATGTTGCATTTAAATTCTTAGCCAAATTTTAAAAACAAAAACAAGTTTTTGAAAACTATTTTTTTTGTTTCCAAAATTGGACTTGGTTTTTAAAAACAAGGTAAAAGATTGATACTAAAACCAAGAAACTTATAGGCCTCGTTTGACAACTATTTGGTTTTTTATTTTTGGTTTTTTAAAATTTAGCTTAGAAACAGTACTACTCCTATCTCAGCTTCTTTCCATATGCATGTTTTCAAAAACTAAGTCAAGTTTTGGAAAAAAAAAAAAAAAAAAAAGCTTTCAAAACCTTGTTTTTGTTTTTGGAATTTAGCTAAGAATACAAATGTGTCCCTAACAAAGATGAAAATCATTGTAAGGAAATCAGAAGAAAACAAGCATAAAATTTTCTTTTTCTCATTTTGAATTTCTTTTCCCAAAACATTAGTAAAAGCTATCCTTCTTGACTTATAAAATGCATAATAAATATAATATAAAAAATTTGATTGTTTAATGTAAACATTATTTTTCTATATAACTTTTATTTTTTTAATTAAATTTTTTAGAAAAGTCCTTTTTAATAATAATAATATTCATAATAAAATGAAATAGTTATTAAACACAAATTTGTTTTTCTTTGTCAAGAAACGGAAATGTTACCAAACAAGTCGATTGTCTCTTTTGATTTATGCAAGAACCAAAACTTTATGAATGATTATGTTACTTTTTTTGTAGGGTGTGGAATTATTAAAGGCCTCTCTGCAGTCAAAGATGGTTCTCACAGATGTCTTTCTTAGGAGAGAGAGACAAATTATTGATAATAGTGATAACGATAATAATAATGATTTTAAGATGGACAATCAATGTCAAAGTGAGCATAGCTCAGTGGTAAGTGACATGTCTCCTCGATCAGAAGGTCAGATGTTCGAATCCTCCCATCCAAAAATATTGTTGAACTCAAAAAAGAAAAAAGGAAAAAAATGGACAGTCACTTAGATTAGTGTAAACACTCCAATCTGCGATCAATTTCTTTGTAAGTGTTGTAATTTGTTATCGGACAATTTGTATTTTCACTGTTGAACCGTTCTACTTGAATACTTAGATTTGAAAAGATGATGCTTCATTAAAGAGAAGTCTTGAAATAAAGTACATAGCCAAACAAGAGAGAATAATATGCTACCACTGCAAATCATGAATATATTGGGCTTGGTATCTTGGTAAAGTTGGACCTGATGTCTTGGTAAAAGCCCAATTTCTAACAGCTTTGTGTTCGGTATAGATATGAACATATCGAGGTTTTATGATTAAGGGTATGTTTAGAATAATTTTCTATAATTCCTTTAAAAAAATAATAATTTTCTATAAAAAAGTGTTTGTAATAACTTGGGTATAAAAAGTTTGTGTTTAAAATATGTCAAATAAGTTTGTGTCTAAAAGGTTTATAAACTTTAAAAAATGTTAAATAGGTTCTTGAATTCTAAATGTTGTATCTAATAGTTGGCTCCTGAATTTAAAAAATGTCTAATAGGTCTTTAAACTTTTAATTTTATGTTTAAAGGTTGAGTTATGTATGTTCATAAATTTATGTAAGTTCATGAATTTAAGATGTGAGTTATGAGATCTAGACTTTTCCATGAGAGTTCTACAAATATGATGCTTTTGTTATGTGTGTTGAAGCAAATGTGTGGAGAAAGAAGAAATATATATATAAAAAAAAGAGTTTAATTTGAGAGAAAAAATGAGAACCAAAGTTGTAGTTCTTTGAAGAGTTTTTAATACATGTGATTATAATATCCCAGGCTTAGGATCTAGAATTTGGATTCGACACTTCATGGCTCTAACATTTTTCGTGCATCCTTACAACTTGGTCATGTCATTATACTTGTCTTAAATGACCTTTTTAAGAGAGAAAACTCTCTCTCTAGAGACCAACATGGGTCCTTTTAGCATGTTTTATCTCACATGCTTCTTGGGAAAATTTCCAAAAAGGTCACCCAATATAGAACTTCACCAAACCAAGCACACTTAACATAGGAACTCCAATTTTTTTTTTTTTTTTTTTTTTTTTTTTTTTTTTTTTTTGAAATAAGGAACTCCAAAATTAAGTGTGATTTACTTAGAGAAAATCATATGTTGAATGACCTCCTAGGATTCTATATCTATATCTATACTATATATAAAAGCTACTATTGAGGAGAAATTTTAGCTTTCCATTATGCCCTCGATTTTTTAAAGTATACCTATTTTATCCTCAAGTTTATATTAAATGAGGAAAAGAGAGTATCCAAAAAGGAAAGAATGAAAGATAATGCACTGAATAAATGCCTGAAAAAAAACGGTACATTCAATTCATTAAAATTTATATTAAATGGGGGATAGAGAGTATCCGAAATCTATACTATATATAAAAGCTACTATTGAGGAGAAATTTTAGCTTCTCATTATGCCCTCGATTTACTAAAGTATACCTATTTTATCCTCAAGTTTATATTAAATGAGGGAAAGAAGAGTATCCAAAAAGGAAAGAATGAAAGATAATGCACTGAATAAATGCATGAAAAGAAAAACGGTACATTCAATTCATTAAAATTTATTAAATGGGGGATAGAGAGTATCCGAAAAAAAAAATAATGAAAGATAATGCACTGAATAAATGCCTGAAAAAAAACGGTACATTCAATAAAGAGATGGAAAAAAACGTCACATTCAATAAATGCTTGCAAATGTCTACCTATTTATCTTCTTTGCAAAACCTGGTATATAAACTTCATTAGGGAGGGGTGGGTTTTGGGTGGGGGTTATGGCTCTACAGCAGGGAAAAGTTGGAGCGACGTTGGTGGTGAAGGTATATGAAGGTCGTTGTCGGAGAAAAAGATAGCGCGAGAGTCTTGCTGAAGTCTCATCGTTGTCTGTTTGTAAAGCATCGTTAGTGAAAGTTCGGGTCTTCTTTAGTTGTGCCTGAGCATTAAGTTCATTAACAGACAATCCTCAAAGATGAAATGGGGTTGGGAACTGCATTCGAGGGAAGGGGAGAGAGCATGGAAGAGAGAAAATATTTAGGGGTTTTTCTTTCAATTTTTTTCTTCTTTTACTTTTCCCAATCTATAGCTCGATTGTTGGGCTGAGTATTCTTTTCTTTTCTTTTGATTTTTTTCTAATGTTTATTATTTTATGGGAAATTGTGATAAATGACTACAAAAAATAAGCATTCTTGACTTTTGGCTACGGAAGTTTGGATTTTGCAGGCATGGCTACCGACATTTTAGGGAACTGTTTACTGGATTATTTTGGACGTTTTTACCCCTTGTATTTACAGTTATTTACAGACGCCGTTTACGTCATTTCCGAGGACAGAGATGTGTTTTGGATGGTCAACGAATTTCAAAACGATACATACAGGGGGTGCTGTGTAGTCGTTGACATCCCGAGTGTCAATACTGGTATACACCCCGTGGGGACAGTTTCAAAGGGAGTAAACTAAATCCCTAAAATCTCGGGATTTTAGTATCTGTTTGTTGCAAATATAAGGGGAGGGAAACGAAACCGTTACCTATTTCAATTTTTTTGGTACAGTCGTCGCGTAGGGGGAGAAACGACCGAGCAAACAAGAGATGGTTGTCGACGAGGCGGATGATGGTCGTTGGCACGGTGGAGATGGTTCGTCGGCGTAGTATGAGAGGTAGGTAGTGATATTCACTCTGTTTGGCGGTGGGAAATGGTGTGGAATGGAGGGTTCGGGGGTGTGGAATGCTCTCAAATGGTGTGGAATGCTCTCAAGGGTTTCTACTTTTGGAGGAAGAAGATGGACGGGTGGGCTGCTGCATGAAGGCTATTCTGGTGGTGAGGGTGGGCGGTGACATGACGTTTTTACCCCTTGTATTTACGGTTATTTACAGACGTCGTTTACGTCATTTCCGAGGACAGAGATGTTTTTTGGATGGTGAACGAATTTCAAAACGGTACATACAGGGGGTGCTGTGTAGTCGTTGACATCCTGAGTGTCAATACTGGTATACACCCCGTGGGGACAGTTTCAAAGGGAGTAAACTAAATCCCTAAAATCTCGGGATTTTAGTATCTGTTTGTTGCAAATATAAGGGGAGGGAAACGAAACCGTTACCTATTTCAATTTTTTTGATACAGTCGTCGCGTAGGGGGAGAAACGACCGAGCATGCAAGAGATGATTTTCGACGCGGCGGATGAAGGTCGTTGGCACGACGGAGATGGTTCGTCGTCGTGGTGTGAGAGGTAGGTAGTGATATTCACTCTGTTTGGCGGAGGGAAATGGTGTGGAATGGAGAGTTCGGGGGTGTGGAATGCTCTCAAGGGTTTCTACTTTTGGAGGAAGAAGATGGACGGGTGGGCTGCTGTATGAAGGCTATTCTGGTGGTGAGGGTGGACGGTGACATGACGTTTTTTACCCCTTGTATTTACGGTTATTTACAGATGCCGTTTATGTCATTTCCGAGGACAGAGATGTGTTTTGCAGTATTTAATTGCAATTATTCATTCTGGTGGTGAGGGTGGGCGGTATCTTCTTTTTAGCTTATTCATTTTTGGGGGAAAATTAGTATGTCTTCGGGTTGCTGGTGTTCTTAATTTTTTGGGTTTTTAATTGCTGATGTTCTTGGGTGCAAGTAGTATGTCTTCGGATTGAGAGGACATTTTTTCCAATTAATGCATTCTGAAGGTATTTCTTTCTACTGAGGGAGGTTGAACTTTGTTATCCTTCCCTAATAAAGGTATTGACTCATTTTTTTCGGGTAGCAACTTTTTCTGGGGTGCAAATTTTTTCAGTAGTAACACCTACTACTAGTTTTGTTTTTCAAACTAGTTTTGTTTCTTGGATTTTTTATTTTTCAAACTTCCTAAAATATCTCCAACTTTTTTTAGGGGTATATTTTATCTCTCCTAAACTCTGATTTTGATTTTAAACGTTTAGAATACGTTAGGCAGTTTGTTGGGGGCATATTTGTCTTTTACAAATATGGATTTATTAATCATTAAATCGTTTAGCCATCTATTTAATTTTTAAACGTTTGTAGCTATATTTCAAGCCACCTATTTATTTTTAGCCATATTTCTTGTTGCCCCTTATTTTATCGTATAAAGAAAATGAATGTTTCTTTTTTATAGATAAAGTAGGGAAGGTAAAGGTTAATTTTTTTTTTTGAAACCATGTAAAGGTTAATTTTTCTATTTGTTTCTTCATTTCTTTAATTATGATACACATCTATCTATATTTTCCTAAAAAAAAAAAAGGATACACATCTATCTATATATAAAGGCACAATAACGAAAAACTTCGTGTTCCACCTTTGTCCTTTCATTTCAAATTATAGACCAAATTTATCCTTTCATAATTTAAAAAAAAAGGTGAGTTTACGTTTATGTTCTTATGTTTTCATTGAACTTCTTGAAAGTAAATTATGAAAATGAATTAAATCATGAAATATTGAAAATTCATTTAGCTTCTTGGACGATTACGTTTCCCAACATTCCCACTCTCCTCTTTCTCAATGCTCGACTTCCTTTTTTTTTTTTTTTTTTAATTTGAATATCTTTTTTAAGTGGTCAACCAAACAAAGAAACACTTGATTTGTCAACAAAATCATTGTCGACAACTACAGTGGAGGATCAGAGCATTACAACGTCAAAGTTGCCTTTAACATTCTCACATTATTAGATCTATTGATAAAATTGACTCATTTCTTCTCTCAGATTGATTATACTCTCAAATTGTTTCTATTGATCCGTTGATACATTATTTTAATAAATTGATAAAATTTATTCACATTATTTAGTTTTTTTTTATAGGAAGACTAGAACTATTAATATAAATATAAAACTATTATAGTTATTTCTTCTATACGAATAAGATTTTTTTTTTTCAAATAAATTGAACTCTATTAAAATTGATTGGATTGCAGCGTCAATAACATCTTGAATGAATAAATACATTTAGAATACATTAAAAGTAAGTTATAATTATTACTTTTTAGAATTTCTATTATATTTTAAAATGATTTTTTCTCATAAATTATATTACTATCTCTACATTCATACTAAGTAATTAAAACTCATTTTTATCACAAACATTTAAATACTTAAAGATCATTAGTATGGAGTTTAAATAATATTTAATATTTATTTAATTAAAGGATGATTTTTTATAAGAAAATTATTAAAATTTGTACCTTATTTCTTAAATGAATATGGCACATGACCTTTTCCTAAAAAAAAAAAAAATATGGCGCATGACATATATAATTTCCAATTTCTTAAAATGATTTTCTCATAAAATTGTGTTTGTGTCTAAATTTATAATCTATATTTAGAAATGTTTTATTTCCAGCAACATTTTAAAACTTGACCGTCATTATCTCAAAAAAAAAAAAAAAAAATTTGTCATAAAAACAAAGTTTATATAATATTTATCTATTACATGAATATAATTTTACAAACAATTATATATTATTTTAGAACTTTAAATTAAAAAGTCAACATTCCACGTGTTATGCACGTGTTCTTTTACTAGTTTTCCTAAAAGAAGCATGCGAGTGAGGACAAAACATGCTGAAAAAAAACCTGCGTTGGTTTGTAAGGGCAACCTTCACTCTTATAAGTTGTTTAGGACAAGTATGGTGACGTGTCCAAGTCGATATAGGATGTAGGGGAAATGTCGAGGTGTCGAATTCAAATTCTAGGCCTAGGGCGTTACTATGATTTTGTTTCTTCTAAAATATTTATTGTTTGATTTCAAATCTATGAGTGTTTATCACATGCTTCCAATAGACCCTAAAGTAATAGAAGGATTGTTCTTTTTCAGATAGGTTTTTATGTAGGGTATCAAAACTAATTTGAACATAACTCAATTAGTAAAAAAAATGAATTTTCCTTAGAAGCATGTGAGTGAGGACAGATATGCTGAAAAGACTTGTGTTGGTTTGTGAGGACAATCTTCACTCTTAAAAGTCATTTAATTTAAGACAAGTATATATGGTGACGTGATCAAGTCATCGGGATATAGGGAAATGTTGAGGTGTCGAATCCAAATTTTGGGTCTGGGGCATTACAATGATTTTGTTTCTTTGAAATATCTAGGGTACGTTTGGTTAGTGATCTGAAAACAAAAATTTGAAAACAAGGGATTCAATGAAAACAAAGTTGTATTTCATGTTTTCAGATATGTGTTTAGTAGCAGATTCAGAAATTAGATCTCAATTTAAACAGTTGTTCAAAATATGTTTGATAATATATTTATAAACCATAAACTATTTGTAGTTATCAACTAAATACTAAGTTGAATATAAACTATTATTAATTAATTTTTAAACATGATATGTGTCATTATTTTTTTTATAATTATTATTTTACAATATCATATAATGTAAATACATTATATTATACAAATTTAAATTTCACAAAAATAAATTGAGTTTATAACATGAAATATACATTTACTAATTATCTTTTTTAATTTAATTCTGCATTTAAAAGTTTCAAATCCAAAATCTGGATACATCGAAAACATTAAAAAATTGTTTTCAGATTTTCAACTATTTTGATCACATAATCTGAAAACAATTTTAAAAAGCACGTCTGTCAAACGCAGTGAATCTGAAAATATAAAACAGAATCTGAATTGCCTACCAAACATGCCCTTATTGTTTGAATTCCAAATTTATAAGTATTTATCACATGTTTCTAACAGAGCCTAAAGTAATAGAAGGATTGTTCCTTTCAGACATGTTTTTATATATGGTATCAAAGCTAACTTGAACCTCACTCAATTAGTAAAAAACTTAAAAACCAAACAAAATCGTTGGTGGTTCGGTTTCAGTTCGGGCTAAGCGGTTTGATGGGTAAGGATTTTTTTTTTTTTTTAATACACTAACCTTTCTCATCTTTCGAATTGTGATTGATCCTTTAGCTTTGAGCAATTATTTTTTTCCTCTTCTTTCAAGAAACTCAAAGTCACAATTCCATGGACAAAGGCAAAAATCCAAAATGTTTCTATTAAGATAAATTAAACAAGAGAATTCATGAGACCCTCACTTCATTATTCTTGGAGAAATATTATTTTTCACACAGCTCTCTGCTCTCTCTTTTTTTCGTCCAATATTTTTAGACTTGTTCGATACGACAACCAAATTACTCCAAGTTTATATTATGGAAAATATTGCTGCCATTTCACAGTTAGCTTTGGCTTTGGTTGAGTGATGTAAAACCTCGCAACAAGAACTTTGTTTTAGTATATGACATGATAGACTCTAGGTCACCCAAGTGACAACATTTAAATATATAAACACTCTAGTCTTACCTTCAAGCAAAACAACAAGTTCATGTATCTACCCTCGTTGTGTATTTGGAAAAGGTTTCACAACGTACTCCAAGAACTTTTAGAACTCCAAGAAACAGAGTTTCTTGTTGCCAAATGCCAACAATTGTGGCCATCCTATGCAGACACATCCACTATCCACGCGTACCAATCCTGTTAACATTCGACATGCATATATGTTAAAATACAAGGACTAAATTGTTATAAGATTAAAAGTACATATACATACTATTACAAAATAAAATTCATACACTAAAACTAAAACTAAAAAAAATAGTGTTTTTTTTTTTAATTTATTAAAAAAAGTGTTTTTTTAATCGGAACAAAATCATAATTAAAACTTTGTTCTTTTGTAATTTTACTTCATTGGTCATCAATTGGTTCATTGGCACGATTTTTATCCGGTTCATCATACACAAAAATGGTTATTAATTTTTTTTGTCATTTTTTTTTAGTTCCAACAACATTTGGGAGTGGGAGATTCGAACTTTTAATCTCTTGATCAAGTACATGTGTCAATTACCCCTAATGTATTTCACTTTGGCTCCTCGTTTTTTTTCTCCTTTCAAACATATTTTTTCACATATGATGTTCTCATATATGTATATACGGTTTCTTTCTTTATTCTTTTTCATCTTTGTAGGTAGGTTTTCAATTAGCTTTTATATATATATATATATATAAAGAGTTTAATTAGATTCTTCTATTTTAATTGGTATGTTTTGCTATATAATTAAACTCTCTTTTGTCAAAGTGAGCATAGCTCGTTAATTGACGTTTACTCTCGATCGAGAGATCAGATGTTCAAATCCATTCCAAAATATTGGTGAACTAAAATAGGGAAAAAGTAAAACTAAACTCTCATTCCAATATGTTGCTTCAAATTCTCGCTCCTACCTATTGTTGAACAATCCATAAGATTTGGTATGGTTAACCTACATACATCAAGTCAATCAAACTAAACCAATTAGAATATAATCATTTAATACTAATAATATAAATAAATAAAAATTCTTTTTTACAAAACAAAATTCTGCTTAGCATTTCTTAAAGGGAAAAAAAAAATCAAATTGCAGGCTCTGTTTCAATTTTTGCATTTTATAGAAGAAATAGAAAACCAATATAAAAACCCTAATCTCTTTTTTATAATTAATCACCCTCTCAACCGCCTCTGTTTACAGGCCTCCTTCCCGCTTCCCCTTTCATTATTACTGCGTTGCTCTCTCTCAATCCGCCGGTCGCCGCCGCCGCCGCCGCATTCTCATCCCGGTTCTTCTTTCGGTAACTATAAGGCAAGCAACTTCCATTCTCTTCGTAAATCGTTAGCGTTGATTTTGAAAAATTGAATACTCACAGTCACATTTCCGGATTCAGTTCCGTCCTCATGCCATAATCACGGTTGGGTTCAAAAACAAATGGGACCAATCACTTGGTTCTACTAGTTAAGTCTAAGACCTAATTGAACCGAACCAATCTACGCACCTCTGTTATGTTTAGAACAATACTTAATCAACACACTGGTCGACACTAGTTCGATGTTGCATATTTTCATTGCTTCATTTCTAATTCTACCTCATTTAATAGATGAGTAGATTTCGTTAAAATTCTAGTGGTGTACTTTTAGTTCCAACCTTCCAAATATCCAATTTTAGGTCTTGAACTTTGGTGGGAATTGGGAGTGCGACGAAAGTTTCACTTTGGCTAGATGAAAGGATGATCGTGAGTTTATAAGAGAGGATGGACAATATCATACCACTGTAGATCTGCGTCGTATCGTCGCTCCTAACAAATTTGTTTTATTTTGATTCATGAACTTTTAAAAGGTATATTTTATTCTTTGAACTTTGAAGTAACTTTTAAAATGCTCATATTTCAAGTTGTATAGATTAGAGACAAACACACGAAAATGCGGATTTAAAATAGAAAAATAATCTAACCATGGCCCAAATGATATTTCTTAAAATTTTAAGATTAAAATAAATATAAAAGTTTAAAGACCAAGGAACATAAGTTTAGGCATTCAAATAAAAAAAACTTGAAAGTGGACACCTTATTCTTCATTACGAATTTGAGCAAATCAAGAGACATATTGCCATTTTGGTACATTTATTATTATGCTTGATGTCAGTTAAAGAAAATTAAGTTAAAGAAAATGAAATTACTTGCTTGCACCATTTGGGAAGCTGGCATCAATGGAACAAACCGATGTGAAATTGAATGTGAAATTGAAGCTTCTGATAGACTCAAAAGCACAAAGAGTTCTTTACGTTCATAGACTTTCTTTTTAATCTACTTTCCCTTCCACTTGGGGCTGTAATCAGGCTATTGAAAAAGGATGGCATGGTGGGTTGCTTGGGAAATCTATACGAGAGTGTAGAAACCTTGGACCAGGCCAGCCAGATCAAAGCAAAGATATAGTCCTTAAACCCAAATTCTTATTCAATTGTTTGACCGAACTTTGCTTGATGTTGATATCCTAGCTGCATCTAGACGAAATAATAGAAAAGTAATCTAACCATGGCCAAAATGATTATTTCTTAAAAGTTTAGGACTAAAATAAATATAAAGTTTAACTAAAATAAATATATAAGTTTGAAGACCAAACGGAACTTTTTGAAAGTTTAGGCATTCAAATAAAACAAACTTGAAAGTGGAGACCTTATTCGTCATTACGAATTTGAGCAAATCAAGAGACAGATTGCATTGCATTTTGGTATATTTATTACTATGCTTGATGTCAGCTAAAGAAAATTAAATTACTTGCTTGCACCATTTGGGAGGTTGGCATCAATGGAACAAACCGATGTGAAATTGAAGCTTCTGATATACACTCTAAAAAACAAAGAGTTCTTTACGGTGAAGCTAACAAGAAGTTCATAGACTTTCTTTTCAATCTACTTTTCCTTCCACTTGGGGTTGTATGCTGTTGAAAAAGGATGGCATGGTGGGCTGCTTGGGAAATCTAGACGAGAGTGTAGAAACCTTGGACCAAGCCTATTTGCAATCAGATCAAAGCAAAGATATAGTCTTTAAACCCAAAGTCTTATTCAATTGTTTGACCGAACTCTTGGCTGATGTTGATATCCTAGCTGCACCTAGACGACTTACAATATATAGGTGCAATTCAAATTCTTATGTAACCTGCCTTGGTTACATTTTTGATACCCCTAATGCAAGTTGTCCAAAATGTCGCGGTTACCTGAGGGAAAATTGTGCATATGTGACTGCGCCTCCAACTGCAGGAAATCGACCAGCTCCCGGGGGCGGATTTGTGAAGGTTTTGGCAACTTACATTCTGATGGATGACTAAACCGTGAAGCACATTTCTGACTTCTCCATTACACCTCTTTTGAAAAAGTTTAATATCAACCATGTGGAATCGTTGGGAGGAGAAAGTTATCACTTTGGATGTCGATGAGGTAATTTATATATCCACAAGTTTTCTCTTTGTTGTATATTTCCGGTTAATGTGGAAGGATTTGGACTTTGGGTTTGGGCTGAGTTTTGATTTGGGTTGGTTTCTATGGTTTAAAATGTTTCAAGGGGCAACAAGAAATATGGCTAAAAATAAATAGGTGACTTGAAATATAGCTACAAACGTTTAAAAATTAAATAGATGGCTAAACGATTTAATGGTCAATAAATCCATATTTGTAAAAGACAAATATGCCCCCAACAAACTGTCTAACGTATTCTTAACGTTTAAAATCAAAACCAGAGTTTAGGAGAGATAAAATATACCCCTAAAAAAAGTTGGAGACATTTTAGGAAGTTTGAAAAATAAAAAATCCAAGAAACAAAACTAGTTTGAAAAACAAAACTAGTAGTAGGTGTTACTACTGAAAAAATTTGCACCCCAGAAAAGGTTGCTACCCGGAAAAAAGGTTTCAACCTCCCTCAGTAGAGAGAAATACCTTCAGGATGCATTGATTGGAAAAAAATGTCCTCTCAATCCGAAGACATACTACCTGCACCCAAGAACATCAGCAATTAAAAACCCAAAAAAATAAGAACACCAGCAACCCGGAAGACATACTAATTTTCCCCCAAAAATGAATAAGCTAAAAAGAAGATACCGCCCACCCTCACCACCAGAATGTATAATTGCAATTAAATACTGCAAAACACATCTCTGTCCTCGGAAATGACGTAAACGACGTCTGTAAATAACCGTAAATACAAGGGGTAAAAACGTCATGTCACCGCCCACCCTCACCACCGGAATAGCCTTCATGCAGCAGCCCACCCGTCCATCTTCTTCCTCCAAAAGTAGAAACCCTTGAGAGCATTCCACACCCCCGAACTCTCCATTCCACACCATTTCCCACCGCCAAACAGAGTGAATATCACTACCTACCTCTCACACCACGCCGACGAACCATCTCCGCCGTGTCAACGACCTTCAGCCGCCGCGTCGACAACCATCTCTTGCATGCTCGGTCGTTTCTCCCCCTACGCGACGACTGTACCAAAAAAATTGAAATAGGTAACAGTTTCGTTTCCCTCCCCTTATATTTGCAACAAACAGATACTAAAATCCCTAGATTTTAGGGATTTAGTTTACTCCCTTTGAAACTGTCCCCACGGGGTGTATACCAGTATTGACACTCGGGATGTCAACGACTACACAGCACCCCTGTATGTACCGTTTTGAAATTCGTTCACCATCCAAAACACATCTCTGTCCTCGGAAATGACGTAAACGGAGTCTGTAAATAACCGTAAATACAAGGGGTAAAAACGTCATGTCACCGCCCACCCTCACCACCAGAATAGCCTTCATGCAGCAGCCCACTCATCCATCTTCTTCCTCCAAAAGTAGAAACCCTTGAGAGCATTCCATACCATTTGAGAGCATTCCACACCCCCGAACCCTCTATTCCACACCATTTTCCACCGCCAAACAAAGTGAATAACACTACCTACCTCTCATACCACGCCGACGAACCATCTCCGTCGTGCCAACGACCTTCATCCATCGCGTCGACAACCATCCCTTGCATGCTCGGTCGTTTCTCCCCCTACGCGACGACTGTACCAAAAAAAATTGAAATAGGTAACGGTTTGGTTTCCCTTCCCTTATATTTGCAACAAACAGATACTAAAATCCCGAAATTTTAGGGATTAGTTTACTCCCTTTGAAACTGTCCCCACGGGGTGTATACCAGTATTAACACTCGGGATGTCAACGACTACACAACACCCCCTGTATGTACCGTTTTGAAATTCGTTGACCATCCAAAACACATCTCTGTCGTCGAAAATGACGTAAACAGCGTCTGTAAATAACCGTAAATACAAGGGTAAAAACGTCCAAAATAATCCAGTAAACAGTTCCCTAAAATGTCGGTAGCCATGCCTGCAAAATCCAAACTTCCGTAGCCAAAAATCAAGAATGCTTTTTTTTTGTAGCCATTTAGCACAATTCCCCATGTTTCAATTTAGTATTTTGTATGACTTGAGCGTAGTTTTGATTTGATGCCTATGGTTTCAATCGTTTCATTTTGGTCCTTATGGTTTAGTCAAACTTTACAAGTCCTACCAATCGTTCCAATCTCTATTTGAGTAGTTGGGTTAGTTGACTTTGTTAGAGTTTAGGGCTAAATAAAAAAATGGAAAGAAATAGGTAATTTTTGAGTGGATAGAACACAATTCAACGACTATATTTTTTAGATTTCTTCAAACAATAGGGACCAAATTAAAGTTGAGCTAAAGTCCAAACCATGGTAGGGACCAAGTTTCTAACTTGTCAGTTAATTTATATCTTTTATTGAACCTACGGTGCAACTTGGAAGCAAAATTTGGCGAATGAATTTGTTATTTTTCAGGGTGTAGAATTACTAGAGGCCTCTTTGCAGTCGAAGACAGTT
This sequence comes from Luffa acutangula, assembly GCA_036850905.1. Lineage (NCBI taxonomy): Eukaryota > Viridiplantae > Streptophyta > Magnoliopsida > Cucurbitales > Cucurbitaceae > Luffa > Luffa acutangula. The sequence continues at coordinate 8,038,177 of CM072099.1, read as the reverse complement.
CTCTTGAATGCCTTCCTTAAAAGACGCAGATCTCATACTGACAATGATGTTAAGTTTTCTGAAAATGTTGAGCCTTTCTATCTAATGGAGGGTTTGTAAGTAGAAAATAGAAAAGCAATTGTTGTGTCGTGGAGATAACCACTGCCTTGAAAGCAATTTCGCCACGACCATGGTGCTAAATCGTTATTGTCGGTTGCTCCCCAAGGTTAACACAACACCCTCCTCGTTCGTGCACTCGAGAGAGAAGAATTGGAATCAGAAGAGAAAATAGAAAGAATGAAAATGAATTTGATGCTTTCCACTTTGCTCAGAAGTTTCTTTTATAGGCTTCAAAAATAACCGTCTTCCACAAAACAGGGTCCAACTGCCACGTGTCAGCCATGGAGGAGTCCACACATAACAACTCCTCTGCCTTTGCAAAAAGGCACCAAACTCGGTCAATAAACGAACTGGTCAACTGTTGGAGTGTGTGGACGCCGGATTGACACGTGGACGTAGACGCTGCCGACACGTGGGATATCGAGAATGATTAAAAAATATTTTGGCAAAAAGGTATAATAAAGCCCCTCTCTTTATTATGCGTTCGACCGGCGGCGGCGCACGCGTGTGAGAAGAGGTTTAGGCACCACCTTTAACCACTTTCACAAGAGTAGGGAAGAGTGATTGTATAAAAACACTCCTCCCAACTTCAAATCTTTCCATGTGGGACAAACATAATAAAAAACGAGGAAAAGCCAAAATATACAAGCAAATATGCTAGTCATTCCCAACAATCCCCCACGAATGGCGGTAAGCAATATTTTTCTGAGCAAAGGAGGATATTAAACTTAAGCATTAATATCTTTCGATTTGAATTAATGCATAGTGAAGTAAGGCAATAACCATCATAGAGAAAGTAAGTTACCTTTTGAACTTTCAATAGTCATGGTTTAGACCCCCACAACACGTTTGAATCCTCAAGTTTCCCTTGATTCCGCGATACAATAGTAGAACAAGTGTTATTTTTAAGGCCATACACAACACCTTGGGTTATCGTGAAAGCTCTAGAAAGAGATCCATTACACTCTTTCATAGAAGGCGGCCACACCTTCACTATCACGTCATGCTTCATCAAGTTTACCGCAGTAAACCACTCAAAATCTTGAGCTATGAAGACTTTCCAAAATATGTCCATCAAGTCCGTACTTGGACCACCCAAATACTGGGCTATGGACTCATTTCAACAATTTGAGTCTCATACTTGTTGAGGACTCTAGAATTACTCTCCTTGTTAGGCCTTTGGTGAGAGAATCTGTCAAATTCCTCCCAGACCTCATATACTCCAAGGAGATAATTCCACTTTTCAACAACTGTTTCACAACTCCATGTCTCAGGTGTATATGCCTTCTCTTGCCATTATATACACTACTTTTGGCAATTCCTATGGCTGCTTGTGAATCACAGTGCAAGGAGACTGGAACAGACGCCCCCCACAGTGGTACGTCTTGAAGTAAACTTCTCAACCACTCCGCCTCTTGCCCTGCAAGCTCAAGAGCTATAAACTCTGACTCTATGGTGGATCGCGCAATGCACGTCTGCTTTGCAGATTTCCATGATGTAACTCCTCCGACAAAGTCACTATTTTTAGTGATGACCACCTTGTCAGCTTCAAACACAACTCTAAGCCATGCTCTGTTCAACAGACTTCCAGACACCAGATTCCTACGCAATGAAGGAACATATAACATATCATTTAAAGATAAAATTTTTCCAGAAGTAAGTTTCAAGAGAACCTTCCATTTCCCAAGTACTCCAGCAGTGGCTGAGTTTCCCATGTATATGCATTTGCCATCGATAGTGTCTTGGAACTCGTGGAACAAACTTCGATTTGAGCAGAAGTTTCCTGAGGCACCGGTGTCAAGAATCCAGTCTGATTTATTCTTCACCAAGTTGGCTTCCACCACCACTGCTTCAACAACGTTGGCTTGTGCACCATCAGGCTCCCTGGATTTGATGGTCATTTATAAATTGCTTTCAAATTGTAAGTAGAAAATGGAAAAACAATTGTTGTGTCGTGGAGATAACCACTGCCTTGAAAGCAATTTCGGCACGACCACGGTGCTAAATCGTTATTGTCGGTTGCTCCCCAAGGTTAACACAACACCCTCCTCGTTCGTGCACTCGAGAGAGAAGGATTGGAATCATAAGAGAAAATAGGAAGAATGAAAATGAATTCGATGCTTTCCACTATGCTCAGAAGTTTCTTTTATAGGCTTAAAAAATAACCGTATTCCACAAAACAGGGTCCAACTGCCACGTGTCAACCATGGAGGAGTCCACACATAACAACTCCTCGGTCAAAGGCACGCAAAAAGGCACCAAACTCGGTCAACTGCTGGAGTGTGTGGACGTCGGATTGACACGTGGACATAGACGCTGCCGTGGGATATCGAGAATGATTAAAAAATATTTTGGCAAAAAGGTAAGCCCCTCTCTTTATTATGCATCCAACAAGCAGCGGTGCACGCATGTAAGAAGAGGTTTAGGCACCACCTTTAACCACTTTTACAGGAGTACGAAAGAGTGATTGTATAAAAACACTCCTCCCAACTCCAAATCTTTCTATGTGGGACAAACATAATGAAAAACATGGAAAAGCCAAAATATACAAGCAAATATGCTAGTCATTTCCAACCGGGTTTGTTTTGTTTTGTTTGGTTGCGTATTGGGTTTTGAAGCAGTCAAATCAGCTTTTCACAGTATGGAATTTGATGTAAATAACTTTTTTGTTGATTTTTCAAAACTAAGGTGAATGAGTTTAGTCTTAGTGGATGTTATTTGATGAGAATTCGTCAAAACACTTTGATATATAGACCAATTTCTTTTAAAATTTTCAGTTGGCCTTATGGATTAGTGTATAATTATGTTCCAATCTTGAGTTTGAACTTCTATATTTTCACTATTTATAGCTAAAACTTGACTTTTATTTGATTTAAAATATCGCAAAGTGATTTTTGTGGTGGTGATTTTTTTTTTCTATCCAGTTTTTCTTCTTTATTTATTTAATTTTCAGAATTATTTATACTTTTAGATTTTTAGTCTTTTCACTTTTTTTGTACACATAAAGAACATTCAATCAATAATGGTAGGGGATTCAATAGAACTATTTTTTAAATGTCGGAGACTTTGTTTGATTTTGAAACTTCTGGAACTCACCGACTCCAAATATGAGGGACCAAAAATATACCCATAATATTTTTTTTTTTCTCTTTATCAATAAAGAAGAAATGGAAGAGGTTGATGAGGAAGGGGGTGCATGTGAAAAGGAAGGAGAAGAATATTAAAGATGGCTCCTTGACAATAGAGTATTTAATTATTTTTTTTAATGAAAAACTCATGGGAGTTCAACAACCTATAGGGTTAGAGGTTCTAAACCTCTAACTATATTTTGTTGGATTATAATAACTTAACTGGTTGAATTATGTTGAAATTCACAAACATTAATAAATTATATATTACTATAAAAAGAGGAAAAAAATACATTTTAAATGTTAAATTTAGGACTTCATCATATTTTAATGCCATAGTTTCAAGTCCTATATGAGATGCAAAATTAAATTTTATTTCTAATAAATCATATTATCTTTTAAGAATTTGAATATGTTAGGGATCAATTTGACATTAAATTGGCCAATTGGAACATATAACTCAACTAATGAAGGTCAAGTAGGTCAAATAGTCCGAACTTTAAATCCTCGCTGCTCCCACATATTCTTTTTTAACTAAAAAAGAGTATGTATATAAACAAGTTTAAAAATCTATTAAACATGAACTGTTATCCACAAATTTAGAAGTTGAAAGGCTAAATTAATGCATGGGAGGCACAGAAGATCAGCAATAATTTATTGCCTTTAGGAACTTGAATATCGAAAATACAAAGTTTTAATTTCTAGAAGAAAGCAACAATTTATGTTGCATGCGTTGGCCAACCAAAGCGTCAAGAAAATCACAATATATAGCAGTGCAGTCCAAGCCAATCTCTTTACCCTCAATTCAAACAAAGCCCTCTGGTTGCACCATTTTGAAAAGGACATGGCATCGACGGCACGAACCAACTGTGTGAAATTAAGGCTTTTGATTCACTCGAAATCACAAAGAGTTCTTTTTGGTGAAGCTGACCAGAACTTGATCGACATTCTTTTCAATCTACTTTCCCACCCACATGGGGCTGTCGTCAGGCCATTGCAAAAGCAAAACATTTTGGGCTCTTTGAAAAATCTGTATGAGAGTGTACAAGCTTTGAAAAACCCAACCAAATATTTGGCACTATTCATTGAAAAAACCAGAGTGAGTTATGTAATCACTCATCACTATTCATTGAAAATTGTTATGGCTACCAGGGCTGCTCCCTCGCTGTACCCCTCAACCTGTAGTGCCTCATCATTAAAACGAGTTATGTAATCACGCAAGCTCTCACCTGGCTGTTGTTTGACCGTCAAGAGGTTGATGTGAGGCTTGCGCTGCTCTCTGGCTCCCATGAACTGTGCAAGGAATGCTTGGGCCAACTCTTTGAAACAGCTGATGGATCTCCTTTTCAACCTCTCAAACCAGTGCCTGGCTGATCCTGTCAGAGTGAAAAAGAATGCACGGCACCTGATTGCATCTGAGACGCCGTGGAAGTCCATCCAGCTTCTGTATGCGTTTAGATGTTGCACGGGGTCTTTCTTGCCATCGTACTGTTTGAACGTGGGTACCTTAAACTTCTGAGGCACCTCGGCTTTCATGACTTCTTCTGTGAAGGGCGGATCGACTTGGTCGGCTAGTTCTTCCAAGTTTTGATCTCCAAGGTTCTTTGACTTCTGCTGGTCTCCCTGAGGATTTCCGAGCTCCTTTAGTGCATTTAGAAGCTCGGTCTTCCAAGGGAGGTCATCTTTCTTGGCCTCGGCCTCGGCCAACCTAGCCTCGGCCTCGGCTGCTCTGGCCTCGGCCTCGGCAGCCCGGGCTTCAGCTTCGGCGGCTTTGGCCTCGGACTTGGCAGTTTTGGCACTTCTGCGCTTCTCAACGATTAGATTCCTCAGGTCTGTCTTAGTATGACCGTAGCTTGGGGTAGAAACTGTGTAGTGACGCCCCTTAAGTGTGCTTGACTCTGGGCCCCTCAAAATCGTGCGATCAGTGGGTTTGAGCCCCCTGACCTTGCTGGTCATGCTGTCAGCCTTTTTTCCTCTTGACCTCGTCCCTGACTCTGCAGTGTGCTCCATAGGCTCCTTCCCCTTCCTCGGGTCTCTAATCAAGCTCCCCTCATGGACTTTGGTGCCAGGGCCGGGTTTATCCATGATTTGGAGTATTCTGGATAAACTCTGATTCATTCCCTTCACCTCATCCTCAAGGGCGGCAATCTTGGTGTCGGCATCCTCTGCTCGGCCTCGGCCTGCTTGTCTCGGTGACCCCCGGATGCTGTCATCGTCACGTGACCTCCGCTGGTGGCGGTCACCATCCGAATTCTCTATGTTTACGTCTTGGTCTTTCTTCTCCATACCCTTACTCATGGAATAACCGATGTGCATATTAACAGGCTTTCTTCCCCACAGACGGCGCCAACTGTTGATAGTCGATTTTGGCCAGAGGATCTCACCTGACCTTCACGTGCCACCAACGGTAAATTTGTAGATGAGGGGGGAAGACGTGGCCTGCAAGACAGTAAACCTGCACACCGTTGTGGTGCTCGCCACACCGGCTCCGATGCTTAAGTCAACAAGCAGAACGGTAGGGCGTGGAAAAGTAAGAGCAAGAGGAGAAAGCAGAGAATAGATAGTAGAGTTTAGGGATAGAATTCAGGATCCCCTCTTCAGTGGCGAAGAGGGATATAAATACATGTTCATCCTCCTAGCCTTTTTAGGGTTTCGGAGGCGTTTTAGGTCAAACCAGGCGAAACCGGGGCATCCAGAGGCGGTGGGGACCAGACGAGACCGAACGGGCTAGGCTAGAACATTTGACATACGTTTTCCTACAAACATATTACAAATCTTTTTATTTTTTGAGCATACAAGTCAACGGGATTCGTAAGAAGGCCTAGCTGCACACAAGCTTTCTTGAACGGAGTTGTATCCTAGGAATGAAGTGTCAAATAACTCAGTGCAAGTGGAGGCACGTCTTCTCTAAGGACAGACGCGCGATAGACGCGCCTCGACCCAAAACAACAGGCTTTCTTAAACTCTATCTTCTCTAATTAATATATTTGATATGTTGGTTGTTATTATTTGTTCTGTATTCCTGCCATTTGATTTGTTGGTTGTTATTATTTGTTCTGTATTCCTGCCTGTCTTTTTGGTTAGAATATAATTTTTTCCAACAGTAATTTACTTCCCTTCTCTTCTTACATTTGGTTAAGTTTTTCTTTTTTTTTTTTTTAAAAAAAAGAAGAATGCATTAATCTGTTGCTGTTGAAGTTTTTCTTTCTTTCAATATTTTACTTTATCACTCTCTAATACTAAGGGTAGAATTCTTACTTCTTGAATTATTGTAGGATATATATGTTTTCTTTAGCCAAACTTGAAGAAAAAATTTTCAGAAAAATCTCTTGCCGGTTTGGAATGCCTTTTAGTTTAAATGTTTTTCAAGAATACATTTTATTTTAAACATTTTTTTTATAAAAATGGTTTATAATTTAAACACGTTTGGTTACATTTGATCATAAGTGTTTTATACTCAATTTATTAAATACTAAAAACTTTTTTTAAAAAAATTGGTTTCAAAATGTTTTTTTTTTTTTTAATAAAAGGAAATTCATTAAAGACTAACCATCCAAACAACTTCCCTCATGAAGAGGAGGGGAAACCCAAACTGGAATATCAAGGGCCCAAAATATTTGCTTGTAATCCCTTAATCGGGGATTCGCCCGATCTCCTTCCATCGACGAAAAAGACGCTTCTCTTGCCAACCAGTGGGCTACTGTGTTGGCAAGGCGATTACAATGGTTAAATTCAACAGCTGGAAGACGAGAGGATGCTCGGAGAATGTTGTCAACGATCAGCTTCAACTCCGACAGGTCATCGTCTTCACCATTCAAGGCTTTGATTACAACCAAAGCATCTGACTCAACTTGCAGTGGCGTCCCATTTTGGATACATGTATTTCCAATTGCCTTAATTCCATCCAAAATGGTCGTAGCTTCCAACACTTTCATCTCCCATTTGCGATTCATCTTCTTCATGCCTAAGCAAATTAGGGACCCAGACGAGTCATGCACTGACCAGCCAATGCCTCCAACACCAGAGTCTTCGAACCAGGAAGCGTCCGAGTTGATCTTCCAAAAGGGCGGCTTCGGTTTCTCCCAAGTAGCTTGACTAGCATGGTTCCTCAATTTGCTCGTCTTCTCTCTCTTAAGGTAATATTCTTCCCAATCTTTGATGCTATCCTCAATTGATTTGATGATTGAGTCTGCTGGAATAATGTTGTTATTTGCTTGTGTTCGGTTTCTGAAATTCCATAAACTCCACATGACGATCGAGCTTTTTGCTATTTCCTCTGAATTGAGATTTTCTGAAATCCAACTCCAGTAATCCTTAGTTTCCCATTGATTCTTGCACAGACCAAAGAGATTTAGGGATTTAGGAATGAAAATTTTCCAAATTTCTTTAGAAAACTTGCAATCCCAAATTAAATGGGACGTGGATTCATTGTTTTTTCCACAAAAATAGCACAGGGGATTAAGGTTTATCCCTTTTTTTAATATGTTTGCTTTGCTTGGAATAATGTCATGTACGATCTTCCAGGTGCAAATTTTGATTCTAGGATGTACTCCTGAGCTCCATAGACTTTTCCATAGCTGATCTTCTTTTGCTCTGTTCGAGTGTGAGGCTGCTTCTTGGGCTTTCAAGTCCATAGCCAGTAAGTATGCGCTTTTGACTTTGAAACTGCCTTTTTTGTCGAAATGCCATATCACTTCATCTCTAGCTGCTCCTTCACTAGTTGGCATAGCTAAAATGTCTTCAGCGTCTTGGTTTAGAAAGGCCTCGCGAACCCTGTCTTCCCTCCAATTGTTGTTGTCATCTAGCAGCCAACTAACTCTTTTATCCTCGAGAGTATCATTCTTGCTGATTGGCTTAAGGCTTCCTTCTCGTTTAATCCCTAACCAACATGGCTTTTTCTTCTTCTTCTTAAACCCTTCTCTTTTCTCTCTTGCCAACACACACCCCCAATAAGCACACCTCATTCACCTATTAGAAAAAAATCATTTTAAAAGAATGTCTAGGACTTGACAATCACTAAAAAATAAACCATTTTGAAAGAAAACACTGGAAACTATCTTAAAAAAAGAAAAAAAAAAGTGTTTAAATATACAATAACTTGTGTATAAAAACAGGAAATGTAATCAAATATATGAGTGTTTAAATTCTAAATAATTCTAAACAATTTTTATACCAAATGTTTTTTAAAAAATACATTTTTAAAAAACATTTAAATTTAAATATATTCCAAAATTTATCTCTATTTCAATTTTTTTTTAAAAGAAATCAATTCGTAGGCTCTGTTTCAATTTTTGCATTTTATAGAAGAAATAGAAAACCAATAAAAGCCCTAATCTCTTTTTATAATACCCTCTCAACCGGCTCTGTTTACACTTTACAGGCCTCCTTCCCGCTTCCCCTTTTATTGCTGCGTTGCTCTCTCTCAATCCGCCGGTCGCCGCCGCCGCATTCTCATCCTCGCTCTTCTTTCGGTAATCATAAGGTAAGCAACTTCCATTAAAAGTTGATTTTGAAAAATGGAATACTCAGTCATGATTCCCGATTCAGTTCTGTCCCCATGCCATAATCACGGTTCGATTAAAAAACAAATGGAACCAATCTCTTGGTTCTACTAGTTAAGCCTAAAACCTAATTGAACCAAACCATTCTACGCTCCTCTGTTATGTTTAGAAGTAGAACAATACTTAATCAACACACTGGTCAACACTAGTTCGATGTTGCACATTTTCATTGCTTCATTTCTAATTCTACTTCATTTAATAGATGAGTAGATTTCGTTAAGCAGAATTCTTTTAGTTCCCACCTCCAAAACAAAATATCCCTTTTAGGTCTTGGAACTTGTTTTATGTTGATTCTTTAACTTTTAAAAGGTATATTTTAGTAAACTTTTCAGAAGTAACTAATTTGATTCTAACAATTTTAATGCTCATGTTTCAAGTTGAATAGGTTAGAGAAAAATACATGGGAAAGCGGATTTAGAGTAAAAAGTAACCCGACAATGGCCAAAATAAGTTTAAGACCCAACAAAATATTTTGAAAGTTTAGACATCCAAATAGAACAAACTTGAAAGTTTGAAAGTTGAAGGAGTAAAATGAGATTTGAACCTTATTCTTCAAATTTGAGAGATATATTGCATTGCATTCCGATACATTTATTACTATGCTTGATCTTGATGTCAGCCAAACAAAATTAAATTACTTGCATGCACCATTTTGGAAGCTGGCATCAATGGAACAAACCGATGTGAAGTTGAAGCTTTTGATAGACTCGAAAGCACAAAGAGTTCTTTACGGTGAAGCTGACAAGAAGTTCATCGACTTTCTTTTCAATCTACTTTCCCTTCCACTTGGGGCTGTAATCAGGCTTTTGAAAAAGGATGGCATGGTGGGCTGCTTGGGAAATCTATACGAGAGTGTAGAAACCTTGAACGAGACCTATTTGCAGCCATATCAAAGCAAAGATAGAGTCCTTAAACCCAAAGTCTCATTCAATTGTTTGACCAAACTCTTGCCTAATGTTGATATCCCAGCTGCACCTAGACGACCTACAATTTATAGGTGCAATGCAAATTCTTATGTTGCCTGCCGTGGTTACATTTCTGATACCCCTAATGCAACTTGTCCGAAATGTAACGGTTACCTGAGGGAAACTTGTGCATATGTGATGGCGCCTTCAACTGCAGTAAATCAACCAGTTCCCGGGGGCGGATTTGTGAAGGGTTTGGCAACTTACATTGTGATGGATGACTTAACCGTGAAGCACATTTCTGACTTCTCCATTACAACTCTTTTGAAAAAGTTTAATATCAACCATGTGGAATCGTTGGAGGAGAAAGTTATCACTTTGGATGTGGATGAGGTAATTTATATATCCAAAAGTTCTCTTTGTTGTATATTTTCGGTTAATGTGGACTGATTTGGTCTTTGGGGTTTGGGTTGAGTTTTGATTTGGTCTTTAGAGTTTGGGTTGAGTTTTGATTTGGTTGGTTTCTATGGTTTAAAATGTTTCAATTTATTATTTTTTATGATGAGCGTAGTTTTGATTTGGTGCCTATGGTTTCCATGGTTTCATTTTGGTCCTTATGATTTAGTCAAACTTCACAAATCCTTCCAATCTCTATTTGAGTAGTTGTGTTAGTTGACTTTGTTAGAGTTTAGGGCTAAATAAAAAAAAGAAAGGAAATAGGTGATTTTTCGAGTGGATAGAACACAATTTAACAGACTATTTTTTAGATTTCTTCAAACCATAGGTGTCAAATAAAAAAGTTTAAAACCATAGGGACCAAATTAAAGTTAAGCTAAAGTCCAAACCATGGTAGGGACCAAGTTTCTAACTTGTCCGTTAATTTATATCTTTTATTGAACCTACGTTGCAAGTTGGAAGCAAAATTTGACGAATGAATTTGTTATTTTACAGGGTGTAGAATTACTAGAGGCCTCTTTGCAGTCGAAGACAGTTCTCACGAATGCCTTCCTTAAAAGACGCAGATCTCATACTGACAATGATGTTAAGTTTTCTGAAAATGTTGAGCCTTCTATCTAATGGAGGGTTTAATGCTTTGTTTTGTTTGGTTGCGTGTTGGGTTTTGAAGCAATCAAATCAGCTTTTCACAGTATGGAATTTGATGTAAATAACTTTTTTGTTGATTTCTGAAAACTAAGGTGAATCAGTTTAGTCTTAGTTAGTGGACGTTACTTGATGAGAATTCGTCAAAACACTTAGATATATAGATCAATTTGTTTTAGAATTTTCAGTTGGCCTTATGGATTAGTGTATAATTATGGTCCAATCTCGAGTTTGAACTTCTATATTTTCCTTGCTAACTCAGAATCCTTGGATCACCTTCTCGTTCAATGCCCTCTCATTTCTGGCATCTGGACCCAAATCTTCCAAGCCTCTGGTGCTCCCTTTTATTCCCACCTTCAAGCTGATGAGCTTTGTGAGGCTATCTTTTCGGCCAAGGTTAGACCTCAAAAAGGCTTTCTGATCCAAGCTTTGTCGGTGGCATCCTTTTGGACCGTTGGGAAAGAGCGCAATAGTCGAATTTTTCAAAATCAATACCGCTCCAGCAACAAGATTTGGGAGGATATCTTGGCTCTGGCGGCTTTTTGGGTGTCTTCTTCTAAATTCTTTATCAATTATGATGCCCCTACCATTGCCTTGAATTGGCTTGCTTTTATGTAACCCCATTTTTCGTATGTTACTCACATACGCTTTCTTAATAAACGTATCCTCTTTCTAAAAAAATTATAGAACTATTTCTTAAATGTCAGAGATTCTAAACCTTTAACTAATTGAATTAGGTTAAATTCATAAACATTAATAAATTGTATTTTTTTTTTGACAACATGGGATGAAGATTTTATGCCAGTTGAGCTATGCTCATGTATATTAATCAATAAAAAGAGGAAAAATACATTGCAAATATTAAATTTAGGACCTCATCATATATTTTAATGTCATAGTTTCGAGTCCTATATTAGATGCCAAATAAAAATTTATTGTTAATAGATCTATTGTTTTTTAAAATTTTGAATATGTTAGGGATCAATTTGACACTAAATTGGCCAATTGGAACATATATACAATTCAACCGATTAAGGCCAAGTAGGCCAAATAGTTAGAAGTTTAAATTCTCGCTCCCACATATTTTTTAACTAAAAAAAAGTATATACATATATTAGACAAGAATTAAAACAAGTTTAAAAATCTATTAAACATTGTTTTCATAAGATCAAAGACCTATTATCCACGGATTTAGAAGTTGAAAGGCTAAATTAATGCATTGGAGGCACAGGAGAGCAACAATTTATTGCCTTTAGGAACTTGATTATCGAAAATACAAAGTTTTAGGGTCCGTTTGGAATACATTTTAATTTAAATGTTTTTCAAGAATGCATTTTTTAAAAAACATTTTGTATAAAAATTGTTTAGAATTTAAACACTCATATGTTTGGTTGCATTTCCTCATAGGTGTTTTTATACCCAAGTTATTGTATACTAAAGACTCCTTTCTAAAAAGAAGTTGGTTTCAAGTGTTTCTCTCAAAATGATTTATTTACCAATCTCATTTTCTAATAAGTCATTTTTAGTGGTTGCCAAATACTATAAGTTTTTTCAAAATGATTTTTTTTCAAAATTAAACACTTAAAAAGTTAATCCAAACACACCCTTAATTTCTTGGAGAAAGCAACAATTTATGTTGCATGAGTTGGCCAACCAAAGCGTCAAGAAAATCACAATATATGGCAGTGCAGTCCAAGCCAATCTCTTTACCCTCAATTCAAACAAAGCCCTCTGGTTGCACCATTTTGAAAAGGACATGGCATCGACGGCACGAACCAGCTGTGTGAAATTAAGGCTTTTGATTGACTCGAAATCACAAAGAGTTCTTTTTGGTGAAGCTGACCAGAACTTGATCGACATTCTTTTCAATCTACTTTCCCACCCACATGGGGCTCTTTGAAAAATCTGTATGAGAGTGTACAAGCTTTGAAAAACCCAACCAAATATTTGGCACTATTCATTGAAAAAACCAGAGTGAGTATATTGATGCAAGGGCTTCAGACCGAGCCGATGACTCGAGAAAAGGGTGGGATGAGTTACATGGTGATGGACGACATGTCGTTGAAGCCCATGTCCTCCATCTCTACTTTAACCCTTTTGAACAAGTTCAAGGTCAAGAAAGTTGGTGACTTGGAAGAGAAAATTGTCACTTTAGATATCCATGAGGTAATATATGTTCCTATAATATTTATCGTGATATTAGAGCTTACAAAATGTCAATTTCTCTTTGATTAATATCGATATAACTTCTAAGCATTGTGCAAATTTCTAAACTTACAAGTGGGATGGAGTATTGAAGTATATCGATATAATATTAAGTTTTTGAGTTTATTAGTGACGATTTCGTAGATATATGTTAAAAATGTATAATTAGTTTTTGAGATTATTTTTGTTGCTTCGTAGGTTGTGAAGTTGTTGAAGGTCTCTATTCACTCGAAGACGGTTCTCACCGATGAGTTTTTGAAAAAGAATCAATTGCTGACTATTATTTCAAAAATGATGTATCTGTTTAAGTGGTTGTTGATTTATTGTTTAGGGCTTTTTATTTTTGTTGCGACTGTTAGTGAAATGTCTCGTTAGTTAGAGAAATTATTCAATGAGACGGTTAGTTTTGCACCATTAAGAGAGAGAAAATGGTAAAAGTAACTTGATTTTATATCTCAAAAGTAATTAGTTGCAGACAAATTTGATGAACTAGATCTATTCTCATTGGATTCTTGTTTTTTTTTTTTTTTTTAATGATGGGTTGAAACATATATATAAGCCCATTTAACACAGACTGTTCTTCTCTAGCGATTATTACTTTCTATATCTTTAGTTTCTCTCTCTGTTTATGTTGTATAAATCAATTAAAATAACTTAAGCACATAGAAGCCAACTTTTCAAACTTGAGCACTTAGAACCCAGCTTTTTTTTAAGGAGTTTTTAAATTAAATGTACATAAAAACAAATGCAACCATATAACAGTAGGATAGTTTTAAATTTTAAACAATTTTTATACAAAATATTTCTTAAAAAATGTATTATTGAAAAATATGTAAATCAAAATGTATTCTAGATGAAACCTAAATCCCGTCTCGTAATGTAGACGAACCCCATAAAACTGAGCTGAAACACTACACTGTTCTCCTTCACTGTTACGGTAGGATAGTTTTAACTTTCTCTTTTGTGCACATTTTTATGAAGGTGTAAATTAAGTATTGTACAAATGAACGAAAAACGAGAAGAACTTCAATTCTTGAATCAATTTCTTTATAATCACTTGAAAATTTTCTTCATAAAAAATTGCTAAGAGATCATTTAGACTTTGAAGAAAAAGAAAAACTCAACACATTAAATTTGCTGTGTTGACGAAATTATGTTTTCTAATTAAGGAGTATATCCCTTGTTTTTCTCTAAAAAAAAGGAGTACATCCCTTGTTTACATAGTTTTTGAAACAATTTTAAAACAAAGAAAACAACCATTTGTTGACAATGAGTTATTTTAGGAATTTGTTTCAAAATCTTTTAAAAATAAGTATACGAAATGCATTTTATTGTATTTTTCTTGTATTTTTTTTGTATTTTTGAAAACCACATTGTATTTCTTAGTCAAAAAAAAAAAAAAAAAGAAAACCACATTGTATTTCAAATAGAATAAAAATTTACAAGAATAATTTTACGCGAAAGCAAGGCCAAAAACCAAACAATAAAATTGAGACCAACTAATAAATGGATATTTTTAACAAATTAAAAATATCACCCAAACGTCTTTGATATCATCCATGAAAAGGTGGAACTTTGAAGATAACACATTAGTCAAATTCAGGATAGATATCAAACTGAGATATACCCGTAATTCTTAATACCCAAAAGCTAAATTTTCCTGCTGAAACATTCATAAACTCCCCCCAAAAAAAAAAAAAACAGACAATCCAAACTTAACATTAAACAGCCATGACATTACTATCATCAAATGGTTCACAGCTTCTTCTTTCAAAGGAAGACATCTGTGAGAGCAGTCTTGGAATGCAGAGAAGCACACAGCAACTTCACTCCCTACCAAACCAAACTCAATCTCGTTAGCTAAACATGAGTAAAAATAATATAATTATCAAACCCCGAACATAACTCAATTGGTTAAAATATTATTAAGATATCAATGAAAAGTCAGATTCAAATCTCCAAAAACAACATAATATGTACCTGATCGACATCCAAAGTGACGACCTTCTCCTCCAAAGCTCCAACTTCTTTGATATTAAACTTGTTCAAGAGAGTGATGCTAGAGATGGTGGACATTGGCTTCACACTCAAATCATCCATCACCATGTAAGTCACCACTCCCTTCACAAACCCTCCTTCCCCATTTGTTGCCTTTTTACTTGCACTTGCACTTGGTGGATGCACAATTGTTCCAACTTGGTTCATTAGACACTTACAGATTGGACAACGCGCTTTAGGGTCATTGGCAACATCATAGCCACATATATTCACGCAGAAATAGAACTTGGAGGTTGCCGTTGAAGATTCAATATTAGGCAAAAGCAAGGCCGAACCAGAGAAGGAAACTTTAGGCTTCAAAAGAGGGTCTTTGCTTTGATTTGGCTGCAGATACGACTCGTTCAAAGCTTCAACACTCTCGTACAAATTTCCCAAGCTACCCACCATGTGTTGCTTTCTTAAAAGCCTGATCACTGTCCCAAGTGGGAGAGAAAGTAGACTGAAAAGAAAGTCGATCAAATTCTTGTCCGCTTCGCCGAAAAGAACTCTTTGTGCTTTTGAATCTATGAGAAGTTTTAGTCTCATATCAGCTCCTGCCATTGATGCCAAATTAAACTTTCGAAATGGTGCAAACGATATTGTCTTTTGTTTGAAGAAAATGGGCGGATGTGGTGTGGTAGTATATGTAGTGTGGGCTCACAAAGTTGCACACAAAATTAAACACCATGAGAAAAACCTCTTTTATATATATTATAAATTTCAATTGCTCCTCAAAATACATAGAGGACTGCTGTATTTATAAACTGAGGAAAGAGGTGAAAAAACTCCTGAAATTCTACACATGGTTACATTGGAAAACTAACACAACAACCATAAGAAAATCTGGGTAGTGGTTACAAAACAGAATAACTATAAGAAGAAAATCTGAACCGTGGTTACTAGAAAAAGAGAAATCTGCTTCTCAAACTAACTCAGAATACTTAGCACTCTTAACATGGGCATTATTGACGATTGGATTTCCCAAAGTTGATGAGAATTTTGCATGGCTTCGCATGCAACCCCTAATTGTTGCGTCCAAGAAAATCTATCGAGTTCCGTTGCATTAATCGAGATAATTTTTTCTCTTGTGATCTCTCTCTGATCCTCTGTGTGTTTGATTTTGCACTTATTATGATTTATGAATTTATTTTGTATTTAATTAAGAACATTACAATAAATGACGGACGAAAAATAATATTTATGTATTTATCATCCAATTAAGTTACAAATTTTGTATAGATTTTTTTTTTCAGGTAGGAGATTCGAACTTTTAACATTTTAGTCGAGGGTATACAAGAATAATGTCAATTGAGTTGTGTTGGCAATTTTGTATAGATTAGTCAACTATAAATATTAATTTTAATTTAAAAAAATGATATACTTCTAACCATGGAGTAAATCCATTATTTAGTAGGGGTGGTGGTGTTGAGGATCCCATGTTGAAAAGATTAGTGGAGACTCCCAATTCATAAGATAGATGAGCTACTTCACCCCATTACCAATTAATCCCAATTCATAAGATAGATGAGCTACTTCACCTCATTACCAATTAATTTCGAGATGGAACCCCATGTTATCGATTATGGTATAAGAGACTATTAAATCAAAACGGGTATTTTATCTAAAAAAAAAATATCATATCCAAGAATGGTGAACTCAAAAGAAGCACCATCTCAGATTGTTTTTTTTTTCTTTTTTAATTATCTCAGATTGTTAATTTCATATTGATTTTCTCTTTTATGTAATGTGTTTTCTGTTTTTCATTGGCCTTTTATATGCTGTCAGGTGTATAAACATTTCTAGTATTTAATGCTACTGTGGCCTCAGTCTGCATCATCACTGAGAGCTTTATTCCTCTCTTGTGTGTTGTCTGCCTTATACCCAGTAAGGTGTTTTTACTTTTCACTATGTTTTTAATTTATTTATGTTGAGTTATTTAAATTGTTCATGTTTACATTATTTGACGACGGAGTTTCGAATGTTTTAAAATACGAAAACAGTTATCCTCAAAGTCAATTTCTTATGAACTTATCCATATCACCATGCTTTTTAGATCATCTTTTATCCTTGTTTTTCTACTAAATTTGCCATTGAGTTTTAACCAAGTCTAGTTGATCAGTATCAATCACCAATCTCATCTAGTTATTACATATCATCTTTTGCATATACATATTAATGTCTTATGTAGTTATTGTTGCGCTGTACATATTTGAAAGGAAGAATATGAATGTCTTTTCATAAAAGTTTGTAATATATTTGTGCTATTGCATTGCAAGCTGTGTATTAAAATGTAGATATGAGTTAAGAGAGACTAGAAAATAGCTTCAATTGGACACTCGATCCGAGTCGTCCAAGTCGTCAGAGCTAGTCTCATCTTCTGACGTAGCTTCTTCTTCTTCTTTTTCTTCTCCTTCTCCTTCTTTCTGTATTGTACTAGAATCTCCAAAGTCGATCTTGTGAAGAAACACATCAGAGAGAACCGTGGACGAAGAAAGAGAAACCCTAAGCAAATTCAAACCCTAAAAACACACACCCAAAATTATAATCATTATTTCTTTAACATCAGAGAACAAATCGCATTAGTCTAACAAAACCCATAAATTATTACCTCTTCTCGATCCAAGTACACAATTTTCTCCTCAATAAGCCTCGCATCATCAACCCCAAATAACTCAGCCAGCATGGAAATACTCGACATGGCCGACATGGGCTTGACAGTCAGATCCTCCATAACCATGTAAGAAATCGTCTCTTTCACATACCCTCTCTTCTCACTCGAACTCTCTTCTTCCATGATCATCAATCCATCATCACGTGAAGGGGGAACAAGTTTTAAATTGGTGTTCATATACTTGTAGCATTCGGTACATCGTAGACCTGATTGAATACCAAAGTAACCGTGACATGATCTAGTATTACATTTGTAGTACTTCTCTGGCAGTGAGGATTCAATTGGAAGAAGGGATATCGACGAAATGTGAGATCGTGTGATTTGAACCTTTGGCTTTAGCAACAAATTTATGTTTGTCCGGTACTTTTCTTGAAAATACTTGGTGTTCAAGTCTCGTACGCTGTGGTAAAGGTTTCGTATAGGGCCAACCATGGATTCAGTGGACACGAGGTTGACGATGGTGGCGACCGGGAGGACGAGGATGGTGAAGAGGAAGTCGATGAAGTTCTTGTCGGCTTCGGCGAAAAGAATTTTCCGGTGAGTTTTGTGAATCAGAAGCTTCAAGCTCACATTTGATGACATCTTTCTATTTAGAGAACTCGTTACTTTTTCAAGTGTTAAGCCTTGAAATTCCAGTTATAAATAGGGCGGTTTGATTGACGCTTCGTTTACAAAAACCATCGGAATCTGCAGAGAGAAAGGTATAGGCGACCATTCATGTTGGCTACTTTATGAAAGGTTCATTTAATTTTATCCATTATGTCAACATTAATGTTTTGGGAAACTGCACAAAAGGAAAGAGAGGTAAAAAAACACCCTAAACTATGAGGTTAATAAAATCCTCCACTCAAATTTTAAAATTCCACTTATGAAATTTTTGCAATTAAACTTTTACAGATTCTAAGAGTGCGCAAACTATCCCAAGAATTATAAATTCTTTTTTAATAGAAATCTTAAACTTATAAAATTGTTTTGAAAAATTTATATTACTACGTTAATATGAAAAATTCTTCTTTCATTGTTTGTCATTAAAGAAACATTTAAGAATAGTGTGGGTTCCATGGAATAAAATATTATATATAATTAAATTATTGTTAAATGCCGTGTCAAATGTTAAATTTCTATAATTAGGTTAAATTACCAAATTTCTATTATTTGAGGGTTAATTATAACAATCAATATAGTTTTGAGATGATTGGTACATTTTAACTTAATTGTAGAATTTTGTTAATTCATGTGGGTGATCAATAAAAGGGGAAAAGAAAAGTCATCCGTACAATTCTGTATTTTAGTCTTTTGGAGATCAATTCGTGTCCGATCGAGCTGAAATTTTGGCAACGTGTTCCTGACACGAGGGTCTTCAATTTGAACAGTGAAGATTCCTTTTAGTGTTACATATAATTAGATTGTAGTGTGTAATTGATTTCCACCTGGGTGAAATCTTTCTTATTTGTTCTCTTATCGTTTGTTGTCAAGATTATTATCTTGAGATATATTTTAATGCTTTATTGAGAAGCTTGGTGGAAACATGGACATGTGTGTCTCTGAAGCTGGGTCCTCTTGCGGCTGGAATCTTCATCCTAGAAGTCCCTCTTTGATAGAGAAGTTATCTCTTGGGCAACCATCTCTAATAATTTTCCAACGCCTTCTAGAACTGAGATCAATGATTCTCTTCGGTGGCTTTTGGATCCTGGTGGCAGTTTCAATATCTCTTCCATCATATGGACTATTATGCATAGACGTCTAAATACAGCTAATATCTCCAACAAAAATTCAAGAACATGATGATTAGCCCCAGCATCTGTGTCCTTTGTGGTTTGAATTCTGAAAGCTTTGGACCACTTATTCATTCCCTGCCAGATGGCTCAACAATTGTGGTCCCTTCTTCATCAAGGATAAACCTCAACCTCCCTTTGCCATCCTCGGTGGTCTTTCTCTGTGAGGAGATCACTTTTGCTGTTAAAAGTTGTGATGAAACTGAAGCAAAAACCAAAACTAAATCAGAGAGAAATGAGAAGATATACACAATCGTTTATAGTGGTTCAACCATCAGTGTGATGGTCTACGTCCACTTTCAAAGGCAGCATCGATCGATCTCTTATTCATCCACGGAAAGAACTCAGAAATGAAGGATTACAAATATCGGAGAAGGATCCCAATACACACAGCCTCACATCCCGGAAGGATTCATTTCCCAGCTCACCTTCACTCTGCACACACCCTGAGTTTCTCTCATCTCCAAAGGAAGAATGCCACACTGATTTTATAAGGCATTCGGTTACAACAGATTTTGAGAATAGTGGGGTCAGGAAATTACAGAGTAAAAGTTACAAAAAATAATAATACAGGGAAATATCTATCTGGAATAAACTATCTTTCGTGGCTTCTCTGACGTGAATTAATATATATATATGTGACATGGCATAAAGGGCTTCTTCTTCACAAAAGTAAATCTCAAACGGATTTTTTACAGGTCAATCTCTTTGTCGCAATCATATGGAGTCTTTGGATAGAAAGAAATGATCGCATCTTTCGGGATAAAGCCCGACCTATCTATATTCTATGAGTTAAGAGAGCTCACTAGAGTGGTTAGATTTTACTATGTATAGTTAATTCTTGTATCAACAGAAATCAGTTTAAGTCAGTTTACTTTTCTGTTGTATTTGTTTGATTATTCTCTTCACAGTAGGTCTATTTAAAGCTTACTGATTTGACTTATCTTCCTATGAATAATAAAGTACTTTTGAGTCATTCTCTCTCTCTCTGTTAAACTCTTTACTGCTCAAATCATAAGATGGTATCAGAGCTTAGTCTAACGACCAAAAGCTTATGAATTTTTGTTCGCTTCCGCTCATTCTCTGTCATGGAGACTGCAATTACTGACACCAATGTTGCTGACCCTCAATCGTTCAAAATTGTTAACCCTGGGAACAAGATTACAATCGTCAAGCTTGAGGAAGACAATTTCCTTATGTGGAAACGGCAGATTACCACTGCCTTGCGAGGACATGGATTGATGCATCATGTAGGTGAAAATCCTGAAGTCCCTTTGAAATTCATCACCACCGGCGATCCCCCAAATACTACCAAGATCTCAAAATGGGAGGATATTTTGTCTTGGGCTACTTTATGGTCTTCAACTTCTAGCGTCTTCTCTAATTATAGTGCCTCGGACATTGTTCTTAATTGGAAGGACGTTTCTTTAGCTTTTGTATGTTTCTCACATACGCAATAATATAAGTATCCTCTTTCTAAAAAAAACATGCAAAAGAGTGCTACATGAAAGTTTTCCAATTCAAAGTGGTATAGGAAGCACAATAATTAAAGAACACTTTAGAAGTAGTCGACCAAAGAGCGGTCAAAGCCAGGATGTCATCCCACATGATATGGAAATTAAAGGGCATGCTTTATTCTAAACAAATGCGAGGGACCATAGAATCCAGATAGCAGCAGCGAAGATATTGGTGCAGAGAACGTCCGTTTGAGATTTAAGATTTGAATCAAAAACCTCTTCGCAAAAGAGATCAATCTTCTGAGGGAGAGGGCCATAAAGACTTGAACCTTGTTTGAATTAATAACACGACCAAACAGTGCTGGAAATACTGCAGTGAATAAAAAGGTGATTGATGAGGTTTCCATGTCACTTCAGCAAAGCAAGCATCTGTTTTGCGATTAAGCATATGCGATTTGAATTTCCTCTGAAGAATATCTGCATTGTTGATCTTTCTGAGCGCATAATTGACCAGAGGAGAAATTTTCATTTCTTAGGCATTTTAGCTTTCCAAAGAATGGAAAGAGAATCTTTCTGGATGCTGAGAGAGAAGGAAGTTAACATGTAAGAAAAAGGGTTGCTTTCGTAGGTGATCAATAAAATTTAAAGTTTAAGAGTGTAATGGTAGTAATCACCTTAGTTCAAGGGTGGCCAATTTTTGCAAATTTCCCTAAATTATATATGTCTTCATTTTCATTTTTAATAGGTGATTAATAAAATTAAACTAAAACTAACCCGTCAATTCAAAGATCAAATGTGTTTAGAAATTAGGTCTAAAGTTTTTTTTTTCCAATAATGTCAAAACTTAACCTTATTGTCAACCGGCAAAATATATTTTTTAGTTTCTCCCTCTTAAATCTAATGATATAAAACTGTCAACCATATTGTATCAGGTTGATCTCCTTGAATAATAATTTCTCAAATTTCAAAGAGATCAGGATCTACGCCAGAGGTCTACAAACTCCACTTTGAAGAATTAAACAAATTAAAATTGCACATTTGATCCAAGAAAGATTGATTTTAAACAGATAGAAGAGGCAACAAATGATATATATATATATATATATATATATATATATATATATATATATATATATATATATTCACTGTATGGGTAAATTGGTGTCAGAGACCAAATGCACCCATTCCTCAAAACTAGGGACCAAAAGATAAATTAAACAAGAATCCATGAAACCCTCCTTTCATTATTCTTGGATAAATAGTTTTCACACAACCCCTCCTTTTTTTTTTTCCTTTTTCTTTTGTCCAATATTTTTAGACTGGTTCGATACGACAATCAAACCCCAAGTCTGTATTATGGAATTTGCAAGAATATGCATGAAAGATATTGCTACCCTTTCGCAGATAGCATTGACTTTCGTTGAGTGATGTAAAATCTTGCAACAAGAACTTCGTTTTAGTATATGACATGATTGACTAGGGTCACCCAAGTGACAACATTTTAATAACCACTCAATGTAAACATTCTAGTCTTACCAAGCAAAACAACAAGTTAATATATCTAACCTCGTGTATATTTGGAAATGTTTCACAATTCCAAGAACTTTTAGAACTCCAACAAACAAGAGTTTTTTTTGTTATTATCGACAATTGTGTCCATCCTATGCAGACACATCCACCATCCACCGGTACCAATCCTTTCTACATTCTACCTATGGACTAAACTATTACAAAATAAACTTCATATATTAAATTATGAACAAAACTTGACTGCAAAATTAAAATCTTGACAACTAAGAAAGAGGAAGGGAGAAAATGAGAATTTTTTTTATCTCTCCTAGTTGTAAACATTTTAATTGTGGTATGTAGGGAGATCCCTGCATACTGGTATGCATTCGAGTTTTTTCCATTTTTATTATTATTCTGCTCTTTTGTAATTATTATTATTAACAACAGAATTCTTTTAGCTCCAACCTTCCAAATATCCATTTTAGGTCTTGAACTTTGTTGGGAATTGGGGTGCAACCAAAGTTCTACATTCGCTACATAAGAGGATGATCATGAGTTCACCATTTGTTCCCGTACCAGAGCTCTCCTACAGTACCAACTCCGACACAATCTCCCCCACCCTTACAACCACTCCCTAAAGTGCTCCACCTACTCCAATACTTCATATTTGAAATTGGGGGTCCTTGCGTGGGTTTTGTTTGTCCGTTTCAACTGCCAAATAAGGGATCGGGAGAGGAGGAGCTCCCTTCTCCACTTTGCTTTTGGTTTTTGAGGAAAAAAAAAGAAAACAAAGAAAAGGAGAAGAAAGAAAAGTAGAAGAATGGAAGAGGAATAAAAACATTTAGAAAAAAACGTGCGACGACGGTGACGACCGACGGGAGGCGATCACCGGCAGTTGGTGATTGGTGGCTGAACTCAAGAAGAAGAGGAAAGGGAAAAATGAAATAATAAAAAAAATATTTTAATTAATTTATTATTATTTTATTTTAAAAATTAATAAATATTTTTTTGGGAAAAATACATTTTTGGTCCCTGATGTTTGGGTTAAGTTTCATTTTGGTCCCTGAGTTTTCAAACTCAACAATTTAGTCCCTGAGGTTTGGTTTTAGTTTCATTTTGGTCCCTCCATCAATTTTTCCTTTAAAAACTAACAGATTGTTGACGTGGCGCTATTTTTTTATTAAAAAATTATTTTTAAAATTTTTAGAATAAAAATATTATTAAAAAATATTAAAATAATAAAAATATATTAATTTTTTATTCTTTCCCTCTTTCCTCTACTACTCCCTTCATCTTCTTCACTCACCTTCACCTTCAACTTCATCTTCACCACAACTTGCAGTCGCCGGCGTCGGAGCCTTCGTCGGAGCCGCCGCCACGCCGCTGCCGTTACCATTTTTCTTTACTTTTTCTTTTCTCTCCTCCCCTCTTCCTTCCCTCCGCCTCTGAAGCTCGCCGCCCGCCGCTCGTCTGCCGCAGAAGTCCGCCTTTGAAACTGAAGTTTGTAGACCATTCGCCGCCGTTCGTCGTTCGCCCTTTGCAACCTGTTCGTAGTCGCCGCTCGGTCTGAAACGAAGAGCAATCGACCAGATCTGGAGAGTTATTCGGTCCTGCTCGTGTGGGTTTTGTACAATCGATTTTTTAGGCTCTGCTCGTGTGGGTTTGTACCTTCGAAGCACTGCTTGTGTTGCTCACACCCAAATCTGTACAATCGATTTTAAGAGGGAACGAACGGGTTTTGTTCAGATCTGAAACACCCAAATCGATTTCACACCCAAATCTGCACTGCTCGAAATCGATTTTTGAGGCTTCAATAGTTCAGATCTGTAACGGTTTTCGTGTGGATTTTGTTCCGGCGTGGGTGTTCGAGGCTCCAAGTACTTCGGAGCTGGTAGCGCCGGTGAATGTGCGGTGGGTGTGAGCGACGGTCGGCACTGGTTTGGGTGTGGGCGTGAGTGTGAGCGACGGACGGAAGAGAGAGAGAGGGCTAAAAGAAAATGTAGAGAGAAAAAGAAAAGAAAAAAAAAATAGTTGTCGCCGGCGAGCGGCGGTCGCCGGCAACGATGGGTTTAATAGTGGGTGGTGGCTGGTGGTAAAGTGAGGAAGAAGAAGGAGGTGGCTGGTGAGGAAGAAGAAGATGATGATGTGGAGAAAGAAATAATTAAATTTATTAAAAAATATATTTTTATTATTTTTATTTTAAAAATTTTAAAAATAATTGTTTAATTAAAAAAAGTATTGACACGTCAGCCCTACGTTAGTTTTTAAAGGAAAAATGGATGGAGGGACCAAAATGAAACTAAAACCAAACCTCAGGGACTAAATTGTTGAGTTTGAAAACTCCGGGACCAAAATGAAACCTAATCCAAACTTCAGGGACTAAAAGTGTATTTTTCCCTATTTTTTTTAATAAAAAATAGTGTCACGTCAACCCTCGGTTCATGAAAAACTGGATAGAGGGAATCCAAATCTCATGATAAAAATAACCATCAAAATGAAACCTAACTCAATCCTTTGACACCAAAATAAGATAAAAAGTTTGAATCCTCAACCTGAAAATGTCATGGACATATAGAAATGCTTTTTGGATGAAAATTTAATACCCTGACGTTAACTTATAAATTATTGGCAAAGAAAACTCTATTTTTCATAAAAAATTAAGTAGGTATATAACTCAACTCAATGGTAATTTTGAAATACTTTTGAACTCTATGTTATAGCCTTTCTAGACTTTCGAGAAAGCAAGGAAAAGAAATAAAAGAAAGTGTTGATGGTCGATTTTGGCCAGAGGATCTCACCTGACCTTCACGTGCCACCAACGGTAAATTTGTAGATGGGGGGGGAAGACGTGGCCTGCAAGACAGTAAACCTGCACACCGGTGTGGTGCTTGCCACACCGGCTCCGATGCTTAAGTCAGCAAGCAGAACGGTAGGGCGTGGAAAAGTAAGAGCAAGAGGAGAAAGCAGAGAATAGATAGTAGAGTTTAGGGATAGAATTCGGTATCCCCTCTTCAGTGGCGAAGAGGGATATAAATACCTGTTCATCCTCCTAGCCTTTTTAGGGTTTCGGAGGCGTTTTAGGTCAAACCAGGCGAAACCGGGGCATCCAGAGGCGGTGGGGACCAGACGAGACCGAACGGGCTCGGCCTCGGCCCATGGCCGAGGCCGAGCAGGGGGTCGGGCCTAAAACCCGACCCCTTCGGTCTTGGCCCGTCTCACTTGCCGGTTTTGCCCCCTTGGTCCATCTTTCAGCCCGATTCCTCCCCGGTTGTCCTTGTCAGCTCCTTGTATATCGGGGTGGTCCAAAATTGTCTATAACATTAAGCCCCCACTCTTGAATTGGGATTCGGGGTGACTTATTGCTATAAGTTGAGCTCCTTAAGCCCGATTTAAGAGTAATGACCCTTGCCCTGGGCTGGCTTACGTGTAGCTTTGTTGTCATCCTGCAAAGTAGGATAGAAGTAGACACTCCCTGAATAGGGGTTAGATGAAATGGAAATGAAAAAGGGTGAGAGATTACAAAAGTGGTGCTGGTCGGCCTCGGCCTCGGGAAGAGGCCGAGCACAGCTATCTCCCTTTCTCCTTGCCTGGTCGGCCTCGGCCTTGGGAAGAGGCCGAGCATCAGCGAGACCCCCGTACTGGGTCATTCGGAGTGCTTCATTTCAGGTTCGTGTCTGCAAGAGAAAAGTTAGGGAAAAGGCTAGGGTCGGCCTCGGCCTCAAGCCCCCATTAGCCTAAAATTTGGCTCCCTGCATCCATATGTTAGTCCTTGTAGGGAAATAACAAGAGAATAGGTTTGAACATGTAAATTTTTGTAGAACATGCGAAACCTGGGTGTTTTTTGTTTAATAGGGAGTGCATATCCCCTGTTACTTGCTTTTTGTTTAATAGGGAGTGCATATCCCCTTTACAGCCCCCAATCTCAAGAAAAACTTTATTAAAACACAACGTATAGTTGAGTAAATAGGAGAATACCTTTAAAGTTTGTGCTCGGCCTCGGCAAGAGGTGCTCAGTCCTGGCTTCTGCAGGGTGAGCTTGACTTAGATGAAGTGTATGGACTCATGTCAGGTGAGGTGACGTAGACTCGTTGGTCCAAGCTCACATGGTCTCACTTTGGATGAGGCGAGGTAGACTTCGGCAGTCCAGGCTCGCCCAATGTAAGGATGCTCAGGGCAGAGGAGGTGAGGTAGACTCGTTGGTCTAGGATCACATGGTCTCACTCTGGATGAGGCGAGGTAGACTTCGACAGTCCAGGCTCGCCCGGTGTAAAGATGCTCAAGCCAGAGGATGTGAGGTAGACTCGTCGGTCCAGGCTTACATGGTCTCACTCTGGATGAGGCGAGGTAGACTTCGACAGTCCAGGCTCGCCCGGTGTAAAGATGTTCAAGCTAGAGGATGTGAGGTAGACTCGTCGGTCCAGGCTCACATGGTCTCACTCTGGATGAGGCGAGGTAGACTTCGACAGTCCAGGCTCGCCCGGTGTAAAGATGCTCAAGCCAGAGGATGTGAGGTAGACTCGTCGGTCCAGGCTCACATGGTCTCACTCTGGATGAGGCGAGGTAGACTTCGGCAGTCCAGGCTCGCCAGGTGTAAAGATGCTCAGTCCAGAGGAGGTGAGGTAGACTCGTTGGTCCAGGCTCACATGGTCACACTCTGGATGAGGCGAGGTAGACTTCGGCAGTCCAGGCTCGCCTGGTGTAAAGATGCTCAGTCCAGAGGAGGTGAGGTAGACTCGTTGGTCCAGGCTCACATGGTCTCACTCTGGATGAGGCGAGGTAGACTTCGGCAGTCCAGGCTCGCCCGGTGTAAAGATGCTCAGTCCATAGGAGGTGAGGTAGACTCGTTGGTCCAGGCTCACATGGTCTCACTCTGGATGAGGCGAGGTAGACTCGATAGTCCAGGCTCGCATGTCTTGATGCTTGAGTCGGTTGCCTTGTGCACACTCCTGAATACTGAACTTTAATGGCGAAACTGTAAGGCTATTAATTAAACTTTCACACTTTGAATGAAGAAAAAACATTGAACCTATACTAGAGGCAGCAACAAAGTAAACAATGTCTAATTACATGATAGAATGCAATAAACGAAAAACCCTAAAACTCCATAAGTTCAGATTCAGTATTGGTGGAAGTGTGTGCTGCTCGGCCTCGGCTCATTCTCTGGTCGGCCTTGGCCCTCTGTGGCTTGACAGCTTTTAGTGCAGTCCAGTAACACTCTCTTGATTCCTTCTGTTCTCCCTTGACGACTCCCACACCGTTCGGAGTTGGAAACTTCAGTAACTGATGGTAAGTTGAAGCTATGACCTTTATCTCATGCAAGGTTGGTCTTCCTAGGATTGCATTGTAGGCTGACATACAATCCACAACTAGGAAGTTTATCATCTTTGTCACTGCATTCTGTCCATCCCCAAAGGTCACAGGAAGTTCTATGCTACCTTCTGGGGTCACTCTCTCTCCCCCAAATCCTACAAGTGGGGTAAGGCTTGGCTTTAAGAGTTCCCTCCCTAACCGCCGTGCTTTAAAGGCTGTTAGAGAAATGACATCAGCCGAGCTTCCTCCATCAATTAGGATCCGATGGATTTTCACATTGGCTACAACTAGAGTGATCACCAGAGCATCATTATGTGGCTGATGAATGCTCGCTGCCTCAGCCTCAGTGAACTCCAAAGGAGGGTGTGCCTTTGATAGATGGACAAAATACATACCTCGATATTCTGGTTCAGCCCTCGCTTCCCTGGCAATAGTTTTCCTCTTCCTGCTCGAACCTCCTCCAGCTGGTCCTCCAAAGATGGTTCTGATCTCCCGTAGGGGTTCTTCTTTGTCTCGGCCATCTTTGGTCAGGCTCGGCCTCGGCCATCCGTGGTCGGCCTCGGCCTTAGGCTCACCAACGAACTCTTTCAAATATCCATTCTGGATCAGTGCTTCGATTTCATCCTTCAACTGAATGCAATTTCTGGTTGAATGCCCGTGGTCCCGGTGGAAAAGACAATACTGGCTCTTGTCTCTTCTATCGGCACTCGACTTCATCCTCCCTTGGAATTTTAGGAGGCCCGTATTTCGGATCTCCATCAGTACTTGCTCCTGCGGAACAGCAGTTGGGGTGTATTTTTCAAACTTACCGAAAGGAGGTGCTCCTTGGTCTGGTCGGCCTCGGCCATGGTCTGCTCGGCCCCGGCCTCCTTCGTCGGTCCGCTGCCTTTTGTCCTTTTTACTGTCATAGCTAGATGAAGAAAACCTCTTGTACTCTCGTTCTGACCTTTTTGACTTCAGTAACTCCTCTGCGCTCATATACTTCTGTGCCCGGGAGACGAACTCCGCATAGGTTCGAGGCTGGCTCTTACCTATTGAATTGAGCAGTCTTTCGTCTTCTAGTCCGGCTGTTATGGCTACCAGGGCTGCTCCCTCGCTGTACCCCTCAACCTGTAGTGCCTCATCATTAAAACGAGTTATGTAATCACGCAAGCTCTCACCTGGCTGTTGTTTGACCGTCAAGAGGTTGATGTGAGGCTTGCGCTGCTCTCTGGCTCCCATGAACTGTGCAAGGAATGCTTGGGCCAACTCTTTGAAACAGCTGATGGATCTCCTTTTCAACCTCTCAAACCAGTGCCTGGCTGATCCTGTCAGAGTGAAAAAGAATGCACGGCACCTGATTGCATCTGAGACGCCGTGGAAGTCCATCCAGCTTCTGTATGCGTTTAGATGTTGCACGGGGTCTTTCTTGCCATCGTACTGTTTGAACGTGGGTACCTTAAACTTCTGAGGCACCTCGGCTTTCATGACTTCTTCTGTGAAGGGCGGATCGACTTGGTCGGCTAGTTCTTCCAAGTTTTGATCTCCAAGGTTCTTTGACTTCTGCTGGTCTCCCTGAGGATTTCCGAGCTCCTTTAGTGCATTTAGAAGCTCGGTCTTCCAAGGGAGGTCATCTTTCTTGGCCTCGGCCTCGGCCAACCTAGCCTCGGCCTCGGCTGCTCTGGCCTCGGCCTCGGCAGCCCGGGCTTCAGCTTCGGCGGCTTTGGCCTCGGACTTGGCAGTTTTGGCACTTCTGCGCTTCTCAACGATTAGATTCCTCAGGTCTGTCTTAGTATGACCGTAGCTTGGGGTAGAAACTGTGTAGTGACGCCCCTTAAGTGTGCTTGACTCTGGGCCCCTCAAAATCGTGCGATCAGTGGGTTTGAGCCCCCTGACCTTGCTGGTCATGCTGTCAGCCTTTTTTCCTCTTGACCTCGTCCCTGACTCTGCAGTGTGCTCCATAGGCTCCTTCCCCTTCCTCGGGTCTCTAATCAAGCTCCCCTCATGGACTTTGGTGCCAGGGCCGGGTTTATCCATGATTTGGAGTATTCTGGATAAACTCTGATTCATTCCCTTCACCTCATCCTCAAGGGCGGCAATCTTGGTGTCGGCATCCTCTGCTCGGCCTCGGCCTGCTTGTCTCGGTGACCCCCGGATGCTGTCATCGTCACGTGACCTCCGCTGGTGGCGGTCACCATCCGAATTCTCTATGTTTACGTCTTGGTCTTTCTTCTCCATACCCTTACTCATGGAATAACCGATGTGCATATTAACAGGCTTTCTTCCCCACAGACGGCGCCAACTGTTGATAGTCGATTTTGGCCAGAGGATCTCACCTGACCTTCACGTGCCACCAACGGTAAATTTGTAGATGAGGGGGGAAGACGTGGCCTGCAAGACAGTAAACCTGCACACCGTTGTGGTGCTCGCCACACCGGCTCCGATGCTTAAGTCAACAAGCAGAACGGTAGGGCGTGGAAAAGTAAGAGCAAGAGGAGAAAGCAGAGAATAGATAGTAGAGTTTAGGGATAGAATTCAGGATCCCCTCTTCAGTGGCGAAGAGGGATATAAATACATGTTCATCCTCCTAGCCTTTTTAGGGTTTCGGAGGCGTTTTAGGTCAAACCAGGCGAAACCGGGGCATCCAGAGGCGGTGGGGACCAGACGAGACCGAACGGGCTAGGCTAGAACATTTGACATACGTTTTCCTACAAACATATTACAAATCTTTTTATTTTTTGAGCATACAAGTCAACGGGATTCGTAAGAAGGCCTAGCTGCACACAAGCTTTCTTGAACGGAGTTGTATCCTAGGAATGAAGTGTCAAATAACTCAGTGCAAGTGGAGGCACGTCTTCTCTAAGGACAGACGCGCGATAGACGCGCCTCGACCCAAAACAACAGGCTTTCTTAAACTCTATCTTCTCTAATTAATATATTTGATATGTTGGTTGTTATTATTTGTTCTGTATTCCTGCCATTTGATTTGTTGGTTGTTATTATTTGTTCTGTATTCCTGCCTGTCTTTTTGGTTAGAATATAATTTTTTCCAACAGTAATTTACTTCCCTTCTCTTCTTACATTTGGTTAAGTTTTTCTTTTTTTTTTTTTTAAAAAAAAGAAGAATGCATTAATCTGTTGCTGTTGAAGTTTTTCTTTCTTTCAATATTTTACTTTATCACTCTCTAATACTAAGGGTAGAATTCTTACTTCTTGAATTATTGTAGGATATATATGTTTTCTTTAGCCAAACTTGAAGAAAAAATTTTCAGAAAAATCTCTTGCCGGTTTGGAATGCCTTTTAGTTTAAATGTTTTTCAAGAATACATTTTATTTTAAACATTTTTTTTATAAAAATGGTTTATAATTTAAACACGTTTGGTTACATTTGATCATAAGTGTTTTATACTCAATTTATTAAATACTAAAAACTTTTTTTAAAAAAATTGGTTTCAAAATGTTTTTTTTTTTTTTTAATAAAAGGAAATTCATTAAAGACTAACCATCCAAACAACTTCCCTCATGAAGAGGAGGGGAAACCCAAACTGGAATATCAAGGGCCCAAAATATTTGCTTGTAATCCCTTAATCGGGGATTCGCCCGATCTCCTTCCATCGACGAAAAAGACGCTTCTCTTGCCAACCAGTGGGCTACTGTGTTGGCAAGGCGATTACAATGGTTAAATTCAACAGCTGGAAGACGAGAGGATGCTCGGAGAATGTTGTCAACGATCAGCTTCAACTCCGACAGGTCATCGTCTTCACCATTCAAGGCTTTGATTACAACCAAAGCATCTGACTCAACTTGCAGTGGCGTCCCATTTTGGATACATGTATTTCCAATTGCCTTAATTCCATCCAAAATGGTCGTAGCTTCCAACACTTTCATCTCCCATTTGCGATTCATCTTCTTCATGCCTAAGCAAATTAGGGACCCAGACGAGTCATGCACTGACCAGCCAATGCCTCCAACACCAGAGTCTTCGAACCAGGAAGCGTCCGAGTTGATCTTCCAAAAGGGCGGCTTCGGTTTCTCCCAAGTAGCTTGACTAGCATGGTTCCTCAATTTGCTCGTCTTCTCTCTCTTAAGGTAATATTCTTCCCAATCTTTGATGCTATCCTCAATTGATTTGATGATTGAGTCTGCTGGAATAATGTTGTTATTTGCTTGTGTTCGGTTTCTGAAATTCCATAAACTCCACATGACGATCGAGCTTTTTGCTATTTCCTCTGAATTGAGATTTTCTGAAATCCAACTCCAGTAATCCTTAGTTTCCCATTGATTCTTGCACAGACCAAAGAGATTTAGGGATTTAGGAATGAAAATTTTCCAAATTTCTTTAGAAAACTTGCAATCCCAAATTAAATGGGACGTGGATTCATTGTTTTTTCCACAAAAATAGCACAGGGGATTAAGGTTTATCCCTTTTTTTAATATGTTTGCTTTGCTTGGAATAATGTCATGTACGATCTTCCAGGTGCAAATTTTGATTCTAGGATGTACTCCTGAGCTCCATAGACTTTTCCATAGCTGATCTTCTTTTGCTCTGTTCGAGTGTGAGGCTGCTTCTTGGGCTTTCAAGTCCATAGCCAGTAAGTATGCGCTTTTGACTTTGAAACTGCCTTTTTTGTCGAAATGCCATATCACTTCATCTCTAGCTGCTCCTTCACTAGTTGGCATAGCTAAAATGTCTTCAGCGTCTTGGTTTAGAAAGGCCTCGCGAACCCTGTCTTCCCTCCAATTGTTGTTGTCATCTAGCAGCCAACTAACTCTTTTATCCTCGAGAGTATCATTCTTGCTGATTGGCTTAAGGCTTCCTTCTCGTTTAATCCCTAACCAACATGGCTTTTTCTTCTTCTTCTTAAACCCTTCTCTTTTCTCTCTTGCCAACACACACCCCCAATAAGCACACCTCATTCACCTATTAGAAAAAAATCATTTTAAAAGAATGTCTAGGACTTGACAATCACTAAAAAATAAACCATTTTGAAAGAAAACACTGGAAACTATCTTAAAAAAAGAAAAAAAAAAGTGTTTAAATATACAATAACTTGTGTATAAAAACAGGAAATGTAATCAAATATATGAGTGTTTAAATTCTAAATAATTCTAAACAATTTTTATACCAAATGTTTTTTAAAAAATACATTTTTAAAAAACATTTAAATTTAAATATATTCCAAAATTTATCTCTATTTCAATTTTTTTTTAAAAGAAATCAATTCGTAGGCTCTGTTTCAATTTTTGCATTTTATAGAAGAAATAGAAAACCAATAAAAGCCCTAATCTCTTTTTATAATACCCTCTCAACCGGCTCTGTTTACACTTTACAGGCCTCCTTCCCGCTTCCCCTTTTATTGCTGCGTTGCTCTCTCTCAATCCGCCGGTCGCCGCCGCCGCATTCTCATCCTCGCTCTTCTTTCGGTAATCATAAGGTAAGCAACTTCCATTAAAAGTTGATTTTGAAAAATGGAATACTCAGTCATGATTCCCGATTCAGTTCTGTCCCCATGCCATAATCACGGTTCGATTAAAAAACAAATGGAACCAATCTCTTGGTTCTACTAGTTAAGCCTAAAACCTAATTGAACCAAACCATTCTACGCTCCTCTGTTATGTTTAGAAGTAGAACAATACTTAATCAACACACTGGTCAACACTAGTTCGATGTTGCACATTTTCATTGCTTCATTTCTAATTCTACTTCATTTAATAGATGAGTAGATTTCGTTAAGCAGAATTCTTTTAGTTCCCACCTCCAAAACAAAATATCCCTTTTAGGTCTTGGAACTTGTTTTATGTTGATTCTTTAACTTTTAAAAGGTATATTTTAGTAAACTTTTCAGAAGTAACTAATTTGATTCTAACAATTTTAATGCTCATGTTTCAAGTTGAATAGGTTAGAGAAAAATACATGGGAAAGCGGATTTAGAGTAAAAAGTAACCCGACAATGGCCAAAATAAGTTTAAGACCCAACAAAATATTTTGAAAGTTTAGACATCCAAATAGAACAAACTTGAAAGTTTGAAAGTTGAAGGAGTAAAATGAGATTTGAACCTTATTCTTCAAATTTGAGAGATATATTGCATTGCATTCCGATACATTTATTACTATGCTTGATCTTGATGTCAGCCAAACAAAATTAAATTACTTGCATGCACCATTTTGGAAGCTGGCATCAATGGAACAAACCGATGTGAAGTTGAAGCTTTTGATAGACTCGAAAGCACAAAGAGTTCTTTACGGTGAAGCTGACAAGAAGTTCATCGACTTTCTTTTCAATCTACTTTCCCTTCCACTTGGGGCTGTAATCAGGCTTTTGAAAAAGGATGGCATGGTGGGCTGCTTGGGAAATCTATACGAGAGTGTAGAAACCTTGAACGAGACCTATTTGCAGCCATATCAAAGCAAAGATAGAGTCCTTAAACCCAAAGTCTCATTCAATTGTTTGACCAAACTCTTGCCTAATGTTGATATCCCAGCTGCACCTAGACGACCTACAATTTATAGGTGCAATGCAAATTCTTATGTTGCCTGCCGTGGTTACATTTCTGATACCCCTAATGCAACTTGTCCGAAATGTAACGGTTACCTGAGGGAAACTTGTGCATATGTGATGGCGCCTTCAACTGCAGTAAATCAACCAGTTCCCGGGGGCGGATTTGTGAAGGGTTTGGCAACTTACATTGTGATGGATGACTTAACCGTGAAGCACATTTCTGACTTCTCCATTACAACTCTTTTGAAAAAGTTTAATATCAACCATGTGGAATCGTTGGAGGAGAAAGTTATCACTTTGGATGTGGATGAGGTAATTTATATATCCAAAAGTTCTCTTTGTTGTATATTTTCGGTTAATGTGGACTGATTTGGTCTTTGGGGTTTGGGTTGAGTTTTGATTTGGTCTTTAGAGTTTGGGTTGAGTTTTGATTTGGTTGGTTTCTATGGTTTAAAATGTTTCAATTTATTATTTTTTATGATGAGCGTAGTTTTGATTTGGTGCCTATGGTTTCCATGGTTTCATTTTGGTCCTTATGATTTAGTCAAACTTCACAAATCCTTCCAATCTCTATTTGAGTAGTTGTGTTAGTTGACTTTGTTAGAGTTTAGGGCTAAATAAAAAAAAGAAAGGAAATAGGTGATTTTTCGAGTGGATAGAACACAATTTAACAGACTATTTTTTAGATTTCTTCAAACCATAGGTGTCAAATAAAAAAGTTTAAAACCATAGGGACCAAATTAAAGTTAAGCTAAAGTCCAAACCATGGTAGGGACCAAGTTTCTAACTTGTCCGTTAATTTATATCTTTTATTGAACCTACGTTGCAAGTTGGAAGCAAAATTTGACGAATGAATTTGTTATTTTACAGGGTGTAGAATTACTAGAGGCCTCTTTGCAGTCGAAGACAGTTCTCACGAATGCCTTCCTTAAAAGACGCAGATCTCATACTGACAATGATGTTAAGTTTTCTGAAAATGTTGAGCCTTCTATCTAATGGAGGGTTTAATGCTTTGTTTTGTTTGGTTGCGTGTTGGGTTTTGAAGCAATCAAATCAGCTTTTCACAGTATGGAATTTGATGTAAATAACTTTTTTGTTGATTTCTGAAAACTAAGGTGAATCAGTTTAGTCTTAGTTAGTGGACGTTACTTGATGAGAATTCGTCAAAACACTTAGATATATAGATCAATTTGTTTTAGAATTTTCAGTTGGCCTTATGGATTAGTGTATAATTATGGTCCAATCTCGAGTTTGAACTTCTATATTTTCCTTGCTAACTCAGAATCCTTGGATCACCTTCTCGTTCAATGCCCTCTCATTTCTGGCATCTGGACCCAAATCTTCCAAGCCTCTGGTGCTCCCTTTTATTCCCACCTTCAAGCTGATGAGCTTTGTGAGGCTATCTTTTCGGCCAAGGTTAGACCTCAAAAAGGCTTTCTGATCCAAGCTTTGTCGGTGGCATCCTTTTGGACCGTTGGGAAAGAGCGCAATAGTCGAATTTTTCAAAATCAATACCGCTCCAGCAACAAGATTTGGGAGGATATCTTGGCTCTGGCGGCTTTTTGGGTGTCTTCTTCTAAATTCTTTATCAATTATGATGCCCCTACCATTGCCTTGAATTGGCTTGCTTTTATGTAACCCCATTTTTCGTATGTTACTCACATACGCTTTCTTAATAAACGTATCCTCTTTCTAAAAAAATTATAGAACTATTTCTTAAATGTCAGAGATTCTAAACCTTTAACTAATTGAATTAGGTTAAATTCATAAACATTAATAAATTGTATTTTTTTTTTGACAACATGGGATGAAGATTTTATGCCAGTTGAGCTATGCTCATGTATATTAATCAATAAAAAGAGGAAAAATACATTGCAAATATTAAATTTAGGACCTCATCATATATTTTAATGTCATAGTTTCGAGTCCTATATTAGATGCCAAATAAAAATTTATTGTTAATAGATCTATTGTTTTTTAAAATTTTGAATATGTTAGGGATCAATTTGACACTAAATTGGCCAATTGGAACATATATACAATTCAACCGATTAAGGCCAAGTAGGCCAAATAGTTAGAAGTTTAAATTCTCGCTCCCACATATTTTTTAACTAAAAAAAAGTATATACATATATTAGACAAGAATTAAAACAAGTTTAAAAATCTATTAAACATTGTTTTCATAAGATCAAAGACCTATTATCCACGGATTTAGAAGTTGAAAGGCTAAATTAATGCATTGGAGGCACAGGAGAGCAACAATTTATTGCCTTTAGGAACTTGATTATCGAAAATACAAAGTTTTAGGGTCCGTTTGGAATACATTTTAATTTAAATGTTTTTCAAGAATGCATTTTTTAAAAAACATTTTGTATAAAAATTGTTTAGAATTTAAACACTCATATGTTTGGTTGCATTTCCTCATAGGTGTTTTTATACCCAAGTTATTGTATACTAAAGACTCCTTTCTAAAAAGAAGTTGGTTTCAAGTGTTTCTCTCAAAATGATTTATTTACCAATCTCATTTTCTAATAAGTCATTTTTAGTGGTTGCCAAATACTATAAGTTTTTTCAAAATGATTTTTTTTCAAAATTAAACACTTAAAAAGTTAATCCAAACACACCCTTAATTTCTTGGAGAAAGCAACAATTTATGTTGCATGAGTTGGCCAACCAAAGCGTCAAGAAAATCACAATATATGGCAGTGCAGTCCAAGCCAATCTCTTTACCCTCAATTCAAACAAAGCCCTCTGGTTGCACCATTTTGAAAAGGACATGGCATCGACGGCACGAACCAGCTGTGTGAAATTAAGGCTTTTGATTGACTCGAAATCACAAAGAGTTCTTTTTGGTGAAGCTGACCAGAACTTGATCGACATTCTTTTCAATCTACTTTCCCACCCACATGGGGCTGTCGTCAGGCCATTGCAAAAGCAAAAAATTTTGGGCTCTTTGAAAAATCTGTATGAGAGTGTACAAGCTTTGAAAAACCCAACCAAATATTTGGCACTATTCATTGAAAAAACCAGAGTGAGTATATTGATGCAAGGGCTTCAGGCCGAGCCGATGACTCGAGAAAAGGGTGGGATGAGTTACATGGTGATGGACGACATGTCGTTGAAACCCATGTCGTTGATTCTTGTTTTTTTTTTTAATGATGGGTTGAAACATATATCATCCCATTTTTAACACAGACTGTTCTTCTTTAGCAATTATTCCTTTCTAAATCTTTACTTTCTCTCTCTGTTTATGTTGTATAAATCAATTCAAATAACTTGAAGCCAACTTTTTTTTAAAGGAGTTTTTAAATTAAATATACAATAACTTGTGTATAAAAATATCTATAAAGAAATGCAACCATACATATGAGTGTTTAAATTCTAAACAATTTTTATACAAAATATTTCTTAAAAATTGTATTATTGAAAAACATTTAAATCATAATGTATTCTAAATGAAGTTTAAATGAAGTCTCATGATGTTGCTGAACCCCATGAAGTTGAGTTGAAACACTACTGGTCGCCTTCACTGTTACGGTATAGTAGAATATTTTGTATATTATAACAGTAGGATAGTTTTTTTTGTCTTTCTTTTGTGCATATTTTTATGAAGTGGTGTAAATTAAGTAGAGAAGACCTTCAATTCTTGAATCAGTTTCTTTATAATCACTTGAAAGGTTAAACATAACAAATTTTTCTTCATAAAAAATTGCTAAGAGATCATTTAGACTTGGAAGAACAAGAAAAAATCATAACATTAAATTTGTTGTGTGGAAGGAATTATGTTTTCTAATTAAGGAGCATATCCCTTGTTTTTTTTCTCTAGAAAAAGGGAGTAAATCCCTTGTTTACATAATTTTTGAAACAAAATTTTAAAACAAAGAAAACAACCACTTGTTATTTTTGAAAATGAGTTATTTTAGGATTTTGTTTTAAAATCTTTTAAAAATAAAAATAAGTATACCAAATGTACTTTCATCATTTTTCTTGTATTTTTTATTTTTTAAAATATAAAAATAAAACCAGATCCCGAACCAAATTTACCTATTACGTTGCCCAAATTATTAAAGACAACAAAAGTATATCCAAATTAAACCACATTGAACTTCAAATAGAATGAAAATTTACAAGAATAATTTTACGCGCAAGCAAGGCAAAAAACCAAACAATAAATTGAGACTAACTAACCAAGGGATATCTTCTCAAAAAAAAAAAAAACCAATGGATATTTTTAACAAAATAATAATATCACCCAAATGTCTTTGATATAATCCATGAAAAAGTGGAACTTTGAAGACAACACATTAGGCAAATTCAGGAATGCATATCAAAAACTGAGAGATACACGTAATTCTTAATACACAAAAGCTAAATTTTCCTGATGTAACATTCATAAACTCCCAAAAAAAAACAGACAATCCAAACTTAAGATTAAACAGCCATGACATTACTATCATCAAATGATTCACAGCTTCTTCTTTCCAAGGAAGACATCTGTGAGAACAGTCTTGGAATGCAGAGAAGCACTCAGCAACTTCACTCCCTACCAAACCAACAAACCAAACTCAATCTCGTTAGCTAAACATAAGTAACAATAATATAATTATCAAACTCCAAACATAACTCAATTGGTTAAAATATTATTACAATATCAATCGAAAAGTGAGATTCAAATCTCAAAAACAACACAATAATGTACCTGATCGACATCCAAAGTGACGACCTTCTCCTCCAAAGCTCCAACTTCTTTGATATTAAACTTGTTCAAGAGAGTGATGCTAGAGATGG
Source organism: Luffa acutangula (assembly GCA_036850905.1). NCBI lineage: Eukaryota > Viridiplantae > Streptophyta > Magnoliopsida > Cucurbitales > Cucurbitaceae > Luffa > Luffa acutangula. The sequence goes on along the minus strand of CM072099.1, from coordinate 7,999,152 downwards.
TGGACATGGGCTTCACACTCAAATCATCCATCACCATGTAAGTCACAATACCCTTCACATAACCTCCTTCAGCTTCCACATTTGTTGGCTGTGTACTTGCACCTGGTGGATTCACAAATACACCAACTTGGCTCATTAGCCGCCTACAATTACCATTCGGACAGATCGCTTGAGGGTCATTGGCAACGTTATAGCCACATCTATTGGCGCACAAATAGATATTGGAGGTTGCAGTTGAAGATTCAATATTAGGCAGAAGCAAGGCCGTGCCAGAGAATGAAACTTTAGGCTTCAAAAGAGTGTCTTTGCTTTGATTTGGCTGCAGATACGTCTCGTTCAAAGCTTCAACACTCTCGTACAAATTTCCCAAGCTACCCACCATGTGTTGCTTTTTTAAAAGCCTGATCACAGTCCCAAGTGGGAGAGAAAGAAGATTGAAAAGAAAGTCGATCAAATTCTTGTCCGCTTCGCCGAAAAGAACTCTGCGTGCTTTTGAATCTATGAGAAGCTTTAGTCTCACATCAGATCCTGCCATTGATGCCAAAATAAACTTTCAAAATGGTGCAAAAGATAATGTCTTTTGTTTGAAGAAAATGGGCGGATGTGGTGTGGGTAGTATATGTAGTGTGGGTATTGTTGACGATTGGATTTCCCAAAGTTGATGAGAATTTTGCATGGCTTCGCATGCAACCCCTAATTGATGCGTCCAAGAAAATCTATCGAGTTCCGTTGCATTAATCGAGATAAGTTTTTCTCTTGTGATCTCTCTCTCTCTGTTCCTCTGTGTGTTTAATTTTGCACTTATTACGACTTATTAATTTATTTTGTATTTAATTAAGAACATTACAATAAATGACGGACGAAAAATAATATTTATGTAATTATCATCCAATTAAGTTACAAATTTTGTATAGATTTTTTTTTTGTTGTTACATATCACACCATCTTAGTGGAGAGTATACAAGAATAATGTATCAATTGAGTTGTGTTGGAAATTTTGTATGGATTAGTCAACTATAAATATTAATTTTAATTAAAAAAATGATATACTTCTAACCATGAAGTAAATCCATTATTTAGTAGGGGTGGTGGTGTTGAGGATCCCACGAAAAGATTAGTGGAGACTCCCAATTCATAAGATAGATGAGTTACTCCACTCATTGTCAATTGATTTCGAGATGAAATCCCATGTTATCTAATATGATATTAGAGACTATTAAACAAAAACGAGTATTTTATCCAAAAAAAAAAAAAAAATCTGATCCAAGAATGATGAACTCAAAAGAGGCACCATCTCATATTGTTAATTTCATATTGATTGTAATGTGTTTTTTGTTTTTCATTGGCCTTTTATATGCTCCACGTGTATAAACATTTCTAAAAGAGGAGAATAATGGCTGAGAATGAATTTTGAATGAATTATTTTTGAGTGAGTATTCAATCTACTTACACAACACAAGAGGTCTATAATATATATATAGAAGAAACTAATCTAGAGAAAATACATAAAAGGAATAAATGAATAAGGAAAGAAATGGCACCAGCTGTAGCAAATGATTTTCATCAACGGCTATATCAAGGATGGGTTTGTTTCAGTCATAAAGGTGATTGCATTCACAAGAATCTCTGCAGAATTTCAGCGAAGATTGCAACTTGATGGTGGCGTTGATTTCCTTCAATGATTCTCCTAATTTTCAGACGAGGGATAACCAACACATTAATTTCAATCCTTTTGTTGTCCACATGGAGTGATTTTGTGACTTGTCATGTTGAGCTTTGTGGTTTCTTCTCTTTTGTTGGGCCATCTTTCGGATTGTGTCGTGTGTTTTTATCTAGGCTAGATGTGTGTTTGTTTACAATTTCTACTATTTAATGCTACTGTGGCCTCTGCATCATCAACTTTATTCCTCCCTTGTGTGTTGTTTGCCTTATACCCAGTGTTGATGGTCAAATTTGGTCATAGGAACTCACATGACCTTTACGTACCACCAACGGTAAATTTGTAGATGAGGGGAAGACGTGGCCTGCAAATTAAGGAAAACCTGCATACCGGTGTGGTGCTAGCCACACCGCCTCCGATGGTTAAGTCAGTAAACAGAAATAGGGGAGCTAAAGAGTCAGAGAAGAGAGTCGAGAGAGAGTCAATTTTTTAGTGGTGAAGAGGGTATAAATACCCCGAGGTTTGAGATAAGAAGCAATTTAGTCCCTGCCGTCAAAGTTGCCGTTATAAAGAAGATGGAAAGGGAGGAGGGAACCCTCCTCCTTCCCTCACGGTTTCAGATCTGAAATGGCTATCAAACGGGACATCAGTGGTTTGAACCCTTCGTCCCCGCATGTTGTAAAAAAATGGTGATAAAAATTAGAAAAACAAAAGAAAAAAAAAAAGAGATGGGAGGTGAATCAAGTAGAAAGAATTAAAAAAAAAAATTATCAAAAACAAAAGTTTACCTACGTTATTGGACATGGTTAACATGGAGCCGTTGGATCACTCAATAATTTCTCACGTAGAATCAAGGGTTAAAAACTTAAAATGTCTATGTGAACGAAAATGTTGAGGTCTCAATTTAATGAAAATATCAACAAAATGTCGATATCGAAAGATATTTTTAGAAAAATATCTAAAAAAAAAATTAAAATAACAAATAAATGTTTTACATTTTAAAAATAAGTTAAAATACTTGTGATAAAAATTATTCCACATTAGTTATATTTTGTTAATATTTGATCAATTTTTTTATGATATAATGAAAATTAAATGTCGAATAATCCTGCATGTTGACGTCGAACCCATAAACACAATATCGATAGACAGTCGATAGAAATTTAATACACTGTAGAATACATATTAATAGGAATAAGATGAAAAAAAATTAATGAAGGCCAATTATGGTATTTGAAATGTAAGTTAGATCGTCACTCAAACTGAACAGTCGCATACACAGAACGTTCCCCTGCCGATTCCCCTTCTCTATAATCGAAGCGTCAAAAATCAAAACAAAACAAACACTATTTAGTCCAATATAAACCCTCTGTACAATCATAACAATAAACACAGAAAAAAAAAAAAAAAAAAAAAAAAAAAAAAAAAAAAAAAAAAAAAAAACTATGTGGAGATCTTGGCCGTCTTCGGTGTGTCTGAAGCTGCAAATAAACCAAAAAGTGAGAAAAATCCTTTACGCCGAAGCCGACAAGGACTTTGTGGACTTCCTCTTCACCATACTCTCTCTCCCAATCGTAAATGTCATCAACCTTCTCTCAAACAACCAAGCCACATCTTTGGGCTCATTGGGAACCCTCCAACGCAGTGTCGATCGCTTGGACCAGAACTATTTCCAGTCGAAGAAGATCATAGACGACCTGCAAACGCCCAAGCCTTCGCTGTACATAAAATCCAGTGTTCGAACTCTGTTGGGCCTCGTAGCCCCACCATCAAAGAACTATTACAGATGCAACGGCACCAGTAATGCCAACTGTCGTAACCATATTTCGACTTGGACAGGGACGCCATGTCCCGCATGCAAGGGCCCGATGGAGCTCCCTGTAACTTATGTGTATGGGGCTAGTGAAGGGAGTCCAAAGAATGAAGGTTTTGTGAAAGGGATGGTTAGTTATATGGTGATGGATGATCTCACTGTCAAGCCAATGTCCTCGGCGTCCGTTCTTTCGGTGCTGCGGGAGCTTAATGTTCACGATGCTGGCCTTGTTGAAGAGAAGGTCGTATATTTGCAAACCACCCAGGTTGCTTAGCTTTCTAATACCCTCTTCTATATGCCCTTTCTTTTTTATCTTTTTGGGTGTTTTTTCTTATCTTTTAACCATAGTTCCCCTGCATGGTGGCAATGTGTCTGTGAAACTTACAAAATGTATTTTAATAATTATAAAAACGCTTCTTACCTCTCCGGTTTACTAAACACGAGAGGTAAAGTATCTATAACATCTCGATAAACTAAGAAAGAGGAAGTTAGAAAATGATAAAAAAATTTTATCTATCTAAATTGTTAGGTAAGAAATCCCTACATTATTCCTACTAACTGCTATCTAACCAAGTCTTGTCCTTCCAAAAATTTCTGGAAGGAGTGAGGGAGAGATTTTTCCTACTTAATTATAAAAAATAAAAGTTTTGTGATGATGATGCCACTACTTAGTCACTTGATAAGTATTGTTGGTCTTTCTCTTTTCTTTCTTTTTTCCCCTCTTTTTAATGGTAATAATTGTGTTTTGTGACCCTTTGTTATTGGCTTAAATTATAAGTTTAGTTCCAAACTTTCAAATTTTTGTCTATTGGTTCTTAAAAAATTTCTAATAGACTCCTAAACTTTTAAATTTGATCTCTAAACTTTAAAAATGTCTACTAAGGTTCATGAACTTCCAGTTTGTGTCGATAGGTCGTCTCTCACATATTCAAGATTTTAAAAATTTAGCCAATATATTAGATGTAAAATTAAAATTTATGTCCAATGGAATCTGAAATTTTTAATCTTGTGTTTAATAAGCTTTTGAATTTTATAAGATGTCAAAGACCTATTGGACACAATTGAAACTTAAAAGACCAATGTCAAAAAAAAAAATGACCTATTGAACACAAAAGTGAAGGATACTTAAGTTCAAGGAGCTATTCAACGCAACCCTAAAAATCTAAGGACTAAATTTGTAGTTTAACTTTAACCTTTTGCTAAAGTATTTCTTTAGAAATAATTTTTTAAAAATATATATTATTCAAAATTTTTATATTTTATTTAATGTTTAAATTTGTATCATTTATTTGTTTTAAGAAAATATCATTTATTTTATAAGTATAGGAAAAGATAGAATAATGTTTATAATATTGGAAAAAGAACAAAGCAATGGAAGTAATTTTAAATTTGTATTTAAAATAAGAAATAGATAACAGATTCCAAACCTTTCAAAAGTTGTGAAAATAAAAACAGGAAACAAATGTGTATCTTCATTTGAGATTTTTACGTATTTCCTTCCCATATATTGTAAAAAAGAAAAAAACGTTTAGATTTATTTTGACTTGTAATATTTTATTTATTTAATTGTTTTGGTTTGGTCGTGTTTCATAGGCCATAAAGTTGCTGAGGGCTTCGATGCACTCCTCCACTGTGCTCACTGATGTGTTTCTTCGCAATATTAACTTCACAAGTTTTTGATAATATATATTTACCTTCAGGCAAGAAATTTGAAGTTTACAAAGGAAAAATGATGTATCCTCTGTCCCTACAAATTAAATTAGACAAGCATTATTGCATCCAATTGTAATTGTGATCTAAATGAATTTGGCTGAGCATGGGAGAGTTGAATTTTAAATATATTCTTTTAGATATGGTGTTGAATTTTAAAACAAATTATTGATATATCACATAAATAATGGTTAACTCTTATAATTCTTTTATGCATTTATTTATATTCTTTTAAATACTGAATCGAAATTTGCAAGTCGATGTTTTTATTTTTTTGAGATTTTTTGTAAGTCGATTTTTTATATCATGAAAAATAGATGCATATGCATATAAATTCTTTTTTTAGTAAGTAAAAAATTAACTTTAGTAAGTCTTTAAAAAAAAATTAACTTTAGTAATTAAAAATATTTTAAAGTTGGTTTGGTACGTTCCAAAATTCAATACACTGAATTTTGGCGAACTCAAATAATTTCAACCAAAGCTTCAACTTTTTTTAAGCTCTCCAAACAAGTGTAAAATCCAACCTGAATAATGGAGTGGGTTTGATTAGGGTTTTTGAGTCATTTAAATTATTTTTAATACCTTTAATTATGTAAATAATGACAAAAAAAAAAAAAAAAAAGAGAAATGTTGATTTTTTTGAGAAAAAGAAAAAAAATAATTGATCACAATGGAATTTAATTTAACAATGTAATAGGAAAACAAGATGAAATCATGACAAATTCGTAAACAATAACTCAATATAAAAAAAAAAAAAATTGCATGATATTATGTAAGATATAATATTTTTTTTTTTTTGGAAAAAAACATTTTTAACCCTAAACTTTGGGGGTTATATCAATTTTAACCTTGAACTTTCAATTCCATCAAATTGAATCCTAAACTTAGGCAAGTTATATCAAATTTAACCCCTAACTTTCAATTTCATCAAATTGAACCTGAAACTTATCAGATTGTATCGATCTTAACTCCAAACTTGCGTAAGTGTTACAATATATACCTTTGATTAACTTTTCGTTTGAACCACCTTACGTAATTCACTATTTCTTCTAATTTTCTCAATTCACATTGCACTTGAATTGGTTTTTTATAAATAAAATATTGGAGAAATTTTATTTTAGATGATTTTTTCTTGTTGTTAAGAACTTTGCAAGAGTTTTTTTTTTTTTTTTTTTTTTTTTTTTTTTTTTTTTTTTGCAACGAAAGCAAAACAACTTTGGAGGTGATTTATATTTAAATATTTGCTTTTTTTTTGTTGCTAAGAACTATGTGAGGTTTTTTTTTTTCTCCTAATTAGAAGAATGTACATAAATGTAGGAAACGAAAACAAAGAAATTTCGAGTTTTTTATTTCTCATATTTTTCTTGTTGCCAATTGTTATAGGTAATTTTGGACCACTCCGATGTGCAAGGAGCTGACGAAGACAACCAGACAGAAATAAGGCTGGGAGATGGACCCCAGAGGCGAAACCGGCAAGTGGGACGGGCCAAGACCGAAGGGGTCGGGTTTTTGGCCCGACCCCCTGCTCGACCTCAGCCATGGGCCGAGCCCGAGCTCATCCGACTCTGTTTGGTCTCTACTGCCTCTGGCCGCCCCGGTTCCGCCTGGTTTGTCCCGAAACGCATCCGAATTCCTAAAAACCCTAGGAGCATGAGTAGGTATTTATACCCCTCTTCACCACTAAAGAAGGGACCCGAACTCTCTACTCTCTTCTCTTACTCTCTAGCCCTCCTACTTCCGTTTTCTGACTTAATTAAGCATCGGAGTCGGTGTGGCTAGCACCACACCAGTGTGCAGGTTTTTCGTCTTGCAGGCCACGTCTTTCCCCCTCTACAAATTCGCCGTTTGGTGGCACGTGAAGGTCATGTGAGTTCCTCTCTGACTAAATTTGACCATCAACACCAATAAAAATTTTATAACAATGAGAATAATAGTTTGAGATATTTGATTTCTTTTGATAAAGAGTTTCTTCAACAAATTTCTTACAAATTAAAACACCAACTTAGGTGCAATGTGAATTTAAGAAAAAAAAAAAAGAGAAAATTGTCAATTACATGTTTTAATGACAATTCAAATATGAAAAGTTGACCAAAGGTCTACATTGCAACACTTATACAAGTTTGGGGTTCAAATTGATACAATTGGTTAAGTTTGGGGTTCAATTTAATGAAATTGAAAGTTTATGGTTAAAATTGATACAACTTGCTAAGTTCAGGGGTCAAAATTGATTTTTTCTAGTTCATCCATGGCAGATTGGGGATCAAACCATCTATCTATAAAAGGTTATTTGTTATGGTTTATTTGGATAATAAATGTTTAACATAATAAATATTTGGGGAGTTGCTAACCGATTTAAAGTTTAAGATAATAAATGTATGTGTGTTTGGATATACAAGATAATTATTAATATCTAAGAGTGAAATGTCTGTGTTTTTATTGTTTTTTTTTTTTTATGAAATTATTTTTAATAATTAGATTTAATCAAAATACTTATATTAGATAATAACAATAACATAAACCATTTAAAATTAATTTACACCTCAACTAGAAAATGATAGAGTAATTCTCTAAAAAAAAATTTAGGAGTAATTTTCTTTCTCGTCTTTGCTCTCTCTTCTCTTCATTTTCCAAGGATGAAAAGTCCTAGTAAAAAAGTTGAGATATTTTTATTCAACAATACTTAGTCACATACTACGATATCTTTCTACATACTACCGTTAAAATGTCAACAGCTAGAAGAGTTAAAAGAAAAAATCATTTTCTACCTCTATCTCTTAATTGTCAAGATTTTATTAATAGAACGTACACCCTCTTTTTTAGACTAAAACAACAAGAAAGAAGACAGAAAGCACAACACTACAATGAGGTGTGAATGATGTTCCTTCCAATGGCCAAACTGTCTATTTGAAGAGCTTCTTCTGCCCATTCTGGAACTTCTTCAATCCAAGCATTGAGTATCGATATCGTTCAATCCGAGCACGGTTAGCAAGGGAATGATTGCTACCATGTTTGTGTTCCGAGAAATATGTCGGATTCCTCGAAACCCCACCATCTTGGTTAATCATATGATATCCCGATTGCCCAATATTAAATTACACACCACAAACAATTTATTTCAACTCACCCTTATTCAGTCTGTTTATTTTTATCCCTTACTTACGTTTAGAAATCAAACATCCATAAGAAAGAAAGAAAAAAAAAATATGGATTTTTTAATATCATTATCAAAACTCATGTCAAAACCAATGAAACAAATATGAACTTAAACCAAAAAAACGAATGAGAGCCAAGAACATAACTCAACTGGTCATAAATTTGAATCTCTCATCTCAAATATTATTAAACTAAAAAAAAAAAAGAATAGTTGATAGGAAATGAACAACATTGGGAAAAAAAACTTGGCATGGGATACATATCCCAAGTTTTATTGCACCAATTAAATGATGATTTGGTAGGTGGTAGTCAATTAACATGATGGGGCAAACTATTATTCAATGAATGGTCCTTTCCCAAAAATAAAAGAGCAAAAAAACTTTCGCATGCATACATTTACTTGTTTCCATGTGTATTCAAATTCTTCTCTGTAACCGAAGCGTCAAAGAATCAACAAAAAGAGTATTTAATCGAAAGAGAGGAGGAAGTGGGAAAACGTAGGATAAACAAAATAGAAAAACCATGTCTACCCAAACCCAAGTGAGCTTGAAACTTCTGATAGACAAAAAAAGGGAAGAGAATTCTATATGGTGAAGCCGACAAGAAATTCATCGACTTCCTCTTCACTATACTTGCCCTTCCTGTTGGAACTGTCATTAGGCTTCTCTCCAACAAAGCCATGGTTGACCCTGTTGAAATATAAACTTGATTTTGGATAATTAGTATTTGGGCCTAGCCCAAATTCTAGAAATGTCTTGAGAAGATGAAAAATCTAGAGAATACCTTAGAAAGATTTTTAGAGTGTGTGAATAGAATTCTCTAGAATATTATAGAAAATTGTATTCTAGAGAATAATTTGTAGCCACAAGATTATAGTTGTGTGTTGGCAAAATCCTAACCACAAATTGAGGAGGTGGAAACTAGTATAAATAGGAGTGGTGTCATAAAGTTTTTGTATCAAACCAATCAAGGCCAAAAAGCTAGAATTGAGTAATAACACAAGTAGCCTCTTTCTCATAATTTCATTCTCAAAATCCATCTTTTAAGTTTACCCTCCAATCTCCAAAAAGTTTCTTTCCAACAAAGTGGTATCAGAGCTTCAAGATCCTTGCTAAGAAGATGGCTAGCAACGGCATGGTCCCATTCCAAGTTCCAATGCTCAACAAGAGCAACTATGACAATTGGAGCATCAAGATGAAGGCTCTCCTTGGCTCGCAAGACGTATGGGAGATAGTGGAGAAAGGATACACCGAGATGGAGAATGATAGTCTTTCTCAAGCACAAAGGGATGGTTTGAGAGACTCAAGAAAGAGAGACAAGAAGGCTCTCTATCTAATCTATCAAAGATTAGATGATGATGCTTTTGAGAAGATTTCAGAAGCAAAGACAGCGAAAGAAGCATGAGAGAAGCTTCAAACATCATACAAGGGAGCAGATCCCGTCAAGAAGGTACGTCTTCAAACTTTAAGAGCTGAGTTTGAAACTTTGAATATGAAAAAAGGGGAAGCCATCTCCGATTATTTTTCTAGAGTTTTAACGGTCACCAATCAACTTAAGAGGAATGGTGAAAAGCTTGATGATGTGAAAATCATGGAGAAAATATTAAGATCTTTAGATCCAAAGTTTGAACATATTGTTGCCATAATCGAAGAAACAAAAGACTTGAATGCTATGACCATTGAGCAACTCTTGGGATCATTACAAACATATGAAGAAAAGAAAAAGAAGAAGGAAGGAATCGTGGACCAATTACTCAAGCTGCAAGTTGACTCACCTACTGGAGGAGTTAGTCGAAGTGATAAAGACCAACGAGGACGAGGTCATGGTGGACATCGAGGAAGAGGAAGAGGTCATGGACAAGGACAAAGACAAGGACGAGGTTGGAGGTCCTATGAAGACAACAACAATTTCCAAAGAGGAGAAAACTCAACAAGAGGTCGTGGGCCAGACAACTCAAGATCAAGATACGATAAATCAAATATTAAATGCTACAATTGCCAAAAGTTTGGTCATTATGCCTCTGAATGTAGAGTACCTAGCAACAAAAAAGTTGAAGAGAAGGCAAACTTCATTAAAAGGAGTCAAGAATGTGACACCTTATTGATGGCTTGCACGAACAATGAATGGAACAAAGATAATAAATGGTATCTAGACACTGTAGCAAGCAACCATATGTGTGGAAAAAGGAGCATGTTCGTGGAACTTGATGAATTAGTGAGCGACAACGTAGCCTTCAGAGATGAATCCAAGGTGGAAGTAAAAGGACGAGGTAACATTCTTATCCGATTGAAGAATGGCGAGCATCAATTTATTTCAAATGTTTATTACGTGCCAAGTATGAAGAGTAATATCTTGAGTTTGGGTCAACTCTTAGAGAAAGGTTATGACATTCAATTAAAAGATAATAACTTTTCTATAAGAGACAATACAAATAATTTGATTGCTAAGGTGCCAATGACAAAAAATAGAATGTTTATACTCAACATTCAAAACGACATAGCAAAATGCTTGAAGATGTGTTATAAAGATGCATCTTGGCTTTGGCATCTTCGATTTGGGCATCTCAATTTTGGAGGATTAGAATCACTCTCCAAGAAGAACATGGTGAGAGGATTACCTTCCATCAGCCACCCTGATCAAGTGTGTGAAGGATGCCTACTTGGAAAACAATTCAAGAAAAGCTTCCCGAAAGAGTCCAACTCAAGAGCTCAAAGGCCTTTGGAACTCATTCATACAGATGTGTGCGGTCCAATCAAGCCAAGCTCACTTGGTAAGAGTAACTATTTCCTTCTCTTTATTGATGATTTTTCAAGAAAAACATGGGTGTATTTCTTGAAGCATAAATCAGAGGTGTTCGAGAATTTCAAAAGGTTCAAAGCCCTTGTTGAGAAAGAAAGTGGCTTAGTCATCAAGGCCATAAGATCTGATCGTGGAGGAGAGTTCACATCAAATGAATTCCAAAAATATTGTGAAGACCATGGAATTCGACGACCCTTAACAGTGCCAAGATCTCCCCAACAAAATGGAGTGGTAGAAAGAAAGAACAAAACAATTCTCAACATGGCAAGAAGTATGCTCAAAAGCAAGAAGCTACCAAAAGAGTTATGGGCAGAAGCGATGGCATGTGCAGTCTACCTATCCAACCGATCTCCAACAAGAAGCGTACATGGAAAAACACCACAAGAAGCCTGGAGCGGAAGAAAGCCTGGGATTTCTCATCTCAGAGTCTTTGGAAGTATTGCTCATGTGCACATTCCAGATGAAAAGAGAAGTAAGCTGGATGATAAAAGTGAGAAGTACATATTCATCAGCTATGATTCCAACACTAAAGGCTACAAGCTCTACAATCCTAATACGGGAAAAACAATAATTAGTCGAGATGTAATATTCGATGAAGAAGGAGCATGAGATTGGGGACAACGTGATGAAGACTACAACTTCCTTCCATACTTCGAAGAAGATGACATGGAACAAACAATGATGGAGCAAACAAGAGATGAGCCTTCTACTCCAACAGCTTCACCAACGACTACAAGTTCTCAAGAAGATGAGAACTCAAGTGAAAGGATTCCACGTTTCAGAAGATTACAAGAACTCTATGAGGTAACTGAAAATCGTTATAATCTTGCTCTCTTTTGTCTTTTTGCCAACAGTGAGCCCATAAACTTCCAAGAAACAGTGACAAACAAAAATTGGAAAAACGCTATGGATGAAGAGATCAAGGCGATCAAGAAGAATGACACATGGGAGCTAGTCTCACTTCCAAAAGGGCACAAGGCGATCAAAGTGAAGTGGGTTTACAAAACCAAAAGGAAACCGAAAAGAAAACTTCATAAGATCAAGAGATTTGATGGGAGTAACAAAATCAAGTTTAAGAGGGGGTGTTGAAATATAAACTTGATTTTGGATAATTAGTATTTGGGCCTAGCCCAAATTCTAGCCCAAATTCTAGAAATGTCTTGAGAAGAGGAAAAATCTAGAGAATACCTTAGAAAGATTTTTGGAGTGTATGAGTAGAATTCTCTGGAATATTATAGAAAATTGTATTATAGAGAATAATTTGTAGCCACAAGATTATAGTTGTGTGTTGGCAAAATCCTAACCACAAATTGAGGAGGTGGAAACTAGTATAAATAGGAGTGGTGTCATAAAGTTTTTGTATCAAGCCAATCAAGCCAAAAAGCTAGAATTGAGTAATAACACTGTTATATGTTTGCCAGCTAACAACCATCTCATTCCCTTTGAAGACCTGCTGGAAGTCAATTTTACACCTCAGATATAATGAAGTCATCTCAGCAAGCTGCATGTCCTTATTGTACGGGTATGGATTCGGGTTCTACTCAGTATTAGTTAGTTACCAATCTCTGAAAGTTTGTTAGTGAGGGTTTTATTGAGTGTTTTCTGTACTACTCAATTTAGATGAGATTGGTTATATAAAATCTCAAAATTGAGGGGATTAGCGTGAGAGAGTAATACTGAGACCTAGAGAGTGTCTGTGAAGAATTCTTCTTCTGTATGAGAGATTGAGTAAGGTCTGTGAGCTGAAAGGGGCGGTGATCATCCTTGTTTGTACGATTGTTATCTGTGATAGAGGAATCGTGACTGAAGCTGTGAATGCTTGATGTAGAATGAAGGTGATCGATATTGTAATGCTGATGATACTAGTGGATAGCCTCAAGTGGATGTAGATCAACTTTTTGGGATCGAACCACTATAAGTCTCCTGTGTCCTTCTCTCTTTCTTGTTACTCTGTTTTTATCTTTTTAGTCTTGCGACTGCTGTCTTGCTGAATTTGATTGTCATTCTGCTGTGTTTAAATGCTTTGTGGTTATATTGTTTGGTGAATTGTTTCAACAAACACAAGTAGCCTCTTTCTCATAACCTCTTTCTCAAAATCCATCTTTTAAGTTTACCCTCCAATCTCCAAAAAGTTTCTTTCCAACAGGCCCCCTCTCCAATCTCTACCGCAGCGTCGACGCCTTGAACATTAGCTATTTTGAGACAGACCAAAACAAAGACAACCTCCTAAAGCCCAAGGTTACTGTCACTAAAGCTCAAGTTGGAAACCTCTTGCAAATCGAATCTTCAGCAACGAAGAGCTATTATCGTTGTTATGGTGACCGTTGTCGTAAGTACTTTACTGCTACAAGTGGCGTAACATGTCCCGGATGCAGGAATCCGATGACGTACAGTGCACAATATGTATACGGAGCTGATGAAATAAAACCAATGGAGGAAGGTTACGTGAAAGGGATGGTAACGTACATGGTGATGGATGATCTTACTGTCATACCCATGTTCTCCATTTCCACCATTTCTGTGTTGAATGCCTTAAATGTTGACGTTGGGCAGATTGAGGAAAAGGTCATATATTTGGACATGAGAGAGGTAAATAACATATACTACATGCAACGTAAAATCCGAGGTTTAAGTTTTTGGTGCATCAGAAAAATGTATTGTCCAAGATGTTTTATTATTTGAGGGTTTTGTTTCGTTTGTGGGTTGTAGGGTGTGAAGTTGCTAAGGGCTTCTGATCTGCACTCAGCCAATGTGCTCACCGACGTGTTTCTTCACAAGATTGACTTCTCACAATATTATTATGGTATTTCGACAAGATATTAATGTATATTACCATGTTTCCCTACAAATTTAATATATCACTATGTATATGAATGTATATGTTTTGTATTTTGATGTTTCCCTCTAAAAATTGTTGTTTATTTTGCACATGACAGTGTCAAATGAGGGAGAAATTATTAGGTGTTCCTGATGAAATGAGAAGGATAAAGAAGAAGATTAATTAGCGCAAGGATTGTGGATGTTGTTATGGTTTTATTTTTTGGCTTTTAGCCGTAGTTGTCACCTTTTCTATTTGCATCACACAGTCATCTATTTTAAGTAGTTTTATCGTTGATGTTATTAATCACGCTTCAGTTTATCACATTATGAACCTTTGTTAATTTTTGTCTTCTTTATATTGTGGCGTGTGGTTCTTGTTCGAGGTAGCTTTTGAGTATTAACTATTTAATTTAAATTTCTTGCTTTGTTCTTAAATCCCAAATGTTTCATTTCAAATTTCAATGCTTTTTAGTGTGATGTAGATATCGTATTATTATTTTTATCTCTTATTAAGCAACATTTGAGAATGAGGATATTTCAACTTCTAACTTCTTGGCCGATGGTACATCGCTAATTATTACTTAAGTTACTTTCACTTTTGATGGGTAGATATTATATTTGGTCATGCTTAATTGTATTTATTTTTAATCTAAAAAGGAATTGTATTTGTTTTCATTCAAGAGGATCCAATTTTTACATATATGAAAGTTGAAGGGCCCAATTTTTACAATTAAAAGTCGAAGGGTGAAATTGCAACAATACCTATACTTTAGGGTAGTTTATGTAATTTACCTTAAAATTTTTGCAATTAAACTTTTACAGATTCCAAGGGTGCGCAAACTATCCCCTCTTATGCGTAACTTTATTTTCCAAGCGGCAGGTATCCATTTTTCAACCCTAAACTACCAGATTTTTCAGGATAAGTCTCGTTCTTTCAATCTTCTTTGGGAAGGCTCTTTCTCTAGCCGCTTTTTGTCTACAAAATCTAAATGTTTCATGAACTCTGATGTCGCCTCCATTGCCCTGAATTAGAAGGTGTTTGTGTAATTCTGGCATGTTTCTCACATGCTTTTCTGCTTGCTGCTTTAATAATATAGTATCCTTTTTCCAAAAAAGGGTGCACATACTCTTCCAAGAACTATAAATACTTTTTTCAGTGAAATCTTAAATAAACTTATAAAATGAAAATAGTACTAAGTAGGATTCAATCTTTGTCATTAAAGAAACATTTAAGAATAGTGTGGGTCCCATGGAATAAAATATTATATTATATATAATTAAATGAACCTTAAATGATCGTGTCAAATGCTAAATTTCTATAATTAGGTTAAATTGCCAAATTTCTATAATTTGAGGGTTAATTATAACAATCAATATAGTTTAGAGATGATCGGTACATTTAACTTAATTGTAGAATTGTAGAATTTTGTTAATTCATGTGGGTGATCGATAAAAGGGGAAAAGAAAAGCCATCGTTTTGTATTTCAGCTTTTTGGAGGTCGATCCGTGATCCAATCGAGCTGAAATTTTGACAGCGTGTTCCTGACACGAGGGTCTTCAATTTGAACGGTGAAGATTTCTTTTGGTGTTGCGCATATAGTTAGATTACAGTGTGTAATTGATTTTCACTTGGGTGAAATCTTTCTTATTTGTTCTCTTATCTTTTGTTGTCAAGATTATTATCTTGAGATATATTTTAATACTTTATTGATAAGCTTGGAGAGAAACATGCAAACAGTGCTACATGACAGTTTTTCAATTCAAGGTGGTATAGGAAGAACAATAATTAAAGAACACTTTAGAAGTAGTCAACCAAAGAGCCGCCAAAGCCAGGATGTTCATCCCACATGATATGGAAATTCAAGGGCGTGCTTTATTCTGAAAAATGCGAGGGTTCCACTCGGACCATAGAATCCAGATAGCAGCAGCGAAGATATTGGTGCAGAGAACGTCCCTTTGATATTTAAGATTTGAAGCAAAAACCTCTTCGCAAAAGAAATCAATCTTCTGAAAAAGTGCTGGAAAGACTGCAGTGAATAAAAAGGTGATTGGTGGTTTCCATGTCACTAGAGAAAAGCAAGCATCTGTTTTGGGATTAAGTATATGCGATTTGAATTTCCTCTGAAGAATATCTGCATTGTTGAGCTTTCTGAGCACTATTGACCAGATGAGAAATTTTCATTTCTTAGGCATTTTAGCTTTCCAAAGATTGCAAAGAGGATCTTTCTGGATGCTGAGAGAGAGGGAAGTTCACATGTAACGAGAAGCTAACAGGTAAGAAAAGGGTCACTCTCGTGGGTGATCAATAAAATTTAAAGTTTATGAGTGTAATTGTAATAATCACCTTCCTAAATTATATTGATTAATAAAATTAAACTAAAACCCAACCCGTCAATTCAAAGATCAGATGTGTTTAGAAATTAGGTCTACAGTTTTTTTCAATGTCAAAACTTAACCTTATTGTCAACCCCAAAGTATTTTCTCAAGTTTCAAAGAGATTAGGACCTATGTCAGAGGTCTAGAAACTCCCCTTTGAATAACTAAACAAATTAAAATTGCACATTTGATCCAAGAAAGATTGGTTTTAAACATAAAAGAAGAGGCAACAAATGAAGATTTATATATATATATATATATATATATTCACTGTATGGGTAAATTGGTGTCATACAGTTTGTAGCTAAAACAAGTAGATCATATAACAGATGATCAACTAATTAACTCCTGAGGAAGACATCTGTGAGAACAGTCTTGGATTGTAGAGAGGCCTGGAGCAATTTCACACCCTACAAAACCAAATTCAAGAAGTTCATATAAACAACAATCTACCAATAATCAATAATGGGTTGATTTTTGTCGACATATAGATTACCTTATTGACATCCAGAGTGACGACCTTCTCCTGCAAAGCACCAACTTCTTTGATATTGAACTTGTTCAAGAGAGTAATGCAGGAGATGGTGGACATTGGCATCACACTCAAATCATCCATCACCATGTAAGTCACCACTCCTTTCACATACCCTCCCTCTGAAGCACTCGTAGCGGGTTCTCTGTATTCACAAGCGCGCATTAAAGTTGCAACGGTGCGTCTGCTCGCGCGCCTCATATCTCGTTGACCTACGCGAGATTGGGCTGCAGCTAAGGAACATTCAATATTAGGCAGAAGCATGGCCGAACCACAGAATGTAACTCTAGGGTTCAAAACGGTGTCTTTGCTCTGATTTGGCTGCCAATACGTTTCGTTCAAAGTTTCAACACTGTCATACAAATTCCCCAAGCACCCTGACATTTTTTCGTTTTTCAAGAGCCTGACCACTGTCCCAAGTGGGAGGGAAAGTAAGTTGAAAAGGAAGTCGATCAGGTTTTTGTCCGCTTCGCCGAAAACAACTCTTCGTGATTTTTTGTCCACTAGAAGTTTCAATCTCACTTCCTTTTCGGCCATTACTTTACTTTTACTATTACTATCTGCAGATGGTGCAGAAGAAGAACAACCCTGTCTCTGTTTATATAAAGCTTAGCTTTCCATTTGGCGACGCTCTGTAATTCCCATTAATGAAAATGAAAAGGGAGGTTGAAGAATGTGAAGAGTACTGTGTAACTGTTCAAAGAATTTGGATCTGCCCATTCGGATTTTCCTATCGTTTCTATTACCAAGGCATTCCACAATTATGTTAAAAAAAATTTACATACTACAGTTCAACATTTAACACGTTATTTAATGATCATTTAATGATATAATATTTTATTCCATGAATCTCATAACATTCTTAAATGCTTGACATTGAACTTGTTCAAAAGGGTAATGCTTGAAATGGTGGACGTGGGGTTCACAGTGAGATCGTCCATCACCATATAAGCCACTACACTTTTTACAAACCCTAGTGGCTGCAGGTTGTGTGTGGTTGCACCTGGTGGCTTTACACATAAGTGCCAACTCGGCTCATTGAAACATTACATATTTGGACATAGCGCATTAGGACCATCAGAAATAGAACGGCGGCAATGGGAACGAGCAGTTGATTTGCACAAGTAAAACTCATGGATATCCTTTTCAATAACATGAAAGCGACAGAGAGCTTCTTATCCATTCTTACTCCTCTGAAGTTGGAGTATTGTGAATACCTCTTGGACAAACACAGTTGAGCCACCATTCCTCAACCGATGTGCTGCTTCACACATTTCTATCTATATTTTGTGCTCATATATGTATATGGGAAGGTATTTTTGTGTCACCACGGGTGTGGCCACAAGACGTCAACCTTACCTCCCACATGTATTTTTTTTTGTGCAACTGTAGGGAGTTAAATAATAGGTTGTCTTTCTACATATATAAATATGGACTTCTATTACATAATTTCTTACTACGTAAGCATTTATCATTTTTAAGTTCATCATATAGAATTGAAACAAATATGGTTTTCCAATATGAAATCATGTAATAACTTCAATTGTGGAAAAATCATGGCCCTAAGCCAAAGAAAGTGAACCCTTACCTTTGGTGACTTTTTGTTTCATTTGAAGTTAAACACATCATTCAACCCATCTACCCAATACTTTCTTTTTGTTACAATTGAATCCATGTTTATTTTTTATTCATATTTGCAAACTACAATATTGGACATACGAAGTTGTTTGAGTGAATAAAAAAAATGGTCAGGAAAAAAAATCAACTTGAATATTTGATTCAGATTTTCATGTGAAACATATCAGCAATCCAAACACAGATATTTTAACTCATACTAAAATAATCTGCATATCAAACACAGATTATTTTATCTTAGACTATGATAATCTGCACCCCAAACACAGATTATTTTATCCCAGACTATAATAATCTGCACCCCAAACACATATTATTATAACCCTCAACTATTATAATTGCCAAATTATTATAACCACCAGATATAATAATCAATTCAGCACCCCAAACAACCTTTAATTCTTCTTTTATTAGGTTTGGAAGTGGTTTATTTTAGAATCTGAAAATCACTTTAGGCCTATCTAAAATCATTGATGTTTTAAAGTTGTGATTTTTTTATCATGGTAAGTGATAAAATCACTATAAGTGATTCTTAATTAATCACTTGGGAGGTAGGTGATTTCCAAGTGATTTTTGTGAGTGAGTGTGAGTGGCTTTGTGACTTTGGTTGTAGAATAGCTAATATTTCATATTGAAAAAAAAAATCTCTATTTCACTTTATTTTGTCCTAAACTTTTGAGAAGTAATTTTTTTTTCTTTTCTAAAATTTGTCGATCTCTAACTTTATTTATCTCTAACTAGTACCATTCTCTCTGATTTTTCTCTTTCTAAAGTTTTTATAAGGTTTATTTCTAACTTTATTCTCTTTTTATTTTTTAAACTCTCTCTAACTTTTTTTTTTTGTCTCTAAATTTTTTGTTCCTCTCTGTAACTATTTTCTATTTCTATAATATTTGTATTTCTTTAACTTTTTGCTGTATTTTCTTTTACCTTCTTCTCTAAATTTTCGCTCTTGAACTTTTTTTTCCCTTAACTCATTAACTTTTTTTCCCTTTTTTTCCTTGCTTAAGTTTTTTTCTTCCTGAACTTTTTTCTCATTCTCTCCAAAACTTTTGTAGTATATATCTGTCGAACTTTATTTCTCTATCTTAAAAATTTTGCTCTCTATTCAAATTTTCTCCATCTAATTTTTTCTCTCTCTAAAATCCTTACCTAAAATCCTTACCAAATGCATATCCAAATGCTAGAAGAACAAATTTGAGTTCTACAAAATTTACCCCTTTTAAGAATTTGATCCTCAAGATTGACCTTCACTTTTCGATTGTCTTTTCACCTCATGATTTCTTTTTCGAAGTTTTTAATTATGGGAGAAGAGTTTTATTAATGATATAAACTCTCTTACCTAATGAAATCCCTCAGTTAAATACAGAAAATCACATGAGTAATAACAAAAATTGACGACAGTATTCAATAACAGCTTAACAACCAGGAACCAACAATTAACAACCTGAAAATATGCTTAATTAGCTAATAAGTTAGTTCCAAAATTTTAAAGAAGACATTTGGGATTTAAGAACAAAGGAAGAAATTTAAATAGTTAATACTCAAAAGCTACCTCGAACAAGAACCACATGCCACAATATAAAGAAGACAAAAATTAACAAAAGGTTCATAATGTGATTAAACTGAAGCGTGATTAATAACATCAACGATAAAACTACTTAAAATAGATGGACTGTGTGATGCAAATAGAAGGTGACAAGTACAGCAAAAAGCCAAAAAGTAAAAGCATAACGACGTCCACAATCCTTGAGCTAATTCATCTTCTTCTTCCTCCTCATTTGACACTGTCATATATGCAAAATAAACAATAATTTTCAGAGAGAAACGTCAAAATACAAAACATACATATACATATTGTGATAGTGATATATTAAATTAGTAGGGAAACATTGTAGTATACATCAATTTTTTGTCGAAATACCATAATATTGTGAGAAGTCAATCTTGTGAAGAAACACATCGGTGAGCACATTGGCTGAGTGCAGAGAAGCCCTTAGCAACTTCACACCCTACAAACCCACAAACCTCAAATAATAAAACATCTTGGATAATAATACATTTTCCTAATGCACCAAAAAAATTAAACCTCGGATTTTACGTTGCATGTAGTATGTTATTTACCTCTTTCATGTCCAAATATATGACCTTTTCCTCAATCTCCCCAACGTCAACATTTAAGGCATTCAACACAGAAATGGTGGAAATGGAGGACATGGGTTTGACAGTAAGATCATCCATCACCATGTACGTTACCATCCCTTTCACGTAACCTTCGGCCTCCTTTGATTTTGCTTCTTCAGCTCCCATTACATATTCTGCAGTGTCGTACATCCTATTCCTGCATCCGGGACATGTTACGCCAGGTGTAGCAGAAAAAAACTTACGACAATTGGCACGATAACAATAATAATAGCTCTTCGATGCTGAAGATTCGATTTGCAAGAGGTTTCCGACTTGAGCTTTAGTGACAGTAACCTTTGGCATCGACGCTGCGGTAGAGATTGGAGAGGGGGCCAACCATGGCTTCGTTGGAGAGAAGCCTAATGACAGTTCCAACAGGAAGGGCAAGTATAGTGAAGAGGAAGTCGATGAATTTCTTGTCGGCTTCACCATATAGAATTCTCTTCCCTTTTTTGTCTATCAGAAGTTTCAAGCTCACTTGGGTTTGGTTAGACATGGTTTTTCTATTCTGTTTATCCTACGTTTTCCCACTTCCTCCTCTCTTTCGATTAAGTACTGCTTTACATTTGTTTGGTTCTTTGACGCTTCGGTTACAGAGAAGAACTGATTTCAGACATATTGGAAGATATAGCAGAACCTATTATACACTGTGATAGTCAAAGTGCTCTTGCACTTTCGAAAAATCCTTTATACCATGATCGAACAAAGCATGTAGATGTGAAGTTTCATTTCGTGAGAAATGAAGTGAACAAGAAAACAGTAAAGTTAGAGAAGATTGCATCTGAAAATAATCTTGCTCATATGTTTACAAAGTCTTTGTCAAGAGTGAAGTTTAAGTTCTTCTGTGACCTACTTAAAGTAGGTATTGGCTAATGTTGCTTGTTGATGCTTAAAGTGCACGGTGAGTTCAAGATTGTGTTTTGCTTCTTTATTTGAGAATATACTTGATTCAAGAGGGTGGTTTGTTGAACGTGACTCAAGCATATCAAATAAACTCAATTTTGGACTTTAAAAGATGTTTGCTCAAAGTCCAATATATGCCCAAACACATAACTGCATGAAAAAACGTGGTGGGTGGTTTTTCTATTTTTTGGTCTTCTCCTTCGTGGTACAGAAACAAAAAAGAGAGCAGCGGCAGTTTTTGAGGTTTGCAGAAAAACAGTGTTTTCCTTTCTTTGTGAAGCAGATGGCTTGTGGGTATGATTTAAGAGAGAAATTTGTCTCTTTGTGAGAGTTGTTCTTCTGTATATTTTCTATTGGGCAGTGAGAGAATTGTGGCTTGAAGTTTTCTCTCTTTTCGATTGTATCTTGTTCTTGGATTGAAGCAAATAAAAGATTGATCTCACCTTGCACAGTGCATGTAGACCTCATTGGTCCAACCACTATAAATATTTGTGTCTTCTCTATTTTTCTATGCTTGATTTAGTTGGTAAATTGTGAACCTTGTTAGATGTGATTTTCTGTTTTGCTGTGATTTAAAGCATGGTTTCTTGGAGTTCTTCACAACAGTGGAAATGCCAGTTATAATAGGGTTTGATTGACGCTTCGTTTACAAAAACCATGGGAATCTGCACAAAGAGAGTACTTTATTGAAGGTTCATTTAATTTTATCCATTATGTCAACATAAACGTTTTGGAAAACTGCACAAAAGGAAAGAGGAAAAAAAAAAAACAAAAACACCCTAAACTACGAGGTTAATACAAACCTACACTCAAATATTAATTTTTCACTTAATGAAATTTTTGCAATTAAAACTGTACAAATTCCAAGGTGCGCAAACTATCCCAAGAACTATAAATACATTTTTCAGTGAAATTTAAACTTATAAAATTGTTCCAATAAAAAATCTTTTTTTTTTTTTGTTAAATCGAGATGGCCACTGAATATCGATACGGAAACCAAATTTCCTTTTTAATGGTTAATAAATCTCGCAATTTCCCGATCCCTTCTTCCTCCTCGGGACCGGATTGTTTACAGTGGACAAGAGCTTCAGACGGTCTTTTCAGCACTTCGTCAGCTAGATCTCTTTCATACAGCGGCATCCAAGGCCTCATTGTGGCGCCTGATGTTGTCAAAAATTTGTGCAAGTCTATCATCTCAAAGAAGTGCAAATTTTTTACTTGCTCGATTTAATTTCCATATCCCACATGATATGGAAATTAAAGGGCGTGCTTTATTCCAATGTCAAAACTTAACCTTATTGTCAATCCCAAAGTATATTTTTTAGTTTCTTACTCTTAAATCTAATGGTATAGAACTGTCAACCACATTGTATCGGGTCTTCTTGAATAATAATTTTTCAAGTTTCAAAGAGATCATCAAGACGCAGATGTCTAGAAACTCCCCTTTGAAGAATTAAAAACAAATTAAAACTGCACATTTGATCCAAGAAAGATTGGTTTTAAACATATAGAAGAGGCAACAAATGAAATATCTATGTATATATTCACTGTATGGGTAAATTGGTGTCATACAGTTGTAGCTAAAACAAGTAGATCATATAACAGATGATGAACTTAACTCCTGAGGAAGACATCTGTGAGAACAGTCTCGGATTTTAGAGAGGCCTCGAGCAATTTCACACCCTACGAAACCAAATTCAAGAAGTTCAAATAAACATAACAATCTACAATTAATCAATAATGGGTTGATTTTTTTGTCGACATATATATTACCTTATTGACATCCAAAGTGACGACCTTCTCCTGCAAAGCATCAACTTCTTTGATATTGAACTTGTTCAAGAGAGTGATGCTGGAGATGGTGGACATGGGCTTCACACTCAAATCATCCATCACCATGTAAGTCACCACTCCTTTCACATACCCTCCCTCTGAAGCCCTCGTAGCAGCTGGTACTGCGTATTGAAAACCACTATAGTAATTTGTTGACACACGAGATTTCGGGGTTTTAAGAAAAGTAGAAAAGAAAATGAAAAAAATTAGAAAAAACAGATAGTTTTGAAACTATTTAGAAAAATCAAGTGTCGCGCCTCTTGAAGAGGCGCGACATCTTGTCGTTTTGTGCCCAAACGGCAAGGAACAAGACGGAAGTAGGAGGAAAACGGACGGAACGAAACGGAGCTATGTCGCGCCTCTTCAAGAGGCGCGACTATGGACCTGTCATATCGCTGCAGGTCGCTGAAGGGCAGTCAGAATTAGTTCAATTTTTTTTTCACCCACTTTCTCTCTCCACATTCCACTTTTTCTTTTTCTTTTTTTTTTTTTATAAATTTTATCTTCATTCCACTCTCTTCCAACTGGTTAACTCCATAAATTTGATTATTTTTTTTTCTTTTTGAAAGAAACAACCTATTTATATATATCATTTCTCTGTATGCTTTTTTTTTTTTTTTTTGACAATACACTATATGCTTTTTTTTTAAAAAAAAAAGGTACTCTATATGCTAATAGCCAAGGGATGTGGATTTTTTTTCCCTATTAATTTGTATAACATTTCAAGCAGGTGATTGAAGAGAGGGAGAGGTTAGAGAGTGGAATGAGGAGAGAGAAATTAAATATGGAATAGAAATTGAACTAAATAAGTCTAATTTTTAAATTTATAATAGTTTGAGTGTTTAATTTTTACATTTGAAAGTTTATGAGTCTAACTTTTACACTTTTAAAAGTTCGAGGATTTAAGTTTCACATTTAAAAGTTTATGTGTGTAATTGTTACTAATACCATACGTTGGGGGTGGTTTTTGCAATTTGCCAAAAAAAAAAGTTTACTACGATCTTGGAGAGACAAGGTTCAAATACAGTGTATGTGTTTTTTAAGCATGGAAAAAGAATGTACTTATCTTTTAGAAAAGGGACATTTACATAATTTCACGAAAATTGCTAGTCAATGATGTTTTCTCTTAATAGAAGAACAAAAAAAAAAGTTGTTCTTGTAGAAATTAATAATCTTATTGTTGAGATAAAGTTAAAATGTTTTAAAATATGTTACTAGTTTTTTCTAGCAATAATTAAATTTTAAATAAAAGTTCTCATTGTGTTGTAATAATTTTTTTAAAATCTCAAATATGTTTAACTTGAGAATGATATTGTTAAAAGACTTATGACAATTCATTAGTGAATTGATTATCAATAATTAAATTAATAATACTTAAAAATTGAATTAGAGATGTTTAACGATGTTTGTTTTTAAAACGTAATTGTGTTTTCTTTGTATACATAAATTTAATTATGTTTGACTATATAAAGTTTTTTCGAAAAATTCGTAAAACTAAGGTACAATTTTCTAAAAATCTATCCGTAGCATTAGTTGAATTTAATATTTGGTGTTCTATATTAAAAAAAATAATAATAATATATAAAAAAAATATGCAAACCTCAAAACATTTAAATTATAGGGAGTTATTTAAAAAAAGTGCAAAGTTAAAAAATTTTTAAAAAATCAATCATTCAAAAAACATTTATGTTATCATTAGAAACTTATAATAGTAATAATAACACTGATAATAACCTAATCTTTAATAAAAACACAATCATTAAACAAATAAATTAAATTAAAAAAAAAAAAAAACCCAAAACCATTAGTTGATTTGGCAAAATAAATAAAAATTATATAAAAAAAACAAAAAGAATGAATTAAATTAAAAAACAAAAAACAAAAACAAATCTCAAAAGTCAAAACCACCGTTGATTTCATAAAATAAATAAAAATTAAATATAAAAAAAAAAAAGAAAAAAAAAAAGGTATGTCACGCCTCTCCAAGAGGCGTGACACTTGATTTTTCCAAATACTTTCAAAACTACATGTTTTCTCTAATTTTTTTATTTTTTCTTTTTACTCTTCCAAAAAACCCCGAGATTTCGCTGCAGCTAAGGAACATTCAATATTAGGCAGAAGCATGGCCGAACCACAGAATGTAACTTGGGGCTTCAAGAGGGTGTCTTTGCTCTGATTTGGCTGCAAATACGTTTCGTTCAAAGTTTCAACGCTGTCATACAAATTCCCCAAGCACCCTGACATTTGTTCGTTTTTCAAGATCCTGACCACTGTCCCAAGTGGGAGGGAAAGTAAGTTGAAAAGGAAGTCTATCAGGTTTTTGTCTGCTTCGCCGAAAACAACTCTTCGTGATTTTTTGTCCACTAGAAGTTTCAATCTCACTTCCTTTTCGGCCATTACTTTACTAATTACTATTACTATTACTATCTCAATCTCACGCCTAAATTATATTGATTAATAAAATTAAACTAAAACCCAACCCGTCAATTCAAAGATCAGATGTGTTTAGAAATTAGGTCTACAGTTTTTTTCAATGTCAAAACTTAACCTTATTGTCAACCCCAAAGTATTTTCTCAAGTTTCAAAGAGATTAGGACCTATGTCAGAGGTCTAGAAACTCCCCTTTGAATAACTAAACAAATTAAAATTGCACATTTGATCCAAGAAAGATTGGTTTTAAACATAAAAGAAGAGGCAACAAATGAAGATTTATATATATATATATATATATATATTCACTGTATGGGTAAATTGGTGTCATACAGTTTGTAGCTAAAACAAGTAGATCATATAACAGATGATCAACTAATTAACTCCTGAGGAAGACATCTGTGAGAACAGTCTTGGATTGTAGAGAGGCCTGGAGCAATTTCACACCCTACAAAACCAAATTCAAGAAGTTCATATAAACAACAATCTACCAATAATCAATAATGGGTTGATTTTTGTCGACATATAGATTACCTTATTGACATCCAGAGTGACGACCTTCTCCTGCAAAGCACCAACTTCTTTGATATTGAACTTGTTCAAGAGAGTAATGCAGGAGATGGTGGACATTGGCATCACACTCAAATCATCCATCACCATGTAAGTCACCACTCCTTTCACATACCCTCCCTCTGAAGCACTCGTAGCGGGTTCTCTGTATTCACAAGCGCGCATTAAAGTTGCAACGGTGCGTCTGCTCGCGCGCCTCATATCTCGTTGACCTACGCGAGATTGGGCTGCAGCTAAGGAACATTCAATATTAGGCAGAAGCATGGCCGAACCACAGAATGTAACTCTAGGGTTCAAAACGGTGTCTTTGCTCTGATTTGGCTGCCAATACGTTTCGTTCAAAGTTTCAACACTGTCATACAAATTCCCCAAGCACCCTGACATTTTTTCGTTTTTCAAGAGCCTGACCACTGTCCCAAGTGGGAGGGAAAGTAAGTTGAAAAGGAAGTCGATCAGGTTTTTGTCCGCTTCGCCGAAAACAACTCTTCGTGATTTTTTGTCCACTAGAAGTTTCAATCTCACTTCCTTTTCGGCCATTACTTTACTTTTACTATTACTATCTGCAGATGGTGCAGAAGAAGAACAACCCTGTCTCTGTTTATATAAAGCTTAGCTTTCCATTTGGCGACGCTCTGTAATTCCCATTAATGAAAATGAAAAGGGAGGTTGAAGAATGTGAAGAGTACTGTGTAACTGTTCAAAGAATTTGGATCTGCCCATTCGGATTTTCCTATCGTTTCTATTACCAAGGCATTCCACAATTATGTTAAAAAAAATTTACATACTACAGTTCAACATTTAACACGTTATTTAATGATCATTTAATGATATAATATTTTATTCCATGAATCTCATAACATTCTTAAATGCTTGACATTGAACTTGTTCAAAAGGGTAATGCTTGAAATGGTGGACGTGGGGTTCACAGTGAGATCGTCCATCACCATATAAGCCACTACACTTTTTACAAACCCTAGTGGCTGCAGGTTGTGTGTGGTTGCACCTGGTGGCTTTACACATAAGTGCCAACTCGGCTCATTGAAACATTACATATTTGGACATAGCGCATTAGGACCATCAGAAATAGAACGGCGGCAATGGGAACGAGCAGTTGATTTGCACAAGTAAAACTCATGGATATCCTTTTCAATAACATGAAAGCGACAGAGAGCTTCTTATCCATTCTTACTCCTCTGAAGTTGGAGTATTGTGAATACCTCTTGGACAAACACAGTTGAGCCACCATTCCTCAACCGATGTGCTGCTTCACACATTTCTATCTATATTTTGTGCTCATATATGTATATGGGAAGGTATTTTTGTGTCACCACGGGTGTGGCCACAAGACGTCAACCTTACCTCCCACATGTATTTTTTTTTGTGCAACTGTAGGGAGTTAAATAATAGGTTGTCTTTCTACATATATAAATATGGACTTCTATTACATAATTTCTTACTACGTAAGCATTTATCATTTTTAAGTTCATCATATAGAATTGAAACAAATATGGTTTTCCAATATGAAATCATGTAATAACTTCAATTGTGGAAAAATCATGGCCCTAAGCCAAAGAAAGTGAACCCTTACCTTTGGTGACTTTTTGTTTCATTTGAAGTTAAACACATCATTCAACCCATCTACCCAATACTTTCTTTTTGTTACAATTGAATCCATGTTTATTTTTTATTCATATTTGCAAACTACAATATTGGACATACGAAGTTGTTTGAGTGAATAAAAAAAATGGTCAGGAAAAAAAATCAACTTGAATATTTGATTCAGATTTTCATGTGAAACATATCAGCAATCCAAACACAGATATTTTAACTCATACTAAAATAATCTGCATATCAAACACAGATTATTTTATCTTAGACTATGATAATCTGCACCCCAAACACAGATTATTTTATCCCAGACTATAATAATCTGCACCCCAAACACATATTATTATAACCCTCAACTATTATAATTGCCAAATTATTATAACCACCAGATATAATAATCAATTCAGCACCCCAAACAACCTTTAATTCTTCTTTTATTAGGTTTGGAAGTGGTTTATTTTAGAATCTGAAAATCACTTTAGGCCTATCTAAAATCATTGATGTTTTAAAGTTGTGATTTTTTTATCATGGTAAGTGATAAAATCACTATAAGTGATTCTTAATTAATCACTTGGGAGGTAGGTGATTTCCAAGTGATTTTTGTGAGTGAGTGTGAGTGGCTTTGTGACTTTGGTTGTAGAATAGCTAATATTTCATATTGAAAAAAAAAATCTCTATTTCACTTTATTTTGTCCTAAACTTTTGAGAAGTAATTTTTTTTTCTTTTCTAAAATTTGTCGATCTCTAACTTTATTTATCTCTAACTAGTACCATTCTCTCTGATTTTTCTCTTTCTAAAGTTTTTATAAGGTTTATTTCTAACTTTATTCTCTTTTTATTTTTTAAACTCTCTCTAACTTTTTTTTTTGTCTCTAAATTTTTTGTTCCTCTCTGTAACTATTTTCTATTTCTATAATATTTGTATTTCTTTAACTTTTTGCTGTATTTTCTTTTACCTTCTTCTCTAAATTTTCGCTCTTGAACTTTTTTTTCCCTTAACTCATTAACTTTTTTTCCCTTTTTTTCCTTGCTTAAGTTTTTTTCTTCCTGAACTTTTTTCTCATTCTCTCCAAAACTTTTGTAGTATATATCTGTCGAACTTTATTTCTCTATCTTAAAAATTTTGCTCTCTATTCAAATTTTCTCCATCTAATTTTTTCTCTCTCTAAAATCCTTACCTAAAATCCTTACCAAATGCATATCCAAATGCTAGAAGAACAAATTTGAGTTCTACAAAATTTACCCCTTTTAAGAATTTGATCCTCAAGATTGACCTTCACTTTTCGATTGTCTTTTCACCTCATGATTTCTTTTTCGAAGTTTTTAATTATGGGAGAAGAGTTTTATTAATGATATAAACTCTCTTACCTAATGAAATCCCTCAGTTAAATACAGAAAATCACATGAGTAATAACAAAAATTGACGACAGTATTCAATAACAGCTTAACAACCAGGAACCAACAATTAACAACCTGAAAATATGCTTAATTAGCTAATAAGTTAGTTCCAAAATTTTAAAGAAGACATTTGGGATTTAAGAACAAAGGAAGAAATTTAAATAGTTAATACTCAAAAGCTACCTCGAACAAGAACCACATGCCACAATATAAAGAAGACAAAAATTAACAAAAGGTTCATAATGTGATTAAACTGAAGCGTGATTAATAACATCAACGATAAAACTACTTAAAATAGATGGACTGTGTGATGCAAATAGAAGGTGACAAGTACAGCAAAAAGCCAAAAAGTAAAAGCATAACGACGTCCACAATCCTTGAGCTAATTCATCTTCTTCTTCCTCCTCATTTGACACTGTCATATATGCAAAATAAACAATAATTTTCAGAGAGAAACGTCAAAATACAAAACATACATATACATATTGTGATAGTGATATATTAAATTAGTAGGGAAACATTGTAGTATACATCAATTTTTTGTCGAAATACCATAATATTGTGAGAAGTCAATCTTGTGAAGAAACACATCGGTGAGCACATTGGCTGAGTGCAGAGAAGCCCTTAGCAACTTCACACCCTACAAACCCACAAACCTCAAATAATAAAACATCTTGGATAATAATACATTTTCCTAATGCACCAAAAAAATTAAACCTCGGATTTTACGTTGCATGTAGTATGTTATTTACCTCTTTCATGTCCAAATATATGACCTTTTCCTCAATCTCCCCAACGTCAACATTTAAGGCATTCAACACAGAAATGGTGGAAATGGAGGACATGGGTTTGACAGTAAGATCATCCATCACCATGTACGTTACCATCCCTTTCACGTAACCTTCGGCCTCCTTTGATTTTGCTTCTTCAGCTCCCATTACATATTCTGCAGTGTCGTACATCCTATTCCTGCATCCGGGACATGTTACGCCAGGTGTAGCAGAAAAAAACTTACGACAATTGGCACGATAACAATAATAATAGCTCTTCGATGCTGAAGATTCGATTTGCAAGAGGTTTCCGACTTGAGCTTTAGTGACAGTAACCTTTGGCATCGACGCTGCGGTAGAGATTGGAGAGGGGGCCAACCATGGCTTCGTTGGAGAGAAGCCTAATGACAGTTCCAACAGGAAGGGCAAGTATAGTGAAGAGGAAGTCGATGAATTTCTTGTCGGCTTCACCATATAGAATTCTCTTCCCTTTTTTGTCTATCAGAAGTTTCAAGCTCACTTGGGTTTGGTTAGACATGGTTTTTCTATTCTGTTTATCCTACGTTTTCCCACTTCCTCCTCTCTTTCGATTAAGTACTGCTTTACATTTGTTTGGTTCTTTGACGCTTCGGTTACAGAGAAGAACTGATTTCAGACATATTGGAAGATATAGCAGAACCTATTATACACTGTGATAGTCAAAGTGCTCTTGCACTTTCGAAAAATCCTTTATACCATGATCGAACAAAGCATGTAGATGTGAAGTTTCATTTCGTGAGAAATGAAGTGAACAAGAAAACAGTAAAGTTAGAGAAGATTGCATCTGAAAATAATCTTGCTCATATGTTTACAAAGTCTTTGTCAAGAGTGAAGTTTAAGTTCTTCTGTGACCTACTTAAAGTAGGTATTGGCTAATGTTGCTTGTTGATGCTTAAAGTGCACGGTGAGTTCAAGATTGTGTTTTGCTTCTTTATTTGAGAATATACTTGATTCAAGAGGGTGGTTTGTTGAACGTGACTCAAGCATATCAAATAAACTCAATTTTGGACTTTAAAAGATGTTTGCTCAAAGTCCAATATATGCCCAAACACATAACTGCATGAAAAAACGTGGTGGGTGGTTTTTCTATTTTTTGGTCTTCTCCTTCGTGGTACAGAAACAAAAAAGAGAGCAGCGGCAGTTTTTGAGGTTTGCAGAAAAACAGTGTTTTCCTTTCTTTGTGAAGCAGATGGCTTGTGGGTATGATTTAAGAGAGAAATTTGTCTCTTTGTGAGAGTTGTTCTTCTGTATATTTTCTATTGGGCAGTGAGAGAATTGTGGCTTGAAGTTTTCTCTCTTTTCGATTGTATCTTGTTCTTGGATTGAAGCAAATAAAAGATTGATCTCACCTTGCACAGTGCATGTAGACCTCATTGGTCCAACCACTATAAATATTTGTGTCTTCTCTATTTTTCTATGCTTGATTTAGTTGGTAAATTGTGAACCTTGTTAGATGTGATTTTCTGTTTTGCTGTGATTTAAAGCATGGTTTCTTGGAGTTCTTCACAACAGTGGAAATGCCAGTTATAATAGGGTTTGATTGACGCTTCGTTTACAAAAACCATGGGAATCTGCACAAAGAGAGTACTTTATTGAAGGTTCATTTAATTTTATCCATTATGTCAACATAAACGTTTTGGAAAACTGCACAAAAGGAAAGAGGAAAAAAAAAAAACAAAAACACCCTAAACTACGAGGTTAATACAAACCTACACTCAAATATTAATTTTTCACTTAATGAAATTTTTGCAATTAAAACTGTACAAATTCCAAGGTGCGCAAACTATCCCAAGAACTATAAATACATTTTTCAGTGAAATTTAAACTTATAAAATTGTTCCAATAAAAAATCTTTTTTTTTTTTTGTTAAATCGAGATGGCCACTGAATATCGATACGGAAACCAAATTTCCTTTTTAATGGTTAATAAATCTCGCAATTTCCCGATCCCTTCTTCCTCCTCGGGACCGGATTGTTTACAGTGGACAAGAGCTTCAGACGGTCTTTTCAGCACTTCGTCAGCTAGATCTCTTTCATACAGCGGCATCCAAGGCCTCATTGTGGCGCCTGATGTTGTCAAAAATTTGTGCAAGTCTATCATCTCAAAGAAGTGCAAATTTTTTACTTGCTCGATTTAATTTCCATATCCCACATGATATGGAAATTAAAGGGCGTGCTTTATTCCAATGTCAAAACTTAACCTTATTGTCAATCCCAAAGTATATTTTTTAGTTTCTTACTCTTAAATCTAATGGTATAGAACTGTCAACCACATTGTATCGGGTCTTCTTGAATAATAATTTTTCAAGTTTCAAAGAGATCATCAAGACGCAGATGTCTAGAAACTCCCCTTTGAAGAATTAAAAACAAATTAAAACTGCACATTTGATCCAAGAAAGATTGGTTTTAAACATATAGAAGAGGCAACAAATGAAATATCTATGTATATATTCACTGTATGGGTAAATTGGTGTCATACAGTTGTAGCTAAAACAAGTAGATCATATAACAGATGATGAACTTAACTCCTGAGGAAGACATCTGTGAGAACAGTCTCGGATTTTAGAGAGGCCTCGAGCAATTTCACACCCTACGAAACCAAATTCAAGAAGTTCAAATAAACATAACAATCTACAATTAATCAATAATGGGTTGATTTTTTTGTCGACATATATATTACCTTATTGACATCCAAAGTGACGACCTTCTCCTGCAAAGCATCAACTTCTTTGATATTGAACTTGTTCAAGAGAGTGATGCTGGAGATGGTGGACATGGGCTTCACACTCAAATCATCCATCACCATGTAAGTCACCACTCCTTTCACATACCCTCCCTCTGAAGCCCTCGTAGCAGCTGGTACTGCGTATTGAAAACCACTATAGTAATTTGTTGACACACGAGATTTCGGGGTTTTAA
Source organism: Luffa acutangula (assembly GCA_036850905.1). Classification (NCBI taxonomy): domain Eukaryota; kingdom Viridiplantae; phylum Streptophyta; class Magnoliopsida; order Cucurbitales; family Cucurbitaceae; genus Luffa; species Luffa acutangula. The sequence goes on along the minus strand of CM072099.1, from coordinate 7,966,001 downwards.
GAAAAGTAGAAAAGAAAATGAAAAAAATTAGAAAAAACAGATAGTTTTGAAACTATTTAGAAAAATCAAGTGTCGCGCCTCTTGAAGAGGCGCGACATCTTGTCGTTTTGTGCCCAAACGGCAAGGAACAAGACGGAAGTAGGAGGAAAACGGACGGAACGAAACGGAGCTATGTCGCGCCTCTTCAAGAGGCGCGACTATGGACCTGTCATATCGCTGCAGGTCGCTGAAGGGCAGTCAGAATTAGTTCAATTTTTTTTTCACCCACTTTCTCTCTCCACATTCCACTTTTTCTTTTTCTTTTTTTTTTTTTATAAATTTTATCTTCATTCCACTCTCTTCCAACTGGTTAACTCCATAAATTTGATTATTTTTTTTTCTTTTTGAAAGAAACAACCTATTTATATATATCATTTCTCTGTATGCTTTTTTTTTTTTTTTTTGACAATACACTATATGCTTTTTTTTTAAAAAAAAAAGTACTCTATATGCTAATAGCCAAGGGATGTGGATTTTTTTTCCCTATTAATTTGTATAACATTTCAAGCAGGTGATTGAAGAGAGGGAGAGGTTAGAGAGTGGAATGAGGAGAGAGAAATTAAATATGGAATAGAAATTGAACTAAATAAGTCTAATTTTTAAATTTATAATAGTTTGAGTGTTTAATTTTTACATTTGAAAGTTTATGAGTCTAACTTTTACACTTTTAAAAGTTCGAGGATTTAAGTTTCACATTTAAAAGTTTATGTGTGTAATTGTTACTAATACCATACGTTGGGGGTGGTTTTTGCAATTTGCCAAAAAAAAAAGTTTACTACGATCTTGGAGAGACAAGGTTCAAATACAGTGTATGTGTTTTTTAAGCATGGAAAAAGAATGTACTTATCTTTTAGAAAAGGGACATTTACATAATTTCACGAAAATTGCTAGTCAATGATGTTTTCTCTTAATAGAAGAACAAAAAAAAAAGTTGTTCTTGTAGAAATTAATAATCTTATTGTTGAGATAAAGTTAAAATGTTTTAAAATATGTTACTAGTTTTTTCTAGCAATAATTAAATTTTAAATAAAAGTTCTCATTGTGTTGTAATAATTTTTTTAAAATCTCAAATATGTTTAACTTGAGAATGATATTGTTAAAAGACTTATGACAATTCATTAGTGAATTGATTATCAATAATTAAATTAATAATACTTAAAAATTGAATTAGAGATGTTTAACGATGTTTGTTTTTAAAACGTAATTGTGTTTTCTTTGTATACATAAATTTAATTATGTTTGACTATATAAAGTTTTTTCGAAAAATTCGTAAAACTAAGGTACAATTTTCTAAAAATCTATCCGTAGCATTAGTTGAATTTAATATTTGGTGTTCTATATTAAAAAAAATAATAATAATATATAAAAAAAATATGCAAACCTCAAAACATTTAAATTATAGGGAGTTATTTAAAAAAAGTGCAAAGTTAAAAAATTTTTAAAAAATCAATCATTCAAAAAACATTTATGTTATCATTAGAAACTTATAATAGTAATAATAACACTGATAATAACCTAATCTTTAATAAAAACACAATCATTAAACAAATAAATTAAATTAAAAAAAAAAAACCCAAAACCATTAGTTGATTTGGCAAAATAAATAAAAATTATATAAAAAAAAACAAAAAGAATGAATTAAATTAAAAAACAAAAAACAAAAACAAATCTCAAAAGTCAAAACCACCGTTGATTTCATAAAATAAATAAAAATTAAATATAAAAAAAAAAAAGAAAAAAAAAAAGGTATGTCACGCCTCTCCAAGAGGCGTGACACTTGATTTTTCCAAATACTTTCAAAACTACATGTTTTCTCTAATTTTTTTATTTTTTCTTTTTACTCTTCCAAAAAACCCCGAGATTTCGCTGCAGCTAAGGAACATTCAATATTAGGCAGAAGCATGGCCGAACCACAGAATGTAACTTGGGGCTTCAAGAGGGTGTCTTTGCTCTGATTTGGCTGCAAATACGTTTCGTTCAAAGTTTCAACGCTGTCATACAAATTCCCCAAGCACCCTGACATTTGTTCGTTTTTCAAGATCCTGACCACTGTCCCAAGTGGGAGGGAAAGTAAGTTGAAAAGGAAGTCTATCAGGTTTTTGTCTGCTTCGCCGAAAACAACTCTTCGTGATTTTTTGTCCACTAGAAGTTTCAATCTCACTTCCTTTTCGGCCATTACTTTACTAATTACTATTACTATTACTATCTCAATCTCACGCCTAAATTATATTGATTAATAAAATTAAACTAAAACCCAACCCGTCAATTCAAAGATCAGATGTGTTTAGAAATTAGGTCTACAGTTTTTTTCAATGTCAAAACTTAACCTTATTGTCAACCCCAAAGTATTTTCTCAAGTTTCAAAGAGATTAGGACCTATGTCAGAGGTCTAGAAACTCCCCTTTGAATAACTAAACAAATTAAAATTGCACATTTGATCCAAGAAAGATTGGTTTTAAACATAAAAGAAGAGGCAACAAATGAAGATTTATATATATATATATATATATATATTCACTGTATGGGTAAATTGGTGTCATACAGTTTGTAGCTAAAACAAGTAGATCATATAACAGATGATCAACTAATTAACTCCTGAGGAAGACATCTGTGAGAACAGTCTTGGATTGTAGAGAGGCCTGGAGCAATTTCACACCCTACAAAACCAAATTCAAGAAGTTCATATAAACAACAATCTACCAATAATCAATAATGGGTTGATTTTTGTCGACATATAGATTACCTTATTGACATCCAGAGTGACGACCTTCTCCTGCAAAGCACCAACTTCTTTGATATTGAACTTGTTCAAGAGAGTAATGCAGGAGATGGTGGACATTGGCATCACACTCAAATCATCCATCACCATGTAAGTCACCACTCCTTTCACATACCCTCCCTCTGAAGCACTCGTAGCGGGTTCTCTGTATTCACAAGCGCGCATTAAAGTTGCAACGGTGCGTCTGCTCGCGCGCCTCATATCTCGTTGACCTACGCGAGATTGGGCTGCAGCTAAGGAACATTCAATATTAGGCAGAAGCATGGCCGAACCACAGAATGTAACTCTAGGGTTCAAAACGGTGTCTTTGCTCTGATTTGGCTGCCAATACGTTTCGTTCAAAGTTTCAACACTGTCATACAAATTCCCCAAGCACCCTGACATTTTTTCGTTTTTCAAGAGCCTGACCACTGTCCCAAGTGGGAGGGAAAGTAAGTTGAAAAGGAAGTCGATCAGGTTTTTGTCCGCTTCGCCGAAAACAACTCTTCGTGATTTTTTGTCCACTAGAAGTTTCAATCTCACTTCCTTTTCGGCCATTACTTTACTTTTACTATTACTATCTGCAGATGGTGCAGAAGAAGAACAACCCTGTCTCTGTTTATATAAAGCTTAGCTTTCCATTTGGCGACGCTCTGTAATTCCCATTAATGAAAATGAAAAGGGAGGTTGAAGAATGTGAAGAGTACTGTGTAACTGTTCAAAGAATTTGGATCTGCCCATTCGGATTTTCCTATCGTTTCTATTACCAAGGCATTCCACAATTATGTTAAAAAAAATTTACATACTACAGTTCAACATTTAACACGTTATTTAATGATCATTTAATGATATAATATTTTATTCCATGAATCTCATAACATTCTTAAATGCTTGACATTGAACTTGTTCAAAAGGGTAATGCTTGAAATGGTGGACGTGGGGTTCACAGTGAGATCGTCCATCACCATATAAGCCACTACACTTTTTACAAACCCTAGTGGCTGCAGGTTGTGTGTGGTTGCACCTGGTGGCTTTACACATAAGTGCCAACTCGGCTCATTGAAACATTACATATTTGGACATAGCGCATTAGGACCATCAGAAATAGAACGGCGGCAATGGGAACGAGCAGTTGATTTGCACAAGTAAAACTCATGGATATCCTTTTCAATAACATGAAAGCGACAGAGAGCTTCTTATCCATTCTTACTCCTCTGAAGTTGGAGTATTGTGAATACCTCTTGGACAAACACAGTTGAGCCACCATTCCTCAACCGATGTGCTGCTTCACACATTTCTATCTATATTTTGTGCTCATATATGTATATGGGAAGGTATTTTTGTGTCACCACGGGTGTGGCCACAAGACGTCAACCTTACCTCCCACATGTATTTTTTTTTGTGCAACTGTAGGGAGTTAAATAATAGGTTGTCTTTCTACATATATAAATATGGACTTCTATTACATAATTTCTTACTACGTAAGCATTTATCATTTTTAAGTTCATCATATAGAATTGAAACAAATATGGTTTTCCAATATGAAATCATGTAATAACTTCAATTGTGGAAAAATCATGGCCCTAAGCCAAAGAAAGTGAACCCTTACCTTTGGTGACTTTTTGTTTCATTTGAAGTTAAACACATCATTCAACCCATCTACCCAATACTTTCTTTTTGTTACAATTGAATCCATGTTTATTTTTTATTCATATTTGCAAACTACAATATTGGACATACGAAGTTGTTTGAGTGAATAAAAAAAATGGTCAGGAAAAAAAATCAACTTGAATATTTGATTCAGATTTTCATGTGAAACATATCAGCAATCCAAACACAGATATTTTAACTCATACTAAAATAATCTGCATATCAAACACAGATTATTTTATCTTAGACTATGATAATCTGCACCCCAAACACAGATTATTTTATCCCAGACTATAATAATCTGCACCCCAAACACATATTATTATAACCCTCAACTATTATAATTGCCAAATTATTATAACCACCAGATATAATAATCAATTCAGCACCCCAAACAACCTTTAATTCTTCTTTTATTAGGTTTGGAAGTGGTTTATTTTAGAATCTGAAAATCACTTTAGGCCTATCTAAAATCATTGATGTTTTAAAGTTGTGATTTTTTTATCATGGTAAGTGATAAAATCACTATAAGTGATTCTTAATTAATCACTTGGGAGGTAGGTGATTTCCAAGTGATTTTTGTGAGTGAGTGTGAGTGGCTTTGTGACTTTGGTTGTAGAATAGCTAATATTTCATATTGAAAAAAAAAATCTCTATTTCACTTTATTTTGTCCTAAACTTTTGAGAAGTAATTTTTTTTTCTTTTCTAAAATTTGTCGATCTCTAACTTTATTTATCTCTAACTAGTACCATTCTCTCTGATTTTTCTCTTTCTAAAGTTTTTATAAGGTTTATTTCTAACTTTATTCTCTTTTTATTTTTTAAACTCTCTCTAACTTTTTTTTTTTGTCTCTAAATTTTTTGTTCCTCTCTGTAACTATTTTCTATTTCTATAATATTTGTATTTCTTTAACTTTTTGCTGTATTTTCTTTTACCTTCTTCTCTAAATTTTCGCTCTTGAACTTTTTTTTCCCTTAACTCATTAACTTTTTTTCCCTTTTTTTCCTTGCTTAAGTTTTTTTCTTCCTGAACTTTTTTCTCATTCTCTCCAAAACTTTTGTAGTATATATCTGTCGAACTTTATTTCTCTATCTTAAAAATTTTGCTCTCTATTCAAATTTTCTCCATCTAATTTTTTCTCTCTCTAAAATCCTTACCTAAAATCCTTACCAAATGCATATCCAAATGCTAGAAGAACAAATTTGAGTTCTACAAAATTTACCCCTTTTAAGAATTTGATCCTCAAGATTGACCTTCACTTTTCGATTGTCTTTTCACCTCATGATTTCTTTTTCGAAGTTTTTAATTATGGGAGAAGAGTTTTATTAATGATATAAACTCTCTTACCTAATGAAATCCCTCAGTTAAATACAGAAAATCACATGAGTAATAACAAAAATTGACGACAGTATTCAATAACAGCTTAACAACCAGGAACCAACAATTAACAACCTGAAAATATGCTTAATTAGCTAATAAGTTAGTTCCAAAATTTTAAAGAAGACATTTGGGATTTAAGAACAAAGGAAGAAATTTAAATAGTTAATACTCAAAAGCTACCTCGAACAAGAACCACATGCCACAATATAAAGAAGACAAAAATTAACAAAAGGTTCATAATGTGATTAAACTGAAGCGTGATTAATAACATCAACGATAAAACTACTTAAAATAGATGGACTGTGTGATGCAAATAGAAGGTGACAAGTACAGCAAAAAGCCAAAAAGTAAAAGCATAACGACGTCCACAATCCTTGAGCTAATTCATCTTCTTCTTCCTCCTCATTTGACACTGTCATATATGCAAAATAAACAATAATTTTCAGAGAGAAACGTCAAAATACAAAACATACATATACATATTGTGATAGTGATATATTAAATTAGTAGGGAAACATTGTAGTATACATCAATTTTTTGTCGAAATACCATAATATTGTGAGAAGTCAATCTTGTGAAGAAACACATCGGTGAGCACATTGGCTGAGTGCAGAGAAGCCCTTAGCAACTTCACACCCTACAAACCCACAAACCTCAAATAATAAAACATCTTGGATAATAATACATTTTCCTAATGCACCAAAAAAATTAAACCTCGGATTTTACGTTGCATGTAGTATGTTATTTACCTCTTTCATGTCCAAATATATGACCTTTTCCTCAATCTCCCCAACGTCAACATTTAAGGCATTCAACACAGAAATGGTGGAAATGGAGGACATGGGTTTGACAGTAAGATCATCCATCACCATGTACGTTACCATCCCTTTCACGTAACCTTCGGCCTCCTTTGATTTTGCTTCTTCAGCTCCCATTACATATTCTGCAGTGTCGTACATCCTATTCCTGCATCCGGGACATGTTACGCCAGGTGTAGCAGAAAAAAACTTACGACAATTGGCACGATAACAATAATAATAGCTCTTCGATGCTGAAGATTCGATTTGCAAGAGGTTTCCGACTTGAGCTTTAGTGACAGTAACCTTTGGCATCGACGCTGCGGTAGAGATTGGAGAGGGGGCCAACCATGGCTTCGTTGGAGAGAAGCCTAATGACAGTTCCAACAGGAAGGGCAAGTATAGTGAAGAGGAAGTCGATGAATTTCTTGTCGGCTTCACCATATAGAATTCTCTTCCCTTTTTTGTCTATCAGAAGTTTCAAGCTCACTTGGGTTTGGTTAGACATGGTTTTTCTATTCTGTTTATCCTACGTTTTCCCACTTCCTCCTCTCTTTCGATTAAGTACTGCTTTACATTTGTTTGGTTCTTTGACGCTTCGGTTACAGAGAAGAACTGATTTCAGACATATTGGAAGATATAGCAGAACCTATTATACACTGTGATAGTCAAAGTGCTCTTGCACTTTCGAAAAATCCTTTATACCATGATCGAACAAAGCATGTAGATGTGAAGTTTCATTTCGTGAGAAATGAAGTGAACAAGAAAACAGTAAAGTTAGAGAAGATTGCATCTGAAAATAATCTTGCTCATATGTTTACAAAGTCTTTGTCAAGAGTGAAGTTTAAGTTCTTCTGTGACCTACTTAAAGTAGGTATTGGCTAATGTTGCTTGTTGATGCTTAAAGTGCACGGTGAGTTCAAGATTGTGTTTTGCTTCTTTATTTGAGAATATACTTGATTCAAGAGGGTGGTTTGTTGAACGTGACTCAAGCATATCAAATAAACTCAATTTTGGACTTTAAAAGATGTTTGCTCAAAGTCCAATATATGCCCAAACACATAACTGCATGAAAAAACGTGGTGGGTGGTTTTTCTATTTTTTGGTCTTCTCCTTCGTGGTACAGAAACAAAAAAGAGAGCAGCGGCAGTTTTTGAGGTTTGCAGAAAAACAGTGTTTTCCTTTCTTTGTGAAGCAGATGGCTTGTGGGTATGATTTAAGAGAGAAATTTGTCTCTTTGTGAGAGTTGTTCTTCTGTATATTTTCTATTGGGCAGTGAGAGAATTGTGGCTTGAAGTTTTCTCTCTTTTCGATTGTATCTTGTTCTTGGATTGAAGCAAATAAAAGATTGATCTCACCTTGCACAGTGCATGTAGACCTCATTGGTCCAACCACTATAAATATTTGTGTCTTCTCTATTTTTCTATGCTTGATTTAGTTGGTAAATTGTGAACCTTGTTAGATGTGATTTTCTGTTTTGCTGTGATTTAAAGCATGGTTTCTTGGAGTTCTTCACAACAGTGGAAATGCCAGTTATAATAGGGTTTGATTGACGCTTCGTTTACAAAAACCATGGGAATCTGCACAAAGAGAGTACTTTATTGAAGGTTCATTTAATTTTATCCATTATGTCAACATAAACGTTTTGGAAAACTGCACAAAAGGAAAGAGGAAAAAAAAAAAAAACAAAAACACCCTAAACTACGAGGTTAATACAAACCTACACTCAAATATTAATTTTTCACTTAATGAAATTTTTGCAATTAAAACTGTACAAATTCCAAGGTGCGCAAACTATCCCAAGAACTATAAATACATTTTTCAGTGAAATTTAAACTTATAAAATTGTTCCAATAAAAAATCTTTTTTTTTTTTTGTTAAATCGAGATGGCCACTGAATATCGATACGGAAACCAAATTTCCTTTTTAATGGTTAATAAATCTCGCAATTTCCCGATCCCTTCTTCCTCCTCGGGACCGGATTGTTTACAGTGGACAAGAGCTTCAGACGGTCTTTTCAGCACTTCGTCAGCTAGATCTCTTTCATACAGCGGCATCCAAGGCCTCATTGTGGCGCCTGATGTTGTCAAAAATTTGTGCAAGTCTATCATCTCAAAGAAGTGCAAATTTTTTACTTGCTCGATTTAATTTCCATATCCCACATGATATGGAAATTAAAGGGCGTGCTTTATTCCAATGTCAAAACTTAACCTTATTGTCAATCCCAAAGTATATTTTTTAGTTTCTTACTCTTAAATCTAATGGTATAGAACTGTCAACCACATTGTATCGGGTCTTCTTGAATAATAATTTTTCAAGTTTCAAAGAGATCATCAAGACGCAGATGTCTAGAAACTCCCCTTTGAAGAATTAAAAACAAATTAAAACTGCACATTTGATCCAAGAAAGATTGGTTTTAAACATATAGAAGAGGCAACAAATGAAATATCTATGTATATATTCACTGTATGGGTAAATTGGTGTCATACAGTTGTAGCTAAAACAAGTAGATCATATAACAGATGATGAACTTAACTCCTGAGGAAGACATCTGTGAGAACAGTCTCGGATTTTAGAGAGGCCTCGAGCAATTTCACACCCTACGAAACCAAATTCAAGAAGTTCAAATAAACATAACAATCTACAATTAATCAATAATGGGTTGATTTTTTTGTCGACATATATATTACCTTATTGACATCCAAAGTGACGACCTTCTCCTGCAAAGCATCAACTTCTTTGATATTGAACTTGTTCAAGAGAGTGATGCTGGAGATGGTGGACATGGGCTTCACACTCAAATCATCCATCACCATGTAAGTCACCACTCCTTTCACATACCCTCCCTCTGAAGCCCTCGTAGCAGCTGGTACTGCGTATTGAAAACCACTATAGTAATTTGTTGACACACGAGATTTCGGGGTTTTAAGAAAAGTAGAAAAGAAAATGAAAAAAATTAGAAAAAACAGATAGTTTTGAAACTATTTAGAAAAATCAAGTGTCGCGCCTCTTGAAGAGGCGCGACATCTTGTCGTTTTGTGCCCAAACGGCAAGGAACAAGACGGAAGTAGGAGGAAAACGGACGGAACGAAACGGAGCTATGTCGCGCCTCTTCAAGAGGCGCGACTATGGACCTGTCATATCGCTGCAGGTCGCTGAAGGGCAGTCAGAATTAGTTCAATTTTTTTTTCACCCACTTTCTCTCTCCACATTCCACTTTTTCTTTTTCTTTTTTTTTTTTTATAAATTTTATCTTCATTCCACTCTCTTCCAACTGGTTAACTCCATAAATTTGATTATTTTTTTTTCTTTTTGAAAGAAACAACCTATTTATATATATCATTTCTCTGTATGCTTTTTTTTTTTTTTTTGACAATACACTATATGCTTTTTTTTTTAAAAAAAAAAGTACTCTATATGCTAATAGCCAAGGGATGTGGATTTTTTTTCCCTATTAATTTGTATAACATTTCAAGCAGGTGATTGAAGAGAGGGAGAGGTTAGAGAGTGGAATGAGGAGAGAGAAATTAAATATGGAATAGAAATTGAACTAAATAAGTCTAATTTTTAAATTTATAATAGTTTGAGTGTTTAATTTTTACATTTGAAAGTTTATGAGTCTAACTTTTACACTTTTAAAAGTTCGAGGATTTAAGTTTCACATTTAAAAGTTTATGTGTGTAATTGTTACTAATACCATACGTTGGGGGTGGTTTTTGCAATTTGCCAAAAAAAAAAGTTTACTACGATCTTGGAGAGACAAGGTTCAAATACAGTGTATGTGTTTTTTAAGCATGGAAAAAGAATGTACTTATCTTTTAGAAAAGGGACATTTACATAATTTCACGAAAATTGCTAGTCAATGATGTTTTCTCTTAATAGAAGAACAAAAAAAAAAGTTGTTCTTGTAGAAATTAATAATCTTATTGTTGAGATAAAGTTAAAATGTTTTAAAATATGTTACTAGTTTTTTCTAGCAATAATTAAATTTTAAATAAAAGTTCTCATTGTGTTGTAATAATTTTTTTAAAATCTCAAATATGTTTAACTTGAGAATGATATTGTTAAAAGACTTATGACAATTCATTAGTGAATTGATTATCAATAATTAAATTAATAATACTTAAAAATTGAATTAGAGATGTTTAACGATGTTTGTTTTTAAAACGTAATTGTGTTTTCTTTGTATACATAAATTTAATTATGTTTGACTATATAAAGTTTTTTCGAAAAATTCGTAAAACTAAGGTACAATTTTCTAAAAATCTATCCGTAGCATTAGTTGAATTTAATATTTGGTGTTCTATATTAAAAAAAATAATAATAATATATAAAAAAAATATGCAAACCTCAAAACATTTAAATTATAGGGAGTTATTTAAAAAAAGTGCAAAGTTAAAAAATTTTTAAAAAATCAATCATTCAAAAAACATTTATGTTATCATTAGAAACTTATAATAGTAATAATAACACTGATAATAACCTAATCTTTAATAAAAACACAATCATTAAACAAATAAATTAAATTAAAAAAAAAAAACCCAAAACCATTAGTTGATTTGGCAAAATAAATAAAAATTATATAAAAAAAACAAAAAGAATGAATTAAATTAAAAAACAAAAAACAAAAACAAATCTCAAAAGTCAAAACCACCGTTGATTTCATAAAATAAATAAAAATTAAATATAAAAAAAAAAAAGAAAAAAAAAAAGGTATGTCACGCCTCTCCAAGAGGCGTGACACTTGATTTTTCCAAATACTTTCAAAACTACATGTTTTCTCTAATTTTTTTATTTTTTCTTTTTACTCTTCCAAAAAACCCCGAGATTTCGCTGCAGCTAAGGAACATTCAATATTAGGCAGAAGCATGGCCGAACCACAGAATGTAACTTGGGGCTTCAAGAGGGTGTCTTTGCTCTGATTTGGCTGCAAATACGTTTCGTTCAAAGTTTCAACGCTGTCATACAAATTCCCCAAGCACCCTGACATTTGTTCGTTTTTCAAGATCCTGACCACTGTCCCAAGTGGGAGGGAAAGTAAGTTGAAAAGGAAGTCTATCAGGTTTTTGTCTGCTTCGCCGAAAACAACTCTTCGTGATTTTTTGTCCACTAGAAGTTTCAATCTCACTTCCTTTTCGGCCATTACTTTACTAATTACTATTACTATTACTATCTCAGAAATGCAGATGGTGCAGAAGAAGAACAACCCTGTCTCTGTTTATATAAAGCTTTCCATTTGGCGACGCTCTGTAATTTTCCCATTAACGAATTAATGAAAAATGAAAAGGGAGGCTGAAGAATGTGAAAAGTACTGTGTAACTGTTCAAAGAATTTTGATATGCCCATTCGGATTTCCCCATTGTTTCTATTACCAAGGCATTCTACAACCAACTGTTTATATTGGAAGTTGGAACAGTGCTGGTTGATATCTCGAGGTTCAAGAAAAATGCAGAAAAAAGAAATTGATGTCCTTGAAAAGTCATTCAAAACAAGACACACACAATAAACCGACCACCAACTAACGTCATGGATGTCGAAACGTATATAAAGGGTTTCCTGGAAAAGTATAGTAAAAAATGAAAAAAATTAGATAAAACGAAGCATTTTGAAAGTATTTAGAGAAAACATGTGTCGCGCCTAAAGGCGCAACACTTTGTCGTCTTCTGGGTCGCGCCTCTTGAAGAGGTGCGACATTTGCAAACCACGCGGACAAAACACAAACGAAACGGAGAATGGGACGGAATAGACGGCAGTGACGTCGCGCCTCTTCAAGAGGCGCGACTGCTATGGGAAAATACATCTGTCTACCTCTGTCACAGCACATGCAATTTTTTTTTTTTAATTGCAATCAGATTTATTTTTTATTTTGAGAGAGAGGCATGCAAAAATTTATCTTTTTCATTTAATGAAAATGGGGTAGGTTTAGGATTTTTGCATGGGTTTAAATTTGAGAAGAATCCTTTTTTTTTTTACATCCAGCTGCTTCCCTTCTCCATTTCCTCAGAAACACTCCCTCCCTCCCTAAGCTATTGTTTCTCTATTTCTTCTTTTGATTGATAAAAAAGAAGTTCAAATGTTTGAAAGATTCAAATACAACCAATTTAGAATATCGGTATTTTTATAAGGATGTTATTTGTAATTGTAAATTTCATTAATATTAGTGTGTTTCATTTCATAAATCTAAAACTTAAATTTAATCTTATTTTTACTTGCACTTATAGTAAATATATATGAAATTTGTAATACAATGTAATGAATCGCTAATTTAAATTACTCAATGACTGATCCAGAACTTTATGTCAGGGGGCACAACTTCATATAAGATTAAATAACTTTAGTCCATGAACTTTTAAATTTGTATCCATATAGTTGATGAACCTAAAAAGTGTTTGTGTCTAATAAATCTCGGAACTTTCAATTTTGTATCTATTAGGTCTCTTTCGTATTTGGAAGTTTTAAAAATTAGATGTTACATAAAATTTAATTTTGTATCTAATAGGTCTCATTGCACATTTTTTTTAAAAAATTAATGTTTCTATTAATTCCAACTAAAAGTTTAAGGTTCAATTAGATGTAAAATTTATTTTTATATCTAATGAAATAGTTAATTTTATATTTTTTTTTAGTTCAACAATTGAGGAGTTGAGTGATTGAATCATTAACTTTGATGATAATTAGTGTCTTTATCTACGGAACTAAGCTCGAATTGACTGATTTTTAAATTTTTTTGAATATAACTCAAACCTATTATATTTAAAATAGAAATCAAGTGTACTAAAAATTATAACAATATAAATAAAATAAAAAAACGAAATTCAAAGAATATATTGTTATTATTTTTAGAAAATCGCAAGTATGTTTAACTCTATAATGATATTGTTAAAAGACTTATGACAACTCAATGTGAATTGATTATCGATAATTCAAATAGTGTTTTTTTTTTCATTTAAAGCTATCTTAATTGGAACAAAAAACACTCTAAGTCATATTAGATTATGATATTTCATTTTAGAAATAAAGGTGTGAACGTAAAAGAAATCTTTTTTAAAAAAACAATTTTAACCTAGCTTCTTAATACAATACCTAAAACATCTAAATTATAGAGTTATTAAAAAAATGCAAATTTCAAAATTTAAAGAAAAATCAGTCGTTAAGAAAACTCTAATCATTAAAAAAAAAAAAACATGATTATTATATTATAATTTATAATTTATAATAATTATTAAACAAAATAAAATAAATTTTAAAAATTGAGTTGTGAAAACTTTCTAAAAAAAAAGGGTTGAAACCACCGCTTGATTTGACCGAAATCTGACAAATAATTTAAAAAAAAAAAAAAAAAAAAAAAGTGTGTCACGCCTCTTCAAGAGGCGCGACATCACTATACCCACGTCGCACCTCTCCAAGAGGCGTGACCAAAGCATGTTCAACAAGCGCGACACTTGCCTTTTCTAATTACTTTCAAAAAGGTCTGTTTTGTCTAATTTTTTTCACTTTTTATTTTACTTTTCCAAAAAACTCGTATATAAACTTTGTGTCCTCAATCAACTCAATATTCTCTACATTATTAACTTATTTAAAACTGAAATTGACGTGTCAATACGAACATAGTTCAACTAGGATGGTGTATATTCTTGACGAGTCGTTTAGAAAAGTAAAAATAGTTAAAAAAAAAATTAGAGAAAATTCTTAACACTTTCTCATACCCTTCCTTCATCAGCTCCATAAACATAAGTTGCACAGGGGTTATAGATTTGTGGAATTAATTTAATAATTACCACTTTTACAAAGTGCTTTAAATAATAAATTTGTTTGGTTGTACCATATTAAAAAAAAATCTATTAATTATAAATATGTTTTCTTTCTCTTGCTTTCATATTTGGAACTTGAAAGATTTTCAATTGATTGTTATTTTTGGATAATTCATCTCACCTGAACTTAGGTTTTCTCCTTGCAACTCCCAAAACTATTTCGGAGGCTTTCATTCCATATGGTCTCATTTATAGAGAACCTCAAAGTAGCTCTATTTTTTATAGGTTAAATTACTTGTTTAGTCTCTGAATTTTTTAGATTGTGTCAATTTGATCTCTAAACTTTAAAAAGTATCTAATAAGATCTTAAACTTTCACTTTTGTGTCTAATAGATCATTCAACTTTTAATTTTGCGTCTAATATCCTTGACTTATTCGACATAAGTTTTTAAAATTCACAAGCTTACTAGATATAAAATTAGAAGCTTAGAGTCATAATAGGCAAAGTTTTGAATTTTATATCTATTAGATTGGTTAATTTTTAAAAATCTTGAATATGTCAAGGAGCTATTAGACACAAGATTGAAAGTTTAGGAACTTATTGGACATTTATAAAGTTTAAAGACCTATTAGACACAATTGAAAGTTCAAAAACTATAACACATTTTTTAAAATTCAGGGATCTAATTGATACAACCCTAGAAGTTCAGGGACTAAATTTGTAATAAAACCTTCTTCAGATTTCATCCATGGCCTCCCTAATTTCATTCCTTTAATATAGCATCCCTACAGTGTCATTACGCGATCGATAAGAGATCGGTGTACCGCTTTTCTCCCTTCTTTGGGTTTTTTTTTTCGGGAGAGGATACTTTTTTTTTCTTTAATCAAGTGTTACTTCATCATTTGTCATTGTTGAAGGAGGAATTTTGACCAATCACAAATTGCCACGTCATTAATTTAAATTAATGATAAAATAAATTTGAGACCAATTACAAATTTGCACGTGTCCCTAAAATAAATTAATGGACATTAAAATTTGGCAAATCAAATAATGCCACTTGTCTATTATCGATCTATCAGATGGCATAAGCCGAGTCCAATCAAATTATGTTACGTGGCAATTGGACTCGAGACTAATGTAACCCGAGATCATTGAAAAAAAAATTGGCTAAATTAAAATAATCCAACTTTATTAAAAATTTGTTGGATTAAAGCCCAAATATAGCTTAAGCCCAAGCCCAAATGAGGTCCATCAAACTCTATAAATAGAGGAGGTCACCATTCATTTGGGGAGAACAAAAAGAAATGGAGGAGAGAAAGACAGAAGCTCTCAGAAGGCTTTGAAGATTGAAGTTTTGATCCCCCTACCAGATTTGAAGATTGAAGCTCCAATCCTCCTGCAATGAAGCTTCCTTCAAGACTCAAGACTTGAAGACTTCAACAATTCTTGAAGACCAAAGACTTTTCAAGACTTCAAGACCCCAAGACTTCTTGAAGATTGAAGACCCTTCAAGATTAGAAGACTTCAATAATTCTTGAAGACCAAAGACTCTTCGAGACTTCAAGACCCCAAGACTTCTTGAAGACTGAAAACCCTTCAAGGCTAGAAGACTTCAACAATCCTTAAAGACCAAAGACTCTTCAAAACTTCAAGACCCCAAGACTTCTTGAAGACTGAAGACTCCAAGACTTCAAGATCCGAAGATTCCAAAAGCTCCAAGAATCAATTGAAGTTTCAGATTCAAGAACAAGAACAAGCATTTCAGTCCTCGAGTGAAACACAATCACACACACAAAAGAGAGAGTCAGAGGATTAAAGTTAGAGATTGTACACCCACACGCATATTACATCAATACAAATATATATTTTATTTCACGTGTCTCCATCTTTGAAGTTATGTGTGAACGGTCATTTTTCTAATTTCTCTTTTAATTGTATTTTATTAAAAAACTATTTCATACTCAAAGTATATATTTGAGAATCAAATAACTCAAATATCAAATTGTATATCTAAATCTTTTATCAAAAAAAAAAAATTGCATATCTAACCCTCCATTTAGAATCAAGAAAGGTCAAGAACTAATTATTTTAAATCTTGTGATTTGAAATCCGAGAAAATGATTTTAAATTTTTTGTCTTGTTTGGAACAAGAAGAAATTAAAACAAATATATTTAAAATTTTATATTTGGATGGTAACTGACAAAGAAAAGTAAAAAAATTTACTAATATAGGCTTTTAATTTGAATTATTAATAGAAAATTAAAATATATGATATGGATAATTAAGTAATTTAACTCTCACTTCCATGAAATTTTGCAAAACAATATACGGGGAAATTTTTTTACGACATACACAATTTGAAATCATTATCTTTTCTAAGATAGACAACATAATTCATTTCAAATCTATTATGATTTGAAATTTTTTCAAAATCAAAGGTTGCAAATAGAGGATAATTGGAAAAAACAAAAATTGGATTTTAAAAATTAACCTTTTTTTTTTTTAGAATTTTCATATTGCCTTTTCACTTCATGATATCTTTTTCCAAGTGCTTAATGATAGAGGGTGTTACCAAAAAAAATAAAAAAATGTTAATTCCAAAATTTTAATTTTAATCACTGATTTTGGAAATTTCTAACTTTTTTCTTTTTTATTATTATCCTTTTCTTTTTAAAGAGTTGTCATTGAAAACAAATACAATTCCTTTTTAGATTAAAAATAAATACAATTAAGGATGACCAAATACAATATCTACTCATAAAAAGTAAAAATAACTTAAGTAATAATTAGCGATGTACCATTGGCCAAGAAGTTAGATGTTGAAATATCCTCATCCTCAAATGTTGAGCATAATAACAGATAAAAATAATAATAAGATATCTACACCACACTAAAAAAACATTGAAATTTGAAATGAAACATTTGGGATTATTTAAGAACAAAGCAAGAAATTTAAATTAAGTAGTTAATACTCACAAAAGCTATCTGGAACAAGAACCACACGCCACAATATAAAGAAGATCACAAAAATTAACAAAGGTTCATAATGTGATAAACTGAAGGGTGGTTAATAACATCAACGATAAAACTACTTAAAATAGATGACTGTGTGATGCAAATAGAAGGTGACAACTACGGCTAAAAGCCAAAAAAAAAATAAAACCATAACAACGTCGACAATCCTTGCACTAATTCTTCTTCTTCTTCTTCCTCCTCCTCATTTCACCGGGCCGAACACCGTACCTAATAATTTTCCCCTCATTTGACACTGTCATGTGCAAAATAAACAATAATTTTTAGAGAGAAACGTCAAAATACAAAACATATACATTCATATACATAGTGATGATATATTAAATTTGTTGGTAAACATTGTAGTATACATTAATTTCTTGTCGAAATACCATAATATTGTGAGAAGTCAATCTTGTGAAGAAACACATCGGTGAGCACATTGGTTGAGTGCAGAGAAGCCCTTAGCAACTTCACACCCTACAAACCCGCCACAAACCTCAAATAATAAAACATCTTGGACAATACATTTTTCTAATGCACCAAAAAATTAAACCTCGGATTTTACGTTGCATGTAATATGTTATTTTACCTCTTTCATGTCCAAATATATGACCTTTTCCTCAATTTCCCCAACGTCAACATTTAAGGCATTCAACACAGAAATGGTGGAAATGGAGGACATGGGTTTGACAGTAAGATCATCCATCACCATGTACGTTACCAACCCTTTCACGTAACCTTCCTCCTTTGATTTTGCTTCATCAGCTCCCATTACATATTGTGCACTATTCCACATCGAATTCCTGCATCCGGGACATATTGCGCCACGTCTAGCAGTAAAATACTTACGACAATTGGCACCATAACAATAATAATAGCTCGTCAATGCTGAAGATTCGATTTGCAAGAGGTTTCCGACTTGAGAATTAGTGACAGTAACTTTGGGCTTTAGGAGGTTGTCTTTGTTTTGGTCTGTCTCAAAATAGCTAATGTTCAAGGCGTCGACGCTGCGGTAGAGATTGGAGAGGGGGCCAACCATGGCTTCGTTGGGGAGAAGCCTAATGACAGTTCCAACAGGAAGGGCAAGTATAGTGAAGAGGAAGTCGATGAATTTCTTGTCGGCTTCCCCATACAGAATCCTTTTCCCTTTTTTGTCTATCAGAAGTTTCAAGCTCACCTGGGTTTGGGTAGACATGGTTTTTCTATTCTGTTTATCCAATGTTTTCCCACTTCCCTCCTCTCCCTCCTTTCGATTAAGTACTGCTTTACATTTGTTTGATTCTTTGACGCTTCGGACAGAATACACATGGAAATGTATGCATGCGAAAGTTTTTGTTTGCTTTTTTATTTTTGGGAAAAGGACCATTCATTGAATAATTAATTTGCCCCATTATTCATGTTAATTGACTACCACCTACCAAATGATCATTTAATATAGTTGGTGTCCATGTCCATTTCATATCAACTAATCACTCTCATTCGACGTTTCTTTGGTTTAAGTTCATGTTTGTTTCATTGATTTTGACGCGGGCTCTGATAATGATATAAAATAATGCATGTTTTTTTAATGGATTTTTGCTTTTTAAACCAAAGTAATTATTATTCATGGATAAAAATGAATAATACTTAGGTTACATGATAGGAATCTCTACATTGCTTTTTTATTAAATAAATAAATAATTTTTTTTTTTTTTAAACATTCATGGGAGGTACTAACACAAGTATGTGACTAAGTATTGTCGGATAAAAATATTAACTTTTTTAAACTTTTTTTTCCTTGGGAAATTGAGGAGAGAGCAATTTACTCATCATTTTTTTTAAAAGGAGAATTACTCATCATTTTCTAGTCGAGGGGTAAATTAATTTTAATTAGTCTAAGTTGTTATTATCTAATATAAGTATTATGATTAAATCTAGGATAATTGTAATGGGTGGCAACATGAAGGTAAATAATTACAAATATAGCAATTTTTAAAAATATTTGCAAATATGGCAAAATTTTTGAATTAATTTTTTATATTCCTAAATTGCCCCTGTGTGCCCATCTTCTTCTTCCTCGTCAGTTTTTTTTTTTTTTTTTTTTTTTTTTTTTTTTTTTTTTTTTACTGATAGAAAGTCTTTTTATTACTGATAGATTCTATCAGTGGTAGAAAAATTTTCTATCAGTGATAGGAACTTTCTATCACTGATAGAAGTTTCTATCAGTGATAGAAAGTTCCTATCACTGATAGATTCTATCAGTGGTCGAAAAATTTTCTATCGGCGATAGAAAGTTTCTATCACTAATATTTCTATGACTGATAGATTCTATCAGTGGTAGAAAAATTTTCTATCAGTGATAGAAAGTTTCTATCTGATAGAATAGAAGATTTCTATCACTAATAGAAACTTTTTCTATCCGTGATAAAAGATTTCTATCACTGATAGGTTCTATCAGTGATAAAAAAAAACTTTTTATAGAAAATCATAGAAAAACTTTTGATAAAAAAATCTTTCAATCCCTGATCACCCATAAAAATCTTTCTATCTCCGATAGAAATCTTTCTATCACCGATAGAAATCTTTCTATCACCGATATAATCTATAAGTGATAGAAAAACTTTCTATCACCGATAAAAAAGCTTTCTATTAGTGATAAAAGATTTCTATCACTGATAGAAATTTTTACTATTCTATCAGTGATAGAAAGATATTCTATCAATGATAGAAAACTCTTGATAGAAAATCTTTCAATCCCTGATAGAACATATCAGTGATAGAAATCTTCTATCACTTATAGAAATTTTTTGAGTGATAGAAAAAAATTCTATCATTCATAGAAAATCTTTCTATGAGTGATAGAAAAACTTTCTATCTCTATCACTGAGACTGATAGAAAAACTTTTCGTGAGTTATAGAAAATCTTTCTACCACTGATTCTTTTCTATCAGTGATAGAAGATTTTTTGTTTCTATCAGCGATGGTGATACATGGTGAAATCGAACATTGAAAAATAAAGCAAAAACGAACGATTATAGAAATCAAACACTGAAAAGGAAAAACCAAACACTGATAGAAAACCAAATAACAACAACCAAACACTGATAGAACACCGAACAAGTGATAGAAAAATATCTATCGCCGATAGAATCTATCAGTAGTAGAAAAATTTTCTATCATATGATAGAATCTATCAGTGAAAGAAAATTTCTATCACTGATAGAAAATCTTTCTATCACTGATAGAATCTATCAGTGATAGAAAAACTTTCTATCAGTGAAAGAAAATCTGGAGGGGTATTTTAGTAAATGCAACACACAAACTATTAGATTTTGCCATTTTTGCAATTTTTTTTGTGGGTTGCTAGATTTGCAATTATTTTGGCCCATATTGCTATCCTTGCAACCGGCCCTTAAATCTAATCATTTAAATTATTTTTTCCCATAAAAAAACTAATAAAAACACACAAACATTTCACTCCTAGATATGAATTACCTTGTACATCCAAACACATACATTTATTATCTAGACTTTAAATCGGTTTTCAACTTTCAAATATATTTAATATTGGTGATATCCAAACAGACAATAACAAATAATCTAGAGAAAATTACCTTTTAGGTCCCTGAGTTTTGACGAATATGTGTGTTTGATCTCTAAGTTTTAAAAATAGACATTTTTAGTCCATGAATTTTGGAAAATAAGTTTAAAATGTCTCTGAGTTTTCAAAATGGACATTTTTAGTGTTTTGAGAAATATGTTTAAAAGGTCTCTAATATTATTTTCGATTTTTGTAAATTAATAATTTGTATTATTTTTTAATATTGAATGGTTTTTTAAATTAAAAAAAAATATTAATTCAAAAAATTGAAGAAATAATATCAGGAACTTTTAAACCTATTTCTCAAAACTTATGGACTAAAAATGTCTATTTTGAAAACTTAGGGACCTTTTAAACCTATTTCTCAAAACTCAAGGACTAAAAAGGTCTATTTTGAAAACTCAAATACTAATCACATATATTCTTCAAAACTTAGGGACCAAAAAGGTAATTGTCCCAATAATCTTTTACATCAATCCAGAAATATAACTCAGTAGATAAAGCATCAATTATTATCTAAAAGAGATTGATGGTTTGATCTCCCAACCTGCAATGGTTGGACTAAAAAACAACTATTATTTTACCAATATCATGCAACCTTTTTTTTTATTGGGTTATTGTTTACGAATTTGTCAGGATTTCATCTTGTTTTACTATTTCATTGTTAAATAAAAAATGTATTCAATTTCCATCGACATTTCCACATGTCCATCGGTTTGACATCGACATGCGAGGTGAATCGATATTGTAAAGAAATTGATAAAATATAAATAAAATAATAACAAAATGAAGCTAATGTGGAGATAATATTTAGCAAAAGTATTTAAACTTATTTTTAAAATATAAAATATTTATTTGTTAATTTAAATATTTTTTGAATTTTTTATTTTAAATATTTTTCCATAAATGTCCATCGACATCAACATTTTGTCGATATTTTCATCGACATTTTCATAAAATTGAGACCTTGAAATTTCCATCGACATCCACATTTTAACCTTAAATTAAATTCCATTGTGATATATTTTTTGAAGTTCGTATTTTTTTTTTTCTTTTTCTTAAAAAAACAACATCTCTCCTTTTTTTTCCATCATTTATATAATTAGAGGCATTTCAAATAACAAAAATTAAATGACTCAAAAACCCTAATCAAACCCAACTCGAATCATTTTTCAGGTTGGATTGTACACTTGTTTGGAGAGAGCTTAAAAAAAAGAGCTTTGTAAGTTTGGTGTGTTTGGTTAACTTTTAAGTGTTTAATTTTGAAAAAAAAAATCATTTTGAAAAAAATTATAGTGTTTGGCAACCACTAAAAATGACTTATTATAAAATGAGATTTAAAAATAAACCATTTTGAGAGAAACACTATGGACTCGTTTGATAACGTTCTCGTTTCCCGATTCTCGTTTATGGTTTCTTGTTTCTTGTTTTATGTTTCTTGTTTCTTGTTTTTTAAAAACTAAAAATAAAAACATGTTTGATAACTATTTCTGTTTCTTGTATCTCTAAAAAAAAAAGAAACAGAAACAGATATGTGTTTGATAATTGTTTCTCGTTTCTTGATTTTTAGTTGAAATAAAATTTGGTACATATAACATAAAAATTATATATAACATACATTAAAATTATAGTTAGAGGTTGTCAGTGGCGGTTGCTTGGCGGAGGTCAGCGGCGGTCGGTAGTTGGAGGTCGACGGTGGCAGCCGGTAGTCGGAGGTCGACAGTGACGACTGGTTGTCGGAGGTCGAAGGTGGCGGTCGGTCGGCGGAGGCAAGTCAGTGGAAGTTGGTGGCGGACGGTTAGCGGAGGTCGGCCAAACAATTAGTCGAAGGTCGATGGTTGCGCCCGATAGTCAGAGGTCGACAGTGTCGATCGGTCAGTGGAGGTCGGTGGTGGCCGATAGTCAAAGGTCGACGGTAGTAGTCGGTCGCGATCGGTAGTTAGAGGTCGATGATGGCGGCTGGTCGACAGCTGTTGGCGACGACCGGTAATCGCAGGTCGAAGGTGGCGGTCGGTCGGCAAAAGCCCTTAGTTAGAGGTCGACAGTGGCGATCGGTCAACAGAGGCTGATAATTAGAGGTCGAGGGTGGCGACCGGTCGGTGGCAGTCGATCAAAGTAGGTCGACAACAATGGATCGTCGGAGGTCGACAACGACCGGTAGTCAGAGGGAAACAAAGCAGTCGGTCGCGACTGGTAATTGGAGGTTGACGATGGCGACCAGTCGACAGAGGTCGACGACGATCGGTAATCGTAGGTGGACAGTGGCGGTCCATTGGTGGAGGTCGACGACGACCGGTAGTTGAAGGTTGATGGTGGCGGTTGGTCGGCAGAGGCTGGTCAACGGAGGTCAATAACGACCGGTCGTTGGAGGTTGATTATAGTTGTAGGCCACAATCGGTAGTCGGAGGTCGACAAACGTCGGCAACGATCGATAGTTGAAGGTAGATGGTGGCGGTCGGTCGACGGAGGTCGATGGCGGTCGATCGATGGAGGTCGTTGGTAGCAGTCGGCCGCAACCAGTATTCGAAGGTCGATGATGTCGGCCTGTCGGCAGAGGCCGATAATCGGAGGTCGATTGTAGCGGCCAGTCAACAGAGGTTGGTCGCGGAGGCGACAGCGACCAGTCGTCGGGGGTTGACGGTAGCGATTGGTCGCGACCGGTATTCGGAGCTCGACGATGGTGGTGAATCGACGGAGGTCAGTGACGACCGATAGTTGGAGGTGGACGGTGGCAGTCGGTCAGCGGAGATCGACGACGACTGGTAGTCGGAGGTCGGCGATGGTGGTCGGTCAGTGGAGGTTGACAGCGGCCGGTCGTTGGAAGTCAACGGTAGCGGTCGGTTGCGGCCGGTATTCGAAGGTCGATGGAGGTTGGCGACGACTGGTAGTCAGAGGTCGACGGAAGCCGACGACAGTCAGTGGTCCGAGGTCAACGTTGGCGGTCGGTCGGCGGCGGCCGGTAGTCAAAGGTCAACGGAAGCGGCCGGTAGTCAGAGATTGACGGAGGTGATAAAAAAAAGGAAAAAATGAAAGAAATAACATAAATTATATAAAAGAGAAAGAAATAACGAAAAAAAGAAAAAAATTAAAGATGAAAAAATGAAATAGAACAAAATAACGGAAAAGATTTAAAAAAATACGAGGAAGTGGTTAATAAATATAGAGGAAGAGAAGAAATTGATGTAGGAATGAGAGGGAGAGACGGATACGTGCATGAAAGATAGAAAAAAAAAACATTGAGAAACAACTTTTTGTAGTTTCTCAAATTTGACATCTTTTTTAGAAACGTTTCTAGAAATTTAGAAACAAGAAACAAAGAATGAGTTATCAAACAAGTCTGTTTCTTACAAAAGGAGAAACGGAAACCTTATCAAATGAGCCCTTTGCTTTCAAGTATGTAATAACTTTGGTATAGAAACATTTATGAGGCAATGTAACCAAACATGTGAGTGTTTAAATTCTAAAACATTTTTTATACAAAATGTTTAAAGAAAAATGCATTCTTGAAAAACGACATTAAACTTAAAGCTATTCCAAACAGACCTTGAATTCACCTAAATTTAGTGTATTGGACTTTGGAACCAAACCAACTTAAAAATATTATCAATAACATATATATATATATAGACTTACAAATTTCAATTCAATATTTAAAAGAATAGGTTTTATTACAAATTTATAAGAGTTAGCAATTATTCTTTTTTTTTTTTTTTGGAGATTTGAACCTTTGACCTCTTGGTCAAGGGAACATGTCAATTACCGCTGAACTTTGTTCGCTTTAGCAAGAGTTAGCCATTATCTATGTTATATATATAACAAATAGTTTGTTTTAAAATTCAACACCATGTCTAAAAGAATATATTTTGAGCGAAGGATAACTTTTATATTTTAAACTCTCTCTAACTTTTTTTTTTGTCTCTAAATTTTTTGTTCCTCTCTGTAACTATTTTCTATTTCTATAATATTTGTATTTCTTTAACTTTTTGCTGTATTTTCTTTTACCTTCTTCTCTAAATTTTCGCTCTTGAACTTTTTTTTCCCTTAACTCATTAACTTTTTTTCCCTTTTTTTCCTTGCTTAAGTTTTTTTCTTCCTGAACTTTTTTCTCATTCTCTCCAAAACTTTTGTAGTATATATCTGTCGAACTTTATTTCTCTATCTTAAAAATTTTGCTCTCTATTCAAATTTTCTCCATCTAATTTTTTCTCTCTCTAAAATCCTTACCTAAAATCCTTACCAAATGCATATCCAAATGCTAGAAGAACAAATTTGAGTTCTACAAAATTTACCCCTTTTAAGAATTTGATCCTCAAGATTGACCTTCACTTTTCGATTGTCTTTTCACCTCATGATTTCTTTTTCGAAGTTTTTAATTATGGGAGAAGAGTTTTATTAATGATATAAACTCTCTTACCTAATGAAATCCCTCAGTTAAATACAGAAAATCACATGAGTAATAACAAAAATTGACGACAGTATTCAATAACAGCTTAACAACCAGGAACCAACAATTAACAACCTGAAAATATGCTTAATTAGCTAATAAGTTAGTTCCAAAATTTTAAAGAAGACATTTGGGATTTAAGAACAAAGGAAGAAATTTAAATAGTTAATACTCAAAAGCTACCTCGAACAAGAACCACATGCCACAATATAAAGAAGACAAAAATTAACAAAAGGTTCATAATGTGATTAAACTGAAGCGTGATTAATAACATCAACGATAAAACTACTTAAAATAGATGGACTGTGTGATGCAAATAGAAGGTGACAAGTACAGCAAAAAGCCAAAAAGTAAAAGCATAACGACGTCCACAATCCTTGAGCTAATTCATCTTCTTCTTCCTCCTCATTTGACACTGTCATATATGCAAAATAAACAATAATTTTCAGAGAGAAACGTCAAAATACAAAACATACATATACATATTGTGATAGTGATATATTAAATTAGTAGGGAAACATTGTAGTATACATCAATTTTTTGTCGAAATACCATAATATTGTGAGAAGTCAATCTTGTGAAGAAACACATCGGTGAGCACATTGGCTGAGTGCAGAGAAGCCCTTAGCAACTTCACACCCTACAAACCCACAAACCTCAAATAATAAAACATCTTGGATAATAATACATTTTCCTAATGCACCAAAAAAATTAAACCTCGGATTTTACGTTGCATGTAGTATGTTATTTACCTCTTTCATGTCCAAATATATGACCTTTTCCTCAATCTCCCCAACGTCAACATTTAAGGCATTCAACACAGAAATGGTGGAAATGGAGGACATGGGTTTGACAGTAAGATCATCCATCACCATGTACGTTACCATCCCTTTCACGTAACCTTCGGCCTCCTTTGATTTTGCTTCTTCAGCTCCCATTACATATTCTGCAGTGTCGTACATCGGATTCCTGCATCCGGGACATGTTACGCCAGGTGTAGCAGAAAAAAACTTACGACAATTGGCACGATAACAATAATAATAGCTCTTCGATGCTGAAGATTCGATTTGCAAGAGGTTTCCGACTTGAGCTTTAGTGACAGTAACCTTGGGCTTTAGGAGGTTGTCTTTGTTTTGGTTTGTCTCAAAATAGTTAATGTTCAAGGCGTCGACGCTGCTGTAGAGATTGAAGAGGGGGCCAACCATGGCTTCGTTGGAGAGAAACCTAATGACGGTTCCAACAGGAAGGGCAAGTATAGTGAAGAGGAAGTCGATGAATTCCTTGTCGGCTTCACCATATAGAATTCTCTTCCCTTTTTTGTCTATCAGAAGTTTCAAGCTCACCTGGGTTTGGGTAGACATGGTTTTTCTATTATGTTTATCCTGTGTTTTCCCACTTCCTCTCTTTCGATTAAATACTCTTTCTGTTGATTCTTTGACGCTTCGGTTACAGAGAAGAATTTGAATACACATGGAAATTTATGCATGCGAAAGTTTTTGTTTGCTTTTTTATTTATGGGATTGGGAAAGGAACCATTCATTGAATAATAATTTTCCCCATTCATGTTAATTGACTACCACTTACCAAATGTTCATTTAATTCGTGTCCATTTCATATCAACTAATCACTCTCATTCGACGTTTCTTTGGTTTAAGTTCATGTTTGTTTCATTGATTTTGACGCGGGCTCTGATAATGATAAAAAATAATGCATGCTTTTTTTTTTAATGGATATTTGCTTTTTAAACGAAAGTAATTATTATTCCCGGATAAAAATGAATAATACTTAGGCTACATGATACGAATCTCTGCATTGCTCTTGACAACAAAAAGAGGAAGGTAGAATTTTTTCAAAAAAAAAAAAAAAAGAGAAAGGTAGAAATTGATTTTTTTTAATATCTTTAACTTTTTTAGTTTTTTTTTTTCAAAAAAATACACTTTTAGTCCACGATGGTTTGAGTTAGGTAACAGTTTGGTTTTTCAAACTCAACATTTTAGCCCCTGAGGTTTGGATTTCGTTACACTTTTGGTCCCTCCGTCCAATTTTAATTTTTAAATTTTTATTAATAAAAATATTATCATTTTTAATTCTTTCTCCCCCTCCCTCTTATTCTTCTCCAACTTCTTTTTCTTATTCTTCTACTTCTCATTCTTCCCAACTTCTTCTTCCTCAATTCCATGGTCGACTGCCGACGAACGACTTTTTCTCTCTTTTCTTTCCTTTCTCTACCTTTTCTTTTTTTTTTTTAATAAAAAAGAGGGGGAGAGAGAGGAGACCTCCTCCTCCAGTTGCCGACGTGAAATGGGAGGCCTCCCTCATGGGTTTCAGATCTGAAAATTGTTGAGTCTGAAATCTGTAACGAAATTGGACGGAGGGAGCAAAAGTGTAACGAAATCCAAACCTTAGGAGCTAAATGGTTGAGTTTGAAAATTGTGTTACCTAAATCAAACCTCAGCTTTTTTTTTTTTTTTTTTTCCTTGGGGAACTCAGGAGGGAGAGAGCAAATTACTCATCATTTTGTTTAAGAGAATTACTCATCATTTTCTAGTTGAAGGGTATAAAATTAATTTTATTTGGCTTAAGTTGTTATTATCTAGCTAATATAAGTATTATGATTAAATCTAATCATTTAAATTATTTTTTTCCCATAAAAAAACTAATAAAAACACAAACATTTCACTCCTAGATATGAATTATCTTGTATATCACATTTTATTATCTAGACTTTAAATCAGTTTTCAACTGTCAAATATTTAATACCGGTGATATCCAAACAGACCATAACAAATATAATCTAGGAAAAATTATCTTTTTGGTCATTGAGTTTTGAGGAATATGTGTGTTTGGTCCGAGTTTTTAAAATAGACTTTTTTAGTCCCCGAATTTTGAGAAATAAGTTTAAAAGGTCCCTAAGTATTCAAAATGGACACAGTCCATGAGTTTTGAGAAATAAGTTTAAAAGGTCCCTAATATTATTTTTTAATTTTTTTTTTCAAATAATAATTTGTATTATTTTTTAATATTGAATGGTTTCAAAAGTATTAATTTAAAAAATTGAAAAAAATAATATCTTAAACATATTCCTCAAAACTTATGGACTAAAAAGGTATATTTTGAAAACTTAGGGACCTTTTAAGTCTATTTATCAAAAGTCATGGACTAAAAATGTCTATTTTGAAAACTCATAGACTAATCACACATTCTTCAAAACTTAGAGACCAAAAAGGTAATTGTCCCAATAATCTTGTACATCAATCCAGAAATATAACTTAGTAGACAGAGTATCAATTATTATCTCAAAGAGGGATGAATTTGATCTCACATCTTGTTGAACTAAAAAAAACAACTATTATTTTACCAATATATCATGCAACGTCTTTTTTTCTTTTTTTTTTCAAGACAATCATGCAACCTTTTTTTATTGGGTTATTGTTTACGAATTTGTCAGGATTTCACCTTGTTTTCCTATTTCATTGTGATATATTTTTTGAACAAAACTTCCCTGCATACCGGTATGTAGGATCTCCCTACATATCCCATTAAAATCTTGACAACTAAGAAAAAGGAGGGGAGAAAATGAGAAATTTTGAGAAATTTTTTTTATCTCTCCTAGTTGTCAACATTTTAATGGTGGTATGCAGGGAGATCCTTACATACCGGTATGCATGGAAGTTTTTTCCATATTTTTTTAAGTTAGTATTTTTTTTAGAAGAGTATTTTTTTTTCTTTTTCTTAAAAAAACGTCTCTTTTTTTTCATTATTTACATTCAAAAAAACAAAAATTAAATGACTCAATAACCCTAATCAAACCCACTCGAATAATCTTTCAGGTTGGACTGTACACTTGTTTGGAGACGGCTAGCTCCAAAAAAAAAAAAAAAAAAAGTTGAAGCTCTGTAAATTTCAGGATGTGTTTGGTTTAACTTTTAAGTGTTTAATTTTGGAAAACAAATCATTTTGAAAAAATTTATAGTGTTTGACAAACCACTGACTTATTATAAAATGAGATTTAAAAATAAACCATTTTGAGAGAAACACTTGCAAATTTTTTAAAAAGAGTTTTTAAGTATGTAATAACTTTGGTATAGAAACATTTATGAGGCAACCAAACATGTGAGTGCTTAAATTCTAAACAATTTTTATACAATAAAATGTTTAAAGAAAAATGTATTCTTGAAAAACATTAAACTAAGGCTATTCCAAACCAACCTTGAATTCGCCTAAATTTAGTGTATTGGACTTTGGAACCAAACCAACTTAAAAATATTATCAATTACTATTTTCAAAACATATATATATATATATATATATAAATCGACTTACAAATCTCAATTCGATATTTAAAAGAATAGGTCTTATTACAAATTTATAAGAATTGCCATTATTTTATATTTTTTTTAGATTTGAACCTCTGACCTCTTGGTCAAAGGTATATGTCAATTATCGCTGAACTATACTCGCTTATATTATCTATGCCATATATATAACAAATAGTTTGTTTTAAAATTCAACACCATGTCTAAAAGAATATATTTTGAGCGAAGGATAACTTTTATAATTTTTTTTTAATTGAATACTTTTACATTCATTTAATACATAAATCAGCTAGAGTATAATCGAAAACAATGAACAAGAAATGTTCTCAACTATCACATATGCTCAGCAAATTCAATTAAATGTATAAAATTACTCCACATATATATAGAATATAGATTGATCATAATTATAATTATAAGTGCATGCAATAATAATGCTTGTATAATTTATTGTGTAGAGATAGATACATCATTTTTCGTTTGCAATATTCAAATTTCTTGCCTGAAGGGTAAATATATATTAATTTGTAAGATTGATTAATCACCACAATTTGTGAAGTTGATATCGGGAAGAAACACATCAGTGAGCACAGTGGACGAGTGCATCGAAGCCCTCAGCAACTTTATGGCCTATGAAACAGAACAACCAACCAAAAAAAAAAAGAATATTACACATCAAAACAAAATTAAACTAACAAAATTAAACGAATTAACTAAAAACCAAAAGATGTAGTCCCGTTTGATAATTATTTGATTTTTTAAAATTATGTTTGTTTCTCTCAATTTGCTTACAATGGTTTTCATCTTTATATTGAGGACACATTTGAATTCCTAGTAAAATTCTAAAAAACAAAAACAGTTTTTGAAAACTATTTGTTTTTAGTTTTCAAAATTAAACATGGTTTTTGAAAACAAGGAAGAAACTTGGAGTTAAAAGTAGTGTTTATAGGCTTAATTTTCAAAAACAAAAAACGAAATGGTTATCAAACGGGACCGTAAAAATCTCAAATATTGAAGATACACGTTTGTTTCCTGTTTTTATTTTCAACTTTCGAAAGGTTTGAGAACTGTTATTTATTTCTTATGTGAAAGTTTAAATTATAAGTTTAGTCCTTTAGATTGTGTCAATTTGGTTACGTGTTTTTATTAAGTCATTGGCTTATTTGACATTCATTAAAATTCACAAACCTACTAATTAAAAAATTGAAAGTTTTTTTTTATTACAATAAACATAAAATTCAATTTTATATCAATAAATTTGTTCATTTTTAAAAATCTCAAATGTCGTCAAGAGACCTATTAAAACGAAATTCAATGTTTAGAGACCGGACAAAATTTGTAATAAAACCTATTTTAATACAAACTTAAAATTATTTTACTTGCTTCGTTCTTTTTTCCCAATCTTTAAAAACATCATTCTACATTTTTCTACACTTACAAAATAAATTTAAACATTAAATAAAATATAAGAATTTTGAATAATATATATTTTTTAAAAATTATTTCTAAAAAACCTTTAACATCTTAAAATTTTAAATTTAGAACAGTAAAACAAAAAACAAAAAACAAAAAACAAAACAATTACCATTAAAAAGAAACCAAAACACAAAAAGAAAGAAAGGGAAACAAGAGTACTGTATTAGAAAGCAACCTGGGTCTCTTCAACAAGGCCAGCATCGTCAACATTAAACTCCCGCAGCACCGAAAGAGCGGACGCCGAGGACATTGGCTTGACAGTGAGATCATCCATCACCATATAACTAACCATCCCTTTCACAAAACCTTCATTCTTTGGACTCCCTTCACCAGCCCCATACACATAAGTTACAGGGAGCTCCATCGGGAACTTGCATGCGGGACATGGCGTCCCTGTCCAAGTCGCAATATGGTTACGACAGTTGGCATTATTGGTGCCATTGCATCTGTAATAGATCTTCGATGGTGGGGCTACGAGGTCCAACAGAGTTCGAACTTGGGATTGAATGTACAACCAAGGCTTGGGCGTCAGCAGGTCGCCAACTGTGATCTCGTTGGACTGGAAATACCTCAGGTCCAAGCGATCGACACTGCGTTGGAGGGTTGCCAATGAGCCCAAAGATGGGCCTTGGTTGTTTGAGAGAAGGTTGATGACTTTTAAGATTGGGAGAGAGAGTAGGGTGAAGAGGAAGTCCACCAAGTCCTTGTCGGCTTCGGCGTAAAGGATTTTTCTCGTTTTTTGGTGTATTTGAAGCTTCAGACTCACCGAAGACGACATTGTTTTATGTTTTTTCTTTTCTTTTCTTTGTTTGTTATTATTATGGTTTAGAGAGGGTTTAAATATGTTTTGTTTTGATTTTTGACGCTTTGATTATAGAGAAGGGGAATCGGCAGGGGAACGTTCTGTGTATATATGCGACTGTTCAGATTGAGTAACGATCTAAGTTACATTCCAAATACCATAATTGCCCTTTATTATTTTTTTTTTATCATATTCCTATTAATATGTATTCTACACAGTGTATTAAATTTCCTTCGACATGTTTCCATCAATATTTTCATTTTCACATGTTTATGGGTTCGATATCGACATGCGGAATTAATTGTTGAGGATCCCACATTGAAAAGATTAGTGGAAACCTCACAATATATAAGGGTCACTCCACTCATTGTAAATTGAAACAAAATGTAACTAATGTGTAATAATATTTATCACAAGTATATATTTTAACTTATTTTTAAAATGTAATACATTTCTTTGTTAATTATTTAATTTTTTTTGTTTTAGATATTTTTCTAGAAATATCTATCGGTATCGACATTTTGTTGATATTTCCATTAAATTGAGACCTCAACATTTTCGTTGACATCGACATTTTAAATTTTTAAGAACAAAACTTGTTTGCATACCAGTATGTAGGGATCTCCCTACATACTCCATTAAAATCTTGACAAGTAAGAAAGAGAAAGGAGAAAATGAGAATTTTTTGTTATCTTTCTTAGTTGTCAACGTTTGAATGGTGGTATGCAAGGAGATCCCTACACACCGATATGCAGACAAGTTTTTTCCAATTTTTAACCCTTGATTCTACATGAGAAATTATTGAGTGATCAAACGGCTCCATGTTAACCATGTCCAACGTAGGTAGCTTTTGTTTTTGTTAATTTTTTTTTAAAATTCTTTCTACTTGATTCACCTCCAATCTCTTTCTTTTTTTTCTTTTGTTTTTCTTAGTTTTATCCGTATTTTTTTTACAATATGTAGGAGTGAAGGATTCAATTCAAACCACTAATCTCTTAATCATGGGTGGAAGCTTTATTACTTTAAACTCATGTTGACAAATTTTATCAGCATTCGCCCCACTCCTCATCTTTTTTTTAATACTAGTAAGAAACACGTGCGATGCACGTGAAAAATTATCACTATAATTTAAAGTATGAAAATATAAATAAAAAATAGTTATAAATTAGAATATCATTTAATTTTATAAAAGAGAATATATTCAGTATAACATTTTATTCATGTATGTAAATTTTAATTTCAAATTTATAACAAATATTTGTATATTAAGACATGTTTAGAATGACTTTTTAAATGTTTTCAAATGCAATTTATGTGCAAAAGAAATGTTTTTTTTTTTTTGAACAAGCAAAAGAAATGTCTTTAAGCACCTAAAAAGTTATTCCCAAACATGCATTTTTTTTAAATAACTGTTAATAAATATTCTTATATACTTGCAATTATCTGATATATGATTTTTATTTTAATTATAATTTAAAATGAAATGATAATCCATTTTAATTTTTTCTACATATATGACTCATTAATAATAATAATTATACATATTTATAACCTTCATCTAGTATTTCTTTAAATTTTCTCTTATATTTCTTTAAATGTCTTTTAGACACATGTTTCTAATTTACTTTTCCACAAATAACGTTCATCTATGTTGTTGGCTATTCATGTCGGCCACTCTTAGGCATCACCGTCGCCATTGCATAGCAAAAATATTCCTCCTTTGTCAGTTGCCTACAGTAATTACTTCATTGTAATAACTTTCCTTCAATGGTTTTATATTTAGCCTCTTTCATCGCATACTGAAGCTATTGATTTTTTTTTTTATTTAATCATTTACTTTATCTTTAATAGAAATTGTTATGATTTTTTCTTTCATTTTTTTTTCAAATCATCCATTTATTATTATTTTTTTTTTGAACTCTTATGACTTTTATTTGGTTTTGTAAATCTCTTCCTTTTCACATAAAGCTAACGCCATCTAGAAAAAAAAGGGATTTTGCTTCAAAAAAATAGAAACAAAAATAATTAATTAGATTTATATTTTAAATAGAAAAGTAATAACTAATTAAGACAAAAATCAATCATTGTTTCTATGAAGGTATATTATTTTTCTTTGAAAATTCAACTTAATGTCTTTTTTTAATAAAAAAAAGTTGTAGCTTTTTAAGGAAAAAATAAAATATATCAAATTAAGTTGGCGTAAAAAAGAAAATATAAAATTTATATTTAACTTTAAAATATGTTTAATTTAAAAATTAAAAAAAAAAAGACAGCAATCTCAAATGAATTAAAAAAGCTGCTTTAATATATATTTA
The DNA here is from genome assembly GCA_036850905.1 of Luffa acutangula. NCBI lineage: Eukaryota > Viridiplantae > Streptophyta > Magnoliopsida > Cucurbitales > Cucurbitaceae > Luffa > Luffa acutangula. The sequence continues at coordinate 7,931,675 of CM072099.1, read as the reverse complement.
ATTTAAAAATTAATAAATAAAAAAGAAAACAATCTCAAATGAATTAATGAATAAATCTATACATATTATTAATAATTAAAAAAATAAAAAAAAGGAAAGAAAAATTTAACCAATCCCCATTCCCCCACTAAATTTCGTCTTTTTTTTTTTTTTTTTTTTTTCAAAAACAGCTCAGCCCATTGTTTTAGCCCACTCTGTAAAACAAAACAAAAATGAAAAAAAGAACCAAACCCTTACGGCTTACTTTCTTCTTCTTTACGTCGTTTCCTCCTCCGAGCTCAGTGTCGCCGCCGCTTCTCTTTCGCTCGTCGCGCCGCCGCCGCCATCATCTTTCTTCTGTTCGTGCCGCCGCCGTCGTTTTTCTTCTGCTCGTGGCGCTGCAGCATTCCTCGATTTTCTACTCCCTTGCTGTTACTGGTATTTTTTCAATCTCCATCTATGTTTTTCTGCTTACTTGAAAAACACAGATTAGAACGACTTAAGAAAGAATAAAGGAGTTGTTTAATTTTCTTTTTTATAATGACAATAGTCGAATAGTAACAAATAAACGGGAAAGACTGAAAAATGGATGAGACGCAATCTCCTTCCTCACAAAATCACTCCTCCGTGTCTCTGAGACTTGAGAGAGAGAAAGGGAAAACGATCGCCCAAATGTCCTAACCAAAAAAGAAAAACGGGAGATTGTTACTGACCTTGACATTCAGTTGCATGAAGGAGATCGGAGATTAGATTCATTGAAGTAAGTTTAGAGAGTTTTAAAACCGCCACTCTTTAATCTTTTTGGATTTTGGATTTGAATACTCTATATCTTTTTGTACAATTTGAATGTTTGATTGAAGTTTGCATCCATCATCTTTCTGTAATCCAAAGCAATTTATCAAAAAGTTACCTTGACTGAAATTCAACCACTTATTCTTCATCTCACTTTCCCTGTATCGCAAATTCTGACAATGATTTTTCTAAACAATGCAAGCCTTAAGAACTGAATAGAGAGGCTAAATGTAGAAATTATTTCAACCATTAATGCAGTGCATAGAGATGGGGAGAAGGAAAAATAAAACGCTTTGAATTCTAATTAAAAGGCTGATGGGCTTCATCTTAGCACAACGATTGTTCAAGTTTTTTTTCCCCTTATTCTTCTTCTTGAAACTAAACAGGAATATCATTATCATTAGGAAATTAAAGCGTTAGTTACACTTACAACCAATTCCGCATTTACTACCAAACCCAACCCAACCCGATCCTCTTCTAGACCAGAGGACCTAAAAAAATTCCCAAAAAATATAAAACGTATCAATTCTTCAAGCTGCAACCCATTTTCTCTCAAAGGTAAAATTGAAATAAAATTTTAAATGAGAGGGTAAAATCGGCACATAAAGTTTCTCCTTATTATGACTTTTATATATACTATAGATATAGATATAGATATAGATTACTTTGGTTTAAGATTTCCAATTTGGTCGCTTTATCTTTTTTCTCCAAATTTTACCACTTATCCTTTTTTTTTCCCTAATATTAGGAAAAAAATTTGGGGACCCCTAAATCCACTCCTAAAAGTAGAGAGAAGAAACAAGAGTGAAGAATAGTCGTAAAAAATAAAAGAAAGAAAAAAGAGAAAAAAAATATTGGAGGTGAATTTAACCACGTTCACATGGTTTTTTTTTAGTACATCAACATTTGGGGGTTGGGGGATTCGAACTTCTAATCTCATGGTCGAAGGTATGTCGATTATCGTTGAGTTAAGTTCGTTTTGGCCACGTTCACATGGTTAACATGCCACATGCATGTCACAAAATGAGTAAAAGCACAGAAGAAAAGAGTAGAGAGAGCAAAGAGGAGAGAGAAAGTTACTCATAATTTTTTTTAAGGAATTACTCTATCATTTTCTAGTTGAGGTGTAAATTAACTTTAAATAGTTGTTATCTTATTATCTAATATAAGTATTTTGATTAATCTAATCATTAAAAAAGTTTAACATGCCAGCTTGCACATCAGTCACATATTAGCGAGATAATCTCTTAGTGCTTTCATTGTACGGACTGCTTTGTGATCTGCACCTGCGCTGAAGGAAACTTGGACAACGAATCAACTATAATTTTCATGTGTTAGAGGCTAAAATTACATAATTTTCTACCGCATCTAAAAATATTGTCTTTTAAAGAAAACTATCACAATCTCTCACTATTATGCACTAGCTTAACGCAACTATGATCTTTTCAGTCTTATTTAATTCAACTTTAAGGGAGAAATAACTTGCTTTTTACAAGTTATCAAACCCCCAAACTTAAATTATTGTTTGTCCCCCAAGCAATGTCTTCTATCAACTCTGCGAGAATGACTTAGCTCAACAGCTTTGGACTCCTACATCCCACTTCCTCCTCATCTTTTCCTAACGCACAAACACAGCTAAGGGAAATTTCCTGCGCTTAGATCTAGCTGCGATGACTCAGCCTTCTCTCTTCTATTTAAGCTCTAAGCGCAAAAACACAAAGTTATATATATATTAAGTAGAAAGCATTAATATCAACATCAAAACTCATGTTTTCGTTTCGGCTTACCTACATTTGTGATGAAAGACATCCAACTACGGGCATTACATTTTTTTACTGTCCTAAACACTCATGGAATGCGAATACATCTTCGTGCAGTGGCAAACGATATGGGTGTCATGAATGCCCCTGACTACTAACGCATTGAGACCAGAAGAACGCATATGTTTGATTTGCGCTAGCTATCGCACCCCCAACTTAAATCGGACAATGTATTCATTGTCTCCCTTACTTTGGAGCGTGTGATAGATCAGGGAGAAACATGTTGAGATGCGACAGGGGTCAGAGCACTAAACATCACTACTACAAATTAGGCATTTGTTGACGGCTAAAAAGTATCAACTATCACTTTCATTGACGCTTTTTAGAAGTCAACTGAAGTGGTATCAATAAAACTAAAGCGTCAATATTACTGTTTTCATTGACGCTTATAGGACGTCAACGAAGATGTTGATGTTGACGTTTATAAGCCATCAACAAAGACATTATTGACACGTTTTATCCATCAATGATATTCATAAAGCGTCAACATAGGCACCTTTATTGACGTTTACCAGCCATCAACAAATCGTATTATTGACACCTTTTCATTGTCAATTATAAGACCTAAAATGTCAATATATCTATCTTTATTGACACCTTTACAAAGTCAATATAGTATTTTATTGACGTTTATTAGTCGTCAAGTTACCATGCTAAATTGTCAAATATTATATTTTCATTGACGGTTAATATCCATCAATTATTGTGTTTTTAATGACATTTTTTAACCGTCAATATACATATTTGGAAAAAATTAAAAAAAAAAAAACCTTCTGATTATTTTTACCCCTCTTTTACAACTTGCATTTACACAAAAGCAGCAAGTTTGATGATACCAAAAATCCAGCAACATAACAACATAATTATATGCACTTCTAAACCCATAACACAACCTTCACTTCACTTGACAGCAATAAGACATGCTCAGTACACTATGAAGCTAACACCAAAACTCAAGTATAAATAATATGAGTCAGATCTCGTAACAAGCACATTATTGTTCATCTAGAAATACATAATCAAATGAATGCTAATTTCAACCAAACATAAAATCATAATGAATTAAACCTAATCTAAAGGGCATTACTACGCTTTACCCCTATAACCAAGTTTGATGTCTTACAATGTCGTTCTAAGTCCTTTATCAATGTATACACAAAATAAAGTCCCAAAAGTATTTTTACACGACAACTACCTCAAAGAACATAGATTTAATTAATAAAATATAATAATGTAATATAATACATGAAACTTTCTGTTCATTCACAAACCACATCCCTGATCCAACTTACAAAGAAAAAGCAAATTTGTTAAACAAAATAAGTACAAAACTCTAAAATATTTCAACTTTGAACTAAAGACCAACCAAGTGAATTGGAGGGATGGTGAGAGGCATGTTTGCTTGAGCTACCTCCTTAAGTCTCTTGAGTCATATGTTGACTTTCTCAATGATGTTGTGTTAGAGTATATCCCTTGCACCTAAGATGAGATAATAATAATTAACAATGCGATACAATCATATAAATTCATATATTATTCACTACATTGCAAGTTGCAACCCAAAACACCAACAAAGGCATGAAACAAAAATCATTTTCATAGTTCTCTTATGCTAAGAATTTGTGAAGTGAAACTTTCATATGTATTCTTATATTGCAGTACTGAAGATCAAAACCTCTGAAAAAACAAAATCATTTGCTTAAAAATATTCCACCAGGATTGAGTCATGTCAATTGAAACTACCATCATTAGAGATGCAAAGATTGTAATGCAAAGATGGAAATACACTTTTTCCTATTTCAGATTATGGTCTAAATGATCTTTTTGCCCAAGTGGAACACTAAAGACACTATTTTAATGACCAACGAATTCAAAATATGTAATGACAAGAATCAATCAAATATTGTGGAGTGTAAAAGGTACAAATGTTCATTTGTTATGCTCTTTAAATGTATATATTTGTTAGCAAGAGAAATACCACCACAAGTAAATCAACGGTAGTTTAAGTGCACAAAGCATCTTATTTTCATTTATTTTCTTTTTTTTTTCTTTTTCTTTCTTTTCTTGGGACAAAAAACTATTTATACAAAGTAAAAAGAACTAAGGTAGAGGAAGAAGAAGATAACTAAGCCAGAGGTAGAAAGGCAATAGACAAGCGTCTTCCTCTCAAAGGCCAATTAGGCAAAAACGAGAGGCTGAAAGGCATTGAGACATTTGAGCATGAGGTTGAGGACAAGACTAAGGAAGCAACAAAATTAAAGTTGGAGAAACAGAGAAAGAAGCTACAAATTGAATAGCTGGAGAAAATTGTGAGGCTTAAACTTGAAGAAGATGAATGTTCCAACTTAAGGCCAATTAGGCAAAAACGAGAGGCTGAAAGGCTCTAGATGATTGCTCTTGCCCAAATTTGAAAAGTTTGAAAATGAACTACAAATGCAAAAACTCAATAAATACTCCAACCCCCCATTCATCCATAAGAACCATAACACATACATGTTGGGATTCCACTATTAGGAATACATCACCCATCATATTTACATTAAAACTTGAAAACAGTTTAACATCTTTACAAGTTTGATAGTAGCATTAGACAAATTGTAGCCTTATCTTAACAAAAGATTAGCTTTGAATCAGATAGAGGACAAAGTTATATACAGTCAGTTTTTAGGAAAAAAAAAACACATGATCTTTAATCTACTTTACCTAAGAAACTCATTGGACTTGAATTTAAGTTTTTAAAGTCATGAGGTATAAGGCCATATCCAGAGCTCCTCTTTAGTTCAACATAGAGCAAAGTTGAAATGTGGTCAATTGGACGTCACACTCACATAGAACCCTTCAATTATATCATCTTGCCTTTAAAACTACTTAGTCTTTCATTATGGTAATCAGTTTCCAAAATACTACAAGTACGACATTCAAATTACAAGCTTATGAAAGAGAGCACATGTTCAAGAGTGAAAGAAATACCATAGATTTTAACACCAATGTGAGTGAGGATCAACATCTAGCAAGCATCAACATTAGTATCAGCTTCCCTTTCCTTGTGTACGTTTGTGGGTTAACTCATAGTGCTACAAGTAATAAAGGGATTGCTTACTCAAATAATTAACAAGAGCTCAATCCAAAAATAGAAATTAATTGGTAAATAGTGCAAGATTTAAACACACATTAACGTTAATAAAAGTTAGTTCTTATCCAAATTATACACATACATGTAAAAATCATGTTCATAAAACAAAATAAAACAAAAACCCACGTGACAGATAATACTAACAAGCAAGCAAAGAAGGACAATACAAACCATCCACACATTCCCATATATCTCGAAAGAAAGAGAATTAGAAGTCAAATTTTAGATAACGTTCTACAAGATTGACCGAATGGAATAGCAAACATATACCTCTTCATTCTGATTACACCTGGATTTTTATAATAGAATCTAGACAATCCTAATTTTAGGGCTTAAAAACTATAATTTATAATTTATAGTTAAGAAAGCATAAACACAAGGAGGGATGAAAACAAAAATATACTTGTGCAGAAAGTATACACAAAAAAATAGTTTAAAAAAATGACTCAGCAGATGACGACAGAGTTAAGCTACTAAGACTCAGTATATTGCAAGTAAATTTGCATACCATAAAGATACTCCAGTTATAGATTAATCAATGCAAGTACATTCAGAACTACAAGATAACCAATTTCTCTTAAATAAGCCTACAAAAATAGATGGCCACCAAATTTAAGCACCAACTTTCAAGAACATGAATATCTTCTGAGCATAAGAATCCGCCAAACACCAAAGTGAAACTTACCATTTCAGAAATGCAATAAGAGAGCACATATTTCTACCTTAAATCAGAATGACTTACACATACTGCAAGTTTGTTAGTTGATCAAGTTGTGGAACCAATTTTCCAGAAAGATTCACATTACCAAAATCACTGTGCAAAATAGTCACACAAGAAACATTTTGCTTATGAGTACTTGCGAAGACAACTAAACTCGCTAAAAGAATTAAGTGCAACGACCCTCCCTAAACACAATAACTTAGTATAAAGAAGTGAAACTTAACTTATCACAACAACTCAAACTTTTGGCACTTAACTCAAATCATGGAGGCCTTTTGCAATGAAACAACTCGACTTAACAACACAATGAAAAATAAGCCTATCATGAACACAAATGACTAAACTATGACTACCACAACAACTAAATTAAACTATGACTACCATAGTTGCAGCCTGCAGGTTAGTCATAGTACTCAAGTTATACCAAGTCAACATAAACTCAATAACTTAATGGAAAACAAGTGAAACTTAACTTATCACAACAACTCAAACATTTTCATTTAACTCAAATCATGAAGACTTTCTAAATCCAACTAAAGAGCTCTAAGTACAAATCAAGTTCCATCAAGCTTATAATCTAAACACAAAATGAAGTTCTTAAGTTAAGAAGAGATCCAATCCAACAACATAACATTCTAAAAAATATGAGAAATATTGTACTAACTTTCCCTTGGCATACAATTGTTAACAAGGAAAATTCAGGAAACAACTCACCCAAACAAAACTTTAAATTTGCTGGTTTGGTTCTAATATAGAGCATTCTTGATACCTAAGCTAATAAAGCTATTCAATGTTCAAAATCTCTCCAAAGTTATGCATTCATTCCAAAAAGAAAAAAACAAACAATGTATATCTCAAACTCCAACAAACAACTGTTGTTAGCCTTTGTGTGTTTGTTCGTGTGTATTATAAACAGTCCTTTAAAACATGAATAAACGTGGATTATAATCATACGTTAAGAATCAAAAGTACGTAAGAATATATTTTTATAATCATACGTTAAGAATCAAAATCCTTCACCTTTATCACCGAATTTTGCTTGGTGAGAGACACAACTTTCAAACATGAATAGACATGGATTATATACCAAAAAACATGAACCAATGCCAGCTAGGTGACTAAAAGGGACACTTCCTACTTAGGAAAGGAAAGAAAGGTTATTAAGTAACACTTAAGAAAAAGAAAATCATGATTAATGGTAGTGCTGCTTCACCCAAAAACGAATGTAATTAATTAAAGTCAGATGCCTAGTTACCAACAAAAATGAGTTTGTCGGCAACTTTTTGAAGCCTATTGTGTCTTAGCTTAGGCACATAACAAAGTTACATACATGATAACATATAATTAATTGGGAAAAATGATATAAATATATATTCTAAACAAAGTTGAAAAAACATGACAAGATGGATCAGAAGAGAGAAAAAATGTTGGAAATCATAATTTAAGAAGGTTGATTGGGTAAAAAGGCCAAAAGGGTATGTGTGTGTGTTGATTTATTACAAAGCAACAAGGGATTCCTCTCCATTCCATGAAGATTTTAAGCTTGATTAGATTCCTTAATTAATTAATTAATTATACTATAAAGTTCCTTTTCTTTTTCCTAATGAATGTGGGTGTTTTTGGTTTTCCTGACCAGAAGCAAGATATTGGCATGGATCAAAATAAATATGAACAAGGAGATGAATTAAGCAAAGGTTAATTATAAATAAAATGTTTAGGTAAAAGAGTTTGAAGGCCATGGCTATGTGTCCATTGATAGGTCATCTTGTGGGTCTGAATTCCACAATCAGTATTCCTCTTGACCCACACAACCATACAAATATGAAAGTTTTTTTTTTTTAAGCCCTTTCAATTTGGGACGTTGATTGCACTCATATGGGGTAGGGACAGACTAATAAGAGTTTTCACTTTTCTTCAAGTTTCAATCTTTCAACTTTTTTTATTTTTTTCCCCTTTGATTCCACAGTTTGAAAGGAAAATGGTGTATAAGATGATAAAGGCTCAAACTTTCTCTGCCGTGTAGCATAACATCTGCAGAGTTAGGGCAACTTACCTCCTCCAGCCATGGCCGTCGGTAAGAACAAGCGGAATTTCGAAGGGAAAGAAGCGAGGCAAAAAGAAAGCCACTGATCCATTTGCCAAGAAGGATTGGTATGATATCAAGGCACCTTCAGTTTTCAGGGAGGCAAAATGAATTGGTTCGCAAGTTCATTCCAGAGTCAATTGACAAGGAGATTGAAAAGGCAACCTCCAGCATCTACCCTCTTCAAAATGTGTTTATCCAGAAAGTTGACGGCTATATAGTAGTGTTTATTGACACTTATTAGCCGTCAATGCATGTTGTTTTCGTTGACGGCTAATAAGCGTCAATAAAAACCGTCAACAAAACCCTTTTCATTGATGGTTTTCTACCGTCAACTATATGAAAAGGCGGGATTGGACGAAAATCTACATAAATTAATTTTTTAATCACATTTATTGACGTTTTTTGCCCGTCAACATAAACCAGATCATTTGTTGACACCATATAACCGTCAATATACCTATTTATTTATTAATAATTTATTTTAAAGTACAAATGATATTTTTATTGACGTTTTTTTGACACAAGCGTCAATAAGTCTAAAAAGTTAAGCGTCAATAAAAGCCAAATTTGTAGTAGTGCATCTAGAAATTTGCCTAAGGCAATAAGGAAATAAATGTAAACGAAAATCCTTTGTTGAAATGATGCGAAAAAAAAATCTGAAGAATTGGGATGCGCAAAGCAAACAATTTAAATGATTAAGACATTCGACTAAGACAGGGAGGGAATGCGATGAAAAATCAATATTCATTAATGCGGTAAAAGAATTGTACAGTGATATTTGGCGCATTACAAAAGCAAAAGCAAATATTAAGCAAAAAAAAACGAAGAAACAAACTACTATGGCGGCGACGGCGGGGGATTCCTTGGAGGCTGCCCTTGCAGGCGCACAAAAAGCTCGAGCGCTACAGGGAGTCGGCCAAATGAACTAGTCCAGCGCATTAGAAAGATCATCATGGAATTTACGCGCTGAGACAGTTCTTCTGCTGCTGGCGGAGGGGTCCACTATTTCATTGATCATCAGTCGCAGCTTTGGGAATATTTGCGCTGAATCCAAATCGAGGGTTGGATCAGGCAAGGCATGGTTAGTGCTGGCAGGAGAATCGGCTCGCGGCTGCTGGTTCGGCGCAGGCTCACTGACGTTCTGGCGCGAAAGATCAGAAGAGGAAGCCATGTGGACTTCAACACTATTGACGGTCTCTATAGTTGGGAAGTCGATCTTGGGAAGAAACACATCAGTGAGCACAGTGAATGACTGCAGAGAAGCCCTCAGCAACTTCAAACCCTACAAACCCACAACACTCAAAAACAAAAAAAAAAAAAAAAAAACCAACTTTTCATGGTAAAACATCAACTAAAACGCGACCATTGAAACTATGTACCTCATTCATGTCCAAGTAAACAAGCTTCTCCTCAATCTGCCCAATATCCTCCACATGCAGCTGATTCAACACAGAAATAGTGGACATGGAAGAGGAAATGGGTTTGACAGTGAGATCATCCATGACCAAGTACGTAACCAACCCTCCTTTCACATACCCTCCTTCAATGGGACTCGGTTCACCAGCTCCGCAGACATATCTTGCACAAACGGTCATGGATTTCAAGAATACGGTGCATGTTGCACCATACGTAGCACTGAAGCTATAACGATAGATGGCGTCCTTAACGGTAGAACATGTGTAATAGGTGGTTGGTGTTGGTGTAGATGAAGAAGAAGATTGGATTTGCAAGAGATTTTGGAGTTGGGATTGGGTGGTGGCTGGAATCTTGGGGTTTAAAAGACCGTCCTTGTTATTATTTGGTTCGAAGTAGTTGATGTTCAAGGTTTCCACGCTGTGGTAGAGATTCCCGAGTGACCAGACCATGTGCGTGCTTTGGCTGGTTGAAACTTGAAAGCAGCTTGACGACAGTTCCAACATGGAGTGAAAGTATGGTGAAGAGGAAGTCGATGAATTTCATGTCGGCTTCACCGTATAGAATTCTCTTCCCTTTCTTGTCTATCACAAGCTTTAAACTTACCTCGCTTGGGGTTTGGGTTTGAGGAATGGGAGTACTGAACCTGGTGCCACATTCTGGGTATTGGTTTTGGCTTGAGTCTGGGGTTCAACTTGGGGTTGGATGGACATGGTTTTCTTTTACTCTTCTGTTTACTTGTGTTTTTCACTCTCTCTTCTATTTTTAAACTAAGATATATTGCTTTGTTTCAGTTTCATGCTTCGATTAAAGAGAAGATAATTTGATTAGACAGGTCCATTATTGCTCTTCATTGGAAAAATAAAAATGTCGGTTTAAATTACATAGTCTCACAGTCCATGATTCAAACTTCAAATTCAACATCCCACCGTTCGAACGTTTCCCTTCCATCGTACTACTATTTGTTAAAATCACTTTTGGTTTTGGTTTTTAAATTTAATGGAAGTAACAATTTTGTTCCTAAAGTTTAATTTGTAACGATCTATAATAACTTTTCTTATATAAACTTTCAATTTTGAAAAACTAACATAGACAAAGAAGGGAAAAAACAAACTTTATAATCTGGACGTACTTTAGGTCCATTTGGAATATATTTTAATTTAAATCTTTTTCAAGTTTGCATTTTTAAAAAATCATTTTGTATAAAAATTGTTTAGAATTTAAACACTCATATGTTTGGTTGCATTTTCTTACCGATGTTTTTATACGCAAGTTATTGTTTACTTAAAAGTATTTTTCAAAAAGTTGGTTTTAAGTGTTTCTCTCAAAATGATTTATTTATCAATCTCATTTTCTAATAAGTCACTTTTAGTGGTTGTCAAACACTACAAATTTTTTCAAAATGATTTATTTTCAAAATTAAACATTTGAAAAGTTAAACCAAACACACCTTTAGTCAATGTACTTCTAATTTTGTAACAATTTAGCCCTTATACTTTCAAACATGTAACAATTTAATTATTGCCGCAAAAAAAATTATCAAAATTAAATGTCGATTTTTATTATTTAATGATTAAACTTTGTAGCTTATAAACATATTGGATCCCAAATTAGTTTATTAATCTATCAAAATATTTCATTAAATTTTTACATTAATTTTTCACGATAGGGACTAAATCGTTACAAATTTGAAAGTTTGAAGTCTAAATTGTTACTTATTAAAGTTTAGAGATTAAATTGTTACAAAATTTAAAGTAAAACAGCTAAATCATTACAAAATTGAAAGTACAACTTATTTTTCACAAATTATTTTAAATTTTTTTCTATTTTCAAATCACTAGACGCCTTTTTAATAACAAAACAAAAAACAAAGTAAACAAAACAAAAATGAAGCACTTAGTTAGAATGGTATAAATGGTTCAATCCTCCCTACTCTTATAATTTTTGAATTAAAAAGAAAAAAGTTGCATTACAAACTCAGTCCCTATAATTTCGAGAAATTTAAAATTTAATCGTCGTAGTGGTTTTTAAAGTTAAAATGTAGTCCTCATTTTGAGTATATGGTCATTTTTAAAACCATAACCATAAGGACTAAATTCTTCCTTGAAATCTGGTTTTTTGAAGAAATACGAAAAAAATTTAAAAAAATTAGAGAAAAGGGAGGGTTGCGTCTCTCCAAAAGATGCGACACCTGTGTGTGGTGTAGGTCGCGTCTCTACAAGAGACGCGACCATATGGCCTTTTTTTTAAACGACCGTTGAAAAAACTCAATTTTTTTTAAAAAAATCCTATTTAATATAATAATAAATTAATAACATTCAAAATAATTTCCATTTTATTTTCCCCAAATTTCCCATCAGTTCCCCCAGATTTCCCTTCAGAATCTCGAGGAAAAGAAAAAAAAAAAATTCAAAACCAAAATTGTCTCTCCTTCTTTACCCAAATTTTCTTTTGTCCGCCATTGTTGCTCTGCTCTAGAGCTTGGAGTTCCTTCCTCACACGCAGCGGGAAGTGGATTTTGCTCGTTCTTCTTCCTCAATTTGGGTTCCGGTGGGCGGCTATGGATTTCAATCGACAGAGGGCGACGACGGGGAGGAACGCAAGATTTCTTCGTCACTTATCCATTTTTTTTCGTTCCTGAAGCGCAAGCCAAATAGTGTCGCGTCTCTTGTAGAGACACGACTCAACTGCCCTCCTCCTTCCCGTCTAGTTCGTCTGGTCACCATCTCCTTCGTCTTGTTAACTTTGGTTGCTGCGATGTCGTTGACAGACGCGACCTTACATGTCACATAGATAGAACCTACGCAACACCTTAAATCCCCAAATTCTTTCAAAACACCTCTTTTCTTCTAATTTCTTTTAATTTCTTTCCTACTTTTCCAAAAAACCCTTGAAATCATATGTACCAAATTCGTATGATTTCAAGGGTTTTTAAAAATATTACAAAAAAAAAAAAAATATATATATTACAAAAAAAAAAAACCCTCAAATTTTTGTGTTTAGGGTTTCTAAAAAAAATATATAATAATTCTGTTTCTTGGAGACCCCTTCCCACGCAGGACAAGAAGTCTCTTTCATAATTGCTTTTGTGTGTATTTAATAGTTTCCACCATCAGCTCAGGTCATCATTCTAAAAAGTCACTTCATCTGCTTCTTTCATAATCGCTTCTTGAGTTGATTTTAAATGTAAATGGATCGTCAAGTGAAAATTATTCTTTAATTACATGGCTAAATTTGAATGTAGAACCAAAAATTTTGTGTTCATTGACAAATAAAAACAAAAAAGTCATGCCCAAAACAAGACCCATCAACTCACAACAATCCAAAAGAAAAAAAAAGATGCATACCAAAATAAAAAAGATTAAACACACAATTCAACCAGATTTGTAAGAAAGAGGAATAAGTAAGAAAAAACTTTGCAGCCATCCCTCCGCTAGCTCAATCATCAAACTCTTTTTTAATTACTTTTTCTTCATCAACTGGATCACATTTTCTTTTCTTCCTCTTCATTCCTGCAAAACTATTTTATATGAGCCAAATAATTAGCATAAAAGAGTATAAATTTAAAAAAAATTAGCATAAACATTAAATTTAAAGAAAATATACCTATATCATGTGTTGCTGAGAAGTCGATCCTGTGAAGAAACACATCGTTGAGGACAGTGGATGAGTGGAGAGAAGCCTTTAGCAACTTCACACCCTACAATATAATTACAAAACCCTAAACTCTCACAACAACGACCAAACAAATATAAAACTAACAACGTTTTTTAAGAAACCAAATGTTAATAGAGATTCATACACATACCTCATTCATGTCCAAATATATAAGCTTCTCCTCGATCTGCCCAACATCCTCCACATTCAGTTCATTCAACACAGAAATGACGAACATGGAGGAACAAGAAATGGGTTTGACAGTGAGGTCATCCATGACCATGTACGTAAACATCTCCCCCTCCACATAGCCTCCCTCGCCAGCTTCTTCATCGACAAACGTTGCAGGGCAGGCCATGGATTTGCTGCATTTGGGACATGTCGTACAATACGTAGAAGAAAAGCTATAACGACAGTCCGCAGTGTTATCGCACGTGTAGTAATGGGTGTTTGGAAGTGAGGAAGATTGGATGTCCAAGAGGCTTTGGAGTTGGGATTTTTAAACTTCATGAATAGACTAGATAGAAAATTGATGAAAGTTCAAGAGACTACCCGACACAAAGTTTAGAAACCGAATAGATACAAACCTTAAATTTGTAATTTAATCTAAAATTTAAAATCATGCCCAAATAAGAAATAACAAGATTCATCAACAATACATAGAAAAGTAAAACGAAAAGATTAAAAACAAAAAAAAAAAAAAAATCAACGAGAGAGAGTTGTTGAAAAGAAAAGAAAAGAAAAAAAAAATTGCATTCGTCGAACTAACACTGCAGAGCCAACCTCGCGTCTTCTGCTACCTTTCGCTTAGGCATGGATCAACAATCTTCTTTTCTTCAATTTTTGTCCCTCGTTCTTTTTATATTTGTTCCTGAAAAATAAATATAAAAGAGCCATAATTTAATTTGTTCTAAAAACACCAAAGATTAGCATAAATTTGTGAGTATAATAAAATGATGCACAAAATGTTGTGCAATAATGTGATCAGTAATTTTATTTTTTCAATATATAGGAGAGAAATTACAAAACTTATTTCAAAAAATCTATATCCTAAGATTATAATTAAGTTGATTTGACTTTTTGTTTTTAATTTTTGAAAATTAAGTTTATAAACATTTATGAGTGGTTTTTTTTTGTTATCTATTTTCTAAAAAAAAATGCAAAATCTTGTAAACTTATTATTATTATTATTATTATTTGGAACTTCACTAAAAATTCAAATGCTTCCCAGTTGAAAACTATAGTAAAAAAATGGTGAGAAAACCAACCTAATTTTTTGCATAAGAAAACATAGGAATTCTTAATCAATTTTTTTTTTCTGTAAAAAGAAGGTTTTAATAAAACTATATTTTTTTTAGTTTTCAAAACTTTTTTAGGTTTTGAAAACATTTGAAAAAAAGTAAATAACAAAGCAAGAAACTAAACTCAGGAGTGATGTTTATAAGTTTAATTTTTAAAAATAAAAAACTATAAATCAAATGATTACTGACGGAGAGATGTAAGATCCCAATAAATCCGAAAATGAGACGAAACTGAATACCAGAATATTGAGGGAAGTCGATCATGGGAAGAAACAAATCGTTGAGGACAGTGGACGAGTGAACAGAAGCCCTTAGCAGCTTCACACCCTACAAAACGAAAACACAACCAAACCAAACGATCTCACACAAAAGCTTGAACGAAAACGTTAAGAAAGAAAGAAAAGAGAATTAATAATGTACATACGTCTTCCACGTTCAAATATATAAGCTTGTCATCAACCTGCCCAACATCCTCCACATTTAACTCATTCAAAATGGAGAGAATGGACATGGAGGAGGAGGACATGGGTTTGACAGTGAGATCATCCATCACCATGTACGTAACTATTCCCCCTTTCACATAACCTCCCACATCGGACCTTGCTTCACCACCTCCATAAACATAAGTTGCCTGCCTGGTCATAGACATGTTGCATTCGGGACATTTTGCGCCACGTGTAGCACTAAAACTATAACGACATGTTTCAAAACCATGATTATTAGTAGTACATGTGTAATACATCTTTGCTAGTGAAGAAGATTTGACTTGCAAGAGGCTTCCGATTTGGGAATGAGCAGTGGTTGGTGGGAGCTCCGGCTTTAGGAGGCTGTTTTTGTGGTGGTTGCCCTCAAAGTAGCTCGGGCTCAAGGTCTCCGCGCTGCGATACAGACTTCCAAGGGAGCCGAGCATGGGCGTGCCCTCGTCGCCGGTGGAGAGCAGCTTGACGACGGTTCCCACAGGGAGAGCAAGTATTGTGAAGAGGAAGTCCACAAATGTCTTGTCGGCTTCACCATATAGAATCTTTTTTCGCTTTTTGTCTATCACCAGCTTCAGTGTCACCTGGCTTTGACTCTGGCTTTGGTTTTGTGTAGACATGGTTTTGTTTTTCTCTTCCCTGTGTTGTGTTTTCTAAGTTTTGATCCACGCTCTCCTCTTCCATTTCTGAACTAAATATACTACTGTTTGATTTCGTTGTTTGTTTGTTTGACGCTTCGATTATAGAGAATCTGAATATATACGCATGCATGCCACTCTTCATTATTTCTTGTTCTTGGAAAGGACTAAGATCATTAAATATGTAAACTCACTGAATATAATTAACTGTCACATAATATTTTCGTTAATCATTTGAAACATTTTTCCAAATCTCAAAGACTAAATTAATCATTTGAAACATTTTTCCAAATCTCAAAGACTAAATTCAAATCTTATGGACTAAAAGTGTTGCATTTTGATTAGTTTTAATACCAACGTAACAAAGTAGACACCAACTCATGAACTTTGCTAGGATTAATTTCGAGAGTCAAATTGTGTAGGTTTTGGATCGAAAAAGATCACATGAGTTTTCAAACTCAACAATTTAGTCCATGAAGTTTGGTTTTGTTAGGCAGGAGGTCTACACGACGTCGTTAGATTGATGATGCTTGAACGATGTCGTTTTCTCTATTTTGTAATCTATGGTTTGATTTTGTTGCTGCTATGTATACGTGTCTCAATCTTGCAGATGGGAATACTTTTCTGTTACTCCATCTGCTCTATTTAACCCATTCTTCTGTGTATTGTAATAATCAATCAAGTGAGGAATTCCATTTTCTCTCCACTGCTTTCTCTCTCTGTCCTTGAGCTTCTCTTGGTATCAGAGCTAAGGCAAAGAATAGGCAAAACGCCATGGCTAATGATAGCTCGTCTTCCTCTGTAGCTGCTGCAGTCTCTAGCCCTAATCCTTCGACTGCTAGCCTCATTAGCTCATCCTTTGGTCATCCCCTGAGCACTGTGCTCACGGTGAAACTTGATGAGAAGAATTACCTCTTATGGAGAGGGATGGTTCTCGCGATTCTCCGAGGCCAAAAAGTAGATGGCTACGTTCTTGGAACGAAAGCCCAGCCAGCTGAGTTCGTTGAAATTTCTACTGAGTCTGGTAAGAAGTCTGAACCGAATCCTCTGTATGAAGAATGGGTTACGGTTGACCAAGCGTTGTCCGGCTGGTTATTTGGCTCTATGTCTCCGGCGATTGCGGCCGATGTCGTCAGCTTTAAGACTTCTAGAGGAGTCTGGAAAGCGTTAGAGGAAGTTTACGGTGCAACAAGCAAGGCGAGGATAAATCAACTTCGTGGTATTCTGCAAAACACGAAGAAAGGGACTACAAAAATGGTGGAATACCTAGCCACCATGAAGCAAGCTTCTGAGAATTTACAACTAGCTGGTAATCCTATCTCTCTAAGTGACTTGATTTCTTATGCTGTAGCTGGCCTAGACTCAGAGTATATACCCATCGTGTGTTCCATTGACGATAAAGATATTAAGACCTGGCAAGAGTTGTGTTCCATTCTTATTACCTTTGAAGGGACTCTTGCTCGTCTCAGTTCCGTTACAAATACGAGGGAGTTACCTGATCTGTCTGCACATCTAGCTTACAATCAGTATAGTCAAAATCGGTTTTCTGGACAAGGTCGTTTTAATTCCAACAGAGGTAGTCATAATCAAGGAAATGTACAAGGCAATGCCCCAAATAATTTCTTCCGAGGTGGTAATCGAGGAAGGGGTCGTGGAAGAAGCAACTACCAAAGGAACAACAACTCGCGACCTACCTGTCAATTGTGCGGTAAGTTCGGGCACTCTGCTCCAGCTTGCTATCTCAGGTTCGAGGAGGATTTTAACAATCCACATGCTGTGAATAACACCAACAACAACAATCAGAATGTGAATGGTGCAGCAGTTGCTTCTTCTTCAGCCTATTTGGCAACACCAGATATCCTGAACGATCCTAAGTGGCTAGCTGATTCTGGTGCTACAAGCCATGTGACTACTGACGCTGGTAACTTGGGTATGAAGAATGAGTACAATGGTAATGAAACTCTAGCTGTTGGTAATGGAACTAGGCTTAATATTTCTCATATTGGTAATAGTACAGTAACGTGCCCTGATAATACTCATATTGTTCTGAATAGAATGCTTCATGTACCTAGTATAAAGAGAAATCTGATTAGCATATCTCGTCTGACTGCGGATAATAACGTGTTTGTTGAGTTTCACCCTCATTTTTGTCTTGTGAAGGACAAGGTTTCAAAGAAGGTGATGGTGCAAGGAACTCTTAAAGATGGGTTGTATCAATTGGAGCTCCCCTCAATACAAAAACGTCAATCCAATGTCAGTACCAACTCGTGTTTTGCTACTATTTCTGCTTCCAAAGAGTCGTCTGTTGCTTGCTCGTCTGTTGTGCTTCAAGTAGAAAAGTCTAGGTCTGAGTCTAGTGTCTTGTCAAAGTCTTTGTGGCATCGACGTCTAGGTCATGCATCTGATAAAGTTATCAATGTTGTAGCTCGGTCTTGTAATTTGAAAATTCCTATGAATGAAAACTCTGTGTTTTGTGATTCATGTCAACAAGGAAAGTCTCATCGTCTTCCTTTTTCTCGCTCTATTACTTGTACACGGCAACCACTTGAACTCATACACTGTGATCTTTGGGGACCTTCCCCAGTTGTCTCGACCTTAGGTTATAAATACTATATCAGCTTCGTAGATGATTTTACTCGCTTAACTCACATTTACCCAATGCAAAATAAGAGTCAGGCTCTAACCTTGTTCCAACAATATAAAACTCTAGTTGAAAACAGATTTGGCAAAACCATCAAAATCCTTCAGACTGATTGGGGGGGTGAGTTCCGTTCTTTTCCTCCTTTTCTTCAAAATGTAGGAATTGAGTTTAGACATTCTTGCCCCCATACTAGTCAACAGAATGGTGTGGTTGAGCGCAAACACCGACATATAGTTGAAGTTGGTCTAACACTCCTTGCCCAGTCCTCTCTGCCGTTATATTTCTGGTGGGATGCGTTCTCTACTGCCGTTTATATTATTAATCGTCTTCCTACACCTGTTCTCAATAATATCTCTCCTTGGCAAAAAGCTTTTGGTCAAATCCCTGATTTTCGCTTCTTTAAAACATTTGGCTGCTCTTGCTTCCCCTGTCTTCGTCCTTATCAATCCAACAAGTTCCAATTTCATAGTGTTAAGTGTGTCTTTCTTGGCTATAGTATTTCTCACAAAGGTTACAAGTGTTTGAGTCCAAGTGGTCGTGTTTACATATCTCGTCATGTCGTCTTTAATGAAGGTGAGTACCCCTTTAAGAATGGTTTTGTTGTGTCCTCTCTTGCTGCATCTCCTTCCTATGACACTGTCGTCAATTGGCTTCCCTTTCCACACACCACTGGTCACACCCCTGTTTCCTCCGTCCCTTGTCCATCTATAATAGTTGATCATCAGCCTCCTTGCCTTACGTCTGTTGAGTTCCAAGCACCATCTCCTGCTGCGGCCCTGCCTTCATTTGACGCTTCTGCGAATCCTACTGCCAGTACTGGCTCTCCTACTATGGCACCACCTGTGTTTGAGCCTTGTTCTAATTTGGGGTTGCCTAGTTCCACTGCTCCTGTAGATGTTGAACCTGAGAACTCTACTGCCCGTGTTGTGCCTCCTACCACAGTTGTTCCACCTGTGAATGATCACCATATGCGTACGAGAGCCAAGAGTGGCATTGTCAAGCCTAAAGTCTGGGGGTCCTTTATGGTTGAAAATACCTCCGATGCTGCCATTTCTGAGCCCTCTTCAGTCAAGGTTGCTTTACAATCTGAGATATGGAAGAAAGCTATGGATGCTGAGATAGACGCTTTAGCACGAAACAAGACATGGCGGTTAGTTCCTCCACCGCCTAATCTTAACTTAATTGGCAGTAAGTGGGTATTTAAAGTGAAAACCAAGCCCGATGGTTCTTTTGATCGATGCAAGGCTCGGCTTGTCGCGAAAGGGTATCATCAGTTACCTGGCATAGATTTTCATGAGACTTTTAGTCCGGTAGTTAAAGCTCCCAGCATTCGTATTATTCTTGCTTTAGCTGTCTCGCGAGGTTGGTCAGTTCGACAGCTTGACATAAATAATGCTTTCCTCAATGGGAAGCTTAATGAGGCGGTCTACATGAAACAACCCGATGGTTATGTTGACTCTTCCCATCCAGAATATGTTTGTAAACTAGATCGTGCTCTCTATGGTTTACGACAGGCTCCAAGGGCGTGGTTTGATCGTCTTCATTCTACTCTGATAGCTTGGGGTTTTTCTAGTTCCAAGGCCGACAGTTCTGTCTTCTTCTTCTCGAATACTAATATGGTCGTGCTGATTCTTATCTATGTTGATGACATATTGGTTACAGGTGATTGTCCACCGTTTATTGAGCAGTTTGTTCGTCGTCTGAATGCTATCTTTGCTCTCAAGGACATTGGAGCTTTAAGCTATTATCTCGGTGTTGAGGTTCATTCTACTCCTGCAGGTATGTATCTTCTTCAGACCAAGTACATCGATGACTTGCTACATCGGGTTGGTTTATCTCATCTCAAACCTTGCTCAACTCCAGCTGCCACTGGTAAGAAACTGTCTGCATTTGAAGGTGATCCTATGCCTAATCCCACACTGTACAGGAGTGTTCTAGGGGCCTTACAGTACTTATCTCACACTCGACCGGATATTTCATATATTGTGAACAAATTAAGTCAATTTCTCCAACAACCCACGTCGGTGCACTGGCAAGCAGCTAAACGTGTGCTCCGCTATCTCAAGGGCACCTCTGAATATGGCCTTTTTCTTCCTAAGGGCCATTCTTCATCCTTGTCCATTGTTGCTTATACGGATGCAGATTGGGCCTGTGGAGTTGATGACAGGAAATCCATTGCTGCTACCTGTGTGTTTCTCGGCCCTTCCTTGGTCTCTTGGTCCTCGAAGAAACAACATGTCGTTGCTCGCTCCAGTACAGAGTCCGAGTATCGGTCTCTTGCCAACACTGCTGCTGAGGTCTCGTGGGTGCAAGCTTTCCTTAAAGAGCTTCGCCTTTGCTCATCCTCGCCGCCGATTATATGGTGTGATAATGTTAGTGCACTCTCGTTAGCTCAGAATCCAGTATTTCACTCACGCAGCAAACATGTCGAACTTGATGTTCACTTCGTCCGCGATAAAGTCCTTGCCAAAGAAATTGATGTCAGGTATGTTCCTTCTACAGAGCAGCTGGCTGATGCCTTGACTAAAGCTCTTCCCGAGTCTCAGTTCTCATCCCTTCGCAGCAAACTCGGTGTGCTTCCCTCACCCTCTCGTTTGAGGGGGGATGTTAGGCAGGAGGTCTACACGACGTCGTTAGATTGATGATGCTTGAACGATGTCGTTTTCTCTATTTTGTAATCTATGGTTTGATTTTGTTGCTGCTATGTATACGTGTCTCAATCTTGCAGATGGGAATACTTTTCTGTTACTCCATCTGCTCTATTTAACCCATTCTTCTGTGTATTGTAATAATCAATCAAGTGAGGAATTCCATTTTCTCTCCACTGCTTTCTCTCTCTGTCCTTGAGCTTCTCTGGTTTTAGTTTCATTTTAGTCTCTCCATCCATTTTTCGGTTAAAAACTAACGGTGACAACTATTTTTTATTTTTTAAAAAATAATTTTTTGAATTTTAATTTTAAAATAAAAACAATATTAAATTAATAAAAAATATATTATTTTATTATTTTTGTCCTTCATCATCTTTCCTCCTCTTCTTACTTTCTTTCTTCTTCTACTAGTCTTCTTCTTCCAGTCCGATCGCTGGCTGCAGTCAGCTACCGCCGTTGCGGTCGCCGGAGTCAATCTTTTTTCTTTTTTTCCTTTTCTTCTCTTCCTTCTTATTTTCCTCCTCCTTATTTTCTTTTCTTCTCATCCTCGGAAAAATTTAACCTAACCCACGCAACCTATCCACGCCAGTAGAAGACCCACCCGAAGCAACACGCGGAAATCTTCCGGCAACAGCAAAGCGGCGTAAATCTCCCCAAACTCAGTCCTCGTTTCAGCCTCTCCCTCGCTGGAAATCTCCCCAAACTCACTATTTAAAAAAAAAAAAAAGATCTAGGGGTTTCCCCCTTCAATCTTTTTTTTTTTAACTTAAGATCTCGGCGAACGGAGTATGGAGGCAGCAGCGAACATGCAAACCACGAAGAAAAAACGGAGATGAGATACAGACAGAGATCTGGGTAGAGATCAACGACGGTAAGAAACAGAGACGACGACGACTGTACAAACAGCGGTTGAAGAAGAAAAGAAGAAGAAAAAAGGGGAGGAGAGGGAAGAAGAAGAAGAAAAGAGGAGATAAAAGAGAGAGAATGGGGGAATCCGCGACGACGGTCTGTTGCCGGCGCTAGTGGTGGTGGTTGTAGTGAAGAAGAAAGTGATGGTAGTGGTGAAGAACGAGAAAGAAGGATAAAAAAAGAATAAAAAATAATATTTTTAATTAATTTATATTATTTTATTTTAAAAAATTAAAAATTAATTTTTTAATTAAAATAATAGTGTCACGTCAACAACCGGTTAAATTTAACGGTAAAATGGATGGCAGAGACCAAATTGTTCCTTATCTCAAACCTCAGGGACTAAATTGTTGAGTTTGAAAACTCAGGGACCAAAATGAAACCTAACTCAAACCTCAGGGACTAAAATTGTATTTTTCCCAAAAAAAAATGAAAAATATTAGCAAAAGTGTTATTTCAAAACTATTTTCATAAATTAAGTCTCGCGCCTCTCCATTCGTTTTTCTTTTTTAATATATTTATTTAAATTAATTAATTAATTTATTTATTTAAATTTATTAGTATTATTATTATATTATATTTGTTTAAAGATTACGGTTTTTTTATATAAATATTAGTTTTTATTTCTTTTTCCAAATGATGAACTTATTGATTATGTTTTTTTAGTGATTTTTTTTAATTTCAAAGTTTTGTATTCTTTTTAATATATATCTATAATCTATATGTTTTGAAATTTGCATTTTTTTTTTTGTTGTCTGTTAAGCCAGCCCATTAATCTGTGTGTTATTTGTTATTTTGTTCTGTATCGGCCCATGTTTTATTAAGGCCCAATATCTGTCTCATCCCATGCTCGTATTCGTTATCCTATCTTCTGTTATAATGTAGGTTTTAGGGCATATTGTGTGGAACATTCCAGAGCGTTTTTCTGAGGGATTTTTGCAAGAGTTTTTCTCCCCAGGCCTCTATATATGGTTGATTTCCTGTGTAATCAAAATATATAAAAGCAAAGGGTTTTCTCTTGCAAGAGATGATGTTCATTCCTCTTCCCTTTCTATGGCTATTCTGAATAATTAAGATGGTATCAGAACCATCGTCTAACGACTGTGATTTTCTCTGATTTTTTATAAAAAAAATGATAACATTTCATTTTAAAATGTTTAAGGAATGATGCAATAGTTATAGAAACAAGACCATCACTAATGTCCCGTTTGATAACCATTTCGTTTTTAGTTTTTGGTTTTTGAAAATTAAGCCTATAAACACTACTTTTATCTATAAGTTTCTTCATTATGTTATCTATGTCATTCTCATGTTTTCAAAAACCAAGTCTAATTTTAAAAACTAAAAAAAATAGTTTTCAAAAACTTAGTTTTTGTTTTTAGAATTTTGCTAGGAATTCAAATGTGTCTTTAATAAAGATAAAAACCATTGTAAGCAAATTAGGAGGAAACAAGCATAATTTTCAAAAACTACAAAACAAAAACCAAATGGTTATCAAACAGGGCCTAAATAATATGTTGTTGTTTTTGTATACAACTAAAGTGAATGAAATATATGTAGTAGACCCCATATTTGGTCCGGGTGATTTTAGTTTTTGGTGATTTTTTTTTTAAGTAAAAAAAAAAAGATTTATTTAAGAATGCACATTGGCAAAAAAAAAGAAATGATAATAATATAGGCTTAAAGAAGATTTGATCCCAAGTATTGATGATAAAAGTTTAACATGCATGCCAATGGGCCAAGATCCCAAATTCAAAATGATATTCGAGGCTAAACGTTTTAAAATGAAATGTTATCATTTTTTATAAAAAGAAATCTAAAACCTTCCCGACTTTAGGGAAGCAGATGAGTGTTCCCTTAAGTGGTTACTCCGAGTGTTGAACAAAGGGTCCTACCCTCTCAATGGCACGAGAGGGTTTTCTGTTTGATGGTTGGACCACAAACAGGTTGTTCATTAGAGGAGAACTGGTACTTAAGAAAATAGAGGTAATCTAGGGGTAAAACGGTAATTTGACCCAGCTGGTGTTACAGACACTCGTGAAGGACTAACTAGTCGATATTGGTCTATATCCATGGACACGGAAAATATGTCTGCAGTGAGAAGAGTGCAACTGTGAGTCTATAGTGAAATGAACACACAGTTAACAAATATTGATTAATGTGGTTAATGAGTTTGACCAATTAATCTCACATCGTTGGAGCTTCTGATCTGCAGGTCCATTAGGTCCCACTGGTAGCTCATAAAGTAATTTGAGGCAACTAAGTAATAAATGTAGATTGAAAATGTTCAATTTACTAAGGGAAACAAATATAATATATATTGACCAATTAATCTCACATCGTTGGAGCGTTGTTGGCGAAGATCAATCAAGTCTACAACGAAGGTATGTGACGGTTCTTCCCCTTTTCTTTAGAAAGCCATGAAAATAAATTTAGATTTATTTTAAGCATGTTTAAACTGAATTTCCAGCAACTTTAAAGAGTGTTTAAAGTTTATTTGAGTTATCGTAACGGTATTTTAATGTTAATTAATATACGGCGTAAGGTCCAATCGATGCGCTTCCGCTGCGTGGGGACTTTTATTCCCTTCAACCTAGTCATTGTTCTGTTTTTTATTTATGGCATAGGCGTCTAGGCCATTCTTATTTATCTACTGTTAAGACTGTTATCCGTGGGTTTAATCCCCAATTGTTGATAAATAAAAATTTCAATTTCTGTACTGCGTGTACCATGGGTAAAAGTCACAATCTCCCTTTTCCCAATTCCACCACGATTTACACAGCCCCTTTGCAATTAGTAGTCACTGATATTTGGGGTCCTACATATATTCCTTCTTCCCATGGGTTTAGATATTATATAAGCTTTGTGGATGTCTTCAGTAGATACACACTTGGATTTATTTTTTAAAAACCAAGTCAGAGGCCCTCTCAGCCTTCATCAAATTCAAACCTCTTGTTGAAAAGTTACTCAATGTACCCATTCTTAGACTTCAATCTTACAATGGCGGTGAATTTCAGTCCTTTAAACCATTCTTAGAAGCTAATGACATAACCCATAGGTTCACATGTCCCTATACATCCCAACAAAATGGAATTGTCGAGAGAAAACATCGACATATCGTTGATGTTGGCCTAGCCCTCTTATCTCAATCTAGCATGCCTCTCAAGTATTGGGATGAAGCCTTTGCCACTGCGGTTTATCTCATAAACAGGTTACCAACACCAACTCTACATCATATAAGTCCTTCAGAACACCTTTTTCATGTCAAACCCAACTACTTTTTCCTTCAAGTCTTTGGGTGCGAATGTTTTCCCTGCCTTCGTTCATACAACAACCATAAATTAGCTTTTCGTTCCAAACCTTGTGTATTCATTGGTTACAACCCATCCCAAAAGGGCTACACGTGTCTCTCATCTGATGGCAAGATATTTATCTCAAGAAGTGTGATATTTAAGGAAGGAAAATTTCCTTTCTCTACCACTGCCCCATACTCTAAAAATCTCAACCCTACGGTGCTTCTTCCTCCCATCTCTGTCATACCTCATAACCCAACTTCATCTAGTTCTTCAAACCCCACATCATTCAATTCCGAACCTCAATTAAGTACAGCTACTGCTCCAATTCCCACAGCACCTGTTTCCTCATCGACAGGTCCTTCTAATGAGGCGTGTACTTCCACTGATCCTATTGTCCCTGCTATACCAACTTCCCCTCCTCAGCAACCTGTTACAAATGAACATCCAATGATGACTCGTGCCAAACATGGTATATTCAAACCCAAAGCTTATGTCACCGATGCCTCCATTTTATATATTGATATTGAACCTCTGAATGTGAAGGAAGCCGTAAAATCTCCTCATTGGAGCAAGGCTATGAAAGAGGAATATGATGCTCTCGTGAACAATGATACCTGGGAGTTGGTTCCATTACCTAATGATAAGAAAACAGTGGGATGTAAGTGGATCTTTCGTATCAAGCGCAACTCTGACGACACCATTTCCAGATATAAAGCCCGGCTTGTAGCCAAGGGCTTTCACCAGACGGCTGACATTGACTACACTGAGACATTTAGTCCAGTGGTTAAATTGATTACTATACGTGTTCTTTTGACCCTTGCTTTATACTATGGCTGGACTATGCGTGAGATTGATGTCAATCATGCTTTTTTACATGGTCATTTAACTGAAACTGTTTATATGGATCAACCGTCTGGCTTCAAATATGCAGGAAATCAAGGCCTTGTTTGCAAGCTTAAAAAGGCCCTATACGGTCTTAAACAAGCCCATCGGGCATGGTATGACAGACTGAGCAGCTATCTTAAAAGCCTTGGTTTTAAAACCTCAAAGGCAGACCCCTCTCTGATTATTAAACACACTGCCACTACGTGTTGTTACATTCTTATATATGTTGACGATATTATTGTTATAGGAAGTTCATCAGTTGATGTTTCAAAATTAATATCCACTTTGAACTCTCAGTTTGCATTAAAGGACTTAGGTAAGTTGAACTACTTTTTGGGCATTGAAGTGTATTATCCGACTAATGGAGGTCTTTTCCTGTCCCAATCCTCATATATTTCAGATCTTCTCTCTCAGGCCAACATGACCGAAGCTAATTCAATTGCAACACCAATGGTAAGTGGCTCGGTTGTATCTGCTCATCACGGTGAGTCCTTTAATGATGTTTATATATATCGAAGTATTGTTGGTGCGCTGCAATATGTGACCTTAACCCATCCCGAAATATCCTATAGTGTTAACAAAGTATGCCAGTTTATGCATCATCCAAAACTCATACACTGGCAACTTGTTAAACGGATATTACGATATTTGAAAGGAAGTATAAACACTGGCCTACTTCTTCAGAAACCGAATCACTTGGGTTTAATTGGCTTTGTTGATGCCGGTTTGGCATCAGACCCCGATGACAGGAAGAGTACTACAAGTTTTTGTGCCTTTTTTGGTGGGAACTTAATATCCTGGGGATCCAAGAAACAAAGCATAATCTCCAGGTCCAGTACGGAAGCTGAATATCGTAGCCTTGCTACAATTGCAGCAGAATTGGTTTGGCTAAACTCCTTTTTCTCTAATTTACATATTCATCTAACAAAACTCCCTCTTATTTGGTGTGACAATTTAAGTGCAGTGCATTTGAGAACCAATCCAATCCTTCACTCAAAAACAAAACATGTGGAATTGGATATATACTTTGTTCGAGATTTGGTGTTACATAACAAACTGCGCATTCAACATCTTCCGGCACATGAACAAGTAGCTGACATCCTTACAAAACCCTTATCTGTTGCAACGTTCAATCAAATGAAATTCAAGCTCAATGTTCGTGATGCCACTACCATTGGCTTGCGCGCGCGCGGGGGGGGGGGGGTGTTAAGCCAGCCCATTAATCTGTGTGTTATTTGTTATTTTGTTCTGTATCGGCCCATGTTTTATTAAGGCCCAATATCTGTCTCAGCACATGCTTGTATTCGTTATCCTATCTTCTGTTATAATGTAGGTTTTAAGGAATATTGTGTGGAACATTCCATAGCGTTTCTTTGAGGGATTTTTGCAAGAGTTTTTCTCCTCAGGCCTCTATATATGGCTGATTTCCTGTGTAATCAAAATATATAGAAGCAAAGGGTTTTCTCTTGCAAGAGATGGTGTTCATTCCTCTTCCCTTTCTATGGCTATTCTGAATAATTAAGATTGTCTATATCATTTTTTTAATACAAAACATCATATATTAAATTCAATTAATGTTACGAATAAATTTTTCAAAAATTATTGTACATTTGTTTCTACAAATTTTCGATAAAACTTTATATAGTTAAAACATAATTAAATTTATGTATACATGGAAAACACGATTACGTTTTAAAAACTAACTATCCTTAAACATTTCCAATTCAATTTCAAGTACAATTAATTTAAAAATAAGTATATGGATTTTTACTCGCATTATTTCATTTAAAATAATACTTATTTTTACTTGCATTTAAAATAGATATATACGGATTTATAATACAATGCAATGAATCACTAATCTAAATTAATTTTATAGTTTACTAAAATTGCTAGTCAATAATGGTTATTTTTAACCGAAAGGTAAAACTGGCCTTTTTTTTCCCAAAAAATCTATTCATAACATTAGTTGAATTTAATATGTGGTGTTTTGTATTAAAAAAATGATATAGACAACAAAAGAAAATGCAAATTTCAAAACATGTAATTATAAATATATATTAAAAAAATGCAAATTTAAAAATTTTAAAAAAACAATCATTAAAAAAAGAGACAGTTGCATGATGACAAATTGGACCAAATTAATAGCAAATATAACACAGTTGTAAACTAATTGCAAATATAGCAAAATTAATTGTACAAGACCAAAAAGTTGTTGTCGGATTCTATTCGTGTCTATCACTGATATACTCTGATTATTCAAAGTATATCAGTGTCTATCGTTGATAGACTTCGATTAATCAAAGTCTATCAGTGATAATCACTGATAGACACTGATAGATTTTGATTACCCAGAGTTTATCAGCGATAGACATTAATAGACTTGGAATAATCAATGTCTATCGCTGACAGCAACCAACGTTGGTCCAGACGATTGCTTTGATACCAATTTTGTGTAGCCTAAGAGGATAAAAGAAGAATTCTCCCCAAGAATCAATTAAATCTTGGGAAAAAAAACATTTTTAACCCTAAACTTTGGAGGTTGTATCAATTTTAACCTTAAACTTTCAATTTCATCAAATTAAACCCTAAACTTAACAAGTTGTATCAATTTTAACCATGAACTTTTAATTTCATCAAATTGAACCTCATACTTATCAGATTGTATCGATTTTAACCCCAAACTTGCATAAGTGTTACAATGTATACCTTTGGTTAACTTTCTGTTTGAACCACGGTACGTAATTGATTATTTCTTCATTTTTTTTTTCTTAATTCACACTACACATGAATTGGTTTCTTATAAATAAAATATTGGAGAATTTTTATTTTAGATTATTTTTTCTCGTTGTTGAGAACTTCAATTGTGACAATTTTTTCACTACTATTTAAGATTATGAAAGCAAAAAAACTTTGGAGGTTTTTTATCTTCAAATATTTGCTAGTTTTTTTTATTGTTGCTAAGAATTTTGTGGGATTTTTTTTTCTTCTTTTACGGTTTTTTTATTGTTGATTAGAAGAATGTACATAAATGAAGGAAACGAAAATAAAGAAATTTTGAGTTTTTTATTTCTCATATTTGTTGGATTTTTCTTGTTGTCAATAATTTTGTGATTCTTTTTTGGATAACAATGAGAAGAATAGTTTGGGATATTTGATTTCTTTTGGTTTTTCTAAAAAAATTCTTACAAAACACTAACTCAGGTTGCAATATGAATTAAAAAAAGGAAAAGAAAATTGTCAATTACATGTTTTAATAGCAATTCAAATGAAAAGTTGACCAAAGGTCTACATTGCAACATTTATGCAAGTTTCAGGTTCAAATTGATACAATTTGTTAAGTTTAGGGTTCAATTTGATGAAATGGAAAGTTTAGGGTTTAAATTAATAACATGCTAAGTTCAGGGGTCAAAATTGATTTTTTCCCTTAAATCTTTATTATGATAAAAAGTCTGTGGATACAAGAGAGCACTTCTCTATTTATTGAGAATTTGAAAACAAACTAATCTTAATCCTAGTTAGCCAAAGAAACTAATCATAAGCCTAATCAAGGATTTAATATTTAAAAAACCGAACCAATCGATTTCGGTTCTAACCTGTTCGGTTCGGTTTTAACCGAACTTTGCTCTCTCTTTTGTTGCCCAAATCAACACAGATCTAAAGGTTCTCAATATTTAAAAAAAAAAAATCTAGAGTGAGAGAAAGAGAGAGAGAGTTTGGGGTCGAGGAGATGAAAGCTACAAAGTTAAGCGATGAAATCTGAGGAGGAGATAGTCTAACAAGATCGGTGACGACAATGATAAGTGTAATCTGAGGAGAAAGAGATGGTCTCTCTCCCTCTAAAATTCCTCTCTCTTCTCATCTTTCTCTCCTTCTTTCTTATCTCTCACTCCTTTCTTTCTTTCAATCTAGCTTTTATTTATCTATATTTAATTAATAATGGCTCTAAAAATATGTATATAATTTTAAGATTTTAAGATAAGAAAAATGTACTTTAAACAATTTAAGTTATTCGTTAAACATAATTTTTCAATATGTCAACCACATGCTACTCAAGATTAGACTTATAATCTTGGAATTTTCATGTAATGTATACTATAGTATTTCAAATATAATAATCAAAATTATAAAAAATTATTTAATTACGAGGCTTGCATTAATCTAGGGTGTTTCCTTCTTTAG
This sequence comes from Luffa acutangula, assembly GCA_036850905.1. NCBI lineage: Eukaryota > Viridiplantae > Streptophyta > Magnoliopsida > Cucurbitales > Cucurbitaceae > Luffa > Luffa acutangula. Next base: position 7,901,098 of record CM072099.1, on the reverse strand, counting down.
CATTTCCAACTAAAGAATTTCTAATTTTTTATATGTGGCTTGAATTGAAAACTTTTATTTATAGGCATGCAGTTTAGGTAACCGAACAAGATGTTTCACACTAGATAAAGTAGGGTGGCTTAAATGCCTATGCTAAACATCAAGCTCAGAACAAGCAATATTAGAAGAAGAACGATGTAAAGTATGAGAGTAAAGCGCTTGCACTGTTGAATCATCGAATACCTTCGTAGGAGAGGTATAGATATGTGAAGTCGATATAAACCATCATGGAGAATCCCTTGGAGTAGAATGACACGCCCCAGATTATCCTAATCAACCTAGGACGTGACGTGTCGACAATGAAATTCCAACATAACTATGAACTTCATTGTCAACTATATCTGAACTAGTTTGACCATAAAAAAAGAAATTTTAAAACGTGGCTAGCACTAGTTTATTAAATAAAAAGAAACCATAAAAATTTCGACAGAGTTTCCTTTGAAATTTGGATATAAACCCACCTGAAATCAAAATTTAACACTTCTAGATAACAATACGATCAAATACTCCAGCACTAATACCCAAATCAGTTCATAAATTGACAATCATGGCCTAGTCGTACAACAACAAAACGACATAGAAGTTCAATCACCAAAACCATCACAACAACCATGATTATACATTGTCATGTAAGATGCTAGTCATCCTAGTTACAAAAAAAATGCATCTATAAGTAATGCAAATGACATGCAACCTATCGAGTCCGGTGGCAGATATCAACTCTGGTAGGTTCGTCGGAAACTTAAACGTTACCTGGTGGAAAAAAAATTTAGGAAGAAAAATGGGTGAGCTAACAAGTCCAATGAGTGGTAAGAGTTCATAAAAGAAAAATATTTGCTAAAAGTTATAACATACTAAACACTTTGTAAGAGCTTTTAAAAACACTTTAGTAAAAACCTCTTTCATTTAACTTACTTGAAGGTAGTCACACCAAGAGTTCAATAAAACATAATTTTTAAAACGTAATACATGACTAAGCAAACACACCACTAAACATGTACCCAAACTAGTCATACTGTCGTAGAGTAATCTCGATACGCACAGCAGAGCAACTAGTCATACTATGTATCGAGTGATCTCAAGGCACATAGCAGAGCGAATCTAGTCATACTATACACCGAGTAGTCTCAAGATTGTATAGTAGAGAAGCTAGTCATACGCACGCAGAGCAACCCCTAAAGGGAAAACACCCCCAACACACAGCCAAAAGCCTATGTGTGTGCCATAGTGGGTCCCAAAGACCTCATATACATATATCACATCATACATACACTACGGAAACACATTCACGTAAGTGTATCGAGAAATATCCATGGGTACACCATCCAATGACTTAAAAACAATTTTCTTTTCTTTTCAATACTACACATAATTTTCAGCCATGCTACAATCATGATTCTTCTCAAAATTAAGCCTCATAAACTATTAGTCGTAAATCAAAATTCAATTGCCATAACCAATTTCTCAACAATCACAACTTGAGTTATGCCTCAAGCAATTTATAAATAGTTAATTAAAATCAAGATTTAGAAACTAACCACTTCTAAACATCCACCAGAATTTCAAATAGATAAACACAAGGCTTGAAAGGAAAAATACAAGGAACTAAATCAAGAGGCTTCTCAAATTCCGTTAATTTCGAATCCAACATAATACATAATCATAAATTTCTCCAAAACTCATGCTTCTAACTAGTAAAATCATTTGGTAAAACCGAATAATTTTTTTTTTTTTAAATGTGGAAATCAATTAATTTGTAAAATAACCACTCACAGTACTATTGGCAAGAGAAACTCGAGTCGTAGGCCTTCCCGATCTCCGCTTGACCTGAAACAATTATTTTGCCAAACATTAGCAATGCTTACCTCTCCAAATTTGAACACAAAACCTCTAAATTATACAAACTCGCAATATTTACTTAACACTTGAGTTAGCCCATAATTCTCATGGATTTAAACTCTAAATAGTTTGTAGTTTTGACCATACTTTCCGAATAAAGTTTCCAATAACTTCGTTATGCCCGTCTCAACAATAAGCTTAATTCTTTTTATTCTTTATCCTTCTCCCCACAAACATTATCTCTTTGCTCTCCATGAATATTACCCTTTAAAAGCTTGCAAACCAACAACCTATGTGTTGATATGCCTGGAATCTGATATGAAGCGCTCCGAACGACCCAGTACGGGGGTCTCGCTAAATTATGTATAGGGATTAGATATGATATTTCCGTTTTGGGTTTTTATTTTGGGCCTATTATGTTAGGGTTAAGAGTGGTGTCATATATAAACCCTCTTAACCTATTCTTTGCCCTAATCTCTCTGAATACTCCTCACATAATAAGATCGTTCTCTCCCTCTGCCCGTGGACGTAGCTAACATACCGTTAGTGAACCACGTATATCTGTGTGTTGTTTCTCTTCGCCCTTTCGTTCTTGTTACGTTGTTACTGTTTTTCGTCATAACACTATGAATAACCATCATATAAATTTCTTTTTGGCTAAAACTATGGGTTTTATCAAGTTTTCCTATCTTTGAACTCAACCCATTTTGTCCCTTTTAGTTTTCAACTAATTCATGGAGTATCCAAGTCAAAGAAGAAAAACCCATAAATTAAACTCATTCTTTAGCTTCTTACTTGTGCAAAAACTCAACCCAAGAACAAGAAAACTTACCCAATGCTTGAATCCAAGGTTGTGTGCTTCTTGATTTGTTTTTCCCTTCCAAAATCGTTCAAGAATGCCCAAATTTTGGCTTCTCTTTGCCTTTCGTCTCCCTACCCTTTCTCTCTTTCTCCCCCTTTTTTTCTCTCCTCTTTACTCCCCGAATCTGTCTTTCCCAATTCTATTTTTTTTTTCTTCAAATAACTAAAGCTTCCGTTGGAAGCTTTAGTTTTCTTTTAAATCTTTTTTTTTCAAAAGCTTCCAATTCCATCTCATTTTCTTTTTTTTTCTAACTACTTTTCTTTTTTTTTATAAATAAATAGTTTTGTTTTTTTTTTCCTTTTTTTTTTCCACTAATTGTAACCCTTTTTTATTATTATCATATATATATGTATTTTTTTTTCACATAGAAATAAGTATTACATAGAACCTGACCAGATATTTGGTCCTTCACATAGCAAAGAGTTGGGTGAAATTCAAAATAAATGTCATTATCTTTGGCAAATTGACTGACCCTTATTAGGTTCTTAGTTATAGTAGGGATATGAAGGAGATTGGTTAAGGTAAAAGGTTCTATTAGAGAGGAACAGAAGAGGTAAAAGACGAAAATTCAAAGTTAAGAATAGGCAAACAAGCTCCATTTTCCACGTGAACTTGATTAGATAATGGGTGCCCACTATAGAGATAGTGTACGTTATGCAATTCTCTAATTAGATCAATCAAGATGCACATAAACTACCGTAGAGGTGTATTGAAAACGAAAGGAGCCTAGTTTTTCTTAGATTAAAAAAATCAAAATTTAAAGTTTTTTCTCTAATTTTTCTGCCCTAAAATTTAGCAAAAATTTTGCTTCCTGGCCAAAGGAATTATTAATGTGATCAATAAATTTATATCTTCAATATATGAGAGAAAAATTTCAAAACATATTTCAAAACTATATCCTAAGATTAGTATGTCTATTTGATTATTAGTTTTTACATTTTGAAAATTAAGCTTATAATACTACTTAGGAGTTTTTTTTGTCTTTCTTTCTTTTCTATTTTTAAAAAAATTTCAAAATCCAAGTTAAGTTCTGTAAACTTTTTTTAAAATTGCTTTATTTTTTGAACTTCACTAAAAATTCAAATGCTTCAAAGTAAGTAAAAAAAAAATTGTGAGAAACCCAACCTAACTTTTGAAAATAGAAAACTAAAAATAAATGTCTCATCATTTCTGTAGGATGATTTTGATTTTACTTAAAAGGAAAAATTCTTAATTCTTTTTTTTAAATAAGGTTTTAATAAAACTATTTTTTTTAAGAGACGGTTTGATAACCATTTTGTTTTCTGTTTTATATTTTTGTTTTTCATTTTTAAAAAATATGGTTGTTTGACAGTCATTTCTGTTTTTTAAAAACGTTTTTGAAATTATAAGCCAATTTCAAAAACAAAAAAGTAGTTTTCAAAAACATATTTTATTTTTCAAAAACTTATTTTTCTTCAAATACTTATTTTTTTTTCTCTTTTATCTATCCCTCTCCAGCAAATTCCTTTTTTTAAAAAAAAAAAAACTTTCTAAAACATTTTTTTCTCTACAAATTTCTTTTTCTCTCTCAACTTTTTTTCCTTTATAACTTATCTATAACTTTTCTCTCTTTACTAAACATATTCTAACTTTTGTTTTGAAAAAAAAAAACTATTCGCCAAAATTTTCTTACAATTTATCAGATATATTAATTATTATATTTATTTGTTATTCTGTTATGATTATTTCCAAATCTTTTATTCTATTTTGGTTGTATTTTGTTATTTGGTTACAGATGTTTACGTTAGATAGTTAGTTGTTAGTTTAATGGTTGTTTCATTCATGGTTTAGCCACTTGTATAAATTCAGAGAAGTTTGCTTCATTCAATAAGATGGAATAATATTTTCCTCTCAAATATTGTTATGGTATCAGAGCAGAGGCTTCCTCTGCAATTTTTTTTTTCTTTCCCTTGCATCAGTTTCTTCTCCGTTACTCTTCCTTCTCGTTTTTCCTTCAATGGCGAACAAAGAGACTACAATCACGGATGATCCAACAGAAATTGATGCACAATTAAATCCTTTCCTCCTACATCATTCGTACGGACCTACAACTGTTCTTGTCAATCAACTTCTGACTGGTGCAGACAACTACGTCTCATGGAGTTGTGCGATGATAATGGCTCTTTCGGGTAAGAACAAATCAGGATTTATTGATGGCACTCTGAAGAAACCCAATCGCACTTCAACGACATGGAAGTGCAACAATGATATAATCGCCTCCTGGATCCTTAATTCTGTCACGAAAGAAATAGCCGCGAGCATTGTTTACAAAGGGTCAGCTAAAGAAGTTTGGGATGAACTTCAAGATCGTTTCAAGCAAAGCAATGGACCAAAGATCTACCAGCTAAGAAAGGAATTGGTCACTCTACATCAAGGGAGCATGAATGTTGAGACATATTATACAAAATTAAAAACCATCTGGCAAGATTTGAATGATTTTCGTCCAACTACCGAGTGTTCTTGCGGCGGATTGAAACCTTTCCTCGACCATTTGGATTCAGAATATGTGATGATCTTTCTTATGGGGCTGAACGATACCTACGCTACTGTAAGAGCACAAATTTTGTTAATGAATCCAATTCCTTCCATCACTAAAGTTTTCTCTCTCATTATACAAGCAGAGCATCAACGATCTGCTGGTAATGCTACTCCTCAAATTGATCCTATTGCTTTGTTAGCCACTGATACTTCAAAAAGGGCTTCCACAACCGGATCTTCTTTTAATCAACCTCGCAAGAGAGATAATCAACGTCCTGTTTGCTCGCATTGTGGTATTAAAGGCCATGTTGTGGATCGATGTTATAAACTTCATGGTTATCCACCAGGATACAAGTCACACAACCAAAACTCTGGTGTCGTTGAGCCTAATGCCACTTCTGTTGCGGCTAAATCAGTAGCAACCACTCCTGTTGCTCAAACAAATTTTTTCAATAGTCTCAATTCAGCTCAGTATACACAACTCATAGAGTTACTTCAAACTCATCTTAAATCAGCAAGTACTGAATCAATTACAGCAACTTCTGTTGTCTCTCATACTGCAGGTATATGCTCATTGACCTCTTCTCCTATTATTTCATCTTCTAATACTTGGATCGTGGACTCTGGAGCATCTCGACACATTTCATATTGTCATCACTTGTTTCATAATTGGACTTCATTTCGTGTTAATGTGGAATATGTTGGAGATGTGAGGATTTCTGCTGATTTATTGCTGCGTGATGTCTTATATGTGCCACAGTTCTCTTACAACCTCATCTCAGTTAGTTGTCTGTTACAGTCTGCACATATACTTCTCAATTTTTCTGGTGAATCTTGTCTTATACAGGACAAACAACTATCGAAGACGATTGGCAAGGCTGACTGCCATAATGACTGTATTTGTTGTCTGCCATCTCTGTTAATTCTGTTGTCACTTGTTCGGTCTCTACTGCTACTTGGCATCATCGCTTAGGCCATCTGTCTCCTCAACGTTTATTTTCCATGAAAACTATTTTAGATTTGACTGATTCTTATTCTACACCTTGTCATATTTGTCCATTGGCAAAGCAAAGACGATTGTCTTTCCCTTTCAATAACAGTGTTGCTGCAAATGTCTTTGATTTGATACACTGTGATATTTGGGGTCCTTTTAAAGTTCCTACTTATGCTGGTTATCAATATTTTTTGACTTTGGTTGATGATTGTTCTCGATATACATGGACGTATCTCATGCGTGCTAAGTCTGATGCCTTACATATCATCCCTCGTTTCTTCAAGTTGATTGAGACACAATTCTCCAAGAAGATTAAGATATTCAGATCTGACAATGCTCCTGAATTAAAGTTTATTGAGTTTTTTGCTTCTACTGGCACTTTACATCAGTTTTCTTGTGTAGAAAGACCACAACAAAACTCAGTGGTTGAACGAAAACATCAACATCTGCTCAATGTCGCCAGGGCATTGTTTTTTCAGTCTCGTATTCCGGTACGTTTTTGGGGAGATTGTGTGTTAACTGCCACATACATTATCAATAGATTACCTATGCCTCTTTTGTCAAATGTGTCTCCGTATACTGTGCTACATGATAAAGTCGTTGATTATTCTATGATGAGAACTTTTGGTTGCTTGTGTTATGCTTCGACTTTGTCTGCTCAAAGATCTAAGTTTGATCCTCGTGCAACCCCTTGCATATTTGTTGGTTATCCTGCTGGAGTTAAAGGGTATCGATTATATGATATACACAAGAGGCATATCTTTTTATCTCGTGATGTGGTATTTATTGAGGATTCTTTTCCTTTTCACAGTATTAATGATTCTGATGATCATGTTGTAAACAAATTATTTTCAGACTTTGTTCTGCCCTGCTCAGCATCTGGTTTTATACCTTGTACTGGTGATATGCGATCAAATGATTCACAACCTCGTGAATCACAACCTTGTTATGTTGTTCCTTCCCATGATGATACTATAGCTCCACCGACGGGAACCATTGGAGATTTACCTACTACAGGTTGTATACATCCTCATGTTGATGCATCATCCACTGTATAACCAGTCCCTACAGATTCTCGAATAGATTTGAGGCGTTCTACTCGTGTTCACAAACCACCTGGATTCTTACAAGATTACCACTGCAATTTATTGATGAAAGAGGCTACTGTTCAAGATGTTTCATCTCCTTATTCTCTCACCAAATATTTATCATATGGCAAATTAACTGCCTCTCATCAACGATTTATTTTCAACGTTTCTACAACCTTTGAACCTGCATATTTTCATCAAGCTGTCAAGTTCCCGCATTGGAAGATTGCTATGGATGAGTAAATTGCAGCCATGGAACGTACTAACACTTGGAGTGTTGTTCCCTTACCTACCGAACATCACGCTATTGGATGTAAGTGGATTTATCGTATCAAACACAAGGTCGATGGCACCGTTGATAGATATAAAGCTCGTCTTGTAGCAAAGGGGTACAGCCAACAAGAAGGTATAGATTTCATTGACACCTTCTCTCCGGTGGCTAAGATTGTAACTGTGAAGATATTATTATCCCTTGCCGCCTCCTTTAACTGGCCAATTGCTCAAATGGATATTAATAATGCCTTTCTAAATGGCGATCTTTTTGAGGAAGTATATATGTCTCTTCCTCAAGGATATTATTCCGATTCTAAATCTGCTAGTGGCGGTCCTCTTGTGTGCAAGTTACATAAGTCCATCTATGGTCTTAAGCAGGCTTCAAGGCAATGGTTTTGCAAATTCTCTACTGTCTTAGTATCCAATGGTTTTCTTCAATCCAAGGCTAACTATTCCCTTTTTACTAAGGGTACAGGCCCTTCTTTTGTTGCCCTTCTTGTCTATGTTGACGATATTTTAATTACTGGACCTTCTCCGACTGAGATTGATAAGGCGAAATCTTTGCTCCGGTCACATTTCTTGTTGAAAGACTTGGGCAATGCTAAGTATTTCCTTGGACTTGAATTATCACGTTCTTCCCATGGGATTTATTTATCTCAACGCAAGTATTGCCTCCAAATCTTGGAAGATTGTGGCTTCTTAGCTGCAAAACCAGTTTCTCATCCAATGTCCCCTGGTTTGCGTTTGTCTGCTTCCTCAGGTACTCCATTAAATTCAGATGATGTGTCTAATTATAGGCGTCTAATTGGCCGCCTACTATATTTACAAATTTCTCGACCTGACATATCATTCACTGTTCATAAATTGAGCCAATATTTGGCTAAACCTCAGACTGATCACTTAAGTGCTGCTCACCATTTATTAAGGTACCTTAAAGGTACAGCTGGCCAAGGTATTTTGTTGCGAGCAACAACTAAATTTCAGTTAAAGGCTTTTGTTGATTCTGATTGGGGATGTTGTTTAGATACGAGAAGATCCATTACTGGGTTTTGTGTCTTCTTGGGTGAGTCTCTTATTTCATGGAAAACTAAGAAACAAGCTACCGTTTCTCGATCTTCAGCAGAGGCAGAATACAGGGCACTTGCAAATATTTCTAGTGAATTGATTTGGATTTTGAGCATTCTCAAGGATTTACTTATTACCTCTCCAGTTCCTGCCCTTGTCTATTGTGATAATCAAGCAACCATTTCCATAGCTTCAAATCCCACTTTTCATGAGAGGACGAAACACATTGAAATAGATTGCCATTTCGTTCGAGATAGAATTGACAGTGGCGTCCTGAAGTTGTTGCCCATTCGTTCGAGTTCTCAATTGGCTGATATGTTCACAAAAGCCTTGCCAGCCTCAGTTTTACAATCATTCATGGCCAAGATGGGAATTTTTAATCTTCATGGTCCATCTTGAGGAGGGGATATCAGATATATTAATTATTATATTTATTTGTTAATCTGTTATGATTATTTCCAAATCTTTTATTCTATTTTGGTTGTATTTTGTTATTTGGTTACCGATGTTTACGTTAGATAGTTAGCTGTTAGTTTAATGGTTGTTTCATTCATGGTTTAGCCACTTATAAATTCAGGGAAGTTTGCTTCATTCAATAAGATGGAATAATATTTTCCTCTCAAATATTGTTACAATTTTTCTTTATTTTTTTAATTTATCGTTATTTCTTTAGCATATATTTTACTCTTAAATTTACCATCTCCCTAAAATTTCTCTTTTTATTTAATTTTTCTATCTTAAATATATCTCTTCTACTTATTTAATTTTTCTATCTAAAATTTATCTCTTCTATTCCAACTTTTTTTTTTCTTTTTTCTTTGACTAATATCTTTTATGGAGTCTAACTAATATTTATTAGTTATATTATCAACTTGTGTATTTCAGTTAATTCACGTGTATTTACTCAAGCAGTTAAATCTGTTATTGTACTGTGTATAAGTACTGTACAATTCATTCAATAGAACATACAGAGTATTATCTCTCAATTTGTTACTGTTCAATATTTTCTCTCTAAACATTTTTTTTCATGTCTCTAAATTTTTTATGTTTAATTTTTCTCTTGAAAACATTTATATTTGTATCTCTAAATTTTTGTTTCGATGCCTCTACACATTTTTCTCCCTCAAACATCTCTACATCTTTCAAATTTTATAAAAATAGTTATCGAACATGTGGTTAAAAACCAAAAACAAAAAGACTGATACGGTTATCAAAACCGTAGGTTTTTAGATCTAAATGTTTGTTTGCAAAGCCAAGTTACGTGCTTCTACAATTTTTCTCTAACTACCAGCCTCCAGCTTCACCAAATAATTTGTCTTATCAACCAGACCAAAGAGCCTATAAATTTTGAAACGAGAGAAAACAGAGTACCAGAATATATGGAGTTCAGAAGTCGAGCATGGGAAGAAACAAATCGGTGAGGACAGTAGATGAGTGCAAAGAAGCCCTTAGCAGCTTCACACCCTACAAAACCAAACATAAACCAAACGATCTCAAACAAATACTTGAATCAATACGTTAAGAAAAAAGAAAAAAGAATGTACATACGTCTTCCACGTTCAAATATATAAGCTTTTCATCAACCTGCCCAACATTCTCCACATTGAACTCATTCAAAACAGAGAGAATGAACATGGAGGAGGAGGACATGGGTTTGACAGTGAGATCATCCATCACCATGTACGTTCCTCCCCCGTTCACATAACCTCCCGCCCCGGGCCTTGCTCCACCAGCTCCATAAACATAAATTGCCTGGACGCCCATGGATCTGTTGCATCTGGGACATGTTGCGTTACATGTAGTGCTAAAACTATAACGACATGGGCTCGAACCCAACTCACTAGTAGTACATGTGTAATAGGTCTTCTTTGGTGGTGCAGAAGATTTGATTTGCAAGAGGGTTCTGATTTGGGAATGAGCAGTGGTTGGTGGGAGCTCCGGTTTTAGGAGGCTGTCTTTGTGGTGGTTAGCCTCAAAACACCTCACGCTCAAGTTCTCCACACTGCGATACAGACTTCCAAGGGAGCCGAGCATGGGCGTGTCCTCGTCGCCGGTGGAGAGCAGCTTGACGACGGTTCCCACAGGAAGGGCAAGTATAGTGAAGAGGAAGTCGATGAATTCCTTGTCGGCTTCACCATATAGAATCCTTTTATCCTTTTTGTCTATCACAAGCGTCAATCTCACCTGGGTTTGCCTTTGGTTTTGGGTAGACATGGTTTTGTTTTTCTCTCCTCTGTGTCGTGTTTCCTGAGTTTTGATCCACGATCTCTTCCATTTTTTAACTAAATATACTGTTTGATTTGATATTGTTTGTTTGTTTGACGCTTCGATTATAGAGAATCTGAATACGCATGCAAGCCATGTCAGTGGAACAGTGAGTTGTCACATCCACTCTATTATTGTTGCTTCTTTACACGTAGCCATGTCAGTGGAACAGTGAGTTGTCACATCCACTCTATTATTGTTGCTTCTTTACACGTTTTGCAGCACATCAATCAAACTAAAAAAAATTAGAATTGTTTGGGACGCTGAATTGATTATAATATCGGGTGGTTATAATAATCTGGCGATTATAATAGTCTGAGATTATAATAATCTGTGTTGAGATAAAATAATATGTAATTGGGTGCAGATTATTTTAGTGTGGGATAAAATAATCTGTGTTTGGAATGCATATTATTTTAGTATGGATTAAAATAGTATGTGTTTGGATTGTTGGTATGTTTAACATGAGATTCTGAATCAAATGTTCAAATTGACTATTTTTTTTTTCTTTGTTTATTTTCCTCATACAACTTTGTATGTCAAATATTATATTTTTCAAATATCAATAAAAAATTGTTTGGATTCAGTTGTAAGAAAAATAAAGTATTGGGTATATGGGTTAAATGATGTGTTTAACTTAAAAGGAAACAAAAATAACCTCAAGTAAGGGTTGATTTTTTTTTTTAGGGTCTTGATTTTTTCACAAAAGAAGTCATTTTATGATTTCATATTGGAAAATCATATTTGTTTCATTTCTGTATTTTCAATGTAAAAATGGTAAATGCTTATGTACAAATAAATTATATAATAAAACTTCATATTTATATATGTAGAAAGATAACTGAGAAACTGGTAAGTATTTCTAACATGGAATGACCAAAAATCGCTTTTTTTTCTTTTTCTTTTTTCCTTCTTTTTCATTTTCTTCCTTCATCTTTATCTTCTTCCTCCATCTCCATCATCTTCATCTTATTCCTCCATTTTCATCTTCATCATCTTCTTCCTCAATTTCCATCATCATCTTCATCTTCTTCCTCAACCTCAAACTCCATCTTCATCATTTTCTTCTTCCTCTAACCCTAATGTCGGCAACGTTTTCAACGACTTTTCCGGCGGTTGCCGACAAATCTTTTGACGACCAATTTTTTTCCTCGTTTTCTTTCTTTTCTTTTTTTTTTCTTTTCTTTATCATTTTTTATATTTTTCAAAATGAAAATGAGAAGAAATATGAAAAAAGGAAAAAAAAATCGGTTGTCGGAAAAGTCTTCGGCGATCGCCGGAAAAGTCGTCGGAAAAGTGGTCGGCGGTCGTCGGAAAAGTCACCGGAAACTTCGTCGGCCGACGGCGACCGACGGTCGTCGGAAAAGTCAAGGAGTCGCATGGAAGAAGAGAGGAGAGAGAGTTACTGTAGAAATTGATAGAATAATCGGGTGGGTTGAATGATGGTTACTATAGATAATGGATAAAATAATCAGGGATAAAAATAAACCACCTCACCATTTATTTTTGTTGGTGTCCCAAAACACTGAATAGGTTATAATAAAGGGGGTTATTATAACTCATTCAGTGCCCCAAACAGCCCCTCAATCTCTTTCATCTTTGGTTTCTCTCTCCCTTCTATCAGCATGCAAAATCAAAAGAAAGAGTTCAAGGAATGACACAAATGAGTCGTTTGGCCCAAGGGTTTGGAATGGATTGGCATGGATTGGAAAGGGATGCCCATGTTTGGTTAGCAGGGAATGATGTGGGTTTAGAATGAAATGGTGGGCATGTGATTGCAACCCATTCCCACATTTTGGTGGGTCTCACTATTTCTCTCTCCATTTTTCTTCCTAATTTTGATGGGACTCACCATTTCTTTTTCTATTTTAACCACATTTTGGTGGGTCCTACTATTTCTCTCTCCATTTTTCTTCATAATTTTGGTGGGTCCCACTATTTCTCTTTCCATTAATTCCAACCCAAATCCAATGCACCAAACACAAGCATGGGAATCATGATTCCAGCAAAATATTCTCATAGGCATCAGATTCCATTCCATTCCATTCCAAACACATTCAATTCCGGCGCACTAAACGACCCCAAAGGGTTTACAGGAGTTATAGGAAAAAAATTAGAGAAAATAGGTATGTTTGAAACTATTTAGAAATATAAAGAGACGCGACACCTCTAGAAGAGACCAGCTCTAATTATTATGTTGAACATTATCATCTATTGGTGTTGTGTTGTACATGTGACAGTAAGTATTGCAATCAACTCATGTAGTAACAAGTTTATCTCAAAAAAAAAAAAAAAAAAAAACTCATGTAGTAACAAGTTCATTTCATCCAATAGTACTTGATATAAAATGAAATGGGCCTACAAAGAAAAATACTAATACATAACCTCATGAAAAAAAAAAACCTCATGAAAGAAGTTGTTTTCTTCCTAGGCGCATTACAACTATTCCAATTACGAATCCTACAATGAATCTACTAAAAAATCAAAACAAAACAATCAAAATAAAAAGAAAAAAAAAAAAAACTGAATCTAACAATGTACATGGAAACTTTGTATCTTCATCAAATTATCTTATTAAAAAAAAAAAATTTAACAATATAATCTTGATTTAATATTTATAAAAACAATTATAATTTTTGGTTTTAATTGTCATGTAATTTAGAAAATTGAATATATCCTCCTTAACAAAACGTGTTTTTCGTAGACGTGTTTGAGTTCCAATTATCATATAATATAAAACTTAGAATATTGTTTTCATATTTCAAAAAACTTATCTAAATGGAGATTCCAATTTTAATTATTCTAAAAAAAAAAATCCAGTTTTAATTACCATGAAAATTTAAAGAATTGAGTCTTGATTTTCATACCTAAAAAAACGTATCTAATTGTTTTTTTACAAAATAAATAAATAAATAACTTATCTAATTGAAAGTATGGGATGAGGCTTAAATGAAAGGAAAAAAAACGGAAGTAGGAATTTAAAACCAAATACCACCCATTTACACACAAAACCTACCAACTGAACAAAAAAGATCGGACGTGACTGATTTGACGGCCAGGTTCTACGGTTTAAAATTCCCATGAAGTCGCGTCTCTTGTAGAGACGTGGCTCAACTGTCTTCCGCTTGTCGTCTAGTTGCATCTGATCGCCATCTGGTTGCATCTCGTCACTGGCTGGTTAGCAAGGTCGCGTAGGTCTAACAGACGCGACCTTACATGTCGCGTAGGTCCAGCGTAGGTTGGACCTACGCGACACCTCTTATTTCAAAATAGTTTCAGACTAGCCTTTTTTCTTTAATTTTTTGGGAAAAATACACTTTTGGTCCCTGAGGTTTGGGTTAAGTGACACTTTGGTCCCCGAGTTTTCAAACTCAACAAAAATACCCCCGAGGTTTGAGATAAGGAGCAATTTGGTCCCTGCCGTCAATTTTTCTGTTAAACCCTAACGGTAAGCTGACGTGGCACTATTATTTTAATTAAAAAAATTAATTTTTAATTTTTTTAAATAAAAAATATAAAAATATTAAATATATTATTATTTTATTATTATTTTTAAAATTCTTTCTCTTTTCCCATCTTCTTTCTTCTCCACCTTCTTTCTCCCTCCATCTTCTTCCTTCCCCCTCCCATCTTCTTCAGCTCCGGTGGCCGGCCGCCGCCGGCTGCCGGCGAACGGCGGCGACGGCGGCGGTCGCCGGAAATTTTTTTTTTTTTTTTTTTTCTTCTTTCTTCTTCTTTTCTTCTTCTCTTCTTCCCTTCTTCTTCTTTCTCTTCCTTTCTTCTGTTTTTTTTTTTAAAAAGAGAGTTTCGGTCTGAAACGGGAGGGGAGGAGGAGCTCCTCCTCCCCGATTCCGGCGTCGAATCGAAAGGCGCAGATTTGAAAACTTGCGGCGAGAGTGGCGTGGATGAACCTAACCCCCAACCATTACCCAACCCAATCCCCAAGAAATTTATTTCTTTTTTTTTCTTTTTTGGCCAACCCATCACCTAAACGTGAATTTCTCGCAATAAATGAAAAATTAATGGATCCACCCACAAACGAACACATACTCTCTCTCTCACACGCATCAAATTGGTCAAAATGTGGAAGAAATGTGAAAATATTAAAGTTTAAAGGCTCTACGATGGCTTGAATTTCGCTGAATTCAATCCTACGGAAGTTTGGTCGCCAACACCACCTTCCCAACCGTGAATGCGCCACCAAGTCTGACAGTGATGCGAGCCTCAGGCTGTCTGGTTCTTTATCCTTTTTAACGATTTGGGTCTCAATTCTTGGGAAGGAATTACAGGAATGCGATGAGATTTTTTTAGAGATGCGAGTTGAATGTGGGTTGCTGTGAACTGTGAAAGCTAGCGGTAAAGGAGTTAAAAGAGGGCAGAGAGTTGGAATGGGACGATTCCACGTGCAGGTTTCCACGTGCAAGTTTTCAGATCTGAAACGGGAAGGGGAGGAGGTCCCCGAAACTCTCTTTTAAAAAAAAAAAACAGAAGAAAGGAAGAGAAAGAAGAAGAGAAGAAGAAAAGAAGAAGAAAGAAGAAAAAAAAAAAAAAAAAAAATTTCCGGCGACCGCCGCTGCCGCCGCCGTTCGCCGGCAGCCGGCGGCGGCCGGCCACCGGAGCTGAAGAAGATGGGAGGGGAAAGGAAGAAGATGGAGGGAGAAAGAAGGTGGAGAAGAAAGAAGATGGGAAAAGAGAAAGAATTTTAAAAATAATAATAAAATAATAATATATTTAATATTTTTATATTTTTTATTTAAAAAAATTAAAAATTAATTTTTTTAATTAAAATAATAGTGCCACGTCAGCTTACCGTTAGGGTTTAACAGAAAAATTGACGGCAGGGACCAAATTGCTCCTTATCTCAAACCTCGGGGGTATTTTTGTTGAGTTTGAAAACTCGGGGACCAAAGTGTCACTTAACCCAAACCTCAGGGACCAAAAGTGTATTTTTCCCTAATTTTTTTTAGTTTTTTTCCTACTTTTCCAAAAAACCTGGTTTATAGTGGTTCAGCTTAAAGCATACATCCACTTTGCAAACATGTAGCTGATTTCTTTATTTCTTCCTCTCAAAACACATCACAAAAGTTTTTTTACACAACTTTTCTCTCTCAGATTTTTCTCACAGATTTCACACACTTTTTTATCAATACAAATCTATATTTATAGATGAAGGGAGAGTATTTGTATTAACTGAAATTAGTTGTAAAGAGAATTGAATTCATCTTTTTTGTTGTCTTTGAACTGCCCAACTAATTCCAAGTCTTTGGATGTGTTTAGGTGGGATTTGGTCACTGTTTTACATGCCACTCTTCATTATTTCTTGTTTCTTGGAAATGACTCATATCATTAAATATAGGGAAACCAACCTTCCTTTGAATCCTCGAGTCTTCATTATTTGAAACTTTGAGGTTGTTTGGAGTGTTGAGTTGATTATAATAGTTAGTGCTTATTAGTTTGGGGTGTGGAGTTAAATAGTTTGTGTTTGGAGTGTTCATTTATTTAACAAGGGGTTCTGAAT
Organism: Luffa acutangula; assembly: GCA_036850905.1. Lineage (NCBI taxonomy): Eukaryota > Viridiplantae > Streptophyta > Magnoliopsida > Cucurbitales > Cucurbitaceae > Luffa > Luffa acutangula. The sequence goes on along the minus strand of CM072099.1, from coordinate 7,884,656 downwards.
CTATGGTTCAAGCTAACTGGTTTTTTTTTTTTTTTTTTTTTTTTTTTGGTTTTTTAATCTTCCTCATACAACTTTCTAGGTCAAATATCATAATTTGCAAATATTAATAAGAAATGCTTGTTCCATCAATCTTAAGAAATTAGCTAATGGTTTTAAATTATGTTATTCTTTGACAATCTGGTTGTTTGCCTGTATGAATATCACTAAATATGCACAAAATATGGTTAAGATTAGTGCTCGATACTTAAAAAGAAAAAATAAAAACAAAAAAAAAACCGTTAGAAATAGTGCTCGATACTTAAAGAGAAAAAAAAATAGGATATACGATTAACTTTGATTTAGAGTTATGTTTTTGTTTTTTTACAAAACAAAAAAAATTAGGATTTTGTATAGAAAATCATATTAGTTAACTTACAGTATTACCAAAATAAAAATTGTAGCTGCTTAGTTCAAAAACCATATTAGTTTTTTTTTTAATCAATAAAATCATTTGAAATAAACTTGAGTGTGGTAAATACAATTTCGTTTGAATGATTTTTATTTTTAAGTTGTTAACCCTAGTTAACCTTCGATGTTATAAAAAATATGGAAGAAATTTGACCTAAAAAAATTGTAAGTGCTTAGTTCAAAAGTCATAATAGTTTTTTGGAAAAAAAATACACTACTCTTGGTTCCTGAGGTTTGAGTTAGGTTTCATTTTGGTCGCTGAGTTTTCAAACTCGACAATTTAGCCCCTAAGGTTTGGATTTCGTTTCATTTTGGTCCCTCTGTCCAATTTTCCATTAAAGCCTAACGGATTGCTGCACATGCATTTTTTTTATTAAAAAAATATATTTTTTATTTTTTTAAATAAAAAATATTTTATTATTTTATTATTATTTATTTTTCTTTTTCTTTTTTATTCTTCTTCATCTTCTTCTTCCATCTTTATCTTATTCCTTCATCTTCATCATCTTCATCTTTTCTTCCTTCATTTTCATCTTCATCATCTTCTTCCTCCATTTCCATTAAATCTTTTTCATCATCTTCATCTTCTTCCTCAACCTCAACCTCAACCTCCATCTTCTTCTTCTTCTTCCTCTAACTCTAATGTCAGCAACTTTTTCGGCGGCCGCCGACGAATTTTTCAGCGCCAATTTTTTTCCCTTTTTTTTTTCCTTTCTTTTCTTCTACCTCTTTTCTTTTTTTTTTCTTTATTATTTTTTTTATATTTTTCAAAATTAAAATTAGAAAATGAAAAGGGATTGAAGAAAAAAAAATCGATCGTTAGAAAATTTGTCGGCGGACGCCGGAAAAGTCAAGGATTCGCATGGAAAAAGAGAGAAGAGAGTTACTGTAGCGAATTAATAAGATAATCGGGTGGATTGAATGGTAGTTACTATAGCAACACATGGTAAAAATAACTCACTTCACCACTTATTTTTATTGATGCCTCAAACACTGGGTGAGCTATAATAACACACTATTATAATCAACACAGGGGTGCAAACGAGCCGTTACACTTTATACTAATGGTCACTTTTGGTTCCATGTGTTAACTTTACTATAGTTACTTGGCTAAATTGTAAAAAAAAAAATACTCTGAACTATGAGGTTTGTTTAAGAAATACCCCTAAACTTAAAAAAAAAAAAATCAATTATACCCTTGAACTTTAAGAAAATGTTAAAAAATACCCTTTCCGTTAAATTTTGGATGAAAACCATTAAAGTTTCAGTTTCATTAATACCCTTGAACTTTAAAATAAAAAAATACCTTTATTAAAAAAACATTTCTTCTTTTTTCTTCCTCCATCTACAAATTCTTTCTCCATGAAAAATTAGTTAGAAACTTGACTTATTTGTCATGTATTCATAGATCGAGAGTTTTTCTTCTCTTCCGACACATCATCCTAAAAGTTTGACTAGTTGAAGTTTCACGATGACTTTCACTTCGATCTTGAATTCTTCATGTCCTTGATTCAATTTTTGTTGATAGTCTTTTCAAATGTTATTACCTCAGTAACTACTACTCATTAGCTTTCCCTATATTCATTTTAGGAAAAATAAATGAAAATATTATCATAACACTTTGTTGAGGATCCCACATTGAAAAGATTGGTGGAGACCTCACAATATATAAGCTACAAGGGTCACTTCATTCATTGCCAATTGGTTTTGAGATGAAAGCCCATATAATATAATATGGTATCGATCCTCAACATGCCCCCTTGTCTCTTTGGGTTATTCTTGGATCGGATCTTTTTTTTTTTATTGGACCGAATACCCGTTTGGGTTTCATGGACTCTAATACCATATTAGATTAACACTCCTATATTCAACATTTTAGAATTCTTTAGTCAGGAACACATCCAAATTTAAATTTAAATGTTTTTAAGAAAAATGATGGCTCATTCACATGTGTAAGGGACGAGGACACGATACAGATCTCCACAATGGCATGATATTGTCCACTCTGGGCATAAGCCCTCGTGGCTTTGTTTTTGGATCACCCCCCAAAAGGCATCATACCAATGGAGATATTTGTCCTCCCTTATATATCCATGATCATCCCTTTATTTAGCCAATTTGGGACTTTGGTTGCACTCCCAACAACATGTAGTCATCAAAAACTAATATAAAATTAATATAATTTGTTCCTTGATATAACAAGTTGCTAATAATGGTCACATAATATTTTCATTATTTAATTAAGGATCAAATAAGCTCAACAATTATTTGAAACATTTTTCCAAACCTCAAGGACCGAAAGTCTCCTTTAAAACTCTCAATGATTAATTAGGCAACAACTCCAGATCTCATGAACAAAAAATATATTGTCTTTTGATTAATTCTAATACTTACGTAACAAAATAGACACCAACTCATGAACTTTGCTAGGATTAATTTCGAGAGTCGGATTGCGTAGTATTTGAATTGAAAAAGATCGCATGATTCATGTCGTCTTCGTCCTTCTCTTGACACGCAACAACACGATTTTCGCCTTATTGGTTGTTGATGAAGTGTCTCATCTTCTTCATCTTCTCCCTCTACCCTTATGGCTTCAACGTTTGATACCTCTTCCTCCTTGACGCCAACAACTCTGTTAAGGATTTGAAAAGGTTCGGGCGAAGTGAGGTTAAGGTTTCCTTGTTCGATGCCTCTTCACCTTCTTCTCCATTTGATATTTCTTTTCACGTGATGTCTGTAATTTTGAGCCTTCTTGCGGTCTTCGCAACTTTCTTTCATCTTCGCACCTTTTAATTTCTTGCAAATATTCGATTTTCTTGACGGCTACTTATAAAATCTACAACTCTAACATTTTCTTGCATTTTTTGTCATTCAGCTATAAAATGATCCAAAACGTTGATACATTTCCCAAAAGACGCTTGATTTCATCCATTCCCTTCCTCTATGTCAAATTTCATCATAGTTGATGTAGAAATTTGAATGGGTTCTCGAATAGGCTTCCGCATTTCTTGGCCAAGTTCCATGATCAAGATAATAGTGTTTTTGTCCTTGAATGTTTTCCTAGAAGTAGTACATGAATATTCCAATCTTGAAATTTCTTGGCAAAATTCTTCTTTTAAGGGTTCCCCTTACCCATGAAGCTCCCTCTCCATTTGTGTCAACAAGACCTTCCCGATCTTCCACCGACAGCATCCAACGTTGGTCCAAACGATTGCTCTGACATCAATTTGGTGTAGTCTAAGGGAATAAAACGAGAATTCTCTCCAAGAATCAATTAAATCTTTATTATGTATAAATCAAAAGTATGTGAATACAAGAGGGCACTTCATAGAGAATTTGAAAACAAACTAATCTTAATCCTAATTAACCATAAAAATATATCATAAGCCTAATTAATCAAAGATTTAACCAAAATACCCTAACTTACCTTAATCCTACTACATCACTACAAGGGCGAGGGAGATAATAGCAACAGAGGATCACCAGTAGAAAGGATTGGAAGTAGTAGGGAGGGTGGGAGGAGATGGTTAGAAAGCCAGAGAATGTGTAAAGGAGAGAGAATGTACGAGAAGAATTTCTCATCACCCAAAATAATAATTTCAAAGCAATTGTATTTTCCATATTATTCAAATTAATTTTAAAAAATGTCACATCATAATCTTGTTACATTAACTAACAAAAAGTTAGCACTATTGTCTTAAAAAGGATCATTAGTGAAAACTCTGAGGCAAAATCATAATATTGTAAAATATAATGACCAAATAGAAACTTAACCCTCAAAAGTTAAGGGTATAAATATAATACTTTAAAATATAGGAACCAAACGAAAACTAAACTCATAACCGTAAGGGAAAGGTATAATATTGAAAACTAGATATCAAAGGTTCTATATTCAAAAGTTAGAGACTCAAATGGTTTAGTCATCGCTATAAAAGGGGATAGGAATTGATAACCATTGCTATTAAGAAAATGTAAAATGACTACTTAAATCTTTAAAACTAATTAACAAATAAATAGAATAATTAATCTAAAATTAATAACCTAGACTAAATATAGAACAAACTAACCTACAATATTCATCCCAAATCACAGATAAATTATCTAAGGAAACCATATTGTGGTGGACAATTTTACATCTTTAGATGTACGAGAGAGAAACTGCAAAAGTATTTTGATTTGTATCCAGTTGTGGTGGAGACTTTCACATAGTTGAATATATGAAAAAGAAACTGCAAAAGTACTTTGATTTGTGTTATAGGTAATTTTGGACCACCATGGTGTACAAGGAGCTGACGAGGATAACCGGGCGGAGATGGGACCAGGAGACGACCCAGAGGAAGACCAGCCCGACCCGTACGGTCGGCCTCGGCCCGCTTGCGCGGGCGGAGTCCGTTTGCCTCCGCTCGGCCCCTACCGCCTCCAGCTGCCCCGGTCCAGCCTGCTTCGTCCCAGAACGCCTCCAAACCCTAGGAGCCCGAGCAGGTATTTATACCCCTCTTCGTCACCGAAGAAGGGGACCCGAATTGAATGATCGACTCTCTTCTCTTACTTTCTTGCTCTCCTCCCGTTTTCTGACTTAGGCATCGGAGGCGGTGTGGCTTACACCACGCCGGTGTGCAGCGGTTTTTGTTGGTCTTGCAGGTCACGTCTTCCCCAGTTTCTACAAATTCACCGTTGATGTCACGTGGAGGTCAGGTGAGTCCCTTGGTCAAATTTTGGCATCAACAATTTGTATATGAGCACATGCAGATTTTCAAATCTATATCCTATGATTATTAAGAGATAGCTATATTGTGATAACCTAATTGAATCATTTTTCCGCTTCACAATCAAGTTTTATTACAATACTAAAATTGTAAATTCTTTAAGAATCAAGAATTTTTTATCTTTAAATTGTGATATGTAGAAACTACTTTTAAAAACATTTTCTTACGATATTACACTACAAATTAGAGGGAAGAGTTTCTTACCAAGCATTGGTTGTTTAGATAGATCAACGATTAAAACACCAGTTATCTTGTTTCAAAAAAAAAAAAAAACACCAGTTATCTTTCCTAAATCAAATTCCATTGTGACCTTGTTTAGATAAACAAAACAAAATTTCTCAAATTTTGTTGCAATTAGCACAATGATAAAAACGTAAATTTTCAAAATATAGGAACATGGAAAAGTAAATTTAATTTTAGACCAGGTTTTTAATTGCTTTGATTATTTTAAAAAAATATATTATCTAAAAAACTAACTGGATGAGAACAAATTTCATTTATGTACAATCAGCTCAGTCCCCACTTTTGGATCACATAATCAAAATAATTCATTAGGTAAGAAGATAAATTTTTTAAGAAAAATTTATATATATATATCATTTCACCAATCAGAGGATAAAGATGTAAACGTCAATTTGCTGATAAATGCGCCACCAAAGCAAAGCTGACCACAAATTTCCAAAAGGCAACCTGTGGTGGAGTAGGAGACATTATTTATTATTACATTTATATCAAAGCGATTTGTCTAAGTTTTAGAATTCAATGTTTAGTAAACTCCAGAATTATTGCAGGCTGGAAACTTGGCCCCCCTTTCATAGTATTCTGGTTTGACTATAATCTGTAATGAATCATGATTTTGTCTCGTAAGTTTTCGACAATGTTACAAGATTTTCCTAGCAACCCACCAGCTCTTGTTGGAGATATCTTCGACTGAATTCAAGTTTCAAGATGTGGAATGAAAGGATTTAGACCTTTGATCTCTTAGTTGAGAATATATATCTTAACCAATTGAATTATATTCATGTCAACTTGAGTATAAATACGATGCAATGTGATCCTCAATCATCGGTACCTGAATTTCCAGTTTTGATTGTGCTATTCATGGACATCATTTTTTTTTCATATATAGCTTTCAGGTTGTTAAGGATCCTCTACTTGAAAAAAGAAATGGAACCCAAGAGGAGTTAAAGAAAGATTGATCCTATTAAGAAGCCAAAAGTCAATAACATGTGTTAGGCAAGGGCCTTCCAGAAAATGGTTTACAAGATCAAATTTGAATTACGTGGTGGGGTGTTACAGCTCTGTACAACTTGTTAAGACTTGCTATAAACGACTTGGATTTTCAAGCGTCTCCTGCAAACACAGCAAATGTCGAGAAATCAATCAGAACTCAGCTTTTCATGGAGTTAGAAGGCTAACAAAATAGGATGATCTAATTCAACTTCAAGCCAAACTTCCTCTCTGATTTCCCTTAGACACTAAGTAAAGAAAAATTTGCCAATCCAATGAAAGCGGGATATATGAACAGGCAAATTGGAAGTATTTATTATTTACTCCAAAACTTTAAGCTTATGTGTCTGGTAATGAATAATGTAAAGAAAAATACTAGACGAAGGCTGGGGAACAGGTTTAGTGCACCCACCCTTGGCTATTTAAGAAAGTTACTTCGGCAGGTTGTGTTCTTCACTACTTTTCTTTAATGTCGTGGGTCATCCATGCAAATTTACTACATCTCAACTAATCTCACCTAATATAACCTCCTTATTCTATATAACATTTGCTTATCGGAAAACTCTTACAGTTTAAATATTTATTCTAGATAGGTAACCAAATTCTTCACTACTGGTTGGCATATATGGCTAGGGAGACTCTGGGATGATTGAGGATAGAGGAAGGGATTTAGAAAGGGGATTTTGGAATACGGCTTCTTATTTTAAAGATTTTTCCCTCATTTTCTATTACCAACAATTTGAGGTCCCTTCTGGTAAGGCCCTTCCGAAGGTCTTGTTTAAAAGATTTTCCCTTATTTTTCATTGCTAACACTATGGGGTCCCCTTGTTGTCAAGTTTTCTACAGTGTTTTGTGTAGGCCCTTTTATTGGTTTATTATTGTTTTTGTGGCCCTCTTTTACAATGTCCACGGATAAACATGCCAATACAGAGCCAAAACAGATCGCGTCTGACTAAAATTACCATAGGCTTGGCAGGATCAGTTTAGATTTTCGTTTCCCACAGTGGGTTTTAAAAAAGATGTAAAGCTTAAGTTTTGATTTTCAACTTCCACAAACATTAAAAAAAAAACTATTGGATTGGAGCCCCTTCATCTAATGGGCTCTCTATCTCTCTTGGGCTAGCTTTTTTGTATGTTCTTGTATTCTTTCATTTATTCTCAATGAAAGCATGGTTTTTAATCAAAAATTTTAATTTAAAAAAAAAAAAAAAAAAAAAAAAAAAAAAAAAAAAAAAAACTATTGGAAAGAAGGAGCAGCACGCTTCACAGGTTGAAAAAACCAATAATTAGCAGATAGACAGACATGTGACCTTGTGACAGATGACATGACTAATTCGTTATTAATCAGACTAAACCTCAGAAAATTAAACAGGGATGGACCCAGAGTTAAAGTGCATGGCTCGATCCAAGAGAAAGCAGTTAAAGAAGAAAAAGTGAGAACAAAACTAGTGTTCAGCATGCTTACCTCACTAATTTTTGTAAGGGGAGTTCATCTCGATGACTATGCTGCATGGCTTGCTAAGCCAGCTCAACAATCGAATAATCTTTGTTGCCGGATTAAGGAAATGTCTATTAGCAGCGGGTCTACAACAGACTCAATCGTGCAAGAAATTCCTCTGTTTCTTCACCTTCTTTAATGATCTGTTTTCACAAGAAGTTTATCAGGAAGATCATAACACACATTATATAATGGAGAAATGAATCACAAAGAACAAAGGCACAAATCAATAACTTGTTGTAGGAAATTAAGCTACTAAGAACAACCCATCGTCACTACTATACTTTTTATATTTAGAGGGTGCCTAGCACAACTCCAGAGCATTTCTAATTCCAGGAAGAATATATTATAAAGAAGTAGCAACAAAAATATTGTGGTGAATTAGGGGAAAAAACAGCCAATGACTAGAATTACAGCAGTAGACAATCCTTATAGGTATTTCCATTACGTTATCTCATTCATACTTCTTATTAATTGGATTCAATTGGATAAGTTAACTCCTTGTTGGAGAAAATAATACTGTTTCCACAAATAAAAAGAAATTAAAAACCTTCGGTTGGGAAAGAATAATACTTTTTCCAGCCATTTTCAATATTTTTCATGCCTTTCGCTGGAATGTCGTATCCCCATCAGAGCTGCAAAATTGGCTTGGATTGTTGCTTACTGACCATCCTTTCAAGTCAACAAAGAAACATTCTATGGCTTCATATTATTAGAGTGGTTTTTTTGGATGATTTGGAATGAAAGGGAACTCTAGGATTTTTCAAGACAAGGAAAGATCACAAGAAGTCCTTGAGGCATCTCTTTTCATGGCTCTTTGTTGGAGTAAGAATATAGATACCTTCAACATCTTCGGTTTAAATTCTCTCATATCCAATTGGAGAAGTTTTTTAATCTCTTTGAATGGGTTCTCTCTTTTGTATCATTAATTATTTCCTAAAATAAATAAAAATAAAAAATAAAAAGCCCAGGAAAGAACATACATGCACCACACCAATAAATTTTTGGCAATTAAAGATTTAGGGCAATAAAACAATATTGTTTCTTTTCCCTTCCTAGCCTAATAAATGTCATTTTACATACAGCAGAAGTTAAAAAAGAATCAGTAATCCAAGCATCAAAGTAAAACAAAAAAATAAGGTCCGAAGTACCTTAATTTCTGTATTTTCTGGCAGACCTATTTCAGTAAGTACATATTGACCAACTTTAATCCAGTCTATCTTTTCTAAATCAACCAAGTCTTTATCCCTCTTTACTTGAACCTGAGGTAAATCATGGTCAAAAGAACTTCCTACCCAAATATACAGCATCATGTCGTCCTTCTTGCCTAAATACCTACTTGGAGAGAAAATCACTACAGCAGCTTTAGAATTGAGGTAACTTGTGTCAAAAGCTGCAATCTTTTCCAACTCCGGCCAACAGTATACCATAGGTTGGACAAACTCATCATCTTGCTTCCCATTTGACACAGTGGACACCATGTCTTCTTCAAAAGGTTTGGGATAGCCTTTCCATGAAGCAGATTGTCCATCAACTTTAGTTTCCTGCTGGCATGAGGCCACACTACCTACCCTTACATCCATTCCATTTTCGGTATTCTTGAAATTCTGAGTGGAACTTGTCGGTTCATTTACAACCCTATCCATAGGCTCTGAGCCATTTTTCATATTAATTGATGATACATTAAGAGAGCAGGAAATCTTATTTTTCCTCTTACCATCTTCTTGAGTGGCAAGAAACCTTGAGGCACTATTTGTTGCTCTGATTTTACTAGGCATTGTAGGCAATGTCAGAGATTTTGCACTACCTCGGCGCTCTGCAAGTGAAGGTGAGAACTTTTTGGATGGGAATGAGAATGAGCTAGAACTTGATTCCAGAGGGGCTGCATCACGAGTTTCTGGACCATTGGGCACAGATTCTAAGGAACTATTGGATGAGATAAGAGACATGTTTGAAAAACTAGACAGAGATGAAGAAATTGGAACTGAAGGTGAAGAAGCAGATGGAGAATCTAAAGAGGATTCTGAGAAATACTTGGAACTTGAACTTGAACTTGAACTTGAATCAGAAGAGAGGGAGTCTGGAGAAAGATAGATGGGTGAAGAAGATGATGAAGACAAAGAAAATGCTGAAGGCGATGAAGACTTTGCAGAAAAATGCACCATCATCAACGAGTCTGAATAGACCCTAGAGAGAGATATTCGAGGAGCTGATACAAACTCTTTCATATTCCCAGAGGCAAACTTACGCCTAAGCATACTCCAACTGCTTTCTCTAACAGGAAGATGGGTCTCATGCTCATTCTCAGACGAAGGAAATGGAGGAACAAAACCACCAGTAATAGCCTTCTGGAAAATTTCAAAATCCACATCATAGGAATCAACTTTCCTCTCGCCTGGAGAAGGCTTACCTTTTAATTCCCCAAGATTTATTTTACTGTTAGATTTATCCATTAGAGGTAACAGGTTTGCAAAAGAATCCCAAAAGTTTGTTGGTTCTTCCCCTTCCTTAATTACATATATAGGCCCTTGCACTCTCTCATACCGAACAATCTGCACAACAGCTCCCCTTGCATCCCTTTCCATGATTGCTTCACAGTTCTTACCGATCCAAACAAATATAGCAGAGGGTATATGAATGATAAATGCACCTCTAGAATCCAGAGCAGAGGGTGAAGGATCATTCAACATTTTCGGGACCAGATGCAAAGGATCATATGGTGAATGTGGGGCAACTCTATACATTCTCAACAGTGAACTTGGGCTAAGAGGGAAAGCATGGACCCTCTTTTGGCACTGTAATAACTGGCAAGCAAAACCCATATTCGGGTCAGCGATACCTCTTGCTGCCTTCACATATTGAAATGCATCGTCAAAACTCTGCCCTTCTCTCCACATCAGATAGGCAATCACCAATGACGTGGACCGAGATACTCCCTGGCAACAATGAACAAAAACCCTTCCACTTTGTTCTCTAACATCTTCAAAATAGTCAAAAACGTCATAAAGAATACTAGTGATATCCTCAGATGGGCTATCCTGCAACCATAAAGTTCTGTACACGAAATCATCTTTGAAGTACTCCGGGCAAACGAAACCTACACAATTCAACACATGAGTGATTCCATTCTGTTTAAGTATATCCCTATCTCGAGCAACCGCATCTCCACCAAGATATACATGTTCCGCCACTTTTGAGCACTCTTTGTCAAAGAAAGCAATCTTATCCCTCTTGACAAGCCCACAATTCTTATCCGGGTTCCTCTGAATTGTTGACAAATCAAGTTTCAACCTCTCGCCATTTCCTCTGCCACTTGGAGTAGGAGGTTGTGGCCACTCGCCTATATCGTCCGACCCTGCCTTCGGCCATTCATCTAAGCTTCGCCGGGCTATCGACAAAGGCTGCAAAGGAGGCAAACACGACCTTGCTTTGCAATGCTGCTGTGATCTTGGAGTCAATGGAGCGGGGAAGATTCGGCTTGGTCCATTACTATCACCAAGATTCCCATTCGGGTCTCCACCATCTTTGTTGACTTCGGGATGGTGAAGGGAGGAACGTGACGCAGACCATGAGGCCGAACGCCAGAACAATTTGCGACTGCCACCAGAAAGCTGCACCGCGGCCCCAGAAGTACCAGAGTCCTCCTCAGAGCCCACCATGCCCGCCCAAAATCCGCAGACAATAACTCAAAGAAGGCCAAGAAGTAAGGAAACCCTAATTAACTTTTTCACCCGGACAGAAGAATGAACATATTGGGCTGAAATCACATTAAGAGATATCAAACAGTCAGACCCATATCAGATCAACATCAATAACATCAACCAAAGGGCAGAAACGAATAAAAGTAAAAGAAAACACTCGGAAGAACTAAATTAAGGATTGCCCACGATTTATTCCATGGTTCCCAGATGAAATAAAAAAGAACCCAGAAACCAAATTGCAAAGGATTAAAGAACAACAAAGCAATAACAAATATCATAACTCCTCGAAAATCTGCAAAAGAAAAATCAGAGCAACGACTTTGAAAAAGGGAAAGCAATTTACAGTGCTTGATTTCTAGGGTTTGCAATGAAATCAAAAGGAGAGAGAGAGAGACAGAGAGAGAAGCAGGGATGAAGAGTTTAGATTTGCAACTTACAAAATCACATGGAAGAGGTGAAGTGGAGTGAGTGAGTAAGTGAAAGAGAGAGTAGTGAGAGCAGAGCAGAGAAGTAGTGTAATCTGAGAGAGAATTAGAGAGAGAGAGAGTGATTGTGGAGAGGAAAGAGGGGCACTGGTAGTCTATTTTAGAGAGAGAAAGTAAAGTATTAAACAAGATTTCAATGTCTTGGCCCTTTGGGTTGGATAGTGTGGGTGAAATGGGTGGACTTTTTTTTTTTTAAGAGGAAATTAGTATCCTCACTTTATTTAGAAAAGGAATGAACTTGGGTGCATACCGACACGCACATCTCTATACATACCATCATAAAAATCTCCAAGTGATAAAACATTTTTTTCTCATTTTCTATCTTTTTCTTTTTGTCAAGATTTCAATGGAGTATATAAGGATTCTTATATACGTATGTAGTAAAGTACTGTTCCTTTATTTATATCTCAATTTTATTAAATCACTCTTGGTTATGAACTTTCATGAAAGTAACAATTTAGTATCTGAATTTTGATTTGTAACATTTAGTTCATGTACTCTCAATTTTCCTAACAATTTAGTCTTTATACTTCAAATTTGTAATAATTTAGTATTTGTTTAAAAAAAAAACATCAAAATTAAATGTCGATTTTATATTATTCAATGATCTGACTTTGTAACTTATAAACATATTGGATCTCAAATTAGTTAATTGATCTATTATGTAATAAATTTCATTAAAGTTTAACCTTTAATTTTCATGGGCTAAAACGTAACAAATTTAAAAGTACAGAAATTAAATTGTTACATATAAAAGTTCAAGGACTAAACTGTTTTAAAATTGAAAGTATAGAGACTAAATCGTTATAAATCAAATTTTAGAGATTAAATTGTTACTTTCTTGAAAGTGCAATGACTAAAAGTGATTTTTAACATTTTTTTTAAAGATTTACATCTCAATTTAAAAAATAGTTCAAACTTTTATTTATATATATATATATAATAGGTTAACTTACATTTTTAATACAATTTTTATGTTTGTATTTAATAGGTCCTTAAATTTTAAAACATATCTTTTTTTTTTTTTGAAAAGAATTTTAAAACATATCTAATTAATCACTAAACTGTCAACTGTGTGTCTAATAGGAATTTAAATTGTCACTTTTGAGTCTATTAGGTTCATGTATCATGGTATTCAACACATTTTAACATTAATGAATCTTGTTTAACGGATCCTTCTTGTATTCAACTTTTTTTTAAAAGTAATGAATCTTAAAATATTAAACTTTGTCCTACCATTTATTAGTTTTAAGAAATATTGAATATGTCAATGACTTACAAAACACAAACTTGCAAGCTCATGGACTTATTAGATACATAATGAAATTTTAGGGACTTATTAAACATTTTTTTAAAGTTCAAATACTTATTTGACACAAAATTGAAAATTTCAAGGACCTATTTAATACAAACTTGAAAGTTTAGGGGTTGAACTTGTAATTTAACATATATTTTAAATATAGGTCATCCTATCTCAAATAAAATATAGCTCATTCAATTTAGGTCGTGTTTTGATAACCATTTATATTTTGGTTTAAGAAAATCATACACGATCATAATTGTTTTTTGTTTTATGTTTTTTAAAACCTTATAGAGAGATGTGTTAGACAAAAAAAAAAATATGTGTAGAAGAATAGAAATAAAAGTTCAAAGAGATTTGGAAAATTATTTGGAATAGTAAATGGCCTTTTGAAGTTGGGGGATTCGAACTCATGATCTTTTGGTCATAAGTACATTATGTCAATTGAGTTATACTCTTGACGAGAAATTTTATTTTAAGTGGAGAAAAATTAGAGATATACTTAGAGAAAAATAAATAGGATGAGAAAGAAAAGTTAGGAAAAAATAGGGAGAGAAGAATGTGGGAAAGAAAGGAAAAAGAAAAGAAGATTAGAAAAAAAAAATTGGAATACTTATGTTTGACCCAAGGAGTTGAAGTTATGAAATTTCGAGTTGTTTTGTTCTAGGAGTTGGAGTATGAATTAATAAGTTTGTGAGACACAATAAAGAGTTGGAATAAGATATAATAAGTTTGTGGAGTGTTGTGATTGGTTAACAAATTTGTGGGCTCTATAATTGGATGTTGTATGTCATTAGGCAAAACAAAAAATTGGACGGAGTTATTAGCTCCACCTAACTCCTACTTGACAACTCTTTGGGCTAAACACTCCAATTTTTTTTTTTTTAATTTACTTATAGGTTATAAAAATTATAAAAAAGAGAAAAGAAAAAAAAAACCTGAAAATTGAATTAGCTATCAACTTTCAAGTTTCAAACAATTTTGTTTTTTAAAAATCAAAAACCAAAAATTAGAAACAAATAATATCAAATGACACCTAGCTAAGTTATGGATTTCTTCTCTGTTTTACCAATTTTATCCTCCAAAATTTAAACAATTTTTTTTTTTTTTATCAACAACATAACCTTCTTTCATTCACAAACCAAGAAGACCGCATTTGCGACATTACATAGGAAAATGAAAAAACAAACCCAAAAAAGACCCACCACAAGCTTTAAACATCATGATTTTTGAGCATCAGAACACATCAACCATTGTGCAGCACTCTTCCCCACACGTAAGCGCGCTCCAATCTAAAGGACAACCATATGACTTTATCAGCAAAACAGCTAGCTTCCAACTCCTCAATCATTCCACACCAAGCTAGCCATTTAGAAATTCCGGACTATCCAGCTCCAAAGTGCCCCAATCTCAATATTTAGGCCTGAAAACAATATTACCATCAAATAGCATCTTTGCACATGAAAATCAGTTGGGAAAATTAAGGAGAAACTAAATAATAACAAAATAGCTCTATCCAATCCCCCAAAACCCCCTTACACCTAGATCAAGTCTACCATTCTATAGAAAGACTGGCTGAGATTCACATGTTGGCATTTATCGTGCTCAAAGCCAAGAGCTACATATGCTAAGCCCTTTACCTGCGAGAAGCAATTGCAAGCTAAACAAAAAGAGACAGATCAAACTTCCCAAGAAATTCTCGTGTGTGAGTATAAGCCTCACCTAAAGCAGCCCCTACTAGCCTAGAACTAATTTATAAGACTCTCCACCCATCTTCCCCCTACATTGGAAACAAAGCCCCACAAGAAAACAAAATAGCCAAAAGGATGCAATACCATAACTTAGGAGCCAGGCAAGGAGACCTTTCCTTTTTTTTTCCCTCTCTGGGTTTTATTTGCAGGGTACTAGCTTTCACACCACAATACAGGGACCCATACCCAAGATCAACCTTTGGATGACCTAACTGGTCACACTAAAGGTAGCTCTTTTTACCCCTAAAGCCACACTCTCATAAACCACTCTCATCTCTTTTGCAAGAATTATTTCCACACAGAAACCTTGATCCTATCGAGGTGACAACAAACTTATGGAACTCATAAAACCGCCCTAGCCTTTCAAGACAACTAAGGGAGACCCTATGCTCACACAAGCAATAAAACCTCAAAGGAAGCTTAAAATCTCAAGTTTAGCTACACACGCCTCATTTTAACACAAGCAAAAGAAGCACACAAGCACATAAGGACCTTAACAAGCTAAACATCCCAACACCTCATCTCAGCCAATTAAACCTCAGAGAATTAAACATTGCCCCAGCAAAAGGACCACTGCTTAGATGCATGGCCTCCAACCCAAACGTAACAGGCAACATACTAACGAAAACATATAAGAGTAGACCGATGCTCAGGTGATACATTTAAACAAAAATTGAAGACGTTTGTTTGATAATCGTTTAGGTTTTTTTTAAAAAAAAATAAACTTTTAAACACTACTTATTTCCATGAAATTCTTTGATTTGTTGCTTACTTTTCACAAATGTTTCCAAAATTCGGTGATACATAATAATAATAATAATAAAATCATTTTTAAAAATTTGTGTTTTTTTTTAGTTTTACTAAGAATCCAAATTTTTCAAAAGATCAAAACTTTGGATAGAAATGTTCTATTTTCAAAAACAAAAAACCAAATAGTAGTCAAATGGATCTTAATTGTTGTTTTCGATTTCTGAAAATGGAAGTCGTGCTTCTAGTTATATGTTTAATTTTTAAAAACTAAGGCGTTGTTTTGAAAACTATTTGATTTTTTTGTTTTTTTTAAATTGGTTCTTGTTTTCTTACAATTCTTTTTTATAATCTTTTTCATGGAAATTGTGGAGGAGGGTGCTTGAACGAACGACCAAAACCACATTTGAATTACAAGGACTTTGAGTCTATATCAAGTGTAATTTGTTTTTCGGTAGCCTGATCATAGGAACTTTGAATTTTTTGTTTTTTGTTTTTTTAGTTCAACAACCTCTGACCTCGTTGTTGAAGGTACATGTTAATTATCGTTGAGTTATGCTCGCTTTAACAGGAACTTTGAAGTTAAACATGTTTGGTTTTGAGCAATATTATGTCGAGTGACCTCCTCCTAGAAAAATCTATGTTGGATTGTTAAGGACAATTTCCACTCTCATAAATAACTCAAATATAATGTATTGAAGTGGCAATAGACACAAATAAATGCTAGGACAGACCTTTCAGTATTAGAAGTCTTATGCTAATTGGACTATGCTCATGTTGGTCATCATAATTGTTATATCTACTACATACATACATACATACATATATATGATACTAGATTATTATCTCGTAACAACTATTTGATTCATTTTCCTCAAAAAAAAAATTTAATTCATTGAAAATTTCAACTTCAAAATATATATATATTAAAATAGAAACAAATCACATAAAGAACTTGTTACTCAAATTTTGAAACAATCAACTATGACAAAGACAATGATCAACAAGTGAAGTAGAGAGGTCTGAATCTCTTACCTTTTAGTAGAGGACATATGTTTTAACCAATTGAACTAAATTTTGACTGGCACTTTTACATTTTGTAATTACTTTAAAATCTTAGCCATGTTCAAACTATTAGGGTAAAGAAAAAAAATCACCTTTTATGTAAATAAAAAAAATTAAGTCAAATTTGCCAATGTACCTACTTTTTACTTTGATTATCTTTCACTCAAAACTAACCCTCTTTTTTCACCTAGGTTATAGTAATTTTTGTCAAAAAGCTTCTCTCTCACAATCTACATTGTTCAATGCACATGCACACAAGAGATGGAGAGAGAGAAAATCATAGTGCCTTAAGAAAACAATACCTATGATGCAAATTAATTTGCACCCATTATATTTAGTTTTTTTTTTTTAATAAAACCCATTATATTTAGTTAAAGAAAGAAACTTGTACTTTAATTAGGGATATTTTCCCCTAAACTTTGCCTATCTATAATTAAAAAGACCCCACATGAGTATGACGTTACTCAAAAGATAATATTAAAAAAAAGTGACGACTTAAGTAATAGTTAAACTAGACATATTTTAGTTGCACACTTGCTTCAAACCTATTTATTATATTTTGCTTTGAAAGAGAATTCACGTTAAAGAGATATTTGGAATATTGTTGGTACATTTTACAAGAATAAGGACTCGTTTTGAATTGCTTTTGCACATATCAAAAGCAATTATGAGAGATTCTTAATTGTTTGGGATATTTATTAAAATTGATCATTTATTAATTTATTTAAAATCACTATCTAATGTACCTTCGGTAGATAACTTCTATTAAAATCAACTTTCACAAAAATTACTAGCTTCTCTAATAAAATTTTCAAAATTCAAATTGAATCATATTGTATATACATATGTTCTTGGTATAAAGTTTGTACTGATGATCGAGGGAGGTTTGTAGTTCAAATCCCCCTATCCGCACATGTAAAAAAAAAAAATTAAAATATAAGTCTTGGCATTGATCAAGAGGTGTAGTAGTTTGGATTTTATTTGAGAAGAAATTTAAACTTGAAAAGGTTTTTGTGCAATATTGTAGTTTTTGGTTTATTTGAAAAAGGGTTTCGCAATAGAAGGCTCTCTTGAAGACCAAATTTCAATTTTTGTTTGAAAAGTGAAATTTCATTCAAAATTTCATTTTCAAAGAGACATTCTCTTAGATGCTTAATGAAATTGTCTCTCACACTTTATTTAATGGTACATCATCTTTTTACGATGACAATAATAATATAATATCATCAAAATAGGTTTTTTAAAGTCAAATGGTCTTTGTCAACAAGAGCATAGTTCAACCATAAAACTTGTATCATCAATCAAAATGTCAAAAGTTCAAATTCTCTCCCCAAACATGGTGAAAAAAAATGAAAATGAACTTTATCAATTAAATTATTCCTAAAAAACATTAAATTCCCTAAGAATGAAATCTTAACAAGTATTCCTGACATGTTGTAAAATAATAATAATAATAATAAAATAAGTATTCATGACATAAGGCTAGTTTGTATCAAATATCACCTTAATTCAATTTTTCGGTAAAGACACTTTTTTATGAGAGGTTGTACTAACGACCAAGAGATCCATGGTTCAAATTCTCTCACTCCACATGTTTAAAAAAACATTTATTATTATTATCAATCTAAACATTTAATGGTTAAGACGTACTTTTTTTTTTTTTTAGATTTGAATTTTATCCTTGCATTTATGGTATAATAATATTCTCATTAAAAAAAAGTATTATATTCCTTTGATTAACTTGTTGGTCAATTAGAGTATAACTCAATTAGTTAAAATGTTCTACATCTATTATAATAGACAAATGCTTGAATTTTCTACCAAAGCGAGCATAACTCAGTGGTAATTGGTGTGTACTCTCAACCAAAAAGTTAGGGATTCGAATCCCCCTAACCCCCAAATGTTTGTTGAATAAAAATAAAACTTGAATTTTCACCCACCTATACCTCAAAACTCATAGACCAAAAATGTATTTTTCTGTTTGATATTTTGCACTTGTTTTCGCTATTAAAAAAATGAAAATTGAAATTTGGTTCTCACCTTTATCTACACAAGAGAGTTGTCTTGCACTTGCACACTGAAAATTCTTTACTTAGAAACTAATTTAATGTTAGTCAAAACCTTAGATTTGTCTAGATGTGTTTATTTTATATTATTCACTTTCAAGATCTTGGTTTTGTCTCAAATATTACTCTTATGTTTATAAAACAATTTTTAAAATTAAAGAAAAGGAATAACTTTTAGGTCTCTTTACCATACTTTTTAGTTTAAGTGTTTTTTAAGGATGTATTTTTTTAAAAACGTTTTGTATAAAAATTGTTTAAAATTTAAACACTCAAAATGTTTGGTTACATTATTTTCTGATAAGTGTTTTTATACACAAGTTATTATATACCTAAAAACTTTTTTTTAAAAAAATTACTTTCAAGTGTTTTTTCTTAAAATTGTTTATTTCTTAATAAGTCATTTTTAGTAGCTACCAAACAATATAATATTTTTTTAAATGATTTTTTTTTTCAAAATTAAACACTTGAAAAGTTAAATCAAACATACCTTTAGACAATTTTCAAACAACACTTGAGCTCGAATAGTTCAATTGATATATTTGATGTCTTTGCTTTGGAGCAAACAACTTGTTCTATACCCATTGAATCCAAGTAAATGCAATTATTCTCATTTTATCAGGCCATGCCAATACAAGATTCTTAAATGGTCTTGGACCAATTTTTCTTTGTTTGTATGCTTGCTTAGGAAGAAACTTGTGCTAATAATTAAGAATGGTAGATATATAATTTTACCACTAATATTTAAGAGTCATTTTTCAATTTACTCCCTAATGATTTAAAAGCGCCTTAATTTCACCTTTGCATGTGTTATATATATATAAGGTTAAATTACGTTGTAAAAAAAAATGGTTAAATTATATATTTAGTCTCTAAACTTTTAAGTTTGTGTCTATAAAACATCTCTAAATTTTAAAAAGTATCCAATAAGTCCCTAAACTTTTAGTTTTGTGTCTAACAGGTTCTTGAACTTAAACAGTGTCTAATATATTTCTAAGCTTTCAATTTTGTGTCTAGTAGAGTCTTTGACTTATTCAATACTTTTAAAATTAGAGAATTTATTGGACATAAAATTGAATTATCTCATAGAACCCTACACTTTCAATTTAAACACAGTAAATATTTGTGAATTTTTAAAAATGTTGAATAAGTCAATGACATATTAGACACAACTTTGTTGGTTCAAAGACATTTAATTGAAAGTTTAGGGACTTATTAAATACCCAAGAATCTATTATAAGATTTTTAATATTTAGGAACCTATTAGACACAAACTTGAAATTTCAAAGACTAAACTTGTAATTTGACTTGCATTTTATTAAATGAGCTTGAAATACCAATTGGGCGAGTTAAACGTGCCCAGATGTTAAATTGAAAAGCTTCAACATAAAACAAGTTACCATACCATACATAGAAAAATGAACTCATTATCATGTTACTAGCTCTAAAAAATTTGATTGAAGAAAAAAATTAAAAACATAAAAAAGATTGAGGATGAAATTAAAAAGGGATAAATACATTAGAGACAAAATTATATCTTTAGTCAAAAAGAAATTGAACAGTAGATCCAACTAATCAAGGCAACATATTGATGATGCAAACCAAATTGTTCTTATTTCCTTTTTGAATTTAAATCTATGGCTCTCTATTACTATCACAACAAATCATGTCATTTTTTTCTTTTTTGGTGAGCTTGTTGTCTTTGGCTTTATTCAATCATTGGCTGTTCTTACTCACTTCTTCAACCATTCCCTTTGTATTATTTGCATTCATATTCTAAAACATACATATCTTTATTTAATTTAAATAATATTCTTCACAACTTGGAAATTTTTGTTCATATTTTTCTCCTTTTAATTTATGGTTGAAATAAATTAAAGTGTCCACTTTCTTGATGACCATAGGAAGTTTCATCTCAAGTGACCAATAAGGTGTTATCAAATTAAAAGATGGGGTTGGGAAGAAAATTTGAGCAAATGAAAGTGAAACATTAAAAGCATATCAAGTTGGTCATCTTTTATCCCATTTGATTGATACATATTTTGTCATTTGCATGACAAATTTCATCCCTAATAATGCTAGAAAGAGAAAACTAGACTCAACAATCATGATGAGAAATTTAATCAAAACCACCACTTTTCTTTTTTAGCTCATGAAGATGGGTAGGGCCAAAGGTTTTCTTGTTTGGAATTTTCATACATGTAATTATCAGTTCAAAATTTTGGCACTTTTTTCCTTAAACCCAACTGTACTGCTATTGGAGGAAAAATTGGGGATGTAGCATTTCAACAAGTATTAAAAAAAAAAAAAAGAAACAAGGGAAAAATACCTTTTTAGACCCTGAGTTTTGGAGAATAGGTGCAATTGGTCCCTGAGTTTTCAAAATAGACATTTTTAGTCTCTAAGTTTTGAGAAATAGGTTTAAAAGGTCCCTAATTTTTCAATGTAGACCTTTTTAGTCCCTGAGTTTCAAGAAATAGGTTTAAAAAGTCCCTCATATGATTTTTTAAAATTTTAAATTAATACTTTTTAATTTAAAAACGATTCAATATTAAAAGATAATAAAAAAATATTAATTTAAAAAAGTTGAAAAAATAATACGAGGGACCTTTTAAACCTAGTTCTCAAAACTCAAGGACTAAAAATGTCAATTTTGAAAACTTAGGGACCTTTTAAACCTATTTCTCAAAACTTAGGGACTAAAAATGTCTATTTTGAAAACTCAGGGACCAAATGCACCTATTCCTCATAACTCAGGGACCAAAAAGGTATTTTTCCCAAAAAAACAAAAAACAAAAAAAAGAACCCGCGTTTTTTTGGTCTATATACTTTTAAGAATTTATTGTCGTCTGTATTATTTTATTAGAACTTATCAAGTTTTTCTTTTGTTGATGAGAAGTAGCATAAATTTGACCTAGAATGAGATTGGTTTTAACTTCCTTTTTACTTTTCAACTAAAATAATATCTTAAAACCTGACTCAAATTCATATTTTCAAACTATAGTATAATGATGTTCTTCATATTATTAATACAACATGTTATGTCATAGAGTTATTTTATGACATCGACAAATAACTTGTTACGGTATTTATGCTATCTCTAAAGGATGTCTAATAAACTTTCGTAAAAAGATAGAGACCACATTGAAACTTCTAACAATTGAGATGTCTAGTAAGCGTTAATCAAATTGACATAAAGATTGAAACCATAACAGTAAAAAATCTATATAATTTAACATACAAAATTAGTAAATAAGATACGTAGATCAAGTAAACCCATTATTGATGATAGTAACTAGCAAGTCAATCTTCACTAATTA
The DNA here is from genome assembly GCA_036850905.1 of Luffa acutangula. NCBI lineage: Eukaryota > Viridiplantae > Streptophyta > Magnoliopsida > Cucurbitales > Cucurbitaceae > Luffa > Luffa acutangula. The sequence continues at coordinate 7,862,283 of CM072099.1, read as the reverse complement.
TAAAACATTAACGGCTTACTAAGTTATCATAGCCTTCAATGATATTTCATCGAAACTATCTATTAATACCAATAAAGATTATCTACGAATTTTATAGAATATGTTCTATAAATGCTCTTAAACAAAAATCGACATTTAAAGCTAACAAACAATTTCTGTGTCAAGAAAGGGTAAAGAGAGCCGTGTGGATTGGTTTAAAGAATTGTACCTACTTTTTTGTGGGGAATGACTTGTGAGTTTTTCTAGTGGATTCCTTGAAGTTCAAGTAACTTATGATTTGGATTGGACCATAATTTCTTTAGGCAGTGGGAAAGGGAAACTTCTCGTGGCTGTGGGACTATGGAAAGACCAACTTTCAAATTTAGTCAGCAAAATTTCCAGCCAACATTAAGATTATGGCATGGCATTGATGTTGATGTGCCAACAACAAAGCAAACCTAATAAATAATGCCAAAACCGAATAAATTCACAACGAAATTTTGATCTGTCACAAGAGAGTTCACATCCGTCTAACACAAAGTTGCAACACTTGATGGGTTTGAACTCATTCTAACAAAGTAGTCGTACTTATTTAGTTGTCTTTGTCCCGATTATCACTAAGCTAATCCAAGTTGGTTTTAATAAGGGCAGAGTTTTAAAACCATTTCTAAATAGGTTGTTTAGAAACAGAACAAATTTATATATATTAAAAAACAAAAAAAAAAAGTGTCCTAAACCTGAAACAGCCCCTGAAGTTGTAAAAGGTAATAAATGCTGAACAACAGTAACTAAAGTGGAGAGGAGAGTACCAACCAAGTATATTCACATTCTTCTGACAGTGAACTAGAAGCTCCACATGAACAAGTCAGGTCTTTAAGCAAACCAATCAAACAGATCAGTAAATGTCAAACAAGGATGGATGACAGGAGAAGATTGAGGTCTGCAAAGGCACAAATTTTATTCCAGACAAGCAGATATATTGGATGCACAAAGTTAAAACAGATCATAAACATGAATTTTATTGGTCATAACATGATCCTGGACCAGTGGGAGGTCTTCGAGCATAGAAGTTCTTGACTGGAGCTGCCTCGACTCCGCGCCTGTTCAGGAGGCACCTGAAGTAGCTCAGCCGTGGTAGCACCGACAAGGTGATATTTCCTGATACTGTCTCGTTCTTACTCCATAACCTCTCTGGAGGAGACAAGGGAGATGGGGTCAGCTTCGTGTTCTAGGAGAGAAAAAAATTAGAGGAACAGAATGATCCCCAGCTAGCTCAAATATTGATTGATGGCACAGTCTAGCCTCGCAAATATTGATGGCAGATACTGACAATAATCACTACAGGTGCAAAGCATACCTGCAGCTGTAGCAGCTCGTGGCCATATTGTTTGCTGGACGTTTGATGTATCGGCAGTCTCACCCCACATGCAAACTTCTCCCCCAATGATAAGCTTTTGCAGAGAAGAATCTGCTATTCCTTCAAGGGGATCGGCACGGTATGCACGATCCCATGGGACATCTAAATGGTCGAGATACCAAACACCTTGATCACTAAAGATGCATTTAAAACCATTCGCAACAGCCTTGGGACAAATCCCATCACGTAACCTGTGGATAGCAATACATTAAGTTGTAGCTCACGGGAGAGGCAGAATATGCCAGTTTCTTTAACGTGATAATTCTAAGATTCCAAACAACAGTTGAACGTACCAATTATGCACTATAGTCTTAGGATTCAGATCCTTTGCGAAGTTGACGAAAGTTTCCTCCCTGAAAAGAGAAGATTAGGACAGTCCAAATGGCTGACGATTAAACAGTACAAAATACCACTGTATGCAAAATGAAACTCAGTCGACCACTCTTTCTTCCATTGGACATGACAGAGAAGATTGGCACAATTTTGTCTGAAAAGTTAATCTAGTAATAAGATACTGCATTTTAATTTTCAAAAAGTGTTTATTTTTCTAATATTCATGATACATTATGTCTTCATGATGGAAAACAAAGAGCCACTAAAGCAAAAATTGCATACCAATTTACAGGGGTCCAATTTTTAGAAATTGCAATTTCTTGAGCTCTAAGCACAAAATATTTATATGCATCTTTAGTGGTCATGTTCTGATCCAAAAGCCTGCATTGAAAAAATCAGGACATAAGAAAGCAATATACCACAAGTACCCAGCTATATGCCAAAATTTGAAGCATTACTTCACGAAATAAACCCAGCTAGATCACCAGAATTTTCAAAAACTGAAATTTTACAACCACATGATCTCATTAAACTCTCTTCCCCTTGGTTTATGTAAAAACTGGTTTGAAACACTCCCTTGTAATGTAATAGCCATATGAAACAGCCCTATTCAAACTGCTAATAACAATCTGGTAAGTATATGGTACCAAATCATCCTCTCGCCTACTTTACTAGTATGAACTGTATCAAAGGCAGCACTCAGTATTATTGATATTACTAAACTATCCTGAAAGTAGACAGTATAGTGCATTTATTAATCAAGATAGATGAAATCATACCACTGTTTCACGTGTGGAACAGTCTCCCAGCAATCTGCCAAGTATGGAATTACAATTGCTTATCGAAGAATTAATTTGTGAAGCTTTTGAGAGAGCTTAATGTAAAACAGTAGCAATTGAAAAAAAAAAACAAAAACAAACACTTCTCAAATTTTTTTGCGTCCTTGAAACAGCATAAACAAGTCTATTTTAACATTTTTTTTAAATATTTGTAAGTAGTTGGACCAATTTGCACACACCTCAACTAACCTCATAAACAACTAGCCAACCAGTTGTCCCATGAGATTAGTTGAAGCACACTTAAACTAGTTCATATATTTATAGTGTGTATATAAATACTAAATTTATAAATTCAAGCCTGGAAGACATATAGCCTCCCTCCCAATAAACACATATTTGTTTGTCCTGCATATCTCATCCCCAGAAAAAAGTTCATTATGCTATTTTATTTTCATCTAAACGAATCTCTAAAATGAAACACATATATTAAATTTGTCTCTATTGTCTACAATAGATTATGATGTCAATTCCCAAAATCTTTGCCTATTCCTATGTATTCCTCATAGATGAGTTACATTAATAAATGTAAACGGTAATATTTGTGTCAATTGTTTTGTTTAAGTTAACTTCAAAATTTCATGTGACATTTCATATACTTGATATAAACAGTAAACACCATATTTTCCATGATTTTTCTAGAAAGATTCATCAATATCCACATTTTTCTTCAAATCAAGAAAGTATTTCACGATGTCAACATTTCTATTCTTGCTAACTAAGATTAATTTTTAAACAATCTATAATCACCATTGTCCGATAGTCAGGTTGCAGACTGTTAATGGAGGTCGCTACTAATGAGAAAAGGAATGATAAAACTTTTTCATCTACTTAGATTATTGAATATGAGTAAACTGAATTTCCTTTTTCACATTCAAGTAGGAAGTCTTGTGTCAATGAAGGTGAAGCTATAGCAGATTCCAAGGTACAACAAGGATGCCAATAAATATACTAACCTGTATTTACTTCATCACCACCCAAGTGGAAGAGCTCAAATGGGAAAATTTTTCTCAAATCTGTAAGACATTGAATTGAAATGAAACTTGAGAAGGGTTTAGGGAACATAAGATCAGTCTTGTAACTAGTGAAAGCATATTGCATAAACTAATAGCAACAATAGGTACAATGATTTTTTAGGGACCTAACCTGTCAATATACCGGAAATCAAATCAAAAGTAAAAATTTTTGTAACATCAAGTGGTTCTTTACACGAAGGAGAAGGCCAGAGATCTGGATATCCAACACCCCTACACGCAAATTAATGAAATATATGTCACTCTCATCACAAGTTTTTCTGAACATCCTATACCATAAAAATCTGTTCATCATTCTCATCTAAAACGATAATGAATTCTGTTAAAAGAACAATTCCACCAAAAGACATCCTTATTGTATGTAGGTACTAGGTAGGCTATTGGCTCCCATGAGATAATGAATTTAATAAGAGGGGAAAAGTTAAAAGAAAATTTTGACCATAAAGAGGACTTTACCAAGATTCAGCATGTCCTGGGACATCCACCTCTGGCAAAACATTGATACCTACAATTTAAAATTAAAAAGAAATTAAAACAAAAAATTGACCCATGACCCTTGATGATAATCAGCAAGATGTCATTCGACTTGCAAAACAATTCTTTAGATATCACTCAGCTAAATGAGGTTCTAAGTTCCAGGAATAGCATAAAGAAGACAAGTATTCTAAACAAGCTTTAGAAGATGAAGCTTACCCCGCATTTTGGCGAAGCTTCACAATAAAATAAAAAACCATGAAGAAAAAAACAGAATATTAGTGATTGGCAGATAAGCAATATAAGCTGTAAAACTTGATTCATAAGAAGTCAGGTCATGGAAGTATGCTAATTTTACACCAATTTCCCGATCAAATACAATGTATAAAAAACATGTCTTTCATTCTTTCCCTTTCCTCTAAAGTAAATGAAAAAACTTCTAAACTCATTCTGGCCTTCGTGATTGAAAGAACTAACAGAAATTTTATAGGGGAAGGTCCCCAGAACGAGAGACATAGTCATTTAATAAAGTGAAATATTGCTTCTTTGCAAAAATCTGAGAGGTTTGGTCCCCAAAAATGTACAACGGGTGACGATTTAAGCTGCAATATGCTCTATGATCAATGAAATTAAATAGTTGAACTGAAGTTAAAAAAAAAAAAAGATATAAAAGCACTAACTTGTTAAAGTACTTGGAAGTTCAAACAGCTATGGAACTCTTACGTGACAATTTCGTAAGCATCTTCAATGGTATAACGCTCATGTTTTGTATATGCTCCTTTCCACAGATTTGGATATGAAGGTACTTCTAGAGGAAATGATTCCTCATCTACTATGTGCCAATGAAGGACATTCTACTGAACAAAATTCTCAGTATCAGTATAAAACAATCAAAGTCAAAGGAAGAAGAAAAATTATATAAATTCAGTCAATAAATTGGCAAGAGTTCATAATTAATGATAACATATTCATTTACTCACAAGTTTAGCATAAGACATAGATTCAATGATATGCTTTATCACATCTACTGGTAGAAAGTGACGTGATGTATCTGCAAGGGATGCATTGGGGCCAAAAATTATTTAAAAAAATTCAAAGTTGTTCGTTAAATTTTCTATATAGAAGGACTTACCTATGAGAAGTCCACGAAACGCAAATCTTGGATTGTCTTTGATGTACCATGGAGCTTGATATATTTGTACATCCTTAGTCTCATAGTTGAAAATACAAAGTTGACTGAATGTCTACACCAACATGTAGCATAAGAAGAAAAAGGATCTAAGATCATTCAAATAACGCCTACACCAGTTATAAATTCCTTCACAAATCATAGGGGGTATCTTAATGTTTGAAAAGCAAAATTCTAGGAAGAGATATTTGTAGAAATATGAGGCCATAAAAATGCAATGAAAGACAGTGCACTATCCTGAACTATAGGACCCACCAAAAAAAAATAGCCTATAAGAAGCATGTACGTGTACATGAGATAGAATTGAAGAGCACGAGTGAAGATAATGGAAGAAAGAATGTAAATGAATGGCGACAGCCATATAATACTGCAGCAGAAACTGTGGAAAAATATATAATCGTTAAGCTTTGTTTTGGCAGCTAAAACAGTAGAATAGTGAATGGGAAATACTGGGTACCTCCAACCCTCTCAATGCACCATAAACAGTAGCTGCCTGCAGAACCAGAAGATCGATATCAAGCCAAAGGATGATTGGACAGCACATACCAGCATACCCAAATTTAAAGTATAAACAATAAAAACAACTACTAGTAGATGCAAGGAACAAGTATAAAGATGAGTTTATCAAAAAAAGTTGGATAAGACACAAGGCTATCCCACAGAGACAAAAAGAATCTTAAGATGGCTATGGAACCTTTTTATAGGTCGGGTTTCGACCTCTAACTTTTAAAAGAGGTTATTAACACCTTAATCAACTGAGCTAGGCTGGGTAACTATAGTCTATAGCTATTTCATGTGATAAGAATTTGAAACTTGAAACTAAAATAGAAATATCAGCATGTTCAAGTGGTTTTGGAAATATAGTGGATGAGAATCAGGGGAACTCATACACAAATAGATTGAATTGGACTTAGTTAAGCATTTATAGGAACTCGAAATGAACACATGATTTCTAAAGCATATCGCAATTTCGCTGGCAATTCACTACAATCTCCGGTGATTAAGATGTTCATGACCATTTTCTGTTCATTCTAACACAACATGAGCTAGACTTTTGCAGACTATGACCAACGATTCTACCTCAATTGTCGCTTCCCCAATAATCGACTGAGCGTCCTTCTTCGATACAAACAACGTATAGCTCTCGTCCACACCAAGTTGAAGCTGGAAAAAGAAAACGATAATAATCAGCTCAGAAAAATCACTTAATGAAAGAAAATTTCACCACTCCAGCTTACTTCCTCAGAATCCGAGTGAACAATAATTTTCAATTCGCTAATATCATAAGCAAATGCTCTCCGTCTTCCCCAAAGCTTGTCAAACATAGAAACCCCAGAAGTGTGCTTGAATATGATTCCCCTGTATCGATCGAACGCCGCTTTGACAATCTGAGAGTTGCCGCCGTTGCCGGCGACGGCGAGAGAAAGCTGAGGATCGACGGAGAGCGTGGCATTTCCGAAAGTGAAATCCGACGGCATTGGCCATAGATAAGGGAGGGAATCGTTGAAGGCAGATGCTGAAAGAAGGAAGAGAGGGAAGATGAAAAAGAAGGAGAAAATGTGGGATTTGAACATGATTTGATTTGATTTCTATGTTCGAAGTTCCAAAGAATTTGAGGATGAAATGGAGCTGCGATTGCGATGAACGGGCAGTCAAATGCTGAGTTGACGAACCCAAATGATTGGACTTCCAAGTTTCGCATTTTGGTCCTTTTAGTCATCCAACTGCAATAAAAATTTTAAAATAAATAAAAACTTTTCTTTTTACTTTCTTTTCGCTTTCTATTATTGAGAACTCTCGTGAATGTTTATTTTTTTGGTTAAATTTTGGCTTCAATTTTGAATAATAGTAATAAAAAAAAAAAAAAAAAAAAAAAAAAAAAAACTTTTGAGTCAAACAATAATTAGGTAAAGATTCTCTTTTTCTTTTTAAAGAAGAAATTAGGTAAAGATTCTCATCTCTTTTTAAATTAAAAATACATATCGAGATTACCAAGAATACATATCAAAATTGGTAATCGTCTAAAAAAACAAAATGTCAAATGATTATCAAATACAAGTTTAAAAATTATTTTATAATTAATATTGTAATTATTTTTTCTATTTAAGTATTATTAAAATTCTTTAATTTAGTTCTAACAGAATAAATAAATGAACTTATTGTCAATTGATTGATACTCACTTTCTCATAACCCCAATACTAAGACATAAGGCCAAATTCTTTCTTTTCTTTTCTTTTTTTTAATGCAAAAGCTTTGTTATAATTTAATAAATTTACCATTAATGCAAAGTGTTTTATATTGTATTTTATACATTAAAATTAATTTATGTCCTTAAATAATTACATTGTATTCAAAACATATTTTTCATACAATGTATTTTTATTAGATTTATAAAGATGCCTCTATATATATAAACATTTATATGCATGCTTAAATGATATATATTTCATTATCAATTAAATTTTATGTATGCTTAAATGGTATATATATTTTTTTTCATATGTTTATTTTTTTCACGTATATGGCATGTGTTAAAAGATTGGTATATAGTAAATAGTTATTTTCTAAAAACAAAAAATCAAATAGTTATCAAATGAGACCTTAAAAGTTCAAACAATATAGAAAAATTTGAAAGTATTATAACAAAATGAAATATAAACCTAACAATATTTGTATTTTAGTTGACATTCAATGTTAAATTAACTATATCTTTTTCAACACGATATTCTAAACTTAATTAAATATGTATTAGTGGAAAAGAAAATCCTCCCACAGCACTATTCCTATCTTTTCTTGGAGAAAATCCTAATAATATTCCTAATTTTGTCAACATAGATTTTAATAGGGGTGAACAAAAACTGGAAGAAAATTCTTGTGTCCTCATCACTTTATCTTCCCCTACAAATATTCCTACTTATATAATTTTGTAAAATAATTTTAAAATATATATATAATTCTGTTAAATAAAGTATATAAATTTATCTTGTCCTTTTAGATCAGCATTGTCTTGTCATTTTCAATAAAATAAAAGGACCGTTACAAGAATAGCAAAAAAATAAAATGGGATTTGCAAACATGTCATCAATTTGTTAATGTTACAAATATAGCAAAAAAAAAAAAAAAAAAAAAAAAAAAACATGGGTTCGCCTAAACATTAAAGTTGAAAAGTCAAAAAATCCCTAAAACAACCGTTGGAAGTTGAAAGTTTAAAAAGTACACTAAGGGGGTGTTTGGGGCATTGAATAGGTTATAATAACCCCCCTTATTATAACCTATTCAATGTTTGGGGCACCAACAAAAATAATTGGTGAGGTGGGTTATTTTAACCCCCGGTTATTTTATCCATTTTCTACAGTAACCATTATTCAACCCACTACAGTAACTATCTCCTCACTTCTTCCATGCGACTCCTTGACTTTTCCGACGACCGCCGGCCGCCGTCAGCCGGCGGAGTTTCCGACGACCGCCGACGACTTTTCCGGCGACCGCCGACGACTTTTCCGGCGACCGACGACGATTTTTCCGGCGATCGCCGATGACTTTTCCGGCTACCAATTTTTTTTTTCCATATTTCTTCTCAATTTCATTTTGAAAAATATAAAAAATAAAAATAAAGAAAAAAAAAACATCAAAGGTTGCCGGAAAAGTCGTTGACAACATCGAAGGTTAATCAACTTTAAAAAAAAAAATTCAAACGAAATTATATTTACCACACTCAAGTTTATTTCAAATGATTTTATTGATAAAAGAAAAACTAATATGATTTTGGGAAAAATACACTTTTGGTCCCTGAGGTTTGGGTTAAGTGACACTTTGGTCCCTGAGTTTTCAAACTCAGCAACCGTTAAAAGTTAACAGAAAATTTGACGGCAGGGACCAAAGTGCTCCTTATCTCAAACCTCAGGGGTATTTTTATTGAGTTTGAAAACTCAGGGACTAAAGTGTCACTTAACCCAAACCTCAGGGACCAAAAGTGTATTTTTCCCTATGATTTTTGAACTAAACATTTACAATTTTTATTTTGACAATACTAAAAGTTAACTAATATGATTTTTCTATACCAAAACCTAAATCAAATCAAAGTGTTGTATATCATTAAAAAAAAAAAACTAGAAAAAGAAAACAGTCAGTTTGAACCTTTGATTCAGAACCTCATGTTAAAACAGATCAACACTCCAAACACAGATTATTTTATCCCAGATTAAAATAATCTGCACCCCAAACACAGATTATTTTATCCCAGACTATAATAATTTGCACCCCAAACACAGATTATTATAAGCCCCAGATTATTATAATTGCCAGATTATTATAACCACCAGATATTATAACCAATTCAGCGCCCCAAACAGCCCCTAAGGGGGTGTTTGGGGCATTGAATAGGTTATAATAACCCTCTTTATTATAACTTATTCAGTGTTTTGGGCATCAACAAAAATAAATGGTGAGGTGGTTTATTTTTACCCCGATTATTTTATCCATTCTCTACAGTACACTACCATTCAACCCACCCGATTATTCTATACATTTTCTACGGTAACTCCCTCCTCTCTTTTTCCATGCGACTCCTTGACTTTTCCAACGACCGCCAGCCGCCGTCGGCCGACGACTTTTCCGACCATCGATTTTTTTTTTTCTTTTTTTCATATTTCTTCTCATTTTCATTTTGAAAAATATAAAAAATGAAAATAAAGAAAAAAAAAACATCGAAGGTTGTCGGAAAAGTCGTTGACAATATCGAAGGTTAACCAACTTAAAAAAAAAAAAAAAGAACATTCAAACGAAATTGTATTTACCACACTCAAGTTTATTTCAAATGATTTTATTGGAAAAAAAAAACTTATATGATTTTTGAACTAAACATTTAGGGGCTGTTTGTTTCATGGGTTTGGATTGGATTGGATTGGAATAGAAATGGATGCCCTTGTTTGATTGACCGGGGTTGGAATGAAAGGGTGGGCATGTGGATTCCAATCCATTCCCACATTTTGGTGGGTCCCACTATTTCTCTCTCCATTTTTCTTCCTAATTTTGATGGGACCCACAATTTCTTTTTCTATTTTAACCACATTTTGGTGGGTCCCACTATTTCTCCCTCCATTTTTCTTCATGATTTTGGTGGGTCCCACTATTTCTCTCTCCATTAATTCCAACTCAAATCCAATGCACCAAACACAGGCATGGGAATCATGATTCCAACAAAATATTCTCATGGGCATCAAATTCAATTCCATTCCATTCCAAACTCATTCAATTCCGGCGCACCAAACGGCCCCTTAGGGCGTGTTTTGGGCCGCCAATGTTGGAAGCCCGTGTTTGTAAGCCCGTCAAAGTCTGCGTTTGGGCGGCCATTTTCCAAAACCCGTGTTTGGATGTTCAGACTTCCCAAATCAGTCCCTCGATTCTCTCTCCGTCTTTCCAAATCGGTCTCTCGATTCTCTCTCCGTCTTTCCAAATCGATCTCTCGATTCTCTCTCCGTCTTCTTCATTGTTTCTCTCTGCCTCTTCGTTTCTCTCAGGTGCGTCTTCTCATCTATCTTCCTCTTCGTTTCTCTCAGGTGTGTTTTCTCATCTCTTTGCCTCTTCGATTCTCTCGGACTCTTCGTTTCTCTAAGGTCCCATGCCGCTTCATCCTCCTTGTTTCCGTCGATAGGTTCATGGATCTAACGTTTTTTGTTTTTTTTTCTTGTTGTTCATCTAACTCGACACCCTCCCCTCTCCTCATCCTCTTGGAAACCCTAGATCTATCTTCCCTTTGTTCATCCTCTTCGAAACCCTAGATCTATTATCAGATCTAATGCTTATCGATTTTTTTTTCAGATCCCCACCCCATGCCGCTTCAAACTTGCCGCGTCCGTCGACCTTCCCTTACCGAGAGCTCACTGGATATGCATGGTAGGTTCTTGGAGCATGGTGAGGGGTGGGAAGAAGAGGTAAGGTTTCTTGTCCCTTACCGGCCGATGATGAGTACTGCATGTTAGTTAAATTTACATCCAAAATTTTCTGCATCTGATTGGATGTTCGATGTAAAGCAAGCATAATTCTTGCCCTCCTTGTTCCAATTTTTACGTATTTTGATATGTCTCGTGCATTTTTTTTACTGGTTCCTTATCATCTCTGTGTTGGTTTTTTTGTTCTGTCAAGTTTTCTTTGTTCTTCGTTCTCATTTCTGTCTCTTGGTTCTATTGTATCCAATTTTTAAAATTTTTTATTTTTTTCATCCCTCTCCTGCCTTTTTTCGATCTTTTTGGCCATTTTTCTAATTTGATCTTTTTTTCTATCATTTGGACCCTCTTTTTGGCCATTTTTCTTGTTTCAATGTGTTTACTTTATCTAAGTTATTTTCATACCAACCAAACACAGGCAACGGTTTATATTTTCCTTTTTAGTGGTTGTTCTTGACGTAGTTCTTTGGCATCTCTAATTTTCTTAACTTATTCTAAAAATTTGTGCTTGTTTTCCTTTAACTCCCCCTTTGAGCATCGAACAAAATCTAGACGATTTTTTTTGTCTATTTTGCACCATGCTTGAAACCGATGCACCTGAGGCCGGTTACATTGCAATTTTTTATCTCGTTACTTGTTTATTACCTTTGCATCTGAGAATTTGCATCTGAGAATTAGAATTAGAAGGCTGAAGGTTAGATTTGGAAGAAGATTGAAGAAGCTGAGGAAGAGTGCACTGGCAAGCAAAACCGCTGTCAAGATTGGAGTTTACAAGCAAGTCATTTGTCAGATCAGAAGTTGCAAGTTTTTGTTGGGCATAAAATAAACCAACTTTGCCAATCTCCCTCCTTTGTTATCATACTGTAATTTCTCAAGAAATTTTATATGAAAGAAATTTTATATGCAAATTCATGAGCTTTGTAAATAAATTTTATAAACAAAGTGGTACATGTTGTAATTTCTGAATATCCATTTAATTTGATGTTGGCCCATCATTGAAATGGCAACTCTAACCATTTTATTCTCTACTAATGTGATTCATTTCAATAGAATTGAAAATATTGATCCAAATTTTTATTTGTTAAATATGGTATAAAAAGATAACTTATGTATCATAGAAATTCAAATGCCCAAAAGTCCAAGATCGTGAAAATAAGAAAGGATAGAAGCTCTCTCTTTTTAGTTCAAATAATATTAAGAATATATACACAATTATATATATGGTTTAGATCTAAAAAGAGGTTTCATCTCAAAATTAATTGGCAAGGAGACGAGTAACTCATATACCTGATCAATTGTGAGCTTTGTTATATGCAAGTTCATGACCCTCAACTTTCATGAAAGTGATGATTTAATCAAAGAACTTTAGTATATAAAATAGAAGAAGAGAAAATGATTTTTTTTTTCTTTTTTAGAATTTGGATTTATATTCAAAATTGTGAGTTAAAATCACAAATCTACAAGAAAGAAAATTTTAAACTATTAATTTTATAACAATTGTAAGAACATTGATAAATTTTTAAAAAAAAAAAAATTAGAAACTCAGACTTCAGAACTCGACACCCCAAACACAGACTTTCTAACACAGACTTCAGAACTCAGCACCCCAAACACAGACTTCCTAACTCAGACTTCAGAAATCAACACCCCAAACACAGACTTCCTAAACACACAGATTTCACAACTCACCCTATTTCACAACTCCCCACTTCCTAAACCCAAACCCTTGCCCCAAACACCCCCTTACAATTTTTATTTTGGCAAATACTAAAAGTTAACTAATATGATTTTTCTATACCAAATCCTAAATTTTTTTGTTTTGTAAAAAAAACATAACCCTAAATCAGAGTGAATCGTATATCATAAAAAACTAGAAAAAGAAAATAGTTCGTTTGAACTTTTGATTCAGAACCCCATGTTAAAACAAATTAACACTCCAAACACAGACTATTTTATCTCAGGCTAAAATAATCTGCATCACAAACATAGATTATTTTATCTCAGACTAAAATAATATGCACCCCAAACACAGATTATTTTATCTCAGACTATAATAATCTGCCCCCAAACACATATTATAACCCCAGACTATTATAATCCCTAAGGGGCTGTTTGGGGCGCTGAATTGGTTATAATATCTGGTGGTTATAATAATCTGGCAATTATAATAATCTGGGGGTTATAATAACCTGTGTTTGAGGTGCAGATTATTATAGTCTGGGATAAAATAATCTGTGTTTGGGGTGCAGATTATTTTAATCTGGGATAAAATAATCTGTGTTTGGAGTGTTGATTTGTTTTAACATGAGGTTCTGAATCAAAGGTTGAAACTGACTGTTTTCTTTTTCTAGTTTTTTTTTAATGATATACAACACTTTGATTTGATTTAGGGTTATGTTTTTTTTTTTTGTAATAAAGCAAAAAAGTTTAGGTTTTGGTATAGAAAAATCATATTAGTTAACTTTTAGTATTGCCAAAATAAAAATTGTAAATGTTTAGTTCAAAAATCATATTAGTTTTTTTTATCAATAAAATCATTTGAAATAAACTTGAGTGTGGTAAATATATGTTGATTTGAATTTTTTTTTTTAAGTTGATTAACCTTCGATGTTGTCAACGACTTTTCCGGCAACCTTGATGTTTTTTTTTTCTTTATTTTTATTTTTTATATTTTTCAAAATGAAATTGAGAAGAAATATGGAAAAAAAAAATTGGTGGCCGGAAAAGTCGTCGGTGATCGCCGGAAAAGTCGTCGGCGGTCGTCGGAAAATTCGTCGGAAACTTCGTCGGCTGACGGCGGCCGGCGGTCGTCGGAAAAGTCAAGGAATCGCATGGAAGAAGTGAGGAGATAGTTACTATAGTGGGTTGAATAATGGTTACTGTAGAAAATGGATAAAATAACCGGGGGTTAAAATAACCCACCTCACCAATTATTTTTGTTGGTGCCCCAAACATTGAATAGGTTATAATAAGGGGGGTTATTATAACCTATTCAGTGCCCCAAACACCCCCTAAATTATTATAACAACCAGATATTATAACCAATTCAGCGCCCCAAACAGCCCCTAAATATTTGATATATCAATCAACTGATATACTTAGGTGTATTGATACACTAAATATTTGATACATCATCCACTGATATACTAAATATATAGTATATCAGATGTATATTTCGTGAATATAATATACTTCATTTATGAGAAGTATACACATGAGCATTCATTAGTTTAGATATCTTTGATATATTTCATGAATAAGGAATTATATATATTAGCTTTATTTTGGGACAATATGTGTGGTAGGAGATTTAAATCTCTAACCTCTTGGTTGAATGTGTATATCTTATGCTAGTTGAGCTAAGCTCATGTTTGGCAAATATGTCATCAATATACTATACATTATCTTAATAATATACCATTGATACACTAATGATATACTTGAAATTACATTTTTAGTAAGTACTAATACATAATGATATACTTAAAATTGCATCTTATTGATATATACTTATAACAAATTTTGCATTCCACGACTTTCATAATACACCAACAATTAAAAATATATATCAATGACTTTTTTTAATAACAAGTCTATCATTAATGTATTTAGCTACTCATAATCAGATATATCAATGCTATAAATTATTTGAATAGTATTAAAATGAGAGAAGTTAAAAAATAAAAATAAAAATTGAGGCATATAAATGGTATATCAACATTCATAATAGATATAGAAGACAAATATGTATGTTATAAAAGACAAACATTTCATTTAAAATATGTAAATAACACAACATAATTCAATAAAGAGAAATCTGTGGTTGGAAAGTTTATAACAATATCCTTCCTACTCTAGATAATTTGATTAAACGGGGGATGGATGTGAATCCTATATGCTTTTTGTGCAGGGAGAGTCGAGAAACGACCGTGCATCTGTTCTGGAAGCGTAAACTAACCAAAGATCTTTGGGCAAATTATTCTCCCCTTTCTAATAATGATTCTTTGAATGGCAGGGACGGGTGGACTATTGAGGACTACTGTGACAGCTATTGGATGCGGAACAAAGAAGGAGTGCTCGTGGATCATTGTCTGAAAAAGGAGTCTTATCTTGTGTTGGAAGATATGGGCTTATCGTAACTCTATTGTGCATAAGAAGCAAATGCCCAACAAAGAAATGCTGAAGACGCTAACGGATAAAGCAATAGCAGAGTTTGGGGGAGCTGAAATCACATACCAGACGGAGAGTTTCCCGAGTGCCAATTCCTCTTCTTCCGGCGACCAAACATTGCAACGATGGGTTCCGATTCCGGATGGTCTCCTGAAGCTAAGTTGCGATGCCTCGTGGTGTGAAGATCGACGGTGCGGCGGTGTTGGATGGATTCTCAGAGATTGGCAAGGAAGACCAATATCGGCTGGATTCCGTTGTATTCACCGCAATTGGAAGATCAGTTGGTTTGAGACGATCGCGATTTGTGAAGGCCTGCGAGCGATTCCTTCATCGAATGGGTGCCAAGTGCGTGTGGAATCTGATGCAATCCAAGTGGTTAGACTTCTAAATGGAGAGGATTTTGATTCAACAGAACTAATCCACTTCATTAAAGAGGCCAAATCCATTATTTTTTAGTTGGGCTTCATTGAATCGGTTTCACATGTTTCTAGGAACCACAATAGAATGGCCCATCTTTTGGCCCGAAAGGCTTGTGAAACACAGGAGTCTAAAAGCTGGACTAATTTCTTTCCCGAGTGGCTTTTATCTGTAAACGCTAGGAATACTAGAGATGTTCAGAACACTGGTGGGGGATCCTGTCCTATCAGTGTTATCCCGTTGGGAGCAATTGCTCTTTCGTAATGAATTTATTCTTCTAAAAAAAAAATCAATAAAGAGAAAAGAAAACATAACAAATATAAGTAAAGAAAGCAACATATCAAGTATATCATTGGTATATCAACATTTAATCAGGTATATATATATTAGGTATATCATTGTGTTCATTCGAGTATATCAAATTTGGTATATCAGTTAACTGATATACTTTATATTTTGTATATCATCAGATATACTACTAATATACCTGTTAATATACCAACAAGGGTAAAACTGGAATAATAAAAAACGAAAAATCAAATTTTTAAAATTTTGCTATGTTTACCAATCTAAAAAATCATAGCTAGATATGCAAATATCCTAATATTTTTTTGCTATCCATTGCAATTTTCCTAAAATAATTCAGAAAGTACCAATCATTAGCTCTTACCTGTGATGTTTTTCTTTTTGTTTTCTTCCTATATTTAATTACTTTTTTTAATGACCCATATTTACAATTGCTTCGCTTTTAATCAAAGCAAAATTTATGATTGTGTTGTACATAAAAAGTTATAAAACTGTCCCTCCAAAGCCAAGTTTACAACAAAATAATAGAGATTTGACCAAAGATGAGAGGAAACTTACTTCCTAATGCAAATTACAGCTTAAGTTCAATATTTGGAGTTAAAATATTGTAAAATGAATATGACATCAATTAAGTTGACTTAGAGGCTCATCTCGTTAGTGACAGATCTAGAATTTTTGTTTGAGGGACTTTACTTAAGTTTTAGTAAGAATTCTAGTTTTGTGAACTTGGTCTCAAATATTATAACTGTAATCAATAATTATAGTTTTTAGACATGATTTGCTAGTAAACCATTCTAAATTTACTTACGTAAAACATCTATCAGAACCACTATTACTTTTCTACGACGGAGATATCGACCTCATCGATTTTCTTATTTTATAATAGTTAGTCCTACAATAACATTGATAGAAAAAAAATAATAATAATAAACGAAATCAAAACATAAAATAAGAATAATTAAAACTAAATGTATACGAGTATTTTTTTTAACATAAAAACTAAATATATACCAGCAATTAAAATATGGAAATTAAATATACCTTAGAAAAGTAATCTCCAAATTCTCAACTTCTTGAAATTTCTGGCAACAAATAAATGCGAGACATGACTGTTATAGGCAATTTTGGACCACTCCGATGTACAAGGAGCTGACGAGGACAATCGAGGAGAAATCGGGTTGGGAGATGGACCCAAGAGGCGAAACCGGCAAGTGGGACAGGCCAAGACCGAAGGGGTTGGGTTTTTGGCCCGACCCCCTGCTCGGCCTTGGCCATGGGCAGAGGCCGAGCCCGTTCGACTCCGCTTAGTCCCTACCACCTTTGGTCGCCCCGGTTCCGCATGGTTTGTCCCGAAACGCCTCCGAATTCCTAAAAACCCTTGGAGCGTGAGCAGGTATTTATACCTCTCTTCGCTACTGAAGAAGGGGACCCAAACTCTCTACTCTCTTCTCTTACTCTCTAGCCCTCCTACCTCCGTTTTCTGACTTAAGCATCGGAGTCGGTGTGGCTAGCACCACACTGGTGTGCATGTTTTCCGTTTTGCAGGTCGCGTCTTCCCCCCTCATCTACAAATTTATCGTTAGTGGCACGTGAAGGTCAGGTGAGTTTCCTCTGACCAAAATCGACCATCAACAATGACAATATATATGTATAAATTGAAGGGAGTTTATTTTAAGTTCAAAACAGTATAGTGATGATTGTTGAAGGAGAAATTTTGTCCAATCACAAATTGCCACGTCATTATCTAAAATTAATGACAAAAACATATCTCAATCAACATAAAGCATGAATTTTGAACCAAAATGTCAGAGGTTTAAGTCTCTGACCCTACATATTGTCCAAAAAAAAAAGTTTGAAATCCTTTTTGTTGAAGGAGAAAATTTGACCAATCACAAATTGTCACGTCATTATTTAAAATTAACGACGAAATTACAAATAATTAAATTTGGGACCAATTATAAATTGACATGTGTCCCAAATTTAATTTGAAGACAAAGTTGGTCAACTATAAATTTTTAGAGCCAAATGTTCATTTGATCAATTAAGTAAAAATAAATTATTTTGATCAAATTAATTAATTTGACCAATTAATTAAAGAAAATAATTAATTGGATCAAATTTCGGTCTTTTAAATATTTGGGTCAATCTGGTTTTAGGTCAAATATAAACCATACCCAAGATCAAATAGTTGAACCCAAGACCAATAAAACTCAAGCCCAAGTGTTAGGCCCAAAAGTCACTCGGGCCCAACTAGTGAGAACTCTATAAATAGAGGGGTTCTCCATCATTTCAAAGGTTCAGAAATTCTACACTCTCACAAAGACAAGAGTTCAGAGTTTCAAAGCTCTCAAGCAGAACTAGAGAATTCAGAGAGACTCCATCAAGTCTGAAGATCGAAGACTCTCTGCAATCCATAAGTCCAAGTGTTGAACACTTCTTGAAGATCAAACACTTTTCAAGACTTCAACACTCCTTGAAGATCAAAGACTCTTCAGGACATCAACACTTCTTGAAGACTGAAGACTCCTTCAAGACTAGAAGACTTCAAGCTCCAAGAATCCATTGAAGCTTCAGACTCGAGATCAAGCGTTTCAGCCCTCGAGTGAAACACATTCACACACAAGAGAGAGAATCAAAGGATTAAAGTTAGAGATTGTACACCCACACGCAAATTACATTAATACAAATATATTATTTATTACACGTGTCTCCATCTCTGAAGTTACGTGTGAACCAATTGGCACGCCCAGTGGGGCCATCTCTACCTCTCATCTCTCTCTTATCTAAAAACATAAAAGTAAACATGTCATTCAAGACTTCTTCGATGACCGCTGTCAAGAACAAGTCTTACATCAGTTCTATTGCCCATTGTTGCTTCAATGAACTGACGTTGCAAGAAGATACAACTTCTATCATTGCAGGCCAAGAAACAACCTTGCAGGGGCATATCCTAATGACAAATTTCTTGTTAAGTATAACCCTCTATTTGAACATGATTCTGACATAGTGACTGTCATGATGACTGAGACAAGAACTATGGAAGAAAGAATGACTGAGATGCAAGAGCACATCAACAACTTGATGAAGGCGATTGAAAAAAAAGATTCTCAAATCGCACAACTAAAGTGCCAAATTGAGAACCAACATATCGCCGAATCAAGTCAAACACAAGTCATAAAAAATCACGACAAAGGAAAGACTATAGTGCAAGATGATCAGCCACAGAGTTCTGCTTCGGTTGCTTCACTATCCATCCAACAGCTCCAAGATATGATCACAAACTGTATCAGAGCTCAGTACGGTGGACCTACTCAAGATTCCCTCTTGTATTCCAAACTTTATACTAAAAGGATTAATAACTTGAGAACGTCAATCGGGTATCAGCCACCAAAATTTCAGCAGTTTGATGGAAAAGACAATCCTAAACAACATATTGCCCACTTCGTTGAGACATGCGAGAACGCTGGTACTCGAGAGGACCTACTAGTCAAGCAGTTCGCTCGAACACTTAACGCTGGTACTCGAGAGGACCTACTAGTCAAGCAGTTCGCTCGAACACTTAAATGCTTTTGACTGGTACACTGATCTAGAACCTGAGTCCAGTTAGGAGAAACTCTTTTAATTTAACTCAAATCTTATTCTATGATCATTTTAGTTCTTTTTTTTTTTATCTTAAAAAATAATAAAAATAAAAAGTTAGAGAGATTAAGATAAAATATATGGTATGCAAAATTTGGAAAATTAAAATTAAAATAGAGAGAAAATTTTGAATATAGAGATTTTAGAGAAAATAAGATAAGAGAGAAAAAAGACATGCCAGGGTAAGAAACATGAATTGAAAAGAAAAAAATAAAAAGTTTGAAACAGAAAAAGTTAAAAAGATATATATTGGAAAAAAAAAAACAATTGATAAAGGAGTTAAAACTTAAAAGATGTATATTGTGTAAAGGAAAATAAATGGGAGATAGTATATTAGAAATTATAAAGAAAATTAAAATTTATAAGGATAGAAAAAAATAGAAAAACTCAATCTTCTTTTACCTTTTTTTTGAAAATTTCAATATTTCTTTAACCAAAATTGAACTAAAATCATCCTCTAATTTTAATATTAACAAAACTTAAAAAATAACTTCCTTAATTAAAAAATAAAAAAAAACTTATAATACATAATAATAGTAAATTAATATAATTTAATTTTTAATAAAATAAAAACATTAAAAAAACAATTGGATTTGAATTGAGAGGGACCGCGCGTACGCAGGTCCCCACTGGCACAAATTATGACGTAGGCTCCACCACTTGGGCAGGCCTTAAGCCAGCACCCCTCCTCCGTGCAATGGAGGTCACGGGCTTAGGAAATGGGCCTTCTTGATCGCCCATTAACCCCGTCCAGGTAAGTGAGTTTTACATCTTTCGCCTGCTCTTATATAGCTTCGGCCATCACTTCCTCCCTTGCGCCTCACCGATGTGGGACAAATCTCAGTCTTTTGTGAATGAATCTCAAAGCCTGTGAGCTCTGCTAGATGTGGGCTTTGTTGGCCCAATGCTCTGTATTCTATTTCAATACACAATAATATTTGGGGCAACCAGACAAATGGCCATTTTAAAATAACTGTTTTGAAAAATGGCCAGTCGTGTTTTCATTCTGAGAAATGGCCAAAAGCTAATTTTAGTAAATTCTTTTGGCAACAAAGTGGACGAAAATACCCCAACATTCATAAATAAATTAAACCGAAAATACAGTATAAAACCAGGGAGAAAATCTAGGATTTTTCTCAACAACCAAATAATTTCAAATTAAACAAATAAATCTGAGAACTTAAATTTAAAACAAATAAATTTAAATTCACACGGTAAACTAGGGAGAAAATCTAGGATTTTTCAACCACCAAATCAATAACAGAATTTCAAATTAAACCAAAAATACACTGTAAATCAGGGAGAAAATATAGGATTCTTACGATTCAACAACCAAATCAATAACATAATTTCAAATTAAACAAATAAATCTGGTAACTTAAATTTAAAAAAGAAATCTAAGTTCAAATAAGAGAGAAAAAACAGGAGAACTCAAAATTTAACCACAATATATTGGATTCAATAAAAAATCAAGAACAACTAATAACTTACCTGTTGCAACTAGGATTAAATAAAAAATGAAGAACAACTTCATGCATCTAAAACATCAGCTCAAGAATGACAAAAATGTCAGTGATAACATTTGGTAGATATCATTAAGTGTTGCACCTAAAACATCATATCAAACATGAACAATTTCAAAAGGATCCAGTTTCAAAAAGAGAAAATAAAAAGGCTCACCAATCCCATTAATATCACAGTAAATGAGAAAATAAAAGCAATTGATCAAAAACTCTTCATATTCTCTCTTTGAAACCCCATTTCAAAAAAAAAAAAAAAAAAAAGAAAGAAACCGTACCGTTCTTCGAAGGAAACCCTTTCAGCTTCTCGATTCTTTGTTCCTTTGGGAAAGACCAAAACTGATTCTTCTCCAACATTCCTCGTTCCTTCTAGCAAACCCCGGACGAAACCAAAACAGTCCAAAACCCTCAACCCGATTCTCAAACCCTTGACAGATTTACACTGTATTTACACAGACACTCGACAGGTTTACACTGTATTTACGTAGACATTCGAGAGAACATTCAGGAGTTTGAAGAGGTTGTGTCGACATTCAAGGATATGCATGCTTCGATTCTCTTCTAACTTTTTGGTTTATATAGATATAAACCATTTTTTCACAAATAGGACAATTTGACCGAAGCTAGGACCCACCATTTTAATAAGAAAATGAAGAGAGAGAATTGGTGTTGTAAATTCTGAAAAACCAAAGCCAAAAAATGTATATTTTGGGAAGACAAAAGGATTGATTCTGTAACTATCATTCATTGATTCATGGAATTGGAGGTTACAGATTTTCATTTTTTTTGTTTTAAATATCATCAGATAAGGCTGCACAAATATAGGGAAGAAACGTGGGGGAATGACTCAAGGGTAAAAATGGAAGTTCCAATCCCACAAAAATAGGTTAGAAAATCGATTTGGCCATTTTTCATTAAAAAATACAGTTTGGCCATTTTTCAGAAATACCCTGTAATTTTTGGCCATTTCTTAGGATATCCCATAATATTTCTCTTGGTACTTTGGATTTTGGAAAAAAAAAAGAATCTTGTGCTTTGTATGAATGTATTGTCTCATGACATTATATCATCCACGAGAGTTATGTTGAGTTTGTGATTCATTGTCTAGGATATGATAGCACGACGTATACCTCGACTTAACTCTTGTGCATGGTAACGTTTAATAGTTATCATCAAAATAGTTTCCTTAGCTTGAACAAGATGCTATGTTCGTGTAAAAGTGAATATAACTCAGTGCTAATCAGCATGTATCTTCATCGACCAATAGGTTAGAGGTTCAAATTCCTCTATTCCAAATGTTGAGTTTCAATTCAACCCTTTTATGGTCATTCAATTAGATAATTATAAAGGATTTAGGATCTTACTCGTGTAAAAGGCTTAGGTCATGAAGCATTCAAATGTCTCTCTTGTAATTGGAACATTCACAATCATTTGAGATGTTTCTTTCTTTATGTGACACAATTCAACAAAACTCACACACTAGTGTTATTTGAAATTTTCAAATTCATTTTGTTTGGTTTAATATATATACTTTAAAATGATTGAGAATAACAACGAACTTTAGAATGTATTTGATATTTAAAATACATTTTTACTTGAGAATTGTCTTACATTACTCCATAAAATAAGGAAACTCGTCTACTCTATCGTACAAAGACTTAAATGAACCTCATTTAAACATGTTTACATTAGCAACTCATCTCCTTGTCGAAGAATGTCAACTCTCAACAAAAAAAAAAAAAAAAAAGTTATAGATGATTGTTCACACGTAACTTCGGGGATGGAGACACGTGGAATAAATAATATATTTGTATTGATGTTTGTATGCGTGTGGGTGTACAATCTCTAACTTTAATCCTCTGATTCTCTCTCTTATGTGTGTGGGTGTGTTTCACTCGAGGGCTGGAACGCTTGATCTCGAGTCTGAAGCTTCAATGGATTCTTGGAGCTTGAAGTCTTCCAGTCTTGAAGGAGTCTTCAATCTTCAAGAAGTGTTGATGTCCTGAAGAGTCTTTGATCTTCAAGGAGTGTTGCAGTCTTGAAGAGTGTTGGGTCTTCGAGAAGTGTTGAAGTCTTGAAGAGTGTTGGGTCTTCAAAAAGTGTTCAACACTTGGACTTATGGATTGCAGAGAGTCTTCGGTCTTCAGACTTGGTGGAGTCTCTCTGAATTCTCTGGTTCTGCTTGAGAGCTTTGAAACTCTAAACTCTTGTCTTTGTGGGAGTCTAGAATGTCTGAACCGTCTAAAATTTCTGAACCCTTGAAATGGAGGAGAACCCCTCTATTTATAGAGTTCTCGCTGGATGGGCCCTGGTGACTTTTGAGCCTAACAACTTGGGCTTGGGCTTTATTGGGCTTGGGTCTGGTTTATATT
Source organism: Luffa acutangula (assembly GCA_036850905.1). Classification (NCBI taxonomy): domain Eukaryota; kingdom Viridiplantae; phylum Streptophyta; class Magnoliopsida; order Cucurbitales; family Cucurbitaceae; genus Luffa; species Luffa acutangula. Next base: position 7,838,651 of record CM072099.1, on the reverse strand, counting down.
TGACCCAAAACCATATGATCCAAATATTTAAAAGACCCAAATTTGATCCAATTAATTATTTTCTTTAATTAATTGGTCAAATCAATTAATCTGATCAAAATAATTTATTTTTAATTAATTGATCAAATGGACATTTGGCCCTAAAAATTTATAATTGGCCAACTTTGTCTTTAAATTAATTTTGGGACACATGTCAATTTATAATTGGTCCCAAAATTAATTAATTATAATTTTGTCATTAATTTTAAATAATGACGTGGCAATTTGTCATTGGCCAAAATTTCTCCTCCAACAAATGCCCCCTTTTCGAGAGTTAGTCACAAGTTATGTGTGAGTGAATCTCGAAAAAGATATTTTGGAATCAAAATGCAAGATATTTGTTCTTGATCTTGACTCCATTTGGTGTTTCAATTTAATCAAAATATGAATTTTGGTCAAAATTTTGATTTTTTTTCCATTTGGCAACAAACTTTGATTTGAAGTTTGGGCAAATTTTGGTTTATACCCAAATTTCGATTTGAGGTAAAATCCTACCCAATTTTAATTCATATTTGGAATAGAATTTGAGGTTTTGACTTTGGTTCATTTGGGATAAAATTTGGATTATGCCAAAAAATTAATTTAAGTAAATTTAAGGCTGCATCCAAAATTTGGTGGGAATTTGGAATAAAATTTTCATATGGAACTTAGAAAATTTGATTTGGTATAAGAGTTTGATTACACTCAAATTCAGTTGAATTCAATCCAAATCTATATAGGAGTTTATCAAATCAATTTGAATTTATCTCCAATTTGATTTAAATCAAATCTCATACTTTGGACTAAAATTTGAAACAAAATCTTCAAATTTTTTATTTTTCAATTTGATTTAAATAAAATATCATATCTTTGGGTTAAAATTTGAACCAAAGACTCTCGTTGGAGATAAGATTTATATTCGAACCCATCCCAAAATTGATGAAGATTTCCGTTGGAGATAAGATTTATATTTGAACTTATCCCAAAATTGATGAAGATTGTCGTTGGAGATAAGATCTATATTTGAACTCATCCCAAAATTGATGAAGATTTCCGTTGGAGATAAGATTTATCTATTTGAATCCAACTTTCCATTCTATAAATAAGGTTGAACCTCAGTAGGGGAGATCACACATCAATTGAGGGGAGCATTCAAGAAAGGATTCAAGTAGGAAACTTTCTTCTCTTTTTTTTTTTTGAATTTTCGTTTTTTTTTCTTTTTTCGTTTTTTTTAATTTTCGATTTTTTTCCTCTTTTTTTTGAATTTTCGTTTTTTTTTTTTTTTTTTTTTTTTTTTTTTTTTTTTTTTTTTTTACCTTGCCTATATTTCAATTATAAGCACAGTGCCTTCATCCACCATCAAAAAGGTAAGTACGTAGGTAAGTGATTTTTTTTTAGGCATACATATCCTTGTTTTCAATTTGCAGGTACAATGTCTTTCAGCATGAGTGCAAGGACGTGTTCCTTGAGTTGGGACATGTTCCTTGGACTTGTGTCGCCGCCACGCCTTTCAGCACGAGTGCAAGGACATGTTCCTTGAGTTGGAACATGTTCCTTGGACTTGTGTCGCCGCCACGCCTTTCAGCACGAGTGCAAGGACGTGTTCCTTGAGTTGGGACATGTTCCTTGGACTTGTGTCGCCGCCACGCCTTTCAGCACGAGTACAAGGACATGTTCCTTGAGTTGGGACATGTTCCTTGGACTTGTGCCGCCGCCACGCCTTTCAGCACGAGTGCACGAACATGTTCCTTGAGTTGGGACATGTTCCTTGGACTTGTGCCGCCGCCGCGCCTTCCAGCACGAGTGCACGGACATGTTCCTTGAGTTGGGACATGTTCCTTGGACTTGTGTCGCCACCACGCCTTTCAGCACGAGTGCACGGTCATGTTCCTTGAGTTGGGACATGTTCCTTGGACTTGTGTCGCCGCCACGCCTTTCAGCACGAGTTGCAAGGACGTGTTCCTTGAGTTGGGACATGTGTCCTTGGACTTGTGTCGCCGTCACGCCTTTCAGCACGAGTGCACGGACATGTTTCTTGAGTTGGGACATGTTCCTTGGACTTGTGTCGCCGCCACGCCTTTCAGCACGAGTTGCAAGGACGTGTTCCTTGAGTTGGGACATGTTCCTTGGACTTGTGCCGCCGCCACGCCTTTCAGCACGAGTGCACGGACATGTTCCTTGAGTTGGGACATGTTCCTTGGACTTGTGCCGCCGTCGCGCCTTTCAGCACGAGTGCACGGACATGTTCCTTGAGTTGGGACATGTTCCTTGGACTTGTGTCGCCGCCACGCCTTTCAGCACGAGTGCACGGACATGTTCCTTGAGTTGGGACATGTTCCTTGGACTTGTGTCGTCGCCACGCCTTTCAGCACGAGTTGCAAGGACGTGTTCCTTGAGTTGGGACATGTTCCTTGGACTTGTGTCGCCGCCACGCCTTTCAGCACGAGTGCACGGACATGTTCCTTGAGTTGAGACATGTTCCTTGGACTTGTGTCGCCGCCACGCCTTTCAACACGAGTGCAAGGACACGTTCCTTGAGTTGGAACATGTTCCTTGGACTTGTGTCGCCGCCACGCCCTTTTCAGCATGAGTACAGGGACATGTTTCTCGCTTTGGGACATGTCCTTGGACTTGTGTTGCCGCCATGCCCTTTTCAGCATGAGTGCAGGGACAATTGACGTCTTTGGACTTTAGGAAGTAGCGCAGCAATGTAGCCGAGCATAGCATGAGGACCCTCGAACTTGGAGAAGGAAGCAGCGCAGCGTGAGGACAATTGACATCTTTGGACTTTAGGAAGTAGCGCTGGAGTGCAGCGAAGCGCGTGAGAACCTTTGAACTTGGAGGAAGGAACTGCAGCGAAGTGCGTGAGAACCTTCGAACTTGGGGGGAAGGAACTGCAGCGAAGCGCGTGAGAACCTTCGAATTTGGGGGGAAGGAACTGCAACGAAGCGCGTGAGAACCTTCGAATTTGGAGGAAGGAATTGCATGAAGCGCGTGAGAACCTTCGAACTTGGGGGAAGGAATTGCAGAGCGAAGCGCGTGAGAACCTTCGAACTTGGAGGAAGGAACTGCAGCGAAGCGCGTGAGAACCTTCGAATTTGGGGGGAAGGAAATGCAACGAAGCGCGTGAGAACCTTCGAATTTGGAGGAAGGAACTGCACGAAGCGCATGAGAACCTTCGATCTTGGGGAAGGAATTGCAGAGCGAAGCGCGTGAGAACCTTCGAACTTGGAGGAAGGATCGCAGCGAAGCGCGTGAGAACCTTCGAATTTGGGGGGAAGGAAATGCAACGAAGCGCGTGAGAACCTTCGAATTTGGAGGAAGGAACTGCACGAAGCGCATGAGAACCTTCGATCTTGGGGAAGGAATTGCAGAGCGAAGCGCGTGAGAACCTTCGAACTTGGAGGAAGGATCGCAGCGAAGCGATGTGAGAACCTTCAAACTTGGAGGAAAGAACTGCAGCGAAGCGCATGAGCGCAGCGAAGCGACGTGAGAACCTTTGAACTTGGAGGAAGGAACTGCAGTGAAGCGCGTGAGAACCTTCGAACTTCGGGGGAAGGAACTGCAGCGAAGCGCGTGAGAACCTTCGAGTTTGGGGGGAAGGAAATGCAGCGAAATGCGTGAGAACCTTCGAACTTGGGGGGAAGGAAATGCAACGAAGCGCGTGAGAACCTTCGAATTTGGAGGAAGGAACTGCACGAAGCGCGTGAGAACCTTCGAACTTGGGGAAGGAATTGCAGAGCGAAGCACGTGAGAACCTTCGAACTTGGAGGAAGGATCGCAACGAAGCGATGTGAGAACCTTCAAACTCTGAGGAAGGAGCTGCAGTGAAGCGCATGAGCGCAGCGAAGCGACGTGAGAACCTTCAAACTTGGAGGAAGGAGCTGCAGCGAAGCGCATGAGCGCAGCGAAGCGACGTGAGAACCTTCGAACTTGGGGGGAAGGAACTACAGCGAAGCGCGTGAGAACCTTCGAATTGTGAGGAAGGAACTGCAACGAAGCGCGTGAGAACCTTCAAACTTGGAGGAAGGAACTGCAGTGAAACGCGTGAGAACTTTCGAACTTGGAGGAAGGAACTGCAGCGAAGCGACGTGAGAACCTTCGAACTTGGAGGGAAGGATCTGCAGCGAAGCGCGTGAGAACCTTCGAACTGTGAGGAAGGAACTGTAGCGAAGCGCGTGAGAACCTTCGAATTTGGGGGGAAGGAACTGCAGCGAAGCGCGTGGGAACCTTCGAACTTGGAGGAAGCAACTTCCATTCGCTGTGTTGCCCCCACTAGTGATGAATTTCCTCAATTTATATCGCCGTGCTTCAATATTTGTTGCACTTTCCTTTTTTTTTTTGTTTGCAGAGACTGAACTTAAAGTTTTCTTTAAGCTGCCTACGTACCCTTTGAAGAAAAGGGATCAAGTCATAACGTAGTTCAAGATTTTTTTTACACTCACCTTTTAAGCTCGTGTGGGCTAGGAGCATCATGCAGTTTAGGCTCTTGCGACAAGGAGCTTTTACATTTAAAAGCTCTTATCTTTGTCATGGTCTTGATCAGATCCTTCATTTGCAGGATTGGTCAAGATAATGAGATTTGGCTTCACCTTCAAGGAACCTTCCGTATTTATGAGAACAAAAAACTTCCTCTTCATACGTGACGGGATTCTACTATGAAGCTTCTTGTCACTGTTTACTTCATCGAAAAGTTTCAACTCCAAGTTGTTCATCTTTCTTTTAGGTTGATCGTTTGTTACTTTGAGGCGATCAAAGACAGATGTTGAAGATCGACTTTTCTTTGATGTGGAGACACTTAGCCTTTGGAAAGCTGAAGGTCGAGTGGAGGTGGACATCGAACATTGATTTTCTTCTTTTGTCGCGGCCATACTCATTCTTTGGAATACTGAAGGACGAGTAGTTGGAGGCTTGATGCGATCGAAGACGGAGGTCCTTTGTTCACCCCTCTCAGGATTGTCAACTTCTTCTACGTCGATGCAGTAGGAAGTCACAAAGTTCTCTTTTTTCTTTTTGTGGAAAGTTTTGGAGAAGATCTCCTTCACAGTCACCGGTTGTCGAGGTTGAGAAAACTTTTTACTTCTCTTCCTCTTGGGTTGAAGTTTCTTAGGATCCTTCTTTCTTTGATGCTTGCTCTTTCCTTTGATTGTAGCAATATTTGCTTGAGCTACTTCATCAAGGTCGAGCTCAATTTTGTCTTCCTTAGCCAGCTTTAAAATTAAGTCCTTTAGGACGAAACATCTTTCCACTGGATGACCAATAACTCGATGATACTTGCAATACTTGGGATCATCGACTTTCTCCATCTCTTCTGGTCGTTTACACTTAGGAAGCTTTATCAGTTGCGCTTCCAACAGTTGTTCCAACATATCAGGGATGTCGGCATCAGGGAAAGGATAGATTTTCTTCTGTCTTTCCTTTAAAGTTAAGTGTTGCGCTCCATTAGTTTGTCGCTTGTCTTTCGAAGACGACTTGGGAAGGGTTGTGTTTACAACCATGGATTCTTCTATAGTCTCTTCATCGTTCCTTCCTTCTTTTCTCATGTTAGGGAGGAGAAGGTCTTGGTTTTCTCGACTAGCAATACTTAGCTCCATATCGTGGGCACGAGTTGCTAGTTCCTCAAAGGTGCGAGGCTTTATACCTTTAAGGATGTAGAGGAGTTCCCAGTGCATGCCTTGAATGCACATCTCAACGGAAGAGAGTTCAGTGAGGCGATCTTTGCAATCTAGACTCATAGCTCTCCAGCGATTTATATAGTTAACAACGAGTTCACCTTTTCGTTGTTTAGTGTTTGTGAGCTCGAACATGCTAACGGTTCGTCTAGTGCTGTAGAAGCGATTCAAAAACTCTCTTTCGAGTTCCTCCCAACTGTCTACTGACTCAGGTTCTAGATCAGTGTACCAGTCAAAAGCATTTCCTTTAATTATTCGAACGAACTGTTTGACTAGTAGATCCCCTCGAGTACCAGCGTTCTCGCATGTCTCAACGAAGTGGGCAATATGTTGTTTAGGATTGCCCTTTCCATCAAATTGTTGAAATTTCGGTGGCTGATACCCGATTGGCGTTCTCAAATTATCAATCCTCTTAGTATAAGGTTTGGAGTACAAGAGGGAATCTTGAGTAGGTCCACCGTACTGAGCTCTGATACAGTTTGTGATCATATCTTGGAGCTGTTGGATGGATAGTGAAGCGACCGAAGCAGAACATTGTGGATGATCATCTTGCACTATAGACTTTCCTTTGTCGTGATTTTTTACGACTTGGGTTTGACTTGATTCGGCGATATGTTGGTTCTCAATTTGACTCTTTAGTTGCTCAATTTGAGAATCTTTTTCTTCAATCGCCTTCATCAAGTTGTTGATGTGTTCTTGCATCTCAGCCATTCTTTCTTCCATAGTTCTTGTCTCAGTCATCATAACAGTCACTACGTCAGAATCAGGTTCAAACAAAGGGTTATACTTGACAAAAAACTTGTCATTAGTATATGCCCCTTGCAAGGTTGTTTCTTGGCCTGCAACGACAGAAGCTTTATCTTCTTGCAACGTCAGTCCGTTGAAGCAACGATGGGCAGTAGAACCCATGTAAGACTTGTTCATGACAGCGACCATTGAAGAAGTTTTGAACGACATGTTTATACTTGTGTTTTGAGATAAGAGAGAGAGATGAGAGGTAGAGATGGTCCCACTGGGCGTGCCAATTTGTTCACACGTAACTTCGGGGATGGAGACACGTGGAATAAATAATATATTTGTATTGATGTTTGTATGCGTGTGGGTGTACAATCTCTAACTTTAATCCTCTGATTCTCTCTCTTATGTGTGTGGGTGTGTTTCACTCGAGGGCTGGAACGCTTGATCTCGAGTCTGAAGCTTCAATGGATTCTTGGAGCTTGAAGTCTTCCAGTCTTGAAGGAGTCTTCAATCTTCAAGAAGTGTTGATGTCCTGAAAAGTCTTTGATCTTCAAGGAGTGTTGCAGTCTTGAAGAGTGTTGGGTCTTCGAGAAGTGTTGAAGTCTTGAAGAGTGTTGGGTCTTCAAAAAGTGTTCAACACTTGGACTTATGGATTGCAGAGAGTCTTCGGTCTTCAGACTTGGTGGAGTCTCTCTGAATTCTCTGGTTCTGCTTGAGAGCTTTGAAACTCTAAACTCTTGTCTTTGTGGGAGTCTAGAATGTCTGAACCGTCTAAAATTTCTGAACCCTTGAAATGGAGGAGAACCCCTCTATTTATAGAGTTCTCGCTGGATGGGCCCTGGTGACTTTTGAGCCTAACAACTTGGGCTTGGGCTTTATTGGGCTTGGGTCTGGTTTATATTTGACCCAAAACCATATGATCCAAATATTTAAAAGACCCAAATTTGATCCAATTAATTATTTTCTTTAATTAATTGGTCAAATCAATTAATCTGATCAAAATAATTTATTTTTAATTAATTGATCAAATGGACATTTGGCCCTAAAAATTTATAATTGGCCAACTTTGTCTTTAAATTAATTTTGGGACACATGTCAATTTATAATTGGTCCCAAATTTAATTAATTATAATTGTCATTAATTTTAAATAATGACGTGGCAATTTGTCATTGGCCAAAATTTCTCCTCCAACAATGATATTTTTTAAGATCGAGGGAGAATAAAATATCAAACGAAAAAAAAAATTAATACAAGGAAGATAAATTAAAACTCTTAAAATATCAAAAAAGGAAAAATATGTTTGAGATGAAGTCGAAAATTCATAAATTTAAATCCAAAGTATGTGTATATCCAAACGAATAAAAGTTTGACATTGAAAGTGGTCCTCTCCCAATTGGATACTATCTACCTCACATGAGCAAGAAAAGCACATGTTTTCCAATTTAATTCTAATCTACATACATACATATGATCTTTTTGCATTCACTACTTTATGAAAGCTATCCATTAGTATCCTATAATGTAAATAATTAATCAACAAAAGTATAAATTTGTGTTTCTTTTTTTTTTAAAAAAAAAAAACTATAAATTTATGTTTTTAAATTGATTGCCTTAAAAATAAATCAATCCATTAAAAGTGTCTTTTTATGTCGGGCAATGTTCGGCATTAAAAGTCTCGAAAATTTTAAAACGCGTGCGTCCAACAGTAAAAGACCCGAGCGTTTTTTTGTCCGACGTTAAAAGTTGTGCGCCCATTTTTCTGTCCGGCATTAAACCTATAATTTGTTGGAGTGAAATATTAATAATATTGATTAAAAAAATAAAAAAACAAAAACAAATAAAGAGAAAAGTTTGCTTTATTATTATTATTATTATTTTTTTTTTTGCTTATTTAAAGCAGGGGATTAGACGAATTTTTTAAAATCTAACTACATGTATTTATAATAATAATATGATTAAAATTTAACCCACGGCTTAATGAATTTAATTGAGAGATATAGTTTTGGCACATCAAGCATTGTCACACATCCCTTTCTTTGTCTTGGTGCTCTGAAGTCATGCTATCTTAATAAATTTGATCATTTTCAATCAATTTAATCAAATATTAAATGCTTTCATGTCACTCATCATTAATAATTTAATATCATAGAGTTGAAAATATTTTAAAAACTTTCAATCAATTTAACCAAATATTAAGTCCTCCTCCTTCTTGAAACGTTATCACTATGGACTTAGATTTACACATTCAATTTTAACGACAATTGATTAAAACATGAGTAACTTTTCTTCTAAGTCTCAAATTTGAATTTTCACTTTCTTGTTTATATTTTAATACATGTGAGTTTTTCTAAATCTTGTAACTTATATTTATTTATTTATTACAAATATAGTATAAATTTGATTTTTTTTTTTTTTTGGTTATCTAATATTTGAATATGTGTTAAGTTTTGATTAAGCCATTTTGGTAAATTTTAAATTTCTCACAAAATACATATTTAATGTTTTTTTTTATCAGTAAAAAACACATATTTGGTGCTATTTATGTAATTTCCTAACATAAACATAGAAAAGAAAAATATATTTGGTTTTGGGATATTAAATATCATACAGATACTAACTCTATTATTACTATGAGAGAAAGAAAACCATGTTTATTCAGGCCTCGTTTGACAACCATTTGGTTTTTTGTTTTTTGGTTTTTGAAAATTAGGCTTGTTTTTTCTCAAATTCTCTACTATTGTTTTCATCTTTGTTAAGGAACATTTGAATTCCTTGCAAAATTTCAAAAATAAAAACAAGTTTTTGGAAACTATTTTTTTTTGTTTTCAAAATTTGACTTGGTTTTTGAAAACAAGGAAGATGGTAGATACTAAAACAAAGAAACTCATTGGTAGGAATAGGTGTGTATAAGCTTAATTTCCAAAAACCAAAAACCAAATGATTATCAAACGGAACCTCAATAATTTCATCTCAATTTCAACAGGGTAAAACGTTTATTCATTGGACTCAAATCCTTCCCGAAGAATTTTTGTATGGTTCTTTTTCAATGAAAGATGCCTTAGTCATCAATAAAACATATATTCCTAAAAGAATTTTTGTTTTCATCCTGCAATGAAGGGTTCTCTTTTATTCTCATATTTTGGGGTAAAGTATTAGTCAAGTCATTGTTAAAGGAGCATATTAAGCATAATAATGTAATTTTTTTCCTTTTTTTTTCCAACAAAATTGGGAGGGATAAATTCGAACCTCTTATCTTTTAATTGAGTGTATGTGTCAATTACCTAGAACTATACTTACTTTGACAAAATAGTCTTTTTTTTCTTAAAGACGTATTAATGTAACTTTGTTTTTTTAGACCAGTATTATTGCAATTTCGTTAGGGCATATGATAATGCACCATTTTTTAAAATTAATTTTAACCATTGGCATAGATCTTCAATTTCTTTTCATTATATTATTATTTTTTAAACTTATTTCAAATATAAAGACATTTGAAAGAAAAATGGTCGAATAGTTCTAACATTTTTTTTAGTTTAACGAAACTTGTATGCTATTAATTTGTTTTTTTTTTTTTTTTTTTTTGAATTTTCACTCATTAAAAGCATTATGATGAGCTAATTTAACTCGAGCACCAACCTCTCATTTGATAACCATTTGATTTTTGGTTTTTTATTTTAAAAAAATATACTTATTTTTTTCTAATTTCCTGGCAATAGTTTTTATATTTGTCGATGTCACACCTGAATTTCTAGTCAAATTCTAAAAACAAAACACAAGTTTTTGATTTTTTTGTTTTTAAAAATTTTAACTTGACTTGGTTTTATAAAAGACGGGAAGAAGGTAAACAACAAAACAAAGAAACTTATATGTGGAACTAGGGTTTATAAATTAATAAATATGAAAGTCAAAATTTAAACATTTGACTCATTTTTATTATTATTTTTTATGGTTTAATTGATTGGGATATGTTTAATTGACTTTGGCAAACTAAAAAATAAAAAATTAAAAAGACATTGACATAGTTACTAACCATAGTATAGTTACAAAAAAAAAAAAAAAAAAAAAAAAAAAAAAAAAAAAAAACAGATTAAGACATTATATATACCTATGCAAATGTCAGATGTTTAAATTCCTCGGATATTAAATTATTAAAAGGAAAATTTGACTTAAGCATGGTTGGCATGAAAAATTTCAGGCATTGTGTTTGATTCGCTTCCTTATGAAATCTAATGCTTTTAAAAAAGTCATTGTTAAACTAAAGAACTTTGACTTAACGATAGTTGATGTGGACAGTTTTCAAGTAGTGTTCGAAACTTCATCCCAAATTAAATCGAACGCTCTAAAAATGATAATCTAATCGAATTTTGATTTTTTTTTTTAAACACTAACAAGCATTAAAAAATATACATATTTAACATTTTTGAAATGAACAAATATACCTAAGATAAAATTATATAAAAATAATATTACACTTTTAATTTCATGTTGAATAAGTTGGTGAGTTATGAAATTTGTTCAAAATGTCAAAAACCTATTAGTATAAAATTAAAAATTCAAATATTTATTAAATACAAAATTGAATGTCGAGAGATATATTATTAAATATTTTGTAAAATTTAGAGACGTAAAAGAGGGAAAGTTCACGTTTTTTAAATTCACAAACTATTTGATGCAATGTTCAAAGTTTGTAACTTTATTATTATTATTATTATTTTGGATAACGAACAAGTTTAGTTTAAAAAATATAAAATCAAAAAGTCGTTATCAAAAGGATCCCATGTGACGTAGACGCCACTGTTTGGATATTCCCACGGGACCGCCTTTGATATGACTCTTATCCACTAAATGACTGTTGCTATCCACGTAACCAAACACATTTCCTTCACAGATACCCCACCCAAATGTTAGCCTAGCCGCCTTAGTTGTTATAAAGCTGCCAATTAAAAAAAAAAAAAAAAAAAAAAAAAAAAAAAAAAAAAAAAATCTCGAGTGGGCCCAACGAGACAACCCAATCTAACGGTTCATGTTTAATCTCGTTTTATCGAACGAACGACGGAAAATGGACGTCCATGGGGGCTTCCATGTACCTCAGTAGCATTCTAAAAATTCTCTTGTAAAAGATCTTCAGTGCAGAAAGGTGGGGGCAGATGTGGGCCCTAGTTAGTTGATCTTGAGATTATTATTATTATTATTTCTTTTTTCTGAAAAAGATCTTTTTTTTTTTTTTTTTTTGAGAAGTTTTCTGAAAAAGATCTTGAGATTATTTTAAATTAGTAAATTCCACGATTCTGTACTATTTGTTCGGAGTCCAAAGTCAGCACTAATACAGGGATTCGAACCCTCTTTTCCTAACTTTTTTCTCTTTTCTCTTTTCTCTTTTCTTTTTTAGAAAAACTCTTTTCCTAACTGTATTTTAGAATTTCTTTTCCCCCTAAATACGTACATCTATTTGTTCGGGTATAGTTTACCTGAAATTGACATATATCTTCAGTTAAAAAATTAGACTAAAAATAATTTAGTTCAGTCTTTCTAATATATTTTTAGTTATATTCTTTTCATGACTAATTATTAGTTAGAACAAAAAAAGGAAAATAGTCGACTAGTATGTACTATCCACCAAGAGGTCAATTGGATTTTTTCCATCCCTATGCTTTGTGGAATTTAAAAAATAGATAAATAATAAGATTGCTCTAACAAAAGAAAAGTTAAGATTGTTATTGTTGCCAAAAGTAAGAGAAATCTCATCACTCTCTTTCCTCTTTTTTCACCCCCATATCACCACATGAGGACGTAAAAAATGGATTTCATCAACTTGTTCGAACTTAAGATAATAAGTTTACGGGCTTAGTCGTACTTCACTGTCAAGAGACGACGGAAGACTTCCATCCCTAGGTCCGACCTCGAATAATAAGTTCATGAGCTTAGTCTTACTTTATTGTCAAAAAATGAAAGAAAACTTCCATCTCCAAATTTAACTAGCTCACTTCTTTTTGGGTGTGAAGGAGTGTCAGACTAAAATACCCAACAAGAATAAGCTTTTTCTACAAAGGAGGTGATCCTACCTTGTTACAACTTCACTCCAGTCACTTGTCTTTAGCATTCTCCTCTCCTTGTGGTTTAGGCAATGACTTTGGGTGTAGCCAACTCCCATAGTGTGACTCATTAAGTATAATATTATGTCCCATAGGCTAATTTTAACATTATAAAAATTTGTGGTATAATTAAAGTATGTTTAAACATATTAGACTCGATTGAAAAAACTTTAACTAATTATCTCCTCAAAAAACAAACATATAAAATAATTCTTAAATATTGTAAAATGTATTTATTCAAATAATAATTTATTTTCACATTATAATTTTTGTCATTAAGGGAGCAATTTATTGCTAGGTACTATCTTATTGATCGATTCTTTCGAAAATAACATTCATTTGTTTATCTTTTATTTTAAATTTGAGCCTTCGATCTCTTGATGAATAATTTATGCATTCATTAGTTGAACTAAAAAGTGTTTAGAAAATTAAACACATCGTTTTTATTGTAATATGTAAGTAAGTATTGGACTTTTTACAATTTGTTTCTTTTTTTTTCTTCTTCTTTTTTTTTTTTTCTTTTAAGTATCCTTATATAGGTGGGTAAACACTCCATGATTATTTTGGTAAGAAAAGTTATTAATTCATATACTGTTTTAAAATTTTCAATTTAGTCTCATACATTTTGATACAAGTTAAATTAAAAAAAAGACCTAAAACATATACTTCGTTGAATTATGGTTAAATTATATATATAATACTCTTGTTGGTTTCAATTATACCCCTGGACTTTCAAAAGATTCATTTTAATCATTGGAGTTTGAAGTTTGTTTCAAAATGACTCTTGGGAGCATTTTCCTTTAAATTTACTGACAAAAAAATTATGTGTTTTTATGTATTTTTATTGATTTTTTCATGTATGTATTCAAACCCTATTCACACAAGCAAAAATACATATACAAACATGTCATTTCTTGTCCATGAATTAAACGAAAAGAAGTCTTCAAGGGTCGTTTTGAAACAAACTTTAAACACTAAAGGCTAAAATGAAACTTTTGAAACTTTTTTTTTTTTTGAAAAGAAACTTTTGAAAGTTAAGGAGTATAATTGAAACCACACTCATAATTTAAGGTATTTTGATAATTTAAACTTAAATTTTAGTTACATCAACTATCGAGTAGTAATTGTAATTTAAAGTCAGCTAATAATTTGAACCTATAGGTAGAAGCATGGATTAGGTTCAAATTTATTATTAATAAATGCCAATATGCATGTTTATTAAATTGGACTAAAAAATCAAGACGCAATAAATAATTGTTGGACAGATTAATAAATATCACACCTTATTTGGTGCAAAAAAAAAGTATATCCATACCTTATTTAAAAAATACAGGTCTAATGAAAAAAAATAAAAATACCGATATCTTAAATTATCTTTGATAATAATTTGATTTCGAAAATTATATTTATTTTCTTATTTATAAACTTAATTAGTGAAAATAAGAAACCAATGATTAATCAAGCAGAATTGAGTTTAGTTTTGGAGTATAATTCAATTGACATAAAATGTGTACTAATGATCGAGATATAGTGGTTCGAATCTCTATCTCACACACATGATAAAAAAAAAAATAGTTTTGGGAAATTTACCATTTTGGTCCCTGAGTTTTGAGGGATAGGTGCGTTTGGTCCCTGAGTTTTCAAAATAGACCTTTTTAGTCCCTGAGTTTTGAGAAATAGGTTTAAAAGGTCCCTAAGTTTTCAAAATGGACCTTTTTAGTCCCTAAGTTTTGAGAAATAGGTTTTAAAAGTCCCTCATTTTATTTTTTCAACTTTTTTAAACTAATAATTTTTATTATATTTTAATATTGAATGATTTTTTAAATTAACAAAATTAAAAAGTATTAATTTATAAAAATTAAAAAAATAATATAAGGGACTTTTTAAACATAATTCTCAAAACTCAAGGACTAAAAAGGTCCATTTTGAAAACTTAGGGACCTTTTAAACCTATTTCCCAAAACTCAGGGACTAAAAAGGTCTATTTTGAAAACTCAGGGACCAAACGCACCTATCCTTCAAAACTCAGGGACCAAAAAGGTAATTTTCCCAATAGTTTTATAAAATTCATTCAAACTATTTTTGGGGTCAATATTTTTAATCTCACATGAAAAGTAAAAGCTCAGTCAAAATGATAGGATAGTTATATTATTTTATTATATATTTAAAGGAATGGAGCCGTACACGTGGCATTTTAAATTTCTAAAAAAAAAAAATATTTGATTGCACTGTCACTTTACTGGTCCAGGCGCTTCAGAATACGCTAACCACAACAGTGAACAAACCAACCTTCTATTTTGCCGAAATGCCCAAAATTTCTCGTTAAATTTACCATCTACACCACCAGAATCCTCTCATTCTTCTTCTTCCTCCTCTCGATTCCTCCATTGTTACATTTCTCGCATTTTCACTGATCGCAGAAATGGTGCAGCCCGTTGTTTCCATCGAGAACGACGAGGAGAGCTCCCTGTTGCTCCAATCCAGCGCCGGCGACCTCTCATGGCGCTTGAACTTCGATGGCTTTCAGTTCTCTCCAGAGCACAAGGAGAAGAAACCCCCTCGTGCCCTCCATGATTGCCTTGGGGTTTTGAGTAATTTCCATCCCCTTTCTCCCTTCTCTGCTGCCGCCGCTCCTTCTCTTGTCTGAATCATGTCTCTTCTTCCTTTTTGTTTGCGATCGGTGATTCTTTTGTCAATATCGTATTGTATGGTGTTGGTGCCTTGTTCTTTACTGGAAATATTCTTTTTCAGGTCTCGGGTTTTTGTTTGTTCTATTTCCAATTTGCTTTTACCTTAGCCGTTGCATATATTCGTTTGATTGATTTTTTTTTTTTTTTTGGGTGAAGAGTATTTATTCTTCTGGCATTTTGCCACTTCCTTTAATTCCTGTCCGGTGGTAGTGGGGGGTTTTCTTTTCATCCAATTTTGTTTGTCCTTCGCTGGATTACTTTTGCGTTGAATAAAGGGAGTTGTGGGTTCCGTTTGCTTTATTTTATGTATTTAATGAGCTATTGACCTAGCCATTCTTTGGATGAATTTTAAATTGGCGAGGAGAATATGTATTTCAATGTTTCAAAGGCCTGAACTGGAAGCTGGAGAATTATTTTTTTGCCGCAATTGTATGTGGATGTTTTGTGGTTGATTGATTCTTACAGTTGAGTAATTTTTCCATATTTAAATTGTGTAGTCCTGAGGCGTTGGTTGTGGAATAGAAAGTTGAGCAGCGCCCAACATTTTGGGTTTCCACTTTTTGTTGGCTTGTTCATGGTCCTTGGTCCTGTTGAAATTTTCAGTTGCAAGTTTGTCCGTGCATACACTTTTCTGGCTTTGTAAAATCATGTGTATGTCTTCGTGTATTTGTTTGTATTAGCTACTACTATTTATATAATTTGGGATTAACAGTGAGCATAGTTAGATCTGAATTTGTAGAGAAAGAAATAAAATAAAGAAGAAAAAGGAATCCTGAAACTTTCATCTTATTCTCAACATTTTTTTGGTGAATTCAGGTCCTGAAGATTATGTAGCTGAGTACTACCAGCAGCAGGTAGAAATGCTTGAGGGATTTAATGAAATGGATGCCTTAGCCGATCGTGGTTATGTTCCTGGAATGTCAAAGGTTGATATTGTTCTGTACTTCTATGCTTTCTTAATAACTTGGGCATTCTTCACTGCTCAAAACCAAAATATGTTTATGGTGGTTGCAGGAAGAACGTGAAAAGTTAGCACAGAGTGAAACGTTTGCAATCAGAATATCAAATCTTGCCAATATGGTTCTGTTTGCAGCTAAAGTATATGCATCCATCAGAAGTGGTTCCCTAGCTATAATTGCATCCACTCTGGATTCACTTCTTGATCTTTTATCTGGTTTCATCCTATGGTTCACTGCATTTTCCATGCAAACACCAAACCCTTACCAGTATCCTATTGGCAAAAAACGCATGCAGCCTTTGGTCAGTACTCTTGCAACTTTCTCTTCTTTACTATCTGACATGTTGAAATAAATGAACTTATAGTTTTATGTTACCCTGAGTTCATCTGCTACTGCATGCAACTAACTCTTTGAGTTTTGACCACTGGCTCGTGGAGAAACTTGTGTTTCTCTTGTGTTTTTTTTCTCTATATCGGGAATATTAAAGTTTATGTAAAAAAGGAGTTCGATTCAGGGTTTACCAGATTTGGTTTAAAGTTCCAACTTATATTGGTTTGGCATCTATCAATTGACTCTTAATTTACTGTTGTAGGTAGCTTACTTCTCTTGAGTCCCTCCTTAAGACTCATGTTCGAATACTTTAGAAATCCATTTTTTTTTTCTTTTGAAAGAATTTCAATTGCCCTTTTTATTTTCTCTTTGCACTGCACTGTCGACTCCTTGTCTCCAAGTTTTGCTCTTCTGATGCTGCCTTTTGTTCATATTTTTCTTAAGGTTTATGGTTTGCAGAACCTGGACTGTTTCTAAAGATATATTTGTTTATGAGCCATGCAATTTCACTTACTATGTGCATGAATGAAAAAACTTCCAACTTGTCATGTAATTCAATTATTATGTACTATCACGTTCAATCATTCTTTTCAAATGCTGCAGTATTATGATCAAATGCCACTTTATGCTGCTTTTGAATGATCCTCAGCTCTGTATTGCCTGCCGGGCAGGCAAAAGATTTTCCACATCAAAATGAGCAATGCAATCATGAACTTAATATAGCATTACTTGGTAGAGCAGCTATTTTGTTAAATAAGCTGTTCATACAGTTAAATTGGATTGCAGTAAAAAATTTCACTTTGGGAGTGGAGTAAATCTGTGGTTATCATTGTGTTTCATGGAGTTTATATAGTTGTTTGCTGCTCTTACTTCTGGATGGTTTTGTGATGGATGGTTGATGGTTGCTGGTGATTTAGTTACAACTTGATGTTATGTCTTACTGAGTTTGAGTCATCCTCTGTGTGCGTGTGTTTTTTATTTTTGGGATAAGAAACCTGAATGTGTAGTACTAAGGGAAAAAAGACAGCCTAAGGGCAAGGGGAGAGGAATCCCCCTCCAAAGAAGCTAATTACAAAAAAAAAAAAAAAAAGAAGAAGAAAAGAAATTCCAGTTGTGAAGGAATGTTAAGGTTGTTCCAAAAGAATTTGTTGTTACTATGGCACCACCAAGTAGCAGAGAGCTGTATATTACTTCAAAAAATGCTATGAATTAGAGGTCTTATCTTCAAACAGCCCATGGTTTCTTTCCAGCCAACAACCCCATAAAAGAACTCTCGAAGCAGCCCAAAGGTTTTTGGCTCTGTTATTGACCTTCCACCCATTGACTTATCTTCAAAAAACCTGTGTTAGCTTTTCTTAATTCTATATCTGATACCCAAGTCAGGAGTTCTACTGCAGTTAAAAGATTGGTTTTCATTTTCTGTAGGTTCAGTTGACTTCTTTGATCTACTTCTTTAAATCGATACTGATACTTATGACAGACTGCAAGGATGAAAGATTCTTATACAAAGGCCCGTACTTTTAAGGTTGGAGAATACTTCAAAAATCCTAATTCACTTCTGTTGTGGATCTTCAAGTCTAAGTACCACCTAATTCAAGCTTTATGGAAGTGAAAACGGGGTCAAAGCTTTGTGGGGCTGGAAAAGCATCTTTGAAGAGAGAAAACTGCTAGTAGCTGGTTTAAGATGGCTGGTGTGGGATGGGAAGAACATAATTTGCCAGAAAACCCTTAATACGTCCAAGCACTTTTCAAGTTCTTTCTACCCCTAGTAGTGCAGTGGAAAAGGTGGCTAATTTATTTCAGCCACATCATAAAGTGGAATAAAAGTAAAAATCGCAAGTATCTTTTGCAAAGAGGATGTGGAGGCTAATTTAGAGACTCTGCTTATTATGTATGGAAGTTATCCCAGAGAGCTTAATATGGCTTTTAATCCATCTGACAAATCCTTTGTAAAATCTGGTTATTTGTTTCCTTGGAACTGGAAAAACATAGTTGTTTTATGAAAAAGTGGTAGAGGAGAAACCAGCAATTCTCATATGCACGAAAATTGTTGGGAAGAAATATGGAAGCTGCAGGAAAAGGGGAACGGAACTGGCACTTGGTATTTGATAATGCTAAACAATTATGGTTTGCAAATCCCTCAACAGTTGGATATTGCACTTCGTAGACTTTCTCTGTAACTAGGTTTCTAACTCTAAATGAATCTCAACTTACTCTGCCCTATTATATATGCTTTCAATCATAAAAAATCTTGAAATCCAGAAATCAGTTAGGTTTTTAGCATACCTCTATTGATCCTGAAGAGGCAGATATTCACCCCCAAGCTATGGCTCTTGATTCTTGAATGCGACCCAAGAGTACGAAGGACCCACAGACCTTGGTAATCAGGATTTTTGGTGGATGCAGACAATGAAAAAGACCTTGAAGGGAGGAGCTTAGTTTTCCATCTGTTCATAGATGCAGCTTGGAATGCAAATTCAAGGATAGCTAGGCTGAAATGAAGGATGTTCTGCACGCCGAAGTGTCTAGAGTGTGGGAGGGTATTCTGATTTCACTCAACTGGTCGAACATACTCAGAGGACAGCTAGCTAATATGGCATACCTGAAGTGCAATTCCTCTGACATTTTGTCTCTTTCTATGCTTTTTTTGAGATTTTTTTAATATATTTATCTATGATAGATAGATATATAGATAGAGAGATAGAGAGATAGAGAGAGAGAGAGAGTTGAACGGATAAATCCACCATCTTGCTAAAACTGGGCTTGCTGGCTCTTTATCCTAGTGGTTAGCCCACCCACTTTTCATCAATTAATTTCTTTAAACCATTTGAGAAAAAACAAAATAGAACTCTAGATTTGTTGTATTTTAAGATTTTGATTTTGTTAACTCTTTTCCGAAGGGAAGTAGAATGAGGGTTAGACGAGTTCTCTTACATTCAAGGGAAAGGAAATGAACTAACAAATTCAAGTCATTGGATTTTTTCGTACCATTTTGTGATCATGGGTCGATTTTCTATTTTCTTTTAAATAAAAAATTATCTACCCATTGTGGGCTGTCACTACTGGAGGATTCATATTCTATTTTCTGTTTTAATGCAGGGTATTCTTGTTTTTGCCTCTGTCATGGCAACTCTTGGCTTACAGATAATATTGGAGTCAATTCGGACTCTCTTATCAGATGTAAGTAATCCGAGAATCATCTTTTCTTTTTCTCGTGAAATTCCCCCAAATTTTTCCCTCAGGCAGAAAAGTTGTGTATTTAGAATAGTGGGACTAGATTTTTGTTCAACTACACGCCCTCAGATTGTTCAGAAGGTTAGACATGTTGAATTTCTTACTCTTTTTTCAGGATTCTGAGTTCAACTTAACTAAGGAGCAAGAGCGATGGGTTGTGGGCATTATGCTTTCAGTTACTCTGGTGAAACTACTCTTAGTCGTTTACTGCCGCACTTTCACCAACGAGATAGTCAAAGCTTATGCACAAGATCATTTCTTTGATGTGGTCACCAACGCAATTGGCCTCGTTGCTGCACTCCTTGCTAATTATATAGATGGCTGGATGGACCCTCTTGGAGCTATTATTGTGAGTACAAGCTCTCTTTCTCCATATTTTTTCCCTATCTTGAATGCATTACTTGCTGTTGTATGTTTTACATTAGACATTAGTATCCATATTTACTGAATCCAAAACTCGCTTGATAGCATATCTATTTTAATGTGCATCTTGGTTATAAGAACTTGAACTTCTTATACATGTACAACCTCCTGAGAATGAATTTGTCTGGATCACCATAACCTTTAGATTTTGGGTATGTTGAAAACCAGAGAGCTTTTGGTCTAAATAATACGTATCTGGTAAAACTAGTTCTTATGCTTCATTTTAGTTTGTTATAGTGTCAACTTTGTAGAGGTTGCCTATGTTTACTCTGTGAACTTCTGCAGCTGGCCTTATACACCATTCGCACCTGGTCGATGACGGTATTGGAAAACGTGAACTCCCTTGTCGGAAGATCAGCTGCCCCTGAGTATCTACAGAAACTCACCTACCTATGTTGGAACCATCACAAGGCCATCAGACACATTGACACAGTTCGAGCGTATACATTTGGGTCACACTACTTCGTCGAGGTCGATATCGTCCTGCCTGGAGACATGCCACTGGAAGAGGCACACGACATCGGCGAATCACTGCAAGAAAAGCTCGAGCTGCTACCTGAAATCGAGAGGGCCTTTGTTCACCTCGACTACGAGTACAAGCATAAGCCAGAGCATGCACAGGCGCACTATTAGAACAGGGCAAACATGGTGCTTTCTTCAACTCTACGTTCCGCATGTTCATTTATGTGGTGAAGTGTAGTAGTAAAACTGCAACAAGATCAATTCGGGTCTTGTAAATTTGCCTTATTCTAAATCTGAATGGTGTGGAATTTCTTTGGTAATTTTAGAAGAAAATAGAGCAACAAAACCAACAAAACCAAAGAAAGAGAAAATTTGAATAACTGAAAATTCTCAAGCCTACGATTTCAGAAAATTTGTCAAAAATTGTCTTGGGGAAGAAGCTTTCAAGATCTCTACTAAATGTCTCTTTTGATAAAGTGAATCGATAAGAAACTTCTTCGATTTTTTATTTCTTATTATTTTTATTTTTTTCCCTTGTCAATACAAACGAAACAAAAATATGAAAGAAAGGGGAAAGGCAATATAAATCATGAAAAATGACATTGGCTATTAGTTCTTTTTTAAAATTCAAATTTTTTACACAAATTTGAATTTTGTATATAGTAGATTTTTTACTTCCAATTTTATGTCTTTAGAGATTTGTAATTTTTTTTTAAAAAAAATCGTCACAAAACTGAAAAATACGGAAACTTATTAAACACAAATCCTATATTATATCATCTAACTTATTAAAACAATACAAATAAGATTCTTCTCTATGGCTAAAACAGAAAAAGAAGAAAAAAAAAAAAGCTAAGACTTCTTTGACAATAACCAATGTTACAATTTATGACGAAATTATTGAATGCGACTACTAATTATTGTGACTACTGATTTATTAGTTGACGTCTGTATTGAAAAGTCTACAATTGACTTATTAACTTTTTTTTTTTTTTTTTTTTTTTTTTTTTTTTTTTAGAAGAAAAAAAGAGAAAACATAAGAAAATTACAAGGAACCAGAAACAGAAGAAAAGGTCGAAACGTCCACTTGTGACATTTCTTTAGCAACAAGGTTGTGAATCCAAGAAGGATGGTCTTCCAACCAAACTTCAGAATGCTTTGTTGTGCGAGCATGAGTAGCCAGTTGGTGCGCTACTTTATTGTCGTCCCTTTTTGTTAGTAAAAACCCGTTGATATGCTTTGTTGTGCCCAAAAGCTTGAGATGGTGAATTAGAGGAGCAATCTCATTATGATAATTGTCGCGGTCCTGAAGTAGATTCCATACAATTTTGGAATCTGTCTCTGCCCAGATTGGTGATAGCCCCGACTCCATCGCTAGCTGAATACCGTCTACAAGAGCCTGTGCTTCTGCCCACTCTACTGAGCAACTCGTTCTCCTGAAATATTTTGCAGTCGCCATCGATTCTCCCTTTGAATTTCTGATGATCATGCTTGATCCCATCTCTCCATTTGCTAGTGCTGCATCCACATTCAGCTTGAAATTGTTATAGGGTGGCGGAATCCACGCAGTCAACCTGGAATCTTCAGCATCTCTCAGACGCTCTCGATCTCGATGGTCTTCATGATGCTGCTTAGCTTGGGTTTC
Organism: Luffa acutangula; assembly: GCA_036850905.1. Taxonomy (NCBI): domain Eukaryota; kingdom Viridiplantae; phylum Streptophyta; class Magnoliopsida; order Cucurbitales; family Cucurbitaceae; genus Luffa; species Luffa acutangula. The sequence continues at coordinate 7,816,387 of CM072099.1, read as the reverse complement.
CATGAACTCTAATATGTACACAGATGCCCAAACAATAGGGTCGTAGCTCAGATGGAGATAGCTTCGTTTGCCCTGAAAAACCTCTGTATTTTTGTTGTTCCACATAGACCATAGGATTGCCACAAAGGTTGCCAAATCATTAGCAGTAAGATCCTCCTGACACCTACAAAAGAGATCAATAGCATCAGTGAAATAAGTGGTTAGGATAGATTGCACTGGGCTCCAACGAGCCCAGTGCTTTTTTACCTTCTTGCATGTCCATAGAGCATGAAGTGTTGTTTCATTTTCCTTCCCACACAAAGGGCAATGGGGCTCGCTATTTATTCGACGATTTGCAAGGTTTGTCATAGTTGGCAGAATATTCAGGCTAGCTCGCCATGCGAAGACCTTTAGTTTGTTTGGAATATTTAAACTCCACAAAGTCTTCCACCAGGAAAGGCTATATGCATCTGTAGAAGATGATGCCTCATGGAGATCATCTATTGCAAGTTTGTATCCGCTTCTGACTGAGTACTTTCCTGTTTTGTCATAATGCCAAAAGAAAGTGTCCGGATGGCTATCCCCTGCAATTGGAACATCTCGGATTTTGTCCACATCATCCTGCACAAAAAGATCTGTTAGTAAACGAATATTCCACGATTGGTTACCTGCAAAAAGGCTTTTAACTTTTCGGTCAGTTAAGGGCCTTTGCGGGGAGAACAGCCTGAATGTTTTTGGTCTTGGGATCCACTGATCATCGTAAATGTCAATTGTCTTTCCGTCTCCAATTCTCCACCGTCCTCCCTTCACGGCTAGCTCTCTGCCCCACAGGATGCCCCTCCAGACATAAGATGGTCTGCCCCACAGGATGTCAATTGACTTATTAACTTTCAAAGAATTAATATTATTTTGATTTTTATAATATATGACGTGCAAACTAATATAAATTTTTTTAACTTGCCGACTTTATTGAAAGACACCGCGTTTGTTTCATTGATTTTGAGATATATTTTGACAGTAATATAAAAAATGAATAATTGCAGTGGTGGCAAATTAATTATCAATAATAGCAAATTTAGCACCAAGTAAAAAGATTTGCAAATATGGCAAAAAAAATTATAATATTCCCATTTTACACTTCTCTTTCTCCCTCTTCCCATTTACCCTTTCTTCCCTCATTTCTAGTGTATACGATTTCTTTTTTTTTTTTTTCTTTTTTTTTTCTTTTTTGATAATGAGCTATTACGATTTTTTTTTTTAATTTTTTAATTTTTTGTGCATTTATGAAGGTGGAGTTCTTGTGTGATTAATATGTTTTTTTCCCTCTTCTGTGCAGTTTATTGTTATGATTGTATGTGGGGTGGGGGAGTCGAACCACAGACCTTGTGGTTATCAGTACAACTTTATGTCAATTGAGTTAAGCTCTTGTTGGCCTTCTTTTTAATTCAAGAATGTCAAGAATACAAAAATAGCAATTTTGGTGAGTGTTTGTATAGGTATATCAAAATATATCACTGATATACTCCGGTTAATCGTAGTCTGTCACTGACTATCACTGGTTGAAGTCTATCAGGGCTATAATTGATAGATAATGAAATACAAAGAATACAAGAATAGCAATTTTATGGTGGTGGTCACGGAGCTTGTGTGCTAGGCTTTAAAAATTATATTGTTGATTGAGAGTCGCTTGTTCGTAATTGTTATTTTTGGATTTTATGTTCTAATTACCACAAGAGACTTAAATTTTTTGTTCAATTTATGATTGTAGTATAATAATTTTGGATGAGTTTCTAATTATCGAGATGATTGCAATGCAAAGTAGTTTACTGATAGATTTCAATTAAATTGATTTCTATCAGTAACAATCATTGGTAGACTTCAATTAATTGATAATTAACTGATTTCTATCCGAGATAGAAATTGATAGACTTCAATTAACTGATTTCTATCCTCGATAGAAAATGATAGATTTGAATTAAACTAATTTTCATAAGTGATACAAGTCAATAGACTTTAATTAATTGATTTCTGATAGAAACTGATAAACTTCAATTAAATTGGTTTCTATCAGTGATAGAAACTAATAGTCTTGAGTTAAATTGATTTCTATCGGTGACAGAAACTGATAACCTTGAATTAAACAGTTTTCTATTAATGAATATCACTGATAGACTTAAATTAAACTGATGGATAGAAACTGATAGCCTTGAATTAAACTGAACTAATAGCCTTGAATTAAATTGTTTTCTATCAGCGACTATCACTGATAGGCTTGAATTAAACACGATAAAAACTTATGATTATCAAAGTCTATCAGTGATACACACTGATAGACTTCGATTAATCAAAGTCTATCAGTGTCTATCACTAATAGACTCTGATTAATTGAAGCTTATCATCAAAGTCTATTAGTATTTATCACTGATAGACTCCGATTAATCGAAGTCCATCAGTGACTATCAATAATAGAGACTGATAGACTATTGAAGATACTACGGGTATTTTCGTAATTTAACGTATTTTTTGCTATTTCTACAAATAATTTTATTTTTTTTTGCTAATTTTGCAATATTTTTGCCGGTTTTTGCTATCTGTGCAAAATCCCAAAAAAAAAATTTATGTTTGTTTTATTGATGTTTACTTTTTAAAACCAAAGTAATTGTTATCCTAATTATTATTCATAGATAGAACCAGAGATAAGAGAGAAAATTAATCATTAGTTAAATTATTTTTAATTGTTTTAAGTTATTATTTATTTATTAAATAGTTATCGAATATAAATATTTTAATTAAATCTAATAATTTAAATTATTTTTTTCATAAACAAAAGGGATAAAACAAACACAAATAGAGTAACCAAACACGAATATTTATTATCTTAGATTTAAATCGTATATATATATAATATTCATCATCTAAGTGATTATTTCCAATATTTGAGAGAAGGAATGACTGAAAAGATAGGTCACCATCCACCGGAAGAGAAATGCGAGTGAAAAGCACTTTGTGGGGAATCTAAAGGAGTTTGCAAATTCTATGTGATTATACTTTGAAATAGTTTTTCTAGTACAATTATTTTGTGCTCATCAAATAATGTAAATTTTGATATCAACTTAAATGTGTGATAGACGCGGTATTAAATTTTCATCGACATGTTGATATTTTTATCAACTTTTTTATATGTTTATGAATTTGACATCGACATAAAGGATGAATCGACATTTCTATTATATTGAATTTTTTTTTATGAAATATTTTTTAAAAAAGCAAAAAAATGGCATTAATGTAAATATAATATAAATAACAAGTACTTTAACTTATTTAAAAAGTGTAAAATATTCATTGAATAATTTTAATATATATATATATATATTTATTTATTTATTTGTTTATTTTTTGTTTTTATCATTTTTAAAAAAAATATTGATATTTTATCAATATTTCTATCGACATTTTCGTACAATTGAGACCGTTTTTTTTTTTTTTTTTTAGTTCAACAACATTTGGAGATGGAGGATTGGTCGAAAACTCACATCGAGTTGATTAAAATTGTCCAAATAAGATCAATTTACGATAAAATGAGTATTTAGAAGCCATTAAAAATTTTCCATTTGCGTATATTTGACCTGATTACAAAATTTATGACAAAAGATACGTTTGACTTTAAGACTAATGTGCACAAAAAATAAAAATAAACATTTAAAGCTAATTAAGATAACTTCAACAAAAGAAAGTAATTTAAAGCACAATTTCCTTGATAGAAAGAAGGTTAAATTACATGTATAATGTGTCAATTTAGTTTCTAAACTTTAAAAAGTTTCAAATAGGTCCTCAAACTTTCAATTTGTTTTCAATAGGTTCCTAAATTTTAAAAAGTATTCAATAGGTTTTTAAACATTCACTTTTGTGTCCAATAGGTCCCCCAATTCTTAACTTTGTGTCTAAGTTCTTAACCTATTCAACATTTTTTAAAATTCATAAGATTACTAGATGCAAAATTGGAAGTTTAGAGTCTTAATAAACATAAAGTTCAATTTTATATATAGTAGATTGGTTAATTTTTAAAAATATCAAATATATCAAGGAACAATACTTTGCATACCGATATGTAGGGATCTCCCTACATACCAACATTAAAATCTTGACAATTAGGAGAGATAAATTTTGTTCACCTTTTCTACTATTTTCTTTCTTAGTTGTCAAGATTTTAATGGGGTATGCAGGGAGATCTCTCCATACCGTGCAGTCGAGTATTCTTCTATATTACTGATCTATTAGATATTTTTAAAGTTCAGAGATTTAATTGATACATTGTCACTTTTTCAAAAAAAAAAAAAAAAAAAGGTACACATCGTCACAAATTAATCTACAAAATAAAAATGGGATGTATTTTCACATTTATTCTTGTAAGTATTATATGCAATATGTCAGATATGATAAGAAGAGATAAAATTTGAACTTTTTTGAACCATAAAAATATGAACTTATAACTTATAAAAAAAAGATGGATAATATCTTAATTAGTCAAAATCAACTAATGTCGAGAAATTAATTAAGTGGGTGTGAGCTTTAATTATTTTCGATTTATTGATGGATGGTTGGGTTGAAATGGATAGATAAAAAAGGCAATATTTATCATCAATGCATTATATATATATATTTTTTTTTGTTTTGAAATTAATATAGTTTTTGGATGTAACAAAAAGTTGTCAGATTTTGTGCCATTATTTGAAGACATATCGACAAAATAGCTGCCCAAAGAAAAAAAAAAATGTCCCAATAAGAATGTCGTGTCCAAATTGTTGGGGCTGACACTTTTTTCCCCTGAATCTTTTACTTGATAATGTAATATTGTAATATGTTTTTCAAAGGTTAAATTATAAAAAATACCCCTAGACTTTCAAAAGTTTCAATTATACCCTTGAAGTTTCAAAATTGTTTCAAAACTACCCTTGAAGGCTTTTTTTTTGTTAAATTCATGGATGTAAAATGACGTGTTTGCATATATATTGTTGCTTATGTGAATAGATTTGAACACATACGTGGAAAAAACGATAAAAACACATGCAAACGCATCAATTTTTGTCGATAAATTTAACGGAAAATGTCTCCAAGGGTAGTTTTGAAACAAATTTGAAACTTCAAGGGCATAATTGAAACTTTTGAAAGTCCAGGGGTATAATTGAAACAAACCCTAAAGTCGAGGGGTATTTTTGATAATTTAACCGTTTTTCAAAATACTGTCACTTTTTTTTTTCCTCATAAAAACAATATATTAGATACTTTTTTTTTAAATGGGGCAGTGGAGGTAGGAATTAAATTAGTTGGAGAGAAAATCAATTTTTTTATCGTAAATTTGTTAAGTTCAACTTTTAATTTCATCAAATTAGATAATTGTTGTAATTGTTACCCTCTAATCAATTTTCGCTAATTCACACACTAATTTTAATAATAATAATAATAAAAAACTCTCTCAATTACTACCAATGATGCATTTACACCTTAAAATTTAAAATTTATTACAATTAAATTTTGCCGTAAAAATGGAGTTTATTTATTTTTTTGAGTATATCCACATTTGGAGGTGGGAGGATTCGAACCTCTAACCTTATAGTCGAAAGTACATACCAATTAGCTGAGCTAAACTCACTTTGGCCATAAAAATGGAGTTTAATTTGGATTGGTTTCATAAGTTTGGATGTTACTTTGTAAAGGTGAAAAAGTAAAAAAAGGAAAGCAACTTAAGTTTGTTCTAAAAAAACAAATCATAAGTGAAAACGCGTTAAAAAATAGGAAATATATCAATTTATACCTTTAAATTTTAGGAGTGTGTATCAATACTCTAAAATTTGCAAGTGAATCAATTTAACCTTTGGTTAGTGATGTGTAACTATTTTCACTTATTTATTAAAATTAACTTAAAATCACTTAAATAAAACTATTTTTCCCTAAAAATCCTATTAAATCCTATTAAAGTAATAAGAATAATTATCATGTAATTCCTTCTAAATAAGTAAAGAAAATAGAGGGAGATAAAAAATGAAAAATCTCAGTTATATATATTTATTTATTTTTTACAAGTTGCCACATCCATTATTGATTTTAGCATTTCTTTCTAATATATATTACATTACATTGATTCCTACCTTTAAAGAAATCGTATACACATGTGAAATAATTAACAATTGTAAAACAAAATTTTAATGAAGGGTCTAAATTGATTCATTTATAAAAGTTTAATGTTTTAATTGATACAATTATTAGTTTTGGGGTTTAAGTAATACACAACCTCTAAAGTTTAAGAGTATAAATGAATTTTTGTTTTCCTAAGAAAAGAATACATTTTCATGAAAAATTATTAAACAACGTAACAACATAAACATACTTGTACTAAAATCTGCTAGATCTTCATAAGTGGAAGCTAAATGTTGATGCATTTTGGTGCGATAAGTTTGATATTGGCGGATTGGGTGGGTCATTCGTGACTCGAGCGATTCTCTGATCGAGGCAGGGTGTTCTAAGTTCAGTTGAAATTGGACTATCAATGGCCTTTTATATATATATATATAGTTTAGACATGTATTTCTTCTAAGTGATGATAGTTTCAAACGCTCATTTTCTCATGTAATATAGTATTAAAAAAAATATTGTTTTCAAACTTGAAATTGAAAATGAAGTGAGATATCCCATATGGAATATTGAGACTTCAATATTTTTTAACCTTTGGAACCCTAATTGAAAGGAGATTTAGGGTCCGTTTGGAATACATTTTAAATTAAATGTTTTTCAAGAATGCATTTTTTTAAAAACATTTTGTATAAAAAATGTTTAGAATTTAAACACTCATATGTTTGGTTGCATTTTCCTTATAGGTGTTTTTATACACAAGTTATTGTATGTTAAAGACTCTTCTTAAAAAAGTTTGTTTCAAGTGTTTCTCTCAAAATGGTTTATTTATCAATCTCATTTTCTAATAAGTCATTTTGAGTGGTTGTCAAACACTAGAATTTTTTTCAAAATGATTTTTTTTTTCAAAATTAAACCGTTAAAAAGTTAAACCAAACACACCATTAATTGTGGGATGGTGATTATTTTATGAGTAATATGAGGACAAAGGAAACCACTCTCTAGAAAGCAAAGTTTCAATTCAATCTTTGATTCGTATACTTCTTTAACATTGCTACATTCATTTCAACTTTATGACTTTTATTTTTCTTGGTATAATTTGCCTTGATTTTTTTTATTTATTTACACGTCTCTCTCATTGAAAGTTTATGTCTTATTAGATTATTAGTTCATTTTTTATGGATCGTATTCGATGATGTGATTTTACATCTTCACTTAACGTTTTTTTCGAATTTCTTTCGTCGTGTTATATTTAAGGTCAAAATACTATATTTTGACTCCTGTATTTTGAAATTCGTTTTATTTTAGTCCTTATGCTTAGCTTTCAAATGTTCAAATTTAGTTCATATACTTCTAATAAATCTTAATTTTAGATCCTATCGATAGTTTATGGTTTACTTTTTAAAAAAACCAAATTAGTTTTTATGGTTCTTCAAACTCTATCAAATTTTAAAAATGCATTTACCTTGTATCTTTTCTTGAATGAAAATTATAACTATTATTATATTAATTTTTGACAAAAGTTAACTTGAAACTAGCGACGGAGATCAATTTAAAGATTTTTAGAAGGTAACAAACTAAATTTGAAAATATATGACTAAAATAGAACGAGTCACAAAGTACATAGGTTAATTTGAGGAAAATTATAGTTATTAAAAAATGGTAAAAAAAAAAATGTTTTGAAACTTGGGGCATATTTTTTTGTCTTTATTGAAATTCGTCTTTTAAAAAGAGGTTTTTTTTCTTCATTTTATATGAAGGGGCGGATTCCAACTTTGTTTTTTCTTACAAATAAACCTATAATTTAAAATAATTTTTGTCTTACATTTAACTTTTATAGAAATATATTTGTATTGAAATTCCCAATAAAATTGAAGATTTAAATTATATTTTTAGGTTCTCGCATGCTTCCTCGGAAAACTCTCACGAGGTCACTCAACATAGAACTTCTCCAAGCCAAACACGCTTAACTTCAAAGTTCCTATGATTGAGGAACCGAAAAGGAAGGTGTACCTTGTTGATATATGTAGTATCTATCAATTCTTTTAAGCTTGTCTTGACTATACTCTCATATCCTCAGGATCCCTCTCATTCGGATGTGATATCGGTTCATTCATGTACCCCTCCTAACTTCGGGTGTTACAAAAACCTTTTTTTTTTTAAAAAAAAAAACCATTTTTTTGTTTATTTTCTAATTTTGAAAATTAAGCCTATAAAAACTATTTCTATCGATGTAGTTCTTTGTCTCGCAATCTACGTTTACAAATGTTTTTTAAGATCTAAGCTAAAATTTGAAAATGAAAAGGAGAAGTTTCTATTTTTATATTTTCTAAATTTAACTATGAATTCAAATGTATTTTCCAACTTTGTAAAAAACATGTCATGGTAAGAAAACAAACGAGAAAACTTGTAAAAAAAATAGTAACAACCTAAAAATAAAATTATTATCAAACAGGACATTAGTTTTTTTTTCATATTCTTTTGTCATTGGATTTTTTTTTTTTGAACGAATTTTGTCATTGGATTTTATATATGTATAAATTTTGGTCATTTTCATGATTTTTTTTCCTTTCAAAACTTAGGTAAAGAATACATATGGCTTAAGAGACACAATTAACCCCAATTCTGCATGTTGTCAATGCCATGCTAAAACTTTTATTTAATGCTGAACTAAAAAAAAAAAAAAAACTTTTTTAATGCAATAAAGAAATTCAATGAGCCAATCCAAAACCAAATCTTCATAAACCATTTAAATTGTCCTCACTCCTGGACAACATATTTAAAGATGTAAAGATAAAGACTAGATTTTAAGCATCAAAGTTTAGGATGAAAAGATGGATTTAAACCAATTTATAAGTTAGTGAAGTTTTTGAAAAATAAGGCTTCTTTAATACCCATTTCATTTTCAATATCTTTAATTAAATAAATTTTATTTTTATTTGCTCTTTTTTTTAAAAAAAAAAACATGTATATTTTTCACCTTATTTTGACTTTGAATTCCCAGTAAAATTTCAAAACCAAGATTTGGAAACTATTTTTTTTTTTTAAGTTTTTAAATTTAGCCAAGAACTTAATTTATCAAGAAAACCCACAAAGAAATCAAGTATTAAATAAGTTTGTACTAAAAAAATTTGTACCATATCCTTATTTAACAAATCTTCTAATTAACCACATGTGTAAATACACTTCAACTTCAAAATTAAATTCTAATAGAAGATAAAAATTGATAACATTTATATTAGCTAAATTATAGAAAATATCTCTGAAACCATCATAGGTTGACTGTAGTAGTCAATAAAAGCCATGTAAAAAATCAAGGACTTAAAGAGAATGGATTCAATCGGTGATTAGGGTCTCTCTCGTAAAAGAAGATTCCATTTCCTCGAACTTTTGTTGCTTTGTCAATGAATCTAGACTAATTTTGTACTAATATCTTTCTCCTTCCAATTTTGTCCACATTTCTTTTAAATTTTTCCCATGTCATACAAGTACACGTTACAATTTAACGGTCCACATCGTTATTTCGTATGGCCTACTAATAGTGAGGGTAATTTTAAACGTTTTTTTTAAAGGTCAAAGATATTATTGAAACTTTTTAAAGTTCAACAGTATTATTAAAATGGGACGGAAAGTTCAAGTGCATTTTCTATAATCTAGTCATTTGTATAAGTTTAATATTCAATTTAATTAAATTAAAAATTTAGTTGATAATTCAAATCTTCGACCTTTGGAATGAAGATATATTACTTTAACCAATAGAGCTACTGTGGGTAGGGCCAAAATATTATTTAAAAAAATCCAAACCGACCATAAGTTTAGAATAAGTGGTAAATTTTACCTTAAATAAAGACAAAGATTAACATATTGGCATATTTTAAAATTAATAAATAGAAAATAATGACAAAATAGAAAAAGTTGCATCAGTGGTTGCGTGTGCAACTCCAACACCCCCATCCATTATCTCCTGGACCCACCTTCTCCTTCTAAAATTTTCTTCTATTTGCTCTTCGGACCACTTTTGAAAGTTGCCTTTGATTTTGACCCCTATCCTTATTTTTGTTTGCATTATTTTCCCCTCTTTGAGAATTATATTGGAAATTAAATAATGGAAAACAGCAATCATTGATTACGTCTTAATAACTTTATATAGAGATGTTTCACTTTTTTAAATAAAAATTAGTCAATAATTAGAGTTGGTTACGTCACTTAACTTTAATTGGTATAAAATGGTCACATAATGGTAATCTGGATTAATTTTGATTCAACATCACTTCACTTTTATTGATAACAATTTGTTAGTTGGAAAGGAGGGTAAAATAGGAATTGAAAGGCAAAATTGTTGTGCCGTGGAAGCAAAACTCACCTCGGTGCTACTAAATCGCACAACCTCCAAAACAGACGTGCACTCGTCGGGACGGAGTGGAGTGGTAAAAAATAAGCTCAAGCCCGAACTGAACAATGGCGGCACGTATGGGCCTTGGTCTTGGCTTACCTCACATCAATTTTATAAGCCTAATACACAACAAATGCTTTTAAATTAACTTTCCAAGAGCTACACTTCCGATATAGGACAAAACTATTTGTCATTCTCAACACAATTAATTTGATTTTTCGTGGTTTTAAAAGTTTAGGTGAACCTTTTGTTTTTGTTAAAATACCACACAAATCACATGTGTTATGTGATAAAAGAAAAAAAAATACAATTGCTTGAAAAAGAAATGAGGGTCAAAATAAGCAAAACATATGTGAATTGAAAAAAAAAAAAAAAAAGAACAACACAAAGAAAATCTCTCGAAGATTGTTAATTGTATTTGGGATATTTGAAAGCGTTAAGTATAGTTTAACTAATTAAATCATGATGATGTCAACCCAAAAAGTTAAAATTTCGAATCTCTACATGTCTTAGATTAACAAAAAAAAAAAAAGTACTAATAATGAATACCAGTCAAAACACAAACTTAACGACACATAAATAGTATGAATTACGGTGATGCTTGTAAATAAGCACGGCTTTTGATTTTTGTTCAAATCTTTTGTATCCATGAAGATTAAATCAAAACTAAAGTCCATGTCATATACGGATTGAATTGGAGCTTTTAAAAGTCTTAGTTTGTTTATGTCAATCCGATCGTAACTTGATGAATAAATCAATAACTATAAGAATAATTTTAAAGGTCAATGATTTGTTTTCAATCCTACAATTATTGAACTAATAAAAAAGAAAAAAAGAAAAAAAGTTTGAGGCTCGTGATGTTGTTGTACTTACTAGATCACATGTGCACAGTAGAGTCTATGATAATATTGCCACAATAAGAAGAACAATATTTTTTGCCTATAAAGGAATCTTTTTAACATACATGATAGTACTACACTTCTATCTAATAAAAAAAAGTACTACATTTTTCTTATTTTTAACTATTTTTATTTTTCATTTGAAAGAAAATTCATGATGACCTCACCAACAATATCCATGGAAGATATTTTGCATTAGATAACAATTGAAATATAAAGTTTCAAAAAAAAAAAAAAAAATTGAAATATATAAAAAAAAGTTAAAAAAAAAATCAATTAAATCATGCATCTTAGTTTTCACTTTTTCTTCCTCGGTGTCAATTTCTCTTTAAAAAAGGAAAGAATGGCGGTTGTCCATGCATGATCTACACATCAATTAAAAGGTATAATTCAACTTAAAAATCTCCATCAAATAAAACTAATTAATCTAACTTTCTTTTTTTGACTTCACCCATTGTCGAGAAGAAAGATTGAACTATCAATTTTTGAGATGATAATGGATGCATTATTCATGAGTGACTACTAATGCCCAAAGTTGATCAACAATATATTATAATAGAGGGAAATATAGAAGAAGAATGACTCTCGAAAGACTTTTATACTAAGACATATATGAATAAACCTGCACTATATCAAAATGAGAGAGATTTTAAGATATAAACAAGAAATTGCAATATAGTGATTTTTTTTTTAAATCATCAATTAACATAGATTAACAAGACACTTTTTTTTAGGAACCTTACATGTCACTTTTTATTTTTTCTTTTTTAATTTTACATATCACATTTTTTCAGTACAACAAATATGATGGTGATGATTTGAACCTCCGACCTCAAAGTAGAAAATAAGAGTCTTGATCGCTATACTCATATTAGCCTATATATGTCATATTTGAAGTAAAAATATGCCTATGGAATGTTGGGACCATCTTACATCTCTTATAGATTATCCCAAGTTTTTGATTATTTGAGATGTTCAATATGTTAATAAAATTATGACAAATATTTTATCTAACAAAAACAATAGTTTTTGCAGTTTTTGTTTTTGCATTTTGAACCATTAAACCATGAATGCTAAAAATTTAGGTTCATAACTATTTAGTTTTTTTAAATTAAACTTATAAACTCTATTTCCACCTATTAGTTCGTCGTGTTATTATCCACTTTCAAGAAATATTTTCAAAATTCAAACTAAAATTTGAGTACTAAAAAAATAGTTTTTTAAAATTAGTTTTTGTCAACAATATTTTTTTAAAATCGGTTTTTGTTAACAATCAAAGGTTGGCTTACTAATGAATAAGGGTCATGAAAACAATAAAGGAGGGGTTTGGCTTAAGGAATTGGGTGAAATTAATAACTCTATCTAACTCCTTGTTTGGTCTAAAGACATACAACGGGCAAATTTCTAGTACTACCTTCCATACTACCTTCATTCATTGTTTGTCATTTAATGAGTATTTAAGAATGGTGTGGGATTCATAAAATAAAATATTATATCATCAAATATTCATTAACTGACGTGTCAAATACTGAATGGAGGGAATAGGTACTACTTTAAGTAATAGAATCCGGGAGGGGGAAAGAACGGTTGGTGAGTGGTGGGTGTGGGGGGTGGGTTTGTCTGATTTGGAGAATGGACATGGAGTGGGGCCCAGCGATCACGTGGTAAGGAGGAGGCTTACTCCATTTCCAAAACAAGACAAATGATTGGTCATTCACGAATCCCCTTCAATCCCCTCTCCGCCAATTATCACCCATCGCCCACGTGGTACGCTGCCACTGGTTGAGCCCACCATTCCACACAGCGCGTTCACATTTCATTGCTGCGTGTCGCTGTGACGTTATCAAATCCCTTTTCACCAATTCAACTCTGTCTCTATATATATAGAGAAGAAAGAATTATTTGGTTAGATCACAGATACCTCTCCTGTCTACACAATTTCATGGCTGATTCTTCTGCTGCTTACATTCACATGGTAACCATTTCCCACCTTTCAAATCAAATCTCCCCTTTCCAACTCCAAATTTCGTCTAACAAAAACGTCCCTTAGCTTCGATTTGCAGGTGCAGCACTTGATCGAAAAGTGTTTGATCTTCCACATGAATAAAGACGAGTGCATGGAAGCTCTCTCCAAACACGCAAACATCACCCCCATAATCACCTCCACCGGTATATATACCCAACTATTCTTCTTTTTTCATTCTCTTCTTCCACCAAAGATCCACTCTCTTTCAGTCCATCTTCTCAATTGGTTTTGAGATTAAACCTCATGTTAAACTTCCACTTAAAGTCTCTACTTTCTCTTTCTCCTTGCAGTGTGGACCGAGCTGGAGAAAGAAAATCGAGAGTTCTTTCAAGCTTATTCAGAGTCTCGTGGAAAAAATGATAGAACATTAGCAGAAGAAGAGACGAGGCAGTTAATCCAAAGGATGATGTCCAAAGACATAGATGACTAGCTAATTCTACAAACATGCATGCACCTATATTGCATAGATTGATTATGACTTTTTTTTTTTTTTCTTTTTTTCTCTGTGCACATGTTCAAAATTGAATATATACAAATATTTAGGATGAGACGAATTACATTGTTCTCCCCACATGGTATATAGGCCAATTGATATCTACCAAGTTGTCATCAAGTCAAGAGATAAGGGTAGTTATGTAATTCGATTATATTCGATAATGCCACATGGCAAGTAATGATTAGATTCTAGATGTTGACGTTGACTATTATGTACAATATATATTTACAACGTATGATTTTTTTTTTTTTTTTTTTTTTTTTTTTTTTTTGAGTAACTTTTGTAGGATAATAGAGATGGTGACATAAGACTTATTTTCTTTCGTCCATTGTTGAAACACAAATTGCTTGATTCGACGTTTTTCTTTAATATTTGATGTTCATAACTCAGTAGAGACATATAAATGAAGCAAAATAATGAAGGGACAAGTAGCTTTCTTGCCATCCAAATCACCAACTTTTTTTTCTGGGAACTATCGATGATTCGAGTTTGCTTACTTCTTCTCCTGAGTTTGGATTGTCGTCTATGATATTAAGTTTTTTTTTTAAAAAGCCAAAGCGAGCTTAGCTCAACGGTAATTGGCATGTATTGTCGACCAAAAGGTCAGAAGTTCAAATCCCCCACTCCAAATATTTATGTACTAAAAAAAAGTTTTTTTTAAAGAAAAAAAATAATTTTTTAAATGAGATTGTTTTGTCTTGCTTAGAAAGTAGAAAGAAAAATATATTAGTAAATAACCATGGTTTTATAAAATTGAAAACTATAAGTAAAATAGTTGATCTAATTAAAGATCTTAAATAAATGATAAATTGCATAAGAAAGACGTATATGAAAGACCTTTCACCATGATTGTCTCTCAAATGTGGAAAAGATCTCTTGATTTAGAAATATATTGAAAATCATCACCATTAATTGCCCTCAAATCAAAGCAAAATTAGTATCCGTAGAAACTAAGAATTGACGCCAATAAGAGCATAGCTCAACGGACATAAAGTTGTACAAATGACCAAGAGATTTGTAGTTCGAATCCCCTCACCCCACATATAGTCAAAAAAAAAAAAAAAAAAAAAACTAAGAATTGACAAAATATATAAATTCTGATATTGAATTACACTATGATCCCTAAACATCCATGGGGTGCTTCTATTTCTAGTTTTTTGTTCTCTATTTCTAGAATAGTTATTCACTTCCATTTCTAATATGGACCATAACAAAACTAAAATAATGACCAAATTGAAAATAAAGCATTATATAAAAAAAAGCCAACTTCTTAGGCTTTTTGGGAAAACTGGCCCAATTCCAGTCCAGTCCTCTGCCTGATGCATTACTAATGTAATAAATCCAAATTTATCTACAAAGATTCTTTCTTCAATCACAATTAAAATCTCTTTAGCTGCAATCAATTTTGATCAGTGTGGCAACACTTTGGTAGAAAGAACAGGCCTGGAAGTTAGTTTCGTGGCGCATATACTCGTTGTCAAGCTTGTCGTAGCCACTTTTTCGACATATAGTGTCTCTATTATACATGACTTGGTTGAGTTAAATTTGAGTGACAGTCAGTATTTGCATCATTTTGTGAAGTCCTCAAAGACTTGAGTAAAAATTTCACTAACCAAAGCTCTCAAAATGGGGTTGCTGTAACTGTAAGTTTCAAGTAAACAGAAGAACAATCCATAAACAGAGCTTTTCCTAAACACAGGCATTCTTAATGATGAGGGCAGACTGATAATACAGTACTTTATTGAGGAATAGCAAAATAACAACCCAACAACCACACTGCCATGCTTAGGATTATAAACCCCACAAAATTTCATAACTTGGGATGAAAACATCTACTGGTTCATGCAGCATTCACCTTGAGCTCCCAACCAGAAATTACATGTTCGGGGGCAGCCTTCGTCTTCACGAAAGATTCTCGAGCGAAAAGCAACTGCAAAATCAACAATCCAACCAACAACAATTGATCAGAGCATATCATGTAATGCATCCATTGTATGCTTTTCCACCCCCCCCCCCCTCCCCCCCTCCTCTCCTGCCCCTTCTATTCTTTCCCTTCCTTCGTTATGATTGAACAAATATCGATCCTGATCATTTCCAGCTCCAAGAAACTAGATGAACTCGCACCCCAGTCGTCGGGGTTATATTTGACTTGTACATAACAAAGTTATCTACACTTAAAAAGAAGAACAAAGTTTATCCTAGGATTCTGATTCTCTACAAGTTATACACACCCCATTACCCGTTGGTACAAGTTTAGTTGAAGCTAGCAAAGTCTAAGGAGAGAGAGCAATTTTTGGTAAAATTAGTTCTTGAACTTTGAAAAGTGACTAAGAAGTCCCCAAACATTCAATTGTGTGTCTAATAGGTCTCTAAACTTAAAAATGTCCAATAAGTCTTGAACTTTCAATCTTGTGTCTAATATGTCTTCGATATGTTCCAACTTTTTAAAAATTAAGTTATGTATTAGATATAAAATTGAATTTTAGTCTAATGGGACCATTAAACTTTCAATTTTGTGTCTAATAGATCTATAAATTTTAAAAAATGTGAATGGTTCGAAAACCTCATAGACACAAAATTGAAAATCCAGAGACCTATTGGACACCATTGAAAATTTAAGAACCTATTAGACAATTTTTAAAGTTTAGTGATGAGAGACCAAATAGATACAAACTTGAAAGTTCACGAATTAAACTTGTTAAAAAAAAAAGAAACTAATAACAAATATAAACCATATAGTGGCTTAAAAAGATCTGATTGAATTAAAAATCACAAACTATATACCGTTGGTGCAACTACATCGTACCTCTTTGTATGCGGATAAACTGGTTAAGTTTTGGGGGAAAGTCCACTTCTTGAAATGGCCAAGAGCAATATCAAGATGGTACAATTTTGGTGCCAGACTCAAATCAACAGCAGTAACCTTCTCTCCAGCAACATAAGGACCCTGGCACCACATGGCATTGCCAAAAATGAGAAGAGTAAAATCATAATCACTTAAAAATAGTTGTTTGATATATCACACACACATACGTGTGCCTTAAGATGCTCGTCCAACGCGTTCAACTCTTCAAGCAAAGCCTGCTCTGAACCATCATTTGGGTCCTTGCTTTTCAAGAATTTTACAAAAGCACCGTTTATCTTTGATCCCCTATGAGCCAAAGTAAAGAGAGGACAATTGTATCAGAACCAAATCAGGTGAAAGATTAAGTTGTCTTCATCTTGATTATGATTATCTAGATCTTGAACCTACGTATACCAAATGCCTTAATGTTAGCAATTATAATTGTTATGAATCGGGTAAGAGAAACAACTGGGGCACTTCTCCTTGATAGCTTCCAACTAGAAAAGACTTCTGTAGATATTGTTTCTAGCAATGAGGTTATAGTGTTTTTATCCCAAAAACTAGAAGGACAAAAAGCAGCTGCCTGATTTTATAAGAGGAGAAAGAAACATGGCTTTCAAATCACATGACAAATTTAGCTACAGCAGTACCAAACATTCTGCTAAAATAAGGGTCAACCAGAAGTCAGGGAGACATGGAACTGGACACATCAAACAAACACAAAGACATGTGGTACTTCAAATCTGAGCTGAAAACATTACTCAACAAAAAGTGAATAAAAGCAAATAAGGCATAAGCTTCATACTTTAAACATGCTCAAACATGGAAAGAGGAATCGAATGAAAAATCTGAACATAGTTGAACTGGTTAAGGCATAAATCGTCAACCAAAAAATCAATCATATCCCCACTGCTGCAAGTTCTTGAACTAAATAAAGAATCAAACCAGAAAAAGAAAAAAGGACAAAAAAAAAAAAGCTTACACAGAAGAAAATTCAGGAGGGGTAACAAGAGAAGGCTCTGGATACTTCTCCTCAAGAATCCCCACGATGACATCAGAGTCAGGAACCCATTTGTCATCAATCTTCGCCACCGGCACCTTCCCTTCAGGGCTAACTTCCAAGAACCTGCCAAAATCAATAACAACCCAGACAACCCCATTTGCTTAAGACCCTCTTTCTCTTGCTACCCAAATGAAACTGAAACAAAAGCCAAGTTTCAAGATATTACCAACTGGGTTTGTCGGATAAATTGACGAGGTGCAATTTGTAAGGAACTTTCTTCTCCTCCAAAGTTAATAGAACCCTCTGGGTGAAAGGGCCTGCAAGCGAAAACCCCCCAAGAGCAAAATTAACAAAAACAGAAACGATTTTTTGCTGAGAGGACGAAAGGGAAAGAACATACAGTCTCCAATAACATCAGGTGCACCAGCGGCAGCCTTGACAGCAACTTCAATGGCCATTTTCTAATCGAGGGGGCAGGCGGTAAACTTTGAAACTGGGAATTACAGAAGAAACTGAGGATGTGGATGGCGAGGGAGTGTGGGAATTTGGGTATAAATTATAAGTTGTGTGCTCTCGATTGTCATGGCGGGTCGGTGAAATTATTGGAAGAGGACAAGAAGGTCCAGAAAATTGAGGCAAGAATTTGGTATCTCGAGAGATTTCAAAGCATTTCTGACATGGATCGATAAGATGAGGGACTAATTTTTCAAGGAAAAATATAGAAAAAGAAAGCTTCGACATGGGGTATCGAATATAATCTGAAAATCTGCCCACATTCATCGAGCTGATCACTGATGAGTTTAAAAAAAATAGAAAAAGGGAGATTACTGGAGCTCGTTTGAAGCTCGTTTCTGGCCTCACTTGTTATATCACCCCCCGACTCCAAATGTTTGGTGAGAATATAACCTTGAATTCATCAGCTACCAAACTCAGAAAAAAAAAACAAAAAACAAAAAACAAAAAGAAAAAGTAGGACAACGGTAATTGGCATAATACCAACACAACAGATATTCAAATTTCCTACTTCTAATGTTATTGAACTAAAAAAACAAGCCAACAAGACCATAACTCAATTTGCATAAAACTTGTATCTGGACCAAGAAGTTAGAGTTTTGAATCCTCCACTTCCAAATGTTGATGTACTCAAAAAAAATTCTAATATTTTATTTTATTTTATTTTGATATTATGTGGGGTGGTAGATTCAAACCACAAACCTCATTGTCATCAATACAACTTTATGTCAATTGAACTATTGCACAAATTCCAATATTTTAGCGTAAACTTTTCAAAAAATATACATATATTTTTTTTTACCGTATCTCTTATATACATATGTAAAACCAGGTATAGCAACACATGTAGGTATAATAAATAGCTTAAAAAAACCTAAGATTTTTTTTAAATAAATTATAAAATGTTATTAATAATATAATATAATATAATATAATATATTTATAATATTATTATAAATAATTGTAATATATGGTATATATTTTTTATATAAAAAAACAATTATTCAAAGTGTGTTCAGAGTTGGGGACACGATGAGAATACCCTCGACTAAGAAACTGAAAATGATCTCCGATTTGATCGATTTGATCCCGTACTCGATCAAATTGGAATTCCCAACCCCATGTATATTTTTGTCATCTCTAATTGTTGATCGCCTCAAATAATTTTCAAGTTGAATCATACATATTTATCTTTAAAAATAGAAGTATATAATTTTCTTTAAAAATTCAATTTTTTTTCTCTCTCTTCTTGAGAGCCTTCCTTCGACATGAGGGTTTTCCCCAATTTGGGGTTTTAGGGTTTCTAGTGGTTGTGTGGCGGCGACTTGACGGCGCGGTGGTCTGCGGCGGAGGCGTGACGGCGTGGTGGTTTCGAAGCTGTGTGGCTGTGGCGGTGGGGCTGTTTCCGGTTTTCTTTCCGAATACGGCAAAGGTAATCAGTGTTGCGGGCTGGCTTGTGGCGGCGGTTGGGGTGGGGTTTTTTTTTGCAGGTTTGGTTGTGATTCGACGGTGGTCGCCGGTTAGTGAGAGGGGGCAATTTATCTGGGTCTGGTGTGGGGGACGATTGTGGGTTGCAGGGGTCGGCGGCTTGCTGTCGGTTTCTGCAGCAGCGCTCGGGGTCCGAGTGGTGTTGGGCGTGAGTGTGAGGCTGAGTTTTGGACGCAGGTCAGTGTGAGGGGCGATGAAGTTGGGGCTGCTACGCGTTTGGTTTTTCCGAGTGTGGCTGTGCGTTGAGATCTGAATCGCGAGTAGTCGGGTACGAGTAGCAGCTGGGAGGTTGAAGTTGGCTATCGATAAGGGAGTGCAGGGGTGTTGCTGGGTGTGGGATCGGATGGGCTTTGCGGGGCAGATTGTGTGTTGCGAGTAGGTTGGGTATTGCTGTTGACGGGGGTCTGTGCAGTGGCGCTGGTGGTGGTCTGAATCGACAGCTCTCTGATGGGTTGTGTGTGTTGTTAGTGTGTCGGTGTGGTGTTGGATTTACAGTGTGTTGTTGGGTGCTTCGACGTGCGTGTGGTGTTCTGTGTGATTGTTGTTTCTGTGCACTGCGAGTGTGTGGTGTTCGTGTGGTTCTCAGTCTGTTGCTTAGGTTGTGGTTTTGGAGGGTGTCTGTGTTTGCAACTGCTAATAGGGAGGGTGTGTGTGAGTGGTGTGTGTTGTGGTGTGTCCGGGGGTGTGGGGTTGGGTAGTGGTTTAAGTCTAGGTGATAATGGAGGACCTCGTAAGCAGGTGGGATTCTTGGAAGTTGACAGATGAGGAGGCAGAGTTGGTTCGGCCTGGGGAGGGAGCATCGGTTTTGTCGGTGGGCTCGTTAGACTTATGTGTGATAGGGAAAGTGTTCTCCTCGAAGCGTGTAAATGTGGAGGCGTTTCGAAATGTCATGAGGGCAGCGTGGAGGGCGCATGGGGCAACGCGTATAGAGTCTGCAGGGGAGAATTTATTTGCTGTCAAATTCAGGTCCAAAGGGGAAAAGATGCGAGTCATGTCTACGGGTCCGTGGGCTTTTGACCGTTCTCTTGTGGTTCTGAAGGAGCCGAGGTCTGCAGGGTCGGTATTGGATGTGGAGTTTAATGACTGTGCCTTTTGGGTCCAGATTCACAATGTGCCTATGCGCTGACAGACGAAGGAGATGGCTCAGCACTTGGGTGGCAAGATTGGTACTGTGGAAGAGGTTGGTGGCCCAGAGGATGGTGACTGGACGGGTCCGATTCTTCGAATACGGGTCCGTTTGAAGATGGATAGGTCGCTGAGGAGAGGGTTTCGGTTGCAGGATGAGGAGGGTAAAGAATTCCGGTGCCCGGTACTGTATGAGCGGCTGCCAGATTTCTGTTATGATTGTGGTTGTCTGGGGCACTCAAGAAGGGAGTGCGGGGCTGTTGGTGAAGGTATATTGGGTCAGCAGGGTGAGCAGTACGGGGATTGGCTGAGGGCAGGGGTGGGGTTTGGTGAGATTGGGAGAAGGGTACAGGAGGGTGGGGTGGATGGTGTAGTGAGGCAGCAACCTGAGGCTCCTCTGCCCCCTGCTGAGGGCTTGGTGAACCGTGAGGTTGTTCCTGAGAAGGAAGGGGATGGGGCTACTAGTGTTTCAGGGGAGGGTGTGGAAGCTCAGGTTGGTGGGCATGGGGTGCAGGGAGGTAGGGGGAGTAAGGAGGGGGGTTGTGTTGAGGTAGCTGTGAGTGGGGAAGG
This sequence comes from Luffa acutangula, assembly GCA_036850905.1. Taxonomy (NCBI): domain Eukaryota; kingdom Viridiplantae; phylum Streptophyta; class Magnoliopsida; order Cucurbitales; family Cucurbitaceae; genus Luffa; species Luffa acutangula. The sequence goes on along the minus strand of CM072099.1, from coordinate 7,794,924 downwards.
GTTGGCTGATAGGGAGAAGGGGAAACAGAAGGTGGGGGATGACGAGATTGTAAGTGGGGTCGCTGAGGGAGGTGAGGATATGATGTTGGTTGACATGATGGGACAGGGCAAAGGGGTGGAGGCGGTTGGGGAAAGGGAGCAACAGTCGAAGTTGGAAGAGACGAGCGAGGGATATCTTGTCTGACATGACCAACCGGGATGTCCCGACCGTTTCTGTCAGTAGTAAGAGGAAGGCAGGGAGTGTGGAGGGTGTAGAGCTGGGGGGGAAGAGGGCGAAAGGAGGGGATGATGAGGGAGCAGGGACAGGTGCAGTTGGTCTGAATGTGTTGGCGGTGGCTGGTGCCCAGCCCCGCCCAGGGTTATGAGTTTGATATTTTGGAATGTTCGGGGGTCGGGGTCACCCCGAACATTCAGGCGCCTGAACAAGCTGGTTCAGGAGAAACGACCTCAGGTGCTCTTCCTATCTGAAACAAAGGTGTCTGCTAGTAGGATGTCTTCTGCGAAACGCTTGCTGGGGTTTGATAACTGCTTCTGTGTTGACTGCCATGGTCGGAGTGGTGGATTGGCCCTTATGTGGGCGTCTTCGGTATCTTTCAGTCTTCTTTCTTTCTCCAAAAATCATATTGATGGATGGATCTCTTGGGATGACTGTAGGTGGCGGTTCACTGGCTTCTATGGTTTCCCTGCAACAGACCAGCACCCTCAGACTTGGTCGCTCCTGTCCAGGCTGCGGGGTTGTTCTGATACGCCATGGCTGATTGGCGGTGATTTCAACGCCATCTTATGTCAGGATGAGAAGGACGGGGGCAGGGATAAGCCGTTGTCAGAGCTGTCTGCATTTCAGAGTGTGGTGGATGCATGTGGTCTTCGGGATTTGGGTTTCGTTGGTGACTGCTTCACTTGGTGTAATAGACGGCCAGGGGGCGATACGATTTATGAACGGTTGGATCGGGTTTTTGGTACTTCAGCGTGGACGGACCTTTATCCGAGCTATGTGGTGAACCATCTCAACTACAGTCAGTCTGATCATAGGCCGGTGGAACTAGTCCTTAGGCCTTCTCCACTGTGTTGGTCCCAGGATGGGCAGCGAATTACGCGTTTCGAGGAAGCCTGGCTTGGGCAGTCGGAGTTGCGACAGTTGGTTGATAGTTCGTGGGGTGCAGGGCCAGGGGAGCCTTGTGATATAACGCCTTTGGTTATTGCCAATAAGGCTAAGAGATGTATGCACACGATGGCTGGTTGGGGACGATCAAAGTCCGGGAATTTCCCGAGGCGCATAAGGATTGCCAATCAGAAGGTTCAAGTGGTCATCGCTGATCTTAGAACAACCAACTCTCGTGACTTGCTTATCCAGGCAGAAGCGCAGTTGGAAGAGGTTCTGCAGGAAAAGGAGGTATATTGGAAGTAGAGGTCTAGGGAGTTGTGGCTTCGAGAAGGGGATCGCAATACTCGATGGTTTCACTGTCGAGCCTCTTACCGTCGGAGGGTGAATCGTATTGGAGGGTTGGAGGATGACCAAGGAGTGTGGCAGCACGAAAAGGCAGCAGTTGCACAGGTGATGGTTGACTACTTCCAGCAGTTGTTTGCTTCATCGGGTCCGAGTGTCCAGGATTTTGATGTGGCTTTACGGGACCTAAATCCTTCTGTGAGTGATGACATGAACCAGGATTTGTTACGCCCGTTTACAGAGGAAGAGATTCTGTTGGCATTGAGGCAGACGCATCCTAATAAAGCCCCTGGTCCAGATGGGTTGCCGGGAAGTTTTTATAAGAATCACTGGGGCATTGTTGGGGCGGATATCACACAGAGTTGTTTGGCAGTGCTGAATCATGGTTGTTCTCCAGATGCAATTAATGATACCTTGGTTGTGCTCATCCCGAAAACCAAAGCGGCTCGGCGGGTTGCAGATTTTAGGCCTATTTCCCTCTGCAATGTGAGTTACAAGCTGATCTCGAAGGCTTTGGTTAACCGCATGAAAAATATTATGCCGCAGCTGATTTCACAGAACCAGAGTGCGTTTATTCCAGGGAGATGTGTGGTGGATAATGCCATTCTGGGCTTCGAGTGTATCCATGAGCTCCGTAAAAAAGTTAGGGGGAGGGCTAAATGGGCTGCGCTGAAGCTTGACATGAGTAAGGCATATGACAGGGTGGAATGGCCTTTCCTCCGTGAGATTATGCTACGGTTGGGGTTTGCTCATGAGTGGGTGGATCTGGTCCTTCGGTGTGTCAGCTCAGTGTCCTTCTCTTTTAATCTAAATGGGGAGAAGGTGGGGCAGGTGATTCCATCTCGAGGTCTACGGCAGGGGGATCCCCTGTCTCCGTACTTGTTTCTGTTGTGTGCTGAGGGGCTGTCCAGCTTATTGTGTGGGGCTGAGAGGAGGTCTCAGATTACGGGCTTTCGGGTGGGGCGCACCAGTCCGCCGATCTCACACCTCTTCTTTGCGGATGACAGTTTCCTCTTTTTCAGGGCCAATGGGAGTGAAGCGTCGGTTATTCGGGAGCTGTTGGTATGGTATGAGAGAGCGTCGGGGCAGACCATCAACTACGAGAAGTCTGTTGTTGCTTTTAGTCCGAATACGGAAGAGGGAGCACAACAGTATATTAGTCAAATCCTATCTGTGCCCCATTGCCCTTGCCATCTGCAGTACTTAGGATTGCCTTCATTTATGCCACGTAACCGGTCAGGGACGTTGAAGTTTTTAAAGGACCGTGTCTGGCGCCAGATTCAGGGCTGGAAGGGGAAGTTCTTCTCGATAGCCGGGAAGGAAGTCCTGCTTAAGTCTATAGTCCAGGCTATTCCTTGCTATACGATGAACTGCTTCCGGTTGCCCAAGGGTTTGATCAAAGAGATTCATAGGATGATGGCTAAGTTCTGGTGGGATGAGTCCGAGAATACAAGGCGAGTTCATTGGATGAGTTGGAAGTCTTTGTGCCTCCCCAAGTGCATGGGCGGGTTGGGGTTTCGTGACATGGAACTCTTTAACCAGGCCCATTGGCTAAGCAGTGTTGGCGTGTTTTACAGGATCCGTCTTCTCTTTTGTGTTCGGTGCTGAGGGGCCGTTATTTTCCTCAGTCAGGTTTCTTGGAGGCGGGTCTTGGGTCGCGACCGTCGTTTGTCTGGCGCAGTTTGTTATGGGGGCGGGAGCTCTTGGTTCGAGGATGTCGGTGGAGGATAGGTAATGGGCTGTCTACGCCTATTTATGGTTCAAACTGGTTGCCGAATGAGTTCTCTCTTCGAATACAGTCGGTCCCGTCACTTCCTGCTACTAGTACGGTTAGTGATCTATTTGCTGCATCGGGGGGGTGGAATGAGGCTGTGCTTAGAGCTCATTTTGATGAGTCGGATTGTGAGGCCATCTTGAGAATCCCATTACGGCGTGGTCTGGGGGAGGATCGTTTAATTTGGCACTTTGAGAAGCATGGGGCCTTTTCTGTGAAGAGCGGGTATCGGTTTGCTCATATGTTGGCTGTGCAGGACCGCCCTTCACCTTCGAATCCTGATAGGATGAATGCGTGGTGGTCCAGTCTTTGGAGGCTGAATGTGCCTAGTAAGCACAAGTTTTTCTTATGGCGATTGTTCCATGACCGCTTGCCTACTAAGGCAAACCTTCTTAAGCGTAACCTTAATGTCTCTAGCCTGTGTGTTTTGTGTGATGAGTATGTGGAGGACCGTCGGCATCTGTTCTGGAAGTGTCCTGTGATTGAAAGTATGTGGTTGTGCTCCAAATTTGGCCCTCTCCATCGATCCTTCTCCCAATTCCGGTTCGAGGAAGTTATGTGGGCGATGAAGGATAGTCTTCCAGGGTCGGATTTTGAGCTTGTGGTCATTTTCTGGTGGTCCGTATGGAACCTTCGGAACAGTCTGAGTTGGGGTGGTCAATTAGATGGTCGGGATTTATGGGCTTTTTCGAGTGACTATCTCAGGGCTTCTCATGTCGGTGGTAGGCGTTGCCTATCGGGGGGCTGTTTGCAGGCTCAGCAAAGGGACAATGTGGTGCACTGTGGGTGGAGGCCGCCAGCCGCTGGGGTGCTGAAACTTAATGTCGATGCCTCTGTCAGGCCTGATTCAGGGGAAGCTAGAGGGGGTTGTGTACTGCGTGGGGCTGAGGGCGAGATTTTTATGACGGCCTGTCTGAGTTTACAGAGGTGTTGGAGCGTGGATTTGGCAGAGGGTTGGGCTGTGTATAAAGGGGTTCAGCTTGCTCGTCAGTTGGGGTTTGTTGATTTTGTGGTAGAGATTGATTCTTTGCGACTGGTCAACATTCTTCATGGTGGTATGCAGGATGTGTCGGAAGTAGGACGGTTGATGGATGACGTCCGAAGGGTTCTCCAGCCTTGGGACAATAGCAAGGTTTTGTTTTCGCCGCGCCAGGGAAACAGGGTGGCGCATGCACTGGCTAGCTTGGCCTTTCTTTATGCTGATCGTGTTTGGCTTGAAGAAGGGCCTAGCGAAATTTCTGATGTTCTAAGGTGTGATGTTGTGTCTTCCTTGTAAGGAAGTCTTCTGTGCGATAAAGGTGTTCGATCTAAGCAACTGCAGTCTCTCCCATCCGGTGTGCTTAATCAGGGAAGGTTTTGTCTCCTTTTCTTTTGTTATCTTTGTACTTTGTTCTTATGTTTGCATGTTAGGTTATGTAATAGGGACATTGTATGATGTTGGTTGGGGGTGGCACTTTATGCATGTTAGTGGACCTTGGTCCTAGTATTGATGTTTCTGTGCGTCAGATTGTTTACTTGCATGATTCTGTCTTGGTTCCTCTCTGTTAGAACTGGTTTTGAAGCCATGCGGATGTGTAGTGGTCCTCCTTTGGATCAGGTCTGGATTTGATGCCTAGGGGTGGGTTTGGTTGTGGGACTTGTTGGGGATAAACCTTGTATGTGCAGTTGTACTTTATCTTTGCCTGGGATTGAGGTGTTCGCAGGTGGCATTCTCTGAATCTGGGTTTGAGTGTTTCTGGTCTATTCTTGCTCCCTTATGCACTTGGCCTTTCTTTTTGCTAGTCTCGAAAGCTTAGGTTGGCTTTATGGGTCCCTTAAGTCTGTTGTCACCTCGATAGGATATAGGGTGGATCTAGAAAGTCTGTTTGGGTTGCAGATTAGAGTTGTTGGCACGAGGCGCAAAATACAGGGTGAAAAGAGCTGCCTGCAGTGTGTTCAGTCAGGCCAACCAAGAGTTAAACTCGGGTTAGGGGTCCCTACTCTGCAGTGCGAAAGCTAGTTCCCTGCCTGGGGTGTGAATAAAAGGAAGGATCGAGAAAGAAAAGAGAAAGTGAGTTTGAAAAGAAAGTTTGAGAAAGAGAAGAAAGTTGAGAAAGGAAAGGAAAGTTGTGAAAAAAGAAAGTATGGAAAAGAAAATGAATCTGAAAATGAAAATGAAAGGAAAAGTGGAAAGAAAAGTGAATGATTCCTGGGTGGGGTTATGGGTGGTGTGTTAGCAACCTATTTGATTCCTGCAGTCGTTTGAGTGAAGCCTTTGTTCCAGTGTAGGGGGAAGATGGGTGGAGGGGGCTTATAAATCTTGTCAGGGCAAGTAGGGTGGCTCTAGGGAAGGCCTTATCACACACTCACGCGAGAGTTTCCGGTAAACCTTGCCTTGTTCCATGTCTGTTATCATGTAGTATGCTTCTCCTAGGCAAACGTGTAGTACCTGTTGTACGGGGCTCTGTCATGACAGGTGTCCATCTCCTGAACCTGCTTTGGGGCTCATTATGCTGCTTGAGTTGCTCATGGTTTACTAACTTGGGTTGAATGTGGAAATTGTCCTAGATTGTCCTAGATTGTCTCTGTCTTTCACTTTCTAGATTGATTGAGAGTTTATATGTGCTAGTTGCTTCATTCTGTGGGTAATTTTGCAGATTGTTTTTTTTAGGAGCTTGAAATCCCCTTCGTGTTTGGTTGAGTAGGCCTAAAGTGGAGTTGGTGGCTAGCTTGATCCATGGCAGTGTGGGGGTTCCAACTAGTGCCATCATTGGGTTGGAGGTTCTGATGTTGCCAAGTCTCCCGTGGGGTGCTCCTTCAAACCACGTTTCGAGGACCTGTCTCGGCTGATGGCAAGCTGATTTTAGTGTGATATTATTTGCCCATGTCTGCTATCGCTCTGGAGGGATCTGTGTCTGTGAGTGTGTGGCGTTCTGTTGGTGAATATGAGCCAGTTTTAGAGGAGTCTAGCGGGCTAGTTTGCTTAGTATTGGATCTTATTCTTTGGGCGACTGATGCCTTCATTGTGTCAAAAAAAAAAAAAAATTTCTTTTAAAAAAAAATTACATTCTTTATTTTCCTCTTTTTTTAGTTCAATGACATGTGAAGGTGGCAGTTAAAATATTTGAACTTTTGAGCCAAAGTATAATATTTTGATTTTTTTTTTTTTTTTTAACTTGAAATGCATTGATCAAAGTTTGGTACATCCATATCTTCCTTAATTTTAAAATTTTATCTTTAAACATTATTTTAAAACAATAAAACACGTGCATGCGAACCTTATGTTAACCAGTTATTGTAAAAGCCTTGAGGAAGTATTGGCATTGTTTAAAAATAGAATCTTTGAACTTGTCTGTTTAAACCTTTTAAATAATGTACACTGGCAGCACCCACCAGACCTTGGACATTTCTTTAAATTATTTTATAAAAAAAATACTTTTCTTTACTATTTGCTTTTATATTTTAATACTTTTTAATTATATCTAAATTTTCTAACCAAGATAATATATACACTAAACTAACATTTTAATTGAAAAGATAAGATTAAAAGGTTGGTTCAGTGAGGTCAAGCTTGTCATACGATGATAATAGAGTTGAACTTACCAAAGTGGGTTTAAGTATATATCATTAATTAAAATGTCAGAAATTCAAATCTTCACCTCGTTGAAATTAAAATGGAACACGGAGAAATCAAGTGGAGAGGGTCAAGAACATGAGATTAAGTAGAAAATCGATGAACAAGAATGAGCATCCGAGAAACTATATCAGAGATTTCTAAGCCAAAGATTCAGTCTCTGGTTTGTTTTACCTTCATATAACCAAAGCTCTCCAAAAATGGTGGGGTAGGAGAAGGAAACAGAGAAGAAGAAGAAACAAAGCTTTATCCTAAACATAGGCATTCTTAAAAGATGAGGCATAGTGACAACACACTCTTCTATTGAGGCACATATGAAAGTACACTGTTTATTGAAACATAGGAAAACAGCAAGCAACCTAGCAACCACAATCTCATTCTCAGGATTAAACCCCCAACTATTTCATAACTTGGGATGAAAACATCTCCTGATTCATGCAGGATTCACCTTGGGCTCCCATCCAGCAAATACATGTTCCGGGGCAGCCTTCGTCTTCACGAAAGATTCTCGAGCGAAAAGCAACTGCAAAATGAACAATGCCACCACCAACACTTCATCAGAGCATAACATCTAATGCATCTATGGTACCCCAAGCTAGTTCATCAGACTCCCCAACCCGGGGATTGAACAAATATCAATCCTGAACTAGATGAATTCACATCCCACTCATCGGGGTTATATTCGATTTGTGCATAACAAACTAAATTAAGTGGGAGTGGCTTAAGTTGACCTGTCTACACTTACTACACTTAGAGAACAAGGTTTATCCTATGATTCTCCATCAGTTAGACACACCCCATTACTGCAAATTCGAGTTTAGTTGAGCAGAAACCAACCAGCATAATAGATTTCAAACTGCAGGCAATCTCAGAAGCTAGCAGAGTCTAAACATAAGAGTGAGCAAACAAAACTAGTAACCAATATAAATCTGATACTGGCTCACAAAGATTTAATTGAATTAGAAGTCACGAGCAATGTAACGTTCGTGCAACTACAATGTACCTCTTTGTAGGCGATTAAACTGGCTAAGTCTTTGGGGATAGCCCACTCCTTGAAATGGCCAAGAGCAACATCAACATGGTACAACTTTGGTGCCAGACTCAAATCAACAGCAGTTACCTTCTCTCCAGCGACGTAAGGACCCTGGCACCACATGGCATTGCTAAATATGAGAAGAGTGAAATCATAAACACTTTAATATGGTTGTTCTATGAATTACACATACATACATGAGCCTTAAGATGCTCATCGAACGCCTTCAACTCTTCAAGGAAAGCCTGCTCTGAACCATCATCTGGGTCCTTGCTCTTCAAGAATGTTACAAAGGCACCAAATATCTTTGATCCCCTATTAGCCAGAGTAAAGAGAGGACACTTTTTTCAGAACCAAAGCATAGTTTGTGATTTAGTTGAAGAAAGCCTTCACAATTACAATCTTGCCAATGCCATAATGGGAGTACTGAATTAGGTAAGAATACTGATTTGGAAATGATTTCAGAATAATTGCTTTTAACAATAGTAATTAAATTATAAGTAATTTTTATGAGAAGGGTACAATAACAAATCAGTCTGATGTTTAGTTCTATATTTTAATAAAAGTACCTTTTAGTGCTTTCCAGTCAAGTACTTAAGCCAACAAACACTCTACAAATACTTTCTCACAAAACACTTTGAAGTACTTGAACCTTTTTCTATTACTCCAAACCATTGAGGTGGGAAGTGTTTTTGGCCCATACGTTTTCTTCATCTGTATAATGGTTATCGAGATCTTGAACCTAACTAATGCCTTAATGTAATACAATCATGTCCCTCCAAAAGAAAAAAATTCAGCTGCCTCTGAAAAACAGACACTATTGTCTTGGATCAACTGGATGAAAGAAACAACTGGATCTTTCAAGATAAGACTAGTGGGGATATGGAAACACTTCAGAGTTTGTTTTGTTTTTCATATATTCATTTTTAATCCTTTGAATCCTCTGTACATATTGTTTCTATCAATGAGATTCTAGTCATCTTATCCCAAAAAAGAAAGAGAGAGAAAGAACCATCAACCTGACAGTGACTCCATACGAGGAAAAAAAACAGGGGTTTCACAAATCACAAGACAAATTTAGCTACAATAGGACGGGACCAAACATTCTGCTAAAGTAAAGGTCAAACTAGAAAACAGTGAGACATGGAAAAGAAATGGACACATCAAACACACACAAAGACGTGTGGTTACAACTTACAATCATCCCAACTCAACAAATAAAAACTTTAAATAAGAATGTTGAAAACATTAGTCAACATAAATGCACAGCAAACAGAAGGCATAAACTTCACTCAGATATGAAACAAAGGATCATATCAGAAAAGGGTTGAAGAAAAAAAACTTACACAGAAGAAACTTCAGGAGGAGTAACAAGCGAAGGCTCTGGATACTTCTCCTCAAGAATCCCCACAATGACATCAGAATCAGGAACCCATTTATCATCAAACTTCACAACCGGCACCTTCCCTTCAGGGCTCACTTCCAAGAACCTGCCAAAATCATCATCAATCCACACAACCCCATTTGCTTAAAACCCTCTTATCTCCCGCAACCCAAATGTAACCGAAATACAACCCAAATTTCGAGATATTACCAGCTGGGTTTGTCAGAGAGATCAATGAGATGCATTTTGTAGGCAACTTTCTTCTCCTCTAAAGTTAAGAGAACCCTATGGCTGAAAGGGCCTGCAAGAAAAAACAAACCCCAATCATAAAATTGACAAGAACTCAAAAAAAATTCTAAAGATGAAAGGGAAAGAACATACAGTCCCCAATTACATCGGGGGCACCAACGGCAGCCTTGACCGCAGCTTCAAGGACCAAATCAAGTGGGCAGTGGGGGAGTGTTTGAATCTGGGAATTAGAGAAGAAACTTGGATGTGATAAAACACCATTTTATTGAGGCAAATGAAAATGGCAACCAAAGTCCCATGGTTAGGATTATAAACCCCCAACATTTCATAACTTGTGATGAAAATATATCCTGGTTTTTGCAGCATTCACCTTGGGCTCCCAACCAGAAATTACATGTTCGGGGGCAGACTTCGTCTTCATGAAAGATTCTCGAGCAAAAAGCAACTGCAAAATCAACAATCCAACCAATGGCAATTGATCAGAGCATATCATGTGATGCATCCATTGGATGGTTTTCCACCCCAAGCTGCCCCCCTCCCGCCCCTTCTATTCCTTCACTTTTCTTGCTCTGACTAAAACACCCTACATTATGATTAAACAATTTTCAATCTCGATCATTTCCAGCTCCAAGAAACTAGATGAACTCGCACCCCACTCATCAGGATTATATTTGACTTGTGCATCACAAACTAAGTTTAGTGGGAGTGGTTATATTGAACCTGTCATCTACCCTTAAAAGAAGAACAAAGTTTATCCTAGGATTTTCTATAAGTTATACAGACACCTAATTACCGTCGGTTCAAGTTTAGTTGAGCTTGAAAGCAACCGGCACAGTAGATTTCAAACTGCAGGTAATCTAAGAAGCCAGCAAGTCTGAGAGAGCAAATTTTGGTTAAATTACAAATTTAGTCCCAAAACTTTTAAGTTTGTGTCTAAAAAGTCTTTGGACTTTAAAAAGTGAGTAATAAGTCCCCGAACTTCCAATTGTGCATCCACTAGGTCCTTGAACTTTAAAAATGTCTAATAAGTCCCGAAACTTCCAATTTTGTGTCTAACAAGTCCTTGACATGTTCAAAATTTTTAAAAGTTAACTGGAATTTTATATCTAATGGACTCTAAACTTTCTATTTTGTGTATAATAGATTCGTGAATTCTAAAAAAATGTGGAATGGGTCAATGACCAATGAAACACAAAATGGAAAATTCAAGGACATATTGGACACAAAATTGAAAATTCAGAAACTTATTAGACACAAAATTGAAAATTCTAGGACCTAATTAGACCCTTTTTAAAGTTTAGAGATAAGGAACCAAATAGATACAAGCTTGAAAGTTCAGAAATTAAACTTGTAATTTAACAAAAAAAAAAAAGAAATTAATAACAAATATAAACCAGATAGTGGCTTAAAAAGATCTAATTTGTTCATCAAAAAAAAAATAAAAAGATCTAATTTAATTATAAATCACAAACTATGTACCGTTGGTGCAACTACATCGTACCTCTTTGTATGCGGATAAACTGGTTAAGTTTTCAGGGAAAGTCCACTCCTTGAAATGGCCAAGAGCAATATCAAGACTGTACAACTTTGGTGCCAGACTCAAATCAACAGCAGTAACCTTCTCTCCAGCAACATAAGGACCCTGGCACCACATGGCATTGCCAAAAATGAGAAGAGTAAAATCATAAACACTTCAAAATAGTTGTTCGATATATTACACACACATACGTGTGCCTTAAGATGCTCGTCCAACGCATTCAACTCTTCAAGCAAAGCCTGCTCTGAACCATCATTTGGGTCCTTGCTCTTCAAGAATTTTACAAAAGCCCCATTTATCTTTGATCCCCTACGAGACAAAGTAAACAGAGGATATTTGTATCAGAAGTCAGAACCAAAGCATAGTCGATGTTTTAATTTGGGAAGGCATCACAATTACAAACTCGGCCAATGCCATGTCCAAGTACTGAATTAGGCAATAGCAATACCATTAAGACAACTAAAATTTCAAAAATCAGGAGTTTATTTTGACCTTCATTATTAGTACAATCTCAATGACTTTATTCTGTGGTAAATGATTGTTCCAGGACGCACCAATTGTAGACCAAATTCGGACACTTCCTTTGCGGATTAAAATGTAGTGAAACAAGAAGTTCGTAAAATTCAGAAAAAGTAACATGATTTTAATTCTTCAAAAAACCAGTTAAAAATTAAGCTGTCTTCATCTGGATTATGATCAGACCTTGAACCTACCTACACCTAACGCCTTAGAGTAATACAATCATAATTGTTATGCTAAAAGAAACAACTGAATCTTTCAAGTAGAGGCTATGGAAAAACTTCGGAATTTGATGATTTGGGGCACTTCTCCTTGATAGCTTCCAACTAGAAAAAAGTTTTGTACGTATTGTTTCTAGCAATGAAGTTATAGTGTTCTTATCCCAAAAAATACAAAAAGAACAAAAGGCAACTGCCTGGTTCCATATCACGAAAAATTTAGGTTCCATTTGATTTTTTGTTTTTGGTTTTTGGAAATTATGTTTGCTTTCTCCCAATTCTCGTACAATGGTTTTCATATTTCTTAAGCACACATTTGAATTTCTAATCAATTCCAAGAACAGAAACAAGTTTTTGAAAACTACTTTTTTAGTTTTCAAAACTAACTTAGTTTTTGAAAACATAGGAAAAAGATAAATAACAAACCCAAAGCAAAGAAATATATTGGTGAAAGTAGTGTTTATAAGCTTAATTTCCAAACACCAAAGACCAAAAACCAAATAGTTATCAAACTGGACCTTAGCTACAACATTACCAAACATGCTGCTAAAATAAGGGACAATCAGAGATTCAGAAGTCGATGAGACATATAAATGGACTAATCAAACAAACACACAGGCATGTGGTACTTCAAATATGAACTGTTTAAAACATTACTCAACAAAAAGTGAATAGAAAGCAAATGAGGCATAAGCTTCATCCTTAAAACATACTCAAACCAGAAAAGCCAACTTGAACATGGCTTAACTGGTTAAGGTAAAAATCATCTACCACAATGTTAGAGATTCAAATCACCAATCCTATACATTCTTCAACTAAAAAAAGAAGGAAAAGGCCTTACACAGAAGAAAATTCAGGAAGGGTAACAAGAGAAGGCTCTGGATACTTCTCCTCAAGAATCCCCACAATGACATCCGAGTCAGGAACCCATTTGTCATCAATCTTCGCCACCGGCACCTTTCCTTCTGGGCTCACTTCCAAGAACCTGCAAAAATCATTAACAATCCACACGACCCATTTGCTTAAAACCCCTCTTTCTCTTGCAACCCAAATGAACAGAAACTAAAGCCAAGTTTCGAGATATTACCAACTGGGTTTGTCCGATAAATCAATGAGATGCAATTCATAAGGAACTTCCTTCTCCTCCAAAGTTAAGAGAACCCTCTGGCTGAAAGGGCCTGCAAGAGAAAATAATAATAATAATAATATAACAAAAACTCAATACAAAATTTGGCTGAGAATACGACAGGGAAAGAGAACATACAGTCTCCCATAACATCGGGTGCACCAGCGGCAGCCTTGACAGCAACCTCAATGGCCATTTTGCAATCGAAGGGGCAGGTGGGGAACTTTGAAACTGGGAATTACAGAAGAAACAGAGGATGCGAATGGCGAGTGATTGTGGGAATTTGGGTATAAACTGAAGTTCTGTGCTCTCGATTCCCATGGCGGGTCGGTGAAATTATAGGACGAGGACAAGAAGGGCCAGAACATTCAGGCAGGAATCTGGTATCTGGAGAGATTTCAAAGCATTTCTGGCATCGATCGATAAGATGGGGGACTAATTTTTCAAGCAAAAGTATAGAAAAAGAAAAGCTTGGATATGGGGTATCGAATATGATCCGAAAATTTGCCAACGTTCAAAGAGCTTATCACTTATGAGTTGACAAAAAAGTAGTAAAGGAAAGGGAGATTACTGGAGCTCGTTTGAAGCTCGTTTCCCTCTGTTTTCATTTCTTTCAAGTTTAACAACACCCAGGGACCAGGGTGGGCATATCAACCTCCAAACTCTTTACCCGAACATGTGACCAATTCAATGAAAAAGTTAATGGAAAAAATCAGTTTATATTTTTTAACTTTATGGACAGATTTTCAAGAATATGACTCGTTTTTCATCTTCTCCTCTTCCTCTATTTTTTTCTCTATTTAATTTCTCTATCAGTTTAATTTTTTCATGCTATCAAGGATTCAAATTTTGAAACACGTCTGGTATATATTAGGTGAAGAAAATGAGAATCTATAATATATTAAAAGTTTTTTTTAAGAAAAAATAACTTTTAGTTCTGAAACTTTCCTAGAAGGAATAATTCATCCATCAACTTTAGTTTCCAACAATTTAATCCTTTGTATTTTTAATTTTGCAATAATTTAATTCATATGTAATGGTTTAGTCTTTATACTCTAAAATTTGTAACAACTAGTAATTTCAAAAAAAAATTGTAACAACTAGTCTCTATTGTGAAAAAAAAAATGTTAAATTTAATGAGGTTTCTTGTATAAATAGATAGATTAATTGATTAAGAGCTTGTCGTGTTTATTAACTATAAAAACTAAGGGGGTGTTTGGGGCACTGAATAGGTTATAATAACCCCCCTTATTATAACCTATTCAATGTTTGAGGCACCAACAAAAATAATTGGTGAGGTGGGTTATTTTAACCCCCGGTTATTTTATCCATTTCTACAGTAACCATTATTCAACCCACTACATTAACTATCTCCTCACTTCTTCCATGCGACTCCTTGACTTTTCCGACAACCGCCGGCCGCCGTCAGCCGGCGAAGTTTCCGACGACCGCCGACGACTTTTCCGGCGACTGTCGACGACTTTTCCGGCGACCGCCGACGACTTTTTCGGCGATCACCGATGACTTTTCCGGCCACCAATTTTTTTTCCATATTTCTTCTCAATTTCATTTTGAAAAATATAAAAAATAAAGAAAAAAAACATCAAAGGTTGCCGGAAAAGTCGTTGACAACATCGAAGGTTAATCAACTTTAAAAAAAAAAATTCAAACGAAATTATATTTACCACACTCAAGTTTATTTCAAATGATTTTATTGATAAAAGAAAAACTAATATGATTTTGGGAAAAATACACTTTTGGTCCCTGAGGTTTGGGTTAAGTGACACTTTGGTCCCTGAGTTTTCAAACTCAACAAAAATACCCCTGAGGTTTGAGATGAGGAGCACTTTGGTCTCTGCCGTCAAATTTTCTGTTAACTTTTAACGGTTGCTGACGTGGCACTATTATTTTAATATAAAAAATTATTTTTTTTATTTTTTAAATAAAAAATATTAAAAAAATAAAATATTAATATTTAATTATTTTTTTATTCTTTCTCTCTTTCTTCTCATCTTCTTCTTCTCCATCTTCCTTCTTCTCCATCTTCTCCCTCCTCCTTCTTCTTCTTCCTAAGTCCGGCGACCGGCGGCCACCACACGCCGCCGCCGCCGTCCGCCGGCCGCCGGCGACTGATTTTTTTTTTTTTTCTTCTTTCTCCTTTCTTCTTCTTCCCCTTCTTTCTCCTTCTTCCCTTCTTTCTTCTTCTCTTTTTTTTCTTCAATTTTTTTTGCCGGAAACGGAGGAGGGAGGTCCCTCCTCCCTCCCCCATTCCAAGGTCCCTCCTCCCTCCCCCGTCCCAAATCTGGAACGGGGGAGGGAGGAGGGACCTCCCTCCTCCGTGTCCGACGCCGGAAACGGAGGAGGGACCTCCCTCCCTTTTCTATTTTTTTTTAAAAAAACATTGAAGAAAAAAAAGAGAAGAAGAAAGAAGGGAAGAATGAGAAAGAAGGAAAGAAGAAGAAAGGAGAAAGAAGAAGAAAAAAAAAATTCAGTCGCTGGCGGCCGGCGGCGGCGTGTGGTGGCCGCCGGTCGCCGGACTTAGGAAGAAGAAGGAGGAGGGAGAAGATGGAGAAGAAGGAAGATGGAGAAGAAGAAGATGAGAAGAAAGAGAGAAAGAATAAAAAAAAAATAATTAAATATTAATATTTTATTTTTTTAATATTTTTTATTTAAAAAATAAAAAAATAATTTTTTATATTAAAATAACAGTGCCACGTCAGCAACTGTTAAAAGTTAACAGAAAATTTGACGGCAGGGACCAAAGTGCTCCTTATCTCAAACCTCAGGGGTATTTTTGTTGAGTTTGAAAACTCAGGGACCAAAGTGTCACTTAACCCAAACCTCAGGGACCAAAAGTGTATTTTTCCCTATGATTTTTGAACTAAACATTTACAATTTTTATTTTGGCAATACTAAAAGTTAACTAATATGATTTTTCTATACCAAAACCTAAACTTTTTTGCTTTGTTACAAAAAAAAAAAAAAAAAAAAAAAAAAAAAAAAAGCATAACCCTAAATCAAATCAAAGTGTTGTATATCATTAAAAAAAAAACTAGAAAAAGAAAACAGTCAGTTTGAACCTTTGATTCAGAACCTCATGTTAAAACAGATCAACACTCCAAACACAGATTATTTTATCCCTGATTAAAATAATATGCACTCCAAACACAGATTATTTTATCTCAGACTATAATAATCTGCACCCCAAACACAGATTATTATAACCCCAGATTATTATAATTGCCAGATTATTATAACCACCAGATATTATAACCAATTCAGCGCCCCAAACAGCCCCTAAGTAGTTACATTATAAAAATCATACTTAAATTTTTATGAACTTTTTTACAACATGGATTAAATTGTTGCAAATTTTAAAGTATGGAGATTAAATTGTTACATAACTAAACTATTACAAATTTATAGAAATTAAATTGTCACAAAATAAAGCTTAGGTGCTAAATTGTTACAAAATAAAGTTCAAATATTAAATTGTTACTTTTGTGAAAGTTTAGACACCAAAAGAGTTTTTTAACCCATATTAACAAGGGGCTTAAAAGAAGCGATTTTTTTTTTAGAAAAAAAGAAGCGACTTTTGATTTACCCTTTATCCTTTTTTATATATAACTTTTATCTTTTTTTTACAAGACCCTTATCCCTTTTAATAGGTACTATGTTAATAATACAATTACATTTATAGAAGCAAATATTTTTATATGTAATTTATAATCTCAATTATATTATCATAGATAACATTAGAATGGTTCTAATTCCAAAGAATACAGCAAATATTTACCAAAAATTGGTCAAATGGAGTAAAAAGTCTATGATGGAATAACTCACATGAAAATGAGAATGTTAGAAGGTTGAAAAGAATAAAAATTATCACTGTATAGGCACAACTCAAACAATTTAAAATATACTTTTCTCATATAAAGTCATGCATTGTACTATCTAAAATAATTCTCCTACTCAAAAAAAAAAAAAAAAAAAAAAAAAAAAAAAAAAAGACAAAAGTATTGAAGGCTGTTTACTAAGACGTTTGTCTATTATAAAGTTAAATGTTCTAAAAAAAAATGTTGTCTATTTCAAAAAAAAAAAAAGTTAAATGTTGTCCACCATTTCATTTATATTTGTAGGACCTCTTTTATTATTATTATTATTATTATTATTATTTTTGTTTATTCTTTTTACCCATAATATTTAATTTTTTATTAAAAAATAATTATCAGTACAATTTTAGCTAAACTACTTTACTTTTTTTTTAATCTATTTATTTATATTTTGTTGAATAATTTTAAAATCTTTCCATCAAAGCGTATATTGGAATTGAAACATTTTCTCAAATATATATATGAATTGGAACATTAAAAAAATCTGTAATGACGTTGTGTATTTAAAATTCAATATATATGAGTAGCCCTTTTTTTACTTACTAGTCGAGAAACACGTGCATTGCACGTTAAATATTGTAGTTTTAAATTAAAATAAGAGAAAATAGTACGTTTTTAATATGTAATAAGTAAATATTATATAGTTTTTTTAATAATGTAAATATTATATAGTTTTTGTAAATTTTTAAAAGTTACTCATTGCAAGAATTATTTTAATGTTCTCATGTTATCATTTTTTTCATGAAAATTCCTATGTATAATACAAAGTGAAATTTTATGCAAATAATTAATTTATTAAATGATATGTTAATATTTTGATATTGTAAAACATATATGGCCAGAAATTTTCATTTTAATGATTTCATATTTTTCATGATGTTTCACATATACCGTCTAAATTACAACCATACAAGAAAGAATACTTTGTCCTGTTGTGTAACCACTTGCACTGGATCAAAATCTCTCAGAGGACCTTGGTGCAATTCATGAAATAACAACTCTTGAATCTAAAGATACAAATAATATAACTACGAAATTCATGAATCTCAACATGCTTTACAAAAAGTCACTTATCTATGAAAATAACACATGGAAAATAATAAATGAAGAACTAACTCGAATAAAATAATTATATAACATAGTTCAATGCTTTTATACATGGATTGTATTCATACACGAATGAATGCATCTATTGATGTATAACCACATGCACAGACACATACATTCGAAGAGTCATATCATAATTTGAACAGTCATGTCCTACAAGTATACATTGCAACTATTCAACATTTCTCTCAACGGACACCTCAACTCGAAAAGTCATGTCCTATCATTGAAGGACAAAGTGGGAATTTATTAAAAATGTAAGGGCAAAATAGGAAGGCAAAGATTCTCCCCTCTTAGCCCCTTTTATATATAGTATAGATAATTCTTTATTTTTTTTTATCTTATTGAAAAAAAATCATAATAAGATACTTTAATCCAAAATCGTCATTAGTACAATTTCAACTATATTTACTTTTTATATTTTATATTTTCTTGAATAGTTTTTAAAACATACCAT
Organism: Luffa acutangula; assembly: GCA_036850905.1. Classification (NCBI taxonomy): domain Eukaryota; kingdom Viridiplantae; phylum Streptophyta; class Magnoliopsida; order Cucurbitales; family Cucurbitaceae; genus Luffa; species Luffa acutangula. The sequence continues at coordinate 7,776,567 of CM072099.1, read as the reverse complement.
AAAAAATTGTTTTGAAATTAATATATATATATATATATATATATATATATATATTGACATTCATTATTTGAAATTTATTATATATTTGAATCCTTTCCTATAACTATAACTTAGTTTTTTGCTTTATATTTACTTGTGATATTTTTTTTTCTTATAAAAATATATGTACTATACTTTATTTAAAAAAAAAACAATTATTAGTACAAATTTACCTCAGCTATATTTATTTTTAGCCCTCAACTTTCAAGGTTGTATTAATTTGATCCTTGGAAAAGTGTCCAATAGGTCCCTGAACTTTCCATTTTGTGTCTAATAGGTCTATGACATATTCAAGATTTTTAAAAATTAATTAATCTTTTTGATATAAAATTGAATTTTATGTCACTTGGAGACACTAAACGTCCAATTTTTTATTTGGTAGGTTTGTGAATTTTAAAAAATATCACAAAGGCCAAAAACTTATTAGACACAAAATTGAAAGTTTAAGGACCTACATGATACTTTTTAAAGTTCAACGGACCTATTAGATACAAAATTGAAAATTCAAAGACCTATGTTAAATGACCAAATTGATATAGATTTGTCCCAAATAAAATATGAATGATAAAAAAAAAAAAGGAAAAAAAAGGAAAATCTCAAATAATGTCAAGTGTCTCCATTATTCATTTGATCAAGTAAGTCTAGCCAAATTGAGTCATATAGCAATTGGATCCAAGATCAAATAAGTCTAAAAAAACTCAATAAACGTCAATCTAGTCCAAAGCCTCAAAAAATTAGGCCCAAAGCCAACAAAGTTCAAACCTAAAGAGTTAGGTCCAAAGCCAACTAAGCTCAAGCTCACACAATCATTTTGGAAAGTTCTATATATATATATATATATATATAAGAGCTATCATTTATTTTAGGGGTTCAAACCCTAAAATACTCTTTAAAAACCAAAGATACTCTTAGAAGACATCTGAAGTACACAAGACTTCAAGATTTTGATACTTCTTGATTGACAAACCAAAGGTCGATCAAATAGGATGAACAAGCCAAGGGTCGATTCATAAAGACCAACAAGCCAATTATTAATCCAAACAAATCAATATGCTAAAAGTCGATCCAAAAAACCTAGCAAGCCAATGGTCGACCCAAGAATAATAAACCAAAGCTCAATACAAGCGAAAGCCGAAAGTTGATCCAGTAGGATCAACAGGCCCATGACTGGTCCAAGAAGATTGCCAAATGTGCCAACTCGATTATTTTACATTTGAGAAAAAGATTTAGAGCAACATATTAGAAACTATACTACCAAACATAAATAAAATTAAGTTTATTTTGCCCTAACAAAATGTCTTTTGAAATCTCATGTGAACAATATTCAATATATTCAATAACTTTTAAAAATTTTCTTTTAGAAAAAAATAAAAAATAACTTTTAAAAATTTCAAATATGTTAGGAATCTATTTAGAAATGTTCACGGGACAAAACGGGGACATGTTGAATAAAGAAAAAGATTCAGTCTCTGGTTTGTTTCACCTCCATATAACCAAAGATCCCCAAAAATGGTGGGAAAAGAAAACAAAGAAGAAGAAGAAACACAACTTTTCCTAAACATAGACATTCTTAAAGATGAGGCAAAGTGATAACACTCTCTTTCATTAAGGCACATTTGAAAGTACACTATTTATTGAAACATAGGTAAGTAGCAAAGCAACCTAGCAACCACAGTCCCATTCTCAGGATTAAACCCCTAATAATTTCACAACTTGGGATGAAAATCTCTCCTGATTCATGCAGGATTCACCTTGGGCTCCCATCCAGCAATTACATGTTCCGGGGCAGCCTTCGTCTTTACGAAGGATTCTCGAGCGAAAAGCAACTGCAAAATCAACGGTCCCACCACCAATAATTCATCAGAGCATCATCTAATGCATCTATTTTAACCTTTATCGATCCCGAACTAGATGAACTCACATCCCACTCGTCAGGGTTGTATTTGATTTGGGCATAACAAACTAAATTAGGTGGGAGTGACTTAATTGAGCCTGTCTACACTTAGAGAATAACAAAGTTTATCCTATGATTCTCCATCAGTTACACACACACCATTACTGCAAATACGAGTTTAGTTGGGCAGAAACCAACCAGCAGAATAGATTTCAGGCCATCTCAGAAGCTAGCAAAGTCTAAACAGAGAGTGAACAAACAAGACTAATAACCAATATAACTCTGATATTGGCTTACAAAGATTTAATTGAATTATGTAATGTTCGTGCAACTATAACGTACCTCTTTGTAGGTGATTAAACTGGCTAAGTCTTTGGGGATAGCCCACTTCTTAAAATGGCCGAGAGCAACATCAACATGGTACAACTTTGGTGCCAGACTCAAATCAACAGCAGTTACCTTCTGTCCAGCGACGTAAGGACCCTGGCACCACATGGCATTGCCAGAAATGAGATGAGTAAAATCAGAATCACTTTAATATGGTTGTTCTATGAGTTACACATACATACATGAGCCTTAAGATGCTCATTGAGCGCCTTCAACTCTTCAAGGAAAGCCTTCTCTGAACCATCATTCGGGTCCTTGCTCTTCAAGAATGTTACAAAAGCACCAAATATCTTTGATCCCCTATCAGCCAGAGTAGAGAGAGGACACTTTTTTCAGAACCAAAGCATAGTTTGTGATTTAGTTGAAGAAAGCCTTTACAATGACAATCTTGCCAATGGCATAATGAGAGTACTGAATTAGGAAAGACTACTGACACAAATAATATAATAAAGAGTACAGATCCAAGCGAATCAGATTCTTGTCACATCGTTATGAATACAATCTCAATGTCTATGACCTAATCATGCAAGCAAATTCTTGTCGGACAGCAGACCAAATTCAGACACTTTCTTTGCTGATTAAAAGGTAGAGAAATAAGAAATTCGGGCAGTTCAGATAAGGAATCGTGTGTTAATTGTCATCCAAATCAGTTCAAAGATTAAAAGTGTGTTTGGGAGTGATTTCAGAACAAACCTAGTAGTTAAATTATAAGCAATTTCTATTCAAAATGTTTAATAACGAATCATCCCGATGTTTAGCTTTAATTTTAATCAAAGTACTTTTTAGTGCTTCCCAGTCACGTATTTCAGCCAAAAAACACTCTACAAGTACTTAGCTCCACATTTTAATAAAATACTTTTTAGTGCTTAAATTTAAGTACATCAGCCAAAAAAACCTTACAAGTGCTTTTTCACAAATCACTTTGAAGTACTTGAACATTTTCTATTACTCCGAGACATTGTGGTTTCAGGTGGGAAGTGTTTTTGGCCCGTTCGTTATCTTCATCTGGATAATGGTTTTCTAGATCTTGGACCTACCTAATGCCTTAACGTAATACAATCATGCCCCCTCCAAAAGAAAAAATTTCAGCTGCCTCTGAAAAAAGACACTATTGTCTTGGATCAATTGGATGAGAGAAACGGCTGGAACTTTCAAGATGAGACTAGGTGGGGATATCGAAACACTTTAGGCTCCGTTTGATAACTATTTGGTTTTTGGTTTTTTATTTTTGAAAATTAGGCTTGAAAACATAGTTCCACCTATAATTTTTTTTGGTTTTGTTATCTACATTCTTCCCATGTTTTAAAAAACCAAGTCAAATTTTGAAAACTAAAAAAATAGTTTTCAAAAACTTGTTTTTGTTTTTGGAATTTGGCTAGGAATTCAAATGTATCCTTGACAAACATAAAACTCATCCTAAGGAAATTAGGAGAAATAAGCTTACTCTCTCCCACACCCCAAAAAAATAAATAAATAAATAATCAAGCTGACAGTCTGACTCCATACGAGGAAAAAAAACATGGGTTTCACAAAACACAAGACAAATTAAGCTACAACAGGACGGGACCAACACATTCTGCTAAAATAAGGGTCAAACTAGAAAGCAGTGAGACGTGGAAAAAATGGACACATCAAACAAACACAAAGACATGTGGTTACAATTAACCCAACTCAACAAATAAAAACATCAAATAAGAACTGTTGAAAACATTAGCAAGCACAACACACAAAAGGCATAAACTTCACTAAGATATGAAACAGAGGATCAAATCAGAAAATGGTTTAAAAAAAAAGCCTACACAGAAGAAACTTCAGGAGGAGTAACAAGCGAAGGCTCTGGATACTTCTCCTCAAGAATCCCCACAATGACATCAGAATCAGAAACCCATTTATCATCAAACTTCACAACCGGCACCTTCCCTTCAGGGTTCACTTCCAAGAACCTGCCAAAATCATCATCAATCCACAAACCCCATTTTCCAACAACCCTCTTTCACACGCAATCCAAATGGAATCGAAATAGAAGGCAAATTTCGAGACATTACCAACTGGGTTTGTCAGAGAGATTGATGAGATGCCTCTTGTAAGCAACTTTCTTCTCCTCTAAAGTTAAGAGAACTCTTTGGCTGAAAGGGCCTGCAAGAGAAAATAAAAAAGAAAAAAAAAAAAAAAAAACCTCCGATTTGTAAAATTGGCATTAACTCGAACGAGTTTCTAGAGATGAAAGGGAAAGAAGAACATACAGTCCCCGATCACATCGGGGGCGCCAACGGCAGCCTTGACCGCAACTTCGAGAACCATTTTCAGATCAAGTGGGCAGTGGGCAATGGGCGATTGTTTGAAACTGGGGATAAGAGAAGAAGCTTGGATGTGATGTGAATGGCGATTATGGGAAATGGGAACGTGAGTATATATTGAAGTTCTGCGCCCTTTTCACGGTTAGGTGAAATCACTGAAGGGGAACACAAGAACTTTGCTTTTTCTTTTTTTGAAAAGAAAGGTCCAGAACATTCAGTCAGGATTTGATATCCCGAGAGATTTTGAAACATTTCTTTCTGACATTGATCAATACTTTTTTTTTTTTTTTTTTTTTTTTGAGAAATGATCAATACCTTTCAAAAAAAAAAAAAATATAAAATGATAAAAATAAATAAATAAATAAATAAATGAAAGTTTTTTTTTAAAACACTTGAAAGCAAATTGTTTAAAAAGACTTTGTAAGTATATAGCAACTTATGTATAAAAACACTTATAATAGATGTAACCACATATATGAGTGTTTAAATTATAAACAATTTTTATACAAAATATTTTTAAAAAATTGTACTATTCAAAAACACTTAAATCAGAAAGTATTCCAAATGGACTCTAAAATAAACAAAAAACTTCATTACCAACAATCAACAATGTCCTCGCAAGATGGAGATCACACGTACGATCTATATCCCAGATTATGGCAGCACAGTTCGTCGATGGTCCTTTGATTTTCTGCAACCGCATCTGCACACAACGCACTTGAGGGAATAGGGGTTCCTTTATATGAGGCCGCAAGAAGTTGTCCACTCTTGTTACGAATCACCGCCCCCACTCCACTACACCGTCGTGTAGAATCACAAGCTGTGTGTGGGATAGGAGGATTTAAACCACAAATCTCGTGGTCATCGATACAAGTTTATGTCAGTTGAGCTATGTTCTTGTTGGCATTTTGCATTCACATTTAAATGTCAACATTTTTAATATACATTTTTACCGTTTTTATGTTTCGCCCACATTTTCTTTAAGTTTTTTAGGGAAAGAAAAAATCAACAACATTCTTACTCTTGGCAATGAATGGTATATATTTCGTCTAAAAAAATGGTATATATTCTGTTATAGGCAATTTTGGACCACCCCGATGTACGAGGAGCTGACGAGGACAATCGGGGAGAAATCGGGCTGGAAACCGGGCCAAGGAGGCGGAGCCGGTAAGCGGGACGGGCCAAGGCCGAAGGGGTCGGGTTTTTGACCCGACCCCATGGTCGGCCTCGGCCAGGGGCCGAGCCCCCCCCCCGGCCCGCTCGTGCGGGCCGAGCTCGTTTGGTCCCGTCTGGTCCCCACCGCCTCTGGATGCCCCGGTTTCGCCTGGTTTGACCTAAAACGCCTCTGAAACCCTAAAAAGGCTAGGAGGATGAACAGGTATTTATATCCCTCTTTGCCACTGAAGAGGGGATCCCGAATTCCATCCCTAAGCTATATTCTCTATTCTCTGTTTTCTGCTCTTGCTCATACTTTTCCACGCCCTACCGTTCTGTTTGCTGACTTAAGCATCGGAGCCGGTGTGGCGAGCACCACACCGGTGTGTAGGTTTACTGTCTTGCAGGCCACGTCTTCCCCCCTCAACTACAAATTTACCGTTGGTGGCACGTGAAGGTCAGGTGAGATCCTCTGGCCAAAATCGACCATCAACATATTCCATAACTAGTTGTTGAGTTAGATCAAATTAGCACATTTAAAAAACAAAAATTACGAAAATATTGATTCATTGTTCACATTATTTTCGGACCACTCATTTCCCAGGAATATCAATATATATGGGTAGATATTTCATTTTTATTTTTATTTTTATTTTTTAGTTCAACATGAGAGGATTCAAACTGCAACTTCTTTGTGAAGAGTACATACCAATTGTTATAGGTGATTTTGGGCCACCCTGATGCACAAGTAACTGGCGAGGACAACCAGACAGAAATCGGATTGGGAGATGGACCCAAGAGGCAAAACGGGCGAGTGGGACGGGCCAAGACCGAAGGGCAGACGTTTGGCCCAACCCCCTGCTCAGCCTCAGCCCAAGGCCTCGATCGAGCCCGTCCGACTCCGTTTGGTCTCATCGCCTCTTGCTACCCCAGTTTCGTCTGGTTTGTCCCGAAACGCCTCCGAATTCCTAAAAACCCTAGGAAGATGAGCATATGTTTATACCCCTCTTCACCACTGAAGAAGGGGATCCAAACTCTTTACTCTCTTGCTCTCTAGCCCTCCTACTTTCGTTTTCTAACTTAAGCATCGGAGGCGGTGTGGCTAGCACCACACCGGTGTGCAAGTTTACAGATTTGCAGACCACGCTTTCCCCCTCATCTACAAATTTACCATTGGTGGCACGTGAAGGTCAGGTGAGTTCCCTCGGACTAAATTTGACCATCAACACCAATTAATTTTGAACCACTCATTTTCTAACAATATCAATATATATAGGTAGATATTTCATTTTAAATTTCTTTTTTTAGTTCAACAACATAGAGTATGATTCAAACATCTAACCTCCTTGTAGTGATAGTTAAGTTATGCTCACTTTGATGTAAAACTTTAATTTTTAGTTGAAGAGTAGTTTGTGCACTTTAAAGCATCACTAACTATTCCATGACCTACTTGCAAGGATCTTATAAGTTCAAAGGAATAATTGATTGATTAAAAAAAATATGAATAATTGCTTAGTCAATTCAATATCATAGTTAAATAAATAATGACCGCAATTATCTTTCATAAAGTTTTTTTTTTTGAAATATCAGAATATCATTCATCAACAACTGTTCCCTTGAGGAGTTACAAAAATCAAAACAAATTAACATGAAATGAAAATACCATAAAATACCATTAAACGTGGTCGAATGGACCCCAGAAAATAGATACTTTTGAAATGGTGAGTTGTAAAAAAGGGCACACGTGGAAATTCATGGTTCATGAAGAAAGGCTGTGGACCATTTCGTGATAATGTTTCAAATAGTCTTGTCCATATTGTCAAAAAAAAGTTGATTCTTTTATGAACATTATCATATATTTGTATGATACACCTTGTCCACATCTTCAAAAGTTTGATTCTTTTTTTTTCCGGAGACAATTTTTTATTCTTTATATTTTCCTTTTAAAAAAAAATCTCTATTATCACTTATGTTGATGGTCGATTTTGGTCAGAGGAATTCACCTGACCTTCACGTGCCACCAACGGTAAATTTGTAGATGAGGGGGGAAGACGTGACCTGCAAGACAGTAAACTTGCACACCGGTGTGGTGCTCGCCACACCGGCTCCGATGCTTAAGTCAGCAAACAGAACGGTAGGGAGTGGAAAAGTAAGAGCAAGAGGAGAGAGTAGAAAATATAGAATAGTGTTTAGGGATAGAATTCAGAGTCCTCTCTTTAGTGGCGAAGAGGGATATAAATACATGCTCATCCTCCTGGGGTTTTTAGGGATTCGGAGGCGTTTTAGGTCAAACCAGGCGAAACCGAGGCGGCCAAAGGCGGTGGGGACCAAACGGCATCGAACGGACTCAGCCCGCGCGAGCAGGCCGAGGGTCGGCCTCGGCCCATGGCTGAGGCCGAGCAAGGGGTCGGGCCAAAAACCCGACCCCTTCGGTCTTGGCTCGTCCCATTTGCCGGTTTTGCCTCCTTGGTCCATCTTCCAGCCTGATTTCTCCCCGGTTGTCCTCGTCAGCTCCTTGTATATCGGGGTGGTCCAAAATTGCCTATAACAACTTATTTTCCAAGACTTTCTTTTAAAAGAAAAATCAAGTGAAAAATACACTTTTAGTCCCTAAGGTTTGAGCTAGGTTTCATTTTGGTCCATAAGTTTTCAAACTCAACAATTTAGTCTTTGAGGTTTGGTTTTAGTTTCATTTGGTCGCTCCATTCATTTGTCCATTAAAAACTAACGGTTGGATGACGTGGCGCTATTTTTTTATTTTAAAAAATTATTTTTTTAATTAAAAATAATTAAAATAATAAAAATATTATTATTATTATTTAGAACAAAAGCTCCCATACCAAATGATGCGAAAACCCTAAGTGACATTTGACATAATATGGAGAGCTTTTGTTCAGTTTTCCCTCTTTGACCTTCCTTAGTTGAGTTCACCACTGTTTGTATGTGTGAAATCAAATGCCAATTGTAGTTGCTTGGCTCTTGAACGTGTGATTGATCCTGGAGGTAAAACAATGATGTCTTGGTTCATATCACCTAAAATATTTTAGGAGCGTATGTATGGTGGATTCTCATTATTATCAAATATTTTATCTGATGGGTCCACCAACTTTATAAAAAAAAAAAAAGTCTTTCCAATGATTAACATTGGAATCCAAAAGGTGATCCCATTCCAACCCAAATTCGGTCCAACAAACATTGGAATCTCATCCCATTCTAATCGATTCCATTCCAATCTCATGTCTCAAACATCTCAAAAGGATTAATACATAAAAATAGCTAGCACGAAAACTAGAGGCAGATAATTGCTTTTGTTTTTGTTTTTGTTTTTTTAATTAATAATATTTTCATTTCCATGCTTTGAAAAATAAAAGAATTAATGAATATATTCTAATTTCTATAAGGATCTTCCTACATATCATCATTAAAATAAGGATCTTCCTACATATCATCATCTATAAGGATCTTTCTACATACTGATATGTAGTCAAATATTGTTCATTTCTAAATCTATACTCTTCTTTGAGTGAGTTATTATCCTTGGCTGCACCATGGTGGGGGTTCGATCCTGCATATACGCAGCTTTACTGTTTATTTAACCGCCCAAATGGGCCCAAATTTTCATGGTGGGGGTTCGATCCTGCAGCTTTGCTGTTTATTTAACCGCCCAATTTTTTTAGTGGTTGAGTGAGTTATTATCCTTGGCTGCACCATGGTGGGGGTTCGATCCTGCATATACGCAGCTTTACTGTTTATTTAACCGCCCAAATTTTTTAAACAACCACCTGGCTCAGTGGCTGAGTGCTTTGCCTTGGTTACTCCATGGTGGGGGTTCGATCCTGCATTTACGCAGCTTTACTGTTTATTTAACCGCCCAAATATCAAACAACCACCTGGCTCAGTGGTTGAGTGCTTTGCCTTGGTTACTCCATGGTGGGGGTTCGATCCTGCATTTACGCAGCCTTACCGTTATTTTAACCATTCTTTTTTTTGACAACCTGTAATATGGAAGGTTGGAACTACAGACTCCTTGGTCATTGGTAAAAACTTTCATGTTAAGTTGAACTATATTCTTATTGGCAAGAACAATTCACGATGATCGAGAACAATTTTACATATATGGGAGTGTATGAAAGATAATTTAAAAAGGGTATTTGGCCTCCAAACTATTAGACAACAAACAAAATTCAAACAATCTTATGTGGTTATTAACTATTAGACAACAAACAAAATTTAAACTTTCTTATGTGGTTATTTAACAGATACATATTGTGTCACTTGCAATAATTTTTTTCAAAAAATTATTGCAAGTGACACAATAATTTTTTTCAAAAAATTATTCGATGAGGCTAGTATAATCAGGATTGTAGTTTTACACCAATTGGATTTAATAGATAAATTATAAAACTACCTTAATTTGATATCCAATAATTATTAGGAGTAGATAAATTTGAATATTTACATGATGATTTTAAAGAGAAAGAATACTTGACTTATTGGTATGTTATTCCATTAAAAATTTAAAATCTTGTCAACTAAAGAGAGAGAGAAAAAAAAAGTAGAAAATTAGATATTTTTTTTTTATCTCTCCTAATTGTCAACATTTTAATAGTAGTATGTAGAGCTACCTACCCGTATGTAGCCAAAAAAAATTTCCACTATGACGGTAGGACATAAATAACGGACATTTTTTTATTAATATTATATTTTTTAAAATTATTATTAAAATATAGTTGTTTTGAAACTTATTATTAAAATATTGTTGTTTTAATTTTTCAGTCAAAGGTCGTCTCTTGGTTCAAACGTGTGTTTGCAAGTCGTCTCTTCAAAAGACGACTTGCAAACTTGGCAACGATTTAAAAAAAAAAAAAATCGTGAAGCTCGTCTCTTTGAGAGACGATCTCCACACAAGTTTAAATGAAATCTGATGTTTGTAGTATGGTTTATGTGTGTCTTGCTATCTTATGCTTCTTGGGTTCGAATCCCATTGGTAACATTTGTGTAGTTTTTTTTTTTTTTTCTTTTTCAAAAATCTGCACCAAAAATGAAAAAGAAAAAAAAACACAACACAAATATTACAGCTGTGATTCAAACCCATGAGGCAAAGGATAGCAATGAATACACAAACCATATTGCCAACAACAGATTTTATATATATTTGTGTGGAAGTTGTCTCTTGAAGAGACGACGTTCACATTTTTTTTTTTTTTTAAATCGTTGTCACGTTTGCAGGTCGTCCTTTGAAAAGACGACTTGCAAACAGCCTTTTGAAGAGAGACTACCTGAAAAATTAAAACAACAATATTTTAATAATAAATTTCAAAACAACCATATTTTAATGATAAGTTTTAAAAAATATAATATTAATAAAAAAAAATGTCCCATAAATAACTGGTCATTTATTTATGATTGTTGATAGAGAAATTTTGACCAATCACGAATTGCCACGTCGTTACATAAAATTAATGACGAAATTAAAATTAATTAAATTTGGGACCAATTATAAATTGACATGTGTCCCAAATTTAATTTGAATACAGAGTTGGCCAATTATACATTTTTAGGGTCAAATGTCCATTTGATCAATTAATTAAAAATAAATTATTTTGATCAGATTAATTGATTTGACCAATTAATTAAAGAAAATTGGATCAAATTTGGGTCTTTTAAATATTTGGGTCATATGGTTTTGGATCAAATATAAACCAGACCCAAGCCCAATAAAAGCCCAAGCCCAAGTTGTTAGGCCCAAAAGTCATCAGGGCTCATCCAGCGAGAACTCTATAAATAGAGGGGTTCTCCTCCATTTCAAGGGTTCAGAAATTCTACACTCCTACAAAGACAAGAGTTTAGAGTTTCAAAGCTCTCAAGCAGAACCAGAGAATTTAGAGAGACTCCACCAAGTCGGAAGACCGAAGACTCTCTGCAATCCATAAGTCCAAGTGTTGAACACTTCTTGAAGACCAAACACTCCTCAAGACTTCAACACTTCTTGAAGACCCAACACTCTTCAAGACTTCAACACTCCTTGAAGATCAAAGACTCTTCAGGACATCAACACTTCTTGAAGATTGAAGACTCCTTCAAGACTGGAAGACTTCAAGCTCCAAGAATCCATTGAAGCTTCAGACTCGAGATCAAGCGTTCCAGCCCTCGAGTGAAACACACCCACACACATAAGAGAGAGACTCAGAGGATTAAAGTTAGAGATTGTACACCCACACGCATACAACATTAATACAAATCAAAGTTTATTCCACGTGTCTCCATCCCCGAAGTTACGTGTGAACAAATTGGCACGCCCAGTGGGACCATCTCTACCTTTTATCTCTCTCTCTTATCTCAAAACACAAGTGTAAACATGTCGTTCAAGACTTCCTCAATGGTCTCTGTCATGAACAAGTCTTACATAGGTTCTACTGCTCATTGTTGCTTCAACGAACTGACGTTGCAAGAAGATACAACTTCTATCGTTGCAGGCCAAGAAACAACCTTGCAGGGGGCATATCCTAATGACAAATTTCTTGTTAAGTATAACCCTCTGTTTGAACCTGATTCTGACGTAGTGACTGTCATGATGACTGAGACAAAAACTATGGAAGAAAGAATGATTGAGATGCAGGAGCATATCGACACCTTGATGAAGGCGATTGAAGAAAAAGATTCTCAAATCGAGCAACTAAAGAGCCAAATTGAGAACCAACATATCGCCGAATCAAGTCAAACCCAAGTCATAAAAAATCACGACAAAGGAAAGTCTATAGTGCAAGATGATCAACCACAGTGTTCTGCTTCGATCGCTTCACTATCCATCCAACAGCTCCAAGATATGATCACAAACTGTATCAGAGCTCAGTACGGTGGACCTACTCAAGATTCCCTCTTGTATTCCAAACCTTATACTAAGAGGATTGATAACCTGAGAACGCCAATCAGGTATCAGCCACCAAAATTTCAACAGTTTGATGGAAAGGGCAATCCTAAACAACATATTGCCCACTTCGTTGAGACATGTGAGAACGCTGGTACTCGAGGGGACGTACTAGTCAAACAGTTCGTTCGAACACTTAAAGGAAATGCGTTTGACTGGTACACTGATCTAGAACCTGAGTCAATAGACAGTTGGGAGGAACTCGAAAGAGAGTTTTTGAATCGCTTCTACAGCACTAGACGAACCGTTAGCATGTTCGAGCTCACAAACACTAAACAACGAAAAGGTGAACTCGTTGTTAACTATATAAATCGCTGGAGAGCTATGAGTCTAGATTGCAAAGATCGCCTCACTGAACTCTCTTCCGTTGAGATGTGCATTCAAGGCATGCACTGGGAACTCCTCTACATCCTTAAAGGTATAAAGCCTCGCACCTTTGAGGAACTAGCAACTCGTGCCCACGATATGGAGCTAAGTATTGCTAGTCGAGAAAACCAAGACCTTCTCCTCCCTAACATGAGAAAAGAAGGAAGGAATAATGAAGAGACTATAGAAGAATCCATGGTTGTAAACACAACCCTTCCCAAGTCGTCTTCGAAAGAAAAGCGACAAACTAATGGAGCGCATCACTTAACTTTAAAGGAAAGACAGAAGAAAATCTATCCTTTCCCTGATGCTGACATCCCTGATATGTTGGAACAACTATTGGAAGCGCAACTGATAAAGCTTCCTAAGTGTAAACGACCAGAAGAGATGGAGAAAGTCGATGATCCCAAGTATTGCAAGTATCATCGAGTTATTGGTCATCCAGTGGAAAGATGTTTCGTCCTAAAGGACTTAATTCTAAAGCTGGCTACGGAAAGAAAAATTGAGCTCGACCTTGATGAAGTAGCTCAATCAAATCTTGCTACAATCAAAGAAAAGAGCAAACATCAAAGAAAGAAGGATCCTAAGAAACTTCAACCCAAGAGAATGAGAAGTAAAAAGTTCTCTCAACCTCAACAACTGTTGATGTTGAATAAATCATTCTCCAAAACTTTCCACAAAAAGACAAAAGAGAACCTTGCGACTTCCTACTGCATTAACGTAGAAGAAGTTGACAATTCCAAGAAAAGTGAACAAAGGACTTCTGTCTTCGATCGCATCAAGCCTCCAACTACTCGTCCTTCAGTATTCCAAAGAATGAGTATGGTCGCGACAGAGGAAGAAAATCAATGTTCGATGTCCACCTCCACTCGACCTTCAGCTTTCCAAAGGCTAAGTGTCTCCACATCGAAGAAAAGTCGATCTTCAACATCTGTTTTTGATCGCCTCAAAGTAACAAACGATCAACCTAAAAGAAAGATGAACAACTTGGAGTTGAAACTTTTCGATGAAGTAAACAGTGACAAGAAGCTTCATAGTAGCATCCCGTCACGTATGAAGAGGAAGTTTTCTGTTCTCATAAATACGGAAGGTTCCTTGAAGGTGAAGCCAAATCTCATTATCTTGACCAATCCTGCAAATGAAGGATCTGATCAAGACCATGACAAAGATAAGAGCTTTTAAATGTAAAAGCTCCTTGTCGCAAGAGCCTAAACTGCATGATGCTCCTAGCCCACACGAGCTTAAAAGGTGAGTGCAAAAACAATTTTGAACTACGTTATGACTTGATCTCTTTTCTTCAAAGGGTACGTAGGCAACTTAAAGAAAACTTTAAGTTCAGTCTCTGCAAACAAAAAAAAAGTGCAACAAATATTGAAGCACGACGATATAAATTGAGGAAATTCATCACTAGTGGAGGCAACACAGCGAATGGAAGTTGCTTCCTCCAAGTTCGAAGGTACTCACGCGCTTCGCTGCAGTTCCTTCCCTCCAAATTCGAAGGTTCTCACGCACTTCGCTGCAGTTCCTTCCCCCCCAAGTTCGAAGGTTCTCACGCGCTTCGCTCTGCAAGTCCTTCCCCCAAGTTCGAAGGTTCTCACGCGCTTCATGCAGTTCCTTCCTCCAAATTCGAAGGTTCTCACGCGCTTCGCTGCATTTCCTTATCCCCAAATTCGAAGGTTCTCACGTGCTTCACTGCAGTTCCTTCCCCCCAAGTTCGAAGGTTCTCACACGCTTCGCTGCAGTTCCTTCCTCCAAGTTCAAAGGTTCTCACGCGCTTCGATGCAGTTCCTTCCTCCAAGTTCAAAGGTTTTCACGCGTTTCGTTGCAGTTCCTTCCTCCAAGTTCAAAGGTTCTCACGCGCTTCGTTGCAGTTCCTTCCTCCAAGTTCGAAGGTCCTCATGCTACCTCGGCTGCACTCCTACGCTACTTCATAAAGTCCAAAGACGTCAATTGTCCTCACGCTGCGTTGTTTCCTTCTCCAAGTTCGAAGGTCCTCATGCTACGCTTGGCTGCACTGCTGCTCTACTTCCTAAAGTCCAAAGACGTCAATTGTCCTTGTACTTATGCTGAAAGGCGTGGCTGCGACACAAGTCCAAGGACACGTCCCAAAATAAGGAACATGTCCCTGTACTCATGCTGAAAAGGGCGTGGCGGCGACACAAGTCCGAGGAACATGTCCCTGTACTCATGCTGAAAAGGTGTGGCGGCGACACAAGTCCAAGGAACATGCCCCAAAGCGAGGAACATGTCCCTGTACTCATGCTGGAAAGGACGTGGCGGCGACACAAGTCCGAGGAACATGTCCCAAAGCGAGGAACATGTCCCTGTACTCATGCTGAAAAGGCGTGGCGGCGACACAAGTCCAAGGAACATGTCCCAACTCAAGGAACACGTCCTTGCACTCGTGTTGAAAGGCGTGGCGGCGACACAAGTCCAAGGAACATGTCCCAACTCAAGGAACACGTCCTTGCACTCGTGCTGAAAGGCGTGGCGGCGACACAAGTCCAAGGAACATGTCCCAACGCCAGGAACAAGTCCTCGCACTCGTGCTGAAAGGCGTGGCTGCGACACAAGTCCAAGGAACATGTCCCAACTCAAGGAACATGTCCGTGCACTCGTGCTGAAAGGCGTGGCGGCGGCACAAGTCCAAGGAACATGTCCCAACGCCAGGAACAAGTCCTTGCACTCGTGTTGAAAGGCGTGGCGGCGACACAAGTCCAAGGAACATGTCCCAACGCCAGGAACAAGTCCCTGCACTCGTGCTGAAGGGCGTGGCGGCGACACAAGTCCAAGGACATGTCCCAAAGCAAGGAACATGTCCTTGTACTCATGCTGAAAGACATTGTACCTGCAAATTGAAGACAACAAGGATATGTATGCCGAAAAAAAAATCACTTACCTACGTACTTACCTTTTGGATGGTGGATGAAGGCACTGTGCTTGTGATTGAAATATAGGCAACGTGCCAAAAAAAAAAAAAGGAAAAAATCGAAATTAAAAAAAAAAACGAAAAAAGAAAAAAAAATGGAAAAAAAAAACGAAAATTAAAAAAAAAAAACAGAAGAAAGTTTCCTACTTGAATCCTTTCTTGAATGCTCCCCTCAATTGATGTGTGCTCTCTCCTGCTGAGGTTCAACCTTATTTATAGAATGGAAAGTTGGATTCAAATAGATAAATCTTATCTCCAACGACAATCTTCATCAATTTTGAGATAAGTTCAAATATAAATCTTATCTCCAAAGGCAATCTTCATTAATTTTGGGATAAGTTCAAATATAAATCTTATCTCCAACGTCAATCTCCATCAATTTTGGGATAAATTCAAATATAAATCTTATCTCCAACGGCAATCTTCATCAATTTTGGGATAAGTTCAAATATAAATCTTATCTCTAACCGCAATCTTCATCAATTTTGGGATAAGTTCAAATATAAATCTTATCTATAACGACAGTCTTCATCAACTCTGAGATGGGCTCAAAGTTTAACCCAAAGACATAAGATTTGATTTAAATCAAATTGAAAGATAAAAATTTGGAGATTTTGTTTCAAATTTTAATCCAAAGTATGAGATTTGATTTAAATCAAATTGGAGATAAATTCAAATTGGTTTGATAAACTCCTATATAGATTTGGATTGAATTCAACTGAATTTGAGTATAATTAAATTTTTATCCCAAATCAAATTTTCTAAGTTCCATATGAAAATTTTATTCCAAATTCCCACCAAATTTTGGATGTAGCATTAAATTTACTTAAATTAAATTTTGGGCATAATCCAAATTTTATCCCAAATGAACCAAAGTAAAAACCTCAAATTCTATTCCAAATGCGAGTTAAAATTGGGTAGGATTTTAGCTCAAATCAAAATCTGGGTATAAACCAAAATTTGCCCAAACTTCAAATCAAAGTTTGCTGCCAAATAAGAAAAAAAATAAAAATTTTGACCAAACTTCAAATTTTGATTAATTGGTGATAAAAGTGTGTCAAATAAAAAAAAAAATCAAAATTTTGACAAAAATTCATATTTTGATTAAATTGACACACCAAAGGGAGTCAAAATCAAGAACAAATATCTTGCATTTTGATCCCAAAATATCTTTTCCGAGATTCACCCACACATAATTTGTGCCTAAATCTCGAAAAGGGGCATTTGTTGATAGAGAAATTTTGACCAATCACGAATTGCCACGTCGTTACATAAAATTAATGACGAAATTAAAATTAATTAAATTTGGGACCAATTATAAATTGACATGTGTCCCAAATTTAATTTGAATACAGAGTTGGCCAATTATACATTTTTAGGGTCAAATGTCCATTTGATCAATTAATTAAAAATAAATTATTTTGATCAGATTAATTGATTTGACCAATTAATTAAAGAAAATTGGATCAAATTTGGGTCTTTTAAATATTTGGGTCATATGGTTTTGGATCAAATATAAACCAGACCCAAGCCCAAGTTGTTAGGCCCAAAAGTCATCAGGGCCCATCCAGCGAGAACTCTATAAATAGAGGGTTCTCCTCCATTTCAAGGGTTCAGAAATTCTACACTCCCACAAAGACAAGAGTTTAGAGTTTCAAAGCTCTCAAGCAGAACCAGAGAGAGAGACTCCACCAAAACACTTCTTGAAGACCAAACACTCCTCAAGACTTCAACACTTCTTGAAGACCCAACACTCTTCAAGACTTCAACACTCCTTGAAGATCAAAAACTCTTCAGGACATCAACACTTCTTGAAGATTGAAGACTCCTTCAAGACTGGAAGACTTCAAGCTCCAAGAATCCATTGAAGCTTCAGACTCGAGATCAAGCGTTACAGCCCTCGAGTGAAACACACCCACACACATAAGAGAGAGAATCAGAGGATTAAAGTTAGAGATTGTACACCCACACGCATACAACATTAATACAAATCAAAGTTTATTCCACGTGTCTCCATCCCCGAAGTTACGTGTGAACAATGATTATTATTATTTTTTTAAAAAAGAAAACTTTATTTCCATGTAATATATATGCCAATAACAACTTAAAAAGTAAACTTTCTCATTAAATTTCATATTAATTAAAATAGCATTAACATTGATGCAAATACACATAAACACCATTTTCAACACAGTAATTCAAACCCCAAATATCACTCATTCAGTGAGATAAACACTAAAATGAACAAGAGTATCCACACCATCTGTTGTATGTTGATCCTCCTGATGATGAAGCGTCTCCACCGTCGCATACCCTCTTGCATTCTCATACTTCCCCGTCCCTCCCACCACCGCAATCTGCGACTCCGCCGCCGCCGTCCGGTGAACCCCAAAGAAGCTTATACTATCCTCAACCACGTGCTCATGCCCGCCGCCGTGGAACAGCGCCGTTAGAGCCATCGTCTGGCTGGTCCCATCCAACGAGCTGGCCAAGTAGAAACCTTGCGCCCGACCCATCACCGCCGACCCGAGCTCGTGGCCCTCCGTCAGCTCGTCGTCGACCACTGTGACGGAGCCGAACATGAGCTGCTGAAGGGTCACTCGAGAAGGGAGCTGGCCGGCGGTGACGAAGGGCTGGTTGCTGTCTTCGCCGTTGAGAATGCCGTTGTTGGCGCTGTTTTGGAGGAGCAAGTTGTTGCCTTGGGCGGCGCCGTTCAAGCCGGCGAGGTAAGGGAGGTTGTTGTTGTTGTTGATGATGTCTTTGAGGTTGTCGTTGTTGAGTAACGGGAGTGTTCCTTGGATTGGGAAGAAGTTGTCGTTGGGCTTTGAAAATGCGATGCCGCTGCTGTCGGAATTCGCGACGATTCCGGTGACTACTCTGGCGGATGGATGGGAGCCTCCGAGGATGTCGTGCATGTAAAATGAAATTGGTTCGGTGCCCTTTACCGCCGCCGCCGCCGCCGCCGGAAGAGGCCCAGTTGGCGGTGTTGTAGTGGGTGCGACGGCGGCCGGTGATACGGCGGCTGGAGTTGCTGTATCGTCGTCGTCTTCTTGATCGTTTTCTGTTGGCCCTGGATTGTTGGCGGCTGCTACTGGTGGGTTGGTTTGTGGTACTGGGGAGTCGTCTTCCTCGTCGTTGGTGGCCGCCGGAGATGGAGTGGTTGCCGGAATCTGGCTTCCGGTGGTGGACGGTAGTGTTGTTGTTCCGACCTGGTAATGATCAATGAATTAAAAATTTTGAAACTTAGCTTGTTGATTTGAGTTGAAACGAGAAAATTAGGAGTGGTTTGGTAATGCTTCTTTTTCTTTCTAATTTTAAAAAACATATGAACTTTATAAATAACAAAATTATAATTTTTTTTTACCATGTTAAGAAATAAGACTAAAGGTATACAAGACTAAAGGTATACTTTAGTTTCTATTTAAGATGTTTTCTAAAAAAAAATTATTTAAGATAGCAAATTCGAGCATGACTCAGTAGATAACACACCAATTAATTAATATTCCAGAGTTGTTGGATCCATGTTCATATTATGCGACTATTGAGCTAAAGAAACAATTTATATTTAAGATATTATCCATATGTTATTTAAGTCAAATGTTGAAAAATTCATCCACATTTGTTGAATTATAAAAAAAAAAAAAGCATATTTTATATTGTCATTATTACAAAATGTGAATTAATTAACAAAATGACAATGTAGTGTCAAAACACACTTTTATAGTTCGACTATACTTAGTTGTATATTGTTACATTAAAACAACAACAATTATGAGAGATAAAATAAAAATTTCATTTCTACATTTCCGTCTCTTAGTCGTCAAGATTTCAATGAAATGTGTAGAAAGGTCATGGTTCTTAACTTTATTATAGAAAATCGACACCCCTAAAATATTTACCATTTTAAAATTCTTATACCATTATTTTTTAAAAAAATCCAATAATCAAGAAAATAATTGATGATTAAAAAATAGGAACTAAATCCAAAAAAAGAATAGGTAAAATAATAATGGTGCTCGTGGAAACCTGAGTTGCCGGTAAAGTGGCCGCCGGCGAGGGGACAGTGGCCAGAGGAGGAGTAACCGCCGCCGCTTGGGGCTGAGACTCGGCGTCGACTTCATCATCCATCAATACTCTTGCAGAAATGGCGGATCTCAGACCAGTAAAAGCCACGAACAAAAACAACAGGAAGAAAAGCGACGTTTTAGCCATTTTTTCTTCTTCAGATTCAGATCAGCTCGCAAATGAGAGAATTTGATTGGAAGTTTGAGAGATTTGGATGAAGAAGAAGGTGAAGCCTTGTGGGTTTTTATAGCTTTTCATTTTCAATGATTCAAAGACAAGTTTATTGGAGCAGCTGGTACTGAAACAAAAATGGAGTTGGTTTTGGTTCTAATTTTATGAAACCTAAACCTCCATTTTTTTATAAATATGAAGGGCTAAATGGATTGGTTGAGGCTTTCTCAATTAATGATACCAAAACACACACAAAATTGATTTTTAAAAAATCAATTATTTTCCTTAAAGTTTTGTTTTAGTTAGTAATAATCTATGTTATATATTTGACTCAATTATGTATGCTTATTTTATATTGAAAGATGAGATGGTGATGATCTTATTCTATTGGTCACATTTGAAAATGAATTTTTGTTGATTCTAAATGGGTTGATTTTTTTAGTCAACCTGATGTATAAATATAGTTCAACCGAAGCCCCCGCCCAACTTGTTTAAACATAAATTATTTCAATACTGTTTTAAAAGAACAAAACTTGGTTGTATACCGGTATGTAAAATCTTCCTACATATCCTATCAAAATCTTGACAATTAAGAAATATGAAGGTAATAAATGGAAAAACTTTTTTGTCTCCTAGTTATCAACATTTTAATGATGGTATGTAGGGAATTCCTTACAAACATGTATGTAGCCAAGTTTTTTCCATTTTAAAAATTTCGCACCAACGAAATCAAAATCGAGTCGTCACTCTTGCGCTTCACCTGCCCTGACTACACGGAACGAGACAATTCTAGGTTTCACTCCTTCTAGTAATGGGACAAGTTTCCATGTCTAGCTCATTCTTCCTTAAGGTTTCAGGCAGAAATTTATTTCATAGATATCAATTTTATTAAAAAATTCAGCTTCACCTGTATGAAATTTATTTTACTCTTTGTATTTTTTTGTATTAGCTTATTAAATATATTTGAACACATATGTGAAAAAAGTATATAATAATAAAGGCACAATTGGAAGAATTTCAGGGTTGTTAGAGAAAAAAAATAAAATCATAAACAAAAAGGACACAAAAGTGTGGATGTGGGTTGAAAGGAGGAAGGCAATAGCAACTAAGGTCCAAAGTTTGGCAGTACAAGTAGACACTCATTTTTTGCCCATGAAATATTTAACAACTTTTAATAATTTAACCTATTAAATATAAACAAAACTCATCAATTTTAACCCACTTCATTTAGATTATTTTGAAAATATATCTCTTTGATCAATATATATTAGGCACTAACAAAAAGATGTTACTTCACTTGATTTTAGATTATTTTTTTTTTTTTTTTTTTTGATTTTAGATTATTAGAGAAACAATATATTTATATATTTGTAGAATTATTTTTGACAACCACAAGGTCTGTGGTTCGATCCCCTATCCCACATATTGTCAAAAAAAAAAAAATTGAATTATTTTTGCCAACTTGATCATAACTCAACTTATATAAATTAGTTTGTATTAATAATCATAAGGTTTGTGGTTTGAATCATTTCACCCCATCTTGTGTCAAAATCTGGCTTTGTAATTATATGTTTATATAATTTAAATAAAATATACATTTAACTTTTAAATAAATATTAGCTACCATATTTTTATCTTTTAAATAATTTTTAGAAATTATCATGCAGTTCTAAATTATTTTGAAACTTTTAGCGTTTATTTTTCTGGTAGATTTCTAACCGTTATAATTTCATATAGATTGGCAGTGTAAAGAAAGTTAAATTATAATTTTATATTAATTATTAAATATCTATAGAAACTATTACACACTTGCTTCCAATATCTTAATATATATAAATGGGGCTTAGAGGGGAGAATCTTTGCATTCCTCTTTTACCCTTACATTTTTATTAAATTCCTATTTTGCCCTTTGTTGACGGGACACGACTCTTCACGTGTATCACTTTATATGGGTGTAACTGATGCCGAGGAGGTGTAACTCTTAGATGGTTACATATGAATTGATGCATTCTATGGGTATGATCCATGTATAAAAAGAAAGAAACACGATTGTCAATACATACATTTTTTTATTTCTTTCTATCAAAATATCATGTAATTATAGCAAAAATTCTCCTTTTATCAAAGAATTCAAAGTTTTCCAAAAAGAATGGAAATTAAAAGTTTATGTTATTCATGAGGAAACATTGAATTGTGTCAAAATGAAGTTTGAGAATGCAAAAACTTTTTTTTTTTTCGACGAAGGGGTTTTATTGTATATCATTTTTTATTTTTCTTATGTCAATAAATGTTATATATATATCCATCAAATGTTATTTACAGTTTACATTAATTGCTTGGAGTAAGTATATTTTTTGATAAATCGTAAATTCCTTCTGGAAACTATAATTTTAGAAGGATTATTTTGTGTTTCCAAATCTCAAACATTTTACATTTTGTATATTTAAAATTACACTAAATAATTTCAATACATTATAAGTTTTCTTTATCCATATTATAAATTATATATTTGTTTAATTGTTTTTACTTATTAAAAAAACCTTAGAATTGAAATAAAAATGTATTTTTTTTTCTTTCATCTAACGTACATCTAAATATAGGAACAAATAAAACATAAAAATCATGTGGTCCAACAAAAAAGTTAAGAAATTGTTCAAAGTCATCAGAATTTTATTTGAAATATCATATATCTTAAAATGGATGTAAATATCATATTTTTTTTCCCTCCTTTGTTTGTAGAATTATAATAAATTTTTATTTTGTCATTCAATCTTTACTGACAGGATGCAACTCTTCGAGTTGAGGTATCTATTGAGAAAATAGTTGAATATTTGTGATTTATGCTCAAGGGACATGATTATTTAGGTGGGTGGTTACACATTGAATCAACATGTCCATTCACCTACCGGTATGATTCAAACCATAGAGTTGTGTATGAAATGTTGTTTATAATTATAAAGAGATTCTTCTATATAATCAAAGTTCGGTTTGTTAAATAATTTTTCTTTATTTCTCTTTTTCTAGAAATCAATTTATTTGAAGAACACCAAAAAATTACCTGTGAAGTAAATAAACTATCTTATTATGTCATTTATTTTTATCGATTTCAATTTACAATTTTTACTCCACTTATGTTATCTATTTTAATTTTAATCATCCATGTGTTCTTTATCATTTTTATATATTTAAATTCTTTTTAATTTCATGAGACTATAGAGGAAAAAGTTTAATTTACTCCCCTCTTTTACCTTTACAATTTTAACAAATTCCTATTTTGTCCTTCAATCTTTGCTAACAATACGCTACTCTTTGAGTTTTTTTTTTTGAAAAGCGCTACTCTTTGAGTTGAGCCGTCCATTGAGAGAATAATATAATAGTTGCAATTTATGCTAGATGGACACAGTTGTTCAAGTGGAGGTTGGTAACCATGACGCATTCATTCACATAGGTGTGAACCAAATTGTAGATGTAAAACATCATGATCAAATGGTGGAGATGTGTCTAAGATATTGTTTATCAAAGCGATTCTCCTATGATCAAGGTATATTTATTAAGTAGTTATTTTTTTTTTCTTTTTTGTTTCTAGAATTATCCATGAAGTAATAAAATATCTTATTATGCCACTTCTTTTACCAATATCAATTTCAATTACATTATATATTTTTTAATCATTATTTTTTTCTTTATCATTTTTATCTTTTTCACTACTTTTTGATTGCATGTCAAATATTTACAAAAGATATTTTTCATTCAAAATTTAAATTTCACCACATGTAATGTATTTCATATTGATTCTAAGTTAACTTACAATAAGATATATATAATTTTTTTTTCACTTTCTTTTTTAACTTTCAATTAAGACAATAACCTTTCACGTGCATTGCACGTATTGTTTAACTAGTATATATAAAAAACATTTATGTTTGACATTTTTTTTTTTTTTGAAAACTTCATGATTTTATCTTAAACTAATTAAAATACCTTTATCATTTGACTAAGCTTTTGGATTTGGCTTTCATGAGAATTTGGTGTAACTAACAAAATTGTTATTTTTTTATTTTCCTATCATTCCATATCTACCATAAAGTGTTTTCAAATATATATATATATATATATATATATATATATATTACTATTAATAATTTATCTCATCTCATTTCATCATTTTTTTAATTTAATATGTTGCTGAATTTATTTATTTTATTTCTTTTTATCTAAATACAAGTAGATTTTGTTTGACAAATTTTTTTTATATCAATTTGTAAATTATTTAGAGTAAACAAAGTATAATTTGTAATTTAAATTATATGAAAACTTACACAAATTATCTTATAAAAATTTTGAAGTTAAATATTAATAAAGCTCATGCTTAATTTAAATACAGATCTGTTTTAATTTGTAGTAATTATATCTATTTTGCAACAATTTAGTATTAATTATTAAAGATTAATCTTTAGCTTATAACCTAACTTTCCATATTTAAATTTAAAATTTACCAAACACCAATTTACTTTACGACTTCTCAAAAAAAAAAAAATTTACTTTGCGACAGTTTTTTTTTTAGTTGATGGCAATTATTTCAACAACTACAACAATCTCAAACTAAGCCTAAGACAAACTTTGGTGAATTTTTTAAAAAGCATTTTTCATATTAATTAAGTGTTTTTAAAAAATAAATAAATAAAGTGATTATGAAATTAAATAATTTCATTCCTATGATAGGAATAGGATGTATTTCTAATTAGGGAACTCTCCCTTTCTCAACAATCAGAACGTTAGTTCAAAACTAAATCGATAAATTAGAAGTCAAAGTGAGCATAGCTGATTGGTAATTGACATGTATCATCGACCACTAGGTCAGAGGTTCAAATTCTCCACCCCAAATGTTGTTAAATTAAAAAAAAAAACTGTAAATTAGAAACTTAATTAATGCCTTTAATTAAAATGAAAGTCTTGTACTCAAATACAACATCATTATTGTAAAAAAAAAAAAAAAAAAAAAAAAAAAAAAAAAAAAAACTATTCTAATATCGGAGTAAAATTCTAAACTAGAAAAAATTACAAGAAATTAAAATATCTTATTTCCATAATATTGGTCATAGTTTTTTTTTTTTTTTAAACAGCCGCTTAAAATGACCAAAATACCCCCAATACAACCTTGGGATACATCCATCTATATTATTCTTTTTTTCCTTTTTTGAATAACCCTATTTACTTAAATAGACATTGACTCTACAAATTCTATGAACAAAATTACAATTTTCCTTTTTGTTAAAATTAGTGGGTGAAATAGTACCAAAATTGAACCGAGTGTAAAAATTGCAACACTTATTTAAGTTTAGGGTTCAATTTGATGAAATTGAAAGTTTAAGGTCCAAATGGATACAATCGGACAAGTTTAGGGTAAATATTAATTTTTCCCCATTAGTTATATATTTTTTAAAATGCACAATCACTTAAAATTACCAAAATACCCCCATACAACCTTGGGATCCATCCATCTCTATTTGCTCAAATAAACATTGAACTCTATGAACTTGTTATGATTGGCTCCAAATTTTGTCGTAATTGATTTCTTCAAAGTTGCATAACCATTAGCACCAAGGTACTTGCCAATGCCACCAATCACAGCAACATGAGACTCCTTCACATGATCCCTTCTATACACTCCAAACAGCCTCAACCCATCTTTGGCCTCACCCTTCCCAAAATACACTGTCATAGCCATCATATGCCCACCACTATCTTCACTATTCTCCACATAAAACCCTTCCATTCTCCCAACAACTACCCATGATTTATGCCTCAAAGTCCCAAACAACTCCTCATCCATCTCTCTCACCATTCCATACTCCAACTCTTGGAGAGTTGCTCTGGCGGGAAACGATATTCCGATTGTCGATAGATCGGGTGTTTGAGTAGAGAATCTAGTGCCTAGAGATGTTGTCGTGGTGCTGTAGATTTCAGGTATAGGAATTCCTCCACTGGGAGGGAAAAAGCCTAAGGGTTTTGAGAATGGTAGTTGGTTGGTTGCTTTTGTGTTGGCGGGTGATTTGAATGAAGAGTGAGGAATTAAATCAAACACATCTCTCATTGAAAACGAAAGCTTGTGATGGCTATAGTGGCGGTTTTGAGTAGGGTTTTTGAAGGTTCGAGCGGACGAGGAGAGGTTGATGATGGTGGTGAAGGAGAAAAAATAGACTATGATCTTGAGCAAGAAAGAATAAGAAGGGAGCTTGGTCATGTTTCTAAATATGAGAGTTTATGACTTGCAAGTTTGATACTTTATATAAAAAGAAACAAACAGGCAAATGGGTTTTGTTGGTAATGGATTGGTTTGGGTGGATTGATTGCAAGTGATTAACCAAATGTTGTTGGTGGATTTAGTGTACCATCCATAATACTCCTAAAATGAATAAAACACTAAAACCAGGTTATTGTATATTTAATTTTTATGCATATTCTTAATATATTTAATATTTGATGTAATACTATTTTTCTATTTTGAACCTTAACTTTTTGAATTTTCAACTTTATCATTTGATCAAATGTCAAAATTTTTTCACTTCTAGTGTTCAACCAACATTGTGTACATTGGAAAAAAGAACAACATAATATTTTTCAAAAAAAAAAAAAAAAAAAAAAAGAATAACAACATAATAATGGTTTGAACAAACGTATTTTTTGAACATTAAATATTTACTTCGGCCTATTTGATTAAAAAATCTAATTAACCTTATTTGATTAAAAAGATTTCACCCATCTAATTCAAAATTTTCCATGAGTATAATATAACATTTAAAAGACAATAGTGGATTGGAAATAAAATTTTTAAATATTATATCTTTTCTTAAATCTCATTTTAATTCCTAAATTTCAAACTCTATAATATATATTTTGATCCTTAAACTTTTAAAATATTTATTTTTATCTCTAAACTTTCAAATTTATTCTCATTTTATCTGTAAACTTTTAGAATATTTATTTTAATTCACGAACTTCCAAATAGAACTACTTTTGCCATATTTCAAAAAAAAAAATAAAAACTTTGGTCCTTTACTTTATTCATATTTTGACAAAGTAATGACATAGCTTTGAGACACGTACTTGCATAGTAATATGAGCAAATTTCAAGCTACATAGATGTAAATACGAACATGGAAGAAGTAAACATCATATAAGAAAGATAACATAACAAAACCTAAAAAAAAAAAAAGATAACATGACAAAACCAAAGTGATTATTATTGGAAAATTCAATTCAACGAAAATAAAATAAAACCTCAATCTTCATTACCAAATTGAGATTTATACATTTATTTCCTTTCACATAAAAAAAACTTCTGCTAGTGGCTAACACGAGCATAAACTTAATTGACATAAAGCTTGTATCTTCAATCAAAACGTGTTGTACAAATCTTCGACATTGTCCTAAAAAGAAAAAAAAAAAAAGAAAGAAACTACCAGCGGGCCCCTCTGTTATCCTGTGCATCACGCAATCATAGACTCGGATAGTTTGTTCAGAATCTGAGCCGTCAGATTCGAACGAAGTCGGCAATTGGCCAAGATCTCTTTGCCGCGCTCATCGTCTCCTTTAATCGGGCTAGGGTTTATACCCCGCACTCGAATTATCGCAATTTTGACGCATTTTCATTTTCAGGGGTTTACACCTCCAACTCCCGTTCTCTAAAGCCCTCTCTTTCTCCTCCGTCCTCATGACGAAGTTCTTCTGAAGCTTTTCAGAACCCCCATTTCTTTACCCTTAAGCCCTAAAACTCATTTCTCTCTACATTTTCCTGCAGAAGTAGAGCGAACCCACTTCCAGTTGTTAGAGCTATGTACCTTTACAGCCTCACTTTGCAACGAGCCACTGGGATTGTCTCTGCTATAAATGGAAATTTCTCCGGCGGGAAAACGCAGGAGATAGTTGTGGCCAGAGGGAAGGTCCTGGATCTCATTCGTCCCGATGATAGTGGTAAGATCCAAACTCTTCTTTCTGTTGAAATCTTTGGTGCCATTCGGTCTTTAGCTCAATTCAGGCTTACTGGGTCTCAGAAAGATTATATTGTTGTTGGGTCTGATTCGGGTCGAATTGTCATTCTTGAATACAATAAGGATAAGAATGTGTTTGACAAGATACACCAGGAGACTTTTGGCAAGTCTGGTTGTCGCCGGATAGTTCCGGGGCAATATTTGGCTATTGATCCCAAAGGAAGGGCTGTTATGATTGGGGCGTGTGAGAAGCAGAAGCTTGTTTACGTGTTGAATAGAGATACAGCAGCGAGGCTGACTATTTCTTCTCCACTGGAGGCTCACAAGTCACATACGATAGTCTATTCAATATGTGGAGTTGATTGTGGATTTGACAATCCTATATTTGCTGCAATTGAGTTGGATTACTCGGAGGCAGATCAGGATTCTACTGGGGTGGCGGCAAGTGAGGCCCAGAAGCATTTAACTTTTTACGAACTCGATCTTGGTCTCAATCATGTCTCTAGGAAGTGGTCAGAACCTGTTGATAATGGTGCCAATATGCTTGTTACTGTTCCTGGAGGTGGAGATGGTCCTAGTGGAGTGTTAGTTTGTGCTGAAAATTTTGTCATTTATAAGAATCAGGGACATCCAGATGTGAGAGCTGTTATTCCTAGGCGTGCAGACTTACCTGCTGAACGTGGTGTGCTTATAGTTTCAGCAGCTATGCATAAGCAGAAAACAATGTTTTTCTTTCTTTTACAGACAGAGTATGGAGACATTTTTAAGGTTACCCTGGAACACAACAATGACAGTGTCAAAGAACTGAAGATTAAGTATTTTGATACAATTCCAGTTACAGCTTCTATGTGTGTATTGAAATCAGGATTTCTTTTTGCTGCCTCAGAATTTGGAAATCATTCACTATACCAGTTCCAAGCTATAGGGGATGATGCTGATGTTGAGTCTTCCTCGGCTACTCTGATGGAAACTGAAGAGGGTTTTCAGCCTGTCTTTTTCCAGCCTAGGAGGCTTAAAAACCTTGTTAGGATTGATCAGGTTGAGAGCTTAATGCCTATAATGGACATGAAAGTCATAAATCTTTTTGAGGAAGAAACACCCCAGATATTTACTCTCTGCGGGCGTGGTCCTCGATCTTCTCTGCGAATATTAAGACCTGGTTTGGCCATCAGTGAAATGGCTGTGTCAGAACTTCCTGGTGTTCCTAGTGCTGTTTGGACTGTGAAAAAGAACATCAACGATGAGTTTGATGCATACATTGTTGTGTCATTTGCAAATGCAACACTTGTTCTTTCCATTGGTGAGACAGTTGAAGAAGTTAGTGATAGTGGGTTTCTTGACACTACCCCTTCCCTTGCTGTTTCTTTGATAGGTGATGATTCTCTTATGCAAGTCCATCCAAATGGCATTAGGCATATCAGGGAAGATGGGCGTATTAATGAATGGAGAACACCCGGTAAGAGGACCATTGTTAAGGTTGGTTCTAATAGGCTTCAAGTGGTGATTGCCTTGAGTGGGGGAGAACTTATTTATTTCGAGGTAGACATGACTGGTCAGTTAATGGAAGTGGAGAAGCATGAAATGTCTGGAGACGTGGCTTGTTTGGACATTGCCCCAGTACCTGAAGGGAGACAACGTTCTCGTTTCCTAGCAGTTGGTTCTTATGACAACACAATACGAATTCTATCATTGGATCCTGATGACTGCATGCAGATTTTAAGTGTGCAAAGTGTTTCTTCAGCTCCGGAATCTCTCCTATTTCTTGAAGTTCTAGCATCAGTTGGTGGAGAGGATGGTGCAGATCATCCTGCTAGCCTTTTCCTAAATGCTGCATTGCATTCTGGGGTTTTATTCAGAACAGTAGTGGATATGGTGACAGGTCAGCTTTCTGATTCCCGATCCCGGTTCTTAGGACTAAGAGCACCCAAACTATTTTCTGTTATTTTGAGGGGGAGGCGTGCAATTCTTTGCCTCTCAAGTAGACCTTGGCTTGGTTATATTCATCAAGGACATTTTCTATTGACGCCTCTCTCTTATGAAACTCTTGAATATGCCTCCTCATTTTCATCGGATCAGTGTGCTGAAGGTGTGGTTGCTGTAGCCGGCAATTTCTTGAGGGTTTTTACCATTGAGAGACTGGGAGAAACTTTTAATGAAACAGTTATTCCACTTAGGTACACTCCAAGGAAGTTTGTGCTTCAACCTAGGAGAAAACTATTGGTTGTTATTGAGAGTGATCAAGGAGCATTCACTGCAGAAGAGCGAGAAGCTGCTAGAAAAGAATGCTTTGAGGCTGCAGGGGCTGGAGAAAATGGAAATGGCACAATGGAAATGGAAAATGGTGGAGATGATGAGGATAAGGATGATCCTTTATCTGATGAGCATTATGGTTATCCAAAGGCAGAGTCTGAAAAATGGGTTTCTTGCATCCGAGTTCTTGACCCTCGGTCAGCCACTACAACTTGTCTGCTGGAGCTTCAAGACAATGAAGCGGCATTCAGTGTTTGTACTGTGAATTTCCATGACAAGGAATATGGAACCCTTTTAGCTGTTGGTACTGCAAAGGGGCTGCAATTTTTCCCTAAACGGAGTTTAGTTGCTGGATATATTCATATTTATCGTTTTCTAGAGGATGGTAAATCCCTTGAACTTCTGCACAAGACACAAGTGGAAGGTGTTCCTCTCGCTTTAGCTCAGTTCCAGGGAAGATTACTAGCGGGAATAGGATCCGTGCTCAGATTGTATGATTTGGGTAAAAGAAGATTGCTTAGAAAATGTGAAAATAAGTTGTTCCCAAATACAATCGTGTCCATTCAGACATATCGTGATCGAATATATGTTGGTGACATTCAGGAGGTATGCCACTATATTACTATATTAAGCTTTTCTTCAATTTTATGCCTTTTGTGAAGTGTGATAAGACCCCTTATTAGTATTTCTCAGCACCTTACAGCAAAGGTGTTCAAAACTTCATTTTCGTTTAAAACTTGATCATGCAAATCTCTGCAATGAACGTAGGAACCTTTGCAGATGTGCTCCATGTTTGATGTGTTCCTGTGTTGTGGCAGACTACAGTTTCTATTCGATACTAATAGTTCGACATCATTCTCAAGTAAAAAAAATTAAAAATAAAAGTTAGACATCATTCTCGTAGACAATTTGTTAGCTGTAAAACCCTATCCATAGTTTTTTTTTTTTTTTTTTTTTTTTTTTTTTTTTTTTTTTTATAAAAATAAAAAAAATGAAATACCATGCTTTCGTTGAGAAAAAATGAAAGAATACACAGACGAACAAAAAAAAAAAAAAACTAGCCCACAAAAAAAGGAGAGACCCCATTACATGAAGGGGATCCAATCCAAAATAATGAGACCTATGGAATAATTACAAAATAAACGTGTCACCGACGCCAAAGAGAAACCTTATATTTAACAAGGGACCAAACGTCAGATGAACCCCTCTCCAACCCTCTAAAAGTCCTATTGTTTCTCTCACCCCAAAGCCCCCAAATAATAGCACAAATCTTAGCTTGCCACAAAAAAATTCCCTGGTCCCGAAAGGGAGGATGGGGAAGGAACTCAATCATCTTTCTAAAGCCTCTGTGTTTGGCAAACTGCAAACCAAACAAGGCAAAGAACTCATCTCATAGCCCTAGCATAAGCACAACTCCACGGAATATGGTCAAGGTCTTCCTCTGCCATCCGATAGAGAATGCAACAAAAAGGCCCAATAAAACAAGGAATCTTTCTGGAGAACCGATCAAGAGTATTAACTCTTCCATTGATAACCTACCAAATAAAAAAACTGCACCTTTTTTGGGACTTTCACCTTCCATAATAAGGAAAAAATGGACAACTTGGAAGAAGCAGAGTCCAACAGGCATTGGAAAAAAGACCAACAAGAGAAGCCAAGGGAGGGGTTGGACTCCACAATCGAATCTCTCTCCTAGTGCACTAAAAGTGATCTCTCCAATCAATGAAAGGAGAGTCAAGAGGTT
Organism: Luffa acutangula; assembly: GCA_036850905.1. Classification (NCBI taxonomy): domain Eukaryota; kingdom Viridiplantae; phylum Streptophyta; class Magnoliopsida; order Cucurbitales; family Cucurbitaceae; genus Luffa; species Luffa acutangula. The sequence continues at coordinate 7,744,351 of CM072099.1, read as the reverse complement.
TGTAGTTAAAGATGATACAGTTGAGGAAAGGAGAGTCAAGTGATCTCCCCATTCCCCACCGAATAGCGAACCAAAGAGGTCAAAGAAGGGAGCTCGCGGGCAATTTCTTTCCAAGGGTTTCTAGAAGTTCCTTTGGTTCCCCCGTCACCCATTCAGAAGGATGAGGGCTGTGTTTGCTAACAATCACCCTATCCATAACTATCTTTTACGGTAATAATTTAGTATTTAACTGATATATCTGTTCTTCATGCCATACCTCATGCATTTGTTTCATCTATGTAATTGTGTTTCTTATAAATTATAAGAAAAGCAACCCTCAGGAAAGCTTATGAACCTCCATGCCATGTTCCATCTATTTGTGTTGTGTACGCTGACTTGATACTGTCTTTTTCTCATTTGCTTTTGCAGTCATTCCATTATTGCAAGTATAGGCGGGATGAAAATCAACTATACATATTTGCTGATGATTCCGTTCCTAGATGGCTTACAGCATCATACCATGTGGATTTTGACACCATGGCTGGTGCTGACAAGTTTGGAAATATCTATTTTGTGCGGTTACCACAAGATGTCTCAGATGAGATTGAAGAAGATCCAACAGGTGGAAAGATAAAATGGGAGCAGGGAAAACTTAATGGGGCTCCTAACAAAGTCGAAGAGATCATACAGTTTCATATCGGTGATGTGGTCACATCATTGCAAAAGGCATCTTTGATTCCAGGGGGTGGAGAATGCATTTTGTACGGTACAGTGATGGGAAGCTTGGGGGCATTGCATGCTTTCACCTCCCGTGATGATGTTGATTTCTTTTCTCACTTGGAGATGCATTTGAGACAGGAACATCCACCTTTATGTGGAAGAGATCATATGGGTTATAGATCAGCTTATTTTCCTGTCAAGGTAAGCTCTGTGCCACTCCTCCTCATTCTCGTTCATTTGAATTCTTTTAATTCCTTCCTTGCTCATCGATCTTGTTAGATGCATATGATTGATTGCTTGGATGATTGTGGAATTTGCAATAGTCTGTACAGTGGCTTTCTTCTCTTCCCTGTTACTGGATTCTATTAACATGCTTTTCAAACCTTAGCTATTATATAAGTTGAAACTGAAGTTTCTGCAGTCACCAGATCTTGGTCTGCATTGCCATCACTCAACTGCTGCTTGCCATTACTCAACTGCTGCTTATTTTCCTTCGTGTCATCATTTGTGCCATTCATTAGTCAACATTGTCATTTGAGAACTTAACCAATTTTCTTCCAAATCTTGATGGATCATTGCAGGATGTGATTGATGGGGATCTGTGCGAGCAGTTCCCAACCCTTCCCCTGGATTTGCAGAGAAAGATTGCTGACGAATTAGACAGAACTCCTGGTGAGATACTGAAGAAACTTGAAGAAGTACGAAATAAGATAATTTGAGGGACAAACCATCAAAGGTGAAACATTTTCCTTAGCGTTTAAGAACTACTTCCTTCATATCATAGTAGTAGGGGCAAAGCAAATGATTGTTGGAAATCTATGTTAAATTCAATGGTTGCACTTTGCAGGTCAGAGTTGCAGCAGCTAGCTTTAGATGGGGTTTGAATGGGTTTGAAGCTGACATTACTGAAGTTAATAAACAACCCTTGTACTTGCCACTGTGGGTAGGGGCAAATGATGCAAATGACCATCTGGTTTGAGAAAAATGGATGTATGGCAGATTTGGAGTTGTATTGTAATTGAGATATGTTCTCCAGCGTACTTGATTAAGGAAATGGGCTTTTTTGGGGGTTATTTTTTCATTCCAATAGTAAACAGGCACTTTCATCAAGCTCAAGCAAGTGATGCTTGCAAAATGTAGAATGTAATGCCTTAGAGTGTAGTTGTTTATAAATTTAGCCTTAACTGTAACTGATGTTGAGTTGATATTACACTGGCCCATTCTCTTGAATTCTGCATGAAAATGTGGGAACCTTTTGTTGATAAATCTGAGGTGGAATGTTAAATCTGATCTCTTTCTGCCCTTTGAGATTTTGAGGATACATGAGCTCATGAGCTAGAGGTGAAAAGGTTATGCTTGGACTTGCTTCGAACCGGATGGGGATTCTTCTTTTCTATTGAGGGGGCGAATAATTTATTTAGGTTTATTTTAATCTTGTGTAGTAACTTACATGTTTTTATAGAAGTTTATAGGTAAATTACTGCTTTTACAAAATTAAATTCACATATTTACGTAATATTAAGTGTTTAAACAAAATAAAAAAGATTAAGGTAGAAAAAATATATTACAATATCATTTTGGTTCCTATACTTTAGATTGGTCTTATTTTATTTATTTATTTTTTTGAGTACATCAACATTTGGGGTGGGAGAATTCGAACTTCTAATCTCTTAGTCGAGAGTATATATCAATTACCGTTGAGCTAAGCTCGTTTTGGCGATCCTATTTTAGTTTCCGTATGTGCATAATAATAGTTTTCATTATTAGTTTGTTGTTACTTTTTTTAGGAATTGATAAAATAATAATAATAATTTTCATTATGAAAAGACATGATGTGAATATGTTTTAAATTTTATGAAGAAAAGGGTGACTTTTTTTTTTTTTTTACAAAATTTAAGATTTATTCAAATAACATGGAATAAAATTGAACATTTGAAAATATAATAAATGGAATAAGTCTTAGTGTAAAAGGGCCAAAAATGATATTTAAATCAAAATTTTATTAGCTAAACCAGTATTTTAATTCAGTAGAAAGTACACTAATACGTGTACATAGCTTTAACGAATATAAACTCAGAATTTAAAGGTTGAATTTTGCCCCTCTAAAATTTTTGGTTCCACCCATGGCTATAACTCCTATTTATTTCGTTCTCAAAAAAATAAAAAAATAAAAAATCCTATTTATTTCATTTTAAAATTTGAACTAAGTTATATATTTCATTTGTCTTTACTTTCATGTTTTTGTTCATTTTTTCTTATTTAATAAATTTGAGATGGGACATCCAATCTTCAATCCATCTTCAATTGAATCTTCAATTTGTCAAAAACGAGTATAACTTAGTAGTAATTGACATGTACTCTCGACTAAGAGGTCAAAGGTTCGAGTCATTTCATATTAATACTTTTAAATAGTTTAGTTTCATCTTTAGACTTTAACTCTACGGTTTTATTGGTCCCCGTTGGTTATTGTTAAAATTTTGTTGGAAAAGAAAAATTCTTTGGTATTTAAAGGACATAAATTTGGATGAGAAAGAAAAATTAATCATATTATTAATTATAATTAACTCTTTAATAAGTACTCTAACGAGTAAGGTCAACTTAACTAATTTAACTCGACTCGGAAAAAGAAAAAAAACTTAACTAATTTAACCAAACCACTAAAGACAAAGGGATTTGTTATGATAAGAGCCCACTTATTTGTCCTTTTATTTTTTATTTTTTATTTTTTTTAATTTAAAAAAAATTAACCACTTACTTGTCTTATTAAGTAATAATTAAGTGAACTAAAAAAAATAATGATAATTAAGTAAAGTACTGAATCCATTCAACCTCCCTCCACATGTTTTTTTTCCTCACTATTTTTACTTTAACTAAGGTCTCGTTTGATAACCATTTGATTTTTAAAAATTAAGCTTATATATACATACTTCCACCTCTAAGTTACTTGGTTTTAGTATCAATCTTCTACTTGTTTTAAAAAATCAAGTCCAATTTTAGAAAAAAAAAAAGAAATAGTTTTTAAAAACTTGTTTTTGTTTTTAAAATTTGACTTGGAATTCAAATGCAACCTTAAAATGAAAACCATGATAGAGAATTTAGAAGAAAACAAGTATAATTTTAAAAAACATGGTTATCAAACGGGACCTAATTGATCTATGTTGAATTAACAAATCTCCCTACGTAATTAATGAAGCTTCAAAATGCTATTTTCACGTAGATTTGTTATCTACTTTCGAAAAATATTTTCAAAATTCATTCCAAGATTCGAAATAAAAAAGTTTTATTATTATTATTTTTTTGAATTTGACTAAAAATTCAAATATTTCCTTAAGAAAAATGAAAACCACTAAAAATAAATTTCCATAAAGAAGCTTAATTTTTAAAAACAAAATAGTTATGAAGACCAAAATTGAAAATTTTAGGCTCCGTTTGGTAACCATTTGGTTTTTGGTTTTTAAAAATTATGCTTGTTTTCTCCCAATTTTCTTACCATAATTTTCATCTTTGTCAGGGACACATTTGAATTCCTAACCAAATTTCAAAATAAAAAACAAGTTTTTGAAAACTACTTGTTTTAGTTTTAAAAGATTGACTTGGTTTTTGAAAAACATGGAAAAAATGTATTAGAAAACAAAGAAATTTAGTAAGTGGAAGTAGTGTTTATAAGCTTTATTTTTAAAAATCAAAAACAAAAATTCAAATGATTATGAAATGAGAAAGGATATATTCCAATTGACTCATAAATATATATATTTACAACATGTATAGTTAAAATAATTTCACAACTTTCTTTCCCAACAAAACAAACCAAAGAACAAGATTTAAATAGAGGATAATAAGCAACAAGAATATGTTATATCAATCAACTTTCTTGCTATTGTTTGGCTTCCAAGAAAAAACCATTATCATTTTCATGCTTCCTCTCAAGTTCTGACTTTGAATTTCCCATGGCACTCTTCTTCTCCAACCAGCCGATGATGTCTGAGAACACAATGTCCATGTTCTCCGGCGTCTCGCCGTACAACAAACCGTGCCACATTCCCGGATACATCTTCAACGTCTTGTCGTTGCTCGTCGCTTTGTCGTAGAGTTGTTTGCTAACCAATTTGTCCGTAACTCGATCGTCTTCGCCATGGAGAAGTAGGAATGGTATAGATACCTAAAGGGAACACAAACATAGACAAGACAATGGGAAACTTTTAATTAATCCAAGAAAGAAAGAAAAAAAAACCATACAAGAAATGAAACAATAGACAGAACATAAATTAAAAGTATATACCTCGTTGAGTTTTTGTTCAAGTTCTAAACTGATCCTCAAGAGTTCATAGCCAGTTCTCAACCGAGGCCGGCCCTTGTAACAATATGAATTTTCCCTAATCTGCCAACAATAACATATCACAAAAATTTTAGCTTTCAAAAGTTTTGTAACTTTTTGTTTTTGTTTGTGGGTGAAACTTGTATTTAGTAGTATTGAATATTGGGACTGAGTGACTTAACATTTATGTCAAATATTGTATAAACAAAGGTAGTCTTAACTTTGATGACAGCTAATTGTCTTATTATTCAATGTTTAGATTCCATTGGAATATTATATTTCTTTCGGGATAAACTTAGAGTGAATTTGAGATAACTTTTTTAAAAAGTGGTTTCAAGCATTTGTTAGTTTTTTTTTTTAATTGTCAAAATCATTTTTGATAATCTAACTAAACACTTCAATTCTTCGAAAGGTCATATCTAAAATTCATATAAAAGAGGAAATCGAAACTCATGACTCATAAGAGAAGATACTAATATAACTACGGTTTGGCTTAACTTTTCAAATGTTTAATTTTGAAAAAAATTATAGTGTCTGAAACCATTAAAAAAATGAAATTGAGAAATACAACATTTTGAAAGAAATACTTGACAATTTTTTTTTATTTTTTTTTAATTTTTATTATTATTATTTTTTTTTATAAAAAAAAAGTTTTTAAGTATATAATAACTTGTGTATAAAAACACTTACGAGAGAATGTAACTAAACATATGAGTGTTTAAATTCTAAACAACTTCTATACAAAATGCTCATAAAATATGCATTCTTGAAAAATACTTGAACTAAAAGGTATTTCAAACAGTCCCTACATCAGGTTGATACCAAGTGATCATATTTAATCCAAAAAGTTGAATTAAATTGAAAAAGATAAGGAGAAAAAAACATATATGTAATGAGGCTGGAATGATTTAAACTATTGAAAGCATTATAAAATTATAGAAAGAAAATGAAAATTGAAATAGTGTTATATTATACCTGTTTTCTAACCTCAGGGACTTTGAAGGCAATATCAATAATATCTTGAGTTGGAATAATTCTCCAAGTTGGAATTATTTTGCAAAGCTTTGTCAGAACACTTGTCACCATTGGATTGGGTCTCATATCATCAGCAATCTGTCAAAGTCCCCAACACACATTAATTTAACTAATTAAATAAGTTAAACACAAAAATTTCCAAATATAATTTAGATTTTAAACAGAAATTATTATTTTAGTCTCTATATTTGTGATTAATTTCAGTTTCATCCCAATAAAATTTTTAATTTGATCCTATAATTCAGTAACATCAATAAAATTACTAGATATCAAAATTTGAAAATAATAAAATTATAGAAACTAAATTAAAACTCAGAACAATAATAAGAGTAAATTGGTAATTTAAATTAAAAAAAAAAACTCTTGAAAATCGAGATTAGCTTTTCAAGATTCCAAGCTATGGAAAAAGTCCAATGCTGGGTTGGATTGGATCTAAAAATTACAATTTTCTAATTTAATTAAAGATTTTGAGATATGGTCAATTAAATAAGTTATTAATCAAAACTTTATTATTTTTTAAAATAATCTTTGAATGCAATCATTCAACAGGCCTTTGCGTGCACATCACATCACAACCACATTATAAATTATAATTATTTCTCCATTTGCTTAATTATGTCTCGTTTTAATTTATTAAGTCAACAATCGCATGGTTTCTCAATTCACCTCATTTATAAAAATACAAATATATGAGGCTAATGTTTGTAAAAAATCATAATTTTGAAATTTGACATAGAATCCAATTGTGTTTATAAAGAAAAATCAAAACAAAATAAGCATAATTTTCAAAAACAAAAAATTAGAAAAGGGATAAGGTGTCTCAACAGTACAAATTCAACTAATGAATTGGAATCTTGTTAAATTAATATTAATAAAAAAAAAAGGGGAGAAAAAGAAAATATATTAAGATTGGAAAAGGACAAGAGGAAAATTACCTTACACATGGGAGCAACCAAGATGGCACCATCCCAATAATCTGGCTGTTTTCTGTGTATCATAAGAGCCACTGCTCCTCCCATTGACTCTCCCATCAAAAACCTCTTCTTCTTCCTATTTTCCTTCTTTTCTGTTCATTTCAATATTAAATAAAAATTCAATCCACCAAACCCCATTACACAAAAAAAAGACAATTTCCTTGAATCAAACTTCCAAACCCAATTCACAAATACATCAATTGTTTCTTTATTTCGAGTCTTAACACATGAAGTGGAGATCCTAATCGCAGACCTCCCAGTTGAAAAAGTAGTTGAGTTATGTTCAGATTCAAAGCTCGAGGAATTGCTTACCAGTTATAGAAGTGAAGAAAGAAGAAGAATCTTGAACCACATTATCAAAGCTTGAAACATAGCCTTGTAAGCCAGATGACTTCCCATGTCCTTCATAATCAATTCCATACACTCCATATCCTTTCTTTGCCAATCTCATTGCAGTACCTAAAAAATAAGAAGAAAAAAAACCCAATTTTCAATTTTTTCAAATTAAGACTTAAAAATTCTAAATTCCCCCCCAAAAAAAAAAAAAAAAAATCAAATTCAAAGAAAACTAACTGTTCATGGTGATGCTACATTCCATGGCATAGCCATGGCAGATAAAAACCAGAGCTTTTGGTTCTTCATTCATTGGAATCCAACTGCACGTGAACAGCTTCAACCCACGTGCATTCACTATAAATTCCTGCAAAATTTCCAAAATTTTCCCATTCATTTTCTCGGGAAAATCCCAAAAAAGAAAAAAAAAAAAAAAAGAAACCCATTTTAGGATTCTCAAAAAACTCACCTCATCGTATCTTACATTTTCAATCTCGATTGCCTGTGAGAAGAGAAAAAAAAATGAAAATTATAAAAAAAAAAAACCCAATTTCAGAAATTATCGATTAGAGAGAGAGAATCACCATGGGAAAAAAAGGAGAGAGAATTCGTCAGAATCTGATTGGTTTCTGAGAAAATCTGAGAAATTTTCTCAGAAACCCAGAAAACAGAGGGAGTGGAAATTGAGAATTGGAGGAGCAGAGGAATGGAGAAAATAGGATTTTAAATAGAAGAAAAGGAAAAGGGAAAAGGGAAAAGGAAAAGGAATGTATGGGAAAATAAAAAATTATTATGATTTTATGAAGTAATTTTTTTTGTAAAAGGAATTGGGAATTGGAATGGGAAAAGGAAAGGGTTTTATTTGGGGGAGAGATTTTGGGTGTTTTTGGACTTCCAAATCCATTTATAGAATTCAGGCGCTGTCTTTACTTTACTTAACCCTAATTCTTTTCTTTCTTTTTTTTTAATAGATAAAATTGTTTTAGATTTTTGCTTATTATTTTTCTGTTTGAAGTTTAACGTCTTATTTAATACTCATTTGGATTTTTATTTTTGAAAATTAATTTTATAGACACTACTTCACCCATAATTTGTTTTTATTTTTATTTTTTTATTTTGTCTCTTCAAAAAAAAAATTGTTTTTATTTTGTTATCTACTTTATTCCATGCATGTCTTAAAAAAACTAGGTCTAGTTTTAAAAATTTTAAAAATAGTTTTTAAAAATTTGTTCTTCTTTTGGTCAATAAGGTTTGAGTTATGTTTCATTTTGGTGTTTGAGTTTTCAAACTCAACAATTTAGCTCCTGAGGTTTGGTTTTCGTTACACTTTTAGTTCCTCCTTCCTCTCCGACACCAGATTCGAAGGGGGGTTTCCCCTTCATTTTTTTTTTTTTTTTTTTTAAAACCAGTGAAAAAGAGGAAAAGAAGAAGAAAGAAAGAAGGGAAATGAGAAAAAGAAAGAAGAAGAAAGGAAGAGGGAAAAAAAGAAAAAAAAAATTCCGCAGGATGGCGGCGACGACAACGACCGGCAGGAGACAGTCACTAGCGACCGGAGAAAAAGAAGAAGAAGGAGAAAATGAGGGGAGGAGGAGAGAGAAAGAAATAAAAATAAAAATTCATATTTTTTTTTTAAAATTACTTGTATTTTTAAAAATTCAAAAATAAATTTTTATAATAAAAAAAATGGTGTCACGTCAGCAAACGCAAACTGTTAGTTTTTAACGGAAAAATGGATGAAGGGATTAAAATGAAACTAAAACCAAATCTTGTTGTGTTTGAAAACTTAGGAACCAAAATGAAACCTAACCCAAAGACTAAAAATGTATTTTTTTCATTTTTTTTTTAAAAAATAAATATGAGGGGTGTTTGGCCTAAGAGGAGTTAATAAGTTTGTGAGACCTACAATAGTGTTATAATGTTGGAACCCTTTGCATAAACACTTAAAGGAAACACAAAAGACAAAATCAATCTGAACCTAACGATAGCGTTGTTTCCTTAAGACAATTTTTTCCCCTCCATGGTGCTCAAGGTATCATGAACAATTGTCTCCCAGGATGGGACGAATTACCCACCTATGAATGTAGCACTCTAATCACAGGACTCTTGAACACTGGTATTTAAGTAATCATACATAAAAGTAGGAGGAGAGTTTTAGAAAGAAGAGTTTGTGTCTTTTCTTCAAAACTCAAAATGAATCACATATTTATAAACTATTTGTGATCATTCAAATAGTTTCATCTTTTCGTGTAAGGGTTGTGTCTTTTGATTAATGGACACATCCATTCACATGAGATTGTATCCTTTACAAAAGACACACCCTTTCTCATAGGGTTGTGTCCTTTACAAAAAACACACCCTTTCACCTAGGGTTGTGTCTTTTACAAAAGACAATACCATTTCACATAAAGTTGTGATTCTTTATTTTATTAATAAATCCAACATATAATTGATAATTAAATAAGTTTTTTGGCGGTGGAGGGATTCAAACCTTCAATCTCTTGGTAGAGTATATGCTAATAACTCCTTATTTATGCTCACTTTGGCGTAATGATCATGATAATAAATAATATTGTATGTTATTTTCTTTCATTGATTAACCAATAAATCAATAATGTTTTCTTTTTAATCTTTTTATTATTTTTTTAATTGATGCTAAGGATGTCAGGGGTGGGACAAAGATGACTTCTCACCCTCCTCGTCCCCACTCTCATTCCATTCTTCATTGCCATAAACTTTTTGGTTAATTATTCTCAATCTAGTTTGTTTATTTTAATCTCAATTAAATAACTTTTTTTTTTTCTAATTTCAAATTAAATGGTTCATTTTTAAATAGAAAATTTTCAAACTTCCTAATAAAACCAAAATAATCAACTGCGAGAAAAAGTACGTAAACACCCCTCAGATGAGATGGAGTAAGGTTAAAATAATGTTAGTTTTTATGAAGAAAAATAATGTTTAATTAGAAACTAAAAAAGAAATAAATAAATGTTTAGGCACTTTAATTGATTTTATAGCTGGTTTCTTATTTTTTTAATACATAAAAATTTTAAATTCATTCTTAATTTTTATCTAATTAAACTAGCCAACAAGATCATAGTTCAACTGACACAAAGTTGTAGTAATTGATGACCACAAAGTCTATGGTTCAAACCCCAATCCTACATATTGTAAAAAAAAAAAAAAATCTAATTAAACTAGAAATTTAAAAGATATGTGGTTGTCTTTTCAAAGTTAAATTTGAAGAATCGACCAATAAACTATTAAGGAAACATTTAAGCCATGCTCTTGTTTTTTTTTTTTTTTTTTTTTTTGACAATATAGGGGTGGGGAATTCGAACCACAGACCTCGTGGTTATCAGTACATCTTTATGTCAGTTGAGCTATGCTCTTATTGACTTAAGCCATGCTCTTGTTGGGACACTTGAATCTCTGATTTCTTGATCAAGATACCAGTTTTATGCCAGTTGAGCCATATTCTTATTAGTCGGAAAAAAAAAGACTTGATTGTGTGTTCTTATTTGATTTTAGAAGACAATATTTAGGGATTGTGTGTTGATCCATATTCTTGCCATATTCTTGTTGGTAAAATGGGTCATTGAGGTGTAAAGGTTGCACACCTAACTCACGTGAGGCCATATTTCAGACGTTTTATTTTTTTATTTTTGGACTTTTTTCAAATTTGGTTCTGTAAAGGTTGTAAAGGTTGCACACCTAACTCACGTGAGGCCATATCCAGTCCAATTTCTCCAGAAAGAACAGAAACACAATCACAAAAATAATCTTTATATGCGAAAATTCAGTTTGTTATGCATTCAAATTAAACATGGTTGATCAACACAAACTTTCTTTATTAAAGATTTGGCTAAACTTTGATTATAATGTTGAATAAGTCTAAAGCAAGGATTGAACTTTCAAAAGTCATTTTAGTAATTATTAAAAGAAAAATAAAATTAAAAAATTACTGAAGTTTGAAGAAACTTCAATAACTATCAAATATAAATATAATTTAAAAAGAAAAACAATGGAAGATGATAAAAGGCAAAATTTTTCGAAGTGGAAGGTCGTTACGCTCATCAAGGTTCGTTATTATTCGTCCAAATAAAATAAAACTGTTCGATTTTCTGGAGAGAGTTTGTATGGGCGCACGAGACTTTTGAAGGATCCAAGGGTCCCAAAGGGGGTTAATGTTTAAGCCGTTGGTCCTGGAAGGATATACTAGGGCTAATTTTATTCTCGTCTCATATTTTTTATTACTCATTCTTTGAGTTGGGATGTGACACGTTTACAAGGGGTTGTTTAACCAGATGATGTGTGTCATTGATTATCACAATTTCGATTAGTGTATGAAATGCCTCGATCAGGTGGATATTTTTATTTTATTGAAACTAGTGAGTTTAGGGAGATGTTTATATATATATACAGCAATAATTGGGACATAGCGTAGCTCGATTGCCAATTATCTAGCAAGAAAATTAGCAACTTATCTCGACTTATCTTAAGTACTTTATGATACATAAACTTATAACCAATGAAGCAAACACCTCCACAGAACCGTCCTAAACATATCTTAACGATATCTCAAATTTTGTGGGTGAATTATTGTAAGGCCATGCTCCTAACCTCATATTTCTCAAAATTATTGTTAGGGTCCTTTTCTTTTTGGAAGATTGTGTGAAGGTTGGCCCCCTAAGATGGAGAGTTTTTGTTTGTGTTGTGCATTGAAATTATTTGGTTATTTTTGTTTCTTTCTTTAGAGTTTGATTTTGGGATGGCTTCATAGAGCTGATGGGGAGAACAAATTAGACTATTCTCTTCCATGTTTCTTTTTCCTCCTTTTTGTCTTCATTTGGGCAATAATTTTCCTTTCTAATTCAAATTTTAATTGTATAAACTTAGGGTGCGTTTGGTTGGTAATCTGAAAACAAAAATTTTAAACACAAGAGATTCAATGAAAACAAAATTGTATTTCATGTTTTCATATATGTGTTTGGTAGCATATTCAGAAATTGGATCAAAATTTAAATAATGGTTTGATAATATATTTATAAACCATAAACATTTGTAGTCATCAACTAAATACCAAGTTGAATATAAAATATTATTAGTTAATTTATAAATATGTTATGTGTTATAAATTGGATTATTATTATTATTTTATAATATCATATAATTTATAATGCATTATATTATACAAATTTTAATTTCACAAAAATAAATTAAGTTTATAACATGAAATACTATATTTATTAAAGTTTTTATCTTTTTAAATTTAATTCTGCATTTAAAATTTTCAAATTCAAAATCTGGATATACAATGAAAACATAAAAATGTTATTTTCAGAATTTCCACTATATGGAATTAGAATTCGGATTGCCTACCAAAAGGCCCTTACCTTCTCTCTTATCCACCTATATACATTATTTGAAAAATTTTAGTTCATAAGTTTTGGAAAATATGTTTAAAAGATGCCTAACAATAATTTAGTAAATAAAAAATAAATTAAAATAATATTTAATTATAATTAAAACAATAAATAATAAACCCCTACATACCATTTATATATGTGAAACTTCTTTTGTTTGTGGGCACAATGAAGCATTTATCTAAATTTCAGATCATTTGATTTTTCTTGTGGATCTCACGTCTTCGTGTAAAAGTGATTCCTCGGTTAAGATTTAATTATAATTTTCTCATTTTCTACCTTTCTCTCGACATATATCTGTGTGCAACTATGCATATTGTTTTTATTAACATGTCTCTCTCTTGGTGTTGTGTAGCTATCTGTGCAACCAAATGTTGTTCTTTTTAATCAATTAACAAAAATATTATTTGAATTGTTCGGAAAAAGAATCCAAACCTAAGATAATTATAAAATGTATTTATTATATTACATAGATATCAAAAACTCAATCAACACCAATATATGAGTGAAGAAGGTGATCTTATGGGACATGACACAAAGGTCAAATAATTTAGCCCTAGATCTAGCTAAATTATGCACAATTATTTAGTCTTCAATTATTTTATCAATTGTCATTAAAAAGCAAACAAACACTATTTAACCTTAAATTTACTTTAATGGTATTTTACATTATAAAAGGATTTAGTATGTTAAAGCTCATTTTGTTTAAGAAACATGATAGGACATTATATAGTTAATCTCTGTTGTTTGATCATTATGTGAATTTGATGCCTTTAAGAAACCATAAAATAAATAAATAAATAAAATGGAAGCTTCATTGTGGCCTAGCAATTGAAAATGATTAATTTAACTAATTAACCATGATTTTAAACAGTTGAAATCATCGATTGCTTTCGACTCAAGAATCCAATTTGTTGATTAAATAAATCAAAGGAGAGAATTATACTAAAAGATAAGAGGAATAAGTCAGATGTTTTAATTATCATGATGACAAGTTTGAAAGAATAAGTCACAATTGATTTAATTATCAAGATGACAAGTTTGATAAAATAATCAAGGGGCAGTTGCATAGATGGCAAACTGGACCAAATTAATAGCAAATATAGCATAATTGCAAATTAATTGAAAATATAGCAAAATTAACCGTACAAGACCAAAAGGTTGTTGTCCGTATCTATCCGTGTCTATCACTGATAGACTCTGATTATTCAAAGTATATCAGTGTCTATCGCTGATAGACTTCGATTAATCAAAGTCTATCAGTGATAGTCACTGATAGACAGTGATAGATTTTGATTAACCATTGATAGACTCTGAATAATCGAAGTCTATTAGTAGACTGATAGAAAAATTAATTGTACAAGACCAAAAAGTTGTTGTCCGTATCTATCAGTGTCTATCACTAATAGACTCTGATTATTCAAAGTATATCAGTGTCTATCGCTGATAGACTTCGATTAATCAAAGTCTACCAGTGATAGTCGCTGATAGACATTGATAGATTTTGATTAACCAGAGTTTATCAACGATAGACACTGATAGACTCTAATTAATCAGAGTCTATCGCTGATAAACTCTGATAATCGAGATCTATCAGATAGACTCAGATAGATTTTGTTATATTTGTAATTTTTTTTACATGGTGCTATATTTGCTATAAATTTAGTTCAATTTGCCACCCACTGCAATTTTCCAATAATCAATGGAAACTTTTTACCAAATTAATTTTTTAGGATCCCAATCTTTTTATGTCTAAACATATAGCATATAAGTTTTACTTTACTATTATTGTTATTATTTTTCTAATCTGATAGAGTGTCAACTTCAGATTAGTTCAAACTAATTGATTTATGTTTTTAAAAGTTAATAAATAATTCACAGAGAATAACTATACTTGAGTCTTTTTTTTTAATATAGAAAAATACACTTTTGGTCGAAGTTTGAGATATGTGGCATTTGGGTTACACCTTTTTTTATTAATATATATATATTAAAAAATTTTAAAGTAAAATATATTTTAACATCTTTTTTCCTTTTTATTTTCTTTCTTCCTCTTCCTTCCCACCTTCATCTTCACCTAAATCCTAGTTAGCTCCGACCGTCATCTGTCACTGTCGTTAATTTTTTTCCTCCTCTTTCTCTTCCTTCTTCTTTCCTATTCTTCTTTCTTTTCTTTCTTCCTCTTCCTTCCCACCTTCATCTTCACCTAAATCCCTAGTTAGCTCCGACCGTCATCTGTCACTGTCGTTAATTTTTTTCCTCCTCTTTCTCTTCCTTCTTCTTCTTTCCTATTCTTCTTCCTTTTCTCTTTCAATTCCTGAGTGTCAAACTACCATTGGAAGGAAAAATCTCAACGAGCGGGACAACTCCTCGCTTCGATGGTGGTCAACATTAGAAGAAAAAAATTAGAAGAGGGTGGTCGACGATGGGAAGAGAAAAAGGAGAAAAAGGAAGAGAAAGATAAAGAAGAAGAAAAGAAAAAGAAAAAGGAGCGATAAAAGAAAATGAAATAAATTTTCAAAATATTTTTTAAATAAAAAAAATGTCACATTGACATTTCTGTTAGTAATTAATGGAAAACCGACGAATAGACTAAAATGGAACTAAATGCAAATCTCAAGGATGAAATTGTTAGATTTGAAAACTGTGAATTAAAAATGTAATTTTCCCTTTTGAACTATATTTATCAAGAGGTTTATTTTTCTACATGTATGAGAAAAAAAAAAAAAAGTCAAAGGTAAGTTTGGAACTAGGCTTATGATTAATAGGTTTTGAAAATTAAACAAATAAAATCAGTAACAAGTGATTATATATACTTTGTCTAAAGAAATTCACATTATACTTGACTTCTTAAAGCTTCTTAAACAAATAGAAGCTTCTTAAAGCTTTAATGGAAAATTAGAGATATCTTTTCTCTTAGGAGTCGGACATTGTAACATGATACAAATATTCTAGTATTAGAGCATAATCTAGCCCTAAGTTGTCACTTCCACTAGGAATTATTAATGGTTTGGTTAGTATCTTTTTCACTATTGACTTTACTTTGTTTATTAAAAACAATTGAACATTTTCCACCCTAAGCAAAGGACCTGATTAGAAGAATATTTTAAAGTCTTTTAAAAATAATTATTTAGATTTTGGAATAGTTTTGATCAAATAATAATCAATTTCCAAAAGATAATTATATTAAATGAAGTAACGAAAGATCATCCAAAAACATAACTTAATGACATAGCTCAATAATAATGAATTACATGTACATGTTTACACGAGATTACAAAAGAAGAAATTCAATTTGTAAAAAAATATCTTAAAGTCGTGTAGATTTGTGTAGGTGCAAGGGTTGGACAGCTTGTTCTCGAACACGCTTAGGTAAAAAGGGACAGCAGATCCCTTCCAAATCAACTCCACTCCACATATCATATTGAATCAAGCTCACACTATTTCTTGCCTTGTTTTTGACATTTGTGTATTAATCTTTTATTCCTTTTATCTTCTGTAAGGCCTTATCAAAGGTGTTATGACAGAAAACAGTAACAACGTAACAAGAATGAAATGACGAACAGAAAACAACACACAGATATACGTGGTTCACTAACGGTGTGTTAGCTACATCCACGGACTGAGGGAGAGAACAATCTTATTATGAGAGGAGTATTCAAAATACAGAGATTAGGACAAAAAATAGGTTATGAGGGTTTATATATGTCACCACTCTTAACCATAACATAATAGACCCAAAATAAAAGCCCAAAACGGAAAAACATATCTAATCCCTATATTTTGATTGGGTCGTTCGGAGCGCTTCATATCAGATTCAAGACATATCAACAAAAAAGATGTTGATTGAGCTCCTTCCTTTTATATTTTTCTCTCCTTCCCCTGCCTATTAGTCAGCAGAAAAGCTGCTGGTTTATGTACACAAAATTGGTTCACCATTGTTTATAGATCAGAAAGTGTGTATTATATCCATAAGGTCGTTGGTCTATACCGCATGTTATGGAGGTCTCTCATAAGTTCCAAAACAATTTTATGAATGAAATAATATTTCACAAAATAAATTCTTTTGAAGAGAAAAAAATAAATTAAATGTTGATGGTCGATTTTGGCCAGAGGATCTCACCTGACCTTCACGTGCCACCAACGGTAAATTTGTAGTTGAGGGGGGAAGACGTGGCCTGCAAGACAGTAAACCTGCACACCGGTGTGGTGCTCGCCACACCGGCTCCGATGCTTAAGTCAGAAAGCAGAACGGAGGGGCGTGGAAAAGTAAGAGCAAGAGCAGAAAAGAGAAAATTGATAGTAGAGTTTAGGGATAGAATTCGGGATCCCCTCTTCAGTGGCGAAGAGGGATATAAATACCTGTTCATCCTCCTAGTCTTTTTAGGGTTTCGGAGGCGTTTTAGGTCAAACCAGGCGAAACCGGGGCATTCAGAGGCGGTGGGGACCAGACGGGACCAAACGGACTCGGCCCGCACGAGCGGGCCGAGCAGGGGGTCGGGCCGAAAACCCGACCCCTTCGGTCTTGGCCCGTCCCATTTGCCGGTTTTGCCTCCTTGGTCCATCTTTCAGCTCGATTTCTCCCCGGTTGTCCTCGTCAGCTCCTTGTGTATCGGGGTGGTCCAAAATTGCCTATAACATTAAGCCCCCACTCTTGAATTGGGATTCGAGGTGACTTATTGCTATAAGTTGAGCTCCTTAAGCCCGATTTAAGAGTAATGACCCTTGCCTTGGGCTGGCTTACGTGTAGCTTTGTTGTCATCCTGCAAAGTAGGATAGAAGTAGACACTCCCTGAATAGGGGTTAGATGAAATGAAAATGAAAAAGGGTGAGAGATTACAAAAGTGGTGCTGGTCGGCCTCGGACGAGGCCGAGCACAGCTATCTCCCTTTCTGCTTGCCTGGTCGGCCTCGGCCTCGGGAAGAGGCCGAGCATCATATTTTGTAATTTTGCTTAGGGGGCGTTGCCCCCGAACCCCCACCGGGCGCTTCGCCCCTGGACCCCGTACTGGGTCATTCGGAGTGCTTCATTTCAGGTTCGTGTCTGCAAGAGAAAAGTTAGGGGAAAGGCTAGGGTCGGCCTCGACCTCAAGCCCCCTGTTAGCCTAAGATTTGGCTCCCTGCATCCATATGTTAGTCCTTGTAGGGAAATAACAAGAGAATAGGTTTGAACATGTATCCATATGCTAACTTCAACCTGGGTGCTTTTTGTTTAATAGGGAGTGCATATCCCCTTTACAGCCCCCAATCTCAAGAAAAACTTTATTAAAACACAAAGTATAGTTGAGTAAATAGGAGAATACCTTTAAAGTTTGTGCTCGGCCTCGGCAAGAGGTGCTCGGCCTTGGCAAGAGGTGCTCGGTCCTGGCTTCTGCAGGGTGAGCTTGACTTAGATGAAGTGTATGGACTCATGTCAGGTGAGGTGAGGTAGACTCGTTGGTCCAGGCTCACATGGTCTCACCTTGGATGAGGCGAGGTAGACTTCGGCAGTCCAGGCTCGCCTAGTGTAAGGATGCTCAAGCCAGAGGAGGTGAGGTAGACTCGTTGGTCCAGGCTCACATGGTCTCACTCTGGATGAGGCGAGGTAGACTTCGACAGTCCAGGCTCGCCCGGTGTAAAGATGCTCAGTCCAGAGGAGGTGAGGTAGACTCGTTGGTCCAGGCTCACATGGTCTCACTCTGGATGAGGCGAGGTAGACTTCGACAGTCCAGGCTCGCCCAGTGTAAAGATGCTCAAGCCAGAGGATGTGAGGTAGACTCGTCGGTCCAGGCTCACATGGTCTCACTCTGGATGAGGCGAGGTAGACTTCGGCAGTCCAGGCTCGCCCGGTGTAAAGATGCTCAAGCCAGAGGATGTGAGGTAGACTCGTCGGTCCAGGCTCACATGGTCTCACTCTGGATGAGGCGAGGTAGACTTCGGCAGTCCAGGCTCGCCTGTAGGCGTGGGCACTATAGGCTCGCTGAAGCGTGGGCACTATAGGCTCGCATGTGGGCGTGGGCACCATAGGCTCGCTGAAGCGTGGGCTCTATGGGCTCGCATGTCGGCGTGGGCACTATAGGCTCGCTTGAAGCGTGGGCACTATAGGCTCGCATGTGGGCGTGGGCACCATAGGCTCGCTGAAGCGTGGGCTCTATGGGCTCGCATGTGGGCGTGGGCACCATAGGCTCGCTGAAGCGTGGGCTCTATGGGCTCGCATGTCGGCGTGGGCACTATAGGCTTCGCATGTGGGCGTGGGCACCATAGGCTCGCTGAAGCGTGGGCTCTATGGGCTCGCATGTGGGCGTGGGCACCATAGGCTCGCTGAAGCGTGGGCTCTATGGGCTCGCATGTCGGCGTGGGCACTATAGGCTCGCTTGAAGCGTGGGCACTATAGGCTCGCATGTGGGCGTGGGCACCATAGGCTCGCTGAAGCGTGGGCTCTATGGGCTCGCATGTCGGCGTGGGCACTATAGGCTCACATGTATGAGCGTGGAGGTGTGAATGCTAAGCTCGAAGACTTAGGCTCACAGGTGTTCGATCTTGCCTCAGCCATATTTAGGGTTGGCTTAGGCCTTAGCCTCGAACAATCTGTTGTCTCTCGTACCTGGTTCCTTCGCTTCGATCTGGATCTTTTCTTCTGTTCAACTGCGTTGACAATCTGATTTGTCTGGATTATGCGATCTTCGGGTCACTTTTGAAGTATTGGATAATCGGCTTCGGCTTTGGCCTAGGGTCGGCCTCGGCCTCGGGATGACCATAGCTGTGGGTCGGCCCGGCCTCGGCCGAAGGATGACCGTAGCTTAGAGTTGGCTTTGGCTTAGGGTCGGCCTCGGCCTCGGGATGACCATAGCTGTGGGTCGGCCCGACCTCGGCCGAAGGATGACCGTATCTTAGAGTTGGCTTTGGCCTAGGGTCGGCCTCGGCCTCGGGATGACCATAGCTGTGGGTCAGTCTCGGCCTTGGCCTAGGGTTGGCCTTGGCCTCGGGATGACCATAGGTGTGGGTCAGCCTCGGCCTCGACCAAAGGATGACCGTAGTTCAGGATGACGACATTTTTTTCCTGGTGTCTTCAATCTTGTCAAAGTCTCTGTTTGTTGTTTATTTGTCCCCCAAAGGTAGTTCTGGATGAACATCTTCGGTTGGCCTCGGTATGGTCGGCCTTGGCATGGTCGACCTCTGCATGGTAGGCCTCGGCCTCGGCCTCGGCCCCAGCCTCCGTACTGTTCGTCTGGTGGTCGCTGTTTGGCTTGGAGTCGTTTAGCTTCGGCAGGTCTCCTTGATGATTTCCGAGTTCTTTTTGGGTGTCCAGAAGCTCGGTCGTCATAAGGAGATCATCTTTTCTGGCCTCGGCCTCGGCCAATTTAGCCTCGGCCTCGGCCGCACTGGCCACGAGCTTGACAGCCCTGGCTTCTGCTTCGATGGTTTTGGCACTTCTGCTCTTATCCTCGATCAGATTCCTCTGGTCTATCTTGGTATGACCGTAGCTTGGTGCTGGGCTCCTCAAAATTGCTCGACCTGTAGGTTGAGCCCCCTGACCTCGCTGGTTGCGCTGTTGGTCTTCTTTCCTCTGGATTCTGTCTCTGATTCATCCATGTATTCGACTGGATTCTTCCCCCTCTTCGGGTCTCTAATCAAGCTCCCCTCATGGACTTTGGTGCTAGGGTCGGGTTTATCCAGGATTTGGAGTATTCTGGACAAACTCCGATTCATTCCCTTCACCTCATCCTCAAGGGCGGCAATTTTGGTGTCGACATCCTCTGCTCGGCCTCGGCCTCGGCCTTGGCCTGCTTGTCTCGGCGACCCCCGGATGCTGTCTTCGTCACGTGACCTCCGCTGGTGGCGGTCACCATCCGAATTCTCTATGTTTACGTCTTGGTCTTTCTTTTCCATACCCTTACTCATGGAATAACCGATGTGCAGATTAACAGGCTTTCTTCCCCACAGACGGCGCCAACTGTTGATGGTCGATTTTGGCCAGAGGATCTCACCTGACCTTCACGTGCCACCAACGGTAAATTTGTAGTTGAGGGGGGAAGACGTGGCCTGCAAGACAGTAAACCTGCACACCGGTGTGGTGCTCGCCACACCGGCTCCGATGCTTAAGTCAGAAAGCAGAACGGAGGGGCGTGGAAAAGTAAGAGCAAGAGCAGAAAAGAGAAAATTGATAGTAGAGTTTAGGGATAGAATTCGGGATCCCCTCTTCAGTGGCGAAGAGGGATATAAATACCTGTTCATCCTCCTAGTCTTTTTAGGGTTTCGGAGGCGTTTTAGGTCAAACCAGGCGAAACCGGGGCATTCAGAGGCGGTGGGGACCAGACGGGACCAAACGGACTCGGCCCGCACGAGCGGGCCGAGGGTCGGCCTCGGCCCATGGCCGAGGCCGACCATATGCTCGGCCTCGGCCATGGGCCGAGGCCGAGCAGGGGGTCGGGCCGAAAACCCGACCCCTTCGGTCTTGGCCCGTCCCATTTGCCGGTTTTGCCTCCTTGGTCCATCTTTCAGCCCGATTTCTCCCCGGTTGTCCTCGTCAGCTCCTTGTGTATCGGGGTGGTCCAAAATTGCCTATAACATTAAACACTGTTTGTGTTTAGTTCGAGATTCTAAGAAAAGAGAAACTACATAATTAACTCAAGTTTTGCTGTTCAATTAAATCGAGAAAACAATAGTAAAACTCAAGACTATTTTCTCAAGTTTTACATGACACAATTAACAAGTCTTCCCCATCACAACTCATGTCCAACACCTTTGCCTTTATTCTAAAAGAAAATTTTAAAGAAAATGTTGAGTATTAAAGTGCCCGTTTGGTAACATTCTCGTTTCTTGTTTCCAATTTTATTAAGAAAACTAAGCATTTAATAAGTATGTATGTTTCTTGTTTCTCATTTTTTAGAAACACTCCCAAAATTTGTATAGAACTTTTGAGAACAACTAAAACTAGATTCTCTTTTTTTTGTTCTTGTTTCCAATATTTTCCAAACATAAATAAGAATATAGGTTTATTATTATTGAATGTATAGATGTTAGGATCATGAAATTCTATTTTTCTTTATTAAAAATGAAGAAACGAAAACAAGAAACGAGAACGTTACCAAACGGGCCCAAAAGTAACTCCTTACCAGGGTTGGTACATGCAAGCACACAAACACGACATGCAACACAATAGTGGAACCTAAACCTTTTCATCGTTTCTTAACATTTTCTCTTAAGCCTAACGTGGACATAATTAACCCAAAACGCCCCCATAACTCTTTCTTTTTCCCAAGCCTTCAGTGCTTAGTGTGAGTCCCTATTGAATCTTTATCCCAGTTGATGGTTAGTCGATCGACATCCAATCAACATAGTCGAACCTTAATCGACAAGTCCTCATTCTCATTTTAAGATGTACATCAACATTTTTCTATTAGAGAAAGTTCAAACTTTTAAATCGTCAAACATACCTGATGTTCATCCGAAAGACAAACGAAAACGACTGTAAACAAATGAGGTTGAGTCGAGGAGACCAACCATTTATTTAAACAAGTCAAATCAATACTACTCTTCAAGAAAAGGATAGTCAGTGTAACCAATCACGGGATCGGAGGTGTAAAAAGTATCTTTATTGTAGTCATTGAGAGGAGCATCAATCTCGAATCTCCTCGGCAAGTCCGGATTAGCCAAGAACCAACGGCCATAAGCAATAACATCAGCTCGATTTTCAGCAATGGCTCTGTTTCCATCTTCCTTATCGAAGCCGCCGGCAGCTATGAACGTTCCGTTGAATGCCTTTCTCATCGGCAGCAGGCTGTGCGGACACTCAACTTTCTCGACGATGCTTTTCATCCGTGGCTCCACCATGTGGCAGTACAAAATTCCATATTTGTTTAGACTCGCCGCCATGTACAGCCCCAAAGCTTCTGGATTTGAATCTCCGGCCGCCATGAAATCTGAAAATGGCGACAGTCTTATCCCGACTCTGTCTCTGCCGATCTCGTTTGCGACAGCTTCGACTACTTGTAGAGCGAATCTGCAGCGGTTTTCGAGACAGCCTCCGTATTGGTCGGTTCGGTCGTTGACTTGATCTTTCATGAACTGGTCGATGAGGTAACCATGAGCTCCGTGGATTTCAACTCCATCGAAACCTTTATCAGTAATCATGAAAGAAAGTTAAATAACCATTTAGGTCCGATATCCATTTAGCTTTTTGTTTTTTGTTTTTGAAAATCATGTTTTTCTTCTTATTTTCAAAGTATAATATGGTTTGATAACTATTATACTTTGAAAATTAAGCTTATATAACTACTATTTCTACAATAAGTTTCTTTATTTTGTCATTTATCTTCTTCTCATGTTTTCAAAAACCAATACAAGTTTTGAAAACTAAAAATGTAGTTTCAAAAACTTGTTTTTGTTTTTGAAATTTGGCTAGAAATTCAAATGTGTCATTGACAAAAATGAAAATCATTGTGAGAAAATAAGCACATAATTAATTTTTGAAAATAAAAAACAAAAAGTCAAATGGTTAACAAATGAGATATATTTTTTTTTTAGTTTTGAAAACTTAACTTGGTTTTTGAAAACATGGGATGAAATTAAAATAGATAGCAAAACATAGAAACTTATAGGTGGAAGTAGTGTGTGTAAGCTTGATTTTCAAAAACCTAAAACTAAAAACCAAAAATCAAATAGTTATCAAACGGGATCTTAGGTTTTGGTTTTTTATTTTTGAAAATTAAGTTTATAAATACTACTCCCAAGTTTCTTAATTTTGTTACCTATTGTCTTCCATGTTTTTAAAAACCAAGTCAAGTTTTCAAAACTAAAAAATAGTCCACATTTGATAACCATTTGGTTTTTGAAAATTAAGCTTAAAAACAGTATTTCCATCCATAAGTTTCTTGGCTTGCTTATCTAATTACCCGATTCCTATGTTTTCAAAAATCAAATCAAATTTTGAAAAATAACAAAAAAAAAAAAAAAAAAAAGTTTTCAAAAACTTTTTTTATTTTTGAAATTTGGCTAGAAGTTCAAATGAAAACTTTTTTTTCCTTAACAAAAATGAAAGCTATTGTAGAGATCAAATTGGAAGCAAACAAGCATAATTTTCAAAAAAAAATTTAATAATAATAAAATGGTTATCAAATGGAATCTAAATAATCCAGGTCATGGCAGGATTTGTGTTGGTTTTTTCCCGACTTACCAGCTACAATGGCATTCCTGGCTGCAAGCCTAAAATCATTGACAATTTGAGGGATTTCGTCTGTCCTTAGACGTCTTGGAGGAGTAAAGGACTGTGCAATATCAATTCCTTTAGCCCCAACTTTTGTGAACAGTGGTTTGTCCGATGCTGAGATTGGGGCTCCTCCATTTGGTTGAAAACCTACATGCATATCAGAAAATAAGATATAACCATTTTGGTTCAAAACCTATACGAAGTTTGCACCAAGTGCTTGTTGTAGATATCCACTCTGAATTAATCCATTTCCGCAACTGTGCATTTTGCGAGGAATATTCATTCGTGTCTTGAGTTCAACAAGATGGAGATCGAAGATTTTGAATCTCGACCTTTTAGTCGAAGATATAATATCTTAACCCAGTCTAACTCTATACTCAAGTTGGCAATTCAATAGAGTTAGGTATCGCCCTATAAGAAGTCTCTAGTTTTATATTGACTTAGGTCTAATGTTCCACAAATTTCTGTATATAAGAAAAAATATATATGTTTGGTTGTTGACTTTCTACCCATTACCGTTAAAATTCTAACAACCTAAAAGAGAGAAAAAGTAAAATAATCTCCTTTCTCTCTCCTAACTATCAAAATAGACAATAATTTAACTACACAACAGTGTAGCTAGGTATCGCCCTATACACACCACCATTAAAAAGAAGATACCTTTTTCATAAAGTCTCATTTTTACCTTTTTCTCTCTTATTTGTCAAGATTTTATATGATGGGTAAGAAGATACCTAGACACCAACCAAGTATTATTCATCAAAGATTTAATAATGGTGTGTATAAGAAGATATCTACTCACCAATATGCAGGCAAATATTGTTAAAAATGTACCTGAATTTGAAACCCTTCCTACGTGCCATATCTGACAAAAGAAGATACCACCTTTGCGATGGACAGCATCTACAATTGGTTTCCATGCTTCAACTTGCTCTTTTGTCCATATCCCAGGTGTATTAGCAAGTCTTTACACGTACACGTTACAAGACAAACAAATTAGTTCTGAACCAAACGAGCTAAGAAGTCAACTCAAAATAGAATAACTATTAATTAATGCTGTTCTTGGACTCAAGAGATCAGAAACTTTTTTTAGAATAATAAAGGAAAAGAAAAGAAAGAAACTTTATGAAATAATAATAAAGGCTATATATTACCCTTGGGCAGTGTCAGAAACTCCAGTGGCCTCAGCTATCAAGAAACCTCCTTTGGTGGTTCTCTGGGAGTAATACAAGATGGCATGTTGCTGAGGAACATTGTTGTACGATCTCTGCCTTGTTAATGGGGCCAATGCAATTCTAAACAACAAAAAACAAGCCACTCATGGATTAGGATTTCGAACTCGTGATCTCCTGCTCCAATACCATATTAAATCACTGATCATCGTCCCAGAAACCTACACGAACAATGGTAAAGTGGAGGGGATTACCTGTGAGAAAGATCAAACTTCCCCATCTTGTAAGGAGAGAAGAGATGAGGAGTAATGGTGGGAGTTTGAGCAGACGCATCAATGTTGCTATCAGCCATATCTAATATTTTGCTTCCTTGGCAGAAAATTCAGATGGGGGAGAGATCGAAGATCCGCAAAGGATATTTATAGATTTGGACGTTAGAGAGAAATAATGGTGGTCTTGGCTTGCATGCATGAGAGAGGAAATAGTTTTGTGTTGAATGCATTCAAAGAGTACTCTTGCATGAAGGAGAGAGAGTGATTTGCATGAGGAGAAAGCTAGAATGATCTTGCACGTGGTTTATTCCTCTCAAAGCTAAGGAAAATACTTGGCTGCATACGTCCGTGCATGCGTATGGATCTTCATACACACCACACCGACAATTAGGAGAGAAAAAATAAATTTCTCATTTTTTTTGTTTATCTTTTTATCTGAGTTGTCAAGCCTTACACACTATTATATAGCTAAGTATTGTTCACTATAAATTTTATAATTTTGTTTTTAAATATTTATTTATTTTTAGTCAAACAACATTTGAGGTGAGGGATTTTAACCTCTGGTCGAAATACATGTAAATTAACATTGAGATATGTTTACTTTGACATCAAATATTTAATGTTAGGTATATATTTTTCTTCAAAAATTATAATATAATATTAAGATGCATAAGCATATAACAAAAATAATAATAAATATATAAAATATTAGAACTTCAATATCTATAAAAAAAAAAAATGAAAAGATCTTGGGAAAAATACACTTTTGGTCCCTGAGGTTTGGGTTTAGTGACAGTTTGGTCCCTGAGTTTTCAAACTCAACAAAAATACCCCTGAGTTTTGAAATAAGGAGCACTTTGGTCCCTGCCGTTTATTTTTCTGTTAAATACTAACGGTTGCTGACGTGGCACTATTATTTTAATAAAAAAAATTATTTTTTTTATTTTAAAATAAAAACAAATAAAAATAAATAAAAATATTATTATTTTAATTATTCTTAAAACTAACCCTCAATCTCATCTTCTTCATCCTCTTCCCTCATCCCCTCCATCTTCTTCTTCAAACCTCCGATGGTCGCGCCGCCACATGCCGTCGCCGGCAGCCGCCGGCCGCCGCTCGCCGGCGGCGAAAGTTTTTTTTTTTTTTTTTTTTTCTTTCTTTCTTTCTTCCTTCCTTCTTCTTCTCTTCTTCCTCTCCTTCCTCAAAGTTTCAACAACTTTTTTTTTTTTTAAATGAAAGAGAGAGGAGGGAGCTCCCTCCGTTCCGGCGCCGGAAAACGGAGGAGGGAGCTCCCTCCTCCTTTCTCTTTCATTTAAAAAAAAAAAAGTTGTTGAAACTTTGAGGAAGGAGAGGAAGAAGAGAAGAAGAAGGAAGGAAGGAAAAAAAAAAAAAAAAAAATTCGCCGCCGGCGAGCGGCGGCCGGCGACGGCATGTGGCGGCGCGACCATCGGAGGTTTGAAGAAGAAGATGGAGGAGATGAGGGAAGAGGATGAAGAAGATGAGATTGAGGGTTAGTTTTAAGAATAATTAAAATAATAATATTTTTATTTATTTTTATTTGTTTTTATTTGTTTTTATTTTAAAATAAAAAAATAATTTTTTTTATTAAAATAATAGTGCCACGTCAGCAACCGTTAGTATTTAACAGAAAAATAAACGGCAGGGACCAAAGTGCTCCTTATTTCAAAACTCAGGGGTATTTTTGTTGAGTTTGAAAACTCAGGGACCAAACTGTCACTAAACCCAAACCTCAGGGACTAAAAGTGTATTTTTCCCAAAGATCTTAGTACCTATTCATCAATTAGAACTAATTTCAATATTTTTATTGGATCCAGTAAAACCGTAGAGTTAAAGTCTAAAGATGAAAATAAACTATTTAAAATTCGATTCAATTTTGAAGATAGAAGATTGGATGTCCCATCTCAAATTTATTAAATAAAAAATGAACAAAAACGTGAAAGTAAAGACAAATGAAATATATAACTTAGTTGCCAACATAGGTATTGTTCAACTAGCATTACGTTTATGGTTCGAATCCTCCACCCCACATATTATATATATATATATAGTTTTTTTTAGACAAGATAAATAGGAGTTATAGCTATGGGGAACCAAAAATTTTTGGAGGGGCAAAATTTAACCTTTAAATTCTTAGTTTATATAGGTTAAATTATGATGAACTAAGGAGAGTATTTCTATGAGGCTAAGTAGGATGAGGAAATGAACTGAGACCACATCCAAATGAGAGAGATTCAGTCAATCTAAGCTTAAAAGAATTGATAGTAACTATCTATACCAATTAGTTAAGATGTACCTTCATTTTCGGTGGATACATTCATAGAAACTCTAAAGTTAAGCATGTTTTGTTTAGTTAAGTTTTATATTGAGTGAAGAGAATGTTGGGGTCGTCAGGTGTCGAATCCAGATTCTGAATCCTGGACCTACTAGTGTCTATAAAGCTATATACACATATTAGTGCTTTGTACAAAATTAAAATACTGGTTTAATTAATAAAATTTTGACTTAAATACCATTTTGATTCTTTTACTTTAAGACATATTCCATTTTATTATATTTTCAAATGTTTAATTTTATTCCGTGTTATCTCAATAAATCTTAAATTTTGTCCTTATTATAAGTTTATGGTTAACTTTTATTATTTATATATATATATATATATATATATATATATATATATATATATAAAAAGTTAGCATTTTCTCCATAAAATTAAATTATTATTATTACTTTATCAATTCCTAAAAAAAGTAACAACAAACTAATAATAAAAACTAATATTACGTAAATACGAAAGCTAAAATTGGACCAGTCTAAAGTATAGGAACCAAAATGATATTTTAATTTAAACACTTAATATTACGTAAATATGTGTATTTATTTTTGTAAAAGCAGTAATTTACCTATAAACTTCTATAAAAACATGTAAGTTACTACACAAGATTAAAATGAACCTAAATAAATTCTTCACCCCTCATTAGAAAAGAAGAATCCCCATCCCGTTCGAAGCAAGTCCAAGCATATAACCTTTTCACCTCTAGCTCATGAGCTAGATCCTCATAATCTCAAAGGGCACAAAGAGATCAGATTTAACACTCCATCTGAGATTTATCAAAAAAAGTTTCCCACATTTTCAGACAGAATTCAAGAGAATGGGCCATTTTTTTTAGGGAGGAAATAGATAAAAGAGAGTAGAAAATTTTAATGGAGATAAAAAGTTAGAGAATGATAGATAAAAAGTTATAGAGAAAAATGTTCAAAAACAAAAGAGAGAAAAAAGTTTGAAAATGAGAACTAAATTTAACTAATGTTATAGGTAATTTTGAACCACTCCGATGTACAAGGAGCTGATGAGGACAACCCAACGCGAGCCCAGAAATAGGACCGAAAAATGGCCTCCAGAGGCGAAACGGGCCAAAAGGTTGGGCCAAGGTCGGAGGAACCGAGCCTTGGCCCGACCCATATGGTCGGCCTCCTCGGTTCCACCTGGTTCAGCGCGCCTTTAAATTCCTAAGAACCCTAGAGCAAGAACAAGTATTTAAACCTTTCTTCATCACTGAAGAAAGGATCCCGAACTCTATTCTCTACTCTTTCCTCTTGCTCTCTTGCTCTCCTCTTTCTGCTTTCTTACTTAAGCATTGGAGGCAGTGTGGCAAGCACCACACCAGTGTGCAAGTTTTTTGTCTTGCAGACCACGTCTTCTCTTCTCACAAACAAATTTACCGTTGGTGGTACATGAAAGTCAGATGAGTTCCTCCTGACCAAATTTGACCATCAACAACTAACCAAAATTTAAAGTGAAAATAATTTAGAGACAAAGTGAAAGAGAGAGAAAGTAAAAGTTTAGTGAGAAAAAGATTAGAGGATGATTGACAAAAATCTTGGAGAAAAAAAGTTATAGTGACTGCGAAAAGTAAAGAATACAGAGGTGAAAAGTTCTGAGATAAAGAAGGTTAAAAACAGAGAAGAGGTAGAAAAAAAGTTTGAAACAGAGATATTAATAAATTTAAAAAACAAAAATTATAGATAGAAACATTCTAGAGAAAAATCACTTATAAATTGTCAAAAATATCTTTTAAACCGTAAATATAATTTTAAAAAATTAGAACCAGGGAGAAACAAAAATTAGAGAGTGAGAGAAAATTTGGAGAGAACAAAAACTTGAAATTGTCAAATATAATTTTTTTAAGAAACACGTAGAGAATTTTTTAAAAAAGAAAATTAAATAAATCGTGAATATTATTTAAAAAAAAATAAAAAGCATATGAGAGAAACGTTTAAGAGAGAGACTAGAAGAAAATTTTAGTGCATATTTGGGAGTGATTTTGAAATGGTTAAGATCACTTTTATTATATTCAAAATCACTTGAAAACATGTCTTTGATAATTCAAAATCAATTTTGATGATTTGAAAATTATGTTTAAAAGTATAAAATCAAATATAAAATTGATTTTAAATAATAAAAGATATATTTCGGATTAATTTTGAACTCTCAAACATGCACGTATGAGAGTTTGAGGGAAAAAAAAAGGTTGAAGGGAGGAATAGGCAAAAATTTTAGAGAGGAAAAGGTTAGAGAGAATTTTTCTAGGGAAAAAAGTTAGATAATGATAGACAAATATGGTCGGACATAAAAAGGTTTGAAAGAGGGGCAAAAACTTTAGAGAAAGAAAAAAAAAGTTTGGAAGTGAAAAAATTGAGAAAATCACTTTAAATTTACAAAAATGTTTTTTTTTTTGTTAATTTTAAATAAGTTTTAATTTTTTTTTTTAAATGAGAGATTTAAAAGACAGTTTTTAGAGAGAGATGGAAAAAGTGAGATAAAAAAAATATGGAAAGTGAAATAAATTTAAAAAGCAAAAATTTTAGAGAAATATAGAGAAAAATCACTTTAAATTTTAAAAAAAAATGTTATATAAATTTTAAAAACAAATATATTAGAGAAAATCACTTTAAAACTTCAAAATTTTCTAAAATTGTAAGCAAATTTGAAAAAGAAAATTAAAAGAGACAAAGTTCGAGAGAGGACAAAAACAGAGTAGTAAGAAATAATAAAAAAATGGAGAGAAAAAAGTTTAGGAATGGACACAAATATTAAAGAGAGAGAATTAGGGAGGGAACAATTTTAAAGAGAGCAAAAGTTAGAGATCGGTAGAAGGGACATTTTTTATTAATATTATTTATTTTAAAACTTATTAATGAAAAAAAGACTATATTGAAACTTATTATGACAATATTGTAGTTTAAAATCCACGTTAAGAAACCACCTGCTAACGTGGAAAATTGGAAAAATGCGCTTTATCAGATGTTTAAAAAAAAAGTTTTTCAAGGTAGGTCGTCTCTTGAAGAGATGATCTATGCATATTTTAAAACTAAATGTTCTATTGCCATATTGAAAAACTATCGGCTTTGTTTCTAGAGATTGCAAGTTTGGGCGGTACAAAATGCAGATCTTAAATTTTTTTCAGTTTTTCTTTTCTTGCATTTTTCCTTCTCTTTTTTCCTATTTTTTTTTTTTCGTTTTTCTTTTTCTGCATTTCCTTCCCGATTTTGTAAGTAATTCCATCTTTTTAAACATTTCAAAGAAATTGAATTTTTATATTACAATTCATTTTCTTTTCTTTAAAGTAATTGAAATTTAACTAAGTACTAATTATTTAAAAACTTTATAAATAAATTAAAACTAACTATTATAGCTTTTGTGTGTGAAAAAATGTAATTACATATTTGATTTTAACACTTATTTAAACTTAAAAAAATAAATTGTAATACTTATTTAAACTTAAAAAAATAAATTGTAATATGATGATTAAATTTCAGTTGTTTCAAGTACGAGAAAAGGAAATAAATTGTAATCTAAAAATTCAATTTGTTTAAAACATTTTTAAAAAATGTCATTTTAAATAAACATTTCAAAAAAATGTCATTACATCTTAAACAAATTGAATTTTTATATTACAATTTATTTCCTTTTCTTGTACTTGAAACAACAAATTAATTCTACTAAAAAAAAGTTATAATAGTTAAATTTAGTTTTAATTTATTTATAAAGTGTTAAAATAATTAGTACTTAGTTAAATTTCAATTCCTTTATAGAAAAGAAAATGAATTGTAATATAAAAATTCAATTTCTTTGAAACATTTGAAAATATGGAATCACTTAAAAAAGAAAAAAAAAAAGAGAATGCAGAAAAAGAAAAACGAAAAAAAAAAAGAAGGAAAAAGGCAGGAAAAGAAAAACGGAAAAAAGTTTAAAAAATCTGCATTTTGTACAACTCGAACTCGCAAACCTCTAGATACAAAGCCGACAGTTTTTCAATATGGCAATAGAACATTTAGTGTTAAAATATGCATAGGTAATCTCTTGAAGAGACGACCTGCTAACTTGGATTTTAAACTGCAATAATGTAAGTTTTAAAATAAATAATATTAATAAAAAATGTCCTCGGTAGAAGTCTTCGTTTGAGAAAAGTTTTTTTTGGAGTAATAAATTGAAAAAACAAATGTTTAAAAGAAAATCACTTAAAATTTTCGCAAAATGATTTTCAAATCGTAAGCAAATTTAAACAAGGAGTTAGAGAGAGTTAGAAAGTTGGAAACAAAAATTTTAGAAAGAGAGGGAAAATTTTTAAAGAATGGACAAATCAAGGGAGAGAAAAAAAAAAAAACGTTGTTAGGGACAAATTTTTTTTAAACATAAATACGGGTTGTGTTTGAAACTTATTATTTATACATTGTAATTTAAAATCAACGTTAGCAAGTTGTCTCTTGAAGAGACGGCCGACTAATGAGGCAAGCTATATGAGAAAGAATTTTAAAAAGAAATTAAGTAGGCCGTCTCATAGACAATCTACAACCATTTTGAAATTTGAAAGACGTATGTTAACAAATGTTGTTAAAAAAGAAAAAGAAGAAAATAATGTGTAGGCCGTCTCTTGAAGATACCACCTACACGTGTTTTTAACCAAAATGTTGTTCTGCCTTATTAGAATTCTTAAGCGTTGGTACGTTCGTGGATATTCTCGAGTTTGAGTTGGATGTAAAGTGGATTTTGATTTTATTTATTTTTTCTTTTTTTCTTTTCATGTGTTTTCCTTTCTTTCTTTTTTTTTTCTTTTTTTTTTTTCTTTTCATGGATTTTTTTTTTTTTTTTTTTTGCCTAATATTTGTTTTTCAAGAAATCAAATAAGTAATGGTATTTTTTAAATTATTTTAAACAAATTGAACTTTTAAATTATAATTTAATTATTTCCTTTTTTTAAGCCATTGAAATTTATTATCTCTTCACTCTAAAATGTATAATATAGAAACCAGTCAGGAATTAAGTTGCAAAATTGAGAAAACTTCTCCAGTTGATATTATTAAGAAAATAATAGTAGTAGTAGAAAATTGAAGACAGCAGCACACACCACAGAAGCTCAAAAAATGAAGATTAAGACATGAAGAACATGGAGAAATGGGAAGAAACATACCTAAAGGACAAATTGGTCCAGGTTACTTTTAGAAATAATTCACCAACTTGTCGATTGTTCATCACAATATCTCCAAAATTCTGATACATGTTCTTAGATTTATGGAAAGAATCCAACTCGGATGATAGCTCAACCTCCTGGATCCCATCCAAAGAGCCACAAAACAATTGGTTAGAAATTAATGTAACTGCTCATGTAAATTAATTTTAGGACATAAAAAACAGGAAAAGGGAATATGCTTGGTTGATATTGTAAATGCATAACAGTAGAGATTTTGAACCATGTATACTCGTTGATCGACAAGCTAACCAAGCGGTGGAAGAACCTATAAATCCCAGAAGAGCGAGGAAGCTCAAAACATAATCAACCCTGTTGTAATCCATATGAGAAAGCTCAGAACAACATCATGTTTTTAACCTCTTTCTTAGTCCTGGTGACAGGCACGGTGGAGGAGGAGGAACATAAAATTTATGCAAGAAAACTAGCCAAATCACCAAATATTAGTTACTTGAACGGTTCAATATATAACAAATTGCATAAAAAGAATTTGATGTTTGCCAGCCAAACTAATATATATATGTTATCTCTTGTCTAGACTTAGGCTTTAAAGGTATGAGAACACATATGTCCTGTGTTGTTCCACAGAATGCAACTCTGGCAAACAAAAGCCCCAAAATATGGTTTCATCGACGGGTGTATATAATACAAGAATTCAAAGTATTTCCTAAATCTCCACGATGAAGGCACTGCAACTCCAAATAATTATAAACCCTAGAACAAGAGTTAATGAACTTCCATTGTCAATAATCTCAAAATTTCAAAACAAAAAACAACATAAAAGGACACAACACAACACAGAGCACTGGAAATGCAGGAGATCCTCGAGTATTTCAAAACCTTGAGGATCTGATAGAAGTTCAAGGCTACACAAACAACAACCAACACATCTAAAGTTGAATCCATCGATCAATGAATCGAACAAATAAGAAACAAAATAGAGTGTGTAAGACAGGAAAAAAAACCGATTAAGATGAAAGGGAGAAGAAAACTTACCAGAATCTGATTAAGTGAGTCGGTGAAAGAGACGAATCGAACCACATTCTGATTGTTTTCCCCCGAGGAAAATCAACCGATTGTGAATTGTAGAGTGTGGTTAGGGTTTTAGAGAGGAATGGAGCAAAAGGAATAAGCCGTTGGAGAAATTGAGAATAGCATTTGAGAGAAGAAGAGGAACGGGCACGATTCTGTGAGGTTTCTGTGATTGGCGCCGGCGGGTGCGTTTCTAACGGTCGAGTCGGTTGAGAGTGAGAGAAAATTTTTCCAATGTTGTGAAATGTTTTCAATCCCTAAAATCTCAGGTCGGACTTTTTTTTTTTTTTGGAGGGTTAAAAAAAGAGGAGACTAATTAGAATTTAGAATAATGTTTTTTCAAGCAAAATATCGCTATGTTTTAAACTTAGTTTCTATTTATTCTCATGAAAAAATAAGTAATAACTCCACGCCCCAGTAATTTACATGTACTCTCAATTAAAAAGTTAAAGGTTCGAATCCTCCAACCCAAATATTGTTAAACTCAAAAAAGAAAAAAAAAATCACACCAATCAACATTAAAGCTTCCTCTCTCACCGAAGAGACAAGCCAATGAAGGTAAATCCCTTCCCAACAATCAAAAGCTCCATTTCGAGTAGTATATACTCAGAGAATGGCAATGGATGAGTTTCCCTCTCTCCAAATATATGTTTGCATATGTTTATAAATGTCGTCAAAGCGAGCAAAGTTTAGCGGTAATTGACATGTATCATCAACCACTTGGCAAGGGGCTCTATCATTATGTGGTGCCTATGGAATCA
Source organism: Luffa acutangula (assembly GCA_036850905.1). Taxonomy (NCBI): domain Eukaryota; kingdom Viridiplantae; phylum Streptophyta; class Magnoliopsida; order Cucurbitales; family Cucurbitaceae; genus Luffa; species Luffa acutangula. The sequence goes on along the minus strand of CM072099.1, from coordinate 7,709,601 downwards.
AAGAAACAGAAGTCATCCTAATCTCAAGATAACAACAGCAGACATTCTCATCAAGAGCCTTGAAGGGAGTATCAAAGAGTGGGAAAATTCTTACCTTAAGAATATTGGTCCGGAAAGATTGAGGAGTCACTCGAGTCCTGTTCCATGGAAGAAGTCGAAAGCCAACTGCTAGAAATTGAACACAAACGCAGCATGGTTTGAAAACAGAGGCGCCGGAGGGTTTGACTGAGTGGTTCACAACTCATCTGGGTCCCTAATCTGTTTTGGAATGCAAAGAATTGATCAGAATTGGGGCATCAAATTCCTGGAGGCAAAAGCAATATTGATCGGTATCAAAGCTATACACCAAACCTGTCTCCAAAAGCAAATCGGGATGGAGGTTGTATCTGATGCCCTTATCGTTATGGCTGGAGAAGACGAAGATTTGTCGGACTTCAAGCCGCTAACGGAGTCAATCACGATCCTCTCTTCTGAATTGCGAGAGATTTCTTTTGCTCGCTGTAATCGCCTTGCTAATTCTACAGCCACCGATTAGCAAGAGCAACTTCTTCTCTTTTTGTTGGCGCGAGTCAGGAGAATCCTCATCTGAGGGAACCTGGACATGCATTTTGGTCCCCTGAATTTCCCCCGTGTTTTTTCCCTCTTCTCTTTGAGGGTAGTTGGAACGTTTCTTAGCTTTTAATAAAGAATTTATTTTTAAAAAAAAAACAAAAAAAAAAAAAAACTAGAAATCAAATTTAAACTTTGGGACCAAATATGCCACTCTTAGAACCTTAAGGGTCAAGTATAAATTAAATTCAAATCTAAATGACTAAAAGTGTTAACTTTCAAAATCCAACCACCAAGTATAAAACCAACTTCAAATCTTAGGAATCAAAAGTGTATTTTATCCATACGATTTTATTAAATTAAATGATTACTAAAAATAATCTAGACTAGAAGTAAAATTTTTATCTTCCTATTGTACTTTGTGACAAGTTATCCAAAAAAAAAAAATTATTGTACTTTGTAACAAAGAAAATAGTCTAATGAAAGTTTGTAATGTATCACGCTTAAACCTAGGCTCAATCTAGGGGAAGCATGTTATTTGGAAGTATGTTTCCATTTTTTTTTTTTTTAATAAAAATACCTTTCTTTTTCTTTTTTTTATGCAAAAAGTTTGTTTGGTACAGTAGTTTTTAAAACCAACTTCCAAAACAAAAATTAAACAGAAAAAGTGCTATATTGTTTTACATGTATTTTTCTTTATTTAATGTTTAGGTTAAATCATTTCATTAAAAAAATTGTTAAATTGTGCCATAGTTATATCTTTTTTTTTTTTTTTTGAAATTCAAAATTCAAAATTTTTATTTGTATTTATGGCATTACAATCTTGTCAATTCGAGTTGGCACGAATCATAATTGTCATTGCGATTTTCAGAAATCATTTCAAGGTCAAATTTATTGTTTTTATTTATTTTATTTTGTCATAACCATAATTTTCTAAAAAAAAAAAAGATCCATTTGAAACATGTGCTAAAATCCAAATTGAATGGATTCATTCTAGTATCATTGTTGAGAATTACATCAGGTTTTGTAGATCAAAATACTCAAAAACGAAATTTTGTGAATCTCAATTTTTTTATAGAAATTCAAAGCGTTAATTATTTCAACAAATGACAGGACAATTACAGAGGAGAAACAATGTTCTTCGTAAAAAAAAAGAGTTTTTTTTTTTTTAAAGAGTTTTAAGAACTATGATTTGTTCAAATTCCATATGATTCCATGCATTAAATCACTAACACACCATCATAATTCTAAAATACAAGCAGAAACAAGAGGTAAAAAGAAAATCTTTAAAAAATAGTTGTCCAAATTTATTATAAAAAAAATAAAATATTAGGTAAATAATTAACTTAGCTGTCTATTAGTTCTCTAAACTTTAAAAAGTATTTAATAAGGTCCAAAAATTTCAATTTTATGTCCAATATGTATTTGACATATTTATTGTTTTTAAAAATTAAAAAAATGTATTAGATGTAAAAATGAATTTTGTGTCAAACTTAACATTAAACTTTCAATTATGTGTCCAATTAGTTTGTGTTTCTTAGGGGATCTCTCAAGCGAGGGATGAAGAGTCATTTTTTTGGGATTTAGTTTTCCCATAGAGTTATTAGAGACAAAATCAAAAGTTTTAAAATTTATTGAACACATTTTAAAGTTGTTTAGAACCTCATGATTTTGAAAGATTTCAAACCATAACAAATTTGAAATGAATTAGGTCGTCCTAACAAACAGAATTATTTGAAATCGGCCTTAAAAAGTTTTCCAAACCAAAACTTTTGGATTTTGTCGGACTTCATAGAATTAAGAGGCAAATTACTTTTTTAATCCTACCGTATTTGAATTTCTATCAACAATTCGAAATTAAAAGCCTATATTAGTAAACTTTTGGTTTAATTTTCTTTTCCAATTACCATTCATACACAAAATTCTAGATACATTTGTTAATAAATGTGTCTTGTGTGGAGACAAAACTTGAAGACTTCACTCTAGCCTCTTGGAGCACAAGTAAAAAGTACTTTGTGTGGAAGGATGAAAATCACCACCTTGGTGCACAAGGAAGAATGAAGGTGGAGCCTTGGGCCATTAAGGCTCTCATTGTCTATATATATGTGTGTTTGTCTCTTGAAGAGAGCAAGAAGAAGAGAGTGATCTTTTCTTCCTTTATAGAGTGGGAGAGAGAGATAAGAGTGTTTCTCTTCTCGGGTTGAGGGTCTTTTCTTGTTGTTTATCCCAAGCTATAGGATTGTGATACTTGGTAGTCAATAGCTATTGTTGGTAGGGGTGCAAAGAACCGAACCGAACCGAACCGGTTTGGTTCGGTTCGGTTCGGGTTTCATCTTTATATGTGACCGAATCGAACCGAAAAGTTCGGTTCGGTCCTCGTATAAATTGCTCGAACCAATATTAGGGTTCCGTCAGTCGCATCTTCTTTTTCTCGCTTAAAGTTTTCATTCCTCACATCGAAGACTCGCAGCTTTGCTCACCGCCGTCTTCGAAGTTTCCTCTCCTCTCAAACTTTGATCGTTGATTCTGGTAATTTCTTTCTCATGTTTCCTTTTCATTGTTGATTCCATGGACCCTTTTCTTTTCCTTCTATTCCTTCTATTTTTGGCGATGACCTAATACTTGGTGTTTATGATCATCCATGGGGATTCTTCGAGTTTCGTTGTTTCTCTTCTTGAGTTGATCTCGTTGGTTGCTTTATACTTAGTTCAGAAACAAGGGTTTCTGTGGATTTCTCTGTGCATTATCTTAATAGTCAATACTCTTTTGATCAGTGGTTGGATTGTTTTGTTTTGATTCTGTAGCTGTTAGTTCGATGTTTAGTAAGTGCGTTTTTGGGTTGTTTTGATTGCTCTGTTTTCGAAAGGTTTGTTGTTTGGTTTTGTCTCGTCTGCTGTGGAAATTGTCGTGTAGTGATTTATAAGTCATTTTGGGTGAATAACACTCCCTTGAATTTTAGATTTATTTGGTGAAGAAATCCAAATGCTTTTCTTACATATTGTAGGTTTCTCAATGTCCTAATGAGAAAGAAGTTGTATATGGTGAATCGAATAAATGGATAGCTTGGGAGACAAAGTTTCCATTGATTGCAGCTGGTAAAGCTTTGAGAATACTGAGGAAGAGGAGTTGATGGAAGCGTGTTATTCAAGTATGAATAAGTTCAGTTTTACTTATTATCTTTTTGGCCTTTGGTTCGTTGGTACCTCGCTCATAATGTGCCAATGTGGTTCCAATTTGTATATGAGCTGATGGCCTAATGTCATTATGGATTCTTTTTTATAGACATTCTAGGTTTTGATTCTAAACTATGCGGTGATGCCTATTATGGTTTCATCTTGTGTTCTTGTTGCTTTTACTTTGCTTATTGTTTGGTCAATAACATAATCATGTGCTAGCTCTTTATTGTAATGTGGCATTTATTTGATTAATTGTGTTCTTTTTTTTCAACTTTTATGTTGAAGTGAAGAAACCTGTGACAAGTTAAATTCTGTGTAAAATTGTAAATGATAGTTTGTGTGGCTTTTCGTTATCTTTTAGATTAGAATGGAAAATAAAGTTCATGTGGCTTGCTTTCCAAGGATGGTCGTTTTCTTCATTTAATTTATTTGATCTTGAACTAGAAGTTATTGACCATATTGAATTTTGTTAAAACTTGGTTCTTTCTTTTGACAATTGAGATGTTGTCATGTTGGGTTAAAGAAATTTCTTTACATTTATATGGTTTCTATACAGTTAGTTGGGGAGTTTATTGGGATTAAATTAACCAATCTGCAGACTGTAGTACTTTTTGTCTTTTGTCTTTCTATGAAAAGATTGGAGGGTGAGAGTGAGATCTGTAAATTCTAATTCCTCTATCTTTTACTTTTAAATTAACAATGGAGCTCGAGTTGTATCGAGAATAAGAAATCAAGCAAGCGACAACTGTTTTTGTTTTAGTCTTTTAGATATGTAGTTTAAAGATTGCTACTAAAAACTTTCAGTTGTTTGATGTTATAGGCGTTCGGGGAGCTTAGAGCAAAGACCCAACAGAAGGGGACCTTTGGAGGTGCTGGGCGTAAGAAGAGTGGGAAGAAATGAGAGTTCCCACGCAAATATATGTAGACTACTTTGAGCTGAAATTGCCAGACATTTGATGTCTTTTTAATCAGCTGATTGTGTGACATGTTATGCTTCTATGCATGAAACTGAATAACGTGAAGTCAAAAGCTTTCCTACTTGTTCTGTTCTGTGTAGAAACCTAGAAGAAGATAATATTGTTGTGTCCCTTGTTTCTGGAATGGAATGATTATATGAAGTTAAATGCTTTTCAATATTTTAAACTATATTTGGACCAAAAGCTAACTGAAATGAATTGTTAGGCACTGCTTGGTTGTGTAGGGCCAAATTTACATCAAGGCGCTGCTGTTGTAGGTTAGAATTTAAACTGGGAAGGGGAAATTTCCCATGCTCGTGTTGTTGAAATGTAATGTGGATTTCGTTTGGGTTGGAAGAAGCAGTAGCAGGAAAAAAAACGCGGATGACCCGACCCGACCCGATCAGGTTCGGGTCAAATCCGTACTGGGTCGGGTCAATATGTCCGTACAACCGACCCGACCCGAAAATTTTACACCCCTAATTGTTGGGCTATTGAGGGATAGGTTGATGTGTTGTTCTTGAAGGCTTCTAGTAATCTCCCTAGAGTTTTAGTGGAACCTGTATCGGTAGCATAGAACTGGACGTAGCCCACATTGGGTGAACCAGTATAAAACTCGGTGTTAATTTCTCTTCCCTTCTCGTTTATTCATTATTGTTCTTGTTGCTTAGAACTAAGATTGGTTTATCTACTCTTAAGCTCTTTGTTTCAAATTATTTATTCTGCATTATATTTGGAACTATAACCTGATTTGGGAATTGCGATAAATATATATTGTCTAAATTTGGTTGATCGAATTTAGATTGGACTATTTTATCGTCTAACAACATTCACTTTAAATGTTTTTCGTTTCAAACAAGGCAAATAATTTAAAACCATTCCAAAAGGAGGGTAAGAAATCAATCAAACACTTTAAAATTCAACTACCTAATGCCAGCAAACAATACTTGGCTACTCCATTAAAATCTTGACAACTAAGGTCTCGTTTGATAACCATTTGGTTTTTTGTTTTTGGTTTTTGAAAATTATGTTTGTTTTCTCCTAAATTTCCTACCATGATTTTCATCCTAGTTAAGGTTAGATTTGAATTCCTAGCCAAATTTTAAAAACAAAAACAAGTTTTTGAAAATTTTTTTTTTTTGTTTCCAAAATTGGACTTGATTTTTTAAAACAAGATAGAAGATTGATACTAAAACCAAGAAATTTATAATTAGATGTATGTATAAGTTTAATTTTCAAAAACAAAATGGTTATCAAACGGGACCTAATAAAGAGAAATGTAGAAAATGAGAAAAAAAAATTATTTCTCATAGTTGTCAGCATTTTAATGGTGCTATGTAAAATGGTTATCAAACAGGACCAGCAGCGAAGTTTTTTCCATTGCCAAATATGAAAGTGAATAACCCAACGTATGATTCAATCAAAATCAGTTTGAAAATTGGTTTAGTCCAAAATCCAAACAAACCCAAACAAACCCCAAGCCCAAGGTTTGATTTTTGAAGAGCTAAGATATATAGATAGATGTCAATTCAATTGAATTTCAATCAAAAAGACTTTGTGTAGATGGAAGTCTTTCTGCCAAAGCAGTTTCAGTTCCAACACTTAGAAAAATCATGTGCTTTAAAAAGTAGCATGTCATTTCAACAGTTATGCCATAACCACCCACTTGTCTCCTTCTTCATTCTAGAGAGAGAGAGAGAGAGAGAAAAAACAGCACTCCTAAAAAGTTGCCATTAACAACACCAGCTCAGTTTGTTTTGAAGTAAGGAGGCAGAGTCATTTCACCAACAAAAAACCTGAAAATTTTGTACCAATACTCTCCATGGATGTTGCATTACAGGTATCAACATTCATCATGCATACACTGAAACAACATGCTCTGTTCATGGAGAAATATCTTCAACAAAACACATCCAAATTTAGTCATTGAACTTTCAAGTTTAAGTCCAAATGCAATGGGAATGAATATGATATAATCAGCCATGAACAATGTTGTTGACAGTGCAACAGCTTACAATGATCTAAAATGGAGGTGAAATCAGTTTGTATGTACAGAGAGCAGAAGAAGAAGAAGAAGAAGAAGATTAATGAAGAAAAGAGAAGGTTTTGGAAGAAAACAATGGGATTTTTATTCACATCAGAGCAACCCCAGAAACAATCCACTGACATAAGAAGAAAACACCATTATTGTCACGCCAACAAATTCTAAGAATCACTAAGAATACAAATGGAATTCTTTAGAAAAACAGAGGTCTTACAGAGAGAGATTGAAGCTTCCACACTTTCGACCACCAGTGACCCATGAAGAAGAAGAAGAAGAAGAAGTTGTTTCAGAATCGCCTTCAATGGCGGCCACTGCAACAAATAAGCCGATTCAATGTTCGAGAAATCCGCCGGCAATTTCGAAGAATTTGATCGTTTTCAAGCCCAGCCCTGTTCGAGTTCTTCTTGTTCTGTTTTCTTTTTTCCCTCGGAAGATCGTGTTGTAAGATCCATTTCTACAGACTTCGATGAATTATCTCAGTGTAATGTAATGAAATGAATCGTCAATTCGCTGCGGCGATTCGAGGTTGAATCTGAACCTGAATCTGAATCTTCTTCTCACTCTCATCAGACGAAAAAACCCTAAAATTTGTCTAGCAATTTCAAACCCTAAACCTCTAATTGAACGAAGCCATCCATCGAAAAATGAAATTCGAGCTAAGAATTGTGATTCCAAGCAAACTGAAACCCTAGAATCCTACATTCCCACTAAAATTACCTTTTAGCTGCACACAAGAAAGCAATTGACACACAGATATTTGTACAAAATACGATGAATAATAATATTCCCCACCATGACAACAATCATCTCAAGACTTCCTAAAATCATCAGCGAGGGTCATCTTCTCGCCGCCCGGAACCACCGCCGCCGGACAAAGACGCCAGTAAATTCAGATGACCGGGAAGGTAATTCCCCACTCTCGCCGCCGACGCCTCTCTAATCGGCTGCTGCTGTTGGGCAAACAACGACGCCTGCTGAGAAATCCCCTGTTGAACCACCATCTCAGACGGAGCCGCCGCTGCCGCGGCGGCGGCAAAGCTCCACACCTGGCCGTAATCCGGTCTGGCCGGAATCGCCCAGTACCCACTCGGCCCCGTCGGACCCACTATGGACCCAACCGCCGGACCCACTCCCAAGGCATCGTCCTTAGTGTCGTCGTCGGCGCGGACGCGCTTGCCGAGGATAAACGGCGTGGGGCTAGACAGAGCGTGGGGGCGAGAGAGGGAGAGAGTTGAGGTAGTGGAGGAAGGGGAAGAGAGGGAGGCGGAGCCGCCATTTCCTCTGACGGAGAGAGAGACGGAGGAGAAATTAGCGGGAGTGGTGCCGGTGCCGGTTGCGGCGATAATGGAAGGCTCGGCCTGGCGGAGGAGCCACTCGATGGTTTGGCCGTCGGATTTATGACCGAGTTCGCGAGTGAGCTGGAAGACACGGGCGGCGCAGATGATGGGCATACGGATACGACGGCCACGGCCGTCGACCTTGCTGTGGCGGTCCTTGGAGGGGGGCTTTTTGACGACGAGGGCTCCGTTTGCAGAGGACTGATTCTTGTGGGTGTCGATGGAGGCGCCATTGGAGACGCCATTGGTGTTGGCTGTTTCGGAATTTGACATGAAGAGGAAGGTGGGAGTGGGAGTGTTTCAGAAAGGAAGAGTGAAGAAGAAGAAGAGAAGGGTTGTTAGCAGGAGTTAGCAATGGCTGCCATTGCTGCTGATGGTGGAGAGAGAGAGAGAAGAAGAAGAAGAAGAAGAAGAAGAGGGTTTTGTTAAAGGGAAGGGTAATTTGGGAAGAAAGAGGGCTAATGATTGAGAGAGGCAGGAGCTGGTGGAGACAGGAGGAAGGCACATGGGTGGTGGGGTCCACTCCTCATCTCCCCACAGCTCATACACCCACACACACTCTCTTTCTCTCTCTCTCTCTCTTGTAAAATCCCACTCTCTTTCTTCTGCGCTTCACCACCACGCGCTTCGTTTTTTAGGTTAAATTGGTAGATTGGTCTTTATAGTAGGGGTTCATCGGTCCATCGAGGAAAATTGACACCGATCGGTCGGTTGGTTTTTCAAAATTCTGGAAACCAACGACTTTCGATGGATGCTGTCAGTCGACCGATCGAACAGTCTTTGGTTGGTTTTTTTTTTTTAAGATCATGAGAATTGAGATAAAGAACGGCGATCGGTCGATTATGTGTAAAATCCGTCGGTTGGTCGGTAATTTATGTGTTTTTTAAAAAAATGGTTTTTTATATATAAATATATTGGACGGTCGGTCGGTTATGTGTTTTTTTTTAAATGATTATATATATATACCGGTCAGTCAATTATGTGTAAAATTGTTTGGCGGACCGGTCTCTCCAATGTAAGAACCGACGTCGACCGACCGCCATCGTTTCGGTCGGTCGTGTCGCTTTTTAGTCTAAAGATGTACACCCTTACTTTATAGCTTGTTTGGGTTCGATTTAGTTCAAGATGAACATAGCTAGACGAGGTCAAATATTCGAATTTTCACTTCCAATGTTGTTGAGCTCATAATTTTTTTTAATTAAATTACAATTTAGTTTCTAAATTTTAAGGTTTGTGTCCGGTATCTAAATTAATAAGTCATTCAACTTTCAATTTTGTGTTCAATAAGACTCTGTTTGATAACTATTTTGTTTTTTGTTTTTGTTTTTTGAAAATTAGGTTTATTTTCTCTCATTTCGCTACCATGGTTTTCATCCTATCAAGGTTACATTTGAATTCCTAACCAAATTTCAAAAACAAAAACAAGTTTTTGAGAACTACTTTTTTCAGTTTTCGAAAATTAGCTTGGTTTTTAAAAACATGGAAAGAATGGTATTAGAAAAGCAAAGAATTTTGTGGGTGAAAGTAGTGTTTATACGCTTAATTTTCAAAAACCAAATGGTTATCGAACGGGACTAAGTATTTGAATGTTCAATTGTGTGCCTACAAGTTTCATTTTTAAATTTTTAAAGCTTTTTTTAATGTTTAGATACTCTGTTTAAAAGAATTATAATAAGTCATTCAACGTTTTTTTTTTTTTTTTTTTTTATTTAATAGGTATATATAAGTCATCTTACATGACATGATAATTGTGCTATTAGAGGGATTATGTGGCAGAATGATTTCTCAGATGAGTCCAGATGTACGTAAAATTTAAATTGATGGTGTTAATAATAATGACATATCAGACAAATTAGGTAAATGTTATATTCGATTATGTTTCTAAATTATTGCCATGATACTTTTTTCAATTTCTTTTTTAATGTTAAGGTAGATTAAATCATGGTTTAAAAAAAATAGATTAAATCATATTTTTTATATTGAAAAAAAGAAGAAGAAAAGATTACTTCAATCCAAATGTTTCTTTTTCAAAATTCTGGGAATATATTTAAAATCCTAGTTGTGTTTATAGTTGTTTTTTTTTTAAGGAAAAAATCATTTTTGTCCCTAAGTTTTAAGAAATATGTGTGCTTGGTTCATGAGTTTTTAGTTCTCAAGTTTTAAGAAATAGGTTTAAAAATAATATGAGAGACCAAACGCACATATTTCTAAGGACTAAAAATATATTTTTCCATTTTTTTTAAGAAAAAGAAATAACAAATTTAACCATCGTTTTTTTATTATTATTATTATTATTATTTTTTTAACTGAATGATCGTTTGTTGATCACTTGATTGTTCACTTTTTAGAAAAAAAGATCTTAGCTAGGTTTTATTTTATTTTTTTTTAGAAAAATACTTATATTATGTCACTTTTGATTAATATTTTCTAATAAGGTTTTCATCATAAGCTTTCGATTTTATCAAATTAAATCCTAAATTTAAACATGTGTTGCAATTTTATCTTATGGTCCATTTTTGCTGAACTCACCCACTAATTTTAACTTAAAAAAAAAAAAAAGTAAGAATTTATTGTAGCTTGCTAATTTCAACAAAAGTCATTGCACAAAATTAAGCTGATCAACCTCTTGATAAATCTTTCAAGACACTCACAAAACCCCGAAGTATCTTTATTTAGAGTTTCATTAATTTGGTACTACACATATGTTTTATATTCCTTAAACACAGGTAAGAAAATCTCTACTAACAAATTTTCAAATGAGTATCAAAGAGTAAAAATTGTGATATAGATTATAACAGTTATCAAACTACAATTTGAAAGTAAAAATATACTTCATTGAGTTCACGATAAAAATTGACATTTTTTTCTAGTATTTAAAAATTGAAAATGCCAAAAATTTGCAATTTTGTAAAGGCATTTATTTCCTTTTTTTTTTTTTTTACAATATAAATCCTTAAATAAGAGGTCAATTACCATAGTAAAAGTTGACTACTCATTGAACTAAAAATAATTAAATCATGTTTCTTAAAAAAAATAAATAAAATAAATAATGTTAGTGTGTGAACATTTCAGAATCCTGTTATCCTGGAGGCGGCCACGCGCTAGGGCGAAGGTGCGTGGAATTTGCTACGGAGAGTAAAGCCACGCGCCACCGATGGAACTGACACGTGGCCCCACGTTTTTGTAATTTTTTCAGTTCCTAAGAAATTAAACGCAATAAACTTTTTTGTTTTTCAACCGAACAAGTTTGCTTCAATCCATAGCAGTGGACTTTTATTTATTTTCTTCTTTCTTTTTTTACCACAAATTTTAAAAAGTAAAATTTTACAGCTCAAAATAAGAATTAAACTTTACGGTCTTATTCCAGCATTTTCAAAAAGATAAAGTAAAATTTTAAGAAGAATGAAAAGAAATAAAGTCAAGACAATTTCATATTTTATATGTTATGACAGTTACAATTAAAGGGTAAAAATGTAAAATTGCGATCTGCCTCATCATGTGGATAAGATAAATATATGTAAATCTAAAATAAGTAATTAAAGAAGATAAATATATTTTTTCCTCAACTTTACATTTTATTTTAATTTAGTTTATATCGTAATGTAGTAGTCACATTCCACAATATATAAAATCAATTATATAGATGAAAAAGTCTTGGAATAAAATTTTAATAACGATTGAATTACATTCAATAATATATTTGACATATTTTAATAACTCAATATTTATATTAAAATCAGGGATGAACTAAACCAACATTAATTAACCAATAGTAAGTGAATGAGAGCTTCAAATGGGGATGGATAAAAGAGGAAGATCATTAAATCATATTTTTTTTTTATTACAATCAGTACTTTATTGGTCCAACCTATCGTAACTGTGTAACTACTGTATTTTTCTTTAATATTTTTGTTTATTGAGACACTCAAAATTTGACATAAGTTCGTTTTAATCGTGTTTTGAATGGGCAATCACCGTTTCGATTTATTGAGTATATTACTTAAAAGAAAAAAAAAACACAATTTATCATTGAAGTAGCAACAACTATAATTGCTAACTCTATGAAGTTCAAGAAAAAAAAAAATCATCCAAAGCGACTACATGGACCACTAACAACTCGATGAAAACAAAGGACGAACAAAAAAAAAATCTAATATTTATAAAAGGTTAAAAAAACACACGTGGTTTTTGCTCATTAATAAGTAAAACAAAATCGTTTTACTTAGTAACATCAAAATATAAATACGTAAAACGACATCGTTTTTGGTTGACAAGTCCAATAAATATACAAGTAGAGGTAGTTTTCAAAAAAAAAAATAATATGAGAATTTAAAAGGTAATTAAAACACTTGCCTACCTAAAATGAGAATCATTATTTGCATGTTGACCCCTAAAAAGATGGGGAGAGAAGGAAAATAAGGAGGTTTTGGAGGGGGTTGATTGAAACTTGGGAAAAAATATTTTTGTCATGATTACCCAAAAACCAATGGTACTTGGCCAACAAAATCCCGTGTAACGCGGGCTGTATAGAATTCAACTCTCTAAATATTTTTTTAATAAATAGATTAATGATGGGAGCAATGTCGTGTTTGGCCTCTTTTTGGATTAATTTATGATTAATAATTGATTACTTTGGTTTAATATTTTGTTTTTTTATTAACCACTACATTATATTTATTCTATTAATTTAATATCACACGGCGATTTTTGAGGATTGTGTGATTGATTTGTTGTACTTTATTTTAATGTGTATAATTTCCTCTTTAATCATTTTTGGTGGAACATTCCTCAAATCTCTTTTCATGATCATACTATATAATCTCAATCTCTTTTATTTGAAAATTGGGAGAATTTTATCTTCCACCCCCCTATATTTTGTCCCACTCAAATTTAACTTTAAAGTTTCAATTCTAATACCTTAAACATTACTTTTGTTTCATAATTATTTTGTTTTTTTGTTTTTTGGTTTTTTGGTTTTTTAAATTAGATTATAAACATTAATTCTCGTAATTGAATTCCTTTATATTGTAGCCAACATGCAACTGGCATAAAGCTTGTATTAATGATTAAGATATTTGTGATTTAAATCTTCCACCCACTCTGCATGTTGTAATAAAAAAAAAAAAAAAAACTTAACATTGTCATCTAACTTTTAAAAAATGGTTTCAAAATCTAAGTCAAAATTTGTAGACTTAAAAAAGCTAGATTTTAAAAAGAAAACGAAATTCTTATCAAACAAAGTCTAAATGAGTTTTGGAATTAATAAGATATAGACTATTTAAATACTATTTTGGTTGCCTTCGAATTTAATTTATTTTGGTCTACATGCTTTTAAAATGTTTATTTTCATCTCATATTTTCAACTTTTGTCCATTTTAGTGCAATACTACACTTGATAAATTTCTTGAAATGCAGTCAAGACAATTGTCACCTTTTTCAAAGTACAATGATCCTTATAGACTTTTTGAAAATAAAGAAGCTAAAATGAGCCAACAAGAACATAGCTCAGTTGACATAAAGTTGTATTGATGACCCCGAGATCTGTAGTTCGAACGTATTCAAAATATAGAGACTATAGAATGAATCTAAGTATGCATGCTCGCATAACCTTTTTTTTTTTTTTTTTTTTTTTTTTTTAACTAACACAAGCATGTGCTCAATTGGTTAAGGCATATCTACTTGACGAAAAGTTAGAGGTTTAAATTTTTATCTCCCCATTTTGTTAAGCTTGAAAAAACGGTTTTTAAATTAGAACAAAAAAAAAAAAAGGAAAAAGGAAAAATGAAAAGGAAAAGGAAAAATGAAAAGGAAAAGGAAAAGAGGACATATAATAATAAGGAAAAACCAATGAGATGACATATCTAACTCATCGCTCATTTGATAGATGTCAAATCGCTACTTTTTGACAATATTTTTTTTTTGAGAAAAAAAAACTTTTTGACATTATTAATATATATTAACATCTTACAACTTCTTTAACACCAAATATTATTTAAAATAAATGTTCAATTTCTTCTCAAAAAAATAAATAAATAAATGTTCAATTTTAGAAAACATTTTGAAAGATTGTAATTAATTTTAAATAAAGAACAAGATCCACGTTCGTCATTAAAAAAAAAAAAAAAAAAAAAAAAAAAAAAAAAAAAAACTTGGCAAATAGAGTTTTTTTTTTTTTTTTTTTTTTGGAAATATCAAATATATGTGTAATATAATACAATGATAAAGAAAAAGAAAACACAAGAGACCCTAAAATAAAAACCAAATTATTCCTTAAAAAATATATTTACTTTATATTGCACACAAGAATATTACAAGATATAGTTTTAGATGAATTATTTTGACAAAATGTATCGACTAATCTTTCAAATATGTATCATTTGGTTATCAAATTTTGTCTTTAATTTTAAGAAGACATTTAAAAAAACATAGTACTGATATTTAAAATACATTATTTTATATAAGTTGAAAGGAAATTTCATCCAGTGAAATATTATAGTAGAACATATAAATATACATTAATTATTAATCTTTTATTCAATTTCCCAGCCATAAAACATACTATATATTAAATAAGAACTTAATTATTATTTTTTTTTAAATGTAGAGATCATTGAAAAAAATATATTTTTAGAGGATTATTTTCGTAAATTGAAAACATCCAAATGTAAATGCAATTATTTGTAATTAAAATTTATAGGTATAGTGATTGGGCAAAGGGGGTTTGATCTGACATCCAACGGAAATGGAATGGCCTCTTTAAAATTTGAAATACCGACGACCGACAGGTCAATTTCCACGTCGTACAAATCCGACATGTCGTACACCATTAGATTTATAAGCACGTACTTCTTGCACTCATTTAGGCTCCAACAACATAATAATCTTTCTTAAATTATAAATTTATATTTAGGTATAGTTCCTATGTAGTTTTTATGATTTCAACCTAATTTTAAGTTTATTGGTTTTCTTTTTTGACTATATAATTAATTGTGTTAATCGACTATATTAAAGCTAGAAGTTGAGTAAAAAAATAGAAGAAATTATACTGATGGTTAAGGTGGATAAAAAAAAAAACAATTTAAGGATAATTGTTTTATGATTTGGGTAAAGTTTCAAATTGGTCTCTTAAGTTTAAAAAGTTTCAATACTTAGTCCTACTCTTCATGGTTTGGGCTTAACTTCAATTAAGTCCTATAATTTGAATTTAATTAGTTTCAATTGGGTCTTTTTCGATTAAATTCTAGAAGTTGTTCTTGAATTTTTATTTTTTTGAAAAACTCACTTATTTTCTTTTATTTTTTACTCAACATAAACCCTAATATAATCAACTAACACAGTTACTCAAATAGAATTTTTTTACATGGATTTTTTTTTTTTTTTTTTGTCGATATGATTGCAACACAGATGATTTGTAAAGTTTGACTATAAACCATATAAACCAACCATCAGACTATATTAAAACAAAATCAAAACCATAGGGTACAATGCAAATTGAAACCAAGTCCAACCATAAGAATTAAATTGAAACTTTGCCTAAATCATATAAGAAAAAAATTTCGAGTACCATACTTCCTTCCATTTATTACTTGCTAGAGAAACATTCTTTTAAAAATGATGTAGAATCTACCCAAATCAAAGAAATGAAAATTTTCTAATAGTATTAATACTCATTTCATCTATTACTTGTCATATTAGTATCATTTTTAAAAATGATGTGAGGTCCACTAGCATTAAAAATACATTTATAAAGGTAAAATTATAGTGAATTTATATATATCTTGACCAAGAGATTAGAGTTTGAATCTCTCACCACCAAATATTGTTGAACTAAAAAAAAAGAAAAGAGTATGATACTTGCCTAGGGATTTTTTTTTCTTGGGAAATGAGAAGGGAGAGGAGAACGAAAAATAGATTTTTTTTTTAATTCAACAAAAAAAAAAAATGAAGATTCTAACCTAAGACTTTTTGCTCGTTCTCTCTCACGTAACCTTATATCTTCCTAAGTTTTTTTTTTTTTTTTTTTTGAGAGCAAAATATCTTTATAAGTTCACATACACTTTTCTCTTACTAGTAATCTCTCAATCCTTGTAATTTCTCCTGTTATAGGTAATTTTGGACCACCCCAGCGTACGAGGAGCTGACGAGGACAACCGGGAGGAGATGGGACCAGGAAAGGGACCCAGAGGGAGACCATACCGACGGGCCGGGCCAACGTGGCCCGACCCGTACGGTCGGCCTCGGCTTTGGGCCGAGGCCGACCACTTGGCCCGTTTGTGCTGGCTGAGTCTGTTTGCCTCCGCTCGGCCCCTACCGCTCGGCCCCTACCGCTTCCAGCTGCCTCGGTCCAGCCTGCTTCGTCCTAGAACGCCTCCAAACCTTAGGAGTCCGAGCAGGTATTTATACCTTTCTTCGCCATCGAAGAAGGGGGCGGAACACTCGATTCTTGACTTTTTTCTCTACTCTCTAGCTGCACAGTTTTCTGACTAAGGCATCGGAGGCGGTGTGGCCGGTGTCCCGCGATTCTTGCTGGTATTGCAGGTCACGTCTTCCCCAGCTTCTACAAATTCATTGTTGGTTGGTGTCACGTGACGGCCAGGCGAGTCCCCTGTCCGGATTTTGGCATCAACATCTCCCATGAAAGGAAGTTGTAAAAAATTATTTTTTTTGACAAATCCAAACCATGAAAGGAAGCATTTTATTAAATATCATGCTCACTTCGTTTAGACTCTATAAACTTTAATAATGACATTTATGATCTATCATTCATCATTTGAGAGAAAGAGAAAATCATTAAAAAAAAAAAAAAAAAAAAAAAAAAAAGCTAATAAAGGATAATCTTGCTAAATAAACGTTGAAAAGGACAATGAAAACCGTAGCTTTATTAGTTTACTAAATAAACACAAGTAGTGTAGCAAGATTTAAGTCCAAAATAAATCATTTAAATTTATCATGTATAAATCAATAATCAATAAATGCATTGTAAAAGAGCAAGCTCAATAATAATCCTCTGATTTAAAGTTGTCAAGCCAAAACGAGTATATAATTGGCATGTATTCTCGACTAAGAGGTCATGTACTGAAAAAAAATTAAAGTTGTAAAATAAATCCAAACTTTTCCTAGTATTCCATATTTACTTTTGTCGCGCAGCCGGTAAACCAACCAACTCCTAAAATTAGGTATTTGGACCCTAACAAACTGAATCTTTACAAAAATCCTAAACTTATTCTAGATGTATCCCAACAAACTAAATCTTTTCATATTTTAGATTATAAAAATATTTTATATAAATCTCTCCTATTTCTATTGTTTTCTTCCTCCAATAATTTGAACTGGGTTCTCGAGGCTATACTCTGGTTTTCAACCCTAATGTAGGGCTGCAAATTATTAGAACTTCTGATCTCGCTCTCAATATAGGTACAAATTTTATCTAAATGGTACGAAAGATGTTGGGGATCAATATGTAGTCAATAGTTTTATTCTTTTTTACTCTTTTTGTGTTGGAAGGTTGATTTGTGTTGTTCTCGATCTGCAAAGACACTGTATTTGAGTGTATTTGACGCTCACCTATTTTTTTGTGCAAAGACAGTGAATTTTTCCCTCCGGTTGGTTTAAATCCAAGTATTTGTATAAATTAGTAAAAATAGTATAATGTGACCAATTTTTTTTTTTTTTTTTTAAGAAAACTTAAATATAATATGGTAAGAGGATTAATTTTGGGGTTGTTCATCGTCTAAGAGTAATTTTTATGAGATTACATAGTATTGTATTTGTGTTTTTATGGAATTACACAATATTTACATGTCTCAAACTATCCGTAAGTATTTTCTTTGTTTTCAAATACAGGATATTTTTGTATATTGAATTACAAGATTTTAGTGTTCTAGTTCATTTTGATTGTTTTTTGTTTTCCAAGTTGATTTTAGTGTTCTTGTTCCTTTTGATTGTTTTTTGTTTTCCAAGTTGATTTTAGTGTTCTTGTTCCTTTTGATTGTTTTTTGTTTTCCTAAGTTCTTTAAATTTTTTAATTTTTTTTTTCATTTTGTTTGTTCGGAAGATTTTTTTGGGAATTTAGGTTTTGATTTTGTTAGTTAATTTTTTTTTTTTTTATTAGATTTAGGTTGTTAGATTTGAATATGAGATTTGTTTTAATTGGGTTGCTTAAGATTAGGAATACATTTTTTTTTTTGGCAACTAGATAAATGGCTAATTTTAATTGCTATTTTTTGAAAAATGGCCAATTGCTATTTTTTGAAAAATGGCCAATTGCTATTTTTAGTAGATTTTTTTTTACAACAAATCAGACGAAAATGCCCCTGAACCGATTAACCGATTAATTCAAATACAGCCTAAATGGAACTATAAATTTAGGGGAGAATCAATAATAAATCTAACAAATAAGATAACAAAAATCAACTAATTAGCACGACAATCTTACCTTAAAAATTGGGAGTACATGAAAATGATTGAAAGTATTTAAATTACTAAATTCATTTAACACAAAACCCTATTTTCTTTTCTAAACCCTCACCAAATATTGTCAGTTGGGTATTTATTTAGTAAACTTGCAAATAATTTCAATATTGAAAAACAGGAAGAAATCATTACTCACAAATGGTTACTGGAACAATAAAAAACATTCAAGTTTATAAAAAGAAAAATTATGCAAATACAGTGTATTTAGTAAAAAAATTATGCAAATACAGTGTATATAGTAAACTAATAATTTACTATGGTAAACATCAAATCATCTAAAAAACGAGAAAAAATCATTACTCACTATTTCCCTCCAACTTAATTTGAAAATTGGGATTGAGTATTCACCTTGTTTTTTTTTAAAAAAAATCTGAAACCCTTGAGATTCTTCCTATTTTCTTCGTTTTGTGCGGTGTGCGGTATTTCCCATTCTCATCTTCTTCGAACCATTACAAACGAAATTCTTGAGAAACCTCCGATTTTCTTTTGGGCACCTTCCTCCAAATGCTTCTTCCTCCAAAAGTTTTCGTTTGGAAACCATTTCAAAAAAAATACTTTGTGTTGGAAAATAGGATACAAAGAGGAAAATAATGATAGATAAATACAAAATACAGTATTTAACATACCTATGATGTAGATCAAACCCTTTCAATTGTGATATCGATGGATGGAAAAAAGTTGGGAAAAACGATGAAGATGCTAATTAGATAATTAAAATATAAGAATCTAATCGAAAATTAAAAATGAAAACCTAATTTCTATGTAATCTTTTAGTTTTAATAAAGATAAAATCTGAATTTGAATTTTGAGAGGGAGGAGAGAGAAGATAGATACTGTAATGGTAAACTGTTTTGTTTGGGGAGGGAGAAGATAGATATTGTAATTCCATGATTTATGGGATAAACTGTTTTGTTTTGCTTTTTTAAATTAAATCTGAAACTAGACTCAAGGATATAATTGGAAAGACAATCCTCACGAAAATAGGTTAAAAAAAACGGTTTAGCTATTTTTCATTAAAAAATTCGGTTTGGCCATTTTTCAAAACTACTCTGTAATTTTTGGCCATTTCTAAGGATTTCCCTTTTTTTTTTCATACGGGGGCATTTTTGTCAGTTTATAGCACATAGTAGATTTCTATTTTTTTTTTCTTTGGCCATTTTTGTAAGAAAAAAATATTTTTAGCTTTTTTTCAAATCAGGGTTTACTTTTAGCTATTCTTTCATGTCCGATGATTTTAAAACTTGCACCCTCCAAATGGGCCTATCCTTCTAGCCCAGAGCCCACCACCAAGCCCATTCTTTGTAACAATGTATTTATATTTTTTTTTATTAATTTTTTTTTTAAAAAATATTTTTCTAGGATTTTAGTTAGGGTTATTTTTTTTTAACTCAAGAAAAAAGGGTTCTTGTTTAAGATCTCTTCAAGCCCTAATTTAGCTTAATAGTTATTTTTCTTTTGTTGTATTTTTTTTTCTTTATTTGTTAATTGAATTTTTTTGGGAATTTTTTGGGTCTTGATTATTTTCTGTGTTTTTATTTTATTTTTTGATGTAGATTATTTTTGTTATCTTAATTATTGATTAGAAGGAAATATTTTGAAATCTTTTACGCTAAGACTTTTCTAAATTTTAGTTTGCCTAATTTTATCAGGTTTTCTCTCTTAGGACTTTCGGTTTTAATGGAAGGTATTTGTAAAGAAAAGTTTTCTAGAATTTTTTAGTTTTGAAATTCTTTAAATATGGGGTAATATTATTTTTGTGTTTATATTGGACACATTCAAAGTTCCAAATTAAAGCAACAAAGTGTTTTATTATGAACATTTTTTGTTAACTACTTATAATATAAAAACAATCTTAATAAAAATACACAATTGAGTAAAGTATTTTCAAACACACTCACACGTCTCATATCTTCAAATTAGTTAATTAAATATTTTTTTATGGAAAGATCAACTATGCAGGGAGAATATGTGTACGTAGACGCGAACAGACAAAATGATAATTAACATATTTAAGAGAATTAAGTTAAAATGTCATTTTGGTTCGAGTACTTTTCAAACTTATTTTATTTTAATTAATGTTCGTTTAAAGATATAAATTTAGTTATTGTATTTTGATAAACCTTAAATTTAGTTGCTAGGGTTAGCTTTATTGTCTTAAAAAAAAAAAGTTAGGTTATTGTTTTTTTTTACAAAGGATTAGCTATAACCCATCCAACAAAATGTGTGATCCAAAACTAAGCAGACAGCCACTCGATTCTATCTAATATTTAGCTAGCTTTCAATTTCTCGATCGTCTTAACTCCAAGGTAGCTACTAGTTTTGCCCCGGACTGGCTCGTCTTCAACTCAAATTGGTCCCAAGCTCCTAGTTTAGGCCTGCAACAATATTATTACCGCCAAAATAAAACATTTTGCACATAGAAATCAATGAAGACAAGCAATTTAGAAGGAGATAAACATAAACAAAATTGCTCTATCAAATCACCCCCACCCTAAACTAACTAGTCCTCGAGCAACCCTAAACCTATAATATATGGATGGTAGAGATTCAAACGTTGAGAATTATCATGCTCAACTCCGCTCCGTGTGCTAAGTCTTTTGCCTAAGAGAAGCTACTACATGCCAACAAAATCTGAGCCAAATCAAGACTTTCCAATAATATTCTCGTGTGTGTGTGATTAGCCTCTCCTAGAGTAGCCTCAATTGGCCCGGGAAAAGTTTATAAGACCCTTCACCTGTCTTCCCCCTACACTAGAACTAAGGTCTCGCTTAAAAGGCTAAAAGGACTAAATTAGGATGCTAACTCAATACCTAGGTGCCTGAATAAGGAAATTCATTTTTCTTTTCCTTTTTGCATTTTTTAACACCCTTATTTGTAAGCAAATTGCATTAGTCTACACAAAATAAGATTAATAATTGAAAAATAAGTGAGATTTAAAAGAATGGTTTGTGTGGGGAAGGGGGAGTTGTTGGAATGTAGTTGTTTGGGGGGCAACGCCGCTCTGTTAAAGCCGGCTGACACCATAGACTCTTCTATGGATCATATCATGCTTTTGGCGAGAAAGAGACTTTCCCCCGTGCATTCGATTACCCACACCCATCGTACACGTTCGTTATTACTTCTACCGACGCTACGAAGAACTACGGTTCCAACCAATCCTCCCACCCATTCAGATCACCCAGAGCCCCCACTTGGGTCACAAGCTCGCGTTACCGAACCCGGCGATCGTTGATTACAAACACCGGTTTATAAACAACGAATTTATCTTGAGAATTCTCAATGTGGGACAAAGGAACAATTCCACCGCCCTCACCCCCATCGTTCTAACGCCCACGCTATCAAAGAACCCTAATTAGGCGCCAAGCCTGCTATGCTGAAGCTGAACTGAAAATCAATATTAAAATTTAAAATAATTAATTAAATAAATGGGACAGATGCATCTCTTAGTTCTCAATTGTGGGCCCTAAGCCAAGACATGTGGGTTGGGCCCTATCTTTTCTCAGCCCACCACCACTCCATCTATTTCAAAAGTATCCGTTTTGTTATAATTTTACATTTTTGCCAGTCCACAACTGTATATTAAAAGAGATTAGATGGCCCTTACTGATTGACATGTGTTTAAAAAAAATTGGTAAGAATAATTTATATATTACCAAATGAAAACTAAATATTACTAAAGAAAATGAGTTTATCGAACTGAGTATATGGAGTACAGGAAAAATGAGACATTTTTCCATTATGATATGACTTCATCATAAAATTTAAAGAAAAAAAGAAAAAAACATACCTAAAATATGGAATATAAACTGAATACATGGAACCCAAAATATAACAAGAAAAAAAAAACAGTAAAAAGGAATAAAAAAAAAAAGAAAATATTGAACAAATTACTTACCCATACGGAAAATGAAGGTTGTGGCAAAATGAAGAAGAAAATGCAAAGGTGGAGGCAGCGTGGCAAAAGACGGCATATGGAAAAAAATGTATGATAGTAAAAATTTCATTGAATTGGTAATGATCTCAGCCTGCAGGAAAGCTGAGGACAGGCACTAAATTAATAGAAGGGATGAGACCACGTGTCAATACATAATAAGAATCTAAACAGAATTAACAGAAACAACAAAAATAATACAAGATTAATATACTAACATCCCCCAAGAGAACACGGTTTAGAAACCATAGTGAGCTTGGTTCTTAAGCTGATAAACCGAGAAGAGTGAAGGCCATTTGTCAAGATATCTGCGAGCTGATCTTCAGAAGGAACGAATCTCACCACAAGTTGTTTACGAGCCACTTTCTCTATAATAAAATGATGATCTAAATTGATGTGCTTGGTTCTATTGTGCATAATCGGATTGGCAGCAAGGTACGTTGCGCTCATATTGTCACAAAGAAGCAACAGAACTGAAGATACAACATCAATCTCACCAAGAAGTGACTGAATCCAAGCAATTTCAGCAGCGGCATTGGACATTCCACGATATTCTGATTCAGCACTAGACCGAGATTCGACCTTCTGCTTCAATGAGTTCCAGGAGACAAAATTTGAGCCAAGAAAGATGCAGAAACCGCTGGTACTCCGACGATCATCCGGACAACTAGCCCAATCAGCATCAGTGTAACCTGTAATGGAGAAGGAAGATGGACTAATAGAGAGACCAAGGTGAGAAGAGCCCTTGAGATATCGAATTAGTCGTTTGATTGCCTTCATGTGAGATGTTGTTGGGGCATGGAGAAACTGACAGAGTTTATTGACTGTGTAGCTGATATCCAGACAAGTGATGGTGCAATATTGAAGAGCACCAACTAAGCTCCTGTAATGTGATGGATTTTCTAGTAACTCACCATCATGAAGGGAAAGAGAAGTACCTTGGGCCATGGGAGAAGAGGCAGATTTACAAGACTCCGAGTGAGCACGAGACACAATGTCAGAAACATACCTCTGTTGAGAAATGTGAAGACCATTTTGATTTCGAACAACTTGAACACCCAAAAAAAAAAAAAAAAAATTCCAGGACTAATAAACAGAATTAACAGAAACAGCAGAAATAATACAGGATTAATACACTAACAAAATGCAATGGAAAAGAAATGAGAGTTAACTAAAATTGGAAAAAAAAAAAGTAATCCATGAAATGGCAAGTAAGGAAAAAACATAAATGGAATGTTTAATGTAAAAAAATAATTAAAAAAGAAATAAATTAATAAAATTTGAGTTACCAAATATGATAACGGCTTGTTCATGGAAAAAAAATCAATATTTATTAGAATATCAAAATTAAATAAGGACATTTGGGATAGAATAAAAATTGAATTAATACATGAAATCTTACCGTAAAATTTAGAAGATTTTGACAAATATGAAATTAATGGGTGGGGAAGGAGCCCATCCACCATAATTTTTCTACAATTTTATTATCATTCTTGGCTTCTTTTCACCTTCCTTAATTTTTTTTTTTCAAATTTGCTCATCTAATACTATTTTTCAAAATTTCCCTACTAACAATAACACATATATAAAAAAAATGGACTAACTATAAAGTTGATAAGAAAAAAACGACGGTTGGATAATTATTCATTGAGGTCGTCATCCTCTCAACTGTTGGATAATTGGTGAAAAGAAGAAAAAAAATGAAGAAAAAAAAAGATAGAACGAAGTATTTAAAAAAATGGTGATCTAGATGGACTTAAGAGAGGGAATTTGAGAAGAAAGATTTTTTTTTTTTTGGACAAAATGTAGATTTAGATTTAGAGGGGAAGAATGAGAGTGAGAATTGTTAGAGTAGAATGTGGGAGAGAGTGAGAATTGTTAGTGTATTGAGTGAAGAACAATATTTGAATGTCCAACATACAAATCTTAACGACTATGAAGATTGTAACGCCCCAGTCTGACATTCCCCTACGACCTGGCCATGTTACCATACTCGTCTTAAACTGTTTCCAAGAGTGAAGATTATCCCCACAAACCAATACGGGGTTCTTTTAGCATGCTTTGTCCTCACTCACATGCTTCCTAGGAAAATGCCTAGGAGGTCACCCAACATAGAACTTCACCAAGCATGCTTAACTTCAAAGTTCCACCGAAAAGGAAGGTGCACCTTGTTGGTATAAGTAGTATCTATCAAATTCTTTTAAGCTTATCTTAACCATGTTTTCATGTCCTCAGGATCTCTCTCATTCAGATGTGATCTCGGTTCATTCATGTACCCCTCATAACCTCGGGTGTCACATGTCCACCGCTTTGGTTCGTCCCCGAACCACATCCCTCTGGTCACGTTACCATACTCGTCTTAAACTGCTTCCAAGAGTGAAGACTATCCCTACAAACCAACACAGTGTCCTTTTAGGATGCTTTGTCCTCACTCACATGCTAGGTAGTATCTATCAATATTCGGATGTAATCTCGGTTCATTCATGTACCCCTCCTAACCTCAGGTGTCACAAAGATAATTGTTTTTTCTTATTTTCTACCTTTAATTAATCTTGGGTATTCATATGAAGAGGAGTCGAGATATAGACATATATTTTTTTAAGAAAAAGTAATGAATTTAACATCCCCAACTTTAATTTCATTTCTTAAATGTCTTAATTTTTTTATTATAGTTTTAATATTTTTATTTTTGCAAAGAATAATAAATTAAAGGAAAATGAGAAATGAGGAAAAAATGAATAAAATGAAAAGGTTAAAAATAAATAAACCAGACAAAATATCGGGTTGGAGAATTGTTTTTTGGACAATTTTATCCTAACTATTTAATTGAAAATTTTAATAATAGTCAATTTGATCGTGATTTTTAATATGTGATTAATCAATTATATAATTAAAGACGAGATAATTGAGATTTCTTTTAGACTTGTTTAATTTTGAAATTCCAAATCCACATTTAACAATTTTATATTTTAAAAGTTTTTTTTTAAAATATAAGTCCATTAAAAAAAAAAAACAAACACTTAATCTACGGCATATGCTTTTTTTTTTTAATATGTATATTATTTCTTCATGAAAGATTTAGAATTTAAATACATAAAAACACAAAATTATGTATTCAAATTCTAGAAAAAAAAAAGAGAGAGAACACGAACAAGAAAAATTAGATAAATATATATGTATATTTTAATTTTTTTTTATTAAGTTGAAATGTACATGGAGAAAAACAAGCGCCTCATCAAATAAACATAAATAAAGAAATATATGAGGCTAAAGATTAAATATTAAATGGCTTGTTTTTCTCCCGCCTTTTCCGCCCTTTTTTTTTTCTTTTTTCTTTTTTTTTTTTTTGTTTTTTTTTTATAGGGATAATACTCCGGGGAGGTTTATCGATTTCTTCATACAGAGCCGCCGTGCTTGTCGTCGTGGACATCGCCGCCGATCACCGCCTCATCGGGAATATACTTGCTCCAGAACCAGTGCGCCTTCCACACTCTGTTCATCTCCTCAATCGGCACATTCTTCGTCTCCGGCAAGAAGAAGTAAATGAACACCGTCATTATCAGCACAAACCCTGCGAAGAAGTAGAACAGTCCGAATTTCATGTGGCAAAGCATCGCCAGGAACACCTGAGCGATGATGAAGGTGAAGAACATGTTCACTGAGACGTTAATTGCTTGTCCTGCGGATCGGATCTCGAGCGGGCAGATTTCGCTAGGTACCAACCAACCCAATGGTCCCCAAGACCAGGCGAATGCCGCGACGTAAACGCACACCAGGAATAGAATCAGGTTTGCGTCGAATTTCGTTAGGGTTCCTTCTCCGTTGATTCCGAATTTCACGCCGATTAGGGTTCCGACTAGGATTTGGCAAATGAACATCTGTACTCCGCCTTCGAGGAAGAGGATTCTTCGGCCGAATTTGTCGACTGTGAAGATCGAAACTAGGGTTGCGAGGACGTTTACGCCGCCACTGATGACGGCGGAGATCAAAGATGCGTCGTCGCCAAATCCGAGAGTCATGAACAGAACGGGAGCGTAGAACATGATGACATTGATACCGGTGAGTTGCTGGAAGAAGGGAATTAAAGTGCACATCACGAGTTGAGGTCTGTATTGTGGCTTAATGATGTTGGTCCATGGATGATCAATTTTTTTTGCTGCTTCGCTTGCCTCGACTAAATCTTGGAACTCTTCGTCGACATTGTCGGTACCGCGAACTTTCTGAAGCATCGTCTTGGCCTTCTCTGTGTATCCTCTTTCGAGAATGGAGTTTGGAGTATCGGGAAGGAAGAAGGCTCCGACGGTCATCATGACGGCGGGGACTGCAGCGAGAGCCAGTGAAACTCTCCATCCCCATCCGCCTTCGATTTTCGCTGTACCAACATTGACAAGACTCGCCACCAAGATGCCGATTGTGATGGCCATTTGGAAGCCCATGTTCAGAGCACCCCTGAGTTTGGCTGGCGCCATTTCAGAAAGGTAAACTGGCACAGACTGCACACAAGAACAAGAACAAATTCCATTGAATTGAATTGTTTCATTTTCATATAGATGATTGTCTGTATTTCTGTAATGTGAATGACAGTACCTGATTGGCAAATCCAACACCAACACCTAGCAACAAACGGCCAATGATGAGCATCACAATGCTGCTAGCAGCACCATTAAGAATGGAGCCAATCAAGAAGGAAAGACCTCCAATGAACATGGATGGTCTCCGACCGAATTTTCGAGTAATAACGGAGGCGGCGAACGAAGCCACGAGAGCAGCAAGGTAAAGAGAAGAGGTAAATAATGTTAGGAGTTCACTGTCAAATTTACAGTATTCACTTTCATGGGCACCTTTCATTTTCTTCAGAACAGATGGGAAAAACTCATTCAAGAAACTAGGCATTGAAGTCACCCCACCTGCCAAAAATCCCAAAACCAAAAACAAATAATCCTTCCATAAGACACAAAAAGCAAAAAACACAACAAACCCAGAAATGAAAGAGAAGGATTAGATCAAAATCACAAACAAACCTGAAATTCCAAGATCATAACCAAAGAGAAGGCCTCCCATGGCAGCCACCAAACAGGTGACAATGACAAAAACAGTGACTCCTCCCTCATAGTTCCTTCCTCCCTGAACAACAAAACCACCTCCAGCCATTCTATTTTCTTCCTTTTCTTAAAAAATGTAAGGGATTGAGATTACAGATAGATAGTAAGCTGTGAATAAAATAAGTTTTGTATTAATTCTTTCAAAAGATTTCACCAGTGGATTATATGGGGATCTTTCAGAAAAAAGAGTATATATAATATATATATATATAAATAGTAAGTAATTTATATATATATATATAATAATCTGATAGATCCTTACATCCACTGAGACAAAAGATAGAATTAATACAAAAATATGTAAATCCCTTTCTTATGTCATTCTCGGAAAGAATAGGCTTTATTGAACTTCTCCCCGGAGCTTGATTTCCCAATCCTATGCTGGCTGTTTATATAAGTGTTTCGAATGGCTTCTGGCCTTCAAATTTCGATGCTATTTTTAGCATATTTCGGTTCTGAAGCTTTTTTCTGTTTTACATTGTCCAAAAATATGGGATGAACTTAGAAAACTCCCTTTTAGCCACTATTTTTTAGGTCAATAAACACACGTTTTCGCATATTTTCTAATATTGGGATAATCAGATCATTAGTAATTGTTCTGTTGCTGTTAGATATCCTGGAATAGTTGAGGCTTTTACTCGGTCATCCTTGCAAATAGATAGAGTTCAAGATTGTTTTTTTCTTTTTCCTCCTTTCTAATAAATGATTATTATATACTAGATTTTATTCGAATAGCAGGAAATGGTTACATTGCCTTTTACATATATGATATGATGAAGTCTAGATATACAGTTAATCTAATGAAGTTTCAGATTTATTTGATTTGAAGAGTTTTAGATATCCCATATCAGCCCTTCAATCAACAAACTGACCAGTTTTTGAGCCTATGAAAGGAAATTTCATTAGAACATATCACAAAGGTGTGAATAGGAGAATACGAAGGAGGCGGTATATGTGAATAGTCAAGTTTATGATAAAAGAATAGAGATAGAGTTCTATATTCAAGTTAGAAATCATGATAGCGAGCCTATTTGAAGAGAGTTGTTACATTTTGGAGATTCAAATCTCGAACCTCTTAATCGAGGATAATCCTAGGTATGTTATGTAAGTAGTTACTATATGGTTTTGAACACTTAAACCTCATACTTAAGTTTGCAACTAACTAGTGTGATAGTTTACATTTCTAAAATTCATATGATTACTATATCATTTTTGTATGGGATGAAAGTTACATGGTGATTTGCCAACAAGAGCATAGCTCTGGCATATAGTCGTATTGATAACCTCGAGGTCTGTGGTTATAATCCCCCACATATTATCAAAAAAAAAAAAAAGGTGATTTTTATTTTTAACGAGCTTGTTATTATTTTATTTTATTATTATTGTTTTTTTTTTTTGTGCAAAGGGCATGTATGGCTCTTAATTCTTATAGAAAATCTAATTTCATAAATGTCTATAGTTTTAAAATTTTTCAAAATTGTCTAAAAACTAATTTAAAGATAAAACATGGATGAAGATTACTAAAGAAACCCTCATTTACATCAACATTAATGTATTTTGGGTTAAATAAAATATAAAATAATTTTATCAAATCAAATCTTCACCATTTACGTCCATACCATATTTGTCAGATTTAATTCTCAACAATATTTACAATCAATGCTCGACGTTATAATTAGCAATTCAATTTGACATCTATTTTCAGTTTCATTTCTTTTTTAACTTAAAAAAAAAGGTGGATATTTGTAATTAAGAGTATATTCATCAGAAAAAGTTAAAAAAACAACTTTTCATTTCCATTTTTATACGGCAGGTTTTAAAACTCTGATGCAACAAATGTTTCTTTCCTCTAAAAGAATATGTATGACCAGGCGTATATTTGTGATCATAAATAACAGTATATTCATAATATATCTTCTTTATATTTGTATTTATAATTGGGAGTATATGTGTAATTTACATTTTTTAAAAATATTTGTATTTATAATGAGAAGTGTATTTATAATATACCCTTTTCATTTTTATAGTTAAGAGTATATTTATAACATGCCATTTTTATGTTTACAATTAAAGTATATTTGTAATATACATTTTTTTACAAATAAGTGATCAATCACCCATATGGTGAAGAGGTACATCCTTTCAAGTTTAACAAGACACTCTTTTATGCAAGAGATACGACGAATTTGTAAATCCAGATTCATTCCTATTTTTATTGCATTATGTATCTTTTAAATTTTGTTGTAAAAAAAAATTTGTATTTATGAAGGTTCTTGATCATTGATCAAATTTTCCAAATAAAAAAACTGTTTAACTTTCTTTTGATTGTTTATCCTTATTACTGTAGGGGGATTTTCAAGCGTAATTGGAGTAGTTTCTTTATCGGTAAATATCAAAATCAAGCACATATACCATGATATATTTTAAGTATGTATGAAATATAATTACAAATATAGGTTGAACACTGTGACTCTGATGAAAAAAACCAGTATAGCATAGAACAAATAAAATGATATTTTTTTCATATCCAATTATGCATAATAATATTTGAAATCTTATCAAAAATATTTTTTAACTAATCAGTAAATCAGTAAATTAATATTTTATAAATAAATATTTATTTAAATTAGATAGATTTAAGATATTAAAATACTATCCATATATATTTGTGTGTGAAAATGGCAAATGGGAAGGAGAAAATCACATAAAGGAGAAAAAGAAAGTTAGAAAAAAAAAAAAAAAAAAAAAGTGAAGAAAACTTGTTCAATTTTTTTAACAAAGTCATGAATAAGTCACATAATTAAGGATAAAATGATGAACAAAAAGCTACAATAATCAGTGCATGCAACAAGAAATGGGAAGAAGAATAAACAAAGAGACAGAGGAGGAGAAGAAGAAAAATTAAGAGAATTCCTAAAATCAAAATATGTCATAATTAACTATTATTCGATCTAGAAATATTTTTTCTTTAAAAAAAAAAAAACTATTATAAATGGCTATATTAATTACCTTAAATCAATTATACATAATTGGAAATAAAAACGAAAAGGCAAAATCAAATCTCCATGACATGGGCTTTAAATAATGGCGATAGCCATGTTGTTGATGGTCAAATTTGGTCAAGAGGAACTCACCTGACCTTCATGTGCTACCAACGGTAAATTTGTAGATGAGGGGGAAGACGTGGCCTGCAAGACGGTAAACTTGCACACCGGTGTGGTGCTTGCCACACCGACTCCGATGTTTAAGTCACCAAGCAGAACGATGGGAAGCAAGAAAGTAAGACCAGGAGGAGAGTTAGAGAATAGAGAGTAGTGTTTGGGGGTAGAATTCGGGTCCTCTTCTTCAGTAGCGAAGAGGGGTATAAATACCTGCTCCTCCCCCTAGGGTTTTTAGGAATTCGGAGGCGTTTTAGGTCAAACCAGGCAAAATCGAGGCAGACGGAGGCAGTAGGGACCGATAGAAGGCTAACGAGCTCGGTCCGCGCAAGCGGGCCGAGGCAGACCATGTGGGTTGTGCCCAATTGGCCCGACCCATTTGGTCCAGTCTTCCTCTGAGTCGATCCCTGGTCCGGCCTCCGCCCGGTTGTCCTCGTCAGCTCTTTGTACGTCATGGTGGTCCAAAATTACCCATAACAGATGTTATTCGAAAATTAATCTCATGAATCCAAGTCAAGTTTTGAAAACTGATCCCCTAGTAATCTTTTGGTTTTTGGTTTTTAAAAATTAGGTTCATAGTTTTCATCTCTGGTAGGACAGTTGGACAGGACACATTTGAAATTTTAGTCAAATTTCAAAAACAAAAACAAGTTTTTGAAAACTAGTTTTTAGTTTTAAAAAATTGGCTTGATTTTTTAAAACATGGGAAGAGTGTAGATAAAAGAAACAAAGAAACTTATGGGTGGAAGTAATGTTTATAAGCTTGTTTTTAAAAACCAAATGATAATCAAACAATGTCTTTTTTGGTTTTTTGTTATTGAAAACTATGCTTGTTTTCTCGAAACATCCTTGCAATGATTTTCATTTTTGTGAAGGACACATTTGAATTCCTAGTCAAATTCTAAAAACAAAAACAAATTTTTAAATACAATATGTTTTTTTTTTTTTTTCAAAACTTGACTCGATTTTTTAAAATATTGGGAGAAGGTAGATAACAAACAAATAAACTTATGAGTGATTTTTTTTTTTTTTTTAATTTAGTGGAAATAGTGTTTATAAGCTTAACAAATGGTTATCAAACAACTTTGGAACATAATTAAATGATTACATGAAAGAAAAAAATCACAAAATTTTAGGAAGTCCAAATTTGAACATTTCCAAAAAGATGGACAATTGTGAAAATTATGGTTGAAAATAGTCTAGTAGACTTTTTTTTTTATTACCCACCTCAAGTAAAAGATTACAGGTCAATTACCGCAATCTTAATCCATGTTTAATACTGACATTTTGCTTAATGTTTTCGGATTAAATTCAACATGATAACAGTTTTTCCAAGGAAAACTTTAGTCTCTAAATATCTAAGTATTTTTGCATTGATTTGAAAAATTATTATTCTTACCTGAGCACTTTTCTTCCCTTTAAATAAGAGAAATTATGCGACGAGTTAAAAGATAAATATTATATTTTCACAATTGTTTAGACCCTTTGATAATCATTTGGTTTTTGAAAATTAAGCGTAAAAACACTACTTTCATCTATAAGTTTCTTTATTTTATATCTATCTTCTTCTCATGTTTTTTAAAACTAAGCCAATTTTTAAAACTAAAAAAAAAAAAAAAAAAAAAAAAAGTAGTTTTCAAAAACTTGGAAAAAAAAACATTGTTTTTGTTTTTGGATTTTGATAGGAAATTCAAATAATGTCCTTAATAAAGATGAAAATAAGGTAAGAAAATTAGGAGAAAACAAATATAATTTTCAAAAACTAAAAACCAAATGATTATCCAACCAACTCTAACTATTTTAAAATTTACATATGGAGATAGATTTATTGAAGTAAATGTTTGGATTTTTTATTTTATTTATTTATTTTTTTTTTTTTTTTGATAACAGGATTTCTTTTTTGATGTGTGATATGAGGAGAGAGAGGACAGTTTTAAAAAGATTACAACATTAAAAATCATTACTTTTTGCCTTATTTGGAATTTCTTTTTTTTTAATATGTTATATTAGGATTTTTTTTTTTTTTTTTTTTTTTGAGAAATTTAGTTGTAAGGATTTAAATATAATTGTGTCAAGACTTTTGTGATAAAATGTTGGACCGACAAATAGAAATTTTGAGTATTTTGGACAAAAACGAAAATGAGTCTATTATGAAACTTGTCTATGTGGTTATCCCTTTAATTTTTTTAATTATTTTTTAAAAAAAAAACACTTTTAAATATTTTTTTAGTACATCAATATTTGATGGTGAATGATTCGAAAATCTGATCTTTTGATCGAGAGTACATGTCAATTACCGCTGAGCTAGACTCGTTTTAACCAAAAAAAAAAAACTCTTTTAAATAATTTGGTGTATGGTTACAGCCTTAAAGGCATAAATGAGAGCTCCGTTTAACTCGAAATTTTGAGGCTAGAAAACTTTTCTGCTCTAGTTCTTATAATATTTTGGTCCTTTTTTGAAAAAATAATAATAATATTTTGGTCCTTATCCTTATTTGTATAACAATTATTCAATATAACTTCTCAAAAAAAAAAAAAAAAAAAATTATTCAATATACTTTGACCATTTTTGTCAAATGCCTTATGCTTTAAAATTTTCTTATAATCGAGCTATGTGAATGCACAAATAACTAAGTTCAAATTACAAATTCGATCCCTATAATTTGGATAAACTTTCAATTTAGTCCCTAACATTTTTGACTTAGCTTCAATTTGGTCCCTTAAGTATTGAAATTTCAATTTGGTTTCTATGATTTGGACGGACTTAGTTTCAATTTAATCACTATGGTTTGGTTAAATTTCACAAATCATTCTTCAATTATGTTTTACCTACTTAAAAAGAACAATATTTGGCTACACATCTCCCAATATACTACCATTAAAATGCTGACAACTAAGGTCTAAGAGAGAGTTAGAAAATGACTAAAAGTAAATCTCTCCTAACATTTTAATAGTGGTATGCAGGGAAATACTTACACACCAATATGCAAATATTATCCCTTGAAAAATCTAACAATTTTTCTTTTTTTGCTCATCCCTAAACTTTAATATAGTCAACTAACAACTATCCTCCAAATAGAAAATTGGTATGTGAAAAAATATATTGACAATATGTTAATGATAGGAACGAGGAACGATTTGTGAAGTCTAACCAAATTTAAACCTTATAAAACCATAGAGGCAAATTGAAACCAAAGAGACCAAATTGAAACTAAGCTCCAACTAAAAAGATTAGATGGAGAGTTCTAAAGTCACAAGGACCAAATTGAACCCTTGCTCAAACTTTGTCCTCTTATATGAAATATATGAGGGTTTTGCAAAATTGAAATTTCTGTGAAAGATATATTTATATACCATTTTTCTGTTGAGTAAATACTTATAAACAAATTCAACTTACAGATGAATAACATTGTGAGGATGGTTATTCTAATAACATTTACCTTATGGTTCTCAGGAACAGACTTCGAATAATCTGATGCACTATTGACACTCATTCAAAAATTTAATTGTAACAATTTCACAATTTCAAATAATAGATTAAATTGAAAGTTCGGATGTGTGATCAACTTAACCAGTGAAAATTCACTCTGTAGGATGCTCAAAAGTAGAGAAATATCAACATAAGATTCATTCCAATGGCCTCAAAACCTGGCTATTCCCCTGTTGCAATTTTATGTATACAAACAGAAGACAAGGCAAAGATTCATGTTTTTCAGTACTTCAAGTGTAATCTTGGGATAACGAGAAACCCAAAGAAAAAAAAAAAGAGAAAAGAAAGAAAGAAAAAAGAAAAAAGAGAAGGAAAAATTAGATTCATATATGATACACAAGGCATCACTAATTTCCTACACTTGGTTTACAGAATGAAAATGGAAGATCGTACGACCCCGACCCTCCATAGACATTTTCCACAGATAGAGAACCGAAATGGGTATGCAAAATGATAAAAACAGAAATTCAAATCCTTCGTGATTAAACTTATATGTAAAATGTTGATAGTACATCGATAGCGCACGCTACAACTAACTGCTCCCAGTAGCTGCAGAAGCTGTGGAGACTTCAGCACTGCAAACAGGGCAGACCTGCAGAACAGCACGCTTTGGTTATCTCGGGTTCAGCCATACATACATACATAAATTATCATTATGTTTGCGTAAACGTAGCGTCGTCGAATTATTAAGATTTAACCTCCACAGCATGGAGGGAGGAGATCAGAAGTTGCAGGAGCAGAGAAAATATAAGTAAATGGGCATACCTTGTTTATTTTTAACCAATTATTTATGCACTCGGAATGGTAGGAGTGTTTGCAAGAAAGAACAGTCAAGGTTTCACCATCCTCAAAATCCAACCGACAAATGACACACCTGAAAAATGAGGGCCAAAGCTAAGTAAACAAGATATGAATGGCAAAGAAAACCAAAACTCTTTCAAAAAACTCACGAATCATTGCTTCCAGTCTGACCGCTCCCTGCCTTGAAGTTTATGGAGGGTAAGGAAGCAATTGTATCAGCAGATAACCCTCTACTCTCAGTTCCTACCACTTCACCCAATGCGAGCAACTCCTGAAATATTAATAATTCTCTCAGGAATAAACAATAACAAAACATGGGCACTCCACCCACCAAGCCAAACTCACCTCGTACGACAGTTCATCTGGGTCAACATCTTCCCACGTATCCTGCAAACCAACCCTTGATGAGTATTTTGATAGAACAATGAATCGGATATGTCATCTAATATTCAGAGTTGAACTACTCTGTAGGCTAGGATTGAAAACTTGTGCCTAAATAATTCAAAGAGCTACAATTTTTCTTTAAAAGAAAATATTTGATGAACTATGCCAAAAAAGAATACAAATTGATGGAACTATGCCAAAGAAGAATACAAATAAAATTTTTTATTTATAGGTTCGGGGATGGAAATACTAGATATCATATGAACTGAAATGGAAAAGTATGAGCAATGAGGATTTAAAGAAGTTCAGAAGAACATGAGTTTAGTTCTATGCCTTGCCTACTCTAAATAAATAGCACTCTATTCCAGCTTGTACTCCACATACAATATCTATCTTCAAAAGATAATAGTGCAGTTATCTAATGAGCCATTTGCACTAATATCCCATTTGGAAGTGTGGGATGGAGAAGAAGATTGTTATTGCAGCTTTTTGATGAGAGATAGAGGTAGTAGAGGGGCAGCTGTAGGAGTTAAAGAAATTCAATTCCTTTTTGTTCACGCAGATTGTATGGTCGGTTCGGCTTAGGGAGAAGCTTAATATTCCGAGAGCTAGTAGGTTCTTTGGGAGTTAGGAACTTAGGATACAATGATTAAGTTGGGTGAGTTGAGAAAATGTCTACCAAGAGGCGATAGTTAGCAGAAATTTTCAAGCTGGACTATGATGGGAAGAAAAAAAAATTATTATAATACCTGAAGGCAATTAGGCAAAAGACCAGGAAGGATAGAAAAGCTTTCTGCTGACGGTTGAAGGCTAACCAGAGTGCCTATCCTTCCAATCCAGACAAAATATCAACTCATACATTGCAGTTGCGCACTACTATGGGGACTCTAGGAAGGCAGGTAGTAAAAGGAAGCTGGAAGCTATTTAGGGTTGAAAAAGGGTAAGGTCAGAAGCTCTAAAGAGCAAGTCCAATGAATTAGCTGCTTTAGATTGAGATCAGACCACAGTAATCATGAGGTCATATAACCAAGATTGATATGAAATTTTTAGCCACACACAACTCTTTTGAAGTGTAACGAAAGGCGATGGGGAAGACTTATTTTTGTATTCATCAAAGCACTGGGTGAAGTCAACCAACAACTGAACTTTAAACAATGCCACTGGCTCACTATTCATAGAAACACGTTGCCTTGCCCTCAAATAAAACAAGAGGGAAAAGTGATCTAAGGAAAAGGCCTTTGGGGTAATAATGGTAGCTTATTAGTCTGGGATATTCAATTGCATATAAAAGGTTAAAGCTTTCCTTCATAAGGGACAGGTTGTGGTCATCAACGCAGACACTAGGTTGAAACGTGCATTTGGTATGACTAACAAGATGGGTTTGCTCAAAGGCACCAATCTCCAACTTAGTCCATTTATGATATCCACCACCAAAGATCAAATCACCTAGAAATAGGAAGTTGGTGAGGTCCTTAAAGGTTCTCATCAAGTCATCCATCCTGGTCATCCCTTGATGTGTGTGATTTGTTCGGGCAGAATTTTGATTGTGGACCGACCCCTCTTAGAGATTTTTCTTTTGTGTTAGAAGATCTTCCTCCTTGATGGTTGGACAGAAGGGAGAATGTTAAGAAGATGGCGTCATCCACACCACCTGTTAGATGAATAGAGGGTTGTGACAAACTTTGTGGAAACAGATGTGATAAGGAAATAAGTGACCAACCAGCTCAATCAATTACTATGGTGAAAAGTTGCATCTATTCAAGCTTGGAAAGACACCTATTCAACCAAGACACAATGAATCTAAAAATCCAGATTCATTCACATATTTAATGCATTATGTATCTTTTGAATTCATGAATTTGTATTTATGAAGGTTCATGAATGGATTTGAAAGGTTAGGGGTTGAATTTAGACCTCATAGATGAAGGGTTATGTCCTTTCATGGTGTCTTTTCAATTAGTATAAATAGAGATGTAATTTGTCAGATTCCTTTATTAAGACGGGCCTTCCTTAGCAGGTGGAGGATGTTACTACCATAGTTGGAAGATAAGGCCGAGAAGCACAAGGTGCAGAAGTGAAAGAAGTGGAGGTCACTCTCTCTTACATGGGTAGAGATATTTTTGACAAGAATCAAAGGTCCTTGCAATCTATTTGCTGCTTTTGGGTTATGGGGCTGGTGTCACCAGACAAATGCTCTTTTGAAGATCCGTAGGTAAACCTAGAACCATA
This sequence comes from Luffa acutangula, assembly GCA_036850905.1. Lineage (NCBI taxonomy): Eukaryota > Viridiplantae > Streptophyta > Magnoliopsida > Cucurbitales > Cucurbitaceae > Luffa > Luffa acutangula. The sequence goes on along the minus strand of CM072099.1, from coordinate 7,671,971 downwards.
ACTAAATGCTTCATTAACCCTTTCTTTTCGTTGTTTTATTTAATATTCATGAGTGCCCGAGCCTTTTAGAATAAAAAATCTCACCTAGTCAAATATGAGAAACAGAATAATTATTCACATGTTCAAAAGATATTGAAAAGGTATTTAGTCAATACAATGGAAAGATGTTATAATATCAGAATTCTGGGGTTACAAAGGCAACAGAGCCACCTTCAATCACTATCCTACTAAAACCACCCTCAACAATGCTAAAGTTGAAAGCTATAAAAAAAAAATCCTTAAAAGTCAGAATGATTGATTTCTAATATCATCCAATTAAAATGAAGATCCAAGGGAGAAGATATATCTTCTGATTGGCTGACAATTTGAGTGAGTTCTTTATTAAGGGTCAAAACATTTTCATAGATACTTCATAAAAAATTATAAAGATATGATCAATGCTAGTACCAATGGAACTTTTCTCTGCCTTATCCTCAAGAAGATTGCATTTCAAACTATTACCAGCTTCCAATTTTGGCTTGACTATGGTATAGGTCTCAACAAAATTGTGGTAGAAGCTTTCTCATAGAGATCAAAATTGGTTCTCTCGAATACTACTTTGGCGTACCAGGAAGCTTTTGTTGGTTATAGGCTAATTTTGAATCCCATTCTCATTTGTGATAAAATTGTTGATGATTGCAAGAACAAGAACATAGAGTTTGTCCCAAGAAAAAGGCTTAATCTTCTACATTTTTAATTTTCAAGATGATCCTGGAGAGGAAAGGTTACAGAAATGGAGAAAAATGTGAACTGGTGGTCATTAGGCCATTCACCTATTTCTCATTCTCCCTAACGGTAAGCCTAATGAGAAGATTCAAGCTGGTTTGAGGTAGAAGGATCCTCTACCTTTTTTCTTCTAGACGAGACCTAGCCTAGTAGACTCCTTTCTAGGGAGCTTCAAAATTAATTTCTTGTAGGATCGACAGATTGTAGATGATACCTATTGTCTCTCTTGAAAATAGAGCCAAGGTATATGAATTTTTTGATGTGGTAACCTTTTAGCACTGGTCCTTAAAGTAAATTTGCAGAAATCAACTGTTGTGGGAGATTGCAAGTCAAGGAAGGAAGTAACCGCTACGGCTGAATGTTTAATGTTTTTCTCATGGTTTAGAAAAAGGCCACAAAGTACCTTAAGCATCCTCAAGTGTTTGGCTTCTTACAATTGAAAACATTCTCATGAAGCTGCAAATGATATTTTAGAAGGTTTTTTAGGGTTACGCCTAGAGGCTCTCCTCGAAGCAAAACTGTAACTTTTACCCTCATACCTTCTTTAGACCATAAGAGGCTTATGTCTCTCATAAAAGAGGCTTACGCTTCACTAAGGCTTAAAGTGAAAATAGACTGAGGTTTAAAGTCTCTACATCTTGTCTAATGATTAGAAGAATAATATTAAGTTACCCCATTCTTAAGAAATATAAAGCTTTTGTGTATAGAATACTGATACATGAATTGTGAATTTCAATGTATTATGACTTTTACTACCTAGGCTTTAAAAACATTGAAGATTTTATAGAATAAGTGTTCTGTTTCCTCTCAAAAAAAAATATTATAGGATAAGTAGATCCTATTAGTGATAATAGGAGCGACATTATGGATATCTTTTTAGAATTTTTATTCGAGTGGCAACTGACATGAGTGGTTTTTTTTATACTTCTACGTAACTATAATATTTAGCAATACGTGATCACACAAACTTAGGATGTACAATTTTTTTTTTCATTAAAATTGAGGCCTACACCTCATACCGCCTCGAGGTTTATAAATTGCCTCATCAAAAGAAAAACCCTCAAGACTGCCTTTAGCTTTTTAAAAACATTGGCTGCAAATGTGAAAGACAGCGTCTATCTCCAAGGGAGTTCTAGCACAAACCATTTTGCCTAGCATCCCACCAACGTAATTTCTCTTTGCTTTTGTACCTCTAGTTAATGTTGCCAAGATTACTGACAACTCAGAATTACATCTTCTTGGAAGGACTTTTGGATGGTGAGAACCACCCTAAGAAGCATGAAGACTCGTGGACACTTTCTGAAGAAATAACAGTGGTTGACATTGTTTTTTTAGGTAAAGAAAAGTATCATTAATGATTAATCATTGATCAAAAAAGGAGATAAGAAATTCCTCCGAGACCAAGGGAGCTATAAAAGGACATCCCATGCAGATCAAAGAAGTAAAAAAAGGTTTGGACAAGGAACGCTGTGTATATATATATATATCTGATAAGATCCCCAAAAACATCCAAGCAAGAATGAATTTTGAAAATTCTTCTATTCATCCAAAACCAAATTCTCCGGGAAAAAGAAAGGTCATGACAATGTTGAATCATGTGCTAGAGCTTGTGGGGAAATGAATGATAATGAAGTAAAGGAGGGGTTGGTTCTTATGACCAAGGTAGAATGATGAATGGAACTTATTTTTCTACAGTCAAGCACTTGAGAGTTTAAAAAGGGGTAGAATCTTTTTTTTAATAAAGACCAGCTTTCATTGCAAACGTGAAAGAATACAAAGGGGCAAAAAGACAGCCAACAAAAGGATCTAAACAAACAAAACTAACTATAAAAATAGGGGGAAGAAAATTTTAGCTGCAAGCCTCTTCAGCGCAATACAGTGACTTTAAAAGTTGTAGCTTCTAAGCTAACAAAAAGAGGGGAAAAAAGTTAAAACAAAGTTTTCCACAGAAGATTTTCCCTATTCTTCATCAATTCCAAACAGTGAGAATTTTTAGGGTCAATGTTGTCTGTTTCAGTAATTCTAAAGGAATTTAAATGTATTGAGTGTTAATAAACAATTTCAAAGCAACGAGAATGAAGTAGAAGATCAAACGAAATACCTGAGAATTTTCACCTTGATCATCTGTGTCATCTGCTTCTTCTGCAACGAGATAAAACAAAAGATTTTAGTCTTCAATGATTTAGAGACCTCCACGGAAGTACTAATGCATTACAAACAGAGCCACATGGACAAGCATACTCACGATCTTGTAATCCAGTAAGGGCCAATATTCTGGCAGCCATTTCTCTGTCTTCAGCATCTTGTAGGGCTCTAGCATAAGCCTCGTCACTTGAAAAATTACCAGGATCAAGTTCAAAGTTGGGGTTGTTATGCTCTCCACCATCTTCATGAGCATGCACATCAAACCCCTCATAATCATCATTTATATCTGTGCCATCAAACTCGTCATCATCTCCATCAGATTCTGTATGATCATGGGGATCACCAAAACCATCCTCATAACTTCCAGCTTCCCAACTTCCAAAATCACTCCCCTCACTCGTCATTCTAAGCATAAGGTATGCCCTTTCCTGCTCATAATTAGTCATTGTCAATCGAAAGCTTCACTAAAAACCTTTTTCTTTTTGCAACATATAGAAACTTCTACAACACAATCACGACAACCAGGCTGTGCAAGTAAGTTGAGGACAGAGTCTATATAAACTCCTCCTGCCCATCACTCTTTCATCTGCTAAAAACATGATAAAAATAACACAACATTTGAAAACTAATCTTCGACTGAACAACAATGTAGTACTGGAGTCAATCATGCATCTGACATCCCCTTTCCCCCATGAGCTGGAAAATCATCAGTACCAAATCAAGACTCAATGAATTTGCATTAACTGACGCACATTTGCTCAAAGGAGACAATACAAAGTAGGCAATCTATATCGAGGGATAAAGGAGAGATACAAAAGCATGCTCATTGTGTGATCTCCCACAAGTCTTCCCTACGCAACCTAGCAGAGGCCTAAAAAGTCAAATGAAGTCGATGCTATAGAAACCACGGCAGCAAGCAAGAACAAAAAATCACGACCAGATAACCAAGAAAGTAAAACTAAATCGAGAACCTAAACAACAATAGAGTCTCAGGAGAGTTGTTTGCAACTGAGAAAAGCCACAGAGAAGAACATCAAGTCCATCACGCCACCAGAAATTCATAAAATAAATCGCAGGGAAGCAAAATCAAGACAGGATTACCATCACCCAGTTGGAAAAGCAGGCCACGGCAGACAGAATTGAACACAGAACAACAAGAAACGAGAAAGAAAAGAGAAATAGAAGAGGAAGAAGAAGAAATTAGAAAGAGTGGGGACCTGTTCTTGGAGGGTGCGAGCGAGGGCAAGGTCAGCATCGACCTGGGTGAGATTAGTGAAGGGAGTTCTGGAGGAGTGGCGAGAAGGGGGTTGAAGAAGCGAAGTGGAGTCGGATCCAGTAGGGTCATTCTGGGGGTCGGCCGGCGCCGGAGATGAATTGGGATTAGGGTTGGGTTCGTGGTGGGAGGAGGCGGTGGTGGGAGTGGTGGGGGTTGGCTTGACTCCTTCAGAACCAAGTTTGGTGGCGTTAGTGGTGGTTTCGTTCTCCATAAAAGAAGGAGATTGAGTTGAGAATGGAGAGAAAAGGGAGATTTGGAATTGACAAATGGAAGAAGGAATGGGGAATTAGGGGAAGGATCGAAGATTTCAGAGAAGAAATTGAAGTGAGGGAAGAATCTGAGAAGACGACGAAGATTATATAATTTTGAGAGGCCACAGAACAAGAGAACAAACAAACACACACAGAGAGCGACGCACTTTTTTTTTTTCTTTTTCCTTTTTTGATTTTTAAATAAATCAATGTAGAAAATGAGAATTTGACAACCTACGAAGGCTTTTTTTTCCTTTCTTTAGGGTTTTTTTTTTTCAAAAAAAAAAAATAGTTGGGTAAATACATTTTCTACCTATTCAATTTTTTTAGTTTCTATTTGGTTGTTTCTTAAAAATTAAAAAAAAAAAAAAAAAAGTTTCTGTTTGGTCCATTTTTTTACTTTAAAATTAAAAAAAAATTGACATGTTTCATCCTCATTTAAATTTGATTTCTAATTAGTATTTTAAAGTTTGACATCGTTTCTAATTGATCATTGAGAATAAAAATAAAAATAATCAACTAGTTTAACATACATACATAGATATATAAATATATTAACTATCACATCATCTGTTATATCCGACTGTGAGTTAACTTTAGAGTTTATGGACCAAACGTGTAGATTTTGAAACCTCAAGGACCAAATAAAAACTAAATTCAAATATCAATGACAAAAAAATGATGGTTTTGAAAACCTAGTGATCAAATGGAAACTGGATTCAAATTTTAATAACCAAAAGTGTATTTTAACCCAAATACTTTTTACCCATATCCAAGGTAAGTTGTAACAAGATTGCAAATTTTAACCCACATTAGATTTATGCTAAGTTTAACTATTAATTTTAGCAAAAAGTAATTACAAATCTAAACCCTCTAATTTTAACAAAAATCAAAATTGGCAAAAATAAAATTAAGCTTGCCTTGACGATGGAAAAAATCTTTTTGAACTCACAATTTAAAAAAAAAATATATATATCAACTAGAAACAAGTTTCTTTAAAGCTTCATTCATTTAAAAACACTTATTTTAGGTTATTGCAACATTTTCGTTGACCATCTTTCGAATTAAAATCTATCCAATGTTAAATTTTACAAGGGCTAAAATCAATTATGGGAGAGTTCCAACGGTCTAATAAGTTTGGTAAAACTAATTATTTAATTAACTAATTTAAAATTACTTTTCAATATTGCAAAATCATGTTTGAAATATTTTTTTTTTTTTTTTTTACAACATGTAGGGGTGGGGGATTGAACCTCTGACCTTTTGGTTGATGATATATGTCAATTACCGGAGCTATGCTCACTTTGGCATGTTTCAAATAGCTGTTGAAATCGACTTTCTATAAATTTGCATCTTCTCTACCAAAAATTTTAAAATTCCAGTTCTATCCTTCTAAACATGTTGATATATATTTTTTTTTTTGGTAAATTACAAAAACCACTCTTAATTATTGTAATTTCACAGAATTTTTTCAACTTTCTTATTGTTAAAAATTGGAGCCATTTAGATTAAAAAAAAAAAAATAGAAGAAAAGTTTGAATGTTAGAAAAATACTTTTTATTATTATTTTTTTTTCTTTTTGACTTATGTCATATATCTCTTTTTTTCCCTACTCTGTGTTCTTCTTCTAAACCTTAATTTTTAATATTTTAATTTTGGCATCAACAACACGCATAATAAGTCTCCATAAGTCAACACGGATTAATTCTTTCAATTCTTTTATTTTTATCATCATACTTGCATCTTTTCAAGATCTCTAATTTGAATGTAATCTCAGTCTATTTATGTACACATTCTCAATGTCATACCAATAATCAAAATGAACATAACTCAGCAATAATTGACATGTACGTCGACCAAGAGATCAAATGTTTGAATTATCCATCCAACATATTGTTTTAACTTAAAAAAATACTCAAACTTCCAATTTAACCAATTATGATCATCATAATTGAACATTATTGTTATAGAAAACACACACAAAAACAAAAGGATAAAATAATAAGAAGAACAATAACAAGACTACAAGAGAAAGCCACACAACGACCCCACATAAAATATATAAATTCAGCACTTTCCCCCCAATCTCGATTTATATTATATATCTTCTAAATCTTAAAAAAAAAAAAAAAAAAAAAAAAAAAAAAAAAAAAAAAAAAAAAAAAAAAAAAACAGAGTAAATTTGAATGACATAATCAAATAAAGTGCATATATGGGCACTTTTTTTTTATTTAATCATACAAATAAACCAAATATCACACACATATTTCCATTGATATATATATAGAATTAAAAATCCCTAATTCTCCTCCTACAAATTGTACCAAACAAACCCTAAACCTAATCTCCAGCGCGTCTTCTTCTGCTGCGGGTGATTTCCGATGGGGCGATCAGGCGGCGAGTTGGCGAGTGGAATTGCACCAGCGATCGTAAGAAGGCTGGAGATTGGGCCATTCGGAGGGGGAAATTGCGTAATCTTGGAGCCAGTTGGTTAAGATGACTTCCTGATCGATCGGCGGAAGGGTTCCGATGACCTGATTGACGGCTAGTTCGGTGTCGTCTTTCTCGTACCTCATCAGCGCTGGAAAGGCTAATCCGTTTCGAGCGTGGCAGAGTAATGGCAGCCATAGCGAGAGCATTCTGAATTTTACTTCTGATGTTATCATCTCCTCCATGTCTCTGCTCGTCAGGTCGCGGAACAGCGTTGCTGGGTTTCGGAAAACAAACAAGATCGTTAATTTTCATTTTTAAGCCATTTGATCAGCATTTGGTTTTTTTTTTTTTTCAAATTATGCTTTTTTTTTTTTTAATTTCAATTTTGTCTAGCAGGTCATTTTCAAAAGTTAACTGATTCTATTTCCAAAAATTAACTAATTCGACACAAAATCAAAATTTTGAAATTTATTATACACCTTTTGAAGTTTAGAGTAAAATTTAGAAATAAAACTTATAATTTAGCTAAAGATCTATTATACAAAATTGAAATTGAAACCCCTTCCATCTTGTAGTACTCCCGACCAAGAGTTTGTAATCTAAAAAAAAAAAAAAAAAAAAAAAAAAAAATTCAAATTTAGTTTATTTAGGTCCCGTTTGATAATCATTTGTTTTTTGATTTTTTATTTTTGAAAATTAGACTTGTTTTCTTCAAATTTCCTCACATGTTTTTCATTTTTGTTAAAACCACACTTGAATTCCTAACCAAATTCTAAAAATAAAAACAAGTTTTTGAAAACTATTTTTTTTTTAGTTTTAAAAAATTGGATTGGTTTTTGAAAACATGGGAAGAAAAAACGAGAAAAGACAAATAAACTTAGAGTTGGGAGTGATGTATATAAGCTTAAAAACCAAAAATAAAAAACAAAAAATCAAATAGTTATCGAGAGTCTAAGTTTTAGTTTGTATCTTTTTAGTTTTTCAATTTACAAAAATATCATTTAAAGTCTTCAATTTAAAAATAATTTGGAATAAATCTTTAAATTTTTAATTTTATGTCTAATAAAATTTTAAACTTTTAATTTTATGTCAATAAGTAATATTTTAAAATTCACTTTTCAGATATATAATTGATGGTTTAGAGCATTATTAAATACAAATTTTAATTTTAAACATAGTATACCCATTTTAGTTCCCACATAAATTTAAAAATTAAATAGTTAGAATTTTAGTCCTATAGTTTATTAAAAAAAATCTCATAAATATAGCATTTACCATTAGAAGAATTTTTTTTTGTGAGATTTTATTAAACTAGACGATATGGACTCCATTCTGATTTTTGACTAAATTTGTAAGTTAACACGAAAAATAAAACGAAATGAAATATATAAACTTTTTTTTTTCTTTTTCTGGTTTATTACCTGAGATTTTGACGAAGCACCACTGGATTCTAGGACTACAAACGACGGAAACGGAGGCCAAGCCGCCGGCGAAGCTCCACTGCAGCATAGCCTCATCCACCGCCCCATACTCCCGTAGCTTCTGCACCATCCAAACCAACTCCTGTCCAAGCTTCTCCGCCGCCACATCACCTCCGCACTCCGCCAAGTCGCCGTCGACGAATCCGGTCCCCGATCTCCTAGCATTCACCGGCTCGGCCTTGGGAACGACGGCGCCAACGGCACTGACGGCGAGGTCCAGAAATTTGAGGTAGGGAGTGACGTAGGCTCCGAAGGGAAGGGCGGCGACGACCCGCGACGGCCAGGAGCCGGCTCTGGTCCGTTCTTCGAGCTGTCGGGTCCGATGGAGCGAGTCATAGAGGAGCGAAGAGGTTCGGGCAAAGGCGGCGGAGAGGGCGGCCCGATTCACCTGTAAGAGCTCGATTTGGCCGCCTCTGGCGTTCTCGTTCATTATATTCTCTGCCATTGCCATTGTGAATTGGTACTTCCTGGAACTCGCCGGCATCTCGTTCAGGATCGCTAAGATCTGCGCCGTTCAATTCAAATTGTTTTAGTTTTCCTTTTTTATAAAATTTTAAATTATGGATTTGGTTTGCTAATTTAGACTAAATTATAAAAAATACCACTCTGAGGTTTGTTTCAAAAATGTCTAACTTTAAAAAGTTTAAAAAATATCTCTGAATTTTACAAAACGTTTCAAAAATACTCTTGCAGTTAATTTTCCGTTAAATCTGTTGAAAATACCGAAAATCTAGTCAAGTTCTTGGGATGATGTGTTGAAAGAGAAGAAAAGCTCCTAGTATATGAAGTTTCTTATTAATTTCCATGGAAGAAGAATTCACGGTAGAATAAGAAAAAAAAAGGAAATTATAATAAATTAATTTTTAAAAATATTTTTAAAGTTGAAAGGTATTTAATGAAATTGAAATTTTTAATGATTTTCATTTAAAAATTAACGACAAAAATATTTTTAAAATGTTTTTTTAAAATTAGGAGTATTTTTGAAACAAATCTTATAGTTTGGGACATTTTTTATAAGCTCATGATATACCACCAAAAAGAAACACAAACATTCCCAACCCACGTGGACCGAACTTCTGGAAGGTGGATCCACGTTGCGAGAACCGCAAACTACGAAGAATAAAAAACAGACACGTCATACCATCGCCGCCGTGAACTTGACACGTGACGAAAATAGAACCATTCACGCCGCCGCATCGCCCACAATCGTTTGATTATGGTCGGAATAGAACATATCAGAGAATTAAACTTCGAGGCCAAGCAAGCCTTTAATTTTTTTTTTTTTTTGGGTTAAAAAATCTTTTAAAAAAATCCACAATTGGTCAATTTCAATCCCTAATTAAAGTACATTTATTTCCTAACATTAGAAAAATCTTCTTCTAAATTATTATTTTTTCTTTCTTTTTTGTAGTTTTCTTAAACAACCAATCTAAACTATTCTTTATAATCCCAAGGCCTAATGTTTTTCTACTTTAAAGTAATTAAACTACTTTATTAAATTATAATATGATATCTTCCCCCCCACTTAACTGGAAGATCAGATCTATTTTACACAAATAAACAAATATATATCAAAAAGAAACTTATTAAATTGTTTATATTTTCAAGTTGTTATTATATATAAATTCTATTAAATCTGTCAAAAACATATATGTCCATTAGACCATTATCCTACATTAATACTCTAGACACATTCACTTTGGATAAAATAGATAAAACAACAATAATAAAAAGCCAAAAATGAAATGGATGAAATAGAGACAAGATGAACCGACATTCATATTCAAATAAAACTTACTAAATAAAGAAACTGGTAAGATCTTACTAAATAAAGAAGCAAAATTATAGGTTTTTTTTTAATTATTTTTATATATAATATTTCTATTCAATGTTGGATAACTTTAGGCTCCATTTAGATTTTTTTTTTCAAGTGTTCAAAAGCAATTATACAAAAATTTTAACTCTTTGTTGTGTATTTAAATATTGAGTTCTATATTGATTCAAACAAAATCACTTTTACAAAATTATAATAACATTAATTTGTTGTTGTAAAAAAATTACATTAATTTGTAAAATGTGCTAAACAATAGTTTTTTAATTTGGATGTCTCTTCTAACCAACTTTCTTAAAATTCTCATTTCATTCTACCGTAAGTTTTAAAATTACTGTACTAAAAAAAAAAGTTTTAAAATTACTGTCAATAAAAATATAGTTTAACTGACATAACATTTCATTTAATGACCTTTAGAGTCTCCCCATCCCATATGTTGTAAAAAAAGTTTGAAATTTACAGATTAATTATCTAATTTACATTAAATCTATTTTTTAAAAAAGCAATAATTAATAGCTATAAGTAATTACACCATCTAATAATAACAACAACAACCAAACTATAAAAATCAAATAAAAAACAATAATAACTCAATCTAAAATGATCAATATAATGGAGATAAAAGTAACTTTTTTTTTTGAAATAATAAAAGTAAAATTTAACATAATTATAAAAAAAAAAAACACACACACACATACTTGGGATAGAGCTCTGGTGAGAGGTTTAACAGAGGAACCACCAAAATCGACAGTTTCAAAAGGAATCAAATCCAATTTCGAAAGCGAAGCCAGAGCCGAACAACCCAATGCCGACGACGACGATGAACCCGTCGACGGCGGCGGCAATAGCAAAGGCGGCGAATACTCAGTTCCGCCGCCGCCGCAGAACCCACTTAGCAGGCGGCGAGAAGGGGCGAGAGCGATAGGGAAGCAATCCATGATAACTCTCAAAACCCAAACCGTAAACCAAGAGGTGAGCATGAGCATGAAGCGGAGGTGGTCGGCCGGGCGCCATTTCCGGCCGGAAAGTTCGTTTTTGGCAGTAGAGGCGACGGAGACGAGAGAATTGGCGGCGACATTGACGGTGGACATGAAAAAGGAGTTTAGAAGAGAAGAAGAAAAAGGGGGTTTTCTTCTGTAGGCGTAGGCTAGGTCCAATCCCGCCATTGATGGACGAGCGATCTTGATATGGAGCTCTGAGAAATAAACAGAGACGGACCTGATTTCAATGAAGAGATTGAAAGTGATTGTGAAGAGGGGAAGAACTAAGAAGATATATATATATATAAAGGGGAGGAGAAATTTTAATATGAATAATTCGTTAAATATGTCGGAACACATTTGTCACTATTTCCTTTTAATTAATATTAAATTATAAATTTGTAATATAACTCACCTGATTTAAACATATATTCTCATTTCTCGGTCAAGAGATCTAAAGTTATGATTTTTCCACCTCCACATGTTGAACTCTCCTTTGAATTTTTATGTGCTAGGTAGTTGTGTTTAGTAAATCTCTGAATTTAATTTAAATAGTATATCAAATTCTTAAACTTCGTTTACTCGAACATAACTCAACTTGTTAAAAGTGCATTGCAATTTCGACCAAAAGTTAGAAAGAAAAATCTTGAACTTTCAAATTTGTGTTTAATAAGTTATTAAAATTTCAAAAAATGTCTATTAAGCATCAATGAACATTTCAATTTTGTATCCAATGAGTACTAAACTTTAAGAAAGTGTCTAATATAAATTATTTAGTTTTCTATTGTTGGTTTTCGAACATTATGTTGGTTTTCTTCATTTTCTTACAATGATTTTCATCTTTTGTTAAGAACACATTTGAACTCTTAGTCAATTTTCAAAAACAAAAATAAGTTTTTGAAAAGCACTTTAAATTTATAAGTGGAAGTAGTGTCTATATATATATATAAGCTTACTTTTGAAAAATCAAAAACTAAAAACCAGATGATCCAATAAGGTCTAAACTTTTAAATTTTGTGTCTCATGGGTTTTAATTTGAAAAAAGTGTCAAATAAGCTATTCAAGATCTACTCCATAGACGATTTGAAAGAGTATGGATCTATTATTTTTATATATATATAGAGAGAGAGAAAGAGAGTGTTAAGTGAGTTAGTAGACACTTTTTAGCATTTAGAGACTAGTCAAACACACAATCTTGAAAGTCAAAAGAGCAAACGTACAACCACTACAAGCATAACTCGATAAAGACATTATGTTCCGTTCTAAAGTCAAATGCTCAAAACTCATCCAATCTGTTGTTGAACTTTAAAATAAAAGTCAAACTATTAATTTAACCTTATTATCAGTCACTTATAATAGGTACTCTTACTAATTTTCTATTCTAAATGTGAACGGGAGTGTTAGTATCAATAAATGATTAAATATATCATAATTCAATCATTGAATATTAGAGTTTAGTTATTTAGTTTTCTAAGTCTGTTATCAGTCAGTTATGATTTTCTGTTATTCTCCCTTCTTCTCTCATTGTATATATATTCTTCATGAGGCTATTTCATAAATGAGAAGATATTATTCTTTGCCTCCAAAACTGATATGGTATCAGAGCGTATATACGCATTCCAGCTGCAAAATTAGTTTCTTCTTGCGAACTTCTTCCTTTCGCCATGGATACGCTGACTTCAGTCAATCCCTCTGCTTCAGGCGATGATCGATCAGAAATGCAGAACTCTCAGAGTCCTTATTTCCTACACCATAGTGACACTTCAAATCTGGTACTAGTCTCTGAACTTCTTACTGATGAGAACTATGTTTCTTGGAGTAGATCGATGGTGCTAGCGCTCTCAATTAAGAACAAGTTAGGTTTTATTGACGGTTCAATAGTGAAACCTACTGGACAGCTCCTGCCGCTTTGGGTGAGAAACAACAATATTGTGATAGCATGGATCTTGAACTCAGTATCAAAGAATATATCCGCCAGCATCCTGTTTACTGATTCTGCACAAGCAATTTGGCTTGATCTTAAGGATCGTTTTGCCAAGAAGAATGGGCCTCGAATCTTTCACTTAAAGCGAGAAATGAGCACTCTCCGCCAAGAACAACAGACGGTAACTATGTACTATGCCAAACTCAAAAGTTTGTGGGATGAATATGTGACTTACCGACCAGGATGTACTTGCGGTGCCTGTACTTGCGGAGGAATGCAGTCAATTGAGAAATTTTTCCAATTTGAGCATTTGCTCAATTTCTTAATGGGACTAAACGAGAGTTATGGGCATTCACGATCTCAGATTCTGTTGATGGATCCACCCCCTGCTGTAAACAAAGCTTTTTCCCTGATTGTCCAAGAAGAAGAACAACGTGTTCATCTTCCGAATGTTCAAACCGCTCCTACTATGGGACTTGCTGTAAATCAGGTTTTTGCTGTAAATCAAATGCAACCTAATCAACCGCGTAGCAATAATCAGCAAGCGTTCTCGCAAAACCATGGACAACAACGGAAGAATAGACCTCATTGCACTCATTGCAATATTCTTGGCCACACCGTGGATCGTTGCTATAAAATCCATGGATATCCTCCAGGATATAAGCAAAGGGGAGGGCAACGTACTAATAATCAGTACAATGCCAATGCTTCAGTACAACAAAATTCTAATCAACAGACTTCAGGCCAAGGGGCTACCAACATAGCAGCCACTGTCAATTCTTCGGCTTCAACTTCAAATGTTACCAACATCTCTCCTAATGTGGATGATCCCTTCACTCAATGCCACAATATTCTCAATATGTTGCAGTCAAAGTTAGCTGCTGTCAAGACAGAATCAGAAGTAGCCACACAGTATCTAGCAGGTACTTCTTCGACAGTCCATAAATGTTTTTTGAATGACAAAGAATGGATTATAGACTCTGGGGCATCAGCTCATATTTGTTTTTCAAGAGAGTCATTCACAACACTTGAACCTATCCATACCACAGTAGTTCTACCTGATAACACACGGATAATTGTGAAGTTTGCTGGCACAGTCACTTTGTATGAAGATCTCATTCTACACCGTGTGCTGTTTGTACCTGAATTTCAATATAATCTTTTATCCATTGGGGCTCTCACAGCTGATACTCGTTTTGTAGTTCATTTCCATGCTAATTCTTGCAACATTCAGGAAAAATCCACTTTGAGGACGATTGGCAAGGGTAAGATACGTGATGGACTTTACATTCTGGAGACAAGGAATGATGTTATTGACAGTACTCCAAATGCTGTTTCGCTTGCTGCTGCTCAAAGGAATCCTATTGCCCTTTGGCATACCAGGCTTGGTCACCCCTCTCTGAATAGACTTACAGCTTTACAAAATGACTTGCATATTGATACTATTGTTGATAGCTCTCCCTGTGATATATGTCCCTTGGCTAAGCAAAAACGTCTTGCTTTTACTTCAATAAATAATCGTGCTAGTGCTGCTTTTGACTTGATTCATGCGGATGTTTGGGGACCCTTTTCAACCCCTTCTTTTACTGGTTATAAATACTTTCTTACGATTGTGGATGATCACACTAGACATACATGGATATATTTGTTGAGAAGTAAGTCTGATGTGCTGCAAGTTGTTCCCCAGTTTTTTCAGCTAATTGAAACTCAGTATGATAAGCATATCAAGGTTTTTAGATCTGATAATGCACCTGAGTTAGCTTTTGATGATTTTTTTCGTAGCAAAGGAGTCTTACATCAATATTCATGTGTTGGTAGGCCTGAACAGAACTCAGTTGTTGAGAGAAAACACCAACACATCTTAAATGTGGCTAGAGCCTTGTTTTTTCAATCAAGAGTTCCTTTACAATTTTGGAGTGAGTGTGTTTTGACTGCAGTTTATTTGATAAATAGGACACCGTCTCCTTTACTAAGCTGGAAAACTCCATTTGAGTTACTGACTGGGAACAAAGCTGATTATAGTGCCATGAAAGTGTTTGGTTGCCTGTGTTTTGCCTCAACTTTGCCATCTAAACGTACTAAATTCTCTCCACGAGCTGTCCCTGCTGTGTTTGTTGGATATCCTCCTGGTATGAAAGCCTACAAGCTGTTTGACATTGAGAACCAAACCTTCCTTATATCTAGAGATGTTGTATTCCATGAAAACATCTTCCCATTTCACAAAGTTACCTTAATTCCCCAAACTCCAGCTTTTCTCCCAGAATTTGTTTTACCTAAACCTTTTAATGTTGACGTTCCATACCCAGATGCCTCAGCACCTTCAGATAATTCTGAAATCTTACCTACAGTAACTTCACCCTTCCAAGAGACTTCTTCAATTCCTCCTATCAATCCCCAACCAGAAACCAATAACCAAACCAGAAGATCTACTCGACCTACTAAAATGCCTTCCTATCTCCAAGATTATCATTGCCAATTAATCAAACACCAATCGTTGCCTGTTACACAAACCCGATATCCCATACATAACTATATTTCCTATGCTAAGCTTTCCCCCTCTTTTCAAGCCTTCACTCTCCAAGTTTCTGCACACTTTGAACCTCAACATTATCACCAAGCCATCCCTTTTGCTCACTGGAAAACAGCTATGCAGGATGAACTTTCAGCCATGGAGAACAACAACACTTGGACCATAGTTCCCTTACCTCCCAACAAACACTCCATAGGTTGCAAATGGGTTTACAAGGTGAAACATAGAGCAGACGGATCCATTGAGCGCTATAAGGCACGCTTAGTGGCAAAAGGCTATACACAACAAGAGGGGCTAGATTTTATTGAAACTTTTTCCCCGGTTGCAAAGCTTGTAACGGTTCGTGTTCTGTTAACTCTAGCGGTTTCTTCAAATTGGCCTCTTGTTCAACTTGATGTGAACAATGCTTTTTTACATGGGGATTTAGCCGAGGAAGTTTATATGGATCTACCCCTTGGTTATTCTCCTAATACCTCTTACTACCGACAGGGGGAGCGCCTTGTTTGTCGGCTAAATAAATCCATATACGGCCTAAAACAGACGTCTAGACAGTGGTTTGCAAAGTTCTCCGATACTTTGATCACTTTGGGTTTTAAACAGTCAAAAGCCGACTACTCCTTGTTCATAAAAGGAACTAATATGAATTTTGTTGCACTTTTAGTCTATGTTGATGATATCATCATCACAGGGGCAAACATTGAGGTTATCAATCAGTTGAAAATTGTTCTTAATGAACAATTTAAACTAAAAGACCTAGGTACGCTCAAGTACTTCTTAGGTCTTGAACTTGCTCGAAATTCACAGGGAGTCTCAGTTTCTCAGCGACATTATACATTACAACTTCTTGAAGATGCTGGACTGCTTGGAGCAAAACCAGAAACAGTTCCTATGGATCCTCTTATTAAACTTCAAGCCTCTGATGTTGATTTGCTTCCAGATCCATCGGTTTACCGCAGACTTATTGGTCGCCTGCTATATTTAACCATCTCGAGACCTGATATCACTTTTGCCGTAAACAAGCTAAGTCAGTTTGTGTCACAACCAACTAAAAATCATTTAGCTGCTGTGCATCATCTCTTACGGTACTTGAAATCAGCTCCTGGACAGGGAATATTTCTTACTTCCACATCTTCTTTTCAGTTAAGAGCCTTTGCGGACTCAGACTGGGGGTCCTGCCTTGACACAAGAAGATCCACCACAGGTTTCTGTGTTTTCCTGGGTGATTCTATGGTCTCGTGGAAGTCTAAGAAGCAAACTACAATAGCTCGTTCTTCAGCAGAAGCAGAGTACCGAGCTTTAGCCTTAGCAACTTGTGAATTGCTATGGCTTTCTTATCTCTTGAAAGATCTTCAAGTTCAGTTTAATGGTCCAGCGCTTCTCTTCTGTGATAATCAAGCAGCAGTTCACTTAGCAAACAACCCTATTTTCCATGAGCGCACAAAGCATATTGAACTTGACTGCCACTTCATTCGGGACAAGATTACTGATGGATTTCTGAAGCTTCTCCCTGTACGAAGTCAGCATCAGCTAGCAGACATGTTTACGAAGCCATTGCCAGCAACTGTACTGTTTCATCTTATGTCCAAGATGGGAATTTTGAATATTTACTCTCCATCTTGAGGGGGAGTATTAGAGTTTAGTTATTTAGTTTTCTAAGTCTGTTATCAGTCAGTTATGATTTTCTGTTATTCTCCCTTCTTCTCTCATTGTATATATATTCTTCATGAGGCTATTTCATAAATGAGAAGATATTATTCTTTGCCTCCAAAACTGATATTGAATAACAATTTAGTATATTATCACAGGACACTAAATCTCATATTCGACGAATCACACCATATAATATCATTTTCTCTCTAGTTTCATATTATCAGTCACTTACCGAATGTTGTCCTAAACTTTCAAGTCTAGAAGTCGATGAGAGCGTTAAGAATAGGAACAAAATTAAAGGATGAAACATATCATAATAGAGCTTAACTCATTAGGTGTGAAGGAAGATTTAAGGAAAAGGAAAGCCATGTGCTTGGGTTATTCCATAGACATCTAAGAAGGTCAGAGTGAAAGGCGGCAATATGTGTTGGGGAAAGTGTTTTGTAATTTAAGGGAAATGTCCAAAGTGCTTTTTGCCTTTTTCTTGCAGTTCTCTTACGCCTTTTCATGCTTGGGTTCAAGTACTTCCTTATACGTCCAAAACTTCATGTAAAATCAAACTTTGTAGAGGTATTTGGGTTCGTGAATTAGACTTGTGTATTTCAATGTTAAGAAGTCGAGACCGACTATATTAGGGTTTAGGATAATGTATACACTCGGTCGAGGTTTCTTAACTTTAAAGTACGTACCTTGTGTTTCAACTTTGTCTGTTCAAACGTATTGAAAGCTTTTGAAGAAGAAATCAATTTTTATCCATAAAGTTACGCTGTTTAGCATGTATCGACTGTAGACTTTCAGTTTCATCAAATTGAATTCTAAACTTAAATATGTGTTATAAAATTTTTATCTTAGGTTCAATTTTCATTCCATCACCTCAAGTTTTAACAAAGTGAGCAAAATTCAATGGTAATTGACATGTACCTTTGAATGTCTGAATTCCTCTATCCCTAAATGTTGTTGAACTAAAAAAGAAAGTTTTTGACACAATTAAACATGATCAATATACAAGATTGACGCGATTATTGAATAAGCCCTTCAAAACTCACAAATGTCAATCAAGATTTGGCTTGAGTGTATTTTTTAAAAAAAAAAAAAATTCAATACTTTCGCACCAAACATATGTTTTATGTTCATTAGACGTAGATGAGAAATATATTTATCAATGATTTTTTAAAATTAAAGTTTATTAGAGAATACAAATTGCTAAACTTATCGGTGGAATACGATATTTAAAGTTTTGGGTTATAATTGATTTTTTTTTTTCAAAACTTTATCATTCAAATCTTAATCATACCTTTCTATAATGGTATACTCTAAAAAAGAAGTTTGAACTTTATTAAAGAATCATTTAAACCATTCTCATAGATTTCTTAACAAACTTAATGTGATTTTCTTTTCCATTTATTTTAATGAGTGGATATTCACGGAGAAGAAAAATGTATTAATATATCTTCAACATATTAAATAATTTTAATGTAAAAAAAATAGTATTTAATTTCCTCATTTATTGTGTAGAAAAACATCATAGAGTCAAATGATGTGCATGTGGAGAACGCGTAAAACAGGAAATCTTTTGATTGGATAACTCCATTTGGTTTTCAAAAAAGAGGGAAAAAGAAAAATCCTTCATTTATTATTCGTTTTTCTTTTTGTTGCTTTAATTCCTCATAATTATGAGAACCAAAAAAAAAAAAAAAAACTTCATAATGATGAAAATATGATTATGATAATAGCCAAAAAGAAAAAAAAAAAAAAAACTTTTTACCTCTACATTTACTTCCAATGAATTTTAACCTCAAATTCAAATTTGAACATTTAAACTCCTTCCAAATAAATAAGGTTTTTTAGAAATCAATAAATAAATCATTCAAAATCCACTTAATAAAAGAGTTGATATTTCGCCCATGTGCCAAATTTGTAAGACAAAGTGGGAGACTATTGACCATGCTTTGTGTGGGTGCAAAAGATCTAAACAAATATGTCACAATATGTTTAATCGTGTGGATGCTCACATCCCGGTATGTAATAATTTTTCGGATCGCATTATTTGGGTTGCAGAGCATTTGGAAACAGAGGAACTCAAACGAGTATGCATTACTTTTTGGAGCATATGGAATGATAGGAATGGCTACAAAAATAATATTCCTCTCATGGATTCGACTAAGAAATGCGAGTGGATTTTTTATTATTGGAAAGAGACGTGCACTAAGCCTTCGTATGACAATAGTAGTGTGGACACAATTGCCCAGGTTACTGTACCGGAAGGGAGGACACAACAAGGCGACATGGTTTTGCTGTTTACGGTTGCATCAATCCGTCCGTGTATGAAGGGTTGCGGTTATGGGGCTGTGATCATGGGCAGGAATGGATCTATAGTTGCAGCGATGGAATTCTTTGATGCAGTCACTCTGTCATCCTTAGCTGCAGAGGTTAACGCCATTATACATGGAATTCGACTATTAAAGCGTTTGCAGATATCTAGTGAGATTGTGCATTCTGACTCGGCTAATGCGATTATGATGATTCGTGATGAAATTCAGCTCACGCCTGATGTACATCATTGGATTTTTCAAATCCAATTGATGGCTACGGACTTTGAAGATATATCATTTTCTCATCTTACTAGAGAGGGTAATAGGAGAGCTGATTTTCTTGCAAAACAAGCATTAGAGACACGGTCCTCAATGCTTTGGTTAGGAAATTTTCCTTCTGAGATAGAATCAATGAGTGCTAAGGCTCGTTGTAATTGTAATGTTCCTTGTTTTTGTTTTAAATGAATGAATTTCTTAGTTTACTCAAAAAAAAAAAAACATCTAAAATAATATACACGGTAACACCATCCAATTCAATTTTTTTTTGACAACATGTAAGAGTGAGAGGTTTTGACAGACCTTTTGGTTATTAGTACGTGTGACCTATATGCTCATGTTGGTCATCTAATCCAACTTCAACCATAAAAACAACTAAATTAAATCAAATAAAAATCTTAGAAAAATTGTCTAAAAATCCAATCAATGTTTTTATCTTTGTCTGACAATATGTGTAGATGGAAATTTAAACTTTCAACTATTTAGTCGAGGTTATTTATGAACTACGTTTGGATTGACAACCGATAAAAAGAGTAAAAAGCAGATGATAAATTTAGACTATAATGGTCAACTACCTGAGATTGGAGTATACTAACGGATTTAGAAAATAAAATATTTTTGCTTCCATCTTTTTTTTTTTATTTTTTTTTTATTTTTTAAATCAATGTTTAGTTTCCGTCTCTTGTGATTTCTTTTTGGGAAAAATACACTTTTGGTCCCTGAGGTTTGGGTCAAGTGACACTTTGGTCCCCGAGTTTTCAAACTCAACAAAAATACCCCCGAGGTTTGAGATAAGGAGCAATTTGGTCCCTGCCGTCAATTTTTCTGTTAAACCCTAACGGTAAGCTGACGTGGCACTATTATTTTAATTTAAAAAATTAATTTTTAATTTTTTTAAATAAAAAATAAAAAAATATTAAATATATTATTATTTTTAAAATTCTCTCTCTTTTCCCCATCTTCTTTCTTCTCCACCTTCTTTCTCCCTCCATTTCTTCCTTCCCCCTCCCATCTTCTTCAGCTCCGGTGGCCGGCCGCCGCCGGCTGCCGGCGAACGGCGGCGGTTGCCAGAATTTTTTTTTTTCCTTCTATCTTCTTCTTTTCTTCTTCTCTTCTTCCCTTCTTCTTCTTTCTCTTCCTTTCTTCTGTTTTTTTTTAAAGAAGAGAGTTTCGGGGAGGAGGAGTTCCTGTTCCTCCTCCCCCTTCCTCTTCCCCTCTTCTTCTTTCTCTTCCTTTCTTCTGAAACGGGAGGGGGAGGAGGAACTCCTCCTCCCCGAAACTCTCTTCTTTAAAAAAAAAACAGAAGAAAGGAAGAGAAAGAAGAAGAAGGGAAGAAGAGAAGAAGAAAAGAAGAAGAAAGAAGAAAAAAAAAAAAAAATCCGGCGACCGCCGCCGCCGCCGCCGTTCGTCGGCAGCCGGCGGCGGCCGGCCACCGGAGCTGAAGAAGATGGGAGGGGGAAGGAAGAAGATGGAGGGAGAAAGAAGGTGGAGAAGAAAGAAGATGGGGAAAAGAGAGAGAATTTTAAAAATAATAATAAAATAATAATATATTTAATATTTTTATATTTTTTATTTAAAAAAATTAAAAATTAATTTTTTTAATTAAAATAATAGTGCCACGTCAGCTTACCGTTAGGGTTTAACAGAAAAATTGACGGCAGAGACCAAATTGCTCCTTATCTCAAACCTCGAGGGTATTTTTGTTGAGTTTGAAAACTCGGGGACCAAAGTGTCACTTAACCCAAACCTCAGGGACCAAAAGTGTATTTTTCCCTTTCTTTTTTTAATTGAAGGTAATATTACTCAAATCCCTCACTAAATCCTCGATTTCATCCGACACTATCCTCGTCTCTTGTCACTTATGAACTTCCATGTTTTAGATTATATTATTATAAAAACAATGCATTTTAAATCAAATTGTACCCAATAAAAAAATTAATTAAGTTGTAGGTTTCAATTTTACCATTGGAAGTTTTGTTGATTTTTTTTTTATAAAAAATAAAAGGATAGAAGAGTTTACTTTTTTTTTTTCTTTTTTAATTAAAATGTTGGATGGAAATTGACATGGTAACTAATAGAAAAATCATCTCAAAAAAAAAAAAAAAAAAACTAATATAAAAACATATACTTGACATCATTTACAACACTACGTGTAAATTCATGCATAGACATTGCCAACTTGAATATAATTCAACTAGTTAAGAATTGTATAATCAATGAAAAAGTCAAATATTTGAATTTCCAACCACACTATTATTGTATTGAAAAAAAAGTGACTAGTATGTAAATAATGTCACTTATACATTTTCAGTTGAAATTAATGATCTAAATTATATAAAGTTATAAATAATATCTTACAATTTTTAAGAAAAATTAAAATCTATAAGTTCCTATTTTGTATAAGGTTAAATTATTATTTTAGTCCCTAAACTTTTATGGTTGTGTCAATTTGGTCTCTAAACTTTAAAAAGTATTGAACATGTTTTCGAACTTTCAATTTCTTTCATGTCCAATAGATCCCTCGATTTTTTTTTTAAAAAAATCATTAAAGAAACAGGAAGTCTGGTATACCTAACTCTTCGCCATTGCAAGATGTTGCTCTAACAAACTTGTGCGTCAGGGTGTCGCTGTTCCTCGTGCATTTGGAGAAGGAAACCATTCGTGCTACCTCACTCTTCCTCTCGACTTATCTAATAATTGACGACAGCTCTGACTGATCCTCAAAATCTTCGTTGATGGCGCCAACGACCTCGACAAAGTGATTCAACGACAAGGGGCTTGAATCTGCTACTCTTGAAATCGTTATATGAAGAGTAAGCTTCCAAGCCTTCTAAAATTGCTTTGGCTTCCCCCTACCTTTAAGGGAAATCCTTATAAATGACCAAAAATTACAGGATAGTTTTGAAAAATGGACAAACCAGATTTTTTAATGAAAAATGGCTAAACCGTTTTTTTAACCTATTTTCGTGAGGATCGTCTTTCCAATTATACCCTTGAGTCAAGTTTCAGATTTAATTAAAAAAAAAAAAACAAAACAGTTTATCCCATAAATCATGGAATTACAGTATCTATCTTCTCTCTCCTCTCTCTCAAAATTCAAATTCAGATTTCTCTCTCCTCTCTCCCAAAATTCAAATTCAGATTTTATCTCTATTAAAACTAAAAGATTACATAGAAATTAGGTTTCCATTTTTAATTTTCGATTAGATTCTTATATTTTAATTATTTAATTAGCATCTTCATCATTTTTCCCAACTTTTTGTCATCCATCGATTTTTTGCTCGGGTTATTGATTTACATCATAGGTATGTTAAATACTGTATTTTGTATTTATCTATCATTATTTTTCTCTTTGTATCCTATTTTCCAACACAAAGTATTTTTTTTTTTTTCAAAGTCTTTATTGGTTTCCAAACGAAAACTTTTGGAAGAAGAAGCATTTGGAGGAAGGTGCCCAAAAGAAAATCAGAGGTTCCTCAAGAATTTCGTTTGTAATGGTTCGAAGAAGATGAGAATGAGAAAGACCGCACAAAACGAACAAAATGGGAAGAATCTCAAGGGTTTCAGATTTTTATATATAAAAAAAAAAGGTGAATACTCAATCCCAATTTTCGAATTAAGTTGGAGGGAAATAGTGAATAATGATTTTTTCTCGTTTTTAGATGATTTGATGTTTACCATAGTAAATTATTAGTTTACTATATATGCAAAATTTGTCTTTTTATAAACTTGAATGTTTTTTATTGTTCGAGGTTTTGTGTTAAATGAATTTGGTAATTTAAATACACGCAAGTTAACCGATTCAATCATTTTCATGCACTCTCTACGGTAAGAGTTAACATTTTTTTTTTTAAATTCTACAACTATCTCCCTTAATTCATGCTAATTAGTTGGTTTTTGTTATCTTATTTGTTAGGTTTGTTATTGATTTTGTTATCTTATTCGTTGTAAAAAAAATCTACTAAAAATAGCAATTAACCATTTTTCAAGTGGAAAAATCATATGGCCATTTTTCAACCGAATTAAAATTAGTCATTTATCTATTTGCCCCTGCATTTAATCGACCAATTCTTGTAGATTCTTGCACATTCGGCCCCAATCAAAGACCCATTGGAGTCAATGGCCCATCCCATCCCACCTATCCCTTTTTTTCTCGTTCCATACGTCTGTGTTCGATTTCCAAAGATTTAGGTCCGATGGCTCAAGTGGTTCTTTGATTGCTGAGGCTCCAGGTTCTTCCTTTTGTCTTCCCCGCATTCCTCAATGTTATTTGTTAATGTTCAACAAATTTGCTGGAGGTCTAGTTTCTAATTGAATTTGTTGGACACATTCTTGGTATTCCAAAGATTAAGTTTAAATATTTTTACTTTTGTGTCCAATAGATCCTTTAACTTTCAATTTTTGTTAAGTCTTTTACCTATTCAATATATTATAAAATTGACAAGCACACAAAATTGAAAGTCTAGGATACCAATAGGCATAAAATTCAATTTTATATTTAATAGATTGGTTAGATTTTAAAAATCTCAAATGTGTCAGGAACTTATTAGACACTAAATTAAAAATTCAAGAACTTATTAAACATTTTTAAAGTTCAACGACCTATCAGATATAAAGAAGGTTAAGAACCAAACAGATACCATCCTCAAAGGTTTGGGATCAAACTTATAATAAAACCTGATATAATTTTAACCCCAAAGAAGGTCTAATTTGCCCTGTCCATGCTTGTATCTGTCATCGCATTTCATTCTTCAAAAATCGAAAATCCATTTGCTGCAGTGTTGAATGCAGAACCAAACTCTAATCTCCCTTCTCGACAGATGCAAATCAATGGCCGAACTCAAAACAATCCATGCTCTGCTTTTCACTTTCGGTCTCTCTCAAGACGACGCCATCGTCTCAAAACTTCTCTCCTTCTCTGCACTCTCCCCCGCCGGCGATCCCGACTACTCCTATAAACTCTTACTCAATCTGCCCAATCCCACCACCTTCAATTGGAACACTCTCATAAGGGGTTTCTCAAACACCAGAAACCCAAATCGTTCCATCACGGTCTTTGTCAAAATGCTGCGAAATGGGGTCTCCCCTGATTACTTGACGTACCCCTTTCTGGCGAAGGCGTCGGCGAAATTGTTGAATCGGCAGCTTGGGATGGCGGTGCATGTTCATGTTGCGAAAACTGGGCATGAGGTTGACAGGTTCGTACAGAATTCATTGATTCACATGTATGCTTCTTGCGGAGATATTGCATCTGCACGCAAGATGTTCGACGAAATGCCAACGAAGAATTTGGTGTCTTGGAATGCCATGTTAGATGGGTATGCCAAATGTGGGGACGTGAATACTGCCAGGGAGGTGTTTGATTTAATGCCTGACAAGGATGTTGTGTCGTGGAGCTCTTTGATCGATGGGTACGTTAAGGGCGGGGAATATGGTGAGGCTATGGCCCTGTTTGAGCGCATGCGGTTCGCTGGACCCATGGCGAATGAGGTGACTTTGGTGAGTGCTCTGTGTGCCTGTGCCCATTTGGGTGCACTTGAACAAGGCAGGATGATGCACCATTATATAGTTGAGAATGAGTTGCCATTGACAATTGTACTGCAGACGTCTCTGGTGGACATGTATGCAAAATGTGGCGCAATACATGAAGCTTTGGCCGTATTTCGTTCATGTTCACTGCAACGGACTGATGTTCTTATCTGGAATGCTATAATTGGAGGTTTAGCAACACATGGGTTGATTAAAGAGTCCATAGACTTGTTTTCTGAGATGCAAATGGTTGGGATTGTGCCGGATGAGATCACATATTTGTGCTTGTTAAGTTGTTGTGCTCATGGGGGATTAGTAAAGGAGGCTTGGTATTTCTTTGATTGCCTTCATAAACATGGCATGACTCCAAAGGTTGAGCATTATGCTTGTATGGTAGATGTCTTATCACGAGCTGGTCAGGTATCAGAGGCATATCAATTCTTGTGTCAAATGCCCGTCCAACCAACATCGTCCATGTTAGGTGCTATCCTGAGTGGCTGCATGAAATATGGTAAACTAGACCTTGCAGAAGTAGTAGGAAGAAGGCTTGTTGCGTTAGATCCAGATCATGATGGTAGATATGTTGGATTATCGAATATATATGCCGTTGACAAGCGTTGGGATGATGCCAGAAATATTAGAGAAGCCATGGAAAAGAGGGGTGTGAAGAAATCTCCTGGTTTTAGTTTTGTTGAAGTATTTGGAATCCTTCATAGATTCATAGCTCATGATAAAACTCATGGTGATTCTGAGCAGATTTACATGATGCTGAACTTGATTATTGATCAAATGAAACCCATCAAATATTCTGAAAATCAGGATTATTGTTTAGATGTCTCTTGATTCCTCAAACACGCCAATTATCCAAATTTACCTGAGAAATACTACTTTTGGTCTCCTCCCAACTCGTAGGTTTCTGCGTGTTCTACATTTTTGTGTTAATCCTATGAGTTTCTCACATGAACTGCGCCGGATTTATCGCTCCGAAGCTTTTGTTTCTAACGAGTTGGAAACACATCTTTGACTATTGGAGGAGCTACTACGCCTTAAAGATGGGACAATTTGTATGGAAAAGACAAAGGTGCTTAAGTTTATCATTGAAACATTTTCATGAAACAATAGAAAAGCTATCTATGATCTCTCCTCAACACCGTAGATTTCAATTGTTTTGCTGACTTTTCCAACGACCAATCCCCAGTCAATAGTGCACCTCCACACGGATTATTCTCATAGGATGGAACAAAATATCCGCCTCCTCTTGTCTTGTCATTAAATATCTTCCTCGCAAGTAGGCACCTTTTTAGGGCCATCTCACAAGCATCTCTCTTCTCTCCTCTCTTATCCTTTTGCAAACTAGGAAGATGACTGCCGCATGGCTTCCTCTGTACACACCCACTGCTGCAACGCCCAGACAGTATCCAACTCAAAGAAAGTTGGGATCATACAACACTTCTACTTCCAGAAAGCTTTATGGCAATACATTATCTTGCAGGGCAGCTTCTTCAATTACGGACTTTGATCTTTATGATCTTCTTGGCATCGACAACACCTCTGAACCATCACGGATTAAGGCAGCCTACCGTGCTCTCCAAAAGCAGTGCCACCCCGACATCGCTGGTCCTGCTGGCCATGACATGGCTATCATTCTCAATGAAGTGTATTCGGTTCTTTCGGATCCTAATTCTAGGTTGGCTTATGATAAGGTCAGAACTGAAACTCTATTCTAATTTGTGCATTTCATTTCAGAAACAAGATGGTTTTTGACAAAAATGATGTCCACAGGAGCAAGCAAAAATGGCAGAACTACGAGGTTATACAGGGAAGCCAGTTTATTCGGTGTGGTTAGGATCAGAAGGCGAACAACGGGCGGTTTTTGTAGATGAAGTGAAGTGCATTGGCTGCTTGAAATGTGCTTTATTTGCTGGGAAAACTTTTGCTGTCGAATCAGTGTATGGGAGAGCTAGAGTTGTGGCACAGTGGGCCGATCCTGAATATAAAGTGATGGAGGCCATTGAAGCTTGCCCAGTTGACTGCATTTCGTGAGTGTTTAATCAACCTGTTAAACTTCTTTCTAAACATTCAAATTTCCTTACTCTCTTGATTTGCAATATAAGTTCCTTTTTCTTGGCAAACTAAACCCAGGATGGTGGAAAGGTCAGATTTGGCAGCCCTAGAGTTTTTAATGTCAAAACAACCGCGTGGAAACGTAAGAGTTGGAATGGGCAACGCAGCTGGTGAACGAGTGTCAAACATTTTCACAGACGTGAAGAAGTTCCAAACCAGATTCAAGGAGGCTATGGAGAAAACTTCAAAACAGCATGTCAAGGTTAGACCCAAAGATACTAATGCTAATAGTTCGACATCACCATTAACTTAAAATGGCTCAAAATTGATTTAGTGGAAACGAGTGTCAAAACAGCATGTGATTGTTTTTTCAGGGGACAACCTTTGAGAGTGAAGCACAATTGTCTGCAATTCAAGCTATCAGATCCATATCAAATTGGCTATTTTGGCAGACAGCCACCCCAGTTGGACCTGGATCAAAACACAGCCAAAACCTGACACACATCCCCAGCAAATCCACACCAGAGATCAACAAACTTCAAGCTGCTGTTACTGCAAGGAAACAACTCAGGGAAAAAACTGAAGACAGAAATAGAACTGCAACAAAATACATAAAGAAGGATGAATACTGGGTTCCAACCACCCTTGCACTTCCAGCCTCGACTCAAACTTCGAACAGCATAATCTCAAGGCCAAGAGTGGAGACCAAACCTACCAAGGAATCAAAAGAACTTGGTTTTGAAGTTGGTGGTGCTGGTCATATTAGCCCCATGAGATTGGCATTACCAGTCTCTGTATCGATAATTGCAACCACTGTAATTCAGCAAATGGTGAGAGATGATGGTGCCAGCGGCTTGAAGGAACATATTGGAGGTTCTATGGCTCTGGAGTTGGTTAACAGTCAATGGATGCAGGTCATACAAACAGGAGTCACTTGGTATGTCATTGGAATGGCAGTGATGGGAATGGTAGAAATGATTGCAAGAAAGATTAGGCCTTAAGAGTTACACAGATAGCAAATTTATCCCCGAAGTTAGAAGTTGCATATATAGCTATAGTTGTATCTACCATACAAAAAAAAAAAAAAAAAAAGGAAAAAGACATGGATATGTGATCACAAATGACAGAATTATGAAACAAAGCAAGTGTATTAGACAACATGGTAAATAAACATTATATTTGTGTATCGTACCCTTTTGTTCATAAACCAGGCAGTTCGGTGTTAGTTTCCATATCGACTATTATAATCCAATACATCATCAATATATCAGAAAACAACTTATTCAACCTTAACATACCTGATCAAATGACTTTTTAAACAGTTATATACCCTCTTCTTCAGAGGTTCATCAATGAGTCGAATGTTATGAGAAGTCATAGCACAAATGACATCCAAAATAAACCATATTCTTTTCTTGAGCGGTTAATGTCATATAGTACATATTTTCAAGACATGGTCTCATAGATTCAAGATCAATAAGAACTCGCACAAGCAGCACAACGTCTTAGTAGCGATATTTGGTTGAATAGTCCTTAGGTGCAATGACCAAACCTCGTCCTTTCCTCGCTCCACGATAGACTGTTTCGATAATATCAATGAACTCCTGCTTATCCTTGAGTGCCCAGTTTATCTTATTGTTGTTACCAGTACCAAGATCAATCATTATGTGCTTGTTCCTAAAGAAGAACATGACAGTGGAAGGATCATACAGCTCGTACATTGTGTTGAAATCAGGAACCTCCGTGATATCCACAAGGTATATTACCGCAAAGTTCTTAATTGTCTCTGCAACTGAGGCCAAGACTTCATCCATCTAGATAAGAAAAAAAAAAACACACCAATCAGATGAAAACATGTCAAATATCGATAATAAAATGACCACAGAGCAGATATACATATAGAAAGGGAAAAATCTTCATGATTTTTAACACTCAAAATGGAAGACCTATGGCCATGTGCAGAAAGGGGAACAGAAGACTCAGAAACAAATCATACGCCAAAAAAGAGTCTAGTTTGCAAATGAAATCAAACTTTAATCAGCAACTCCATGTACACAGCAACTGGATTAAAGAATAAAGATCAATAGGCAAGTTGTTTAATAACAACTGCAATGAAGGAATTTCATTTCAGGTATACACTACAATTGATGTGTCAAAATACGTAGGAAGGCATGATTATAGAAACCGGCTAAGGAGCATAGTTGGAACAGAACACATGGTGATAACAGGGAAGCAAACACAGGCAACAAGGAAATAAGATAGATACAAATGAATAGAAGAAGATCAACCCGAACCAAATCTTACAACTGCACAAAAGATTCCAATTTCACACTCATTTCGGTAAGAAAAGAAAACTTCCCCAATACTAATCTTCAGAAATTTGACCAATTCAGGCAAAACAAGCATTCAAAGCACTAACCCAGATTAGAGAATACCCTAAAAAGAAGAAAAGAAAAGAAAAGAAAAGATTTTTATTGTGAAATTAAAAGCCAGATGAGACTGATTCAGTTCAGTGGAGGCAAGAAGAAGATATAGAGAAAAGGGTTAAGATTAAATCCGATGATGAAGAAGGATCGAAAAGGGGAAAAAGAGAAAGACCTGCATACAGGTCTCGTCCCAGTCATGGCCAAAACGAATGACAACGAGACGTTCTTCTTCGGCGAGGATTGCCTGATCGACGGCCCATCCAGAGTGAAGATGCGGCAGCAAGTAGGACATTTTTCTCTGTGTTTCTCTCTCTAACACACAGTAACGCAACCTCACGCAGAGGAGTCAAAAGAGTAAAGCTGTCTCAACTTTAAGCCGGAAAGAGAGAAGACGAAGTATAATGGGCCGTAGAGTTTCAGGCCCAAATCAAAAGAAGGCAAAATGGGATCGAGGGTTTCTTCGCTCCTTGCAATTTGCAATAATTCAATAGATTTTGAATTTTGAATTTTCTGTTTTCCTCTAAAAAACAAATTGTGTCGAAAGTAATGGACCTATTTGATATATTTTTAAAAATTGATAGACTTGCGTGATATATTTTTAAAAAGTTATTTTTGTTTTTTTTTTAAATTTAACTAAAAACTCAAATATGTCCTTAACAAGTGAGAGAACCAGCATCATTTAAAAAAAAACCAAATAACAACAACCAAATGGCTAAACTTGTAATTTAACTAAATTATTTTTATTTATTTTATTTTGTATAGTCCAACCATGTAAAGTGGAGATAAAAAAAAAAAAAAAAAAAAAACTTTAATCAGGTGAGGTAGGTTTTCAAATTAGTTTTATTGCGACTGTTCACGTTCTCATTTGATTTGCAAACCTTTAAATTAATTTTTGTAGCTTTGTCTAAAAATTCTCAAACCATGCAATTTTGTTACTATCAAAATTTTTTAATGTTTGTCCGATAAGGCAAAGTCCATATTAAGCACAAAAATTAATTTAGTATCAAAAGTTGAAAATAGTTACCCACTCTCGATGGATATAAAGTTAAAAGCTGTAACTAACCATATAGATTATTTAGAGAACCAAATTATACCATATTCTCATATTCATTTTTGAGTTATTTGTAAATTAGTTAAAGATAAAAAATCATATCAATTCCTATAATTCAAATCACATTTCATTTCAAAGAAAATGACTAAATTCGGTCCTTATACTCCTAATAAATCTTAAAATTAAAATTAGTTGGTTAATTTTATCAAAATTTGTTGAATAATACAAGAAATTTACAGAAAGCGACCTAATATTTAGATTAAAGTTGTAAAACATTACAAGTTCCAGTCGTGATTCTTCGTTCTCTTTATCTGGAAATATTAGAGAAAAATTCCTGAGAATGTCAGAAACCAAGACGAAAATGAAATGATCCTCTGTATTTCGAATATTATTAGCGGAAGAGAGAATCGATAATATCGGAATCGGCCTCTCTCAGTGATGGATGGAACAGAGAAGCGGAAGAGAATTGAAAATGGAGAAATTAAAGAGGCGAATTAATAATGGAATGCAATGAGAGAATTGAAGAAGAAGAAGAAGAAGAAGAGTGAAAATGAATATATAATGGTACCTGCATGCAGGTATCGTCCCAATCATGGCCGAATCGAATGATGACGACGCGTTCTTCTTCAGCGAGAATGGCCTGATCCACCGCCCATCCCGAGTGCAGATGTGGTAGCAGGTACGACATCTCTCATCTCCAAACCCTAATTCGTTCTCTACTTTTTAATTTTCTCTGATCCAGAATCAAATTTAATCAACAACTTTCTTCTTTCTTCGAACTCAGTTTTTAAAACGGACAAACTTCTCTAACCCACCCGAACCCTCTAGAACAACATGGAACGAAACTGCAATCTAATCACGCCACCTGTCTTCTATTTTTTTTTTTTTTTTTAATTCCTGCTAAATTATACAAAATACTCTTCACAATTTCAGATACCTTGGCTTAATTGACATAGATGACCAATAGGTTTCTGGTTCGAATCTCTCTATCGGTACATATTACATATTATGAAAAAATAATATTTTAAATTAAAACACTCTTAAAAAGTTTTTTTTTTTTTTTTTTTCCTTCATGATAGACTAATATTTGTGATATCATTTACAGTAATTGTTTACGTAAATGATTTGTCACATGGTGAGGAGGATCTTAATTTTTTTAAATGGTTATAATTGGTAGATATGTCCTAATTTTTACCCATCGTTGGTTCAATTTCTATCCATACTTACACATACATATATTTTAACAATTTCAAAGAACAAAGGTCAACATTGAAACCTACCCAAATTTCATGGGTATTTTTTCTACATAATTTAATTTTGTTTCCCTTTCTTTTTTGTGTATAGTTACGTGGAGATTGATCTTTTAAAATTCTCAAGGTATTGAAATTGATTTATGGAATTTTTGTCAACATTTTTTTTTTGTACAAAAATACCTAGTTGAGAAATTTAATGTATTAAAGTAGAATTGAAAATTGTAAAAGAACAAGAACAAATTAAAGAAACCACAATTGCCTTGCAATTATGTGCTAGTGATGACATTTCGCATAAATAAGGGATTACTTTTCAGTTGTTTCTTTGGTATGAATTGTTTGGAGCACACCTATAGCTTAGTAATATATTCCAACTTTAATTGTTTAATTAAACAATGTTTCAGTGCCTAAGTTCAATTATTCGTACGTCCATCTCAAACTTTCATAATTTCCTCCATTTTTAAACTTTTAATTTTGCCATAATATTTTAAATATGACACATCAGTTAATACTAATTAATCAAGTGCAATATGAAGATTTACTACAACATCAATTCTTTTAACTTCTTGTTTAAGGTCCATTTACATATTTAGAATATTGCTTGATAGGCTACTAGTTATGGAAAACTCCCTTTTATAGTAGTAGAAGATGAGAGTTATATAATAGTAAAACTGGCTAGGATGGCCATTTCTCTTTCGTCATCTATGTTGTGGATAGAAAACTATCCTCAATGGATGGTTAGTTTATCGCTCCAGGAGCGGGTTCTGTTTGGTTCCTGTCGGGTATTACTAGATTGTTAATGCAAGTTGTTCTATTTCAAAAAAAAAAAAAATTACTTTTAAGGACGATTTCCAACGGGATGGGGCGAGAGATGGGGCGATTTCCGGCGAGAGATGGGGCGATTTCCGGCGTGAGTTTAGGGACCCGGTCTGAAGGGTTATCCGCGGCGTGATTTTGGTGATTTTCTCTGGCTTAATCCATCCATCTGCGGGGATGGAGCGTCGGTTTATTTTTCAGTGGGATACGTTTTCAATACTGGAGATTATCTCCAGCGGATTTGTAGCTTTCTTGCTACTATTTCAGCGGATGCGATGGAACCTGGAAGACTCATCGATTTTTGTGGTCAATCAGGTCTGTGGGCATATCTGTCTGCTCTTTTTCTCTCCTTTGCTTGCTGACTCAATGGATCCTTCAAATTTGGTGGATGAGTGGGCGCGGTTGAGTCTTACTTCGGAGGAAGAAGAACTTTCGGTCACTCCTGACCGTGAAGCTGTAGATCGTTCCGGGGAATTGCTCGGATTTTGTTTGTTGGGAAAACTGCTCTGTCCCAGGCCTATCGGTGCGGAAGTTATGAGGAAAAACTTCAGGGCAGCGTGGAAGATTAATCAAGGATTACTAGTGGATCGTCTGGGCGTGAATCTGTTCATTTTCCGATTTGTAAATGAGATGGATCGAGTTAGGGTGGTTCGTCAGGGACCGTGGATTTTTGAGAAATATTTGTTGGTGGTAGTGCTCCCTATTCGTGGTTTGAAGCCCGCTGATCATCCATTTTCATTTGTATCCTTCTGGATTCATGTGTTTGATTTACCCCTGGATTGGTTTAATCAAACCATGGCGAAGCGCATTGGCAATGCAGTGGGAGTCTATGAGGAAGTCGATAGCCGTAACGGTTTCCTATTCTGGGGTACAAGTTTGCGCATCCGAGTTAAACTTGATTTAACTCGTCCTCTCCGGCGTGGCATTCGTATTTATCCTGATGGTCCTCTTAGCGGCCTGTGGGTTCCTTTCAGGTATGAGCGTTTACCGGGACTTTGTTCCTTTTGTGGAATTATTGGTCATATTACTCGTGATTGTGCCCAGTTCCTTAGATCGGACCAAGGTTTGGCTCCTCCCCCACAATATGGGGACTAGTTACGTTTTACAGGGAGAGGGATGGTTATGCAACCGTTTGCGGAAAGGGAACCTGTTCGTAGCCCGGGAAGAGCGAACCCAGGGAGTCATCGTTTAGCTCTTGATGTGTTGTCGGTTCAAGACCCAGCTGCTCCAGCGGATGAGTTGCCCAGACGGGTACAAAGGGGTATCCGAATTGAAGAACCAGGCGAAAGGAGTATGCCACGGCAAATTGAAAATTTGATGCCGGCGATGTATTCTCTTTCGGGCGGTCCGGTGAGGTATTCTAAAGGAAAGGAGAAGGTTTTTGAAGAGGCGCCTGTGTTCAAAGGCAGTCGTCAAACGGTCTCGTGGTCCAGGCGGAATGGATGCTCATCTTCGAGTTACCGGCCGGTTTTAACCACAGCGGGAGTTCAGGCCACCGTTCCGGTGGGCGGTTTTTCAACGGCGAGAGAACATTCAATGCTGAAGACTGATTATGTGCAATCAATGAAGGATTGCAACGCTCGACTGTCAAAGAATTTACTTTCCATTTTCAAGAAGGCATCTGTTTCAACTATGGTCGTAACGTCTGAATCGAGCAAGGGAGTAACGCCAGATCAGGGGCACGTGCTGGAAGCTGAGGATGATTTTGAAAGTGATCCTGAGATGACGGAAATGGTTGAGGAGGAGGCGTTGGCCATAGAGGATGCTGGTATTGAGGCCCAAAACGATTTTGGTGGTCTATCTGAGGCCCATTCGGAGGCTGATATTGTGGATGCATGTGAGGCCCAGCCGCATGACTTTTTGGAGCAGGCCGAAGTGGATGGAATCTCACCTACTGGGTTTCAGGGCGAAGGATTTGTTTTCACTTCACAACGGCCATTGTTTCAACGTGCTGATAGGGGACCTACTTGGAAAAAGAGAGCGCGTGCTGGGAAAGTTCCTTTGGGCTTGAGTTTGGAAGGTATGGATGAATTTCAGAAGCGGGAAGATGGTCCGATTTTGTTCTCTCCCGGGAACATTAAGCGTCCTAAATTTGCTAATGATGATTGTAAAAAGGCGAGGGCTGCTAAATTTATCTGTTGGAATGTCTGTGGGTTGGGGAGCCCATGGGCATTCCGAAATGTTTGCAATGAGCTTTCGTGCTTAAATCCCCAATTATGCTTTTTGTCTGAAACGAAGTGTTCGTTTATGGTTTTGAATAAAATGAAAGCTCGTTTAAATTTTTCTGGGTGTTTTGTGGTCAACCGTGTTGGTCTTAGTGGTGGGCTTTGTTTGTTTTGGAAGGATGATTTGGATGTGAGCATTCGGAGCTATTCTATTCATCATATTGACGCAAATGTTGTGTGTAACGATAAACATTGGCGGTTTACTGGCTTCTATGGTAATCCTGATCCAAATCTTCGACATCAATCTTGGGATCTTATTCGTAGACTACACGATTATCAAAACTATCCATGGGTCATTGGTGGTGATATGAATGAGATTCTGTGGCAACATGAGAAATCAGGCGGTCCGAATCGAGAACTTCGTCAAATATCGGCGTTTAGAGAAGTTTTGGATGATTGCAATCTTCGAGATCTTGGATTTTCTGGAGGGAAGTTCACGTGGTGCAATCGTCGTGATAGGGGGGCCCAGGTGAGCTTGCGATTAGATCGTTTTATTGCCAATTCTCATTTTTGTAACCTTTTCGAGAATTTTCATGTCTCAAATTTGGACTAGGCTAAATCTGATCATCGTCCAATTGAGCTGTGTCTAGAAAGTAGGGTGAGTTGGATGAATCATGGGCGACGCAGGAATGTTTTCAGATTTGAGGAATGGTGGACTCGACATGAACACTGTCGTGATGTTATTCGTAAGGGAGGAAAGTGGGAGTGTGATCGTGGGACGACACAATCTCTGCATCTTGCATTAAAGCAATGTGCATCAGCTTTGGGGAATTGGGGTCGTAATCAGAATAAGAAGTTAAAGAATGACATAAGAGAAGTCCGAGACAAGATTAAAAATGTGTATGAGAACGAGTCGCCTATTGATTTTGAAGCTGTATATTCGTTGGAACGACACTTAGATTCATTGTTATTAGAAGAGGAAATTTACTGGAAGCAACGATCCAGAGAAAGTTGGCTGAAGTGGGGTGACCGAAACAATAAATGGTTCCATCAGAAAGCATCGTTAAGGAGGCAAAGGAATTGGGTTCGTGGAATTGAGGATTCAGAAGGGGTTTGGCATTCGGAGCCAAGCATTGTTCGTGAAGCTTTTGTGAGTTATTTCTCAAAGATTTTCTCCTCTGATCATCCCAGTCAGGAGAATATAAACTCTGTTTTGGAACATGTTCCCAGGAAAGTAAATGAAGAGATGAATCGGAGGCTTATAGCTCCTTTCTCAAGGGAGGAAATTTTTGCTGCTATTAAGAGTTTTCATCCGTCAAAAGCTCCGGGGCCTGATGGATTTCCTGCGTTATTTTTTCAAAAATATTGGGAGATTGTGGGAAATAAAACAATATCTGACTGTCTTGCTATTTTAAACTCGGAGGCGTCGATACAAGAGTGGAATCACACTGATATTGTGCTGATCCCAAAGTCTCGACAAGCCAGGTTAGTATCTGATTACCGACCTATTAGTTTGTGCAATGTGTCTTATAAAATAGTCACTAAGGTCATTGCTAATAGGCTAAAGGCAGTTCTAGATGATATTATTGACGAGTGCCAATCTGCTTTTATTCCTGGGAGATCGATATCCGATAATATGATTTTGACCCATGAGATGTTACATTTTCTACAGCGTAAGCGTAAAGGGAAAATGGGGTATGCTGCTTTAAAGCTCGATATGAGTAAAGCATATGATAGGGTGGAGTGGTCGTTTTTGAGCCAAATTATGAGTAAATTGGGTTTTCATGGAAAATGGATTTCGCTGATCATGAAATGTATTACAACCTCTACCTTTTCTATTCGTATGAATGGTGAGTCTTTTGGTTTTATTACACCCTCTCGTGGGATCAGGCAAGGTGATCCGCTATCACCATATTTGTTTTTAATATGTACGGAGGGCCTGTCTGCTATGTTGGTGTCTGCTCGGAATAGATCTATGGCTGGAGTAGCAGTGGCTCGAAATTGCCCAAAAATCTCCCACCTGTTCTTCGCTGATGATAGCCTGGTTTTCCTGAAAGCGACGGCTGAAGAATTTGGTTTGTTTAAAACCATCTTACAGGATTATGGACTGGCATCTGGTCAGAGTGTTAATTTCCATAAGTCCACTGTGTGTTTTTCGAAGAATGTTCCGGTTGAAACTAAGCAATATCTCAGCAATATTCTAGCTATGAAAGAATCTACTTCAGTGGGAGCATACCTTGGCCTTCCATCGACCTTCCGTCGAGGTAAAGCCCGTGATTTTCAATTTCTACTTGACAAAGTTTGGTCATTATTGCAAGGGTGGAAACACAGGCTATTTTCACAAGGGGGAAAAGAGGTCCTTATAAAAAGCATTATCCAAGCTATCCCTACATATGCGATGGGGTGTTTCAAAATTCCCAAAGGTATTTTATCTAAGATTTCGGCTTTATGTGCCAAATTCTGGTGGGGTTCTGATGGGGAGAACCGGAGAATGCATTGGAAGAAGTGGGTTGTCCTATGTAAACCTAAGGAGAATGGGGGTTTAAACTTTCGGGACTTGGTTAGTTTTAACCAGTCGATGCTAGCAAAGCAGGTGTGGAGAGTCTTGACAAATCCAAATTTAATGATATCCAAATTTTTATGTGGGAGGTACTTCCCGAACTCTTCTGTTCTTGCGGCTGTGGATTGTAATAACTCTTCTTATTTTTGGAAAGGTTCCTTATGGGGCATGGAGTTATTGAAGCAGGGTTTAAGGAAAATTTTGGGTAATGGTCAATCGATCAAAATGTTCAGAGACCCGTGGCTTCCACGGCCAAATACTTTTAAAGTAATCTCTGCATCAAGTCCCGAAACTGTGGATGTTGCTGTGGCGGCGTTTTTTACTCCTTCGTTCCAATGGGATATGGCATTACTACGGCAATATTTGGTGTCAGAGGATGTAGAAACGATTCAATGTCTTCAGATTAGCCCTTCGGCTCCAGATCGGTGGATTTGGCACTATGATAAAGGAGGGGAATATACGGTCAGGAGTGGATATAAACTGAGTATGACCTGTCGGCAGGAGGATTCTTTATCTGAACAAGGTCGAGAAGGTAGATGGTGGAAAAGATTGTGGAAGATTTGTGTGCCAAATAAGGTGAAAGTTTTTGTTTGGAAGTCTTTCCATAACTCAATCCCTACCATGGTTAACTTGTGGACTCATCATGTTCCGGTTGATGGGTATTGTCCTGTGTGTCTTGAGGAATTTGAGACTACCGATCATGCTCTCTTCCAATGTTCAAGGGCGAAGGCAGTTTGGGATCTCATTTGTCCTTCTTTGTCTAATGTCTTAAGGGGTCAAATGGATGTAAAAGATCGTTGGTTGGGTCTTACTGATTGCCCGAAACAAGATTTGGAGTGTATATGCGTGGGGGCATGGGCTATATGGAATGATCGAAATAGTTTGATCCATACTAGACCTATTCCGGATGTTGTTATTAGGGGAGAATGGATAGCTAAGTACCTAGAAGATTATAGAAAGGCGAATCTGAGGGGAGCAGCTCTATATCAGTCGGAGGAGGAAGTTTCACGAATTATTTTAAGTTGTGAGGAGACAATAATTCACTCTGATGCGGCTTTTGTGAGTGCAACGGACCAATGTGGGATTGGTTTGGTGATGCGTGATAGGTTTGGCGAGCTCAGGGCTTCTCAGTCCTTAGTGGCGACGGCTTGTTCTTCCCCATTGGGCGCAGAAGCGGTTGCAGTTTTAGATGGCCTACGGCTGGCCAAGGAGATGAATGTGGGTCGGTTGACGATTTTATCTGACTCGTTGAACGTAATAAGGACGATCAATGATGAAATCCAATGTCAGTCTAATATCGCTACTACCATCTGGGATATTAGAGAAGCGTGCAAGTATTTCGAGATAGTTCGGTTTACATATATTAACCGTAGATTTAATTGTTTTGCTCACAAACTGGCTAGGATGGCCATTTCTCTTTCGTCATCTATGTTGTAGATAGAAAACTATCCTCAATGGATGGTTAGTTTATCGCTCCAGGAGCGGGTTCTGTTTGGTTCCTGTCGGGTATTACTAGATTGTTAATGCAAGTTGTTCTATTTCAAAAAAAAAAAAAAAATGGAAATTAGATCGGGATTAAGTAAATTATTTGGAACTTTTATTGTCATACCTAATAGATCTCTAAACTTTAAAAATGTTAAAATAAATTTTCAATTAAGTTTTTGGTGTTGTTAATATTTCTAAAGTTAACCAATTTATTAAAAATAAAATTGAAATTTGAGTCTAAAAATAAGACACTAAATTTAAAATTAAGGTCATTAGACACCAAACTGAAAACTTGAGAACTTATTGGATGCAAAATTAAAAGTTGGGATTTAGTCGAATCCTTTTAAATTCCCGAAACCTATTAAACATAAATAAAATTGAAAGTTTAGAGATTTATTTGAAATAGACCTAAAAGTTTAGACTAAACTTAACCAAATGAATTAGAGATTGTATGAATTCATATTTCTATCATTCAAGACAAAATAAAACAAAAATGTTGAACCAACCGATTTGTGAAATATAGCAAAAAACAAACACATTCTGTACACTAGGGCAATAGAGAGATTAATTCAACAAACTGGGAGGCGGGAAAGAGAGGCAGCAATTACTTCATTATCTCGAGTAACCAACTTGAATCCATCTTTTCTGTAAAGATCTCCAGTCCATTACAGAAGTTAGAAACTCCTTTGTGTAAGAAGAATGCCCGAAAACTGTTTCGGTTACGCTCCACGGCAATATTCGAGTTTTTTGGTATTCTCTAACATCACCTGTCCACAAAAACAGCACAAAATTTGAATAATCCAACCATCGTCAATCACAATATGGTTTTTTAATGGAAAACAGTCGAGTCGTATCAAGTCCTTACTTCTCGAATGTAGTTAGCTATGGCTTTGCAGCCCTCAATTGCAAGTTGCATCACATTCTCAAATATATCAATAGGTAATTTAGCATCCATCTGCACCATATGATCATGTCAAAATGAGTGAAATGTGGTGATTACAGAAGACCACTTTAGGATTACAGCATGTAATCTAAAATTGGAGGAAGTAAAGTAGGATAGAGGAGAGAAACAGAACTAATCAATTCAATTTCAAATTGCAGCAAACTATGTTTCAAAAAATCATCAAATGACAGATTATGTTAGAGAGAGGAGGAGGAGAAGTAGAAGTTAATGAACCTGAAGCAGAGTGACTTTATCCAACTTAGGTAGAAAGCCTACGGTGACATCAGGGCCACCAGCACTATCCTCTACATAATTCAAATCTGCACATATTGATGTCAATCCATGTTAGTTCTTGTTAAACCATGCAACATTTTAGATTTTTAGGGAAAAAGAGGACAGAGAGAAGGAAAGAGAAATGTTGCTGCAGTACACAAGTTATATGAATATGTAGATCTGATTCATCCTTCAATCACATGTTTGTATTTGATTGAATGAGGAGGGAGGAGCTATAAATTACCAAGCAGAGGAGTGCTATTAAGGTATCCAGCACTGCAGGAAGTAACAATATCACGCATGG
The DNA here is from genome assembly GCA_036850905.1 of Luffa acutangula. Lineage (NCBI taxonomy): Eukaryota > Viridiplantae > Streptophyta > Magnoliopsida > Cucurbitales > Cucurbitaceae > Luffa > Luffa acutangula. Next base: position 7,631,251 of record CM072099.1, on the reverse strand, counting down.
GAATTCCAGCATCAGCAAGCGCCAAAGTTGCAGCGTTGATGCATGCTGATCTGGTACCTACAGACAAGAAAATTTTCAGAAAAAAGTCCGAAGTTGAATTCTTCTTAAAAGAAAGTAAGTTACTAAACTAACGATGTTTCAAGATTATAGCCAAATAGTCTAGATGGTTCAAACATCTAGCACTGAAGACAGCACATTGTGCAATGCATAGACACACTAGTTGCAGCTTATATAAGTAAAGGTTAGATAATGTAGCCGAAAGTATGAATAATTCAGAAAGTATATTATGATTTAAACTGAAGGCAACCAGCCTTTAAATAGGCTTTTACAATGGGCCTATAATGGGCTTTAGAGATTAACAGATAGCACATGCTAGTCACATGGCCAAGAACCTAAACAATTAACTAACGGCTACATCAGACTTTCCCCGCCCAACAAAAATAACTCGACCTCGAGTTAGGTAATAAACGGCCAAAAAGATGCAACATTTCTTCCCGAGAAATAGATGTAACTATTTGCGTGAAGCAGATTAGTCCACCAATCCTTAACGAAAAAGCCACTAACAAATTTATCTTGATGGTTCCCGTTGGCAGTCGCTGGCTTCTCTCCAATGCCAATGTTAGAATCTATGTGTTCTTCGCTGGAGCTTTCATCTGCAAGAAAATTTTCAACAGCATCTTCATGCTTCACATAATATTTGTCTTCTTTGGTCATTTGCAGGATTCCAAGATGATTCCAAATCTGGGCCAGTGCTTGGTATCCAGCAAAAAAACTCCTCTTCCTCAACTGTTCATATAGGATATGAGACCTCTGGTTCATTATTTTAACATCATCCAAAGTTGAATTAGTATGTTGGCCATTCTCTATAGGGTTCTGGAAGCGGTTCCTAAATTCATGATTACTTCCCAAGAAACCTTCTCTCACAAAATCAACCATACAATTATTGTTGAATTCTTGTAGCATTGATCGGCGTTCTTGATGGATTCTTGGAGGCAAATCTATTTCTTGGACCATTCTTGGAGGCAAATCTACTTCTTGGAATATTCTTTGTTCCATTCCTAGCTTTTCTTGCCCCTGTCTTGTTTTGAAATTAGCTCCTAGCTTTTCTTGTTTTGAATTCAGCTCTTTTGTTCCATTCCTAGTTTGCATCATCGGGTTTGTTGATTGTTGATCCGGTTTAATTCCCAACTTCTCGCAGATTATTTCTAAGGTTTTCTTGATCTCACCCACATCATTCTTCAAGATTTTCACATCTTGTTCAACCGACAGCAAGCGTACGGTTGTTGCTCGTGGTGAGAGGACGGTGGTTGACTCCGCCTCTTTTCCAACCGAAGATGAATCTCCTCCCACATTGGTCGAGACTCTCTTGGTCGCCATAGTGGAAGCGCCCAAAAAATCGCGCGCTCTGATACCAATTATAATGTAGCCGAAAGTATGAATAATTCAGAAAGTATATTATGATTTAAACTGAAGGCAACCAGCCTTTAAATAGGCTTTTACAATGGGCCTATAATGGGCTTTAGAGATTAACAGATAGCACATGCTAGTCACATGGCCAAGAACCTAAACAACTAACTAACGGCTACATCATTAGAGGTTAAATGTATTCTTTGAAAACAAATACATAAGAAACAAGAACTTTCTTCGGTGAAAGAGGAAATGCAGAAACGTGTGGTAAGAAGCATGCTTTGGCTGACGGGATTGTAAAAAGTTCCTCTGTCAGCATTAATTTCTTTTTTTTGAAAAAAAAACATCATAATAAATCTAGGGTTCAGGATTTGAATATCCGACTTCTAAGGAAGAAAATTGTGATATCTACTAAGCTAGGATCATGTTGCCTTAAAAAAACATTATAATTACAACAAAAATGGAGGTTAAACACCAAGAAGAAGCTTTGAAATTGCTCCTATCTCCAACCTCATTAATGTTTCTACTTGAGTCTTTGAATACTTAGATATGTAGTTTCTCTAAGCCAAGTTTCAAATAAAATGCTTTCGACCGCATATTCCTATAGAGCATTGGCCTTGTTTTTTTAAGGGAATGGCCTAAAAAGACTGTTAAATCGAATGAGCCACAGAGAGAAGGTGATGTAGTTAATGTTAAATAGAGGAGAATCCATAACTTCTGAGTGGTTGGGAAGTGAACAAAAATATGTTTGCAGGCTTCAAACTTTTTGGCATAAAGGAGAATTGAAGAAGGTAGCCGGGAGAGAGTATAGAGAAACTTTCATATTCTATTTTGTAAAAGAAAATAAAAATAGGAGGAATGTTTGAAGGACATGACAAATATACAGAAAGATGGCAAGAAAAGAGAATATGAACTTAAAATATCAGAACTATAACTAATAATACAAAATGCTATATCTGATAGACTTGATCATTAACTTTAATTGTACCTCCATCTGCTTGAAGAACTTGGACAAAAATATCTATCTGCACACAAAAACTTAGAATAAGGAAAGACATGGGTTGAAATCATAGAGAAGCAGCTTTAGATTATTGTAGAAAACCTGAGACCGAGGCATTAAATGTGTTAGAATGCATTCCTCCATTGTCTGACGAATAACTAAAGATATCTCTGTGGATCGCCTGAATGTAACAAATGCCATAACTTAATAAAACATTAAACAAAATAGATATAAATGATATAAATGCATCTCTATCGTAGTCCTTTTCCATCAGTTTTTAATTCATTCAATTTGGTGAAAACTAAACAATGTCACTGAACTGGCAATTCCTACACTATTAGTTTTACCCTAACCATATTCTGAAGAGAATAATCTAAGATTCTAAATGCTACCTTTCATGGCTAAAATTTTCTTATGTTTCAAGATATGAATGTTCACCATGCTCCTATTCCATGGAATCAACTACAACCAATCACAGTGTTGGGACCAGAACTTTCAAAAGGTTATCACTCAATTGTATTGAGTGGCAATGCACACAAACATAAACACAGATTAAAGGTAAATAACCTGTCACCCTTGGGTTTTCTCATGCGATCTCCAGTACTGAAATTAGCCATGGTGTATTCACAGCGCACCTGAAAGAGACCACAGATTCAGGCAACGGTTACCAATGCACTTTAAGATTTCAAAGTTCAAAACAAGAGCATCCGGAAGAAAGAATAACCAGACCAGAGCTTGGTTGCTCATTTGTTGACTCCTATTCTGAACCTACACATACAACAAAAGAATTCACTCCAACCATACAGCAGAAGCCTTCAAAATATATACCCAAATAAATTAATCACAAAAAAGAAAATACACAGATCAATAAGTTCTTGCGTTCATGGCATTTTGAATTAGGAAGATACAATAATTGCTGAAATCTTATACCTCTTTCGGACCATACACAGCAGCAATAACTTTGGTGTTACCCATCTCAAAAACAGCAGAACTAATTCGGGAAAAAGTGATGACATTCGGTTACTTAGTGTTGGATAAAGATATTTCTAATTCAAAAGGTAAAAGAGAAGTGAAAGCAAGTACCCATCTGCTTTAGAAACGGTGCCAATTTCTGCTCGAATTTGCCTCATCTAAAATTAAACAATAAAGTACAAATTGAACGGAACTGGAGCAAAAAATTCAAATAAAGAAAGAGCCATTGAGCAAGAGAATGAGAGGGGAACTACCTCCATGGGACGGCGACCGTCTAAGCGAAGTCCTTCAGGGCTCACGAACTCCATCTTTGCGAAACACAGTGAGGCGACGAGGATGCTGCAAACTTAGAATGCTATTTTAGGTTACAGGTACGAACCGGTTCGATTCGAATTAGTTCGTCGGTTTGACAAGGAGCAGGAGGATAGGCGAGGTTTCGGCGGTGAGAGTGAGGGACGGCGGCGGGGAGGCCACGGCGGCGAGGTTGCGAAGGGGTTTAGGACTGAAGAGAAAGAAGATGCAAAAAGTTGCCAGCTCCGCGAGAAAAAAACAAAGGATTATAACCCCAAATTTTAACCTTTAATAATTATATAAAATATTTGGTTGAATTACAAAGGCGAGTAGGTAGTATGTATAGCATCAAAAAAAAAAAAAAAAAAAAGTATGTATGAGATTTTAATTTATGTAATTTTAATTTTTTTAATAATTTAATCTCTAAATTTTTATAAGTAACTTACTTTAGATTTGTAATGCCAAAGCGAGCTTAGCTCAGCGAATCCTCCCACCCCCAAATGTTGATGTACTCAAAAAAAAAAAAAAAAACTTTAGATTTGTAGCAATTTAATAAAAAAATATTTAAAAAATCATGTACTTTTCGGAACATTTACTTCTTTATTTTATTTTTATTTTTATTATTTGTACTTCACAAATGCTTAGGGTTAAGACCTTTTTTTTTTAAAAAAAAAAACCTGCCCAAAATTTCTCTTGCCTCCTTTTTTTTGATTTTATTAGAAGTTACTCTTTTGGACTCCCTTCTCTAAATTTAATTGTGTTTAATAGGTTTTTAAACTTTAAAAATATCTAATAGATTTTTGAAATTTCAATTTTATGTCAAGTGGTATATTTGAGATTTTTAATGGTTAACTAATCTATTAAATATAAGATTGAATTTTGCCCAAAAAACAGAGCAACATATGCCTTGGAGAGGTTAGAGGTTCAAATCCCCATCCCATGTTGACGTACTAAAAGAAATATATAAGATTGAATTTTATGCCTATCAAAAGTCTAAACTCCCAATTTTGTATTTAGTAGCCATGTGAAGTTGTCGTTTAACTCGAGAAAAAAAATATCTAGTTCAGTCGCATGTATCTTTGACTACGAGGTAAAGATTCGAATTTGTCCATTCCAAATATTGTTGAAAAAAAAAAACTCGGAGAAAAAAGACCGGTCCAGAAGAGCACCGAAAATTTTAATCGGTTCTTCTTCTTCATTCTCAGTTCCCAAACTCTGAGCACCGAATCATCCACCAGTACATCGTTTCCGATCACCACAATCGACTCAACCGCCGCCAATGCAAAACCCTAAACCAAAGGCCGGCGCCGCAGGCGGCGGAAGGTGTTCATCATATAAGAAATACGAGATCCGCCACAGGCTTCCAAATCCCAAAATCGCCGCCCTCTTAGTGATCGACATGCAGAACTACTTCTCCGACATGGCCAAGCCCATCTTCTCCAATCTCCTCGCCACCATCCGCTTCTGCCGCGCCGCCGCTATCCCCGTCATCTTCACCCGCCACGCCCACGCCTCTGCCTCAGACAACCCCATCCTCAGCGAGTGGTGGAACGGGGACATCATCCTCGATGGAACGCCGGACGCCGACCTCATCCCCGATCTCGACCGGCAGGCCGCCGACGAGGTCATCAGGAAGAACACCTACAGCGCGTTCCGCAACACGCGCCTTGAGGACTGCCTGAAAGAGAAGGGCGTGGAGGAGGTGATTGTCACTGGGGTTATGACGAACATTTGCTGTGAGACGACGGCGCGTGAGGCGTTTGTGAGGGGGTACAGAGTGTTCTTTTCAACCGACGCGACGGCGACTGTAGACTCAGAGCTACATGAGGCTACGTTGAAGACTTTGGCTTATGGGTTCGCTTACTTGGTGGATTGCCAGAGGCTTAAAGAGCTTTCTGGTAATTGAAACTCCATGCCTTATGCTTTTGTTGTTAATGTACTGTTTGTTAGAATCTCTGGTTTTAGTGCTATTGTTGTTACTGTACAGTGTACTGTTTGATAGAATCTCTGGTTTTAGTATGCTATTGTTGTTACTGTATAGTGTATTGTTTGTTAGAATCTCTGGGTTTTTTAGTTGCCAATTAGCTTTCTTCTTCTCGATTCTGCCTTTTGCAATTGGGTTTTCTTTTATCTTCTTGTTGTAGCCAAGTGGGCAGCCATGTAATAGTTATGAAATTGTTGATTTAGAAGATAATAGAGAGGCTAGGATTGTACCTCAACTTGAAATTGTGGTGGCAGTTATTGGGATGTATGTTCAGTTCTATTGAGGAAGCATATCAGTTCTATGTGAATTATGGATCAAAAGTTGGTTTTATTGTTAGGAAAAAATACCACAAAAAGAAAACGAATGGAGTTATTTTAAGAGCTGTTTTTTGTTGCTCAAAGGAAGGGTTTCGTCAAGTAGATAAGCGAAGGGAATTTGTTTCATGTGAAGCTTCATTGGCATGCTTACTTGGAAAGAATGGTCAATACAAAGTGATTCACGACCTTGGTAAAATGCGATGAAGCGTACTTTAATTGTCAATAGGAGCCTTGCCCATGCTCAACAAGTTCATCATGCTGATAGTTCAAGAACTATGGAACTAATGAGTAAAGAAGTCTGTGGTGGTAGAGAACATTTGGGATTCTTGAATGGAGATTACAGAAATTATATTCCCAAAGAGAAAAAAACAAGAATTGAAAGGGGAGAAGCTGGCACTTATACAGTATTTCCAGAAAAAAAAGGACAATTCTTCTTTTTCTTATGCAGTGCACTTTAATGAAGATGACATGGTCGCTAATATTTTTTGGGCAGATGCACGTTCTAGGTATGATTATGAGTGTTTTGAGATGTGTAATGTCTAGAAAGCAACAAAGGACAATTCTTACGGATCAATCTATAGCAATAGCTAAAGCAATATGTGACTTCTTTCTTGGAGCTCTACACTGACAATGTGTTTCGCATACTTTTCAAAATGCTGCCAAGTTTATTCATGTGTTTCATGGACCAAACAAGTTTATTCATGACTTTAGCAGTTGTTTATTTGATTATGAATATGAGAATGATTGGTTGTTAGCATGGCAACAAATGTTGGATAAATGTAATCTTAGAGATAAAAAGTGGTTGACATATTTGTTTGAATTGCAAGAAAAATGGGCAATGGTATTCAAGCGACATACTTTTATGGCTGACATGATAAGCACCCAACGAAAAGAAAGTATGAATGTGGTATTGAAGAAATATTCAAAGCATGGTTATGACATTTTGCATTTCATCCCACAATGTGATAGATTTTGGCTAGGATCCGCGAGCCTACTGTCTACTTTCCCTCTGCTGTACAGATTAGGATTCTTTCGTTGTTGACCTATGGAACTCTTCATCTGGAGCTTGGAACTTACACTTGAGAAGGAATCTTAATGAAGGTGAAACCAGCGAATGAGATATTATCCCATCAACTTTCTGCCTTCACCTTCAAAGAAGAGGAGGATTATTGGCCCTGGACCCTTAAAAAACTTGGAGACTTTTCCACCAGCTCTCTCACTAAAAAGCTGGCTTCCCGTGATCCACACACCAACTCTGCTCTATACAGTCAGTTATGGAAATGGCCAATGCCGAAAAAGGTCAAGTTTTTTATTTGGGAGCTTAGCCATGCTTGCATAAACACGGCTGATGTTATTCAAAGAAAGCTTCCTTGGATGACCATATCTCCTTCTTGTTGTTGCTTATGTTACAAGGCTCAAGAATCACAGATTCACCTCTTTAGCCAATGCTCCTTTGCATCCGTCTACTGGGACCTTCTCCAACAAGCATTTGGTTGGAATTTTGCTAGACCGGGTGACATCCTATCCCTCATAAACTTCTCTCTGGTTGGACATCCTTTTAAAAGAGAAAAGAAATTCTTATGGCTCAACTTCATTTACGCTTGTTTTTGGAATATTTGGCTGGAGCGAAATGCCAGAATCTTCACTGATAAGTCTTGAAATATAGTTGCTTTCATGGATTCTACCTCCTGTCTTGCTTTATTTTGGAGTAGCAAATCCCCCCTGTAATTATGATTTATCCTCCCTCTTATCCAATTGGAGATGTTTTTTTTTTGTAATTATCCTCGATGGGTCTTCCTTTTGTATCTATTTCATATATCAATGAAATGGTTTTATTTCCTATAAAAAAAAAAATGTGAGGAAATGGCTGCAGATTTCAAGATGAATCATACAGCACCTGTTAGCAACACGGGGTAGAAATATACACACCAGAAATGTTTAAATTGTTTGAGAAAGAATCTATATAGATATTGTCAATTGTAATGTTTATAAGGCCGGTAAGTTTGATAGCATATCAGAGTATTAAAGTATCATTTCGTGGAAGATCTCTTCATTGGCTGAGGCTTCAACACAAACAGTCATTGGAATAAAATTGAGAAGTGAAACTTTTGTAACAAAATGGTACTTGAGTAGTTTCTTCTCTCTAGACTCTGACTATTTTCTTTGGTGTTTTGGGATTTGTAATCTTTTGTAACAAAATTCCCGATCTCAAACGATCATTTTTCTTCCTCTCTTTCCTCTCTCTTCCTCATTGATGTCCATGGAGGCCTTAGCATTTGTTGTGGATTTGGAGTTTTAGAAAAAGAAAAGAATAGAAGTAGGAGAAAATAATGAAAGATAAATATAAAATACAAAGGTTTGAGAGATAAATATGTTTGGATGAACCTTAAAAAAAAAAATGAAAATTGATCTAGAGTGGGCAATTGAACAAGATGAACATTAACACTAATTTCGATGGTTCGATTTTGGTCCAATGATGAATATGCGGATTAAAATGGAAAATCTAAATATCGGTCAATATTTTGAGATTTAAAAGATAAGAGATAAAAGAAGATAACAAAAATCAACCAAGGAAGTGTGGAATTAAAAAAAAAAAACTTATAAATAGAGAGTGGCGAGAATGATTGAATCTCAAATCAAATTTACACCTAAAAACAGTTTAGCATTGTTAATCTTCTTGGCCATTTTTTAGAAATATGTATATGACTATAGGATACAATATTGTGAAATTTTCATAGATGCCCACCCTGATGTTTGAGATAGGTTACATTTTGGTTTTTGAGTTTTCAAACTCGACAATTTTACACTTGAGGTTTGAATTTGGTTTTATTTTGGTTGTTCTATCCATTTTTTTTTTTGGTTAATTACTAACGAATTATTGACCTAACATTGTTTTTTTTTTTTTTTTTCAATTTTTAAATAAAATTTCATTTTTTTTCCATCCTTCATCTTTTTCTTCTTCCCCTCACCCGTCATCGTTGGAAAAAAAGTTCCCTATTTTTTCTTCTTTTTTTGCCAAGTTTGAAATGGGGAAGGGAGCTCCTCCGTCTCAAATATCGACAAAAATGGAGGAGGGAGCAATTCCTCCGTTAAAAACGCCGATAGAAATATCGGAAGGAGCTCTTCCTCCCTCTGAAATGGGGAGACGGAGGCTTTTCCCCCATTTCAAATGTCGTTCCCATTTCAAACGTTGGTGAAAAAAAAAAAAAAAAAGAAAAGAAGATGGAAGAAGAAAAAGAAAATAGAGAAGAAAAAAAGGGGAAAAATTGTTCAATAGTAGGCAGTAGTCATCATCGACAGAAGAAGGAGAAGAAGATGAGGAAGACGGGGAAGGAAAAAAAAAAGAAAAGTAAAAATAAAAACAATTTAAAAAGTTTTTTTATTTAAAAATTTTAAAAATATATTTTAAATTAAAAATCAATGTCACATTAACAGAATTAACTGAAAATTGGATGACGGGACTAAAATAGAATCAAATCCAAACCTTAGGAGTAAAATTCTTGAGTTCAAAAACCTAGAGATCCAACAGCAACCTATCTCAAATCACAGGGACTAAAAAGTATATTTTTCCATGTTCTAAATCTTACTATTATAACCTTTCTTTCCTTTCTTTTTAAGAAATTCTTTCTTTATTATTACTTTTATTTATTTTTTAAAGTTACTATTATAACTTTTTTTTTTTGGAAAGGAAGTTACTATTATAACCTTTCCAAATAACAACTACAAGATTCAATTATTCCCACTTGGACTAAAATTAAGATAAGATGCTATTTCCCCCTCCTTTTTGGAGGGGTACTATCCAGGAGTTGAGATTGAATTAGGGAATAATTCATTATTGTTATTTTTTAATCTTTTAGACATGAATTTAAATAGGTGATAAAATTGATACTATCAATTTTCTTTTTATTGCTTAGGGTTAGATACGCAAGTTAAGGTGTTGAGTATGCTGTCTTTAGTCCCGAAATGAATTCATACTTCTCTTAAAATAAGTCGAGAAAAATAGAGAAAAACATTTTGTGATAATCATTTAAGATGAAAAACAACTTATATTAATAAAAAAAAACTCTACTATTTATTTGATTTCAATATTTTTTTAATATTATGTTTATTCTTGTATTTAAAGAAGTCTTATATACATGTAAAACTTAGGTTTTAACGATTTAAAAAAAAAAAAAGAATCATAACAAAAGATCTAAATTAATTCAATTATGAAAGTTTAAGGTTTTAATTAATACAATAATTAGTTTGGAGTTTTAAGTGATACAACTCTATTAACAAGAACATAGTTCAACGGACATAAAGTGTCTTCTTATGACCAAGATGTTATGACTTCGAATCCTCCAATCCCATATTGTTGAACTAAAAAAATCCCAAAAAGTTCAGGCCCCTTTTAATAACCATTTGATTTTTTGTTTTCGTTTTCAAAAATTAAGTTTATAATCACTTCTCCCACCTATAAATTTCTTTTATTTGTTAGTATCTGCCTTCTTCTCTGGCTTGTTCTCAAAAAACAAGTCAAAATTTGGAAACTAAAAAAAAAATAGTTTTAAAAAACTTGTTTTAATTTTGTTTTTCAAATTTGACTAAGAATGTAAATATATTCTCCACAAAGATGAAAATAATTATAAGGAAATTAGGAGAAAACCAAAACCAAAAACAAAAAACGGAGACTCCGTTTGATAACCATTTGGTTTTTTAAAATTAAGCTTAAATACACATACTTCCACCTATAAAGTTTCTTGGTTTTTAGTATCAATCTTCTATCTTGTTTTCAAAAACCAAGTCCAATTTTGTAAAAAAAAAAAATAGTTTTCAAAAACTTGTTTTTTGTTTTTAAAATTTGACTAGAAATTCATATGCAACCTTAGAAAGCCATGGTAGGAAATTTAAGAGAAAACAAACATAATTTTCAAAAACCAAAAACAAAAAATCAAATCGTTATCAAACGGGGTCGAAATGATTATCAAACGAGGTCTATTTTTTTTTTTTTTTCCAACTAGAGATGTCTAGATGTCTAGGTTTCAAAATAATTAGTATTTTATTTCAAAAAAATAATAATAAAATAATTTGTGTTTTGATTGATTGATTAAAAATAAATAAAAGAATCAAAATATCTTATTTTGTAAAAAATTTAGCCATAAAAAAATACAACATTTGAAAGTTGAAATACATATAGAATATTTTGAAGTTTTATAAGCTGAAATGGTATTTGAATTTTATGCTAAGTTTCATTTTCAAAATATAATTTTAACATGTTCTTTCTTGTTTGGGTTCAAACATTGGCCCAAGGTAAACTACACATAAAAAAAAAAAAAAAAAAAAAAAAAAAAAAAAAAAAAAAGTTAAAAGTATAACCGAGTAGTTATTGACATGTATCATTTTCTTTGAATCTTCGATTCAAATCGCCATATTCCACATTTATTGTACTAAAAAATGAAAATTTCAGCTATTTCAATACAAAATTATTTATTTTGAGAAGTTTAATTGATCGTAATTTGTTGGTTGACGTATTTGAATAGAATGGAATATATGCACATAGTCAATTCAAGAGTATGTCATATCCCAAGTAAACTAAAAAACACACATTATCGTATCCCTTTTTTAAAAAGCATTTTTAGCATCGAATAAATCAAATGGGATTGGGATATATGCTTGTGCATGACACAAGCTTCCTTTTAAAAGCTCAATTAAATTTGATTTGTTCAACACATAATAGAAGTTTAAGGATTTTTATATGTTTGACAAATTTGTTTTTTAAAACTTTTTTTTTTTAATTTTGTGATCTAAACGGTGAAAATTCTGATGTTTTCATCGTTTTTTAATTTTGAATTTGAAATTTTAAAATGCAAAATTACATTAACAGAAGATAAAAAAATTTAAAAAACGAAGTATTTTGTTAAATTTAAATAGATATAGTATAATATATATTATAAAGTATATGATAATACACTACAAGAAAATAGGTCTATTGCAGCGGTTTTATCAAGCTATCGCAACGGATAATAACCGCTGCAACACTTTTTGCAGCGGTTTAAGAACCGCTGGCAAAAGCGGTGTTACGAGGGATCTAGCAACATTTTTAAAAACTGTTGGAATGACATCTTACGACCGTTGCGATAGTTACACCTATCGCAACATTTACTTCTCTCATAATGCAACAATTTTTAGTATTGATAACCGCTGCAATTGTTGATACAAAAACGTACAATTTTGAAATATATAGCAACACTTTTGAAGTATATAGCAACACTTTTGAAGCTATATAGTAACGATTGGCATCTTCTGAGGCAACACTTTTACAAGTGTTGCAATTGTTGACTGTTGCAATACTGACTAAATAGCAACAATCACATTCCATATATTGCAACAATTTTGTTCGTTATATCGTAACAATTTTTAACCCATGCAAATTTTATATTTAGCTTTAATTTATATCAAATTTATTGATTGTTATGCTTCTTGTTTAGCCCATTTTTTAAATTATAACTAAAATTATAATTGTGTCGTGGTTCCTAAAATTGAAATTCAACTATAACAATTGAAATAAAATGATAACCAACTCTTGAAAAATTAAAGCATCCTTAAAATTTGCTTTATACAAAATGGTAACTTGAAAGTTCAACTAAAACAAAGCTCTACAACGAGAGAAAGAAGAAATAAATTGAAATAACACCCAACATAAGCCTCTATGAATTGTTGGAAGGCTCGCTAAAATCAGCAAATGGAGATTAAAGAAGCAACTGAAATCCAACTGGAGAGCCTACAAATATCATTGATAATCAATATTAGAAATAGAACAAAATGCAACTACCATCACCCAATCAACCTTGCCAAGAAGTAAAAAATCTTACATACTTAATAAGATTTCAATACAAAAAATTAATATTTGAATAAGACATATACCTGGTATCGTGCTAGAAAAGTATACTATAAACAAAATATCAAACAATGTAAATGAACACAAAAATTATTAATTAAACAAAGCAAACATATAATAAAAATCAGAACATGAAATAAAAAATAACTAAGTAATGAAAAAGAAAACTCAAACCACTTACCCTATGTGCAATTCATTTACAAACCCATCTTTGATCGGCTACGTTCAAACATTTTCCTAAAAGAAAAGCAGAAGAATAGATTGATTAATCTCAATCATAGAACAGTAAACAAAAGAAACACAAATTTTACCTACACAAAAGACGGTTTAATTGTCCTGTATCACCACAAAATAGATCACAATAACATGTTAGCAAAGATCATACTATAATTTTGAATCATAATCCAAAAACTTATCAAAGTCTAATAATTCACATATTATAAGATAACAAAATGTTTTAAAGCTAACAAAGTTATCCAATAAAGTTATAGTCATACAAGTACTTAACATATTCCTCCATGAACATAAACGAACTAACTCAATAAAGTTTGCTCTTATTAATTACTTATTTCTTTATGTAAGAAGATAAAGAGTAACACAAGGTTAATATTCGAATAAGACATACTTGGAATCGTGCTAGAAAAGTATACTATAAACAAAATATCAACCAATATAAAGGAACACAAAAATTAGAAATTAAACAAAGCAAACATATAATAAAAATCAGAACATGAAATAAAAAATAACTATGTAATGAAAAGAAAACTCAAATCACTTACTCTATGTACAATTCATTTACACCTCCATCTTTGATCTAGCTACCTTGAAACATTTTCCATACTAAATCATTTCAGTCAAAGAAAAACAAAAGATTAATTAGTCTCAATCATACATAAAAAAGATACTTGAATCAACTAACAGAGAAGATTGAAATGACAAACCACCATTACCAGAAGATGAATAAATCCATATGCTCTATGATTACAAATACTCAATCCTAAAAAATATATTATGAAGACTTAAAACTAACACACAAATAGTTGATATCTAGCCGTTTCAGTACCAAGCTCCTATGATACGAGTATAATGTAGCAACTCTGCACAAAATCTAGTTTCTAGAAAATCAACAAAGTAATACAGTTCTTCCATCTAGCTCTCAAAAATAAGAAAACTACAGCCTTTTCTTTTCCTTGACTAACTAAAAACCAATAGAGTAGCACTCAAAAAACTAGAACGAAATATAACACTGCAGAAAAACAATAGGAATGCCTACCCAACATACCTCTCGAATGGCTAAAGAAACATAAAGAAATATCAAAATGAACAGATTGAAGTGATGAAAATAAAAGAAGAGTTAGAGAATTTACAGAGAGAATCTCACCATTCTCGTGGATTGTGGGGTTCTGCAAATGTGGAGAGGGTTCAAAAATTGAATGGGCTGCATCGACCCATTTTGGACGGCTTCCTCGTGACCGGCGCTACAGCTTCCTCGTGACCGGCGTTACGAGCTCTTCTTTCCTCCTCTGTGTTTACCGTGTTTTTTCCTTTCTCCACTGTGTCGTTGGAATGAGATTTGAGAAGGAAGGATATACTAGGTTTGGAAGGAGGTTTTGAGAGGAGAGATTTGGGGGAGAGATGAACCGGCACAATAAAAACTAAAAAGGCTACTTTTGGGGGAGGGAGATTTAGGAGGGAAAATGAAAAGTGAGATATTTTTAAAAACTTATCTAATCAATTTAAAAAAGTAAGGTAATTTTGAATCAATTTTTATTAAAAAAATATTAAACTTTACGAGAATAATAAAAAAAATAATAAACTTTATTGTTAAGTTTGTTCAACTCCAAATCTAAGGTTAATTATTAATTTAGTCCATATAATTTGAACTAATTTTTTATTTTGTTACATTAATTTATAAAAAAATTCAAAATTGGTTCATATATGTTTTGACTTTAGTTATAATTTAATCTATACTAGTAACTAATACCTATTGCAAGTGAAATTTATTGTTTATTTTAAAATATAAGTAAATGTGCTTCTCAAAAAAAAAAAATAAATAAGTAAATGTAAACATAAATAAAAAAAAAACAATATTATTTAATTTAATAAATACAAACAATTGGTTTCAACATCTTATTTTTGTTTATTTAGATAAATTAGAAATTGGTTTTATGTTATACATAATTTTTAGTTGACATTTCAATTAACAAATAATATTTTGTGAATTAATCATAACTCTTTACAACTCAATTTACTAAAATTTGAAGTGAACCAAAATATATCATGACATATACTTAAATTAAAAAAGGCAAATAAGAAAATATTTAAATCAAGAAAGGGAAAAAAACAGAAATCAAAAGTTTTTCCCTTAAGTCATAGTATAGAATAAATATATTTAAATATATATATATATATATATATATATATATTTATTTATTTATTTATTTATTCAAATATTTTATAGATCTTATCAATTGGAAGATTAGAGATATATCTAGAGATTTTAGAACATCATTCAAATACTATTTAAAATAGTAAATAAATAAGTATATATTAATAAATATATATATAGATGATTTGAGAGTTTGGAACTTTTATAAAAACGATCCTAGAGGTTATTAAAAATTGTACCCTTGAAAATCTGATTTGATCAGTCTACTTCTAAACTTATGAAATGTTGCAATTAACCGTTTAATCGTAAAATTTCATAAGTTTAAGGAAGGTGATTGATGAGATTAAAAATTTGTTGATGGTGAGATTTTAACACAACTCTATAGTTTAGGGGTGATTCTTGTAATTTCCATGGAAGTAGCTTTATTTTTATAGGTTTGGTCAAATCTCACAAATCATCTCTCATGATATTGAAAATATACCCGATATGTAATTTAAGCTCAATTTAAATAACTCTTGCAATGGTTACAAAATTTCTTTGTAACTCGTTGTTATATAAATAATTGCAACGATTAAGTTAAAAAAAAATTGCAATGATTTTTTAAAAAAGTCGCAGTATAACCGTTGCAATTGTATTAAACTATTGCTACAGTATCATAAAGCGTTGCAACTTAACTGTTGTAACACACTCTTTTGTGGCAGTTACGAAATGTGTTGTACGTTAATCGCTGCAAGAGACATATTTGCAACATTTTGTAAATATGTTGCTAACAAATTGTTGCAATTATACATATACTTGCAACAATTTTTAAATTGTTGCAAAAAAAACGCTGCAATACATACATTTGCAACAATTTGTTTATATGTTGTAAGAAATCGTTGCATTTTTTCAAATCCTTGCCACACTTTCTAAACCGCTACAAAAAAAATCGCTGCAATAAACTGATTTTTCTGTAGTGATATAAGATAACAATTCTACAAAATTTATAACATAGGACAGGTTCGTAAAATTAATTTCTTTTCCTTTTTTTTTTTAATTTTTTTTATTAAAATGTTTCCGCTATTAAATTCTTAATTGATGAAAAAGGGGATGTCAATTTTAAGGTTGACTTTAATTTGCAAATGCCACTAAAACTCAGCTGTCTGATTTATTTGTTTGTTTTTTTTTTTAATGATGTCATGTATTCACAACTAAGATTCTGGTTCTGTCCAAGTCAAAGGATACCTTCAATTTGTATAAAAAAAAAAAGAGTCACAAAACTTATCCTTACCAATGTCATGGAAATTTATCGTAAGCTAATTTTAACATTTATCAAAGGCAACGAACTAGAATTAAAAAAATTTAAAGCACAACAAGGATGATTAAGTTAAAAGTTTTTAAACAATAAAGGCTAAATTAACAAATTCCAAACATTAGAGACTGAAACATACGTCTAGCCAAATCAAAATTAGCCTAAAGTAGAGTTCAAAGACAAAAGTTATCATATTATTAACAACATCAATATTAAGAGGTTCATTTGTGTCTTCATGAAAAGAATTATTAAAAGCTCAACTTTTTCAATAACAGTTGATTTACAAAGACCAATCCGAATATAGTTCATTGAATAAGACACAAATTACCATCTCAAAGGTCGATGGTCGAATCTCTCCCTATTGTAATTATTGAACTCAAAAAAAAAAAAAAGTTGACTTATAAAGAAATAAATGTAACAGCTACAACTCTGTCCAACCATGCAACCAAACAGGACATATTCCTTCATAATTGAGGCCATGGCCATGCAGCTTAGCTCTATAAATATAGAACCCTCTCAGTGTAAACCATATGAGTATAAGAAGAAGATATAGATCTAACATGAAAGGCTTGGGTCTTGTTTGGCCTTCCTTTGTCAAATAATTATTTGCCTATCATGTTAGGGTTGTTTTTTCTTCTTTTTTAGAAGCCCTGATCTTCATTCTTTTTCATAGAGTGTGTTGCAAAGTTTTGATCTCATAGCTTCGAGAAGTTGTGTGCACGAAGGATGAAAGGGAGGTTTAGTGTGAAGCGAAGAGTGTTATTTGATAGCCAAAAATGACTTGCCTGCTATATATATAGATTGCGCTACTGTTGAGTTCGTATATTAGATTGTTGTATCAGGCAGTCTTTTTGGCTAAACTGATAGACTCTTCTCCATCATACTAGACCTTTTCTTTGTTGAGCTTTGGAAAAATATATATGCATGTTAATGGTTAATTCTTTTTTTATATAGTTTCTTACCTCTCTCCAAAATGGTTAGTTTTGGTCATTTTAATTTTGAAAAGGAGGTTAAATTGGATTTAGTTAATTAAGGTTTCAAATTATTGAGTTATTGGTGATTTTGATTATAAATCTCTATATGAAAAATCCAAGATATATGTAGGGTTTAGGGGAGAAAAGTAAGGAGAAATCTTAAGAATGTTAGAAGGCGACTTTGAGGAATCAAATTGTGATAATAAAATTTTACAATTAACTTTTCACTTATATATAATCTTTAATTATGAAAATTTAGGGGAGAAAAGTAAGGAGAAATTTTAAAAATTTTAGAAAGCAACTTTGAGGAATCAAATTATGATAATAAAATTTTACAATTAACTTTTCACATATATAATCTTTAATTTTGAAAACTTAGGGGAGAAAAGTAAGGAGAAATTTTAAAAATTTTAATGTTTATATAAATTTCTTAACACAAGATGAACTAAAAGAGGGGACATTTTCTAAAGTGAATATAACTCAGCGGTTATGGGCATTTATCATCGACCATGAGGTCAGAGATTTGAATTAAGGGTGTAAATTTGTCGGGTTGGGTTGGTTGTACGGACAAACCGACCCGACCGACCCGAACCGATTCAGCCACGGGTCGGGTCGGTTTCTTCTATGCGGTTCGACGAAGATGAGGCTTAGAAGAAGACGAAGACGAAGACGAAAAAGAAGATGAAGGAAGATGAGGCGGCAAGGAAGATGAATGAAGAAGATGATCATACAGTGCTTCAACTTCGACTTTGGCGAAAACCCGAGAGGACGAGGCTGCCTCGACGCTTCGACGGTTGGTTTCTTCTTCTTCTTCTTTTTGCGGTTCGACGAAGAAGAGACTTTAGAAGAAGAAGAAGACGAAGATGAGGCGGCGACGACCTACAGAGCTTCAAGGCGGTGACGACTTCGGCGAAAACCCAAGAGGACGAGGCGGCAACGACTTCGACGAAAACCCACGAGAGGACGAGGCCGCCTCGACGCTTCGACGGTCGGTTTCTCTTCTTCTTCTTTTTGCGATTCGACGAAGATGAGACTCTAGAAGAAGAAGAAGGCGAAGACGAGGCGGCGACGACCTACAGAGCTTCAAGGCGGCGACGACTAGAGGTGAGCATCGGTCGGTCGACATCGATTTTGGGCTCAAACCGACGCCGACCACCGTTACATCGGTTTTGATCGGTCGGTGGATGTCGGTTTTGAAAGTTTTGTGAAACCGACCGACTGACCACAAGCAAATGTCAGTCGATTTCGGTCGGTTTTGTAAGTTCCGGCGAAGAAAGAAGGCGTTGTTCCGACGAGGTGAAGGAGGAAGAAAGGATGGAGAAAAAATCGTGTGGCGGTGGTGCTATTTACAACCAAAGGAAAACACAGAGAAAGAAAGAGAGAGAAAACAAACGAAGAAGAAAAAATACATGACGGTGAGACGGTGGCGCTAAACTCCGGCGAGCAGGCGGGGTGAAGATGAGGAAGAGAGAGTGTTGATGTGGAAGAAAAAAAAAGAGTGAAAAGAGGGAGTCTAAACTTTGAAGAAGAAAGAGATGAGAAGAAGGAAGAGTGTGAGGGAGAGAATCAAAGATAAAACATAAAACGAAAAGAATTAAAGAAATTGAAAAAAAAATAAAAAAAATAATTATTGTTTTCCTTGGGAAGACCATGACCGTTGGTCTTCCCAAGGGCTGGTGCAGGCAGCCCATTAATGCTGCTTGCATCAGTGTCAGTGTACATGCTTTCATTTTCTTTTCGGTCGGTTCTGTCGGTTCCCGTTCTTTTTGGGCAAACCGACCGACCGAAATGTCGGTTTTTCATTCTGAAAAACCGACTCCGACCGAATTTATGAAAAACCGACCGACCGACGTCGGTTCAGTCGGTTTCTGTCGTTCGACTCGGTTTTTCGATTTTTCTTGCTCACCCCTAGCGGCGACTTAGGCAAAAACCCAAGAGGACGAGGCGGCGACGACTTTGGCGAAAACCCACAAATGAAACCCTAAATCTGAAGGAAACACATTTTATTTTTTATTTTTTTTTATTTTTACAAAATGAAACGCGTGCGGTTTTTCGGTTCTGTTCGGTTCGGGCAACATTCAACTTAGAAACTGAACCGAACCGAACCGGTTCAGTTTGGTTTCTTACACCCCTAATTTGAATCCCCCTCAAAATGTTAAACTACAAAAAAAAAAAAAAAAGCGTCGTCCTCTCTCTTTCTTTTACCCTTGGATATGATAATAAGTGTCTTATTCAGAATAAATTATATATACTCCGATTGACAACTCTACAGTGAAAGTAAGAACGTGGTGATTGACATGTATTCTCTTAACCAAGAGGTCAGAAGTTCGAATCTCCCTATGTATCCTCAAAAGTTGATGAACTAAAAAAAGAAAAAAAAGAAAAAAAAAATGAATAAAAGAGTATTCATGGTCGAACTAACAAAAAAAATCACATGAAAAACAACTGATTTAATTAGCTATATTATGATTTATGCTCAAAATATTAATGGAGAAGGAGTAGATATTATTTTCATATGTTAATGAATCTTCCATGTGTAACAATAAAATCATCTTTTCAAAAGATGACTTTATATAAATGAGTGAGAGATGGTATTTTTAGAAGATGCATACGAACTTGATCTTTGATATGTGTGTTTTAATCTACCATAAATTTGAAATATATATTTTCGAACGACAACAATAATTAAATAAACACTTTAAACTATCATATTCCTCTTCATTGAACTCCAAAATTATAGAGCTATTTATTATTTTTTGGGATCATTTTATATTAAGTCAATTCAAACCATCGACAGAGATATTATAATAAAGTTGTATTGTATTGTTAAGTCTGTTAATATCGATTAGTTTGTGGACATCTATTATATCAAAGGCTATTTATAAAAGCCTTGCATTGATGAATAAAAGACCATAATTATTTACTCTCTAGTTTCAATAAGTGACATGCTATATTTAAGTGAAAAATCTCGATAAATATTATTATTAAAATTCATTTTCCTTTATAATAGCTACAATGGTTAGATTTGGTATCAAATCAATTGTTAGATTTTAGATGGTGGTCACATGTCTACTATGCAAAGTGACCAATGCCTCAAAAATGGATATTTTAAAAAGAAGTCACTACTAATCTTTGGTAAGATGTAAGATTGGAAACAAAAATATTTTTTTTAAGTAATAAAAGGGTTATGCGAAAATCAAATCTCATGAGCTTGAGAATTGTTTGTATATAGGGACAAAAAAAAGTGTTAAAAAAGAATTAAAAAAAGTGACCAAAATTTACCTTGAATATAAAAGAGAATTAAAAGGATAATTCATTTAAGAAAAATGAGATGTTAAAACAATAATAATGTCTTATTTTTATCTCTAATTTTGCTTTAATATTGAAGTCATGATCATCCCATAAATGAGTGTGGAAAGTATTCATATCAATTTGGGTATGTTAGAATTATTTCCTAGACCTAAGGGAAAAAATCTTCAACTTGAGAATATATAAGAGAATTTTACTCATCATCATCATCATCATGTAAATTTGATTTCGAAATATTGGATCTCTCCCCTCAAAATTCTAGAAAATCATATTCCCACAAAATATTTATAGATTTTTTATAAGAAATTTGAGGGTGAAAAACAACCTTAAAAATGCATTTTAAGAAAAAGATTACAAAGCACAAGGTCTTAGCACAACTGACATAACAACAAATATACAATATATAAACTTGTTAAAAATGTATGAAATCATATTGGAATCAATCTTGGACTTCTAAAGAATCGACTTCTCACCTTAAGAAAACTAGAAAATCATCGAACTTTCTGTTTACTGTTAAAGTTAATCTTTCCCAAAGTACCAAAATATTGACTGCTTTCTGTTTCAGCTTTTTTTCTTTGACAACATGTGGGGTGAGAGATTAACCTCTAACTTTTTGGTCGAAGAGACAAGCTATATGCTCTCGTTGGTGTTCTTTCTGTTTCATTGCCATATAGAGTCCTCAATATCTGATTCTATATTTCCATAGTTTTTCCTATCAGTCTGTGAAATCCTTTTCAACACTCTCTTCTTTTGACTCCAAATTTTATTTTACTACACATATTTCACTTTTTTTTCTCTCTCTCTAATAAATAAGCCTACCAGAGCTATATATATGAGATTGATAGAGGAGATCTAAAGCATTACACATATGAACACTCACATTTGAAATAATAGGATAAAAAAATGTAGCAAGAAAAGTAAGAGACAACAATAATAATCCTATTTTCAAAAAAGAAAAAAAAAAGAAAACAACATGCAACTTTCCAACTAGGTTAGGTTTTTTTTTTTTTTTTTTTTTTTCTTCCTTTTCCTTTTTTTATAATTTTTTTTATTGCGTTGTTGAATTTTTGATTGGTAGAAGACTTTTTTTTTTTAATCTTTTCTCTTATGTGTAAAGCTCAACATGTAGCTTTTTTCTTCTTCTTCTTTTGTGTGTATCTATTTTTTTTTTCAAGCTGAGAAAGAGGGGTTTTTAAAGCTCACTTCACTACTGTTTTTTTGCATTTTTCTTTCTAATTTTTAAATTTTAAAATCTATGCCAAACACAACTTATATATACTCAAAAAAAAAAAAAAAAATTCTCAACAACTTCGGTTCTCTATTTTTTTTTTTTTTTTTTGACAATATAGGGACTGGGGATTCGAACCACAGATCGCTCGTGTTATCAGTACATCTTTATGTCAGTTAAGGCTCTTGTTGGCCCAGTCCCCTAACTAAACTAGGGAAGAAACAAAATTTCACAAATAAAAAGATTTATTATAAACAAGAATGTGGAGATTAATAACAATCAATCAACAATGGTAAGTACAATTAAAATATGAAAATACATTACTAATTCAAATTTATATATAAAAAAAAGCCGGACAAAATACATGGTTACATGGATTAGTTAAAATTTGTCATTTGAATTACTTACTTTTGTTATTTTAGTATAGTTAAGTTAAAAATAAAATATGCTATTTTAATATGAATAAATTTAAATGGAATATAATATATATATTTTGTACATTGAATATGACTCGTTTGTAAATAAAAAAATATTTTTTTAATATGACTAATTTAAAATTAAATATTATTTATTTTGCTAATTTTATTTTAGTAAGTTCGTAATAAAATACTATATATTATACTTTTGGTTACTTTGAATATGATTTTTCTTTTTTTTACTTTAATAGGCTAGCTTTAAAATTAAATACTACTTTAATTATTTATTTAAATTTTATTACGTCCAAAATAAAATAAACTTTTAATCTTAAAACTAGTTTCAAAATTATATATATATTTTTGTCCCTCATTGAGTTTTTGAAAAAAGCCATTTTAGTCCATGAAGCTTAACAAATGATCTAAAAAGTTCCTGAATTAAATTGACTAATAAAAAAAAATGTAATGACATTGTTGAGATGAAAAATTTTAAATAATGTGGGTTAGTTTTTATTATATTTATACCTTTTTAGGGTATCAAGAAAGTCGATCCCTGATCTGCAAAGGAGTGGCGACGATCCATCAAAATTGATCGATTAAATGGTTAGAGGCAAAAGCTATGCTAGAGGGCGTGAAAATGGTGTCTGATACCTGTGTTCGCCACAACATTCCTCTCGAAATTGAATCAGACGCCATGGAAGTCATCAAGGTCCTTTCCAGTGAGACAGATGACCTTTCGAAGTTGAAAAACCTCACAGACTCCATTCGTAGGATCACCTCGAGGCTTCCTGCTATAGAATTTCATCATTGTCGGAGATCCTCGAACACAACTGCCCACTTGGTAGCGAGACAAGCTTGTATTTTTGGTTTTGTTTCTGGCCAGGCGTCCTCTCTCTCGCGGGAATTTGGGCGTTATTTTGTTGTCCCTGACTTTTCATTTTTGTTTCCTCCCTCGATTTATGAGGGTGGGTGGACTGGTGGTTGATCTTTAATGAATTTGGTTATTTTCAAAAAAAAAAAAAAAGTCTAAACTACCAATTTGTTAATTCTATAGAATATAACTTAAGTCGTTAAAATTTTCATTTTACGCTAAATTCAAGTATCTATATCGTCCCTCATTTATCTATATATATTACTACAAACAAAGGTTAAAAAAAAAAACCATAGGTTTTCAAACCAATTCGATTCTTTTTTTTTTTTTGTCTTAAACCCATAAAGTAAATAAAAATTTTACTTAATTTAAAAACATCTCTTCATATCATCATGCCTTGTAGAGAAACTCATGGCAAATATTGCAAAGCTTAGAAGAAGTTAACAACTTGGAAATGCCACAAAGATAAAGTGTAGTTAGAATATTTGACTCACAAAAGAATTTAAATTGAAGCTAAAAACTTTGTCATGTCAACTACAACTACAGTTGACTTACAAAAAGGAATAATTTTAAGAAGCTAAATCATTATTCTAGCTGTTTGAGTCAACCATGTAATCCAAAGAGTATAAATTCCTTAATAATGTCAAACAAAAAAGCAAAATTAGCATGGACAATGCAGCTATAAATAGAGACAGCAAACCTCTTTGTTTTTTGCAACTATTTGAGAAGAAGAAGATAGATCATCTAACATGGAGGATTGAGTCTTTTTTGGTAAGCCAAAAATGACTTGCCTACAATCCAAGAATGGACTTTTTTTATATGGTTTCATTGAAGTAGGAAGTCATCTTTTGGCTTATCTTCTTAGTCTCTTTCCCTTTCATGTTAGGTTTTCTCTTCTTTCTTACAAACCCTAATTTTGCTGTGATCGAGAAGCTGCATTGAAGATGAAAGGAAAGAGTGGTTTAGTATGACGTGAAGAGTGTTGTTTGATAGCCAAAAATGACTTGCCCGCTATAGTCATTAAAGTAGAATGTGTTTAGAGTATGTTATTTGATTGTATCGGGCAGTCATTTTGGCTAAACTGACGAACTCTTCTCCATCATACTAGGCCTTCTTTTTCAAAATTAGTTTGAAAAGAAATCCAAAAAGTTCATGCTACATTTATATAAAAATTAATAAGTAAACTCTAGTAGGATATTTTTTTAAGGCTAACAATAAAAGATTGGTTGTTTAATAATTATGACATTTATTATTATCTTTTTGATCTTTATCTTTTCAGAACTTTAAAAAACAAAACACATAATAACATCATATATTGATTTACTTTGACATGCATCCTTTTCAAATACCATGTTATATAATTTTTAAAATCCAAATCCTCTAGAATGAAAAAAAAAAAACAAAAAAAAAAAAAAAGTAAGGAATCATCTTTTTCATATAATATAATTTCATACTCTACGTACAAACTTATTTTTCACACACAATATAGATACTGACATGTACTGACATGTGTGATTTTCTTTCTTTCTTTTTTTTTTAGTTATGAGAGTGAAAATTTAAACGTTTAATCTTTTGGCGAATGATATAATGCCTTAATTAAGTTGACAAGATGTCAAACAAAACAAGAAAAGTACAAATACATGCAGAATAATCGAATATTAAGCTATTTGGATAAAATAAGAGGCCAAAAGCTATAAACACAGCATTCCTCGAGTCAAGACTTTATAATGAGAGTTGTGGATTTCAATTTTTTATTACTATAAATAATAATAGAAATCCCAATTAATTCGATTGTTGTGGTATATATATATATTGTTATGACGAAAACAGTAACAACGTAACAAGAACGAAAGGGCGAAGAGAAACAACACACAGATATACGTGGTTCACTAACGGTGTGTTAGCTACGTCCACGGGCAGAGGGAGAGAACGATCTTATTATGTGAGGAGTATTCAGAATACAGAGAGATTAGGGCAAAAAATAGGTTAAGAGGGTTTATATATGGCACCCCTCTTAACCCTAACATAATAGGCCCAAGATAAAAGCCCAAAACGAAATATCATATCTAATCCCTATACATAATTTAGCTTAGGGGGCGTTGCCCCCGAACCCCCACCGGTCAGCGAGACCCCCGTACTGGATCGTTCGGAGCGCTTCATATCGGATTCAAGGCATATCAACATATATATATATATATATATGTTTAAATTATATAACATTTTATTAGTCAAAAAATAATTTAATAATTATGGTATATTCACCATTCAACAATCACAAACTATGATACTATGTTAGTATATTGTTTATAATAATTTGGAAGATGCCTGTATAATTGAGCTTAAAATTTAGGTTCTATTATAAGTAATCCTTGTATTTTCAGGATTGTATCAATTAGGTCCCTGGAATTTTAAATAGTGTGTCTAATAAAATTCTAAACTTTCAATTTTGTCTAATAGGTCCTTGAACTTTCAATTTTGTGTCTAATAGGTCCCCGACACATTGGAGATTTTAAAAAATGAACCAATCTATTCAATATAAAATTGAATTTTACGTTTATTGGGACCCTAAATTTTCAATTTTGTATCTAGTAAGTTTGTGAATTTTAAAAAAATGTCGAATAGATAAAGAACTTATCAGATACAAAATTGAAAGTTGAATGACCTATTGGACACAAAAGGAAAAGTTCAAGGACCAACTGAATTTTTTTTTAGTTCAATGACCAATGTGACACAACTGAAAGTTCAGGACTAACCTTGTTACTATATATATCATTAATATAGCAACACAAGCTAAGACACCGACCAAGTTATCTTATGTATATCTATTTATTTTGGATTTTCAACATGTGGCATGAAGGATTTTGAAGCCCTAGTTATGTTTGGTACCTAATGTAAATTTAAAGGTGTGTTTGGTTGGTGATCTAAAAAGAAAAATTTGAAAACAAGGGATTCAATGAAAATAGAGTTGTATTTCATGTTTTCAGATATGAGTTCGGTATCAGATTCAGAAATTGGATCCGAATTTAAATAATGGTTCAAAATGTGTTTGATAATATATTTATAAACCATAAATTATTTGTAGTTATCAACTAAATTACTAAGGCTTAGTTTGGGGTTGCTGTAGCTTCTAAAATAATTGTTGTTAGCTGGGCTTTTAAGAAAATCAACTGTATTAGAAAGCAAATTAGTGTTTGGTAAATTTTAGCTTTATAGACGAAAAAACAAGTTGAGGTGTTTGTAAATTAATATTCTAAATCATTGTAGATTAACTATATTTTTTCAATAAATAAATTTAATGTTTATATTTAATTTCAAAATTTTAAAAGATAATTTCATAATTATTTTAAGATAATTATTTTTTTTAAACATATAAGATAATTGTTTTAAATTTGATATGATTTAAAATATAATCTTATGTTTATCCTAGGAGGTTTTTATATTTTGTTAAGAAATATAATTTGCTACTTGTATTGGAGAAACATAGTATTTCAATTTAAATAAAAATAAAAACAAATAATTTCAAATGAGTATACTTATCAAAAAAATATATATATCAAATGAGAAAAAAATAATAAAATAAAAATATGTTAAATTAAAAAAAAAAAATGATTCAAGTCTAAACCACTAAATAGTTAGTTACAAATTAGATTTTTAGGAAAGCTAAACGGAGAACTAAAATTATTGAATTTTGCAAATCAACGTGATTGAAAAAGTAATTTTATAAAAATTAATTTATAATCTGTTTTACCAAACGCTAAAAACGGTTAAGATTTTTTTTAATCACTTCAACTGCCTCCAAAATCAACGCCAAACGCACCCTAAGTTGAATATAAAATATTATCAGTTAATTTATAAACATGTTATTTGTTATAATTTTTTTTTTATTATTTTACAATATCATATAATATATAATATATTATATTATACAAATTTTAATTTTATAAAAATAAATTGAGTTTATAATGTGATTAATTTTTTTAATCTTTTTTAATTTAACTATGTATTTAACATTTTCAAATTCAAAATCGGGATAGAAAAACATAAAAAAAAAAAAATTGTTTTTAGAATTTCCATTATTTGGATCACAGAATTCGAAAACAGTTTTCAAAAATACATCTGTCAACACATATTTACTGAATTCAATAAATCTGAAAAAAAAATTCAGATTACCTACCAAACAACCCCAAGTAATGAGAAAAAAAAAATTCGAGAAAATAAGTAAAAAGACACCGATGGCCGGTGATTGTAGTTTTTTTTTTGAATGAATTGCCAAAAATAACAGAGCTGAATGAAATATATATAACCCAACTTTTGAAAATAAGTTTTTTTTTTTTTTTTTTTTTTTTTTTTTTTTTTTTTCAAAGGCTATGTCTTGTTAGATGTAAAATTTCCATTTTACCATTTTGAAAATGATTATCTATTTTATATAATAATAATTTTATAATAACATTTAAATGGTAGACATTTTAGAAAATTGAAAAGACACAGCGCTAGTGGTATCAAAACTATATGAAAGAACATAGTATATATAACATTTTTTTTTTCATAATATATATAATTTTATACCAATGAAAACCCATTTTCATGACTTTTATTTTTTAAAAACAATACAATTTTGGGTCTCATTCCAAAAAATCAGGGAATTCTCATATAGCTGATAAATGATGACCGAGTAGTATATTATATACTAATATTTTAATTCATACCTAAACACAACCAAAACTTGCAATGCAGGAACTCGTCAAATCTCAATATTATTGGATATACAAGTTTTATATTAGTTGAGTTATATCTTTGTTAGCTATTTTTTAAGTTCAAGATGCATGTATTTCCGATAATCTACTTATCAATCATATATGGACAAAAATTAGATCCATCGTTTTTTTAAAGATAAATTCATTAAAGAACTATGTTCTTGTTGGTTATCTTACTAATAAATTTTAAAAACTATAATATTAATAAAAATGTTTTACGATCATTATCTCATCTCGAGTCAAACTATATTTTTCTCCTTAAAAAGAGTGGCTTTGTGGAAAATAATTTCTCATACATCATAAAATACAATTTCTTTTTAATTCAACAAATACCTAGGAGGAGTAAGAAAAATTATAAGAACTTTATTCAGTAATGTAGGTTCAAATTGGTCACAAAAGATTCTAATGGACTATTATTAATTAAATTAATTTATAGGAGGTAAAATTTTCATCTCGCATTTTTCTTTCTAACCTCTAAATTATGGGTTGTATATATACATTCCAAACATAAATTGCTATTAATTAATCTTGAAATAACCAAACTGATAGAATAATGTAATCTCCTAAACAACATAAAAGAATTGAAGCCCCTAACACAACACAGACTCAAACTATATGATCATACTTCTAAGTGTTGTTGTCAATCGGAGTATAGTTTATTGAATAAGACATCAATTACCATTTTTCTTTCTAAGTTGTTACTAATCGAGGTATAGTTTAACATTGTTTTAACTTCTAATTACATAACTATACT
The DNA here is from genome assembly GCA_036850905.1 of Luffa acutangula. Taxonomy (NCBI): domain Eukaryota; kingdom Viridiplantae; phylum Streptophyta; class Magnoliopsida; order Cucurbitales; family Cucurbitaceae; genus Luffa; species Luffa acutangula. The sequence goes on along the minus strand of CM072099.1, from coordinate 7,602,420 downwards.
ACTATAGTGTCACACCCATACTGCAATGAGGTAGCTGTCAGCAAATATATGTGTGTCTGAAAATAGGATTGATTGAAAGCCAACATTTGTCAACTACAGTGTTGACTTTACAAAAAGGAATAATTGTGAGAACCAAAGTTCTAGCTAGCTGGTTGAGTCAACCCTGCAACCCATAAAATAGAATATATTCTTTTTAAATGTCAGCAAACAAAGAAAAAGCAAGGGCATTGGCCATCCAAGCAGCTATATATATATAGAGATATCAAATCCTCTGTGTTCTGCAACTCTATTTTTGTTCACAAGTGTTGCAAAGTTTATTCAATGTGTGTGGATGGATTTGCTGTGAGAAGCTGCATGAAAATGAAAGAGTGTTGTTTGATAGCCAAAAATGACTTGCCCGCTATGTTAAAATACAAGCAGTGTTTTAAAGCAGGTAATTTGATTGTATTGGATAGTCATTTTGGCTAACTGACAAACTCTTCTCCATCATTCTGTAACCTTCTCTTTTTCAATTCTGTTAAAAAAGTAACCGTGATCATATCCGCATATCTTAAGAGGAGCTCCCAATTTAAGAGGTTAATGTTGATTTTTAATTTATATTTTTATTAGATTTATAAGTAAATTATTTCATTAATATTTTTTTTTTGCTAAGTATATAGATTTGTCCCTGATATTTATGACATCTTTTATATGTTTAGATGTTTATCCTAGATGTAAAAAGTAAAACATATGTACCATGATTTGAATCACTTTGAATATGTCTCAGTTTAATTTTCTTCTCATTCTGGTCGAATTATATTCCATATTATTTCATGTGAAAGTTGAGATCGATAATTAAATATTCTATATGTATATAACAAGTTTTCAAATTATGGATGTATATATGTGTTGATGGTCAAATTTGGTGGGAAGGAACTCACCTGCAGCGGCGGATGTACCACGGGCCCGGGGGCTCGAGCCCCCCCTCAAGTTATTGCGATATTATATTTATATTATAAATCGAAATTATATAACGTGTTGTGGGGCGGTCTTACTGGCATTAGCCCCTCCTGAAATCTACCCAGACTTGTGTTCGAGCCTTAGTGCGTGCATTAAACTTGATTTTTTTTTTTCCTTTTTCGATTTTTTTTCGTTTTACATTTTTTCTTTCTGTTTCGTTTTTTTTTTCTTTTTCGATTTTTTTTTGTTTTACATTTTTTCTTTCCGTTTCTTTTTCCTTTTTTTTTCTCTTGTTTTTGTTTTTTTCTTTTTTTCTTTTTCGATTTTTTTTCGTTTTACATTTTTTCTTTCTGTTTCGTTTTTTTTTCTTTTTCGATTTTTTTTTTCGTTTTTTTTTCTCTTGTTTTTGTTTTTTCTTTTTCGATTTTTTTTTTGTTTTACATTTTTTCTTTCTGTTTCTTTTTCCTTTTTTTTTCTCTTGTTTTTGTTTTTTTCTTTTTCGATTTTTTTCCCGTTTCTTTTTTCTTCTTTTTGTTTTTGCCTTTTTTTTCGTTTCTTCTCCTCATCTTTTTCCGTTTTCATTTTTTCTTTCTGATTTTTCTTTGTTTTTTTTTTCATAGGTTTAAAATAGATTAAATTTATGTATTTATGAATCTAAAATAATAATAAACATATGCATTATGGTTCTTTTTTCAATTTTAGTTTTCTTTGAGTAAAATAAATATGGAACAATAAAAATATTTTTTAATTTTAGTAATAGGTTTTTGAATTAAAAAAAAAAACGTGCAGGTTTTAAAGTTTTCAATTTAATGTCTAATAAATCTGTGACCTAATAAACAATTTGTTTTTTTTACTATTGGATACAAAATTAAAAATTCAGAAACCTATTAGATAGAAAAATGAAGGTTAAGGGACTTAGTAAAAACTTTTTGAGGTTAGTGATTTATTGAGCATAATCTTGAGTACTTAATGACTAAATTTATAATTTAACAAATTTAATATCAAAATGTACGGATTGATAACATATATCAATATGTTCAAAATATCATTTTGGTTATTGTACTTTGGATTTTGTTTCATTTCTAGTCATACGTTAAAATGTCCAATTTTAGTCCAAGTACTTCCAATAAACTTCAAAATAGGTCTCTATGGTAAGTTTATTGTTATTTCTTCTAAAAAAATTGGTCTCTATTAGTATTTTTTCTAGAAATTTTTGAAATATGTTCACATCGGGTCTCTTATTGTATGAAAATTACTATTTAACAAAATTGGCCTCGATTTTTTTATACTATTTAACAAATTTTGATAAAATTAACTTAGACATACGGTAGAGACCGATTTTAAGCATAGACTAAATTTATTTCTATATAGCCCCCCTCACATAAAGTTCTGGATCCGCCACTGCTCACCTGTCCTTCACGTGCCACCAACGGTTTTAATTTTGTTTGTGAGGGGGAAGACGTGGCCTGCAAGACAGAAAACCTGCACACCAGTGTGGTGCTTGCCACACCGCCTCCGATGCTTAAGTCAGAAAACGGAAGGAGGAAAGCAAGAGGAGAGAGTAGAGAATCGAGTTCGGGATCCTTTCTTCAGTGATGAAGAAGGATTTAAATACCTACTCATGCTCCTATGGTTTTTTAGGAATTTGGAGGCGTTGCAGGACGAACCAGGCAGAACCGGGGCGGCCAGAGGCAACAAGGACTGAACGGAGTTGGAAGAACTCGGCCCACGCAAGCGGGCCGAGGCCGACCATGGGGTCGGACCAAAAGCCTGATCTCTTTGGCCTTGGCTCGACCCCTTGGCTCGTTTCTTCTCCAGGGTCCGTCCTTCGATCCTATTTCTAGGCTCGCGTCGGGTTGTCCAAAATTACCTATAACAATATGTCTATTCAAATTTTCAAAATCATGAACTCATATTTTAATGTCAAGAAAGCATGTCAATATAAAAATCTCTCTATTCAATATCAAACTCGATCACAAGTTTTCAAATATATATATATATATATATATATATATATGTCTATTCAAAATCAAATATCCATATTTTAATGATGATTTTCTCGTTCGTCATTGAATCTATTTAATAGCAACACATCAAGTTTTGCAGTAGTTGTTGTTAGTATTAACCGTTGAAGTATTAATATAAGATTAAATTTACCAAAACCCTTCAATAAATTTTTTTTTATCGTCTCTACTTTTTATGGAAGAAGCAATTTTTTTTGTTCTTCTTACTAAATCTAATTTTGACACATTTGTTTTTTTTTTTGGCTATTATTTGCAACGATTTTTTTTTTTTTAATTATCAAGGCATTTTAGTGACAACTGATATTTTTTGTGGCTGAATCTACTTATTAGCGAGGGTGCATTTTATTTTTGTTTGGCTGAAAGTTTATTTTTTGGTCTCTCAAACTTTCAAAATATTGATTGAACTTTCAAGTTGGTTTATTTTGATCCCTGATCTTACAAAAGTTCTATTTTGGTCCTTCAATTTATAAAAAATAAAGCATTTTGGTCCTAGTTATATAATTTATTCATCTAATATCTACTTGTCCAAGGTTCGTTTCTAATGTCCAATGTGACTTGAAATCATGTTCATATTAATATGCCAATATACATACTTGAAACTACATCATCAATTTGTATTAACATCAAAATGAAGGCAAAGAACTAAAAAATAGTTAACTTTTTAAAGTTGAATTAAAATAGACATTTTAAGAGTTCAGGATCAAAATAAAATGAACTTGTTTTAAAGACCAAAATTAAACGCGTTGGGGACCAAGTGAGACTTTAATTTATATAATTTTAGACTAATGCAAACTCATATTCATAGCATTTTTTTAATAAACATAATTTGGTTCTGATTTTATCCAGTAGAATGAGACCAAACAACTAAACATAATTATCAAATAACTGATAATTGTTGATTGGATCATAGTTCATTGGATAAGTATCAATTACCATGTAAAAGGTCAATGATTTGAGCTCTACTCCCACAATTATTGAACTAAAAAAAAGATCATTAATGTATGAACATATATAACATGTGTATAATGACTCGTGAATTCCATCATCATCATAGCAGACGATAGAATAACTTAAGCAATAAGTCGGTTCTCTAAATTCCCTATCACCTTGACTTTACATTCAACTCATTTAACAGGTATTTAAACCTATGAGCTGTGAGAACTTTGGTAAGCATATCTGGCAAGTTTTGATTTGTATGAACTTTCACCAGTTTAACTTCATTATAAGAAATCATATCCCTTATAAAGTGAAACAACTTAACATCATTATGTTTAGACCGTTCATGGTGAGATGGATTCTTCGCAAGACGAATAGCACTCAGGCTATCACAACAGATGACAGGAATAAACTCTTGAGACGACAACTCACCCACAATTCTCTTCAACCACATAGCTTCCTTAACAATACCAAACGTGACAAAGTTTCCTGCCTCTCTCCCATCTTATGATCTTCTCTTTCAATCATGCTTACTTTTTGTTGAGGATCTCACATTGAAAAGATTGGTGGAGACCTCACAATATATACGCTACAAAGGTCACTTCACTTATTGTCAATTGGTTTTGAGATGGAAGCCTATATAATATATTATGCTACTCCACTCATTGCCAATTGAATCCCACATTGAAAATGTTGGTGGAGACATCACAATATATAAGCTACAAGGGTCAGGTTCAAAAAACCCTCACTCCCAATTGTTGTTGAATTCAATAATCATAATAATGATGATAGTAATAAAAAAAGAGCTAAAAGCTTATCAAGTAGTCAAACCTTTGGGGATTTATTATTATTATTTTTATCATTTTTTATATTTCTACCATAATAATAATCTCAATTAACTCAATTGCCATGGTTATAATAATATATAACAATTTATACATAGTTGAGCTAAAAGTTGTTCAGTAGTACTAACGATACTGATGATCATGAATAAACAAACCAAAAGAATTATTTAATTTCAAAATTGTGTAATAGACGTCATTTTATATCATTAATGAAACAATGGTAAGCAATTTACAAGAAATCAAAAAAGAAAATAAAAGGTTAGTATATGTACTCACCTAAAATTTCTTATATTATTACACAAAATACAATATAAGCAATTTGACTATTATCGTAATAAATTTCTAGGTTGTAAGATTTTTATATACTGTTCTTTCACTGTTGTGATTTATATTGGGTATATATTCCAAAAATAAACATTATTAAATAATCGTAAAGAAACTGGATAACTGTGAGAATATGTGAAATATATATAGCCATGACTTTTTTTTCTTCAAAATGTTACGTCACTAATATAGAGGTGGAGATTTGAACATACAAATTTTTAAAGACAAATAATTAATAAGGTTTTAGCCACTGTTGAGGATCCCACATTGAAAAGATTGGTGGAGACCTCACAATATATAAGCTACAAGGGTCACTCCACTCATTGTCAATTGATTTTGAGATGGAAGTTCATATAATATAATATTGAAGAGGACAACTTTTTCTATCCCTTAATCACTAGTTTATATCTTGTCATTTTTTCCCAAGCTTGAAAAATCCTTTATTTATAATTTTCAAAATCTCCAAAGAACGAACTATATTATTTTTCATGTTGGTGAATATTGAACATGTCAAACTATCGTCATATCTATTTGTTCGATACCTTTCGAATGAATAGTCCATACACTATGACATTAAACCAAAGACTTCTCACGATCTTCATTCTGAGTCTAGAAAATTAGAATTATTATCCATTACCACTGCATGCATGAAAAAAATATATATAAATTTGAAAAAAAAAATCACAAAGTTGTTGCAATTACAAAAAGCTTACTAAAAAGCTATCAACTTGGACAGTGTACAAGTTTGCAATTGCCAAGGAGGTAGCTTTCAGCATATATATATGTGTATGTCTGAAAATAGGATTGATTGAAGCCAACATTTGTCAACTACAGTTGACTTTCCAAAAGAGAATAATTGTAAGAACCAAAGTTCCTACTAGCTAGCTAGTTGAGTCAACCATGCAACCCATAAAAGAGAATATATTCTCTTAAATGTGTCAGCACCAAATTAAAGCAAAGCATGGCCATACAAGCAACTATATATAGAGAGATATACCAAACACTCTTTGTTCTACAATTCTATTTGAGTGCAAGAGAAGAAGAAAAATCTAACCTGAGAGTTGGATCTTGTTTGGTAAGCCAAAAATGACTTGCCTGCAAAAATGTGCCAAAACTTCGTTCGTCGAAGCAGGCAGTCATCTTTGTCTTATCTTATTCGATTCGTCCCTTTCATGTTAGGTTTTTTTCTTCTTTCTTTATAAATCCCATTTTCTAGGAGTGTCACAAAGTTTCAATGGAGATGAATTAGTTTCGAGAAGTTGCATGAAGATATAAGAAAGAAGAGACGACTTAGTATGACGTGAAGAGTGTTGTTTGATAGCCAAAAATGACTTGTCTGCTATATTAAAATATGATTTTTACGAGTACCTATTTGATTTGTATCAAGCAGGCAGTTATTTTGGCTAACTGATAGACTCTTCTCTATCATTCTAGATCTTTTCTCTTTCTCAAGTTGGAGAAGGGTACTTTTCATGTCTAAAGAGAAACAACCATATACTTAATTACTTTCCTTGTTAATTAAGCTAATTGAGCTATTAATTTTTTTTGTTATTATTTCTTGTATAGGCATGTTGTCATGCAAGTTGGTGACTTAGTGAGGAACAAGTTTCTGAATTCATGGATAATGTACATATTTTAATGTAAATCATACTTCTATTAATAAATCTACTTTCAATATCAATTGCAAATAATAATCATGTTATTGTTGGGAGAAAGAATACTAATTCCTCTCCAACTGAGAGCAATATATATCCAACATGACATAAATAGTAAATCTCCCCTTTCATATAGGTCAAGTCATCAATCAAGTTAGTAATAACAACAAAACACCAAAAATATATTTTTTTTTGTCCTAAACTTAAGACTGTGTCCAATTGTATGCAATTGCAAGTTCTATTATGAAGAAGATTACAAATGAACCAAACTTAGACTACTTCTAAGTTCCACAATAGTGGTAGCTTCTTTAGGATACAAAAAAAAAAAAAAAAAAAAAAAAAAAAAAAAAACCTCAATCCCTCACTAAAGTACACAAAAAAAATCACATAAATCTTCTCACAAAAAACATAGTTGAAAGCTAGATATTTAAAGAAAAAGGTCGCACCATTGCGGCACTACGCTATAGAGAGAACAATGCCAAATAATAGAGGCGTGCATGTCTTTGGTTGGAGTGCTCAACAGTACCTGTACCGTAGCATTGAGACACTACAACCCAAGGTTGAGATGCTATTGCAGATGGATGGTGTGATTTTCTTCTATCATTTGCAACAGTGTGTCGACAATCTCCATAGCATTTTGACGTTGTCCCTTCAAGTCAACAACCTCTGCAACATATAGTTTTGATTTCCATGATCTCAACAACTATAATATTTATAAGTTATTAAAAACCAAAGTAATTTTTTATAGTTGTACCGTAGCATTGAGACCCTGAACCCTAAACCCTAATATATATACTGATATTCTAATTAGTTCATGTTATTTATTTAACCCAAACTTGCTATGAGTGTAAGGCTAGCTCATCAATTTCAACATCAATAAATTAGATTATAAAGAAACTAATCCCAACCTAGAACTGTTCAAAATTTAATAATACAAAAGAAGAATTAAAAAAAAATCAGGATGTGTTTATCAATTGTATACCAACAAAATTAAAATATATGCAATCTATGCATTACACCTTATTAGTATAAGGTTTATGTATCAAAGTGAAATGAAAAGTAAAATGGATAAAATAAGGCATGAAAATTATGAATAATGTATGAAAAGAATAATTTATTAAGTTATTTGGATAAAATAAATATAAAAAAAAATGTACAAAAAATGTACATGATAATTAAATATAACAATTTATCAGACGTAAATTATCCCAAGACATATTGGCATATAGTTTATGTTAATTTTGAAGATGCATTATGTTAGATGTGCATAATAGATTTTTTTTTTTTTTTTTTTTTTTTTTTTTGGCAACGAAATTGAGCTTAAAATTGAATATACTAATGGTTAACAAGACGGACAATAATTATGAATAACCGAAAAGAAAAATTAATTCAAAGGCAAATAAATAATAATAGTAACAATAAATTGTTATTATTATTATTTAAAAAAAAAAAAAAAAAACCTGCTAACCTAGCTAAAAATTGTGTATTTTATTCCAAACTTCGCAACTACAATATGGGGATGAGAGATTCGAATCACATATCTCTTGGTCATTAGTACTTATTTTATGTTAGTTGAGCTATGTTCTTGTTGACATGAAATTGTATTTATGAAAGTTAAATTAGTTTATATAATTAATTTGATGATCAAATTGATTCTGTTATAGGCAATTTTGGACCACCCCGATACACAAGGAGCTGACGAGGACAACCGGGGAGAAATCGGGCTGAAAGATGGACCAAGGAGGCAAAACCGGCAAATGGGACGGGCCAAGACCGAAGGGGTCGGGTTTTCAGGCCGACCCTCGGCCCGCTCGTGCGGGCCGAGTCTGTTTGGTCCCGTCTGGTCCCCACCGCCTCTGGATGCCCCGGTTTCGCCTGGTTTGACCTAAAACGCCTCTGAAACCCTAAAAAGGCTAGGAGGATGAACAGGTATTTATATCCCTCTTCGCCACTGAAGAGGGGATCCCGAATTCTATCCCTAAACTCTACTCTCGAACTCTGTACTTTCTCCTCTTGCTCATACTTTTCCACGCCCTACCGTTCTGCTTGCTGACTTAAGCATCGGAGCCGGTGTGGCGAGCACCACACCGATGTGCAGGTTTACTGTCTTGCAGGCCACGTCTTCCCCCTCAACTACAAATTTACCGTTGGTGGCACGTGAAGGTCAGGTGAGATCCTCTGGCCAAAATCGACCATCAACAGATTCTATAATTGTTTAAGCTACTCTAAAAAATGTTTATATAAAAATAGATCACAAACCAAACAAGACCAAAGTAATATAACCTTGAAAATTTGATTTTGCTAAATGAGAAAAATGGAAATGAGATTTTGCTAAATGAGTAATTGGACCATTATTGTAATTAATTTCTTGGATGTAAAAATTTATCGTCATTTTTTTCTTTCAATATTATGATTTGTATATGTATAATGTATATATGCCAACAAACGTAAATGTTATTGATCGGTCCTTAAGCAATTACAATGACAATATAGAATGTAATTTCCTAATTAACAACACATGTAAATTAATTAAACCTCTATCCAATGAACTATATGTGTACTCTAATTTGTTATGATTGTGACTCAAAACATATATATCATCTGTGACTCGAGATAGCATAATTAATTATTCCATTATGTGTTTCTTAATTAGATAGTTAATGATGAAGAATAGTCCCACTTAACCCCTTTGAAGAGGTCAAATTTTGCTATCTTAGTATCTCTTCAATCTTTTCTCAACTTTAGATTTTCAAAAGAACAATATTTGGTTGTCGTGGGTAGGTATCTCACGTTACACATTCCACTCAAATCTTGACAACTAAAAAGGAGAAAGGTAGAAAATGATAAAAAAAAAAAAATAAAATAAAGGAAAAATTACCTTTTTGGTCCCTGAGTTTTCAAAATAGACCTTTTTAGTCCCTGAGTTTTGAGAAATAGGCTTAAAAGGTCCCTAAGTTTTCAAAATAGACCTTTTTAGTCCATGAGTTTTGAGAAATAGGTTTAAAAGGTCCCTAATATTATTTTTTCAACCTTTTTAAATTAATATTTTTGTATTATTTTTTAATATCAAATGGTTTTTAAAATTAAAAAAATTAAAAAGAACTGATTTTAAATTTTGAAAAAATAATATTAGGGACCTTTTAACCTTATTTCTCAAAACTTAGGGACTAAAAATGTATATTTTGAAAACTTAGGGACATTTTAAACTTATTTCTCAAAACTCGGGGACTAAAAAGGTCTATTTTGAAAACTCAGGGACCAAACGCACATATTCCTCAAAACTCAGGGACCAAAAGGGTATTTTTTCCAAAAATAAATTATTTCTCCTAATTGTCCACATTTTAATAGTGGTATATATGTTGGAAGATCCTTACATACTGACATGGAGCCAAATATTCTCCTTTTTCAAAATCTTTTGAAAAACTAAATTATTTTGCATGTTGTTGAATATCGATTCAAGTCAAACAATCATATCTATTTCAATAATAGTCAATTTCTTTTTTTGACAATATTTGAGGACGAGAGAATTCGAACTATAGACCTCTTGGTCATTAGTATAAATTTTATGTCAATCAAGCTATACTCATGTTGGAATTTCAATGATAGTCAATATTCGCTACATATATAACCATGAAATATAAAAAATCTCTCTCTTATCTACATTTCTTTCCTACAAAATGATCATCATTACCATTTACTCCATAAAATAAATAAATAAATAAATAAAACACACACATTCACAAAGTTGTAAATACAAAAAGCTTACCACAAAACTAGCAAATTGGACAATATAAGTTTTGCATAATTGCCACTAGGTATGTTGCTGTCAGCATACATTTCTGAAAATAGATAGGATTGAAGCTGCAAATTATCCACTTACAGTTGACTTTAGAAAAAGGAATAATTGTAAGAACAAAATTTCTAGCTAGCTGGTTGAGTCAACCATGCAACCCATAAAAAAGAATATATTCTTTTAAAATGTCAGCAATGCTGCAGCTATATATATAGATAGATGACAAATCTCTTTGTTCTGCAACTATTTGTGTGTGGAAGAGAAGAAGATCTAGCTAACATGGAGGCTTGGATCTACTTTGGTGAGCCAAAAATGACTTGCCTGTCGCTATAACATTTTTATTTGGTTTCGATTGAAGCAGGCAATCATCTTTGGCTTATCTTATTAGACTCTTGTCCTTTCATGTTAGGTTCTTTCTCCTTTCTTATAAATCCTTTTTTTTTTCTTTTTCATGAGTGGATTTATTGTGAGAAGTACGTAGCATGATCAATGAAAGAGGAGAGATTTAGTATGATGTGAACGAGTGTTGTTTGATAGCCAAAAATGACTTGCCTGTTATATTGAAGTAATGTTTTTAAAGCATATGGTATTTGATTGTATCAGGCAGTCATTTTGGCTAAACGGACAGACTCTTCTCGATCATGCTAGATTTTCTCTTTCTCAAACTTGCAAGTTGGAAGTTCTTACTTCTAAGTAATAACGGGCCTTTTTAATATTTTTTAAAATTAAGATGGTCAAATTTTAATTTTGGGACCTTTTATTGCAGAGATTCATTTTGACTATGCCTCTTTCTAGAACAATATTGAAGAGCTATACGGTCACTGATGATTGGCATGTACTTCCTTTGAGATAAAAGATTAGAATTCTCATACTCCACATTTATTGTATTAAAAAAATATTCAATAGGGATTTTTACTTTTAAAATAGCCCAGGTTGAACTATTCCTTTTACAAGAGAAATGGTGCATTGCATTTAAGTTTTTTAATTATACCATATTTTTGGTCCCTATGTTGAAACCTAGATTTAATTTAGTTTCTATATTTATATTAAAAAAAATGTTCCATTATTGTCCATGTCTTTGGTTAAAGGTTACTAAATGTGTGTTTTCTTTTTTCTTCTGACAACATATGGGGTGAAAACCTCTTAACTCTTGGTCGTGAGTACAAACTTTATGTCAGTTGAACTATGTTTTTTTTAGTTTCCTATATGTGTTGTGATTAATAGGAAGATCAAATAAAAATGCAATGTGACAAGTTATTACCCGTATTTAAAATGAGTGCATGATGTGACTATTTGTTCTAATAACATGAAACTATAGCAAGTTACATCAGTTAAGAGTTAAAAATGTTGACTAGATTTTAGAACCATTTGGTTAAAATGCAAAAAGAATGTCTAAAATATGTATTGCCTTTGCTTTTAAAACCTACCCTTGGCTTGTTTTCTGTCATTAGAAGAAATTATTCTAAAGAGATCACTAAAGTAACAAAAATCCATTCCCTTTTTATCATACTCCATGTCCTTGTTGACAATTCAATTGATCAAACAATGGAAACATCCCACTATTCTATAAAATCAATAATTCATTATAAGACGTCTGACAATACCAAATCAACAAGCACGTAGCTAACATGAATATAGTTCAACTGGCATATAGCTTGTACTAATGACCAAGAAGTTTATGGTTCAAATCTCCTATCTCACATGTTGTAAAAAAAAAAAAAATCAACAAGCACGTAACGAGATGCTGATTAAATCCAGGGAGATGAACATAAAACAATTATATAGGCATACATACATAAATACAATAATTTTGATCCAAACCATAGCAGGTTAAAATTATTGAAAGAGACTAATTTGTTTCAATCCTAAGACCATTTTAACCGCTGCTATCAAGAATGTTCAAAATTCTCATGTCTGTAGTCAAGATCAAAACAACCCACATTCCAAATCCAGCTTAAGACAGCTCAAACCTGAAATCAAAATCTTCCAAATCTAAGTTTAAGGCAAAAAGAAAATGAAAACACAACAAGAGATCATATCAAGATATTGATGAAAGCAAGCATACCATTGGCATTTTTTATGAACAGTTGCACAAATCTGAAGTGATAGTGTAATATCGTCGCATACCGCCATTTTTCGATGGACTACCCAGGACCGAGTAGCAGGAGTCGTTAGCGCATTTGTTGCATGCCTTACACACAAAATTAGAAAATATAAACTTCAATCAGTATACAAGAAGACATGACATGAAAGCAACCATATTGATTCAGCAAATACTACTTCAAAAATACATTTCTAATTGTGAACGACGTCCAAAATTAGAGAGTGCGAGGAAAAGAAAGAGGACCTGCAGCAACTACTGTTGAGGTAACAACAGGAGGCCTGAAGATTCGACTCGTATCAGTACGAGTTGCCTGCAGATTTTCCTCCTCTCATTTTGGCGTTGAGTTTCTCGATTCGGTGAGACGAGAGATTGTACATTGCACTGATCCTACTTGTATTGCAATACTCGAGAAACTTTCAGAGTTCATGTCATTTTTTCCATAATTTATTAAATCAAATAAGCCTAGGGCTTGCATCGAATGACTTTTCAAGGGTTTAAAAATAGTTTTTGTATATGTAAGAAAGTATTTTTAAACATTTAGAAAGTCATTACGAACATGCCCTTAAAGAGGTTGGAACTGTAAGGTATCTGCCCTGCAAATGACAATCAAAACACACAAACAACACAAGGATGGAGAATATAACACCCAATCCTTGGTCTATTGAGAGTTCTTCAATAGCCAAGAGGGTTATCTCGGCCGATATATTGATAAGCTTCAAACGTTAACAAGAACAGAACAAGAACAAAGCAAGAAAAGGAACCCAACTATTCGAGAGGCTGGTCACTCTCCACTCAGACCTTTCTAAGCCTAAGACAAAATATTCCCTGCCCAACAATCCTTGCTCTCCCCCTTTTACATCAGCTCTCACTCCCACGATCCCTCAATTCCACCATCCCTCTGGTCCCCAGTATTTCCTAACTGCTTTTCCTTCTTTCCCATTTTGCCCTTCCTCTTCTTTCCCATTTTGCCCTTCCTTTTGCCCTTCCTCTTCTTTCCCATTTTGCCCTTCCTCTGGTAGACACGTGCAATGGGAGGCCTTACAGGAACCCACCCCAATCTTTGCATAATGTCAAGAATCTCTGAAGCTTTGTCTTCATTACCTGCCTTGTAAAAACCAAGTAACAGAGCATTACATGTAGCAGAACTAAGAGAAAGTTCTTTTTTCTCCATTCCATCAAGTAACTTCAGTATTGTAGATATATTTTCTTCCTTGCAGAGATGTAATATTAATGCATCGAACACATTATCGTCCAATTTTATACCCTCGACCAAGCTTTTGTCGAGCAGCTTTAAAGCTTCAAGAGAATTTCCTTCCTTGCAGTAGGCATCAACCATCACACCGTATGTCATTGCATCACAAGCAACTCCCCTAGCTTCCATGTCCTTGAACAAAGAAAGTGCCTTCTCCAAATTTCCATCCTTGCAGCAACCGTTAATGAGGATACGGTAAATTGGACAATCAGGAGGAACTCCTTTCAATATCATCCCATCGAACAGTTTAAGTGCCTCAGTTAATTTTCCAGTTTTGCAATATCCATCTACAATCGTTGAATAAGTCACAATGTCGGGAACCAAATCTTTTCCTTCAATTTTGTCAAAAAGTTCTCTTGCTTTCTTTATCTCACCACACTTGCACAGTCCATTAATCAAGGTATTGTATATGACAATGTTCGGATTAGGTCCCTTCAAAAGCATATCTTCATAAAGTTGGAGTGCCTTCTTAATTTCACCTTTCTTGCAGAAACCACATATAAAAGAGCTGTATATAAAAACATCCGGCACCAAACCATTGGTAAGGAATTCAGAGAAAACCCCCATTGCTTCTTCAGTTTTCCCATTCAATATCATCCCATATAACAGTTTAAGTGCCTCAGTTAATTTTCCAGTTTTGCAATATCCATCTACAATCGTTGAATAAGTCACAATGTCGGGAACCAAACCTTTTCCTTCAATTTTGTCAAAAAGTTCTCTTGCTTTCTTTATCTCACCACACTTGCACAGTCCATTAATCAAGGTATTGTATATGACAATGTTCGGATTAGGTCCCTTCAAAAGCATATCGTCATAAAGTTGGAATGCCTTCTTAATTTCACCTTTCTTGCAGAAACCAGATATAAGAGAGTTGTATATAAAAACATCCGGCACCAAACCATTGGTAAGGAATTCAGAGAAAACCCCCATTGCTTCTTCAGTTTTCCCATTCTTGGAGAGACCGTGAATGAGTGCACCGTACGTTTGGACGTCGGGAATCAATCCTTTCTCAAGGACGCATTTGAAAGTTGACAAAGCTTCTACTGTGTTGCCGACATTGCAATGGCCATCAATCAGCACAGTATAGATTACATTATTAGGAACTATACCAGAAGATAGCATGTCTTGGAAATACCTTTCTGCAACTTGGATTTCACCTGTTTTACTATATAAATTAATAAAAGCTCCATAAGTATATGCATTAGGCTTTATTCCTTTCTCACCCATTTCAACAAGCAACATTTTTGCTTCTTCCACCTTTTTGGCTCTACAAAGACCAATTATAAGAGAATTATAGCAAAATATATCAGGCAGGACCCCATTTGCTATCATCCCTTTTAGTAATTCTACTGCACCTTCATATTTACTTTCTTGAACGTAAGCCTTAATCAAGGTAGCATATATTACAGCATTCGGTTTCACTCCATTGCTGATCATATGCTCCAAGACTTTATTAGCCTTTTGTAGATCACTGGAACGACAGAGGCCATTAATAAGTACACTATAAGTGTACAACGATGGCATCAAATTCCTTGCTTTCATCTCAGCTAGTATCTCATAAGCTTTAGTCGTATAATGAGATTTCAAATATCCATCAATCAGTGAGTCGTAGGTCCGGGTATCTGGTTCTATGCCCATTATAAACATTTCTTTGAAAAGAGCCATTGCTTTCTCCATCTCACCAGCCTTAGCAATGCCCCCGATCACTGCATTATAAGTTACAATATTCAACTTAAGTCCATGACTAATCATCTCATCCTTGACCCTCAATGCCTCTTCAACATTGCCTTCTTTCATGAACCCATCAATCAAAGCAGTGTAGGAAAAATGGTCAGGATTTAAACCCAAACTAAGCATACTTTCCAATATCAATTTGGCTTCTTCTGATCTCCTCTGTTTGCAAAACCCATCAATGAGTATAGAATAAGTATAGCCATCAGGAACCAACCCCTTCTCACTCATCAACTTCTTTACCTCTAAAGCTTCATCAACAGCTCCGGTCCGACACAAACCACCAATAACTACGTTGTAGGTGACCAAATTAGGTTTACATCCCTTCTCCTCCATCTCAGAAAGAACCATCCTACCCTTGATAACATCACCAACTTTACAATGTGCATTGATCACATTAGTGTATGTATAAACATCAGGGACTATCTTAGCCTCCACCATACTTCCATACACTTTCCAAAACAACCCCATCATGTTAGCCTTCAACAAATCCCTCATCAAACTATTACAGCATAGCAAACGGGGAAAGAACCCACCACTAATCGAAGCTAGAAAAACACTAGAAGCCTCATTCAGAAAACCCAACTTCCTAAAGTTATCAATCAAAATATCAAAAACAATCAAGTTAGATCCACCGCATTCTCTATAGCACTTAACCAAGGAATCCAAAATCTCCAATGGCGGCTTACGCGTCTCAAGCATTTTCTCAAACATGTTATTGGCACGGGGGAAAAGCCCAGAATTACAAAGACGAATCGCAAGAATCGAATAAGAATGCAAGTTTTGTGGAGTACCCATTTTCGAACTCGACCAATAGAAGAAACTTTGAAGCCGCACCGGGTCGCCGGTTTCGTTCTTCTGTAAAACAGAGCGGACGATTTCTGGGTTTAGCTTCCTCAGACTGTCCTCACTGTTTAAAAGGATCTGCCAATCGTTACGCTTCAGAATGGTGGAAATTTCTCGAACAGTGCCGTCGTCATGATCAGATGGGTTACTGGTCGAGAAAAACATAAAACGGGAATAAACATAGTTCGCGATTTGGGGGAAATGGGGCGAATTCGCGGCCATATTCCGGATCAAACACATAGCATTAGCCATTTCCTTGGTGCCTATGAAGCTTGTCAAGATCAAGAGTATCAAATTGGAGAGGGAAGGAAAGAGAACGTGGGACTGATTCGTGAATGGCGTAAAATGTACGATTCAGTCATGGGTTGAGCGAATCATGAAAATCCCAGATGGATGAACAACAAGCACCATGTTGATTGAGCTGATTGAAGTTACAGAGGAAGGCCATGGAAGATAGAGTGAATTGTGGATTTTTCTTCCCCCCAAATTGGCACAAGAGGAGGATTTATTCTGAAAGAGAGGGCAATTAGAAGTGGGCCGTCGAATATTCGTATTGAGACTTCGAGAGCGAGAGAGGGGTGAGATTACTTTGAAGTTTGAAGTTTGAACTTTGAACTTTGAACTTTGAAGTGTTTTTTTTCTTTTCTTTTTTTTTTTTTTGAAACATTTGAGCTTTGAAGTGTTGAGGTTTGAATGTATGGGGAGTTTAGAAATGTCATGAAAGTATTCCTAAGTGATATAGTGATATTTTAATTATATTTCATTTATTTTTCTAGGATACAATAATAAAAACATCGATTTACCAGTCAAGAGCATCGCAACTCAGATCTAATGATCACGAGGTATGTGGTTCGAATATTTCCTCTCATATGTTGTTAAAAAGAAAAATATATATCCATACGTCTCAGGTGAATGTTGAATCCATAAACTAGTGGAAAAGTTGATATAAATGTTGACGAAAATTTAATATCGTGGTCGAAAATATCTATTTTATTAGATACTTTTTTCTTGTTAGTTTCGAAATTGAGACGTGATTGATCTCGAAAAAAATTGTGGGACAAAGATCTAACCATTAACTTTTAGAATGACAATTGGTGACTTATTTTATTATTTTTCTTCCAAAAAAAACAATTTTTCTTCTTTTTAATTCAACAACATGCGTGATATGAATCAAAGTGTCTTATATTATGTCAAAAATAGATTCAAAACGAAGTTGAATTAAATGCACTCGAACTTGAATTATGATGAGCTTAACTTAAAATCAGTACATTAAATGAAGTTAAGTGTCATTAAATTACGGAAGTCAACTCGCGTGGAAGGAACTCAAAGTTGCATTCAATGACCTCAGCTACATCTCAAGTTCATAAGCAAGTCAAGCATCATTGATGGAATCACACTTCGAGCTACTGCAGACTACATCAAGTAGATCGGCTTCGTTTATACTTCGGAAGGTTATAAGTCTGGTTGGTTGATGGGGTCTTCAATTCTCAGATTTGAGAGAGTTTTAATGTAATTTTCAATTTTTAAGTTTTTGTTATCAATGTTTTAGGTTACAATTTAGTAGTGGCCATTATGGTATTGTTGGGAATGAAAGTTACAACCTTTCAAATGTTCGTAAGTTACTCCAGAGTTTCATTTTGAGGATATAAAAAGCCATGTAGGTAGTATGTAGAAATCAGACTTGAAAATGTAGCAAAAGGAGCCTTCGAGCTTTTCTTTTAACCTTGAACTAAGTTTCTTTGCAATTCAATGTAGTTTAGGTTGCATCCTGAGAATCATTTAAGCTTTGATTTGATCAACCATGCTTGTGAAGTGATTCAAATCTCAAATAAGTTTTCTTGCCTTGAGATATTTGATCGACAAGGTAATCCGGTTTTTACTTTCCTTGGAGTTGATTATAACATTTGGTATCAGAACTGCTTCAATTTCATAACATTTGGTATCAGAGCTTTAGGCTCAAGATCAGATATATGCCTTTGTCAAAAGCACTAAAAAGCATAAACATAGAAGGAAAAACGTCATCTTCATCCCAGGTTATTCAAAGAGAAGGTTCAACGTGAACAAAAAGAACTTTGTCAGATTAGCCAAAATGACTACCTGAATATGAAGCTGATAAGTTCTAAATAATAAAACATGAACTTTTGTTCGTCAAAATAGCAGGCAAGTCATTTTTGGCTATCAAACAATACTCTTATCTTCATGATGCACCTCTCTTCTTTAACACTTTCTTGATGTGAAACTTTTGGTTTTTCCCGGTGTAAAAGGAAGAAAATATCTAACATGATTGGAAAGATCAGTCTGTCAAATTAGCCTAAGACGACTGCCTGTGATATAACTAATTAAGAGTTTTCTGGATTTAAGAAACTCAAAACTATCAAGGAACTAACTTACAGGCAAGTCATCTTTGACTACTAAACGAGACTCAAACATTCGTGTTAGATCTATATTCCTCCGATATTCGTAGACAATAAGGAGAGTTAAGGAGAGTTTGGTGGTCTCGATATTTATAGCTATAAAAAGCAAATGGGATGAAAGTTACATGAAAGGAATTTACATATATTCTTCAAAGTTGCATGGTGGCATTGACTAAATTAATGTTCCGAGACACTTTTATTTGCTTCCTAAAATGGGTCGATTTCAATCAATTTCCTCTCTTAAGTCAACTCTTTACGTATTGAGAAATTTGAATCAAACTTCAATCCATTTACTTTTATAAGTCAGCCAAAGACATGAGTGTTGAGAAATTGAGCCGGTTTCGATCAATTTAGTGTTTGTTTTGGTAGTGATATTGAAAGGGGTAAAATCACTTTTGTCATATTCAAAATCAATTTTATCGATATGAAAATCACGTTTAAAAGTGTAAAATCAAACCTGAAATTGATTTTGAATCATGAAGAGCATGTTTCGAGCTGATTTCGAACCTGAAAAAAGTGATTTTAGCCAGTTTCAAAATGCATTATTCTTTTTTAAGTCAACGAGGTGGTTAGATATCAAAAAGTTAAGGTTGGATTCGAACAAATTTACTCTTCCTACTAGAATCTATACTTGCATGCATAAATGCCTTACAAGCTACTTAGTGTTAATTATATTATTTAGGGTCAAATTATTTTCAGTATCTAATCTCAACGGTTTTGTTAAATTTCTCGAAACGTCGTTATCGTTACTATATGTTTGACAATTTTCTATTGTTAACCTTTTTTTTTTTTTAATGTGAATAACTACAATTTAAAGATGAATAATAAACTCTTTATATGTACACTTTTAAGTTTTACCTCAATGAAATCTACTTGTTTCTCTCTGCCAATTATGTTCAATATTTAAAATCTCTATGTAATTGGAAAAGTTAGCCTCTCATGCAGCCAACTAGCTTAAGCATTTATGCATGCCAAGTGCACATTATATTTTGGGTTGAGACAAGTTGATTCAAACCATCCCTTTTCTATTTATATTCAAAAAAGAAAAAGAAAAAAAAGGTATAAACAGTTGACTCTAACAAAGTAAATAAAAAGCATGTCATATATCATTTTAGTCAACCTATAATGCAACTTTAGGGGAATATATTCCACTTTTATTTCCATCTCATGTGGTTGAAATTTGTATATAAATTAATGGAGTTCCGATGCTCAAAATTGTCAAGCAAATTTCAAGTTTCGAGGAAGATAGATCGAACATGAAGATATGAAGTCTTGTTTAGTAGCCAAAGATGACTTGCCTATTTATGGAAACATATAATCGGGAGAGTTTCTTTTTTTAAGTATAGAAGCTGTTATGGTTTCATATTTGTAGGCAGTTGTCTTTGGCTAACTTGATAGACTTTTCTCTTTCATGTTGAGTCTTTTCTTCCAATTTTTTTTGAAAATGTTTGAAGTTCTTGTAGAGGAAGCTCGGATTTGGAGATTATGTATGGAAGGAAGAAGTACACTGATCGAAAGAGAGGTATAGTATGAGAGGACGGGAACATTGTGTGTGAGATAGCCAAAAATGACTTGCCTGCAATAGTTGATCCTAAAAAACTATGAAAACTTTCTTTGTGTTGACTTGATCAACACTAGTTTCACATATGCAGGCAATCATTGTGGCTAACTAACAAGTTCTTTTCTTTCATGCTAGACCTTCTCTTTTAAATAATTTGAATAAGATATTGATCGTTCCAATTCTTGATATGGTACTAAATTTAATGTGATGTTTACACATTAATTAAAAGATTTTTTTTGCTTGCTAATATTTTATGTTTATTTGACGATCATTATTGTTTCAAAGAAGAGTGTGAGCACCTGAAAACCAGATCTTAAAGTCATTCGAGTGGGATAAAATGGGTTTAGTTTTGTTTAAACCAACCAAAACAAGTAGTTTAACCAAACTTAAAGGAAACCCGACCAAAACTCAAGTAGTTCTGTTTGGTTTTTTACTCTTTAAAAATAAAAATTAAAAGAAAGAAAAAAATTTATTAATTTATTTTGAATAAGGAAGAAAAAAATTATTTAAAAAAAAAAAAAAGTTTTGCGCATGTGTTCCAAAGTACTTTATGAAAGAAATCTTTGCCTCTAGTTTTTGCCTTTTTAGGGTTCGTTTGGAATACATTTTAATTTAAATGTTTTTCAAGAATGCATTTTTTTAAAAACATTTTGTATAAAAACTATTTAAAATTTAAACACTCATATGTTTGGTTGCATTTCCTCACAAATGTTTCTATACACAAGTTATTGTTTACTTTAAGAAGTCTTTTTTAAAAAGTTGGTTTCAAGTGTTTCTATTTATTTATCAATCTCATTTTCTAATAAGTCATTTCGAGTGGTGGCCAAACATTAGAAATTTTTTTGATTTATTTTTAAAATTAAACACTTGAAAAGTTAGACCAAACACACTCTTAGTTTTTGTCCAAGGCATTTTATTTTTGGTAGAAATGAGGAGGCTCACGGACTTAAATTGTTAATATATTTTCTTTTTCTTGTTTTCAATTTTTTTTTTATTTTTAATCTTTCCCTGTCTGCTTATTTTTTCAGAAATATTCATAAAGCCATATATAGACGTTGGATTTGAATTAAGCAAAAAAAAAAAAAAAAAAAAAAAAAAACTGTTTTTTTTCTGTTTTTTTTAAAGATATTGTAGACCCCTAAATTTGTCCGGAATTTTATTCTTTTAATTGATTTTGTCTTTTTAAAAAATAATAAATAAAATAAAATAAAAAAAAAGTGTTCTAGAGTTTTTAAATAGCCCAATCATATTTATTAATTTTGGTGAAAATAATTAGGTCAAATATTTTATTTTAATTAATTGATTTGTCAAATCAAATATCAGGTTTATTTGGCAAGTTTTAATTAATCAAAATATTTTGTTTCCTTCAAGGATTGATTGGCAATTAAAATTTTGTAAATATGGGAGGTAAAATTTGAGTATTTATTTGTTTCTTCTTTTATTTTATTTTATTTTATTTTTAATTTTATTTGATCACATTCCTAATATGTTGTGGTTAGAATTGGCTATAAATAGGGATCCCATCACCCTTGCTTTTGACGATTTTTGGGGCCTTGGAGTACCCTCTCTACACGTTTTTTTGGGCTAAAAATAGGCTCCCAAATTTCTCTCCCTTCAAACCCTAAATACACTTTCCTCCCTTTCCCACATAACTTCCCTCTCATACTATAACGCTTTCTCTTTTCCTCTCCAACGATTCACCCCCTCACCATCACCCTCTCTCTAAATTTCACGTCGCCACTTCTCCAAGTCTTATTCCCAATCCAACGGTCACACATGTTTTTTGTAAGTATTTTTTTAACCTTTGTTTACAATTCTTTCTCCGATAATTTTCTTTCTTTTCATGCTTTATAAAGTTTAGTTTATTTATTGTTTCTTTGCTTTATTTCTTTCTTTTACATTTAAGAAGTTATGTGATTTTTCTTTAGGGAACATTTGATAATTGCATGCATGTTTCAATTCCAACTTTATCATTTTTTTTTTATTTTGGTGTAATCAAGCATTTAGAGTTAACTGTTATATGTTGTTTATGTTCAACTTTGTTAATTTTATTTTACAATAGAATCTAGAATTATTATTTATAGTTTTAGCCATATATTTTCATTAAATCAATATGTAAATACTTTTGCTTAAACAAATGCTTCTTTTGTTATTTGTGTTCAAAAAATGATATAAAAAATGTCTCCAATGATAAACTCTCAAATTTTTGGAATGCCAATGTTTGAGTTTCTTGAGGTATACGTCTTGGAATGCCAAGATTTAGTTTTAATATGTTTCCATTAAAGCAATTGAATTTAATAAAATTTTACTTCTTGTATATTATCCCTTTTTAGATATTCTCTCAATTATATGTTTCTTTTTATTTCTCTAAGTTATGATATTTAATCTAAAATTCTGCTGTAAATTTCTTTCCCTTAATTAAATAGTCTTCAAAGCAAAAGTCTTCCAACGATGGAATCTCGAATTTTCGGGATGCCGATATTTGAGTTTCTTGAGGAAAAAATAAAATCTCGGGATGCCGGGATTTGACTTTAATATTTCCTTCCTTATAAAGCATAAATAAAAATTCTTCATATTTTTCTTTTAAAACTTTTGTAAAGAAGCATATTTATAAAAGGCATTTTCTTTAAAAGGAATGCATTAAAAACTTTTTGGCTAAATGTATTTCATTAACTTTATCTTCAAAATAATAAATCAATCCAAAACTATTTTCCATAAAAATGTCACTTGCTTTAAAAATAAAATTAATTAAGAGTTTCCCTTAAAAGAAATATTCTTTACTCACACAATTTTCCAAAACTAATAAACCAAATGTTTAAAAAAAAAAATAAACTTTCCTATGACGGAAATTAGGAAATCAAGATATTGACTTTCCTAATATTCTTGAGGTATAATGAATTTAAATTTGGGATGCCAAATTAAATTCAAACAAATATTGAATGGCTTTATGCCGCCCACAATTATTGTTCATTATTTATTTATGGAATAATGAAAATTAAAATGTGGGACATTTAAAAATCAACAAAAAAATCTTCTTTAGTATTTATAATAGCCAATTTTCTTAAATAACACAAGACAAATAAAATTTCGTTCTTTGAACGAGTGTTGTGGGGTGCTAATACCTTCCCATACACCAAAGACCCCCGAACCTTAAATCTTTTGTTTGTAGACCATCTTAGCATATTATTGGGTGCCCAGTCACGCCCTCTAAATCAAGACTGGTGGCGACTCCATTTTCCTCCTCTTGGGAACAAAGTCGGCCGCTCCGCGTCGCAAACCCGTAGCGACAGATATATAAAAGTTGATGAAATTATTATTTCTGATATTAAATGGCAGAAACTCTTTATTTGAAGAAATTAAACACTCTAGACTAACTCTTCTCTTTGTTATTAACATCCAAAAAAAAAAAAAATCACAAAGTTATTAGTAACAAGAAAAATTCAGAAAATATGAGAAAGAAAACCCTGCTTTGTTTTCGTTTAATTTCCTGTACTTACATGTTCTTCTAATTAGCAAGGGAAAAACAATAAAAGAAAATAACAACAACAAAAAAAATCAAAAAAATTTGAAGAAATTAAAAAAAAAATAATAATAATAAAAAGAAAAAAAAAACTTCAAAATTATTTCACTTTCATAATCCTAAATATGAAAAAAAAAATCCACAAAGTTTTCCACAACAAGAAAAAGTTATTTAAAATGAGAAAGAAAGAAGAATGAGGAAGAAGAATCTTAAACTTGCTTTCCTATCATCCCATGTTCTTCTAACTAGAAGTGAAAAGGTGCATTTTGGCTCAGCAAACAATATTAATTTTGTAATCAAATGCCGTTTTTTGAAAACCTATGAATCTAAAAATGTTTTTCAAATTTTAAAAACAAAAAACTAAATTGATTACCATATCAACCTGGTTTTGTAGGATAATCATCTTGTTTTTTATTTTTTAAAATGAAGCTTATATAAACCACTACTTCCACCCATAAATTTCTTTGTTTTGTTATTTACATATTCTTCCCATGTTCAAATCAAGTTTTGAAAACTAAAAAAATGTAGTTTTCAAAAATTTGTTTTTGTTTTTGGAAATTGGCTAAAAATTCAAATATGTCCTTAACAAAAATCATGGTAAGAAAATCGGGAGAAAACTAGCATAATTCTCAAAAACTAAAAACAAAAAGGTTACCAAACCAAGGCCTAAATCGGACTTTTTTTTTATTAATATTATAAATTTTAAAACTTATTAGAGTAATAAGTTTATCTAGAAACTTATTATTCTAATATTGTTTTTTTTTTCCAGTTAGAGAGACGACTTATTCACGTGTCAGCTTTCGGTTCATTTATTTAAAAAAATACTTTTTTTTGGTAGATCGTCCCTTCCTACAAACGAAATTTTTTTTTAAAAAAATCATGGAATTAAAGAGACGACCTACCAAAAGAAATACTTTTTTAAAAAAATAAATGAATCGAAAGTTGACATGTGGATAAGTCGTCTCAAAAAACAACAATATTAGAATACTAAGTTTTCAGATAAACTTATTACTCTAATAAGTTTAAAATTTTATCTTCTCATCTCTACATATCTCTTCCTCCACGTACTTTCTTTTCTTAATATTTTTTTTGCTTCACAAAATGGAAGAAAATAACTTACATGAAATTATAGAAGAGAACCTATATTTCTTAAACAAAATAAATACTAACATGTTCATGTTAGGTCTTTCTTCTTGTTGAGGGTTTGAGTTTATTTTTTTCCAATTGAATCTACTTTTATAAGCTTAAAATAAAGTGATAGACGAATATTATAATTAAAATGTGCTACAAATTTCAAATTTCATATAATTAAAGCTGTAAAAGGGTATATGAAGATTTGAACAAATATAACATAGAGATATATGAAATAATGAACAAAACTTTCTTTGGGAAAAGATAACTTGCCCATATACTTTAGGCCTCGTTTGATAACCATTTGGTTTTTTGTTGTTTAAAATTAAGCTTATACTTATATATTCCTACCTATGAGTTTCTTTGTTTTAGTATCTACCATCTTGCTTGTTTTCAAAAACCAAGTCAAATTTTGAAAACAAAAAAAAAGTAGTTTCCAAAAACCAAGTCAAATTTGGGAGAAAACCAGCATTTACATTCCCCGCCAGCACTTATATATTCCTACCTATGAGGTCCTTTTAACATGCTTTGTCCTCACTCAATCTTGGATCGGATCTCAATTTCTTTTTATTGGACCGAATATCGGTTTGGGTTTAATGGGCTCTGATACCATATTATATTATATGGGCTTCCATCTCAAAACCAATTAGCAATGAGTGGAGTGACCCTTAAAGCTTATATATTGTGAGGTCTCCACCAATCTTTTCGATGTGGGATCCTCAACATTGTTACTTATTTTTTCAAAGATGGTTAAATGATTTTTAAGAAAATGAAAAATATTTCATCTTATGATAAGTATTTATGATTTTTTTTGGTTAAAACGTTCGGAAAAAAAATAGAATATTTGGTTTTCTCAAAAAAGAAAAAAGAAAAAATAGAATATTTAGGAAAAAAAATGTTATAATTAACATATATAATTACAATAATATGAATATTATCAAGATTAGTTTTTTCTATTTAGAATGTGAATTTTGACCGATTGAACCACATAGTGTTAAAAAAAAAAAACAAACTACATTTGAATTTTAAAAAATAGAAATAAATTATTAAAAAATAAGAAAAATTTTTATTTTTATAGTAAACTTTCAATTTCATCAAATTAAACCTCGGACTCTAATGAGTGTTTCAATCTTTTCTTTAGACTTGAATAAGTGTTACAATCTTTTTCCTAAAATTGAACGAGTGTTGCAATTTTTATCCTTTCTAATAGATTTCTTTTTGTTTGAAGAATTGTTATTAAAAAAAAAATTACGTGGGTTCAATTAATTACAAAATATAGAAATGGTATTAAATTGATAGTAATGTTGGTTGAAATTCGTGAATTTTGAGAGGTTTATTCATATTTCAATTTTGACCATAGATGAAGAAGCTTTAATCTTATATGCTAGGCCTACTTCACTAAAATTATTGAGTTTGGGTATTTTTTTATACTTTTTTTTTTTTTACAACATTCCATTATTTTTTACTTCATTTGATAAAACTAGGTTTTTACCACGTGCGTTGCACGTATAATAATTTAACTAAATTATTTTGAAGTAAAATTAATTTAAAACTAATTTAAGGTTTTGTATACATTTTTATATTAGTTTTATTGTTTTCTAATATGACTAATTTAAATATAAATATAATATATATGTGATTTATCATAGCAAATGGAGTAACAATAATTATGTTAAATAATAAAAGAAAAATACATGTTAAAGAAATTGGTTTATAAAGTCAAAACTTTATATACAACGTTTTTGGCCGCTTGATTTGATCAATACTATTGTCGTTACCATAGAAATTTCTCTTGGAAGTGCTACATATAGTTGTCCATGCGAGAAAACATGTTAAAAAATAAATAGTTTGGAAGATTTGTTATAGTTGAGACTGAAAAATCTAAATGTTTATAAATAATTAGTATTTTATACCAACTTTAATATTTTTAGCCATAGACTGCAGTGAGAAAAATTAAATTTTTTCCAACATTGTTGTCGGACAAAGCTCTAACCTAAACCTTTCTAATTCAAACATATCAATTAAAAAGCCAAACTAAAAAAATACTTGAAATATAAACGAACAATTGGAAAATTGAAAAATACCTGAAATATAAACAAACAATTGAAAAAAATTGGAAGAGATAAGTAATTTTACACTTGAAAAAAAAAAGTTGGAGGGAAAAAAGAAATTAAAGTCAGTCAGTCATAACATAAAATATTTGAGAATGACTTTCTTCTAATTAAATTGATAAAATTAAACAAAAATATTATAACTATAATTCAAGAGATGTACCTGATACCAACAATGGAGGGGATAATAGTTTTGATGTGAAAACTAAGGGGAAGAGGTGAACAATTTATAGAGGGAATCTAGATTCAAATTTGATTAGATTTTGGATGGGGTGTATATTATTTTTTAGGGAAAAATACACTTTTGGTCCCTGAGGTTTGGGTTAAGTGACACTTGGGTCCCTGAGTTTTCAAACTCAACAAAAATACCCCTGAGGTTTGAGATAAGGAGCATTTTGGTCCCTGCCGTCAAATTTTCTGTTAACTTTTAACGGTTGCTGACGTGGCACTATTATTTTAATATAAAAAATTATTTTTGTTTTATTTTTTAAATAAAAAATATTAAAAAATTAAAAAATTAATATTTAATTATTTTTTTTATTCTTTCTCTCCTTCTCTCTCATCTTCTTCTTCTCCATCTTCCTTCTTCTCCATCTTCTCCCTTCTCCTTCTTCCTAAGTCCGGCGACCAGCGACCACCACACGCCGGCCGCCGACGACTGATTTTTTTTTTTTCTTTCTTCTTTCTTCTTCTTCCTTTCTTTCTTCTTCTCTTCTTTTTCTTCAATGTTTTTTTTAAAAAAAAATAGAAAAGGGAGGGAGGAGGGGCCTCCCTCTTCCTCCATTTCCGGCCGGAAACGGAGGAGGAGGGAGGCCCCTCCTCCCTCCCCGTCCAGCTGTTCCCAGCCGGAAAAGGAGGAGGAGGGAGGCCCCTCCTCCCTCCCCGTCCAGGGAACAGAGGAGGAGGGAGGCCCCTCCTCCCTCCATTTTCTATTTTTTTTTAAAAAAAACATTGAAGAAAAAGAAGAGAAGAAGAAAGAAAGGAAGAAGAAGAAAGAAGAAAAAAAAAAAAAAAATCAGTCGCCGGCGCCGGCGTGTGGTGGTCGCCGGTCGCCGGACTTAGGAAGAAGAAGAAGGAGAAGGGAGAAGATGGAGAAGAAGGAAGATGGAGAAGAAGAAGATGAGAGAGAAGGAGAGAAAGAATAAAAAAAATAATTAAATATTAATTTTTTAATTTTTTAATATTTTTTATTTAAAAAATAAAACAAAAATAATTGTTTATATTAAAATAATAGTGCCACGTCAGCAACCGTTAAAAGTTAACAGAAAATTTGACGGCAGGGACCAAAATGCTCCTTATCTCAAACCTCAGGGGTATTTTTGTTGAGTTTGAAAACTCAGGGACCCAAGTGTCACTTAACCCAAACCTCAGGGACCAAAAGTGTATTTTTCCCTATTTTTTATCTTTTACTTTTTAATTATAATAATTAGATATAACTAAAATTATCTTAAGATTTGTTTTTTTTTTCTTCAAATTTTCATATTAAATTTTGAGATTGGTTTTCATATTAAATTCGTGAAAGTAATTTTTCTTTTTATTACCACGTAATGGTTTTTTTTTTTTTTACTTTTTAATTAAAATAATTATCTTAAGATTTTTTTTTTCAAATTTTCATATTAAATTTCAGATTGGTTTTCATATTAAATTCGTGAAAGTCAATTTTTTTTTATTATCACGTAATGGTTTTTTTTTCTTTTTTATTTTTTTTTACTTTTTATTTACAATAACTATATTTAACTAAAATAATTATCTTTAAGATTTTTTTTTTCAAATTTACATATTAAATTTCAGATTGGTTTTCATATTAAATTCGTGAAAGTCAAATTTTTTTATTATTACGTAATGATTTTTTTCTTTTTAATTAAAATAATTATATTAATTAAAATAATTATCTTTATCTAATTTATAGAGGAAATTTAGATTCAAATTCTAATTTGATTAGATTTTGGATAGTGTGTATATAGATCATATGATAATTTTTTTAGATTTTGGATAGAGTGTATATTATTTTTTATCTTTTACTTTTTAATTATAATAAGTAGATTTAACTAAAATAATTATCTTAAGATTTTTTTTTTTTTTTCAAATTTTCATATTAAATTTCAGATTGGTTTTCATATTAAATTCTTGGAAGTCAATTTTTTTTATTCTCACGTAATGGTTTTTTAATTAAAATAATTATATTTAATTATGCAATTATCTTAAATTTATCGGGGTATTTTAGTCTAAAAATGTTTTTTACGGATCCTTGCTTTTTAATATATTATAGATTATAGATTATAGATTATAGATTATAGATTAGTGGTCAACGCATTAGAAATTGAATAAAAGGTAAAAAGTTAAAACACTAATCAAATTCAAGGTTGAATTAGAAATGAAATTGAAGGTTTGGGATGAAAATTGATATACCTTGTCAAGTTTTTTTTTAAAAAAAAAAATATACCCTGTCAAGTTAAAATTGATACACTTGTCAAATTTAAGGGTAAAACTTGTATTTTTTTTTCCTAAACTAAATTATATATTTTTTTTAAAGATAAGTAAAGTAAAACAAGTAAATATATATACATACATACACGTATGGGTTCAATTGTATGAAAATTGATATACCTTAGACTGGAATTATATGAGAATAATTTCAAGTAAAAAAAAAAGAGATCAAATTGTGAATAATAATGAACAATGAGAAAGTAGAATTTGAAATTACATGAGGTTTGTAGCATACACTTGCGGATCCAACGTGTCAGAATGATTGGGCTTGGCCAAGTGTCGCGTTGTGCACGTGGAAGCCACGCCAAATGCACCAACTCCACATTCAACGCCACGTGCCCTTCTCAATCACTCCATAATTTTCCACATTTTTAGCTAATAATCAGATTTTTTTTTTTTTTTTTTTTGAAAAAAGCTAATAATCAGTTCTTTAAATTTTAATTAGGAATATTAATTAATAATTCTGTCTCCATCTCAAAAGTCCCCAAACCATCATTAACTTTCCATAGTCTCTTCTTGGCTTCTAAAGTGTTTCATTCTCTTCACATAATTAAGTACAAAATCATATTCAAATGTAGTCTCATCAAATCTACTAACTAATAAAAAAAAAAAAACTCCAAGAACTCAAAAATAAATAAATAAACTCTAATCATTCTCATTCACTTGTTTTAATACATAGTCTATATACAAATATATAGATGTATGATGTGATGATGTCACCCTAATAATCAAGTTGTGTGTCAAAATCTCCAGCATGATTCTTGCTAATCTTTCTCCACACAAAGTCAACTCGATAAAATTTCTTCAAAAAAAAAGTTAATAGCTACATGGTTATAACATTACCTAAGTACGAGACTTTCTTAAAGCCTAAGAGAAATACATACAACTTTTTGTACCACTGTAGTATGCAATTCTTTCACTCTTGTAATATTTGACACGTCTTTTGTTTTGGATAGTTTCAACACTCAAAACTTTCACCCCATTGATAACACGTCATTGGACAACACCATAAATTAGATGATATCGTCAACTGCAAAACCAAGCCATGAACCATGCTTTCTAAAAACCCTTTATATATGGATCCTAATTACGCAATCCCAACATTCTCTTCCTATAAATAACCTTTTCACAACACTGAGATTTCATTATTAAAACAAAAATCCAAGAGAAATGGAGAGAGAGAGAGTTGAAAAAGAGGCAACTTCTTCATCAGCTGGCCATGAAGAAACCATGAGAATTTTGAGCATGGCCATTAGGGTTTTGGTGTTCATCTTGTTTGTGGGGTGGATTTTTGTTTGGATCATGATGCCCACCAATACTTACAGACAAAAATGGCTGCCCAAAATTAGAGAGAAAAGTTCTTATTCTACATATTTTGGATCAGAAGGTTTGGTTTTATTTATTATTCTCCCCAACTTTTATGGTTCTTTTTTTCTTTTTTGTAATTTGATTTTTTGGGATCATTTTTGTTTGGAACAGGAACTTCACTGTTGATGTACACATTCCCAATTCTGTTCATCGCTGTTCTGGGTTGTGTTTACATTCATTTGGAACAGAAACGCAAAGATCAAAACATAGAAACTGGGTAATGATAATAATTTCTTTAACTTTAGGAAAAATTATAATTTTTAAACTCATGACAAACAGAAACATTACCAAACAAAGGTTTTCAAAGATTCTAACCAGGAATTTCACTGGTTTAAATACAGAAACCACCATGGTTTGGCAACGTGGAAGCAACCAGCGATGGTAAAAGGTCCGCTGGGGATCGTTTCGTGGACGGAGCTAGCCCTGCTGGCCATGTTCGTGGCACTTCTGGTTTGGTCCTTTGCGACATATTTACACAACAGCTTCCTCAAAATCACTCCACAGGCAGCAGCAATGGGCGGCGAGAAAGTGTAAGAAGAACGAAACAACGTTAACTTGTACTGTTTTGTTGAAGTTGTTCTAAGTAAGGAATCAATATATCAATCAAGATTTTTGGTTTTGGCGCAGGTGGGAAAGTAAATTGGGAAGTGCAGGGTTTTGGCTGGGAATTGTTGGGAATATTTGTTTGGTGTTCTTGTTGTTTCCGGTGGCGCGTGGGTCGTCGTTGCTGCCGCTGCTCGGCCTCACCTCGGAGGGCTGCATTAAGTACCACATATGGCTCGGCCACATGACCATGGCCTTCTTCTCCGCTCATGGGGTTTGCTTCGTTATTTACTGGGCTGCTACTCATAATCTTTCGCAGGTACTCATTCATTCTAACTATCGAAAAGATTGATGATGTTTTTCGATGATTTTTAAATTAAATTATCCCATACAATGCATACATGTTTCTCACTCAATTTTATATTTAAATTAAACCTCATATGTTCCATTATTTATTGTGATAATGTTAATGTGAACGTAATATTATTTGATATTATACGTGATTCAAGTGTTGCTTTGCCTTAACTTCATATATAAAACTTCCCTACATACCGGTATGTAGGGATCTCCCTGCATACCACCATTAAAATGTTGACAACTAGGAGAGATAAAAAAAAATTCTCAAATTTTCTCATTTACTCCCTTTCTCTTTCTTAGTTGTCAAGATTTTAATGGGGTATGTAGGGAGATCCCTACATACCGGTATGCAGGGAAGTTTTGTTCTTTCTAAATTATAAAAATATTCGGCCTAAACTATGGAGTTTGTTTCAAAAATGCTCTTGAACTTTAAAAAGTTTCAAGAACACCCCTAATTTTAAAAATATCATTGCCGTTAATTTTTTTTTATAAAACTCATTAAAGTCCCAGTTTCATTAATATCCTTGAACTTTAAAAAATATTGGAAAAACTCACAGTCTATGAATACATGATAAATAAGTAAAACTTCTTATTAATTTTCATGGAGGAAAAATTTATCGTGAGAGGAGAAAAAAGAAAGAAACATTTTTCAATAAGGATATTTTTTAAATGTTTTTTAAAGTTTAAGTGTATTAATGAAACTAAAACTTTAACGATTTTCATAAAAAAAAAAATTAACAGCAAGGATATTTTTTAAATATTTTGTCAAGTTAAGGGGTATTTTTAAAACTTTTTAAAGATCAATGACATTTTTGAAACACAAACAAACCACATAGTTCAGGGGTATTTTTTATTATTTAGCTTAAATTATATAAACGTTCTTTCAATCATGTTAAAGTCACCACAGATTTTTGGTAATTCTTAATTATTGGTTAATTATATACAAAGTTTAGTATCATTGATTCCTAATAAAAAAAAATGAGACTTAATAAGGCAACTTTTGTGTTCTATTAAATATACTAATCAACTTTTTTGTTTCTGTCCTTATACTTTAATACTTTTCTCTGTAGATTAAAAGTATCAGTCATAACTTCAAATGTACATTTTCTCTTTTAAATTCTAGTATTTTATATTAAGTATAATAAATTAATAAAAGAAAATATCTCACTCTTTCCTAATACTCATATCCCAAAGTTGATTGTCTAAAGATTGAACTAATGCTTGGTAATCAAGGTCTTAGAAATTTATTGACCATATTAGCATCTAATCAATCAAACATATTAATCTTTTCAAAAAAAAAAAAAAAATCAAACATATTAATGTAACCTCAATTTTTCATTAAATTTTAGCACCACTTATTATATTTTAATAGTTAAAGTACATACTAAAATGCACTTTTAATGATTAAAAGTATGAGAGTGTAATTAATACAATTGTAAAATTATATGAGAATAACCTTAAAGTTCTATAAATCTATTATCAAATCAAATCATTTGTTTTACCATCCTACCTAGCTAGTTAAGCCAAATTTTATTTTAAAGTTTTAATTTTTCCTAAAAAAATTAGAACAAAATTGCATATTGGTTTGCATGTTGGTGGGTATGAATCTCTCTCTATACTCTATTAAAATCTTGACAGCTAAGAGAGAAAGGTAGAAAATGAAACTTTTATTTTATCTCTCCGAATTGTCAACCTTTTTAATGGTGATGTGTAGAGAGATCTCTACCCATCCCATATGCCGCGAGTATTCCTCGTAAACATAAAATTTGAACTTTACTCATTTCCTTAATTGAGTTTGTAATTTTTATTTTATTTTTTAAAAAAATTGTGGCGAGGGTAGACATTTTTCATTTATCTAGACAATATATTGGATACAAGCTCTTTTTGTCATAGATTTCTTTTAATTAAGTCTAAACATTTTTATTGAATCTAGATATTTATTTACCTATTTAATCTTGTAGTTACATCTAGATATTTTCTTGAATGTGATTGGGCAATTTTATAGCTTGATTTTGAGTGACTTGGTTAAATTTTAGGTTAAAATTTAATAGAATTGGAAGCTCAAATAAGTTTGGAGTTTTTTTTTTTTTTTTTTTTTTTTTTAAGTACCTATTTTGGATGCATGAAATATAAAATTGTAGGGTTGACCTAGGATACTGGGACCCACTTGACGATGTATTTTTTTATTAATTGGGAATTTGTTTGACATAAGCTTAGATTCCACATGAAACAAATAAAATTCTCCACTTCTAATAAAAATAAAATAAAATAAAATAATCCATTTCACCACCCTGAAATGGGCTGGGCCTATAAAGCCCATTTGATCATCTTGTCTGGCCCAATTTCTCTGAAGTTGTTCAACAAATGGAAGTGCCCACACATAGAGATGTCCATTTTTCACATGATAACCCTCTCCTAATAGGACAGAGAATCTCCATTTATGTGAGGAATGAGGAAAGAGTAGGGAAGAAAATTTCCTCATGAACTAAATGGGGACGGGGATTGAAATGGAGAATGATTCCCTATGGAGAACCCGATTCCCATAAATCCTCCATTTAATGAAAAATTCCAGAGACAAGGGGGCAAGGACGAGTACTTTTCACTGTTATAAAAATCATTTCAAACTCATTCCGATATTATTAAATATGTTGAAATATTGTTCATATTCTATATTTTAAAACAAATAAACAAATTTTTATTTTTCCCTGCAGATGCTTAAATGGGCTAAAACAGATGTATCCAATGTAGCTGGAGAATTATCTTTACTATTTGGACTGATAATTTGGGCAACAACTTTCCCACGCATTAGAAGAAAGTTCTTTGAGCTCTTCCTTTACACTCACTATCTCTACATTCTCTTCATTGTCTTCTTCATCTTCCATGTTGGCATCTCCTACGCCTGCATTATGCTCCCTGGCTTCTACCTCTTCCTCGTCGATCGGTGCCTCCGCTTCCTCCAATCTCGATGTCGTGTTCGTCTACTCTCCGCTCGCCTCCTCCCCTGCCAAACCCTAGAGCTCAACTTCTCCAAGCACCCAGGTTCGACAAAATTTTATATTCTGCTAAATTTTTTATGTTTTTTCCCCTAAAAAATGTCTAATAGATTTTCAATTTTTTTTTGTCTTGGTCCCTTAACTTTTAAGGTTGTGTCAATTTAGTCTCTAAACTTTAAAAAAGTTTCAAATAGATCCTAAACCTTTTAATTTTATGTTCAATAGATCCCTGAACTTTAAAAAATATCTAGTAAGTCCTGAAACTTTCACTTTTGTGTCTCTCCAATTTTTAATTTTTGTATCTAATAAGTACTTGTTCTACATTTTCTATCAAATTAAAAGTTTAAGAACCTATCAAACACTTGTTACTCATTCGAGAGAAGATAAATAATACCAAACTTAGAATCGAACCTCCTTCTCCCTTCGCTCCGTCCTACTAGATTTATTTAACATTTTTTTTCCTTGGTTTGTTTGTTTTTGTGTTAGATTTGAAGTACAACCCAACAAGCACAATGTTCATCAACATTCCACTAATCTCAAAGCTCCAATGGCACCCCTTCACAATCACATCCCACAGCGACTCAGAGCCAGACACTCTCTCCCTCGTCATCAAATGCGAAGGCTCATGGTCCTCCAACCTTTACCAAACCCTTTCTTCCCCCTCCGCCATTAACCACCACCTCCGCCTCTCCCTCGAAGGCCCCTACGGCCCTGCCTCCGCCGCTCCCTTCCTCCATTTCCACTCCCTCATCTTCATCGCCGGCGGCTCCGGCATCACCCCTTTCATCTCCATCATCCGTCACCTGATTCACCTCACCACCACCAACAAATCCCTTCCGATCCCCAACCTCCTCCTCGTCTCCGCCGTCAAAACCGCCGCCGATCTGACCCTCCTCCACCTCCTCCTCCCGCCCTCCGCCACCACCACTCTCCACACCCTCCGAATCGAGGCCTACGTGACCAGAGAAAATACCCCCAAAAGCGAAATCCCGCCCCTCAGAACGGTGATTCTCAAACCCCATGTGGCGGATTCGGCGGCGGCGGCGATTCTGGGGCCCAATGGGTGGCTGTGGCTGGCGGGGATCATCTGTTCGTCGTTTGGGGTTTTTCTGGTGGCGATTGGAGTTTTGAATAGGTTTTATATATACCCAATCGATGGGAACTCGAACGATGTGTTTGATTTGGCGTTGAGGTCGTTTTTGCACGTGTTGGGGCTGTGTTTGTGCATAGCTGCGGCGGTGAGTGGGGCTGTGGTTTGGAATAAGAGGCGGGTGGCGGTCGCGGCCGGACAGATTCAGAGCGTTGAAGGCGCAACGCCTAGTGCGTCGCCTTGTGGGATGGGGTTCGAAAGAGAATTTGAGAGTGTTCCGTTTGAAGCTCTGGCTCAATCTGTTAATGTTCATTATGGAGTAAGGCCTAATCTTACACGTAAGTATCCCTTGACATCAACATTTTATTCATATATCCATAAAATTGAAATTTCGATATCAACATATTGATATTTTCATTCTTTTTCTAAAATTAAGGTTAAAATTTAGAAACCCTTCCAGGTGGTCTTTGACTGTGTATTTTGAAAAAATTTCTGGTGTTTGGCAATCATTAAAAATGACTTATTAGAAAATGAGATTGAGAAATAAATTATTTTGAGATAAACTATTAAAACCAACTTTTTAGAAAAGAGTTTTTAAGTATACAATAATTTGTGTATAAAAACACTTAAATGTAACCAAACATATTAGTGTTTAAATTCTAAGAAAATATTTATACAAAATTAAAAAAATGCATTCTCGAAAAACATTTAATTTAAAATATATTCCACACGGATCCTTCATATGCAAAAATGAGGAAATAATCAATTACGTGTTTTAAAAGTGGGTATAATAACTTTGGTTATTTATTTATTGTTGTTTTTTTTTTTTTTTGCAGGAATTTTATTAGAATGCAAAGGGGAAAGCATTGGAGTATTTGCTTCAGGCCCAAAGAAGATGAGGCAAGAAGTTGCAGCCATTTGTGCCTCTGGTTTGGCACAAAATCTTCATTTTCAGTCCATCAGCTTCACTTGGTGATTAATAATTCCAATATCAACAATATTGCTCTAATCATATCTTAATGTAATTTAATTACAAGCTTCTATGTGGGTTTTTTTTTTTTTTTTTTTTGGGTTTCTGTCTTTCTTTATTTGGATAGGAAGAAAGCATTGTTGTGGTTTGTTTTGATGGTTTTGAGTGTATTTGACTTGTAAAACACAAAATCAATAAGTTCCACTGTGTTTTTTAAGATTTAAACAATTACTTCCATATATATCGAAGTAATTGGGAAATAGAAAAATTAAGCATGTCAAAAAAAGGGAAAATTGGAAATTTGAAAATTTACATATAATAAACCCATTTGCTTTAAATGGATTGTTCGATGGCTGCCATGTGGATGGATCTTGGTCCATGTTAATTTATTAATACTTATAGGTTAGATCAATAAGTATGGTTATAATAAGATATACCTATCTTTGTCACAGTCCCGACCCTATTTCAACTTGTAAAAATAATAATAATAATAATAATAAATAATTGGTTTCACCACAATTTTTTTAAGATTTTAACAATATATCATCATTTTTTCCCCAAATACTAACAATTTCATCCTTACATCAAGAAGAAATTGGAAAGTGGAAAAAAGGATCAAGTATATCTTGAATCAACAACCTAGAAAATCAAAAGATTACATCAAAATTCTTGAACAGCATGTAATCAATATTCTAGATGGGTGTTGGGATAGTTGTCATGTACATGGATCTTGTAGTTTTATGATTTTGAGTTTCAAATGCAATATTTTTTCAATGATTATGACGTCATTCGTGAAGTCAATCAAGACCAATAGAATTACTAGATTAAAAGTGCAAATATCACAATTAAAATTTTATGATATTGTGATTATGACGTCATTCATGAAGTAGATTTTATGATATTGAAAGATTACGAGGATGTATAAGTATAAGAAGCCATTTATTATCAAAAGAAGCCATAAAGTTAAAAATTGGAAAAGGAAAAATTAAAATAAATAGGATATAGAAGATAAAGACAAACACACACATAGACAGCTCAGCCGCTACATAATTTTAACAAAACCACTAATGGAATGCAATGGAAACCAAACCACAGCCACTTTTTGAACCATTCATGGTTAGCCAATGGTTTTGAAATAAATTATTTTTTAAGGTTAAATTATTAAAAATAATATTTCAACTGTAGAGTTTCAGACATTAAAAAGTTTCATTTTAATTCTTAAATTTTAAAGTTTGTTTTAAAATGACTTTTGAAGACTTTTTTCGTTAAATTCATAAATGAAAAATGACGTGTTTACATATATATATTGTTGTTTATGTAAATAGATTTAAAAATATATGTGAAAAAAGAAATTAAAGATACGTGCAAACATGTCATTTTCCGTCCATGAATTTAACGGAAAAAATCTTCAATCGTTTTGAAACAAACTTCAAACTTTAATAATTTAATCCAATTTTTAATCTAAGTTACACTTAACATAATCAAGTAATATGAATTACTCTTAATTTTTTTAGGTAAATTAGCAGCTAATCTAACGTTTAATTTCTTTTATGTATTAAGATGTTTTTTTAATCTTATTTTGGTCCCTATATTCTTAGAATTTATCCATTTTAGTTTATATACTTTTAAAACATCTATTTTGAAAAGTGACTGGCTTCATCATTTGATTTT
Source organism: Luffa acutangula (assembly GCA_036850905.1). Lineage (NCBI taxonomy): Eukaryota > Viridiplantae > Streptophyta > Magnoliopsida > Cucurbitales > Cucurbitaceae > Luffa > Luffa acutangula. The sequence continues at coordinate 7,563,755 of CM072099.1, read as the reverse complement.
CTTTTTATCTCATTTTTCTTTTGTCACAATTCCAATACAAAACTACAATCACTTTTGGAAAATATAGGACCAAATTTGGATTAAAATACCAAAAGTGACTTTTCTTCCGTCAAACGGGAAGCTACAAAATCCAAAATACAGAAGAAAAAAAAAAGAAATAAAAAAAGTATTTAATATATTATTTTATTTTAAAAAAATGAAAAAAATATATTTTTTAAATAAAAAACAAATGTCACAACAGCAATTCATTAATTATTAACTATAATAGAGGGACCAAAATGAAACAAAATCCAAACGTCAGGAGTAAAATGTCGAGTTTGAAAACTCAAGGATTAAAATGAAACCTAGCCTACACCTCAGAAGTCAAAAGTGTACTTTTTTCAAAAAAAAAATCGTCGTAACAAGTATGATACATCATTAATATTCTAATTTCTAACTTCATGATTGGCTAAATGCTACATTTTTTCTTATTTCATTTGAAGCCTCCTTTTTGTACCCTTAAAATATAAAACAAAGTACCTTCATTTTTACAATTATACCCCTTTTTCCCAACTCATCCTTTTTCTCCAACCTCAATCTAGTATTACTACAATAGCAAATTCTTTAATTTTATTTTTCCTTTTAGAAATTTTTCTTATTAAAATGTTCCATTTTTTTTCTACAGGAATACTTTCTTTTTCTTTTTAGATCTTCCGACAAGGTTACTACAGTAGAATTTTGTAACATTTATGTTTACTAGTTTTTCAACATGTGCCACTTAGGTTTATGTTTTTTAATTTATTAAATTTCATCTTAATGTTTAAGAAGTTTTAGTTTAATCTCTCATTAAGTAAACATTTTATGTATTACAAATGATTATTTATTTTATGGTAGACAAATTTTTTACCATGATTTGAATAATTTATCCATAAATATAAATTATGGGGCATATTAATAATTAATTAATATGATGCAATTTATATTTTATATTTCCAAAAATAAATTTCAAGATCCTCGAAGATGGATTTAAAAACTTTAAAACAGTATGGAAAAGAAAAAAAAAATTAACTTCATAGATTCAAGAAATTAAATAAAAAAAACACACATTCATATAATTTTTTGGGAGAACTGAGAAGAATCATTTCCGAAATAATTATATATATATATATATATATACACATAATAATAATAATAAAAAATATATATATGTCCTTTTAAATTGAAGAATTTTGGAGGGAAGAGAGGGAGGGGTATAATTGTCCAAATACAGACTTATTTTAAGAATGAAAAAGAACATCAAGAAGTACGAAATTTTCTTTGGAATGCAGAAGAAGAACATCTCGTTTTCCTGCAGAGCTTGCTCAAAATTTCTTCAGAAATTTCTTCCGAATTGAAAAAGTCCAAGATGAAAGAAATCTCTCTCCCCTTTTTCTCTATAAATTTCAATCCGAAATTTCGAATTTCAAGGATCACTGACTTCATCATCCAATCAACCCAGCAAACACAATGGCAACTCAATCCAAATTTTTCTACTCCGGCCACCAACCCACCGGCGCCGGAGACGAAGAAGCAGCGACAAGAAACTATCTAAGTAGAAAGAAGTCCAAGAGTATCATTCAACCGGACTTTGGCGCCCCCGTCTGTAACCTTTCTCCATTTCAAACCGATCGTATTGCTCAAGAGTATCGTCACTCTTTCATAGCTTGGGTCGTCGGAAAGGACATCCGTCCATGGCAACTCGGCGCTCGCCTTCACCGTCATTTTCGTCTCACCAATTTTGTGGAGGTCTCCGAGCTCGATCGTGGCTGTTTCGTGTTGAAATTATCTGAGAAAGACTATGTAGCCCTACTTCGAGAAGACCGTCCATGGTCAATCCCTAATCTCTGCATCTACGCCTTTCCATGGATTCGCAATTTCAAGCCCTCGGAGGCCATGTTTCATGTTGTCGATGCTTGGATTCGCCTCCATGAGCTCCCGATCGAGTATTACGACGATGAAAGTCTGCGACAAATTGCGGAGGCCATTGGCCAAGTTCTTGTGAAGATCGACCCGGTAACGAAAAGTCGCAAGAGATGTAAGTATGCTCGAATCTGTGTTAGAATAAATTTCTGCAATCCTCTTCCATCGAGGATCAAAATCGATGAAATTCAACAGGAAATTGAGTATGAGGGTTTCGACTTGTTGTGCCCTCGCTGTGGACTTATTGTTGATCAGAAGCATAATTGTTTGTGTAATCCTTCTGGTTGTTCTAGATTTGATCCCCATTACCGTAGAGCTCGTAGCTTTCAGGAAATTGGGTCGAGCTCAAGTTCAATCCAGCCCTTGATTTCTTCTGGACCTTCAGTAGCATGGGGATCTAGATACCAAGTTCTTGGAGAAGAATCGAAAGCCCTGTTGCTTGATTTGAATGATTGGCCAAGTCTTTCAGTGGGTGGATATCAAAGAACAGCTACAAGAACAAGCGCAAGTTCTCTACAACCTCAATTTCCTGGACTGTTAGCTGAACCAATTGAAAACCAAAAGAAAATATGTGGAGTCTCTGTTCAAACATTGCCCAACTTGCCTAAAGAATCTGCTCATCAACAAGGAGAAGTGCTTTTAAACGACCCCATCTCCATTTCCTCAAACCCTGAAGCTGCTTCAACAACCATTGAGGTTTCTGTTGAGTTAGAACAGAACAATTTCATTCCATCCATAGCTTTCCATGACCATCCCATGTCCATTTCCTCATACCCTGAAGATACAGTTTCAACAACTATTACAACTTCTGAGTTTGAACAGAGCAACTTGATTCCATCCATAGCTTTACTTGACCATCCCAAAACAGCAGCTTCAACAACTACTCAAACTTCTGAGTTAGAACAGAACAATTTGATTCCATCCATAGCTTCACTCGATCATCCCAAAGCAACAGCTTCAACGACTGCTACAACTCCTGAGTTAGAACAGAACAACTTGATCCCGTCCATAGCCTCAAATGACCATTCCATGTCGATTCCCTCATACCCTGCAGCAGCTCCGGCTGAGATAGAACTGAACAATTTGAATATGTCTATATCTCTAGCCCCTTCTATTGTTGAAGATCAGTTCAGGGCTATAGAAACTAGCAGCTCCACCACGATTGCAGTCCATAACAACCAACCACAACCATCATTGTCGGCTGCAAGAATTCCATCCCAACAACCATCTCCTACTTCAGAGATTGCCCTCACGTTCTATTCAAATGTGATCAAACGCTCAATAATAGAGAAAGAGGTAACCAACACACCATCCAAGGGAAACAGTATCAATCGTCGTCCAATTCTTTACACGATCGATCCATCTATCACAAGCTTTGAAGTGGGACTATCAGAAAGTCCAGACTCTGTACCAGAACAAAACCAGTTTGTCATCAACCTCGTGTCGACTTCAAGAAGTGGGAATGAGCATGGGATCGGTTCGGAGGAAGTATCGGCATCAAATTCTAAGAAAATGTTGGGCTGGAAATTTTGTGGGAGGGACAATGCCAATCTAATAGAAGGATTGAAATATGTGGTTCAAGAGTATGAGCCATCCATTGTTGTGATCTTTGCGACCTGGATCAGTGATGATGATGTGGAGGAGGTTGTGGAGGAGCTGGCTTTCCATGGTTCATATTGTAAGAAGTTCGATGACTACAATCGTGGTGTTTGGCTGTTGATGTTCCGACAAGATGTGCAAACTGAAGTCTTTGAAGTTGAAGTCAACCAATACAGTGCACAAGAGGTTTCTGCATCAGCATATGTTCATTTGGAAACCTATGAACCATTGGGCTTTTCATATGCAGATGCTGAAACATCATGGCAAACATGGGGATCGGATTCATTCTGCGGTTCGACGTATTCGATGGCGAACACCAGCGGCGGATTTAATTAAGGCCCAGAGCCCCCCCTCAAATTTTTGTGATTTATATATAAATAATATAAAAAACGCTTTTTATATCATTTGATAAGCTTGCCTGGGTGGTGAATGCGCCTTAGCCCCCCCTCAGATCCCAGGTTCGAGCCTTGTATTCCATGTTTTTTTAAATTTTATTCCATTTTTCCAATTCATCCCCAAACTTCCGTGTTTCCCCATTGCGTGCTTCAATTCCAGCAATAAGAATGGTTTTAAAACAAAAAAGGAAAAAAATAATTACATTGTTTATTATAAATTTCTTTAAATTCAAACTCTATTTTTTTTTCCTTTTATGTTATAATCATATCCTTATAATCAATTGAAACCCTAATTTTCTATACTCCATTGTTTTTCACTTATCAAGTAGTGTAGCCACCACATATTGTTTTGAACCTAAAAAAAACTCCTTTCAAGTCAAATTGTTGCCGACAATTTCAAGAAGTCTAAGAATTTTGAGATTAATTTTATAAGGTACATTTACTTTTCGTATTTCAATTACTTGTATGCATTTAACTTTCATGTTTCAATTAATTTTGAGAGAAAACGAATGTGCTTTTTACATTCATTGTTTTTCTCATCAGCTTCAATTAGCTTTGGTAGCTATTGCAAAAAATCATGTAGAGATCGCTGGACTTTTTTTTTTAGTTGCAAATGTAGTGAATGTTATTGGAGCATCAGCAAAACGTCGAGATATTTTAAGAGAAAAACACAATGCTATAACTGTTGAAGCTTTGAATAATGGTGAATTGTCAAGTGGGCGAGGATTGAACCAGGAAACAATGGTCAAACGTCCAGGAGATACACGATGGGGATCACATTATAACACTCTAGTGAGGTTTATCTCAATGTTCTCATCAATTTGTGATGTACTTGAGACAATTGTAGATGATGGATCAAATTCTGAACAAAAATATGAAGCACAAGTTCTAATAAATTCAGTTCAGTCATTTGACTTTGTTTTTCATATGCATCTTATGAAAGCTATCTTGGGAATTACAAATGATTTGTCTCAAGCATTGCAGAGAAAAGATCAAGATATTGTGAATGCAATGAATTTGGTCAAAATTTGTAAAGAAAGATTACAATCAATGAGAGAATCAGGTTGGGATTCATTGTTGGATGAAGTTTCAAATTTTTGTGATAAGCATGATATTCTAATTCTTAAGATGGATGATATGTTTTCAATTCGAGGGAGGCAAAGACGAAGATCTCAAGAAATCACAAATATGCATCATTACTGTGTTGAGGTTTTTTATACGGTTATTGATATGCAACTTCAAGAGTTGAATAATCGTTTTACTGAAACAAGTACTGAACTGCTTTTGTGTGTGACATGTCTCAATCCAAGCAATTCATTTGCTACTTTTGACAGACAAAAGCTTGTCCGTCTTGCACAATTTTATCCTAGAGATTTTTCACCTACTGAGCTTGTTGTTCTTCAGGATCAACTTCAAAATTACATCATTGATGTGCGTTCAGATAACAAGTTTGTAGAGCTAACAGGTATTGGTGATCTTGCACTAAAAATGGTGTTGACAGCTAAAGATAAAGTCTACCCGTTAGTTTATCGGTTGCTCACTTTAGCATTGATCTTACCAGTTGCAACAGCTACCGTAGAGAGGACATTTTCTGCTATGAGTATTGTAAAGACTCAGTTGCGTAATCGGATGGGAGACCAGTGGATGAATGATAGTCTTATAACATATATTGAGAAAGATTTATTTGATAAGATAGACAATGAAGTTATTATGCAACGATTTCATAATATGAAATCTCGTAGAGGACAATTGTGATGTATGAAATTAAAATTTCAGTTCATTTATGAATTTTGATTAATTTTTGGAATTTATTACTTGTAAATTATTTTTATTGAATTTGAGTAAAGCCCCCCCTGAACAAAATTTCTAGATCCGCCACTGGCGAACACATTGGCATACTGATGAGATGAGGTAAAGAAATATTAGACACCATCTTCTTACATCTAAAATACAAAGATTTCTAAGCTTTTGTTTGATGATTTTGCTGAGAATGGCCTGAAAAAGAATGGCTTTTGAAGTTTCTGTATTCTGTTGTTTTGTGTGTGTGTGTGGGTGGGGGGGGGGGGGGGGGAATGAGATTGTGATATGATCTTGTAACTTTGTTTATGATATAGTGATTATTGGAGTGTGGATCCTGTGCCCAATTGTTCTTCTCTCTTACTTTTAGGCTCATTGGGGTTGCTTTGCGCAGAGTTAAAAGCGATTGGTTAAGAATCTTATCTGTTTAGGTGTTTGCTAAATCAGATTTTCAAAAATCACTTTTCAATTTACTCTTGCATTCAAAATCATGCTTATACCAGCTTTTGAGTTCGACTTTCTTGAACATCTCTCATTTTTTCAATGAAATTTGGATTGATTTAATTTTTTATTTTTTACTAAATTAAAGTTACCTGCAATTTAAATTATATAAAATTTAAAATTATTATCTTATAATAAATGTGATATTAAATATCACTATACAAAAATTGAAATAATATACCTACTTTGGTTATTATAAGTAAATCACAACAATTTAGTATTAATTGTCTAAGTGTACTCCAATAGTCATGTACATTATCCATTTCTTCGTGAAGTTTACTCATATATTGGACACATTCAAGAAAATATATATATATTTTTGGTAAGGAGAATTTGAATCAATAAGTTAAGTTACAAATAATGAAATAAAATATAGAGACAAAATACAAAATGTTGATGGTCAAATTTCGCTTAGGAATTTGTCATTCGCTCCATGTGATGATCAACAGTGAATTTATAAACGAGCGGGAAAGACGTGACTTGTGAAACAAGTAAACGCTGCACACCGGTGTGGTGTAGACCACACACTCTGACGCTTAAGTTAGCCTTGGCCGGAAAACACGTAAAGTGAATTTAGGGATTGATTTTTGCATACTTGTGTGTATTCTAGGGTTTCGATCTCCGCCAGTCATTTGGAAGAACTCCTGGGCCTTTGGCCCTGGTTGGCCTTGACATTGAGCCGAGGCCGACCCTTACCCTCGGCCTCTCCCTTGGGCCGAGGTCGAGGGTCGTAATGTTGGGCTGGAACGTGTTTCGGCCTTTTGTCTCGTTGACTCGGCTTCTTCTACCTTTGGGTATGATCAGTTTGGGTCTTACTGCATAAAATATTATTGGCTAATTTTACCCATAACACAAAAAATATTATTTAATGGAAATAATTTTTATGGTGCAATCCTTTTTATTCATCTCCAAATTTTGTTTAGAGGAAAAAAGAAAAAGAAAAGGGAAAAGGAAAAACAATTTTTAAAAGGATAAAAAGAAAAGTTCAAAGATAAACGGAATTAGTTAGGACTTAGGACGGCTAAAGGATAATTACAAAGTATTCCACGACAGCAACTATTTAACTAAATTATTTTTACCCTTTGACCATTGTTTAGAAATTGGTTTTTCTTTCTTCTTATTTACTTTTACCCCTTACTATATATATTAATTTTTACTTCAAACTTCTAATTTCAATAAATTAGGTTGCAAATTGTCAATCTTGCATTATAATCTCAATCAAAAGGTTAGAGATTCGAGTATGCATGATTGAACTCAAAAGTCGTATATACTTGTCACAAATGTCGATAAAATGTTGCAACTTTTACCTTAAATTTGTTTGAAGAGTACTTCAAAAAAATATTCTTATGTTTATTTAATGAAGTAAAATATATATTGTGTAAATGGAGGAAATTTGAAGAAGAAAAAAAATACTAAATTTTGGGTATCCTAAGTTTTTTTTACCATTTTTACTTTAGTTGAAATAATTTGTGAGTTTAGGAAGATTCTATATTTCTATCCACCTTTTTGTCAAAAATTAGTAGGTGTTGTGAAATTGAGTAGCACAACGGAAATACGAAGATAGATAAATATAATAATATAATAATAGTTATAATATAATAATAATATATAAATAAAGCAAATAAAAGAAATGAACTAAAATATAAAGGAGATAAAAGTAAATGAAAAACAAAATAACAATTATGGAATTATGAAAGTGGAGAAATATGGAGAAAGAAATTGGAGAATTCCACCATGATCTTGAAAATTTCTTCTTGTTATTGTTGTATATTGAACTTCACATAATGCCACTATTTATAGGCATTTGAAAGAAGGGGATGCTTGGTTAACAAGCTTATACAAGTCATGAGGTCCATTACTTGGGTGACACATAGGCATCCAAGTTTTCCAATATTTTCAAGTCATAAGATCAATACATTTCTTGACACATGGGCATCTATTTTCTAACATATTCATAATACTCCCCCTTAGATGCCCATATATGAAATATGCCTCGTTAAAAACCTTTACTAGGAAAAAACCCAATGGGAAAAAAATCCTAGTAAAGGAAAAGAGTACATATTTCATATATTTTAATAAACCTAAAAGAATACGATATATTTTCTCCCCCTCATAGAAACCTCATTTGAGATCTCTGAGTCGTCGCATTCCAATGTTGTGTACTAATTTCTCAAAGGTTGCGGTAGGTAATGACTTTGTAAATAAGTCTGCCAGGTTATCCTTTGAACAAATTTGTTGTACCGTGATGTCACCATTTTCTTCAAGATCATGAGTGTAGAAAAGCTTTGGTGAAATATGCTTCGTTCTATCTCCTTTAATATATCCTCCTTTGATTTGAGCTATGCAAGCAGTGTTGTCTTCATATAATATCGTTGGAAGAATTTTACTAGAAGACAAATCACATGTTCCACGAATGTGTTGAATTACTGATCTTAGCCATACACATTCTCGACTTGCCTCGTGAATTGCAAGAATTTCAGCATGATTAGAGGAAGTAGCCGTTATGGTCTGTTTCACTGATCGCCATGATATAGCGGTTCCTCCACATGTAAATAGATAACCTGTTTGAGATCTAGCTTTGTGTGGATCAGATAAATATCCTGAATCTGCATAACCAATCAGATCAAAATTTGATTTATTTGAATAAAATAGACCCATATCAATCGTTCCTCGGAGATAGCGAAGTATATGCTTAACTCCATTCCAATGTCTTTTCGTTGGTGAAGAACTATATCTAGCTAATAAATTTACTGAAAATGCAATATCTGGTCTTGTATTATTAGCCAGATACATAAGTGCACCAATTGCACTGAGATATGGTACTTCAGGACCAAGTAGTTCTTCATTATCATCTTGAGGTCGAAATATGTCTTTCTTCACATCTAATGAACGTACTTCCATTGGAATGTTTAATGGATGTGCTTTATCCATATAAAATCTTTTTAAAATTTTTCCTGTATAAGTTGACTGATGAACAAATATCCCATCTGCTAAATGCTCAATTTGCAAACCAAGGCAAAATTTGGTTTTCCCAAGATCTTTCATTTCAAATTCTTTCTTGAGATATTCTATTGCCTTTGAAAGGTCTTCAGGAGTTCCAATTATATTTAAGTCATCAACATATACAGTTATAATAGCAAACCCTGACTGTGATTTCTTTATAAAAACACATGGACAAATGGGGTTATTTTGATACCCTTCTTTCAATAAATATTCACTCAGGCGATTGTACCACATTCGTCCTGATTGTTTCAATCCATATAATGATCTCTGTAACTTTATTGAATAGAATTCCTGAGAATTTGATTTATATGTTTCAGGTACCTTAAATCCTTCTGGGATTCTCATATAAATATCATTATCAAGAGATCCATATAAGTAAGCTGTGACAACATCCATAAGATGCATGTCCAGACTTTCATACACAGTCAAGCCAATTAAAAATCTTAATGTAATTGCATCCACCACAGGAGAATACGTCTCCTCATAATCAATACCAGGTCTTTGCGAGAATCCTTGTGCAACAAGTCTCGCTTTATATCTTGTGACCTCATTATTTTCATTTCTTTTTCTCACAAATACCCATTTGTATCCCACAGGTTTGACACCTTCTGGTGTTTGGACTACTGGTCCAAAAACCTGACGTTTTGAAAGTGAGTTTAATTCTGCCTTGATTGCTTCTTTCCACTGAAGCCAATCTTTTCTATGTCGACATTCTTCAACAGATTTTGGTTCAGGATCCTCATTTTCAGATATAATATCAAGAGCAACGTTATATGCAAAAATGTTGTCAATAACCATATTAGTTCGGTTCCATCTTTTTCCTGTCATGACATAGTTTATGGAAATCTCATTATTATCCTCAGGTATTTCACCTTCTTCGATATTCTTATGAGTAGTCACATTCAGGATTTCTTCTGGAATATCCACATTATCGATTACGTTATTTTGATTATTGACTACTTTTCTTTTCCGAGGATTTTTATCTTTGGAACCTGTTGGTCTACCACGCTTCTGGCGTGTTTTAGATTCATTAATGACAACATGTTGTGTTGGGATATCAATTTTTGATGGGACATTTGTAGCTGGTATATGTGACTTAGTCACTCTCTTAGCATCTGTAAATGCATCTGGCATTTGATTTGCAATATTTTGTAAATGAATTATTTTCTGAACTTCAAGTTCACATTGATTTGTATGGGGATCTAAATGAGACAATAATGATGCATTCCATGTAATTTCTTTTTCCAACTTCATAATTCCTCCCCCTAATGTTGGAAAATTTGTCTCATTAAAATGACAATCAGCAAATCGTGCAGTAAAAACATCACCCGTCAGGGGTTCAAGATATTTAATTATTGATGGGGAATCATATCCAACATATATTCCTAACCTCCTTTGAGGACCCATTTTAGTACGTTGTGGTGGAGCAATTGGAACATATACTGCACATCCAAAAATTCGCAGATGGGATATATTTGGCTGCTGGCCATAAGCTAATTGTATTGGAGAGTATTTATGATAGGCTGCTGGCCTTATGCGTATAAGCGATGCAGCATGTAAAATTGCATGACCCCATACAGATATTGGAAGTCTTGCTCTCATAATCATCGGTCTAGCAATTAATTGCAGACGTTTTATAAATGATTCAGCTAGACCATTTTGTGTATGAACATGAGCTACAGGATGTTCAACACTTATCCCAATTGACATACAATAATTATTAAAAGCCTGGGATGTAAATTCACCAGCATTATCAAGACGAATGGTCTTAATTGTATAATCGGGAAATTGTGCTCTTAATTTAATTATTTGAGCAAGTAATCTTGCAAATGCAAGGTTTCGACTTGATAATAAGCACACATGTGACCATCTGCTGGATGCGTCTATTAATACCATAAAATATCTAAATGGTCCACTTGGTGGGTTAATAGGACCACATATATCCCCATGGATTCTATCCAAAAATGCAGGTGATTCAGTTCCCACTTTAACTGGTGATGGTCTAATTATTAATTTGCCTTGAGAGCAAGCATCACATAATAATTCATTGGATTGAAGAATCTTCTGGTTCTTCAATGGATGTCCATCTGAATTCTCAATAATTCTTCTCATCATTATAAACCCTGGATGACCTAATCGGTCATGCCAAATTGTAAATATGTCTGGATTCATGAACTTCAGGTTCATCGTTGCATATGTTTCAATTACTCGTATATGAGTATAATACAATCCAGAAGATAAAGCAGACAACTTTTCTAATATACGTTTTTCATTTGAGACAGTAGAGATAATATACAGATATTCCATATTATTTTTACTATCAGTCTCAATGTGATAGCCATTGCAACGTATATCTTTAAAACTTAGTAGATTTCTCTTTGATTGACTAGAGAACAATGCATCGTCAATTATAAATTTTGTTCCTCTAGGCAAAATAATATTTGCTTTTCCAAATCCTTCAATCAGGTTTGCAGAACCTGATATCGTATTGACTTTTGCTTCCAGCATTGTCAGTTTGGAAAAATATTTTCTACTTGTAAGTATTGTGTGTGTAGTTGCACTGTCTGCCAGACATAAATCTTCTTTGTTCATTTTTGAATCACCCAATATATGAAAACGTTCCATGTTTCTTCATTAAAAGAGAATAATTACAATAAGAAAATAACTATGAAATATACAACAGTTAATATTTACTAAAGAAAACATGAAGATAAAAACAACAACATTAGATATTCTCAAAGTCAAAAGATGCACTTGATGTTCCATTGGTTGTGTCGAACTTCTCTTCAGGAGATTCAAAAAAATCTGCCACATCCAAATTTGTCATATTGGATGGGTCAAATATATCATCATCCTGGTATGCAAGATTTGTTTCCACATTTTTTCCTTTTTCCTTCAGGGAGGTTTGATAGAGATCAACTAAGTGTTTTGACGTACGACAGGTACGTGACCAATGCCCAGTCATTCCGCATCGGAAACATTTATTTTCAACACTTTTTGAACTCTTTTCTTGTGGAGCTTTCCCTCTATGATCATTATTTTGGGTGATTCTTTTAAAATTAGAATGACCACCATAGGCATAATAATTATTTCTTCCTCTGCCACGACCACGACCTCGACCACGACCACGACCTCGGCCACGATTATTATTAAAATTCACAGCATTCACTTCAGGGAATGGTGTTGTTCCAGTTGGTCGAGATTCGTGGTTTTTCATCAATAACTCGTTATTTTGTTCGGCCACGAGAAGACATGAAATTAGTTCAGAATATCGTTTAAAACCTTTTTCTCGATATTGCTGCTGCAGGAGCATATTCGAGACATGAAATGTAGAAAATGTCTTCTCTAACATATCAGCATCAGTAATTTTCTCTCCGCATAACAACAATTTTGAACTGATTTTAAATAATGCGGAATTGTAATCACTTACTGATTTAAAATCTTGTAGCCTCAAATGCATCCATTCATAACGAGCTTTAGGAAGAATAACTGTTTTCTGATGATCATACCTTTCTTTCAAATTTTTCCACAAGACACGAGGATCTTTTATTGTGAGATATTCCATTTTCAATCCCTCGTGGAGATGATGGCGAAGGAAAATCATAGCTTTGGCTTTATCTTGCCTGGATGTCGTATTTTCTTCTTTAATTGTTTCTCCCAGGTTCATAGCATCCAGGTGGATTTCGGCATCGAGCACCCATGACAAATAATTATTACCATTAATGTCAAGGGCTGAGAATTCTAATTTTGTAAGATTTGTCATGGCAACACTATAACAAAATATTGTAGAAATTTAATATATACTAAACATGCAAAATAACATTTAATCTATTAATTATAAAAACCGACATACATTTCGAACTTACCTTCAGTGAGGGAAACGACAAGGAGCTCGTGCTGATAACGTGTTGTGAAATTGAGTAGCACAACGGAAATACGAAGATAGATAAATATAATAATATAATAATAGTTATAATATAATAATAATATATAAATAAAGCAAATAAAAGAAATGAACTAAAATATAAAGGAGATAAAAGTAAATGAAAAACAAAATAACAATTATGGAATTATGAAAGTGGAGAAATATGGAGAAAGAAATTGGAGAATTCCACCATGATCTTGAAAATTTCTTCTTGTTATTGTTGTATATTGAACTTCACATAATGCCACTATTTATAGGCATTTGAAAGAAGGGGATGCTTGGTTAACAAGCTTATACAAGTCATGAGGTCCATTACTTGGGTGACACATAGGCATCCAAGTTTTCCAATATTTTCAAGTCATAAGATCAATACATTTCTTGACACATGGGCATCTATTTTCTAACATATTCATAATAGTAGGTACGTTTTGCAAAAATTGATTAATAGATAAGAGTTGCAACATTTTTTAAAATTTTGGGAAAAATACACTTTTTGTTCCTAGGTTTGAGTTAGGTTTCATTTTGGTACCTAAGTTTGAAAACTTGACATTTTAGTCCTTAAGATTTGGATTTTGTTTTATTTTGGTCCCCCGTCTAATTTTTCGTTATTTACTAACGGATTACTGATGTGGTGTTCGTTAATTTTTTTATTTCTTCTTCTCTCTTCCTCCTCTACTTCTTCACCACTACCATTCTTCACCACCACCTCACCATTGTCACTGACGGTCGGAAATTTTTTTTCTTGCTATTGCTACCGACTGTTGGAATTTTTTTTTCATCCCCTTCTCGTTCCTTTCTTCTTTTCTTTTTCTTTCTTTCATTTAACAATCCCACACAAGTCTCTGGGAAATGTTCTAGAAAGTTGGCTTATTCAAAAAAAAAAAAAAAAAAAAATGTTCTAGAAAGTTGATTGGGTGTGGCGGAGCGTACTGGAAATCAAAGAACTTTCTCTTGAAAAAATGGAAGAACTCTGTGTTCCTTCGTCTACAAGTTTCAATCCCCTTCCTCCATCGTTAATATCAATCATCAGCCGCCGCAAAATTCTATCACCCACCACTCACACTTCAATCCAACTCTTCCCAATCCCACCGACGCCGCCGACGACGAAGCGCCCGCCAGAAACTACCGGAGCAGGAACAACCACCAATGGCTTCCTCATTGGACTTGGAATCTCATCGCTCAACCACCGCCGCCACCGTCTGTAACCTCTCTCCCTCTCAAACTGCTCGGATCACTCAACAGTTCGATCACTCTCTCATAGCTTGGATCGTCGGAAAAGACATCCGTCCCCGGCAACTCGCCGGCCGCCTTCACCGTCATCTTTGTCTCACCGGAGATGTGGAGGTCTTCGAGCTTGGTCTCGGCTACTTCGTGCTCAAATTCTCTGAGACTGACTATTTAGCACTGGAAGACCTTCCCTGGTCCATCCCCAATCTCTGCATCTACGTCTTTCCATGGACTCCCGATTTCAAACCCTCCGAGGCCATCAATTCCTTTGTCGATGTCTGGATCCGCCTCCATGAGCTCTCCATCGAGTATTACGACGACGAAATTCTGCAGCGAATTGCGGAGACCATTGGCGGCGTTCTTGTGAAGATCGATCCGATAACGAAAGATCGCAAGAAATGTAAGTTCGCTCGTATCTGTATTAGAGTAAATTTGTGCGATCCCCTTCCATCGATGATCAAACTTGGTAGAATTCGACAGGAAATTGAGTATGAGGGTTTTGATTTGTTGTGCCCTAAATGTAGACGTGTTGGTGATCTGAAACATGATTGTTTGAATTTGAGTAATCCTTCTGGTTCTTCTGGATTCGATCCCCATAGAGATAAACCCCACCACAATAGAACTCGTCCTGTTAAGGAATCTGAATCGATTTCAAACTCGAAGCAGCCATTGATTCCTTCTGAATCTTCACCAGCATCAGCTTGGGGTTCTAGATTCCAAGTTCTTGAAAATGACCCAATGCTTGATTTGAAATTGAATGACTCGCCAAGCCTTCCAATGGGTGAATGTGAAAAAGTAGGTGCAGGTATAAGAATAAGTTCCCCACGTGTTCCTGTGAAGGTTGAAGCAGCTGGAAAGCAAAAGGAGAAATGTGGAGTCTCTGTCTCTGTCTCTGTTCAACCATTGCCCAACTTGCCAAAAGAATCTTCAACAATAACCATTAAAGCTCCTGAGTTAGAACATGTAGCTCCTTCTGTTGTTGAGGATCGGTTCAAGACTGCAAAAACCAGCAACCCCACCATGATTGCAGACCATAAGAACCAACCACAATCACAACCATCATCACCCACAGCAAGCATTCCATCCCTACAACCATGTGAAGAGAAGATCCTCAAGTTCCACTCGGATATGTTCCGGGGCTTGACAACAATGAAAGAGATAACCAACACACCTTTTAAAGAGATCAATGTCGATGGTTTCCCCACTGTTTACACCATCGACCCAAAGAAGATCACAAGCCTTGAAATTGCTTTGTCAGAAGCACAAACAAGAACAACCGCATCATCGAACCAAAATCAATATGCTATAGACATTGTTCCGACTTTGAAAGGTGGAGACGAAGGTGGTGTTGATTCGGAGGCGGTATCAGGATCAGAATCATGTTCTAAGAAGATGCTGTGCTGGAAGTGTCATGGGATGGACAATGCCAAGCTTGTGCGATCATTGAAAGATCTGATTAAGCTGCACCAGCCATCCATTGTGTTGATATTTGGCACCAAGATCAGTGGTGCTGATGCGGATCAGGTCGTGCAAGAGCTCGCTTTCTGCGGTTCATACTGCAGAAAACCCGATGGCTACAATGATGGTGTTTGGCTGTTATTGTCCCGGCAAGATGTGCAAATTGAAGTCAACTCATACAGCCCAAAACAGGTTACTGCATCAGTATATTTTCATTCTGAAACCAATGTACCAGTGTCCAATCCTATGGATTTAGATACCAAAACATCATCGGGACCGTGGGGATCGACTTTCTTCTATACTTCGACGAACTGGATGACCAACACATTGGCATACTGATGAGGGAAACTAGCAAAGTAAAAAGTACTAGACCATCTTCTTAGAGATTTTGTATTGCTTATTGATTGCTTTTGTTTCTTGATTTGCTGAGACTGGCTTGAAAGACATGTTTGGGGGGGGGGGGGGGGGTAAATTATGGTGTGATCTTGTAACTTTGTTTCTGATATAGTGGATTTCTTGGAAGTGGATGTAGGCATTTACTGCTGAACCACTGTAAATCTCGTGCCCGTTTCTTCTCTCTTATCCCTCGTTTTTTTTTTTTCATTCCATTGTGCAGCTGACTTAGTTTCTTATATTTAGAGCCATTTGCATTACAATCTTCAACAAAATCTGTTGTTTTTCTTGTGGGGTTTTCTCAGAAGGGGTTACCATTGTAGAACAGGGCTATTTCAAGAGAATTTCTTGCTGAAGAAAACGTTACAAAACTGAACAGATCGAATGTTAAGCTTGGTATGATAACCCTTTTGTTTTTTGTTTTTGGTTTTTGAAAATTGTGCTTGTTTTCTCTCAATCTTCATACAATGGTTTTCATTTTTGTTAAGGAGACATTTGAGTTCCTAGCCAAATTCCAAAAACAAAAACAAGTTTTTGAAAACTTTTTTTTTTTTTTTTCAAAATTTGGTTTGGTTTTTGAAAACATGGGAAAGAAGATAGATAACAAACAAAGAAACTTGTGGATAAAAATAGTGTTTATAAACTTAATTTTCAAAAACAAAAAACAAAATGGTTATGAAACAATGCCTTAGTTTTTTAAAATAAGCTTACAAACACTACTTTCACCTCTAAGTTTTAAGTTTCTTTGTTTTGTACTTGATCTCGTGTTTTCAAAAACCAAGTTAAGTTTTGAAAACTAAAAAACGTAGTTTTCAAAAACTTATTCTCATTTTTTAAATTTGGGTAGGAATGCAAATGTATATGAAAACCATTATAAGGAAATTAGGAGAAAACATCATAATTTTCGAAAACAAAAAATCAAATGTCATCAAATTGGGCTTCTTTTCTTCTTCTTCCTTTCAGTTCAGTCGTTTTTCTAATCCACCCATGAATATTCTATTGATTTTTTCCATATAATAATGTTTTTTATATATGTATTCTAAAAAAAAATCAAAGAAAACATACCCAAATTAATTGATTATGAAATAATTGAATAATTAACTTGATTTTGAAATCAATTTTGTCTTTTCAGAAGTTGATATTATAGTTTTCAAATTGTATGGAATTAAAAGAAAATTGGGTAAACTGTAGCAATCTTTATAATTTAATAATAAGAATTTGATTGTAACTATTACTTTTTTTTTTTTTTTTTGAGAAAATTGTAACTATTACTTTACTCAATGATAAATTTAACTTTAAAGCTTTTAATTTTACAAATTAACCTCGTAGCTTAATCAGTGAAATTAATGATTCTTTTAATTGTGGTTTGATGTGGGTATTTTTGTAGCTGGACAATTTCATTTTTATGAGAATTTCAACTCCGTTAAATATTCAACCCAAAAAAAAGAAATTGGTCAAATAGTACTACTTTATTATTATTATTATTATTTTTATATTTTGCATTTAGATTTTTTTATTAAAAAAAAACACCGACACTTTTAAGTTTTACTCAATGTTTTAAATTTATGTTAACATGTGAACATTTCCATCAATATTTCCACATCTTCATGGGTTTGACATCGACATGAGAGGAGAATCAACATCTCCATCATATGGTAAAGAAATCGATAAAAAAAAAAAAGAATAACAAAATGTAACTGATATAGAGATAATGTTAATAACAAGTATTTCAACTTATATTTTAAAAATGTAAAATATTTATTTATTAAATTAAATATTTCTTAATTTTTTTAAAAAATATTTTTTCAGAAACGTTCGTCGACATCGATATTTTCATCAACATCTTCATAAAATTGAGATCTCTACATTTCTTTCAACATCGACATTTTGCCCATTGATTTTAACTCATGTTAAATTTTAAATTTAATAAAAAAAAATTAGTGTGAAAATGGACTCAACTAGGATGCATAAAATAATATTATTGCCAAGTAGGACTGTAGGAACATATCCATGGTCATGTCCTATAATTGGAGGGAAGGTTGACCTTAACTACTGGGACCCACTAGATTCATTCTTTGTCAGTTGTCAGCTGTTTTTTTTCTTTTTTTTTTGTAAGTGTTGACATTCATCATGAAGATAATTGTGAAAAATCTTTTTGCTTTCTCTAAGCTAAGACCAAAAGTCAAACAAGTCAACTCACTTCCCAGAAGTGGGCTGGGCCTACAAAGCCCATTTCATCATCTTGGCCAGACCCAAATTCTCATTTCAACCATTCAAGTTTTAGAAAGAGATTATATTTGGGAAGACAAAATAAACACCCAAAATGAAATTACAAAAACAGAACACACACACCAAAACTTTCAAAAAAAAAAAAAAAAAAAAAAAAACATTTCCTATGGTTGTTAGAATTCTAATGGAATGCAAAGGAGTCTCCATTATGTGACTGCTAGTTAAAAATCATTCATTCAATGTAGTTGTCACTTTGAGACTACCTCTGATAATTATTCGATGCAGGTTCAAAATTTGTTTGTTTTAAGTTTGAAATTCGGTTCTTACATTTTCTCATACATCCAATGGTGTATCAACCTCATTGTTTCAAATCTCCTCGAATAATTTCTTATTAAATAAATTTTTTCAAGGAAGATGAGACAAGAAGTTGAACAATTTACGCCTCTAGTTTGGCACAAAATATTTATTTTCGGGCCATCAATTTCACCTAGCACATAATATATCATAAAATTGCTCTAATCATACCTTAATGCAAGTTAATTTAAGTTTCTTTTCCTGATCTCAAAAGAGTTTTTTTTTTTTTTTTTTTTTTTTTTTGAGTTTCAAAGATGGGGAAGGACGGTTGTAGTCATTGTTTCAGCCATCTTTCAAGCAAATTTGACTTTCAAAAATTAATAATTAAGGTCTCATTTGATAACCATTTGGTTCTTGATTTTTGAAAATTAAGCTTATAAACAATATTTCCATCTATAATTTCTTTGTTTTATTATCTACCATCTTTTATATATTTTTTTAATCAAGTCAAGTTTTGAATTTTTTTTTTAAAAAAATAGTTTTCAAAAACTTTTTTATTTTCTGAATTTGGTTAGGAATTCAAATAATGTCTTCAACAAAAATGAAGATGAGGAAATTGGAAGAAAAAACGCTTAATTTTCAAAAACCAAATAGTTAAATAACGGGAGCCTAAGATTTCATTTGTTAATGATTTTCACATATTTCAAAAATAAAGAGAGGTCATTAATTTGTCTAAAGAGTTTGCTAGTTTTATTCTTATATTTTTCAATTTCATCCAATATACATTAATCCATTAATTTTAATAGGTTCGTAATCAATAATCATGAATATAATATATACTTATACACATATATACACATATACATTCATACCTACCATGTATCTATTTTCCATTAGTCCACATCAATGTATTATCAATTTTTCAATGAATATTGTTGATGGAACAATCCGGCCAAGCAACTCACCTAACCTTCACGTGACACCAACAGTGAATTTGTTAAAGACAGAGAAGACGTGACCTGCAAATATAAAACAAACACTGCACACCGGTGTTTAAGTCAGTAATTAGAGGGAACATGATCAAAACCAGAGAGCTAGAGGAAGAGAAGGGAGAATTTTCGCATCCTCTCTCCAAGGTTGAAGAATGGTTTATATATCTTTTCCTTTTTAGGGTTTTTAGGCGTTGGAAGACGATTCGGGTTGAACTGGAGCAGCCAAAGGACTTCAGGGATCGAGCGGAGGGAAAGAAACTCGACCCGCTTCTCGACCTCTGAGCGTGGGATTGGGCCAGGCCCAATCGCTTCGGCCTTGGCCCAACCCCTATGGTCTAATTTCCCTCCGGAGTCCATTTCCTGGACGTGTCTTCGGTTTCATGTCGTGTTATCCTCGTTTTCTCCTTGAATTTCGGAATGGTCCAGAATTACCTAGACAATTAGAGCTAATAACTTAAATAGAGTAATGAAATGAAAATTTTAAAATATTAAGATTTAAGAAATATATAATATAATGGAAATAAATTGGATGGTGCAATCCTTCAAATCATCTCAAAGTTTTATTTTATTGTAAGAAAAAGAAAGAGAAAAAAAAAAAAGATAATTGTAATGGGTGGCAAAATTAGAGTAAATAATGGCAAATTTAGCTATTTTTTTAAAATATTTGCAAATATGGCAAAAATTTTGAATTAATTTTTTATATACCTGTTTTGCCCTTGAATTGCGCACACATGTTTTTTGACAGGTCTGGATCGTGTGATTTTGTAGGTTTCTATCAGTGATAGAAGTTTTCTATCACTAATAGAATCTATCAGTGATAGAAAGTTTTTCTATCATTGATAGATTCTATCAGTATAGAAAAACTTTCTATCTGGGGTAGAAATCTTCCATAGAATTATGGTTTCTATCAGTCGAATTATGATTTCTATCACTGATAGAAACCTTTCTATCAGTGATAGATTGTGATAGAAAGTTATTTCTACACTGATAGAAACTTTTCTATCACTGATAGAATCTATCACTATAGAAAATTTTTCTATCACTGATAGATTCTATCAGTGATAGAAAAGTTTCTATCAGTGATAGAAATAACTTTCTATCACTGATAGAATAAATTATCGTTTCTATCAATCGAATTATGATTTCTATCTCTGATAGAAACCTTTCTATCAGTGATAGATTGTGATAGAAAGTTATTTCTATCACTGATAGAAACTTTTCTATCACTGATAGAATCTATCAGTGATAAAAAAATTTTCTATAGTGATATATTCTATCAGTGATAGAAATCTTCTATTAGTGATAGAAAATTTTTCTATCACGGATAGATTCTATCAGTGATAGAAAGTTATTTCTATCACTGATAGAAACTTTTCTATCACTAATAGAATCTATCAGTGATAGAAAAAATTTCTATAGTGATAGATTCTATCAGTGATAGAAATCTTCTATCACTGATAGATACTGATAGAAATTTTTTCTATCACTGATAGATACTGATAGAAATTTTTTCTATCACTGATAGATTCTATCACTAATAGAAACATTTCTATCAGTGATAGAAAAATTTTCTATAGTGATAGATTCTATCAGTGATAGACAATTTTTCTATCACTGATAGATTCTATCACTGATAGACTTTCTATCACTGATAGATTCTATCAGTGATAGACTTTCTATCACTGATAGAAACTTTTCTATCACTGATAGAATCTATTAGTGATAGAAAAATTTTCTATAGTGATAGAAATCTTCTATCACTAGGTTTCTATCAGTGATAGAAATCATAAATTTTCTATCATTGATAGAAAGGTTTCTATCACTGATAGATTCTATCGCTGATAGAAACCTTTCTATCAGTGATAGAAGATTTCTATCATTGATGTGATAGATTCTATCACTAAATATTTTCAAATTTGCACCCAACACTCTAAACACAGAGTTCCGACTTAGCATCCAAACAGAGGATTGTTAGAAACACCTAATAATTTGTCCTATGGAGCGGTGAAATTGACCCGACTTCTTTGATAAGAAAAAGATTGACTCGTAAGCAAGAACCTCTTAGTCCTACTAACCAACCAGTAATTTTTTTTATAAGCAAGAGAAATGAACGAAGAAAGTGAAAGAGAAAAATTAAAACTCTTCCTAACACTTTAGAGCTTAATAATCGCAAATAATAATCGGTTCCTCACGGTAATCGGCGAAGTAGCTGGGTGTGGGATGCAAAGCTGTTAAGCCCATCGCTCCTTTATACGATGCCGACGACGGTGCTCGATCGATGAAAATCCGAGGAGCCGCCCGAAATCCCACAGCGACGGCCAAGAACAGCGAAGATTCGCCAACCTTGTTCAGCATACCACAGGGCTTGGGATCTGCCAACACCAGCCTCTCCATGGATTTAAAGTTACCCAGCCTCGCAGCACAGTGTAAAGTCGTATCCTCATCGCCACCGGAAATGTGGTCCCGCCGCCACCAGAAGCCCCTCTGGTGGTATTCATTAACCCACGCAGCGGTCGCCGCCATGGCCAGAAGCTCAAGCCCCTCTGTCGACCAAAAGACCGAGGGAGATGACCGGAAAAGTAGAGAAGAAATGGAAGCTGATAGAAAGGGCATTTTAGTAATTTTACCTTTTAGATGGCAATATTTTTGCCATTTTTGCAAATAGTTTCAACTGCTGCTAATTTTGTAATTATTTTGGGCCCATTTCCTACTTTTGCAACCGGCCCAAAAAAAATCTATTTCCAATATGGAAAGAGAGAGAAAGGACCACGACGCAAAACAACTTGGCTACTCTTTAACGAAACTACTTTACTACTCTTTTGACCAATTAAGTTTTTAGCCTATTTTTTTAGAATTAAATTTTTATCGGGGTTGCATATGTTCCTCGGAAAGGAATTTCAGACTTTCGATTACCGCGAGCATCTCCAAACATTTGATGTTCCACCTCCGATTCAAAGCTTTAAATCCGGTGAAAATCAAAGAACCTTTGGAGTCACGAGCTATCCAGCCGACCTCGTCCCTCTTCTTCTCTTTCGACCAAGAAGCATCAGAATTAATCTTCCAAGTGTTTGGAGAAGGGGGGCCAAACCTCTTGACTCGAAGGGGTCTTCGCTCTCGACCAACCTCCACCATTTCGATCCGAAGGATTCGAATCTGACTGTGCAGAAATTGTGTTCCTCCTCAATCAGTCATCGGAAGACTGGTCGGAAGTCACGATTTTGGCTAAGCGTTGATCCAGGCGAAGGCCTTGGGAGCTGTAGAATTCTCCTTCAAATCGAGGGAGGCAAATGTTGTAGCGCATTATCTCGCGCGAATCCCTTTCCGGTGATCAATCAGGTATTTGTTTTGGTAGTTTTTTGGGTTCTTCCATTTCGGAAGACGAGTGTTTTTGTTCGGTTTCCATGTCGAGTTGGTTGAGCTCCTGTTTATTAAAGTAGAGTGTATTAAACTCTAATGGTTGAGGTCTTTATGAATTATTCCTTTTTTAAAAAAAATTAAATTTTTATGGTCCTTTTCAATCCTCAATACTTAAAAAAAACATAAATTAATCTTAAAGTTTTAATTTAATCCTTTGCAAAAAAAAAGTTTTAATTAATTAAATTTAACCCGAAATTTGCATTGTTGTTTTCTTATTTTACTAAAAAAAATATGATCATCAATAGTCTAAAACATAATATTCATCATCAATGGCCAACATTAGCATAATTCAACTAACATAAAACTGATACTAATGATTAAGAAGTTTATGGTTCAAATTCTCGTCCCTCACATGTTATTAAACAAAAATCAATGAGTATATAGTTATTTGTATGGGTGCATTCACATTAAATTTAATAAATAAGTGAAGTTCATTTATATTATTTTTAAATTGCTAAAAACAAACTATATTGATAATGAGTAAATAAATGTAATTATATAAAATTCTGTCAAATATATGTTTTAATATCTATTATTGGAGAGAGTTTAAGCAATTTAGATATTATTGTTTACGAATGTCAATTTTAGGAGATTATATATGGAAAGAAGAAAACACCCCTCAAAATCAAATTAGAAAAAGAAAAACACATGCTAAAATTTCAAATTTTTGTTCTTCCTATTGTTGCTATTAGAATTCTCGATGGAATAATGTGTGGTTGGCTATTAAAAATCATTCAATGTAGCCGTCATATTGTGACTACTTCTAATAACTGTTTGATGTAAGTTTAAAATTTGTCTTCTCTTTTTTTTTTTTTAAAAAAAAAATGTCTTATTTCTCATAACTATTCAATACAAGTTCAAACTTTTTACATTGAATCCAGTAGTTTGTCAAGTCAATCACATTATTTCAATCTCGAAAAAATGAGCACGAAGTTACAACAATTTGCACCTCTAGTTTGACACAAAATCTTCACTCTCAAGACATGATCATCTTCAACCGATGGAGTAATATATCATAACAATGTTCTAATCATATCTTAAACCAACTTAGCTCTTTTTTAAATTATTGTGATCGTTGTTGTTTAGATGAGTTTTCAAGTGTATTTATCTTGTTAATTTTTATTTTAAAAAAATCATTTATACATAGATTTTACATATTTAAACAATAGAAACCATTGATTTATCTAATAGCTCGTCGATTAGGAGAGGGAAAAACCAAGATAGTATATTAGGGGGTCCAAAAAAAAACTGTCATTCTCCCACGCAACAGAGGTCTTTCGATTCGACACTCAAGAGAAAAGAAGCAGGTACGATGAGCAACACAGTGGACTGTTGTGTTGGAGCTCCTCTTGCAATGGTGAAGTACAACAAAATCAAGCGTTGAAGCCACTGAAGCAATTGCTTCCATAAAATTCTTTAGCTCCGTAAGATATTCGGAGACGCCATTAATGACGTTTATCACCACGTAGAGACCATTAGAATTAATAAATAAAGATTTCAAAATATTAAGATTAAAAGTTAAAAATATGTACATGATATAATGGAAATAAAAAAGTCAAGACCGTGAGTTTGTGTCTAATAAGTCCCTGATATATTTGATATTTTTAAAAATTAATCAATCTACTATATATAAAGTTGAATTTTATGCCTATTGAGACTTTAAACTTCCAATTTTGTATCTAGTAGCATGTGAATTTTTTTTAAAAAAATGTTGAATAGGTAAAAAACTTACTATACACAAAATTAAAAGTTGAGATACCTATTGGACACAAAAGTGAAAGTATAAAGATCTATTGAATACAAAACTGAAAGTTCGACGAACTATTTGAAACTTTTAAAAGTTCAGGAACTAAATTGACACAATAGTGAAAGTTCAGGACTAAACATCTTGTATTTTTTTTTTTTTAAAAAAGAAACAAACCCGTTCATTAATTTCCAATATGGAAATAATAATAACAACAACAATATATATTAAAAAAACATGAGGTTAAAAATGGAAAATGGAAATTGTTTGGTGGAGGAAAACTACAAAAGACGACATAAAACAACTCAGCTACTCCAACTGGGGAAAATTTCTAGTACTACCGTAGTACCTACTCCCTCCATTGAGCATTTGATACGTCATTTAATAAACATTTAATGATATAATATTTTATCTTATGGGTCCCACATCATTCTTAAATAATCGACAAATAATAAATGAAGGTAGTATGGAAAATTTACGGTAATACTAGAAATTTTCCCAACTAACTAAACTACTCTACTCTTCGACCAATCTATTATCAACAAGTAAGAATTCTTCTACATTCCTACGTAGACATTTTTATTGGTCTACTCGTATTAAATTTAATAAGTAAATTTTATAAAAGGTTGTTAAAATTAAAAACAAACTATATCAACAACGTTGTTAAAATTTAAAACAAACTATATCAATAACGAATAAATTACCTTTGTTATCTAAAAACCATGAATATATGTTTTTTTACTCTACTCTTGTAGTGTCTTTTCATTGTTTACAAAAATGTTAATTTAGTCCCTTATGTTTTATCATTTATCACTTATAGTTTTTTTTAGTGAGTATTAAAATTGATAGATGAAAAACTTACCTAACATAATACTTATCAATTAGGGAAATAAACTGACCACATTTATATTTATCTTCTTTTAGATGCCTCACATCTAAATCTATAGCAACTCATCATTAAGTATCTAAAGTTTATTATTAGCTAGTTTTAACATTTACTAACAAAAATATATAATTTTCTTCAAAAAAAAAAAACAAAAATATATAATTATAAAAAAGTGAAAACTTAAAGAGACTCAATTAAAACTTTTCAATCGCCAAAGCAAGCTTAGTTCGGCGGTAATTGACATGTGCCCTCGATCATGAGGTCAGAGGTTTGAATCCATCCACCACCAAATGTTGATGTACTAAAAAAAATTAAAACTTTTCAATCATACCGACTCAATTAAAAAAAATAATTAATAACAAGATAATTAGAAGTTTCAACAACTAATAAATACCCTAATATTGTTAAAAAAAGAAGAAAAACTAATAAATACCCTAATGTACTTAAAAAATTATAAAGGCCTTCAAAAATGGTTTATTTTCAAGATCTTCTTATAAATTTCATCTATATATATTTTGATCACGAACATACACTAGACATCATTACATTCTATTAGAATGGATAGAAATTTTTGCTTCTTTTCCAGGTTGAAATTGATATATTGAATAACAATCTTGAAAATTTTAAATATTAAATTAAAAAAAAAAAGACAAAATCGAATGAAAGGTTGTTGGTCTTAATTGAGAACTTGAATAAATAATGGTTGGGAGTTTTTTAGGCCCCGTTTGATAACCATTTGATTTTTGGTTTTTTGTTTTTGAAAATTAGGCTTGTTTTCTTTAAGTTTTCTCACCATGGTTTTCATTTTTGTTAAATACACACTTAAATTCTTAACCAAATTCTAAAAACAAAAACAAGTTTTTGAAAACTACTTTTTTTAGTTTTCAAAAATTGGCTTGGTTTTTGAAAAGGAAAAAGATAAATGAAAAAACAAAGAAACTTAGAGTTGGAAGTGGTGTTTATAAGCTTAAAAACCAAAAACCAAAAACCAAAAATAAAAAACCAAATAGTTATCAAACGAGACCTTAGATTTTGAAAGTGTGAACTCGTTATTTGAGGTGATTGCTTGAGGGTAAAAATCAACTTTCACATTCAATTTGGGTGGTGGAGGATCCTCTTTTGGTAGGCCCATAGCTAAAAAAAACCATCTTTCTTCATTTCCTTTTATTGTATTTTCCTTTTCCTGTAGTTAAAAAGACCTACTTTCTTAAATTATGTTTTCTTTTATTAATATAATTACCAAGTATTTCTTTTAGTTCAACAATGTGTGCGGTAAAAATTCAAACCTTTTATATTTTGTCTTAGATATAACATCTCATCCAATATAGCTATGTTCAAGTTAGCATAATTACATAGTTTATTCAAATATGAATTCCAGGCAAACGAATTAAAATAAACCATAAGGGTTATAAACCAACAAATATGAGCATAACTCAACTAATTAAAATATATACCTTCCACCAAAAGTTTAGACGTTCAAATCTACTCACCTCCACATCTGGTTGGACTTAAATAATAATAAATAATAATGATAAACCAAATGATGAGAATTTTAGAATAACTTAGGTTAAAATATTATTTTGGTCCCTCTAGTTTGGGTTTTTAACCATTTTAGTCCCTATACTTTCAAATATCTAATTTTAGTAATTGTTCTTTCAATGAAACTTAAAATTTGTCTCTATCATAAATTTAAAGTTAATTTTGATCATTATTAGATTTATAGGAAAAGACACGATGTGAACATATATTTTTTAAATTTGAGGGAGTCTAATAGAGATCATTTTTTTAAAAGAAAAATTAACAATAAAATAAAAAAGAAACATAATCCAGAACCAAAATAGTTTTTTTTTTAAGTTCACCAAATTAGTCCCAAAAAAAAACTTATTTAGCCTTTATTACTATTTTTATTACTTGAATAGGAAATTTTATTATTCTTACAGGAATATTCTGGGTATCATCAAATTAAAAAAATTAGATATATAATGCAAAAAGAAGAGTGTGAGAGAGACAATCGTACCTTAAATTTCTCTGCAAATGCAATAGAACATTCTGTCGCTCAAAATCTCATCGAAACTTCTATACATTTCAAAAAGTCAAAATGGAAGAAGAAGAAGATTTCAATCTCTTTTCCTCTATAAAAATTTCAATCCCTTTTCTCCAAATGTCAATCTTTTTCGACTGCAAAATCCAATCCCCCTTTTATGGCGATTCAATCCAAACATTCCGCCGCCGCCGCCGCCGCTGCCGACGAATCTCCGACCAGGAAGAAGAACAAGAGACCCATTTCATCCTCATCGGACTTCGAATCCCATCCTCCGACCACCGCCGCCACTGTCTGTAACCTCACTCCCTCTCAGAAAGCTCGGATCACTCAACAGTTCGATCAGTCTCTCATAGCTTGGGTCGTCGGCAAGAAGATCCATCCACGGCAACTCGCCGTTCGCCTTCACCGTAATCTTTCCCTCGCCGGCGATTTGGAAGTTTTCGGGCTAGGGCTCGGCTTCTTCGTGCTCAAATTCTCCGACTCTTCCGACTACTACAAAGCCTTCGAAGAGCGTCCTTGGTCGATCTCTCACCTTTGCATCTACGTATTTCCTTGGATTCCCAATTTCAAGCCCTCCGAGGCCTCGATTCCTTTTGTCGAAGTCTGGATTCGGCTCCCGGAGCTCAGCATCGAGTATTACGACAAGGAGATTTTGGAGCAAATTGCGGAAACCATCGGCGGCTGTCTCGTGAAGATCGATCCGGTAACTGAACGACGAGAGAAATGTATGTTTGCTCGTATCTGTATTAGGATAAATTTGTGCAATCCCCTTAATTTGAGTATCCAATTTGGGCGGAATCTGCAGAAAATTGAGTATGAGGGTTTAGATTCGTTGTGTCCTGTCTGTAGACGTATTGATGATATGAAACAGGATTGTTTGAGTTTGAGTAGCCCTTCTGCTGGTTCTTCTGGGTTTGATCATCCCCATCACAACAGAGCTCGCCCATTTCAGGCAACTGGCTCGAGATCGAGTTCGATTTCGGTTTCGAAGAAGCCATTGATTCCTTCTGAACCTTCACCATCATCAGCATGGGGATCCAGATTCCAAGTTCTTGAAAAAGACCCATTGCTTGGGCCAAGGCTTCCAATTGGTGAATGTGAAAAGGCAGGTACAAGTTCAAAAACAAATTCTCTTGATGTTTCTGTTAAGGCTGAAGCAGTTGCAAAGCAAAAGGGGAAATGTGGAGTTTCTGTCTCTGTTCAACCCAACTTACCAAAAGAAGCTTCAACAATAACCATTAAAGCTCCTGAGTTAAAACAGACAAATTTGATTCAATCTGTGCCTTCAGCTCCTTCTGTTGTTGAAGATCAGTTCAGGGCAGCAAAAACCAGTAGCCCCACTACCCTTGTTGTCCATAACAATGAACCACAACCATCACCATTGGCTGTAAGCCTTGCACCCTTGCAATTGCAACCATCTTCTGCTTTAGAGGCTGGCCTCAAGTTCTATTCGACTGTGATCCAACAATCAACAATAGAGAAAGAGATAATCAACACACCATCTGAAGGATTTAGTGTCGATAGTTGGCCGACTGTTTACACGATTGATCCAACCATCACTAGCCTTGCAATTGATTTGTCAGAAGTGCCAGCAGCAACCACAAGATCAAACCAAAACCAGTATGCTATCAAGTTCATGCCGACTTCGAGAGGTGGAAACGAGAACAAAGTCGATTTGGACGCAGTATCAATGCCTGCACCGTGTGCTAAGAAAATCTTGTGCTGGAATTTTCGTGGGACCGACATTGCGAAGCTACTGCGAGCATTGAAAGATCTGATTCAACTATACGGGATATCTATTCTGCTGATCTTTGGCACCAAGATCAGTGGTGCTGATGCAGATAAGGTTGTTCGGGAGCTTGTTTTCGACGGTTCATATTGTAGAAAGCCTGATGGTTACAATGGAGGTTTTTGGCTGTTGTTGTCCCGGCAAGATGTGCAAATTGAAGTCAGCTCATACAGCCCACAGAAGGTTTCTGCATTGGTGCATTTCCATCCTGAAACCAATAAACCAGTGGTAGGATTCTTGGATGAAGATTCCGAAACATCACCTCGACCGTGGGGACAGACTTTCTTCTATGCTTCAACAAAACTGATGGATAATACATTGGCATACTGATGCTAGAAGGTAAAGAAGCATTAGACACCATCTTCTTAGATCTAAAATACAAAGAATTCTAAGCTTTTGTTCATAAGAATGCCTTGAAAGATAGTGACTTGGGAAGTTTCTGTAGTCATGTTTGGTGTTGGGGGGGGGGGGGGGGGGGGGGGGGTTGAGAACTTGAGATTATGATGTGATCAAAGTTTCTGATATAATGAATTATTGGATCTGTTGCTAAAGTGGATGTAGGCATTTACTGCTGAACCACTTTAAATCTGTGCCCATTTGTTCTTCTCTCTCAAGTATTTTCACATTCCCCTGTTTATATGACCCTTCTCCTTTTCGGGTTTGGATTTTTTGCGTTGTTTCAGTTCTCGTGGCCGGCGAGGAAGAAGGAAATGAATAAATGTTTCTTAGGAAGAATGTAAATTAATACACCTATGGAATTGAATAGGAGTAGGTAGGCTGATCCCTAAAACAGACTATGTAACGTACTTTATCTACTAAGGTTATGGCCTATGGGAGACATTTTACGATAGAATTCTAATGTATCAATCTAGCTTTGTTTAATTCCCATTGAAGCATATACTCAAGAGTGGTAACGAGAATCTCGATAACCTAAGCAAAAATGCAGAAGTGAGCGTATCACACCCCGTGCCTCCTCCCCCCTTTTGAACTTCAAAGGCATTTGCTTAAAAATCCATTCATGAATATCCCAATGATTCAAGCTATTCTTTCAACTTGTTGGATTTTTTCTTCATATCATTCTTTTTGTTATCTTTTTCTAGAGTCAAAGATGTGATAGTTTGACTTTGACCAGTTTTATGACATGTCCCACTTCAAATATGGCATGTTTCATGGCATACTACAAAGACTTTGATGTAGATTTTTCCAAGTATTTTGTGTCTCAAGGATGCTACATTAAAATTTTCCAGCAATTGAGATTGATTAATGAATAGATCAAAAGTTAAATTAGGTAAACAATCTATAGATTCAAGAATTAAATAACCTTGGTTTATGCAATGGATATTACCCCCTCTTTAAATGATATCAAAATTTTGGGAGAAAATGCCCTTTTTTTTCACCCGACATTTAGATAACTATCAAGAGAAACCTAAGGTTATTTTTATTTGTAAATAAAAGAATATTTGGAGAGATTACTATATTTGTGTTTTATTTTAGAATATGGGAATTCAAACATTTGACCAATAAAAGAAATTAGGGATATATAAATAAAATAAAGAGTAAATATTTAGAAAAAATACACTTTTGGTCCCTGAATTTAAGTTGGCCTCATTGAATAATTTAGTATATTTTCATTTTAAAAATTAAAAAATATATATATTTTAATATAAAAATGTCCATTTATTCCACCTTAAATTTTGACAAAAATTACTCCCCTATTTATCTCTTTCAATATTTACAGAGTCTTTCATGGTTGTGGGTTTGGGCTCATTTGGCTTTGGACCTGGCCATTAGACTTAGGCTTTATTGGTATTGAGCCCAACCATTTGAATTTGGACTTTGTTGGATTGGGGTCTCATCTCTTTAATTTTGCCTCTCACTATCTAATTTTCTCTCGCTTTGTAATTTTGTTCTTTGTCCAACATTTTTTTGTTTCTTTCTAACTTTTTTGGTCTCTACAATTTTTTTAACCTTTCTCTTGTTAGATTGCATAAAGTTCCATCTCAAAACCAATTGGCAATGAACTAGTGGAGTAATCCATCTATCTTATAAATTGTGAGTTCTCCACTTATCTTTTCAATGTGGATCCTCAACCTCAATAACTTGCTTCTCTCTAAATTTTTTATCCCTCTCTCTATATTTTTTTTTCACATAAAAAGTTTGTATCTCTCTAAACATTTTAGCTCATTTAAATTCTCAATCTAATTTTCTCTCTTTATAATTTTTTTTTTTGTCGATCTCTTTCTTTCTAGTTTTCTCTAGGGGTGAAAAAAATCGAACTGAACCGACTCGGTTCGATTCGGTTTTTACATAAATCCAGGCCGAACCGACTCAGTTCGGTTCGGTTCTCGCTTTTGTGTTAAATAGACAGTTTTAGGGTTTGCTTTGTGTTGTTCATTTGTGATTCGTCTCTTTCCCACAATTTTAGGGTTTGTGTCGTTCATCTCTCTCTCCGTCTCCGTTTCTTTCCCTTCTATTTCTCTCTGTCTCTGTAGTGCAAACTACGGAGCCATAGTCACCATCGTCGCCACGCCCTTGAATGCTGCTCGCAACCACTCTGTTCTTGCCCGAGCCATCGATTCCGATTTACAGATCCGCCCTTGAATGTCGCACATGTGGTCTTCATCTTCGTGCTCGTGTTTCTCAGGTGGGATCATGATCTCCAAGGATCTTCTCTAAACCAAATCGGCCGTTCCCGCTGCCATCATCGTCACCGTGGGGCTTCTCTGCTTGCAGGCGACCCTGTATCCAACCTCCTCTGGCTTGATTTTGAAACGGAAGGGAAAAGGGAGACGACGAGAAGCATTTGGAGGGAGAGATGGGGATGGGGAAAAAGTGTGAAGGGAACAAAGGATTTGAGAGAGAGTTTGTGCTCGTGTTTCTCTAAACCAAATCGGCCATTCCCGCTGCTACCATCACCATCGTGGGACTTCTCTGCTTCAGACAACCCTGTATCCGAAGCATTTGGAGTGAGAGATAGGGATGGGGAAAATGTGAAGAAGAAGAAAAATGACCCGACCCAACCCGATTCGGGTCAAAACTGGATCGGGTCGGGTCGTCCATACAACCGACCCGACCCGACCAATTTACACCCCTAGTTTTCTCTCTACAAAAAATTTATCCCTCTCCAGCTAACTTTTTCTCTCCCTTAAATTTGTATCACTCTCTCTAATCTCTTATTTTTCTAATAATTTGTCTCATTCTTTCAATTTTTTTTCTCTAAAATGTAATGCTGTTTTTAGTAATTGAGTGGTTCCAAAATCACCCTAACCAACAAAACACTTTTAAATTTTGGTTTCAAACATTAAAATTATTTACGACTAAACACTTTTTACAAGAGTAATTATAAATAAATAATTTTTGTAAAAGTACTTATTCTAAAATCACCTCTTTTCATTCAAAGTATACAATTTTCTTTTTTAAAAAAGAATCAAAATTTGCAATTCTCAATTGGTTGAACAGAGCCCACAGAAGGGAAGGCTTGCCAATTTTACACAAGAAAAGCCCACCTCTTAAATGCTAGTGGTCTTGGGCCCAATTGAATAAATCACTTGCAAACAAACCGATTTCACTAGAATCACTATTTCTAGAATTACTTTCAAATACACCCTTACTAACTCGTGAAACTTCAAAAAGCTTTGATTTTTTTTTTTTTTTTTTTTTTTTTTTGAAAAGCAAAAAGCTTTTATTGAACTTTGGATCATAATTCTTTTGAATTTTGTTCATACCGCTAATGAAACATTACAAAATAAAATTCTATCAAAATTTCTTTAACTTAGTCATCTATTATTGAATAGAAAATTAATAGAAATATTTTGATACTGCAAAAATAAATGGAAAATTTTAATTGGTATGAAGATAAAAGATGCTATTAACTCCATAAACAAATGAATTTTTTTGTTTATGCAATGAAATAGCAAAGAAGTGAGAGTGGGTTGATAAAATAATACAAAATTAAAATTAAAATTATGTTCGTATGTGCTACTATGTCAAACCTTAATCTTAAACTTTTAATTTTATTCAATCAAACTCAAAATTTAATAAGTAGGGTAGTTAATACCTTCTCAAAGTCAAATAAAATAATATTTCATGAATAACCGATAAATCCAACAAAAATTCAACCTACAATGTACTCAAATGAAGCTACGAAAAACTTATATTGAACCTTGAAAACACTCAAACCTAGCAACAAATTTAAGTAGATAAAAAAGAAAATTCAAACCCGACGATGAAATGTGTCAAAACCGAGCTAAAAAAGAACATTCAACATGACAAAAAAAAAAAAAATCAAGCATTGTTCCAACAACAAAATAGTGCTCGTTGTCCAAAAAAAAAATAATAGTGTTCATAAGTCATGAAAAACCACAAATCTTTAAAATATATATATTAAAAAGCCAACAAGAACATAGCTCAACTGACATAAAGTTGTACTGATAACCACGAGGTCTGTGGTTCGAATCCTCCACCCACATATTATCAAACTAAAATCGACAAACTAAGAAATGCAAGTAAATAAATTAAAATTTTCTTTAGAAAGTGATTGTATAATGTATTGTGTATATAAGTTTAATATATGTGAAATATAAGAATCCAATAAAGAGAGTGGAAAAAAAAAAAGAGACACATAGAGAGACAGAAGTATACCCCATCAAAGATCCTCTTTCCAAACGTAGCCATCATTATTTATTCGGTCCCTCTATGTGACACTCACTATATATATTTATATATTTATATACATAGAGTCATAGACATTAGCATTACATATAAATATTGAAAACAACACACTTTCTTATTTAGAATTTTTTTCCAACCTATATATTGTAAATTTTTTGCTTTCATTTGTCAAGAGTTGCTCAATAATTAGCATGTATCATCGACTTATAAGAGGTTAGAGATTCGAATCTTCCACCGTCGAAAAAAAAAGTTTTTACCTTTATTCTTAGCTTAACGTATATGGTTGAAACAATTATTCAGATATATTTGATGACAAGTCAATATTTACAAAAAATGATATTACCCAATTATAAAAATGTTCGTATTTGGTTGGAAATCGAACTAGTAAAGATAATAATTTCATGCGTAATTCAAATTGAGGGGTGGGTTTGAATGAAAAAAAGATGGTTTTTTTTTTGGAAAATTACTTTTTTTGTCCCTGAGTTTTGAGGAATATGACATTTGGTCCTGTTGATGATCAAATTTCGCTAGGTAAATTACCTTCGCTCCACGTGATAATCGACAGTGAATTTGTTTGAGAGCAGAGGAAGACATGACCTGCAAAATAGTAAACCTACACACCGGTGTGGTGCTAGCCACACCGCCTCCGATGCTTAAGTCAGAAAACGGAAGGGAGAGCTAGATAGTAAAAGGAGGGAGTCTAGAGTTGAGTTCGGGTCCCTTCTTCAGTGGTAAAGAGGGGTATAAATACCTGCTCGTGCTCCTAGGGTTTTTAGGAATCCGGAGGCGTTTCAGGACGAACCAAGCGGAATCAGGGCGACTAGAGGCAATAGGGACCAAGCGGAGGAAAACGGACTCGGCCCGACCCGAGGCCGACCGTACGGGTCGGGCCACGTTGGCCCGACCCGTTGGTCTGGTTTTCCTCTAGGTCGTTTCGTGGTCCCATCTCCACCCAGTTGTCCTCGTTGGCTCCTTGTACGCTATGGCGGTCCAAAATTGCCTATAACAGGTCCTTAGTTTTCAAAATAAACCTTTTTAGTTCCTAAGTTTTGAGAAATAAGTTTAAAAGGTCCCTAAGTTTTCAAAATGGACCTTTTTAGTCCCTGAGTTTTGAGAAATAGGTTTAAAAGGTCTCTAATATTATTTTTTCAACTTTTTTAAATTAATATTTTTGTATTATTTTTTAATATCGAATGTTTTTTAAATTAAAAAAAATTAAAATTATTGATTTAAAAATTTGAAAGAATAATATTAGAGACCTTTTTAACTTATTTCTCAAATCTTAGGGACTAAAAATGTCTATTTTGAAAATTTAGGGACCTTTTAAATCTATTTCTCAAAATTCAGGGACTAAGATGTCTATTTTGAAAACTCAGGGACCAAACACACATATTCCTCAAAATTCAGTAACCAAAAAAGTATTTTTCACTTTTTTATTTATTTATGATATATGTGGCTTTAAATGTGGAGATTTTTGGGGGAAGTGAGACCAAAACTAAGAAAATTATAAAGAGACAAAGTCCAATAGTGTTAAGTCTATATATCTCTCTCTATGTGTGAAAATTAAAGGTTGGTTGGGGACATGAATGTCTTTGAGAAACAAAGCCACTCATCCACATGTGCCTTTCCCCTCCTCTCTCTTGTCTTTTTGAAACCTCCTTTCTCCTTTTATTTCTCTCTCTTACTCTAAAATATATTCTCATTTTCATTCTAAAACATATTATTTCCAATCTATACCATTGCAAAAAAAATATCTCCTCTATCTAACATAAATGAATCCCCCTCTTCTATTCACAACTTGTCAATAAAGAGGAGAGCAAACGTTGAGTCAGTTGGAAACTACGACACAAGTATGTAACACCTGTTTACCATGCCAAATCGAGTACAGTTCAAAAGATAAAGTGTATTATCATCTCAATGGTCGATGGTTCGATCTCTGCAAGATTATAGCTAAATTGTTTTGGTCCCTTACCTTTTAAAATGTCTATTTTAATATTTCAACCCGAAAAGAAATGACCATTTTAGCTTCTTTTTTTTAATAAATATTTTAAAAGTTTGACGACCAATAATATCTTAGAAGTTCATGGACGAAAAATAGAATTAAACTTATTTAAAATAGTAAATTAAAAAAAAAAAAATTGTGTGTGCAAAATAAACTCAATTTTAGGAGAATTATTCAGTGAGGCTGTCACAATGAGAGAGATGGTTTTGAAATGTTGGATGTAAAAGAGAGAAATTGTAAACATACCTCGACTTTATATCCATCGATTGTTAGGAGGCAACAAGCATTAAGATCTACATCTGACAACGGTATTGAAGAGATAGTCACATTGTGGCAGCCTCATTGAATAATTTGTCCAATTTTAGTCCTTCAGAATATTAGTTGTTTCAAAATTGACCTGTATTGTGTTGTTTCTTTCCTTCCTCTGCTCCCTTGCATGCCAGTTGCTTTATTACCTGTTATTTTTTCCATCATCATTACCTTCCAAATTTAATAATCCAACAAAAAAAATTTAAAAAAAAAAAAAAAAAAAAAAATCTTATAAAGGAGTTAGTTGGTAATGTGGGGCCATCCCATAAAAGAGGTCATTTTTTTATTTATACTTTTTTTTAAACCCATTTTTTGATATACTTATGAGTTGGCTTTGTTAAAAAGTTAATGTGATGTGTCAATTATTGTATAATTCATATTACAAAATTCTAATGTTTATGTATATATGAGCCATCATGCCATTGGGAAAAGCCTCATCATAAAGGGAAAAAAGGACAAATTTTTCAAAAGGAAATTTACCCTTTGATGAAATCTCAATAATAAGGTAAAGTGTCACCTTTTATTTTTACCCTAGAGATTAATTAATCAACTAACTCTTTTAGCAACATTAGCTTTAAAAAAAAAGAAAAAGAAAAAGAAAGAAAACAGATCCCGACACTCTGATACTAATTCGTTAACCGTTTAACTCCAATATCAAGTTTTCTCCATATATAGTAGTTTCCATTATAAGAAGTCTGAAGACGGTCGTATTTATGATTGAGTTCGTTATTCAGCATCGAAAGAGTTTATTACTGGATAGGGCAACACACGTAAAACACAATAACGACGATATTGGAATCTTGACACGTGTTAAAATTACACAACTTGACACGTACGTCTAGAGACAATTGAAGTAACCGAAATGAAATTCGATGATAATGATTTTGACGGCGTATTAATTAAATTATAACATATCATATATATATATATATATAACACAAAGTTAATCTAATGATTGAATAAAGGATATATAATGTAAAGCAAATAGAAAGGGACATGTATAGGAGGATGGGCCATGTTTGGAGTGGGAATACAAAGGAAGTGAGCTTGAATTATAGCTTTCCAATTCCAAATTCATTTGGAATTCATTTCCTTTCTCACTCATCAATTTATTCATTTACAAAACTGCCCTTCATTTTTTTTCTCTCTCTCTCTTCATTTCTTTATTATTGATCTCAAAAAATAAAAAATAAAAAAACCTTATTATTATTATTAGTGTTATTATTTTTTTTTTTTGCTTTTTTTTTTGAAATGCGTTACTATTATTATTATTATTATTATTTTGTTACTGATGGGGAAGGACTCCTCGTGTAAAACATGCCGTTGTTGTTGTTATTATTATTATAATAGTTTTTTTAACCTTCCATGCAATTTTTTTTTTTCTTATTACTTTATTGATTTCTTTTGGATACCCAATGGCTGACTTTTTTAAAATTATTTAATTACTTGAATTTTTTTTTTTTTGAAAACTATTTAATTACTTGATTTTTTTAAGTTCATTTAATTACTTGATTAGAGTATGCATTGTTTCTCTTTTTAAATTATTTTATTTTACCTCTCTGATTACTGTTTGGGTAAAAGTAATTTGATAGCTTAATACCACAAACTAATAATGATATAAATTAAAATCCTAAATTCTCATAATTGGATGAATTTAGACTTTCTATTATGATTTTATTTTAAAGTCGTTAATGTATAAGTTTTCCGGCTACTTTGGTAAGATTTTGGGAGAAAAATATTTTTATTTATGTGATTTTGAGTTGTTTTTAAATGAAATAAAGTAAAAAAAAAAAAAAAAACATTAGCAAATGATCTTAAATTGATTCATTTATGAAAGTTTAGGATTTAAACTGATATAATTATAAGTTTGAGGTTTAATTGATACAATCATAAAGTTTAGGGGTTCTGATTTTTTCCCTTACTTTTTTTTATTATTATTATTTTTTTTAAATTTTGTAATATTTAAAAATTGAATATCATTTTCAAGTTTATTTTATCCCGCTGAGTGGTAACTTCAAATCTTATTTGAGTTCATATACTTTCAAGTTTATTTTATTTTGGTCTCTAAACTTTCAAAATATATATTTCAAATTTCAATATTTGAACTCTCAAATTTATTCTGTTTTGGTCCTGACCTTTTAAAATGTCTATCTTAGAACCCGTTTGATAACCATTTGATTTTTATTTTTTTATTTTTTGAAAATTAAGCTTATAAACACTTCTTCCACCTATAATTTTCTTTGTTTTGTTATCTACTTCTTTCCATATTTTCAAAAATCGAGTCAAGTTTTGGAAACTAAAAAAAATAGTTTTCAAAAACTTTTTTTTTTGTTTTTGGAATTTGACTAAGAATTCAAATATATCCCTAACAAAGATGATAACCATGGTAAGGAAATTGGGAAAAAACAAGTATAATTTTCAAAAATCAAAAACCAAAACCACATGGTTATTGAAAAAGGACTTAGTTTTTTAATTCTCTAAAAGTAACCATTTTGCATTCTTACCTTTATTTTATTTTGAGAACTTCATGTATGTGTACTAGTGTGTCAATATGAGCATGATTTCAAAGCATAGACAAGTATTGAGTAAGAAAATGTTGGAAAACTAATATAGCAAAGACCAAAACAATTATTTTAAAAAAAAAAAATTCAAGGATTAAAATAAATATATTAAAAGTTCAACTACCAAAATTGAACTTATATGAAAGTTCTCAAACCAAAATAGATATTTTGAAATTTTATCTCAATGAGATTTAAACATTTTTAATTTTATGCATCTTCTAGGAGAACACTTTAAAATTATAGTCAATTTTTTTAAGAAATTATCTTTTTCTTTTTAAAATTTGATAGATACTTTAAAATGTTTTTTAAAAAGTGAACATTTAGATAAATGATTTTTGTTAGTAAATGGAACTTAATTTATAGAAATATAAAATCAATAAGAAAAATATTACAGCCTTTTTTTGAACTCAACCTAGTACTAAGTTTGACATCTATGGTGGAGAAGGCTTATCCTTTGAATATCTCCTCGTCCTAATTTGGACTAAAAGTGCAATCATGTGTTGATCACTATCTTTTATCATGCAACTTTTAAACGTCTTCGGTTGTCACTCCTTAACATTCAACAAAATGTGTTAAGAAAGTAAAGAGACCAAGTTCTCTTACTACCTTCAATTATTCCCAAATTTCTATCATCGTACGACGACGTAGGCACTTCCGAACAACTACTATTGAAGGAGCATCAAACAAGAATGTACGGAAAAACTTATTCTCTTAGTCTCTCTTTTCTCTAAATTTCATCACACTCTAAAATAAGTTTCTAACTTGACTAGCTATTAGAGGTTCTTAAGTCAACACTATAGCGGTATCTTCTTAAATTAACGACCATTTGTTCTTAATATTACAACAAAAGAGAATCTACAACCACCATATTTGTCAAATTTGCCTAATATTTATTGATATGTTTTAAAAGAATAGATTATAAAGTAGAGAAAATGATTGGTGGACAAATTTACATTTTCCAAAAGAATAAAAACAATTATCAAAAGGAGACCTAAAATATCAAATGTTACTTTTTGCTTTTCTTCAAACTTTTCACTGTTTACTTTCCTCAACACAAAAGAAAAGAAAATTATATATTTATAAGCAAAAATGCCAAAAAAAAAAAAAAAAAAAAAAAACCTACACAATAAAGCGAATTTTCATTTCCATTCACTTTTTTTTCTTAATCTTTTTTCTTTTTTTTTCTCTCTTTTCTAAATCAAACATGGGAATCTTTAGCTCTCTTCCCAATCCTCTCCCACACCATGATAAAAATATATATAAATGTTTCTCTTCTTTTATCAAGAAAAATGTTTCACCTTCTTTAATCAAAAGACAAAAAAAAGGAGTATAAATCAAGATTGGACCAAAAAAAAAAAAAGAAAAATAAATAAATAAAAACATATTATTTCAAAATTAACTTCTCATGTAGGAAATAGAAATCAAAACCGAGACAAGAACCAAAGTTGTTGCTTGGAAGAGGAAAATGTGTCAAGTAGTGTCCACGAGGGACATCGAAAAAGAAAAAAGAAAAGAAAAATAATAACAAAAGGAAAAAAAAAAAAAAAAAAAAAAAGAGAAATAAAGGATGGGCCATTTTTTTGTTGTAGATCATAGCTTTTATGAGAGGAAGGGTAGGTGTGTTAATAATGGTGGTGGGAGACAGTGTGAATTAACAATTGGAAGTAAATTAAGGACACTTTTGCCTTTGTTTTGTAGGGTCAAATAGAGGGAAAGGCATTGAATCATCTATGAAGTTATGTCTAGCTATCTCATTTTCATCAGTCAGTGTCCCTAGCCATTGGCCATAAAGATATGTCAATTATACAACATACATATTTCCCTCTATACTTTGCAATCTATGATAGTAGGTGTCGGGATAATGGGCACCTTTTGTATATCTGGCATGATATGTATAACGGGTGTTCACGGATCGAGTTTAATTGAGTCAAAAGACTTTTTGGACTCAACTCATTTGAGTTAATTCAGTTGGATGATAGACCCAACTCAAATAAATCAGAAAACATTTGAGATGGGTGTTTTGGATTTTTGACCCCTGGTCTAAATTTTTGAATCGTCGACCTTTTTAAACATTCTTTAATATTCCTGGCCTATTTTGAGATTAAAGTTTGTGATATGCCTTTTTTTTTCTTTTTCTTTAACCTATATGATTATGAATATGACTACCTTTAAATTAATTCAACCTTTTTCTTTTCCTAAGGAAAACTCCTAATTGCAAAAAGCCTATTATTTGACCCTTTTTTACCCTTAAAGCCCCCACTTAATCATTTACCCATATTTATTTATACTTATATCTACATATCTATTGTGTGTGTTTTTTTTTAATCTCTCCCTCTCTAGATTCACAACCACAAAGGCATAGATTTTTTTTTTTCTTTAAGGTGTCCCACTAGCTAGTTTACTTGTCTTTTTGGAGTGCATGTATTATATAAAGAAGATTTCATTTATACCCATTATAGCAATCAAAACTTTATATTATATTTGATTCCTAATCTAGGCAGTAAATTTTATGACTTTTTTCAAACTACTTTCATTTGAAATAAGGTAAATTAATATATTGGTGTGCTTAAATTGAAATACTTTAATTAACTAGATTTGGACTCAAATGTCCTTTTTTCATGTCTTGAACTATTTTTTCTTAATATATATTTGATAAAGCGAATCTCTCTTTTATTTTAATAACATTTCTCTATATTGAAAATTGTTCTTGAACTAACTAAACACTTAAAAGATAGTTCGTTACTTCTTACTTATTTAGGATGACAGATGAAAAAAGTGTTTTGAGTGAGTAATTTTTTTATAAACATTTTTTTTTTTGAAGAGATACTAATTAAATTCATCTTCTAAAAACATTATAAACTAGAGTTATATTTTACGTATTTTAGATATTTTCAAGATTATTCTTTTATTGTTTACTAAACACCATGAAAATGTGGAGAAGTGTTTCTTATCCTCTAAACATACTTACTCTTTTTTTTTTTTTTAGTGTATTTTTTTTAAGCTCAACAACTGAGGGTGGGGGAATATGGACCTCCAACCTCTTAATTAATGGTATATGTTGATGCCAAAATTTGGCCAAGGGACTCACCTGACCTTCACGTGACATCAACGGTGAATTTGTAGAAACTGGGGAAGACATGGCCTGCAAGACCAGCAAAAACCGCTACACACCGGTGTGGTGTAGGCCACACTGCCTCCGATGCTTAAGTCAGAAAACGGGAGGAGAGTAGGAAAGTAAGAGAAGAGAGTCGATAATTCAGTTCTGGTCCCTCTCTTTAGTGGCGAAGAGGGGTATAAATACCTGCTCATGCTCCTAGGGTTTTTTAGGAGTTCAGAGGCGTTTCGGGACAAACCAGGCGAATCCGGAGCGGCTAGAGGCTACAGGGACCAAACGGGGCCCGACGGGCTCGGCCCGCACGAGCGGGCCGAGTAGGGGGTTGGGCCAAAAGCCCGACCCCTTCGATCTTGGCCCGTCCCGCTCTCCGGTTTCGCCTCTTGGGTCCATCTTTCGGTCTGATTTCTGCTCAGTTG
Organism: Luffa acutangula; assembly: GCA_036850905.1. Lineage (NCBI taxonomy): Eukaryota > Viridiplantae > Streptophyta > Magnoliopsida > Cucurbitales > Cucurbitaceae > Luffa > Luffa acutangula. Next base: position 7,521,050 of record CM072099.1, on the reverse strand, counting down.
TCCTTGTCAGCTCCTTGTGCATGAGGGTGGTCCAAAATTACCTATAAACAGTATATATCTAAACCAGTGAGTTATGCTCAAGTTGGTTTCGTTTGTGTTTGTTTGAGAAGAAACACTTCATAATAACTTCTAACAAACACTTGGGCTAAAATCATATTTGATGTTTGTTTGACTCGTCTTCTAAAACACTTTTGAGTAGCCAAAGTTTTTTTTTGGGAAAAATACACTTTTGGTCCCTGAGGTTTGGGTTAAGTGACACTTTGGTCCCCGAGTTTTCAAACTCAACAAAAATACCCCCGAGGTTTGAGATAAGGAGCAATTTGGTCCCTGCCGTCAATTTTTCTGTTAAACCCTAACGGTAAGCTGACGTGACACTATTATTTTAATTAAAAAATTAATTTTTAATTTTTTTAAATAAAAAATATAAAAATATTAAATATATTATTATTTTATTATTATTTTTAAAATTCTCTCTCTATCTTCTCCATCTTCTTTCTTCTCCACCTTCTTTCTCCCTCCATCTTCTTCCTTCCCCCTCCCATCTTCTTCAGCTCCGGTGGCCGGCTGCCGCCGGCTGCCGGCGAACGGCGGTGGTCGCCGGAATTTTTTTTTCTTCTTTCTTCTTCTTCTCTTCTTCTCTTCTTCCCTTCTTCTTCTTTCTCTTCCTTTCTTCTGTTTTTTTTTTAAAGAAGGGAGTTTCGGGGAGGAGTTCCTCCTCCCCCTTCCGTTTCAGATCTGAAACGAGGAGGAGCTCCTCCTCCCCGATTCGACGCCGGAATCGAGGAGGAGGAGCTCCTCCTCCCCGAAACTCCCTTCTTTAAAAAAAAAAAAAAAATTCCGGCGACCTCCGCCGCCACCGCCGTTCGCCGGCCACCGGAGCTAAAGAAGATGGGAGGGGGAAGGAAGAAGATGGAGAAGAGAGAGAATTTTAAAAATAATAATATATTTAATATTTTTATATTTTTTATTTAAAAAAATAAAAAATTAATTTTATAATTAAAATAATAGTGCCACGTCAGCTTACCGTTAAGGTTTAACAGAAAAATTGACGGCAGGGACCAAATTGCTTCTTATCTCAAACCTCGGGAGTATTTTTGTTGAGTTTGAAAATTCGGGGACCAAAGTGTCACTTAACCCAAACCTCAGGGACCAAAAGTGTATTTTTCCCTTTTTTTTTATGTGTACTATTTGATTAAAATTTTAGAAAGTGATAAGAAGTACTTTTTGACGAATTAATAATGCTTTTTTGAAAAAAAAAAATCTATAATCAAAAGTGAATTGGAAAATTCTAAAAACGGGCGAAAAGCACATAAAATACGTTTGGATATATGAAGCATTTGAATAATTTCATTTCAAAATAGTTATATATTAAGTATTTTCCTTAAAAATACTTTTTAAAAAAGAAAGGTTAAACACCCTATTGCATTTCTTCAAAAAAAAAAAAAAAAAAAAAAAAAACACCCTATTGCATCATTAAGGATAAGTATGACATACCTTCCAATTTAAACAACTTTAAGAAAACAATTTTCTTAAAACATTTTTTTTTAATAAAATGGTTTTAGTTAGAATGTTTATAGGTTTAGTTACATTTTCTTAAATAGTTATTAGGTGATGTCTGAAAGTGGATTTTAAAATGACCAGTATCACTTTAGTCATGTCCAAAGTGATAATGATCATCCAAAAATTATTCTCGAACATACTCTTAATAATATTATATTTAAAACTGATTCTACAAATACTAAATTACTAAAAAGTGATTCTAAAACATTCGTCAATAGTTCTTCAAAAAATTATTTTAAATCATTTTAATTATTTAACAATGAAATTTATTCGTTAGGAAACATCTAGATTTAGAAAAAAGAAAAATTTAATCATATCTTTAAAAAAAAAAATTAATCATAAAAAAAGAAATCACTTAGAAAGATAATCCAAATACACCAAATACTTTTTACTCATATACTTATAATTCAACTACTTTGGTTAAAAAGTATCTATTCTAGAACCAAGTGGAACTATTAAAAAAGCAAAAGAAAAAAAAAAGAAGAAAAAAATATTTTTCCTTTTTTTTAAAATAATATTTCATGATAATAAAAAAAAGGGGGGGAAATTGATGTGTTGAAAAAAACAGAAACTGCATATGAATGAAAAAATCCAAAAGATGACAGGGATTCAAAAAACCAAAAGTCTCACGCGCCCAAAGCGGTGGGTGAAGAACACGCGCGAAAGAGAGAGAAGATAAAAAGTTTTATTTAAATTGTTTGTGTGTTGGGGATCGAGAGTGGAAAATTAAAATAATAATAATAAAAAAATAAACATATTTAAAGCGAGAATTACGAAGCTGCCCTTCTATACAAAATGACCGGCCGACCAGGGACAGTATCTTTGTCCGATGTATCACACTCACACTCTCACATTTTCTCTCTCTCTTTTTTTTTTTACACTCAATTATCCAAATTCACTCACCACACAAATATTCATAATCAAGATTTATCGATGTCGACGAAAATTTTCGGATCTCAATTATATGAATGAAGATACTTATTAGATTATACGAATTCCAACTCAAAATCGATTGACAATGAGTGATATGACCCTTATAGTTTATAAATTGTGAAATCTCCGTTAATTTTTTCAACATGAGATTCTCAACAATACATACTCTTAATGTTATAAAAATGTCTAACACATTGATATCAATGAATATTTTTTTAATTGGTTGATTTTCTACTATATAGTGACGAATGACAAATTTGACTCCTTTCATGAATGGATGTCAAATTTGGTCGATGTTATGTTAAGTTTACTTGGGATGATGCTCACTAAGATGATAAATTAAGGGTGTATCTGATTTAACTTTTCAAGGGTTTAGGTTTGAAAATAAAAAAACCATTTTGAAAAAAAATTATAGTGTTTAACAACCACTAAAAGTGACTGATTAAAAAATAAGATTAAGAAATAAATCATTTTGAGAGAAATACTTGAAGATATTTTTTTTTAAAAAAAAAGTATTTAAGTATATAATAGTTTGTGTATAAAAACATTTATGAGGAAATGTAATCCAACATATGAGTGTTTAAATTCTTAATATTTTTTGTACAATTTTTTTTAATGCATTCTTAAAAAATATTTAAATTAAAAGGTACGCAAAACAGACCCTAAGGCTCCGTTTGGGATTGCGATAGCTTTTAAAATAATTGTTGGTAGCTGTGCTTTTAAGAAAATCAGCTGTTGTACGAAACAAATTAGCGTTTGGTAAATTCTAATTTTAAACACGAGAAAGCTGTTCATAGTGTTTGGTAAATTCAAATGAAATTGTTGTGATTTAGTTATAATGACCAAAGTAGACATATTATTTTAGTTATTTATATTTTGATTTTCAGTATAAGAATTTTAATAAGTTGATTATTTATAATTTTTTTTAATTTTCTTATTACTTTAAATTATGCGATAAAATGCTAAAGAGAATAGTTTTTATATACTATTATAATGAACAAATGTTATTCCAATTTAATTAAGTCCCAACAAAATGTAAGACAAAAATAAAAATAATATTATCTATTTTTTTCTCATAAAAAACTTGTAGTTGTATTGCACCTTAGAGCATACAATTTTTTAATATGAAAATAATTATTTATATGATCAGAGTAGACATATTATTTTAATTATTGATATGTTCATATTCAATCTGAATTATAATAAGTTAATTTTTTATAATTTTTTATAGTTCAAATTATAAATTACATTTTCTAATTTTTAATATTTTTGCCATTATTTTCTTCAAGTTCAATGACGATTAAATTGTATAGAAGTTTTGATATGTGACCAGACTAGAGATTTTAAAAAAAAAACTATCGAATAAGCTTCAATATGTTAAGGAGGAATTGGAAAAAAAAATTATGGAAGGATCTAATGGACATTTTGAAAAATTGTTAAAAACAACACTAGATTATTTGAGAAGTGAAAACTAAAAGCTATAATTGAGGATATTTTAGAAATCAAAGGATTTAAAAAGTGATTTTCTATAAATTTTAAAAAAAATCTATATTACCAAACACATAAAACGGTTAGGATTGTTTCAAAATAGATTTTAGGTGTTGCAACTGCAACCCCAAACGCAAACGCAGCCTAAATCACTCAAACAGGATAGTTAATGATTCTTCCACTAAATCGTTTTTGATAAATTTTTTTTTTCTTCTCCACATTACCAACGTCATCGCTATCATCATAATAACACTAATTGAGAGGAAATGAAGAAATGGTCATATCAACCAAGTCAAAATTAAGTTAGGTTATCAATTTCATATTTAATTTATATGTGACAATTTACAATAGTTCTTCAATCAATTTTCACAAAAAAAAAAAAAAAAAAAAAAATCTTCAATCAATGTTGTTGTTGCTGAAATCTAAACAATGAGAACTCATTTGACATTCACGTGACAACAATCATAAATTTGTTTTAGGGGAGAAGACGTGGCCTATAAAACAAGTAAAACTTGCACATTTATGTGGTGTTTGCCACACCGACTTCAATGCTTAAGTCAACTAGGAGAAAGATGGATATGACAAACGGAGAGCAAGAGGTAGAAGAGATAGTTCAGAAGCTAGGGTTTCGGATCCATTCTCCAAGGTTGAAGAAGATTTTATATATCTTAACTCATTTTTAGGGTTTCTACTCGTTTTAGGACATATTCTGGTTGTACCATGTCGAATCGAGCTGGCTAAGAACTCCAGGAACTGTGCACGAGGAACCTGACTCGACCCCCGTACATGGGTCGAGGCCAAGGGATTGCCCAATCCCTTCGACCCTTTAACTCCTCTAGAGTATGGTTCGGTTTGTATTTCTAGGTTTGTGTTATTGCGTAGGCCTCGTCAGTTTCTTTAATTTCGAAGTGGTCCAAAATTACCTATAACGAATGTTGTTATAGGCAATTTTGGACCACCCTGATGTACAAGGAGCTGACGAGGACAACCGGGGAGAAATCGGGCTGGGAGATGGACCAAGGAGGCGAAACCGGCAAGCGGGACGGGCCAAGGTCGAAGGGGTCGGGTTTTTGGCCCAACCCCCTGCTCGGCCTCGGTCATGGACCGAGGCCGAGCCCGTTCGGTTTCGTCTGGTCCCCACCGCCTCTGGCTGCCCCGGTTTCGCCTGGTTTGTCCCGAAACGCCTCCGAATACCTAAAAACCCTAGGAGGATGAGCATGTATGTATATCCTTCTTCGCCACTGAAGAAGGGGACCCGAACTCTCTACTCTCTTCCCTCCTCCTACCTCCGTTTTCTAACTTAAGCATCGGAGTCGGTGTGGCTAGCACCACACCGGTGTGCAGGTTTTCCGTCTTGCAGGCCACGTCTTCCCCCATCTACAAATTTACCGTTAGTGGCACGTGAAGGTCAGGTGAGTTCCCTCTTACCAAAATCGACCATCAACAAATGTTATAAAATGAACTGAAAACACTTTTTGGAATTATAAGATGATTTAAAAATGAAATGAAGTTAAAAAAAAATGAAACGAAATAGTTTTTTTTTTTTTACCCAAAAGATTTAAGAGATTATTTGATTTCCTTCCCTAGATAGGTTTAGCAAAATATATATACTTTTCCATTTTTTTTTCTTTTTTGTTGAAACAAGCAAATATATATATTTCAATCTCATCAATCATTCTCTTTATCTCCAACAAAATATCCGACAACATCCCCTCCCAAAGCAAAAGAAGAAACATCGTCATCTTTGTAGTCTAACAAAATTCCCTTTTCTTGTGCATTATCATTTTTTTCTCCCTTTCCTCTCATTTCAAAAACAATTTTATTATTTTGTGAAGACTTTTTATTTAATTTTTTATAAAAAAAAAACGTGTAAAAACATGTATTTTAAAAGTTTTTTTTTTTTATAATTTTTTCATCGTCTTCTTTGTGAATAGAAAAGTTATCCAATTATTTATGAGACAAAAAAAAAAATAGTGGCATATGAGGGAGAAAAAAAAAATGATAGGCTCACACATGTGAAAGATAGGAGGAAGTAATTAAGAGACTCGAGTGCTATAGAAAAGGTCTATGACTTTGTTTTTTACTCGTTTGAATTCGAAACATTTTAAGTTTAATGCACTAACTCTAATTAAATTTCATTCCTTGTATTATCTAATTTGAGAGTAGGAAAAACAGATGTAAGTGATACAAAGTTTTAGGATATATATTTTTTTTAATAATTTGGGTTAGAGGAAAAATTACGTGTGATTGTAATAAATTTTTACCTAGTGAGACGTGTTTTTTTTGAATTTTTCACGTAAATTCTCATTTTCTTTTTTTTTTTCTCAGCTATTTTTTTATTATTATTTACTCCCACCATAGAAGGTTGGAGGTTTCTTTTCAAATATAAACTTGGGACGAACAAAGAAAAAACTATTTGAAAAAAGAAAATACAATTATATCTTCATTTGTCACTTTTATAACTGTAAACCATAATTATACAACCAATTATGAAAGTGACAGTTAAACATTATTAAGATAAATTGGATCATTAATATATATTTATCTTCTTTATTACACTTATATATATCCAAACATGCCATGGCATAAAAATCTCTCATTCATGTGAGTTTGAACAATCCATAATTCCATTGATTAATTAAATAATTGAACACTAATATTGTTTAAATTAATTGTCATCAATAATAATAATTATATATATATATCTATCCACATTTGTACTTATCTAGGTGCATATGTGGCTAAAACAGTGCTCAAATTCAATGCCATCAAATGAAGAAGTGATTGATCAACCTTCTCCCATTGTCTTTCATTTAATCATAATGCTCTAAATAGTACTTCAACATTAAATAAATCATATTCATGACATTATATATGATGTGACCCCAAGTATTTAATTTCCTCAAAAGTTACTTTTTATATTGCCCTTATTAATGTCTTTTTTTTCATTAAAAATGTCCTCAATAACCTTCCTTTTTGACTAATTATTAAATTAGAATTGACTAAGAGTTGATGAAAAATTAATTATACATGTCTATCATTAAACTATCAATTATTTTTGCTAACATTGATATAGTTCAATAGTTTATAAAAAATAGTTAAGGTTGATTAATTAATTGTACTAATGACCAAAAGGTCTATGGTTCGAATCCCCCACCCACATGTTGTAAAAATAAATTAAATTAAAATACCACTTTCTACTTTTGGAGATCATCCTATGTTGAACTAATATATATATATATATATTTATTTATTTATTTATTTATTTATTTATTGTTAATTTCAATACAAATATCATTTATAATAAACATTTTATCAAATAACATACAAATATTATAAAATAAAATTTTAACGGACTACATATATGACCTGTTTGATAATTATACTATTTTTATAAAATTACACTTCCACAATCTACTTCTTTAAAATAAATTTTAAAAACAAAAAAAAATACTTATTTGATTGTATTATACAAAATACTCTTGAAATTTGAGATTGGTTTAAATTATGCCTCCAAAACCTTTTGAAAATATTCGTTGTATCAATATTATTCAAGAAATTTGGTGTGACATGCATATGATACGTAGAAATTGATTTCGTGAATGATGTCATAAATGGTGTTAATCAACAATCTTTAAAGTTGAAACGTTAACTTTTATCTAATAAAAAGATCGAAACGTTAACAAGAGCATAGTGCAACTAACATAAAACTTGTACTCTTGATCAAGAGGTCGAATGATCAAACTCCCACCCCACATGTTGTCAAAAAAAAAAAAAAAAGACTTTAAGTTGAAACACATAGTAACATTGTGATTTAAATCTTCTGTATAGTTGAAATCAAGTTGTAAATGAAAACATGTATGTCTTCCAATTTATACAAATCAGCTGCCACATTTATCTATGTGCTTTATTTTAACAAAAAAAAAAACTTTCAAAGACTATTTATTAAAACAAGTTCAAAGTTCATTGGTTAAAATGAAACTTTTAAAAGTTCATGAGCATATAATTGAACCCTACCCTAAATTTGGGATATTTTGTATCATTTAACCCCTCTCTATACTAGTAGAGAACTAAAAGCAAAACCAAAATAAATACATAACATTGGTTTATATACTACTATACCATCAAATTATAGAAAGTTACACAAATACACACAAATGGTTAGCAATTAAACTATTTATACCATATCTTATAAAATTTTCAAGGTCAAACAACTATGTTATTAAATTAGTTGGAATCTTGAAAACAAAACTAACAATAAATTATAGAAGAAGAAACAAATATTTAATTAAAAATAAATAAAAGAATTCCAAAAAAAGAAAGAAAGAAGGAACTTAGAGAGATAATTATGGTTTGAAATTATAATAGTTGTCTTGTCATATGAAAATGAATAGAATTTCAACATTTGATGGCAACATGAGTAATAAGTCTAAGAGAGTGGAGCAATGGGTAAGTGACACGTGTAATTTAAAAGATTAAAAAAGAGAACAAATAAAAGAGAAAAGAATCTAAGAATCACAAGGCATTGATTGGCTTAGTGAGTAAATGAGACTCAATAAAACATTGGTATCTTCTCTCAATTGTATGACCCAACTTGAAAAATTTTCAAACTTTTTTTTGAACAAAAAAAAAAAATCAAACTTTATTCCCCCCTCCAATGCTTTGTTTCATCACTTTTCAAAAGTTTATTATGTTTTTTCTCTCTTTTATTTTCAAACAAAAAAAAAATCATTTTTACATTAGAGCCAAATTTATTATGAAGCCTTTATTATTAAATGCTAAATTTAAATATAAAGTGAATGGGCTCGATCACGATCTATTGTCTTCAATTTTACAAATTCTTGTAAGTGCTTTTAGGCTCTTAAAATCACATCAATGTTGCTTTTCAACTCAATGACGTATTGAAATATTAAATAAATATTGGATAGATGAAAGACCTCCTATTGAGGTAAAAAGGCATTTCGTAATCAACTAATAAATTGAGCCAACCTGATCATAGCTCAAATGATTAAGACATATATTTGATAAAGAGGTCGGAGGTTCAAATTCCTAGTCCTACATTCATCATTTGTGTGGTTGTGTTTTCAATTGTTATAGACATTAATTCAAATAATTGGTGATTTTTTTTTTCCTGAAGATTCCTTGGGGCTTTTGTTCGGATGGAGAATTGGTTTGTGCTACAAATCGAGTTGGGGTTTGTTGATTCGAAAATTATCTTTTTCAGCAATCACGTTTCGTGTTAATCAAACTAAACGATAAAAGATGTCTCGTAATTATCTCTTTCAACAACCACACAAATGACGAACAAAAACTCATAGCGAAGGCCCAAAAAAAAAACCAACAAAGGTCACAAAGAAATTGATTGAAAATGCCCAACAAGAGCTAGCTACGAAGAGATCATTTGAAAACCACAAAGAAACACGAAAAAAGATCTAAAATGAACCTTTTAAAAAATGAACCTCTTCATTTGAAAACTTGTTCATTGTTTAACAGTTGATTAACAACATAACCAAAATGATCCTTTTTAAAAAATTTAAGAACCAAAAAAGGACGTTTTCAAAGTACAATAACTAAAACGAACTATCTCTAAACGTACATGGACCAAAGTAGTATTTAAACCTGGTCTAAACTTATGTGTAGTGTGACTCCTATAATAGAATTGTCACATGCGTCAAAAGGAAAGAAAAAAAAAAAAAAAGAAGTTATTTTTAATGTATCTAATTGTCCCAATTTATATGTCTCAATTCAATTCTATCGCTATTTGAAAAATCTTTTTGGTGATTTTGTCTTGTAGATAAGGGGCGTTTCTATTTCAAACAAAGAGAACAACCTTTTGTCTCTTAAACTTTAACAAAATTGAAATAAAATGGAGAGAGACAAACAATGTGGTCATGTGTTCACATGTGTGCCATTTACATTAAAATTCACAAAAATTATATAACAATTCTCTTTTTTTTTTAAAAAAAAAATGAATTTCTAAAATGTGAGGATAATATAGGTCCTCTCAAAATTTGTAAAAAAATTAAAATTAGTATATGAAATGAGTTATATGATGTGACATTTTGTTTAAATTAATAATTATGAGAATATTAACCAAGTTACATTAACTTTTTTGTTTGAGTTGAAACAATGGTGAATATTATAAAATTCTAATAAAAAAATCAATCGGTTGAATTATAGCTTGATTGGCATAAGTTATATTAATTAAAAAGACATCATTTAAAAAAAAATATTTCGGTTAAAAAGAGTTTACACTACTTATACTTTGGAAAGAACAAAATGTACGTGACACGTTTTTTTTTCTTCATGCAATCATAAATAATTAGATAGGATTAGATTTACGTTGATTCTTATCCATAATAATCATGAATGTTTTTATTAAAAAAATAATAATAATAACAATGTTTGGTAAGTTTTAATTTAATTAAAGGATCAATCAACAATAACAAGAGTTTATAAAAGTATAATTACTAAATTCAAATTAAAAGTTACGCATGGACGTTCTTAAAAAAAAATAGATGGTAAGGAAGAAAATGAACTTAATGTATAAATTTGAAAATCAATTAAAACTTTTACATTTAGGGAAAAGAAAAAAAAGAGTAAGCACACCACAACAATAATCATACTTTTTGAGAAACAATTAAATCACCAAAATTAAAAGATTATTAAAGGTAAAGCAATTGCAATACCTGAAATAACCAGATGAATTTTAAAATATCAAATAAAAAAATGTGTATAGTATCTAAGACAATGGCAAAAAATCCTCTAATCTCAAATCAGAAGAATTTTTGTTTATTATTGTTTATTATTTATTGATGGTCAAATTTCGTTAGGAATTTGCCCTTCACTCCACGTGACGATCAACAGTGAATTTGTAAACGAGCGGGAAAGACGTGACCTGCGAGACGAGCAAACGCTGCACACCAGTGTGGTGTAGACCACACACACTCCGATGCTTAAGTTAGCCTTGGCTGGAAAACACGTAAACTGAATTTAGGGACTGATTTGTGCATACTTGAATGTGTGTGCGGTCTCCCTTTTTATAGACTTTCCCTCAGGGTTTTCGTCGACACCAGACCTCAAATAATCTTCGGGCCTTTGGCCCTGGTCAGCCTCAGCAATGGGTTGAGGCCGACCTCATCCTCCTAGGGTCTTTAAGAATTCGGAGGTGTTTTGGGATGGACCAGGTAGAACCGTGGCGATCTGGGGCATCACGGGTCGAAAGGAGGTGACCGGGCTCGGCTCGCGCAAGCGGACTGAATGGTCGGTCTCGGCCGACCATATGGGTCGGGCCATGTTGGCCCGACCCTTTGGTTCGATCTTCCTATGGGTCGGATTTCTGGTCCTACCTTTGTCCGATTGTCCTTGTTTGTCAGTGTTATCCAAAATTACCCATAACATTATTTATTTTTTTAAAAAAAATAATATGTATTTGATGAAGGATAGAATAATGAGAGTGGCCTGAAAGGGCATGTGAAAAAAGCCAAACTCCTCTTACTTTGAAGCAAAAGTGAAATTCTTTTTTAAGAAAAAAAAAAAACTAACTTTTTGCAAATTCTAAATGTTTAACCCTACTTTATGACTAATCAACACAAAAGGTGGAGAGAGAGAGAGTTAAAAAACAACCACTTCTTTTTATATATCCATGACTACTTGAGCCAACTTATACGAATTTTGAGTAATTTCGTACTCTAACTATTTGATTCTACAACTCTAAATTGACATACGATTATTAGACCCAACAAAAAAAAAAAAACAAAAGAAACTTAAAAGTCTTCATACTATTGATAACCAGGTATATCGAAGCTGGTCTAGACACTTACATATATTTTAGGTTTTATTACAAGTTTAGTCTCTAAACTTTTAAGATTGTATTCATTTAGGTTTTTAAACTTTAAAAAGTTTCTAATAGGTCCATGAACTTTCAATTTTATTTCTAATAAAAAGAGCTTATTTGATATTTTTTTATTTTTTAAGTTAGATACTTATTGGAAACAAATTTGAAAGTTTGAAAATCTATCTGAAACTTCTTAAAGTTCATAGACTAAATTGACACAACCCTAAAAATTTAGGGACTAAACATGTAATTTAATCTATTAATACCCCCCCCCCGATTTCTAGTATTTTTACAATATGTCCATTGCTTTCACTCATGTTTTGAACTTGATGTCACTGGATCTCACATTTATTCTTAAAAAATGTTGACGTAGCTAACCATTAATAAGAGTAGCATTCATACTAAAGAGAATTTCTAATACTTCCGTAGTTCATTATGAATTTTACTTTATTATTAATTAATACTTTAATGTTTCTAAATTCCACATAATTCTTAAATGATTATAACATGACTACCAATAAATAGGAATAATACTTATACTATTGTAGCATGAAAAATTTATCGTTCATACCATCGTCGTACTAGAAATTTTTGCGAACGAGTGGTCGAAAATTAAAAATTAAAACAAATAAAGTTGATTGAGCCATCTCTCTGTCTGTGAATCATTAGAGAGAGAAGGGGAGGAGAGAGAAAGAGTAATGATAAATAATTAAAAAGAAAAATAGTGGTGGGGGCATCTTTTAATAACGACAAGAGGAAATAAAAATTGCAAATATATATAATATATATATATATAAACTATTTCTTCTTAACATGGACAAATTAAAAATAACCCTTTTAATTATGATTTTTCATTTTTTTTTCCTCCCTCCTCTCTCTAAATTTTGGATTTTTGGTTTTTTTTTTGTCTCTTAAGAAACTAAATTCTAAAAAGCAATATTCTTTACATGAGGATTTCATTTTCATCACTAAATGTGAAGAACAAGTGTGTGTGTTTTTGGATTTGGAGAGATCTTGTGATTTTGTTTGATTGAGTATAATGGGAGTTGATTTACAAGTTTATCTTTTGGTTTTTAATTACTTCTTCCTTTTTTTAAAAAATCTTTGTTTATATATTTTATTTTTCTATTTTTCATGCTTTCGTGAACATATTCGAGTCAACAGTATGATATTTTGATTGAATAAATTCATATTCAATTCGAAGACAATTCTAAACTAGTTTGAACACTCATGGATATCTAAAAAAAAATGAAGTCAGTTCAATTTAAGATTATTATTTGGATTTTAGCAAAGTCTTTATTTCGTGGGGTTACTTTTGCAAAATTGTTCTTCAATTTTTTTATTTTTTTTTTATTTGAGAAATTTCACTAAATTTCTTGAATTCAATGTGTACTAATTTCTAAATAATGTCGCAACTCCTCAATTTAGATAGCATGAATGTGACTATTCTAATTATCTTTTATATTACACCTAAATTTGAGTTTGATTTAGATGGTATTATTTTAGTAAAATTTTAAACTTTCTACTATACTTGAAAAAAAATATATTTATTTTATACTATTTAAGTAAATACCTCATTATTTTATTGAGTCTTTATTTGGTATTTTGTTAAAATTGTTGTTGTTGTGTCTTTTAAACAATCAATTTTAAAAAATCCATACGAATGTATATTTAGACTATTTTAATTAAAGTAATAAAGGAGTATCTAGGTAAAATGAATGAAAAATATTCATAAGAAAACTACCTTTTTAAAATATGGGCGAAAATGCAATCATGGTACGAAAGAACCAATAAAAAAATTCTCAAAATAAATTTAAAAAAAAAAGAAAAAAATGAAGCACCAATCAAGGAAGAATTATGTTATTTTTAAAATATGATTAAACAATTGTAAAAATATAAATTGAATAGTACTTGAATGAAATTATTTTAATGGAATCAGTGAAGTAGTTGAGGGTATTGAACATAATTAATAGTCATGTGGAAATTCTTTAATAATATATTTGAATAGAAAAAAAAAAATGAAATTTTATTAAGTCAGAGTAGTCAATCTTTACTCAATTCCAATGTCATGAAATTATATTTTAGATTTGGATAAAAATTCTATTTTTTACATTTAGTTACGATTTAGTCTCTCAAAATTCATCAATTCCTACAAAAAAATTATGTTTACGTGTGATTTTTTAATACACTTTTTTTAAATGAAAACCTAATAAAATGTAGGAAAAAACAACATTTATCAAATTATATACTTCACTAAATTTGAAAGTTATAGTTAAAATTGTGGCACCCAAGGATAGAAGGAGTATATGAATGAACTGAGATAACATCCGAATGAGAGAGATCTTGAGGATATGAAAGTATGGTCTAGATAAGTTTAAAAGAATAGATAGATACTACCTATACCAACAAGATACACCTTTCTTTTCGGTAGCTTAATCATAGGAACTTTGAAGTTAAGCGTGTTTGAGAATTTTCCTAGAAAGCATGTGAGCGAGGACAAAACATGCTAAAAAAATCTCGTGTTGGTTTGTGGGGACAATCTTCATTCTTAGAAGCGGTTTAAGACGAATATGGTAACGTGGCCAGGTCGAAATGTCGGGATCGTAAGGTGTCGAATTCGGATTCTGAATCCTGGCCATGGGGTGTTACAAAAATTGACTTTAGATTAAAAGTGATTTTTTTTTTCTCATTTCAATTCATTTGTAAATTTTTGTTTAATTTAATTAAGCAAAACAAATACATAATTATAAAAACTAAAGATACAATACATTCATATCAAATATTCACTATACCGAAAATATATATATATATATATATATATATATTTTATAGAAAAAAAAAACAAGATTTATCATATTTTGTAAACAAAAAAAAAACATTATTTTAGATTCAACTTCGATTAATAATTTTAAAAACCAATTATTTCATATGCTTACACGGAAAAGAAGGGAATAGAAAGGCAGGTTAGATTCTAAAATAATAATAATAAAAGAAAAGAAAAAAAGAAAAATAAACAAATTAGGAAGGTTATAATTCAGTTTTGAAAAATATTAATTGAATGATTTGTAAATATTAACATAATAAAACACTATTTGTAAATCTATAATTTCCTTTAATCAATAACAATTGTTTTTTTAAAAAAAAAACCATACAAATAACATAAAATTAAAAAAAAAAAAACAAACATTTAAAAAACCCAAACAACATCATTGTGGAGACAAAGCTGATATAAAATATATATTATATATATTAAAAAGAAACACACACACACACAAAAAAAAAAAAAATCATCTAATTATTATTAATATTATAATTTGAAGATGAGTATGGTGGGACAACATTTTAAAATATACAATTCAAAACAAAAAAAATAAATATAAATAAATAAAAAGAGATACGTAATCTTTAAAAATAAAATATAATGACAGCGGGTCCCACACCATCGTGGTTGTCACTCTCATCACTGCCGGATTTGAATATGTACCGCGGGGCCCGGCGGCGCGTTTGTCCCACGCGCTCCACTCGAGACTGGTTTTTTTTAATTTTTTATTTAAATTTCTCTCTTCTTTCAAGTCTGTCTGGTTCTGAACTTGAGAATGAGCTCAAAAACAATTTCTTTTTTTTTCTTTAAAAAAATTTCCTTTCTGTTTTTTTTTTTTTTGGGTTTTTTTAAAAAGAGTGTCAGAGGTTTGGGGCAAGTGAACGTGCGCTATTTGAACCACAGATCTGGATCCACTCCAAACCATCAATCAAACAAACCCCCTTCTCTCTCTCTCTCTCTTGGGGGATTGATTTTTTTTTTGAATTCAAAGGAGAGAGAAAGTTAGAGAGAGAAAGAAGAGTGATTGAGAGAGCTCAGCTTCAAAAAAAATGGCAGACTAGCAGCAGCAGCAGCAGCAGCAAAGTTGCAGGTTTGAATAAACCAAATCTCATGGCTTTCTTCTTCTCCTTCTTCTTCATATACTAAAACCCAGTTCGTCTAAAGGCGGTGGTTTGGCTTTTATGGTAAAAAAAAACACAAACTTTGACCATATCTCTTTGAACAACTGCTAAACTTCACAAAGATTTCATCTTTCTTCTTGAAAAGATTACATTTTTCTCACAGTTTGTTGTTGTTGTTGTTCTTTTCTTTTGGGTGTTTTTCCCTTTGGTGAAGGCAAGCTCTTTTTTTTCTTTTCTTTTCATCTAACCCACACGGGAATACTTCTTGTGACACCAAACTTTCTCTTTTAACCCTTGTTTGTTTCTTTTTCTCTCAAGGTTCCCTTTTCTTTACCTCTTTTTTGGGCATGTTGTTTCAGGGAGAAGCTTTAGAGAAAGAGAAAGACAGAGTGAAGTGAAGCTACGCCAACTCTCAGCCCTTCGTCGCTTGGATTCGTCACAAGTTGGGTAGGTGAAAGGTTGAGAAACAAAGAAAAGAAAAAGAAAAAGAAAAGAAAAGAAGTATTACTTGTAAAAGATTGAAACTTTTGTCTCCAAAACCAGCAAACCAGAGAGAGAGAAGAGAGGGAACAATTTTACACCCATATTAGTTGGTGGGTGTGGAACTTTTCTTTTGTACCAAACTTTCTCTCTGTTTTCCTCTGTTTTTTTCCCCTTCCATGGATTCTTATGAAGCAACAAGAATTGTGTTCTCTAGGATCCAGAATTTGGACCCTGAAAATGCCTCCAAAATCATGGGCCTTCTTCTGATTCAAGACCATGGAGAAAAGGAGATGATTAGATTGGCTTTTGGCCCTGAAGCTCTGCTTCACTCTGTAATTCTCAAGGCTAGAAAGGATTTGGGTCTCCCGTCGATTAACTCGCCGTCCACTCCGTCCACGCCGAGTTCTTCGCCGTCTCCGTTTAGTCTTTCGACTAATCCAATTGCTATTTCGAGGCAGAGTTCTTCTTCTTCGAGGCTTGGAATCAACCTCCCTCCTTCACTTACAATTCCGAGCCCTTCTTCTTCCAGCTCTGTTTCGTGGGCTGCTGGTTTTTCCTCTGAACTTCAAAATTCTGATGATCATTTGATTAGTCCTGGGAATTTGCCACTTGGGTCGTCTTGTTTTGGCGCTGGAGGAGCTCCGGCGACTGATATGATCGATGAGTTTCAGCTTCAGGAACAGCTTTCGTTTCTCAACGACGGCTCTCCGACAATCGGGGTTAAAAATTCCGACTTGTTTTTCCCGCCGGCGGACTTGTCGTCGAGTCCCACCGGCGGCGGATTTGGATCCTACGGCGGAGATGCCACTTGGGGCGGAGGTCCAGTCCACCGCCGGAGCTGCTCTGTTAACGACGCCTGTTTGGGAACAGAGGACTTGAATTGTGGGTTGGGTTGGAAGCCTTGTCTTTACTACGCTAGAGGGTTTTGTAAGAATGGAACCAGTTGCCGGTTTCTCCACGGCGGTCTTGGAGACTCCGACGGCAGCGGCGCCGTCGGCTCGCCGAGTAAGATCGAGATGATGGACCAGTGCCATGAGCTTCTCAGATCCAAATCCTCTGCTCAGCAGCGCCTCGCCGCCGCTTCTCAGCTCATGGCCTCTGCTAATTCCTTCCCTTACTCTCCCAAATCCATCAATTTCCTTCTCCAGCAGCAACAAAACGATTCCCAGAGGTATAATCCTTTCCTTTTTTCAAGAATGTCGTGTAATTCATGAATAAAAATCTCATCTTTTCACCTCCTCTGTTTGCAGAGCTGCAGCAGCCGCCGCAGCGGCCCTGATGATGGGGGAAGATCTGCACAAGTTCGGCCGGTCCAGCCGCCTGGAGCGAAACGAGTTCACGTTGAACGGCAGCGCCGGTATCGTCAATCCGGCGTCGAGACAGATCTACTTGACTTTCCCGGCCGACAGCACCTTCAAGGAAGAAGATGTGTCGAATTATTTCAGGTGGGTTTCTTCACTAACCCAATTCTTCATTTTGTTTCGTGTTCTTGTTCTTCTTCCATTTCTGAAAAGATTTTGTTTTCGTTTTTCTGAAGCATGTACGGTCCAGTTCAAGATGTGAGAATCCCATATCAACAGAAGAGAATGTTTGGCTTCGTCACTTTTGTTTATCCTGAAACTGTGAAGCTCATTTTGGCTAAAGGGAATCCCCATTTCGTTTGCGATGCTCGTGTTCTTGTTAAACCTTACAAGGAGAAAGGCAAAGTCCCAGACAAGTACAGGCACTCTCTGTTCCACTCTGTTTCTCTCTGTTTTACTCTGTTTTCTTTGGAATTTGTTTGTGACAACTTTGATTTGTTCTACAGGAAGCAGCAGCAAATCGATAGAGATTTCTCCCCTTGTGGAACTCCAACTGGTTTGGATTCCAGAGAGCTTTACGATCATCTTCAACTCGGGTCGAGAATGTTTTACAATTCTCACCAAGATCTGCTATGGCGGAGGAAGTTGGAAGAACAAGCTGATCTTCAGCAAACGCTCGATCTTCAAAGTCGTAGGCTTTTGAATCTGCAGCTTCTTGATGTGAAGAAGAATCAGCTCCCTCATCACCACCACCACCACCGCACTCTTTCGACCGGTAGCCCGATTCCGTCCCCGACGCATTCTCCGAACCCGTTTGCTCAAAATCTCATCTTCCCCACCATTCGTAGTACTAGCAGTTGCAGCAGCTCAGATATCTTGCGAGGTGAGCTTCATGTTCATCCCCATTGATGAATGTTAAACTTGAACTTGAACTTGACTCCCAACTTTTGTTTGTTTTGGCTGCAGAGAATGGTGCTACGCCTGTGCCGACGCCACTGCCCGTTTCGGTCATGGCGTCGACCGACATGCCGCGGCAGCCATCACCAGTCAACAACGGGACCTCGGCTAACGAGTTTCCATCGATTGCACATGACAAGGAGAGATCCCAGATTGAAGACAGTGATTTACTTGAATGGTAACACAATTGACAGTTTTTAGTTTTTAGTTCAGATTGTTCCAATTATGGGATGTGTCTCCAATTCATTACTTAGATTATGTGTAATAATGGAAAATTGCAGCTTTGAACACAATCTCCCGGATAGTCCCTTTGCATCTCCTGCCAAAGCAACCGGCGACTACGTCGGGGAATCGGCAAACGACTCGGACGACTCGTCGTCGATTCTTGCATCGAATTCGTCTCTGGAAGTAGCAGCATCCTTCAAATCCTTCAACTGCCAGATGCCAAGGTCAGTACTACAAACAAACAAGCAAACAGCAGCCAAAGTTTTTCAATCCATGTACTTGACACAGAACAAACAACAATCAATTTGCTGCAGGTTCCCGTCCGGCCACGGCGCGATCGGAATGTACGCGGGGACCGGCGGGCCGACATGTCCGGTGGGAATTTAGCATCCAAAGCAGCAGGAACAGGTAAAGAAAAAGAAAAACACAAAAACAAATGAAATTAAAAGTGAGAGACACTGTTAGTTGAATGAATGATTTTCAAAATGGGGGTGGTTTGAAAGAGAAATTGCTTAGTTTTAACGATCATGTCTGGTCAATTCCAGGAAGGAAATAAAAGAAAAGAAAAGAAAAAGAAAAAAAAAAAAAGAAAAGAAAAGTGATTAACCAAACAGCAGAGGAGTACAATATGAAAACAATATCTATAGAGAATCAAAGAGCAGAAGCAGAAAGCAGAAGCAGAAGCAGAAGCAGTAGTAGCTCCACAAGGCTCCATCATCAACAGTACAAAAAAGCATTACATAAAAGGGGAAATGGGCCACCCATTTCTTTTTTTTTTTATTTGTTGTTTATTATTGTTATTGTAGCAGAGCAGTAGAACAACCCATCTTCTCTCTCTTTATTAGTGTTAAAAATTTGAATTTCACAGGTTTAAGTAAAAAAAAAAAAAAAGGACACACAGAAAGAAAGAAAGGAGGTTTTTTTTTTTTTTTAATCTTTTTTTTTTTCACAGAGTACTTAAAATGTGTAGTAGTAAGAAAAAAAAAATGGATGGGGATGAAGAAGATGAGGATGATGATGATGGTGGAGAGTGGGGACTGTAATATTCAATTTTTAATTTTATTTTCTCTCATACTTTTGTTCTTGTTCTTGTTCTTGTTTCATTTTCTTCTCTTGTTGTTGTATGTCCCTTAGTTTTTCCAAGGGACATGAAAGAAAAAAATAAATAAAAAGAAAAAAAAAACCCTAAAAAAGCAACCTAAAATTGGAAATGAATGAAAATTAAACAAATCTGCCATTTTTTTAACAGCTTTCCATCCATGTTTAAACTTTTTTGTATTTATGACATTGAAAATTTGAGAGAACGAATCCTAGACTTCCGAGCTTTTATTTTATATCTAATAGACCCTTAAACTTAAAAAGCTTCAAAACTTTAAACTAACTCTTCAACTTCAACTTCAACTTCCAATGTATTTAGTCAAATCTCCAATTCACAACAAAATTTCTAACGTCCAATAAACCATCCAACACAAAATCAATCGATTTGTAGGGCTTATCAGAGTCACGTATTAAAGGTTTATAACTTATTAGCCAGCCTTCTTCATAGCCAACTTGAGTATCAGACAACCTTCTTTGTAGCCAACTTGAGTATGATTGTTCCATTCAAAACATATATCATCAACTAAAAGATCAGATATTTGAATCTTCACTCTTACGTGCAGTTGGAACTCGAGAAAATTTGTGTTTGGTTTGGTTTTGTGCATGTGTGTGAGAAGGAAGAGTGGGATAAAGATTTTAAAAGTTATGAGTGAGTGGTTATTGATGGAATGATGAGGGGAGAGAGGAAAAAAAAAAAAAAAAGAAAGAAAATGAATAGAGAAGATCACATGGGTTGATTGGAGTGGGAAAATGCCAGGTTGTGAGGTGGGACCCACCCACCCATGTGACATGGGATTCCATTGGCTCTTCTCTTCTGTCTATATACATGCAATGCAAAAATCCCTCCTTTTTTTCTTTTTACCTTTTTCTTTTTAAAAAAATTAATTTATTATTGTTGTCATGATTTAATTTTGACTAAATTATATATAAAAAAAATCATTAAACTTTGAGGTTGGTTTCAATTACACCTCAAACTTTTAAAAGTTTCGTTTTAGCCTTTGAAATTTTAATTTTGTTTCAAAACAATCATTTTAGACATATTTTGTTAAATTTATTGACAAAAACGATGTGTTTGCATTTGTTTTATTGTTTTTTTTCTACATTTGTTCAAATCTATTCACATAAGCAACAATACATATGCAAACACGTCGTTTTTTGTCCATGAATTTAATGAAAAAAAAGCCTTTTAAAATCATTTTGAAACAAACTTCAATTTGAAAGATTAAAATGAAACTTTTAAAGGCTCAAAGTAAAATTAAAAGTAACTCCATAGTCCACGAATATTTTTTACAATTTAATTTTTTTTATATTTATATACATATATATTTTAACTTTTTTGTCTGTAAAAAACAGGAAAGGACATGGACACTTCATTCCTCTTTTTACTTACTTTTTTTAAAAAAAAATATATATTTTTTATAAATATAATTTATATTCACACATGTATGACAAAAGTGCACGGTTTCTGAGATTCCTTTATTATTATTATTTAAATGTCTCTCTCGAGGTTTGTAGGGACTAAAAACAAGTGACTGTGTTTACCGTTTATTTTACTTTTTCATATTATATATATATATATTTGGTTAAGTGTCCGTTTGGAATACATTTTTATTTAAATATTTTTGAAGAATACATTTTTTTAAAAACATTTTGTATAAAAATTGTTTAGAATTTAAACACTCATATGTTTGGTTACATTTCCTCACAAATGTTCTTATACACAAATTATTGTTTACTTAACGATCTTTTTTAAAAAGTTGGTTTGAAGTGTTTCTCTCAAAATAGTTTATTTATCAATCTAATTTTTTAATAAGTCATTTTGAGTGGTTGCCAAACACTAGAATTTTTTTCAAAATGATTTATTTTCAAAATTAAACCCTTGAAAAGTTAATCCAAATACACTCTAAATCACTAAGTTTAATCATAAACTTTCAATTTAGTATCTATTGAGTATTTGAACTTTCAATTTAATGTCTATTAGATTTTTGATATGTTTAGTTGTTGATATGTTGGATATTTTATAAAATCCATGGATATATTGTATACAAATTGAAAGCTTTGGATCCTTTTTAGATACAATTTAAATTCAATTTTATATCTAATAAAAGTATATTAATTGAAAAAAAAATCAAATACGTCAGGATCGGTTAGACCCAAAATTGAAAGTTGAAGAATAATTAAACGTTATTAAAGTTTAGAGACTTATTTAGATACAAAATTGAAAGTTGGTTCCTATTTGGTAGCCATTTGGTTTTTTGTTTTTTACTTTTGAAAATTATGTTTGTCTCCCCCCAATTGTCTTATAATGGCTTTCATCTTTGTCAATAAAATATTTGAATTATTAGCCAAATTTAAAAAAAAAATGAAACCTATTTTTTTTTTTTCAAAACTTGACTGGTCTTTGAAAACATGAAAATAAGGTAGATTTTTTTAAAAAAAAAAAAAAAAAAAAAAAAACTTATGAGTAAGAGCAATGGTTATAAGTTTGATTTTTAAAAATTAAAAACCAAATAGTTACCGGAGCTTTATAAATTAATCAGATATTTTAAAAAATTCAATAATTTATTAGACACAAAATTGAAAATTTCACCTAAACTTGTAATTTAACTCATACATGTCGTGGATTACAAGTTAAAATGCTCTTTTAGCATCCAAGTTAAAATGTCAAGAACTTTTAAGTTTGTGGGTTTGTGGTTTTCATTTTTCTTGAGTTAAAATGTTATTTGGGTATTTATACTTTTTTTTTTTTTCTTTTAATCACTTCATTTTGAAATGTCCAAATTTAATTCTTGAACTTTTGAAAATTTCTATCTGACTTGTTAAAGATATAATGATAATAACAATAACCATCATTTAAGAAAATGCACAACATTAATATATTTTCTAAAATTTACTAGGAATACCTATGAAAAATATTATTTTTGAAAAGAAATCTATGAAAATTAGCATTATGCTAGTAGTGGAGGGAGACTATACGTAAGTTAAATTAAAGATACAAGGGACTAAATTCAAACTTAAACATCTTAAAGCGAGACTGAAATAAAATAAATCTCAAGTTATGAGTACCAAAATCATATTTTAAACCTATTCTTTCAGTATATTGATTTTGTTTATTTGAGTAGGTTAGCATCACAAAGCTACCTACAAACAAAAATTGTGTCGTATAAATTTAAGGTCATAAAACCTATATATATATATATATATATATATATATTGAAATAAACATTGTATTAATGGAAAGCGTATGGTACAACTAACTCCCTAAAAAGGGTTGAAAAAATCGGAAAGAACCCGACCCAACAAAAAAAAACTAAAAGGAAGAACCAAAAAATTCAAGCATTGCAGTATGTGCCAGAAAATGCGATTCCTCATTTTGCGATCGAGGGCAGTGGGAGAAGGAGATCTCTTCGCACTCGGATTTCATGCGCTCGATTTCTCTAACCAAAAAAGAAATCTTCGATTGGTATCACGCCAACAGTGTCAGAAACAACCACAATGGGCAGTATTGAGGAGCTCTTAGCGCTGGTAAGCTCCTCAAGCCTTCAAGGACTGCTCTCATCTCGAGCATCTTAACTGACCATTTTGCCTTTAATTCTTCTAAGCCTCGCACAAATTGTAGAACCTGAAGAGTCACACATGATCCAGCCTACCCCTCCCCTGTTTTGAGATTCATCGCAAGAGGCGTTGACATTAAGCTTCCAAGAGCCTAAAGGCGACGGAATCCAATTAGCTTGACTTGGCAGGTTCTTCGATCTTTTGGACAAAACGGCTACTTCAGAGCTAAGGTAACTCACTCTATCTGAAATTTTTGTTTCCACACCTATCTATTTATTTAGCTATATACTAACTTCTTATCTAAATTATAAGTCTATACTATATCTTCATCAACACAATACTTTTTTTATAATTATAAAATAAATAAAGAAAATGTATGTGAACTTAGGTCGAAGATAAATCGTTAAAATCAATCCATGATAGCCACCTACCTAGGATTTAATATACTACGTATTTTCTGACAATCAAATGTAGTAGGACCAAGCGGTTGTCTCATAAGATTAGTCGAGGTGCACGTGAACTAGTCTGGATACTCAAAAATATATATATAAAAAACTAGGTCAAAGATAGTGAACATAATACCATCATAAAAACATACAAAAACCTAAACGGAGTCAAACATTCCTTCGTGTTTAATCAGAACATACACAAACATGTTGGCTCAAGTGGTTCAAATAGTGTTAAAAGAAAAACAATGCAAATAAGTGATAAGTGGGTTTTTTTTTTTTTTTTTTGGTCTAATGTGGATTCACTTTTTTGAGCGTAGATATCACTTGTCTGATCATATATATGCACCTGACCCACAAAATAGACATCACAATATATAAAAAGATTTTTTTCCCCCAAATCTAACTCTATAATTTTAGTATATGCAAAAGTCCCTTTAAATTACTGTTTGTATTGTAATGTGGAAAAAAATAGAAAGAAAATTGAAGTAAAATAAAATAAAATAAAATGCAAATAGTTTGTAGCAAACAAGTGGATAAGCAGTGACAAATAATAGTTGAGTCATTGATGTTTGACTTAGGGGAGAGTAAGAGAGGGATTTTATTCTTTAATGTTTTGTTTTTTTATTCAGATTTTGTGGAATTTTATCTTTTTTTATTCTTAATTTTGTATTTATTCAATTTAATGGAGTTTGCATTATTTAAATTGATTTTGATGGCTTTTACCTTTTAGTCTAAAGAAAAAAAAAATGTTGACTAAATTACTTTTGAAGTTTGATTTTTTTTTTTTTTAATGTTTATTTAGTTCTTAAATTAAAAAAAAAATGTTAATAATATGTTCTTCAACTTTTTGAATTTGGTTCTAATAAGCACGTTCTTGATATAATTATTTAAATGTTGGCATGATGCACTAATAGACCTAACTAGTGAAATATTTCTCAAAAAAAAAAAAGAACTAACTAGTGAAATATTTACATGACATTTTACGAATGAGTAAAATAACCTAACTAGATAAAATTAAAGACATTTTGACCAAATAGTTTATTCTAAAATGTATTAAATTCACCCAATTCATCCATTTGTTTTGTCTACCTTAATTTTAATTTTATTTGACTTGCCTATGAGAAAATTTCTAGTACTACCATAGTAAGGATATTCTTTTCTTTTCTTTTTTTTGTTTACCACGTCATTATCTTTGAAATATAATGTGGGATCCACCAATATTAAAGATATATTTATGAATGCAAAATTATAGTGTGAGCATAAATGAGATATGGTACTAAATTAATCACATACCATATTAACTTTTATAAAAGTTCAATGACTAAATTCATAATTTAATCATAGCTTCAACGGTAATTGGCCAGTACCATCGACCAAGAGGTTAGAGCGGTTTGAATCTCCCCCACTTCAAAGGTTGTCGAACTAAAACAAAAAATCATAACTTATAAGTTAGTTCCTAATTTTTTAGGTTTGTGTCTATTTAGTCAACTCTAAAATTTTAAAAAGTGTCTAATAGTTTTCTAAACTTTCGATTTGTTTTAAATAAGTCTCTAAACTTTAAAAATTGTCAAATATGTCTTTAAACTTACAATCTTGTGTCCAACTCGATACAAAATTGAAAATTTTGGGATCTATTAGATGTTTTTAAAGTTCGAAGATCTATTACATACGAAATTGAACATTTTGGAACTTGCTAGACACTTTTTAAAGTTCATAGACTAAATAGACACAAACTTGAAAGTTTAGGGACTAAAGTTGTAATTTAGCAACCAAAATGTAATTATACTTCATGTAAAATTTGCCTCCTTGTTTCATTTTAGTTGTGTGGCATACTTCATTGCTTTATTCTTTGAATGATTGTTATATAGTTAAACTTGTAGTCTTGTAATTAAATAATAATGATAATAATAATACAACAATAGTACGACACGCAAAATTATTACATTA
This sequence comes from Luffa acutangula, assembly GCA_036850905.1. Lineage (NCBI taxonomy): Eukaryota > Viridiplantae > Streptophyta > Magnoliopsida > Cucurbitales > Cucurbitaceae > Luffa > Luffa acutangula. The sequence continues at coordinate 7,495,275 of CM072099.1, read as the reverse complement.
ATTGTCATATCAAGTTGGCAACATCGATTTGTGCTTAATGATTAAAATGAAACAAATAAGAGTATAAGAAATTCAATGTCAAAAACCAACTCGAATAAGACCCTGTTATGGCTGGCAAAAAAGTTAAAGAACAGGTGGAGAGTTATTAAATAGCAAAAATTCAAAGAATTTAGCCTCATCCTATGTCGACGAAGACATTTTATAGGCAAAAGGTTATGTGACGATACTTTTATATATAGATGTAAAAGAATTCAAATAAGACTTTGATGTATAAAAAGAAAATGAAATAATGATAAAGTAGAAAGATAAAGTTTAAGCAAAGATGAAGTAGGAGTTTGAATTTTAGGTGCAATCTTGGTGCTTACATATTATCACTAAAGTTCAATCATTTGATTGGAAAAATCAAATTTTGATAGCTTGGAGAAATTTGTGTCTAAAGTAATTATTATTGTACTAAGAATCCATATTTTAATTATTATGATAAGTAAGAATTGAGATTATGAGTGGAAAATAATATCTCTTATGAATTTAATTAAATAAAATAATTACACTCGTGCATTTCAAGATCCTTTTCTTGATCCAGGTGTTTTGTTTTCAAGTGGGACTTTTGTTTTTCTAAAAATAATTCAAACATTTTTGTTTGAAAATACTTCCTTTTAAAAAAAAATAATTCTAACTATTTATTTGAGCTAAATTACGTAAAATTCCTTTAAAGTTTTTAAAAATTTTAATTATAATAAAATTTAAACTTTTAAAGCATAAAGGATAAACTTAAAAGCCAATGCATAGACTATTTTTTTTTTCTTGGTATAATTTAATCATTTATTTACTTTATGGGAAGCTTTTAAAAGTTTTTTTTTTCCAAAACAATTATATCTATATATATTTCATCATCGTGTTTGAGAATTATATATTTTTGCCCTATAGTGATTATGAAAAGAATAATAGGTTTATTTTATTCTTTTGTAAATTTTAGAAAACAACTATCTAATAAGATGGATAAACTTGCAAAAATATCCTATTATTCACATGTATAAATCTTAAGAAATAAGAAGTTGAGAAGTCAATATCCAAGAGCAATAAAATTAAGTGGGTAAAAAATTTACTCCAAAAGAAAAAAAAAAGTAGGTAAAGAAAAGCAATAAAATGATTTTATTTTATTTTATTTTATTTTATTTTAATTAAACAAAGTGAATAAGAAATTTTTAAATGCAAGAAGAATAGCTATAAGTTAAACTCCTATAGTTTGTCTATTTAATTTTAATTTATAATAACAAAATGTGTAGTATTTAAGGTTGGTATCATTCTTAAATATACCCTAAGTTTTGTTCATAAATGCATAAATACCTTCAATTTATTACAATAATAACCTTGAATTGTTCAACAACTACTCACAATAAATTGCAATCTCACTATTCAATACATTTCAAATCATATCTATAACCTTTTGCAACGCTTGCATGATATATATTGAAAAATTAAATAGCAAAATTGATTGTTATATTTGCAAATAAGACACGCACAAAAAAAATTTACAAACATTACTATTTCTTTATATTTTTTCATGTCTATTTAGATATTTTCATATAATTTCCTTTTTGTTTACTTCATATATATTGTTGATATGTTAAAAATAGACATAATAAGCGATAGAAAAATGTTATTGAATACATTCGTAAACCTTTACGGTTTTCAAAAGGTTTATTTAAATTTTGTTTACAACTATTTTTATATATGTATTAAATTTGTTATTATTTTGACTCAGATTGCTATGTATGCACCCACATTTTAAACAAATTTAAAAGTTTTTTTTTTTTTTTTTTTTTTTTTTTTTTTTTTTTTTATGTATGTATGTATGAAATATTGTTTAAATTACAAACTGAATTATAATTACATCAATTTGATCTATAAACTTCAAGAAGTTTTTCATTCACATCCTCAAACTTTCAAATTTGATGGTAAAGTAGGTGAGGGATATATATTTTATGATCCAAAATTTTAGCCGTAAGCTGACTTTTTTTTTTTTTTTTTTTTTTTTTTTGGAGAAGAAGCCGTAAGCTGACTCTTATTTTTATTAGTCAATCTAAGCATAGTTACAACTATAAAAAAAATAAAAAATAAAAAATAATCATGAGTTTGATAACCAACCAAATAATGTCTTACTACCTGCTTAGTTATATCCAACCAGAAATGTAATAAAAAAAAAAGTTTGATAACCGGTTTTTGAAAATTTAGCTTAGAAATACAAAAGTTTCACTTATAGTCTTTTGTTTCGTTATCTACCCTTTAAATATGTTTTCAAAATTCAGACTACGTTTTGAAAACTAAAAAAAACAGACTACGTTTTGAAAACTAAAAAAAAAAAGTATTATTTGTTTTTAAAATTAGCCACTAAAAAAGAAGGTGCACCTTGTTGGTATAGGTAGTATCTATCAATTTTTTTTAAGTTTATCTTGACCATACTTTCATGTCCTCCTCGGTTCATTCATGTACCCCTCCTGACTCGGGTGTTACATGTCCACCAGCTTCCACCTTGGTTCGTCCCCGAACCACATCCTACTGGGAGAGGTTTCGCTCTGATAGCATCTGTAACACCCTAGGCCCAGGATTTGGAATAGACTGTCCCCACAAACCAACACGAACTTCTCCAAGCCAAGCACATTTAACTTCAAAGTTCATATGATTGAGTCACCGAAAAGGAAGGTGCACCTTATTGGTATAAGTAGTATCTATCAATTCTTTTAAGCTTATCTTGACCGTACTTTCATGTCCTCAGGATCCCTCTCATTCGGATATGGTCTCGGTTCATTCATATACCCCACCTAACTCGGGTGTTACAAGTAGTATTTGTTTTTAGAATTCTACTCAGAATTCAAACGGTAGTTTAAAAAATTCGTTAAGAATTCAAATTGGTTTAATTACATGTTTACTCCTTGAACTTTTAGGATTATGTCAATTTTGTCCTTGAACTTTAAAAAGCTTAAAATGGGTAATCAAACTTTCAATTTTGTTTCTATAAGTCTTTGAACTTTCAAAAATATCGAATAAGTCCTTAAACTCTCACATTTTTGTCCAATAAGTCTCCAAACTTTTAATTTCGTGTCTAATAAGTCACTGACCTATTCAACAATTTTTAAAATTCACAAGCCTACTAGATACAAAATTAAAAGTTTAGAATCTCAATAGATATAAAATTCAAATTTATATATAAGAGATGGATTAACTTTTAAAAATGTCAAATATATCAAACAACTATTAGAAACAAGATTAAAAGTAAAAAAAATCTTAAAAAAAAAAACATTTTAAAATTCATAGACCTAAAATTTCAAATACTAAACTTGTAATAAAGGCATTCAAATATTTACCTAATAGATGAAAAAATCACAATGAAGATTGAAAAACACGATGGGAAAAGAGGGTAATTATAGGAAAAAGAAAATCATTATGGCTTTTATAAACTAAATTTGAAATTCAAATGCCTTTAAAAGGGGATATGCTGACACGTGTTATCTATTATTAAGCTTTCTCCCGCAAATTTCTCGATCTCCCGCGAATTTCTACTGCCAGAGGTTGCAATTGCAAGAGTCTCCGATTCCGAGTGCAGGGTTCGTCGGCGACGGCAAGTTCTCGCCATTCAGGTCTTCTTCTCCGACTACTCTCGGTCTTCCTCTTGCTCTTTTGCCAATGGTTGAAAGGAATTATACATTTGCCTCTTTTCTCTTTGAATAAGATTCATTCATCACTCCTTTTATGATTTTATGTCAATTCCAGTTCTCTGTCTTTCTTATTCGTGTCTGTTTAGAGGTTTCGCATTCTAAATGGTTAATGCACCGTTTCCCCCCCATTTTCCGGTGCTATTATTACGCTAGTGAACTTCGGCGATTGATATTCAACTTTTAGGAGTTCTATGTTTGGTAGGCGATGTTTGATTTGCGAAAATTTTGAAAATGTGGACGACGTATGTCTATTGGGGAGCTGCTGAAGGTCAATTGGATTTGTAAGACCCTGTGGAAGCGAATTTTGTTGGTGAAGTTTCGGAGTTATTGCTATTCTATTCAATTGTATTACTGTCTTTGAGTTGCTTCTTAAACTTCTGATTATGAAAATGGAGTTTTTGAGGTATTGAAATTTTTTAACCAAAGGTTATTGTTTTAGTATTGAATGTGGGTCTGATGAGTAGTTAGATTATTTGAATTGATTTATTCGTTTTGCATTCACTACCCCATTTACACACCTGACCTACCTCATTTGCAGTATCTGCTTTTCCTTAAAAGAAAGATGTGTTTCTCACTTTCTCGATAGTTACTTCTTTACTGTTGAAAACGTTCTCCCTCGTTCTTTTTATCTTCCTATGTTACTTATATTATTTAGTTTTCTTACTTATGCATGTCTCAGTATTATACAGATACATGTAAAAATCTTTGTTGACATGCAAAATATGTCAGATACTTTAAGTAGGTTGTCGGGGAAGTTAAACTAGGGGATTGACTTGTCGGATCTAGATCTAAATACTGCAAGAATGTAATTTCTTAAGTTAATTTCTTTCCTTTTTTCTCAATGAAAGTTTGGTCCTTCAAAAAAAAAAAAAAAAATCTTTAAGTTAATTTTTTATTATTATTATTATTTTTTTTAAATGTAACTCTGAAAATTATCTATGGTTGAAGAGCCTAATTCTTGAAGTCAAAATGTAAAAATCTAATTAACAAATGAAAATTTGTTGGAGGTAAAATGTAGTCTTCTTTTAGAACAATGTTAATCTTCACCTGGATCGTGGGTTTTGCATGTTTTCTCATCATGTCCTTTTTCTTGGATAATAGTTCCTAGCGGAAGGTGGATTAAGGTTCTGTGAACTCACTGCAGTTTGATTTTGGATCAGAAGACGTTCAGAGGATTAGATGTACTTCATGATTTGTGTTGTGCTTCTCTGCGGGGAAGTAAAAATCATAAATAGACGGAGGTAAATGAGGGAGAAAGGTAATGTGCAATATTCTATTATATCGAGTACAGAGAATTGTTCTATAATTAGTATTCTTTGACTGTGATCGCCAAAAAGTGGTGGTGAAATATATTAAAGACAATAAAAGTTATTGCATTTTTTTTTTCCTGAGTTCAGGGAAGACATCAGACTTGAAAGGAACTGCTTATCTGTGTTCTATATGACATCTAGTTTGAACAGACACATTGATATTTTTATGAACAATGTAAATTTACCCCTTGGCTTAATCCTTATTGCTATTGGTCATATTTGGTGAGAGAGGAAGCTTGTTTTCAAGGAATTTAGATGAAGAAAGGTTTTGATTCTAGATGTTATAGTGTAAATTTTAAAGGTGAAAAAATTTCGTCATCAGTCATTACTTGTTCCAACTGCAATTTGACTAAGAAATGAAGAAGGATAGGAACAAGTACACTTGAAGGAACAGCTGTGCTGACTTAGACCTTTTTTTTTTTTTTTTTTGTCTTTTTCTGGGGCAGCCACCAAACCCAAGTAAATTCTCACGCTCTAATACCAAGTGACGTAAAGTCAAATAGTTTTTTGTGCTGGAATTTCTAGCCTCAATCTAGCTTAGGCTGTTGGTGAAGTTTCTTTTACTTTCTACGTCATGAGGTTTCAAGACAATGGGAATGAAGAACAAATTAGAGAAAAATTTTCAGATCTAACTACCGAACTATATTCATATTGAAGAAGGTTATACATCTACAATTTGAAGTTATGACGTGTGGAGCTTGAAGAACTCGTCTATCCTGCCTCTTTGACCAAAAGGTTCACATAACACTACTCATTATAGGAAATGTTTTTTAGTTTGTGTGATGAAATCTGAGTGATGGGATTGTTGGTAGGATATCTTGAATTTTGATTGAGTCTTAATCTTACATCCTTCATCTGCCACAGTCAAGCCTCCTTTTTGTCCCTGGATTAACACAAACTTCTCCCAGAAGATATTTGGTATGTTTTGCAGTACGTAGGGTTTCTTTCTTTAGTTGAATACTATTTTTCCAGGGCCACATATGCCACGGTTAGTGTTGTGGGCTTTTAAACTCTGATTCTAATATCATGTGTGCAGTAGTATAGTAACCAGGAAGGTATTTTTATACCCGAGTATCCAGGTTATGCATACTTACCCTTCAACGTTTAGTTGTCATGACAGAATATTAATGTCTATTGACAATATACCTTTATTGACCTTTCCATGGATTAATGAAGTATAGTAAAAAAGAATGTTAATGAAGTATTAAAAACTATCAGCAAAAATATCAATCTCTATACACATAGATTCTAATAATAAGCATTTTAACTTATTTAAGAAGTGCAAAATACTTATTTATTAAGTCAAATAATTTCATGAGTTTCATGAATTTGATGATTTCTTAAGAATATTTTTTTATAAAATTGAATCTCAACGCTTCTAACTGCATCTATATTTAAAACCTTAGTTGATCCCATAACCTCAAGATCCTTAATTTTCAAAAAAAAAAAAAAAAAAAAAAAACCCTCAAGATCCTTAACTTTTGCCCCTTTGGCCACTTGACCAATCCATGGGGTTAATCAGGAAGGTTTGAATTGTAACCAGGAAACTCATAACAAATACATAATATATTTAGTTTTAAGTAAGTTTTGTTTGTTTGTTTGTTTGTTTTCTTTGGGGGGGGATGAAGAGAATTAAGTTTACATGAAGAAGCATGCAAAGGATACAAAAAGGTTAAGGTGCGGGGGCATGTGGGGGAAAAAGTTCAAGGACCCCACCATGAACCTATGTGATGCTTTACCAATATACCAAAAAATATCAAAAGACCTAGAAATCCAAAGCAAAGCATCAATGCGACCAAAGCTCCTTAATTTTTTTCATCAAAGATTTTTAATGCCATTCCAGTCAAATCCTACAATGGGACACCGAACTTGCTAACTCAACCTTTATTGTGGAGGGTATTGGAAAAACTCTCCCATCCTTCAGGTCCTTACTATGCTGGTTAAAAGTGACTCCTGCTAGAGCTTTGGAAGATTTTAAACCCCAATTATGATGAGAAGGGCAGTGGAGAAATAAATGGTCTATCACCTCATATGTCTCCTTGCAAAGAACACCCCTCCTTCGAAATAGACAAAAGGTGGGTATCTCTGTATGAAGTTCCAAGATGCACTTTCAAAAGTCTCCTCAAGGAAAAAAGAGTGAAGATTAGACCCAAGGATTTCAGAAAGCAAAAAGAAAACTGCATAAAATGGTCCCAGGATACTTGAAGCTCTAAACCTTATTATCATTAACCTAAGGGTTAATGACATGACTAAAATAAAATTTAGTAGGGAGAATAATTCATTAAAGCTCCTTATTGTCTGTCTATAGTTTTAAACAGAAGGTAAATAAGAATTTCAAAAGTAAGATAATTATAGAATTACAATTTACATGAAAAAAAATAATAATAACAAAAGATGAATTGATTCTTCTGCTAACTAGTGCATTTTTTTAAAAAAAAACTTTGAATGATGATATTGGATCATATGACTAGTTTTTTCTTTTTCCTCCAATCGTTGGTAGAACTTTTGTTTCGTAAAACTCGGGTTAATGAGGTTGAGGTGCTTCTCCACTTAGTTTTATTTAGCTGTTTGGTAACATTTTTGTTTCTAAATGATTCTAAATAAACCCATATTTTGTATGTAACTACATTATATCAGTGAAGAAAACCAAGAAAATGTAACCAGATCCATATGTTGTCGATCTCTCTAGCTTTATCTTTAAAGATTTTTTTAAAAAAATTTAATTACTGTCCATTTTAATCTCCCAAAGAATGGCTTTAACTGCACTCACCAATTCCTTTGAAAGTCTGACCCGCATAGCACTGGAATAAGGCTTCTCAATATCTACCTAGAAACATCAAAAAACTTAAAACAACTACGACAATTATCCCAATTCCCAATAGTTTGAAGCAAAGTAGGGTGAAAAAGGAAGTAACTTTGTTCTTTGGTATTCATCATCTGCACTGATTAGGAGAGAACTATATTTGTGTATCTCCTTTGCATCCTATCCACTGTATTTAGACCACCTAGTGTTAAGAGTTCAGTGAAGAGCTTATAAGGTAATTTCCTCCCACATTTCCTGCTCTTTTCCATAAAAATCTGTCATCTTTTTTCTAAGGGCTTTAGCATTTTAAACATGAAATTGAAAAGGGAGAGTAATACGTTGGACTGCTTAAGAGAACTGAGGGGGATAAAATTCAGAAATGAAAGAATTCTTCCTCTTGTCTACTCATAATTTCTTCATCAACAGGCCTGCAAACATTGACAACATTGGCGCCTCCACTGATAGCATCCCCTAGTTGCTCAGTGCCGATCATTTATTGTATACCTTATTTAATATTAATGCAGGTGATCAAAAGGTTTAGAGAGGTTAATCTTAAGATCCAAGGCCATGTCAGACATATTGTTTATTTTTAACAAATGGTCGGACTTATCCATCTTATCCAAGGTGAACAAAGTAACATCTCCAAATTGGAAATCATTTTCCCAGACGTGGTTTTCTAAATGAAAGCTTTGAAGGAAACCCAATACAATCCTTTTTTGAACATTCTACTAAAAATGTCCACCCTTGCAATGGAAAAGAAAAGAAGAAAGGAGGTATTTTCTATAGAGTCCTTGAAGTTTCCATTCTTCCTCTTGGCCCTCCATTAATGAAGAGCAAGAAGATGGCATTATCAGTTAGATGAGTCTTAATTTAATTAATTTGGCCCATCAAGTTCATTTTGCTAAATGTCTAGAAAATTGTACCTGAATTGCATTTATTGGATGTATTTAATTGAGTTTGTGCATTTCCTTATACACCAGCATGGCTAAATTTTTGCATAAAAGACACTCTCATTCAAGCTACTCTTTCAAGTATGTCTATTTTTTACCTTTCTTTATTTAAATTACCCACCTAGGTTGTTAGAGATTTCCTTTGGGAACGATCAAGAGGAGAGGGGGGTACGCATAACATCATTGGGAGAGATCACAACTTTCTCAACTTTTGGGTGGTTTAGGTATTGGTAATTTTAAGGTTAGAAACTCAGCGTTATAGGCCAAATAGATTTGGAGATTTTGACATGAGAAAGATACTCTATGGACAGTTATTGTTGGCAAATATTATTTCTCAGAGACTAATTGTTTATGGCCAAAACCTATCTTGAGAAGCTCTTATAAATCTCCCTGGTGTTTTATTTGCTCTACTATTGATCTTATTTCCACCCGTGTCCAAAGATGCCTTGGAAATGGACATCATACATTCTTTTGGCATGGTTCTTGGTTAAGTTGTGGGGTGCTTGCTATGTTTTCACGTTTGTTTAGATTATCTTTGCGTCCAAATGCCTCAGTCGTAGAGGTCTTGAATAGTTCTCAGGCGGCTTGGGATTTGAGTCTTCAATGGAATCTTACTGAGTTGGAGATGCTTGAATGGTCTAATCTTTCCAATCTTCTTTCACCTATTGCATTAAGGTTGGTAGATGACTCATTGTTAGGCCTATTGATCACTCTAACATTTTTACTGTCAAATCCCTAATGGATGATTTGGTTCAATCTGTTAATTATAGCTCGAACAACCTTTATTCAGTAATTTGGAAGGATACTTACTCTAAGAAAATTAAAATCTTCTTGTGGGAGCTTAGCCTTGGTGGACTTTATACTGCTGATAGACTACAGAGGAGGATGCCACATTTCTAACCTTTCTCCTTGTTATGCGATGTGTTTACATTGTTCTTTTGTTGTTCAATATTGGGTCACAGTGCTTGATGCCCTTGGTTGGACTATGGTTTGGCCGAACAATATCTTCAGTATTCTCGAATCAATTTTAGTGGGTCATCCCTTCCATGGTGTAAAAAAGACGGCTTGCTCTTAATTGAGTTTTCTTTTGATATCTTTGGTGTGAGAGGAATGGATGAATTTTTAGGGACGTTTTCTCACCCTTTGATAGTTTTTGGGATTTAATTCTGTTCTATGCTTTGTATTGGTGTAAACATAAATACCCTTTTAAAGATTATGGTTTTTCTTCTTTGATTAAGCTTCCTTTATTTCATTTATCAATGAAATTGTTTCCCATCTCAAAAAAAAAAAAAAAAAAAAACACAAAAGACTTTATTATGAGGAATTTTTTCCTAATTATCAAAAAGCAAAATAAAAATTCAAGAGGTCCAATCGGAAGAAGAGAATTAGAATGACTTTCTACCAAAACAAATGGTGGTTTATGCCATAAACCACCATTTGTTAGTCTATATTTCCAACCATTAATTCCAAAAAAGATTTCAAGATTAAATATTTTCGAAGTGCCACTCTTCTTGCTATTGTTTTTGCCATAAACATCTTCAAGCAGAAAAGGAAGAAGCACGGTAAGGCTTAGGATCATAGTTATATCGACTCACAATGAATTTGGAGATTTTTGCATGATCAAGACAGCCTATGGAGAAAAATTATTTCTGCTAAGTTTTACAATGCTGCTGGATTTTGTTGGTGGCCAAAGCCCATCATGGGAGGGTCATCAAAATCCCTTTGGAAATCTATTTGTAATACAATTGATGTTGTGGGTAGTCGAATTAAAAAACGGCTTGGCAATGGTATGCATACATCTTTTTGGAATGATATATGGCTTGACAGTGTTCCTCTTAAAATATCATATCCTCATCTTCATCGGTTAGCTACCCGACCTATGGATTCAATTGCTGAAGTTTGGAACTCCGCATCTAAAGCGTGGGATTTGGGCCTCCGTCGAAATCTAAATGAGGAGGAGATTATGGAATGGGCCAATCTTTCTCATCTCCTTTCTACAGTCATCCTAAGAAATGTCCAAGATTCTTGGTCATGGCCTCTTGATTCTTCTAATACTTTTACAGTCAAATCTTTGATGGAAGAGTTAGTTCATTCAAATGGATCATCTCGAAACAATCTGTTTTCGATAATTTGGAAGGATCAATACCCAAAGAAGATCAAAATTTTCTTATGGGAGCTTAGTCATGGTGGAATCAACCCAGCTGATAGACTTCAAAGAAGAATGCCTAATTATTTTCTCTCCCCTTCCTGGTGTGTTGTGTGTTGTTTAAATGAGGAAAGCCAAATTGACTATTATGTTGGGAACTTTTGAATGGAACATGGTCTTGCCCGGAACTATCATCGATTTGCTACATTCAATTTTTATTGGTCATCCTTTTCATGGTACAAAGAAGACTCTTTGGCTTGCAATCAACCGCGCTTTCTTTTGGTATCTTTGGTGCGAACGAAATGGCAGGATTTTCAGGGACGTTTCCTCACATTTTTCAGCTTTTATGGACCTTGTTTTGTTCAATGCTTTGTATTGGTGCAAATTCAAGCACCCTTTTAGTGACTATAGTCTTTCCTCTTTAATCTCTAATTGGACTTTGTTTATGTATTGATTTCTTTTGGGAGTTTTGTCTCCCATAATTTCATTTTATCAATGAAATGTTTGTTTCTATTCTAAAAAAATGTGCAAATGAAGGATCACGTTTGTAGTATGGATAGATATCTGGTCTAAAGAGGCTGCCCCATCTACTTTGGATGGTGATTGCCCCTAAAATGGTGCAACTATTTCTTATGACTGTCCATGCTTGCATCTTAATTTTCTGAGTAGTGTTTTAGAGGACATGGAAGAAGAAATCATGGACCATTGTTTGTGTTTTATTCTTAGACTCGGCTGACAATGGACAGAAATCTTTAACTCTGTTAGGGTCTTTTCTTTCTGTGAAGAGTTAAAGATCTTTATTGGATGCATTAATTTTACAAAAGCAGAATAAAAATTTATTACATTCATTTGATAGCTGTGATTAAGTGAGAGATTTCAGATTTGGATGAAAATGAATAGGACGACTTTTGAAGATAAAAGGTATGGTTCAAGAAGATTTAAAATTGAATCATATTTATAATTTCCTAATGGTCTTCAAAAATCTAGGGAGTATTTGTAATTATGTCTTTAATTTTTATTTTTGAAAAAGTAAACTGGACGGCTTTCTTATGATCTTCTTCCTGCAGGATTTGGGTTATTGGTACCTTTAATATAGCATTATTTTCTATCAATAGAAAGGTTTCAAGAAATAAATAATTAGAAAAAGATCAAATATAGATCAAATTCATAAAGAATTCTGTACAATCTGTTTACAAGCCATCCTTCGTAAGCTCATTTAATCATTAATTCATTGGATTCTAGTTTGTGGAAACCATATGTAGGATGTACTGGCATCTCATTTGATGTTGACCATCTAATTATGATGAATCATATGGAGTAGTCTTTCCTTCCTGAAGAATTCTAATAATGCAATGCAGCAGATAATTGGTTAACTATATGGCGTTAGTCTCTGTCATATTGGCTGCTTCTCCTCAACGGTGGCTTTTGTTTGACATGATGTACCTTTGTATCTGGTCTCATCACTTCTTCAACAGCCAACAATTACCAGTTGGAAAGAAGCAACAGGTTGTTGAAATTCCAGAATACATTTTTGGATTAGTTTGCTTAAAACTCTGGTGGCTTCTAACCATCAACTTCATGACAGCTGACAAATAGATTTTAAATAAAGCAATTTTTTCTCTTTCAGATCTCTAGTTATTTTAGTCCAATTATTCTTTCATGAGGCTCATATATTTAGTGTTCGAGAACATAGCATGATTTCTATAGTGTTTAAAAGTTAAATATATGTTTTAGTCCCTAATATTTGATTGTTTTTCAATTTAGTTCCTATCATTATAAAGTTTCAATTTAGTCTTTATGTTTTAATATTTTCTAGTGGTTTCAAGTATTAAAGGCATTTAGTCTGATACCTAAACCAATGTATGCTGGGACCATGGAAGTGATCGTTACAAATATTTTTCCCAAAGATTAGGACAGTGATTAAGCATGTCCTGTGTGACATAGGATAAGTGACCCGACAGTTCCAACTGATAAATCCCATAATTTCATCAGCTACCTTACATTTTTTTTCTTTGTTGACTGTCTTAATGGTTCTTTCTTTTTTGTGATGTTGATTGAACAAATAGCTGCAGAAAAGCGCAAGAGTGTGTAGTCATGTAGCATTATGAGAAAGATAGTGAATAGGAAGTTCAATTATAAATACAAGCATCATCTTCTCACCTTTGAAAGTTAGGAATGGTCATACTGTAACGTCCCAATCTGGATGTGGATTTTGTAGTCAACCCACAGAGCCTAACGATTCTTGAGATGGATGGTCAGAGTATCTTAGATTTAACTTTTTAGAGATATCCTCCTACATGAAGACATGTTAGCCATTGACATTAGCACCACAATTCCCTTGCGTGGCTTTTATTTATTACAAGGATTCAGCTCAGATCGTTGTAAAATGCTTCCTCAACGGTTTTAGAGATTAAACTGGAGCAGCTTCTTTTACAATTGGTCAATCTAATCCTATATTTCTTCCTTTGCACTTTTCTGTAGTCAATAAAAGTGCCTCATATGAAAACAACAATAACTGACTCGTTCAATTTCTAAAAGAAAAACTGTTTATTGTCTTTGTTCTTTGTTCGCTGGCTTTTTTGTTTTCTTCTTGGTCTTTTTTAATTTTCTCTTTGAGCTTTTGTCCGTTTTTTGGTTGTTTTTGGTTCCTTTGCTTTCAGTTTATCTCTTGTGAATGCTCCTTTTATTTATTCAATGAAATGTTTTTTTTTAATCTTGTTTAAAAAAAAGGAATTGAAAAGAAAAACTGCTTATGTGAAACTATATTTGCGAGCAGTGCACCTATCTGGCCGTTTATACTTCAAAGGCTAACAGATAAATCACGTAAAATTCCTCCCTTCCCCCACGCCCAGATAAAGAAGAAATGTATTAACAAATTGCAGTTGACGAGTGACTTGGGAGTCAACCTTGAAACTGTGGCTGGGGTAACTAACAAGATCAAGCCCATCAACTAGTCAAAATACAAAAACAAAGGATAGTAACAAACTCTTTATATTAGGACCAAAGAGATGTAGTGAAACATACCTTTTCCCAAATCTCGCTTAGATCCCCTTTCATGCCTTAATAAATAGATCTAATATCTTCAAGAAGAGTAAAGACTGCATTCCACCAATTGATCTTTGGCCTTTTCTTTTCAGAAGGAATAAGCGCCAGCAACATAACATGAGCAGCTCTTCTATGACCAAAAGGACCCAACACAAATTAAACACCTCTAGAGCTTCTCTCCCAGTTTTCTAGCAAATGAACAATGGATGGACTAATTGACATGTTCTCTGGCTTGTTTGGTTAACACTCATATCTTTTCTGAATTATATTGGTTTTCCTTAGAGTCACAGTCCACACGTAAAACCGAACTTTTGGATCTTGAGCCTCTAGATTAAATTAACAAAACTGCGGCAGAAGATTCAGCAGGGTGATACGAATAAAAAATTCTTGAAGGTTTCAGCTTCTTGTAACAGTGGTCATATTTCCATTTTAATTAGGGAATGTCACCATGCTCAGAATAGCAGCCCTGTGTTTGCAATGCCACTTTGCTGGGGGAGAAAATATAGTCCTTGACTTCTCACCTCATAGCTTTCTGTTATGCTGACAGTTTTCTATAAAGAGCGAGATAAAGCATTCCACAACTGGGAGAGACAAGAGAGTTCAAATTTCAGAGAATTATTTGAATTAGACTAAAATTGCATCTAAATTTTATATTTATAGTTAAACTTCTGTAGTTTATTACTCATGACGACCTGTTGGTATTAATATGGAAAATTTGTCTTTTGATACAACCTATGAGCTTAAAGCACTTCTTCTTTATGCTAAGAGCAAGTGTAAGAAGTTAGAGTATGGCAGATTGCATATTTTAGATAAGTTCAGTCGAAGCTGTATGTTTGAGCTCTCTAGGAATATCTCACTGGCCCATGTTGTTTGCACAAGAATGTAAATGCAGAGAAGCCTTAGGTAAATAAAAATTACTTGCTCCTCATTAGTTTACATTGGTAAATTTACCACAATCAAGGCAGCTTCTGAACTATCAATATCTTATAAAAAATGATAAATGACACTATCTTCCTGGACTTATCATAGGTAATGCTGTATGATACTACAAAATTGATATATACATTTACCATTCTTCCACCGTTACTCACCCCTTTCCAAATTTAGTTAATAAATCCATATTTTATTTGACACCTTTAATAAAATTTGAATTATCCTGCAGTTACCTTGTTAACCTATACTCTAGGGAAAGAAGGCGCAGAATATACTTATAAATCTACAGCCAGCAGATGGCTCCCGCATTTTATGGTGGCTTCTGCATGTTAAGTTCAAGTGTGGGAGCCATCATGACAAGGATTTTGCCTTTTGGAATATTCTTTGACCTGGAGCAAGTATTGCCAAAGGGTCATAAGCTGTTTTTCTCTGTACATATGTTTCCCACATTGGGCCAAAATGGGCCTGCCATTCATTCCTTGTAGTGTAATGTGGCAAATATTGTTTTGCTCCTAGATTGGCTGTTTTACAGAATTCCAGAATTCTCATGTTCTGAGTTAAGATGTATTCTAAGCTGTCGTTTCCTCTAGAAGCAGGAACTGCAGAGGTTAGAAACGCGACCAGGTAAAAAACGTCCTCCTCTGGAATAACTACAGAAGTTCTATTGTCCCACCTGAAAATCAGAAATAATTGAATCATTATAATACATGTTGCAAGAATATTTTAGCGAGTAACTTGGTTAGATAATGAATTACTTTGATTTGTTAACCGGATAGATTAGGACAGGGCCATTGCTTGTTTCCTTCAGGATATTGCCAAAAACCCCTTCTGCAAATTCTTTTATTTTGCTTTTTGGAATAAGGAGATTCAGCCATGGGTGTGGGACTTCCCACAAGCCTTTTGACTGTAATTTGACGGCTGATACTTGAACTCTGTCCAGGAATTCCACATATGTAACTTCTGATATGAAAAGTGTTGATGGGATATAACTTAACTGAGACAACAAGCGCTTGACTTCCTGCATAGTAAAAGAATGTGAATATGAAATCCTCTGAATCAAATATCTATTTCATGTATTATCTGGCATTTATTTGAACAATTTTCACATAGATTTAGTGTGGGTACTTCACCTGATCGACAGTGTTGTCCTCGTTGTGGTGAAAGTACTTTGCCAATTCTAGGCAGTAAAGAATTTTTCCATCAGACTTGAACTGGCTAGCCTGAACAGGGTCCTGTGGATTGAATGATGATCTCCAATTATTTAAAAGACCAGTTCTGTTTATGATCACGAATCCTTCAATGTAATCGAATGTATTTTCTCCAGATATTAAGAGCTCCTGCTCTCTGGAAAAAGTTGTGAAGTCCAAGTACAACACTCTTATCCATTTTACCTATCAAAGATAAAAGTGGGTTAGAACAGTCGTTCATAGTTACTTTAGACTAGATCATCAAAGTTTCCCATACAAACACTAATCTTACCATTGCTGGCGCTGGTTCAAGTAGAATTTTCGCCCGTGTGATAATTCCGAACTGGCCTAATCCTCCAAGAACACTGTAAAAGAGGTCACTGTTCTGTTCCTTTGAACAGTTTACCACGTCCCCTTTTCCTGAAGCCAGTTTCACTTCATTTGTCAGTTAACATAATGATATGCATGGAAGCAGTTAATATTTTGGTAAGTTTCAACTGTCCTCAATCACGGTATGTTTGAGGGACGAAATTCATTAAGAGAATTTGGCAATAGTTCGCCGTTTATCTTTTCAAGTTCTTCCCCGAGTTTTGCTTACCATTCATAGTGCAAGTATTAACTGCATGGATTTCGTTTCCCATTACTCTTTTAACATTTTACATACTCTTGTATATGTATAGTATAATGTATATGACAACGAACCTGTAACAACCTCCAGCTGATGAACGTTGCTGATCTGAGGGCCATGCCTAAATGCCTGTCCACTGATCCCTGCATTGGATAAAGTACCCCCAACCGTTAGATGTAGGTAGTCTGTCCATGATTTTGGTGTTAATCCGTATTTCAAACTCTCGTGCAGGATATTTATCCATAATTCCCCTCCAGAAACATCGATGTATGTGAAGTTTCTGGTATGAACCTGCATTTGAGGGCCCTGGAGTGATTCCATGTTAATCACAACTCCTCGGTGGGCCTGTGCTTGGCCATGAAGGGAGTGGCCATGGCCTCTAGCTGCAACTGTGAGCTCTGAACGAGGTCCCATCTTCCAGATATGCTTTATAGTCATGGCGATATCAGAAACTGAAGATGGATGCAGTATTGCTGCAGGGTAGTATTGATATCTATTACCAAAATCTCTTGCGGCAAATTGCACTTTGTCAAATTCAAAATGCCCATTGATGGAAAGCATCTTTAGCGAAGAAGGGATGCCTGTGAAGCATAGGTTCATCCTAACAGCAATACAGCTCAGGAACAGAATCATGAAGCTTCGAATGGAAAGCATGTTGTTTTGTCTGAGGAAGCTAACTGGTGGATATCGTATTTTTCTCTGAGTACAAGTCTCTGAAGTTAAAGATGAAAGGAGTTCTATCATGTTTTTGTTATTTCTAAAGAGCAAAAGCAGAAGAGGGGTAGGAGGGCCTAGAAAATGCTGAACTGGAGGTGGATTTAAAGGGAGATTAAGATTATAGTGGCTGAGTCAACTAGACTTCAGTTGGGAGAATACGTACGAAGACTGCCTACTTAGGGAAGAGTTTCGGGATTTCCTTTTTGTTTCAATCCTTAAGAAGAGAAGCCACCAGTAATATGCCAAGTTGAAGAGGAAAGTCCCGGAAAGAAAGATTTTATAAATCTTTGCACTTTTTTTAAACAGTTAAAACCACACAACCCTTTTTCACGAAAGACAAGCAGTTTGCAAACCTTTCTCTCTCATTAACCTTGTTAAGGATACTTTCCCATTTTTAGAAAAAAAGAAAAGAAAAAAAGGCAAGGCCTTGGCCGGAAAACGTATTCGTCTGCCTTCTATGACTGGTATGCATATGCTTGTGTCTCACTGACATTAATGATGAGGCTACTCTCCTTCAATCCTATTAGTGTCGGAATTTAACATTGCGTATCTAGTTTCAGATTCAGTCAGAGAGGACGCTGGCCCATGTTGATTCATTGGAGACGAAGACAGAAGGATCAGTGGGCCATTAGAGGGTCCATTATACACGTGATATTTAACTGCCTGCATGCTTTTTAGGGAGAAGAGATATGATGGGGATTGTGTCGGGCCCTGTTTTGGGGCCACTCTTACAGGTCAAGGAGAAAGGAGAGCGAACATGGGGCTGACAGCTTCTTGGTGGAATTGGACGCCTACTCTTTCACCTATCGACTTCCACAGGTTTGAAACCCAAGTTCCCAACCATTTGACAAGTTTGAAAGATTCGATCTTGTTTATATTGTTATCTACCATTAAAATAAAATCTCAGTGCAATTATAGCCATTTCCCTTTTTGTTGCAATTTGTATGTGAGAACCAATGAGAAACTTACATATTTCAGGGAAAGCATCTTTCCCCTCTTTCCTTTATGCTACATATGAATTCAAGACTTTAATTCTCTGGTTCTCAAGATAATGAAACACAAAAAGATTAGTCAATATCTACATCATGTGGCACACTAAATATTGTACCGTGATTCGGTTTTTCTTTTTGTTCCTCTTTCAATTGACTGTGTCCTGCATTCATCCATGATAAGCCTCAAGGAAATTGCATGTATTCTTCTATCTTAGATTGACAAAGCATTAGTATCCAATCAAAATCTGCCTAATGGTTTTCTTTAACTGCCTCCCGAGTATCTAGATTTTTCAGTGTGCTGACAACATCTATCATGCATTCAACTTATTTGACTTGTGGCGTTACAAAAGCGAAGCTATTTAAGGTTGTTAGAGGTTGCGGGCTTATTGGAATGAAAATGACCTGTAAGTTTTATATGCAAAGGCATATAAACAAAATCATTTTGAAAACTGCGTTTGAGATAGCTTTGTGACTTCTTCTTTTTGCCCCTTCTCTTCAGAGGCAGAGTCATCCCCTTTCTGATTATAAAATTAAGATTGTGATAATTTGGTATGGATATTGCAATCTCTTGCTTTTATCAAAATATGAAGTTTGTAGTGTGAATTCCAGACTTTATACCAACACAAAAGAGTCATCCCATTTGTGGTGAAAAACCTAAATTGATGATTACATGTTTTCTAGAAGGAGACCGACCACCAATAAATTAATCTATTTCGACTCTTTAGCTTAGTGGACTCTTAATTGTGTTGGAGCTCTACCTCTATCCTCCATCCCCACTTTAACACCGACGAATTGAATTACATCATAGGGCATCTCCTGTCCATCAAATGCCTGCACTTGGGGACTGCAAGAATCTCTTTCAGCTGTGTAAAGTTGGGTCGATCCAATCACTCCAACATTTCCATAACATGAAATCTTAGGTGGACCTTATAGGATTAATTTCACTTGCTCTTCCAATTTTGATTGTATTATTGTTAGATAATCCTCAACCATTTGACTATAGAACCACCTCGAGTTGATGTCAAACCAATCAAAATTGTATAGTTAGAGAAGGAAATGAAGAAGGCTAAGGCAAGAGGTTGAGGAATTATCGGTAGCCTGTCGATGATGAGTAGATTGGCTAGGGACGATGGTTGCCGCCCGTGTTATAATGTCATTAAAACTACAGGAATGGGATTAGAAGGATTGGTTGGACAAACTTTATGAATTGTGAATTCTTATCATGTTCCCTATCCCCACCTTTAATAATATTCCTCTTCAGTCATTGTTTGTCTTTTTTATATCCTCTTTACAGCCGAAAATCTAAGGCCTAAAGAATCTCTTCCTAATCATTTTTGTCTAAACCTTCTTTTGATTATAAAATATTCGACAAATCTGGAGGGCAAAAACAAAATCTTTAATGCCAACAAAAGCAATGTAAAATTTATCATTATCGTAAAAGCCAAGAAACCACACGTAGCCATTCTAAAAAAATGATGTTAAGCATAGTTACACAATGACTTTATTTCATGTCACTTGCCAAATGTGCAATTAGAGTGCTGTTCATTTTGTTCTAATCATTCCCATTATTTTAGTGAGGGATCCAATCTTTGTCGTTTTGTTTATTATTTTACTGCATAATTATAATTACTTCCCGAAAGTTTGTGAAATATGCATTTGAGGGTCACTTTTGAGATGTGGAAGGGGAGGCTGGGAAATGAACTGTCTCCCATTAACTGACTAATATATTTATATTCCTTTGTTAGTTGCCAAATTATCATTGTGTTTTGTTCCCAGCTTTAAACATTTGTTAAAGATCATCCCTCTCTCTCTCTCTCTAAATGTGAACAAAGTTGTGGCAAATTATTATCATGTTCTTTTATGGTCTTTTGTCCAAGTTCACGACCGACTGTTTTTTTTCTGATCTGCAAGATCTCACTTTGGCAGTGCGTAGCTAGGATAGCACTCAAGTTTGGATTTTTGACTTACCCCACCGCACCCAGGAATATGAATCCATTTTTAAACAAAACTAGGTTCTTCAACTTCACTTTGAGAATCATGCACATTTGTGGAGGCCATTTTTTGCCATTCAATACTTATTATCATTCATTTTGGACTACTTTTTCCCTTGCTTGTTTTGTTTCTATTAGAATCTTCAGCCTGTGCATATATTCCTTTATACGCCCTTCCCATGATAGACTTTTCGTATATTCTGAAGATTAGGAATCATGAACCAACTTGATATGTTATTAGCCCTGTCATGTCACTAAGGTAAATTAAATTTTAGGTTAAAATACCATTTTGGTTCTTATACTATGTGTCAAGGATCCCACATTGAAAAGATGAATGGAGATCTCACAATTTATAAGATGTATGAGTTACTCTCATTGCCAACTGATTTTGAGATGGAACCCCATGTTTATCTAATATGGTATCAGTGTCCATAAAATCCAAACGGGAATTTGGTTCAAGAAAAAAAAAAGTATATGATCCAAAAATGGTGAACCCAAAGAGGCACCATCTTGAAGGGCATGCTGAGGATCTCACATTGAAAAGATGAATGGAGACCTCACAATTTATAAGATGTATGAGTTACTCCTCTCATTATCAATTGGTTCTGAGATAGAACCCCATGTTTATCTAATACTTTGGGACTTATTCTATTTTAGTATCTAAAAAATTAGTTTCTATTAACTTTTCTCTATAAATTTTGAAAAGATACTCACATTGTGTCTTTTCTTGACTATGAATTATTATTATTATTATTTTATCAAATTTGATAAAAATTAACTTCAAACTAACAATAAAGACTAGTTGTGCCAAGATGAGCATAGTTCAACGGGCATAAAGTTTGTACTAATAAACGAGAGGTCTGTGACTCGAATTCTCCCACCTCCCACATGTCAAAGAAAAAAAGACTAGTTGTAAGATTTATTGAATGTACAAGGACTAAAGTTGGACATTTGAAAGTATAGAGACTAAAATAGAATGAGACCCAAAGCAGCGGACCAAAATGGTATTTCAACCATAATTTTAATATCTTCAATTCATTTCATTTTTCCGTGATTCTATTTATCACAAGGACTTAGAGACTTAGAGGGAATGAGTTCAAACCACGGTGGCCTACTTACCTAGAATTGAATAACCTACAAGTTTTCTTTGGTAACTAAATGTATTAGAGTTAGGTCGTTGTCCAATGAAAATAGTCAAGGTACGAGCAAGCTGGTCTAAACAGTTATGAAATTAAAAAAAATAATAATAATAAAATAATAATAAAAAAAACTTGAATATTGATAATGATTCATGAGACTTGACACTTGGGAATGCTGAGTTTGTGTTGCTCAAGGTTAAGGGTTAAGAAGTAGAGCCAATGTTTATTATGAGTTTGCTTATTTTAGGTTATAGGTCTTCTAAGCTCATAAGCTACATAAACTTGGGTCACAAATTCAAGCCTTTGAAACTCACATTATGTACTTCCATCTTTACAAATTATAAATTCAAAGAGTAAATTTAGGTTACATAAATCTAAACTTGTAAAAACATAAACTAAACATCTCCTTAGAGAATTAATATAGAGAGAATGACAATCTTGAATATGAATTCAAGATCTCTAGTTTTGATACAGTGCTATAAAATACAATAAGACTTAAAAGTTAAAACTTTTTAGCTAAGATAAAATCAACCCTCTTAATCCAACCTTTAACAAGCATATTACAAGAAAACCCTCAAATAATTATTTGAAAGTGACCCTTCAAACACAGAATGCAGAAAAGAAGTGTCAATCACCATTAGCTTAAATGCATGCGTTGTTGATCCATCCTTTTTCCCCCATCTTTTGGTTCTCATCGGTCTCTTTCCTTCCTGCACTAAATTCTCTCACTTCTAGTCAAGATCAGTACTTGTTTTGTTTTTGAAACATCCATTTTGGATCTTGGTTCAATCTTTCTGATAGCTATGTTTGTTCCATTGCTCAATGTGGCTTCGGCCTTTTTGTCACTCTCATGAAATATATGGTTTGTTGAACAGTCAACTAATAAATGCATGCATCTAATTATGAGATTTTGCCTTTTCTTTTTGCTTTTTTATGTCTGTGTATTTGATTTGAAAACGAAATGGTAGAAAAAAAAAAAAATTAAAATGGGATGGAACTAAGCTTTCACCAGTGTGGTCCTTTTGCGTAAACAACCTCAAATAGGCCAAATTAATGGCTGTACTAATCAAAGTGTTTCCTAATGACAAGAAATGAGATGTATATACTCTTTGAAGTCTGCATTGATTTTCACATTGTAGTTTAGAACTTGAATGGCTTTTGTGCCTGTAGTCTTGTGAGAAGTGTTTCTGTGGGGTTTGATGTGAAAAGGTTTCAAGTGAAGGAGTTACCTTAGGCTTTGCTCATTCGTTTCTAGCCAAGTTTATTGTCATGTGGGAAAATGTTCCTTTCTTTCTCAATAAAATTTCAAATCATTGAGATCAATACATCATATCTAGAACTTCCCCAAATGTTCATTAGAAAACCGTTAGGATTAATATTTATGAATTATTTTATTGAATGTGGTCTGTGGTATCTCTACATTGATATGATATTATCTATATATTAGACCTTCATGAATTTACTACATTAGTTGAAAAGCTTGCGGTGAATAATGTTGTTTTTACTATTAGATCAATTATTTTTGCTATTAAATTGATGTGGGGAGTTTTTCGCACCTTTGCTAGAAACCACTTTATCATTATTTAAACAGAATTAAACACATGACATTGATACTATTCATGAACGTATACGTTGGTTAATCCAGTGCATCAAATGGACATGAGTAATAACATCAACTTTATTTAAATATATCAAATGGGTCAAATGAGTTTCTGTTGATCACTTATTTAAATAAATTGACAGCAACTTTTACAGGTTTCTTCTTTCCTTGGATTTCTTTTAGACATATTTTATATGGACCAAAAGATTATTGATTGGTGAGATGTCTTCATCTGCTCACCTCTCATGTCTTGTCTTATGGGTCTTGCAACTTTGAATGGGTAACTAAGTTGGAAGCAAATAACTTGTCCACATAGAAAAGTGATTGGGGAATATGTCACTTGTGCATGAGTCCAATCCAAATGCTTGTTTTTGGAGAATGTGTTTTGCTTTGAATATCTTAATCTTAAAGGTGATCTAAATCATTTGAACTCTCATTTTTCTTTCAGGTCAAAAAGTCACTTCCCTCTCTGCCTGCATCTAAGTGGTGTATTCAACCACATAAGCTTGCTTGTTGAGGTAATGCCATGTGCTGCCTATTTAATGAATTGGGTAGGTGTGGATCCAATTGCTAAGATTGAGTTTGACTCAGATTTATTGAATGTTGCTTGCTCAAATTGGAGTCTATATAGGATCTTGCCATTGAAGATCTTTGTGCTTTTTGGATTAATTGAGGGGGAAAATATAGGTGACTTTGATATTCTTACACACTAAATAGTCTGGTTGCTTACTAGATTGAAACTTTTAAACGTATTTTAAACTCGTTCCTCGTTTTCCAATATGCTTCTAGAGAAACGTTATCCGCTTTTGATTTCCATGGGCTCGATGTCGATTCGTATCTTTTGAAAATAAACACGCATATTGTTGTAGAGTAAAAGACAAAAGTAATTTTTTCATTTAGTAAATAAGTTTATTTTTACTAAAGTTTCTTAGTTTTTTCGTGATTTTATTTTGAGATATGCTTTTAAAATCTTGACCAAAGAGCAAAGCATAATTGAACTCTATTTTATATTGTTCTCAAAATGAAAATGAGGTATGCATTGCATATATTAATAATGTAGTGTCTTCTAGGTAGATAAATGGCAAATTAGAAACACCATTTTTAAAAATTATAATATGGTTGGGAAAAAACCATTTACAGAAGTTCAATGCCTGACAATGGTCCAAATAAGGCCTACTCATTATATCATATCTACATTTTACTTGAAGGTCAAAGATCTTAGATTCATCTCCCTTAGATCCTAAATGTAGAAAGAAAATACAAAACAAATTAGGCCCACTCTAATTGGGTAAAATTGCAATCAGAATCAATAACCCAACTTTTAAATTATTATAATAGAATCTATAGAGTCCAATTGTATAATATTAGCCAATTTTTTTTTTTTTTCACTCTTTGAGGGTAGGCATTCAATTCTCTGATTTTCTGGTCAAGGTTGTATGAACTAATCTATTGAACTAAGTTCAAGTTGCCATTATTAGCCAAAGCTATATCAATGTTATTATCATTTATTTAAATTCTATTTTTTATAGAAATTCTTTAACGAGTCCTAAAATTTTTGCGTTAAAAAATTAATGCTAATAACTAAAATTATTTTGTTAATAAAATGTAGGTTAAAAGATCCTTTGGTTTTTGTACTTTGAGACTTGTCAAATATCCAAATTTAATTTTTATATTTTCAATAAATCTTAAAATCAGTCCTTGCTATTATTTATTGTTAACTTTTTTAAAAGAAAAAATAAGTCTCAATAAACTTCCCTCTATGAAATTTGGAAATATGTTCACATTGTGTTTTTTTCTCGAATGAAAATTATTATTATTATTATTATTTTACTAAGTTCATCAAAAAGAAAATAATTTCAAACTAATAATAGCTCATTTTAAGATTTAATAGTCAACTAGAGTATACTTCAATTGATTAAGGTATATGTCCTTAGTCAAGAGGTTAAAGATTTGAATCATCCTTTCTCATAAGATGTTGAACTCAAAAAAGAAAAATAATAATAAAATAAAAATAAAATTTTAAGATTTATTGCAAGTACAAACAATAAATTTGGATATTTGAAAGTTTAGAGATTAAATCAAGACTAAACTGATCAAAGTATGCAAATGAAGTAGTTCTTTAACCTTAAATTTAAACACTAAAACAAAAGGTTCAAATTTCAAAAGCCTAGCTCTATTTTGGTTCATGACAGAGGTTAACAAATAAGTTGGACTCTAGAAAAATATACATAAAATAATAACAAAAAAAAAAGTAAGGCAAGATTCCCAAACCACAATAAAATGTTTTAAAAGTTTATCTTTTTTAGGCTTTAAAAATGAAAAAACCCTAATGGAAAGCATGTGCTGAAATACAGTGGTGAGTGGCTGACATTGACTTAGTATTTGATTAGGACATAATTTGCATAAGCACTGTTTTTGAGTAAGAATTGTTGAGTTGCAGTTGCAGTTGCAGTTTCAGCTCCTTTAACCCAAAACCACAATCTTCATAATTAATTATATAACCATTAATTATTTGCCCTTTGAATTGAATCTATGGAAAGAGCCCAATCACATTACTCAAACAAGCTTTCATGTGAGCCATTGAATCTAATGTCAATTGGTCAAAGGGAATCTCATTAACCATTGGAAAATGTTTAGAATCCCACCTTCCACAAATTTTAAGATTTTAAAACTCAAAGTTGTCTCCAACTTGTTTTGTTAAATGATATTTAATACTATAATATAAGAGTTCGTAAATAGTAAATGTGTTCATCTACTCAAATAGGGTTTTTTAATGCCAACATGAACATAGCTCAACTGGAATAACGTTTAAGAATAAAAATAAAAATAAAATTGGCATAACGTTTGTACTAATATGACCAGTGGTTTGAAATCCTCTCACCTCTCACATGTTTAATATATATATATATATTTGGGATGTTCACCTCTGCCTCCCATTTAATATTGGGATTTCCCATAGAAAATTTTCGGGAGATTGGTTCCCTACAAGAAATTATTTACATTCTTTTTCATATATCTATCTATATCTATATCTATACTTCTATACTATATTAAAAGGCGCTTAAGAGGAGAAACTTTTAATTTCCTTTTACGCCCCTGTTTAATCTTCAAATTCCTTATTTGTCCTTCCTATTTAATTCTTCAATATTTTATTAGAATTGTTAAAAAAAAAATTCATTATCACGTTTAGATATGGTAAAAAAAAAAATTGGTTAAATCTCATTACGTTTAGATATTGTTTTTTTTATAAAAATATATATATATATATATTGGTTTAAAAAAAATCTCATTATCACATTTAGGTATTGTTTTTTAAAAAAAAAAATATTTTATTAGAATTGTTTAAAAAAAAAAGTTAATTACCACGTTTAGATATTTTTTTTAAAAAAAAAAAGAAGATTGGTTAAAAAAAAAACTTATTCTCACGATTAGGTAAGATTGATAATTGGTATTATTCAAATTCCAAAGGGTAGATCATTCCCAAGTTTAAGATTAAGAATTGGTTTTAAGAAAAATCTTCATTATCATTGTTTTATTAAAAGGCGCTTAAGAGGAGAAACTTTTGATTTCCTTTTACGCCCCTGTTTAATCTTCAAATTCCTTACTTGTCCTTCCTATTTAATTCTTCAATATTTTATTAGAATTGTTAAAAAAAAAAAATTCATTATCACGTTTAGATATGGTAAAAAAAAAAATTGGTTAAAAAATTGGTTAAATCTCATTACGTTTAGAAATTGTTTTTTTTTTATAAAAAAAATATATATATATATTAGTTAAAAAAAAATCTCATTATCACATTTAGGTATTGTTTTTTTTTAAAAAAAATATTTTATTAGAATTGTTAAAAAAAAAAAAATCATTATCACGTTTAGATATGGTAAAAAAAAATTGGTTAAAAAATTGGTTAAATCTCATTACGTTTAGATATTGTTTTTTTTTTTTATAAAAATATATATATATATTGGTTAAAAAAAATCTCATTATCACATTTAGGTATTGTTTTTTTTTAAAAAAAAATATTTTATTAGAATTGTTTAAAAAAAAAAGTTAATTACCACGTTTAGATTTTTTTTTTTTTAAAAGAAGATTGGTTAAAAAAAAAAAAACTCATTCTCACGATTAGGTAAGATTGATAATTGGTATTATTCAAATTTCAAAGGGTAGATCATTCCCAAGTTTAAGATTAAGAATTGGTTTTAAGAAAAATCTTCATTATCATTGTTTTTTTTTATAAAAAAAAAAAATCTCATCTTTCATAAGTATAAGAATTGATTTTAAAAAAAAAACATATTTGATGAGATTAATAATTTTTTAATCTATACTATATTAAAAGGCGCTTAAGGAAAGAAACTTTTGATTTCCTTTTAAGCCCATTTTTAATCTTCAAATTCCTTATTTGTTCTTCCTATTTAATTATTAAATATTTTACTATTCAAATTCTCACATCTTCATTATCACGTTTAGGTTTTTTTAAAAAAAAAAAAAAAAAATCTCATCTTTGATAAGATTAAGAATTAGTTAAAAAAAATCATTCCCACGTTTAGGTTGTTATTTTTTTTAAAAAATCTATTTGATAAAATTAAGAATTGGTTTTAAAAAAATCTCATATTTGATGAGATTAAGAAATGGTTTTTAAAAAAAAAAAATCTTCATTCTTTGTGTTATTTTTTTAAAAAAAATAAATCTCATCTGTGATAAGATTATGAATTCGTTTAAAACAAAATCTTAATTCCCACCTTTAGGTTCACACATCATTCTCACGTTGGTATAGTTTTTTTTAAAGACCTTTCGTTATCTTCAATCTTAAAAAAATGTTTAAGCGGGTGAGATTTTTTATATTTGATTTATATCCATGATATTGGTTATAAACAATTTTTATGAGAATGATTCAATTTGGTCATATACATATCAATTTTTGCAATAATTATAAATTCATGTGTATTTATTCATTTTTATATTTTTTTGGTACATTATCAAATCATATTTCAAATTTTCTAATTAACTACCTATATTTAAAAAGGTATTATAACACGTGCAAGGCACGTAATTTCAAACTAGTATATATTAAATGTCTTTAAAAAAAACAAAATTCTCAATTAAATAATTAATTACTTATGAATGATCCTATTTAAATAGTTAAATCCTCTCCATTTATGGAAAAAAAAATTCTTAAACCTTCTAATAAAAACATAATGATATTTTATTTTAGTTCAAATAAACTAAATAACATTCATATATTAAAAAAAAATTGGGATGGGAAATGGATGGGAAATATATGTATATATTTTTCGTTTCATCCCCATTCCCGTTTACGTTATGGAGAATCTTTTTTCTCACTCACGCTCCCATATGATATATATCTAAAAAAAAATAGAATTTTATTTTTAAAAATAGCCCAATTGCTATAAATCAAATAGGACTTGGATTGTCGAAGCGAC
This sequence comes from Luffa acutangula, assembly GCA_036850905.1. NCBI lineage: Eukaryota > Viridiplantae > Streptophyta > Magnoliopsida > Cucurbitales > Cucurbitaceae > Luffa > Luffa acutangula. The sequence continues at coordinate 7,466,680 of CM072099.1, read as the reverse complement.
CATAGCTCAATAGTAATTGGCATGTACCCTAAACTAAAAGGTTAGGGACCGTTTGATAACTTTTCTGTTTTCTGTTTTTGTTTTTCATTTTTAAAAAACATACGTGTTTGATAACTATTTCTGTTTTTCAAAAACGTTTTTGAAATTATAAGTAAATTTCAAAAACCAAAAAAAGTAGTTTTTAAAAACAGATTTTTGTTTTTCAAAAACTCAATTTTCTTCTAATGTACTTTTCTCTTCTTTTACCTATCTCTCTCCAACAAATTCCTTTCTCTATTTTTTTTTTCTCTTTATAAATTTTTTTTCTCTCTCAATTTTTTTTTCTATAACTTTTCTATTTCTAAAAACTTATCAATAACTTTTCTCTCCTTAATAAACATGTTCTAATTTTTTTTTTGAAAAAAAAAAGGTCACCATAATTTTCTATCGCTACAACTTTTCTTTATTTTTCTAATTTATCGTTATTTCTTTAGCATATCTTTTTACTCTTAATCTCACTATCTCTCTAAATTTTCTTTTTTTATTTAATTTTTTTAATCTAAAATTTATCACTTTTACTCTGGCTTGTTTTCTATTTTTTCTCTAACTAATATCTTTTCTCGAGTCTAACTAATATTCTTTCTCGAAACATTTTCTTTCATCTCTCTAAATTTTCTATGTTTAACTTTTCTCTCGTCTTTTCAAAAAAAAATAAAAAAATTAAAAAAAAAAACTCTTAAATACATTTATATTTGTGTCTCTAAATTTTTGTTTCAACGTCTTTACACATCTTTCTCTCTCTAAAACATTTTTTCATCTTTCTAATTTTTAAAAAAACTGAAAATAAAAAACAGTTATCAAACAAGGTTGGTTTTCTGTTTTTTTTTAAAAAACAGAAAACAAAAAACAGTTATCAAACATATATGGTTTTTGTTTTAAAAAAACAGGAAACCAAAAACCAAAAACTAAAAACAGAAAAACCAAAAACAAAAAACTGAAATGGTTATCAAACGGGCCCTTAATGATTCAAATCCTCTCACCCCAAATGTTGTTAAACTCAAAAAATAAAATTTGGACTACCATCTTCCTTTTTCTTCTTTTTTTTCTTCTTTTTTCCCTTTTTTTTCCTTTTTGTCTTAGTGTTGTTGGACTACTTTCTTATGTCTTATGTTTTTGAAAAATCAAAATGTATGTAGATCCTATATATTTTTAAAACAAAAATATAGCTAAATTGATTGAAATTGACCGTCCAATTCGCCTCTTTTTTTTTTTTTTTGGGTGGGAGACTTGTAATGGGTAGCAAAAGATATTAGAATATTTGTAAATTTAGCTATGTTTTTTTGTGATTTGCAAATATAGCAAAATTGTTCAAATCTGATTTTTGTTTTTTTTTATTATTCCAGTTTTACCCTGTTGACATATCAACTAGTATATTAGTGGTATATCTTATATATTTTATGTTTATTGATATACGAAACATAAAGTATATCTACCAAGTTTGATATATCCAAATGAATACAATGATATACCATATACCTAATATATACTTGATTTGATAAACGTAAACTTTGATATACGTGATTATGAGTATTGATATAAGAATGATATACCTAATATATGAATGTTGATATACTTTATATGTTATTTTTCTTTACTTATATTTGTTATGTTTTTTTTTCTCTCTTATTGAATTGTGTTATGTTATTTACATATTTTAAACAAAATATTTGTCTTTTATAACATAAAATGTTCATCTTATATACTTGTTATAAACGTTGATATACAATTGATATACCTCATTTGTTATATTACTCAAATAATTAATAACATTGATGTATCTGATTATGGGTGGCTAAATACATCAATGATAAACTTGTTATTTTTTTAAAAAAAGTTATTTTTTTAAAAAAAATCATTGTTATATATTTTTAATTATCAAATATACTTTATTTTAAGTATGTTTTTTATATTATTAACTAAATATGGAGTGCTAATATACTGCTGATAAATATTTCATATTAGAATATCATTTCACTAATATATCATAGTATATCAATAATGTACTTCAATTTAGGTATATTTGATATACTAAATATAAAATAATGATATACTGTTAATATACTTTATATTAGGAATATCATTCCACTAATATACTAGAGTAAAGTATATCAGCAGTATATCAAATATATTTCATTTAGGTATAATAGTAGTAGTATATCAAAACACTCGAAAATGCTGGAAATGGTATTTTTGACTTTTTCTATTTGGATTTTAGCTGAACTTTTTTTTAACATATATAATTGCAATTCTCAAAAAGTGGAGGCACGCTTGCAATTGAGAATTTCCATTTTGCTACGGTTGCAACCACCCCTCTTTTGATAAAAATCCAATAAGGATATGTTGTATGTTGTACTAGGGTTTTTTATTGCTTTATTGACAAAAAAGAGATCCAATCCGGAAAAAAAAAATTGTTTTAGAAGATGTGATATAATTGATATATATAACATAATAAAAATAATTATATATTAAAAGAAATGAAAAGTAACCTTGCATTTTTTAAATTCACAACAATGTTTTATTAATTTTTTTTAAAAAAAAAAATCATGTTGTGCTACTAAGCCTGGGGTTATGACAAGTACAATTTAAATAGTAGCACATACTATATCTAAATTGCTCTCACAAATGATAGATTAAAAGTCAATATAAACTTAAATCTTATTTTCATTCCTACCTTTTTTGCCCTTTTAAGTATTTTAATTTAGTTATTGAACTTTCATAGGTATATTATAATTTCTTGTCATTGAAATCCTGAATCTCTTCAACATTCAATATAAGTTTTAAAGCACTTTCTAACTTGATATCAAATGTGAAATCTAAGCACAAATTCATGTAAGATTTTTGTTAAAATGCATAAAAAAATTCATGTTTTTCTCTAAATATAACTAAAATAGGATGTTTGGAAGTATCTCAAACTCAAACTTAGAATAGAACAAAATGGAACATTGAAAAAAAGGGACATGAAGGGGCAATGGATAGGGCTCCATTAAAGAAGTCTACAACAAACTCAAATAACCATTTATCTTGTAAAATAATATTGAGATATAGATATCCATTCTTCTCTATCAAAACTAAAGAAGGAAGCTTTTTTTCTCTCCACAATGACAATCTTAGGATCAAGACTTCACAATACAATATTCAGTGATGCAAGAATCTAATCAATAAATTCCAAGTTTCATATTTCAAAAAAAAAAAAAAAAATCCAAGTTTCTATGGATATATGTCATAATACCATTTTACAGGGAAAAACAAGGATTTTCTTCAATTTCACATTAGAATCCAGTAATGATGGTTAAAATAGGCAATAAGAATCAGAAAATTCAATAGGTTTTAAAAAAAAAAAACAAAAACAAAAACAAAAACATAAACAAAACAAAAAAAACAAAACTTTCATTGAGAATAAAATGAGAACAAGGGCATACAAAAAAAAATAAATAAATAAGCCCTCCATAAAAGACCCCATTAGATAAATTAAAGGGATTCCAATTTCCAATCTATAAGAATGACACCTATAGAATAATTACAAAAAAGACATGTCACTAACGTCCAAAGAGGTAAATCTAGTAAGGGACCAAACATCATAAGGATTTCTATCCATCCCCTAAAGGTCCTATTATTTCTCTCATCCCACAACCCCTAACAATAGCACAAATCTCAGTCTGTCACAAAAATTTTTCATGTTCCAAAAAGGAAGATGGGGAAGGAACTTCTCAATCATCTCCTTAATGCCTCGGAGCCTAGTAAATTGCAAGCTAAACAACTCATAGAAGTTCCAAATCGAGCTAGCAAAATCACAACTCCATAAGATGTGATCAAGGTCTTCAAAAAATTTTCATGTTCCCAAAAAGGAGGATGGAGAAGGAACTCTTCAATCATCTCCTTAATGTCGGGGCCCAGTAAACTGCAAGCCAAACAACTCAAAGAACGCTTTCCAAATCGAGCTAGCAAAATCACAACTCCATAAGGTGTGATCAATGTCTTCAAAAAAATTCCCATGTTCCTGAAAAGGAGGATGGGGAAGGAACTCCTTGATCATCTCCTTAATGCCTCGAGACCGAGTAAACTGCAAGTTGAACAACTCAAAGAACGCGTTCCAAATCGAGCTAGCAAAATCACAACTCCATAGGTATGATCAAGGTTTTCAAAAAATTACCATGTTCCCAAAAAGGAGGATGAGGAAGGAACTCCTTGTTCATCTCCTTAATGTCTCAAGGACTAGTAAACTGCATGCCGAACAACTCAAAGAATGTGTTCAAATCGAGCTAGCAAAAACACAACTCCATAAGATGCGATCAAGATCTTAAAAAAAAAATCATGTTCCCAAAAAGGAGGATGGGGAAGGAACTCCTCGATCATCTCCTTAATGCCTCGGGGACTAGAAGATTACAAGTCAAACAATTCGAAGAACGCGTTCCAAATCGAGCTAGCAAAATCACAACTCCATAAGATGTGATCAAGGTCTTCCTTCACGAGAGAATACAACGAAACAGAATGGTCAAGGTGGCCATCTTTCTTGAAAGCCGATCAAGAGTACCAACTCTTTCGAGGATTACCTGGCAGATAAAAGACTGAAACTTTTTTGGAACTTTCACCCCCATATTAAGGTAAAGATTCCTCAACATAATAAGGGTTCAAGAGGCATTGAAAGAACAAACTAGGCTTCACCAAAAATCTCCACATGAACAATCTCCATCTTTGAAATGATGAAAACGTTTCGCATCTCGAATAATTATTTCCCTATCGACGAGCTTTGATATAAGCTTTATCGCTGAATGGCAATTAACGCATGCTCGGAGATTCTTGGTTATTCTAAGTGTAGTTCCAGGAGCAGTACTGATGATGCCATAAGCAACTGCTAACCTCTCACTGTGGTTACAAAGGGTTTCCTCAATCTCCTCATGATTCAAGTCATGTAGAACAGAATCCATATGAGGGACATAACCAGCAGCTTTTAATCTTTTCTCTAATCTATCAAGCTCTTCAAAAATTTCCTTTGATCTAGGATGTGATCTATCTCCGACGTGAAAAGTTTGAAGTTTTCCATTTATCTCAATAGAACTATGTCCGAGGTCTTTGTTCAGTCCTTTCTGCGTCATCATTAATCGAACATTTGCCACGTGATCCCATAAATGGGCAGAAGCATATAGGTTTGAGAGTTGCACATAATGCCCTGTATTATATGGATCTAATATGAAAAGCTGTTCTGCAGCAATTTCTCCCAACCTCACTTGTCGATGGATCTTGCACGCACTTAGAAGTGCCCCCCAAACACTAACTCCAGGTTTAATTGGCATGCTCATAATAAAATCATAAGCTTGATTCAAATTACCAGCACGTCCTAGAAGATCGACCACACAAGAGTAATGCTGATGATGCGGTTCAATCCCATGGTCTTGCATCTGGTGGAAAAGCTCCCATCCCTCTTTTACAAGACCTGCATTTTTGCAAGCTGTGAGAAGACCAACGAAAGTAACGTCATTTGGACAAACTCCAGCTTGCTTCATTTCATTGTAAAGGCTGATGGCTTCTTGTCCATGACCATGTAATCCATACCCCATAATCATAACACTCCATAAAACAACGTCTTTATCAACCATTCTATCGAAAACACTACGAGCAAAATATATGCTTCCACATTTTGCATACATATCTATAAGGGCTGTGTTCACAAAAGTATCATCTCTGTACTCACTCTTACAGATATAACCATCCAACCATCTTGCAAGTTCAAGAGACCCCACTTGGGCACCGGCTAGAATAGCAGACCTCACAGTAACAGAATCGGCTCTGATATTTTTTGATATCATCTCACGGAATAGCTTGATTGCTTCTTCACAATATCCATTTTTTGCATAACCAGAAATCATAGCATTCCACAAAATTAAATTCGGTTTTTCCATCTGATTAAAGAAAAACCTGGCAACTTCCACCTGTCCACGTTTGGCATACATGGTAGTGAGTGATACCACGATATCCGGTTCAAATTCTAGACCCAATTTAGTCACTAAGCCATGAATGGCCTTTCCTTGTCCCAAATCCTCCATGTCTGTATATGCTGTCGTAACACTAACAAGGGCAATCCAATCAGGTTTCATATTACTTTGTCTCATTTCTTTGAAAACACTCAATGCTTCCACTGGATCACCATTCTGAACATACCCTGAAATGATGGAAGTCCATGAAACAACAGTTCTATTATGTAACCTATCAAACACCATCCTAGAAGATGAGATTTGACCAAATTTAGCATACATTGACACAAGACTGTTCTGCACAAAAACATTTGATCCAAAGCCATACTTAAATGTCTGTCCATGCATCTGTTTACCTATTCCTTCGACTGACATGCCACCGCATGCTTTAAGCACATACAAAAATGTGAAGCAATCTGGGTGCACCCCTGATACTTGCATATCGGTATACAATCTGATAGCACCAGCAACAACATTATTCTGAGTGGTGTAACCCTTTATGATGGCATTCCACAACAAAATATCCGGTTCCAAGACTTCACGAAAAGCCTTGTGCGCATAGTTAATATCTCTGAGATGCAAACATGCCTTGACAAATTTGATCACCAAGAAACCGCACTTGTTTAGTCCAGACACAATTAACTGGACGTATAATTGATCCAAATGCTTCCTACAGGATGAATTAGACTTAGATGTGCAAAGAAGATGTAGGAATTGAAGTTGAAGTGAAGATTTTCATCATCCATGTGGAGTGGGAGGTTCGATGACAGGGTAAAAAGTTCTGAATTTCTGATACAAATGAGTTACACCACTATTGTTAGGTTACTTGTAAGTTTGAAAGTTAAAATTTTCATGGGACATGCGGAGAGATTGGCGGAAAAGGGCATAGGAATTAGGACATCATTCATTCAGAAATAAAAACTAAAAGAAAAAGTAACTCAGAGCCATTTCATAGACATATCATGGAAATGCTAGGTCCAAATGAGCTTGCCTCCTCGATTTCAACAGCTATAGACTACAAGCCAATATCTCCAATGAAAGCAAATTGTGGACTCTCAAATCAAAACTTGAAAACGTGGCGTAATCCTAAGATGCTAAAAGTAACATCCAAGAACTCTAAACAAAAGGTTAGACTACATATCAAACCTAAAATTACTCACACTCACCCAATATGGGATGGACACAGTAGACAAAGCAGCAAACTATCAAATACAAATTTTTTGAAGTCACAAATCAAATCACACGATGGTCACCTACTCAAAGTACTAAATATACTACGGATTTCTAACCTAAAATTGTACGAAGTCAGCTGATAATTTCACGAGCTCAATCCAAACCAGCCTATAAGACAACGATTATTCTATATATGTTAACTCTCTCACTATAATCGATGCTGCAGCTGTTTGGAACTCCACTACATGATTTAAACACGAGAAATAAGATCAATAACAATAATAACGACACCAAACCTAGCCGAGCGAATTCAAACCACAAACACTGTCATAGAAAATCCTTTGAAAATAGAAACTAAAAGTGAAATACCTCCTCAATAAAGCCTCATGCGAGGTTGCAGCCACCTTTGAGAGAGCTGTAGATAGCGACGACAAGGAGAGAAAGAGCGAAAAAGAATGCATGGACATGGCTGGAATGCGAGGGAGCTGCAAAAGCCAGCTCCGTCAAATCCCTGTCTCTCTAGATATGAAGTTTTCCGAGGAAGCAAGTTCCAATGAGTTAATATTTGTGAAACTTGAAGAATTTGGGCGAGATAATACTCAATTGCATTCAACTAAATCAGGAGGATACATCTTTATACAGATTAGGAAATTCAGCAATTTCCATTTAATAAAGAATAGCAAAAATCAAAGAATAATACAGGGACAGATACACACATGGATGGTTAATTTCATAACACAAGAATCAGCTGGATGATGAGGTAGTTGGCCGAACCTTCTGGACTGATGAAGTTTTGGTCCCTTTGTTCATGGGCTACTCTTTCATGGTCCATCCGTTCATTATCCTCCTGTGTGAGGCCCAGAGGCCTGATATCCTTAATACAATGAAGCTGTGCGATTTCAGCAGGTAGAGAGACGGCGGTGATGTGGCGGCGGCCGGCGAAGACGGACTCCATAATTGTGGGAACGGAGGAAAACCGCCATCGCCTTTTCAATCGGAAAGAAAATTGCTCCGTTTCTCCTAACCATAGTGAAAACACAATTCAATCCCAATTCTTGGGCAATTGGGCTTTATAGGCCCTTTTGATATTTCAAGGGACTCTTTTTTAAAAGAGAAATTTTGATAGATAGGTCGTTTAAGATTCATATTTTCACATATGTCTAAAAATTTGCATATTTTTAAGATTAGATTTTCAACTATATTTTCTTACCTTTTTATCTTTGTATATATCATCTCTCCAAATAATATTATAAATGATAATATTATATGCCATATTAGCTAACCGAATATGTTCCATTTTAGGAAGGTTATTCTCAACCGATTTTCACCAAATTCCTTAAATTTAGGAACGTTCCCAAATAGTGGTTTAATTTCTTCCTTTTTTCGACAGCTATTCGTTTTGGTTCTATTTCCGGCTACTTTCCATTTTTTCTTCATTTTTCGGCATCATTTTTTCATTTTTATTCTCTTCCAAGATTGTCGGTGTTTTTCAAGTTTTTTTTACTTGCTCTGTTTCGGTGATTTTCGATTGTTTACGGTTCATCGAAAGTTTGTTTGTTTCCGGTAGTTTTTCTAGTGGTTCTGGAGGTTTCTGGCAAACTTTGTTCAACTTTTCTGTTTTCGATTTTCAGTGCTTTGAAGATGGGTACGTTTTCAGTTTTTATATTTTATATATTCAAAGGGATATATCGTTTTAGTTAATGTCAGTTTCATATATACACATTATAAACCGGGTACGTTTTAGTTTTAATATTTAATATATTTAGAGGGATATCTCATTCCAGTCAATGTCAGTATATATTCATCTGTATATATCGTATTTTATATACCATATTCCAAAGTATACATAAATATATATCATATGTCAGTATACTTATGTTTCATATATACCATGTGGTATATATTTATGTATATTATGAAATATGGTATATAAAAAATGAAATATATAAAATATGATATATACAGATGAATATATAAACCATGTGTGTCTAATACATATTTTGTGGTTCATATATACCAGCAGTGAAGAAGTAAAGGGATTATGAAAAAATAGAGTGTTGCGCCTTAGGGACGGTGGGCGAGAAAAAACCCTAAAAACCCGTGGGAATAAAAGTGCATGAACTAGGTATTTCGAAGCAATATACCAGATTATGTGAAATATACCTCGAAAGTTCGAAATATACTAGACGTTTTGATCTACTACCAGCGGTTCGTCTTCTTTGACCGCTTTTTGTGTCTTCTTCTTCGCAAAATCGCCGGAAAAAAATGAAGCTTATTCTAGTACAAATGGTGGGTTCAAAAGCAAACTTCAAATCGTGAGTTTTCTTCATTTTCCGATTTCTAGACCTAAAGAATATACCTCCGAAGTTCGAAATATACCCGAGGATTTCTACAAACAGCGATCCGTCTTCTTTCTGAACTTCTTGTGTCTTCTTCTTCGCAAAATCGCCGGAAAAATGAAGCAAAAATCTTGGGTTGAACAGAAGCAAAAATCGTGGGTTTTTTCTCCCCCAATTGCACGCCTTTCCTTTTTCGTTCTCTCTCTCACCCACGGTGTAAAAAATGAAGGAAACAATTCTTTCCTTTTTTGGTTTTTTTTTAAATGGTTAGTAGAGTATATGAGGGCTAAATCGTAAAAGGGCCATGATTTTTATGAAAAAAAATTGGGTCATTAAGCCTTTACTGTAAAAAATTGGAAACTTAGACATTTATGAAATATAGGACCCATATTTGGGCTATCTATGTCCTTTTCCCTTTTTAAAATCTCTTATTTGGGGACTCTTTGGGCTGCGAAAATACTATTTTGCCCTTTTCTCACTCCCTCTCACGCTCTCAAAGGTCTCTCCCTCTTCTTATCCCTCTCAAGCTCGACATAAACGATTGTCCAAGAATTCAATGAATCCCAATCGAATTTTGACAAATAATCATGCAACCACGGACTAAATTCGGCCAAAATTAATGAATCCTGACCGAATTTAGTAAATCCCGGTCGAAAATGACCGGGATTCATGCATTTCCGGTCGAATTTTGGCCGGAAATCATGCAAATCTGGCCAAAAGGATGAATCCCGACCGGAAATAATGAATCCCGGCCGGGATTCATGCATTCCCGGCCGAATTTTGGCCGGGATTCATGCATTCCCGGCCAAATTTTGGCCGGGATTCATGCATTCCCGGCCGAATTTTGGCCGGGAATGCAAGGATTCATCTTTTTTTTGTCCAAGCTTTCTTCGCCTTAGCCCCCATTGCGGCATATTTGTTTTTTGTTTTTTTTTTTAAATGTTTTGAAGAATTAAAAGTTTTAATGTGGTTGGTGCTAATTAATGTGGTTGGTGGAGAAAATTAACTTTTCTTATTTTGAATTGAAGATGGACTAAAATTGTCTTTTTACACCTTTGCTGACATCATTAGAGTCAGCAAAGGGTCCCAAGTGAATTTCAAAATGGGACCCATTTTTACAAAACAACAATGAAAATGGCCCCTAAGTCCCAATTGCCCCCAATTCTTTTCCCCTGATTTACGTTTGGTAATTATAATATCTTTCTTTTAAGTTTTAACTACGTTTGGTAATTATGTTTTAAGTTAAATTAGAAGTTTAGTCGTTAATTAATTTAGTCCCTAAAATTTAAAAAGCGTCTAATAAGTTAGAAAACTTTCAATTTTGTGTTTAACACGTCTCTCCTATATTCGAGATTTTAAAAATGCAACCAATCTACTATATATAAAATTGAATGTTATTCCTATTGGAATTCTAAACTTCAAAAGGTTCTTTGATCGAAGCTGGTGGAAAGAAAATTATCAGGAAATTAGATATTAACATGCTGGAAGCCACACCATTTTTGAAGGGCTTAATCAGATTGTAGCGAAAGCCTTTTCTTACCCGGAGAGATTCGATCACGAGTTGGTGGTTGGATCGGATGCAGCTGAGATTGTTAGGTTGATTAACCGAGAGACGGTTGATTATCAGAAGTTTCGACCTTGGTCAATGAGATTCTCGCCTTGGCGCCGGTTGCTAAGGTAGTGAAGTTCGATTTCAGCCCTCGTTCCACCAATTTTTTGGTGCACTCCCTTGCGCACGCTGTAGCCAGAAGTGACAATTGTTCTTCTTCTTAATGATATTTCTTTAAATAAATTGTATCTAGTAGTTTTGTGAATTCTAAAAAAATATGCGTATAGGTTCTAGGTTTAGTAATGATTTAAAATAACAAAATAATTTTTTCTTGAAAAAATAATAACAAAATAATTTTTAAAAAATCCCAAATCCAAACTCTAATCGTATTATTTGATAGTTAACACATTAAACTTTTGAGTCAAACTACTCCCTAACTCAACTTCTTCACTTCATAAAGTAACATTAACATTAAGTTAACATTTTAGTTCCTACAGTTTGAACTTTGATTTCATTTTAAAGTTTCAATTTCACTATTACAATTTCATTAAATCTTCCCAACAACCTAAACATCTCACAAGATTCAGAATTGTTTGTTCTCTCAAAAAAAAAAAAGATTCAGAATTGTTTCACATAACATCTCCTTCGAATATATCACACATTTTTCTAAACGTGTGATATAAAAATAAAAATAAAAAACAAATTGAAACTTTTAAAATTACATCAACAAACAAAATTATTTAGCCTAATACTAGGTAAAGCTGCAAAAGAAGATTCTGGAAGCAGCCAACCTGAGGATGAAATCATTCAGCAAAGAGGAAGAATAAGAAGTTAAGAACTTAAGACAAGAATTTATCCAGCTGTCATTTGAATGGTTGTCTCTGTTTGAAAAAGTGACCGTTGAAGCTTCAACGTTAAGCTGACCGTTGGATGGAATTTCGAGGATATAAATATATCAAACCTTACTTTTCTCTTCTGGACAGAATCTGAAACCTTCAAACAAACAAAAAAACCTTCAACAATAAGCCCAGTTCCTTCTTCCCCTTTTCTCTGTATATATTCTCTCACACACATTCTTCCTTCCATTCAACTCTCTCTTTGCTTGGGATCGGAGATGGGTTTGGTGGTGGTGATCTCTCTGCCATTGATTCTCTTCTGCTTGTTGCTCGGTTTCGGGTGTTACTTTTTAGGCAGAGCAAAAGGGAGACAGGACATCCGGACTAATGCGCAGGTATTCGGGGTGCCCACGCCACCTCCCGGTAGCGGTGCTGCTCATGCCTCGCCATCACCGCAGCCGATTTTCAAACCTGATAATTCCGCCAATGTTTGATTAGTAATCAGATCCAAGTTCAATTCTTCACTGTGCTGTGTCTATTGCAGAAGCCATATTCGCTCACAGGGTTTCTTTGTGTAAATTCTGTACTATCAGTTTAAACTTCAATACTCTATAAATCGTTTTCCAGTTATTGTCTATGAAGTTTTTGTGCATTCAATCAAATGAACTGACCTTTGAAGTTCTTCCACCAAGATGATTCCTCAACCCTTCTGTAGCTGACATGCTTTGATGCTAAAATGCTTGATTAAAGAACCCTATATATTTGACATCTATACAAAAGAACTGAGAAACTTACTCAAAATTGATTGCATAATTCAATCACAACAATATTATATTATACAATGAAGAAAGAATAGTTTTTATCTGCTGTTCTTTTCTCGCTCCTAACAGCTCTTGGTGGCTGAGTACTGTAATGTATGATGGAAAATCAAATACAATACACACCAAAAACCAGAGACCAAACAATGACAATCCATTAATAAGAATCATGTACCCCCTACCAGGTTTAGAGTTTCGTAGTCTATTCCTGGAGGAGATTGTGGTGGAACGGCGGATTCATGCCACTCTTCAGCTTCAATTTGCAGAGCCTTCCTTGCAGTTGCTTGGTACTTTTTACTTGTGCCTACCCTCCTAGATGGAAGAGATTGGGAGGCAACGGCTTTGCTCGAGTTGCTGGTAGTGATGGATGATAAAAATTTCTCCTTTGCATGAGTTTCAGAAGCTGAAGCAGTAACAGAATCGAAGATGCCACTCTCCCTTAATCCCTGTATAATCACCTGACCAAAAAGAGGGGGAAGAATTTTCAAACGTATCAAGGACAGGGTGCAATAAGTATCCACGATCATCGATCACTGAGCATCTGAACACTTATTTTTTTAGAATATGGCATTTATCAATAATCGTTGCTATATAAGTTGGTTCAAATCCTTACATCACTCACAATTATAATTCCATATTCTACTCATGTTGGATATGAACACTTGTTCTGACATGAGAAAATGTCCTCTTTAGTTCCCGGAAGGCGGAAACTAAACTTCCAACCAGTCAGAATCTGGATGTCTGTCTATTCCTAATGCAACAAATTCTTTTTCTGTTCTTCTTTTTATTTTAAGAAATAATTTCATTGAAGAAATAACGAGTATACAAAAAAGAGAGAAAGGGTAAGTACTATGCTCCCCAAAACCAATACTATTGTAGACCTATGTAACATTCTGTCTTGAACCTCTTCTCATTCCTAAGCAGTTTCAAGCTATCAGAAGAAGGGAGGGTTAAAAGGCAGAAATAATAGGAAACTTATGTTTCAAAAAGAAATAATAATAAATAATAGGAAATTTATTATTACAAAAGCCCAATGCTTCCACATCTCTTTGGACACTCCGATGAAAATAGTTTTCCAAGTGAACTCTTGTAGCTGTTTCTAATTTGTCACTACAGACATCAAATATAATTCTTACCATAGGAGCATTGATTCGTGTCAAAATGCCCTTCCTCAACAACTTGAGTTTTACATCTTGATCACCCCACACAACGCGTTCTCGGTACCTAGTAAAGAAGCAAATATATCACATCCAAAACATAAACATAGAAATATTTTCTACATAAAGAGAATACCAGGTCATCATTTCCTCCTGGGTTGCAGTAGAAGCAACTATGAATGCCTGCAATACGTCTCGTTGGTTAGAAATTTAAAAATAATGAGATAAGGTCATCAAGAAGTATAAAGTAAAACAAACTCTTAAGTTCTGGATGGCAGCTTATAACGAGATAAATTTGTTCCCAAATCATGGAAATTTTAGGACAGTGTAGTGTGCAAAAAAAAAGTATAATTTAAACAATTATCTCATGCAAAGTGGCACTAGGAAAGAGGATAAAAATGGTTTGATAATCTCATGTAAATGCCTACGTGTCAATTACTAACATCTAATTAATGTGGCAAATCCAGTTCTTCGTATGAAAAAGAGTAGTTTTACCAACAATCCTATCCTAACCCACTTCTTTAATTTATAACGCAGCACATGTAAGCAGTAACAAATGAAAATATCTCTTCATCCACATCACATTGAAGTATTTGTTCAAACTGATCTGCGACTGTTGCATAACCCTGTTCTCAGAAGCTTTTTGTGTGGACAACAGCTTATGCTTGTGAACAAAAGAAAAAAAAAAAATCGGGGAACAGTTAACTCACAGCTCTATCAAATTCCAACATAAAGCATCTTTTAACATCATCTTTGGTAGGTTTGCAGGCGCAGCGGTCATGTCTAGAGGTCAAATCAGAAAATTTTGCATATGTGTAGTGTAATACGGCAGCTTCCTCCAATTTAATCTCACTGGCAGATATTTACAGAAAACAGTTAGTGCTGCAAAAGTAGCTATCCTGAAACTACAAGTTCACAGTAAACAATTTACTTTGGGGTTCTCATGTAATTATGCCATCTATGTGCACCATTGGGACGAAGATGATTTTGAATTCGAGCAGCTGATTTCCCATTTCCATAAGTCAAAAAGTAATTTGGATTACCACGAGTTGATTCTTTGTACATGCCAAAATATGTATCCTTGGGAAGGTGGTCAAAATTTTTCTTGAACATCGACACCTGAGGTCATAAAAAGAGTTGTCTCAATATAATAGGTGCATATTTAAGAACAGACCTGAGGACATAAAAAGAGTTGTCTCAAAATAATAGGTGCATATTTAAGAACAGGCACTATCTAATTCTTTACTCGAGTTTCGTCCTGATGTATAAAAACAAAATATAAGACTCATTACAACTAAAATGCTTCGACTTTAACATGAGATATCCACATGGTAGTATTCAATAGAAAATATGACACTGGAATGGCAAACTAATGGACACCATTTCCTGTTTAAGAGATGCAACCACAACCACTTCAATACCACTCATCCATATTAAAATGAAAATCAGATTCAGTCTCCATATCCTCCTCCTCTGTTTCGGCACTCATTCAACAACTCCAAAAGCGCTCAAGATGTGTCCTGGCAATAATAGAATGCTGGGGAGGCAAAGAGACCATAGAGCCAATTTGAACAATTCTGTATTCAATTCTGGTTTTTGGTTTTTTTTTTTTTTGTTTTCTTTTTCCCCTTTCAGAACTTGAATATAAAACACCACAAAATATAGATCAAATTTTGAAATATTTTGAAATTTGACCTTCTAATAATTTTAAATTTCTCTCAACTGGGAGTACAGTTTTCAGAAACAACTTCTCATAGTTCTTATTTATTCACAAAAAAAAACAATGTCATTAAGAAAAGTGAAAGAATTAAAGCATGGACATGCATTAAGAATGACCTATGGCAACGGAAAGAAGAACAAAAATATGATAGGTATCCTTTATTTACTAACTTTCTCTAGTGAGAATTACAACCTATCCACGAATGACGAATTCGAGAGGGTCATTGTTCTCTCCACTTACAGACAACTACTGTTAAAATTCTACACACTCTCCGACTCCAAAAGAACTAACATATCTAGAAGATAAGACACAACCAACTTGGAAGTTATAACTCCCTATTCATTCATTCAAAACATTTAAAAGTACCAACCACATAAAAACTGCTACCAGTTAGATGTCATCTAAAGTCATATTTCCCTTTTTGCCCTTTCTTGAGTAGACTTTTGTTAGGTATCCAAACTAAGAAAAGACACCAAACACAAAAATATTATATTGCAATATCGAAATGACGTTACAATATAAACCCGATAGCCTTTCGAGAGGGCTAACTCTCTCCCAAGTCCCACAATGAGACACTACCAAAATTCTTCACACCTTAAAGACTCCATAAACTACCCTATTTATAACCAAGGCACACCCAAGGCTCCCTAGCTATTTACTATTATACCCTTACTACCCTACTAATACTAATCCCCATAATACCATACTAAAATACCCTTACAACTTTCACAACTGGAGGTCTAACAATATACAAAAGATAATTACAAGCGTTCCATGTATCAGCAAGCAATAGAAACCAATTTTAGTTGCTTGCAGATTTTATATTTCAATGTTTTTAGAGCCCTTTACAAATGCATTAGTGCAAATCATGGTGGATAACAAATCAAAATTTACAGCCAATCAGCTCTAATAAGTAAAATAATAAGAATGGATAGTGAGAGAAACTACCTCAGTAAAAGGTTCCTTTATATCATCTCTTTCAACACTGCTTTCCTAAATAACACCAACACTGCGATTATATTGTGGCTCACAACAAAATCAATACGTAAAAGCAAAATAACATTGACAAGTTCAAGTAGCTTCGCCATTTCACAACAAAAATAAAAAAAAAATACTTTTGAACAAGACATGAAACTTTACATTAACAAAAATAACAAATTATAGAACAAAAAGATATAATGAACACTTACGTAGTTAGGAAAAATAACCATATCAACATTTTCAGGCACCTCAAGTAGCAACTGTCTCAAGGAGTACTCCTGAGCACCGACTGGATGTACCAACTCATCAGTATCAAGATGAATTATCCAATCCATGCCAGCACCCTAATATTTAAAAAGGAGAGAGAAGAAACTAAACAGCACAAGTTAATAGTGATACATTAGGCAATAAGTAACAAGTAACAACAGGGTAATAGCCATGAGAAGAACACTTTCCATACCCTTGCCATGACAATAGCCATCTCCATATTGAGAGTTTGCTTCACAAATAGTTCATAATTGCAAGGTTTGTAAAAGAAACCAGAAAGCCATGTTTCATTCCAGATCCGACTGAGGAGAGCCAAAAGAGACCAGACATCCCACATTGGAAAAAAAAAAGTTAAGAAATAATGAGATATAAAACGTTGATAGCAGTACTCTTAAATAAATATGATAATGATTTACTCCTCTAGAAAACGAGTCTCTCCACGTGCCTATACCTAAATTGGTGATATTTATGCTGATATTTTGGAAGAGCTAGATCACCTGTATACCAACTGCCTGCCCTTATATCTGAAATTGTTGGTGCTTCTTATTCTTAATATTCCTATTTCAAATTTTCCTAAGATAACTAAGGAAATTTGCAACAACCATTGTGTGGCCCCAGATATAAGAAGAAGGTTTCCATTCTTTGTGTAATGCAGCTTGCACCCTTAGTTATATTTTTGGAAAGTTTGGCTGAAAAGGACTTCCAGACATTTTAAAGATGGCTTCTAGATTAATGAAGATACTTGGAACTAAGCAAAGTTTGGGTCTTCTAGTCGGAGCACACTTTCTAGAACTTCTGTAATTATAATTTCTTCTTGGCAAATGCCGATTGGAGTGTTATTGTTTACTTCTTCGCTACAAGTTAGCCTTCTCAATTGCGCTTTGCATGCATCAACAAAAAGCTATGTGTTTCTTGTGTCTGTATCTGTGATTCACACGAGTGTTGTACCAGAATTCAAAGGCAGATAATAATGGAAGAGACCTTTTAATCTTCATACTCATCAAAAATTGCAGAAACTTATATTTCATGAAACAAAAGTGTACATGGGTTGGTTCAGATGTCAAAAACTGGTCAAAATTAACGGAAATGACTCAGCTAGATTAGTTTCGTCAATCCTTTCAATTGTTTCAGTTTTCATTTACACCCTTAACTGGAGAAAATGATCGTGAATCAATAGCAGTTAGCACATCTAATAATAACTAGGTTCAAGAGCTTCCAGTCAGACATTGTGGCATTTCTAGAGAAACTTAATAGAAGAAATAAGCCCTTCCTTAGCCTTTCCATTCACGTAAATGAAAGTTGCTTCTTATAATTTATTTTAAAAAATGGAAGAAAATTTCCACCTTTTTGCTTGCTGCTCCTCTAACTCTTTTGTTCTGAATATCAACTTCACTCCCTGATAATCAACGTCAAATTCATGCTTAACAACCAGAAAAACTCAAATATACTGAAGGTTGGCTTCAACTAGGAGTAAGTGGAGAGCAATTGAACTCACATGGATTGACTCCAAAACTCTAGTCACATCAGGAGATGCAGCTTTTCCCTCCACGAAAAGTAGGAAGGTTGAAACCCCAATGACCTTGTGATAGAACATCCAGGGCAAAATTTGCTCTAATCCTGCTGATGTACTCGTTGTAATGCATATCTACACATCGAGGGGAAAACAAAAAAGAGCACAACAACAAAAAGAAAAGGCTTATGTACTCATTTCAATCAAATTCAGCATAAGGAATCCTCAAAATTCCCATCAGAAAACAAAAATTGTTTTCTCAAACAAATTGCTTCTCCTTCTAATAACTCATCCAAAGACAAACAAAACAACCGCATTCTTAACCACAACCCCAATTCTCAGCACCACGTATCAATTAATATTACCAACACAACAAATAAATCAACTTCAGAATACCAATTAAATAAAAACTCCAAAGAAGAAGAGGAATATACCTTGGGCTTCAAATCTGATCCGCGATCGAACTTCCAGTCCTGGTAGTAGGGGAACGAGGGCGAAGCACCCCGGCCAGGATTGAGGCAGCCAGAACCAGAAGGCGTCGAGGAGCGGTGCGAAATCTGGGAGAGGGGCGAGGCGTCCATGCCGGGGAACTGGTAGGATCCCCGCGGAGACCAGCGGGTGACAGGGTCGGTGAGTCCGCCACGCCATTGGAGGACGAAAGCAAGGGCAGCGAGAGTGAGAGGGAGGAAGGTTAGAAGAAGAAGGAGTCTGGAAGTAGAGGATGAGGAAGACGGCTGAGAGTGGCGGAGTGGGGTCTGCAGGTGATTGTGGTTCGGCATCGGCATGGCCGCCGGCGAGAATGAGAAAAGCCTTCGATTCCGATCGTGTCTCTCCGATGGCCGGGAAATGAACAAAAATTATAAAAATAAAATAAAATAAATTTTTAAGTTTTGTTGATGCTATTATGGGATGCCAACTTTTAAGATTGGTTTATCATATTAACAGGAGTGTAAAAAATATCTCCATCGAGAAAGATGAGGATAGTTTAGTAATAATTGTCATATTTTCTACTAATAGGTTAAAAGTTCGAATTTTTAAATATTGTTGAACTAAAAAATATTACATTAAGATTAAAATAGTTGGTTCAAATTCTCATACTCCACATTTGTTTTACTCGAATAAAATAAAATATCTATAGTTATTTCAGGTTTATTTGTTTGATTCTATACAGTGTCATGTTACTCATTAAAATTTCATGATCTATATATGTAAACTTTATTGATAGTTCCTAATGTTTTTTTTTTAACAAACCTCATTGTCAAAGAGAGCATAACGGTAATTGGCATAGTTTGGATTTCGTTTCATTTTAGTCTCTCCATCCATTTTTTCGGTTAAAAATTAAACGTGAGACTATTTTTTTATTTAAAAAATATATAGATTAAAATAATATATATCATTTTTTTAATATTTTTATTCCCCTCACTTTTTTCTTCTTCTTCACACCGGCCGACAACAAAGTCGTTAGTTTTTAACGGAATGACTAAAATGAAATAAAATAACCTCCTAAGCTAAATTGTTAAGTTTTAAAATTCATAGACCAAAATGAAACCTAACCCAAACCTCGTGGACTAAAAGTGTATCTTTACCTTTGAAAATCAATACATCTCTGTGTAACATTTTTTTTTTTTTTATAAAAAAAATGCAACATCTGATTTAAGCTTGTTCAATTACATAAAAATGTCAATACTTTAAAATTTCATCCCTAATTTGTCCCTACCCCTAATTTTTTAGAATCGAAATATTATTGTATAAGATTTTACCACTCCTTGTGAAAACTTATGTCTCGGACCACACATGCTACAAGACACTATAGTTCTTTTTTCTTTTATTATTAAAGTAAAGTCTATTAAATTCAAATCACGATTCTCTTTTAATCTCTACTGTGTCAATATTTTGTTACAACACGAATCAAAAGATAACATAAATCCAATGAAATAATGTTGTGATTGGACTATTTTTTAAGTTCAATGAACGAAATAGACGCAATGTCAATTTTAAAAACTAAAGGTATAATTTACATACAATTATTTCAACCCAAAAGCTAAAACTATCAAACACTTGAGAAGAGGTGGAAATGCAATTTTCTCCTTGTTTTTTTTTTTTTTTTTTTTTTTACAATATGTGGAGAAGGAGATTCGAACCACTGACATTGTGGTTATCAGTACAAGGTTATGCCACTTTAACTAAGCTCTTGTTAGCATTTTTCTCCAAGTTGAGGAGAGTCACTTAAGCTTCAACCGTCCACCTCCAAAGTATAGACTCTTTTTAACTTGTTTATGAATTATGAATTTTATTTATAGAAAAATATCCTTAAAAGTTAATGAAGTTGGAAAATAGATAAAACAAACAAACTTACAACTTGGTGCTTCAAAATGGAATATTGGTCACCCCATAGACTTTCCATATCTATGGATGTGGAAAGTCTACAAGTCGTTTCAAATTGAAATGGATGGTTGTTTCGAACTACGATTATGCATTAATTTTAAAACTCTATTTGATATGTACATAATGTTGTACTGAAAAAAAAATGTAGTATACCATTTTCAACTATTATTTACAAAGTTAAATAGGAACAAAGATAAGAACGCAAGAGAGAAAGGAATTCACACGGGTTCCTCACCCCCTAAAATTAAAATACAAATCACAAAATAAATGGATTATTGAAAAACCTATTTAAAAGAGATGAAAAAAATGATAATAAATATATAAATAGACAATAAAGTCGTAGAAAAAAGAAATGAGAATGAATGAGTTCAATCCATGATGGCTACCATCTTAGCTTTCTAGATTTTTCTATTCTATTTTGATCTCTTTTAAATGTTGAATTGAAGATGGAAAAAAGTAAGTATTTTATTATATTAACTCTCAAATTTTTATTTTTTGTCATTAAACTTTTGGAAAGCAATTGTTCTATAGAGAAATGTTCATATTGTATAATCTAGACATGTATTAGAAAACATTATTCAATTAAAAAGTAAGATAAATACAATACAACAGCCAAAATAATTGCAATTAATTTTATAAAAGTTAAGAGATTAAAACAGATTTTCTTAAACTAAGATAAAATAAGCCATGCAAAAGTTAAAAACCAAAATATATATTTTGGAATCTTAGGCTCCGTTTGATAACCATTTGGTTTTTGGTTTTTGGTTTCTGAAAAGTGAGCTTATACACACCTATTTCCTTTTATAAGTTTCTTTGATTTAGTATCTACCTTCTTTCTTGTTTTCAAAAACCAAATCAAAATTTGAAAACAAAAAAAATAGTTTCCAAAAACTTGTTTTTGTTTTTAGAATATGGCTAGGAATTCAAATAGATCATTGACAAAGATGAAAACCATTGTAGAGAATTTGGGAGAAAACAAACATAAATTTTAAAAACCAAAAACCAAAAAGTTATCAAACGGGGCCTTAGTAATCCAAATGGAAAATATAGAATATTTTAAATAAATTAAATTTAAATATTTTTGATGAAATATTTGAACTAAAAATATTTGTTAGAATAAATTAAGATTGAAACTTTTTTCTTATAATATTATTTTTTTGGGTTGATTTTTTTTTAATTTAAATTTTATATTTATTTATTTTACATATTATATTTCTCATAAGCATAATTTTGATGTAACTACTTCTAAGTATTATTTTGATTTTCTTTCATAATACAACGTTATAATTGTGAGAGTGAGGATTTTTTTTTTCACCATAAATTGCAAAACTTTTCACATTATATTCGACTTCTTCGTATTCCTAAATTTTCATATTCTTATTGATTAATGGATAATTGTAATGGGTGGCAAAAGTTGGGTGCTACAAATATAGTAACTTTTAAATCGTTTTTTTTTAATCCCTGTTTTGTCCCCTTTTTGGTTTTGATTTTATCACTCATATCGATAGATTCTATCAGTCACATCAGGGACAAACCTGGTTGATTCTAATTTAGTGATTGGATAATGGTAATGGGTGCAAAAGTTGAGTGGTTAATGGCAAATATGACAACTTTTATACAATATTGCAGATATGACAAAGTTTTTAAATCATTTTTTTTAATCCTCGTTTTGCCCCTGTTTTGGTTTTGATTCTATCACTAATAAAAACCAGTGATAGAAAATCTTTTATCACGATTTTTTTTTTTTTTTTTTAAAGTTATAGAAAATTTCTATCTATGAGTGATAGAAGATTTATATACTGATATATTTTATTAGTGATAGAAAATATTTCTATCATAGAAATATATTTATCAATGATAGAAATCTTCCATATAGATTATGAAGTCTACCAGATTTTTATCACTAATAATCTATTGGTAAAAAGTTTCTATCATTCTATCGATGATAGATCAATGATAAAAACCTACGGGTAGAATCTATCCTCTATCACTGATCGAATCTAGTATTTTGGTAATTTAAACGGTCTGAAGAAAATATTTTGCCATTTTTGCAATTTTCTTTTGCGGGTGGTTATATTTGTCAATATTTTTGTCCATTTTATTATATATGCAACTGACCCTTGATTACTACTAAACATTAAAATTAAATAACATGTTTGAAATAGATCAAATAATATAATGGTCGAACAAATATTTTTCAAGACTGCAACTCTTTATTTTAATTTTTTTTTTTGACAGATTATTTTAAATCTTTTTAGTTCAACTTTTTATTTATCGTGAATCATAATATAAATTATGATTGATATAAGAGTATCTATGCTAGATTGATAAGATTATTGTTTTTTTCTTCTAAAAAAAGATTATTGTTTTTTTTCTAATAGTTAAATTAAAATATAATTAATTTTATAAAAGTTAAAGAGATTAAAATAGATTTTCTTAAATGAAGATAATATAAACCAATAAAAATTAAAAAATCTTGTTTAAAAAAAAAATAAAAAATAAAAAAGCAAGATATATGTTTTGAAATCTTCGGAAAATGGAAAATATTTGGAAATTAAGAAGGATTTATTATTATTATTTTTGATAAAGTAATTAGGAAGGATTTAAACCTCATAAATATCTTCCTTAAAACAATTACTATAAATATCTGTTTAATTAAAGGGTAAACATTAACAATTTGGGATTTTGCTTATGGAAATAAATTAGGCCCATCCGTGGCTAGGGCTCCAAATTTCCAAATATAATTCAAACTTGAAAGCCCTAAACGGATTGGGGTAACGAAATTCTGTTCTTCTTCTTCTTCATCGTCTCGTTGGTGCGCAGTCGATGCTCTGTGCTGTGGTTCTGGTCGGCGAGGAGGGCCATAGAGAGGGTTCCATTGTCAAACGCTCTCTCTCTTCACCCACTGCTCAGTTTCTTCTCATTTCATGTCTTCAGTCGGTGGTTTGCTTTTATCTGCTCCTCATCCTTCAGGGTCTTCTAAAACCCTAGCCTTCCACTCCGGTTCCTCCCCTATATGCCTTATTCCTTTTCTCCTTCTATATAGAAAGAACCCCTGTTTTGATCTCCGGCCTTTTCCCTTGCAATTCCAATCCAGTTTCAGACATGGGCGATTCTAAGGTCTGATTTGTTTGTTTTTTTTTTTTTATTGCTTTCTTATGTTTTGGTTCGTTATTTCGTAGAGTGAGACGGTATGGAGTTCGTGGTTTTGTTTGATGAGAAGGGCATGCATATGTTTCATCAAGTGCACTTCTTTGGCTAATAAAGTTGTTAATGGGTTAAGTTTTACAATGTTCAATGGTACGTGGAGAAAATTCTTTCACCGTCCTGTCCATTCATGGACCCACGTTAGTAAGGAATACATGGCTGGGTTATGTATGATACAATTGTGAACTAAAGCAATGTTGATTTTAGGAAGCATTTAAGGCAGTGCATGGTCTAACACGTTGATGCATAGAGACTGTCTCGGGTTTCTACTGTTTTATAAAATGGATTTTAAATAATTTCATTGTATTTGTTGATGGTTTCTGCATTTGTGTGTTTGTGATCTATGGCCTAATGGACTATTTTTTTTATTAGGTTCTACTATTTGGGTCTTTCACTGAAGACGAAACTAATTCATGGGTGCTACCTCAGTCGAATGTTAATCATGGAAAGGTGGTCAGCAATGTAAATGTGCAATTTGGTTCTCTGAATTTTACAGATGGAAAATCGTCAGGCAGTTCTGTTGACAGTGAACTGAAAGGACCTTCTGGTTCCTCAACAGCATCTGTAAATTTGGGGTCACTTGGTTTAGCTAAGGATGATACTGAACTGGAAACTGTCCAAAGAAGAAACAATTGTTCTCCCCCGGAATCGGGTGTGCCAAAAGAGAATGGAAGTAGTTGCCACTCCTATCAAAGTTCCTCTTGTACTAATGGGGTGACGGAAACGAAAGTAAATGATACTGACTCTTCAGCATTTTGTGAATCAAATGGTCAGGATAATTCGATAAATCAATTTTCAAGATTGATAACAGAAGATAGCAAGCAAAATGGTAGTATTGATGATTTGCAAGAAATTGTTTCCAAAGAAAATTTCAGAAAGGCATCCCATGTCCCTGTTACCTCCTCCACGAAGCTACTACCTCGAGGTTTAATAAACTCAGGGAATTTATGCTTTCTGAACTCGACTCTGCAGGCTCTTTTGTCCTGTCCTCCTTTTGTTGATCTCTTGAGAAACTTAAGGAATCGTGAAATCCCCAAGGTACCTGTCCGTCCTTCCTATCATATTCTGCATTTGTTACTGTGATATAAAGAAAATACAAAGCAAATAGATTTGGAGTCATGATTATTGACTGTTGTTTCTGTAAATTTATGGTGAATTTCTGACTCTTGACATTTATTTTTCAGGCTGGTTATTCTACACTAACTGCATTTGTAGAGTTCATATCTGCCTTCGAAGTACCTAGTTCAAGTGTACTGAATAGGGATGTGGCTGCCCTTGACGTTGGAAAGCCTTTTAGCCCTCTCATGTTTGATGGCGTTCTTAAAAATTTTAGTCCGGATCTACCCAGTGGTATCTTGGGCCGTCCAAGGTTTGTGGATGCTCTGCCAATATATTTTCATTTCAATTCTCAACTCTCATCCTTGCTTGTGGTTTGTCTGAATGTAGCCATTGATACAGTGGTACATTTTCTTTGACATTAAGTGCAATGATAGATGTAATATTATTCAAAATTGACAAGATTATTGACTTGAACTGGAGATTAAGATGACTGCCATTGAGTAGGAATTACGCAGATATCCCTCACAGGACCTTAATAATGGGAGTTATGATTATCACATGGATTATTTTGTTGACTTCTTTCCATGTCAGGTTCACATTAAGTTTCTAAATATTTGTTGATATATGGCAGTTTGATATTGATATGTACTGGTCAGATTTTTTATGGATAACTAAATATTATTATTATTTATCTTGAAACTCTTAACCCACTTTAAATATCTGAATTTGCTTGCTTTTTTCAGACTTTATTTTCAATGCTGTTAAGAGGTCAACAACGGTTTTATTTGGTGAATAATGGTTGAAGTCCAAGCTTCCGAAACCGAGAAATTATACAAGATTTTTGAGTATGAAAAGGAAAAAGTGGAAAAAAATTGTAAATGGGTTCTAGCATTTAAACTTATTTATTATACCTTGTCATAATTGTGAAAAGAGAGATATTTTGAAAAAAAGTTGCATAATTTATTATTATTATTATTATTTTGTTTAGCCTTTTCCACGAGTTTACAGTGATTCATTTTCATTTTTCCTCTTAATGGAAGTATTTATTAGAAGTTCATTAAAAAGGAGAATTCCATTGCCTGACATGTGTCTATTGGACATTTTCAACACCCCTAAACTATTCTTTTTGCTTGATTTAAATGAATCCTAAATTCTTGTCATTATGCTCATCCAGGCAGGAAGATGCTCAAGAATTTTTAAGTTTTGTCATGGATCGGATGCATGCTGAATTGCTGAAGCTTGATGGAACATCTTCAAGTATCAACGGTGGTAAATCTTTTGTAGTTGCTTCTGCAGAAGATGATGAATGGGAGACCGTTGGGCGGAAGAACAAAACTGCAGTGATGAGAACACAGAGTTTTGTTCCTTCAGAGTTGAGTGAAATCTTTGGGGGGCAATTGACGAGCATGGTGAAGGCAAGAGGTAGTATATACTTTTACCATACGCATGGGCACGCAAGTCATGGGTTTTTGGTCTGGTTTTGTTTTGTTTTTAAAGGCAAATGGAATATTGTAGATAGTTTTCATTTAGAATTTTGCTAATATCTCTTGGAATTATTCTGCTTATAAATTGATGTGATGTTTGCAATGTTGGCGAATATTTAACCTTCTGTTTGAGTGTGATGCTCTCCATATGCTTAGTATGATCTTTGTCTGCAGTTTCCCTTCCATTAACATATATAAAGCCATCCTAAATATAGGGTTTTCTCCAACTTTTTCTATACAACTTACTCTCTATTGTTTGGTTGCATTGATTATTTTCCATTCACTTAGATTTGTTGGAGATGTCTTAATCCAGTTTTTTTTATAATTCTGAAGAAATTGAAGGAGTTTTTAGGTTGAAGAAGATTTTTTTTTGGGTGTGTGGGTGGAGCTGGGAACCTTAATGCCCCAGTGAGGCCTGTGGTTATTTTTTTGTTCTTCAATGACCAGAATGTACATATATACTTTATTTCCCTTCAACCAGGTTGTTAAAGGATGTCTATTTAGTTATCTACATGGATTTCTTGTTCAGCACATTTTTTTTTTCAATTTCAAGTTTGTTACTAAACAAATATTTAACAGTAATTTTTGGCCAACACAATTATGACTGGTCCAAGTGGGATTCATTTTGTTTCTTCCTCTGTAATATCTCTTTTGTAATGTACATCTTTATTAGAAACAATCGTTTAGCATAACTAAATTGCAAATAGATAGGTTCTTGCTCCAGTACAGATAAATATATAGATGTATTATAGTTTTGAATCTTTGATCATATGTTTTCTCACAGACGTGATATCCCAGTTGATTTCTTTTTTAGCTACAGTGTCTAGGATCTGATTAATTTATTGCCGTCAAATTATTCACATACCTTTTCTTGGTTTCATCATCTCTGATCCAATTTCTGCTGTGGGATTGAGCAGGAAATAAAGCTTCTGCTACTGTTCAGCCATTTCTATCGCTGCACCTTGATATTTATCCTGAAGCTGTTCGCACTATTGAGGATGCTTTACGTTTGTTTTCTGCACCAGAAACTCTTGAAGGGTACCGACCATCATCTGCTGGGAAGGTATGCTCTATCTTGCATGTCTAGAGAAACCTGTTTCTTTGTTGTCCCGCAGGCATTTTTTTCCTTGCATTTCCATTCATTTTCCTTCTGCAGGGAGACCTACATTTTACTCATTCTATTACCTTTTAGCTCAAAATTTTGGTTCCAGATTCCTTTTTTTCTTTGCATAGTTTTGGAGACTTGTCACGCAACAATCTGCTGGAGGTGTTGTTCTTTTTTAATAATGATCTGATAAATATTTTCATAAAAAAAATCTAATCTTGTTTTAATGAGAATTTTTGTTTGTTTTTGTTGGTGAGAAACCGATTTTTTATTAAAAAAAGAGAAAAGAATACAAGGGCTTACAAAATCAAGTTTGAAAGAAAGTGGAGTCTGACACTAACAGCAAAAAAGGACTCTAATCCGAAAGAACAATACCAAGATTAATTATAGGTTGCAGGTAGTTGGAAAACTTAGGATTGTTGAAATCTGTTATTATTCTTCATGGGCTCTTTTTGTGATTGAAACGTTAAAGTTCCTGTTTAAAACTGAGCAAATGTGTGGAGGGTAAAATGTTATTTTCTTCAAGAAAGATAAAACCGAATTTGCGTTCTATCCAAAGGTCTGATGAGTGCATATTGTATGCAGACACTCTTCACTAAGCACAATTTAGTTTTGTATGTTTCTAAAATTGAGATACATATTCTCCAGGCTGGTGTTGTGACTGCTAGCAAGTCTGTAAAGATACAGAAACAGTCGAAGATAATGATATTACACCTGAAGCGTTTTGGCTATGGAAGCCACGGAAGTACCAAGTTGAATAAGCCTGTGCACTTCCCACTCGAGTTGGTTTTAAACCGCGATCTTCTGGTCTCATCGTCCACAGAGGTACTGATTCTCCATTGTCTCTTACGTTACGGTCTTTCAATACTAAAAGCTATAATTCAAGCGCTTTATATGGGGAGTGTATCAATAAGAAAGTTTGTTTGCTAATTGTTTTTCTTTGGAATTCTTTCAGGGTAGGAAATATGAACTTGTGGCTACCATAACCCATCATGGGAGAGAGTCATCAAAGGGACATTACACTGCAGATGTTCGATACCATAACGACCAATGGCTACGATTTGACGATGCATCGGTCACTGCAATCGGGAAGAATAACGTGTTACATGACAGGGCTTATGTTCTCTTCTATAAACGAGTCTAAGGTATTGAGTTTAATTTATTGACGTGGACGTAGAGTCCTTTCTGGATCTGATATCAACTTGGAAAAATCGTTCTGCTTGTGAGGCTTGAGTTGTGGATAATACATGACGATCTGCTGTAGTGAGAATGTTGGTTTGAACGCATTATCTATTCTTTGTATGATCTGGCTCTGTAGTTATATTTTCAATCTGATGCCTGACGCCTTCACATACTTGTCAATTACCTCTGAACTAAGCTCGCTTTAGTAGGGTTTGATTGAACTATTTGGTGGCTTATTTGGTCTGCAAGTGACTTCAACTCTATAATTCATTATGGGTTAAACTATCTTAAAGGTTAAATTAATTTTTTTCCCCTCCAATTTTCATATTTGTGTTTGTTTAGTATTGTAATTAGTATTTTAAAAAATGTTTGATAGAGCTTTAAAAATGTACAATGTCTTTAAACTTTAAATCTTGTATCCAAATAAGTCTCTTAATATTCAATTTTGTGTACAAAATTCAATGTCATTTAATTTATCATTTAAGGTTTATCAGACAAAATGTTGTAAAGTTCAAGATTTTGTAGATACAAATTTAAGTTTAAGAATTAGAACTTATTCTTTATTTGTATTTAAAATTTATTAAAAGTGCATGATTAAATTTTGATGTTTTAAAGTATTTTTTTAAAACAAAAACATAACCTTCCATTAATACAAACAATTACAATTCAAAGTACATTTGCAATGGATATTGTTTCTCATTGACATCAACCACGGGAGAATTTGATAAACACATAATGAAATTGCTATGAGTTAGAGTCTCTTTCGCAAAATAATCTTTCCTCCTATTTCTCTTTCCTCCTATTTCTCTTCCTAGAAATATGAAAGAAAGATAATGAAACTTTGATGTTTTAATGTAAATGGGTATAAATAGATTACTTAACTATAATTTCATCATTTGATGGCTTATTTGGTACGTGGGACTTTCTTTCTATAAATTATTATCAACTAAACTTGGTTATTGTATTTTGAGATTTGTTTGATTTTAGGTCTTTTTTTTTTTTTTTTAATTTTTAGTCTATATACTTTTAAATATTTTTTTTTTTGAAAATCCTAATTTTTCAAATTTAGTATTTGTATTTTCAATAAATTTTAAGATTAGTCTTATCACTTTCTATGATCAACCTTTGCTAAAAGTAAGATTATTTCCTATTTGTCTAAAGATTTGGTAAACAAGTCTTTTATGTATTGAAAATTACTTTCAAACTATTGAAAATGTGTAATTTTAAGATTTATTACAAATAGACTATTAAATTAGACATTTTGGAGCAGCCAGACTAAAATAGAGTAGGTCCTAAAATATAGAAACCAACTTAATATTTTAACCTTTATTGTCTTTTCGTGGACGAAATGTGGGGTGGTGAATTGAAACACAGACCTCCCGGTCATTAGCACAAGTTTTATATTAGGTGAGCTATATGTTCATGTTGGCTTTAACCTTTATTATCTTATCCTTGCATTAATATTTAATAGTAGAATGAATTCTGGCTGTTGTAATTAATGAATATCCAATTTTCAATCCAAAACTTAGTCTTTAGTTCACATTATATGCTCCAAACATTCTCTACACGAAAAATGTACCAAATGTGTACGTACATCTTTGAAATAATGATTTCATTATCTTAAAAAAAAAAAAAAAAGAATGATTTGATAGTACCTTTCCTTCTTGTCCATCACATTTTATTTTTAAATTCCTAAGTTCATGAAGATCAAAATTTAAGATGTGATGATGAACCTTTTAGACCAAAGAAAGCAAAGTAGAGTAGACTTGGATAGGTTGTAAAGGTAAAATAGAGACTAAACCCAAGTCTACTTTGCAACATGCAGCCATTTTTTTTTTTTTTAAATTAATTTTTTCTTCTTCTTTTTGGAGAGTTCATATTGGACTTGAAAGCTTTTCATACTATACAAAAAGTCTGTGACCTAAGGAAAAAGAAAAGATAATAATAATACATTGTCCAAGATGAAAGACTATGACAAAGGTAAACAATGTTCTAGATTTAGTATTAAACAATGATATTTTTCTTTGTAGGGTATATAAGACAAATATTGTACTTTATATTCAATGAACAAGTTTAATATTTAATTTCATTCTTAATGTTTGTGTCCTCTGTTTTTTATTTTAGGTTTAAAAGTTTCAATCTTATCTTTTATGGGTTTTTTGGTCAATTAAATTTTACTATTTTTGAAGTTGAAATTGGACTGATGAAGTGATTATTTGACTTTAAAAATAAATTTTAGCATAAATTACAAGTTTAGTCTTAGAATTATTGGGTATGTGTTTATTTGATTCTTGAATATTGGAAAGTTTCTAAAAAGCCTCTGAATTCTCAGGTTTATGTCCATTTGGCTTTAGAATTTTAAAATGTGTCTAATAGGTTCTTAAATTTTCAAGGTTGTGTTTATTTGGTCATTGAACTTTATAGAATATCTAATAAGTCCTTAAACTTTCAATAGATTTTTCTTTTTTTGAAAGAAACTTTCCATAGATCCTTAGATCTTAAATTTTGTGTCTAATAGATAATTGACCTATTCAATGTTTTTTATTTTTAATTCATGAACTTACTAGACACAAAGTTGAAAGTTTAAAGGTCTTATTAAATATAAAATTCAATTGTATATCTAATATATCAATCAATTTTGAAAATCTTTGAATACGTTAGGGATATGTTAGGCATAAGATTGAAAGTTCAAAGATTTATCAAACATTTTTAAAGTTAAAAAACATATTAGATAAAAAAAATTGAAAGTTTAGGAATCTATTCAAAGACCTTTCAGATACAAACTTGAAACTTCAAGGATTTATTAGACACCTTTCTAAAGTTCAAAAATCAAATAAACACAAACCTAAAAGTTCAGAGACTAAACTTGAACTTGTCGAGTAATTATTACTCGGCGTGTTTAATGGATAGTTATGGTTGAAAGTGAACTCTTGAAAATATTGTTATACTAACTTTTAGCCACCACATCTAACAATATCACTTTACAAATTTCACACTACCATCTTTTTAACTTCCATTGATTAGAAAAAGAAAAAAACAGTCTTATAATGACATTTTCATTTAACTTAAAGAACAACTAAATTAGTTAAGTTTTTATCTTTTCGAACAAAAGTCAAAGATTCGAATTCCTCCGTCCACATGTTAATGAACTCAAAAAGGAAAAAAAAACATTAATCTAATCTAATAATAAATGTGTGATTCTTGACATAAATGAACCTTATCAAAAATTTATTATTGAGGCCAAATATTTTCCCTACAATTAATGTGTTTGCTACAACTACAAACAAAATCCCAAATTATAAGGTTGACTGCCAAATTAAAATGAAAAGAAATAGTCATTTTCTTTGACATTTTTACATTAATTATTGTAGATCTGAGTTAGGAAAAAAGTTGATACATAAATGTAAGACTTCAATTTTCCCACCATTAAATTAATTACAACTTTCTATGTTTCTCATTCATAAGCAGCTAAGCTAACTGAAAAAGATGAACAAACTCCATTTTCACACACCCTTTTTTTTTTCTTTCTTTTTCATCTCTTTTAATTTTATATATATGAATGCTCCAAATTAAAAAAAAAAAAATCCATTAATCTATTATTCTCAAAATTTCAAAGCTTTCACATTATAAATAGAGAGAGGAGATTGATAAGTTTGACATCAAGAACATGCAATGCAAGAACAAGACCAATATTGACAAGGAAGTCAAAATATTGATAAAAAGAAAGTGTTTATTTATTTTTTCCTTTTTTCTTTTTGGAATAAGGTTTCATTTTCCTTTTTTCTTTTCACAATAATGTGGAAAAGGCTGATTTTTTTTTATTTTTTATTATTATTTTTATTATTTTTTTTAAAGATGGGATTTATGGGGTTGGTGTGACTTGTGAACTCATTTGATTAATTAGCCTCACAATGTTTACTTGATTAGTGAAATAAACTAGAAAATGAGAAGACCCATTTTAGGTCATGAAATTAAAATATCACCTTGAAAAATAACCCCTTTTTTAATTTTAAATTTTTATAATTAGAATATGAAAATCTAGCCTAATTGAGATAAAATATTAAAACAATACTAGCTAAAAAAAACTATTACATGTAGATGGAAAATTAGTGAAAATACTGTGTCATCAATTGATATATAGTTAGATTAAACGGTGATTGCTATATGTTAATTCGAGCATAACTTAGTGAATAAGACATCTGTTATCTTTTCTAAAATTAGAAGGTTTTTGTTCGTTCCACCACTACATTTTTTTTAACTAAAAAATTGATAATTATTGCTATGATTATATATAATTAATATTGAAATGAATTGACACAATAATTATGCACCATATAAATAAAAAAAAAATACCGTTTTAATTATTAGTACGAAAGTCAATAATTAATTATTGATTTTTTAAAAAGATATTATATTGCAATTACTTTTTTATTTGCAACTTTTATAAAACTATAAATTTACAAATATTCGATAAAATTAAGCTACTTATTAATTTTCTTTTTTTAAAAAAATGACCATTATATTTGACTTAAATCACTTACAAATATAGAGATACGAAAAATTATTTGTTCAACATTTCTACTTAGACGTTTTACCTAATAAGTAGACTACCCATTTGTCTCATTTGCCAAATTTCAAGAGTTATTCAAGTTCGACGTCTTCTACATTTTAATTGATACATACTTTTCTACCATAAATTACGTGGTTGAAAATATTATAGAACAAATTGTTTATTTTATTTTATTTTAAATTTTAAAAGTCTAATGTGGCTGCAAAACAACTTGTCCAATAAAGTCCCCATTTTTTTTTTAATCTCTTCAAGGAAACCACATAGTTTGGTCAATTTGAACACAAAGAGCTTTGAATAATCTATTCATGGAACTTTCTAATTATTTGTCTCAAAATTAAACTAAAAACAAAACCCACTTACCCAATACATTTATTATTGGCTGACTTAAACATCTCTCGAAGGGTCAAATAAATGTATTTCTTTAGGGATATTATAGGTTAGTATTCCCTCTATACGTGGATGATGGGAGAATTTGAACCTTTTTACCTCTTAGTTGAAAGACACGCTCAGGTTAAAAAAAAAAAAAAACTTTAATATATATCGTATTAGTGTAATTGGTCTAATATATTTGTACTTACACTTTTGGCAACATTTGATCTAATATAAATCACTTAATTTGAAATGTTTTCTTTTTTTCCAATGTGTAAAATATATGAAAATCATGGCTATATAGTATGCATTTAGGGTTTGTAATTTGTTAGTTATTTTAATTTTCAAAAATAATTTTTTAGTAAAAAGTGGAAATTATTTTTATTGAATAGTTTTTTTTTTTTGTTTTTTTTGTTTTTAATATATACATCACAATCTTATTTAGGTCTCAGATTATAAGATTGACTGAAAAGTATCCAATAATTCTAAAAATAAAAAAATAAACGAAAAAAAAAGAACATATAACAAACAAAATATTAGAAAGGTATAGAGGTGGATCATTTCCCTTCTATCCAATTTGGAAAAAAAAAATGTACTAAAGAAATAAAAAATAAAATAGCAATGAATAATTTGGATCATTTTTTTAAAACCCAATTTACAAAAAGAAAAAAAGAAATTAAAAAAACCAACGAATTAAAGATTTTAGGCCCCGTTTGATAGTTTTTTGTTTTTGAAAAATAAGCTTATACAAACCTATTCCACCTATAAGGTTTTTTTTTTTAGTATCAATCTTCTTCCTTGTTTAAAAAAACCAAGTCTAATTTTGAAAAAAAAAGAAGTAGTTTTCAAAAATTTATTTTTGTTTTTAGATTTTGGCTAGGAATTCAAATGGATCCTTACCTAGGATGAAAGTTATGGTAGAGAATTTAGGAGAAAACAAACATATTTTTCAAAAACCTAAAACAAAAAATCAAATGGTTATCAAACGGGTAGTAATCTCAAAAATTGAATTTGTTGCAACTTTACAACCAAACGAATCGAACTACGATATTTATGAATTTGAATTAGACCCTCATAAAATATCATCATTGTTATAGGCAATTTTGGACCACCCCGATGTACGAGGAGCTGACGAGGACAATCGGGGAGAAATCGGGCTGGAAACCGGGCCAAGGAGGCGGAGCCGGTAAGCGGGACGGGCCAAGGCCGAAGGGGTCGGGTTTTTGACCCGACCCCATGGTCGGCCTCGGCCCGCTCGTGCGGGCCGAGCTCGTTTGGTCCCGTCTGGTCCCCACCGCCTCTGGATGCCCCGGTTTCGCCTGGTTTGACCTAAAACGCCTCTGAAACCCTAAAAAGGCTAGGAGGATGAACAAGTATTTATATCCCTCTTTGCCACTGAAGAGGGGATCCCGAATTCTATCCCTAAACTCTACTCTCTAATCTCTGCTTTCTCCTCTTGCTCTTACTTTTCCACACCCTACCGTTCTGTTTGCTGACTTAAGCATCGGAGCCGGTGTGGCGAGCACCACACCGGTGTGCAGGTTTACTGTCTTGCAGGCCACGTCTTCCCCCCTCAACTACAAATTTACCGTTGGTGGCACGTGAAGGTCAGGTGAGATCCTCTGGCCAAAATCGACCATCAACAATCATCAAATCACCAAATCACAAATCAAAACACATTAAAAGATGACAAAATATTATATGAAAGTATCAAAATGTCTTTGTTTTTGGTGTACATCCAAAATTGATATCTAAGAAATCTACAACAGTATCTTTTTTTTCTACAACAATATCTACAACAATTCCTTAATTGTCATATATCATAACCAAAAAAAAAAAAATGTAATAATTCTATATTTATTATTATTATTTTAAAATTTCTTATCTTAGACCTTAATGTGTGGATGTGATTTAGTTAGAAGTTTTGCCCTTTAGATGAGCCGACACATGTTAATGAAAAAACTAAAAAGAAAAAAAAAATAAAGTTTTCTTCATTTTTCTTTTTAAAATTCAGTTTTCTTAATTTTTCAAACAAATATTTAAGATGCCGACGTATCAGTAATTTTGTTGCTTTGGTTAATTACAAACTTCATTTTAACTTATTTTGAAAAGGGAAAATAAAATTAAAACTTTATTTTAACTTAACATCCTAACATTATTAGTTATTTAAAAAAAAAAACGCGTTAATTTGTTGGCCAATTACCGTCACTTAGCTGGTAAATTAGTTTCAACTAAAAAAATAAATGGAAAAAAAAAGCTGGTAATTTAGGTCGGTGGATTTTAGTTTTTCATCGATAGTCTTAAGTGTTTAAAATTTTAATAACTGGTTTTTGAGGTAAAAAGAAATTGTTTGGTAGACTAATTTTTTTTTTTAAAAATAAAAACGATATATAAAAATGAAGGGTAAAATACAATTATGGACAATGCGTTTGTTCACACGTAACTTCGGGGATGGAGACACGTGGAATAAATAATATATTTGTATTAATGTAATATGCTTGTGGGTGTACAATCTCTAACTTTAATCCTCTGATTCTCTCTCTTGTGTGTGAATGTGTTTCACTCGAGGGCTGGAACGCTTGATCCCGAGTCTGAAGCTTCAATGGATTCTTGGAGCTTGAAGTCTTCTAGTCTTGAAGGAGTCTTCAGTCTTCAAGAAGTGTTGATATCCTGAAGAGTCTTTGATCTTCAAGGAGTGTTGAAATCTTGAAGAGTGTTTGGTCTTCAAGAAATGTTGATGTCCTGAAGAGTTTTTGATCTTCAAGGAGTGTTGAAGTCTTGAAGGGTGTTTGGTCTTCAAGGAGTGTTGAAGTCTTGAAGAGTGTTTGGGATCTCTTGGATCGGCCTATTGGCTTGTTGATCTTCTTGGATGATCGGCCTGTTGGCGTGATGATCTCTTGGATCGGCTTGTTGGCTTGTTGATCTTCCTGGATGATCGGTCTGTTAGGTTGATGATCTCTTGGATCGGCCTATTGGCTTGTTGATCTTCTTGGATGATCGGCCTGTTGGCGTGATGATCTCTTGGATCGACTTGTTGGCTTGTTGATCTTCCTAGATGATCAACCTGTTGACTTGTTGATTTGTTGGATCGGCTTGTTAGCTTGTTGATCCTCCTGGATGATCGGTCTGTTGACTTGATGATCTCCTGGATCGGCCTATTGGCTTGTTGATTTGTTGGATCGGCTTGTTAGCTTGTTGATCCTCTTGGATGATTAGTCTGCTGACTTGTTGATCTTCTTGATCGGTCGATTGGCTTGTTGATCTCTTGGATGATCGGTCTGCTGACTTGTTGATCTTCTTGATCTGTCGGTTGGCTTGTTGATCTCTTGGATCAGCCTGTTGGCTTGATGATCTGTTGGATCGGCTTGTTAGCTTGTTGATCCTCTTGGATGATCGGCCTGCTGACTTGTTGATCTTCTTGATCGGTTGATTGACTTATTGATCTCTTCTTAGAGTCTTCTAGTCTTCAAACCTTCTGAGTCTTGAGTTGGTTGAATTCTGAATCTTGGATCTTCTGAATTCTCTAGACTCTCTGACTTCTAATGAGTGATCTGAATCTCCGAATCTGAATCCCCCCGAATGAATGGTGGCCTCCTCTATTTATAGAGTTCGATGGACCTCATATGGGCTTGGGCTTGGGTCCAATTGCCACGTGGCATAATCTGATTGAACTTGGCTGATGTTATCTAATGGATCACTAATAAACAAGTGGCATTATTTGATTTGCCGAATTTTAATGTCTATTAATTTAATTTAGGCACACGTGTAAATGTGTAACTGGTCCCAAATTTATTTTATCAATTTATATTAATGACGTGACAATTTGTGATTGGCCAAAATTTCTCTTTCAACAACGTTATATTTGAATTTAGTTTCAATTTAGCTCTTGAGTTCTTTAAACTAACACCTTTTGGGCGCTGAGATTTAAATTTAGTTTCTATTTGAGATTCGAGATTTCAATAATGATATGTTTGATTTTTGAGAGTTTAAATTTGATTTTTAATTAGGGGTCAAATAGAAATCAAATTAAGAATCTGTTTGGAATACTTTTTTTTAGAAGCTGTTTGGAATACATTTTAATTTCAAAGTTTTTCAAGAATGCATTTTTTAAAAAAACATTTTATATAAAAATTGTTTAAAATTTAAACACTCATATGTTTAGTTACATTTTCTCGTAAGTGTTTTTATACACGAGTTATTGATTGTATACTTAAAAGTTTTTTTTTTTTAAGTTGGTTTCTGTTTCTCTCAAAATGATTTATTTCTCAATTTCATTTTGTAATAAGTTATTTTTAATGGTTGTCAAACACTAAAAAAAAATTCAAAATGGTTTTTTTTTCCTAAAATCAAACACTTGAAATGTCAAACCAAACTCACCATAAAAAAAAAAAAAAAATAGAAACTAAAAGTATAATTTTACCCAACACTATTTGTTTTATAGTTTCTCCACACCTAAGATTGGTATTTGTTTGGTTCTTTACTCTTATATATTACATAAATCCAAACTTATCTAAAATTGAGCTACATAATAACTTACATATAAATGCATGGATTTAAACTAAATACAATCCGTCAACTTGAGAATAAATCAACTATGTTCTTGACCAAAAGGTTCGAGATTCAAATCCCACCTGTAATTGAACTAAAATAAATAAATAAATACAAGCTTTATAAACTTAAAATTTTAAAATTTATTTAGATGCATAATCTAGATATAAGCTACCTAAAGTTCCGTTTCATCTCTAAACTTTCATCAATTTAATCTAAATATTAACATCTTAACCAAATTGAACTAGCTAAATCCGAGCATAGCTGAATCGATCTAGGTATATGTCTTCAACCCAAAAATTCAAAGGTCTAAGCATTTTCACTTCTATTTGTTGTTGTACTCACAAGAAAACTAAGGAAAAAAAAATTGAATTAGGTTAAATAAATTTAACTTAGAGAAATATAGAAGATTATTTTACTATACTAGTAGAAAAAAATCTAATTTCATGCACCAATGTAATAATTAACATCAAATCCATCGAACCTTTTAATTTGTTTTTCACTCTCCCTCCTATGCCTCTTTCAACATGATAATAATTTTTCATCCACTAATCAATATAATAATAATATATATTATTTGGTCAAAATAATAATAATAATAATATATTACCATCAAATGCATTGAACCATTAATTTGTTTTCCCCCCTCGTTTTTTCTTCCTCTTCAACCATAATTGTACGATAATAACTAGCAAAAATGCAAAAAACCCATTGAAAATTCCAAATTTTTTATATTTAATTAACTCATAGAATATTTAAATTTTAATTTATAAAACCATTTGTCCTTGTAGTAGTACTTTGCTAATAATCTCTTACTACACAAACTAATTAAGTCAAACTTCAAACCCATCCAATAATTTAATTTATTATTTTATTTTTTGTTTTTATGTCTCCATTACTAGTATAATTAATTTTTTCAATAATTGCGAATGTTCGGGTCCACATATACCTAATCGAATCTCGTAGGAAAATTATGTATGTATTTTTTTATAGCAACTATTACAGGGATCTTATCCTATAATGTTTAGGATCGATAAACTCATGAGACATTCAATATCATTATTTCTTTTAAAAAATTTATGGTGGGTATATTTTTGCTGAAATAATCTCATGGAAATAGAACGACCTATTTAATCTTAAGATGTTTAGGATATAAAAATTTGTAAAGATATTTAGTGTATAGATAGATAACTATCGTAGTTTGAATCTGTAAAGTTCATAATCTTTTGACTATTGGACTAATTTAATGATGGTTAATATTACTTTTATTTTCATTGTACTATGTGAATGCCACTCCCATCCTTTTCTTCTTTAAAATATATTATATTGATTAAACTAATCCTATTTCTATACATATAAAATGACTAAAGTTTCAACACCTTATTGGGTTTCTTTTCTTTTCTTTTTTCTTCTGGAGATGTTTGAAAATGTGACCAAAATGAGGGAAACAAGAGTCAGTTGGAGAGAGGATTCAAACAAAAGAAAAAGGAGAAAGTCAATTTATGGTGCAACTTTTTCCCAAATTTGTTTAAGTTGAAAAAAAAAAAAGAAAAAAAAGAATGGAAACTCTATGGGCCAGATACTATACCAAAACTATATATATATCTATATATATAGCATTTTCATTTTCTCTCTGAAAAAAGTTTAATATATACAATTTGATCACTAGCTTGTTTACTAGTAGGTTGAGTTTATTTGTTATATAATCTATTTTTTTTTATAATATGTTTAATAAAATAAATGCATTCTAAAAAAAATAATAAAATAAAAGTAAACTCCATTAAAAAATAGTTTTTATTTATTGATATATAAATTCGACACGACGACATGGTTATGTCTCTAATAAAAAGTGAGTTTCATGTATGAATGAAATCTATGGATTGAACTAATTAAAAAAAAGGCTTTGCTTTTTTTTTTTCTTTCTTTCTTTCTTTCTTTCTTTCTTTTTCTTTTTGCAAGAACACAACTAGTCCCTTTGTTAGTAATTAGGAGTTCTCTTTATATCATATAGCTAGAGGCAACTCAATTGAAAAAGATTGATCGGTTTAAAATATTAATCTTGTATTTGACCATCTCCAACCTAGTTACCTTTAAAAAAAGAAAAGAAACAAAAGCATGAACTTTATTTACTTTTTTGTACGATCTACTTTTTTCCATGAAAATATATCACCGTTTTTAGTTCAACATCACGTGGATACTTTAATTAGATGAATTATACTCAGATTCGTAGATCGGTGCATTCTTATTTAAAGAGCTATTTTTTTCCTCATTCTGATCTTAGAATGTATTATTTTTCTTTGCATTGGATAAAGGGAGCAAGAAAGGAAAGAGATCTCTCATCATGAGAAAATTGTATAGAAATGCATGGAAGAGTAGAGATAGAGACATTGAAGAAAAAGGAAAATTCCCCATATAATTCCAATTTAGAAGGCAAAAATTAGGTTACCCAAAAGGATCTTTCATTAAAAAAAAAAAAAAAAAAAATCTTCTAAATAAAAACAACCACCATCCTCCAAAAGTCCAAAACCCTTTCATTTCTCTCTTTCCTCTCTCCATTGAAACTCAGAATATTACAATTATATATGGGGAAAAATCTTGGATCCCCTTCCATATTTCAGTTAAAATCATTAACATTATTATCATCATCAACATTACCATATTATATATATATATATATATATATATATATATATATATATTTAGAGTATATTTTAGTATAACAATTAACTTAATTCTTTCTCTAACCCAAATTAAATATCATTGCAAAAGAATGCCAGTCCGGCGGCAAGATCATGTCCAGAGCGGCTCCCACGGCGAGCTAAGCGTGGCGTCGTCGAGAAAGCAGGCGGTGTCGACGAGTTGCGGTGGCCAAACGGGCTCCGGTGATTGCCTCATTTCCATGCAAATCAAGGCCAATAAGTTGGCTTGTTGCTGTTGCATATTGGCTACCTCCGCCCTAGCCTTGGCTAGTTGAGCTTGCAACTCGCTCACTTGCTTTTGCAGTTGGCATATCGCGCCCGCACTACCGTATACTGGATCTCGCAAACGTGCGTTTGCTTCGTATACCATACTACTCACTGCATCTGTTCTTTGAGATTCAGGAAGCTCCTACAAGTTTTAAAATAACATTAATTATGATAATTTATCGTAAATTAAATTTGATGTTTTACCAATACACTTTAGCAAAATGTTTGATAGTTCTCGAATTAACCGAGAATAAGAGGAATTATTTATTCTTAAATTAAATATGGACCAAGATTTGAACTCTCTATCCCTATCAAAACTTTATATATTGACCAACTAATTTAACCTAAAGGAAAATTAAACAAACCGAAGTTCCATCAATTACGGGTTAAGTCCCATCAAAAATCAAAACTTAGTTACTTCAAATCATCAATTCATTTCTTTTTTGAGTTAAATCAAACCATACCCTCTTATTTCAATTATTTACAATTTAAAAAATACCAATGAAGTTACTA
The DNA here is from genome assembly GCA_036850905.1 of Luffa acutangula. NCBI lineage: Eukaryota > Viridiplantae > Streptophyta > Magnoliopsida > Cucurbitales > Cucurbitaceae > Luffa > Luffa acutangula. The sequence goes on along the minus strand of CM072099.1, from coordinate 7,424,934 downwards.
TTCTTTCTAAAATACATAGAATTACTCATGGTAATTTCCAAACCTTAAACCCTAAAAAAAAAAAAAAAAAGACAAATAACCCTCATCACAAAAACATAATTTTGGGAGTCAAAATTCCAAATTTTCAATTTGGGAAGACAAATTGGACCATTTCATAATGTGGGTGTGGATTAATTTACCCAATATGACGTGGACTCTCACTAATTGACATGTACTCTCGAACAAGTGATCAGATATCAATGACATAAGAAAACAAAGATCTTTAATAATCAAACCATTTTAGTAAAAAAAAAAAAACAAATTTTTTTCATCACAAAAGTCAAAAAAATTAATTTCTTTTTGGCGTACTTGCAAGAACTTGATGATATTGCTAGCGCCAAAGACTCTATGAGCAATGGTGAACTTGAGGGGCTCCGTCGGCGGGAAATAAGGAGCCAAAACGCACTTCTCGACGCAGCGGCGGCGGAGGATCTTGCAGGCGGCGCAGGGGCTGAGAACCACCGCAGGCGGCGGAGGCGACGACGGCTGAGAAGTGGGCGGCGAAGCAAAATTGGCGGCGGCGGCGGCGGAGGAAGAAGAGGGAGAGTAAGATAAGGGGTTTGGAAGAGTGATCGGCGTCGGTGAAGAGTTCGTACATTTGGCCACGTAAGCCATTTTTTTAGCTTTTGTTTTTTTTTTTTTCTAGAGAGAGAAAATTTGGAGAGAGGAGAGAGAAATTGTGTTTGGAGAGTGGGAAAAGGAGAAGGGAAAATGAAGGAAAATTGTTGTGTGAGTGTGTGTTGGGAAATGGAAGAGGCTGAGAAGTTCATATAAATAGACAGAGGAATTTAGTGGGGAGGAAGATGACTTTGCAGCTTACGTCATGCACACTATTGCTTACCTCAATCACTTTGAAATTTTTACGCTAAAATGTCCTCAACTATCGGGTTTGTTTAAAAAATGTTTCTCATTTTTAAAAGTTTAAAAAATACTCCTCAACTTTAAAAAAAATGTTTCATAATTTTTGGATGAAAACCATTAAAAATTTCCGTTTCATTAATACTCTTTAACTTTCAAAAGATTTTAAAAAATAACCTTATTAGAAAATGTTTTTTTTTTTTCCTTCTCTCCCTGTAAATTCTTCTTCTATGAAAATTAATGAGAAGCTTCACCTATTTTTCATGTATTCATACACTAGAAGCTTTTCTGCTCTTTCACCACATATCCCAAGAGCTTGACTAGATTTTCGACAATGGTACTTTCGAAATATTTTTAATAGTTTCAACGGTTTCCATCCAAAAATTAACTGCAAGAGTATTTTTGAAACGTTTTGTAAAGTTCAGGGGTATTTTTGAAATTTTTTTAAAGTTCAATGACATTTTTTAAACAAACCCCATCGTTTAGGGGTATTTTTTATAATTTAGCTAAATTTTTAATTAACATCTCTCCCATTTAAAAAAAAGGTTAATGGTGTAAATCTCATTTTAATCCCGAATTTTTAAATTTGTTCCATTTTGGTCCATAAACTTTCAAAAGGTATATTTTAGTGTATAAACTTTCAAGTTTGTTCTAATTTAGTCCTTGAACTCTCAAAACGTCTATTTTAGTCTTTAACTTTTTAAAAATACTCATTCTGGTCCTTGCTATTATTACTTTTCTACCTTAAGTCGGTTTTGCACAAGTTTATCTCTAATTTATTTGGCTTGGAATCATGCTCATATTAACATGTTAATGTACATACTCAAAGCTACGTCTTTAATTTGTTAAAATTGTAATAAAAATGAGGACCAAAATATTTGCTTTTCGAGAGGTTTAAAGACTAAAATAGACATTTTAAAAGTTTAGAGATCAAAATAGAACAAACTTGAAAGTTTAGGGATTTGAAATGAACAATTAAAAAGTTCAAGGACCAAAATATAATAAACCTGAAAGTTTAGGGACTAAAATAAGATTTTTTTTTTTTGAAAAAACTAAAATAAGATTTAAACCAAGGTTAAATTATAAAAAATATAGGTTGGTTTAATTTCAATTGTACTATCAAACTTTAAAATGTTTCATTTCAACATTTGAAATTTGAAGTTTGTTTCAAAATGACTCTTGAAGGTTTTTGTCATTAATTAAATTCATGGATTGAAAATCACATGTTTATATCCAAACTTTGGATCTGACATATTGTCGTCTTAGGCTCCTTCCAATCCCATGCTCCTAATTTTGTGTTCCTTCTTTTATGATTTTTTCTCTAATAACCAAATTCTTCCATTTTTTACAACTATTATGTGTCTTTATTAATTTTTCTTCCATGTATGAGTTCAAATATGTTTACAAAAGCAACACATAAGCTAATACATCATTTTCCGTCCATGACAAAAGTTCTTCTAAAGTTGTTTTGAAATAAACTTCAAACTTCAAACATTAAAATAAAACTTTTCAGAGTTGAGAGGAATTTAACTTTTTCTTGTGTTAAAATATGAAAGTTTTCCAAGAGGTTATTTGACCCTAGAATTTAAAACAAAGTATGGAGCAATATATTCAATGGAATTTATTAACTCATGATTCCACGACTGACTGAAATTGAACTTATTAAATACTTCTACGAATTTTGGATATAAATTCTCATAATGACTTTGTTTTCTTTTTTAAATAAATTGAAGTCTAAAACTAATTTGAATTCACAATTTCCTTGAATGATTTAAAGTATATTTTGGCTGTCAAACTTTGTTCACTATATACTTAGTCTATCAAATATCTTTGTTTGCTAAAAGAAAATCTATATTTTAGTTCCCACTCTTAAAGTTTAGGGTTATGTGAGTGAAATATGTTAAGTTTTTTTTTTTTTAATTTAAATAATAATAATAATAACAAAAAGTTCAATTACGACTAAAGTAGAAGTTTTGAAAGATTAAAGGTTAGAAATAAAATATTATTCAAATAAGACTTAAATTCACAAGCACCTGATCATTTCAGGAAAAAAAAAATAGTCAGATATTGATTGCATTCAAATTGAATAAATGAAGTATATTTTAATTAATTTTTTTTTGAGAAGGTATATTTTAATTAATTAACTTATTATTATTATCATTGAGTTTAACAACATTTAGAAACCCGACCTTTTGGTCATAAGGACACACTTTATATCTTGAGTTATGCTCTTATTGACTTATTTTTTTATTTGTTTGTAGTTTGAAAAGAAGCTCCTTATTTGACCCGCCATAAATTAAATTTCAAGAATTCAATATAAAATCACTGTAATAGGGGCGATTGACCTATCAAAAGTACTTTTTCTAAACCTTTTTTCCTTTCAATAAAGAGTTCATAATTTATTACCTTTCTTGAGATGAAAAAAAAGTAAAAAATAAAAAAAATAAAAAGAAGCCATTGCTTACAATTTACTTGACTTCTTGCTTTATTCCATTAAAGTAGTAACCAAAAGTAATAATCTTTAAGTTAACAAATTATTCTGTGGATGATTTGATAGATAAATAACATCTGTTTAGCAATAGCTTTAATGACAAAATTCAAATGGTCTAGAGTATTTTTAAAAGTTTAAATCTCTCAACCTGTTAATAAATTATAAAAATAATGATAAATTAAAATAAAATATACTTATTCCTGATGTATGATTATACTTTTCATATATATATATATTTTTTTATTAAAATATAAGCTTAACCCATAAACTTTTGTATCAAATAGATAACTATAAACTTGAAAAATTGTCTAAAAATTTTCTGAAGCGTTTTTTTTTTTTTTTTTTTTTTGGGAAAAATACACTTTTGGTCCCTGAAGTTTGGGTTAAGTGACACTTTGGTCCCCGAGTTTTCAAACTCAACAAAAATACCCCCGAGGTTTGAGATAAGGAGCAATTTGGTCCCTGCCGTCAATTTTTCTGTTAAACCCTAACGGTAAGCTGACGTGGCACTATTATTTTAATTAAAAAAATTAATTTTTAATTTTTTTAAATAAAAAATATAAAATATTAAATATATTATTAGTTTATTATTATTTTTAAAATTCTCTCTCTATCTTCTCCATCTTTTTTCTTCTCCACCTTCTTTCTCCCTCCACCTTCTTCCTTTCCCCTCCCATCTTCTTCAGCTCCGGTGCCCGGACGCCGTCAGCTGCCGGCGAACGGCGGCGGCGGCGGCGGGCGCCGGAATTTTTTTTTTTTCCTTCTTTCTTCTTCTTCTCTTCTTCTCTTCTTCCCTTCTTCTTCTTTCTCTTCCTTTCTTCTGTTTTTTTTTTTTTAAAAAAAGAAGGGAGTTTCGGGGAGGAGGAGCTCCTCCCCTTCCCGAAACGGGAGGGGGTGGAGGAGCTCCTCCTCCCTGATTCGACGCCGGAATCGGGGAAAATTTCAAGCGAGGCATCGTCAGGAGAATTCAGTTTTAGCCTCAACACAAATGGGCTTCCCCAATTCTTCGTTCGTAAAGGAAACAAGACGTTGTTTAGAGGCTGGCCTTGGTACGACCAAGAATTCGGCGAGGGTTATGGTAATGGCTTCGATTACAATCTCGTCTTTGACGCTTCGAATGAGATATCCTTTTCGTATAACGATTCAGCCAACAACCGTACGAGAATCGTGATGGATTCAAGTGGGTCAGTTTACCGGTACGTGTGGAGCGACGTGGGAGAAGAATGGCAGAAAGCGTTCACGTTTGATGAAGCTGGTTGCAACAACTACGACTTGTGTGGGAATTTCGGTATTTGTAGTTTTGTAGTAACAACAAGTTGCAGCTGTTTAGTTGGGTTTGAACAAAAATCAGCTCAGAACTTTTCAGATGGGTGCGTGAGAAAGGATCCAGAGATCTGCAGAGCTGGAGATGGATTTAAAATGATAGGTAAAGTGAAATGGCCTGATTCTACAGGGGATTTGGTGAAAATGAAACTTGGTATTCAAGATTGTGCGGCAGAATGCTTGAAGGACTGCTCTTGCTTAGCCTATGGAACATTGAAAATTCCTAAAATCGGGGCTGGCCGTGTCAATTGGTTTAACGAATTGATTGATGTTAGACATATTCGTGATGTTGGGTTTGGAGATTATCTCTACGTGAGAGTTGCCGCTTTAGAACTGGGTATTTGCTTATTACATTTCCCAATTTTTTATGTTAAGTCGTTCGTTCTGATTCTTTAGCTCTCTGTTTTGCATTTTGCAGAGTCGGCTGATGAGAAGCGTAGTCTTGCTGTGGTTGTGGTTGTGCCAATCTTGAATACCCTGTAGAATCGGGGAGGAGGAGCTCCTCCTCCCCGAAACTCCCTTCTTTTTTTTAAAAAAAAAACAGAAGAAAGGAAGAGAAAGAAGAAGAAGGGAAGAAGAGAAGAAGAGAAGAAGAAGAAGGGAAGAAGAGAAGAAGAGAAGAAGAAGAAAGAAGGAAAAAAAAAAAAAAAAATTCCGGCGACCGCCGCCGTCGCCGTTCGCCGGCAGCCGGCGGCGGCCGGCCACCGGAGCTGAAGAAGATGGGAGGGGGAAGGAAGAAGATGGAGGGAGAAAGAAGGTGGAGAAGAAAGAAGATGAAGAAGATAGAGAGAGAATTTTAAAAATAATAATAAAATAATAATATATTTAATATTTTAATAGTGACACGTCAGCTTACCGTTAGGGTTTAACATAAAAATTGACGGCAGAGACCAAAATGCTCCTTATCTCAAACCTTGGGGGTATTTTTGTTGAGTTTGAAAACTCGGGGACCAAAGTGTCACTTAACCCAAACCTCAGGGACCAAAAGTGTTTTTTTTTTTTTTTTTTTTTTTTTTTTTTTTTTGTCTAATAGGTCTTTGAACTTTAAAAATGCCTAATACTAACACCAAACTTTCAATTTTATGTCTAAAGGTATTTGACATATTCAATATTTTTTTTTTTTAAAAAATAATGAATCTATTACACTTAATTTTGTTTTTAATAGGTTTGTGAGTTTTTTTAAGTTGTTAAATATGGCAAGAACGTATACTAGACACAAAATTAAAACTCTAACGACCTACTACACACAAAATTAAAAGTTTAAGAACCTATTTAACAATTAGGAATCTATTAGATACAAAATTAAAATTTTAAGGACTTATTAAACATTATTTAAAATTTAGGAATCTATTAGACACAAATCTGAAAAATTGAGAAACTAAAATGGTAATTTAACATATATTTCTCTATTCTAAATTTTCTTAGCTCATACTAATATTTCAATGGAAAAATAAATAAACAAGTAATCGCTATCTAATGACATAATATGTAAAATGGGCGTTATATTCAGATATGTCTAATAAACATAATCATTCTGAGCATAATTCAATTAGTTAAGGTATTAGATCCTTAAGAATTAAAAAAAAAAGTATATCCTTAATAAAAAATATCAGAAATTTAGATTCTCACTCAATTTATTGTTGAACTAAAAAAAAAATAATTAAATATAAAAGAGCCAACTAAAAATTGGTTTGTTCACTATTCTTAGAGCATTATATCTATTTAGTCTATGAACTCTATTATAATGTATCATTTACAGTACACCTCTAGACTTTGAATTACATCCGTCTTTAATCTTTATTGATACAATAAATGTTGATTAAAGTTTGTCACAAATTAAGAAGATCACAATAACTCAAACTATAATGACCAAATTAATGCCAACAAGAGCATAGTTCAACTGGCATAAAGATGTACTGATAACCACGAGGTCAGTGGTTTGAATCCCCCACCCCACATTGTCAAAAAAAAAAAAAAAAGACCAAATTAATAATTTAACATTTTAGAAAAAGAAAGCTTTGTTGAGCATCTTTTGAAATTACTATTTTGATGACTTAATCAAGAATTCTATTGAATTTTTAAATTCCCAAGTTGGAATGGCAAGCAAGCTATATATAGGCAGTAGGGGTGATTTATTTATTTAAATTTGCCTCTTGTTTTTTAGGAAAATTTGCCTCTTGTTTTTTAGGAAAATTTGCCTCTTGTTTTGTGTTTTAAAAGAAAAATGAAAAATTTTACAACCATCCCTCACCTATGGGCCTTATTACCATCATCAGACAATTCAACTTTTAATTTGATCGATCAATCGATCTCTTGTATTTTGTTAAGTATTACAATCAGTCTCTTTTGTACTATTAAATTATTGTTTAATTTGGACTCCACATTTAAGGAAGAGCAAACTTGTCATTAACAGATTTGAAAAAAAAAAGTTTTACGCTTTAGAAAAGAAACGTAAGAAGTTTCAATTTAGTGGATGTTATTTGGGCTATCTACTTTTTTTTTTATAAGACAAGAGAAATCCTAGACGACCATTGCAGTCATCGTAGCTGAAACTTCGATCTCAAAATTAGGAAGGGCCGTCTTAGTAAGGTCATCAATGACAAGTTTGTTTCCCTACACTCACGTAAGGTCACACATGTAAAGTCTAATTAAATAGTAATTTAACAGCAACTAACAAAAGGGATTTATTGTAACACTTAACAAAGTACAGGGGACTGATGGATCAAATTAAAAATTAAAGGGTGTAGTTGTAATAAATCTCATAGTTCAGGGTGGTTTGTACAATTTTTTTCAAAAATGGAAAAAAAAAATTATATGATGTTTGAAAATTCCATGCATGACTCTTTCTTTGACTGGGTAGAATGGGTTTGAACTGGTTTCTTAGGCAGTAATAATGTCATTTCCTGTGCTATAATTTAATATAATTAATCACTAAAAAAATGGAATAAAGTTCTTGATTTTAGTCCTTTTAATTTTCCTTATTCTTCAAACTTGTCAAAATTTAAGTTTTGACTTAATCTTCATATTATCATTAACCATTGATTAAATTAGATTAAATTACTGTTCCTAATCCTAATTATTATGCACGTTAAGTATCATTAGTCCACTTTAAGAAGAAACATACTAATAATTAATATGAGTGAATAATGTTTACTTCATATTGTAGTTAAGTTTTTTTTTTTTTTTTTTTTTTTTTTTAGTACATCAACATTTGGGGGTGGGGGATTCGAACCTCTGACCTCATGGTCGAGGGTACATGACAATTACCGCTGAGCTAAGCTCGCTTTGACCCATATTGTAGTTAAGTTGACGAGTAAGCCATGGGAGGTTTCTTTAATAATGATTTCATTTTAGTCTATTGATTTAATAATTTATCCTTGTTCTTTTCTTTTCTTTTCTTTTCTTTTTCTTTTTTTAATTATCCTTGTTATTTTTAATTCACTTTTTTTTAGAAGCATGTTTAAAATGATAGGTATATTTGTTTTAAAATCTAAAATAAGTATGCAAAAAATAAGTTATCATTATCAATACGATTTTATATTTAGCTAAAGTTTCAAAAGTATTTTCTAGAAAGATGATTTAAAAAAAGTTCTCTTTGACAACAGATTTTGTCTTGTCCTTTTTCAAAAAAAAAAAAAAAAAAAAAATAAATAAATCGTTATTATTATTTTCTAAAATAAGCTTATTATTTATATAGTTTTGCATTTTTTAAAAATACTTTAGAAATATCTTAGTCTTAGCATTATGTATTTTTAAATAAACTTCTTTTTAGGTTTTAAATAGTATCTAGAATAATGGACGAAAATAATCATTTTGAAAATAGATTAGAAAATGTTGGTAAATAAACATGTTTTAAAAAATCCTATAAATCAAACCAGCTTAAAGGTTAAAATCATTATCAAATATATTCAGTATGGGTTGTGAAAGAGAACAACGTGTAAAAATATGAAAAATACTTGATATTTACGTTTGACAAATTGACACTTTCCATACTCAGCATCTAAATTATCTTTCAAACTCGTATTAATTGTCACGTAAAGCATCCAATTTTTATGGAGAAAATGAGAAAAAGAAAAAGAAAAAAGAAAAAAAAAAAAAGAGTATTTTTCAAAATTTGAGTTGGACTTATGGGGAATGAGACAGCATAATCTTCTTGCCCAAACAAACCAAACTGTGAAGTGTTAACTGACAGTGACTTTGGACTAATTCAACCAATTTTTTTATTTTTTTTAAAGGGAAAATTTTGATGGGCAATGAAAATATTTAATTTAATTTTTTGAAAAAGGCAATGAAAAGATTTAGGTGTGGAAAAACCATTAGGCTCATGGGAAGCAAGAAAGTGAGTGAGAGAGAGAAAAAGCTTAATTTTGATATGATATATTTTTAGATGAATAATGTAGAAGAGATAAATGGAAAAAAAAAAAATACAATAATAAATGAAAAAAAATATTTTTATCCTTCAAACCTGAAAAGTGAGTCACTTTAAATTTGAAAATTATTACAACGGGTTAAACTTTTCATTTGAAAAATAGTCGAAAAAAACAATACTTTTACGTGTGTTTAATGAATTATGAATCAATGTATAGTGTGAAATTAATTAATGGGTTAAAAAAAAGTGACACGAGAGCTAGATATTAATTGAAATTTGTATGCTTTGAGAGATTTAGTCAACCGTTTATCTTATGCATTGATTTTCTAGAGTGCATTTTTTTTATTATTATGGATATGACTTTTTGAGGCTCGATTTTTGTTGAAACTAATGAGTTATTGAAAGATTTTTACGTTTTATTTTAGAAATTAGCAATGAAGTTAATGTAACAAAAGCATAACAGAAGGTAAAAATTGGAACACTTTTTAAGCATATTTGATCAAATTTAAAATTAAATTTCTTCCTAAAACAATCGTTTCAAATCGTTTTAAAATATAAAATAAATTAAAAATATTATTGGTCTAATCAGTATTATATATATTTATTAGGAAAAAAACACTCATACACCTAACTTTCAAAAATTGCTTGAATAAAAGTTAAAAGTATTCTAGTAGAATGTGACATTTTCAAGGTAGACTTTATACATAAACACCCCCTTTTTTAAGTTTCTACACCCACTTGCCACTCTTTTCATCAATTTAGAAAATTTTGATCATGACTTGAAAATATCCATAATTATTATTATTTGAAGGGTTGAAGGGTTTTTATTTTAATATTATTCTTATTATTATCTATTTAATTTTATTTTATTTATTTATTTTTGTCTTGCCTCCCTCCCCCTCAAGTATACATAAAGATTCCAAAACCTTTTTTTGGGTATAATATTTAAATGTGAATATGCACATGTTGTAAACACATGATGATAATCTATACATAGTTATAAATTAATAAGTATATGGGTAGAAAAAAAAGTAGAAAAGATTTTAAAGTGGTTGGTGAGAAAGCACTCGTAGAATCTATTTAATTCAAGTATTTAACTAGCTAAAAACGTTTTTAAAGTAAGAAATTCATTAAACAATATCCATAATTATTATTATTATTTTGGTTAAAAGCACTTATTTATCATCATCTTGAATTCAAATCTAATTACAATCCATATTGGAAAGATCCTCTAATTTGACTAGAATTTGCTTCTCAAATTATATTACTTTTGTATGAAAATGTGACAAATATATTTGTATTATTATATGTATGTGTGCGCGCATGTATGTATATGTTTCAATATTTAAGATAATAATTAACCAATAAGTTTTTTTTTTTAAAAATATAATGAATTTAAAAATGCTACATTTCTATAAATATTTTGCTATATGTAATAATTAATTGGAATATTGTTAACATAAGTCATGGTTCTAGAACAAAATAATATTCTAGACTATTTCATAACAATCACCTTTGTCCATATCAAATTTGATATCATAGTCAAATTAATCCAAGACTAATTAAGACTTATTACACAAGTTGATCTAAATCCAACAGCCTATGGCCATCAAATTCTAATTCATTTGACAATTAATTCAAATACTAAGTGACAAGAATATTAATTAGTCCTTTTGAAAACCAACCAATTAATCTAAGTTACTTCTATGCATATATGTTTTTAACCATTTTTTCTCCGAACATCACATGACCGAACATACATCATATTCATTCTACTTTTCACACGTATATGATGTCAAAAATTCTCATGACAGATAATAGACTCATCTCTATCTTATATACATAAAACGTGGCTTACATATCAATCAAATTTAACTTCACTGATGCATCTAAAATAACCTTTAAGTCAACCGATCTCTTGAAAGATAAAATATATATACTCTTAATCGCTGGTTTGTCTAATCCAATAAAAGGAAAAAAGTAATTGCATGTGGAAATTATTAAGAGGGTTATATGATAATGTTGACTAGAAGTTTCCTTTAAATGGATAGTTCATACATGGAATGAAAAGAAGAATTGTTTTTTAAAAAGAAAAAGAAAAGGGAAAGGGATTGATGAAATGATTGTGAAGTAAAATGGCATCAAATTAAAGAAGAGCTTTCATTTAAGGGGTCCTTATTCCAACTTTTAGAATCTTTCCTTTCAAACACCTTTTGTCTTCAATCTTTACAAAACTTTTGATAATTAAAATTTAATTTAATTAAATTTAATTAATTTAATAAATAATTTGCATTAAAATGACTCTCATTGTGTGAGACAACCAACCTAATAAATTTGTTGGCACAAAATCAGGGTAGCTGTCAGCTACCACCATAACCAAACACCAAGCAAGAGAGAGAGAGAAAAAAAAAAAAACCAAACCCTTTTTAAACACTAAATACATGAAACAAAGAGCCAATTAAACCCTCTAATGACCAAATAAGTGTGGCGAACATTTCTAATACTCTCGTAGTACTTACTCTCCGTGTTCATACTAGAAATTTTCTTTTTATGAATAATTCTTTAATGCTATTAGAATCTCACATCATTCTTAAGTAACATTGATGTAGCAAAAAATTAATGGAAATAGTACCTATACTATTGTAGTATAGACAATTTTTTTGCACCAACATGAGCATAGCTCAACTGACATAAAATTGTACTAATGATCAAGAGGTCTCTAATTCGAATCCCTCTACTCCACATGTTGTCAAAAAAAAAAAAAATCTGTGAAAGTGAGCATAGCTCAACGGTAATTAGCATGTACCAGAGGTGAGAGGTTCAAATCTTCCTGCTCCCAAATGTTGTTGAACTTAAAAAGGAAAAAAAAAAAAAGACAATTTTTCCACCAAAGTATACATAGCTTAGGCGTAATTAACATGTACTCTCGACCAAAATGTTAGAGATTCGAACTCTCCAACCCCAATATTGTTGAACTAAAAAAAGGCAATTTTTCCATAAGGGAGAGAGCACATTAAATCTAAAAAAAACTCTGAGTACCGTCATAGTATGCGCTTCTTCCATTCACAGTTTGACAGTTAAAAGGTGATATATTATGTTGTTTCATCAGTCCACACTATTTTTAAATTATTTTTTCATGGACAAATAATGAACGGAAGTAGTATGAAAATTAGTTAAAAAAAAAAACAATTTTGATTTCTATAACTTCCTTGAAGTAACAATTTAGCCTTTGAAGTATTGTAATGATTTAAATCATGGATACAATGAAAACATAAAAAAATTGTTTTCATAATTTCTACTATTTGGATCACAGAATCCAAAAACAGTTTTCAAAAACACATATGTCAAACGTATATTCAATATGAAAACATAAAATAAAATTTGGATTGTCTACCAAACAAGTCCTTAAATTCTTACTTGTTACAACTTAAAAGTTCATGATTTTTTTAAAAAAAGAATTTCCATTAAACACTTTAAAAGACAAAATAAGAGAGAGAAATTAGAATCCAGTCCTTGAAATTACACCAAATTACACTGTCTCCAATCTGTATATAAACTATAAAGAGAGAGAGAGACAGAGAAACAAGAGTCTTCTTTATTGCGTGTGGACCTTTACCATTGTCTCAAGAAATATTAAAATTTAATGTTAAAAAAATATATATATATATTAAAATTTGAATCTTAATTTCAAAAACTCAAAAAATTTTAAAAATAAATAAATATTTTTTTTAAAAAAAAAAATGGAGACAGCAAGCTACTTTTTGCTTTACTGTAAACTAACGCAATTATGATAAGATGTGTTTCCTCATTTCTTTTTTCTTTTCAATCCTTTTTATTTTTCTTCATAACTACCAAAATTCCTCTTTTTTCCATTTTAAATCACACCCCTCTTTCTTCTTTTTAAGATTCCTTTCTTTTTCCTCTTTCGACACAACAAGTAACCACTAATCAATATTATAACCCATTGCCAAATTTACATTAAACAATGCTTTAACTTTATGCTGCTTAAACGAACACACTTTACTCATATCACACCACTTATAAATCATTCATTCAAACTATTCAAACGTTTTGTTAGGTATTGCTTTTCGTATCCCCACCCAAGTTTAAATATATATATATTTCATATCGAATTTTTCGTAAATACATGGAATACGCCCACATACTCAAACGTTATAAAAATTACATTGTCAATTGACTGGACCACTAGACAAATGTTGTTGGCTCAGTGTAGATAAAAAACTATGGATAAAACCCTTTTCACACGAAAAGGGATTGCACGAGTTAAAAATCTTTCGATATACACAAAATCGATATCGAGATCATCAAATATTCTTGGAAAAAAGAGAAAGAAAAAACAAATGTAAAGTTTTTATTTAGATATGTATAGCATTGTCAAATGAATGTCAACATCACGTGCAACATCACTAAAGACTTGGAAAATAGAAGGTAGATAACCAAACATTCCAACCCTCACAAATAAATACACATATACATAAATGGAACATTACAATAATGATAATTAAATTAAAGGGTAATTGAAGTAATTTTGGTCAAAATGTAACAGTGACACGTGGAATTTCTTATGAAAAAAATAATTGATTTATTTATTAAAATTCCAAACTGGAATCCATTAAATAATTGTGGTATAAAGATTGAAAAAAGTCCACGCGTCGTTGCTTATTTGGACTTAGCGTTGGCGTTTGGGAACTCCCACCCACACGCTTTCTCTCTACATACAAACCAACAAAAAAATAAATAAATAAATCACATTTTCTTCATTAAAATTAAAAAAAAAAAATCTAATTCATTTTATTTCATTTGGATTCAGTATCCTATGCTATGTTTTGTTTGTCCCTAAAACTATGGTGTTAAAATGACATTTTTCCTAAAAATGTGATTCGATAATTCTATGCTTTTTATCATTTTACCCCGTGTCATTTCGTGGCCACAAGGTCTACTTCACGCATCGACTCATGTGTCACAAGTGCTATTTAAAGGAGACAAACTACCGAGTAGGAGCGACATCGTTTCCATAAACCGAAGAATTAATGACCCAATTGTCTTCTCGAAACATATATGTAACACCAACGACATCTGTTCCATACTACATGCCAATGCCAAGGGGTTCATAGCCCATAGATAAGTACAATCGCTTTCGCACATTAGATTTTTCCGAGGTGCTATATCGACTTCAGGAGCATGACAAATGGCAACCACGAAAGATTACATTACCATACGAAGTCATGTCAGCTAAAAGTGAACAAATATGGTATGAGATAAGATATTGAAATCATGTTTTCCTGCCAAACAACTACAAGAAAAAGCATTCAGCTGGATTAACTTAAACAATCCAATCTCAATCCCATTTGTGAAGATTAGAATTAAAAGCACCCAACTTTTGGTGCAAGTTGAATGAAAGTTTGTTGAGTGAGTGCAGGTACTGTAGAATGATGTATTTGTTTATTACTCTAAAAAGTTGGAAGGCACCAGAGGAGGCTTTGTTGTATGTACAATTCTCAAAAAGTTGGGTCAAAAACCATATTCTAAGGCCTCACATCTAATTTTCCAACCAATCAAAAATGGCTTTCAAACTACAAGAAAGGTTACAGAGTGCATTCTGGTTTGCAATAAGCAAACCAAAGTAGTAACGCCCACCAAAATAAGTCTACTTTTAGTTAGGACTTCACTTAGTTCAAATCAGTCAGTCAAATTACAATTATTCTATTCTTTCACCCCCTTCATTGGGGTTTAATGATTCCCCCCTACCCGTCGTTCCATGAGAAACTTTCGTTTCTCACTACGACATTCTCACATTTCTGATGTCTAATGTGAACTCAGGTTGTGGTTCAGCGAGGAGGAATCAACTATCTTCGTCTAAACTATATATCTGCCCACCATTTTCAATTTAGATCTATCCTTTTCGTATGAACGCTCCACCCGTTGTTATCCAAACTTGCACGTGAAGAAGAATGTTGAAAATATATATTCAAGAATGAAATCTACCCTAATCTAAGATTTCCATCAAATTAATCAATACAACATAATGAATAATTCATAAAAACCTCCACCCTAAAACTATGCTCCCTGCTTGCCTGATATGGATACATGGAAACAACAGCAAGAATCAAAGACTTTTTTTTCTTTCTTGCTTTCTTTCTTTTTTCTGGCAGGTTGAAGACTAAAAATATATATTAAAAAAATGAGAGAGGATAAGGATGTTAGTGGGGGAAGATAATGGAAAAACTAAGGTTATGAAGTGAAGTAAGGAAGAGAGGAGGGGGAGGCAGGTATCATGTTGGTTGATGGAGAGTGGGAGTTGGTCAGTCAGTGGATGTCTACTATCCTTTTTGACTTCTTCTCAATCATACTATAAACAAAGTCAAATTAATGCAAAATATCTATACATTTTATGTCCTTTCAATTCACAAACAGGGTTTTGGATCCTTTTCATTTTCTACCATTTGAGAGAGGATTCAAGATTTACTGATAACTGATTGAATCTCATGGATTTTTATTCATATAGTATTTTAGTTTTCTAAACTTCCAAACATAACAAACACCATTTTAAATCTTAGAAACATAACACATATCTTCCTAGATAAGTGTTTGAAATCAGATTTAAGTTCTTACCAAATAATTGATAAACATTAGACACTTGGGGCTAATTCGACTAAAGAGAATATGAAAAAATTGAGGAACTAGAAAAAACTTAAAGTTCAAAACCAAAGAGCAATTTAAACAGGTTTAAAGTCCCGAACTTCAATGCTTATTTCTCTTTTGTCCAAAAGCTTTCAAATATTTTGTATAAATAACTACTTGAATCATTGCCATTAATTCTTATGAATGATTTAATAGCTTCAGACGAGTGTTTGAAGCTAAATAAGTTTAATCACGTGTCCATTTTTTAAAAGAATCCAAGTTTCCATTAAATTATTAATGGAAAATTAATGACCAGATTGTGAACTCCACTACCAAAATAGGACTTTCTAGTTTAGAAACCAAAACAAAAGAAAATGAAAATTTAAATTTCAAGACTAAAATAGAATTTAAACCTTAAGTTTATTGTTATTATTTCATAAGAAAAGTGAAAAAGTTTTAGTCCTTATTCCCAGAGTAGAAAATACATGAACCATGAATAATAAACAGATGTACATAGTCACATACGAATAGTACGGAATGAAAAGATAAAAGAGAAATACTGAAATCACCTAGAAAGGTTAAGCTTCTTTGGCTTATTATGGAAAGTGTAACACCTTTGATCATATTCAAAGGTTCAAAGGCATCCTTTGGGAGTACAATAGTGTATGTACTAGAGTGTTTCTGAGAGTTTGGACCACATTTTTATGTCACATTTTCATGACATAAAAATTTTCATATGCGCATTTTATGTGGACATCTTTTTGTAGACTTTTAATGTGGAGTTGGCTTGAAACAAATAGTATTATTCGATTATAGAGGAGGTCCTTTTCTACTCTATGTTTCAAGATAAGGGCAGAGGTCCTTTAGTGTGCTATCTTTTTTGCTGCTCTTTAGCTTGATAGATAGAAGTGGGAATATTTTTTAAGAAGTCAGGAGGCCTTCAAGGAGGTATGATCTTTGATCTGTTTCTCTTTAGAATTCAAGGACAGTTGTACAACCTAGAGAATAGATCCTATTCAAGTAAGGTTGTTGATCTTTGATCTGTTTGCAAAAAGTTTTGTAATTATGTTTTGTTTCTAATTATCAAGAACAAGGACAAGTAGAGCCCTGCCTTGTACTTTTTGTAATCTAGAGTTGCTTAATTCCGGCTGCTTTTGTTGTAGGCTCTCTCCTCCTATATTGCCCGCTGGCATATTTCATTTGCCATGATGAAAGGTTGGTTTTTCTATTATTAAAAAATAATACTAATAAAGAAAGAAAAAAAAACTTATCTGAAGTTCAAAATAAATAAATCCATAGTACGCAAAATGTTGAACTTACTGTTTCTAAGTATCCCCCATGTGTACTATGAAATTTTCTCTCTAACAGTTAATATATCATGTCAAATACCAAGTCACAAGAAATCTTAAAGATGCATCAACACTAGAGATATTTTCTCTTATTGCATACAGAAATATTCAATATGCTACTTCATCGAACATCATATTAAACTAATCTCTGAGCACATTATATAATATATAGTCAGTAGCGCACATGGGAGACGGGGTTTGCAGGGAAGAGAGAATCAGAAGGAAAAGGAACAAACTTGAACCAACGTAAGGTGGCTATTTTCTCTGTGGAGCCCTTCTGCACCAGGCCGCTGCCACATGTCGAGACAGCAGTATCCATATATTGAGAATGAGATATGCAGCTGGGCTGGTCTCCTCTGAGCTTTCTTCCCTTTGCTTAAAAAAGCTTGCCTGCATTGTTTTACCAAATTTATGAAGATAAACGGTGTAAATTTCAATATTATTTGGTAGTAAAGAAAGAAGAGAAAAGGCTTTGTAATGGAGCAAAATGAAGAGCTTTGATGTAAAACTTGAGTAATATTACACTCCTAATACAAAGTTTCTTCAGAATGATGGCTTAGAAAATGATAACATATTCCCATAAGACTTCGAGGAGACAAATATAATACCAAGGTCTAGATCACCTTGTACTTCGAGATGTATACGGATTCTAAGCTGAGTGCTGTCATAATATCCTGGGAAACCAACTACAGCCAGCCATCACAGATGTTCCAAACAATAATTTTGGAGGTCATTTCCGTATCCAGAATCATATCTTTTTGTTCTGAATCATCGTTCATTACTTCCTGCTAGTCTATTGGTGAATCTAACTCTTTTCTCTCCTGAAACTACTTTCATTTTCACGAAATGAATAATGGTCCATAGTCCATCACACCTAAGCTGTATCTCCCTACGGAATGAATCTGTAGCAAAGAGAGACCATTTACAAACATAATTAGCAAATAAGTTGTCACACCTAAGCTTTTCTTTGAAGCATTTATTCCATTTAATATACTCACCATTGTAGCAGCCCGGAACATTTCAATCTATATGCAAAAGGATGAAAGCCTGATCATCATAGTGACAAAATTTCATCACCCACTAAGCCAGCAACAATGACTACTTATATAGATCTTTTTGTGCATGAAAGAAAGAGACCTGCAACCAATTTTCATATGGGGTCAAACTCTCATAAAAATTAGCAACTTACAAACTAATTTCATCCCCATGAAATTTCTTAGTATAATGCTTTATCAATTTTACATATGGATGACTTATGTTTTATCAATTGTAAATGTTTGTGCATCTGAATAGTTATTTCTTCCAATAACCTTAATAACTAGTCAATTTAACAACACACCAATTGTAGACAGCTATATGAGAACATGAAGCAGAAAGAAATACAAAGCAATAACCCATTAAGTCCATCAAACAAAAGAAAAGAATAAATAAATGAAATCACCAAAGTACACTGTACACCGATGTCTAGTAAAGTAACCTTTCTACCAACTGTTACGGGGAAAAGAAAATACCTACATCCTTGAGCAGAAAACCCCTCCAGATTCAAGTATAAGCTGCAGAAAGGCTGGGCCCATTTGACATTAGTCTCATATAGATTTCATTATGATCGACTGCCTTTGGATGTGCTTTTTCGCCTCTTAATCAGCCCTTCCATCAAACTTAGATAAGCATATTTGTTTAAAACAACGTCTTTCTTTGTAACTACATCAAAAAGGTGCATTGCATCCTTGTACTTATGTTGATTACACAGTTCTTTGATATGATCTGAATAATCCATGGACTTGGAATCAAAGTGTTCTGAAATTTCAGAGGTTGGCACATTCTGCCCTTTGTCCAATTTTAAATTCTGATCATGCAATATTCCTGATTCAACCATTTTCAACATAAACTCCTCTGCCTCTTTAATCCTTCCAGCATCTGTTAGTGCACCAAGAATTGCATTGTATGTATACTGGTCAGGTCCTAATTTTTTCTCTTCCATTTCAGTGAGAAGATCGTAAGCATTCTCAAATTTCCCTTCTTTGCACAGGCTAGATATTAAGGTATTATATGTAACTACATCAATATCTTTGCCTTTTGAAACCCAAGTATTGAACAGCTTAAGAGCCTTCTCTAGCATACCCTCTCTACATAGCCCACGAAGAAGAATATTACAAGTAAAGACATCTGGCTTGAATAAATTCTCAATCATTTTGTTGTGGAATTGGAATGCCTTTTCAACATTCCCTTCCCAACAATAGCCATGAATAATTATGTTGTAAGTAGTTTCATCAGGGACTAATCCACTCTCAAGAAGCTCATTCAGCTTATCTATAGCTTGCTCAGTTTTCCCAGACTGACATAGTCCTCCAATTATAGAATTATAGGTGACAATGCTTGGAATAATCTGTCTCTCCTTCATTTCATCCCAAAGATTTAAGGCTCTGTTTACCTTTTCATCTCTGAAGTAACCCATAATCAGAGTGCCATAGCTAACCTCATCAAGAATATAGCCACGCTTACTAGCACTGCATAGTAACGTATATGCCTCATCAAGCTTTTTCTCTCCACAGAGAGAGTGGAGAATGGTATTCAGGGTGCAAGTATCAATTTTCAAACCTTTCCTGGTCATTTCATCCATCATTCTAAACGCTTCTCCCATATTTCCAGCTTTACAATAAGCATTTATTAGAGTATTGTACGTAACACAATCAGGGGAGAATCCATTTTCTTCCATCTTCTGGACAGTAGTAGTTGCTTCATTCATATTTCCTTCCTTGCACATCCATTTCAACATTATATTATAAGTAACTGCATTACACTTAACTCCTTTCTTATCCATTTCCTCAATCAAACTATATGCCTCAGAACTACCCCGCCACTCGAAACACCCATCAATCAATGTGTTATAAGTAACCACATCAGGCAACATTTTCATTTTCTCCATCTCATCTCTCAGCCTAAAAGCCTCATCAATCTTACCATCATTACAAAACCCGCTAATCAACATATTATAAGTCCAAACATCAGGCAACAAATTATTCTGAGTCATTAGTTCGATCACTTTTGTTGCCTCCTTCAACCACCCCAATTTGCAATACCCAGAAACCAAAATATTATACGTAATCTTATTAGGTAACAACCCTTTATTCTTCATGTCCAACAGCAAGTCCCTCGCCTCATGTAACTGGCCCTTTTTGCACAATGCATCCAATATCGTATTATAACTCACATTATCCGGTACACAACCAAACTCACCCATTTTATTCACCAAATCCAATGCATCCTTAAATTTACTCTCCAAGCAATACCCATAAATCAAAATATTGAAGCTATTAGTATTCAGCACCACACCCAGTTTAACAGAATCCTTGAACACCTCTCTAGACAACAGAATCGAATTCGAAGAAGGATACCTTACCAAAGAATTCAGCAATGTGTTGCAGGTAAGCAAACTCGGCCGGTAATTAAGCCGCTTCATCTTCTTGAAAATCTGGGCAGCAAGATGGGGCTTGCCCATTTGCACATAGGCGCCAATGGAGGTATCCGTAAGAGCCTTGGACGGCCTAGGAAGACCGCGAGTGGGATGAAGAATCAACCTATGAAGTTCATGTTGGCGATCAGTAGCAATGAAGGAAACAAGGAGGGATTTGGCATCAGAAAACTTATTATGGCTAAACAGAGAGGGCAAGAGTGTAAGGAGAGAAGAAAGAGAATTATTGGGTGGGGAAGAGAATGAAGGAACATTTTTCTGAGCCCATTTGAAGAGAGAGAGAAGAACAGAGGGATGAGAACTCAGAGCTTTAGAGGAGAAAATGGAGGATATGAGGGAAGGAGAAAGGTGAGCGGCGTAAGGGGCGAGTGCGCTGAGAGGCGCTTTGGTGGAAGTGAGAATCCTTGTTATGGTTTGAATCAGTTCTTGTGCTTGATTTTCTTGCTGGGTTTGTCGCTGATTTGAGATTGGAGGAGTTTCCATGGCCTACCCAACAATGGCTACTAGGGTTTTGGCATTAAGAATCTCAGAATCCAACTCCTGATGAGCGAGAAAGAGAGAGAGAGAAGAAAGGTTACTTTGTAAAATTGCTACAAAATACAAACCCCTAGTTTAAGGAAATATAGCCCAATTTAAAAGGGTAAAGTTCCTCGCTTCTCTCTTCCGTCAAATTGCTTATTTCCAATTCCATCAAATCAAATCTATAGAGTAAATAGAAACTCTCTTGATTCAATATCTTCTTCTTCCTCCTCCTGAAACGAAAGTGACAATTCATTAGCTGTATATGGAATCATCGGAGAGAGTTTCCTGGCATTGTGACCGGGCTGAGGTTTCGAAGAATGAAGATAGAGAAGAAGTTACTGTTGATTTCTTAATTTAAGGCCACACCCACAAGGTGTTTGATGAAAATCCTCAATGGGTTTTCTTCACACCGTATGTTGAGCTGAAGGTATAAACCTCTCTTCCATATGCACTATCTTTCTCCTCTAATGGCTGTGTTGTCATCTTTACAAACAGTAGTGGCAAATTTGCTGCAAAAATAGGTGACTTTCAGTGATAACTTTCCCACAATCTTGTGTCATTTCATTGTTGTTGTAGTTGAATCCTGAAATCCATAGCTTCTTTGACTGATCAAGTTTCTAAACTGAACGCTCTCTGTAATTTGATTATGCTGCTGCCATGGACGGCCATGATTCTTCTTTGTCTAAACAGTATATGCAACCTAAGACAATGAAGACACCTGTATCAAATTCAAAACAATTTTAAATTTTGTTCAAAGGGTAAGAACAACACATAGAACAAAACCAAATATCAAAAGTTCCACACGTGTCAGTCCCTTCTCCCACATGTCATTCCCAAAAGCTCAAACTGTTGCCACCTCCCTTCCACCCCCCCCCCCCCAACTGGTTTTTTGGCTCTCCTCTCTCTGCTTTTAGCTGCAGCTTCCTTCAACTTCAAAACCCCATTTCTGCATTGCTCAAATTCTTCCTGGTTCTGTTATTGAGAGAGAAAGAGAAAGAGAAAGAAAGAGTATTATGGGTTCTGAAACTTTTGTAGAAATCATATTAGCAATTCTTCTGCCACCACTAGGAGTTTTCCTTCGCTATGGCTGTGGGGTGATGTTTTAGTTCTTCTCTCTTGCTTACCAACTCCAAAATTCAGTTCTGTTTCTTTCAAATTGTTTGGCTGATTGGTTTTTTTTCTTGGTTTGCAAAGTGCAGGTGGAGTTTTGGATTTCTTTGTTGCTGACCTTATTGGGATACATACCTGGAATTATATATGCAATATATGTGCTGGTTGGGTAGAAAAGGGAGAGATTTGAAAGTGTAAACTTTGTGAATGTTTCTTTTCAATTTTAGGTTATTGGAAGCTTTTGTTTGCTCATAGTTCTTGGATGATAGTTGTTGTAGAATAGTGAATACATATCATCATTAATTGATAAGTACTGATCTGTTCTCTTCTGGGTTGTTGGTTCATCTCTCTCTGTTCTTCATGAAAGTAATGTCTTAAAGATCTTAAAATTGGTAAGAAAATTATTCCAAGTTCCTGAATGATTCAGAAAATTAACTTGCAGTACGTATTTCTAGACTACTATAAATTTCTGCCCCCTTGGAAGACCACAGAAAAACGATTTTTAGAACAAAGTTGAGTCTACAATCATTTTTAAATTTGATGGTGTGATTTGGATAATTCTTTTGGCTAAGTTGCTAACAGTGATTAAAAAAAAAAATGTATTGTCAATTTTTTTTTTAGAGTGAAATTTTTGTTAATATTCGACTTTTAAGCAAAATGTATTTCTGGGCTGAAATACTTTGGAGAGAGGATAATGAAAAAACTAAAAAGCAATTTATTTTGAGAAAAGGTAAAGGAAAAAAAGTAAAGAAATTAAAGTTTACTATCCTTCATTAAAAAGTTTTGAAATATCTAAAGCAATAAAGCCTTATAAAGCTTTAAACTAAAAGAAAAAAGTAAATTGAAGTGAGGTCTGTACTTTTGAATTTCTTTTTTTTTTTTTTTTTTTTTTGAAATATGTACTTTCGAAAGTTCATTGGCTTTAATGTCTGTACTTAGATCTTTGGACATTTAGTTTTGGTTTGATCCCTTCAATTTTTTATTTTCTTTATCATCATAATCTTAAGTCATAAGTTTGTTAATTTCCGTCGGTTTTCCAATTTGCACTTAAACGGAAAATTGTCATTTTTAACCCCTTTAAGTTTTTTGCTTTAAAAAATAAGTTTTTTGCTTTAAAAAATAACTTCTTTTTGAAAAACTTGTTTTTTTAACCTAGAAATCTTTAATGTAAAATTACGGAGTTGCCCTTCAATCTAAAAGGTAAAAAAAAAACTACATTCGGTAAAACCCTCTTCTCCGTTCGTCTTCCCTTCTTCTCTGTTCGTCTTCCGTTCAATTCTTCGTCTTCTCCGTCCGTCTTCCTCTTCGTTTTTGGTTTCCGTTCGCTCCTTGCATTTCAATCGACGGCTCCGGCGACTTCTTCATTCCCGCGTCTTCTTCACCTACGAAAAGGAACGACGGCTTCTTCACCTACGAAACCATACCGCGACTTCATGTTGCTTGTGGATTTTATTCCGGCGAGTCTGTGGGTTTGATGGAGTTTGGAGATGATTGGGTTTTGTTGAGTTTGGAGATGATTGGGTTTTATGGGGTTTGTGGGTTTTATGGAATTTATGAAAGAGGGAGAGGGTGTGGTTTATTTTTTTCCACCGTCGGCGCCGGAGAAGACGGAACTTTCCGGTCACTTCCCGATCGAGATCGAAACCGGAAAAGAACCGGCTTTCCCGCAACTGGTTTTCCCGTAGGTCCCTACGGGAAAATCGGTTCTTCCTTTACGGGAAAACCGGCTTTCCGTGTTGATTTCCCGACGGGGAAGCAACCCAGAAAATAAACCGTGCTTTTTTTAAAAAAAATCCTTCCTTTATTTTTCTTTGTTCATTATATATTTTTTCCTTTTAGTTTTTTTTTTTTTTGTAGGTGTTGTTTTTGTTTATAATTAGTATTTGAATGGAAATGACCTTCCATATGTTTGATTTTTCAACTATTTAGGTATTAAAAAATGGAGATGGTAGCAAAGATTAGGCCTGAAGGTTACTTTCGTGCACAGTTGACTTGTTGTTCACACTTAACGAAAACAATTGAAACTTTGCAGAAGAGATTGACTCAAACCCAACTAGATATGTTTAGGCAAACCATATTTGGCCCTATAGTAGAAAGAAACATATTATTTAATGGTCAGTTAATCCACCATCTACTACTTAGGGAGGTTGAGGATCCTAGGAAAGATGTAATCAGTTTCGATATATTTGGAAATAAGGTGTCGTTTGGCAAGGAAGAATTCCATCTAATCACCGGATTTAGACACAATAGGAGGACAGTTAATAGACATGAGTCGGGGGTTAGATTGAGGCGCCTGTACTTTAATGACAGTGTCAAAGATACCGTAATGGATGCTGAAAAAAGATTCTTAGAAATACAGTTTGAGTCAGATGAAGATGCTGTGAAGGTAGCGCTTGCATGTTTTATCGAGCTAGCAATGTTTGGGCGGGAGAGGAAACAAAAATTCAATTGGTCTTTATTGGGTATCGTAGACGATTGGGAGTTATTCTGCAATTATGACTGGAGCAAAGTAATTTTCGAGATGACCATAAGGAGTTTGAAGAAAGCACTCAGTCATGCCACCCGAAGAGACGTCGTGGCTGGAGAGGCTAGTCGATTGGAAAGATATAGTCTTTGCGGCTTTCCACATGCTTTTCAGGTTAGTTATTTTACTCAGAACTTGGAATACCTTAAAAACTTGAAATAGACTAACTTGTTTGATCTTCTTCTTGTAGGTATGGGCGTATGAGACTATATCATCTCTAACGAACCGTGTTGCGAACCGGATGAACCAAGATGCGATCCCACGGTTTTCTCGATGGTCATGCTCTCATTCTCCTACATACACCCAACTTAGCAGCGAGATATTTAGTTTGACAGAGGTAGTAAGTAATTAATATATTATTCGTTGAGTTTTATTTATTATTGAAGTTATTTGTTCCCTTATACAATTGACTATTGTAGGCAAGGGTGACAGTGCAATTGGTTCCAAGCGATGCAGAGCTCGAACACATGCGTCGTATTGTTTTGCCGCCACAACTACAGGCCCCTGTTTTTCCGCCACAACCAGAGGCCCCTGTTTTTCCGCCACAACCAGAGGCCCCTATTCCGCCACCACATCTAGAGGCCCCTATTTCGTCGCCACATCCAGAGGCCTCTGTTTCATCGCCACAACCAGGTGCAAACCTAGAGCATCCTGTGGGGAGTGATAGAGGGTCAGGGGAGGCTAGTTTGGATAGGAGTTCACCGACAAAGGATGTAGAAGTGGTTAGGCTCGATGAACAATCGACACACGACGATCTACCTAAAGGCGTGGGCAAGACCTGCCAATGTGACTGCAAGCAAGCATACGAGTCACTAGACCGACGGATGAAGGTGGTGGATTCCGATGTAAAAGAGATGAAATCTGACTTAAAGTCGATCAAGAAGTATTTGCGCCGGTTATCTAAGGTACTTACATGTTCAATAGTAAGGTTAGTCTGTTATATACTGTGGTTAATACTTTCAAGTTTACAGGGTCAAATGGTGGTTGATCCTACCAAGTATTTGGGTCCCGACCGTAGTGCACCTGCATCAGGTGATGAACCATCCGAGAAAGGAAATAACCATGTCGTGGATGAGGGGGTGGTGGGGTTTCAAAAGATGCGACCGTAGAGCACCATGATATGGACAAGGTAATTGTGTATTTTTGACATAGTTGAGATACGCTATTGGGTTTGATAATTGACCGTGAAGCTTTTGTTGTAGGGTGTTGAATCAGACTCCCATGAGGTTGAAGAGATCCTGAAACCTGGAGAAATGGTGAAGCGTCGGGGAGATCGGAAAAGAACTCTTTCTTGGAAACTTCGAACTCCGTGGAAGGATACGAGGGAAGGGGTTAAAAAACAAAAGGTCATGCCATACAACCCCCTAGTTGAGATTCCTAGGAAGCTTGATAGACGTTTCCAAAAGTGGTTGGACGACACGGAGGTGGACAATGCTCCAAGGAAGACGACATATGCTTTTAGGGACAAAGTGTGGTTTCAAAACCTTTTGAAACTCTGTTATTGGATGAGCAATGAGGTAAAGTCCGAAGCTCGTAATTTAGTTTCTTTAAGGTCTGAAGTTCTTAATTTAGTTTCTTTATTGTAATGTCATCGACTGATGCAGGTCATTGACTCACTTTTTATGTTCGTCCGGAAGAAACTGCAACAGCGGGCAGACTTATGTCGTTGGAAGTTTGTCACTGCAGATATTGTTGTTACCGTAAGTGTCTCTTCACTAGCACATTAACTCAATCTTTAGTTACAAATACTTTATGATTTTCTTAAACAAGATTTTCTGAGGCGTAGTGACGACATAGCTAAAGAGTTGAAGAAAGTGCAAGATCCTTCGTTGATTACGTACGACTGGAGTACGGCCAATACTGTGATAGACTACGTTTTGGGTCGACACTCGGACCACGATACACATTGGAGTATAGTTGATGCGATCTACATGCCATTGAACCTTGGGGGGAACCATTGGGTTATGGTATGTGCTGATCTCCTATTGGGCAAGTTGACCGTCCTCGATTCATTCATAGCGTTGACATCAGATGCAACCTTGAAGAAAGAGTTGAGCACTCTAGCCACAGTATTGCCAGTGCTACTGTTCAAGTGCGATGTCATGAAAGTAAAGCCGCATCTCCCAGTTCACGAATGGGAAATGCATAGAGATAGTTCAGTGCCTCAACAAACGAACGGTGGGGATTGTGGTATGTTTGCGGTAAATTTTTTTGAATATGATGTTACTGGAAGTGAAATAAACACTCTTAATCAAGATAGGATTAATTTTTGTAGACGTCAATTTGTTGTTCAAATTTGGGCCAACAGGCCGATATTTTAGTCTGGTTTGTATAGTTTTGTACAATTTGTATAGTTTAGATATTCTTGTGTTGTGATGTAAAGTTTGTAAACTTTTTGAACGACAAGGCAATACATCAAATTTTTTGGAGTTGTTGTTTCTGATGTGTTGTGGAGCTTGTGGTGATAAATTTGGGAGTGTATTTTTCGTTTTTCAGGTAAAGAAAAATTTTTGGGTTACTATACCTACGCCGTTATGCTGTCGAATTTTTTGTGACCAAAATTTCATATCGATCAAATGGGACATATTTAAATTAAAGCTAATGAGAAGATTTCTTGATAAGTAAAGAAATAAAGAAGTAAAGGGATACTATACCTACACTTTGAGAAGTATTGTAGTCATTTCTTTATAATAAGTAAAAAAGTAAAGGAAGAAGGGAAGAAAAGGAAAAAGAAAGATAGAGAAAGAGAGAGAGAGAGATTTAAACAAAAACAAAAACAAAAAAACAAAACACTGTTTTTTTCTTGGTCAATTTCCCGACCAGGAAATTGACCAAGAAAAAAAACAGCAAGCTGTATTGCTTGCTAGTGCTTGCTGTTTTTTTTCCTGGTCTGTTTCCTGACGGGAAACCGACCAGGAAAAAAAACAGCGACTGTTTTAAGCGTGTTCTTTCAAATTTTTTTGTTTGTCCTATACAAATGTGGTCCACACTAGGGGTGATCATCGGTCGGTCGGCGTCGGTTTTGGGCTCAAACCGACACCGACCGTTGATATATCGGTCTTCGTCGGTCGGTGGAAATCGGTTTTAGGGTGTTCATGGAATTGACCGACCGACCAAAAACAAAAGATCGGTCGGTTTTGGTCGGTTTTGAATTTCATTGAAGAGAGAAAAAAGTGAACTTTGAAGAAAAAAAAACGAAGAGAAATATGAGTGCATGCAACTAGAAAGAAGAGAGAATAGAGAAAATAAAGGAAGAAGCACAAATGTTAGGCTGAGGACTGTGGTGATGTTGAACTCCGGCGAGAAAAAGTGTGGTTCCGTCCGTTAGATTTCGATTCCGGCAGTGAGAATAGAAAAATAAAAAAAGAGAGAGTGATATGAGAAAAAGAGAAGAAGAGACAGAAGAAAAACAAGAGAAGAAGCCGAATGGTTCCGTTGGCTTCGAGATTCCGGCAACGGCGAAGATGGAAATGACAAAAATAAAAACATGAAAGTGAGAAGAGAGGAAGATAAAGAGAGAAAGAGTAAAGAGAAGAGAAAAATGAAAATGGGAGAGAGAAGGAAGATACAGAAGATGAAAGGGTGAAAGAAATTTTGGAAAAAAAAAATCTAAATAGGTAATGATTACCTTTATAGGTAATCATTACCTATGCATAGGTGTCCACTGCCCAAGGAGGGAAACGGCTACTTCAGCATGCTTTTTCTTGTTTTTCTTTTTTTTTTTTTTAAATTATATTAAGTCGGTCGGTTTTATTCGGTTTGAGCCTCTATAGGCTCACCGACCGACCGACTGGTTGGTTTTTCTACAAGAAAAACCGACCCCGACCGATAATGTTAAAAAACCGACCGACCGACGTCGGTTCGATCGGCTCGGTTTTTCGATCTTCTTTGCTCACCCCTAGTTCACACCTAATAACCAATTTCATCCATACATCTTTTTATAATAATAAGTACAAAATCAAGCGGTTCTTAATACTCAATTTCATCCATCCATACACAAGATGCTTATATTTACATATTAAATACAACATACAAAATATCTCATAAAGTAAGAGATCTCATGTCGTTGAGAGCGGTTCACGAAAAGTTTTGCGGTTATGACCTATGTTACCACATCGACCGCACTTATGAACTTGTTGTACTTGAGGTCTCTCCCCTGCAGATGGTATTCGAACAGTCCGTCAGCGACCAACTCGAGCAACCCTTTTTGGCGGCAATATCTCCATCTCTTGAAATTCAGCGGATCTCTTCCACTCAGACATAGGGCCAACAGGATATATCGGTTCTGCGTATGATAGGATCACAGATTCTGTGTGATATCCCGGGGAACAAAGAGTGGCCACATTAACATTACGGTCTCGGGCTGCGGCGATTGCATGAGAGCATAGAATCTCGTAGTAATCAAACTCTCGACAAGTGCACGTCCTCATGTGCAAGTAAACACGAAAGTCTAGCTGTCCTTCGTCTATTTGATATTGGTAGCAATCAATCGGTTCCACATTATGCCTTCGAGACTTATTCTCGGCTTCCATCAATAGGTTCTCTGCATACTCTGATAACCTCGAAGATCGGCTAGAGGCATGTGTCTGACGCTTATAAAACCAACTTTGAAGCATGCCTCGTATATTGTCCAACATCTTCATCACCGGCAAGGTTCGAGCATGTACCAATGTTGCATTCATACTTTCGGCCACATTAGTTGTCATCTGATTGTATCTTCGTCCACACTGAAAAGCTCGATCCCAACGTGGGAAACCCAATTCTTCCAAGTACTTAGCAACACCATTGAATGGACGAAGTTTAGCAAACATGTTTTGAAACTCCGACTCTCGACATGCTTTTGCAGCAAGAAAAAAGAAAGGTATTGCACCTTCGCACTTAAAATTCTTCGTGAGGTGCATAAATAAATGGTGTATGCAAAAACAATGAAATGCAGATGGATACACTGTTCTAATTGCCTTGCCAATACTGGACTTTCGATCTGATACTATAACCAACCCAGTGGGATCTCCAATAGAACGTTTAACTCTCTCAAAGAACCACTGCCATGCATCATCTGTCTCACCATCAACAACTCCAAATGCAATGGGGTATATTTGATTGTTCCCATCCACTCCAGCTGCAATTAGAAGCCAACCTTCGAACTTCCCCTCTAGGTGCGCCCCATCGACTATAATGACTGGCCTAATGTATTGAATAAACCCCCTAATGCATTGACCTAGTGCCATGAACACATATTTAAAATACTTTTCATCCTCGAGCTTTATATCATATACGGTCCCAGGGTTCATGATCTTCAGCGCTTCACCATATGCATGTAAGTGACCAAATGACTCTTCTAGTGACCCTCTAACAAAAGCTAGTGCCTCCTCTCTGGCCCGCCATGCTTTCTCATAACTAATAGTGACCCCATAATCTTTTCGCATGTCCTGTATAATGTCCTTCGACTTGTAAATTCGTCTTACATCCTCGAATTTTGATTTAATCAAATGGCCTACCACCCGACTCTTCGCTTGTCTATGGTGGTGATTTAGTAATTCATGGGAGCATGTATGAACATTATAATATTTTGAAATCTTGAATACGTCATAACCCTTCGGTTTTATAGCTCTAACTTTCCATTTGCAAGATTCGATTATACATTTCACCACGAACAAAGACTTCGTGGATTTCTTAACCCTAAACTCGAAATTTTTCTTCATGGCCATTACAGACAACTTCGTTTTCAATTCTTCCTTACAATCATATAGTTGTCCAAGTTCAACATCACCAGTAGAATACGAACACTGACCTGATGTGATCAATTGCTGGCTAGAAGCACCTTCCATTCTAGAAGCAAGAGGAGCAACATCTTCCTCAACTTCGTTGCCTCCATCTGTCCCACCATCTGCCTCAACTTCATCTCTAGCAACGTCATCATCATAATCATCTACTTCTTTAAATTCATCTGCTTCAGATTCTTCGTATGATTCATCCAATTCTTCATCCTCCTCGTCGTATTCCCAGTTTTCATCTTCCTCTTCATCATACTCTTCTTCCTCGTAATTAAGTGCATCGTCACCAGTATACAAATTCTCTTCAATCCCAAAATTTGGTGTATTGTCATCAGCTAAGTCTAGTGGGACAAAAGTATTACTTATAGGTGTTGGTGATGATACATTATCATATGTCGGATGATACGAGGGAATGGATGATGGTATGCTTTCGGCCAAATTGTAGGGTCCAGTCTGTGCAAATGATGGTGGCGGTTGTGGAAAAGGTTGTGAGATCGTGGGTGGTATATGACTATGACTACCTAAGTTACTGCCACTACCATGGACAACTTTTGGAATCATTGATAAGTATAACGACAATTGTGATGCATCCTCTCCGCTTAGAAAGAATCTTAATTCCCTGTCATTTCTAATCAAATAAGTAGGAACTCTTGATCAAAAATTGTATAGACATCTTATTATAAGGTCAAACTGGTCGGGGTTAATGCCACTCAGGTTATACATCTCTCTTAAAAACTCCTCATACCTTGTGTTAATATCCACATCCAATCCTGCTAAATAGCCACCTTCATAATCTCTTTCATT
The DNA here is from genome assembly GCA_036850905.1 of Luffa acutangula. Lineage (NCBI taxonomy): Eukaryota > Viridiplantae > Streptophyta > Magnoliopsida > Cucurbitales > Cucurbitaceae > Luffa > Luffa acutangula. Next base: position 7,393,657 of record CM072099.1, on the reverse strand, counting down.
CTCCTTCCATAGACCACCGTAACACACAAAGATTCGAGACATTCTGCAAAATATATATATATATACAAGATTCATTAGAAAAAAACAACTTTTGTAAAAGAATGAAAGAAAAATCAAAGGAAGAAATGAAAAAACAAAATCTGGAAAATTTCCTGGTTGATTTCCCGACCAAGAAATCCCGGTCGTTTGACCAAGAAATCCCGGTCGGGATTCATCATTTCCCGGTCAAAATTCAAAAAAAAAAAATTCCAGATTTTCGAATAAAACTCTTAAAAAACCTACTTATGATTTAAAACATGTAATCTACATACCTTCTTTAAAAAAACGTTGACAATACCCGGATTTTGGCTTCACGTGTTTGACTTCTTTCTTTTCTCTAAAGTATGTTGTTGGTCAAATGGTAAATTATGTTTTCATGTTTGAATTTTGTTTTAATTGTTGGAATTAGTTGGTTGAGAGGTTAGTTGACAATTTAATGTAGGGGTGTACAAAAAACCCGACAACCCGAGCAACCCGGACTACCCAACCCAAACCGTAAGGGTTGGGTTGGGTTAGGAATTTTTTCGGTTTGGGTTGGGTTGAATTTTTAGTAAACCGAAAATTCGGTTCGGTTCTCGGGTTGAAAAAAAATTGGTTCGGTTCAACCCAAACCGAACCGAAATTAAATATATAAATAAATATGCCATTTATCTTTTATAATGAGTGTGTGGCATAGTGGTTTAATCCCTTCTCTAAAATTATTGTGGCGTGAGTTCGAGCCCCATAAGCACCCAAACACATTTATTTATTTTTAATATATATTTTTTATGTATTATCTTTTATTATTTTTTAATAATAGTTTTTTTTTTTTTAATAAAGGTCTATTCTTTTTATGTTTTTTTTTTCTTTTTCGTGTTTTTATTTTTTTTCAATGATAACTTCACTAAACAATTGACATTTGTTTTTTTTTAATATATATTTTTTATGTATTATCTTTTATTATTTTTTAATAATAGTTTTTTTTTAGAATAAAGGTCTATTCTTTTTATGTTTTTTTTCTTTTTCGTGTTTTTATTTTTTTTCAATGATAACTTCGTACTCGGGCACTAAAAAATTGTGTTTTTTATTTTATTTATTTAATCAAACTTCAAATAATTATATAAACTTTTTTTTCCTTCAAACTCCATAAACCCAATAATTATTTTTTTCTTTTTTTTTTTTTTAACTTCTTTTTCATTTAATCTACCTAATTTAGACTTTTAGGTCTTGAGATTTACATTATTATAGTGTTGTGGATAAGCATAAATGTTTTTTAAAAAAAGAATTTTAAATAATAATAAAAAAGAAGACAACCCGACAACCCAACCCAACCCAACCCGAAAATAGAAGGGTTGGGTTGGGTTGGGTTGCAATGTATGTTCGGTTCATTCGGGTCGACAACCCGACCAACCCGAATTTTCGGGTTGGTCCAAAAAAACTCCCCAACCCAACCCAACCCAACCCGTGTACACCCCTAATTTAATGAGCATCATTAATCAAAATTGAAGAAGGTTAATAAAGACTTTTTACGTAGTGGATCCCACCAAAAAGTATCCAAATTTTTATAAAATAGGTTAAAAAAAACAAGTTTTTAGGGAGTGGGTCAATTTTGAAAACCCAAAACTTAAAAGGGTCAATTTTGACAATTTCCCCACTTAAACAAACAAGGACTAAATCGGTCACCTTTTACAGTTTTATACCAGACGTTTTAAAATTACAATGACAATTACAAGACCAAAATAGCATTTCAACCGTGAAATATTTAAAGAACAACCTTTATCATCGACACTGGCAGAAGTATAAACGAATGTCCAATAAAAACTAACTTGAATCAAGCAATTCGACCTGGAATACTTCAATCTTATATTCTTTCTAAAGCCATATTTCATCATTCAAACAAGAAGCCCGAGGCAGCAAAATTTCAATCATCAAATCAAAAGGGCTCAGATTCTAAGAATCGCATGATTCTCCCAAGATTGCTATACATTGTAGCAACAACTATCCAAGAAGGAAAGCATGAAGCTTCAAAACCATTTGGCTTCCAAATAAAGCCCCTCCATTCTTCACTTTGATGGCTGTGATTGGAAAATGTCATTTACAATGCCAGATGTATCAGATTCAAAAGCCAGCCTCCGCCAAAAAAATCAACAGAAAGTAGGTGGAAAAACTTCAGCTAACATAAATTTACATTCAACTAAATATAACTACTGGGGAGGATCTAAGTTTACAATATTAAAACCTGGCAATATTTGAGAATGAAACGAAGGGGATAAAGCCTCAAGTAACCCCGAGCGAAACCGATAACCAGATGCATCTTTGAATGATAGTCTGATTACCTCTGGGCGCCGGTCATGTTATTATCTCGTTAGCTGCACTGTGTTCTTCAATTGGCTATTGCATTTCCGTATAACCTGAAATTGCGAAATGATCAATTTCATAGCCAAATACAATTCTGGTAAGATTGCTTAGACAAGAAATACAGGTCCATGCGTGTATGTTAAGTGAAATGGTGAATTACACAATATGAGTTCTATCTTTGATGTTGAAAGCACTCCATCACATTCCCAATATATATAATTTGATCATCAAATAGAAGTGCATGGGTGTGTAGCGATAGAATGCACTAATGTTCTTTCGACGTTCCTTGAGAAAAACTAAACATTACTAAGGTCAAAGGAACCAGCATCTTGTTTTTGGGTGGGGAACAAAAAGAGTTTTTGACGTTCAATAGGAACCTTTCTATCCTAGTAAGTCAAAGCAAGCTTTTACAGAGCATCTGAAACTGGTGGCCAAAGTAAAGTACGCATACCTGAAAATTAATCTGTGTTATTTTCCAAAGATGAAAGACCAGGTTGCATCTCATGATTCTTCGAGGGGACAGGATCAGAATGTGTCTCTGAGACTGGAATTGTGGCAAGAGCAGGTTCTGTTGCCTGATCCTGGGTAGGATGCTTTTCGGCAACATCAGATTTTATGTCCTGCTCTTGTGTGGCAAAATTGGATTCTGTCCCCTGCTCCTGGTTCATGGCATGATCAGCTTGCAATTCTTGCTCACGATCAGATTGCACATCCTGCTCATCGGATGCAGCCTCACCAGATTGCACTACATGTTCCTTAACTGCGTCATCATCACATTCCATCTCCTGCTCCTGACTTACGGCATTGTCACATTGCTCCTGCTCCTGCTCCTGACTCGTGGAGTTGTCACATTGCATCTCCTGCTCCTGACTCGTGGCGTTGTCACATTTCATCTCCTGCTCTTGACTCGTTGCGTTATCACATTTCATCTCCTGCTCCTGACTCGTGGCATTGTCACATTGCATGTCCTGCTCCTGACTCCTGGTGTTGTCACATTGCATCTCCTGCTCCTGACTCATGGCACTGTCACATTGCATCTCCTGCTCCTGGCTTGTTGCATTGTCACATTGCTTCTCCTGCTCCTGACTTGTTGCATTGTCACATTGCATCTCCTGCTCATGACTTGTTGCATTTTCACATTGCTTCTCCTGCTCCTGGTCTGAAGCATTGTCCCACTGCTTCTCCTGCTCCTGATCTGTGGCATTACCATATTGCATCTCCTGCTCCTGATCTGTGGCATTACCATATTGCATCTCCTGCTCCTGATCTGTGGCATTACCATATTGCATCTCCTGCTCCTGATTTGTGTTAATACCATGTTGTCCCTCCTGCTCCTGATTCGTGTCATTATCACAATGCACCTCTGGCACCTCATTTGTAGCATTATCAGGAAGCAGATCCTGCTCAAGTTCTGTAGCATGATTAGACTCCACATCCTGCGCCTGGGATGTAAGAGAGTCTGGCACAGTCTCATGCTCCTCAGATGTCACATGATCAGGTTGCAACTCCTGCCCTTGCATAGCATCCTCATCATGTTCCAACTCCTGGACCGAGGGAAGATCTGGCACAGTCTCCAGTTCCTGGGCTGAGGAAAAAATAGGCTGGGTCTCTTCCTGAGCCTCCTCACCAGTTAAAACAAGCGGTTCTGTATCATCTTGTTCATCAGTTACAGTAACAGATTGAATGGCCTGCTCTTTTGTGCCAAGATCATGTTCGGACTCATGTTCCTCCGCAGTGTCAAGAACTTGTGTTTCCTGCCCCTCTGTAAAGGCAGGAGCCAACTGAGTTTCTCCTTCAGCCTCCCCCATTAAAACAACTGGCTGCGTGTCTTCTTGCTCATGAGTTGCAATGGTATCAGATTGAGTTGCCTGCTCTTTTGTTCCAAGATCATCTTCTTCCTCCTGCCCCTTCATCGTGCCAGGAGCATGTTGTGTTTCTTGCCCTTCTGTCATGGCAGGAACAGGTTCCCCCAACAACTCCTCTGATGTGGTCAGAGGTTCCCTCTCATGATCCTGAGCAGAGGTAAGAACTGGCAACATCTCATTCTCCTGAATTGTGGCAGCAAGGCCAGGTTGCATATTCTGCTCCAAGGGAGTGGAAGGAACAGGTTGCTCCTCGTGATGAACTGTGGTAGTGCCAATAATAGCTACCTTCTCTTGCTCCTGGCTTGTGGCCAGAACTGGCAGTGTCCCCTCCTGGATCATGGCAAAAACTGGCTGCATTTCCTGCTCCAGGCTTGTGGCAGGAACAGCTTGCTTCTCGTGATGAATAGGAGTAAGATCATCTTGCAGCCTACCAAGTTGGGCAGTGTCAAGGTTAGCGTGTGTCTCTTGCTCCTGGATGGAGCCAAGAACTGAATGTGACTCCTCTTCGAATGTAGTAATAGCTGGCTGTATCTTCTCCTCCTTGATTGTGGCAAAAACTGGTTGCATATTCTGCTCCTGCGCTGAGGCAGAAACTGGTGGCTCGTCATGATGATGAGTTAGAGTATGATCAACTTGCATCTCCCCAAGCTGGGTTGAGGTGAAATTATGATGCAAATCCTGGTCTTGAGCAGTAACAGGACCTGATGGTGTCTCCTGGTTTGAAGCAAAAACAGTTTGCAGTTCCTGATCATGCATTGAGGAAAGATCAGATTGCCTCTCATATTGGATTGTTGAAAAACCAGCCTGCATCTCCCCAAGATGAGTAGTGTAATTAGGTTTACTCTCCTGGTCGTGGTTTGAACCAAGAACAGATTCCATTTCCTGGTATTCAATAGTGGAAAGATCAAGCTGCATGTCCTGGTCGTGAATCGAAGATAAATCAAGCTGCATTTCATGGTCGTGGAAAGAGGATAAATCAAGTTGCATTTCCTGGAACTGAGTGGAGCTAAGATCAAGATGCATTTCCTGATCCTGAAGTCTGGGAATTGGAGAAGCTTTAAACAGGGTAGAAGGAGTATAGCTGAGCTGATAATTTACAAGTCTTGGTCCAAAGATGCTAAACCTTCCAGCACTGCCATAAGCAATTTCCGCATCAGAAGATTTTTTGAAAACTACTCTTGCACGACCACCCTCCCTATCAACTTCTGTCTCTGATTCTCTCAAGGGTCCAAACCGCCTAAACATATTATTCAAGGTTTTTTCTGATGGCACAGAATCGACCTCAGAAAAGTTCATTACAAGTTCTGCAGGAGATGGCTGATCTACAGAGCCAGTAAACTTCTCGGCTGTCATACCATGATTTCCAGCAGAATGTCGCTTCTTGTACGGCCTGCGACTCCCTTGAAGAGCCTTTTCTGGCTCTGCAACTGCAAGTTGGTAATCTCGTTTTCTGGTTCTTCGAGGTGGCTGAACTTCAGTTCCATTTTGGATTACCCTGTCCGTCCAATAAGTGTCACTCATATCCTCAAATTCAAAAGTCTGTGGAGAAGCAACAGCAGAAGTAAATTGCGTTCTCCTCTTACCACTGATTCTGTCCATGGCCTCCTCAATCCCAGGCTGCTGCCTCAAAATTAAAGAATCTCGAAAATCAGTGAAAAAACTGACAATTACGTTCAAGAAGCTGTATTCCTTCATTGGATCGCTTGCCACTAGTTGAAGTTGGCCTAGCAATTCATCCAAAGAGGAGTACTCTGTAGGAAAATTTACCCTTCCTCTTTGGGCATCATCAAAGTTCTGGAGGAAAACATCAGATTCATGGACCGCATGCCCATCAAAGCTGCCATCTGGCCTTTGGAACCTCTCACTATTAGACTTGACAATTGGAGGTGTACCAGTCAACTGACTTGCAACCCTACGAATACAATCACCAATTTTGAAGGACTGTTTAAGAGGTGCAGTTCCAGAAACCTTTGCGAAGGATACAGTCTTCCTTCCATCTGGCATACCAGAATCATCAGTAGGTTGTTCCGTCTTCCGTCTCTTAGTGGAAGGTGACACCAATGCAGTAGTCGTCCTTGCATCAGACCAATTCTCTCCATCTAGATTATCTAAATTTTCACCCATTAGTTCGTACAAACTCTTTTCCTTTTTCTTTGGATACAGACCGTCCTTCAAATTATGTTTGCGTTTGTGATAAGAACTACTTCGACCTTCCAAATTCTCCTTATATGGGGATGTCTGTGCATCATCCTGACAAGGAGCTGCATGCTGAACATAATCACTTGATTGCATTTCAATGCCTGTACTGTCTAACTCATTGTCTGCCAGGCCCCCACAAAACTGGAACTGAGGCAAACCACCAAATTGGAATTGAGGCAGGCCACAATAGCCCTTTAGACGATAAAATGCTGTCAGCTGGGCCTTAGCGATCACTAGTTCCAAACGGTCACTGCCATCAGATGGGAACTTTGCCAAGTCCCTGATGTATTCAATTAGTTTAGCTGGCTCAAATGATGTAGCACTAGCAGATTTGTCAACACCGTATCTTCTAGATGATTCTTCTCGAATACCAGCATTTTCAATAATCTGACATTTAATCATGTCATATGCATCTCTTGGTGTACATGCACAGGCTAGCCCCAATTCAGATCGTCTAGAGACTTCTTCTAGAGCACACTCAACAGAATTCTGGAAAGCTTCTGAATTGCTTTGCATCTCTTCTTGGGAGAAATGTGTCCGAAATGGCTTTAAATGAGACACTTCATTCCATGCAAATGTACGATCCCCAAAATAAGCAACCAAAAAGAAGTCCTTTTTATAATATTTCATTGCCTTATCAGAAGAATCAGATGGATCAAATATCTGACCTGGCCACCAAGGATGGCTCCTCACTTTACCCCACACTAAATCAGAAACAGAAAAATCACCATCATTCTCTGATGGCAGCTGATAACGAGCTTGATGCAATTGTACAGAACTTTCAGGAATCTCTGCTGCACATTCAACAATTTGATCATCATCATTATTAATTCCTGTTGCATCTTCCATTTCTTCCTCACCATGTAAACCTACCTGGTTAACGTTGAAACTTTGATCAACTGCCATTTCTTCCACATTCTCAAAATCAGCCAGATTATTATCAATAATAGCATTTTCCTCAACGTTCATGCCAATACCCCCTCCTTGTCCATTGGATTGAGGATCCGACTCCATATTCCTGCATTCTATCTGCACATTCAAATTTTGCTCATTTTCAGCAGAAACTTCAATACTTGGAGCCAAAATTTTACCATCATTTTCTGCAGAAACATCTACCTCAGCATCCTGGTTTGATTGACTTGATGATATTGAATCCATACTTGCCACATTTTCAGGAACAGCCATAGCTAGATCCGAATTTAGCACATTTTCAGGAACAGTTATACTTGGATCCAAATTTTCACTATCAAGTGCCTGTGCTGTTACCTCTGGGACTTCAACTGGCTTTGGCCCTGCACACAAACCAAGCTGTTCATCACTAGAAATCTTCTTCCCGTAAGTCAAAATGCTATTAGGAAGTTCCCCTCCTCCATCAACTTGGTTCTGATCATCTACATGATCACTTTTTCCTACATCTTCATGCTCCGTCTCAACTATACAACTCTCATCCCTTTCCAAATTAGAAAGGTCTTTCTTTAAACCATCGCTATGAGAAATAACTTGAGGATTCAAATCTTTTTCAATACACATGTCAGGAGCTTTTTCAGTAGCACCTTGGCCCTGTGAATTTGAATTTTCATTACCATCTGCAGAAGAAGTTGAAGTCATGGTTCCAGGATTCCGTGCATCAACATCTGAAACTCCAAGTTCTGTACCCTGCTGGTCAACTGGCGTATCAACCATTTGCTCACCTTCCTCCACACTCTTTTGATCCGGTCCTTTTTCCAGACTTTCTCCCCCATCACTTATTGGAGCTTCCTCTTTTACAAGTTCGCTTACCCCATCTACATGCATTGAGTCATCCCCAAACCCATTTTCTGTGGGAGAATTCTTTGATTGCTCAGAATGAACCTCCACTTTTTGAGGCTCTTCATCGTTCAAAACTTTATCATCTGAACTACAAGGAACGAGACTACCTTGACAGGGTACCACCTGAGTATCTACTTCCATAGCCTCCTTGCTTCCAATGTTTCCCTCCTCCACATGAACAGCTTCAGTCTCTCTGTCCACATGACCTGCAACTGTCGAAGAATCATCCACCCGAGCATCATTATCAAGTACCATTGCATCAACTCCACTTTCATCACCCTCCACACCATCTTGAGATTTTTCGTTTATTGACTCCCCAACCCCTGATACTCCCTCACTTTCCACACCACCAGAAACCCCTACATCAGGCTCTCCACGAGGAGATATCCCATCCCTCTCCACACTGGGCTCCTCCCCAGTTGAATCAGCAGAACCAACCTCATCCAAATTCCCAGCAGTCCTATCAGTACATACACCATCAAAATAAACATCAGAACCCAAAACTTCCACCATAATATCCTCCCCAGCACCATTACAAGCCCCATCAGCCCCCTCCGCTCTCCCCACCTCCTCAGACAACGAACTCTGAACCCGCTCCTTACTAACACTAACACTAGAATCATCCACTACACGCCCCCCATCAGTAACAGTTGACTCCGAAACACCTAGAGAAGCATCCCTCTCATCCGGCTCTTCCATGAAAAACAGAATCTGGGTAATTATTCACAAAAGGGGGCAAACAAAAAAAGAGAAAGAAAAATCAAAAGCAGCTCAAAAAAAAGCTGGGACAACAGCATAAGCCCTAATTAAACGAACCAATCGGGATCTAAGAACCGAAGAGAGTGAAAGATCATAATTGAGAAACAAAAACACGTTTAAATTAGAGGTAAACAGAGAATTACAAGAAGCAGAGAAAGGAAACGAGTGTACCTCAGTGGATCTTCTCAAAAAAAATAAAAATGGAGTTTGTCTGTGTGAGAAGAGAGAGAGAGGGTTTGGGGTTTAGAGAGAGAGAGAGAGATCCCGAAATTTATTTTGGAAGGAAGCTTTCGAAACTCGAAAGAGTTGAGGAAAATAATAATAATAATAATAATAATAATAATAATAATAATAATAAATTGATAATAAATAAATATATAAAATGGAATTAAATGGAATTAAAAAAAGATGAGATGGCGCATCCATTCTTTTTTATGGTACTTTTTTTTTCCCTCAAACCTTTCAGTGATTGGTACGGTCTAAGCTTACTTTGAATTCTCTGCTAAAAAATGCTTCAACTTTTTTCTTTATTTAATTAAATTTTTCGGGGGAAAATCCATTTTTATCTCTAAATTGTTTAAATTCTATCGATTTTTATCATAAAATTTCAATTTCATCAAATTGCACCTCAAATTTATCAAAGTATTGCAATCTAAATCTTAAACTTTAAAAGTATTTAGATAAATTTTTATTTGAAATGTCGTTAAAAAAAAGTACTTTGTCCAATCACAAATTGTCACATCATTATTTAAAATTAATGACGAAGTTACAAATAATTATTAGGATGAATTATAAATTGACATGTGTCCCAAATTTAATTTGAAGATAAAGTTAGGCCAATTATAAATTTAAAGTGTCAAATTTATATTTGATCAATTGATTAGAAAAAAAAATTATTTTGATCAAATTAATTAATTTGACCAATTAATTAACAAAATAATTAATTGGATGGTCTTTTTGGGTCGGGGTTTTGGGTCAAATATGAACCAAACTCAATACTAGATAGTTGAGTCAAAGACCAATAAAGCCTAAGTCGACCCAAAAGTCATCAAGACCCATCTAGTGACAACTCTATAAATAGAGGGGTCTCCACCATTTCAAGGGTTCAGAAATGTTACACTCTCACAAAGACAATAGTTCAGAATTTTAAAGTTGTCAAGCAGAACCAGAGAATCCAGAGAGACTCCACCAAGTCTGAAGACCGAAGACTCACTACAATTCATAAGTTCAATTGTTAAACACTTCTTGAAGACCAAACACTCTTCAAAACTTCAACACTTCTTGAAGATCAAACACTCTTCAAAACTTTAACACTCCTTGAAGATCAAAGACTCTTCAAGACATCAACACTTCTTGAAGACCAAACACTCTTCAAGACTTCAACACTCCTTGAAGATCGAAGACTTTTCAGGACGTCAACACTTCTTGAAGACCAAAACACTCTTCAAGACTTCAACACTCCTTGAAGATCAAAAACTCTTCAGAACATAACACTTGTTAAAGACTAAAGACTTCTTCAAGACTGGAAGACTTCAAGCTCCAAGAATCTATTGAAGCTTCAGACTCGAGATCAAGCGTTCCAACCCTCGAGTGAAACACATTCACACACAAGAGAGAGAATCAGAGGATTAAAGTTAGAGATTGTACACCCACACGCATACAACATTAATACAGATATATTGTTTATTCCACATGTCTCCATCTTTGAAGTTATGAAGTTACGTGTGAACACTATCATATGTGTTTAATGGATTATAAAATGTATCTTTCTAAAAAAAATGGATTATAAAATATATATATGATACAAAATTGATAAGGTTTTAGAGAAAAACGATATATAGCTGAATGTTTGTTGAGATTTTTTAATATTCTTGACAAGGTTGTTCAATGGTTAATTTGTGCATTGATCCAACTTAATTTTGTGTCAAACTTGTTACAATTAGTGAGTTTAGTGAGCGAATTAACAGAAAGTGACTATAGATAAACTGGGGAATCTAAAGGCAGTGATGAAATTGTTTTCCCAGGTTTGAACCACTCCATTAAGAGCGGAAGCGATAGTGGTTCTGGATGGACTTCATCTAGCAAAATCATTGGATGTGCATTGTGTTACGGTTTTGTCTGACTCACTGTATTTAATCAAAACTTTGAAGAAGGAAGTCCAATGTGAGTCGTGCATAGTCACTACCATGTGGGACATTAAGGATATTCAAACCTCATTCGTAAAGGTGAGTTTTGGTCATGTTAGTAGAAAGTATAATAGATTTGCTCATAATGCCCAGGCGGGCCTTAATTCTCAACCACACTTATGGATAGCAGCATATGTTTGTATCCCTTCAGAGTCCTCTTCCTCCTTAATGAGAATTTCTTAAAATAAAAAAATAAAAATAAATAAAAAAGTGATTAGAGAGTAAAAGTTGTAATAATTGTCTAAGTTTATGGTCCAATTTGATAAAATTGAAAATTTTGGGGAGAAAATTGATACAACTTGACAAGTTTAGTGGTTAAAATTGATTTTCTTTTTTCTCTCCTAAGTTTAATTTTCAACTAAAAAATTAATTTATTTTTAAATATGGCACTTGTTTGTTTTAATACAAGTTATTAGAATAAAATATCGATTTTATCCCCCATCGAATTACATATTAAACTTGACAGTGTAGCAATTTCATCTTATGGTAGATTCATATTTAAACAATAATTGAAAAAAGCATTCTCTTTGCGTTCAATGAATTATAAAACATATATTTGGTATGAAATAGATAGAGCTTAGACGACAACAACATCATACTTCATGTTTTGTTAAAATTTGCAAGTTTTTGTGGAATTATTCGATTGTTGATTTTGTGCAAAACTTGATTTTCATTAAATTAGTGAGTTTGTTTGGTTTTCACCCTTAAAAAAAATAGTGAGTTAACTTAGGAAAATTTACGTAAAAATTGCAATACTTTTCTAATTTTAGGGTTCAATTTAAAGACATTCAAAGTTTATGGTGAAAAATTATATAATTAACCAAGTGTATGGGTAAAAATTGATTTCTTTTTCTTGTTAGCATAATTTGGCTAGGTTAATCAATTTTCACCATCAACTTTTAATCATACCAAATTGAACTATAAACTTAAGACCCATTACTAATCATTTGGTTTTTTTGTTTTTTATTTTCGAAAATTAAGCTTATAAACATTAAGACCCCGCTTGATAACCATTTGTTTTTGTTCTTTAGTTTTTTAAAATTATGTTTGTATTCTCTCCATTTCCTTTTTTTTTTTTTTTGAAAAATTCAAAAACACAAGTTTTTTAAAACTATTTTTTTTTTTCAAAATTTGACATGGGTTTTGAAAGCATGGGAATGATGTAGATAACAAACCAACAAAATGTATAGATGGAAGGAGTGTTTATAAGCTTTGTTTTAAAAAACAAAAAACAAAACGAAATGGTTATCCAACGGACCTAAGCTTCTAGGCAATTAGACTTTTTGGGCCCATTTGGTTTTTTGATTGTAAAAATGGGCCCTTTTTTAAAAACTTGTATTTGAGGACCTTGTGATGGCGAGAAGACGAAAATACCCTAGGCTTAAAAACTTTCTCTCTCCTCCCTGCCTTACGACTTTAGCGTTGCTCCTTCCTTCTTCCTCATGCTCGATCGAAAATCGCCACAGTTGGAACACAAAGGGCCAGATTTTAAAACGACCTATATTTTACAAATTTGTTTTCAAACTTTTTTTTTTCAATTAATACACAAATTTCAATACTTGTTTATTTTCAAATTTGGAAGTATACTTTAAATTTAAAGGTTAAAGATTTTTTTAATTAAAATTTAACAAGATTACCAACTAGATTTAATGTCCCAACCGAGATTCATACAAATTCGGATTAAATCTGACCGGAATTAATAAATAACAGCGAAATTTAGTAAATTTCGACAAAAAAAATGACTAAGAATCATGCAATCTCGGGTTAAATTCGACCTGAATTAATAAATTCCGACCGAATTTTGTGAATCCCGGTCGAAAGTGGCCGGGATTCATGAATTCCCGGGCGGGAATCATGGAGCTTGGCAATTGTCAAGCTCCATGTTTGTATTTTTTTTTTTTAATTTTAAAATTTGTCTGTACATGGCCTATTTTTATTCTTTTTTTAATATTTAAATATCTGTATTTATTTTTCTTTATATTAAAAAATATTATTTAAGTAATTTTTTTAACAAAGTTGGGGAGTATATATGGATGTATCTATTTAAAAAACGGAATAACTTTTAAAAATCCTTCAATGTTGTTTTGATTAAATAGTAAAGTTGGTAGAAGTTGGTGAAATTTTTTACATTAATTGATTTGAAATTAATGGGGTATAAAAGTCATTTTACACTCCAAAATTTTCTTGATGACATCATTTTAGTAAATAAGGGGTCCCCAAATACAAATTTTTTAAATAAGGGTCAATTTTTACAATCCAAAAACCAAATGGGCCTAAAAAGTCTAATTGCCCTAAGCTTCTTTGTCTTATTATCTACTTTTTCCTTATGTTTTCAAAAACAGTTTTTGAAGTTTTCAAAAACTTGTGTTTTGTTTTTGGAAATTGACTAAGAACTCAAATGTATCCTTAACATGGATGAAAACGGTAGAAAATTGAGATAAGATAAACATATATAATTTATATATAAAAAATCAAATGGTTATCAAAGAGAATCTAAACCATTGCAATTTTCATCGTCTATTCAACTTAGGCTATATTTACTCACTATTTTTGACAAAAAGCACCCTACAAATTTTTCAAAACATAACTAAAATAATGTTTTGTATATAATTTAAGAATGAAAACCTAACCATGGTTAAAAAGATGAAAGCATGACATTATAAACTTAAGATAAAAAATAAATATAATAATTTTGAGTTTGATCCTAATGCTGAGTTGAACCTAACTAAATTGATCAGATAGAACTAAAAAAAAACTATATATATATTTTTTTTGAAATAACTAAAAAAAACTATATATAACTTGAAAATAGTGTTGATTGACATTATTTATGTCAAATCAAAGAATCTTTTTGTCTAAGTTGGGGATTTGTACTTTGCCCTTGTCCTTCATATTCCAAATATAAATTATTTTGTAATAGTGATATTGGGTACTTTCAAATACCATTTGTAAAATATTGATGAGGCTGAAAATTAGTAAGACCATATTTCACAATTATTTTTTTAAAAAAATATTTATTTTATTTTTAAATATAATATTGAACCAACAAAAATTCAAACACAATAATACATCTGTGTGTGTGTATATATATAGATAGATACACACAATCAAAGTCTGGTTGAATACTTGGAAAAACTAATTTTAACTATGTTTGTATCAATTTTTGCTTTAAATATTTAGTTTCACCGAGGTGGATCTTAAACTTAAAACTTTTTGAAATACTTTTTAGTTTAAATGTTTTTAAAAAATGTATTTTTAAAAAAAAAACATTTTGTATAAAATTTGTTTAGAATTCAAACATTTATATGTTTGAATAAATTTCTTCACAAATGTTTAAAACACAAGTTATTATATACTTAACAAATCTTTTTTAGAAAAATTTGCTTGGAAGTATTTCTCTCAAAATGGTTTATTTCTGAATCTAATTTTTTAGGCTCCGTGTGATAGCCATTTGGTTTTTTGTTTTTTGTTTTTGGTTTTTAAGCTTATAAACACTACTCCCAACTTTTAAGTTTGTTTGACTTTTCACCTACCTTCTTCCCATGTTTTAAAAAATCAAGTCAATTTTTTAAAACTAAAAAAAGTAGTTTTCAAAAACTTGGTTTTGTTTTTAGAATTTGTTTAGAAACTCAAGTGTATCTTTGACAAAAATGAAAACTATGGTGAGAAAATTGATAGAAAACAAGCTTAATTTTTTTTAAAAAAAAATCAAATAAACCATTTTGAATTTAACCAAAAACCAAATGGTTATCTCTTTGAATTTATTGATTAGTTGATGGCAACTATTTTTTAAATTACAGTTATTTCTCTTCATATTTAACAAATCATCTAAGGCAAACTAATATGAATTTAAATTGGAAGCAAATAACATTTTAAACAATTATTTAAAAAATTATAAAGTATATATCTATATAAAAACAACAAATATTGATAGTATGTCTATTTAATCATTATAACAAAATCATGACAATTTGTATTCATTTACCAAACGATATAGGGTTGTGTTTGGTTTAACTAATTTTCAAGTTTTAATTTTGAAAAAAAATCATTTAGAAAAAATTTATAGTATTTGACAACCACTAAAAATAACTTGTTAGAAAATGAGATTAAGAAATAAACAATTATGAGAGAAACAATTGAAATCAATTTTTTAAATTCTAAACAATTTTTATACAAAATGTTTTTTAAAAAATGCAGACTTGAAAAACATTTAAATTAAAATATATTCCAAACGGACCGTAATCTGTTTGTTCATATTTAAAGTCTGAATTTACCAAAACTAATTCACTTCATACTACAACATTTTTTTTTCTTTTTTACAATCCCTAACAATTATGTTAAAAACTATAGTAATTCCAAACTAAGTCTTAATATTTTTTTAGGTTAAATTACAATTCTAGCCTATAAACTTTGAGGTTTGTGTCTATTTGGTATCTGAATTTTCAAAATTACAAATTTGGTCTTTGAACTTTCTAATTTTTTAAAATTCACGGATAACACATTGAAATTTTAGAGTTTCATTAGACATAAAATTTAAATTTATATCTAATAGATCAATAAAATTTTTTAAAAACTCAAGAATCTATTAGACACAAAATTGAAAGTTTAAATACTTAAATACTTATTATACACTTTTCTCAAAAAAAAAAAAAAAAAAACTTATTATACACTCTCAAAAATTCAAATTGGCATGTACTCTCGACCATGAGGTTAGAGATTCGAATCCCCCCACCTCCAAATGTTGATGTACTACAAATATTGATTATTTTCCTAACTAAACTTGTCATTTAATTATTTTTAATACAATAACTTTTTCCCTGTAATTATTATATAGATGTTAATAATTATTAAGTGCTATATTTACTACTACAAAAAAAAAATTATTATTTGTGTGGTTGTAGTATCAAATTATACTATTTATTTATTTTATACAAAAACAGACCATAATCGTCAGAGCGAACATAACTCAGCGGCTAAGAGTTAAGATGTTTGAATCCCTCCACCCCTATATATTGTTGAAGTAAAAAAAAAAAAAAAAAACCAATAATTAATTTTTTTGAAGAGAAAAAAAACAATAATTTTTTTAAAATAAAAAAAACAATAATTATTATACCTATGGGCCAAGAGATTTATATATCACAATATACATAACGCCTATTGCTATTGCTATTGTAGTTTCGTACGTGTCACTTTTTGTATGATAAAAAAAATCATAAAAATACTTAATTATCTTAATTTTAATAAAAAATAGTCAACAAAATACTTTTATGATAGTCAAATTAAAGTATTTTTTTTAGTAAGGGTGTGAAACAAGGAACCAAAAAGGAAAAATCTCTATCTAGTTTTTATCTTTATCTTCAAATTTTAAAATGTTTCTTTTTCTTTTTAAATCAAATTTTACAATGTTTCTAATAAATCCCTAAACTTTCAATTTCATGCCTATTGGTCCTTGAACTTTCAATTTTGTGTATAACAAACGCTAACATATTTGAAACTTTTAGATATTAAACGATATATTAGACATAAAATTCTAATAGACAACTTTCAATTTTGTCTATTATGTCCATGAATTTTAAAAAAACATAAAAAAGGTAAAGGACCCACTAGAGACAACATTCAAGGACTCGGAAGACATAAAATTATAAGCTTAAAAACTTGTTAATATTTTTTAAAGTTCAAGAACCACATAAACACAAACGGAAAAGTCCAAAAAATTATTAGACACCTTTCAAAGTTCTAAGAGATCAAATAGATACAAACTTAGAAGTTTTAAGAACTAAACTTCTAATATAACATATCTTTATTTATAGGTTAAAAACTTCGAAACCCCCACTTTTACATTTGCATTATTATAGGCTAAATTATAAAAAATATCCATGTATTGGGGGGACTGGTTTCAATTATACCCTGAACTTTCAAAAGTTTCATTTTAGTCTTTGAAGTTTGAAGTTTGTTTCAAAAAGACATTAAGAGACATTTATGGACGAAAAATGATGTGTTTACATGTGTTTTTAATGTTTTTCCCATGTATATGTTCAAACATATTCACACAAGCAACAATACATATGCAAACACATCGTTTTCCATTCATCAATCTACCGAACAAATGCCTGCAAATGTTGTTTCGAAACAAATTTAAAACTTCAAGGCATAAAATAAAACTTTTAAAAGTTCAAAGTGTAATTGAAACCAATCCCCATAGTTCATCGCTACCTTTTTATAATTTAACCCAATATTATATTCCAAAATACATGTATAAGACTACATACTTTGCCATGCGCCCATGCCATTGCCACTGGGGCCTCTCGAAGCAACCAATATGACCTGCTTTTCCATTTCGTTATCCCTTTTGACTGTTTCATTTTCTTTCTTTTCATTCCCAAAATTAATCTAAGAGAAGGCCGATCGAAACGAAAGGGCTTAGCTTTATGCAGAAAGAGAAACATTAAAGCTGAGGGGTTAAGCTGGCCTGGCCATATTCATTAAAAAGCAGCCTCGTGGACACAAAACCATACATTCATTCATTCATAGCCCCTCTTTCTGTTTCTGCAACTTTTGTTTTTCAATGTTAGACAGAGAGAGAGAGGATCTGACACAAGAGAGAGAGAGAGAGAGAGAAAAAAATGGAAATAATAACAATAAAATTAGTTTATAATTAAAAGAAGAAAGAAATAAAAGAGCTACAACAGATCAGCCTAAAATAATGTAGTTCTGAGCAGCCCCCCCAACCAGCTTCATCTTGTCTCTGTTATTTTTCCTTTTTTTTTTCTTTTTTTTTCCCTCTTGCCTGCCATGTACTAAGAGAATGAGATGTTCAGATTAAAAAAATAAAATAAAATAGAGTCCCTCTTAACCTTCCTGCCTGCCCTGCCTGCCCCCTTCTTTTATATTTAATTCTTCTCTGCTCTTCTTTTACCATCATCCTCTGCATCCTCCTCCAACTGTACCTATTATTCCACAACCAAGCAAACTGTTCTTTGTAATATCAGTTTAACTATCATCTTTCAAATGAATCTCACTCTATTTACATCAACATCATCTACTCCACAAATTCATCATATAACACAGAGATGTGGGTTGGGATTTAAGCTTTCAAAACTGCGAAAAGAATGCAGAATTTGAACAAGATCCAAAAATTCTAAGCTTTTATGCATCAGAACATGTTTGAGAAACCATTTTTGTAATCCCATCAGAGGCTGAGCATTTACAAATCTAGAAAAGTCGTTGGTTTTGCAAAAGAGTCCTTAATAATGGGGAATATTAAGGATGGGAAAGGGACAGCAAGACCACCGCACGACCGGCGGATCGAGCTGGCCACGTGGGACCCAGGGAGGCCAGTTGGCGGTGGGGGAGGAGACCCTATACTAAAATCATCCTTTCACGTGAAGGACTCTGATCTGTTTCTTTTTTCTTCTTGTTAATAACGTTTGACTGTTGACCAAATTTGTTCTTCAGAACATGGAAAACAATGGGCAGAGGCTAGAAGAGTAAAAGTCCTATCCTATCACAGTCCATAGTCAAAACAGAACGCAACCCAGCAGAGGAAATGTGAAAAGGGTATGTGATTTCATGAAGAATTGAAACTAAATGGATGAAGAGAAGAGAAAACGGACCTGGGTTGGGACCAACGGAGGCCGGTTTGGACATAATGGAAGTGGGTGGGACCGCCGCGAAAGGGCCCGCCGCCGTGGGACTGGGAGGGAATATGTGGGCCGGCATCCCCATCGCGTGTGATTGATGGTAATGATACAGCGGGTACATTGGCATCAATGTGTTCGCCCCTACCATAGCCTGTCCCGGATACATCTGCGTGTAATGCCCGTTCATGTACCCCAGTTTCTGTTCATCACAAACCTCGCCGTTTACCAAAATATTCAAGCAATCTCCTTTCTTACCATTCTAGCCAATTACATTATTTCAACCCATGCATAATTCTAATTCTTTTTAATGCATAACTCCCAACAAAACCATGGTTGCATAACTAAATGTAAGGATTTCTTCACCTACCCCATTAAACTTTTGACAACGACGGGGGAGAAAATAATTAAAAAAAAAAAAAATCTTTCATAGTTGTTAACATTTTAATGGTGGTATGCAGGGAGATCCCTACATACCGTCATGCAGCTAAGTTTTTTTCCCATAACTTCAGTAATGTTACATTTTTTATGAAAGCTAGTCCAAATTTAGATATCATAGTTAATTTTATACTACTAATTGGAGAGTTCATGGTTCAAACCCTCACCTCCAAATGTCACATATTTTATCCCAACGAGAAAAAGATGATAATGAGAGGAATGCCAAGAAAAAAGATGATTTTTTTAATAAAGTAAGTTGTCAAATTTTTAATAGTGGTAGCTGGTAAGAAGATAATTTGTAAATGGTAATAGATAGTTTAGCATTCTTTTTAAATATTTGAGATCTTTCCAAGATATTTGAGATCTTTCCAAGATTATGTCTAATAAATCTCTGAAAATTGAAAATAATCTGATGAATCTTTAAATATTTTGCATGATTCTACAAAATTGAAAATTTAGAAATCCATTATATACAACGTTATGAGCATGATCCTAAAAAGTTAAAAGAGGAAATTAAAATTTAGCATAAAATAAGAAGGCTTACGTGGTTGTAACTGATATCGGTTGCAATGTAGGTGGGGCTTGGGGAGTATCTAAAAGAAAACGAAATTTACGTTAATTTATTTAAAAAGGAAAAACCCCAAAAAAAGAAAAATAATAAAAGTGTATAAAAACGGGTAATATTAGAATACGGAAGGGCGTAGGATCTTTAAGGTATACCCATAGAAAGGGACGGCCTGATGAGGCTGATGGTGAAACGGCGTCGGATGAGTCCCCGCCGGGTAGTACCACTGCACGTGGTTTCCCGATGCTCCTGCTGACGCCGTCCTCGGCCCACCGCCGTTGGATCCTTCAATTCATAACAAGCCAACTTCAGATCTCCACCGTCAAAAATTTTACACACAATTTCTTCAACGCAATTACCAAAATGCCATTGTCAAGTAACGAATTGACCAGTTTCCATCAGACTTTTACCTGGTTGAGGACCTTGCGGCGGAGTAGCCGAAGCCGAGCGGGAGCCGCGGCGAGCGCCGAGCGAAGCCAGATTACAGTTGGCTCGGCGGCCATTGATGATCGGAGCCGAGTCCTCACAAGCCTTCTTCGCCGATTCCGCGTCCTTGAACGTGACCTAAAATCAGAACAATAAAAAAACTCAACTCAATCAAAATCCCTAATCCATCCATCCATCCATCCATCACGATCGAATCAATTCCAGAAATTAACGAAATACAGACTTACAAATCCATAGCCCTTGGATCTGCCGGTGAGTTTATCGGAGATGATAACCGCCTCGAGGATCTCGCCGAACTTCTCGAAGTGATCTCTCATGGCTTCCTTGGGAGTCTCCCAAGCCAAGCCTCCGACGAAGACCTTCGTCAGCGTCGTGTCGCCGAACAGACCTGCATTGTTGCTCATCATCGTCATACTCTGCGATTCCGGTGTCTCTGGGGTGTCTCCGGCCGAATAAAAACAGCCACCCGTCGGATGAAATTGAAAGAGGAATCGAGAAGAAGCTTGGTAAGTAAGGAAAAAAAATGGTGGTGGGGAAGAAGAAGAGAGGATTATATAAGAAGAAGAAGAACTGTGAAGGGTGTGAAGAACAGAGTGGTATGGAAATAAAGAAATGGAAGAAGACAGAGAGACAGAGAGGCTGACAGATAGGCAATTGCCGAAGGCTATCATCAACGTGAACACACACACACACACACAACAATTTCTTTTTTTTTTTTTTTTTTTTTTTTTTTTTTTTTTTTTTTTTTTTTTTTTTTTAGAAATTCTTTAGGAAATGAATCGGATAATTAATGTCGTTACCTACAAATTACAATTATTAAAGAGTAATAATCTTAGCTTATCAGAACCATATAACCCAATTGAATACCATATATTGAGTGTACATATGGGAATTGTCTAAAATCAAATAAAATCTTGCAAACGATCTTAATTAATTAATTGTCTACCAACTGGTCCACCAATTAGGAGTTTCTTTTAGTTGGGATAAGTATGGTTTAATAGTTAAAAGGTGGATTTTTACTCTTGTGATTGTAATTTTATATTATAGCGAGGAGATAATAACTTCTTTTCAAAGTCACGAGTGTAATCAAAGTCCCACATTAGCTAGACAAGAGGATGATCATGAGTTTATAAGAGTGAACAAGCATCTCCATTCATATGAGACGTTTTGGGGTGAACCAAAATAAAAGCCACGAGGGCTTATACCTAAAGTAGACAATATCATATCATTGTGTAGATATATGTCGTGTCCAATGGTCTCTTGCACTTTTACTTATACTAAATTTTTCACTTCTACATATTGTTGAACTAAAAGAATAAATATACTTTTAGTTTTATAAACAAGTATTTGACTCTTATTTAATTTTAGTTTCAAACCTTTTTTTTTTTTTGAATAATTTTTAGTTTCAAACTTTTATCCTTTAGAGAAAGGTTTAAAATCCGTTAATTAATTGAATTATATTCAAATTGGTTGCTATATATATAGGTTTTTTTTTTGTGTTATGAAGTTGCTATATATATAGGTTTATTGTTATTTAGTATCCTTATTTTTACATCTAATAACAAGAATATATACAAATAATTGTAACAAGAATATAATCACGAAACAGAGTATAGTGTGTACTATTATTTTAATGGTAACATTTACATTATTTAATTAAAAAAGATTAATATAAATTATTATAGGTAGCACTTAGCAGACGGGTAGTAATGTGCTAGCATGACCGTTTCTGATGGACGTTATGATCTGTTGGGAAAGGGAATCATTATTCCACGCGCTCAATGATTAAACTTTTCTCCACGCGCAGTACGATTGGCTTCCTGTAAAAATTCACCCCTTTTAACAGACCAGCGCGTGTCAAATAATCGCCAGCTACGCGAATCTTTTTGACTTGTTTGACTGCTATAATCCATTCGCCTCTGAGCAAAATTCCAAAACTGACCTTGTTCAAGTTATTTAATTCCCGTTTCTTTTTTTTTTTTGCAAAAGTTAAAATTGGATAATAACTCACTCAACCACTAACCCAGGTGGTTGTTTGATCCAAAATTATTACACTTATTGTAAAAATTTGGGCGGTTAAATAAACTGTAAAGCTGCGTATATGCAGGATCGAACCCCACCATAGTGCAGCCAAGGATAATAACTCACTCAACCACTAAGCCAGGTGGTTGTTTGATAAAAATTTGGGCGGTTAAATAAACAGTAAAGCTGCATATATGCAGGATCGAACCCCCACCATGGTGGGTGGCACTAAGCCAGGTGATCTTAAAATTTGGGCTGCGTATATGCAGGATCAAACCCCCACCATGGTGCAGCCAAGGATAATAACTCACTCAACCACTAAGCCAGGTGGTTGTTTGATAAAAATTTGGGCGGTTAAATAAACAGTAAAGCTGCATAATTCTCGTTTCTTAATCATTCTTGTTTATTAAGCTTAATTTTTTTTTTTAGAAAAAGCAAATTAAATCTTACCGGTCAATTTTTATCTTTTAACTTTCCATTTCACTAAATAGAACCATAAATTTGGATAGATTTTTCAAATTTTCCTTTAAACTTAAAGACCGTAATTTTTAATTTAAATTTTAATAAGTGTTGCAAATTTTATTTTAAATAGTGTTAAAGGTAATTTTGCACAAATCTAATAATAATAGAAAAAATAACTAAATCATCATAGAATCAATTTGAAAAAGTACAAAAGGATCGAGTCCTAAACCAAGTAAAAGAAGAGGGCCCAATTCCCATCCTTGCACTCGACAAGGAGCTAAGGTTGGAGAGGACACGTAGATTTGTGAAGTTTTTTGACGGTTTGATTTGCTTCTTACCTAATCTAAAGTACTTGCTACATTTAAAACCTCCTAGCTAATTTAAGCACCAGAGTCGGTCGTGTGACAAACACACTAGTGTGCAGTTTTCTTGTCTTGCCAGCTATGCTTTCTCCCTCAAAACAACAATTTACTTGAAGGTCCAATTTCCTTCGTTCAAATTTTGACTTTTTGTTTGAATACTTGTTAAAAAAAGATTCTTATATGCGTTATGAATTTCAAAATATATAATGAATTTATCAAGTTTTTACTTTTTTTTTTGGATTAAAATTATTAATGAAATTACCAAAATTTGATATAAGGTAAAAAATCGATCTTTTGGGTGAAATTTGTTATATCTTGCTAAATTTAGGGCAAAATTTGCTATTTCTTTTCCATATCTCTTTTCTTTTCATTGCCAATCTCTATGATGTAAAAGATTTGTTTTTAATAATTTTGAGGTAAAACATTTAGAAATTAATAATAAGTCCCAATGTTTTTTTTTTTTTTTTTTCCTTTTGTCTACACGAATAGAATAAAACATATGAAAGTATATACTAAAATATAGCAAATATGAAAAATTGAAAGACAGATTATAATATCTAAATATTGTCAAATTATTTCAGTTTAACAACTTTCAGGAGTGGAGATTTAATCTCTAATCTCTTGATGGAGGATATATGTCATTTATCGTCGAGTCATCTTTACTTCAAATAAAAATTGTTATATTATCATAAAAAGTGAGTCCTCAAAATTTTGTAACCGCTCTTGGATTGAACTTTTTAAAAGGTGTATTAAATATAATGTTTATCGTTCAGGCTCACAATTCTATAAAAACACAATTCATGAGTTGCTTTGTTTCTAATCTGAGCACATAAAATAATTGATCAAATATTATTGTGAATTTTGGATGATGTTTGAAAAGAAAACTATTTTAGGTGAAAGTACTCCTTAAACACTTTTGGAAGAATCACTCAATGCTTCTTCTCAAATTACTTAATGCAATATTTAATGTTTTTAGTAATTTCATTTTTTTAGTACATTTCAAAATTATTTACAATCATTTAATTACTAGCTAGTGTTTTTTAGAGTGTTATTCTATGAGTGGAAGAAACTTAGTTTTTTTTTTTTTTTTTTTGAGTACATCAACATTTGGGGGTGGGGGATTCGAACCTCTGACCTCTTGGTCGAGGGGACATGCCAATTACCGCTGAGCTATGCTAGCTTTGGCAAAAGAAATTTAGCTTCAAAGCTATCGATAAAGCAATTTGTATAAATTCTCTCATGTTGGCAAGGAGAGTAATAAGCCAACTCATGAATTGTCATCTTTTACAATTCATGTCGGTTTCTTCTTTCGGTAGAAATGAAAACTCTTTTAGCTATCTATTCGTTACAATTGAAGAGAATAATCTTCTTCATGTAATCCACATGTCATCTTATTTATTTCGATGAAGTTAATCATCATATAAAATACATTGATTTATCTTTGTATTTAAGAGATGTAAACTAAATTAAGTACTTTTTTTTTGGATAATTATAAGGAGAGTTTTGACGAATTATTATTCGTAAAAGTAGAACTTTTTTTAGTTCAACAATTGCATCTTGAGATTGAATCATCGACCTTACAGATGATAATCAATGTCTTATCCACTAAACTATACTACACGGGATGATAATCAATGTCTTATCCACTAAACTATACTATACGATGTGTGTGTCTTAATTATAAATCATCGTAACTACACATATTTTATCAATTATATAAATTGCCAATCGCTTAGATTTTCTTTTTATTATTTTTTAATCCAATCGCTTAGCAGATTAATTACTATTGTTTTTGTGTCAAAAAAAAAAAAAAAAACTATTGTTTAACTCAAATAACTATATTGTTTTTTTTTTTCTTTTTTCTTTTTTGGCACTAGTTTTTTTAAAGAACTATATTGAGCCGATAGATCAAAATTTCATTTATTGGTGTTGTTATTATTATTATTATTATTTACAATCATGTGATTAAATAGATATTCAATTATTGTGGCTTGGAAGTTAATATTTAATTATTTCACATATATTTCAAGCCATCCATAATAATAATAATAATTTTTAATAAAAAAGTCCAAATAAATGAATAATTATAATTAGAAATATGGTGCTTGTGTGTGTATAAGGAAAATGAAACAATATTTTTTAAATTCTCAAACTATCGTTTTTGTATTTATAAAAGTGAATATTCAAATTTCAACGGTAGAAAACATGTTTTAAGCATTTGTTTTCTATTTCTCATTATAATTTTTTTTTTCAAAAACATGCAATGAAATAAAATATATATATATATATATATATATATATATATATATATATATATATATATATATCATTATTAAAAATAATTAAAACTTATTTTATATAAAATACAATTAAAAAAAATTACATACTACAATAATACAAAAAAAAATTTCCATGAAGAATTGGGCAAGAAACGGATTATTTGATTGGAAAATTTCATTTTTAGTTTGGTGAGACAATTTTAATCTCAAACTTTTAATTTTATCAAATTAAATTCTAAATTTAAAAAAGGGATTGAAATTAATATCTCATCAAAATTAAATTAGAAACTTGTTAAAAAATGAACCAATACTTAAAAAAATCAGATCGATTTTATATATCTAGTATTTTTCTCATCCAACAAAATTCCATGTTTTAAATAATTAATACTAGATTTTTTTTTTTTGAAAAAAAATACAGATATTTCTCTTAATAAATAATTTAGGGAAAACAAAAAATAAATTTGAATGGAATGCCTATAATTACATTTTAAACAATTATTAAAAAAAACAATTATGCAAAATTTGATAGTATGTTTAGTTTAGTCATTACATTATATAAACCACGACAACTATTCATTTTCCAAATATTGTAGTTTGCTTTTTCAAGTTTAAAGTGTGAGATTTATCAAACACTAATTTACTTTATATTATAGCTAATTTTTCTAAAATCACAGTTACTATCAATTATTTAAAAACCTACCACAATTCTAAACTAAGCCTAATTGAGAGTAGTAATTCTCCTTATTATTCAAATTTAAAACTCAATTTAATACCATTAATCTTTGTTTTATTTTTTTTAGTCCAACATATGGAAATAAACTCAATCTTTGATTTTTTTTTTTTTTTTTTTTGAGTTCAAAACTTTTGATCTTTTGATTGAAAATATCTATATCTTAACGAACTGAGTAATGATATCATTGTTTTTTTTTTTAGAAAAAAGAATATCATTAAAAGTTTAGGCAAAGTCAAATTCAAATTCTCATTCTACTTATATCTTTGTAAAAGGCTAAAAAAATGGTCTTTTTAAGTTAAATTGAAACTACAAATTTAAAATAAGTTCCATGAGATTCTAAACTCTTTTGAAAGTTGGTGGAGTAAATGGAGGCATGATGGAAGGTGAATAGCCAAACAAATTTCTAGGAAAAAAGTTTGACTTTTTAGACCCCAATTTTGGAGTTAATTTATGCTTCTATTCATCCATACAACTTTGTTTTTCATACTTGGACATTGATTTTTTTTCCCTATATATATAGGAGAATTTCATATTTATGCTAGGTTTTTAATTTCATCTAAGTTAAGTTTAATATCATAGTTTACTTATCCAATTATAGATCTAGTCTCAAGAGCTTTCAAGGTCGTGTCAATTTCGTCCCTAAACTTTGAAAAATGTCACAAGTTTTTTTTTTTTTGAAAGTCATAAATCTTTTTTGAACTTTCATATTTGTGTCTAATAAATCCATAAACCTTAAAAAGTATCCAATAACTCCTCAAGTTTCACTTTTTTGTCTAATGAGTTTCTCAACTTTCAATTTTGTGTCTAATAAATCTTTGACCCATTCGACATTTTTTAAAATTCACAAGCTTACTAAATACAAAATTGGAAGTTTAAGATCTCAATAGGCAAAAGATTCAATTTTATATCTAATAGATTGGTTAATTTTTAAAAATCTTGAATATGTCAAAACTTATTAGACACAAAATTAAAAGTTCTAAACACTTTTTAAAGGACCAAATTGACACAATCTTGAAAGTTAAGGGACTAAACTTGTACTTTAACCTAAGTTATATGACTTTTCTTCGATCTGTTGAATTGTATGAACTTAGGCGTTTGAATCCGCACCTCTCCAACTAAACTACTGTACACAATATTTTTTTATAAATAATCCAGGAACTCAGAAATCAAATACAAGATCTAAACTTTTAAAATAAATTCCTTCAATATAATATTCAACTTTCTCAACGAGTCAATCATGAGTAATAGTATATTATGGTAGAATTCTAATCGCTCTTCATAGTTAGTCTTGACCATAATAAGAGCTTCAAAAAACTAGTTAATGCGAGACATTTTTCTATATAATATACCAACTCAAACTTTATAGACATTTACGATCTTCCAATTTGTCAAAGCGAGTATAGCTCAACAGTAATTGACATGTACCCTCGACCAAGAAGTCAAAGGTTCAAATCTCTCACCCCAAATATTGTTGAACTCAAAAAAAAAAAAAATGATATTCCAATTCCAAATATTAAAATTAAAATTTTGTTTTAAATTGTTTTCCAGAGACCATATAATCTTTAAATTTTGAGATGATAATACATATTTTATCCATTCAGTTGTTTTAGAATAGACCATACTCTTCTTTTTTTTTTTTTTTTTTTGGTAGGAATAGAATAGACCATACTTGTATAGAGTTAATTAATATTGCATTTTCAAATTAATTTTTATGCCTTTTGGAATAAAGTTTGAGTGAACATGTCTAGCATGACTTTTAGAAATTGCTTTTATGTAGGTTTCATTTAGCTTTCATTCATGATCTACTAATTATGTCTACTTTTAAAAATAATAGATATTAGTTATTGTCATGGACTTAAAAATAATACATGGTTTTTTTTTTGTTTGTTAAAAAAAAAAATAATACATGGTTTTTTCTCCAAAAAAAAAAAAAAAAATCAATAAAACTATTGTCTTTTTTTTTTTGAGATTATAAAACTATATTGTCTTAATCTTTAAAAGTCAATAAATTATAAGTTATAAAATAAAAGGGAGAAAAAAAATTAATTACAAATTAAAGAGTCCTCCAAACTTAAAAGCAATATTATTTCTACCTCTAAAATTTGAAGATTAGTTTGTAATTTATTTTTAAAAATAGTAATAACTTTTTTCATGGGGAATCTAAGGAAATGTGATGAGAAATCCAATCCAATGTATGAAAAGAATTAATCAATTTAGAATTGGAAGATGATAAATAATGTCTATAAAGTTTTAAATTTGTATATTATATAGTTAAAATCTCTCACATTACATAAACTGTATTATAGGTCTATTTTTTTTTTTTTTTTTGTTTGTTTTAGACACTAGGTCTCTTAATTTTAAGTTTGTATATTATATAGTAAAATTGTGTCAATTTAGTCCCTCGACTTTAAAAAGTTTCAAATAGGTCTTCGAACTTTCAATTTCATTTCCAATAGATCCTTAAACTTTAAAATAAGTATCCAATAGATTTTAAACTTTCACTTTTGTGTCAAATAGGTCAATCAACTTTTAATTTTGTGTTTAATAAGTCATTGACCTATTGAGCATTTTTTAACATTCACAAGTCAATCAGATACAAAATTGGAAGTTTTAGAGTCTCAATCGACATAAACTTCAATTTTATATATAGTAGATTGATCGGGACTTATTAAACACAAAATCGAAAGTTTAGAAATCAATTTGAAACAAAATTGAAAGTTCAAGAATCTATTTGAAACTTTTTAAAGTTCATGAACTAAATTGACACAATCCTAAAGAAATTAAATTAAGAAATAGAAAAAGGAAAAGAAAGTGAGAGAAAAAGGAAAATGGGCAGTCGCTACAAAGATACGGGCAGCCTCGCGTGGATGTCTTGTACTCATTCATTCATTCTTAAGTTTCTCTCTCTCTCTCTACAAACTCAATTATAGCAAGCCACGTGACCTCCGCCACGTGACATACACAGTCAGCTTTCTCTCTCTAGAATTAGGAGGGGGCATGGGGCAACGTGGCCAGCTGTAACAGCAGCAGCAGCAGGGGCATTTTCGTAATTTTTTTTTTTTTTTTTTTTTTTTTAACCAAAAGAAAAAAAAAGAAGCAATGCCATCCCATGCATGAGCCCAGCCCTTGCCAGTGCCCTACACGTTCTCTTCTCATTTCAATATCAATCTAATTGGTCATCCTAATCTTATTTAGGTTTAAATCTTATTTTGATCTCGATTTTTAAGATGTTTATTTTAGTCTATCGATCTTTTAAATTTTTGAACTTTCGGATCTTTGAGGTGAGTTTCAATTATGATCCCAAAAATGTTTTTTTTTTTTTTTTTTTTTTTTTTTTTTTTTTTTTTAAATGTAAGATAGAAATGACGTAACGAACGATGTATAAAAATTTGTATACATACACTTGACGTCGTTAAAACTCTATTTTGATTCTTGGACTTTTAAAATCTCTCTATT
Organism: Luffa acutangula; assembly: GCA_036850905.1. Taxonomy (NCBI): domain Eukaryota; kingdom Viridiplantae; phylum Streptophyta; class Magnoliopsida; order Cucurbitales; family Cucurbitaceae; genus Luffa; species Luffa acutangula. Next base: position 7,364,062 of record CM072099.1, on the reverse strand, counting down.
TTAAGTTTTTAAAATTTTAGATTTGTTTCATTCTAATCTCTAAACTTTAAAAATATTTAATCTTAATTTTTTTTAGATCATCAACATTTGGGGTGGGGGATTCGAAACTCTGATATTTTGGTCAATTGATGTTGAGTTATGCTCACTTTGGCAAGATGCTGGAGTGAAGATTCAAACACATCTTATTTTTTTAGTTCACAACATGTAGGAGTGAAGATTCAAACCTCTAGCATTTTGGTCGATGGTATGATGTCTTAATTAGTTAAATTATGCCTAAGTTGGTAGTTTAATCTTAGTTTTTGAACTTAAAAATTTTAATATATTAGCATCATATTTATACTTTCTTAATAAATAGATAACATGACTTTGAGTATGTGTATTAACGGATAATATATTAAAGCATATAGCTAGTTAAAACGAGTATCGAGTAAATGGATGGTAGGGTGTCAAAATAATAACAATAACTAAAGGGTCTGGTAGATAGATATTTAATTTTTGAAAATTGTGTTTGTCTTCTCATAATGTCTTTAGGGAAAAATACACTTTTGGTCCCTGAGGTTTGGGTTAAGTGACACTTGGGTCCCTGAGTTTTCAAACTCAACAAAAATACCCTTGAGGTTTGAGATAAGGAGCACTTTGGTCCCTGCCGTCAAATTTTCTGTTAACTTTTAACGGTTGCTGACGTGACACTATTATTTTAATATAAAAAATTATTTTTGTTTTATTTTTTAAATAAAAAAAATTAAAAAATTAAAAAAAAATAATATTTAATTACTTTTTTTATTCTTTCTCTTTTTCTCTCTCATCTTCTTCTTCTTCATCTTCCTTCTTCTCCCTTCTCCTTCTTCTTCTTCCTAAGTCCGGCGACCGGCGACCACCACACGCCGCCGCCGCCGGCGACTGAATTTTTTTTTCTTCTTTCTTCTTCTTTCTTCTTCTTCCTTTTTTTCTTCTTCTCTTCTTTTTCTTCATTGTTTTTTTTAAAAAAAAAATAGAAAAGGGAGGGAGGAGGGACCTCCCTCCTCCTCTGTTTCCAGCCGAAAATGGAGGAGGAGGGAGGTCCCTCCTCCCTCCCTTTTCTATTTTTTTTTTAAAAAAAATATTGAAGAAAAAGAAGAGAAGAAGAAAGAAGGGAAGAAGAAGAAAGAAGAAAGAAGAAGAAAAAAAAAAATCAGTCGCCGGCGGCCGGTGGCGGCGGCGGCGTGTGGTGGCCGCCGGTCGCCGGACTTAGGAAGAAGAAGAAGGAGGAGGGAGAAGATGGAGAAGAAGGAAGATGGAGAAGAAGAAGATGAGAGAGAAAGAGAGAAAGAAAAAAAAAATATTATTTTTTTAATTTTTTAATATTTTTATTTAAAAAATAAAACAAAAATAATTTTTTATATTAAAATAATAGTGCCACGTCAGCAACCGTTAAAAGTTAACAGAAAATTTGACGGCAGGGACCAAAGTGCTCCTTATCTCAAACCTCAGGGGTATTTTTGTTAAGTTTGAAAACTCAGGGACCCAAGTGTCACTTAACCCAAACCTCAGGGACCAAAAGTGTATTTTTCCCATTTCTTTATAATGATTTTCATCTTTATCAAGAAAAACATTGGACTTCTTAACCAACTTAAAGAATATAATTTAAACCTATTTTTTTTAAAACATGACTTGGATTTTAATTACATTTGGTAAAAAGAAAAAAAAAACAAAGAAATATATTGGTAGACGTAGTATGTATAAGGTTAGTTTTCAAAAACCAGAAAAAAAAAAAACTAAGGTCCCATTCGATTAACCATTTAGTTTTTGAAAATTAAGTTTATAAACGCTACTTCCACTTATAAGTTTCTTTGTTTTTTTTTTTATATGCTTTCTTCATGTTTTAAAAAACCAAACCATAAAAAAGTATTTTTCAAAAACTTGTTTTTGTGTTTGGAATTTGACTTAGAATTTAAATGTGTCCTAAATAAATATGAAAACCATGGTAAGAAAATGAAGAGAAAGCATGCAAAATTTTCAAAAACCAAATAATTATCAAAAATACATTTTTTATTTTTTTATTTATTTTTAATCTTAGAAGTTAAAATGAGTTTTTTAGTTGAGAGACCAAAGTAGACATCTAACAAAATGAAAATTTAATATTAAAAAAAGTTTCAGCAGAGCCCTCAGCAAGGGGTCATGTTCCTCTGAGCTGGCCCTTCTCTTCAATTTTTTTTTTTTTTAATATTATTATTATTAATTATATTTTCTCTCTCTTTGGTATTTGCTAACTTCCAAACAGCAACCTTTTGTGCTTAAATGCTTTCATTGAATGATTTTAAGATTTCACACTTCCTTTTTTACTCACTTCTTTTTTTAATGAAAAAACTATTGCTTGTGAAATTGGCATGCTTGGTCCTTTTTTCTTTCTTAACACTAAAGGTATCTTTTGGGAGTTATTTTGATTATAGTAAAAATATGGATAAAGTAACATTCGGGTCTATATACTTTTGGTTTAGTTTATATACTTTCAATTGTCCAATTTTAATATGTACTTCAATAATCTTAACATTAGTCATTCAAAGTTATTTTTTTATCAAAATTGATTGAGTAATAATAATAACTTTCATGCAATAAAAAAACACCATGTGAATATATTTCCAAAATTTATAAAGAGCAAACTAACGAAGCCTTTTTTTATTTAAAAAAAAAAAGTAACCGGACTAAAATTGGACATGTGAAAGCACAAAGACTAAAATAGAAAGAAATTAGAAGCATATAGACTAAAATGATATTTTTATTTTAAATCTCTGGCATAAACCTTGTATTAATGACCAAGAGGTCCGTGGTCCGAGTCTCTCCACCCCATAATTTAAGTTGTAAAAAAAAAAAACTAAAATGATATTTTAACCTAAAAATATTTAAAGTGACAAGTGTATGTCATAGATTAGAAATGTTAGAAGCTTTTAAGGACTTTGATTTATAATAATATATTTGTGGTGGGCCACACAATAAATCGTTTGCTTTGGTTATCAAAAGAAAAAAAAAAAAAAAAATCGTTTGCTTTGCTTTTAGTGTAGGGATGTGCGAATCTTAAACTTGATGCTGCATTTTGGACCGTGTGATTGATTTGTGTGTGCTGGCGATTTTTTTTTTTTTTTTTTTAAAAAAAAAAAAATTAAAAGAACTGGCGATTCGTAGCTATGAATAGTGAAATTCGAGAGATTATACTTTAATTTAGACTTAGAATATGGTGAACGATTTAATTTGGAATGACAAGACTTAGTCATATTAGTGGGATTGTAACTTGTTGATTATATGTAGGAAAACAAAGATTCACCCCTAGTTATTTTAGTATTCAGTTTTCGATTATAGTCATTAATATTTCGAGGAAGGGTCAATTCCAGACATTAGAAGCAAGAAGTCGACACTCTTGGTCATTAGTACAAGTTTTAGCTCATGTTGGCTTTTCCAAAGTAGAATTACCCGTAAAAAAATGACGGTCCCAGGTAAATTTGTGACACTTAAAGTTTGGATCAATTAGATTACAATTATTGATAACTTAGTTAAAAGAATAAGACAAAGTACTCTTTATATAAAAAACACAGAAAAACAAAGTACTCTTTGTAGTTTGATTTTTTTCCTTTAAAAAAAAAAAAGAAAAAGAAAAAAAAAAGAATCAGACTACGAAGAGTACTTTGTTTTCCCGTGTTTTTGATATAAGGGGTGAATCTTCGATCTCTTACACAGAAGTTAGTTAGTTGTATATTTGAATTTGGAAAGAAAGAAGATCCCTGAATATGTATTTAAAAAGCTACAAGTTTCATCTCAAACATTAGTGCAACATAATAATACAAACTAATTGTTCGATATGATTCTTCTAATTTCTAACCATCTGATCTTACAAAAACTACTTAATTGACAAAGATCAATTAATTCAAAGAAACATAACTTAAAAACTCTACTGAATGTTGAGAAAATATATTCCTAAAGAACACTTTTAACCTTCAAGAGCATGTCTAAATGGTTTTATTTTTAAGTTATTGTTTGTAAAGGAAACACAAAAACATTTTCTATTTTTGAAGGAATAATTGAGTTGGGAGTTTCAATTTATTTTTTGACGTGGTTCATTTTAATTAATAATAAAATATTATGGTTTTAAAAAATGATGGAATATTTATTAAATACAATGAGATTGATAGAATTGAATAGTATAGCATCTCGCATGTGACAAGTACTAAGTAGGAACTTGATTATGCAATAGTTTTATTGGCAAATAGCCTTTTGTACTTTCCTCAAAATTGTCAGAAACAATATACAAAACCAACGACAAATTTTCCAAATTCTTTTTTTGTTTGGTTTATATTAAAAATCTATAACATCAATATAGTACTTATGCATTTAGAAAATCATTTTATGTATACGAAGTTAAAATATATTAATATTCTTGACACTATAGGACATTATTACCAACAAATCAAACCCAACTTTTCTTATTCAATCAAAACAACACATTAAGTTTAGATTTAAATTCATGTCCTTCAATCAATGACTTGTCAAATTCTCACATTATTAAAACAAAATGTCACTTCAAAAAATAACTTGCCATTTTAAGCTATTGCTACTCATTAACAACAAACACTCGTAAAAACAACAATAAAATTTCTTTAAAAGGAAGGGAGAAAAGTAAGTTGCTATTGAGAAAAAAAAATATAAAACATATTGCTTTTAAAATTATTATAATAAAAATGAAAAATTTAAAACTAATTCTAAAACCATTTGCAAAACTATCTTTTCAAAAGACGATCTTTAAGAGATCTGACGAAGCATGTCAACATAGATCGACAAATCATCATTTTTTAAAGCAATGAAGACGCAAGACTACACTTGTCCCACCGATCGACATGAATTTTTTTTTTTTTTTTTTTATTTCCGTGAGTGTCCGGACCAGCTTACGTGCACCTCGACTAGTCTAACGGGACAACCGCCTGACCCTACTACATTTGGTTGCCAAGGAAACTCGTAGGATATTAAATATCCTAGGTAGGTGGCCACCATGGATTGAACCCATTCTCTTGAAGCTCTTTATTTTTTTATGGCCCTTATTGACTATTAAGGCCAACCCATGATGGTTCGATCGACATGAATGTAACTTATGTCCTAGAAATCGTACCTTGAAGACATTATTTCGTCGCACGGATTGTCATATCACCCAAAAAAAAAAAAAACCCTGATTAGTTTGGCCATAGAGCATAGCTGATTATAAAAAAGAATGAGCAAGAAAAAGAAATAATTGTGAGATGAGAGAGAGAGAGAGAGGGGGGCAAAATAAAGGTTAAAGAAAAGATGAAAGAGGCATAAAGTGTTGATGAGAGGAGAGGAAGAAGAGAGAGTTACCAAAATCACAGCTGTGGGATTCATGAAATCCGTACCAAACGCCCAACCAAGTGGGTCTGTGGAATGCGTTGTCCCAATTGCCTCACCTTAGTGGATTGACACATCGCAGCATACCAGACTGCTTCTTTCTTTCATTTTAATGCAAAAGAAAGCACATTCTAATTTTCAAACACAACCCTGTACCACTCACACTCAGTTTCTCATCACGTGCTACTAACGTGACTTCTACCCTTGCTGCCTTCCTAATGGTGCCCTATGTCCACCACGTGCTCCTGCTTCTTCTTGTGCAAATAATTATAACCATGCATTCCAGCTCTCCAGGTAAATCAAAAGGTTTCACTCACAATTATATTATATGAATTCAATCTTAACTCATGTATAATCAATCACACATCTAATTTTAATCTAACAAACTAATTTAAGAACCAAGTTGAACAATATATATATATATACATAAGCATTAAGAATCAAATCACAGCTCATCTTGTAGTTAGAGGAGTTGAAGCATGATGAGATCTTACCAAAGTGCTTTTGAAGATGGAGGATTGTTGAGCTGCTATGATTGGTTTGTTTTCCTTTCTTTGATATTTGTCGCCCTGGCTCTCCCACCAAGTCAAAGAAACTTACAGTTGGCCTACAGTCAGATTCTAGTAAAGCACTTTGAAGAAAAATCAACCAATAGAATAAAATAGGCATAATGGAATCTGTGCTGTTTTAAAGATTTGGATGCGAGTGTAGAGAGAGAGAGGGAGATGCCAAATTCATGGTCAAAGGGAGGAAGGGAGAGGATGGTATATGTATCACTTTCTTAAATCATTCGAAACCAGTGTCATAAAAAGGAAAAGAAGTGGGAAAGAGAATAATATTTCCAGTTTCCAAATTACCAAAGCAACTATACTAAATTGAAGGTTCCAAATTTACAATAACTTTAGAGCATCAATAAAATCGAAGCCCACCTTAAAGCCCAAACCGAAAACAAATCCAGAACCAACACAGAAACCCCAGAAATATATATAATATCATCATTTCATAATAAATTAGCCAAATCGATTGTAAAGATGCTATGTAGGTGTTGAACGCTTCTACCAGCCTCAGATTCAGGCAATCCAAGTGGGAAATGCAGGAGACTCCTACTCATTATTCTGCATTGAAGGAATGATCAAATGCTGTCCCTGCAAAACATAGAATGTTGAAAAATCAGTCGGCCAAAACATCATCATGTGTATAAAAATATATATATGCTGGCATTATTTTAATCAGAGACCAACTAAGATTATTCATCAGACGACACATCTAACCTCCACAATATATTATAATTTTTTACAGAAACAAATATAGAAAGATACTATATATTTGTACATATTTCCACGCAAAATCTCATGCATATCTCAACAGCACTGGGACTCATTCCACAAAGAAATCTGAAAAGAAACTTCTTGTATTGCACAGATCATGTAAAGAAAACTGGAAAAAGGCGCTCATTCCCTTAATGATTTCAGCAAATCTGTCCCAAAACCAACGTATTTTTCAAGAATAAATCACTGTTAAGAAGACCATAAAATACGAGCAGGATGCAAAGCCATTTCTTCCATAGATTTTTTTAAGGAAAAACTGTGCTGAACTGTGTATAGGAGGGAAGAAAGGAGTGAATTTGAGATTGACCTGATAATAAAAGTCATCTGTTTTTTTCTCATAATCTAATGCATCAATAAAACAAAAATTCGAACCGCCAAGTTAAAATAAACATCTAGTTTCCCTCACCTAAACACCACCTCAGACTGGATCAGGATTCATTTTGTAATTAAAAGTAGAACCAGCAAAACACATTTCATGATCATATACTACTAGTGTAAAGGCAACTCGGGAAAGGTTAAGGTATAGATCATTAGATCAAATAAAAGAAAATATTGACAATCTACTACATGATTCGAAGATTAGATGGGCATAAAAAAGCTAAGAATCAAAGCCCACTAAATTTCCATATTTCAACACTTATTTTCATTCTAGCCCATTTTGATACACCTACAGACTTCCGCCTATTTTATCAAGAGACTATTGAGCTGACCCCATAATTTTTCATACCAAAAAAAGGGCACTCATAGGACATTTGTTCATGTTTGCCGCCATGTAGAAGATTTGTACTCATAACCTTTAGGATACCCTGGTTCTTCGAACTACCAAGCTCAAAATTAGCAAAGGCAGATTATGTCATCATAAATTCATAATCACTGCATCAATGAGAGATCAAATTAAAAATTGATTAGCCAAGCAAGTTCTTTGACTCCATGGTAAAAAGTAATTGAAAGTGGGTAAGGAAAGAAAAGTTCCCTAAGGCCGGTTCCAGTCGCAAAGCTCAATTTGGATATCTGACCTGTCACAAACTAATTGATACAAAGGAAAGCCCTCTTCACTAATTAAAGTTTTAGTAAAATTGGCGTATATTTTTTCCAATCCTTTGTAGTCTTGTGCCCAAATATAGGCTGTAAAAGAATGGAGGTTTGGAAAACTTAAAAGGGGCCCTTGCTTTCATGGGGAAAGGGAGAACTTTAGGTTGAAAGGAGTTCAGTCTGCCATTCCCATGATCATTAGATACATGATTGAGAGATTAAAAAAAATGTTTTATCACCATGCATTAGATGATCATGTGAGGAACAACAACCACATCGTGATAGCTGCTCCTAATGATTTATCCTCCTTATAGAGGCCTCTATTTAAAGCCTTGCAACACTCGACCATTTATGATTACGAATAGTTGGTGGGTTAGTTACAATTGTAGCTCTTTTTGTCTAGTTCTTTTGATATATTTGGAATGAATTTAGGGATTTAATCCATATTCTGTTTTTATTTTCATTTTGCTAAATTGAAAGTCAAATTTTACAACACAATAAAACAAAAACACCAATGCCAAATTATTCAAAACTATTAATTTAACCATCTTTATAGAATCAAAGTTACACAACTGCTATAACATGAAAAATCTTCTTGTCCTTATTTAAAAGATTTAAGCTACATTTGGGATTGATTTGGCAGGCCTCAAAAGTGTATTTTAACTATTTTTAGTGTTTGGTAAAATTGATTATAAATTAATTTTAAAAAAAAATCACTTTATCAATTACTTACTAACCCTTAATATCCATCCCTAACGAAGAAATCATAATAAGACTAACTACGGGAGAAAATATCTTGCATCGTTATTTTATTCAACTACAAAACTATGAGGCAGGTAAACAGGTATAGCCTCCTATACTAGGACAAATAGCAAGGAGAATAGTACAATTTAAGTTATTTTTCTAATCTAGAGACTGAAATAAATCAATATAACAGGTAAATACGCATATCCTCCCCACCTGTCCCTATTATGACAAGTAGCAAGAAAAGTAGTGCAATACATTTTATTTTCATCCTAGAAAACCAAGAAGGTGGAACTAAGAAAGAACGATAAAAGTTAATATTTAAGCATTCTTTAAAAGAGCTAAATCATTAGCTATCACATTCTAGAGATGAAAGAACACTGTTCAATTCATCAATTAAAACTTCCTTCTGAGTTAGGCATTTAAAATCAAATGGGCAGGAAATGACCATGAAAAATTACTAGGGAAAAAAGGTGCTATATAGATATTTACATCTCTACAAATAATGGAATTTCAAGATTATATGGCAAAAGGAATATCCCAAACTTGCCAGTAGATCACCAAAGATCTCAGACAATTTTATGTTAGGTCTAGGATATTGTTCCACGAGAAAAACATCTTTATGCAGACAATTCGTCAAGACCATGAAATCTTCTTTTCTGAACAATAAAACTGTAAGACACGTTAAGATATGTCTAGAAATTCCTCAGAGGAAAAAAATATATGTACAAATTTGTCTTGACTATGGGATATTTGAAAGGTAGAATAATAGAGTTTTTCATTTAATTATATATCTTCTTATAAGCATTAAGAGCATATCATTTAAATATGGACTGTCATTGGTTAGCCTGGTGACATTGGACATGTGGAAAAAAGAAAATGGACTTTGGGGGAATGAATTCAATCTCCATGGTGGCCACCTAATACCTAGGATGCAATCCTATGAGTTTCTTGATAAACAAAGGTTGTATTAAAAAAAAAAAAACAAGTAGGATATATATATGAGAGGAGGAGAAGAAATGGGTCCATCTCCTAAGCAAACATTCAACAATTAAAGACAATACTGGTAATAGTTAAAAGCTAATATAATAACCATAAATTTCAATCCAATTATTAGCAATAAAAAGGAGGGTATTCCTGAATAGCGTGTTGGCAAGTTGAGAGAAGAGAAAGATTATTACTTGAGTGTTTATGTAGGCCAATGCTCCCGGCTGCATATACTGCTGCACATATTTACACCAGATGTCAAGAAATGATTACATGATTAAAAGAAAAAAAGAAAAAAAAAGCTAATTTCAATTCGCAGGTCCATGACAATAAATAGAATTTCTCCGTAAACCAAGATTCTACATAAGTAACTAAACCTGGGAATTCTGACCAGGCAAGGCCCCGACTGCATCTCTTTTAGCAGATTCGTCACCACCCCTAGAAGATCCTTTAGCATCACACTGAAAAAGTTTACATCCAACCAAAAAAGCTCAGGCCATACTTTTCTCCCAAAGAAAGCTTAGATTAGAGGTGGGGTGGGGGGGTACAATAAACCAGTAGAATACTAGGTTTAAGAGCTGGTTTCAATTACCTCCAACTGAAGCAACACCATTGCCCCCACCAAGAAAAAAGAAACGAACGTGAGCACATCATAGTGATGAGATCAAACAAATTAAACAGCCTCATTATAAAAAGAAACATAACAAATTCATTCAAAAAGTCAGGACATAAGCATCTCCTGATCAACTGAAGAAACTTTTAACCACTCGACCACAAGCTGAAGCACTATCAAAGCCGAATCACAATAAGTAATAGAAAGTACAATAAGAGCTCTAAACATGGGGACGTCTACAACAATCCGCATCAGTAGTGACGTTCGTGTACAATGAAGCCCACATTCGGTGCACGTAAATACAAAACCACGTAGAAGCCAAAAAAAATTAGAAACAAATTTACCTCTCTGTACCTAGTAAGGTACGACTTAAGCGGATCAATATAATCCTCGAAACCCAACGTCGCCATCGCCCAAAGCAAATCATCGCCATTAATAGTCTTCCTCTTCTCCTTCTGGCACTTATCACTCGCCCTACACACACAATCAAAATCAAAATCAAATCAAATCAAATCGACAGTGAAAAACAGCAGAAATAAATCACGATCCGAAAACAAAATTAAAAAAAACAGATCAGAGATATTAAAAAAAAAAAAAAGAAAGCGGACTCGCTAGTGATGAAGCTGATGAATTCGGAGACGCATTCCTGGACGGTATCCTTGGCGTCCTTGGCGATCTTGCCATTAGCGGGCAAGGCCTTCTTCATGATCCGACTGATGTTGGCGATGGGGAGGTAGCGGTCCTGCTCGCGGACGCCGGCGGTGTTGGGGCTCTGCTCGCCGCCGCTCTCGTGGCTGCCGCCGGCGGGACTGGTGGGAGGCTCGGCCATGTGAGGGGGAGATCCTGAATCAGGAAGACATGAGAAGAAAGGGAAGGAGGAACCCTAGAGAAAGAGAAGGGGAATTGAGAGAGAAGAGAAGAGAAGAGCCAGAGAGAGTTTACCTGAGAGAGAGAGAGAGAGAGAAGAAGAGGGAAAGAATTTGTATTTGGCGCGCTGTGGGAGAGAGAAAGGAAGAATGGCGATTGGTCCAATTTTGTATTTAAGACACAGAATGAAGATCGGACGCTGGAGAAGAAGAGAGTGAAAACTCTACACACAGAAGAAGGGAAGAACTTTTTTTTTTTAATTAATTATTTCTTTTTAATTGATTTTTATTTTTTTAATTTCATTTTGTTCTTCTTTGGCTTTTTTGGCTTCATTCTAATCACTGCCGTTGAGTCGACTTTTTACTAATTTGGGAAATTTTGGAATTTTATTTTCTTGTTTTGGAATGGAAATTTTCATTCTTCTAAACCTACCCAAATTAGTGAATTCATTCACTCGTTTTTCTTGTTTCGATTGGGAATATTTTTGGAAGGGATATTAGATATTTAAGATGTTAGATTTTTTTTAAAAAAGAATATAGTGTCGTTGATATGGAAGGAATTATTTGAACTGAATATAACTTAACTGACATGAAGTTTATGTCATCGATTAAAAAATTAGAGATTCGAATCTTCCACTACAGTATCGTCGAAAAAGAAAAGAAAGAAAAATGATTTGAACTTTAAATCTCCATTCTCGTGTTTGTATTGTTCCTCCAATACTACACATAGTTTTACTTGTCAATGATCTAATTACCTATGTTTTATACAAGATACCTCTAAACTTTAGGTTTAGATTTTAATTTTGTCAATTTGATTTTAAAAATTTTCAATTTTAACTTTGAACTTTGATATTGTTTAAAATATACCCAAGAAATGGTTTTTTTTTTTTTTTTTTTTTTGGTGACAGTGAAAGGCAAATTGACATAGCAACTAATGTGTAAAAATTGGAAGAGACATAATTTACAACACAATTTCAACCAATTCAACTATATAGAAGATAGAAGGGACACTGTCACCATTCAATTCAATATAAAAGATAACATTAACATCATTTACACACATAATTCACACAATCAAATTTTACACATTGATTGTCATGTCAATTTTTTTTTTTTTTTTTTGAAATAAAACTTCATAAATGAGAAAACCAACTAACAACAAACCCTCCTACCCTCATTAAACGTAGGGTAGAACCAGAGAGGGAAAAAAGAGCCCAAAAAAATTGCCTTGATTCCCGCGAAATATTCTCAGGCGAAGCATCACCTGACTCAAAATTACAAGCAAAATTTGCGATGTCGTGGCCAACAGAGTTCGCAGACCTACTGCAATGGCCGAAGGAGACGGCGTTCATCTTGGACACGAGCTTGCTGATGGCGTCTGTGATTAGCTTCGTTTCCGACAGGTCTTCAACCGATCCCAGCAGCACGGAAATAACCTCCATCGAATCTGATTCCACTTCCAGAGGAATTTGATTATGAACACAGGTATCGACTACCATCTTAATCCCTTCGAGCATGGCTTTGGCTTCCAAAGCTTTGACCTCCCATTTTTGGTGAAATTGCAGCCAACCGAAGCAGATCGGGGATCCTGACGAGTCATGCACCACCCAACCTAACCCCCCTCTTCCTTTCTTGTCGCTCCAAGAAGCATCAGAGTTTAATTTCCAATGGTTCGGCTTCGGAAGGGTCCATGACGCTTGACTCACAAGGCTCCTAGGCCTCTTCGATTGGGACTTCATAAGGTACAAATCTTCCCATTCTGATATGCTGATATCAATGGATTTGTGAATTTGGTCTGCTGGGTTTCTTTTGTTGAGAAGATCTGTTCTATTCCGCACGTCCCACACACTCCACATGATTATTGATCCTCTTGCCAAATCTTCTTTGCTTAGGTTCTCCATCATCCAGCTCCAATAATCCACCGGATTCCAATCTCTTCTGCATAAAGAAAACAAATTAAGCGATTTGGGAATAAAATTTAACCAAGATTTTTTTGAGCTTTTACATTCCCAAATTAGGTGGGCAATTGTTTCTAAATGCTTTCTGCAAAAAGAGCAAAGAGGGTTTAGGACAACTCCCTTCTTGTAGATGTTGTGTTTGCTTGGAATGATGTTGTTGACTATCTTCCAAGTGCAAATTTTAATTCTAAGGAGCACATCTGTAGTCCAAATGCTTTTCCAAACTTTAGAAGCGCTGTTGTTGTCTGATTGAGAGCTTTGCTTTTGGGAATCGATCTCAATGGCAAGGTGATAGGCACTCTTAACCGAGAACACGCCTTTCTTGTCGGGGAGCCATATTATTTCATCTCTAGAATTTTTCTCTCCTGTTGGGATATTGATAATATCCTCCGCATCTTGCTGATCGAAGTGTTGGATGATAATATCCTTATTCCAACAGTTGTTCGCATTTAGAAGTCTATTGACTCTTTGCCCCTTAAGCGGATCTTTTGTGAATAATGGTCTTGGATTGCCTTTCCTTTTAATCCAGGGATCCTTGTCTATCGTGATAAGGTTCCCGTTTCCCACGCGCCATCTATATCCTTTAGAAAAAAGATCTCTACCCCAGCATATACTCTTCCATGTCATGGACGAAGACTTTCCGATTGGAGCCTCAAGAAAGTTTCCATCTTTGAAGTATCTGCCTCGTAGAATTTTAGACAACAGGCTTCATGGATTCCGAATGATTCTCCAGCTTTGTTTGGCGAGCATAGCTTTGTTGAAGAGCGAGATCTGTCTGAAGCCCATTCCCCCTAGCTCTTTGTTTTTGCACATTTTAGACCAACTCATCCAGTGGTTTTTGTTTTTATTGCCATAAGTCCCCCACCAAAATCTCGCACATAACCTGTCAATTTCCATACAAATATTGTTAGGGATGCGAAAACAGCTCATTGTATAGGTAGGGATAGCTTGGGCCACCGATTTTATGAGCACTTCTTTTCCTCCTAGAGAGAAGAGTTTCTCCTTCCATCCCTGAAGGGTCTTTTCGACACGATCTTTAATTCTTTTGAAAGCCTCTCTTTTGTTTCTTCCAACATGGGAAGACATCCCTAGGTACTGGCCCAGGGACCCCACTCTTTTAATCCCGAGCGCTTTCTCACATTCGTCCATCGACACCTTGTTTAAGTTCTTACTGGCCATGAAAGCTGACTTATCAAAGTTGATTGTTTGCCCCGAAGTTTCTTCATACTCCTTCAGGACCTTTTTTTGGGCCAGAATGTCCTTGTCGTCTGCTTTGAGGAAAATCATGCTATCATCTGCAAAAAAGAGGTGGGTTAAGGAAGGGCAATAGTTATTAATTCGAAATCCAGAGAGATTAGATAGAGCTTCCTCCCTTCTTAACAGTGTCGAAAATCCTTCTGCACATAGCAGGAACAGATAGGGCGACAACGGATCTCCTTGTCTGAGCCCCCTACTCGGCTTGAATTCTTCTTGGGGAGAGCCATTAGTAAGGACATAGTAGCTGACCGAAGATATGCAGGCCATCACTCTTCTGATCCAATTCTCACTAAAGTTCATCTTTCTCATGATCTCCTCCAGGAAACTCCACTCAACCCTGTCGTACGCCTTGCTCATATCAAGTTTTATTGCCACATGACCAACCTTTCCTCTTTTCTTCCTGTTGAGAGCGTGGATGCATTCGAATCCGACCAGAACATTATCAGAGATTTGCCTTCCTGGGACAAAGGCCGATTGCACTGGAGATATTAGGTCCTCCAACACATTTTTCATTCTGTTTGCTAGAGTCTTGGCTACAGCCTTGTATACCACGTTGCAAAGGCTAATCGGCCTAAATTCATGCATCTTTTTGGGATCCTTAGTTTTAGGAATTAAAGAGATGTATGTTTTGTTCAAAGGATCCATCACCTCTCTGTCATTTAAAATCCCAAGACAAACTTTGGAAGTGTCTTCGCCTATAATATCCCAAAATCTTTGGTAGAGCATGGCATGAGCCCCGTCAGGACCCGGGGCTTTCGATGGATTCATGCTTTTGATGGCATTTTCAACTTCTTCCTTAGAAAAAGGAGCATCCAGCCTACTCTTTTGCCTTTCTGAGATTTTTGTATCAATGGCTTCAGAAACCTTGACTAGGCTTTCTTTGTTGGGGTTACTTGAACTGAGCAGATTCTTGAAAAAATTGGAAGCAATTTTCCCTATTTTCTGCTCATTTTCCACCCAATTATTATTATCATCAAGGATACCATTGATAAAATTTTTCCTTTTCCTTTGCGTAGCCTTAGAATGGAACCATTTCGTATTTTTGTCCCCACTTTTTAGCCAATCTTCTCTTGAACGAATCTTCCAATAGCTTTCCTCTTCTTCAAGGAGTTTGTCCAATTCTTTTTCAACTTTGAATATTTTTCCTGCAATGGACGGGTCGTTTGCTTACTGAAGAACTTGAATTTCCTTTTCTTTACGAGATATGGCCCCTTTTATCGAGCCTTGAAGTCTGTCTCTGTTCCAGTTCCTCATGTTAATCAGTCCACTTTGAATTTTATAGCTGAAATTGAAGTTGGAGGCTTCTTCCGAATTCTCCCAAGCAACTTTAAAAGCTTCTTTACTTCCTTCAGCTCCCATCCAGCTTTCTTCCAACTTGATTGTCTTTTTGAGTTGCCTTGTATACTGGGCATTGTTTTCCCACTCAACTCTTAAACCTAACCCAAAATGAAAAGGTATTTTGTATGATGTAACCAAAATTTATACCATCACTCCATTAGTTATAATAATAGAGTCGCACAAGAAAAATAATAATTATAATAAAAATTTATGTTTTTATTTGTTATTACTATTTTTTTTAAAAAAATTATTTGTTAATACTATTTACTTTAATACAACGAAGCTATATTTATATTGTTTTTTTTAGTTCAAGAGGTTGGAGATTCAAACTAACTATTGGCTAACTAAGTAATGTCTTAACTGATTCGATCATATGAAAGTTGGCTTATATTCATGTTGATTATGTTTTTATTTTTAGACTATTATACACTTTTTTTTTTCTTTTTCAAATTTGTCATGGAGTTGAACTTTGTTAAATTAATAAGTCAGGTATAGAATTTAAAGATGATTAGTTAATTCACTTAATAATTGAAATTAGTATAAACTCCTCTCATTTTTGAGAGAGGCATTGTCCCATGCTACAAACTCCTCTCATTATTATCCTAAAAAAAAAAAAAAAAAAAAAACTCCTCATTATTAGAGGTCAAAAAAAAAAAAAAAAACTCCTCTCATTATTAGTTACTTTAAGCATATTTTATAGACAAGATATCTCTCCCTTTTGAAAGCGGATAGATTTGGGTCAAAACAATTATAGCTCAATGGTAATTGACATGTCTCCTCGACTAGGAGGTTAGAGATTCGAATCCCCTCACCTCAAATGCTATTGAACTCAAAAAAAAAAAAAAAAAAAAAAAGCGTGTAGATCTGGATATTTACTCCAATATATAATGTGTTTATATTTATAGAGAATACGATATGACAAAAGTGAGGGTGAGACTTGGTACTTCCCATTTAAACATTACCAAAGCCTCAATGAATTGAACTAGGCTTATATTAACTATTATAAGGTTTTGCAAATAACTTGACAACGAGATCAAAGGTAAAGATGGCAATGCAGGAAGAAAACCTAGAAGTCAAATGTTTAGTAGGCCATTATTGTAGCATCTAGAAGTTTTGATCCTTTTTCAATTTAATTTGGGGCCATCTACATATATTTCTATGGTCAACTTGACTTGCCCAACTTTAGGTTGATTAATGACATGGGTTGGTCTATTTTATTTAGGCTAAACCCAAGAAGCTTGACCTATTGAATAATCTAACAGCAACCAATTACAGAAATAACATTTAATTTCTATCAAGCTCCCTAAACTATTATGTTTTTTTTTTCTTCTTCTTTTTCTTATTCTTCTTTTTGTTGATAAAAAGCCTAAACCTTTATGTTTGATGTTATTTAGATTCAGCTAACTTTCAAATGTTTTATTTTAATCCACAAACTTTGAATAAAAATTCACTTGTCTCTGCCTTTTAATCTTTTCATTAATAGTAACTTTACTCAATTGGTAAATATTTACCTACATATATGTAAAATGCTAAAAGTTAGATACCAAATGGATCTGAGTTCTTAAACAATACTATATATACAAACACATAAAGAAAGTTTAAAGATTAAAGTATGACTTTAAAAAATAAACCATTTAAAATGAAAATTTAAAAAATTAAGGGCCCATTTGATAACCATTTGGTTTCTCGTTTTTTGTTTTTTTTTTTTAAATTAAGCTTACAAACACTACTTTCCCTCATAAGTTTTTTTGTTTTGTCAAACCCTCTTCTCATGTTTGCAAAAATAGTCCGGTTTTGTAAACTAAGAAAAGTAGTTTTCAAAAACTTACTGTTCTTTGAAATTTAGCTAAGAATTCAAATGTTTCTTTAATAACGATGAAAACCATTGTAAGAAAATTGGAAGAAACAAGCATAATTTTCAAAAATAAAAAACCAAATGATTACCAACGGGCTTAAGGGACTATAAGTTTAATGTTGATAGATGCAAGAGTTAAACCTAAGAAATAACCATCAAAATCAAGCTACTTGCAGGGTACTAGCTTAGATTCATACATTATTTTTCTCTGTTTGTTCTTAAAGTCCTAATTCCAGCATACCCCTCTTAATTTGTTGATAATTTTTTATTTACGATTTACAAACATATTATTAAAATGCAGATAATTCACCCTGCTTTAATCTACAAGAGTTGTTCATAGCACCTTTTATATGAAGTAACCGATCGGCAATCCTTCTGCAAGAGTTTTCTCCATTATCTCTTTCTGCTTCAAATACAACCAGAAAAATTTTGTTTATGTTGGTCATTTCACAGGTCCAAAGAGAGTTTATATAACTAAATTTTAAGAAGCCAAACATCCTAAATGGGCAACTGGGAAATTAAAACTAGCAAGGAAATTGTTTTACCTGGATTGTGCTTGTGATCATTCCAGCAGCATCCTGTATTAGAAGAAAGTGAAAGCATTTTACTCAAAGTCATAAGAATGGAAGTTTATTTTCAAAGCATTGAAACTTTTATGCACCTTAAACGACTTCTTATTCCACGATATGTCACTCCACGTTTTCGAGTCGAGCAAATCCCATAGGCTAGGGATGCAAATAGTTTTCACATGCTCCAAGATTCTCAAGCTATCTGCCAAACATGTATGACTTCAAATTCCTTCCCGTATATGAAGCAAAATTTCACATATTCTACAAAGACATCGATACTTCTACAGTGCAAATGAAACATAAAATGGTGATGTTGTAGTTGTTGCAAGAGAAACAGTGAAAAACTATGGATAGACTTTTGGAGGAAAGTGCATAAATGAACTGAAAGTCGGTACTACCACAAGAAGGATGAATCAACTATGAATTTTTGTCTATTTGTATTGTCCAGAAAAATTTTGAAGCAAAACAACTTTTAACATTTATCATATAGAATATTCATTATCATATCTCCTTTTCTTTTTTAAACTCTCCACGTTGTCTTCATGCTTAAGCTATTTACTTCATCTCTCTCCATCTCTTCAGAGTTTTGCCTCTCGTATAGTATAGTTGAGGTATATAAATATAACAGTACTAAATACAAGGTTAGTGCAAAGGTAAAAAAAATAGTTCAAATTCATGTTTATAATAAGAAAAAGTGGCAAGTCTATTCAAATATAAAGAAATTGATGAAATCAGCCCGACACAAGTTGGTTTGTTCAGGTAAGGAAGGAATTGATATAGTACGTGAGCTATATCCTGTCATAACATTATAAATAATTGGACTAGCAAACTAATAATTAGCTAATTAAGGGAGTTATAGTAACTAATGTTATTAACCTACCAGTAAAAATTAGTGCTGATTATATAAAAGAAAAGCTCACCCTGTATAGCCGACTATTACGTTTTGGAATAAGACTTGAAAGTTTACTGTGTTAACATCCCACCAGAAAAGATAAAACAAATTAACTTCGCAATCCTTTAAATAAATACCTTAATGCAGATGCGAAAAAACTTAATAACTAAACTTAAGCAGACTAATGATAATCAATCAAGATGACCAAAACCTTATTACTCGATTGCATGCCTCTCTAAGTTTGGAAAATTATTTCTTACAGAGCGAAAAGAGCAAAAGCAAGTAAAACTAGAAAGTTTACTTGTGACAAATGCTTCTTCCCATATTTCATTACTTGACCAAGTAGGTGCAACTTCTCGAAATGGAATGTCGTTGCTCAAACAAGCTCTACAAAATACCAGTCATAACTTACGGATTGTCTGACAAATGACAGACAGAAATTATGCCTTCTAATCACCAAACAAGAGAGGGAAAAAAAAAACAAAACAAACAGGAACAGGAAGAGAAGAAAAACAGAAAGAAAGAAGCAAAGAGACAAGAATATATGACCCATATACTAGGATTAAATAAGTTGCATCATCATCCAAGTTCAATTTCCATAATGTCAAATATTTAAAACTTTCTTCAATGTACGTTTGGTTTTAACATATGGAATTGTATAAAATAAGTTTAGATGCTTCAATCATGAAGTTTAAATAATCGTATATGCAATTGGAAAAGGGAAATGAGAAGAAAAACAAGAACTAGATAAGTATAGAACCATAACCAGTTACATGTTATGTGATAAGAGTTTTCGTAGGTTATATATTTTCACTTCATAATCTAAAACAGCTAAACAAGAAGTTCCTGCAGTGCAAATGTTTTCTATGATTGTAATCCATTGTTTTACTTTTACAGGGATTTTTACTTTTGAAAATTTATCTTCAATGCCTTGGTGTGTCTACTTCTACCATACAAAATTTTATATTTTCCTGAAAATAGAATTAATTTAGAGAATCCTGGAGGTAAAATTTGCCCATTGATTTCAAAAGCATGTCTAGGTGCTCTTCACATAAGGTGTGGCCTGTGGGGCAAGGCCAACCTTTGTAAAGGACACGTACCTGGTGCTAAGCACGTGCTTGACACCTCAGGTGCATGAGTTTCTTGTTCTTTTTCAAGAAAACGTTGGACTCTTATTTCTACAAAACAATCCCTTGAATAAAACCCTCATTTCTCTGATAGCTGAAAAAATTACAGGTTGAACACTTGTCTGCATTTTTAAGAGCTTGTCAAGCTCTTTATCTCCCAAATGATGGTTAGATAAATTAGAAATGAGAATTGATAGACAACCAAACATATTCAACTAATTGGCAGTAATTTAATGTACATAACAACAAGACCTAAACCCTACTTTGTATCTGATACTTTCTTAAAAGCACTACATTCTAAAAACAAGAAAATGAAAATCCATGATAAGGAAGAAACAGCAATATGAAGATTAGAAATAAGAAGGAACATACTCTATCACTAATTGGCGAATAACTCCAGTCAGAACACCATCACTAATGGGAGCTGTCTGCAGTTCAAAGGGATAGTTACTTGCAGAATCAAGAACACTTTTTTCCTCATCTTCATTATTAACCTGTAAACACCTTCCATAGAACACTTTATGCTCAAAAAAGTCCAGGGGACCAAAAAAATTGCCAATATTCACAAACAAAAATAACTTATTTTAAAACTTGCGTAAAGAAGCAACTGCATCAGCTTTGTTTTTTGGTTACTCACCTTACGGCAAACAACAAAAAAGTTTGTTAGGCAGCCTTCAAGTATCTGATCACCATCGTTTGACAACAAAAGCTCAGTCACAGAAGGAGGCCTTAATTTTTCCAGAGACTTCCTACGCCTAATACAATTCACAAAGAACATTACAACAACAAAGTAAGACTTGAATACCCCAAAAAGTGGTGAAAGAAACCAAGTCGAAATCATAGCAAATTTCATGTTCCAATGAGATACTAATTACTCTCCATTCCAACCACTTGTACTTGTTTTGATCTTCCTGACTGTTTGAATCAAAACATGAACCATTTCTTGCAGTCCCATTACTTGCAATGTAGCATAAACAGAGAACTACGTTCAACCCAAACAATCAAAGTTGGAAATTCTCACCTAACCCAATCTGAGTATTTTGCTGCAGCAATATCCCTTCCTCGACCCACCACGGCCAGATTTGCACCATTTTCCGGGACACCAAATTCACGAGGGACATAATTACCAACATGCACGTGCACATCAAGAGCCTCTTTAACTCTTTCTACATCCACTGCATCGTCACTTTCACCCAAATTTTCCAAATTCACACTTAAAAGCACCGTAATTGTCAATTCTTCTCCCCCATTTCTCTCCTTCAACGCTATCGGCAACACCTTTCTCATAGAATCATCAACAAGCGTCCGGATAGCTGGTTCCCACGGAATGGAATCTATCAAAGACGGCATTACCGGTTTAATGATTGTTTTGTTCGATTCAGACAAGAGTTGTGGAGTCGAATTCGAAAGTATTTTTACTGATTGAGTCAGCCTTTTCATGTGCCTATCCCAAAACAGAATGCTCGACGCATTATTATGGGACCGAGTAGTGGTATAAGCGCCTGGAACAATTGAAATTGACAGTCATCAGAAGCCAAACATTATCCCAAACACAGGAATCTCGCTCAGTTTTTCAAATAATAAAATCGCTTAGCCAAACGACTTCAGTCCAAAACAACGATTCAAAGATCAGTAGACATACTTTCACATGGTAATCCGATGCTTCCCTAGACTCTAGTACACCATATTACAGACAACAAACAATATGGATTTAAATTACGCAAAAATTCCTCGGAATCGAAACACTGCTTTCGCCTTTTCAGCTAACAGATAGAGCCGAACATTTCTCGAAAAGCAGAAGAAAGCAAAATATGCGTTACCAGGATGAGTTTCAAGGAACGTGGCGACCGGAGGAGCTTCGGAGCTTTGCAATACGACGCCATTGCTGAACAAGAAGCGGAAGCTGGCCATTTTCTTCGATTGCTCAGATTTTTGCTAGGATTAATTCAGAGACGATGAAGCTTTGAATCGTCGATTTTTTTTTGGGGCGCCCCGCCAATCGTATATCTGTCTTCCGCTTCAAAAAAGTTTATTTAAAACGGCAAGTGGTTTTTTTTTTTTTTTTTTTTTGAAAATAAGTGGTTTTAAATATAAAATTAATTTTTTAAAAATATTTGTGAGTGTCTGGAACAGCTTACACGTACCCTGTCTAATCTCACATGACAACCACCTAACCTTGTCTAATCTCACATGACAACCACCTAACCCTACTAGTCATAAGATATTAAATCCTTGGTAGGTGACTATCGGATTGAACTCATTTTCTCTTAGCCTTTCTTTCTTATAATTAAAATCATTAATGAGCTCGTTTGTATTTTTCATCTTCATTTGGCTTCAAATACTTATTTCATTTTGTATTATTTGACCAAATATTTCATTGGATGATACTTTTTTGATAATTAAATATTTAACATCAAAGGTTACTTTGTACTTGTTTTATTTTTTAAAAATATAATTTTAATCAAATTAGATTATATAGAGTCACTGATAATCAACTTTTTAAAGTTTGTTTTTTTTTTTGACAATATGAAGGTGAGAGATTCGAACCACAGACCTCGTCCTCGTGATTATCAATATATCTTTATGCCAGTTGAGCTATGCTCTTGTTGGTCAACTTTTTCTTTGTCATTTTCTAAACGAGAAATCTAATATGACAAGTTATTTGCATAGGTCACATGTGAAATGAACCTAACATAGCATTTTGGTTGAATAGCATAGAGTTTTTATAAATTATATCAATCGAAAACATCAACTTATCTTACTAGAGATTAGTGTGTCATGGATAATGTCTAAGCATGTCCTGAAGTAGGAATCTGTTACACTTTAGTCCAAGAATAGTGACGACAATAAAACTTTTATTTAAATACAAAATTCAAATTTAGCCTCAGACTTTAATTCAATTTAAAAATTAAGATATATATTTTTTTTAAATTTTGGTTCAATGAAACTTCACGAGCCACTAACAAGAAAAGAAATAAAGAAGGGATAAATTTGATCAAGAAAACTATAAAAAAAGAAATATAAACAATTCGGTGGGTACAATTATTTAAATTTACTGATTACATGGGCAAACTTTTGACAACAAAAAAAAGACAAAAAAAAGGATTCTTGAGTCGTACAGAAAACAAAATTTTAAAAACCATCAACACTCAAACGAAGGGAAGAAGCACTAAATTTGATGTCTACTCTTAAATATTATAGAATTGCAATTTGTCAATGGGAAACGGTTCATCTGAGGATTAAGATTAACATGAATCTAAAATTTTGAGTCTCGGATAAACCTTTGGTTTTTGATTTTTGAAATTCAAGCTTATAAACACAACTTCCACCCATAAGTTTCTTTGTTTTTCTAATACATTTTTTCCATGTTTTAAAAAACCAAGCCAAATTTTGAAAACTAAAAAAAAATAGTTTTCAAAAACTTGTTTTTGTTTTTAGAATTTGGCTAGGAATTCAAATGTGCCCTTGACAAAGATGAAAATCATGATAGAAAAATTGGAGGAAAACAAACATAATTTTCAAAAATAAAAAACCAAATAGTTATCAAGAGACATTAATTTTTAACCATTTTTTTTCCTTGAATCATTATACGTTTTGAAGTTGTCTTTTGAATCAATAACATCATTCCATCTCAGAATTTGAAAGATAAATTAAAAAAATAACAAAAATTGAAATTAAAGAACCAAAAATATAATTAAAAAAAAAAAAATAAGAAAGATTAGAGTCTACATAAGGTTTTAAACTACAAATAGACCAGTGAACCTTTCTTTTGCTGCTAACACAGTTCATTCCCATCAAAACCTGAATGCTCTAATTCAGTAACAAATTGCAACTTCAACAGTCAATTGAATGTTGAACAGTAAATAAAAGATCCACTTCTTTAACAAAGAATTGTAAAACTGTTTAAATACTATGACTATAAGCACTCTGCACTCTAAGAGAGTGATCCGATAATTTGAACTTAAATTATCGAGGTTGTATAGCAGAATGTTCCAAATTTACATAGTTATCTACATTGTACAAATTGCAAAGGCGATATACGTACCGATGCTGCACGTCAAAACTACCTGGTTCCAATGCCAAGGATCAGCAAGCAAGCAGTGCTAAAGATTGGCTGCTGATCTATGGATAATGTCATAAAGTGAGAGTAGAATTTCTGCACCGATCAATGCAATGATCAGCCATTCTAAAAAATCTGATTTCCTGTTTTGCAGAATCTCCTGTAGGAAGCGAATATTATGCTGACAAAAAAGGGAGGATTGAAAAAGTCAGTTGGTGATGTTAAAGATGAATTATATGCATATCAACGAATAAAGAATCAAGAGGAACAAATTCTCATCTTAAGCAAGATGGTACTACCTCCACAAACTTCAATTTGAAATCCAGACTTGCGAATCTCTGTGTTAGTTCAAACTCATCTCTTAGATATTCCCATATTTGAGCATATTTTGCATCCTTCCACGCAATATCTGATCTGAAAAAGGATTAAAAAAATTCTTTAGGTTCCACTACAGGAATCAAGATAAACAAAAGGAAACAGTGAACTCACTAACAAGTGCGCAAATCATACATACGTTGTTAATAGTATAACATCAGGTTTCAAACATAGAGAGGGAATAGTTCGCAGAATAGCATCAGGTTTCAAACATAGTAATAGTATAACATCAACAAGAAACAAAATAACCTGAGGAATAAGTATTAGCGAATATGAATAATTTCACTTCCCAGTGCAAAATGCTGATGACCCAGGCCATAAGAAAGCCCGAAAAAAAATTAAGGCATCAACCTCTTTCTTTTAGGATGAAACATCTTCTTACATTAAGATAAATGAAAAGTACAAGCACAAGGGCCGTAAGAAACAACAAGCCATGAGGGGCATTAAAATGAACCAAACTAAGCAAGCAAACAGCATACAATTACATTACCACTTCAAAAGCCAAGATTTGAATTATTTACTGCAGGAAATAACAAACTTACCTCTCAAAAAGTCCGAGCTTGAGAATGACATCGGCAAGATTTGAATTGGCCTTTCCCACCAACTGGAAAAGTTTCTTCCTCTTCATTTTAAACTTCCCAGTTGCTTCCATTTCACGGTTTATGTCAGTGAACTCGGCAACCATCCCATCAACCTTTGAAGCAAATGTTAAGAGAACGGTGGGATCAGATCAAATATCATCATGTAAATTAGTATTAAAATACTAGTCAGATATTGTAGCTACCTGACGCCCATAGTAATCAAGAGCAATGCTCTGACCAAGAACACTACCTATGGTACGTATGCCATCAATATTCAAGTACTGCAGCATTATGTAGTCCAATCCTCCTTCCATCCATGTATTTAAGGCAGGCTTCTCTCTCACCTCATACTCTACAAACTCATACAACTTCAAATTCAGAGAACTTATACACTTCCACTACAGTATTTTTAAGTAACACACTATCAAAATAGCAGGGAAACATACTTGAAAGAAAATGAAAGCAGGAAAGCAGGAAAACATATTAAAAAGACAAAGCTAGAATTTCATGAAGGAATGTTATCAAGGCTACTTTTGGTCAATCAGGATAGAAAGGAACGTATAACTTTTAAAGATAGATATAATTCTTTTGACAACCTTTTAAATTGTGCACAGCATATGGCATCAAATCAAAGTGCCTCTCATCAATATTTTTTCAAAAATACCCAACCATTCTAATCAACTTAGACAAGGGCCATTTGTTATAAATGGTTATAGGAAGGGATGATGACTTATCTCCGTTTTTTCTTACTCCCTTTCTGATAAATGAAACCTTAGAGTTTTATATCACTACATCCACCACCAATAACTATGATAATAACTCAGTAGGAACAAATTAGTGTAAAAATACATTCAAACTCCTTACCATCCTTTCTCATTTCAGGCAACAATCCAGATGCATGTTTCTCTACAATTTTCAAATACCCATCAACCTCATGTTCACGAACATTAAACAGCACAATGGAGCCATACTGAAAAACTACCATGAAACAGCACTCACTTCCACTTATGCTGGCGCCATGAGTCTGAAATAAAAAACAGTCTTCAGAGTGTATTCAACCAACTAATCATGATTGATAGTCCACTAGAAAGCAAACTTACGTTCACATTACAAAGATCCCCGAACTTAAGGACTACATAATTCGTCATACGGGATGATGGCGGGATAAAGTTGCGTTTATTCTGATCCACCAAGCTTTTCAAATCCACACTAAATCAAAGAAAAAGATGTGGAATGGAGAATAAATCAGAAACACACAAGTTTATTATAATTCTCCATATGAGACTTAAAACTTTACGGAAACTCAAATCATGCATGAGTATACCTTTTATCTCAGTCTACACTTCACAGTTTTTATAGCTACATAATTCCTCGTTCACCCACCAAAACTCACACCACAGAATTTCCAGAACCATTGAAAAACAATGAACAGTGACTCTAGTCTTCTAGAACTCCAGGAGGTGAAGGGGAAAAAGTAGACCAAAGGACCACCCTATGATTGGATAATTAAATTTCCGGAACCAAGTTCACAAACACTTCTCGTAATGCAACACAATACCAAGAAACTTTAAGAGCAAATATTACAGTAAAATCAAAATGAACATGAAGTTATTTACCATCTAAGAAAAACTCAACACAATTAAACACTCACGAAAACAAAACTAAGCATTCCAGGCAATTAAATAACAAAAGTGAAAGAAAAGGCAACCTAGTCGAGAAGAAAAAAGCTCTGACAGGAATAGACGGTCTAGAATCCTCCTCGACATCATCCGCTTCACCATCGCTAATTCCTTCCCCAATGCTCCGGAAACCACCATCCCCGACCTCCGAACACGACACCGGTTCATTCCACTCCAACGTGTGCACCGAAGAGGTAATGCACCTCGCCAACACCACCGCACCGCAACCCGATCCACCGAGGCGTCGAATTCCAAGGTCAAAACACAAAAAACTCGAGAAACAATCGGCGTTTGCGCGAGAGGCTAGGGTTTTGGAGAGAGTAATCGAGTGAGGCTTCGGTACCGGCGAGAGGAGGCTGGAACTCGAGCGAGCAAAGAATGAACGGCCGGAGGAGAGCAGAAGAGAAGATGAAGACGAAGATGATGAAGAAGATGAAGAAGATGAAGAAGAAGAATGAACAGAGAGACTTGGAAGGAGGCGTACGGACCTCAGATGGGCGTCAATGGAGCGCCACATCTCTTCGTTTGGTGTTTCAGAGACGACGAGAGGGAAAGAAATAACATTTGTCTGAAAAAAACTCCACCATACAAAGTTTTTGTGCCCTCGATCCTGGGCTGGGCCGGAAACTTTATTGGGCCGTTTGGCAATACTTGTTGGGCTTCACGGCCCAATATATCTTGGGCTTTCTTCAAGCTAGCCCATCATGTTACAAATCTATGGTTGTTTGCGTTTTTCTTTGGGAAATGTTCTTGTAGGCGCCCCTTTTTACCATTTCATTTAAAGGGAAATTGTGCTAGATGGCTAGAAAAAAATAGGCCATTAAGTTTTTTGGCTAAATAACTTTCATATTTTCATTTGTGGCTGCCGTAAATCAAGGGACCTGCCGACAAGAAGTTTTTTCCAGTTTTACCCCTGGGTATATCCGTGCATATACAGACGCCGTTTACTGTACCGTTAAATGTATAACGTCTTTTTTGTTCCACATTTTATGGGATCCGCTCATTTCATATAACTGATTTCACCAGATCCCGTTTTCTTCTCCATCTAACAGCAAAAATCGTGGTTTTGTTGGTATGTTCAATTTGTACAAAAATCTCCAAGCCCTCTCTCAATTAATTCAAATATATAGCTTATTCTATTAAGTTAAGGAACAAAAATCTCCAAGCCCTCTCTCAATACCATTAACACAAAATGGTTGGACATCAAATTATGATTTTGTTCGGGGGTGTTTGGGATGTGGCGGGAGTCTACAATGGGTTCAAGTCCGACATTGTGACATGCCCCTGTGATGCTAACCTCTCCCAACTAAAGGTATGTGTTGCGAACTACCTCAATTTGGCAGACAGTAGTAGTATCTGCAGGGTGACACTCTTTAGGAATTGGTGAAGCAGCCCGATAAATATAGTCCTCTCAGAAGACAGGGATGTCTTTTGGATGGTAAACGGGTTTCAGAATGGCACGTATAGGGACTGTTGTTTAGTTGTCGACGTGCAGGGGGTAGATACTAATATACACAACGGGGGAGGGGCAGTTGCAAGTTCATCCCGGGGGGAGAAAAATTTTGAGTTTGTCAACTCAGATGGGATTGATGCATTGACCGACATAGTATCCGTAACAGAGGGGTGCGTATTTTCATGCAAAGAACATCTCAAGAAGGTAGTCTCTTCACTGGCTCTAAAAAGGAATTTCCAATTCAAGACAATTAAATCCAATAGCATACAGTATACAGTGGCATGCATAGACGATTCATGCCAATGGTATATGCGCGCATCTACCTATTGGACGGGGCAGTTGTGGATTGTGAGGAAGTTTATCAACGACCACACTTGTTCTTTCGATGTCGTTTAGAATGATCACAGGCAAGCGACAGCGAGTATTGCATGTGAGTATGCGAAGACTATAATGAGGATAACTAACAGGATGCAACTGTACACATCGGGACATAATAGAGTATGCTAGGAAAACGCACGGGATCAATATCAGTTATGACAAAGCATGGAGGGGTAGAGAAAAGGCGTTAAATGAGTTGAGAGGATTTCCTTAAGTGTCTTATGCGCAAATTCCGTTGTTTGCTGCCAGGTTGATCGAAAGGAATTCATGTATTTACCATCTGTACTTTCATTTTATAACATTCTGTCACAGTGTATAATGATATTTACTGCCTAAAATTACAGGTACGTACACCGCCCAGGAAGTTGATTCAAATGATAGGTTCAAGTTCTTCTTCATGAGTATTGCAGCATCCATAAACGGGTGGAAACACTGTCTCCCAGTTATTTCGGTAGATGGTACATCTTTGAAGAATAAATTCAGTTGCACCTTTTTGACGGCCTGCACATTTGATGGGTCGGCGGGAGGAAGTCTACACGAAGGCGATGGCTGGAGGTTGGATCGGCGGGAGGTGGGGGTCGGCGGTCTGTACGAAGAAGGACTGACGTTTGTGGGAAGATGGAGGGTTTTGCTTGTCTTGAAGAGGGCTGTTTGTGGGAGATTGAGGGTTTTGCTGATTTGACATGCAATAAATGAGGTGAGGGGCAATATTATATTTCTCTATATTCCTAATAAATCTCCAACTTTTTAGCTGTAGGTCTCTCTCCTAATATTTGATTTAAATGATAGGAAGTTCTTAGACGTTTTGTTAGGGGCAATTTTGTCCTCTTAATTTGGGAAATTATTAATTAAAATCATGTTAGTCATTTAGTTAGTATTGAAACTTTTTTAGCTATTTTTCAAATCCCACCTATTTTTTTTAGTCATATATCTCGTTGCCCCTTCATTAAATCTTAAACTTTTTTTTTTCTATTTTAAAAAAAAAATCTTAAACTTTTGTATCTAAAATCAATTTGGATTCTTTTTAACGATTTATAACTATTGTCACTTTTATTTCGTTTGAAATCAACTAAAAATCACCTAATAAATCAATTCTTCTTCCAAAATCCTATTAGTAGCAAGAAAAATGATCATGCCGTTATTTCTAATAAGTAGAGAAAGATATAGAAAGATGAGAAGATGAAAAACTACTCGTATTAATGAAAAGTTGTTACTATTAATTTGATTCCAACATTTATTTTTAATATTACATTGATCCCTATATAAATCTTATCCACATGTGTAAATTGTGCATTTACAATTTTAAAATGAAATCTTTACGGATGATCAAAATTGATACACTTATGAAAGTTGGTTTAAATTGATCTAATGATAATCATATTATGGAATGTGATATGAGCCAGGTGAGTTCTTTTTTGGAAAAAAATCATTTTAACCCTAAACTTTGGGGGTTGTATTAATTTTAACCCTAAACTTTCAATTTCATCAAATTGAACCTTAAACTTAACAAGTTGTATCAATTTTAACTTTGATTTCAATTTCATCAAATTGAACCTCAAACTTATCAGGTCGTATCGATTTTAACCCCAAACTTGCATAAGTGTTACAATATATACCTTTGGTTAACTTTTCGTTTGAACTATTTCTTCTCTTTTTCTTAATTCACATTGCACATGAATTGATTTTTTATAAATAAAATATTGAAGAAACTTTATTTTAGATGATTTTTTCTTGTTGTTGAGAACTTTGTGAGGGCTTTTTTGTTGCTATTTAAGATTACGAAAGCAAAGAAATTTTGGAGGTTTTTTATCTTCAAATATTCGTTGGTTTTTTCCTTGTTGCTAAGAACTTCGTGAGATTTTTTTTTCCTTATTTTAATGTTTTTTTTCTTGCTAATTAGAAGAATGTACAAATCTAGAAAACGAAAATAAAGAAATTTCGAGTTTTTTAATTCTCATATTTGCTGGATTTTTCTTGTTGTCAATAACTCTATGATTTTTTTATTTTTTTTTTATACTAATGAGAATAATAGTCTGAGATATTTGATTTCTTAAAGAGTTTTTCCAACAAATTTCTTACAAAACATTAACTTAGATGCAATGTGAATTAAAAAAAAAAGGAAAAAAAAAAGAAAGGAAAATTGTCAATTACATATTTTACTAGCAATTCAAATGAAAAGTTGACGAAAGGTCTACATTGCAACATTTATGCAAGTTGGAGGTTCAAATTAATACAATTTGCTAAGTTTGGGGTTCAATTTGATAGAATTGAAAGTTCAGGGTTAAAATTGATACAACCTGCAAAGTTTAGGGGTCAAAATTGATTTTTTTTTCACTTCTTTTTTCTTGCCATTGGACGCAATATGCTTTAGAGAATGAGAATATAAAGTTTTTTTTTTAGGAAAGTATAAAGTATTAATACTTTATCTCATGGATTTTAAATTCGAATAGGGTTTGTTATGTTCTCAAATTTAATAGGAGAAATAGGGTTTGTTATGTTCTCGAATTTAATAGGAGAAATGAAGTGACAGAGATATATTTGAATTAAAAAAAAGTTTCTTTTAGTTCAACCATGATAGAGTGGAAAAATTCGGACTCGTGACCTTTTGATCAATAACATATACTTTATGTTAGTTAAACTAAGCACACTTTAACTTAATGATTTATTAGAGTTAGTTAGTTAATCAGTTTATTTGTTATAAATCTTCTTGTACTAACTAACTACAAGCATGGTTATTTATACAGTGTTAGTATTCAATAAATCATTAAGCAAGTTTTATTTATTCTCATTGTGTAATATGGTACTTGAGTAAAAGAAAATTTTTAATCTATAGAATGAAATTGATATTTGGAAATATAAAAAATAACATAACCAAAAAAAAAAAAAACATTTTGTACTTAAAGTATAAGTGGTCTTCATATCTCCTTCTTGCCAAATTCAACAACCAAACTAACATATTGGTTTAAGAAAAAAAAAAAGCAAAAATCAATACCTAAACTAAAACCAATCTAAACTAAACCAATAAACACACAACACTTGAATTGATGAAATCGAATTTGATAAAATTATCCAAATTGAATCAAACTCACTGCTTTTAGAGGGCATCGTTCAAATTGACTAAACCGACTCGATTTGTCGATTTCATTAATGGTTATGTTTTTTACTTGTATAGTAGAAGATCAAAATGAAGTATCAAACCTAATAATAATGCAATTCTCTTTTTTTAAAAAAAATGGTTCAAACTTAAAAGATTGAAAATTCAAAGGAGAAATTAGTTACATAAAAAGATAAAAATATAACTATTGTGTCGGTAGGTACGTAAGGAAGTTGCATACCAAATAAAACAACATGTCATGTCATATTTTCTTTATTTTCTTAAAACGTTTTCCACTTCCATATTTTCTTCATATTTAAAGCATATTTTCAACGCAGCTAATCATAGGAATTTAAATTACAGTTTTTTCTTCCTTAAAAAACATTAAAAGTTGTTGTTGTTTCATTGTCAATTCAATTGAAAAAGTTTAGTCAAAAAAAAAAAAAAAAAAAAAAAACCTTTACACTTTGGTACAAGAAGTAAACATATTCGTCTGGTTTGTTTATATTGGTTTATTTAATTAATTAAATTTGTTCTTCTGATGTTTAGAATTTTGCTTTTTTTTTTTTTTTTGGAATAAAGTTATTTAAACTCCTACTTAACTTTGCTTACTATCATAATAATGAAATCTAATTTAAAGTCTTCAAAAGTTTCATATCTAAACATCTATGAAGTTTGAAGTTTTTAAAAGTTTATCCTAACGATTCTTTTTTTTTAAAAAAAAAAAACTTAAACTTGTTTTTCTAATTAAATCATATAACATATTTTTAGTACCATGGAGATAAATGAAACATGTTTTTCTCCTAGAGACATAGAAACCTCGTTGTAGTAAAACTGTAAAAGTTTTCTTTTTTTGTTTAGTTCAACTATTGTGGGAGATAGAGATCGAATTATCGACTTTTGAGATGGTAAGTGGTGTCTTATTCACTAAGCGATTGACAATCACATTGTAAAAGCTACGTACATTCAATTAACTTCTAGAGGGAGGGAAGACAGGACAAATAATGTTCTTCTTCTTTGGGTATAAATTTCACTATGTCACCCGAGAACATAGTAACCTCGTATATATAATAGAAAAAAAAATTCTCTCTCTCATATATGCCGATCATAAACAACACATAGTAAACCACATTATGGAAATACAAGTAAATAACATTATTTGCATAATTTCTCCAAAGAGAGGAGAGCGATCAAAAGAGTATCATCCCTTAACTGTGGACTTGACTTATGCTACCTATCCGTTTCATCAACAATACATAATCATAAGCATAGTAACCCCGAGTCAAAAAAGAAGAGGATGATTTTGTCGTTCTCTCTCACATATCAAACAGTCACACATATATTTTATAGTAACCACGTCGTGAAAGCCATTGAATAACTTCCAAAGAGAAAGAGAACAATAATATCCTCTTTTTCCGCTAAGGATTTCATTTATGTCACCCAAACTTTGATATATCAATCAAACAAAAAAATTTCCTCACACATATCCTTAAGTCATAAACACAGTTAAAGCATATTGTGGAGCTACATCGAATAACTTTTGGAGAAAGAGAAGAATATTTCCTCTTTTGGTATGAATTCGACTTTGTCAACCAAACCCCTATATAATATTAATTTAATGAGGAAAAAAAACCATCATCCCTTATCTATCAAGCATGGTACGTAATTCGTCCAGACCCATTGCACATCAATTTAATAAAGAGAGAGATTGTTCCTCATTTGTCATATAGATTTCACTTAATTCATCCAAACTCTTTGCATCAATTTAATGTGAGAGAGAAGAAAAATAAGGAAAAGACTTAAACATCACCCAAAAGGCAAAGGAACTTCCAACTTTCTTGTACACAAACATTGACATAAATGGCTCAAATCTAAAAATGAAGTCTTTCCTTCTTTGCAAATTGTCAAAACAAGTTGCTCCCAATAATATCATTATAAAAACAATTAAAAAAAAAAAAGCCTCCAATAATGGAATGGCCATACAAATTGGTTACAAAAAGCAACCAACTTTTATGGAGCAACCAACCTCAAATCAAGCTTCTTATATGTACAAAGGAATTAATACTCCAATTTTTCCCCCTAGAGAAAAAAAGAAAATGAAAAATACTTAATCCACACTAATTAGGGTTGGGTTGGGCTTAATAAATCACTAATTTCTTCTCTCATTAGCACCAAAAACACATAAAATAGTTGTCAAGAAATGTTGGTGGAAGGTGTTGGAAGGCATAGAGTATTGTGGAGGGCAGTGTTGTTTTGGCCATTATAAATTGAACCAAAGTTGGAAGAGGAAGAGAATCCTGATGATGCTGCACTCTTGGAAACATGAGCCAATTCTTGATCTCTTGCTCTTATTCCATTCTTACTCGCATTTTCTTGAATTGACATTGCCATCGACATTGACGTTGGCATTTGCCATCCCCAGCTCGAAGAGATCTTTGTGGAGTCGTTGTTTCTCTTCTCTCTCCCTCTTTCCTATCACAAAAATCGAGAAAGGAACGATCTTTTTAGCTTCTTTTTTGTTTCGTTCAAATGGGTTTTGTTTAATTTGAAATGGGTATGATATGTCATGCCAAGAAAAAACCAAATGTTTTACTATAAGATAGAGATTTCAAAGGAAATGAAGTTGATTTGAATGAGTTTTATGTTCTAGACATGTATGATGAATTTATACTAATAGAACTAGTGTAGAGCTATCTAGAAGGAGGGACTAGAGGAGAAACTTTTGTTACAAAAAAAGCCAGGTTCGAGGCAGGTGAACCAAGTTTCTAACGAGGGATCGATGTTCAAAAGAATTAGTCATTTGTTTGTACTGGATGTTTTACATGCTTGGTCATCCTGTCTCCACGAGACTATTCAAAAATCCTAAAGAGTTTGAAAAATAAGAAGAACAGAAATATTATTATTAAAAAAAATAGCTAATTTTGTTATAGATTTTAATCATCTAACAAGAATCTAAACTCATTTTAAACCCTTATTCCCAATTTATTAAACGTGGTTTCAAACATTTGTCTACGTCAACGTTGATTAAGTAGACAAACAAAACAAACATGCACCACGATGTTGTTAAAAGGTTTAAAAAGTTAATGAAAAGTCTAAAATGATTTTTTTTTTTTAAATAAAGACAAAAACAAACAAAATAAGTACATGATGAGACTCCCAAAAAGATGGAGAGAAATTACCTCATTATCTGCATAAAAACCAGAGTAAAGACCAGACCACACAGATGGAGGAATATGAGGTTGTTGTCCAGCCACACCATATGCACAAACATTATTTTCATTCTGCCCAAAGACAAAGATAAGAAAAGGACATCAATTATTATACTCTTTCTCTTCCCTTCTATAGAATAAATAATATGCTCAAAATTTCCCTTCCATTATCCATAAATAACTTAGCGGCGTTCAAAAATATATATGTTCGTTGAAACCATGAAACACTTAATAATTAGTATATATATATTCTTTTCTCCTCTCTTGAAAGGACAATATCTGACTGCATACCACCGTTAAAATGTTGACAACTATAAGAGAGAAAGAATTTCTCATTTTTTATCATTTTCTCTCTTAGTCGTCAACATTTTAATGGTGGTGTCTAGAAATATACCTACACATTCGTATGCAGCCAAGTATTGTTCCTCTTGACATTACTATTCCTATCAACATTCTTGAACAGTAGTTCTTGCTCGAGTTTTTACATATTCGTTTTGTTTTTATTTGAGATGAATGGCTCAGAAAAAGAACATTAAATTAAAGGAAAAACAACACCCATAAAAGATCAAAGATTTTTTTTTCTTTTTTGCTACCTTTGGTCTTTCAATGTTGAGCTTTTGGGAAGAATTACTTAAATGGTAGTTGAAAATTCCTCCAATGCTGAGATCAAGATTATGCCCATTGCCTACATTTAAAGCAAAAATATTTTATAAAAGATCAAATAAAATAACATAGAAAAGGAAGGAAAATAAAAATATAATTTTTCCTTGAAACAAAGCAACACAATTAGAATCATTTTGATTCTTTTTTTTCTTTTTTTTTTTTTTTACCTCCATTGCTTGCATCCACCATTGTCTCCCCTTTATAAGACCTTTGCTCAATTCCACTGTTTTTTAATCACCACAACAAACAACAAAACAGAAAAACATGTTCTTTTAGTTCATCAAAATAACGGTTTCAATCCAAACGTTGGAATCTTATAACTACTTAACCTCAATACAACCAGAACATAGCTCATGTGAGTGAAAACCAGTGTATTCATTTTCAACACTAAAATAGAAAAATTACAAGAGCTTCTTTTTTTACTTACCTTTTTCCGATGATTTGGCTCATTTGAGTTTCCCATCTTCCATATTTTTGAAGAGACAATCCTCTCAACTTCGATCCTCCACGAGAGAATCCAGTGCTTTGTCGACGAAGAACATGCACAAACTCTTCTTTGCTCAGATTCTTCATCTGCAAAAAGAAATTCATATTCTTCAATATCCAAAAACCTCTTTTCTTTCCACCATTATTTTCAATTGCCTTGTTTAAAATTCTCTAATGATAAATAACTAACTTGTTTCATATCTTCGTCGTAATCACTTATGTCGAAGTTTATGTCCGCATCCACTCCCCGAAACTTTATCGCCGCTCGATCATATGCCCTGTGGGATGTTACAGATTCTTAGAAGAAGAGAAAAGAAAATTTGAGGGAACAAACATATGTAGATGCTAGACGGAGTCAGAAATTAATCTTTCAATTCCAAAAATTTAGAGGAAGTTAATCAAAAATCGAAAAAAAAATCTAAAGTAATGGAATCGCAATTGTCTCTTCCTTCCTTCTAGGTTAAAAAAGAACGACGAATGAACGAAAAAAATAAATAAAATAAAATAAAATAAAAACTAACCAACCTTGCCGCAGCATGAGCTGTGTCGAACCCACCTGGGAAAATTCAAAACCAAAGTCGTCGTTAGATTTATTGTCATAAAAGGAAAAAAAAAAAAAGTTGAATTATTCATAGAAATAGAAATTTTCTTTTTTTTTTTTCACTTCTTTTTTCTTACCCAAATAAACTTGTTTCCCACAATCCCTGACAAAGAAAGAAAAAACAAACCAACCAAATTAGAAACGAAGAGGAAAAGAAAAAAGTTTCCATAAAAAAGAAAATTACGAAATTCCCAATTCGGAAACCACTGATTAATAAAAAAAAACAAAAACAAAAAACCAAAAATTTGAGTTTTTTTTTTTTTTTCAATTTTAATTACCATATATGAGATTCCCATCTTCCAGTCCGCCGGTAAAAGGTAACTCCCCGGTACTGCGAGCTCCGGGACCGCGGCCCACGGCGGCTCTTCCTCACCTGCTGCTGTTTCTGCTGCACAATTCTCAGCTCCGCCGGTCCTCCTCCGCCGCCGGAATCCGCCGTCGACGACAGGTTCAACCAATGGGTCCTCGGCACCGGAGAGCCAGTTTCCCCCCACCCTCCGGCCACCGGAAAAAGCGACTGAGTCACCAGCTCCGTCGACGCGCCGCCGCCGCCGCCGGAATTTTCCCTTTTGAGAATATCGAAGATTAAAACAGAGGAGTCTTCGTCTCTGCTGTTGCAGACCTCGTCGGCATTCACGACGGAGGAATTCGAGGTCTCGGAATCTTCCATTGCAACCCGATTCGTCGTCGTTTCGTTAAGATCCAACATCGTCTCTGGATCGATCTTCAGAAAAACAGAGCAAAACA
This sequence comes from Luffa acutangula, assembly GCA_036850905.1. Taxonomy (NCBI): domain Eukaryota; kingdom Viridiplantae; phylum Streptophyta; class Magnoliopsida; order Cucurbitales; family Cucurbitaceae; genus Luffa; species Luffa acutangula. The sequence continues at coordinate 7,326,788 of CM072099.1, read as the reverse complement.
GAGAGGGGAAAGAACAAAAGAACAAAAAAAAATGGTATTTTTATTGAGAATAAAACAGACCCATGATTTCTCTCGCCATTAAAATCACTTTTCGAACACAAAAAATGAAACCCAGTGAAGAAATTCTCGAGAAAAGAGATTAAAAAGGCGATCTTTATTTATTTATTTATTTTTTTTTTGGTGGGCTGTTCAAAGCTTCTATGGCTATGGCTAAGTTGATCAGAGAGAAACAGAGGAGAGAGAGAGAGAGAGAACAGAAAAGGAAGTAGCTGAGAGAAGACAGGTCTAGAAAAAGAAAGAGGAGATCTTTAAACTGTGAAGGCTAAAGCAATTTTAGGAATAGTTTTAAACCCATTTCTTCTTTTTCAGCATTTAATTTAAAGAATATGTAAGAAGCAATGCAAAATAATAATAATTATTATTATTATTAAAAGGGCCCAAAAAAAAAAGAAAAGAAAAACAGTTAAGTTTGGATATTATTAATTGTGTTGAAACTTGAAAGCCAAACACGGCGCCGTGCTCGGATGTATCTGCTCAAATGAATTAAAAATTAGGCTTTATTTTTTTAAAAAAAAAAAAAAAAACTATTGTTTTAATTTTTTTAAGTTTGTATAAAAAGATATTTTACTTTTTGTTAAACCAGTGTTTTTAAAAAAAATTTATTTGAGGCAAGCTCAATTCATTTCTCTTTTTCAATTTATGATGAGATTTCTTTGATGTAAAGCATACAAATGAATTCAAATTTTGTTAATTGGATTGATGGAAATGACAATGAATTACAATTAGTATTTTTTTATAAAAAAAAAAAAATTGAAAGTGCTATAGCAAAATATTCGAAAATTGAGAGACAAAAATGAAACAGTGACAAGATCATATACTGAAACAGAAAAAAAAATACGTGTTACGATTCAAACCTATGAGAATAATATATAATATTGGTCCTTGTACCCTAGTATGCATTGTTTTGCCTCCCTTTTGTGGATGTTTCTCACTCTCTAGCTTCACATTGCCTTCCTCTTCATTCCCTTTCTAGTCAAAGTTTCCTTTTACTATTCTAAAAACCATTTAAATAACAAAATAGTAATAGTCTCTTTAGAATGGTTGTTCAAGTATTTTAAAAAAAATACTTAGAAAATCATTAAAAACATGACCTAATACGAATATTTAAATGCAAAAAGGAAACAAAAAACCACAAAATGGTTTAATCCAACTACAAAAACATCCACAATTAGCCACTAACTTAAAAAAAAAGTAGACAATAAAAACTTAACTAATTGAAATGATTAATTTCACCTCTTAATTAAGTTAATGAAAATTGAATGAAAATTTTAAGATTAAATTTGATTCCCTATATATATGTACAGTATGAACAACAAATATACCATTGTACCAACTCTAGATACCTAACAAATCCAAGTGTAAATATCATAAACTCAAAAAGCAAAAAGAGTGGTCCAACAGTCACATAAGTACTACCGCAAGAAGCTCCTTTTAATTAAATTGCAGGCTACATCACATACACAACAAAATCTCTAGAAAAAAAAAAAAAAAAAAAAAACAACTTCAATACTTACCGAATGCAGGCTAACTCGAGAACCAAATATAATTCAGCTAATTTAAACATTGCCTACACGTTCTAAAAGTTAGATGTAATGGACAAAAATTGGTTGGTACTTGTCTTTCTTTCTTTTTTTTTTTTTTTTTTTTTTTTTTTTTTCTTTTCCCCTTTCTCTCTTTGCAAATATGAATGTATCTGTGGAAAGAAAAGTAAAAATTTCCTAAACAGGCAACGTCCCACGTTTTATCACACGGTCCCCGTCACCCGCAGCCTCTCCGTCACCCTCATTTAGCCGCAATTACTCCTCTACTTCATTGGTCGGTCACCTATCTAGCTGACCGACATCTACCCCCCAACAATAATTATAAACACACTATTTAATTTCCCCCTTTTTCTTTTCCACATATTTTTCTATATCTCGTAATAGCTACACGTGGCCCTTCCTTATTGGTCCAAACCCACAATTGCAGGACCGCGATCTCACGTAGGCTGATCTTAAATCCTACGAGGACGGCGTTGACTGACCTAATTTTTTTAGTTTTTCTACGCTTATGACCACCATCTTAACGTGGGGCCGTCTTACGTGGCACGTTTTCACTCGTCCCTAGCTTTGAATATTCAACTCATCAGACGTACGAGATTCCACAGATCCAACGGCTCGGATTCGTCGCGTCCACCTACTGCTTCAAATCTGGCTTCAAGCTGCGGATTTTCTAGTAACCTCTGATTAAATTATTATTTTTTTGGGAGGCTTTATTTTATTTATTATTATGTTAAATTACATATTTAGTACTTGAATATTAAAAAGTTTCAAAAAGGTCTTTGGACTTTCAATTTTGTTTCCAATAGGTTCATGAACTTTAAAAAGTATTCAATAGGTCCTTAAACTTTTACTTTTATGTCCAATAGGTCCCTCAATTTTTAATTATGTGTCAAATAAGTTTTCGACCTATTCAATATATTTTTTTTTAATTTAGAAGTCTACTAGATACAAAATTGAAAGTTTAGAGTCTTAATAGATATGAAATTCAATTTTATATATAATAGTTTGGTTAACTTTTAAAAATATCAAATATATCAGAAACCTATTAAACACAAAATTGAAAGTTCAAGAGCTTATTAGAGATTTTTAAAGTTTAGGGACTCATTAGAAACAAAATTAAAAGTTCAATGACCTATTAGAAACTTTTAAAAGTTTAGGAACCTAATTGATATAACTCTACAAGTTTGGATACTAGACTTGTAATAAAACTTTTTTAAAAAAAAAAAATTATTATTGTTTAGTTTTTTTTTTAGTACATCAACATGACCTCATAGTCGACATGTCAATTACCACTAAGCTATGTTCGCTTTGCCATTATTATTTAGTTAGATACCCTCTTAATTTAGTCTAAAATGTCGTAACATTTTTAATTATATCTGTATTATCCACCATTAATATTCTGTTTAATAGGATGACATTAAAAATATTATTACATGGAAGTGATGTGATTGAACACGTATTATTGCTTGGTTCTGATTTTTTTTTTCTCTCCACGATATTAATTTTTTTTTAAAAAAAAAAAAAAACTGAATTATAACCATCTATTTATTATTTTATTTCATTAAAAACTCATCAAATTACTTAGAAAAAATAATTATGATTTCTTCTTAATTTTAATGAAACAAAAATAAATATATCACTTTTAGAACATTTGCGTCATATTTTTAATTTCATCTTTGGATTTTTGCATTTTTAAAATTTTAATTACATACTTAATAGTTAAATGAATAACATTTTAATATATGGTTAGCAGTTTGTTGGTAAATTTTAACTATGATAAATAATGGTAATTTAATAGAAAAATGTTTGGTGATGAAGAGATTAAATTAATTAAATATTAACAAGTGGCACTTAAACAAAATTACTGTATAATTAGACCTTAAATACATTAAATGAAGCATTTAATTATATAGTTTATTTGAAAAATAAAAAATAGGCACAACCCCAATGCTACAACTAGGCTTTGTTAAATTGTAAAGAAAGGAAGAAGAAAGGTTTTGTTTAAATATTAAGCTTCCAAAAGATGAATCCCACTCTAGGTTTTTTGTTATTTAATTAAAAAAAATTAATTTTCCTTTTAAGTTTTATATTAATCAAACAAACATTTATGCTTATAACTTGTACCACTTATCATCACTCTCTCCCCATTTCTCATTGGAAGTGTTTGAATATTTATAAATGTATAATAATGTAAGATTTCTCTACCAATGGTTTTGTTTTCACTTTTTTTATTATTGGGTTTTTAAATTTTTTAAAATAGTAACTAGTTTATAGCACTTTTTTTTATAGCAATTCACTTTAAATCTGTTATAGGTAATTTTGGACCACCATGATATGCAAGGAGCCGACGAGGACAATCGGGTGGGGGTAGGACCAGGAAGCAACCCAGAGGAAGACCAACCAACGGACCGGGCCAAAATGGTCCGACCCATATGGTCGGCCTCGACATTGGGTCGAGGTCGACCACTCGGTCCGCTTGCGCTGGCCGAGTTCGTTTGCCTCCGCTCAATCCTTGCCGCCTCCAGTCGTCCCGGTCCAGCCTGGTTCGTCCCGAAACGCCTCCAAACCCTAGGAGCCCGAGCAGGTATTTATACCTCTCTTCACCACTGAAGAAAGGACCCAAACTCAATTCTCGACTCTCTCCTCTTATTCTCAAGCTCTCCATTCCGTTTTCTGACTTAAGCATCGAAGGCGGTGTGGTTAGCACCACACCGGTGTGCAGGTTTACTCTTTTGCAGGCCACGTCTTCCCCCGCTCTCAAACAAATTCATTGTCGATTATCACGTGGAGCGAAGGTAATTTACCTAGCGAAATTTGATCATCAACAAAATCTATATTCCAATATTATTTTCGTCGATCTATGACTTTGGTATTGGCGACTATTATTTTATCACTCAATACCTGCCTCACCTGTCCTTCGTAGCCTCATGTCAAAATGTCAATACACATTTGAAGTCATGTATCTGTATGTCAAACAATTGTAAGCAAACCAACGGTTGAAATAAAAAAGTTTAGGCTCATTTGATAACTATTTGATTTTTTGTTTTTTTTTTTAAATTAAGCGTATAAACACTATTTTCACTTAGAATTGTGTGTGTGTTTTGTTATCTACCTTCTCTCATGTTTTAAAAAATCAAGTCAAGTTTTGGAAACTAAAAAGAAAAAAAAAAGTTTGGGAAAAATACACTTTTGGTCCCTTAGGTTTGGGTTAAGTTACACTTTCGTCCCTGAGTTTTCAAACTCAACAAAAATACCCCTGAGGATTGAGATAAGGAGCAATTTGGTCACTGCCGTCTATTTTGTCGTTAATTACTAACAGATTGCTGATGTGACAATTTTTTTTTATTAAAAAATTATTTTTATTTTTTTTAAATAACATTAAATTAATAAAAATATTATTACTTTTTTATTTCTTCCTTTCTCTTCACTTCTCCTTCTTCTTCTTCACCAATTCTTCTCAAACCCTAATGGTTCTTGCAGCCCTATCGCCGACGGCCGACCCTCGACGGCGACGACATTTTTTTTCTCTCTCTCTCTCCTTTTTTTTCCTAAAAAACCAAAAGCTAAACATAGCGTGGGTCACCAAAAGCTGAACGATTCAAGGTTTGATTTCGCCGAAACTGAAGGTCCAAAACTCGCTGGAATCTCCGCCGCTCATGGATGCTCATCCGGAACTCGCTGGAATCGCAAATCTGGTCAGCCGCTCGAGGTTCGATTTTGAACCCATGATGCCACTGCTCGGATTTCATTCTAGATCTGGCCTCGTTTAGGTATAAAAACGCCTCTGCTCGTGGGTTTTAGCCCATGGACGAAGTTGCTTGCTGAGTTTGTGGGTGGAGACGCGTCGTCGAAGGAAACAAAGCCCACTCGAGGTCCGCCATGGATTGAAGACGACGACCTCCCTCACCATTTCCGGCCGGAAACGAAGGAGGAGGGAGGTCCCTCATCCCTCTTCCCCTCTTTTATATTTTTTTTTTTTTAAAAAAAGAAGAAAAATGGGGTAAGGGAGAATAAGAGGAAAAAAAATCGTCGTCGGCCGCCGGAGACTTGAAGAAGAAGGAGGAAGAGGGTGAGAGAAGAGGGTGAGAGAAGAGGGTGAAGTAGAGGGGAAGGAGAGAGAGATGGAATAATAATTAAAATAATAATATTTTATTGTTTTTATTTAAAAATTTAAAAAATGTGGCCACGTCAGTAGTCTGTTAGCATTTAACGGCAAAATGGATGGCAGAGACCAAATTGCTCTTTATCTTAAACCTCAGAGGTAATTTTGTTGAGTTTGAAAACTCAGGGACCAAAGTGTAACTTAACCCAAACCTCAAGGACCAAAAGTGTATTTTTCCCAAAAAGTTTTCATAAACTTGTTTTCATTTTTGGAAGTTGGCTAAGAATTCAAACGCATCTTTAACAAAAATGAAAAAAAAATTGCAAAAAAATTGTAAGAAAACAAGCATAATTTTCAAAAACCAAAAATCAAATTCCAAATGGTTATGAGACGAGATCTTATGGATTAAAATAAACCTTTTGCATGTTTAGAGACTAGAGAGGAATAAAATTGAAAGTTAAAAGACTATAATACAAATTGAGAAAGTCCAAAAACCAACCCGAAACAATTCTAAAAGTTTAGAGAAAAAAAAAACGAGATCTAAACCTAAACCAACCTCAATTATTTACACGAAAGAACAAAGGAGAGGGTAAAAGGGAGATTTGAGAAGAATAATAAGTGAGAAATTATTGGTACAAAGTAAGTGAAACTAACTAGCTTTTGTAGTGGCAAATTTCCCAATATGAGTCCAATCAAATCCCATTCCATGATACCTCAAACCAACCATTAATGGAAATTTCCAAAAGAGGACAAGCATTGTTTGTGGGTCCCACTTCCTCTTTTCTCTTTCTTTTCTTGTCTTCTTTTTCCTCTCATCAATTATGCATATTTAAAAAAAAAAAAAAAAAAAAAAATTGATGTAGATGTTTTCCCTTTAATATTAAAAAAAAAAAGAAAGAAAGAAAGATGATGAATCAAATCCTGGCCGTTGATCTGAGAATGAAGGGCTGTGATTTGAGGACTTGAATTTAGATTGTGATAAGAAAGGAAAGGGGGCAAGGTTCCAAAAGTATAGAGGGAGGGATGTGTAAAGATTCTTGTGGTTGGCTGACATAAATTTCAAATCACTGTGGGTTTTGTTTTTCTAAAAAATGAACGGTCATGATTGCATCAAATTTTGCAGCTTTTGATTGATTGTTTTTTTGCTTTTGCATTTTGGGTGCCAGTGACCACTGATTGGACATCCTGTCTCCATTAAGGTTTCTCTCTCTTCCCTTTCTCTCTCTCTCTCTCTCTCTATCCTAAATTATTAACAGCCTGATTCTCAAGCTATTGCAATTCCTTCCATTTTTCCCTTTTTTGGGTTTGGTTATAAATTAGCTACTACTTCAAATATTAGGGTTACCCTTTATTCCCTCTCGTACTTTACACCGGTATCTGGTTAGATGGTTATTGAACTTTTGATTTTGTGTTTTGGTAAGATATATGGATTTTATAGACACAATCTTGAAAGTTTATGACCTATTAGAAACTATTTGAAGAATTCGAAATGAATAGACTGGACTGACTAGAGGATTAAACTTGTATTCTGACTTTTTTAAGAAATAATTTGAATCTACGTGGAAATTTATCAATATTTGGCCATTTGGGTGATGTTCATGTTAGTTTTTTTTTTTTTTAATTAAATTAAGTGATTTTTGTGACAAGTTTGGTCACTTAAACTAACGAAGAGAAGTCACATCCATCCCATCGCAAACACGTAAAGTGTCATGATCAATTAAATTGGTTTTCCTCTTCATTAGGCAATTACTCTCCATTTTTTTAAAAAAAGGTATAAATATGGAGACTTTACATTATTTTTATGAAATTATTATAGTTGAATGAGTTGTAATTGGTTGTACATATTAAAATTACTATTTCATAAATCCTTGTCTTTAAAAAGAAAATTTTCATATTTTCAAAAAAGAAAGAAAGAAAGAATTTTTGAAATAAATATATAAATAAATAATTACCCAAGGATATGTTATAAATTAAATTAAAACAAAAAAAAAACCCTTAAATATTTTGAAAATTACAATAGATGGTTGCATTTTGCCTGGATAATTCAAGTAAAACAATTGTCTTACATACAAACTCCACATTATTAACAATATTATTATTATTTTAGTTGTCATGTAGATACCTGAAAATAGAAATGTATCAATTTACAACAACTCTAAAGATAGACAATTTAAGATATATTAAGATTCAAACCTCATAACTACTATATATTGTTACAAACAAAGAAAAAGATGAGGACAAATTTGAACTAGTGACCAATAATTAAGAGCATGAAGAAAAAAAATAGATATAAATGTTATAATTAAAAAAAAAAAAAAAGACATACATAGAAGTATTTAATATTTTTTGGGTGCATATGTTGTCTATTTCTTAGTAAACTAAGAAAGCTTCTTGAAACCTCTTATGTTTGGCCCACAAATATAGATATACATTTAAAGGATAAGACAAGATGCACATCCAAACAAAACCCAAGCAATGTATATCCTTTGGTCCCAACCAATCACCACCTTAAATTTCATTTGATCAAATTTTATACTTTCCTTGGTGTGAATCATTTGTCATGGGGACTTTTGTTGAAAGGTGTTTTCTTTTGTTTAATCTCAAATGCTATAATTTGTTGAAGTGGATAATTTTTTGAAATGGGTCTTTAATGATACTATGTATATCTATTTTAAAATGGTTTCAGTGTTTTAGAGAAAGAGAAATATTTAACTTAAACGGAATCATAATGGGGTTAGGAATCTGACTATATTAATTCAAATATGTTTATTATCTATTTGTATTTATTTTTTAATTAATAGCTTAGTCGGTGTTCAAATATAGCACAACAATAAGAGTTTGATGTTAAATAAGTAAAATTAGTCATATCACACACCACTTATGTAAATCTACGATGGTTACGAAAACCTAAATTAATGGATTTATCGCTATAATTGAACCATTTTAATAGTTGAAAACCTACATTCATCACATACAACTACTTTCTGGAATTTGAATCATACAACTACTTTTTGGAATTTGAATCACATTTTATTTATATATATATATATATATATATAACTTAATTCTTGAATTGACATTTTTTTTATTCTAGTCTTTAAACTTTCGAGAAATATCCATTCTGATCTAGTACATTTTCATCCAACCGTAAATCACTTACCAAATGAATGGACGTGTCTTCAAACATATAAATTGTTACAGTGACGCATGGACATGCATTAAAACCACAGCCAAACATGAATTAGTATTAGGTTTGAGATATATATATATATAACGACAAAGTCAAAATTCCACGAACCAAAGTAAACAGTCTTAAAAACTCAAGAGCCTATAACGGATCCTCGGATTATAGGGGTAGACAAGTAATTTAGACAAGAAGGGCAAAACGGTAATTTGACACGAGAAAGTGTGGTCCAAAATAAAGTCCCTACCAAGCTCCAAGTTGAGACACAATAGTTATAGTACACACAATAATAAAACCATTAAAAAGACTTGCCTTTTCAAGCAAGAGAAGAGACACTACAAAATCTAGCACGTGACTTCTCACCTTTAGGGAAAAAAGACTTGTCTGCATTCACTCGGACGGTAATCATTCTACAGTCCTTTCAGAAACCGAAGATCGACGGCTCCTAGGCCATGTCATGCAAATCAACGATCCTGAAACCCCACGTGTCGTTTTCAAAGATTAGGACCAGTTAAATAAATAAGATTTCGTGACCTTTCGGTAAAAAGAGAGAGAAAAAAGAAAATCCCCAAGGACGCCGCTGTGATTTGGGAAAGGGACACGTCATTATTGTCATTTAAGGTTGTGGTTCTTCTTCTTCTTCTTCTTCTTCTTCTTCTTCTTCTTCTTCTTCTTCTTCTTCTTCTTCTTCTTCTTCTTCTTCTTCTTCTTCTTTTTTGGAAAAAAATAAATTTACTTCTTCTTTTTTTATATTTAAGTGAATCAAGTATTTAGCTTTGAACGCTTTGTCGTTTAGGACTTGTTTGATGTATTGTTTGGACTCGATTTATTGTTTTTAGATTCATCGAATCAAGTGAATTTAGTGACTTTTTGTTCCATGGAATTATTTATGAAAGTAATTTCTAATTTTGTACTTGAATTTTGTGATATAGAAAGTGAAAGGTTTTTGCGCTACCATTTATATGTTTTAACCCTTTTTCTTAAAAAAAATTGTTGTATGTATGTTAAAAAATGGAGAACATGAATTGCAACTTTGTTTTTTTTTGTTCCCGTAGTTAGGTTTTTTTATCGCACTTAGGACATCTTTGTCTTCATATTTATTCTAGGGATAACTACTGTTGATGGTCGATTTTGGCCAGAGGATCTCACCTGACCTTCACGCGCCACCAACGGTAAATTTGTAGTTGAGGGGGGAAGACGTGGCCTGCAAGACAGTAAACCTGCACACCGGTGTGGTGCTCGCCACACCGGCTCCGATGCTTAAGTCAACAAACAGAACGGTAGGGCGTGGAAAAGTAAGAGCAAGAGGAGAAAGCAGAGAATAGAGAGTAGAGTTTAGGGATAGAATTCGGGATCCCCTCTTCAGTGGCGAAGAGGGATATAAATACCTGTTCATCCTCCTAGCCTTTTTAGGGTTTCGGAGGCGTTTTAGGTCAAACCAGGCGAAACCGGGGCATCCAAAGGCGGTGGGGACCAGACGGGACCAAACGGGCTCGGCCCGCACGAGCGGGCCGAGGGGCGGCCTCGGCCGGCCGAGGCCCATGCAGGGGGTCGGGCCGAAAACCCGACCCCTTCGGTCTTGGCCCGTCTCATTTGCCGGTTTTGCCTCCTTGGTCCATCTTTCAGCCCGATTTCTCCCCGGTTGTCCTCGTCAGCTCCTTGTGTATCGGGGTGGTCCAAAATTGCCTATAACAACTACATATATAGGCTTAAAAGAATACTCATTTTTTAAATCTGTCTATTTTGTCAATTATTTTCAACCATGTCCAGACTTTTTAATAAATTGATTCAAATAGATAAGTTCATTTACTTTTATGTCCTAGGTAAAAACGGATATAATAATAAAAAAAATGGTTTTAATCCTTTATTTAAAACCATCTCCTAAAAGTCAAATCCTTCCAAAACAACGGTAGAAAAAATCTTCCTTCCAAAAATTTCTCTAGTGATACAATTTTAAATAGTGGTAAAATAGTAAAGAAATATACAACATAAATATAGAAAATCTAAAATTGAAAAATTTTAAAATCTTATACATTTGTGAAAATTATATATTAAAACACTCCATCGACTATAATTTATGTTTCTACTTTGGTGATAAGATATAAAAATAGTAAGTACTCGTTTTGGTATGCAATTTCAACTATACGAATCAAGTGGATTCCGTGAATGTGTTGTTTGATGATTTTATTCTATAAAATAGTTTTTGAATCTGATTCAAATAGGTGTTGTTGATGGTCGATTTTGGTCAGAGGAAACTCACCTGACCTTCACGTGCCACCAACGGTAAATTTGTAGATGAGGGGGGAAGATGTGGCCTGCAAGACAGAAAACCTGCACACCGGTGTGGTGCTAGCCACACCGACTCCGATGCTTAAGTCAATAAACGGAAGTAGGAGGGCTAGAGAGTAAGTGAAGAGAGTAGAGAGTTTGGGTCCCCTTCTTTAGTAGCGAAGAATGGTATAAATATTTGCTCATGCTCTTAGGGTTTTTAGGAATTCGGAGGCGTTTCGGGACAAACCAGGCGAAACTGAGGCGGCCAAAGGCGGTAGGGACGAAGCGGAGTCGAACGGGCTCGGCCCGCGCGAGCGGGCCGAGCAGGGGGTCGGGCCAAAAACCCGACCCCTTCGGTCTTGGCCCGTCCCACTTGCCGATTTCGCCTCTTGGGTCCATCTCTCAGTCTGATTTCTCCCCGGTTGTCCTCGTCAGCTCCTTGTACATCGGGGTGGTCCAAAATTGCCTATAACTGGTGTATTGTTTATGAAAATTTTGATAGTTCACACTATAAATTCATTTTGCTTTTATTTCATTGAGATATAAATTATATAATATTGTGAAATGATAATTATATAAAATTTATAACCTAAAATATGTTATTAAAATTATTAATAATACTTTAGATTCAAATAAATATTTAGTTGATAATTAATTAAAAACATAGCCTACAACATTCATTCAATTTCAATAAAAATCTTGTTTTAATATTTTTATTTTTTATTTCCAAATAATTGATCAAATTCACCATAACCTTTTTGGGGATTGTCATTACTTAATCTTTGATTTTTGTCCTATTCCATAGGGGTGTAAAATTCTCGGGTCGGGTCCGTTGTACGGACAACCCGACCCGACCCAATCTATGTTCGGTTGTACGGACAACTGACCTGTCTTGACCCGAACCGGTCAGGTCAGTTTCCCTTTTTTCCCTTTTTTTATTTTTTTTTATTTTTATTTTTTTCCCTCTTCTTCTTCTGCTGTTTTTGCCCTAAAAAAACTCTCTTCTTCTTCTGTTGTTTTTGCCCTAAAAAAACTCTCTTCTTCTTCTTCTGTTTTTGCCCTAAAAAACTCTCTTCTTCTTCTGTTTTTGCCCTAAAAAAACCCAAATCACAGACCCAACTTTAATCCTCTTCTTCTCTCTTCCTATGTTTTTGCCCTACAAGAACCCAAATCACAGACCCAACTTCATGCAAGCAAAAAACCCAAAACATTGTTTCTGTTTCTTGAAAAAAAAAAAGAGAGAAAAAGAAATCGCATTGCTTGGAGACGCGAACGAGTGTGAGAGAGATGAATCGACGGCGGGAGGGATGAATCAACGCGAACGAGGTTGAGACTGCTGCAGCCGCTGAGACGGCGTTGGGCTGGAGCGTGTGGTGGCGGCGGCGTACGATGGAGCCGGTTGCAGCGACTAGTAATGGGAGGGAGGAGGTAGACGGTGAACCGAAAGAGAGAGTAGAGAGAGAGGGAGGTCCAGAGAGAGAGAGAGTAGAGGGAGGAGAGGATTTGGAGCAGACGAGACATGATTAGGGCAAAAAATCAGGATTTAGAGCAAAATTTGGAGCAGACGGCGCGCAAACGAGAGGAGAAGTGATTAGGGTAAAAAAAAAAGAATATATATACATCGGGTAAGACAACCGAACCGAACCGACCGGTTCGGTTCGGTTTTTGAAAGCAACAGTTTTAAAACCGAACCGAACTGAACCGAACCGACTAGTTCGGTTCCGTTTTCCGATTCGGTTCGGTTTCTTACACCCCTACTATTCCATATCTATCCCATCAAAAACTTATGTTAGCTGTAATATGTACTTACATCTATAAACTAGGACACATATTATTTGACACAGTACACTTATTAATTAATTAATGGAAAAGACTCAAAAAAAAAAAAAAAAGTTATGTTTAAGAAGTTCATGGGATAAATTAAAGTAGCTATTTTGGGAGTTAATGAATAAAAAGTACACGAGTACTAAATGTTTATATAATTCAAGTTTCGAGAAATTTTCAAAATGTTCATTTTAGTTTTTAAATTATGGTTTTTTTAACTTAAAAAACTAATTATATTAGTTCATTAACTTAAAAAAAAAAAATCATTATAATTCCAAATGTATAAAAGTTGAATAATGTGACGTAATTTAAATATGTATCTATTAATATGGTAGATATGTATCAGAGATATTTAGATTTGTTGTGACACATAGTGTTCTAGCGCATGTATTATTATATTAATTATGTAGCAGAAGAGTAACAAACATCAAAATGATTTTTCTACCAGCCTGATAAAGATCCCCAGGAGTTGTCCAAAAAAAAAAACATCAAAATGATTTTTTTTTTCCTAGAGACTAAACAAGATATTTTTAAGACTAAACAGAGATTTGAAGAAGTAGGAAGAGTTGAGAGGCGGAGGATGAAAAAGAAGGAGAATGGTGTCACGTCAGCAAACTGTTAGGGTTTAACAGAAAATTAGATGGATTGACAAAAAAATGTAACGAAATCCAAACCCTCAGTGATAATTTTGTTGAGTCTGAAAACTCAGGGACCAGAGTGTAACTAAACCCAAACTTCAGGGACCAAAAGTGTGTTTTTTCCTTTTTATAAATATTGAAAAAGGAAAACTTGAAATAAGTCCACTAGCTTATGGCAAGGTAAAAAAAAAAAAAAAGGAATAAATGTATGAATATTTTCATGTTTGCATAATTTAAACCCATTTTAATATATTCCTTGCTTACATCCTTCAAAAGCAATCCCTTCTTTTTTCCATTTATTTATAGATTCTATTATATAAAATAATGTAAAATCTTCCCTAAGAAATGGAACAACTAAGAAAAAGAAATTTTCATGGCTACTCAAAGCATTCCAAAAAGAAAATGTAATGATTAAAAAAAAAAAAAATGAAAGTACATTGCCCACCATTCTTAGATCCTGTTTAACCAATAAAAATCAACCACAGTGTAACATCCTGGAATCTAAATAAAAATTTAAAAATTGTTAAATGAATTAATATTGGTTTTATCTACTAATATTCATAACAATTTTTTTTAATCGTGAGTGTTTGGGTCACTCTATATGTACATTTCGACCCTTTTTACAAATTAGATCACTAGATTTTTATCTAAGATTGACCACCATGAAATAATTTGAATCCTCGAACATTTGAAATTACAATTTATCTTATAAAAACACAATTAAAGAAAAAGAAATGTGGATGATATAAAATTTTGATGCACAAATGGAGCTATAAATCTCATATTGACTCACTGAAAAGCAAAATTTAACATTATATATAAATATATAAATATATATACAATCGCTCAATACTTCTAATGTCAAAATTGGTAAGTTTTTTTTTTTGTTAAAAAAAAAAAAATTGGTAAGTTTTTTTTTTCTAAAATTTTAAAATATTAATTTTTTAATATAAACTAAAGAGGGGGCAACTTCTTGCTCTTGGTTAAAAATCCAAATAAGTTTTCATTTCTTTCATTTTTTTTTTGAAAAAAAAATCAAAAGAAGACAATATCATATAGATGCAAGAGTAAGGGTTCAAACTTTTTACATAGAAACATTTCACTAATGCATTAATAGTGACCTATGCTCAAATTAATATGGGAATCAAAAAGGAATTTCTTATCTTTTATGGTAGAATCTCATTCTCTAAAAAAAATTTTAAAAAAAATCTAAAACATGTTCAATTTTTGGATTTTCAATTTTCTATTTTTCAAAAACAAAATCATATATGTCATTGACTTTTATTTTATATTTTTTAAAGAAACAAAAAAACTCAACTTGTTCGATTATTGTTTTTAGTTTTCAATTTTTTAAAAATTAGATAGATGAAAAGATATTTTAGAGAAAGAAAAGTATACATAGTGAAATAAAAGTTCAGGGACATAGGTATAAATGCTTTCGAGAAAAAAGTTAAACGTAGTAAATTTAGAGAGAAATATGTTAGAGAGAACCTTAGTTAAACTTGATATATATATATATATTTGAAAAAGAAAAAAAAATAGGGGAAGAGATAAATTTTAGAGAGAAAAAAATATAATAAAAAGAGAAGTATTAGACAGATCATACGGTTTTCTTTTCTCTTTTTTTTCTTTGGTTGACAATATGGAGATAGTAAGGTTAAGAGTAAAAAATGTACTAGAGAAATAAAGATAAGTGAGAAAAGTAAAGGAAAAATTTTTAGAAATAGATAAGTTAAGGAGAGCAAACTTTTGGAGAAAGGAAAATATTTGATTTTTTGAAAGAGAAACTGGACAAGTATATCAAAAGAGAGAAATTAAAGTTAAATAAATATAAATATTTTTCAGAAAGCTATCACAGTAAGAATTGTCATGTACCATTGATCAAAATATCATATGTTCAAATTCCCACACCCAAATATTTTTGAACTCAAAGCAAATAAAGATAAACATTTTGGAGAGAAAAAAAAAAGTTAGGTAGAATTGAAAATTTTAGAGAGAGAAAAATTGAAAAAGAACAAAATTTGACAGAGATTTTTTTTTTTTTTTTAACAAAAAATTTAAAGAGATCTTTTTTTTAAAAATAAAAATTTATAGAGATCTAAACCTATGAACTCTTCATCAGTTATTGGTTTTTTTTTTTGTTTTTGTTTTTGTTTTTGGTTTTTTTTTTTTGTTTTTTGTTTTTTTGACTTCTCCTCTTATTCTCTTATTCCTCGGTTTGAGTATTTAAATGCAAAAATTTTGTTTGACCAAATTGAGATGGACTTTGAACGTGATTTTTATCTTGTAAGTTCTTGTAGGTCATGTTTTTTTTTTTTTTTTGAAAAATTTGTAGGTCATGTTTTTAAAAGTATTTTAAAATCAAACATAAAATATTTAAAAATAAAATAATGACAAATATATGATATTATAATATTTGTTATAGATTGATGTTGAAATTTGTTTTTACTTTCTTGAGGGATAGAAATAGAAATGAATAAAAATCTTTTGTATTCTAATAAAATAATTTTTTTTAACAAAATTAATCGCATAAAAAAGAACGTATAATTGGTATATTTTGTATCAAAAATTATTTTAATCTGATCGTCACGATGGATGACTCAATTACTTTTAGATTTGTCAACATGAGCATAACTGACTTATATTAATGATCAAGACGTTTGTGGTTCGAATCTCTCCACCCTACATGTTATAAATAAATAAATATATATATAAGCCAACAAGAGCATGACTCAATTGGGCATAAAGTTTGTATTTTGACCAAAAGGTTGAAGGTTCAATCCTCACACCCACATGTTGTCAAAATATATATATCCTCAAAAAAAAAAAAAAATGTTGTCAAAAAAAAAAAAATATATATATATATATATATATATATATATATATATATATTTGTAACATAATTATTTACCATGAGAAATTAAATATTTGTAACCTCCCATTTATAATCGAAACCAAGAAATAGTGAAATACCCACCTCCACTCTAGATTGAAAAATGCACCCAAATTATTGACTTTATTACTCAATTATTAATTTTAAATACTTAACTTAACCTCTTTAAAACCTTGATATATTATTCAGTGTTTTTTTAATAATCAATTAGCAAATATCGCAAATTTTTTCTTTTGAAAAGGCAATTATCGTTTTTTTTTTTTTTTTTGAAACTGCAATTGTCGTAATTAGTTATTCATTATTTAAACAACTTAAATACTTCTTCAATATCAATTAACTACCTGCTATTGAATTAAACCAATAAATTTGTCATTAATTTCGTTAATTGCTATTAAGTCTAATTCCCAATGCAATATACATTAAATATCTATATTCAAGTGCGTAATGATTTGATAGAGTTGTTTATACTTCATACTTAATTGAAAACCAAGGAGTGTTTCAAAAAAAAAAAAAAAAAAACAAAAAACAAAAAAATCTTTATTCTTGAAGTTACAGATTAAAATGTGCATGTTTGGGAGTTATTTTTAAATTGTTAAAATCACTTTGGTCATATTCAAAATCACTTTGATAGTATGAAAATCTCATCTAAGAATGTATAACAGACTTGAAAAGATGTATTATAGTTAGGAAGTTATTATTTATTATATCAGTTAATTGTTATTGGGGTTCTTTTAGCATGTTTTGTCCTCACTCACAGACTTCCTAGGAAAATTCCCAAAAGGTCACCCAACATAGAACTTCTCCAAACCAAGCATGCTTAACTTCAAAGTTCCTATGATTGAACCACTGAAAAGGAAGGTGCACCTTGTTGGTATAGGTAGTATCTATCAATTCTTTTAAGCTTATCTTGACCATGTATTCATCTCCTCAGGATCCCTCTCATTCAGATGTGGTCTCGGTTCATTCATGTACCCCTCCTAACCTCGGGCATCACAGTTTAAAAAAAAAAAAGCAAACATTAAATTGATTTTGAATTATTAAATGCACGTTCATGGTGATTTCAAACATGACAAGAGTGATTTTAGTAATTTCAAAATCACTCTCAAACATGTACAATATCTATTTAGATTCTAAAGTTTTTTTAAAAAAAAAAATCATTTTAGTATTTACTTTATACCACCTAATATTTGGCTCCGTAATACTTGCTTGTCACATAACTTATATGGCTCTAACAAAAAAACTATGTGCCAAAATAAGCATAGTTCTTTAGCAAATAATATATATTATCGACTAAGAGATTAGAGATTCAGATCCTTTTACTTTTGAATGTGGTTGAACTCAAACCAAAACTTTATATATATATATACCCACATTTTTTCGGTCTTGCAACATAAAAACAATAAGTCTTGAGAAATACAAATATTTAAAAAGAAAATAAAAGGCCATTCAATACATAAAAAGAAATTCTAAATTACAATTTTTTTTTTTTTGAAAATAATTCCAAATTACATTAATAAACGTTTAATTGAAGATTTGAATCTCATTCCACAATGTCAAGCTTCTCCAACTCATAGCCGCAATACAAGACTGAAATTTCCATAATTTTTTTTAAAAAAAAATCCTTAAAAAAAATACCACTGAATCTAAAAAATAAATAAATAACTATTTTCTTTTAAGAGAAATAAATAACCCTATTGGTGCGATGGGAAATAAAATATACCAAAAAAAAATCAGCTTGATGCAACCAATGAGAGTCAGCCACGTGGACAGAAACAAGATAAGGTGGGGAAAACTGTGTAAAGAGAACAAGATTCCACGCGCACTGAGGGCGCGTCGAGTCAAGTCGCGTGAGCTGGACGATGTGACCGTACACCTCAGCGTGTGGTACACGAGCGCCACTAAGTGAAAATTAGCGTCACTGCTTATATCATTTTGATTCTCTATTTCCCTTTTTAACCATAATTTAAGAACAAAACTTGCATATACCGATATTTAGGGATCTCTCAGTCCATTCAAATCTTGACAACTAAGAAAGAGGAAGGGAGAAAATGATAATTTTTTTTATCTCTCCTAATTGTCAGCGTTTTAATGGTGGTATATAGGAAGATTCCTCTACATACCGATATACAGCCAAGTTTTTTTCATAATTTAATATACTTTCTAATCATTTTTCCTTCTTCAAAACCATAATTTCATATATATATTTAGAGTATTTGGAGGAATTTATGCATATCAACTAAAATTCCACAACGTTTAGGGCATGTTTGGGAGCGATTTTGAAATGACTAAAATCATTCTTGTCAAGTTGAAAATCATCCCAAAATATACATTTAATGATTCAAAATCAAATTTGTATTTTACTTTACACTTTCAAACATGATTTTCATATTATTAAAATTGATTTTGAATTATTAAAAGATATATTACGGAGTGATTTTGAATATGACAAAATAATTATAAACATTTCAAGATCACTCCCAATGCACTAAGTTGTCTTCAAACTTGTAGTCTTTTAATCTTTATAACATGTTTTCGAGTGATTTTGAAATGGTTAAAATCAAATTTTTCATGTTTGAAATCATCTCGAAAAATGTCTTTGATAATTTAAAGTCAATTTTAATAATATGAAAATCGCGTTTAAAAGTGTAAAATCAAAAATCAAATTGGTTTTATATGATAAAAGACATGTTTCGAGGTGAACATGACAAAATTGATTTTAACTATTTCAAAGTCACTTTCAAACATGCACTCAATGAAACGTGGGTCATTGTGGTTTGAACATATTAATATTTCCAAAGTCTACTTAATATTTTTGTTAAATTATAAATTTGGTTTTTGAATTATTTAGAAGCTGTATCTAATAGGTCATCTTTAAACTTTAAAAAATGTAAGACGACTTGATAAATTAGGAGGCTTTCAAAGTTTTGTGAATAGATTTCTTAAAAGTATTTAATAGACTCTCCAAATTTAGAATTTGTATCTAAGAGGTTCTTGAAATTTTAATCTTCAAATTATAATATTCTTGATTTATGACATACTTTTTTCAAAGTTATAATAAGATATATATTATTGAATATAGAAGTGAAAATTTAGGATGGTTTGGTAACATTAGGTTTTTGGTTTTCTATTTCTTGTTTATAGTTTGTTTATAGTTTTTGAGAAACAAAAAAGTTTGATAATGTTCGATTTCTCATTTTTAGAAATGTTTACAAAATTGTGTGTAGGAATTTTGAAAACAAAATCAAGGTCCCATTTGATTTTTTTTTTTTTTTTTTTTTTAGAATAATTATGTTTACTTCTAATTTACTTACAATGATTTTTATCTTTGTTAAGGATTCATTTGAATTCTTAGTCAAATTTCAAAAACAAAAACAAGTTTTTGAAAACTATATATATTTTTTTGTTTAGTTTTCAAAACTTGTCTTGGTTTTAAAAAACATGGAAATGTATTGATAACAAAACAAATAAACTTTTAAGTGAAAGTAATATTTATAAGCTTGGTTTTTTTAAAACAAAAAACCAAAAATCAAAAGGTAATTATCAAACAGGGCTCAAATTTCTTGATACTTGTTTGTTTCCAGTTTTCCAAGGCTTAAATAAAAACATTATTACTTTTTTTTCAACTTATAAAATGCATAATAAATAGCAATAAAGACTTTAACACAAAAATTTTGGATATTTAATTTTATAAAATTTGTACATTTTTAATTTAAAATTTTAGTGAATAAGAGATGAAAAATGATTACCAAACATGTTTACGTCTTTTTTTAAATTAAAAAAAAAAAAACAAGAAACAGTTATCAAACTCATGACTATATATGTTTCTTAATTACAAAGAGGAACGAAATAGAAACATAAACATTAACCAAACGAGACCATATGAACTTCAAGGTTTAGGATCAAGCTTGTAATTTTACATACCTTCTTGTTTTCCTTGCTCAAGTATAATGACGAATAGAATGATGCATATATAGTAGTTAGTTTAATAGATCATTCTAATGTCTTTTAACCATTAAATTAGAGTAAACTAAGATTAGGAAGAGGGAAAATATTATTATTTAAAAAAATATTTAATAACATTTGACTTTTTGAATTTCCCAATTGAAAATTTTAGTGGTCCATAAGTGAATAAAAAAAAAAAAAAATCCAACATAATTGCCATCCATAAAGCATAGGATTCCATTTGTATTTGGTATCCACCATGCATTTGATTCCTCTTCATGTTCTTTCTTAACCTAAAAAGACTTTTTTTTTTTTTTTTTTTTGACAATAACCTAAAAAGACTTTTTTTCCCCTTTTTCTTTTTTGTGATGTTAATTTATTATTATTATTATTTATTTATTTATTTATTTATTTATTTTAAGTGTCGTGTGGAGTCAAAACTATCGTTATAAAATAGTTTGATTTAGTTTATTGCTATTTTTTTATAAAAAAAAAATCGAGAGTATTATAATCATTGAAATTGAATTATTGAATATTGTAAGTTGAATTAGTGGTTAAATATATATATTTTTTGAAAATAGTGGTTAAATATTTTTACAGAATAGGAAAGCTATTATTTATGTTATTTTCTCAAGATTTTTGTAGATAATTTATATGAGAAAGATGTCACTTCAAGTGTCGAATTTAAAACTTTTTTTTTCTAATAGTTGAGGAATTTTTTGAGTCAAACTCTTAAAGTTATTTTGTTGAAAAGAAAATTCGATAGTTACGTGAAAAAAAGTGTAAATTGTAGTAATTAATAAAAAAATTAAATCTAACCAAAATTATTATAATAATTCTATTATTATTTTAGTAGAGATCATGTGTGAGGATATGAGGATTTAAACCTCTTACCTCAAGGGTAAGAGTAGATGCTAAAATTATCTTCTCTTTAAGGTGAAAATGATTAGAAAGTAATAATTTTTTTGGGTTTTTTTTTTTTTTTTAACAAATCTAATTTTTCTATAAGCATCTTTGAAAAAAGTAATAATTTGTATTGTATTTAATATAATTTTCAAAATGATTTTAGATGATGGAAAGTATTTTAGAAAAAATCTTAATAAATAAAAAACACTTCTGACGTAAATTATTGTCAAAAAATAACTTTAACGTGATTAACCGAAAATCTTCCACATATATATATATATATATATATATATATATATATATATATATATATATATATATATATATATATATATATATAGTAAGAAACAAAAACATATTTGTAATATTACTATCCAAATCACTATTGAATGTAGTGCGACAAAAATAATTTGTCATTCAAAGCGGTTCTTAAAAAAAATGTAAGATATAGTCAACATGAGCATAACTCAAATGATATAAGACTTGTACTAATATTTGAGAGATATATGGTTCGAATCCTCCTACCTCACATGTTATAAAAAAAAAAAAAAAAGTAAGATATAAAACATTTTTATTAAAAGTATTTTTAAAATAGTGCCTAAATTGAATGTACTCCAAAGTCCAAATTAACAAATCCTAATTTTGTTTTATGACATTTTTTACGAACATGAAGAGCATGTTTAACAAAGACGAATGAACAACCAACATGAGCATAGCTCAACTACCATAAACATTGTACACCTTCGATCAAAGGGTCAACGGTTCCAATCCTTGACATATGGTTGAACTATATATAGTGAGGGAAGTAAAGAATTAAAATAAGAAAACTCACATTAATATTTGGGATAGAAGATTTAAACCTCCAACCTTTTGGTCGAGAATATATAGACCTAGTAGACATGTCAAATTTCATTTATTTGGGTAAATTGTAATGTTAAAAGATGTTAAAAGAAATACATAGTTAGATCCAATGACCTATGCATCAATTTTTTAATTAAAACGTATTTTTTAATAACTACGATATTTAATTTCAATTAGCTTGATATAAAATCATTTGATGAAAATGATTTAAAATTACTTTAAACAAACATTTTAATAACATCAAATCGAAAAGGACATTAAAAAAGAAATGCAACGTTGTACTAATTACAAAGTCAAAAACCTTTTCAAAAAAAAAAAAAAAAAAAAAATTACAAAGTCAAAACCAATGCATTGAGACTTTCTCCTTATAAGAACCCAAAATCATTTTAGATTTGAACTGTTTTTAAAAAATAAACACAACAACTTGGAGTTTATAATAATATGATGAAAAAAATAATAATAAATAAGCCAAGTACGGAATTATTAATTTCATAAATTCCGTACTTATCTCGGCTGGTAAGGGCAATAGCTACTTTTTTATTTATTTTTTTTTAAATATAATAATTATATGAACTTTGAAAATTTATGATTGCAAAGGATAATATGATAATAATTGTTTGACTTTTTTAGGAGCATACAAAAATCAAACCAAACCAATAGTTTTTTTTTGAAATAATCAATAGTCTAAATTAATGGAGTTGAAGAAATGTTTAGGATTTGTTTGATAAGCACTAGGGTTTTGGTTTTCTTTTATTCTTTTTTTTTCTTTTTGAATTTATAGTCCAAATTAAGCAAAATTTGTTGTAGAGCTTCTTTTTTTTTAAAAAAAATGAAAGTAAAATAATGAGATTAATTATAGGAATTATTTGTGAATTCCTCCTTACTTTAAACGAATTCTTTAAAGTAACAATTGAGATTGATACTTATCAAGAAAAGGGCTAAAAAGTTGGCTTTATTGGAAAAAAAAATAGGTGTTGGAAAATGAAATTTTGACAAAATCACCTAAAAGAGTAAATGAAAGATTGTCCACCATTAATATCAAGTTGTTCGAGTTACTTTCTTTCTCTACTCGAGTCACCACTTTTTTTTGATAACATGTGGGATTGGAGGGATTCGAACCACAGATCTCTTAGTCATTAGTACAAACTTCATGTCAGTTGAGTTATATTCATGTTCGCACTCACGAGCCACCACTCCACTTGTTTGTGTTACTTGTTGCATTTTTTTTTTTTTTTTTTTTTTTTTGTAACTTTCATCTAATAGAGAGCATGTGGGTTAGTTTATCATAAGGACATGATAGCTATTTTTTTAGGTACAAATGGTGGCTTTCTAGTATACAAAGAAGGTGGGACGGGATTTATTAGAAGGTATTTTGAGTGCATACTTTTTTGCTACCTTTACTAGAAAAAGGTCCCGGCATTTTCACTTTATGTTGTGGAGTTACATCGGATAGGTAGGCCAAATGGATAAGGAAGTTTAAGGAATTTTGTTCCTTACGGAAATTTCACATCACATTAGTCATTCAATTCCTAGTGGATAACCTAGAACGTTTAAGCAAGTCGAAAGGGTACTTTTGAATTTGCAAAAAAAAGGGTTGTTGTCAAAATATATTAGGAGATAAATAAAGTCAATGGATTTGAAAATTGATTTTATTAACTAATAATAAAATCAAACGTAAAAAAAAAAAAAAAATGAATCGATTTTATTATTATTTAAAAGAGGAAGGAACCTGAATTACACGCAAAATAAGTTCGATAGTACAAGTTTCTATTAAGTACAGTATAATAGTGGAATTTTAGTTATTTTTAAAATATACTTTTAATAAAAATTAAACAAAGTCTTTGTATTTCTTAAATATAATGTGAATTAATTAGTAGAAGAATGGAAGACATCAAATAATTAGGAGCAATAACTTAGTTAATAAAAATTAAAAATAGGACCCCACCTTTCAATAGTAAAGTTCTCTGAATAAATCATATATAAAAAAGGAAACCACTGAATGGTGGAAGTTTTAAATAATATTTCTTTCTAAAAAAAAAAGTTTTAAATCATATTTATTTCAGAAAAAAAAAGTGTTAAATCATAAGGAAAAAAATCAATTTTGACCCCTAAACTTAGTAACTTGTATCAATTTTAACCCTAAACTTTCAATTTTATCAAATTAAACCTCAAACTTAACCAATTGTATCAATTTGAACCTCAAACTTGCATAAATGTTGCAATGTAGACATTTGGTCAACTTTTCATTTGAATTGCTATTAAAACATATAATTGACAATTTCTTTTTTTTTTTTTTTTTAATTCACATTGCCCCCAAGTTAGTGTTTTCTAAGAAATTTGTTGGAAAAAATCTTTAAGAAATCAAATATCCCAAATTATTTTTCTCATTATTATCCACACAAAAAAATCACAAAGTTTTATTGACAACAAGAAAAATCCAGCAAATATAAGAAATAGAAAACTCGAAATTTCTTTATTTATGTTTCATACATTTGTACATTTTTATAATTAGCAAGAAAAAAAAAAATAAAAGAAGAAAAAAATCTCACAAAGTTTTTAGCAACAAGAAAAAACCCAACAAATATTCGAAGATCAAAAAACCTCCAAAGTTTCTTTGGTTTCATAATCTTAGATAACAGCAAAAAAAAGTCCTCACGAAGTTCTCAACAACAAGAAAAAGTCATCTAAAATAAAGTTTCTCCAATATTTTATTTATAAGAAACTAATTTAGATGTAATGTGAATTAAGAAAAAAAGGAAGAAATAATCAATTACGTATGTGGTTCAAATGGAAAGTTAACTTAAGGTATACATTGGAACACTTATGCAAGTTTGGGGTCAAAATTGATACAGTCTGATAAGTTTGAGGTTTAATTTGATGAAATTGAAAGTTCAGGGTTAAAATTGATACAACTTGTTAAGTTTAGGGTTCAATTTGATGAAATTGAAAGTTCGAGATTAAAATTTACAACCCCAAAGTTTAGGGTTAAAAATGTATTTTTTCCCTAAATCATATTAATGTCTTTAAACTTTCATTTTATTATATTTGGAGTTCAAAGCTTCCAAACATTTTTTTAACTTCTCTAACTTTAATTACTTTGCTGTTAGGCTATGTTTGCTTATCGGCCATCGAATTCAAAGAATGAGAATGAAAATTATGGGATCCATTTCATTTCCATTGATCATGTTTACCAAAATGAGAAATCGAAATAAAATGTGGGACCTTTCCAAAAGCAACAATCCAAATCTTATTCTTCATTTCTCTAAAAAAAAAAAAAAAAGTAAATACATGTGATCGCAACTAATTTTCTTTCATTTTTTTAAAACTGGTTTAAACTTTTTTTGTTAATTGATATTCACATTAGTTAAACATTTCAAAACATTGGTACGGAAAAAGGAGAAAAGTGACCATTTTTTCTAGGGAAATCCTTAGAAATGGCCAAAAATTACAGGGTAATTTTGAAAAAGGGCCAAATCGGATTTTTTAATGAAAAATGGCTAAACTGTTTTTTTAACCTATTTTCGTGAGGATCGTCTTTCCAACTATACCCTTGAGTCAAGTTTCAGATTTAATTAAAAAAAACAAAAAAACAAAACAAAACAAATTATCCCATAAATCATGGAATTACAGTATCTATCCTCTCTCTCCAAACAAAACAGTTTATCCCATAAATCACGGAATTACGGTATCTATCTTCTCTCTCCTCTCTCTCAAAATTCGAATTCAGATTTTATCTTTATTAAAACTAAAAGATTACATAGAAATTAGGTTTTCATTTTTAATTTTCGATTAGATTCTTATATTTTAATTATCTAATTAGCATCTTCATCGTTTTTCCAACTTTTTTGCCATCCATCCATTTTTTGCTTTGTCGTTCATATCACCATTGGAAGGGTTATTGATCTACATCATAGGTATGTTAAGTACTGTATTTTGTATTTATCTATCATTATTTTCCTCTTTGTATCCTATTTTCCAACACAAAGTATTTTTTATTTTTTTTCAAAGTCTTTACTGGTTTCCAAACGAAAACTTTTGGTGGAAGAAGCATTTGGAGGAAGGTGCCCAAAAGAAAATTAGAGGTTTCTCAAGAATTTCGTTTGTAATGGTTAAGACCGCACAAAACGAAGAAAATGGGAAGAATCTCGAGGGTTTCAGATTTTTTTATAAAAAAAAAAAAAACAAGGTGAATACTCAATCCCAATTTTCGAATTAAGTTGAAGGGAAATAGTGAGTAATGATTTTTTCTCGTTTTTTAGATTATTTGATGTTTACCATAGTAAATTATTAGTTTACTATATACACTGTATTTGCATAATTTGTTTACTAAATACACTGTATTTGCATAATTTTTCTTTTTATAAACTTGAATGTTTTTTTATTGTTCCAATAACCATTTGTGAGTAATGATTTTTTCCCGTTTTTCAATATTGAAATTATTTGCAAGTTTACTAAATAAATACCCAACTAGACAATATTTGGTGAGAGTTTGGAAAAGGAAATAGGGTTTTGTGTTAAATGAATTTAGTAATTTAAATAGACACAAGTTAACCGATTCAATCATTCTCATGCACTCCCTACTTTTAGGTAAGAGTTAACAATTTTTTGTTTTAAATTCAACAACTATCTCCCTTAATTCGTGCTAATTCGTGCTAATTAACTGATTTTTGTTATCTTATTTGTTATGTTTGTTATTGATTTTCAATGGGCCCTTAATTTAAGGATAAACCCTAGATTCTCTCATAAATTTAAGTTGTATTTGTATTTATAGTTAACTGCATTTACGCTGTATTTGAATTGATCTGTTCAGGGGCATTTTCGTCTGATTCATTGTAAAAAAAATCTACTAAAAATAGCAATTGGCCATTCTTCAAATGGAAAAATCATATGGCCATTTTTCAAAATGCCCCATTAAAATTAGCCATTTATCTAGTTGCCCCTTTTTTCTATATGAAGCGAAAGGGAAATAGAGTCCTATTTGTTGGACGTGTATGAGAAATAATTTCTAAGTTGATCAGATGAATCTAATTTAATTTGCTATGAACCCAAAATCTTTTTTTTTTCAAAAAAGAAAAAAAAACAATATTTTTGTTGATGCCAAAATCTGGACAAAAGACTCACATGACCTTCACGTGACACTAACAGTGAATTTGTAGAAATCGGAGAAGACGTGACCTGCAAGACCAGCAAAAACTGCTGCACACCGGTGTGGTGTAGGCCACACCGCCTCCGATGCCTAAGTCAGAAAACCGAGGAGAAGCTATAGATAGTAAGGGGAGAGTCAAAAGTAGAGTTTTTCGGAACCCTACTTCCGTGATGAAGAGGAGTTTTTATACATGTTTGTCTTCCTAGGATTTTTAGGAATTCGAAGGTGTTTCGGAATGAACCAGGCGAAATCGGGGCGATCAGGGACCCGAAGGAGGTCATCGGGCTCGGCTCGCGCAAGCGGGCCGAATGGTCGGCCTCGACCTTTTGCCGAGGCCAACCATATGGGTCGGGCCGTGTTGGCTCGACCCTTTGGTCCGGTCTTCCTCTGGATCGTTCTTTTGGTCCTACCTCTGCCCGATTGTCCTCGTCAGCTCCTTGTGCGTCTGTGTGGTCCAAAATTACCTATAACAATTTTATTTGATTCCGAAATTGAAACTTAAAATTGTTAGACATCGTTTGATAACTATTTGATTTTTGGTTTTTTAAAATTAAGTTTACAAACACTACTTTCACTTATAATTCTATTTGTTTTGTTATCTATCTTCTTTCTTGTTTTCAAAAACCAAGTAAAGTTTTGAAAACTAAAGAAGAAGAAAAAGAAAAAGTAATTTTCAAAAACTTGTTTTTGTTTTTTGGAATCTGACTATGGTTGCAGATGTGTCCTTCAAAAAAGATAAAAACAACTAAATGAAAATTTGGAGAAAACAAATAACTCTCAAAAACTAAAAATAAAAACCCAAATGATCCGTTTAGATTTCAACATTTAATAAATGATTTTTGATTTCTTCCCATTCAAACTTAGGGTGTGTTTGGTTTAACTTTTCAAGTGTTTAATTTTGAAAAAAAATTCTAATGTTTGACAACCACTAAAAATGACTTATTAGAAAATGAGATTAATAAATAAATCATTTTGAGAGAAACACTTGAAACCGACTTTTTAAAAAAAAGACTTTTAAATATACAATAACTTGTGTATAAAAACACTTATAGAAAATGCAACCAAACATATAAGTGTTTAAATTCTAAACATTTTTTTTATACAAAATGTTTTTTAAAAAAATGAATTCTTGAAAAATATATAATTTAGAATGTATTCCAAACATATCCTTAGGGTCCGTTTATTTTTAATAAACATTAAACAATTTATTTTAATAATAATCTAAGATGACATGACATTATTTTTTTCAATCTTAAATTTAAATTCAAAATTTCCATTTCACTAATCTTAAATTCTCTTTTTTTTTTTATATTTTTTAAAAAATTCTTATTATAGAAAATAAAATGGAAGCAGACGAGTATACTAAATCCACACGAGTTGGGTTGAATTGAGGGGTTTTTTTTTTTTTTTTAAAACATATGTGGAGTGAGATTTGAATCTCCAACCTTTCAGGGTTCAAGCTTTATCCATTCTTATTGGGAAGAATTTTTTTACAAACTTAGTATCAAATAAATTGTTAAAATGTAATTATTATTAAATAAAATAGCAATAACTCTAGATATAATGTTTCAAAAAATAAAAAAGAAAAAAAAGGTAGCCATATTTAGTTTAGGTTTTGGGGGGAGAGCCACAATGAGGTGGCGTCCGCCAATAATTTCTCCTCGTACAGACATCTTTTATTCATCCCTCTGCCGGTAATTTTAGTCCCACCCTTTTCTCAATTTACTAAAATACCCTCTTCCCCTCCGTACACGTGTCCTCTTCCTGTCCGTTGGATGACTATGCCGCTTGATTTTATCCTCCTCCTAGTCCTTCTCAATCATTCACTCTTCCATTATTCACCTCCATCAACCTTTTTCATTTTCATTTATTAATAATAACCTTATTTTCTTTTTTCCAACTCACTCAAAACTTTTTTTTTTTTTTGAGTTACTTGATTGGGTTTCGTTAGCTCGACATTTTTCAGTTTCTTAGAATGGTCACCAGCTCTGTGATTGGACCATAATGATTATCTCGACATGATAAGTCGCTGTCTATCAAAAAGCCTCTAAATTCACGCTCTTTTCACATTCTTGTAGTTGTCTCCTATAATTCGTCTAGGTGTCTCCACGTCCCTCTAGGGTGGACCAAAACGAACGAGGATTTTTTTTCTTTCAAAACAGCTCAACCTTAGATTTCAAATCAAAGAGTCCACTCTTGCTCGATTTACATGTAAACTAATGAATCACCATTACTCAACTTTGTCTTTGTCTTTTTTTTTTCTTTCCATTTTTGTAAATTGATCGAAAAATTTAGAAACGCCAATAACCGTCGATTACGATAATGGTCAAACAAAGGAAAGAAGAGTTCAAACAAAAAAAAAAAAAAAAAAATCCGTCTACCATCTTGTGAAGGCAAGTGAGCACCAATTATTTTGTTTGTTGTTTAGTTTCTTTGGGCCAACTGTAAAATAAATGCTCAATTATTATTATTATTATTATTGTTTTTCTGAAACAGGTAATGTTCAATTATATAACTTACTTTTGGAGGACATTATATCACGTTTCTCGATTCTAGAACCAAATTATGGCCACGACAATACAATAAATTGGTTAAATTACAAGTTTAATCTTTGAATTTTCAAGATTCTGTCAATTTGGTTAAAAGTGTCTGATATGTCACCAAATTTTCAATTCTTGACTTTGTTAGATACAAAATTGAAAGTTGAGGGATCTATAGAATATAAAGTGAAAGTTTAAGGATCTATTGGATACTTGTTAAAGTTTAGGAATCTACTAGAAATAAAATTGAAAGTTTGAGGACTTATTTGAAACTTTTTAAAGTTTAGGGACAAAATTGACACAAAGCTGAAAGTTCAGGGATTAAATTTATCTTTGTTTATCATTTTCAACTTTGGTGAGGTGGATGATTCAAACCTACGAACTACAACCTCTTACATAATTAAATTATCAAATTGGTTATTTAAATTTAAGTTTCGTTTTAATTTAGAGGCCGTTTGTTTGACGGTAATCCAAGATGTCCATGGAATGGGCATCTGGATTACCTCGTTTGTTTTGTGGTAATGTTGGATACCTAGGAAATTCGGGATGTCCGGGCATCCTAGGATGTCCGGGCATCCTAGGATGCCCATACGGGAGGCATCCAAGGAGCTTTTGATGCCCTTGTGAGAGATGAGTTTCAAAGATTCTCATGTTGAGGGCATCTTCAGATGACACTTTTACCCCTCCATTTTACAATTTGTATTTTTATTTAAAAACAAATTAATTTATTCATACACTAAGAAATAACCATTTGTTTTTTAATTTTTACATTAAGATGTAAAATAAATGATAGTTATATTGAATAATATTTTAATTTATTTTTTATTTATTCTCTTAATAATAATACTAAACTATATTAAACTAATAGCTAAATTAGCTAAAAATTAGTAAGGACATTATTGGTATTATACATAATCTAAGAACTTTCCCGTACAAAAATCCTGCAAAACAAACATAGTTATCTGAATATTCCCATATATTCTTATAAATTATTCCTTCAAACCAAACACAGTTATCTAAAATGCCGGGCCTCTATATTTTCGGGTATCTATAATTTCAGGCATCTGAATATTCTGGCTATCTAGATTCCCAAAAAAACAAAGGGCCCCTTAGTTCTTATAATAGTTTTAACATTTCAACTTATAATGGCAAAATGTCCATGTTATTGCCAAAATGAGCAAAGTTGAGCGGTAATTGATATGTACTCTTTTCTTTGAAGTTG
This sequence comes from Luffa acutangula, assembly GCA_036850905.1. Classification (NCBI taxonomy): domain Eukaryota; kingdom Viridiplantae; phylum Streptophyta; class Magnoliopsida; order Cucurbitales; family Cucurbitaceae; genus Luffa; species Luffa acutangula. Next base: position 7,295,658 of record CM072099.1, on the reverse strand, counting down.
GAGATTCGAATCTCATATCTTGTTTCTTGTACTAAAAAGTGTCCAGGTGATTATAAGTTGTTCATGTGTTTAAAATTTTGAAGATGTATATTTTTTAAAATAATTTGGTGGATCCTACTAAAGTTTAGAGTTGAGTAAATAATGGAAAAAATAGAATTATGTGTGTTTGAGTGGTTAAAAAATGGTTTTGGGATGGTTTGCCAGGGCTAACCAAATCGTATCATGGTTTCAATTTCAACCTGAAAGCCGATCAAACTGAAAATTTTAAAATTTTTGGGACCGAATTGATATTAAATTCAACCTACAAGTGTCAAATGAGTAATTTAACCCAATCATCTATGAGGTGGGGGATTCGAACCAAAAATCTTTTGGTCGTTAATATAAGACTTATGTCAGTTGAACTATGCTCATATTGGTCATCTAAATCAGAGTAATCAACCACAAAATAAATAAAATAAATAAATAAATAATAATATTGAAAAGGTGTTGGACAAATTTTAAAATATTGTAAGATCGAATTTTCACTCTCATATTTGTAATGTGATATTCTTAAAAGAAAATTAACTAAATTGAACATCCACGAAATGGAGGTCCCATTTGATTTTTTAAAATTAATTTTATAATTAAATGTTATTTCACCCATAAAGTTTTTTTTATTTGTTATTTACTTTCTAAAAATGTTTTCAAAATCCAAACCAAAATTTGAAAACTAAAAAAAAAAATTATTATTGTTGTTATTATTATTATTGTTTTGTTTTATTTGACTAAGAATTCAAATGTGTGTTTTTTGTAATAGAGGTGAAAATCATAGTAAATATGAAAAAAAGAACAATTAAAAATATATATAAAAATTAAAAACAAAATTGTTATCAAACAGAGTTTAAACTTTTGGTTGTAGCCATGTGAATGCTAGTAATTCCATAACTCCTTACCATTTTTCTTTTTTAAAAAATGGTTTATGAGAGACAAAAAGAAGAAAGCAACAAAGAAAATGAGAGAAAAGGAAAAAAAAAAACATTATTGAAACCACGCTCCAACCACTCTATCAACATTACCTATCATAAATCAATTGCTTGACAAATCCCTTTCTTCTTCCTTTTCATTTTTCTTTCTCTTTCCAATTTAATAGTATTTCGTCAAAGTGATTAGCTCAACCGTAATTGACGCATACTCTCGACTAACAGGTCAAATGTTCGAACAAATCATGTATTGAACTAAAAAGAAAGGTTTAATAACTATCTCAAGTGAAAGAAAATCTTGTAAGTTGGTCCCATGATCATGATGGGCATAGATTCTCTACCCCAATTGAAGCTGATCCACTTCTTTTTAAAATTTTGCAAAAAATATATGAAATTAATCTTATTTATTTATTTTTGTCATTTTCTTTCCCTCTCATAATAATTTTAAACCATTTTTATTTTCTTCGTCTCGAAAAATTAGTTAATTCATGCGTAATTTAGAAGAAATTACAAAATTAAAAAATAATAATAATAATTTGTGTGTGCCTTTTCAAACTTATAAGTTTCAATTCTAATAAATTAAACATTATATTTTAATGGACAGTAAGAATTAATACACACAATAATTTAATTGTGTTACTGTTGAAGATTTGTTTTGTTGACTTTGTTGAATGTATGATATATATATATATATATATATATATATATATATATGTTGTTAGATTTAGACATTTTAATGCCGAATTATGACAATAGGTATTTGATTTTCTAGATATAATTAAACATTTTCAATATTGAGTTCATAGGTGTTTGATTTTCTAGAAAATCAATAGGTGTTTGATTTTCTAGATATAGTTTAACATTTTCAATATTGAGTTTATATGATTTGTTGATTTAATTCTCAAGTGGTTAATTTTTTTTTAATATTTCAAGTGGCTAATTTATTGGTTAATTTTACAAAATTTTTCTTAGTTTCTAAAATGAGTCATTAAATCTAATTAAATTTAATGAATTAAAACATTAAGTTTAAAATCGACTCACTCAATCTAGTTACAAAATTTTGTATCGTAGTAAACAAAAAAAAAAAAAATCAATTCAATATGTCAACTTACTTATAACTTTTTTTTTTTCAAGAAAACATTAACTATATTTAAATACATCAACTTGGTCAAGAGACATTAATATCAAATTTCCTCAAAGTTCATACGTTTGAATACTTGTTTTTTATTTTTTAATTTTAATTGTACCACCCTCAAAAATACATATAAAGTTAAGAAACTTTTAATTATTTCTTTAAAGAAAAAAAAAAAAAAAACTTTAGCCTCAACCATTAGTTTCTTCAAAATATATATATATATATATATATATATATATATATATATATATATAAATTTATAAAAGCTTAACTAAACCACAACTATTTTAAAGATAAAAAATAATTGTCGTGATTGATGATTCAACACCAAATAATATAATTACTCTAGAAGAAATCTAATCAATTTATTTAAGGGAAGAAACCAGAACAAGTAGTCAAATATATATAACAAACAAAATATATATATTATTTAAAAAAAAAACAAAAAATATATATTTTAAAACTATAACAAACAAAAAATATATATATTTCTTTATTAAAATGCATCACATGATTATACCAATTAAAATATTTCAACATAAACCGATTGAAAATCATTGTCGATTTCATCCAACCAATCACAGCTTGCCACGGACAACAGTAAGTGGATAATGTTCATTGAGCAATCCCACGCGCGGCGAAGTTGCACCACACGCGCGTCATTTATAGGCAATTAACGTCACTGCTTAAATCATACGACTTTTATTAATAATATTTAAGTCTTCTACTTGATTAATTAATTACTTAAATTACTCTATGTCCTAAATAATAAATTAATAACTGATTTAAAAAATCCCATTACTTTTTTAAGGTAAATGTATCATAAAATATGTACAGTTCATGTTACTTTTTATAATAGGAAAGTTTAATTAATACTTTGACCTTTTTTTTTTATCAAACAACTTTGACAAAAATTTTAAATCAATAATTAAATTTTAATTAATGCTGAAAAAATAGAAAAAAAAAACCCATTGGTGAATAAAACTATAAGAAGATTACTCGTAATAATATTTTTAAGAGCCTAGTTTTCCAAATCTGTATTGTTTATGATTTTCTTCTCTTAAACGTTAAGTAACAACACCATACTTTCTTGTATTTTATAGCTTAGGCCCGTTTGATAACCATTTCAGTTTTTGGTTTTTGGTTTTTCTGTTTTTGGTTTTTAGTTTTTTAAAAACAAAAACCATATACGTTTGATAACTGTTTTTTGTTTTCTGCTTTTTAAAAACAGAAAACCAACATTATTTGATAACTGTTTTTGGTTAATGTGTAGAGACGTTGAAACAAAAATTTAGAGACACAAATATAAATGTTTTCAAGATAAGTTAAACATAGAAAATTTAGAGAGATGAAAGAAAATATTTAGAGAAAGAATATTAGTTAGACTCGAGAAAAGATATTAGTTAGAGAAAAAATAGAAAACAAGTAAGAGTAAAAGCGATAAATTTTATATTAAAAAATTAAATTAAAAAAAAAAGAAAATTTAGAGAGATAATAAGGTTAAGAGTAAAAGATATGTTAAAGAAATAACGATACATTAGAAAAATAAAGAAAAGTTGTAGCCATAGAAAATTTTGGTGATTTTTTTTTTAAAAAAAAAAAAATTAGAACATGTTAATAAGGGGAGAAAAGTTATTGATAAGTTTTTAGAAATAGACAAGATATAGAGAAAAAAAAAGTTTTGAGAGAGAAAATTTTAGAGAGAGGAAAATAAATTTTATAGAGTAAAAAACGTTTTAGAAAAAAAAATAGAGAAAGGTAGGTAAAAGAGAAGAAAAGTAAGCATTAGAAGAAAAATGAGTTTTTGAAAAACAAAAATCTGTTTTTTAAAACTACTTTTTTTTTGTTTTTGAAATTTACTTATAATTTCAAAAACGTTTTAAAAAAACAGAAAACAAAAAACAGAAATGGTTATCAAACACCCCTGTTTTTAAAAAATGAAAAACAAAAACAGAAAACAGAAAACGAAATGGTTATCAAACGACCCTTAATTTGTCACTCATTTTTTACTCTATAGTAACATTTGAAATTTTACTCAAATATAAAAACATAAATTTTGGTTTTTACTTAAAAAAAAAATTACAACTAATTTTTTTTTTTCAAATTCTAATGATTTAGCATGTTAAAAAAAAAAAAAAAAAAAAAAACTAAAACTGAAAATAGAATGGTGCTAAACTTAAATTTTGGATTTTTTTAATGGGTTTTGGAATCTAAATTTTAGCCTATGCAGTTGTTTTTTTTTTTTTTTTTTAATATTTATTTTCATTTCATATCATTGAATATAGATTTTTTTTATTTGCCCAGTTGAGATATTTGACCAAACTAGTGGTTCAAATTGACTCCACAAACAATCAACTATAAAATTCAAATTTTTATTAAAATTACTATAAAAAAAATAGTCAGATATATTCATTGACATCTGGATGAATATGACTTTACTGAAAAATATAAATATTAAAATTCATAAAAACCTCAACATTCTCCCCATAATGCCCACAATTTCATTTGTTTATTCCATCAATACGACGTAGTATTGAGATATTTCTTTTCCAATAAATTATTTAAAACTCATCATACAGTCATACACCATCACGTTGATGTCTAATTAATTAAGATAATTGTAATAATTCACCCGAAGCTTCTAAAAGTAAGAAATGATTGGTTTTTTTTTTTTTCAAAAATTTAAAATAAGAAATAATTTATATTGATAAATTGATGTGTGATTATTGTAAAGTCAAAGACAACTTTTAAGGTACGGCAAAGTCGGATTTAAGCACCGTACTTATCTTCTAATATGCAACCTTTGACTATTTTTGTTTATGTAATAATTTTGTGGACAATTTACACATCGCATTCATAATTGCACCAATAAAGACTAAGTCTTTGAGTTTATATAATTGAAAATTACGGGTACTCGTCGATAGAACGAGCAAACCCATTAAAGGAAGTCATTATTTTGTTCAACTAATCGAGCTAGTGGATTTTTTTTCTTGTTAAATTTTGTTTGTATCGTTTTTCATCTCAATGTTGTGGGAGCAAAGATTTAAATGTTTAATTTGACTTTTAAGATAGATATGTAGCACTTTGACCATTTAAATGTGTTTAGGACGTGTTACGAAGTAATTTTTTTTTGGTTAGACTCTATGTTTTTGCCTTACTCTTATAGCGAAAAATAATTTTATATTACTCCATAACGAGATTTTTTGTAGCAGGACAAATGAGAGTATGTAGATTCGAACCTCCGACTTCAAAAGAAAAGGTACATGTCAATTACTGTCTAGTTGCTCATTTTGGTAAAAATAAAATGATTTTGATTATTAAAGCCTCGTTTGATAACCAATTGGTTTTTTAAAATTAAGCATGATTTCTTCTAATTTTCTTATAGTGGTTTTCATATTTAATGACACATTTGCATTCTTAACCAAATTCCAAACATAAAAACAAGTTTTTGAATTTTGTTATTTTAGTTTTTAAAACTGAATTGGTTTTTGAAAACATTGAAAGAAGATAGACAACAACACAAAAACCAAATGGTTATCAAATTGGCATAAATAAATGATTTTAACTTCCACCCAATATTTACAAAACCAGAGCTAAAAAAAAAATTAGTTTTCATTTTCTAAAACTCTATTCTATATTTTGATAGAGTTGTTTTCGACCATTAAAAACAATTGTTATATGAAAAAAAAAATCATTAATAAGATTTCTTTTTTCTAATTCAAAAAATATAGTGGGAGAAATTGAACCTCCAACCTCAAATCAAATCAAAGAAGGTGGTACAGTTGAACTGCGTTTATGTGGATATGGTTAAACTTTGCCAAATTGTTTTAGGGTGTGTTTGGATTAACTTTTCAAGTGTTCAATTTTTTGAAAAAAAAAAATCATTTAGTTTGGCAACCACTAAAAATGACTTACTAGAAAATGAGATTGGTAAATAAACCATTTTGAGAGAAAACACTTGAAACCAACTTTTTGAATAAGAGTCTTTCATATACAACAACTTGTGTATAAAAACACCTTTGAGGAAATGCAACCAAACATATAAGTGTTAAATTCTAAATAATTTGTATACAAAATGTTTTTTAAAATATGCAATATTAAAAAACATTTAAATTAAAATGTATTTCAAACGGACCCTTATTTATTACTTTTAAAAAGTTATTTTTTTAAATTATTTACTTTATATGTATATAGTTAGCAATGTAATTGAAAAACAAAACATCATAACAAAATCAATAAATATGAAAAGAAAAAATTAAAAAAATATCCTCTCAACAACCAGCAAATGCATTAAATAAAATTAAAAAAAGAAGCCATCAATTCAAAGAGGCAAGTGGGAGTACAAAGACAATTATTAATAATTGGACGAAACTCCAAAAAAAAAAAAGAAAAAAAAACAGACAATTTGATGAAGATTTTTTATTATTATTTTTTTTTAGAAAACAAAATTAAATAAAAAGGTTTTGTGGCGAAAAGGGTACGAGGTTTTCAACCCTCCATCCAATGACGTGGCCTCTTCCTCTCCTTTCATCTCTTTAATTATCAAATTATCCTCTTTCTTTTACATCCGACCCTGTCCTTCACTTTATTTACCAAAATGCCATCCCGGTTCGTTTTCGCTTTCGTCGGTCTCGTCGTGCCGTACACGTGTACGGCTGTCCGAATGATGACCATCCTGCCTCGTCGTATTATAATTCCCGTGGGACCCACCAATCATTCTAGCGTGTACGAAAACACGTGTTATCAATAAAATAACAAAACTGCCTAAAAAATAATAATAATAAATAACAAAACGATAAATAAATAAATTGAGTTTTTTATTTTTATTTTTTTTTTTGAACAAATTTATTTTTATTTTTATAACAACAATAAATTACTGATAAGAAAATAATTAAATGTCAGTTTGAAATCTATGGGGATTTTTCTCAAAAAAAAAAAAAAAAAAAAAAATCTATGGGGATTAGAATTTATAACTAAATTGTATAACTGATTAAAAATAATAAATTCCAGAGTTTAATTTTTAACCTTTTTTTTTTTAATGGTAGGAAGACTTAACGCTTCGTTTGACGAATGAATTTTGCAGGAAATGATTTTAAATTCCAAGATTTTAAAAGATGAAAATGATTTTAAATTCCTATTTGTGTTTGGAACCAAAATAATTTGAAATCACTAAAATTAAAATCTCATCTTTGGATGCTCACGAGAAATGAAAAGAAAGTATAACATTTTACTATTATGCCCCTCATAATTTTGCAGGAAACTTTTTTTTTTGATTGATTCTTCTCTAACTAGTGTATGAAAACATTAAAAAAAAAGTATACATGGAGCAAAAAAAATTGAATCAATATATAAAAAGAAAAAAAAAACAAACTGGTAATTGAGTCAACAATAGTAGGGAGTCATAAATTAAGAAAAAAAAAATATGGGTAAAATTGGAGACATAATTTTTTAAGTTTGAAATCCTGCAAAATCCGGTCATTTTGGAGTGGAAAATTTTGTTAAAGAAAACACGATTTGAAATCTTCGTTACTTTTTTTTCTCATCCCAAACACGTGAAAAAAATTCAAATATGTTATGATTTTAAATCCTCCCAAATCTAGGGGTTCCAAACAAGGGGTAAAAGACCATAACACCTTTTATCATTTGTCTGCAAAAATAAACATATTGATGGTGAAATCTGGACAGACAGAACTCACCTGACCTTCGCGCCACCAACGGTAAATTTGTTTGATAGGGGGAAGACGTAGCCTGCTAGACAGAAAAACCTACACACCGGTGTGGTGCTTGCCACAGCGCCTCCGATGCTTAAGTTAGAAAGCTGAAGGAGGAGAGCAAGAGAGCAAGAGGAAAGAGTAGATAATAGAGTTCGAGGATCATTTCTTCGGCGATGAAGAAGAGTTTAAATACCTTTTCTTGCCCTAGAGCTATTAGGCTTTCGAAGACGATTCGGATTGAACCAGGCGGAACCGGAGCGTCCATGGGCATCAGGGACCAAGCGGTGGCGGACGCGGGCCGAGGCCGATAGGGGTTAGGCCAAGGCCCGACCCTCTGGCCCGTTTCTCCTCCATAGTCCATCTTTTGGTCCTGTTTTCAAGCTCGTGTCGTGCTGTCCTCGCCAATTCCTTATGCTTCGGAGTGGTCCAAAATTACCTATAACAAAACATATCATCGATTTTGATAATTATTCTTTAGTTTAAGATTTTTGTTATTGTTATTTATTTAAATGAGAGAAAAATATTTATTAAGTTTGGCAACAGCCCCATTGAAAATGTAGGTATTTAGACTATTTCTTGGCTTAATAAATAAACTACTAATTATTAATATTATTTATTGTTATTTTGGTTTGCTTTGTGGCTTAATTCAGTGCTGGAATGATTGAGTCATTCTTTAGGTTGAGAAATTCCATTAGTAAAAAAAAAAAGATTTTAAAATATTTACGAATAAGAAGGAAAGTCCTTAAAAAAAACTTGTCTTTTTTTTTTTTTTTTTTTTTTTTGTTTTTTTTTGTTCCCCCCCCCCCAACAAGTTGAATTGGATTAGAGGGGAAAAAGGTAAAAATGGGCTTTGGACCCAAATGGACAATTTTCAAGCCCAAAAAGGAATCTAAAGTGGGCCAAACCATGATCGAGCAGTTCAAATTATATATATATATATATATATATTTTTTTTTTTGTGAGTTTTATTTGTATATAATTTACTACAAATAGCAAGCATGAAGCATGTACTATACTAATTTCCTGTTTAAAATTATTTCTTCAAAATTTTTGTGCAACGTTTTCTTGATTTTTATCTCTTCAATAAAACTTTCAAAAACCTATTCTAAATTGGTTTTTTACTTTCAAATGTTTTCTTCAAAATTTGTCCGTTTCCCAACTTCCTTTATCTAAAAAAACTTCTCTTCAAATTTCCTCTCTTTTATCTCCAATATTCTCTCTAAACAATTTTCCTCTCATAGTTCTTTTCTAGAACTTATCTCAAAATTTTAAAAAACACTATTTCCTTTCTCTTCTAGAAAATTTTGAACAAACTATTTTTAAATATTCTTTTCTCACTTTCCTATGTTTTTGTTGACATAAAATTTTTTTAAGTAATTTTCTAAGTTCATGAAATTAGATTAAATTGGGTTCGGTTTAAACCCAAATTCATTAAGATTATTGGGTATGAAGTCCAAAATTTTACATAAGCCCATAAATGGACCCAAATGCAATCAAGCTCAAGTCCATGGATGAACTCAAATGCAATCAAACTCAAACCTACGAAGGCCTCTTGAAAACTCTATAAATAGGCAGTCTTGGCTCCCATTATGGAGGGTAGGGAGAAAGGAAGAAAAAGAAGATTAGAAAACTCTAAAGATTGAAGCTCCTTTGACAAAATCGAAGATTGAAGCCTCCTCTTGCAAAGCTGAAGAACGAGGCTCAGATCCTCTTCAAATCCTATTGCAAAATTGAAAAGCTAAACTCAGATCCCTTCAAATCCTGCTATAAAACTGAAGAACGAAGCTTAGATCATCTTCAGATCGTCTTGCAAAACTGAAGAACGAGGCTCAAATATTCTTCAAATCCTACTGCAAAAATGAAGAACGCAGCTTAGATCCTCTTAAAATCCAACTACAAAACTAAAGAACAAAACTCATATCCTCTTCAAATCCTGCTGCAAAACTAATAAATGAGGCTTAGATCCTCTTCAAATCCTTGTTGCAAAGCTAAATAACGAAGCTTGGATCCTTTTCAAATCCTGCTGCAAAATTGAAGATCGAAGCTCTGATCCTGTTCAAATCATGTTGCAAAATTGAAGATTGAAGCTTAGATCCTCTTCAAATCCTATTGCAAAATCGAAGGTTGAAGCTCAGAGTCTCCTTCAGACATGAAGACTGAAGTCTACCTCAATCCAAAAAAACTTAAATGAAGAACAAACAGACCTTCAAGACTTTGAAGATTAAAGCTTCTTATTAAAGACTTCCAGAAGATCAAAAGACTCCTTGAAGCTTGCGAAACCCTTGGAGATAACTTCAATCTCAAAAACAAGCTTCAAATCTCTTGAGACAACTTCAATCTAAAGAACAAACCGTAAAACCCATAATAAGACGACTTCTAATTCATTAACAAGCGTTCTATCCCTCGAGTGAAAGATACACACAAGAGAAAATAAAAGGATTATGTATTAGAGATTGTATACACCCAAAACATCAATACAAAAACAAGTTTATTCCACATGTCTCACCTTTGAAGTTACATGTAACAATCTTATTCCATAGTTTTCTTATTCATTTCAATACAAAAACAGTTTTCTCTGTTTTCTAAAAAAAATTCTCTTCAAATTTTCACTCTTTTACCTTCAATGTTTTCTCTTTTACTCCTGCCTAATTTTTCCTCTCATAATTCTTTTTTCTAGAATTTATCTCAGAATTCTAAAAAAACTCCTGCTAACCATTTCTTTAGCTCTTTTAAGAAAATTTTCTCTAAATTTTTTTCCTTATAAATTTTTCTTCTAGAATCTCAAAATTTTCAAAAAGTTTTTCTAACTATTTCTTGGGCTTTATTATCACTTTAAGAGAATTTTGGAAAAACTCTTGCTAAATTTTAAATGTTTGCTTCTTCAAATTTTGTCTTTTTTTAACTTCTTTATTACAATTTTTTTTTTCAAATGTTTTATAGAATTTATCTCAAAATTTTTAAACAAACTTTTTCTAACCATTTCTTGAGGTTTATCTCTTTCAGAAAATTTTGAAAAAAAAACTCTTTCTAAATATATTCTTCTGACCTTCAAATGTTTTTTTTTTTCAAAATTTATATCTCAAACATTCTCCTCTTCAAATTGTTTCTCTTTTAGCCTCTTTCATTCCAAAATTTTCTCTCTAGAGTTTTTTTTTTTTTTATTTTAATTATTATTATTAATTTTTTTTAATGTTTTTATTTAATTTTTTTGTCTAGAATTTCTCAAACCTTATTTTCGAACTTTTTTCTCTCCAAAAAATTTTCATTTCTATTCATAATTTTGTTCTTCTAACTTCTTTTGTCTCCAAAATTTTCTCTAAAGATTTCCTCTCATAATTTTTTTAAAAAAATTATTTTAGAATTCTCCAAAAATTCTTTCGAACCATTACTTGAGTTTTTGTCTCTTATTCTGAAAATTTTGAAAAAACTCTTTCTAAATATCTCAAATTTTTTCTTTCAAACGATTTCTTTCTCAAAATGTTTCTCTTTTTAACATCTTTTATTTCAAAATTTTCTCACTTTCAAATGTTTTGTTATTCAAAATTTCTATCTTTATTAACTATTTTATCTCAAAATTTTTCTTTCTAAGGATTTTGTTCTTTCCCCTTTTTAACATCTTTTAAAGATGTCTATGGAATGGGCATCTGAATTGCCTCGTTTGTTTTGTGGTAATGTTGGATACCTAGGAAATTCGGGATGTCCGGACATCCTAGGATGCCCATACGGGAGGCATCCGAGGAGCTTTTGATGCCCTCGTGAGAGATGAGTTTCAAAGATTCCCATTTACAATTTGTATTTTTATTTAAAAATAAATTAATTTATTTATACACTAAGAAATAACCCTTTATTTTTTAAATTTTACATTAAGATGAAAAATAAATGATAGTTATATTGAATAATATTTTTATTTATTTTTTATTTATTCTCTTAATAATAATACTAAACTATATTAAACTAATAGCTAAATTAGCTAAAAATTAGTAAGGACATTATTGGTATTATACATAATCTAAGAACTTTCCCGTACAAAAATCCTGCAAAATAAACATAGTTATCTGAATATTCCCATATATTCTTATAAATTATTCCTTCAAACCAAACACGGTTATCTAAAATGTCGGGCATCTATATTTCCGCGTATCTATAATTCCAGGCATCTGAATATTCCGGTTATCTAGATTCCCAAAAAACAAACGACCCTAAAGGTTTTCTTTTTTAAATATTTTTATTCAATTTTTTTTCTAGAATTTATCTAAGTTTTTTTTTGTAAAAAAATATTTTCTCTAAAAAAAAACTTCCCTTTTCCTTTCCAAATACACTCAATTTATTTAGTCACTTTATTTGTTTGATTTCACTATTATGTCATTAGTAAATTTATACTTAGTATATTTGTTCGTCACGACCATTATGTCATTTGCGATATATAATCAATATATATATTTTATAAATAATATATACTTCATATATTTTGTATAAATAATATATACCTCATATAAATATGTCCATACATTATATATTTAAGAAATATAAACATGATATAAAACAACTATATAAAAACAACATACAAAATATAAACATGTATATATATTTTATGGTCGTTTACCCAAAAAAGGAACTTGTTCATTAGAAATAGAACCTTCATTCGTCGCCCGAAGAAAAATATACCATCAATGGAAGGAAATCTATCCTTGTTCGAAAGAAATATACTATCTTCAGTCACTGTCATGAATTAGAATGTCGTTGGTTGATATTTAATATTTGAAAATGTTCGAACTTCAAAGATCTAAAGGCGAAACAGAATGAGTGTACATATCTCAGTTCAATAGATGTACATATCTCAGAATGGGGAAACAGAATGGCTGGATTTTTTTTAAGGAGACACTAAAAAGTGAGGATGAAATCACAAAAGAATAGGAGGCAAAAACAAATCACCAAAGAGTAGGGAAGAAGAAAATGAGAAAAAAAAATTAATTAGGGCTCTCTTTTTTTCCATATATTCTGTAAATAAGTTTTGAAAAAAGTGATTTTGGGATATTTTGAAATCCATAAGCAATTATAAAAAAATATAATTAGTTTAATTATTTTATTTATTTTTAAAGTTTAATGGACAAATATGTAAAATCATTCTTGATAGGGCAACCCTAATTCTTAGTCCAAAGATCCAAGCTTTTGTAGAGCAAGAACCCTTGACTCAAAGAAATTAACATCTCCTTAAACAAATTAGAATCAACTAAGAGAAAATGATAGAAATTGATTACTTCTTATGATCAAAGATCTAATAGCAAGATTGGAAATCTTGTCCTAGACTTAGTCATTCCACACTCAAACGTGATCGAGGTTGGATCGAATGACTCAAAATGCTATCTATCACAAGAATTGCAATGAAGTTTATAAGAAAATGTCTCTAACTTGAGAGATCAAATTTCATTCATCATAATCTGAATTTTACATTGCTAGGATGTGACTTTTTATAGCCTTTATGTGAATAAAACCCTCAACCTTTCAGTTCCCTACAATAAAACCTACAAAATATTAATGACCATAATATTTTTCTACTTAGTAACTCCTCATAATTGAATTCTAACTTTGAAACCATATTTTGGAAGTCTAAAAGCTCAAAAATTACAAGCAAACTTCATGACTTGAAATAACAAAGGAGTCTTCAAAAGGCTGGTGCAACGTCAATCTTGCAAACGTTGACCATCATAGCGTCATCCTCTCTTGGGTTAAATTTACAACACGTGAAATAGAGGTTGAGCGGAAAACCTATCCAATTTTGTATGTGAATAAAGAATGCTTGTTGAAGCTTCTCAGTGTTGACGTGTGTAATAGGTCTAATTGGGACGTGTAGAACACTATGATTATATTCTTATCAATTCCTCTATTAGACTTAAATTGATTAGACTTGAGACGAAACTAAAAAATTTCTTTAAAACTTGAAATTTATGTAATTTGATATTTAAAATAACCCTAATTTTGGAACTCATTCTACTATTGCGATATGGAGTTTCTACTTATCCATAAAACTTGGATCCAATTCAAAATTTTCTTTGAAAGGTGTCAAATTTTGAGATCACCAATTTTTTTTTCTTCTTTTTTTTTAAGGAAAATGAGATAAATGGGTCTCTCTATATTTCCACATTGGTAAGAAATTATTTATTTTTTTGTTAACATCATATGGATTTGCTTTTGATTACTATTAAAAGTCTCGTGTACAACTCCGATCTTATCTTTATTTATACATCACAAATTTTCCACACTTGTAATAAATGAGTGATTATGTGTTCACATATGTTCCCCAACACAATTCTCTGGAACCACAAAAGTTTCCTAAAAAACATAATAGTCATTCATTTAATCTCAATCACATAAAGAATTGCTTTTATCCAAGTCAACGCTATTCTTTGAAGCATATCTCTTATACGGTTTACGCGTGGAATGATTGATGTCAATCACTTTGTGTCACACCATTAATGTATTCATTCAACGAGGTTAATTTTAATCTATGTGTAGTTAGCTTTTGTCTAAAGTAATCGAGATATGTGGGTCATCTCAATTAGAATTATAAAATTTTGAGATGGAGACATAGTAAAGGTAATCATATCATAGAAGATATTAATGTTGTGATGTTTTTTCTTATTTTTGAAAAAGTTGTGTTATTATCAAGATTCCAACAAAAAGAAAGAGGAAATAAATTAAAGTGAAGTTTCTAGATCCATGTTGGGATAGGAATTAGGGATTTGGGTTGTGAAATTGATTATGCTTTTGTACTTGTTGGAATTTTGCCCAACCAAAAGTAGGTTGCAAAATTTGGTTGACTCTAAAGTGATTTTTAGACTTTTTAGATATTATTAGATTTAGCTAATCAAAGGAGAAAATGATTTTCCTTGTTGTTTAGTTACATAGTTGAGAATCATATCCTAAAAACACGAAAAGATCCTTTAAAGGTAGCTAATTAAATTGACATAAAACTTGTACTAATGATTGAAAATTTGTGCTTCGAAACTCTTCCCCACATAATACAAAAAAAAAAAAAAAAATGTTGACTAAAAGGCTAGAGGTTCGAATATTTCACCCTCTATATTGTTTAAAAAAAAAAAAGTAAATCAAAGTACTTGGCATTAATATTTATAGAATTTTGAAAAGGATTTTTATTGTGTAGGCATTATTGATAAATTTAAAGAATATTTTAAATTAAGTTAAAAAAAATCATTATTCTATTACAATGTCAAACTTACTCTTAATCTTATATTTTCAAAATGCGACCATTTGGTGGAGATTATAATATTTGAATTAGTTTGAGCTATGTTTAGATTAAAACTATATATTTTATTAGATTGTCCATGACTACATTAACTATAATCAATGAATATTTTTTTATCGAAATTAATCAACGATTTTTTATTAAACAAATTATATTTCTACTTTTAAAATATTATATTTCTAATTTTTTTTTTGAACAAATATTTCTAATTATTTTTTAAAATACCATATTGATAAAAAAAAAATGGATAATTGTAATGGGTGGCAAAATTAGGGTAAATACTGGCAAATTTAGCAATTTTTTAAAATATTTGCAAATATGGCAAAATTTTTTAATTAATTTTTTATATCCCTATTTTGCCCTTGAATTGTGCGCGCACATCTGGTGGATTTCTCTCCTCTCTTTTTATTTTGGTAGGTTTCTATCTGATAGAAAATTTTTCTATCACGGATAGATTCTATCAGTGATAGAAAAACTTTTTATAGCTGATAGAAGACTTCTATCAGTGAGATAGAAAATTTTTCTATCACTGATAGAAAGTTAATTCTATCGATTTTCTATCACTGATAGAAGTTTTCTATCAGTGATAGAAAAATTTTCTATCTCACTGATAGAAGTCTTCTATCAGCTATAGAAAGTTTTTCTATCACTGATAGAATCTATCAGTGATAGAAAAACTTTGATAGAATTTTTCTGTCACTGATAGAATTTTTCTATCACTGATAGAAAACTTTCTATCACTGATAGAAGTCTCCTATCACTAATAGAATTAACTTTCTATCACTGATAGAAAGTTTTTCTATCAGTGATATGAAGTTTTTCTATCACTAATAGAATCTATCAGTGATAAAAAAAACTTTCTATCAGTGATAGAAACTTCCTATCACTGATAGAAAAATTTTCTATCACTTATAGAACTTTCTATTATTGATAGAAGTCTTCTATCACTGATAGAAAGTTTATCAGTGATAGAAGACTTCTATTAGTGATAGAAACTTTCTATCAGTGATAGAAATCTTCTATCACTGATAGAATTAACTTTCTATCAGTGATAGAAAGTATCACTGATAGAAAGTTAATTCTATCAATGATAGAAAGTGTTTCTATCACTGATAGAAGTTTTCTATCATTAATAGAAAACTTTGTATCAGTCACCGGTTTATTCTATCAGTGATAGAAAAACTTTCTATCACTGATAGAAGTTTTCTATCATTGATAGAAAAATTTGTATCAGTCTCCGAGAAAACCGGTGAGGGGAGGAGTCGGATTTCGCAGGGACGCCAGATCGAAGGAACAGTTGGAGAAAAAAAATTCCACTTTGTTTTTCAAATACCCACAACTCAAAATTTAAAATCTCTTTCGATTCTGGAACTGATTTGACCATTTGGGATTCATGGGAAATTATATTGCTTTCCACTTCAATCTGCGGCAAAGACTTGAGCTCTTCGACGACGAGGGTGGTTTTTCTGAGCTGCGAAATCCGACAGTTTAACGAATCGGTCGAGGCGGCGGAGGTGATGTTCGAGATGCCGAATTTCTTCGTCGTGAATTCTTAGTCGGTTCATGTTGGCCGGAGATTTTCGGCTCTGATGGCGGATGAGAATCTCGAGATGGGTAATCTGTACGTCATGTTTCTAATGAAGAGAAGGTGAATTCGGTGGTGTCGGTGGCAGATATGGGTGTGTTGTTCCTCGCCGCCGAGAGGGTGTCCGACGGGAAGAAGCGGCGGATCGTTGGTGGCGGGGAATCTACTGTTTGTGTTTGGCCGGAGGTGGAAACAGAGGTTTAGGAAGGAAGGGTATTTTTGTAAATGTGCGTTTCATATCTTCAATTTTTGCTATTTTTGCAAATTCTTTTGTGGGTTGTCATATTTGCAATTAGTTTGGCCCAGTTTGCCATCCTTGCAACCGACCCTAAAATTTTTTTAATGAAAATATATATTTACAGATATATATTTTCAAAATATATAGCTAATCTATCTATTTATCCAAAATTTCTTAACGCTTTTAAGATCTAGTGTGAATATATATAGTATTACAAATATGGTAGGAAGATTCAAACTTTTAACTTACAAAAAGGTTACTAATATTCTATCATTAAATTGCTTTATTTATTTTTTTGTTTAGCATAATAACATGTTAGGATTGAGATTTAAACTTTTGATCTTGTAGTAAAATATATGATGTCTGACCAATTCAATTATACTTAAAAGTTGATGGCTTTTTAAAATTTGATTAATTCTTTTTTATCTAGACTTTTTTTTTTTTTTTACAGAATATTTGGAGATCTTGTTGATCTTTTTCTCTTTCCATATATATTTGAGAGAGACATGAGATTTGAGAGATTTCAATGGATGAATATGATGCTTTTTTTTTTTTAAAAAAAAAAAGATTTGTTTAGCTCTAAAATTGATTAATTGATCAAAGTAAATGGCATAAATTGTCTGCCACTACCAATCTAATATGTTGTAATATTTGATCGACAGGTAAAATGTTCCAATTTTCTTACCTTCAAATGTTGTTGAACGGAAAAAAAAAAATGCTTTTGATATAATAAATCATTAATATTTGTTTAACAAACATATTTAAAAAAAAAATCACAAAAGGAAGATAATCAAAAGTAAAGAATTTTTTTTTATAGAAATTAAAAAAAATTGAAATAGGAGAAATTTTGTTAGCTCATAAGTTAGTAATGTGACGAAACAACATTTTTGCTCACCTGACACAATCGTATAAGGTAAGAGGTAGGAAATGCATCCATTCCATCCTTGTACGTATCAATATCATATGGAGGTCATTAGAAAGCCTATTTCATATTAGAATTGTAAACTTGCAGTAACCTTAAAAAACTGAGGATTTGTTTTTAATGTAAATTAGGCTAAGTTTTTTGTTTATATAATAAAATATTAATATATTAAATTCAAAAGTAACATATATATGTTTTTGTGTGGGACATCTCACCTTAACCATTTCTATTATATAATTTGTTGTCCCTCAAGATATTATCAAAATTTGATCCTTCAAATTATATTATTTGGATCGAATCACATACTTCGTGGTTATCAGTACAACTTTATGCCAGTTGAATTATGTTTGGCTATTTGGATCTTTTTCTGATGTATATTGAGATGTTGTGAGATAAAATATTTGTGAAGAGATGTTTGTATTAGGAAGTTGGAAAATGTGTAAAGATCAAAGTTGTATTGAAAATAAATCAGGAAAGAAAGTATGTGAGATATAAGACATTCATGGTGAACTATGGTGTATGATTTTTGAAATGGCATAAAAAATGATTTTAACTAATTAAAAATACTTTCAAAATTTGTATGATGTTTGGATATTTTGTAAAAAAAAAAAATACTTGTAAAAATATATTAACAAACATCATGCCTTTTCTTTTCCTTTTTTTTAGTGTTTCTTCTCCCAAAAGTAATATTATAGTAAAAGAAAAATGTCTCCCAAAGCGAGCATAGCTTAGTGGTAATTAACATGTGTCCTCGATCGAGAGGTCACGACAAAAATAGTTATTTTGAAAATTGTCTGAGAGAATTTATTAAACAGATATTAAGAGGAAAAAAAAAAAGATAGATATCTAAACATATCCTTTGCGATCTACTTTGTTAAAAAAAGTCATATTCTCTTAGATCCTTTCACACATGTCCTTAATAATTAATATTTCACATAGAGACTTTTTAAGACTCCAAATCCAAGATAAAATCCAATCTTGGTCTCATTAATGCATGTAATCTATGCAACTTTATATCAAAGTCAAATATTCTATTATTATTCTTGCCTTGGCTTGTTATAAACTTCAGTTTGACTCATTTCTCACAGCTCCAATCTTCTTTGCAACCATCATATACACATTAATTATATTGTTTTGATTTCTTGACTATGGATTCCCACATGTTACACATTTATTGTTCAATCTATCTAAAATCTTTCTCTTTTATTATACAAAGTCAAGTTAAATCAGGTGGTTGAAGTGTATGAAGAATTAAAATTCAATAAGAGACTAAAATTAGGTTTCAATATCTAATGTTTTATTTTTTTAAAAAAAAAAATTGTGGTTGTTTGTTATATTATTTAGTATACTTTTCAAAATAAATAATCATCAAGTCACCACATACTTTTTTTTTTTTTTTTTCTAAATGAACATGCACCTCAAACATAACTTTCTTAAAAGGATAAGTTTGCACCCTAATGCCCCCTTATAGTTATAAAGAGTGATTTTTACATTTTTAAAGTTGTCAAATTGAATCAGGTGGTTGAAGTTTATGAATTAATAAAATTCAATAAGAGACTAAAATTGGGTTTTAACATTTAATGTTTTACTTTTTAAAAAAATGGTTGTTTGTTATATTATCTAGTATACTTTTCAAAAAATTTTAAAACAATCATCAAGTCATCACACACATTTTTTCTAAGCCTACATCTCAAACACAACTTTTTTTTTTTTTAGATTTTAAGGTGTGTTTGGTTTAACTTTTCAAATATTTAATTTTGATAAAAAAAAACATTTTAAAAAATTTTCTAGTGTAATTTAGCAACCACTAAAAATGACTTATTAGAAAATGAGATTGATAAATAAACAATTTTTAGAGAAAACACTTGAAACCAACTTTTTAGAAAAGAGTCTTTAAATATACAATAACTTGTATATAAAAACACCCTATGAGGAAATAATGCAACCAAACATATGAGTATTTAAATTCTAAACAATTTTTATACAAAACGTTTTTTAATTAAAAATGCATTATTGAAAAACATTTGAATTAAAAATGTATTCCAAACGGACCCTATGTAACGACTTGAGTATTAATTAGGAACTAAAAATATACTGAAGGTCACTACTACATGCATAGAACATAGGAAGTAGTGACCATTAGTATATTTTTAGTTCCTTAATACTCGAGCTGTTACAGTTGGTATTAGAGTTCAGTTTATAGGTTCTGTAGACTCGCTTATATCGTAAGCATCAGATTTCAACATAGCCGAGCGCAAGTAATCACACCTCGTCATCGCCAGATATGTTGTACAAAAGTAGGAAAGAGTATTATGAATGATGACCTATGATGTAGTGGTGACCTTCAGCATGTTTTTAGCTTCCTTCTAGTTGGGTCGTTACACCCTAAGTTTGCACCTTAACTCCTCCTTATAGTTTAAAGAGTGATTTTTACATTTTTAAAGTTGCAACTAACAAAATTAAGATAACACAAGTTTTATTACAATGATTTCCTAAGTTTATAATAAGAATTGGCCAAGTTGAAAGTTCGAAAATGTAACTATAACACTGAGTAGCACATTTACATTTTTCTCCCTCTAAAAAGGACTTTGAGAATTGGGTAATAATTAAAATGAGAACAAGAACAACAAAGAAAAAAAAATCATGAATCTTTTCAACCAAAAAAAAAAAATCATGAAAAGATATCATAAGTCTTTGTCATTCAAACTTGCATCACCTTCCTTTTCTCTATCTCTTATATATAAGCCTTGACAATGCATGTCATTGACACACTAAAAACCAAACCAATGAGAATTTTCTTCTTCCTCAATTTTTTTTTTCCAAAGAGCCCAACATTGAAACCAAAATGGAGAGAGATAATCAAAGGAGGATTCCACCACTTAGGGGAGCCATCAAAGCCAAAATATTGAAGAAGATTGTGGAGAAAGTTAAGAAGGGAGCTTCCATGGCTTCTCAAGCAATCAACCAAGCTTCTACCACTATAAAAAAAGTCACTCCTGCTCCTCCTACGTCGGATTCTTAATATCGCACCGTGTTTCTTCTTCTTTCTTCTAGCTATTTTTCTCAAGTATCGGAAAGATTAGGATGGATGTGTTGCTTCTTCTCCTTAGTTAAGTCAGATCCTTGAATATCACATCATTATCGTCCTTGTTAGTTTTCTTAAGTATCGAGAAGATTAGGGTTGGATGTTTTTATACCGATATGTGATAGGGTTTTTGGAAATAATATGTTTACTCATGTTGTATGTTTGTTTGTTTTAGCTCAAATAAATGTTACTTATGTTTGTTTGACTTTATTGTGACATTATATTGTATCATAATCATGCAAGGATTTTTGGTTGTTTTGTTGTGCCTTTTGATTATTAGTCTACAATTGTTCTTAAAATGTGTTATCTCTTTTGTTTTTATTTAAATGATTTTTTTATGGCATGTTAAAATGCATGTTTCTTTCGCTATGTTAATAATTATGTTATATGATTTAAATATAAGTTTTATCCTTAAACTTTAGATCAGCTCCATCTCTCATTATCCCTAAACTTTATACTTAAGAGTTTAGGATAGTTTCTTGAATCTTCAATTTTGTGTCAAGTCTTTGTGATTAGTTATATGAGTTAACACTTACATGACACATGGTTGATATTACTAAACAAATATGTAGCAGTTTGACTTTAGGTTGGTTTTGACCTTTGATGGTGTGTAACATCATTATGAACTTATTAAATACATAATTAAAAGTTTAATTAGGACCTATTAAAAATTTTAAGGTATAGAGACCAAATAGATACAACTTAAAAAATTTTAGAGACCGACTTTATAATTTAACCGTCACGAAAGTATTATTTTGTTTAGAAGAGTTTTCTCAGAAAAACTAGGGTCTAAGTTCAAAATCGAATGTCATATTGATCGGATAAGTAATATAGTTTCTCATCAATTTCTTAAATGAAATAATATAAATTCCTAGTAAATAGAATGGGTGATATATTAAAAAAATTAACACCGTCAATTGAAACAAGGTATTTTCTAGCCAACCCGAGTATAATTTTTTTTTTTTTTTTTTTTTTTAAGGAATACAAACAAAAACAATCAAGCTAATTTTTTTAAAAAAAAAAAAAAAAATCCATGGTTGGCATTTTTTTTTATTCCAATTGGATTTAAGGTAAGCAATTATCTCACAACAAAAAAAATCAAAACTTACATTATACACAAACAAAAGTCGTCCTAAATCTTGAACTTTAAAACTTAAACTCTCGACAAAATTTTAGGTTTGGTTTGATTATGGATTCGAAAATTGTTTTTGAAAATAAAGAATTCAGTAGAAAATGAAAACAAATTTTTTATTTTCAACTTCACCATCAACCTTTTGGAAGTGAATATTCGGTAATATTCTTTTGAAGACTCAACGTTGGTGTTATAAGATGATAGATAATCTAATTATAACCTATTAAGGGATTAGGTTTTATCAGAATTAATGGGATAAGCTAATTTTTTTTTCAATTATGTTAAAATTTGAGAATTTAAAAGTTTGTATCATCTAATACTATACTTGATTGGAACTTCTGATCTCTTGATTGAGGGTACATGTCAATTACATGTTATACTCACTTTGATATTTAATCTTAAGTTTTAAGTTTTAAGTATAGCTATAATTGATACATTATAGTCGTCTCAATAATGCTTAGAAAAGAATAAATTGATCCTATGATTTTTTTTTTTTTTTTTTTTTTTTTTTTTGGGTGAAAAAGGTGTTTGACTAGAGTCTATGGTAGCAAATACAAATTTAAAAAGGTGTTTGACTGGGGTCTAAGGTAGCAAATATACATTATTTTTTTTAAAAAAAATACATTTAAAAAATTGAAGTATTTGACTAGTCTAAGGGTAGGAAACTTACATTTGAAAATGTTATTGGATCAAATAAAGTACATCCATTATAGATTGGAGTTTGATTTTAATTTTGTATTTGTTGGGGTTTCCTTGACCAAAATTAGAAGGTAAAGTAAAATGAAGGTGGATGAGTGGATATTTGATCAATGGTACAATTAATTAATTATTACCATTCTTCATTTAGCTTTGAAGATCAGTCAATTTGACATGAAGAATTTTAATAAAATAATTAAGGGTGGATTTGACAAATTCTCTCTCATTTAAGTCATAACTAGGGGGAAAATTAATAACTCTCAAGTGCATTAAACTAACTAAAATTATTCTTCAATATTTTCATCATTTTTTTTTTCTGTTCAACAACAGTTAAGGGTTCCATCATGTATTTAGTTACATGGTGTAAAAAAATAAATAAATAAACTCCTAGAAATGTCAAAAACTCATTACAAACCTCTTTTGAAATTTGAAAAGTGATTTAAATGAGATAAGAGATAAAATACCTCAAATCTCTCATATGTCAATTTAACGGGATGATATTGTCTACTTTTGAGCATAAACTTTCATAACTTTCTTTTAATTTAATTTCATTCAAAATGTCTAATTCTAATGTAGATAATTGTTCTCATTTATATATCATAGATTTGTCCCTTTTATAATATGTTTAGGAGTGATTTTGAAATGACAAAAATCATGTTCGATATCACTCCGAAACATATCTTTAATTAACCAAAATCAATTTCATGTTTGACTTTACACTTTTAAATGTGATTTTCATATCATCAAAATTGATTTTGAATTATTAAAGGCATGTTTCGAAATCATTTCTAATATGACAAAAATGATTTTAATCATTTCAAAATCACTCCCAAACATACTAAGTCAATATACAATTTTGTTTATAGTCCTAATAAATTATGTCAAACTCACTCTTAATCTCATCAATAGGCCATCAATATTAGTAATTGAAGAATAGAAGTAAAAAAAAAAAATAATAATAATAATAATAATAATAATAATAATAATTAATTAAAAGATCATTAAAGTAAATATAGATTTTAGTCAATCTTTGGTTCTCTCTTTTGAAGGATGAAGGGAATCAATAATTGGAGTGGGCCCAAACTTTTTGACTTTATATATATGCATTAATCTAAAATTTCTTGTGATTATTTAAAAAAAAAGGTGATTTTTTTTTAGAAAAATGGTTAATTAGCTTTTAATATAGGTTAAGTTATTAAAAGTAGTCTTAAACTATGGAGTTGGTTTCAATCATACCTCTCAATTTTGATTTTTTTTTTTAATTATTTTAACCCTTGAAGTTTGAAATTTGTTTCAAAATGATCCTTGAAGACTTTTTTCATTAAATTCATGGACAAAAAAAAAATGTATTTGCATGTGTCTTTATTTTTCTTCGAGGTATGTTTTCAAATATGTTCACATAAGCAACAATACAAATGCAAACACAACATTTTTCGTCCATGAATTTAACACAAAAAAGCCTTCAAGGTTCTTTTTTTAAAAAAAATTCAAACTCCAAGGATTAAAATGAAACTTTTCCAAGTTTGGAAATATAATTGAAATCAACCTCATAGTTCATGCAGATTTTTAATAATCTAAGCTAGGTAGGGTCTTCTTATGGAAACTTCTAAAAAAAATTAATGGAAAGTTTCATGTTTCTATAATATTCAAAATATGTATTTTTTTTTTAAAAAAAAATTACTTTTAGGGAAAAATACACTTTTAATCCCTGAGGTTTGAGTTAGGTTTCATTTTGATCACTGAGTTTTCAAACTCAACAATTTAGTCCCTGAGGTTTGGTTTTAGTTTCATTTTGGTCCCTCCATCTATATTTCCATTAAAAGTTAACAGAATAATGACATGGCACATATTTTTTATTTTAAAAAATATATTTTTAAAATTTTCAAATAAAAATAATATTAAATTAATTTAAAATTTATTATTTTATTATTTCATTTTTCTCTCTCGTTTCTCCCCTTTCTTCTTCTCCTCCTCCGCCAATCACCGCCGCCCGCCGCCACCGGCGCCATATTTTTTTTTTCTTTTTTTTGTTCTTTCTTTCTCTCTCCCTCACCATCTTCTTCTCTCTCACCGTTTCTCTCTTTCTCTCACTGTCTCTCTCTTCTTTCTTTCTCTTCTCTCTCACTGTCCCTTTCCTCTTTCTTTCACTCTCCCTCACCAACTCTCACCACCGCAATTTCTATCTCTCTCAGACCCATTGCACGCCGTTGTTGAACCACGAACTCGAGTAGCCAACGTCGATCGTTCTGGAACGATCGTTGAGTAGCGATCGCGATTTCAGGAACGAGCTGCTTCTTTTCGGCGTCGATGGTGAGTGGGTATTGTCGATCTGGTCGTGGGTTTTTTCGCCTCTTTCCAGATCTGGTTTTCGGGATGAGTGGATATCGGTGATTTGGTCGTGGTCGTTACAGATCTGAGGGAGGACGAACAGGAAAGACGGGAAAAGAGAAGGAGAAGAGAAGAGAAGAAGGTTGTTTGTGGTTCAACTGCGGCGTGCAATGGGTCTGAGAGAGAGAGAAATCGCGATGGTGAGAGAAAAAGATACACGGTGAGAGAGAAGAAGATGGTGAGGGAGAGAAGAAAAAAAAAGTCGCTGGCGGAGAGTGGTGGCCGACCTCTGGTATAGAAAGAATATGAAGAAAGGTGGAGGGAAGAAGATGAAGAAGATGGGAAGAAGTAAAAAGATTAAAATGATGATTAAAATAATAATATTTTATTAGTTTTATTTATTTATTTTAAAAATAAAAAAAAAAATTTAATTAAAAAAATGTGGCCACGTCAGCAATATGTTAACATTTAATAGAAAAATGGACGGCAGGGACCAAAGTGCTCCTTATCTCAAACCTTAGGGGTACTTTTGTTGAGTTTGAAAACTCAGGGACTAAAGTGTCACTTAACCCAAACCTCAGGGACCAAAAGTGTATTTTTCCCTAATATTTTTATTATTTTAATATATTTTTAATTAAAAAAATTTAAAAATAACTTTTTTTAAATAAAAAATAGTGTCACATCATTGGTCTCTTAGTTTTTAACGTAAAAATGGATGGAGGGACCAAAATGAAACTAAAACCAAAACTAAATTGTTGAATTTGAAAACTCAGGGACCAAAATGAAACCTAACTCAAACCTTAGGAACTAAAAATGTATTTTTCCAAATATGATTTTTAAATCAAATTATAGACCATGGTTCAACTTATTAACCCTTCATTAGTTTATATAATAGACATTATTTTTTTATTTTTTTGAAGAAAAATAGACATTATTTTTTTTTTTAGTACTAATTATAGACATTAATTAACATAAATCGAAAATTAAGTTAGATATAAAATCAACTATAAAACCTTAACTATTATCGTTATAAAATGATTAATTGTGCTTAATTGACTTACATATTTGTACTTTTCTATATTTTAATTTTTTTTTCCTATTATTTTTGTATTTTTTTCATCTAAATTATGCTAAATTCACAAATACTCCTAATTTTTTTTAAGGCTCATATAATAAAATGTAATTATTAAAGCCTAAACCTATCTAGTATATAAACAATTTGATTCAATTGGTGTGTCTTATATATTGGTCATGTTATTTATTTATTTATTTTTAACTCAACAACTACCAGGTGGGAGAGTTGAGCTATGTTTAAGTTTCCTTTTATTGTAAGGGACAACGGACACGACACAGATTTCCACAATAGTTTGATATTGTCCATTTTGGACATAAGCCCTCATGGTTTTGCTTTTGGTTCACTCCAAAATGCCTCATTCCAATGGAGATACTCGTTCTCCCTTATAAGTCCATGATCATCTCCTTGTCTAATCAATGTGGGACTTTGGTTGCACTCTCTAATTCCCAACATATTTTTATAATACGACTTGTCAGCTCCCAAAAATATATTATCTTTAGGTTCCTCCTATATTTTCCATTCTCAAATCTACTATTATCTTGAATACATGTGTGAATTACTATCATTAAATTGAATCAATGTGCTGCAAATAATAATATAATGATAATAGTAAAAGTAAAAAATGAAAAATTGAATCAATGACCCATTATAATTTCTTTTAATAAAAAGAAGGTATATTTGTAAATAAAAAAATAGAAATAATAATACTAATGTTAAAGTTACAAACTTAATCTTATAAACTTTCAAGTGTGTGTTTAGATGGTTAAGCTTTAAAAAAGTGTCTAATAATTAATTACTTAAGCTTCAATTTTTAAATACAATAGATTTGTTTAAATTTTATATCTAATAAAGTCTTCGATTTATTTTGTAGTGAACCTCGACCCTAAGAGAAGGAATACATGTTAATACCATTTAAAAGTTATAATGTGTATGATGAGTCTTTAAACTTTCAATTTTGAGTCTATCATATCATTATGGATCCTTAAATTATGGGTATTTTTTCAATGGAAAATCTCCATTTAGGAGGAGAACAGAGAAAATGAGAAGAAAATGAACCATTTGAGACTATATTGTATTTAAAGTTATTTTTGCTTTATGACTTGGATATTATATTTGATATGTTTGAACTTTGAGCTAGGTGGTAAATTATCTAAATCACATGGAGTATTATTTTGTTTTTATTAGGAGGTCAAAAAGTTTTCTCTTTTGCTAAACTTAGCATGATTTAATTGGTTAATGTTGAGGATCCCACGTTGAAAAGATTAGTGGAAACGTCTCAAGTTATAAGATAGATGGGTTACTTCACTCATTACCAATTGGTTTTGAGATGGAACCCCATGTTGTTTAAAATGGTATAGAACCCATTAAACCCAAACGGGTATTTGGTCCAAAGAAAAAAATTGGGATGAGGATCCCACATTGAAAAGATTAGTGGAGACCGTTACCAATTGGTTTTGAGATGGAACCCATGTTGATATTCGAATCCTCTCACCCCACATGTCATTAAACCTAATAAATATATATATACATTCTTGTTATTGGAAATTGACCATTTAAATGGAATTTTTTAAAGTAAACTCATTTTATTTAATCAAGATTTTTATATTAAAAAAAATCAAACCGGGAATAATTCTCCCTAGGGGAACCAATCCTGGTGAATTCCCATGGAGAATTTTACAAAAGCGGAAACGAGGATAAAAGAAGATTCCTCTATTTCCATCTCCGTTCTATGAATATCTTTACCTTGAATTTTGAATCTAATAAGTCTGTGACCTTTCAACGAGTTTATGTCTCGGGCTGGAAATCAATCCCCTCATACTAATTTATACTTTATATGAAAGTGTAGTTCACATAAATACTTCTCTAAACCCACTATGGCTAGTTCTTCTTAGTCTTTTTCTTGAGATGTTTTTGCTTTCTTTTTGTACTAAAAACAAACAAAAATTCTCACTACGTCAACAATAAACTCAAATCCTACGTCATTCACTACGTCAACAATTTATATATATATATCTCATTTTCACATAATTCAGCCTTTGTTTTCTCTAATCTTCTTCATAATTTCTCTCTGGTTCTTATCCCTGTTTCCAAACACCCCCTGTTGGAGCTTCCATTTCCGCCATTGAAGCCGAGATGGAGAGAGATCAGAGGAGGGTTCCGATTGTTCCACGAAGGGGAGCCATCAAAGCCAAAATATTTAAGGAGATTGTGAAGAAAGTTAAAAAGGGAGCTTCCATGGCTTCTCAAGCTATCAAAAAAGCTTCTTCCACTTGCACCACCACATCTACTCATAACAAAGTCGCTCCTTTTTCTTCTTCTTCTTCCTCAAATTCATGATATTGTTCGGTTTCGGTATACGGGCAATTTTTTTAGTACAACAAATGTGAAAACGAAGATTTGAATCATTGTCTTCAAGGAAAGGAGTATGTTCCAATCACCGTTCAACTATGTTTACTTTGGCTTTTTTACTTCCATTTTTATAGAAAAACTTTATTTTCTATCTGTAACCCTTCGACGTTGAATATAATCTCGTAATCAGTTGAGATATGTTTAGACGAGTAGTTATTTATGTTTTTAAGTGTGAGTGATGCTAAAGTTTCTTTCTTTTTATCTTTCACCTTCTTACTTCATTAAATATTGAGGTTTAGGTTGTCATTATGAACTTTTTAATAGTTTATTCTCTAGTTTGATTTTAATTACGGAAAAAACTTCCCTACATACCGGTATGTAGGGATCTCCCTGCATACCACCATTAAAATGTTGACAACTAGGAGAGATAAAAAAAATTTCTCAAATTTTCTCATTTTCTCCCTTTCTCTTTCTTAGTTGTCAAGATTTTAATGGGGTATGTAGGGAGATCCCTACATACCGGTATGCAGGGAAGTTTTGTTCTTTAATTACATGGCTGCATATTTTTTTAAAAAATAATAAATGTTATATCCATTAGTTGTTTCCATTATGCATGTGTGGGACCTTCTTCAGTGTCTATGTTCTTCAACAAGTGGGTTAATTATTACAATCACTTAACTCCATTTTATTTTAACATATTTCTTGAGTTCAATTCCATTCATTTTTTAAAAAGCTGTCTTGGATTATGACGTTCTTGCATGTTCCTTGTGTATTAATCTTTCTATACGCATAAAAGAATAGCATTAAAATTTATCTATGTCAAAATATGAATAATAATACATGTTTCAATAATTATATTGATTCGATTCAATAATTATATTATTGTCAACGAGAACATAACGCATAAAGTGTGTGCTTATGACTAAGAACTCATGGATTCAAATCTTCCCCAGGGTCATTTGACGGAAATGGGAGTCTTTTTGAACTCATGGATTCAAATCTTCCCTATCCTCAATTGTTATTGAATTAAAAAAAAAAAAAAACAATAATTATTGAAAATTATCTAGTGATTTTCGCTATATTATTGTTATTAAGAAGAATGGTCTAAGCAGATTTTTTTTCCCCTTTGAGTTTAATGGTCTGTATATATTTAGAAATTATAACAAGCAAAGCAGTGTATATAAGGGAGAAATAATAAATAAATCATTTTCATTTAATTAGATTTTGTAAAAAATAAAAAATAAAAAGAAAATAGTTACTGTTTTAGAAGCTTAGACTATCCTTATTTATTAAAACATTACCAAACAAAATCAAACATTTTACTAAAGAGACTTGATATTTTTAGTTTCAAACTAGTGAAATAGAAATTCAACAAGTTCTTAGTTTTTCAGATCAAGATAAAAGATACTTGAAATATTAGTTTGTTTGTTTTTTCCTGCTGCACAAAACCGAAAAACTAAACATTGAAAATGAAACCTCGATTGATAGATAATTATTTGATTTTTGAAAATTAAATTTATAATCTTTGTTTTGCTATTTACTTTCAAAATCTTGAAAATTAAAATAATAATAATAATAAAATAAAAAAATAATCTTTTTGTTTTTGAAAATTTGCTAATCCTCAAGAAAAATGATTAAAGAATATGAAAATGATTGTCAATAAATTGTTAGAAAACAGGTACAATTTTCAAAAACCAAAAACAAGAAACCAAGGCCAAAATGATTGTAAACCATTCAATTGAGGATAAAAGCCAGAATTTTGAAATGTATACATAAATACATACATATATATATATATATATATATATACATACATACATATATATATATAAAGGAGGGATGAACAGCACTCCCATTTAGTCAAACTTCCAAACAAAGATGAAAAGAGTCAAAGAAGCACATGGAGTCAAAATTTGAATATGTTATATGGCAACCAGTGTCATTCCAATTCCAAACAAGAGAACATAAACTCAAATCCATTATGTTCTTCAATTTTTCTTTTACCAAATGACAAACACATACTCTGCAACACTGAACAATGTCTCTAACTCTCACGAGGCCTCGATACCTGGCTCTCGGATTTGAATTGACGTTCTAGATAAACTTGCCTCTAGTTCGTCTAGCTCGTCGAGATCCAGTTCGTCGTCGTCATCCTCATCCAAGAGAACATCTTCAGAATCATCGACAGCACTTGTTGAGGTACTGGGTCCACCCGTTGAATTATCCTTGGCCTGAAATTGCACGTGGTTATCAAAAAGATATAAGAATACTTTGAAGCTTTATGGTTTGAACGGCCTAAATTTCCACAGCCAGTTCAACAAATCAACTACTTGACTTGAATTTGTATGTAGGGTCACCAGCTTAGTGCTTTAATAGGAAACAAAATATTAATTAATAAAAAGAAAGAGAAACTTGTAGAAACAATCTACAGGAGAAGATAAGAGATGTTGGTTTTCGCAACTTCTCTCTTGCTCTGTGAAAAAAGAAAAAAAGAAAAGAAAAAAAATTCCCTTTGGCCCTTTTGTTTTCTTAGGCATCTCGTGCACGAGCAATCTACGCCTCTATTTTTGTTGGGGTAAGTTGATTGACAACCTTCTCACTTAAAAACATTTGGTCAAACCTATTCGACGATGATGTAGGGCCTCTTTGGAAACACTTTCCAAGTGTTTCAAAACACTTTTTTGCACTTAAAAACATTCTTTTAAGCTTTTGGAAAGATGTTCCAAACAGGCCCGTAAACACTAACAATTACTGTTTCCCTGTGTTCATTAATCGGTATTCTTTATTCCTCAACAGTAGAATGTCTAAGCTTCATAATCATTCTTAAACTGGAACCATTTGCGCTTACATGGGGTTCTTAATGGTGGAATAGTCTAAAGTCCATAACCAAGCGCTGTTAGCGTAAATTCCTCCAACAAATTGTGCTAGTAGTGACCTTAAGTGCATGCTCCGTTTGCAAACAACCTACCTCTCAAATCACAAATGATTTTACTAGTGATTGAGATGTAACTAGACATACAGATCCTTAACTTCTCCCAGACAGCATAGCATGGTCTCAAGAAGGAAAGTCTATAAGCTCTCCTTTGATTAGTATGTTGAAGCTTCCGAGCGACTGCTTTATCCACGGAGTTCCTTTATCAAGATTCTGTAGCATTGGACAAAACCAACAGGTACTTCTCTACTTTTAGAGAGTTAAACTTCCTCCAAATGTAAGAGCACCTATGCTTGTCAGAAGTGGAAGATAAGACTGATAGATGATCTAGAGAGATTTCCTTAGAATGGGAGAACAGAACAGATTATCGTACTTCCAAGTTCCAAGTACAAGGGTAGCATTTGGATTGGAAGGTGATTTAGAACTGAGATCTCATATTTAGGGAGAATCTCAATCATCATGGGTTGACCTAATGGTGATTGGCCCAATGTAAAAAATAAAGGGCTTAATGAAAATGGGTATCCAGAAAATATTTCCAAATAAGAATCTCATCTATAGATAGGTGGTGTAGGGCCAGCCTCACCAACAGATTGGTTTTTGTTTGTCAGAACAACTAAGCTGATGGTAGAATTTGGAAATTAGATAACCAACGAGTTTCACTAATAAAACTTAGTTTGAACGCAAAGTCAAGTAGTTGGAGGATATTTCAAGATCATTCTCCAATATATTTTGGAAGTCCAAAGTTCAAAAGAAGGTGAAAAACTTTATTTGACCAACTATTTGTAGAAAGTTAAATACATGTAGTCCATCTCTAGGAGAACAACCCCTGTTTGAAATTATTTTCCAAGCTGGTGAGTCCTTTGCAACCAAGATAATGAAAACCAAAACCATCTCTTATGCTGCTTACCCTTTTCTGAGAGAACATGGATGTTCTTCAATTTGTGTAACTTCAAACGATGAGCTCCAAGAATTCTACTGATATAGATTATAGTTTGTTCAAGTAACCACAAAGTTAAAGCACTTCAATTTAGTGGGTTTACGGCTGTTTGATGGCATCTATGTTTGGGGAGAAATGAGAATTTTTCCTTCTGTATGGGTTGGATTAGGATTTTAACTTGTTTTAAGCCTCAAAGTAGTGAAACCTCAAAAAGGATTCTTGTAATTACTCTACTTAATATTACATCAACTACAGAGCCTTTTAGTCATCTCTCTTGATCTCTTAGTGGGCTAGCACTACTTGTTCTCCTTTTCTTATTCCTTTTTGGATTGATAACATTCTTTCTTGAACAACAACAACAAAAAAAAAAAAAAAAAAAAAAAAAAAAAAAGGAAAACAAACAAAATTACAAATATCATTACAGAAACACAACAAATATATAGACAGGATATTATCCATGACAAAGTCTAATTAACAATATTTATTTCATTTAAAAAAGAAAAAGAAAAATGAAAGCTACCTTACTAATAGAACTCGCAAGTCAGATTCATAAGCGAAAAAGTAGCGACCAATTTAACTCTTTCCAAAGGAAAAAGAATTTTGAAGTTCGTCATAATTCTGTATTTACTCGTGCAATAATAACTACCATACAATACCCAAGGATAGAGGAAAACTGATAAAGTTCTAAAAGGTGTAGGTTTTAAGTTACTTCATAGCGATTCGAGCATGTGGAATTAATCAATTGTCCGCTAAAGATTACAATTTTTTATTGCTAAGATACTAAAACGTATGGAGCAAAAAGAAACTATTTCTTTCTTCAGATACCTCTACATGGCATATTGTATTTGCATATTGTAAGTATTAGAATTCACAAATCATCCTTATATTCAAACAAAGGGATAGGCATGTAAAAGTGATATCCGGACATGGTCATGAAGGCACTGTTCACATGGCATAACTCATGAATAGTGTAGCAAATGACTCTAGAGCAACAAGCAATCTGTACAAAATTTACACATAGGATTACCTTTGGTTCGTCGGCTTCAGGTTCGTCTTCTCGCTGATATTTTTCATATGCCTCGGCATCATCCACAAACAAGCTTGCATTTGCAAGAAACAACTCCCGACCACTGGAAAAAATAAAAAAGAAACTTATGTTACTATTAATTTCTTTTACAAGTAATATTTACTAAATAAGTAATGTAGAAACCTCATGCGGTCATTCTTAGCTCTCTCTGCTTGTTGTGCAGCCAAACCAGCATCTCGTTCATCCATCTTTTTCTTCTTCCATTGAAAGAAAAGCTCCGGAGTCATGGGAGTAGTGGTTTTAACTTTTGCACGCTGGGATAAGCAAATAACCATAGTAAAGAAAAAGGTAAAAAGATGTAGTGTGGAATTGAGAGGAGGAAAAAAAAAAAGATAACAAAGCTGTAAATTTTTTTAAGCATTTTTTTTACGTCAAAAGGGAAATCAAAACCATAAGCAATCAAATTGAATTATTGTCACCTCATTCTCAATCTCTTCCTCTATGGCAATCTTTTGGCTCTCCTCTTCAAGTAGTTCCTTCATTTGTGACTTTAAAACATATCCTGGAGGAAGAGCATGTCTATAGTGGCAATCTTTACCACCATTAGGACACACCCAGAACCAGCCATACTGCTTTTTTTCCACTGCTTCCAGAAAATACTTGCAGACCTGTAAATTATTCATTTTAAACAGATCATTAGAATAGGATAGGAAACATTATCTCAACTTTGGGCCTACTATTGCAAGAAATATACAGTTTTCAAGAAAACCACAAGGATTTTAGAAGTTTTCATGCCAATCCGAGATAAACGATATAAACTAATTACTGGAGAGTGGAACATAATCCATGTGTTGAAAACAGAAGTTCACAAATAATAGTTCTAAAATTAAGTATTACCAATTACGAGCCTTTTTCTATTCACCAGCAAGCTTCACTTCTACAGTAACAAGCACATCAAGGTCAGTTCTTCCCAGACCAATCCCTTAGACCTTCAAATTATAAGTTGATGAAAAACCCCAGGGCATGATTACATTAAACAGGCAAACACCCAATTCTTAAAAATTCCCTTAACTTCTAATTCACAACAGATTTGATATCATAACATTGCCCGAAAATATAAGCGCAAAGGAAACGTATTAGGTTCCAGTTAATACATTAAACATAAGCGAGGTGTAAGCCTGAAAACAGAATGAGAAGGCATTGAATATGAACTAAATACACGAGTGAACTTCAATGTTTCTTTTAAGAATACAACCAATTCATATTATTCTTCTAGTCAATTCACGAGGTGTAGAAACTTTAATACATTCTCATGAAGGTTATAAGCCTCTTCTACAAACGGTGTAATACTCTTACTATTCAAAAGGGTATAAGACTGTTACCATCCAACGAAGAGATGATAGATATACTTGAGTTGATATGTCAAAACTAACAAGCTTAAACATTGCAATTTAACGTAAGAAAGCTATGAAGGGGACATGGGAAACATACAATCTCAGTTGGTTTATTGAGGTTATACTCGTTCTTTTTTGACTCGACGACCTTCTCCAACATCTCTTGATCCCAATCCTCCATCGTTTCTAAGGAAAAAGCATTGGCCGTGAAGAAATTTAATCAAATAGTAATGATAAGAAGCTATGAAATGAAAACTAAGTGATTCATAGAAAACAAAGACGTTAATCACTCACCTTCATCACGCTTATCACTATAAATATCAATCTTTTCACCCTTCCTCTGGACATTCAAATCATGTGAAAATTTGCATTTAAATCCTTTCGTACACTGCCCCACTTTAAAAAACTCGCAAACTATAGACTTGGGGTCAACACCTAACCAAATAACAAATTACCACATCAGTTCAATGCGAAAGCTTCGAACCAAACAACAAATCTTAACTATAACCAAATACGAAATGTAATAAAGCGCACATACCAACGGGAACTTTGGGCTGACTAACAGCAATCTTAAATAGGTCGTTCAACTCCTTCTCTTTAGCTTTTTCTTCCTCCTTCTTTTTCTGTCAATACCAAGATAAATCAATCAGCTTCTTCTCGTTCCGGGGAAAAAAAAAAATAGGAAAACTAAAATTCAAATTCGTCCTTTATTTATAACTGCCCTCTTGATTAACCAGCAGATTAAACTTCGTTGAAAATGAAGCAGAGAACCAGACCTTGGCAGCTACTTTGGTCGGGTCGACTTTCGGCTGGACAGATTGCTTGAGATTCTGCACGTATTTCTGGACATTTTTGCTCTTATTCTTGTTCTTGAGACCGAACGTCTTGTCTTCAACGACCTTCTGCTTCTTCGCTATTTCGGCCTTCGATTGCTGCTTCGGCGGCATGCTTATTTCGCATTCAAAGTCGACCGACGGGCGAAAATGCAACGAAGATCAAAGATGAATATCGAGAAACAGAAATTTTGTTTAATTACAGAGCGATTTCGACAATTAGGGTTTGTGCGAACAGATTTATCAGAGGCTTCCTTCTGCAACCTGGAGAAGAGAGGATGGATGGATGGGGAAGACAGATTTCGCTTTGTTATGTTTAAATGACGATCCTGTCCTCCACTCATTGGTGGTTTCTTAGCTTTTAAATTGGACCGACATAACAAAGGCCCAATAACTGGTGGGCCCTTTAAGCTGGCGATCTTGTCTTCTTCTTCGTGTTTCTTTGCTGAACCGTGGGCCTTAGGATTGGGCTTTGGGCTTATGTTTCGTTTTTGGGCCATTTTTAGTACCAGCCCCAATATATTATGAAAGGGTTAACTCCAAAAATAGACAAAATAAAAAGATCATTTTGAAAAATGAACTTACCCTAATATTTAGATAAATGGCCAAATTAATTTTTTGAATTAAAAAATCGAAATTAAAAACTTACTGAATAAACAAAATATGCTTGAATTTTCCTTAAAAAAGGGACTTGCTGATAATAAAAGAAATAATAATAAATAAAAAAGAATTTAAAAAATAAATAAATACCCTGAGAAAAGAAAAATGATCTACTTTCAAATAAATACCCTTAGATATTAAATAGCACGGTAATTGTTAAACTGGTTTGAGATTGAGATTGGGTAATTATTAAATAGCACGGATTTTTTTTTTTTTTTTAGAAAGTATGACCATCAAAATTTTTGCTAGTAACGAATAATTATGATATGAAATACATTTCAAATTTAAACTTGAAAGCATTTAATTTGAATATTGATATATATTTCTATTTTATAGAAACATTATCTACTTTCTTTTATGTTTAGTATTTTATAGTGAAGAAATATATATATATATATATATATATATATATATATATATATATATATTTGAGAAATGAAGAAATATATATATTATACCTAATAAATGAAAATAATAAAATTATTTCAGGTTTAAATTAAAACATTTAAAAGTTCTAAAATGTTTTTTTTTTAAAAAAAAAGTTCTAAAATATATATATTTAAGAGAAGTTCTAAAATGTTTTTTTTTTTTTAAATAAAAGTTCTAAAATGTTTTTTTTTTTTTTTTTGAAAAATGTTCTAAAATGTATTTATACTTTAGGTATGGTTTGGTGAATCAATATTAAATTGTTATGATACATGTACGGGGAATAAAGTAGCACATTCTTCTATTATTGTCTAGTATCTAACTTTATTATTTAAAATATATATATATATATATATATATATATAACTTTGTTCTGACACTTTAGGTATGGTTTGAAAGTGATTTTTTTTTATAATAGAAAGTGAAATATCCGGTTATAGTTTCGATTTGATTTTTAATTCCCCTAAAGTTTGATTTTAGTTTTTAAACCAAGAATTCTAACGTAAATTAAATTTTGTTCTTAATTTAACAAAGGTTAAGAATTATTTTTAGTCCTTGGGTTTTCATCAAAGTAACAATTTAGAAAAAAAAAAAAAAAAAACATCAAAGTAACAATTTAGTCCATGAACTTTAGTTTGTAACAATTTAGTCTCTTTACTTTCAAATTTGTAACAATTTAGTCTCTAAATTTCAATATGTACCAATTTAGTCTTTGTACCTTGAATTTTATAACAATTTAGTCTCTATATTTGGAATTTTGCAACAATCTAGTCCCTATGATGAAAAATATTGTCAATTAATGAGATTTCTTATATGTGTAGATCAATAAATTGATTAAAAACCAACTATTTTTATAAACTACAAAAACTAAATCATTGCCCAATAAAAATTGACATATTTTTAATAGTAGGTATTAAATTGATATAAATTTAAAAGTATAAAGACTAGATTATTACAAATTTAAAAGTAAAATGATCAGATTATTACGATTTAAAATTTAGGAACTAAATTCTTACTTTCCTGAAAATTCAGGACCATAAGTGCCATAAGTGTTTTTTAACCGTAAATAAATAATATAAAGGGGTCGTAGGACAATTTAAGAAAATTGGGGGAGTTTTGTGGAATTTCCACTTTTCTCCCGGGCATGTTCTTCAAACCGAAACAGTGATAAGATAAGCCCCAAACTGTACTCTGTCCTCTCTTCTTCCCCAAAACCTGTGAAATTCCGCCATGGAAGCCTCTCTTCTAAGCTCTCCCTCCTTCAAACCCCCTTCTTCTTCTCAAATTCTAACCCTAAACCGACCCACAAACCCATTATCCTTCTCTCCCCTCCGCCATTCCACCAATCAAGCCCGCCATTATCGCGGCCTCAAGGTCGCCGCCGCCATTTCTCGCACCAAGAAAGAAGAAACCGTCGAAACAGTCAAGCAGCAGCTCGAAAACTGCTATCTATTGGCCGGAATCAAGTACAAGGGCTTCACCGTCAAGCAATTTCAAGAACTCCGTCGATCTCTCCCCGAAACCTCGAAACTCATCGTCGCCAAAAACACGCTCGTTCTCAAAGCGATTGAAGGGACCTCTTGGGAAGCCCTAAAGCCCTGCATGAAGGGCATGAATGTTTGGCTATTTGTCCACTCTGAGGAAATTCCGGCCGCGATTAAGCCCTATAGGGATTTCCAGAAGGAGAAGAAGCTCGAGGATAATGATTTCACCGGAGCGGTTTTCGAGGGGAAATATTACGGGCCGGATGATTTCAAGTCGTTAGAGACAATGCCGTCGAGAGCGGAGGTTTATGCCAAAATGTTGGGTCTGTTGAAGGGTCCGGCGTCGAGCTTGGTCGGAACGATACAGGCTCCGGCGAGGGAATTGCTGATGGTTTTGAAGGCCTATGTGCAGAAATTGGAGGAGCAAGGCGGCGGCGGAGGGCAGTAATGTACATAGAAGAAGAGCTTCCATTGTTAACTGTAAGTTAATATGAAAACCCCCTTCTGAATTAGCTGCCTGCAGCAGAATGTATGATTAGTTTTCTGATTTTTTTGGTTTTTTGATGCCATCAATTTCAAGTTGTTATGAGGAGATATATACACTATGAGAATGAGCATTGTAGAATTTGTGTAAAGTTGAAATTCTTTCTAAGCTATCGATTTTCACAAGCATAATGACCAATCTATTAGGTATCCATCACTGGCGTTTGCTTACATGTTGTCAACCTTTGTTTTTTGAGTTCAACAATAAGTGGAGATTTGAAACACTGACCACTTGGTTGAGGTTATAATGCCTTACCCAATTGAGTTGTGCTCAAGTTGTAGGTTTTCAACATTGGAAAAAGATTTTAAGATTGAGATGTTTGGTTTTATCTAGACAGCTCTTGATCAACTGCTCTTGGACTTAACTGAAAATGGTGCTAGGCTGCTAGCTTCTACTGTTTGTCTGATTGAGGGCTGTGTATTTCTGTTAGAGTGAGTTTGAGATTACTTTCTAAAGTAATGTTTTGAGGTGAAACACTTTCTTTTCTTTTTATATGCATCTTAAAGCCTTTTTTAGAAATTCCAAAATCACTTTTTATTAGGTTTAACCCAATATTATAAGAACTTTGAGTCTTTTCAAGTAGCTGAAAACACGTTTCACTATTCCAAATCTACAAAACCCATTTTAAATCTGATCCATTTGTTAAATGATTGACAATGTCATCTGAGTCAAGATCTTTGACTTAAATTTCAAAGAATTGCTGCAATGGCTTGAAAAGAGATGTTGGTGAGAAAGCAAAACTGATTCAGCTATGTGTCTATGAAATGACTTAGCCTCAAATTGAAGTTGTTGAATTTGGTTCAATGTGTGTGTTTTGTAATAACCATGTTAGAGAAGCTTGACTAGATTGGCATGTGGGATATAAGCTCCTTTTAGCATTGTAAGACTTGCCTCCAAAGTAGAGAACAACCTTAAAGCTGTCCTAGTGAATATATCCTAACTTTCAACTGCTCGTTTGTGTATTTGATTTCTTTTCTGCGTGTTTGTTCGATAACGTTCAAATATTCAGTGTCATACATTTTATCACACTAAAGTGAAGCCTTTATAGGACTTTTAGCATATATTTGTTGCTGTTTTGCAGAAGGTTGGTATTAAGGGCCTTTTAAGAGCTATTTTGAACGACAGTTTTCTGTGTTTGAGTGACCTATATAGGTTATTGGAGTTACCATAATTTTAGAAGGAAGAACAAATTCCTTCTTTTTCTAATAAAGTATCATTTGTTTAAACAAAAAAAAGAACAGTTATCTAAACATATTTTCATCGGAAAGTAGCTTCTCCGATGAGCTTGAACATTGATGTCTTAGCATCGGTCACTTGTAACCTTTGACTTCTCTGTGCACTTCCGTGAAAATCTTGATATGCTATCTGGTTGAGTAAACAATACTAAAATGGCTAATGAAGCTTATAAGAACAGAATTCATGGCACATAAATATGAATGAAAGAACACATTCAAATGCCCATGAATCATGGCCTCTACCAAACCCCCCAACACTGATTATTTTTGGAGTCGGGAAAGAAAGCAGACCTTGTTGCTTAGACGCTCGATTCATCCCCTCCTTCGATCTGCAAATTTTATCGCTTATTTCCTTTCTCATTGCTCTCTCGAAAGTTTGTGAGTTTTGGATGTAGGTATAGTTTGAAGACGTTTGACTCATAAGTTAAACTTGTGTAGTATAGGATTAGGAAGGAGAGTCTATGTTTAGTATATGGTTGTAGCTACAAAGTTTATTAAACCTCCCTGGAATCAATAAACTTCAGCTTATCAAACTTGCATTTTGAATTGCATATTGATTTTTTTCATTCATAAATGCATGATCTGTGACTATAAGTTTATAAGTTGTTATAAGTTTTTTAAGAAACAATTTCATTTATGTGTGAAATTTACAAAAAAAAAAAAAAAAAAAAAAAAAAAAAAAAAAAAGTCTTAATTTCAGAGTTACAATAAACATCTCCAAGTGGATAAAGAGAAGAAAATCTTTTGAAACCCAAATGTATAAGAATTGAGTATAGAGTACTGTCAAGAGATGTTATTTTATTTGATTTTAGATCTCTTTATTTATTTATTTTTTTTGAAAAAATCTTTCATTGAAAAAGAAAAATGAAAGAATACGAGAGGGTTAACACT
The DNA here is from genome assembly GCA_036850905.1 of Luffa acutangula. Lineage (NCBI taxonomy): Eukaryota > Viridiplantae > Streptophyta > Magnoliopsida > Cucurbitales > Cucurbitaceae > Luffa > Luffa acutangula. Next base: position 7,254,813 of record CM072099.1, on the reverse strand, counting down.
TGTAAGAGAAAAACTAATGAGCCCAACAAATACAAGTTTAGCGACATAAAAAGAAACTCCAATCCAAGAAAATAAAACTTAACAAATAATGCTCGGTTTTTGCTATATTAGTAGTTGTTTACTACATATCTTTATGTATAGTATATCGGTGATCCTTTTTTATTTTTTTAAATATAACGTTGCAAAACTGGGGAGGGGTGAAGATATGAACTTTCAATTTATAAAAGAAGTTACTAGTGTGTTAGTTAAGTTATGTATGAATCTTTTTTTATTTTTGACAATATATGGGACGAGGGTTTTGAGCCTTTGATTTTTTATTTTGGTTTTATTTTTTTAACATTGCAAAGAGAAGTGATGTCTTAACCACTAAGTCATGCTCGTGTGGGCAAGATCATCCAAAGTGCCACTTATGTTGGAAAGGAACCAATTTCTTCATAATTTTTTTTAGGTTTATTTTCTTTATAATAAATCAGGTCAACAAATGGCAACGGTTTTCCAAATTTAAACTTTATAATACTACTTCCCAAGTGGATGAGATTATAATTTGTTATTAAAAGATTAAACATATAAATATTGATGATTAGGTTTCATAAAAGTATTGAAGAAAATATCTATTCGATGTTTGGAAATTGTATTTATAAATATTTTTTTTAATTCTAAACAGTCTTTTTTTTTTTTTTTTTTTTTTTTTTTTTTTTTTTTTTAAGAGCTAAACAGTCACTTGAATATCAAGTTTACGGTATTTATATTTATTTAAGAGATTTCATGATTGTTCTTGTTTTTTTTAATTTAGTTCTTATATTTTGAATCATAATCATATTCCTCCACATATATTAATATATATTTTTTTACAACATGTGAGATGAGAGTTTAAAACTTCTAACCTCTTGGTTAATAGTATAAACTTTGTGTCGGTTGAACTATACTTTTAGTAGTAGATATTAATCCATTAAAAAAACTGGTGTATGAGATAAAAGATATTTTTTCAATAAGAAAGAAGAGTAAAAAATGCAAAATATGTCCCATTTTCAAATAAAATATAATTTTGGTTCTTAAAATTTACAAATATCTATAATTTCATCTCCTAAAGTTTAATAAAATATGAAATAGGAATTGAAAACGAAAGATATAGCTTTCTTTATAATTAATTATAATCCATCTATAACAATAATTTATGACATAAATATGACAAGTGGACATGTCGTACATTACTCATACAAATAGACAATTAAAAAAAAAAAAGTAGGACTAGTTCAATGGTAATATTAAAAAAAAAAAAAAAATCAAAAGGTAGATGTAAGTTCTAGTAGAAATTTGTTTTTTAGACTAAAATAGATCTTTTGAAAGTTAAACCAAAATAAAATGATTTGAAAAGTTACATACTAAAATATATATTTTGAAAGTTTAATAACCAAATAATTTAAACATTTTGTTGTACTAAAAAGGCGTAATTGAATAATCTAGACAAATTTATCCTAGGCAAGTTTCCTACTTCTTATTCACTTAGTTATATTCAAATATGCTACATTATCTTTTTTTAGTAACTACATTGTTTAAATTTCAAGGACCATGTTGAAAAATACCGTAAAATTGAAGATGAATTATGTAATGTAGTCAACCCACCGTATAAGTAATGATATTTTGTAGGTAAGAAAGAAGAGTAGAATTGCAAAACATGTCCCATTTTCAAATTAAATATAATTTTGGTTCTTAAAATTTACCCATATTTATAATTTCATCTCCTAAAGTTTAATAAAATATGAATTAGAAATGGAAAAAGAAAGATATAGCTTGCTTTATAATTAATTATCATCCACCTATAACAATATTCTATGACATAAATATGACAAGTGGTCTCCTCAAAAAAAAAAAAAAAAAAAAATGACAAGTGGACACGTTATACATTACTCATATAAATAAACCCAAAAGAAAAAAAAAAGTAGGTCTAGTTCAACAATAATATTAAAAAAAATCAAAGATGGATGCTTTTACGGACAATTGTGTTTAGGAACTCGTGATAAGTGAGTATAGATCAACAATAATTGACATGTACCATTGATAAAAAGTTAGAAGTTCGAATTTTCCACTCTTATATGTTGTTGAACTAAAACCAATTAGCATGTACTATTGACCAAAAATTAAAGGTTCGAATTTCTCATTCTCAAATGTTGTTGAACTAAAGAAAAAAATGTTTTTAAAGACTAAAATAGATATTTTAAAAGTTAAACCAAAATAAAATGATTTGAAACAACTAAAATAGATAGTATATTACAAAAATTTTTAGTACTATGGTAGTTTTACACTCTTGGATGTATATTACAAAAATTTTTAGTACTATGGTAGTACCTACTCTCTCCCTTCAGCATTTGATTAATGATATAATATTTTATTTCACTCATCCCACATCATTCTTAAATACTTCTTTCATGGCAAACAATGAATGAATAATTTTTCATATAGTACTAGAAATTTCCCCGATGTATATCTCCAAATTTGTTGTTTGTCCCAGGCAATCATTGCATACAAAATCGAGATATTTTTACCATTTTTCTCTCTTACATCCAACGATGTAAAACTACTCGGAGCATTGCACCAGGACCACCTAATAATTTCTCCTTTGACGGAAGATAAAACCAATATTTTTTTTAATCACCTATATCAAACCGTATAATACTGTCAACTACATTGTAACAGTCTTTGTCGAGTAATTTGTCAAAATTGAGGGACCAAAACTAAACTTCCAACCAAAAAACAAAAAAGGGTAATTACAATACATTACACCATGTGAAAATTGAGATTTTAAAGATTTTTTTGTAATTGAAAAAGAAAGGTCAATTGAAGGAGGAGAGAAAGAAAGAGAAGAAAGCCACCGTTTGCAAAAATAGACTTTTCAAGTAAACATACAACCGAACCTCTTCTTCTCTCTGCAACTCCCAATCTGCACCGCCCACTCATGGCGGCGCTCAACCGCTTTGCCGGAGCGAGGGCGGCGGCGACCTTCTCTTCCTCCTTCTTTAGCTATTGTGCTCTGTTGAAGGCCTTTTCTTCTTCTTCTTCTTTGAATTCTGAAGTCGACCTCAAATCGTCTATGCTGAGCCGGAGCTCTGCACCTTCGCGGTGTGATCGCCCGGCGGATAGGAACGTGCAGTGGGTTTTTTTGGGGTGTCCTGGTGTTGGGAAAGGGACTTATGCGTCTCGGCTCTCCAGTTTGCTCGGTGTTCCTCACATCGCCACCGGTGATCTCGTCCGTGAGGAGCTCTCTTCCTCTGGTCCTCTCGCCTCTCAGGTTTTTTTGGTTTCGTTTCGTTTTGTTTTACTGAGAATTGAGAATTGTTCTGTTCAATTTGAGAAAATCGGTTTTGTTTGGCTGTTCGTATTCGTACGTTTAGTTTCTTTGCGTAGTTGGAAAATAGAGATGAAAATGACTGAGCGATCGAATTGATTGTGAATTATGAGATGAAAACTGATTTTTCTTAGGGAAATGATCTTCGAGAAAATGGCTTGGTTATCAAGTTGAAAATTGTGATCACATCCGAGCATTTTGTTTGATTATCTTGCTTGTGGAAACCAAATGAATTTTAAATTTCTGTTCCTGAAAGAAGACATAAATTCGTGAGAGTTACTAAGAATCAGTCTTCTTCTTCTTCTTTCTTTTGGGTACTGTCCAAATCCCAATCTGAAGCAGTGAATCATGCCAGATTAACTTTTCTAGCGATCACTTACAGGAATTGGACTGAAGTGATCTTTTGGCATTTTTCTTGAAGTCATGACACATTCTATGCACGTAAGAATTTTGTCGCCTACGGTGGCTTTTGTTTATACATGCGTGACTCTGGATTTGCAGTATCATTTCTCTATGATACTACTTTATTCAAGTGAATGATTAATTTAGTACCATACATAACTCCTATAGCTTTGGAAAATCCACATCTTAACTAATTAGAATGATTAAACTATGTTCTTTGTCTTGCACGTTGATACATGGAAGTGAATTTATTCAGAATGACTACGATAAGTTAGAAGGAGAAAATGTATTACCTTCACGTCGAAAATTGAAAGTCAGTTGTAACTTTGGTACTGTTGAAGCAATGTGTTTTTGTTTAGTTTTTCTCCAAACACTTTAATTGATACCTCAAACTCTTTCAGCTTGCAGAGATTGTTAGTCAAGGAAAATTGGTTTCAGATGAAATCATATTTGATTTATTATCCAAACGTCTTCGAGCTGGTGAAGCTAAGGGTGAATCTGGCTTTATTCTTGATGGTTTCCCTCGAACTATTAGACAAGCGGTGAGACCTTTATCGTATAAAAAAATTTCTTTGCTTCTTAACATCATGATACCTATTGTATGGATGCTCGATTACAGAGTGTTGGTGAAATATTTGCACGTCGGTTCTCCCGGTTATCTGCAAGGGATCAGAATTTTCTATTTTCTGCAGCTCTCTTTGCAAATGAGTCGATATGATTAATGACTTTCTCTGAGACAAACGTGCAAATAAGAAAGAACTTTTATTACAGTGATATGTATAATATAGAAATGCATGTTGTTTTAGAGAGGTACATAAATCTTTGTCCTTCCCATAATAAAATTCATTTCTTATTCTGATGGCAAAAGTTGGTTAACCTTTTGTTTTCCTTTTTTTTTTTTTTTTTTTTGTATATGCTTCTTGTATGTAGCTAATGTTCATTTTTCCCTTTCTTTTTCAGGAAATATTAGAGGGGGTCACTGATATTGATTTGGTGGTTAATCTAAAGCTGCGAGAAGAAGCACTGCTCGCAAAATGCCTTGGTAGGAGAATATGCAGCGAATGTGGAGGAAATTATAACATTACCTGTATTGACATCAAGGATAAGGAAGGCAGACCTGAATTATACATGGCTCCCCTTCTTCCTCCTCCCAACTGTGCATCTAAACTTATCACACGATCTGATGATACCGAAGAAGTTGTGAAGGAACGATTCCGAATATACAAAGAAACGGTATGGATTCATTACAAAAACTGTACTTACCAATTTTGGCATGAATTTACTTATGCAAATAATCTTTTAGAATTAAAGCAAGAGCTCTTTGATGGTTGTCATTGCATTTTGTGTGCAATCCAATCATGCATGTGAAACAGAAATGATTACTCTGGCGGAGCAATTGGCTCGCCCGAGCGTTGCAATCCTTGTGTTATGTCATAACAAACACGTCTACATCATGTTGCTGATCCTAACTACATTGTTCATCTTCACAATCTGTTTTTGACTCCATTGATTCGATCACGCTTAATAAGAATCATTGTTGCAGAGCCAACCTGTCGAGGAATTCTACCGTAGTCGCAGGAAGCTATTAGAGTTCGATCTTCCAGGAGGAATTCCCGAATCCTGGCCAAAGTTACTTCAAGCACTTAATCTCGAGGACCTCAACCACAAACAATCAGCTGCAGCCTGAAGTCTTGTACTTTATTGTATGGTAGTCAAGATATCAAATATTCTTTGCATCTGAAAAGAAGTGCATATTCTTAGCTCAAGTTGGAGTAAATAAAATTGTAAGAATTGGGAAGTGGGAACACTATTGTACTTCTAATAGCGTAGATTTTCATCTAAGTTAGAATGTAGAATTCTGGGTTAGAGAGAGAGAGAGATAGGGAGAGAGAAGCATACAATTTAATGGTGGTGGTGATATGTATGTACGGTCCATGTGGACAACTATTGTGATTGTGTTTCAGAGTAGTCGATCAAAGCATTGATAGTAGCTACCAATAGTAGAGAAAGTAACTTAATAATGAAATCTTTTTCATTGATATTTTGATTGTCTTTGAAATCAGTGTAAAGTGATTAAAATTATAGTTCAAATATGATTTTGGTTAATGTAATCATTAAGGCCCCGTTTGATAACCATTTGGTTTTTGGTTTTTAAGCTTATAAACATCACTTCCAACTCTAAGTTTCTTTGACTTTTCACCAACCTTCTTCCCATGTTTTAAAAAACTAACTCAATTCAAAAATTTGTTTTTGTTTTTAGAATTTGGTTAGGAATTCAAGTGTGTCTTTGACAAAAATGAAAATCATGGTGAGGAAATTTGAAGAAATCAAGCCTAATTTTCAAAAACAAAAAACCAGAAACCAAATTGTTATAAATTTGTTTAGAATTTCAATTTTAGTTTGAACATATCAATTCTCTATTTCTACCACATTCTTTCAATTTTATCTTTCGTTGCTAGGAAATATAATGGGACTTGGGATTAGATTTTATCCTAAAATCAAATAGAGAATTTGAACGTGCGTCATATATCTTACATGGATCATTCACTTCCATGTCATACTTCGCCTAAGAAGTTGAGAGAAGTAGAGTTTGATGAAATGATGGTTAAGGTTCTAATCATTTACTCCCATGTTGAGAGAGAGTAGAGTTTGATGAAATGATAGTTGAGGTTTTAAAAGTTCAAAGAGACTTGAAAAAGATAAAATCTAAAATTGAGGAACCAAATTGAACAAACAATAAATTTTGAAGACTAAATCAAATTTAAACTTAAAACTATCTGATGGCATTAAACTAAAAATCAGTGGTTAGTTATAAAATCCTCCAGCTTACACAGGACAATTTGTCAATAACCAAGTGTTAGCATTTCTTATCAATATTGACGGGCAGTGAAAGTAGCAAATAAATAGATGAATTAACAAAAGGGAGAAAATTCATTTAACATGGCTTTAACAAGTAAATTTACCCTTTGTTATAATATTAACTAAAGAAACAAGCAAGTAGTTTTATGTGGTTTCACTCAGAACAAATTGGCTGCAGTGCAACCGATCTTTTTCTGTCCGTGAGAATCTCGATAGAGCGCCTTCTAATTGCATCACCAAGAGTGTCAACATAGCTCAAAGTCAGGCGACTTCGCCGCAAAAAAAGGCACAAGGGTACAAAGGAATAATTATCATATCCCTCAAACTTCTACTTGCCCAAATTTCCCTCAAGCTCTGCTTCCAGAATAAAAAAATTCAGTACCATTTTCCTTGATGTAAAAGTGAAAATTATGCACTCTGTTTCTTAAGTTGTCTTGCAGGCCTCCAACTGGTTTGTTCAAAACTGTCAGCTGCAGAGAAGAAAATGAAACATGACTATGACCACCCGAACAATGACTGGAAGCAGCAAATGTAAATAAATTCAAGTTAAACAACGAAAAGGAAAAAGTATGATTATCAGCACGATGATGTAATTGAGATTTAAAACCATATTAGCATTGTATTGTATCTTTAAACTCAACAGCATATATTAACTAAAGTCACATCTACAGGGAGAGAATTGATGAAGGTGGGGTCAAGAAAGTCTATTATCAAAAGAAATAGTATTCTTCTATGATTTTTTCCTTGCTTACAGCATAGCACTTGTACGAAATTATTGACATCTTAAGGACTATACACCATACAATCACATTATTGAGACAATAATGTCATCAACAGCCCCTCACATATAATGCCATAAATCTGGAGGAAATTTTAGGTAATTAAGATCAGGAAAAGTTTTTTTTTTTTTTTGTTCAAGTACATTCAAGTTGTTGCACAATTCTCAACTAGGGAAGATGTAGGAAAAAATAATTCAAATCTAATGATGCGTATAAAACAAATTTGTAGGCATTAAAATTATGAAAACAAGAAATGGGACCTGTCCATGAACGTCCTTTGCTATACCAGTGGCTAGTGGTCCTACTTTTATCAAAACATCAGCAAGGTATTCCATCTGAAGAATCAGTGGCCTCTCAATGTCCATGTAAACATCTTCGTGATTAAGTGCAATTATGGAACAACCCTGTGGCAAGAGCAAAGTATCAATACTGCAAATTGAAAATGACAAGGATATGTGAAGAAGAGAAGAATTCGGTTAGCTTAAAGAGTCTTACAATTTCTGATGTTAAAGTGTGGCAATAATGAAGGAAGTCCAAGACATGATTTGAAGAGCCATTGGCAGCAACCTCCAAAAGAGCTATATCATCTATCACAATGTTGACATGATTTTTGTTCTCTTGAATTAAGGCACTAACAGCTCTCTGAATTTTGCAGTACAGCCCAACAAGAACACCTTCACCAGTTTCCTTTCCACTACTATCTGGCAACAGAAAAATTTGTATCATATCAAGGAGGACACTAGCCATCTTTATTTCAGGGTTATCCAGATATCCAAGCTCAGTGATGAAGAAGTATGGGGTTGGGGTGTCAATGAATTATGAAAATATTCTTCACTGCAAATGTAGAAAGGGGAGGGAAAAACCTACTTCATCAATAGCTGGATGTGCAATCAACCCTTCCTAATTGTAACTAAATCATCTTTTATACAAATTGGAAAGAAAGCCACTTAAACAGATAAAGAAAATAATGACATTTTTTAAGAAAAGGGAGGGACAAAAATTAAAAGCTTAAATGAGGATATTATACCTGGTTTTCTCACCTGAACAGCCCAGCGTAAGCATGTCAAAGAAAAAGAACCTACCGCTGTCCCTTTGAGCAGCTAAGTTGCACCCCTATTAAAAAAAAATAGTTCTACAAATGAATACATCTCATTCTGAACACTAAATTAATGTAACTAATTGACAGAATCTTAGCTCATCGTATCGCAGATGAATGAGAAGAGAGACCCATCATCAAACATCCAATAATTTCATAAACTATACTGCACTAAAAGGAATGTCCGTCAATCACCCAATAACGAACTGTCCGTGCAAATCATATTTATGTAAGTTCTTAAACTCGTTAAGCTGTCAACACAGATAGCAACACTAATAAATTTCCACCATCGTTCTCTCACCGACAATCAAGTTCAAAATAACAAAAAGACCCAAACCACAATTGAAGTAAGTTCGCCCGTCACCAATTCAACTAACAGATAGCCAAAAATCTGAACTATTAACATCATAAAAGCATACAGAAACAGCGAGAGAGCGAGAAGGTACCAATTTCCGGAGCACGCGGTCGTAGTGGGCGAAGGACTGAGAGAATGCAACGAAGATGACGGCATTAGAAGAATGAGGAGAAGAAAATGCGCGCTTGAGGAGGTGGTGAAGAACAAAAGCACCGCTTGTTTCAACGCAATCCTCGACGAGCAACAGACGGCCGATCAGAGGCGAGGGTTTGGTCGGATCATCGAGACCTAGAGCTTCGTCAAGCAAATTTGAAGTCATTCGGTCCATGATGTTCGCGATTTTAGGGCGGAGAGAGGCGGAGTAAAGCGAGCAAGACGAAAAGCAAACAAATATAGTAACTAATGTTTGGTTCTCTTCTAATGTTGGGATGTTATTTTAATTCTCTTTTTCAAAAAAAAAAAAAATAAAAAAAATAAAAAAAATCTAACAATTTTCACATTTTCAAAAAAAAGAAAAAGTTAAACAAACAATTTTCATTTTAATAGCATTAAAATTGAATATGGTAAAATTACACAATCCAATGTCGAGTGAATTGGCTAAGGGGAAAAAAGTTAAAAATAAAGTTTTAAAATTTTCTCCAAATTTCTAAGAAATGGATAGAAATATAGTTTTTTTTTTCTTGAATATTTTTTTTCTCTAAATTTTTACCATTTTAACTAAGTATTGTGTCAGTAGATTTATCATTGCCAATTTTAACGTTCACAAATAGCAAGGGACTAAATTGAGAAATATTAATATACTAGGGTCTATAACCATAAGAACTAATTTTTTTTTTTTTTTTTTTTAAATCTCAAACATTAGAGACTGAAAGTTATATTTAACTTACCTTTCTATATATATATATATATATAATTTTTTTTTAAATGATATACTTAACTTTCATTTTTTTCACTTGCTGAAACAAGTATAACAACTATCTAAACTTTAAGGTGGTATAATATATTCTTAAACTTTTAATATCAAACCTTCTGATTTTGTGTTTAATAGGTCTTTACTAAAAATCTTCCTCTTTCCTTTCTTTTCAACTTGTTATTTTAATGCTTATGTGATACATTAATCATTTCGTATTACAAAATCTTGAAAATTCATAAACCAAATCTATCATTTAGACCCCTCTTATGACCTGTTTTATTTGGACAAATAATGTATATTCTCAAAAGAAGGTGATAAATTGTTTTAAAAGACATTAATATCTTTCACTCGTCAATAATTTCAAGACGATAAAATGTTTGAACTTCTTTTTCTTGTAGCTCTAAAATGACTGATTCAAGTTATTGAAGTATTATTTTCTATAAAATGAACTATAGAATTGAAGTATTATCTTTAATTCAATTTGTAAAAATATGCAAATAAATTCCTAAAAGTTAATACATATATATATATTTTTTTTTTTACAATACATGTGTGGAGGGATTTGAACCACAAACCTCTTGGTCATTAGTACAACTTTATTCCAGTTGAGTCATGCTCTTGTTGGCTAATACATATCTACTTCTTAAAAGTCGTAAATTCAAATCTTCATCCCTGTACTGATATGATATTCACAAAATAAAAATTAACAATAAAGAAAACCAACTCAACAAATAATTGAAATAAGTTAAAAACTAAAATATTTGTTGACCGAACCCAACTCGATCCAACCCAACTCATACACGCCCCACTGCCCCATTTCTTCGCAAAGGTGGCCTTGTTGATCCTGAGAAGTCAAAGCAGGATACGAGCCTGAGCTAATAACCAGCAATACAAGCAAGGAAATCAATTTCATCTCGCCTCGGTGGTTGCAACTCATTTTCAATGGTTTCAAGAACACTATTGACTCATCCGAGCAAAATTCATAAGATAAGACACTTGCTATTTGCTATCTTCTCTAAAACTGAAAGTTCGATCTCTCATTACTACATTTGTTAAACTAAAAAAACACTATCACAAACAAAACTCATAAGATAAGACACTTTTTATCTTCTCTAAAACTGAAAGTTCGATCTCTCACTACTACATTTGTTAAGCTAAAAAAACACTATCACGAGCAAAACTCATGAGATAAGACACTACGAAGGTAAAGTAAAAAGTTCATATAAATTTTGAAAAATAAGACAAATCAAGAGAGTAATTGGTCTCCCATATTTGTTCTGCCCCTGCCATATCAGAATCAGTTTACATTCAAAGCCTGCATATTTTGTAGAATGTAGAGTAATTGTTGCCCAATTTTGCAGAGAACTAAAAAGGATCAAAATGCAGAAGGCATATGTGGTGATACAAGAATGCTTGCAAGCTTTTGCAATTCAAAGTGTATACAAATGCACAACATGAATCAAAAGCAAATCCACAGGGGGGGATGGGGGATGACTGTTCCCTATGACGTAAAAACATCGGTAAACTGTTGTCTAAGATTGTAAAATTTCGAGTGAGGTCGGATAATCCTTTAACCAGAGACCTATTTCTATATAGATACAAAAACGCCAAGCTCAATTGTACATAAAGAATCTTGTGCAAGGTAAACAGGAAGGAGAGGGGAGGTGGAGAAAGAAATGGTTTGAAACAGGTGAGGAAGAATAAATATAAAGATTATAACAAAAGAATTAAAAGTTTTCTGAGTAGATCAAAACCTGGGAGCAGAGGAGCTATCTGATATGAGCTGCAGCTTAGAAGAGGTCAATAAATAGACACCTGCTTGGATACTCGTTCGAAAGTCTTGGAGGGAGTGACATCGTAAAATCAATTCTACGACCAAACATAGAGAAAGCTGACGAGGGGTTACGAAGGTTGCAACAATTCGATGATTAGAATTTGAACATATCGATTTCATGTTAGCTTCTTGTCTGAACAACTTCACAGTTCTCTTCTAGAAGATCTAGGTGTGGACGAGCTACTGCGAGCGCTTTGAACTGGCTGGGTTTCGGGATCATATTTTTGGGAGGCAAGATATGTAAGGGCTGTGACGACATCGGCAATAAGGGGTCGCATATGAGGCTGTTCCTGAACACACATTGCAGCTACTGCAAGAGCTTGGTATAAGCCTCTGACCGGGTATTGTCCTTGGAGCAATGGATCAGCCATCTGCGAAAACTTCCTTCTGTCTTTAAATAAGGGATATGCCTGAAATGAAGAAAAGTAAGATTTTTCAGACTACAAATGTATGATATTCCCCATATTTATTACAGGATATTTAAACAACAATTAATGTCGCAAATCATATCATTTGGCATAATTGTATTTGAAAACACAGCATATTATATATTTAAATTCCAGATCCACAAAATTCAAATTCTCTAAAATAGCTAATTAGGAAGGTTACAGCAATAACAGCAGACACATCATGGTTCAGCTTCTTACAAGTTATGATCATCCAGAGAATAGAGAAGTCATGCATCTAAACAATTGCATCTATAAAAATGTTTGGCAATAAAATGACCATTCTATCATGAATGAACATGCAAATCTACAAAGTCAATTTCTAAACTGCAGAAGTATAAAACCAATGTATTTTCCAAGTCCATACTCGATAGAACAACTCAGTCTATGTTTCACCTATGCTTTATCTCAATGAGAGTGTCGTTGTGGTGTGTGTATGGGTGAGTTGTCATTGGTCGTGGATGAAACGTGTGATCTTACAGATCCGACAGTTTTATTCATATGAGAATGATCTTTAGAACAACATATTAATGTTAACAAAGTAAAATTGGAAGAAATGAACAAGTAAAGATGAAAAATAAGAGATGATTTCTACCCATGCCACCAAATTATGTTCCCCTGCGGCTCTTGAATTGTCAATAGCTTTTCTGCCGGTAATAATTTCAAGTAGAACAACTCCAAAGCTATAAACATCTGATTTTAAAGTGAGTTGGCCCGTCATTGCATATTCAGGAGCACAATATCCATAAGTTCCCATCACCCTTGTGGACACATGAGTGTTATCCCCCACAGGGCCCAATTTTGCCAAGCCAAAATCGGAGAGCTTAGGATGGTAATCTTCACCAAGCAGGATGTTAGAGCATTTCAGATCACGATAAATAACTGGGGGGTTAGCTTTGTCATGCAAATATTCTAAGCCTTTTGCAGCACCAGCAGCTATTTTCATTCTTGTATTCCAGTCAAGTCGTTTTTTATCGGGTGGGAGATCTGGCAAAAGCATTTTATGATGATGTCAATAACTCAAAAGAAACAAGATTAAAGAAGTATGCAGAAGGGCAAGATGACTGAAAAATGAAGATAATGGACAATGGTAATGGTAGATGCAAACCATGTAGATGGTCTTCCAAGGATCCCAATGGCATGTATTCATAAACCAAAAGTCTTTGATCACCATCCGCACAATAGCCAATTAAATTAACAAGATTTGGATGATGGAGTAGGCTTAACATCAGTACTTCAACGAGGAATTCCCTGTTTCCTTGTAGCCCATTTTGATCAAGTTTCTTGATGGCAACTACCTGTACTCAACAGAAGAACAAACATCAGAACTTTCCTGCACCACCCACCAACCTTAAAACTTAATTCTTTTTTTGGTAAGAAACCGAACTTTCATTTAACAAATGAAAGAATACAAGGGCATAAAAAAATACAAGTCCAAGAGAAATGGGAGACCAAAACAAGCTACAAAGAGGGATTTCAATCCAAAAGAACAAGACCAAGACCACAATTACAAGAGGACCTAGTGACCGACATCCACAAAGAAGCATTAAACTTAATACTTTCCCATACCTCCTCACTTGACTTCCCTTTCTCGTTTTAAGACTATTCCCAGTATAGGATGAGTGTGGAAATTCAAACTCATGCGACATTTCACATAAAGTCTTTCAAACAAACACAGTAAATTGCATATTTAGTCCATTACCTCTTTTCTTTAAATTTTATTATCTGTGCACTACGTGTAAGAGAGAGAAAGAAAGTACTCAGATTTTACAGCTTTATTTTCCTTCCTATATAATCAGCTACGATAGTCAATACCAAATCTTTGCCAATAACCTAATTTCTGTCGACAGATTCAGCCTTATATATATATATATAAGGTCAAATTCTCAGGTTGAATAGATGAACTTAGCAACCAGGAAATCAATAAGTATTATTTTTCCTAATGACTCTATATCTTCTGACAGTTTTCATCAAAGTATAACGACCTTACTTGAACATGACCTGTACTATAGGTTGTACAGCTGTGTCCTTGAGCTCTAAAGTTTTCATCGAAGTATACTCAACACACAAATTTCAACTATTTCTCAGACTAAAGAATGGATCAATGGTTTTAGTACAAATGTGCAACCAATAGAATATTGTTACAGAATGATTCAATCTTCTCAACTGGATTTATCTTAGCCAGATCATCATAATGATATGAGTTGCAACAGGATCAACAGAAAGGGCAAGGCCACAAGGGGTGCAAAGTTATTGCTAATATTTCAACTTAGCTATCTTCAATAGCAGTTATGCAGATCACTGGCCGATGATAAAATTTTGTCTTTTCTTAAAGAGAATGACATCATTGATAGGAGAGAGGTTAACTATATTGATAATTAGTATAAAAAAAAAAAAAAAGGTTTCCACCAAAATTCATCCAATAGAATAACATAGCTATGTTAAATTTTAGGATTGTTCAATCTTGCAGCACAGATAGCAGAGATATCCAATGTTATAAGACTTCATGGATGAAAAAATAAAGCAATAGAAAGTTAAATTTACGGAAACAAACTTGAGTTAAGAATATGTGTGCCGTGTGAATGTGTTGAGTGATAAGAGTTTGAAGGTAGTAACAAACTCAATTATTGTCATATTCCATTGAAGGAAAAGAAAAACCTAAAATGACCTGATTTATGCTCTCCAATCGTCCTTTATATACTTGACCAAAACCTCCTTCACCTAAAAGACAGTCTGCTCTAAAATACTTTGTTGCAGCTGCCAACTCTCGGAATGAGAACGTAATTGTTTGTGCTGAAATCTGATCAGAACCTCCATCTTTTAGAGCCTCGTTCTTCCCATTATATGTCGCCTTTACCATCAATTTTTCTGCATAGGAAAAAAAATGGGTTTACAAATCAGTATTCAATAATTTTTGCAAAGGACTAAAAGGAAATTTTGATAGTTAAAATAAATAAGCATCGTTGCAAAAGAAATTATAGATAATATAGAATGGTAGGAAACTACATTGATCAATAACATTAGCTACATTACACAACAAACCAGAAATGCTTACAAACAACAGGATTTTTATTTTCCAAACAAAGATAACGGGAAGTATTTTAAGACAGTCTGATCTAAAACAAGATGCCATCTAACAGTCCAACAACCGAAGATGAAAACATTGACACAACAACACAGAGAGAACTAGTAGATGCCACCAAAGATAAGAAGAGAGAACGAGAAAGTACATGGAATTGAATCAAGTTTATAACAGAGTAAATAGTTCAGGCATCATCATATACAATAAAGCAAAACAACTCGAAATGGGAATTCTCAAAAATGGATTTTATAAAGCATCTAACAGAGATGTCTCTTAATTCACTGAAAAAAACAAAAAATTTCCCTATCAGAAATTAAAAATTCAAACCATTTCAAGGAGCCTCCATCGATCCTCAAAAGAAAAAGAAAACAAAGAGAGACCACTCAAAATTCCGCAAAGCCACTTTCTCTAACTAAATTCAAGCTGAAAACAAAACCCAATAGCTCAAACCCAAAAACAAACTCGAAAAAACCAAAGAAAACACAAAAAGGGCAATTAAAACACCTTCCATTCAAATCCTTGCTAACCCCAGAAATGCAGGACCATTGCCATTGGATTTCCCATCCAAAATCAAGAACCTAAACTCCACAGTGTACATATGCAAGAAAACTTCAGTAGAATCTCCAATTGAAGCAAATGGGAGTGATAAATCGTTCAACATTGTCCATAAATTGTACCTGAAGTGGATGGGATCGGATCGTCGTCCTTCTTGTGAAGCTGCTGCTGCTGTTTTTCCTTCTTATTTGAACTTCCAGAACAGAGAAACCATCCCATGGCGTATTCTCTCCCTCTCTCTCGCTCTCGTACCTCACAGAGTATCACCGTAGTCCACAGAAGAGAAGGTTAAATTTCACAAACACACACACTCTTCCTTCCTTCCCAGTATATATCTTTTCTTACCAGGCTCTTTTTTGCAGAGACGTCCTTTAACTTTACAAATTTGCCGAAACCCCCCGGATTTTTGTTCTTTTTACCCATCGAGTGCACAAAAGTGCTCCCTCGGTTCATGGCTGTTTTTGGAGTTTTCTGAAAGTGGGTGCTACTTGTGCCCACAATAAAAAAACATAGTGGATTGGTTTGAAATTTTATTTTAATTGAATTATACATTTAAAGTATTTGAACTTTGATTAGTTAAAGATTCTCCAACTTTCAATTTTGTGTCGAATAAAAGCTTTATAGGATAAAATTTTTTTAAATTAATCGATCAATTAAATATAAAATTGAATTTTATGTCTAATAAAACTATAAACTTTCAATTTCATGTGTTAGCAGGGTTGTGAATTTTAAAAAGTGTTGAATAGGTCAATGATTTGTTAGACACCAGTTTGAAAATTTAGGCTCCATAACTATTTCGTTTTTTGTTTTTGGTTTTTGAAGGTTAAGCTTATAAACAATTCTTCCACCTATGTATTTCTTTGGTTTGTTATCTACATCCTTCCGATAATTCTAAAAACCAAGTCAAAATTTGAAGGAAAAAAAATAGTTTTAAAAAACTTTTTATTGTTTTTGAAATTAGAACTCTAATGTCTCATTGATAAAGATGAAAACCAGGTAATGAAATCGAGAGAAACAAGTATAATTTTGAAAAACCAAATGATTATGAAGATATTAAAAGTTGGATACATAATTGAAAATTTAAAGAATTAGACACAAAATTTAATAGAGGATCTAAATTGAGGGTATGAATTTACTATTTTTTTTCCAATTTTTTAAATGAAATTTTTAATAAAGGAATGTCAAACAATTGTTTAAAATAGTTTACCAAAAATATGCGTTACATGAAACAAAACATTTTTTTTTTTTTTTGGGGAAAATTACCTTTTTGGTCCCTGAGTTTTGAAGGATAGGTGCGCTTGGTCCCTGAGTTTTCAAAATAGACCTTTTTAGTCCCTGAGTTTTGGGAAATAGGTTTAAAAGGTCCCTAAGTTTTCAAAATGGACCTTTTTAGTCCTTGAGTTTTGAGAAATATGTTTAAAAAGTCTCTTATATTATTTTTTTTAATTTTTATAAATTAATATTTTTTAATTTTGTTAATTTAAAAAATCATTCCATATTAAAATATAATAAAAATTATTAGTTTAAAAAAGTTGAAAAAATAAAATGAGGGACTTTTAAAACATATTTCTCAAAACTTAGGGACTAAAAAGGTCCATTTTGAAAACTTAGGGACCTTTTAAACCTATTTCTCAAAACTCAGGGACTAAAAAGGTCTATTTTGAAAACTCAGGGACCAAACGCACCTATCCCTCAAAACTCAGGGACCAAAAAGGTAATTTTCCCCTTTTTTTTTATGTATAATTCCTGTTCCAACAATGATATAAACACGTTATATAATTTCCTTCTCCAAAATATACGCTTTGAAGATTTTAAAATACTCTTTCAAAAAAATATTTAATTATTTAGTAAAAAAAATAAAATTTTTAAATATGATAATACGAGATATATGACTTATTTATTTTATTTATTTACGTAAATGTAAGAATTACGTATAATATACTCCTTTTATTCTCACCTCTACCTTCCTTTTTTTTTAAAGAAAAATCTTTTATACATTTTTGTACCTTTGTGATTGCAGATCTAGGATGGGTACACGAGAGTGACCAAATTGCTTTGACTACAGAACCATGCCTGTCTGTTGGAGTGAATAGGATGATCGGGCCGAGGGCAGCCCCTCTTTTAAGATACTATTTCCCTAGATATAATCGTGGTTGAAAGTAACATGGCATAAGATCTCAACGGCCATAGTGAAAGAAAGAAAAAAAAATTCCAAGAAGGAGTTGATTTCTTGTTTAATTTTATTTTTTAAAAATAAATAATTTGAGACCTTTTTCTGCAAATATTTTCGTTATGTAAGAATCTCAACAAAGCCTAACTTTATCTCTTTTACCAGTATTACGTATATTTCAATATATTAAATTTGTTAGATGCTATTTTGATTGTATTTTATTTAAATTAGGTTAGATTTGCAACTACTCATAATTCTTTTTAAATTTAATAGAAAAGATTTGTCATCTCTGAGTGTATTTGTGAGTGATTTTAAAAATGGTTAAAATCACTCCGAAAACATGAGGACAGAAAATTGAGATTTTTATACGGATGACCGTGGAAATGATAAATATCTCACATTTTCAAAAAAAGATATATGTCTTTTTGCTTGCGCATCCTAGTAAAATTACCATTATACTCTCTACTCTAACCTCTTCTCTCTCTCGCTCCAATTTTAAAATTGGTTTATTCGGCAGCAGCAAATGCTAGTCACAATATGGGTTTCAACGAAAGAAATTTAGTCATTAGTAAAGCGGAAGTCAACAAAAGTACTACTGTGAAAAAATTAAAACCTCGCGCTCGAGGGCGAAGTTATCCCATAAAACGACCCACTTGTTCTATAACTATTGTATTGAAAAATACATCTTTCGATGAAGAAGAGTTTAAAAGATACCAATACAACATATTAGACTTAAACAAACCAGGTGGATGGATAACTAAAGAAAAGTACACAGATATGACGTGCTCTAGTTTATCGCTCTCTCTCCAATCTCGCTCTCGCTCTCCAATTTCTCCCTCCAATCTCTTACTCTCTCTCTAATTTCCTCTTAAATCTCACTCTCGCTCCAACCTCTAGCTCTTAAATGCATTAAATGTGTGTTTTAATATAGAAAGTAAAATTGTAATTTTGCTAGGATGATGATGTAAGCAAAATGACATATATCCTTATTTTGAAAAGGTAGGACATTTTTCATTTTGGCCTTTCAAAATGGGTCATTCACGCAATTATCTCGGGGAAATTTTAGGACACTCCAACAAAGGGGTGATCATGAAGCTTTTGTCTTGAGGTGATTATGAAGCTTTTGTCCACATGCTTAGTACAGTGACTAGAGAATATGGAAAGAGAATTCAGAGAGAGAATTATTTGTACTATTATTCTCACTTTTGTATCATGTCTTATATTTATTTGACTTGCCAATATTCACAGAACAGTTCGTTTATCTAAATCATAACAAGGATTGAAAATGGCCAAAGCGAGCATAGCTCAGCGGTAATTGGTATGTACTCTCGACCATGAGGTCAGAGGTTCGAATCCCCCACCCTCAAATGTTATGTACTAAAAAAAACAAGGATTGAAAATGTGAAACCTGTACTTTTTTATTTCAATTTATAATAATACTAATAATATACAATATTTACGAAGATGACTCCAATGAATGTATTTGGAAAGATATATATATATATAAAAGAAGAGCATAATTGTTTTTTTTTTAGAAGAGAAGAGCATAATTTATGTCTTCATTGAGCTAAGGAATTATTGAAATTACAATTACCATATAGCTTCATCACCGCCGTTGGATTGGATGGATCTCAAAAGCATTTATTGATAAAAAAAAATGGTGAAGCACTTTTTTTTTAAGTGTGTTTCTTAATATTTCTTTTTGGTTTTTTTTTTATAAAAAAAAATATTTAAGATTTTGACCCAACGGTAATGTACAAAGTTCTTGAGACTCCAAAATAAAAACAAACTTTAATAATATTTAGACAAGTCATAATGAACCTTCATCACTTAATTTGTTTCTTAAAAAAATATTTGTACATCAAGATGATATTTCGTTGACCTTTCTTTTTTTTTTTTTTTTTTTTTTTTGAGAATATTTCGTTGACCTTTCTGTTCTAGCTAGAAACTGTTTTCTAATTTAATATATATATAAAAAATGAAAATCCTTCTCCACCAAGCAATAAATAAATAAGGCAAACATTCTCCAAGGAACTTTTAAAGGAAGATTTGGCTCTCAATTTTTTTGGGGGTGACTCTCAATTTTAACTGATGCACCAGTTCTTGCAACCTTCATTTAGTTTCTGCCAATAAATAAATAAATATGTATATATATAAAATTTTGTATAACCCATATTTAATTTGTACTGTTGTTATTTATAGATTTTTGCAACGTATATAATGAACCTTAAAAACTTGTAACTGATAAGATAAGCAAACCTGCCTAACAAACATATTGACTACTTAAATCTCGATATTTAAAAACCTAATAATAATAATTATAATAAAGAAACATTACCAATAAAATAACATCCTTGGTTCGGTTGGAAGGAGGCTGGCCTTGGATTGGTCAAAATAGGGAAAAACCTAAAAAATGACCTATATAATAATACAAAAGGCTACTAATACAAATACTATACTTCAAGTAAAAAAAGTTTTCAAAAAAAAAAAAAATACTTCAAATAAAAAATGCTACTAATACTAAACTACACTACCTAAAAAGTTAAAAAGTTAAAACTATGTCTTGTAGTTTCTCGTTTGATAACCATTTGATATATATATATATATTTTTTTTGTGTGTTTGAAAATTAAGTTCATTCTCTCTCAATTTTCTTACAATAGTTCTCATCATTGTCAAGACATTAAATTACTAGCCAAATTCTAAAAGTAAAAACTACTTTTTGAAAACTATTTTTTTTTCCGTAGTTTAAAAAATTGGTTGGTTTTTGAAAACATGGAAATACGGTATTAAGAAAACAAATAAACTTATAGGTGAGAGTAGTGTTTGTAAGCTTAATTTTCAAAAACCAAAAATCAAATGGTTATCAAACCGACCTAAGGAGTTGGTTTCGATCCTACCCCTAAAATTTGAAAAGATCCATTTTCCCTAATAACCCCGAAATTCTTCCAATTTTTCATAGATGTGTCTTTTTCATTTTTTTTCCACGTGTTACCTGAATTAAATGAAAAAAGTCTTTGAAGGATCATTTTCAAAGTTTAGAGGTATAATTGGAACCTACCTCATAGTTCACAGTATTTTTAATAATTTAACCTACTTAT
The DNA here is from genome assembly GCA_036850905.1 of Luffa acutangula. Lineage (NCBI taxonomy): Eukaryota > Viridiplantae > Streptophyta > Magnoliopsida > Cucurbitales > Cucurbitaceae > Luffa > Luffa acutangula. Next base: position 7,233,880 of record CM072099.1, on the reverse strand, counting down.
TTAAAAATAATAATTCAAAATTCACTAAATAAACTAGGCTCAAAATGGTCCCAGGTTCCAACCCAATCTACTATTCTACTAGAAATGGCCTTTATTTAGGTCGTCTAGATTTATCATTTATAGGGCTATATATTTATTTGCCAGACAAGCTGCAAATGGCACTGCCAACTGTTGCCAAATGGCAACAAACAGACTCTTTCACATATTTTTGGTCACAAACCAAGTATGGCAAGCTGACACGTGGCAGCCAACTGGGATGCCCCTAGTTTCACTTTCAGCCTCTAACCTCTGAATTATGAGATATAGCATTCAATATGTAAAGTAAAAAGGACGTCAACAGGGCAAGCCTTTATGAAGAGTTGAATTACAACAACATTATATTAATATTATAAAGTTGTGTAATTTAATTTACTAACATAGGCAGACAGGGCTAAGAGCCTAGTGGTTTTGTGGACAATCTAGATTCCTAACCTCTCTGACCTGCTAATTTTAAAATTAAATCAGTTGGAAATTTCTAAGTCATCCCAAAGGTCTAATCGCGGAAAAAATGACCACTACATTGTGTCTGCTATCCTCTAAACCGTAGAATGTATGGTGAAATCATAAATTTTGATTTGACTCTCCTATATCCAACGGTGTCTGTCGGTCACATTGTACTCGTCCGGACGAATTTCTCAAATGGGAGCCATACTTGAAAAGGATGGAATGACAAGATTTTTTAATACAAAGATTATACAATTATTATCCTGTAAAATAACCGAACAAACAAAGAATCAACCAAAAAATTGGTTCTACCTGATATATATTTCTATGCTAATAAACAAAGGGAGAAACAAATCTTAAAAACTATTGCTTGAAGTGATATATAGATACAGAAAATGCGACTCCAAGATCATGGCGTATTCGAATTTGTATATATACGAGTACCATTTTCGAGATGCGAGTTTTACTCCTTGTCATGGAGGCCGTTGGTGTGTTTCTCATCAACGGCTGGACTTTGTGGCTCGTCACTAGTTTTTTTCTGGATTGGAGTTTCCTCTTCAGTAGTAGTCTTGCTTCCATCATTTGGATCCTCAACATTGGACGGTTTTCCCTGCGGGGCACGGAGCAGGCGTGTTAGATCATTATGGTTCGAAGATAACTAAGGAAAAATTGATTTTCGTTGCATCCAGTTCAATACGTACAAATGTACATTTACAGTAATGTAAAATTAGTGTTAAAGGTCTATTCATGGAACAAACTGATAATTGGAAAGAATTAAATTGATAGTCCAGCAACGAGACAGCTTGAGTTCAAAGAGCGGGTCCCAAACTCCAAACAAACTATGCAGAAATTTAATAATTTAAATAGAGAGAAAATTTCATGTATCAGTCTACAAGGGATATTATTATTGGTGGGGCATCAGTTGTGCACCCCATGACCTATTTTGAATATGAAGTCTGTCATTAAAGAAATGCCTACTCCATACAACTCATTGAAGAACTTTGATGCCTAATCCACATGACAAAGTCAATATCAGAATGCTTCCAAAAAATTAAAAAAGAAAGAAAGAAGTCGAGTTTATGGCAGGGACTAATCAAAGGCGAGAAGAATCTATACGTCCAAAAGCTCCTTGATGAAATGTAAACCCACATATAAATTAAGCCGTTGACGGGATAGTTACGTAAGGACAAACCAACTGTCCTTCGACTGAATTGGCTGATCCCTTGGAATTCAAGGACATAGTTGTGTACAACCTATAGAACAGAACCGGTTCAACTAAGGTTGTCTCAATTGGATGATCCCTAGAACAAGGGAACCTTTAGTGCATCCTTTCCCGTAAAGAGATTAAGGTTATTGACTGGACGTACATGCTATTTGTTTCCCAAAAAAGGCAGTCTCATCGTGCTTTTATGTGCTGAAGTTCCCGTAGAAGGCTTGTAAAGCCCAGTCCCCCAGTCCTAAGTGAAACAGGTACAAATGTAGGAGGAAGGGGAAAGAAAGCCATGCAAGGGCAATACTTCCTTTTCTATATATTAATGCATCCATAAATGTGTACGTACTCATTTTTATGACTTCCGTCATTCCAAGTACCCTACATATTTCAAGGAATAAATGACTTGGGACCTGGAATGACTTTCTTTTGCACTTAAAAGGTCATTCCAAATGGATCCTTAAAGGTGTGGGAAACAGTCGTGAATCCAAACTTGGTTGGAATCCCTACTTATTCTTCAAGAATGAGTTCCTGGTTTATATCCCAAATAATGCTGTTGGGTGTGCAACCAAAGTCCCACATTGGCTAGATAAGGGGGAGATCATGGGTATAAAAGTGAGGACTAGTATCTCCATTGGTATGAGGCCTTTTGGGGTGATCCAAAAGCAAAGCCATGAGGGCTTATGCCCAAAAGTGGACAATATCATACCATTGTGGAGATATGTGGATGTCCGGTAGTCCCTTACAAGAGCTCTGATACCACTTGATAAGGGACTACCAAACAACCACATATCTCCAAAATGGTATGATATTGTCCACTTTGGGCATATGCCCTCATGGCTTTGTTTTTGGATCACCCCAAAAGGCCTCATACCAATGGAGATACTAGTCCTCACTTTTATACCCATGATCTCCCCCTTATCTAGCCAATGTGGGACTTTGGTTGCACACCCAACAATCCTCCCCTCGAACAAAGTACCACCGAGCCTCCCCTCAAATAGTCATCTATCCGTCCAACTCTCTAGGCTTCACCGCTTTACCGAGAGTTCTTGCTCTTATCTAGGACGACTCCTTTTCTCCGGAGTATACCCGCCCACCCAGAGCTCAACCACGGACCTCCACCATGACTATTAAGGCTCCGAGCCTCCCCTCGAATAGTCATCTATCCGTCCAACTCTCTAGGCTTCACCGCTTTAGCGAGAGTTCTTGCTCTTATCTAGGACGACTCCTCTTCTCCGGAGTATACCCGCCCACCCAGAGCTCAACCACGGACCTCCACCATGACCATTAAGGCTCCGAGCCTCCCCTCAGATAAGTTGATTGAGATTGCTAACAAGGCAAGAGCATTGGGAACCAAATTATCTGACAATAGATTGGTTCAGAAGATTCTAGTTTCAGTACCTGAGAGATATGAAGCAACCATTGCTTCTTTAGAAAATACTAAAGACCTCTCAAAACTCAAGGTGATAGAAGTAGTTAGTGCTTTGCAAGCACAAGAGCAGAGGAGGTTGATGAGACAAGAAGGAAGCATTGAGGGGGCATTGAAAGCTAGAGTGCAACAGGGAGAAGGTGGAAGAGAGAGGAAGGGGAAATGGAAGAAGGGAAGTGGCAGCAGTAGCTCAGAGTTTGTTGCAAAGGATGCTAGTAGTACATGCAAGCACTGTGGGAAGCAGAATCATCCACATTTCAGATGTTGGAGAAGGCCAGATGTGAAGTGTAGAAGATGCCACTTATTGGGGCACATTGAACGGTTCTGTAAGGAAGCAAAAACTCAACAGCAAGGAGGAGCACATGCTGTAGTACAACAAGAAGCAGATCAACTCTTTGTGGCTACTTGTTTCTCATCAGTCACTCAATGTGATGGTTGGTTGGTTGATAGTGGGTGTACCAATCACATGACAAGTGACAAAGAGTTGTTCAAGGACCTTGACAAGTCATTCAAGTCAAGGGTGAAGATAGGAAACGGTGAATATCTAGAAGTAAAGGGGAAAGGCACAGTGTCAATAGAGAGTTGTGCTGGAACCAAGTTGATTACTGAAGTGTTGTTTGTCCCTGAAATTGATCAAAACTTGTTAAGTGTTGGTCAATTAGTAGAGAAGGGATTCAAAGTGTTGTTTGAAGAAGGAAAGTGTCTCATTTCTGATTCCAATGGGAATGAGTTGTTCAAAATAAAGATGCAACACAAGAGCTTCTCCTTGGATCCACTCGAGAAGGAGCAGATAGCTTTCAAGTGTCAAGTGAATGACACTGAGTTATGGCACAAGAGGTTGGGGCATTTTCATCAGAAAGGGTTGCAGTATCTGCAGAAGAATGAGATGGCAGTAGGAGTACCAGTTTTGGAGGAGCTGAAAACAAACTGCAGAGCTTGTTTAACAGGGAAGCAAACAAGGTTGCCTTTCAAGAAGTCACAATGGAAAGCAACTGAGAAGTTGCAGCTCATCCACACTGACCTGTGTGGACCTCAACCAACTCTCTCACTAAATGGTAGCAGGTATTTCATTATCTTTATTGATGATTATACCAGAATGTGTTGGATATATTTCATGAAGCATAAGTCTGAAGTAGCTGAAGTGTTTCTGAAGTTTAAGAGATGGGTTGAGAATCAAAGTGGACAATATCATACCATTGTGGAGATATGTGGTTGTTTGGTAGTCCCTTATCAAGTGGTATCAGAGCTCTTGTAAGGGACTACCGGACATCCACATATCTCCACAATGGTATGATATTGTCCACTTTTGGGCATAAGCCCTCATGGCTTTGCTTTTGGATTACCCCAAAAGGCCTCATACCAATGGAGATACTAGTCCTCACTTTTATACCCATGATCTCCCCCTTATCTAGCCAATGTGGGACTTTGGTTGCACACCCAACAATCCTCCCCTCGAACAAAGTACCACCGAGCCTCCCCTCAAATAGTCATCTATCCGTCCAACTCTCTAGGCTTCACCGCTTTACCGAGAGTTCTTGCTCTTATCTAGGACGACTCCTCTTGCTCAAATAGTCACCACCATGACTATTAAGGCTCCGAGCCTCCCCTCGAATAGTCATCTATCCGTCCAACTCTCTAGGCTTCACCGCTTTAGCGAGAGTTCTTGCTCTTATCTAGGACGACTCCTCTTCTCCGGAGTATACCCGCCCACCCAGAGCTCAACCACGGACCTCCACCATGACCATTAAGGCTCCGAGCCTCCCCTCAAATAGTCATCTATCCGTCCAACTCTCTAGGCTTCACCGCTTTAGCGAGAGTTCTTGCTCTTATCTAGGACGACTCCTCTTCTCCGGAGTATACCCGCCCACCCAGAGCTCAACCACGGACCTCCACCATGACCATTAAGGCTCACAACTTCTTTGTTCGGAACCCGAGGATCCCACCCAACAACGGCTTACTCCCGGGGTATGGCTCTGATACCACTTGTAAGGTACTACCGGACGTCCACATATCTCCACAATGGTATGATATTGTCCACTTTTGGGCATAAGCCCTCATGGCTTTGCTTTTGGATTACCCCAAAAGGCCTCATACCAATGGAGATACTAGTCCTCACTTTTATACCCATGATCTCCCCCTTATCTAGCCAATGTGGGACTTTGGTTGCACACCCAACAAATGCCTATTTATTCGGCCGTTTATTCAGACATTGGAATCAAAACAGGCAGAGTTCTATAACTTGGGCGATGCAGGGGCCATTAAGAAAATCACAATTCATGTAATTTTTATGATTTTTAACATTTTTCATTTTGTTTAGTGGATCATAACTCATAAGGAAGTTACTCCATTTGATCAAGATACAAATCTTTTTAGAGTTGGATTCTTAGTTTAATAATAGACCTTATTTAGAAGGAGCTTTTTGTTAGTAAAATATAGATTGAATTCGTCAATTCATGAGCTCGTATTTACCTACCTTCCTCTCATACCTCCATTCATCCATAAGAGACAATCCTATCGAGCTGCCTCAAAAAAAATGGGGGGAAGGAAACCGCACTTTCATCAAGAAAGGCAACCTCAAATAGTAACATTCCCTACCCATTCCACCTCATTGAAGTGATTGAAGATTTAAGCGAACTTATTTTTAGGAGGATGGACAGGTCTAGTAAGAGGTTTAAGAATGAGCAAAGACAAGATTCATCACACATATGCAGTTCGCAAATCACCTGTTATTTTTATTCTCAAGCAAAAGTCCTTCAAATTTCTTAACAATGTCCTCTCTGTTTTTTGGTTGTCAGTCAGAACATAGGTTGTTGGGTAAATTCTGATTCTCTAAACTTATAAGATGGGAAAATCTAGCAGGATGTAAGGTATCAAATCTTCCTTCCTCGCACTCAAGTCTATCTATAGGTTACAATCCAAGTCCTTGATATTTGGGATCCTATTGTGAAAAAGGTTTAAAAAGGGTGGAAAAGGTTTAAAAAGGGCTCGACTTGGAAGAGAGCTTTCTTTTCTAAGAGGCTTGGACTTTGCTGCAATCCGCATCAAGTGGGATCCTGCGTTGCTTCCTTTCCATTTTCAGGGCTCCATCTATTGTTAGATCCAGACTTGAGAAATTCTTGAAAGACTTCTTGTGAGGATGGGTGAGAGAAACAGAGAAGATGTAGTCCTCCCTCTTTCCCTTCAGTATGGTGGCCATGGGATTGGCTCCATCCAGGAGAGAAACAAAGTCATCCTTAAGTGGTTATGGAGGTGTACCCAATAGGACAAAGCATCATGGAAAAGAGTGATTGGCAACGGTGTAGCAAATATAAACCAATCGTGTATAAATGAAGCTAGTAATCTCCATTTGATGATCTTTGCTTTACACTCACAAGACGGTCTCATTGTAAGAAGTTTACTTTCATTGGAAATCTTTTATTGCATCAGTGGAATTTAATTTCTCTTTTTATTTTGATTCTGGTATTACAGAAATTTTTTTACCACAAGAATGGGCAATTAAACCGACTAAAGGAAAGATTGGGAGAATACCTGGGCACAACATTGCAAAGAATAGCACCTTTATTTTCAAGTTTTTGAGTTTTAAAGTGCCAAATGGTCACAGGATTCATTTTTTGGATAGCTCCTCAATCACATATTGATATCTATACCCTATCTTCGACCAAAAGTGCATTTTCTGGGAGGACATTTGGAATGTTCAGCTTGCCCATCACAGATTGATATTTATAGCCTAACTTCGAATAAATGTACTACTTGTGATTGATGAAAATGAAGCCCAACGAGATTGGAGGTTGGATACCAAAAGAGGCCTTTTTGATAGAGAGATTGGCAGCTGAGTGCCCTTGCAAAGAAAATAGATTTTGTTCAATTAGGAGCTAGCCAAGACAAGGTGGTTTGGTCTCTTCGTCCATCAGATCTATTCACTTCTATATCAGCTTTCCTCAAGCTTACACAGACCTGACCAAAGCTAAAGACTACGCAGATTAATAAAGTCTGAAGTTTAATGTCCCCAAGAAGGTTGAAGTGTTTACATGGTCCTTTGCCTTAACATTATTCAAGAGAAGCTCCTAAAGACATTCCCCCAATTTGGATATCCCTTTCTTCTTGGATTCCCTGGGTCTAGATCACCTCTTCCTTCATTGTTCTTTAGCTTACAAGGGCAGGTTTTTCATTTTGAGTTCACTTGGCATATTCTTATTATTAAATAAAAGGAAGAAAAACAAAAAAAAAAAAAAACAACAAACAAACATAATTTTTTTCAAATAGTATACAATTCGTATCTTCATGTAGAACTCCCAGAATATCAGAATGAGCAGAAAGAATAAATCTCTGTATAAAAGTAAGAGGAAATTAGGCAGTAACCTTGTTTTTATCACGCCAGCCAAACCCAAATGGCCTACCAAGCAAACCTATTTTTCTTGAAGGGAAGTCCTGTGTTGACTCCTGACTACTTCGTAATGAAGAGTCCGATGGCAAAGATCTGAAAAATAAACCCTCATTTTGACTTAAAATGTAGATTTGATTTACAGAAGAAAAATGAGCATAAAAAATAAATAAATATCACAAGTTCGCCCCACTGTTTAAGTTTTATAAATAAACACCTTCTCTTCTGCAATGCTTTTCCTTTTATCATACTACTGACCCAAAATTATTACCACCAATTTATGGAAAGCCAAGATGACGGATACTAATATCATAAGAATTTAAAGTACACTTGATCACTTGAACAGTCGATGAAAGGAAATTATGGGGAAAAGATCAGTAAATTCTGAGACAAACTTATAGAACTACAATTTCCACAATATGGATTAGCAATTAATATTCTTTCTTTTCTTTAATAGAGAAAACATGTATTTTATTGATTAATGATATATTACAAAGAGAAGGACGAAACCCAAGAACCAAAAGATGGAGTTACAAAAAGAGATTAGCAATTGAACATTCCAATTTAAAAAAACTAAAGGATTTCCAATTCATTCAGTCACTCTGATAAAATGGAACCACGGTGCCTGAAAAAAATGGGATTTTAAAAAAGGTTAATTACACACCGGGGAGAATGCACAGAGCGGGGAGATGGCTGTGCTTTGAGTTGGCCAGATTGGTACTGCAAGGTTGCCTCCAGCATTGATTCTGCCATAACTGCTCTCTTCTCCATTTCAGCAAGTGCAGTAGTAGCCTGTTCATACTTTTCCTACACAAAGACAGTCGTTGTATCATAAGATCAGCACAGAAACAATTGATCCAATTGCTCATAACCAGAATTCTGGACCTAAACCAATGCTGATTTTGAATTTTAAAATAAATACCACTTTGTAGTGAACATTGTGATAATACAATTATAAGATGAAGAATTATAATACTCTAACCTAGTTTATTCCTTGAATATGTCAAGGCTTGTATGTCATACGAGCAATTGGTTATAACCTTCTCATATTAGCTATGTGGAAGAATCTTTTGAAATCCCCTATGGATTTTTGGAAATTTAGCTTCCTCTTTTGTAAATTTCATTCATAAATGAAATTCTTGTTTCTTCTCCCAAAAAATAAATCCTCCCGTGAATATTCATTTTATTTTGTTCTTGTGAGGAAAATAATATTCTCAATTGGTTAAAAAGTCTCGACACTTCTCAACCCAATTTAGGTCTCAGAACTAAACACCAAAACTCTCCTTATAATAAACATCCCAGAAGAGGAAGCCCAACCATATCCTTTAGATTGTGCTACAGGAAGCTGGCCTTCTACTTACCACGGGTGGTGATAAACCAGGATATGTTGCCCTTTGGCCTCAGTGACTGACAGAATTCTTGTAAACATTTAAGTGGAAAAGGTCCCCTTCTCTGTAAAGTTGGCAGATTAGTGTTTCTCTCAAACAAAACCTCTCCCCCTTCAAAGATTGCTCACCAAAATGAAAATTCAATCAGAAACTTTCTCTGGGAAGGTGTGATGCCAAAAGTAATATCAAGAGAATTGGGCATCAACTAAACCTACAAACCTGTAACCTCATTTGAGTTACGCATAGGCAATGTAAAAAGAAAAGTTTACACTTTCTCGGGAATTAGAAGGTTCCCGTTGGATCATAGTTTAAGCTGGTACCCTTCCAATTGTCCAATGAAGCTCAAAAAGCTGTCAGGGATCAAATCTCTATAGGCCAACAGCCTATTAGGACACAAAAGGGTAAAGGGATAAAATTAGATTCTAAGAAGATTAACGGTCTAGTTAAGGAGCTTTCAGCAGTCTTTCTGAAAGGCATATGCCCTTTTTTATGTGGATCAAATCTCTTTAGGCCAACAGCCTATTAGGACACAAGAGGGTAAAGGGATAAAATTAAATTCTAAGAAGATTAACGGTCTCTCTCTCTCTCTCTCTCTCTCTAAGTGTCCAAACCAGCTAGTGTCCCTTAATATTTTCACACTTGACCTACCACATTTGGTTGTCAATACAATGATTGAAAGACAGTACAAAGAAAGAATTCACATATAATCTGCTATAGTGCAAAAATTATTAGTCCAGCAAAGAAAATAGTCATCATTGTTCCTCCATTTTCCCTTATGCTTATAAGTTTCAAATGCGAGTCCTCAACTCTTAAGATACAATGTTGTATGCATAGATTATAGAAGTATTTGAAGCTAATACTTGAGGCTTGCAGAGTGGTTTGAGAATGGGAGCAAAAGTGAATCCTTTGGTGGAGTACTTGTATGACTCCTCCAGGGAAGATTTGGGTAGGGAGAAAATACACAATCTTTCAAGATATCTCAAAGGATAGCGCAGAATTTATGTGGCTGGTCCATTTAAACCACCAGGATGGCCTAGTAGCATGTGAAAAAAGTACAAGACTTTGGAGAAATGAGTTTAAATCTCGTGGTGGCCACCTATCTAAGATATCAAAGTCCTACCGGTTTTGTGATAACAAAGTGTTAAAGTGTTATAGGGTCAAGCAGTTGTTCCATGAGATTGAAGTGCATGTAAGTTTGCTCAAACACTTACAAATATGTTTAAAGAATTAAAAGAATGGGTGATTCAATTGATGAATATCTGGGAGGTAAATAAGTAAGTTGAGGGTGGTAATGCAAGGAAAACATATCCTACAAATCACCACAAGGACAGAACTTTCTATTACAAAAATATACAAATACATGGAATATGTACGATCTTCCTGGTGCTCAAGAGGATTCTATCTTTTTCTTTTCCCTCTAAAAGAGAATCCAATCACAAATCTCAGAACATGCATGTAAGCACAATATTGAAGGATTGCATAAATATAAAGTGATTAACAAGAGGTAACCTGGAGCATTTGAGCTGCATATCTTTGTGCTTCAGAGTCTTGCTCAGCAAATCTTCGAGCATCTTCAGTGAGTCTTTGCTCTTGTTCCACCCGCATCAAGACCTAAAACAAAGCACGGATCTCATAAATGAAGAAAGATAATCAAAATTACAGAGAGAAGGATAATAATGAAAGAAACCTGAAGCATTGCAGTTTCCTGTTCCTGCTTATCAGCCAGAGCCTGTTGCAGCTCAGCAACCTCTTGTTCCAATTGCTCAACCTGCGCATCAATGCAGTTCCTCAAACAAATTGATCTTTAGCAATGTCTAAAAGTAAACACTAATGTTCTGTCCGGGTATTCTGTCTGGATCATACTCAAATAACTGTTTAGTATAAACTTTTTCAAATTATGTTTGCATATATATATGTATGTATATATATATATGGGTGTGTGTATATATATATTCATTTACTCATTACTTTCATATCATTGCATATTTAACAATTACTATGTAGAACAACAAAGAAAACATACGATAACAGAAAGAAAAAAAAAAATTGATTCTTTCTATTTTAGATAATTTAAAATTTAAAAGAGAAACAAACAAACAAACAAATTGCTAACTTTTTATGTGACGAAGGCAACAAACAGTTTTAAGTAACTATTGCAACAGCTAGCTCTAAATCTATATTCCAATACTAGGCGGGAAAATGGTTAATGCCACTTCATTTTAGATGCTGTAATCTGTCCATAAATAAATGGAAGTTAATAGCTATATTCATTAAGGAAAGTTGACACCAGAAAAGGTTGAAGATTAATACATAAATCTTTAATCAACAGCGTGAGATGCTTAACACGGAGAAAGTAAGGAAAGAACCTAAGTCTTACGGTATTCTTTATGTACCTTAGCACTCAACTGCCGACGATTATCCTGCTTCACCATCTCCATCAAAGCAGTCTCCAGCTCCTCCGCTCTGACAAAAATACAGAAAGATCGTGTGTGATTGTGCAAATAAGGAATAAAATGGAATGAGCGCAAAGGTAAGTCAATATAACTGTATTTTAGAGAACCAGTAAAACTGTATTCTGAACACCACTGTGACACAGAACTATACCATTCTATTTACTTTCAGGATCTTTATTTTTTTCTCACTTTTAAACTTTTCTTGGTCATGTGTGTTGATTCCTAGTACACTTCCTCTCATTAAATCTCTTTCTACATGCACTTCTTCATCACTCCATCTTCTATTAATATAGACACTTCCTCTCAATACCCTGTCTCTCTACATATTTCTTACTTGTGTTCTATACTAGTTAGCATTCACGTGCAATGCATATTTCATGGTCTTTCTATTTTACATTTAAAAAGCTCTTTTTGGTTCTAATTGAATTAACTTAAAAAGAAGATTATGCTGAAGTCATGAAGTTTTTTATTCAATGATGGTTTAGAATAACTAGGTATAATTTAGATTTCATAATCGTTCATCACATAGAGCTAATTTTCAATTAAGTTTTGCGTCATTATCACCATAAATCAGCACACAGCAGCATTAAAATTGTAACTGTGTCATGAAGAAAGATGTATGAGAATACACTAGCCATAAAAGTCTAAATTAAATAAAGAATACGTAGTACATATTATGTACCTTAAAATAGCAGATCGCTTCTCCTCCAACAATTTACACAATTCAACCTTTAACCACACTACCTGCATGTTGTTGGTAAAAGTTCAAGTCAAAGCTAGCAATAAAGGTTCTTTTATTATTATTACTATTATTATTTTATTATTATTTTTTTGGTAAGAAACCAAACTTTCATTGAACAAATGAAAGAATACAAGGGCATACAAAGTTTATCCACAGAAATAAAATCATGGAATTTTATTCAAATTACTGATTCTAATTATATATATAGAATTAACAAGTGCAATCAATCCTACAGCAAAATCCAGAACAATCCAGAACCTTTAAAGAACCTCGTGACTATCTAGCATGTCCTTTTGGTCATGATTTCCCTTTTCAAATAACAGAAAAGAACAATACTATAGTAACAATAACTAGCTGAGGAGCCTAAAAGCTGATTACTTTATCTCTTCCAGTCATTAAACAAAATGTACATATTCTAATTTATAAACCTGTACCTACTGGAAATCTGGTGAAAGCACTCAACTTAGAAAACCATCAGAATCAGGTATTTGGTTATTATCAATATTTTAATGAACAATAACTAAATACAAGCGAAAATATAATTTTTAACATTTAAATTATCATATTCCCATGTAACAAACAATTAAAAACCAATGCATTTTGTGAACATAATCACTAGGATTACCAACTTAAAAACAATGTCATGAAACTTTAACTTCTTTAAACCAGGAAAGAAGGCTGAGAAGAAAGGACAACATATAAACAACCTGATCTTGAAGATCGGGAACAGAATCAATCTCATCTTCCCCAGTCAATGAAATAAGAATTTCATCAGCATTGGTGGACCCGGACTCTGAGCGCGACAAATCACCGTTTATTTGAGAACTGTTCTTTGTTTCTATAATCATTGATTTCGAATCATGCTTAAAACTATAAAGTTTAGAAGCTAAACCCTGAGAATCCTTCCAAGCACGAAGCCCCTTAGATCTTTCCTCAATAGCAGTGACTACAGCTGGTCTATGTTTAGTTCTCAGCTCTCTTAATCTAGTTTCATTCACATTTTGGTAACCCATACAAGCAGTCAATACAAGTTGGCTGCTGTCAAATGTTGAGCCAGCAAGTGACTGCAGCAAAGTCACAGCATCTCCAGCGTCCTTTGTAGTAACCAAAGCAGGGCCTACAAGTAACTGAGAACCAAATGAAATTTCACGAAGCATAACAATCTCTGATAGAGTACAAACTGTTGTATGAACAAATCAACAAATGATAAATATAAAGCAATTGCTTTCATCCAGTACCATATAGCTCCATCAGTGCAAGTGCTGTTCTGAAAAGCATGACACGGTTCCCTTCAAAAAGAAGAACATCCCAAACTCGAAGAACTGGAATCAACAGAAAGGGGAAAGCTCAGATAACAGACAACTTCTTGAAATACAAGGTGAGCAGTTGTTAACAAGATATTGCATTATTGCACCACCAGGATGTTAGATATATTCAACCGAACACATTCACCAGAAAAAAAAACAATTAAAAAGATACAGCAAAAAACCTGACCACTTTCCCATGGCAGCATGTTCATAAATATGGATAGGAACCACGGCCCAGTAACCCATGCCACCTGCACTCCCAGGTAATCTAGATGATTGACTGCAGCAGAAAAGAATAAATAAATAAATAAAACTAAGCAACCAGAGAAATCTTTAACAACCACATTTCGTTGCATTCAAAATGAATGAAAAAATAATATGGATATACAAACCCATTTTAGGAAATCTCTCGCGCACCAACTCCTCAAATACAAGTTGATCTACCTAATAAAAAGAGGAACCATCAAAATTTTTGTTAGTATTCAACCGGCTACATATTGTAAAATTTTGTAGAATAAATATTAAGGGAAAAATGATATAAGCATAGCCAATAACTTAAACAAAAAGATAACATACTTGAGATTCAATCATCTCCTCGGAGTAATACCCATCAAAGTAGTCATCGATAATTCCCATTAAGGTCCTAAAAGATTTATTAGAAAAATGCAAGTGGATAATCAATTAGATTGTCATTTAGAAGGAAGATATCATAATCTCTAAAAAGCTCCATATGCAGCACAGTTTATTTATTCCTCTAGAAAAGTATTACTAAAGAAAAGAAAGAACGTGCTAAATATGCTACCACAAATTCACCGACATTCAATCAGCAAAAGGCACTCTGATATATGTATAGACCTACTCACCCACCCCAGGCCACGTGACAGTATAGAGAGAACAGCAAGAAGGTGAAGTACTAAATCATGTTTGCCAAAGAAATTATATCAAATAAGGAGGAAAGCTTACCAAAAAGCATTTTCTTCAGGCATGAGAAGTAACAATAAGCCAGCGAAGAAATTCATAGCCTGGAGACAGATAAATTTGAACCATCAAGATGTAGGCCAGGGAGAGACCACGAAATGAAACATCATGTATTGGAAAAATTCCCAAAACAAATTTGAGCTACTGGGCTCTCTCAAAAAAAATTTCCTACTTGTTTCTTTTAAATGCATACAGGATCCGTTTTTGTAAGCTACTGTGAATTAGAATAGCCAAAGATTGTTCGATGTGGATCATTATATTTGGAACCTGCCCTTTAAAACTCTTAAATATCATGTTAGTTCGTCAATTTTTCAGCACAAACAATGCAGCTATAGGACATCAATCAGAATATACAATAAAACTAAAAATATTGAGCATTACTCAGCAATGACTAGAAGCTTCATGAGTTTCACAGCCCTTTGACCCTTGCTGCCTAAGGAACTTTCCACAATCCAGACAAATTTGCATGTTAAAAGATTACCTGACAATATCCAACAGAGGGATTATGACGAGCATATGCAGTCAGCAAACGCCTTAATGCATTTCTACCATCCACATCCAAAGCAGGATGACCGGGAAAAGTTCGAGGCAAATCCTGCATTCAGAAGATGTATAGAATGGGGATTTTAAACAAACTAAGTGTAGAGGTACTTAAAAAAGGGGGGGACCAAGGACAAAGCAAAGACCTTTTCAATTTGCCCTGTCCATTTCTCAGTTGTACACAAAGAGTCAGTAGATGACCCTTTGCTGTTGCCGTCTGATTGAAGACTATGATTTTCTGCGTTGTTCTCAGAATTAGTATCTGAGGCCAGGAGATCTGTGTAATATTTTTCAACCCTCCTTGCTCTAACCCCCACAAAAGCCTGCCAAAGCTGAAATTGCACATAGAAAAATGCAATTACAAATTTTAGTAGACTGAAGAACCCCTTGATACTTGATAAAGTAAGATCGAGAGATAGTTCCTACCTCGCCCCGAAGAGCCATTGGCACACCACCTCTCACAAGGACCTCCAGCTCCTCTCTCCATGGAAATGAAGATTCGACAGGCAACAAAAAAGCCGGAATACCCACCACAGGCCCATTGACATTGTCACTTGAAGGAACATCCTGTGCTGGATCAGACTTCTCCACATCATAAAAAAACTCTTCCTCAGAGTCCTCCTCAGACACTCCACGAGGTGATTTAGCCTCTTCTATAGCAGAAAGCAACTTTCTGGTTCCAGTGTCGTGATTATTATTTGATAAATCTTTCTTTTTCTTTACACGAACACTCATCATGTCTTCAATTGCTCGAAGTGACGGTCTAATTTCAGTCCATATCTGGATTTTGTGAGTTTTTGTGTCCTTTGTTGATGGTACATCTTCATTTTCCAAGCCATTTGCATTCTGAGCGATATTATTACCGTCAAAATCAGAGTTCTGGCTGTTTGGATCTTCTGTTTTAGCGCCCTCTTCTATACTAGAATGTATCTCTTCCTTGACAACTTCTACATGCGATGCCTTTTTATTGTCTTCCACTGATGACTCGTTAACAAGTGACTGAGCAGACTCTGCTTGACGATCCAGGAAAGACTTCCATTTTTCTGATCTTTCCTCCTCTTCCTCCTAAGTTTACATGTACATTGAATGAGCCAGACACCATATGCATTTTTTTTTTTTTTGACAAATTTAAAATGTAAGCAGAAAAAATCCTTAAGTTCCCAATTTGTACGTTTCGGGAAGCAGTTGTAAGTGGAATAGAACCTTATAGATATTAGCATATTCTCGGTATCTTTGTACATGCTGAGGTCTCACAGCAAATCCGTATGCATCCCTGTATCAGTATCAATCAATCTTTCAATGCAAGAAACCCATCAATACATAGTGTTCCATAAAAGAAAGACCAAACAAGCAATTTCTTGATGTATTCACAAAATAGAAACAATTTAAAACTGAGCCTAGCATAAAATAGAAGCAGATTCCGCAAAGGTGAACTTCCAAGACTAACCCACTTTAAGTTACCTGCCATCATCCTCCGACGACTGGAAATTTAAACTAGACAATAACATATTCTGAATGCAGAATTCCACTTTCCATAGCGTTCGACATTCACCAATCACACTTCCACTTTTTAATTACACGCCTATGTAGATTGAATTCGGAATGGACACTAATTACCAAAGCAATCCACAGTTCGAAGCACGATTACTCCTAAAAACAACACGCACGTATTTCTCCACGACGCCAAAAAAAAACAAGAAAAACACAATCTAAATCCCGCAACAACCAAAACTAACGCTCATCCAATCAAACCACACAAAGCCAGCTAAAAACCGATACGATACGATCGGGATATCCAACGCTACAAGCTAATTAAAATAAACGCGTGCAATGCTGTCACGCAAACCGAAATCCGTTAGATCAGATAGAGACGATGTACGAAAAAAAACCCTACAGAGCGAGAAAAATAGATAGCACGACAGACTGATTCCGGCGGTTTCGGAACACGTGGAGCTACATGAACCGATGCAAGATTTTACGAAATGAACGAAGGCATTACCTCTTGTGATCGAAGGCGACGAGATGGTTGGCGGCTTTGCTGGCAGCCTTCATTGGCGAAGAAGAATGAAGCAAACAGAGAGGTTCCCGCCGAATTGAAGGTGGAGATCTCGGATTTCCCTTGATTTTCTGCAACTGAATTCAGAGGGAGAGAGAAAGAGAGGGAATCGGTGTAGTTGAAGCGAGTGGGAGAGAGAGAGAGAGTGAAGCGAAGCACATGGAAATGGCCGAGATTAGCGTCACGTCATTAGGGGAGGTGGCTCTGGTAACTTAGCACAGAGTCCAAGATAATGAAGACCAAAACGAAGCAAAAGCCAAAGCAAAGGGGAATTATAACTGCTTGTTGTTTTTTTATATTTTTTATTTTTTTTGTTTTCGAGGTCTCTTGATTTTCGTGTCCTTTTTGGTAATTTAACAGTGGCCGTGCTTTTCTTTGATTTGGACACGTCAGCTCGTGAACATTCGGATTCGGGTCCGTCTTCGCATTGGATCGCTTGATCGCACCGCCGACAATTCTCGATTGCTTTTTGTAATTTTAAATAATTTTCTTATTTCTCTAACATAACATGTTCTTTTTGCTTCAAATTACAATATTGTTTGCCTTCTTTTCTTTTTTTTTTTTTTTTTTTGAAAGCCTTATTCTATTTTTTTTTTTCTTTTTGAAAAATAAGAATTTCATTTAAACAATGGAAGATGGTACAACAACATCCTCAATGAACCAAAGAGGGTAGTCAAAAGACCAAAAAAAAAAAAGACTCTCTTCCTTTGGGGAAGAAAGTCCCTGTCTAACACAAAATACGCGAGAACCGTTTTTGCAGAGAAGTTGTATTTCACACACAATTGCATGGACCATCAAGTTTTGAGATCTCGGACGATGCCTAAAGGAAATCGTGCCCGTCTGTGAAGCCACTATATTCTATTTCTATGTTCAAGTCGTTGTTGAAGAGATCGTGGCTTTCAGACCTCCCCATGTCGTGTGTTGTAAATATATGTTGATGGTCAAATTTGGACAGGGAGAACTCATCTGACTTTCACGTGACACCAACAGTAAATTTGTATGTGAGGGAGGAATACGTGGTCTGCAAGACAGTAAAGTCTGCACACACTGTGTGGTGCTTGTCACACCCCTCTAATGCTTAAGTTTCAATGCTTAAGTCATAAAGCTGAAGGAAGAGAGCAAGAGAAGGAGTGGGGTTGAGTTTTTGGATCCCTTCTTCGGTCACAAAGAATGGTTTAAACACATGTTCCTACTCAAAGGTTTTCAGGCATTCAGAGGCGATCCAGGGTTGAACCAAGCGGAACCGAGGTGCCCAAGGACACCAGGGACCAAACGGAGGTGGAAGGACTCGGCCCGCACAAGGCCGACCATGGGGGTTGGGCCAAGGCCCGATCCCTCCAGCCTTGGGTCGACCCTTTGGTATGTTCTTCCTTTGGGATTCGTTTTTGACTATCTCCTTGGGTTGGTATCGCGTTGTGCTCGTCATCTCATTGCATATCGAAGTGATCCAAAATTACCTATAACAATATGTGTGACACATATCGGAGTGTGTGTGTGCGTGCGTGCGTGTGCGTGCATGTGTGTAAATGCAAAGTTTAGTCTTATAACTTTTGTGTTTATATCTAATAAGTTTTTTAACTTTAAAAAGTATGTAATAGGTAACCTCTAATTTTGTATCTAATAGTTTTTTTTTTAGAATATTTAATAGTTCCTGAATTTTAAAAATAACAAATAAATTCTTAAACTTTCAATTTCGGGTTTAATAGGTTTATGACATATTCAATATTTCTTAAATTAGTGGATCTATTAGACCTAAAATTTAATTTTGTGCCTATAGATAAGTCGACATATACTTGGTTCAAGCATTTATTAAACACAAAATATAAAGTTTATATACTTATTAGACATTCATAAAATTTATGGACCTGTTAGACACAAAATTCAAAATTTAAAAACTTATTTAACGTTTTCTAACGTTTAGATACCTATTTGCACACTTGTGTAGAGACTGGAGTTGAAATTTAAAAATTCTATTAAAAAAAAAAAAAAACTCGAGTTTTTCCTTAAAATTGTATTAACATATTCACGTTGTGCTCCTTCTTCAATGGACTTTTTGTTTGTTTTTTTTTGAGTGGATTTATTAAAAAAGAAAAGAAAAAAAAAACATTAACAAAATTTGAAATTTTACAATTACAAATTTTTTTTTATAAGTATCATTTTAGATCTTTGTTGCATATATATATTTTTTTTTTTTTGATTTCATACACCATCTAGTATAATTAATTTTGGTTCCATGTATTTTGTTTATTTACTTAATTGGTAGATCTCTACATTTATGAGTATAATTCTGTTAAGCAACATGAACATGTCATATGCTTAAGTCTTAAGATGGAGATTTATTTTTACTAGAAAAAAAAATGGAGATTTATTAAAATTATTGACAAAAGTATTATCCATATTTAGAAAAAAAAAACTGTTATAGGTAATTTTGGACCAGTCCGGTGTACAAGGAGCTGACGAGGACAACCGAGCAGAAATCAGACCGGACGATATACCCAAGAGGCGAAACCGGCGAGCGGGACGGGCCAAGATCGAAGGGGTCGGGATTTTGGCCCAACCCCCTGCTCGACCTCGGCCCGCTCGCACGGGTTGAGCCTGTCGGGCCCCGCTTGGTCCCTGTAGCCTCTAGCCATCCCGGATCTGTCTGGTTTGTCTCGAAACGCCTCCGAACTCCTAAAAAACCCTAGGATGAGCATGTACTTATACCCCTCTTCGCCACTGAAGAAGAGGACCCGAACTGAATTATCGACTCTCTTCTCTTACTTTCTTGCTCTCCTCCCGTTTTCTGACTTAAGCATCGGAGGCGGTGTGGCCTACACCACGCCGGTGTGCAACGGTTTTTGCTGGTCTTGCAGGTCACGTCTTCCCCAGTTTTTACAAATTCACCGTCGTGAAGGTCAGGTGAGTCCCTTGGCCAAATTTTGGCAGTATAGACAATTTTTAATATTGAGCTTTCAAACCATCAAACAATTAACTCTTACATTTTAATTTTGAAAAAATAATTAAATATTTTGACTTCGACTTTGCATGCAAATTGTTAAGTACAATTTTTATTTTCTACTCCACTTTTGCATCTTAACCTTTTCATATAAATTAAGATACATAAATGATTAAATATTTTATGGAAAAAAGTCTTCTTTAAAAATTCCTAAAAAGTATCTCTCATAATATAATAATTTTCGTCACCTTGAAGTTACGTTTCAAAAGATAAGAATGAAATGATAAATAAATGAATAAATAAAATAAGAACATTTTGCGGAGATGAACTCGAGAGCTTTCTTTCCTTTAATAAAAAATAGGTTTAAATCCTATTTTAGTCACTAAATTTTAAGAATTATTCTAATTTGGTTATTGAACTTTTAAAATGTTTGTTTTAGTTCTTGAATTTTCAAGTTTGTTTCATTTTGGTCCTTGAACTTTTAAAATGTCTATTTTAGTTCTTAAACTAAAAAAAAAAAAAAGACACTTTTTTAATCCTTACTTTTATTGTAACTTTAACATATTAATGACATAGTTTTTAGTATAGAAAAATACACTTTTGGTCTATGAGGTTTGAGTTTGATTTGATTTTGGTCCCTGAGTTTCCAAACTCAACAATTTAGTCCATGAGGTTTGGTTTTAGTTTCATTTTAGTCCCTCCATCAATTTTTCTGTTAAAAACTAACGATTTACAGACAGAACACTAATTTTTTTATTTCAATTTTTTTTTTTGAAAATTTTATAATATAAAGACATTAAAATATTAATACTTTTTATTTTTATTTCTTTTATTTCTTTCTCTCTCCCCTTATTCTTCTCCTCCTTCTTCCCACTAGCGCAGATGCCGTTGTCGGCGGTCGGTCGCCGTCGGTGAGATTTTTTGTCTTTTTTTTTTCCTCTCACTCTACCTTTATTTTATGTCCCTCACTGTCGTTGTTCACCAGTCGTTCGTCATTGTCGTCGTTCACCCAGTCACTGCATCACCTTTAATCGCTCTTCCCTGTCTCTCTTTTTGTTGGCGGTTGCGGAGTTAAAAAAAACGAAGGGGTTTTCCCCTTTGTTCCAGTTGGATTCGAAGGGGAAAACCCCCCATCCATTCTTTTAAAAAAACGATGCAGCAGTCAGCGTCACGTTGCTCACCAAACCCACGAGCAACAATCAGATCTGGAACTCAACAAACACCCACGTGAACCCACCAACCACGACAGTGCAACATTAGATCAGACGACACCCACGGTGAACGAAGACGAATTGTGTTTTTTAAGGCTTGTTCGGAGAAGATACGAAGAGAGTTTTGAATGCTTGTTCGGAGAAGACGAAGAATAAATGAAGAAAGGGAGAAGAAGGGAAAAGAGAATGAGAAGAGAAGTATTAAAAAAAAAAAAAAAAAAGTCACCGGCGAGCTGTGATCGTCGGCCATGGATTGAAGGTGTGTTGAAGAAGAAGTAGTAGACGAAGATTAAGGAGAAGGGAGAAGAAGGAGGAAGAGAGATAATGAATAAAAATAATTAAGAATAATAATATATTTTAATTAAAAAAAATTAAAAATGGATATTGTTGAGTTTGAAAACTCAGGACCAAAATGAAACATAACTCAAACCTCAGGGACTAAAAGTGTATTTTCCCTAATTTTTAGTATGTGTATTAGATTGTTAATATGAACATGATTTCAAGTCAAATAAGTTGGAAACGAACATTAGGCAAAACGGATTTGAAGTATAAAAGTAACATAACAATGATCAAAATGATTATTTTTTAAAAGTGTATGGACTAAAATAGACATTTTAAAAGTCCAGAGATTGTAATAGAACAAGTTTGAAAGTTTAAGGACTAAAATTAATATTTTGAAAGTTTAAAGACTAAAATAGAATGAACTCAAAAGTTGACGGACTAAAATAAGATTTAAACCTACAAACATAAAAACAAACCAACTTTCAACAAAAATAAAATAAAATAATTCCGGTGGGGTTTTCTTTTTCTTCTTTTCAAGAAAAATAAATAGAATCGGTGGGTTTCATTATTCTCGTGAATGGATTATGGATAGAAAAAAAGGTGAATGATTAAAAAAATGGATAAAATGACTTTAATGACCCTGGGAGAAAATGAAAAATAGCCGATATGGGGCGACGTTGAAATTGTACCAAGGAGTACAGTAAGCTGTTTTTTCTTTATCCAATCATTTTATTGTATTCGATCATAGCCCTTCATTTTACCGTTAATTACAAGACGAACCATTTGGTTTGAGTTGTAATTATTGGGTGACTGTGGACATTTTTGCAAATATTTTTAATAATTTGTTCGTTTGTTTTTTGTCCTGCGGTTTCAGAGCTTCAACCTTGGCTCTGCGCACTTGTCCCCCCGCATTATATGTGGGAGTTTTTATTATAATTTTTAATTGATTAATTTAGAATAACACACTCAAAAATTGGGAGATCCGAAATTGTGGATTTTTTTTTAAGAACAAAATTATGAATTCTGATATAAAAAAATGAGTAATAATTTGATTAATTTAACCATGCTAATTTTGTTGGAGATTCTACGTTGAAAAGATAAGTGAAGATCTAACAATTTATAAGATACTTTGGTTGCTCTACTCATTTCAATTGATTTTGAGACGAAACTTCATGTAATCAAATATGGTATCATAACATATGAAATGCAATTGGAATCCGATTCAATAATGGTGAACTCAAAGAGGTTTCATCTTGAAGAAACATATTGAAAATCTCACATTGAAAATATAGGTGGAGACCTCGCAATTTATAAGATACAATGAGTTACTCCATTTATAGTTAATTGGTTTTAAGATAGAACCCTATGTTATCTCATAAAATTTGGTCACTGTACAATAAATTTTGAGTATACGAACTAAAATGTAGGTAAGGAAAACGTGTGGAAATTGTATGTGTGTTGTGTTTTTTCTTAATTCTCCAACATGTTAGGATGAGAAATTATAGAAATTATACCTTTGACTTTTTCGTTGGGGGTATAATGTCTTGACAAGTTGAATTATACATTTATGGTTGAATTATCAAAAATACCCCTCGACTTTAAGGTTTGTTTCAATTATACCCCTGGACTTTCAAAAGTTTCAATTATGCCCTTGAAGTTTCAAATTTGTTTCAAAACTACCCTTGGAGACATTTTCCGTTAAATTTATCGACAAAAATTGATGCGTTTGCATGTGTTTTTATCGTTTTTTCCACGTATGTGTTCAAATCTATTCACATAAGCAACAATATATATGCAAACACGTCATTTTACATCCATGAATTTAACAAAAAAAAAAAAGCCTTCAAGGGTAGTTTTGAAACAATTTTGAAATTTCAAGGGCATAATTGAAACTTTTGAAAGTCTAGGGACATAATTGAAACAAACCCTAAAGTTTAGGGGTATTTTTGATAATTTAACCTACATTTATATTCAAAAGTTGGTAGTGTTTTGTCTTATAAATGTTTTTTTTTTTTTTTTTTTTTTTTTTTTTTTTTTTGGAATGTGTAAAAGATATGTTTCACATATATTATTCTTGAAGTTATGCTCAAAGCTAAATATCAATCCATGTATAAAAGGCTCCACAATTGTTGAACTAAAGCAAAAGAAAACAAAAAAATAAAACGTTTGATAACCATTTTGGTTTTTTAAAATTAGCATTATAAACACTACTTTTTCACATGTTTATTTGTTAGTTTATCTATCTTATTTTCGTGTTTTCAAAAACAGCCAACTTTTTTAAACTAAAAAAAAAACATAATTTTCAAAAATCTTTTTTTTTTTTTTTTTTTTTTTTGCTAGATATTCAAATATGTCATTAACAAAAATGAAAAACACGGTAAATAAATTGGGAGAAAACAATCATAATTTTTAAAACAAAAAAATCGAATGGTTGTCAAGTGAAGCCTAGATGTCTCGCCTACCAAAACAATTAGGGTGTGTTTGGTTTAACTTTCCAAATGTTTAATTTTGAAAATAAATATTTTTGAAAAAAATTCTAGTGTTTGGCAACAACTAAAAATGACTTATTAGAAAATGAGACGGATAAATAAACCATTTTGAGAGAAACACTTGAAACCAACTTTTAAAAAAATATTTTAAGTAAACAATAAGGGTCCGTTTGGAATACATTCAGATTTAAATGTTTTTCAAGAATGCATTTTTTAAAAAACATTTTGTATAAAAATTGTTTATAATTTAAACACTCATATTTTTGGTTGCATATCTTCATAAGTGTTTTTATACACAAGTTAGGGTCCGTTTGGATTACATTTTAATTTAAATGTTTTTCAAGAATGTATTCTTTAATAAACATTTTGTATAAAAATGGTTTAGAATTTAAACACTCGTGTGTTTGGTTACATTTCCTCACAAATGTTTTTATACACAAGTTATTGTTTACTTAAAGAGTATTTTAAAAAAAGTTGGTTTCAAGTGTTTCTCTCAAAATGGTTTATTTATCAATCTCATTTTCTCATAAGTCATTTTTAGTGATTGCCAAACACTACAATTTTTTTCAAAATGTATTTTTTTCAAAATTAAACACTTGAAAAGTTAAACCAAACACACCATTATTGTGTACTTAAAAAGTCTTTTTAAAAATATTGGTTTCAAATGTTTCTCTCAAAATGGTTTATTTATCCATCTCATTTACTAATAAGTCATTTTTAGTAGTTGTCAAACATTAAAAAAAAAATTCAAAATTATTTATTTTAAAAATTAAACACTTGAAAAGTTAAACCAAACACACTCTAACTTGTGTATAAAAACATTTGTGAGGAAATACAACCAAACATGTGAGTGTTTAAATTCTAAACAATTTTTATACAAAATGTTTTTTAAAAAATGCATTCTTGAAAAACATTTAAATTAAGATGTATTTCAAATGGACCCTTAATTACAAGAAATAGATGATTTGAGAGGGATAAATATAAATCATAGTTATGGTGAGACAAAACTTACAATAAAAAATAAAAGATACCGAGGGAGAATTATAAAGATAAATATGTCAATTAAAATCCTCCCGTCCATGTGTTATATAGATATATATATAGATAGATAGATATATTAGAGAGAAAGATAGAAAAAAGAGTGAGATAGGAGTGTTAGAAGAGAAATGAAAATAAAAGTTATAGAAAAAGGAAGAGAAATAATAGTTACCTCTATGAAATTTTAGAGACACAAATTTAGAGAATTGAATATTTAAAGTTGAAAAGTTAAAAGAGGGGATTTTCAAAAAAAAAAAAAAAAAAGTTAAAAGAGGGGCGACGAGCCGCACAAGGAAAATAATAGTTATTATACAAGTAAAAAAAAAAAAAAAAAAAAAAAAAAAAAAAAAAAAAAAAAAAAACTACTTGAAAAAATAATTATCAAACGACCCATAAAATGTTGATTCAATTCACAGATAGATGTTGAATCAAAATTCTATATTGGAATTATTCAACTTAAAGTTATACTAATATAAGCATTGATCCACAATTATCACAAGAAAAATTTAAAAATTATAATAATTGTACATTAAGATGGAAAAAAAAAACCACATTAGTTGTCTTTATGTTCAATAGGTTGTTAGTATATATTTTAAACAAATTTATTTACCATGTAATAAAATTTAAATATTTTTAGATAAGCTAGAAATTGGATTTACTATGCATATGGTTTCAAATTCACACACACCAACGAATATAAACTGTTGATGCATAAATCTAACTAAGCAGATCGAGACGTACCATTCCATGTCCTTGTTTCATACAAGGTAAGATCGTGCATCGATGTGGTGTTGTGTCCAATGCACTCTCCAATGTTAAGTCAATGATTTATAATAATGTTGAGGAAATTCTCTTTATCTATATTTGTTCTCCCCAAACACAGGTGTTGGGGATGTAGAATTAATTGGCTATAATCTTGAGACTAAAAAATTCGTACTTTGGCTTGGTCATGATAGATTCAATAGGTTTCCTTCCATGTTCAAGTGTTTGGTTGGACGTCCTCCTTTTTGCTAGTGGTACACTTTTGACCGTTCTGAAGGATCTATGGGATTGGATTTACCTTTGTATTTGTATTTTTAGTGGATAATTTAAACTCCTATGTACTATCAAACCATTATTTCCATACAAAGTTATATATAACTCAATTGGAAAAGATATTAATAATTTAGTTTATAGGTTAAACATTCAATTTTTATTTTGCACGATTGTAACTCTGTATATTAAAAACAATGACACATTATAGAAAATACCTTTAAACTTTGTGTCTCATCTCAATGATCGAAAATACTACATTTATTTATTGTTATTACTATTTTGACAACGTGTGGAGATGTGAGATTCAAACCATAGACATTTTAATCATTCGTACAAATTTGTATGCTTCTGTTGACAAATACTATATTTATTTTACATAATAAACATGAGGCGAAGATTATTTATTTATTTATTTGTTCGAATTCAACAACAATTGAAAATTGAGATTCAAATATCTGACTTTGTAGTTAAAGGCGCATGGCAGTTACTACTAACTTATACTCTTTAGATTTTAGTACTCCATTATTTAAAAGAATAATTAAATATTACAAAATCTATCGAGGGCTTTGGGAGGCGATAGCAAAAGCAAAACAAGATATTGTAATATAATATAAACAAGAACAACCACAAAATTAGGACCAAACGCGAAATGAACAGCAATCTTCAAACAGAAATCAATCAAATTCATGCAAAAAGAAATTCCAATTCCAATTCCATTTCCAATCAATCCAGGCACTTCGCCCCAAAATCCAGCTAAATCCCAATAATTCCCCATTCCATCTCCACCACCACCAATCCCAATCTCATCATAATGTTAAGCCTTAAGCAGACATCGATAATGGCCGCCACTTTCCATATCCACAGCCCCTTCTTCTTCCACTCCTCCTCTCGCCGCAGAACCCTCCCCTCTTGGCTACGCTCCGTTTCCGCCACCGCCGCCCGCCGCAATTCCCTTCCATTTCCGGCCGCCGGACCTCCCCAACCGCCGGGAGGCGGTGTGAGAGATTCAGTGATTTGTGGAGGTGGAGTTGGATGGTGGACGTTAGCACCATGCGCTCGACTCGTGCACGATAAGGGCCCTCCTAAAATTTTAGGGTTTCGTAGCGGGTATAAATGTTTTTCGATGGGGTCTAAAAGGTCCAATTCCAATTCCAATTCGACCGAAAAAAGAGGAGGGGTTTTCGGGTCAGGGTCAGGGTCAGGTTCTGATTCTGCTTCTGCTTCTCCTCCATCTGCCGCCTCTGAAATTGTGGCTGATATGGGTTCAGAGAGCAAGGACCATAACAATGGCTGGTACCAAGACGACTTCGATTGCCAGACCCCATCGCCATTAATGCACCAACACGAACCACAACGTTCCAAATTGCTGACATTGCCCACCATTTTGACGCTTGCCCGAGTGGCCGCTGTCCCCATATTTGTTTGCAGTACGTTCTAAATTTCTGCTTCTTTGTTAGTCGCAATCGTGTTTGTTCTGATCATCTGATTGAATTGAATCGTTACGTGATTAATGGTAGATCTAAATACCTTCTGTGTTGCGTTTTGTGATGTGTACATTTGGCCTGACATTGGTTCCGATCGTTATTCTTATTGAATTTGCGTTGGAATCGATGTTGTCGATTCCTGTTTGTGGCTTGTGCTAACGATTGTTGAAGGGTTTTCATCTATAATGTATTACGTTTTCTTGGAAGGAAAGTTATTGTTATTCTTTGCTTTGTTTTGTGTAAATATGAGATTGAATTGGGGTTAGGTTCATTCTGCTTAAGAAACGTAGCTAATCTTTGCTTTAGTTCTGTTCTCATTGGATAAACTGCTGTTCTGCGACTGCTTGTGCACTAAAAACTTGCGACAAATAGTTCTATAGCTTGTTATCATGCCAAATCTTATTTTATCGTTACTTTGTTATGTTGTTTAAGTCTGAAGATGTTATACCAGTTTATAATTATTGTGGATTTGAAGCATTTATGACGGCAATTTGTGTTAAAATTAGACTGTTGTTAGCTGCCTATCATGAATGCCTGACTTTGTTTCTTAATTGTGTCTGAAAACTACTGTCTGATTTGATCCTAATGCATTTGGTGGTGAAAAACAGCCATTTAGTGCATTTGATTTTAACAATAATAAAAAAAAAGAAAACATGCGTTTCTGTTATTAGCCTTCTACATTGATGGTTGGTTTGTTCATCTCAATTTGCTTTTCTTTAGTTTGTAGAGATCAAAGAAAAAATTAATTTTTTATTGCACTTGAATTTAATCATGACAATATGTGCTTCTGTTATTAGCTTTCTATGTTGATAATTGGTGGGGAACGACTGCGACAACTAGTATATTCATTGCTGCAGCGATTACAGACTGGCTTGATGGTTATATTGCTCGGAAGGTATGTTATTCACATGCTTGAAGTCCATATCTTGTATGGTGGAAAAGCCGGTGTTTGATATTCTTTTTATAGCTGTCTCATTCAGTCTGGTCCTAATCTTTAAATGCGTTTATCAGATGAGGTTAGGTTCTGCCTTTGGTGCGTTTCTTGATCCAGTAGCTGATAAGGTTGGTCCTTCTTTGTTTAGGTTCCGACTCATAAGTTTGAATGTTTGATCCAGTTGAAAAAAAAACTGAATCAATCTTGTTGAATTCTGATATGGCTCAAATATTCTTAACCAACTAACATTCTTTTACTTCAGCTTATGGTCGCTGCTACACTGATCTTACTATGTACAAAACCTTTGGAGGTTTCTGTGTTTGGTCATGTTCCTTGGCTTTTGACTCTACCTTCAATAGCAATTATTGGCAGGGAGGTAATAAATTTTCTGGCCCCGTTTGTATTTCTTATTTTCTTTAATAACCAGGGTATCGGCCTTGCATTTTCATTATGATCCCTTTTTTTTGGAGGGCGAGGCGGTGGGGGTGTTCGCATTCTCTCCTTGATTAGACCCTCTTGGTAGCTAGCTACTTTCTTGTTTGTATGATATCAACCATTTTGATCAATATTAAGAAAAGTTTTAGAGTTTCTCCCTACTATTTTGTAGAACATCCTCAACTAATACTTTTAGATTGTATGTTTTTGGTTAAACCTTCAAATCAAGAATGCATGTGTACTCCTTATGCACATCAGATATGGCACACGTTGATATTGTGCCTCTCTCTCTCTCCCTTCTTAGTTCTTTCCTGCTTTTGTATATTTGATTCATCTATGAATTCATAAATGATATCTTATAAACCGTTTTGCAATTTATTTGTAGATAACTATGTCTGCAGTTAGAGAATGGGCTGCTTCCCAGAATAGTAAGCTTTTAGAGGTTCGTTTTTCTATATACCATAAACCAACTCAGTTTGTTTGAATTGATGAACCTTTTAATCTGAACTTAATATGTTGAGAAACAGGCTGTGGCCGTAAATAACTTGGGGAAGTGGAAAACAGCGACACAGATGATTGCGCTAACCACCCTTCTGGCTAGCCGAGACAGCAGGTTCGTTTCTCTGTTTTCTTCATCAACCATCTTTCACAGCTTATACAAAATGAAACAGATACTCACTTGAATAAAATCCCTAGAATTTTGTCTCGAGTAGATGTTAACACGAACAAAAACATTATCAAATGGGCCCTTCTATATCTGAAAGCTAATCATTAATTTTTCTTTTATGTTAGTCTGGGGGGATCTGGAATTGTAGTAGCAACTGGTGTGGTCTTGTTGTACATATCAGCTTGGCTTGCTGTGTGGTCACTGTTTGTTTATTCCCGCAAGATCTCGAAAGTTTTGCTTCGCTAGCACGATCCCTCCCAACCTTTCAATCCTCTTCGCTAGCACAACCCAACCCGACAGCTAAGTTATCTCATGGCCAAAATTGACTGATTGTTTGATCTGTTGATGGTGATGACTAAAATTTAGAGATTGTTGAAGCCATTTTCTTAAGTGACTTGCAATCTGTGGAGGGTTTCTAAGAAGACAGAAGCCATAGTTACAGACCTGCAGAAGCTGGAAGTTTGGAATGAGGTTTGGATGTAACTATAATTTTACTAACTACTTGAGGAAGAAATTATAAAGTGGCACTTTATCTCATGCTCATTGATATTTAAATTCAATCTATTGAGTCTTCTTGTCAATGCTGAGATAAACCTGACATATTTTTTCAGGGGTGCTGAGTTTTCAAGTTTTGTAGATATTTTTTTCTTTTGCATTTTTTAGATGAAATTTATTGGAGCTACATTGATGTAGTAGAACAGCAAACTCGACGTATGGAAATCGTCGATTGAATTGATATTTATTTTTTTTATTTGTTTCGAAGGTATGTTATCTAATTGAAAAAGTTGTCATGCCTCCCCCCCATAACATACAAAATAAGGCTGCTTGGATTTTTTTTTTTTTTTTTTTTTGGCAGCTTTTTCGGAAAATAGTCATGTTCACCATAAATTTTCAATTTGAAAATTTCGTCAAATTCAATCGTTAAACTGAGATAAGTATTCTAATCCTTACCATAGCAATGTAGTCCATTAATTTTGACGGGAATCAAGTTTTGCACATTTGATTATTGTATAAAATATGTGTGTGTCTCAGCTTACAATTAAAAAAGAGGAAAGAAACGATGGCATTTTCCCTTGAAGTATTATTGATGTCATATTAGACCAGTTTTATAATCCATGGGAGGTTATATGAGAATATATGAAAATACTTTGTTTCAAACAAAAGGCATACAACTTGATAAGCTCAGTTGACATAAAATTGACATAAAACTCGTATCCTGACTAAGACTTTTTTTGGAGTTATTGTAGCTTTTAGAATAATTGTTGTCAGATGTGTTTTTAAGAAAATCAACTATCATAAGAATAAATTTCAGATTTAAACATGGAAGGTGTGTTTTTAAGAAAATCAACTACTATAAGAAGTAAATTTTAGATTTAAACATGGAAAGTCAAGTTTGCTTGGTAAATTAATATTAAATTGTTGCGAAATAGGTATAATGACCAAAATAGACACATTTGATTGCAATAATATTTACCTTCAAAACTTTTCTAAGATAATTAGGTAAAAAAAAGTAAATTTATATCATTTATATTATAAATTATATTTTGTTTACTTTTTAAGTAAATATGAGATGAAGATGAGATAAATTATTAATAATAATATTTGAAAACCTTTTATTGTAGATAAAATATTGAAGGATAATTTTTTTTTTTTTTTTTGGGTTAAGCCACTCTTAACAGCTTTTGCAAACCAACGTGATTCAAAAATTGATTTTCGATAAATTATTGAAGAATTAGTTTAATCAAACACAAAAAACGGTTAAAATTTATTTGCAATCACTTTTTCCGTCTTCAAAATCAACTCCAAACAGGGCCTAAAAGGTTCAATCCCCCACCATTAGTCCAAAAA
Organism: Luffa acutangula; assembly: GCA_036850905.1. NCBI lineage: Eukaryota > Viridiplantae > Streptophyta > Magnoliopsida > Cucurbitales > Cucurbitaceae > Luffa > Luffa acutangula. The sequence goes on along the minus strand of CM072099.1, from coordinate 7,202,552 downwards.
AAAAAAAAAAGTAAAAATTGATATTTTTTTTTCCAATACTGATTGCCAAAAGATTTACCTTTTGAAATACACTGAAATAACTTTAAATATATTGTATATTTTAAAGCAAGGGGATAAATGGTTTGATTTACCTTCAATTTGAAGCAAATGCAAACCAAACAATTTCCTTTTATTGTAAAAATCAGTTCAAATGAAACCAAATTTGGTTCAACTGTGATCGATTCGGCTCCCTTTTTTCAATAATCCATCTTAAGAAAAAGAATAAGGCAAAATGCTCTCAAATGCTCCTTTATTTGTGAAGTGTCACACAAGTAGTTATCTTATTACAAGAAGCAACAACGCACGTGCACAGCACAGTGTTCACTGTTCAGTAACCATTGCCATGTGGACCCTCTGCTACTGTGGCTTTCACGAAGGGGTCTGCACAAGAAAGAAAAAAAAACTATATAATGGCAGAATGTCAATCAATTCATGAAAACATTAAACTTTTTTCATTCTCATGATTCAATTTTTCAATAATTGTTGTCACACATTAGCTTTAGAAAAATTCCATCCATTCACGTGATAACTAACGGACCTAAACAGTGAGATGTTTGCTCCAATCATGACTTCTATGATCGAATTCAACCCAAAAATTATATTGCTAAACAAGACTTCTGTCAGAGAATTACTTCGACCAAAAGAAGAATGAAGCATGCCTTGTGGCCTTTAAAGTTAAAGATCTAGAGCTTCCCCTACATATAATATGAAAACATTTATGGAATTTATATCTTGGAATGTCAGAAAGAATTACCAAGAATCGCTTCTTATAGCTATCAACAAGCTCCTGTGGATCGCTCTTTGTTTGTCGATACCCCTCGATCTTGTTCATCTCCTAAGAAACAGAAAATGAAGAGACATTATTGAAGCACCCTATGAAGAAAGCAAGTTTAGAGCTTGATGTGCCTAATAGGTGTTCAACCTGAACATCCCCAATAATTAGAAGTGAAAAAATCAACCAAAACTGACTGAGTTCGGATTTAGAATTGGCCAGATGTTTTTTTTTTTTTTTTCAGATTTCTAAGGCTCGTTTGGTTACCATTTAGGTCTTGTTTAATAACCATTTCGTTTTTGGTTTTTGGTTTTTGAAAATTAAGCTTATACACACCTACTTTCACTGATAAGTTTCTTTGTTTTAGTATCAACCTTCTTCCTTGTTTTAAAAAATCAAGTCCAATTTTGAAAACAAAAAAAATATATATATATAGTTTTCAAAAACTTGTTTTTGTTTTTAGAATTTGGCTAGGAATTCAAATGGATCCTTAACAAGGATGAGAGTCATGACAGGAAATTTAGGAGAGAACAAACATAATTTTAAAAACCCAAAAACAAAAAACGAAATGGTTATCAAACGGGACCTTAGTTTTTGGTTTTTGAAAATTAGACTTGTTTTTTCCAAATTTCCTTACCATGGTTTTCATCTTTGTTAAGAACACGTTTGAATTCTTAGCCAAATTCCAAAAACAAAGACAAGTTTTTGAAAACTATTTTTTTTTTTAGTTTTAAGAAATTGGCTTGGTTTTTTAAAACATGGAAAAAGGTACTAAAAAAACAAAGAAACTTATTTCTTAATTTTCAAAAACCAAATGGTTATCAAACGGGGTATAAATAATTGATTTATGTGTCGGTTTTGACCAAAACCCGCCCCGCCCCGCCAACATTCCTCCTCAGTGCAAAAGTGCTATGATCTTTAGTTACTTTCTTCTAGCCTGGTCTAATTCAAAGAAAAAGTTGTTTGGACATATTCACTTTATTACAACTGATGAGATTAATAACAATGTATCAAAATCATGATTTATGACCATTCCATAGCTCTTGGTTCCATCATTCATAGTCTTATGATTGATGAAGAGTGAACTCAACGATTTTTTTGAAGACTAGAAAGAGATTTTTTCAGTACCTCATACCAAGCTGCCAGTTTTGGCCTGCCAGCAGTAATGTCATATGTCTTTACTTCCAATAAGAACGGCTGAAACCTTTCAATAAACGGCGCATAAGCTATATCCACCTGAGAGTGAAGAAAAATTGTACAATATATGATTTAAGGTAAAACATCCATTGATGTTTTCGTTAATGGAAGGGTTTGACATTGTTACTTACCAAACTAAACTGGCCTAGAAAAAAGGGGCCATCGTCATATTTTGAAAGAGCTGATTCGATGTAGTCAAACGCCGCATCTGACAAGAGAGATATTATTTGAATTATTCAACTTTGTTTCTCTGTCAAAAAACATAGACATGGAAAAGTAAGAAGCTGCTGCTGCTATCTCACCAGCTTCATTTCCATCTCCTTTAAATGAAGAAACCACAGATCCCCTGAAAGAGTCAACGTAGCTTATCAACTCTTCAGCAAACTCTCTCTTTCCCGGATCCTGTATATTCAGATTATGATGCTTCAGTACTAAAGGATATGTAACTCGAGCTTATAATAAAAAGGAATTCTTTCCTGAATACTTACATCAGGAAATAATGAAGGCCCCTCAAAATTGCTGTCGATATATTTAATTAAGTCAAGACTCTCTCCTTTGACTTCATTATTATGTTCAAGAGCTGGTACCTGCGATTCAGAAGTCAAGAACATCGAAGAGGAAATAGACAGCAGCTTGATTGTATTTAACAATGGCCATCTTCAGCATCGAGTGCAAAGATCAGTTCAGTGACCACTTTCCTTTTCTTTTCTTTTCTTTTTTTTCTGCCCAAGTTTTATGTCACTCACTCCTCTCTCGCTTCTTCCTAAAATCGAAATCCCTCATTGGAGCAAGAGCGAAGAAGAAAGGAGGGACAGAGAGGCAATTGCCTCCTAAGATGCAAGAATACATATAAAAGAATCAAGGCACTATTTGATAACCATTTGGTTTTTTATGTTTTAAAATTAAGCTTATAAATACTACTTCCATCTACGGGTTTCATTGTTTTGTTATCTACCTTTTAAATATATCTTCAAAATTCAAACCAAGTTTTGAAGAGAAAAAAAACAAAGTTTTCGAGAACTTGTTTTTGTTTTTAGAATTTGGCTAAAAATTCAATTATTTCCTTATGAAAGATGAAAACCATTGTAAAGAAATTGCGAAAAAAAAACATGCACAATTTTAAAAAATGGTTATCAAACAAGTCTAAGATTTTGAAGTTATCTCTGATATCCCCCTTAACTATATAAATATATTAGTTTGAATGTAAATATTTGCCCCTCTGAAAATTTCTAGCTCCACCCCCACCACCATCAAAGTGGCTTAGCTAGGCATCAAAATGGTGTCAAGTTGAATCATCCTTGACTCTTTCTTCTTCTCGGGTAAATAAAACTTAATTGTTGTTATTTGACTACCATGATTATGATTCATATATACTGAAAAATCTTTACCTTGTTAGGTGGGTAAACTTTCTCCTTGTACCAAGATGGCCTATCTTGTAGATTTATTGGCACCAATTGTATCTTATTCTGCAAACCCTGCTTCAAAACAATATTATGAACTTATGATTAATGTCAGGGAGAGCAATTTTCATCTTCAAAACGCGTCAAAAGAAACAATAACTTGGCATGAAACATAACGAAACGTGTTCAATCTGTGGACGTTATTTGGCGAGTGAGAGAAATAACCTTACAGTTCCGAGTAATCCACGCACGCTGCGCATAAGGGCACGTATAAGAAATATAAAGCCTACAATTGTTGAAGACAAATAGTAGCATTGTCAGCATCACAAAGACATTCAATCAAAGTATAAAACTGGCGTTAGAATTAAACAAGGAACTTGCATAATGCATATGATAAAATGAATGTTAAGAATATATATATATCAACTTAAGTTTTTGGACTTGGTGATGGTTAAACAGAATATATGATATCAAGTTAGGATCTCACGAGTTCGAAACACTATAATATCATTTCATCCCCAATTAATGTTAATGTTTACATGTTGAGATTCACAAATTAAATTAACATTCAAGTGAGTGTTAAAAGAATATAAATATATCTATAATTTAAAAATACCATGGTCTATCAGCTTGAGCTTCTGGTTTAGTAGGTGCATAAATTACAGTGGATGAGTGAAAATTGAACAAACCTCGTTGTTCCATCGAAGACAGGAGGTGGTTCTGAAACCGAAGTGAGAGCTGGAGGAAGAACGTCCTGAAAGGCTCTTTCAAACACAAAACAAAAAGTGAAAACACAGACAGAAAACTCAATACAAATTGAACCTCAATTACTTCAATTATTTATCACTTCCGTTATGCAGACATCGACATAAACAACGCATCAATAATAACAATGAAATTTCGAAAGTAATTTCGCAAAAGTTATCTGCAACTTCTTACTATAATCCGTGAAAAAAATGATTGAACTCAAAATTCTACTTCTAACAGTTTTGTGACAGAATCTTCATCCTCGATTTCATTAAATTTCTTCTACCTTCCAACATTCAATTGCTCTGCATTTATAATCTCAGAAATGTGAAGTTGAAACAAAAATCATTCAGTTCGATAGCACGAAAGAAAATAACATAACCTAAACTTTAAACTCGTTAATTCTTTCTCGCAGAACAATCGGAAAGAATTCCATTGTCTCAGTTCTATTCCTCCATTTTCTCATCCAGAATAGGAAGAAGGGAAGAAAGTAACATACTCAGCAGCCATTTTCACAGCAATTAGAGGTCTGGCTCTTCTTCCAGATGCTTGTTGTTGAAGGTTGAGAGGAGAAAGAATGGTGCTCGAGAATCTTAATCTCCTGGTTGAAAAGGGAATGCAGGAAACTGAAATATCTGAGCAAGAAGAGGGCTGTGAGAAGCCGACGGTGCCGGCAAGCGTCGGAGTCGCCATGATTATGAAAAGAATTGCGTCGTATTTTGTTATGGATTGATAATGTTATGATGATGATTTGCATGCTTCCACTTAAAAATGTTAGTCGAAAATTAGATTACATTTTTAAAAAGTTTCAAATAAGTCCTTAAACTTTTAATTTTGGGTCGAAGTGAGCATAACTAGCAATAATTGGCATGTACTCAACAAAAATACTTTCAATAGGTTCTTAAACTTTAAAAAGTAAGCAATAGTTCTGTGTTAAATAGATCTGTTCAACATATTTAGTCAGACTTATTCAACATTTTTTTAAATTCGCAAGCTTACTAAATGCAAAATTTGAAGTTTAAAGTCTCGACAGACATAAAATTCAATTTTATATATATAGTAGATTAGTTAATTTTAACATATCAAATATATCGAGGACCTATTAGACACAAAATTGAAAGTTTATAAATACATTCTTAAAGTTCAATGCTCTATTAGAAACAAAATTACAAGTCCAAATGACCTATTACTTCTTTTTTTTTTTTTTTCAAGTTCAGAGCTTGTATTAAAATTTAAAACCACCCTCTTATTACACACACTGATGATATATATCTTAGGTTGGAAATTTTACTCTCTTATAAAATATATTTGAATATATTAAATTTAATTCCAAACTTTTAGAATATGGGATTAATTTGATCTATTTAAAATTAATATATAGATTTTGTACTCCTGGCCATTTTTTTTTTTTTTTTGAAAAAAAGAGGTGTGCTTTCAATTCTATTTCTATTATTTTTTTCCATTTAATATTTGTTATGTTTTGGTGGATAATAAACTTTCAAAAGTTTATTTATTTCCTTTTAATTATTTTCTCAAAAAAGTTTAAACCGGAGTTAGAGAGTAAGGGTAGAGTTTTGAATTTTTATATAAGAATTTAATATCTAACCAGTTATTCATTGTGGTTAAATTGGAAGTGTCTATTAAGGATGTGTTTATTTGCTCTTACTTTAAAAAAGCTGATAATTAGTAGGGGTGTTCATCTTCATACCGAAAACCGACACGACCGACCGAAACCGAAACCGACCGAACCGACGTCGGTCGGTCGGCCAAACAATTTTACACATAACCGACCGATATATTTATATATATAAAAAAAAACCAATTTTTTTTTTTAAAAACACAACCGACCGACCGAACCGACCGTTCGGTCGGTCGGCTGGCAACACCCATCGAAATTTGTTGGTTTCCAAATTTCTGGAAAACCGACCGACCGATGAACACCCCTAATAATTAGATACATGAACTTCTATTACAAATTCAAAGTAGGGAAAGTTACATTGCATGCAATTCTCAATTCATTTACAAGAATATAGTTTACTTTAGGCTTTTAAAAGAGACTAGGTTAATTTTACATGTTTTTTTTAATACAACAAACACGAGACAAGATTAAACCTTCGATCTTTGAAAGGGTAATATTTCGACACATGAACTTCTATTACAAATTCAAAGTAGGGAAAGTTACATTGCATGCAATTCTCAATTCACTTACAAGAATATAGTTTACTTTACGCTTTTAAAAGAGACTAGGTTAATTTTACATGTTTTTTTTAATACAACAAACACATCTTTGAAAGGGTAATATTTCGACAATGTTTTTTTTTCAATTATTTTAAGATGTTACCAAATATTTATTTTGTTATTTCTCTTCAAAAGGAAGTTGGGTAGAAACATTTCAACCCTTTTTTTTCCACTTGGAGGATTTTTTTTTTTTTTTTTTTTTTTTATGAGATGAAAATCACCACATAATTTAGAGATTGAATACTCCTCATCAATATTAGCTCTCTCTATTCTATTGACACAACTGTCAATAAGGAGATTTCTTAGAGAATAACAGTGCTATACATTAAAAAAAGGAAAACAGAAAAGGAAAGAAGAAAAAGGTAAAAGGGGAAAGGGAAAAGAAAAGGGTTATATGTTTTCAAATCTCTCCTCTTTTGAACACAAAAAATCATTTTGCAATACAAATGAGAAAAAATGGAGGTAGGTGGGTGTTGTAAGCATAAGAGATGATGACGCTAAGGCTTCACAAACTATGATCTAGCGAGGATACCAGCACCTCCTCTGATTGAAAGCATCGGTCCGTGGCTCGGACTGCGACTAATCAGATGCGAATCAAGGAACAAAACTATAACAGTGATGTCGTCGTGAAAATGTCTTCTTACCCCGCGGTCGATCTTCTTCAAGTCTGTGTACCTCATTTCTCTTTTTTTTGCAGCTTCATGAAGAGCAGCTTTAACAAGTTTCCTTGCAATCCCCTGAACAAACAAGTCAGTCATAAGAGTCTTCTTTTTACAAATAACAGAAAGTAATGATGCCATATTCTAAATTCTAAGCTCTCATCTCTCTCTTGGGGGGAGGTTGAAAGATTACAAACCAACTTTCATAAAGAGAAATGAAGTTTACAAAAGGGAGGAAGGTCAAATTATTTGTGATGAAGAAGAAAGGAAGAATTACACAACAATTACAACAAGAAGTTCAAAAGATCTATCCCCTCTCCTATAACCTCTAAATATGCTGTCAGACAAAATTTGCATTACTATTGATTATATCCAAGTTCATAAACATATTGCTCCTTGAAACATCTATTTCTATTAATAAGTAGTTGCAGCAAAAGCACCCCAAAAGTCAAGTTCATTTTTCCAGGAGGATAAAACTTCAGCCATCAGTAAACACATTGCTTTGATAGCTTGCCAATGGCAAGAAATCCTTCTCACAGAAAGAGGTTGTGCTCTAAGCAAACAGAAGAGCCTAGCAAAGAAAGAGCAAAAGAAAAGAAAATGTAAGTTAAGCAGAAATCATACATTACGTGGACAACTATGGACGATGTCGACAGCTTCCTGATTACTTATATACTCCCAAAGACCATCTGAAGCAAATATAAGAAATTGATCCTCTGGGTACAATTTCTGCACTACGATAGCAGGCTCGGCTTTTAGTATTGGCTTGTGGAATGGTTCTGGTAATCTGAACTTCGGTAAAAGAGGCTCTCGGTTGAACTCTGTTTTCTTCAGATAAGCATCACCAAGGGATCTTGAGACCTACACATGAACAGCTACATCAACAGAGCGATAATTTCTAGTTCATAACTAATTTTATTGGAAATTACCTTGTCCTTGGAAATTATCGTTATCTTTGTCCTTGGAAATTTAAGCCATAGTGGAATCGGAAAATAATAAAGAAGACGGGTTCAAGAACAAACCTGTATAACACCCTTCACACGCCACACCTTGTGCTTTAACACCACGATCTGTGGATCATTGGGATGCAACGAGTGCAACTCCTCTCTCACAGATTCAATACTTGCATTGTGCTCAGATGACAATTGGATAGCTTTAACCTCTTTATGAGTTTTTTCAAATCTTCCCAACACCACTCTAGAATCTCCAGCATTTGCAATATACAGTAATCCACAACATATAATGCCTACCAAACAGCATGAACCAACCGAAGCAATTTGCGGCTTAATAAACCATTGTTTCTTTACAAGAGACAAAAATTCCTCCTCTGTCTCCAAGAATGCTTTGTTAATGATTTCAGCTGATACTCCCTGATTTTCTGGAATAAATTCTGCACCATGAAAAGCTGTCAAGTGTAAACATTCCCATTAGCTATATAATAAAAATTGGTAAGAGATCATAAGCACTCACAAGTCACAACCAGGCTCCAGAAAAGACCAATATAGATCTTTCTTTCCACCATTTGCTTTGGGCTTCAAATTAGACTAATTTCAATTATGGTCGTGAAATTTCATGTACAAGAACTTACTTTCCAATCCAAACTACTTCCACATGCACCCATTAAAAGGAGGGTATCAAATTCTTTTACAGTTTAGATAACGGACTTCCTTCAAGATCAGCATTGCGGATTCCCAACATTTTTGACAAGTTACCAAATTCGGAATTGAAAGAATATTGTCACTTTCCTCTAAATCAGCATTAGCAAATTCAGCATATTGTTGAAGGCGAGGTACTTTTCATCCAACCAAAATGCTGAGGTCCACAAATCATCTTGTTCTATTTCATTCATTTTCACATAAAAGACTAAAATTCCACAGGATGTAATGGTTCCTCTCACGCAGGAACCAATGAAGCACGCTAAGCATCCATTTCCACTAATGATTCCTTAAATATTTTTAGCGCAATATCATGTTCTTCAACTAAGACTATCAAATCCTTGTCCAATCCATCTTATAGGAAATTTCCCTTACTATTAATGTCTCAAGAACGTGTTCCCTTTACATTGACTAAAAGAAGGAATAAAAATGATTAGTTAGGGTGAGTTTGGGATGACTTTTGGAGGTGTAAAATGTGCATCTAGCCAATTAAAAGCACTATTCAAAATTCTCATAATGTTTTCCCCAAATGCAACAACACATTTTCCAAAAGTCATCACAAACTCGTCATTAGGCTACAAACTTAAATGTTGACCTAACCAGGACAATCACATGATATGCACACAAAAGACACAAACTACTTCGAAGAGGAAGAAGTACAAGAGATATTTAGCATAAGTAGATGTAAAACTTACTCTTCATATTATTGAACAGACGATCATTTATGAATTCTGCAGCTTCAGGACCTCCATGGCCATCATAGATTCCAACAAACGTTCCAACGGGACCCGATTCATATAAGCTCAGTGGCCCTGACTCAAGTTGGCTGCGATCTTCCAACAAATTATTTGCCTGAATAACTGCCATTGAGAATTCTCCATTGATATGGCGCCCAGAATCCTTGTACCACAACAGCCCGTCAACCCGACCACTTGCATCCCCACCCCTACTAGAATTTTCGCCTTCAACAGAAGGTTTCCAGCAGGGTGATACAATCTTCATCAAAGTTTCAGATACCATCCCTTACATATTCTCACCCAAATGATCCAGCATCAAAAACCATTCTTCAAAATGGAATGGAAGGATAGTATTAAAACCAGAAGTTTGCTTGATTTCGTTCACAAATATACGAATCGAAATAACAAGTTTCAGATGTCAGAAAACCAGTGATCAAAGCAGACACCATTAATCTTTCAATGAGAACACATTGAGTTTCTTGATGGCTATACGTAGAAACTGCAAATACCAGAGTCACAATAAATAAAAAGACAAATCGAAACTGATACATAATCAGCCAAACGAACTAAAATACGATCGCCATCTTACAAAATTGAACCTAGGAACAATAAAGAATACAAAGAAACCAATAACAAGTGAAGGAAATTGCTATTACAAACCTTGAGCACAGATTGCCGAGAGATTTTGCAGGCCCTTTTCTGCAAAACTGTTCAATTATAGACTGAGAAACGCATTATATTATGAAAATGAAAAAAACGGAATCGAGTAAAAAGAATTTGGGGTGTTCTGACAGAAGAAAAAAAAAACTGTCAGAACGTTGAAACGGGGAGATCTGGAAAGAGAGAATTCCTGAAGTTTAATTGGCCCTCCTCCTCCTCAGGGTTTCTTCCTTTTCTTTCTTTTTTTTTTTCTTTTTTTTCTTTTTTCTGTTTCTTTGAGCCAAAGAAACAGATGGATCACTCTCCAACAACAGAATCCCTTGGTTTGGGAACAATTTAATAAACGAAAACAAAAAAGCCCTCGCTTTCTTAGGGCTCTTTTTGGATTATTAAATTAAATTTGGCACTTTTCAGTTTTTGTTTTCTAATTTATTGCCCGGACTCTTGACTTTGACCTATAACAAACCCGCCATTTTAGGCTACTTTTGCTCACCTTCTTTCCTAATCGGCAAAAGAGGGAAAAACAGCAAAAACCCTAAAAGATATGAGTCGAAGTAACAATTCAAAACAAGTAAAGAAACAAAGTTCCTCCAGATCGCTTTCTCGAGAAACTGAGGGAGTAAATTTTCCGGGAAAATTAGGAGCGATAAATTGAAAGGCAGAGCAGACAAGTAAGAAATGATAAACCCTTCGAATTGAAAAGTAAAACTGACCAACTTGAATCGTTCGCCGTCTCTTCGCTGATGAAATGAGCCCTCGATTCTTTCAGAAAGGCACTGATCTGACTCCAGCATTTGGCATTCGAATATTCACAAGTTCTCTTCTCAAAAAAAAAAAAAAAAAAAAAAAAAAAAAAAAGAATATTCACAAGTTCGATTTCGCATATTTTCTTCCATTCTCGGATGCTTTACTTTTTGATACTCTGCTCCAACGGACGTTCGTTTTGAGAGATTCCGCATGAACGGCCGTGTTTTCCCCTTCCTCACAAAACAAAATAATATAATTAATAAAGTTAAAAAGGTTAAAATGTAAGTAATTCACAAATTTAGTACTCAAAATTGATTTTTTTTTTCTATTTGATTTTTAATTTCCAAAATTATTCATTTAGGCTATGTTGAATAACCATTTGTTTCTCTTTTTTTCTTTTTAATATATATTAAGAGATAGTACTCAAAATTAAGGTTTTTTTTTTCTATATTTGATTTTTAATTTCTAAAATTATAAATTTAGACTCGAGATAACCACTTGATTTTTTGTTTTTAGTTTTGGAAAATTATGCTTTTTTTTCTTAATTTTCTTACTATGATTTTCATTTTGGTTCAAGCGTTCTTAGCTCATCCCAAAAACAAAAACATTTTTTTGAACTAAAATTTACAAGTTTCTGAAATCTAGCTATAGGGTCGATTTTCTTTGAAACTTCACTAGTTTTACTCTAGCCATATGTCTTGTTTCCATTAAATGGGGTGACAATGTTTTTATTGAACTTTTTTTCTTTTCAATTTGGAGTTTACGGAGGGTAGAATCAATACTTACTCAAGTTAAAGGTTAAAAATAAGACATTTGTGAAAGTTGAAGGTGCAATTTGATAAAATTAAAAGCTTGGGATGAAAATTAACCCACTTATCACGTTCATTAAAGTGGATATTTTCCAAAACTTTTAGGTATGATATTTTAGTTTTTAAAGTTTAAAGAACAAGAAAATAAAATTCTTTAATTTCTTAATCCAAATGGATTACCAAATTTAAAACGTATTCGAAAAACTTTACGTGTAATATGTATTTCAACATATATTTTTTAAATTTTAACGTTTAAACATGTCATGCAATTCTTTCTAAATAACTGTACTAAACAAAAAAAAAAAATTATAAATAACTATTAACAAAACAAATGAATACACGAACGGGAAAAATCACAAAAGCAAATGATCATGAGACCAGAGATATTCGTATCATGAGGTTCTATTTTAAAATCAATTGACAATGATTAGAGTAACTCGTGTATTTTATAACCTGCGAGGCATCCAATTATCTTTTTAATGTGGAATCTTCAATGAGAGAAACTTTCAATCTATTTGAGGAAAAAAAAGACACAGTTATAAGAGAAATGAGTTTCTTCTTCTATTAGATCATACAGAAAAAACTTTTATAGGATAGAGATTATCAAGTAGACAGTGAGTGTCACCAATTGATTGTATTTCTGTGTTTAATTAAATTAATCATTGGAATGAAAATTTTCATTTATTGTTCTCATAAATTCCTTAAAAAAAGTCATCATGAGCATAGTTCATAAAGTTAGTAGTGACCAAGAGATATGTGGTTCGAATCCATCAACTCCCACATGTTGTAAAAAAAAATTACTTAAAAAAAAAGCGTAAGATACAGATAAAAGTAAAGATAAAAATGTTAAAAAACCACTTTTGGTTGTCCCGTGAACTTCAATGGAAGTAATAATTTAGTCCTGAACTCTTTTCAATTTCATTACAATTTAATCCATAAATTATAATAACCAACCATTTACTAAATTGTTAGGTTACTCCTGTGGGACAAAATGTTTTTTAACCAAATAAAAGTAAGAATAAAGGTAAAAGAATTATTTTATAAATAAAATGTTCAAATTGTGAATTAGAATTTGATCAAGTTTCAGATACATCTGAAAGGCTAAATTATAAAAAATACCCCTGAACTATGGGGTTTGTTTAAAAAATGTCCATGAATTTTGAAAAATGTTTCAAAAGTACCATTAATTTTTGGATGGAAACCGTTAGAGTTTTCGTTTAAAAAATACCCTTAAACTTAAAAAAAAAAAAAAAATACCCTTACGAAAAATGCTACTTCTTTTTTTCTCCTCTAACCTAAATTCTTGCATTAATTTTCAAGGATATTTTTGAAACGGAAATTTTCATAAAAAAAAATTAACGGCAATGATATTTTTAAAACATTTTTTAAAGTTCGGGGATATTTTTTAAAATTTCGAAGTTGAAGGTCATTTTTTAAACAAATCGGATGTCAATGGATATTTTTTATAATTCAGCCTACCACCTGAAATTCTGTACCTACCAACATCAAAGGAAAATTTTCAGTTCCATTCCATTTCCATAGATTGAAATTTTAGAAGAAAAATGTGGCCGCGATCAAACTGAGATGTCCGTTTCTCCGAGGCTATCTCCAATACAAAATCTGATTCGATCCACTACACTAGCAGGCTCAGCTCGAGATCACCTTCCATCGATCCGTTTGAATTTCGCAACCGCCGTCGCCGGTGGATCGGACATGGCAGTTAACTCCGTTCGCGTCGCCGCCGCTCAAATGACCTCCATTAACGACATCTCTTCCAACTTCGCCATCTGTTCTCGCCTCGTCAAAGTATGTTAACTCAAAGCATTCTTATTTGTTCGTATCTTAATTATCCGGTTTATCACTGCATTTGACGATATCTGCAAAGTTGTGAGCACCTTTTATAATTGCTCGGAAAATGATCAATCGAGGTCGTTGGCAGCCTAATTTCTGTTTGGAATGCTTGTTCGAAGTTATATATGGAAGTAAATTACTGGTCCTAATGTAGAAAGAAAAGAATAAGGAGTACGAAATCTCTGGTTACGAGTATAGCTCATCGAGATACTACTTTTAGTGGTTATTCTGCCGCTTTCCGCTCATCGGAAGTTTCTTCTTCTTCTTCTTGATCTGGACAGTTTCATAATTTCTGCCGTTTTTCGCTTGTACTGCGTTTGTCTATATCTACAAAGTTTCTTTCATAATTGATCGGAACTTTGTCAATCAAGGAGTGAATTATCGTTCCTGTCGCAGAAAGAAAAGAATGAGGAGTACGAAATCTTTGATAACGAGGTTCGCTCATCGAGATACTACTTTGAGTTGATATTCTGCCTTTTTCCGCTGATCGGACGTTTCTTCTTCTTCATATTATCATATTGGGAGTTTCTTGTATTAGTTGTTAGGTGAATGCAATTTGAATCTATGAGCTCTTGATTAGAAAGAGCGGTGGATTTGGTATCTGGCTGATCGATTTATCAAATAAATGTATCGTTATTCCTGTTTTGAAATGATTTTGCTTTCAGCTAAACAAGGTAACGTGATTATTTATATTATTCGTAGGAAGCAGTTTCAGCTGGAGCAAAACTTATATGCTTCCCAGAAGATTTTTCTTTTATGCCTTCCAAAGATGGGGAAAGTCTAAAGATTGCAGAGCCTTTAGACGGACCAATTATGAATCAATACTGTTCTTTAGCAAGGTTGTTCGTGTTTCTTCGGCTTTTACATCTCTGTCTAAGACACAAAAAACGAATTTGTTAAATTTTAATCTGTCATCATACTAGTTTTAATGCATCTTTATGTGCGAGTTGCTTCTCTACAGAAGATATTGTGAAGACACATAATTCAAATTGGTTTCAGCCGTGGATATAGGCATAATCTGCTGTAACAAATAATGATTTCACAAACATCTTTAAAACGTCTCCTAATTTTAGTTTACTCTTGAGTTAATTTGCAGAGAATCCAGCATATGGCTATCACTTGGAGGCTTCCAAGAAAAGGGACCTGGTGATAAACATTTCTATAACACACATGTCATAGTTGATGATACTGGAGTTATCAGGAGCACTTATAGGAAAATACACCTGTAATACAGTTGCAATTTATTTTATATTAATGCGTGTGTGATCATAAACTTATGTGCACTTCATTTGTGTTGGAAGCTAATGTGATTGTATAAATACATTTCCTGCATTCTTCTGGATGCTTTGTCTTTATGCTGTGCAATTATTTTTTGAAAAGGTTTGACGTTGATGTTCCTGGTGGAAGGGTATACAAAGAAAGCAGCTATACAAAGGCAGGTAAACTCCGTAACATCTTTATGTAATCCACAAATTATGAATGCAGAAATATGTATAATGATTCTCATCATTTTTTTCTTTCTTCGTTATTTTAAGAAGCTCCCCCTAGAGTGGCTATAATGTCAAAGTAATTTGCGGCGAAGCAATATGGAATGAGTCAATTTTATTTAATGTTTTGGTAAATTTTGTGTATACTAATAATTTGTTCATATTTTAGGAGAAGACGTTGTGGCAGTTGACAGCCCTATCGGACGCCTTGGTCTGACTGTATGTTATGATTTGAGATTTCCAGAGATCTACCAGCAGTTGAGATTCCAACACAGCGCTCAGGTATTAAAGATTCTTTTCAGAGTATATCAAGATAATATTTCTAGCTGCTAATATTTGAATTTGGATATAAGCCTGCAGGTTTTATTGGTTCCTTCAGCTTTTACAAAAGTAACCGGGGAGGCACATTGGGAAATTCTTCTTCGTTCTCGAGCAATTGAGAATCAGTGCTATGTAAAAATCATACACTAGCATACCAGTTTTTCTTATTATTTAAAGGATGTTGGGAAAATTGACTTTGAAACCATGTTATGCACTGTCAGGTCATAGCAGCCGCTCAAGCAGGAAAAGCTAACGAGAAAAGAGAGAGTTATGGTGACTCTTTAATCATTGATCCATGGGGGAAAATAGTTGGTCGATTATCTGGTGAGGACTGTTCTTTTTCCCCTTTTAGATTCATTTTTCGCCCCTCTTACAGAATGCCCAAAAGCTACACCATGGATCAATCCTACTAAATATGAGTCTCATCTTTCATCAACTGAGCATGAAATGATCCCAAACGTTACCAGTTCCTCTCAGAGAAGTTTTAGTAGCAGCCTGCTAGCATGTTATTGTCTCTTAGAAATCTAAGTAAATGAAATAAAATTCTCCCCAACAATCAAATTGTATCAACGATCTTACATCGTAATGAAGAGGTTCAATCTAAGGTTGAGTTTTTATTATTTTAACATTTCATCGTAGTCTGATGCCTAGAGGCTTCACAATTGCATATGTTTCACAATGAATAATTATGCTACTGGTTCTGCGCTGCTTGCAAAACTCTTTACCATGCTTACAAATCTATGTTCAGCGTAGTTTTTTCACTTCACGTGGCTAACTAGCAGTGAAAGTTTGTAATGCAGTCAATTTTATGTCAAAATTCTAACAATAACCAACGTATGAGGGGTAATTAAACAAAGTCTAGGATGAAGTTTTGGTCTGTATTTGAAAATGGTTTCAATACTCCATTGTACTCCATAAAAGAAAACAATCAAACTTTCTCGAGCTAAAAATTTAATAGATAGATTTGTGCCTAAAGTCAAGATAGTGAATATCGTCCGAACCTAGTTAGGCATTGGGAGTAAGAACTGAAAGAGAGGGAGAAGGTTCAGCAAAAGAGGAATAAGAGGATACAGAGATTATGGAGGAGAGTAAGGGAACGAGCTTGGTGAGGAGGACCACAGGAAAAAATTGGGGTTTGCCAATGACGAGGATCGCTGATGCTCAGTATTTCACAAGCATCCAAGTTTATGGCAATGGCTGTTAGAAATGGTCATACTTTAGTACATGACTCATAACAATTAGCTTAAATTAGTAGTTGTGCTTAAAAGAAGGTGATGAACACTCCCTCACTAATCATGTTTTGTCATCCTCTTTTCTCCCTGAAGTTTACCTTTCTTGTGGTCAAGACACCTAGCTGCAAGCTTGCAATCATATTTCGCAGATAATTTAAATTCTAAATATCCTTTGCAAGTCTGCTTAGTCTTCTTTTGGTATGGTAGTCCAATGAAAGTCGCTGTTGGGTTTGGTGAATTATATTCAAGATGGTGTTCTTTCAACTATAAGCAATAAAGGATAAAATTTAACTTCCTTGTCACTGTGATCTATCAAAATCATTTGATTTCTTTGTTCTATTCACGTGGTCAGACAACCGGACTCTTCAATTTGACGGTAAAAAACCACTACTCATCTCCCACTAATCATGCGTGAATATGGTTTGATGATCTATTATACTCAAGCTTCACTTGATTTATGTATTTTCCCACTAATCAACCGGACTCTTCAAGGGACTGTTTTAACAAAGTCAATTGTGGAAAATAAGAGCGGTTTCTTAATAAAGTATTTGGTGTTCCTTGCTTTCTCTCAATGATACCTTGACATTACAAGAACAGGGTCCGGATTCCTGCTAGTGGGTGGATTTAGGTATCACAAATTTGGGAATAATGTTATCTGCCGAAAGTATTTGCTAGTTTTGCAATACCTTGGACTTGCACTGTTACATCGGGGTCGTATTTAGTCTGTTCAGAAACATCTGAAAATACATTTTGATGTTGTTGATATCAAACTCTCATTAGGATGATTATATGCTTTAGAGTGTGTAGAGAAACGATGAGCTGCATGTAGTTTGTTGTGCCCATATTATTCCTTCATATTTAATTTGTTTCAGATCGATTAGCAACGGGCATTGCTGTAGCAGACGTTGATTTTGATTTGATTGAATCAGTGAGATCAAAGCTTCCAATTGCCCAGGTAAGTTCAACTAGGTATATCTACATAGAACCAGTGAACTATGACTAATATATTCTAGTTTGTGTGTCCAGCATTTTAATTTGAAAATGTGCTGTACTTTTCTGCCTATTTTAAAAATTTTCTTATTATTGAAAGTTCCTCACTTGCGATCGCCCAAGTGAAATAAAATTTTAACTTCCGTCGAAATGAAGGCATAAAACAAGTTCATTTGACTATAGTGAAGCTCGTGGTTCGTTGGAAAGTGCTTTTACTCCACTAAAAGTATCTTCTTAAAAATTTCTATGGTGTTTGTTATATAACTAATGTTAAATTACACGTTTACTTTTAGTAGAACTTTTAAGTTTGTGCCTATTTGGTCCATGAACTTTAAAAGGTTTCTTATAGGTCCACAACTTTTCAATTTTGTGTCTAATAGACCCCTCTACTTTCAATTTCATGTCTAATAGGTTTAGGGTTTAGGGAGTTGCATGTCTAGAGACCCATTGAACATTTTTAAGTTCAAAGACTAAATAAATACAAATTTAAAAGTTCAAGACCTAAATTTGTAATTTAGCCTATAACTAATTAGTATATGAAACGGGCAGTGGGTTGATTTATAGAAATTTTGAGTTTTTTTTTTTCCTTCTTTAAGAAGTTGCTTTGAATTTACACACAATCACGAGCAATTTCTTTTAAGAAATAGGAATAGCTTGCAAACAACATTATTTCAAAATTTTGTTATATTCAAGCATGTTACCTATTTCATAATTCTGCTTACATTTCAGCAACGGAAGCCCTTTGACTTCTGGAAACCAGCGCTATGACTCCTTACAGTTCCCTCTCTTTTCACTCATCCAGGTGCATTCACATTATCTTTTAAGCTATCATAATTCTCACATTCTTCTGTAAATTTTTCGGTCAACAGGGAGATCAATTTTAGGTTAAATTATATGTTTAGTCCCTGAACTTTGTCTATTTAGTTCTCGAACTTTAAAAAGTTTCAAATAGGTCTTTGAACTTTCAATTTTGTTTCCAATAGGTTCCTAAACTCTAAAAAGTATCTGATAGATCCTTAAACTTTCACTTTTGTGTCTAATAGGTCTCTCAACTTTTAATTTTGTATTTAATAAATCATTGACCTATTCGACATTTTTTAAAATTCACAAGCGTACTAGATATAAAATTGGAAGTTTAGAGTCTTAATAGGTATAAAATTCAATTTTATATATAGTAGACTAGTTGATTTAAAAAAATATCGAATATGCCAGGACCTATCAGACACAAAATTGAAAGTTTGAGGACCTATTAGACATTTTTAAAGTTTAGGGACCTAATTGATATAATTTTGAAAGTTCAGGGACTAAACTTATAATAAAACCTCAATTCTATCTCATGATTTTTCATTGCTTTACAGTTGAGGAGTTTGTTTTAAAACAGATTTTTTTCTTTGACACTGGAGCCATCACTAGTGAGGTAAATAAGTTTTTATTTTAAAAAATAGGAATAGTGAGGTTAAGCATGGAGTTTAAATTTATGAGATATATATCTATCTTTTAGTTTTTATATATACATATATTTAATTAATCAGGAATTTACCAGATAACATAAATCTAACTTTTATATTGTGCTTTATTATATACTGGTATTTGAATTTCAGTTGGTTTTTGATTGTGGTGTCGTGGTAATTTATTATTATATTATTATTATTATTTTTTATTTTTTTATTTTTTTTTTAGATGGTGTCGTGGTAAAATTTAAAGCTTCTTATTGTGTTTGAAATTACATATTTATATTAGAACAAAACTTATTTGCCTGCATACCCATCCTACATACCCATTAAAATCTTGACAAGTAAGAAAGAGGAAGGGGGAAAATGAGATTTTTTTTTGTTATCTCTCTTAATTGTCAACGTCTTAATGGTGGTATGTAGGGAGATCCCTACATACAGGTTTGCAGGTAAGTTTTTTCCTTTATATTATACATGCTTCTATCTTAACTATAAAGATTGATGCCAGTTGAGTTATGCTCTTGTTGGCAATGTTAACCAAGACTTTCAGTGACAAAGAACAAAGTATTATATATATAGACTACTATAAAGATTGATGTATTAATGTTTGGAACCATCTTTTTTTTTTTTTTTTTTTTACTATCTGAAGTAAGTGAAAATGTTCATTGAATTAAAACGGAAGAACTTTCCTCTAATATTGTTGTCAAGAACGGTAATTTTTCCCATTGCTACCAAATTTTTACCTTTTTTTTTTTTCACACATCCACTTTCCTCAGACACGAACATGTTGGAGGCAAACAAAGCAAACCATCGCCATCTGCAGAATATGTATGTGTTAAAACAACTGGAGAGAGAAACTTATTACTCTAGTGTTAACAAAAATCAATATACCATTACATATTCTATTGGAAATTGTGTATGCATTTATGAGTTGTTTGATTCTGTATCACAAGGATCTCATGTAATAAGAAAGAGAATTTCAAATAGTGGGAATATCTGTCTTGTTTGGAAAAATTTTTAGTACTACATAGTACATATTACTTCCATTCAGCATTTGACATATCATTTAATGAACATTTAATGATATAATATTTTATTTTATGGTCTCACACTATTAAATATATATTTATTTTTCATGGCAAAGAATGAAGGGAGGTAGTATGAAAATTTTCCTTGTCTTCTCTCCACAATTTGGGAAAATTTTCATACTACCTCCATTCAAATTCATTATTTGTCATGAAATAAAATATTATTATATCATTAAATGATCTTTAAATGATGTATCAAATTCTAAATGGAAAGAGTACATACTACTAGAAATTTTTTCAAAAATGAATAAAAATGTTATGAAAAAATGCCCGAATTATTTTCTAATCAAAACCATTTGGGCATTTGGCACTAAGATGTGAATTTTCAGAAGACTCAACATTGACTTTGGGATAATCATCTCATATTATCATTATCATACTCTCAAATGCCATAATCATAATGATGTGGTAGAGGTTTTCAATAATAATAATAGTGTTCTTCTCAAAAAAAAAAAAAAAAATTAAATAAATAATAATAATAATAATAATGTCGTAGAGATGCAAGTCCTTTTTAAAAAATAGTGACGAAACTAGTCAAACTAAATCAATTTAGTTGATTTTTTTTTTTTTTTTTTTTGAGAAAATAATTTAGTTGATTTTAACTTTTTTTTTTTTTAGTTCGATTTTAACTATGCTTATTGATGAATTTAAGTTTCTGAAGTATATAACAATAACATCTTCTCAAAAAAAAAAAAAAAAAAAAATAGTATAGCTGTTTGCTTCAATTTATTTAAAATAAAAATTAGTTGGTTTTGATCGGTTTCGTTTGATTTAGATTGAAAATTTCAATTTTATGCAATCAGCGCAAATTATATTATATCATATCTATCAATATAGTCATACTCACCCTCTCATATCAATGTCATGATGACATTTTTAGGTACTGAGTCCATCAAAAATACTTTTCAAATTCATATGGCATTTGATTAGTTAGATAATAAAAGTGGTTTTGAAAATTCTATAAACATTTGAACTTTAAGAAGCACCTAATAAAAAGCACTTTTTTACAAAATTATCCTAAATACAAATAAATGGCATTATCCTAAATACTATATTTCCCCTTTTTTACCTTCAAAACAGAGGGTATCTATAAAAACTAACTAGATACAGCAACAAAATATGGTCAAGTTAAAAAAACAATCAATGTGTTTTTTATTTTCAAAATCTTCCACTTCGTCGAAGATACCAATATAAATGATCAGAAAAAATAGAGAAACAAATCAAAAAGGCTGATCTGTTAAGTAATCAGAGCTAGATATAGAAGTATAAAAAATACGACTAGACTATGAAGTATGAGCCAAGCAATTTACCTGCAGGCCTCGGTTAAATCCTCCAGCTATTATTTTTTTTACTGCAGTCGAAATTCCCACGTAGAATTGGGAGAAGCAAGAAGGTCAATGGATTTACTCCCAAGTGCGTCTTTTAAGATTGTTATCTGACCTTCCTTCAGCAGAACGTCATCTTCCAATGTCTCTATCTTTGATTTCAACACATCAACTTCTGAGTTCAGTAGCATGTTCTTTTCCCTGTATTTGTTTACTTCCTCCCATATCATGTCTCTCTCCTTTGAAATTTTCTGTAGTATATCCTTTAGAGTTTCTAATTCCCTTGTGGACTCCTCGAGCCCGTTTTGTAACTTGCTTACGTCCTCGTTTTTCTTCAGCAACTGTAAGAGAACGAAGCCGAACTTTTAAATTTGACGAATGCTAGATAATTTGGAACTGATAGATCAAGAATGTATGAGATTAGAACTTTCATGTTTGTGTCTAATAGGTCTCAAATAGTTTCTTGAACTTTTAATTTTGTGTCTAATGAATCCTTCCCACATTTAACATTTTTTTAAACTAACGAATATATTAGACATAAAATTGGTGGATTTTAAAAAACAAAATTGAAAGGCTAAGGACTTATTAGACACAAAATTGAAAGTTTGGGGGCCTTTTAGATACCTTTTAAAGTTTATAACCGGAATGTATTTATATGTTGTATCATGTAACTCAAAAGGGGAAATTGATGTCAGTATAAGCTGCAGAAGCAGAACTCAAACAAACTACCATAGAATCAAGAATTCTCAGCATGTCGACCACAAATTGATGATGGGGGATGGTTGATATATTTTCCAAGTTGTTATCTAGAATAGAGTTTTAATGGTAAAAAATAGTGATGTGGAACCATAATAATCAATCAGAATTAATTTCATGAAGTGTCAATCATGCATAATAATGATAATGCCTTCACATTCAACAAAATTTATCTTCAAGATCAAGTTGAAATTAAGAAACTACCTGAAGTTCAAGATCTTTTATTTTGTGGGTAAGGCAGGAAAGGCTATCCATTCCATTCTGGACTTCACATTTGAGTATGTCATTCCCTCTTACTGCTGTCACCAGTTCAGCTTGCAACTGCTCCACTTCCAGCTCCTTAGAGTATAGTTTCTCTCTTAATAGGCTTGAAAATAAAGTTTCTGCTTTAAGCTCAGATCTTAAACCATCCTAGGAAGTAAAAGAACACTGTAAATGTCGCAACCATAGTAAAAAACAAGTTGTAAAACCAGAATAACCCATGTAAATTTACCACATTAGAAAAAAAAAAAAAAAAAAAGGAGTTTTCATTTAGTATAATGTTACATTTCCAGGGACAAAATCAGAAACTACTCACCTCTGGACATTGACTATTTAGTTGTAGTGCATTGTCTACACCTGAACTCTGAGAAGTGGGGTTAGACTTCGCTTGCAACAACATAGATATTTTCTGTAAACTCATTGTCAGGCTTTGGATCCCATGCTTGAAGCCCTGGATTTTCGTTTCAGATTCAAGAAAAAATTGTCCATCTAAACCATTCTCGTTATGCTCCATTCTATGCTTAGTTGAATGAAGTTGACCAACTTTCTCTTTGATGAACTCAAGTAACTTGCCACAAAATTGAGTACTCTCATTTAATAATACCAGACCTTGATTTTGAAGATGGTAAACACGAGTTGACATTTCATTATCCAACTTGAAGGTTATAGCACCTCTCTCATTCCCATTGTCTTTTAAGCGAGTCAATATATTTATATTCTCATGTCGAAGGGAATCAACTTCAACCCTATAAGATTCTAACTCCTTCCTCAAAGCCAATTCCACTCCTGTTAATCTCAGTTGTTCCCTCTTCAATTTTTCAAATTGCTTATCAAATTTCTCCATTGGTTGTATATCACCAAATTGCTCACTTAATCTTTCCCGTAAACCATCAATAGTCTTCTCTTGTTCATTGCAGGTCCTTGATAACCTTGTGATTGATTTATGTAACTCCCTGCATTCCTTCTCTTTCTCCTCAAAATTCTTTTTGATGCAATCCATGCCTTCTATTGCTCCCCTGTAATCTTCTTCTAATTTAGAGAGGTTTAGCTGCAAATATTTATTTTGTTCATTCTTTTCATCAAATTTAGCTGTTAGGTCCAGGGTATTTTCCTCCAGATTAGTTGTCATGATTCTGTTCTCTGTTTCCCTCTTGTTTAAAGAAGAAACCTCTCTTTGTAGTGAGACATTCTGTTCAGCTAGTTCTCTAACTCGCCCCCTTAGCCCCTCCTCCTCTAATTGGTACTTCTCAAGCTTGAATGACCAGTCACTTGACCTTCTGTCTAGCTCCTTCTCTAGTCCTATCTGCAACTCAGTTTTCTCCTTCTCCAATTTCTGTGTTCTGGACTCCAATTCTGCATTTGCCTGTCTAAGCTCTTCTCTGGCACACGCCCTATCAGCAATTCGAGACTGTAGAAGACTTGAAATTTCAAGTGCCAATGTGAACCTCTCCCCAGTGAGATTTTTAATTATCTGGATCAGATCTGACACATCAAATTTCCTATATTGGACAAAGCGTTCCTGTTCAAGTTCTTCAGACAGAAGCATGATTCTCTCCTCTGCTTCCTTGGCCCTTTTTTGTAATTCTCTATCAAAGCCCTCATCGGTTTTGCTAGGCTTACATCCCTCGTAAATGTGTCCACCAACTGTTTCACAAGGCTCGTCTGTAGGGAAGCATGGTTGGGTCGCTAAATCTGAACTAGGATCAAAACATCCATTTGACGATTGACTGTGAATATCTGTAACTGTAATAGGTACATTTTCACCAAGCTCTTTAGAGGTCGTTTTAGGCACAACATGATGATGTGAGAGTCTGTCAACAACAGTCTTTGCAATACTTCGAGGTGAGTCATTACCAAATTCATATTCTCCTACTTCTCCAGACAAGAAACGAGAAAGAGAACTTTTAGTTTCTCTGGATGAATAGGATCTTGGTTTATCTTTAATGCTAGCCGTTGTTGAAGAGGGTGGCAGACACTGAGCTCGAGGAGGCCGCCACCCATTATTTCTCTGAGAACACTTACTCTTAGATCCATTTATTTCCTGGTGTTGTTCACCATCAATATAGCGGTCTAAGACCCTATTTGAAACAGTACTGGAGCTAGTTGAAGAATTTCCGGAAGAATCATAGCAAGTTCTGGAGCATGGCCTAACAGGTCCCGAGGTATGGTAATCATTTGGCATTTCCATCTGCTTTGCCTTGAATTGCGGCTCTCGAGATGGACTTTGGCAACTAGAAAAAAATCATGAGATCACAGATTAAACTAAAGAATACTATGGTAAAACTAATTAAAAAGGATGATATGCTCTATACAATTCACTAGACATTTTTCATCGAACTGTATAGTAGACCTCTTATTATGATCTTAATACTTATCAAATTAAACATCCTTACCGAGATGACTGTTCATGTTGCCGTTTTGAGCCACTACTAGCATTACCAGGAGATCTACTTGGATCACTCAAACCATAAAAGTTTATCTGACCTTGGTCTCTAAATGCAGCTGAAGATAACGACCGGGTCCTTCTAAGTTTAGGACCAGAGCTGGACCTTTCACTATCATCTATTTGCCTCCAAGACTTGGAGGTCAAGTCCTTGGAACTTTGGGGACTGCTTCCAGCCTTATCACCAATAGAAGTATACATCCTACTCTCTGATGGATGCTCCCAATAAGCTTCGCTGTCATTTGTTGATGGAAGAGCTAAATTATTTTTGCCATTGCCATTGGTAAACGATCTAAGAAAAAACTTCTTCATCTTCGATTCTGGCTGTTGATTATTATTGAAGTTTCTGCCCCTCAATCCCTATGTTTTTTTTTTCTCAATACCATGTCAAATGCAATCACTCTAGACCTGGAAAAAAAAAAAAAAAAACCATCGTTCATAGATAAACACAGAGAAGCAAACAGCAAAAATGGTTTAGGATCTCGGAAAAGAAATACACGCGCACGAAGCATGAATACAAAATATTACCATCAAAACAGACGAGATTTTCAAGAAATAGAAGAATGACAGAGAGACTGATTCGATGAAGACCTTAAGAACTAAAAAGTTATCCAAAACGAAAAAAAAAAGATCAAAGTTCATGAGCACGTATATCATCCTTACGAGAAAAAAGGCATTTCATGGAATCCAGAATTTCGTTCATAAAGCTCAATTTGATCGTCGTCAAAGTACATACGAGAACACAAAAGTGGAGGTAAAGAAAACAACATCTAGAGCTAGAAATAAAACAACACAACGAGAGCAAAACCAAATCCGCACATCAAAGTACTCAGCTCTGAACAATTCAATTTCCTTTCTAGCTGCTACAGTTTCTTTCATCGATAAAGAAATAGAAACTCCACAAAAAACATAATACGGAAGAGAAAACCACTCACTCTCCAACATGCTAAACAGCAGCAGCAGCAACAACAACAAAATCCTCCTCAACTTCATCAGACGATACAGATTCAGAAAAAAGAACAAGAAAATCAACTAGAATCCACACAAATAATTAAACACTGATTGCATAAATCAAGACAGTCATAAATTCATCAACAAACATACCAACAGTCTCTTTCTCGTCCGAATTCAAAATTCAAATCACCAAAGACAACTCAGAATTCCGAATTTTCAGGAAACTGGAAATCAAGCATTGAATGCTTGGAGAGTTGGCGGTATTGCATGGCCGGCGGAACGGCAGTTACAATTGTGGCGGGGATTGACAGTGATTGAAGGTTTGAAGAGAGAATTGCATCGGAAATTGAGTGAGATTGGGTGAGAATATTGCATCCAAATGTCCAGTGTGAAGAATTCTGAGACTGTTTGAAAAATGGAAAGGGTAGTTTTTGTCGAAAATATATTTAAAATTTTTTGTGCCGCTAATAATGCGGGAGAGGAGCGGGATTCGTTGGGTAATGATCGAGTGAGGCCGAGTACATCTTTTCTCCCACAAACTAAACAAAAAATAAAATAAATAAATCTTATTTAATATCATTTTAGTTTTTGGTTTTCAATTATTTTAAATTAAACTTAAAAACACTACTTCCACGGTTGATTTTTTTTTTAGTACATGAACATTTGGAGGTGAAGGGATTCGAACCTCTGACCTCATGGTCGAGGGTACATGTCAATTACCGCTAGCTAAGCTCGCTTTGGCCCACGGTTGAATTTTTTAGATTTTTTATGTACATTTTTCTCATGTTTTCAAAAACCAAATCCAGTTTTGAAAACTAAAACTAAAAATAAAATTAAAATTAAAAAAAAAACGTTTTTTTTTTTAATTTGTCTAGGAATTTGAATGTGTCTTTAACAAATATGAAAATCATGGTAAGGAAATGGAAAGAAAACAAGTTTAAGTTTCAAAAACAAAAAACAAAAAACCAAATGGTTATCGAACGAGCCTAAGTTATCACATTTTGATTGTTAAAATTGTATTTTGATCTCTTAATTTTCGTGGAAATAACAATTTAATCACTAAACTTTAATTTATAAAATGGGGTCGAGTACACCTTTTCTCCCACCAACCAAAAAAAATAATAAATAAATCTTCCTACAAATTTTAAGTTATTTCATTTTGATCGATCAATTTTTTTTTTTTTTGGTTTCCGAATTTTCATGTAAGTAACAAATTAATTTTAATTTATGATGATTAATTTCTTATGATGAAGTTATGGTTATGATTTAATGAGATTTCTTATGTAAGTAGATTAATAATCTAAGTAAGAACTATTATAAGTTTTACAGTTTAAATCATTAATTAAATGACAGAAATTGATATTTAATTTTGATGTTTTTTTTTTTTTTTTTTTTTTTTTTTTTTTTTTTTTGTCTTGGGGATTAAATTGCTACAAAGTTGCACGTGTGGAGACTAGATTATTAATAACAAAACTCACTAATTTATATTCTAATTTGTTACAAATTTGAAAGTATAAATACTCAATTGTTAAAAAATAAAGTTTAGGGGTTAAAATCTGTACTTTCATGAAAGTTTAGTTCCTAAAGTGTTTTTAAAATCTTACAATTTTAATATATAAATTTTAGTTTTTCTTTTATAATTTTAACCTTGTAAATACCACGTCCAAAGATTTGAACCTGTCGGAAAGCAAAGATGTTAGACTACTTGAGATGAATTTTATTAGTTTACTCTGATAATGTGGAAATTTGAACTTCTGACTCCTTAATCGATAGTATATGGCTTAATCCATTGAATTATGTTCAAGTTAACAATAACTAGTTGAATATTAATTAATTAAAAAGTAAGAAAAAAAAATTGAGTGGGGGCACAAAATTGGCATAGTAGTAAATGTGATAAAAAAATAGTCTTTTTTTTTTTGTTTTTTTTTTTTTTTAAATAGTCATTTTCTTTAAAGTTGGAAGATAAAAATGGAAAGAAATCCAATGTTTAGAGACTATAATGGAATCTAAAACAACTTTTATTTATCTTGTCTTTTTTTAGAGACCAGAAACAACTTTTATTTATTGCTATTGTTTACCTTGATTTTTTTATCTAATTGTTCACGAGGACATATGTTACCAATATGAACATAGAATTAACAAAAAAAAAAAAAAAAAAAAAGTAATATCTCACTGATGATTAATTATTTATCACGAACATCCATATAACTACTCAAATAATTATTTTATTTGTCAATAAAAAAATGAGCATAGTTTATGTTTAACTACTATAAAAAATCAAAAAATTTGTAGTTCAAATCAGTCACCTCCACATGTTGTAAAAAAAAAAAAAAAAGTAAACAATAACAATAATAATTTTATTTACTAAGTATCTTTGTTTATTTATTTATTTTTTGACAACATTGGAAGCGGGGGATTCGAACCAAAGACCTCGTGGTTATCAATACATCTTTATGCTAGTTGAGTTATGTTCTTATTGGCAAGTCACTTCATTTAGTATAAGAATTTCATCATTTTTAATGATATGGTCATGTACACATGAATTTTTTTTTTCTTTTCTTTTTTTTAACTATAACCATGATCTAAACTTTTTCAGATGGAAACTTTAAATTAATTAGATTGTGATTAATTAAATCATCATTAGTTACGTTGTTATTTATTTATTTATTTTTCTCTTTTGAGTATACACGAGTTTAAACATGATTTTATGCAAGGTTATTCTCATTAGGACCCAATAAAATAAGATTTGATGTCAACAAAAGCATAGCTCAACTGGCATAAAGTTTAATTATGTTTTCTTTTTACAACACGTAGATTGAAGGATTCAAACCACATATCTCATAGTCATTATATGTCGATTGAGCTATGCTCTTAGCAAGTTCAATTATGTTAACACGAACCTATATATATATATATATAAACACATATACTGCTCAAAAAAAAAAAAAAAAAACATGTATAGTTGATAAAGAAGTCAAAGGTTATTGTAGGGCGGTTTCTCACCGTTTGATTCGAAGTTCCTTCCGTCCAATAGAATACAAAAATTCCTCTCCAAATCCACGTCTCTGGTTCTCTCTCCCTTTGCGTCTATGGAGGTCGATGCCATTCCCAACGGCTCCGCCACTGAAACCGCCGTGGCAAATGCCGCAGCCGCAACAATCAGCCCTACGCCCTCGAAGTTCAGCGGGTTGGCGGAGTCTCTGAAGCTGGAACATCAGTTTCTTAGGGTTCCCTTTGAGCACTACAAGAAGACGATTCGAGCTAATCATCGCGTTGTAGAGAAGGAAGTCTCTGCGGTGATTTCCAGCGTCACTGAAGCCACCGATCGCGATAGCATGTCCAGGGAAGAGGCCGCACATCACTTCAATTCGCTTGTGTCCAGATTGCAGGGGTTGAAGAGAAAGGTAACTGGTTCTAGGTTTTCCCTTTTCATTTCTTCTCGCGAACATTTTCGTAGTAATTCTGTTTAGAGATGTCAATTTAGCGACGAAAAGAGTTCTTCTTTTGTCTTATGCGTTAAGAGAATCACTGTACTGATCCCATGATTTCATCTAACAGATTTTATTGATTGAACCTCGATAAATTTGATTAATTGATGTGATTCCGGACTAGTTTTATACTGGTAGCTAGTGAGAATTGTGTTGTTAACTTGGCTATTGGTGGAGTTGAACCCGAATGCACTGATCGTAATATTGGATGGCCCTTTCATGACAGAGATTGATAAACAAAAGGCTTCACCTTTCTGTTATCTTTGGTTTCTTTTTGTTGTTAAGTTGGAAGAGGGCAGTCGCACCGAGCAGATGCAAGCACAGAAGTGCCGCGCTAGAATTGCTCATTTAGAGTCGGCTGATGCTGAGAATTTGGCGGAATGGAACAGCACACGCTTGAAAAGGATCCTTGTTGACTATATGCTGCGGATGTCGTATTTCGATACTGCAGTGAAGTTATCAGAGAGCAGCAATATTCAGGTTTTTACACTTGCTCAAATTTGATTCTGACCTGCTGAATGTTTCCAGCTTCTCTTTGTCTGTAAACATTTTGAGTCATTAAAGAATTTCTGCCTGGAAATCTTTTCTGTACTGATTTAACGATGTTACTTTTATGTTTGAAAGAGTTTCTTTATCATAATATTTTGATCACATGTTCTTATCTAAGAAACTTTAACATCTTATCTAATATATATTATTTTGTTGACCACAAGCTTTTGAGGTCATTGTTTTGTTGGCCGTTGCTGATTGATCACCTTCTCGCTTCCTTCAAGTAGTAGTAAATCTAGTGATTAGTATATACACTAAAGTTTTTGGCTGTGGAGAAAGAGGGAAAGATCTTTATTTGTCTTGACCAAAAAAATATTTCCTTGTAAAAAATGATCAAATTTTCATGGAAAATGGAACATTGATTGTGAAGTGTTTACGACTTTATGGCAAATAGTTTATTATTCTAAGGTGTAGTTTAGTGGAAATGAAAAGGGATCCGTTTTACTCAAGATGGTTGTGTATTCTGTAGATGTGCAGTAGTTGCATCAACTGATATAAACGCATGCTCGAACATCCTAGAACTCTTCTGTATATATATATATATATATATAATTTTTTTCATTTTTTTTTTTAAATTAGAAAATTTGCTTTCATTGAGATAAATTGGAAGAATACACGCAAAAATACCAAAAAGGAAAAAAAAAAAAAAAAAAGAAAAAAGAAAAAAGGGATCACCCGGACCCAACGCTAACTATACAAGACATGGTCTAATCTAAATGGACAAGGCCTAAAGATAATTCCACAAAACCTTAGAAACAAGCACCCAAAGAAACACCTTAAATTTGCCAAGGGACTGCATCTCCTCCCGAGATCTCTCAAACCCCTTGAAAATCCTTCTATTCCCTAACCATATTCCCGAACGATAGCAAAGAAAGTACAGTGCCACAGAAAACACCCCTTATCACAAAAGGGGGGCAATGACTTGTTCTGGTGGAACTCTTCTGCAATGACTATGCATTATTATCTGTTGAAGCAATTCAAATGCAGTTGAATGTTAGCACATTTCTGTTCATTTAAGAACAAAAATATTTTTGCATTCTGAAATATACAATCTGTTTTTGATTAGTTAGTCATAAATATCAGGATCTTGTTGACATTGATGTCTTTCAAGAGGCTAAAAGGGTCATCGATGCCCTTCAGAATAAGGAGATAGCACCTGCACTTGCCTGGTGTTCAGATAACAAGTCGAGGTTGAAGAAGTCCAAGGTATATGTGGTGGTTCTCTAGAGTCTTTCATTTACATAACTAATCCATCCCAAGGTATATCAACAGTGATCATGCAGTTGAGTTCTTTCTATCGCATTTTATTTGTCATGTTGCATATAGGCTTGTTCATGTGTTTCGTTGCAACTGAATACCATTTCAGAAGTGGTTTAATTCTGGGAGTGTAATAATAGTGTATGGCTTTTCTAGTGGGTCTGTGACTCTCCTTGACCTAATTGGGTTTATTTGTAGGCAAATCCTTATAAATGAACTTAGTTCATGTTTCTTTTGTTCTTACATTGTTGCTTCTGCAATTTAGGTAGCTTTTCAAAGTTTATGGCATCGATCTTAACGATGGATTGAGAACTTAATTCTAGAGGGGAATCCGATAATTTCCCAATTATCATTGGTTCAACTTCAACATGGCCTAGTCTTTTTCTTTCTTTCTTCTTTCTTTCTTTCTTTATTTTTTAAAATTCTTGAGTTATTTATATTATTAAAAAAAAATTATTATTTGTATAGTTTAATTTGAAATAGACATGTTTTTAATTGGTCACTCCACCATGGGCGATTTTTCAAGATTTGTTGATATTTATCACAAATTGGTTGTCATATGCTTCCCTTTTAACCAATTCGGAAAGCCTTTTGTAATCTCCATGGAATTATCATCCTTTTTGTAAATTTCATACATCAATTAAATTGTTTCTTATAAAAAAAAAATCACAAATTGGTTGTTACTAGTTGGCCAAAGTCTGTCTGTTTCTTCAACTTCATAGTCATCCATAGAAATAAATGGTGAATCTAAAATACACATTTGTTTTTTATAATTGTGTCGTTATAAAAGTAGTTTATTGATGAAATTTAAAAAATGAATTATAGTATAATAGTTTAATAAAGACCAATCGAACAATCAAGTGTTCAGTTTAGGAAAATATGTACCGATGTGAAACTATTTGTTCATCAAGAACATCGTATCTAGAACCTTTTAGCATTGGGATGCAAAGGTTGTCGCTGAACAAAGGATATTTCCTTTCCAGAGGGGATGAGTGAAGGTCATTATTGGTTTGAATTTCTTATTATGGTGTAATTATTTCTAATCTGCTCTATTTTAAAAAGAAATTCCACTTCCCCTTCTTGAAATTTATATTTATAATTATAATATTCTTTTACAAAATGCTGAAACTAGTTCCATGCTTCTAAGGTGCCATTAGGATATCATTGTTCTATGGTATGAGCCATAATTTTGTCATGTAACTGATATTTTTTCGAACAATTTCAATTGCAGTTTAGTGTTACATGAGTCCTTTCATCTTGTATAACTTGTTGCTTTTTATTGATGACAGAGCAAATTTGAGTTCCAACTGAGGCTTCAAGAGTTCATAGAATTGGTGCGAGCTGATAAGAATATGCAAGCTATTGCATATGCACGAAAGTACCTCGCTCCATGGGGAGCCACCCATATGAAAGAATTGCAGAGGGTCATGGCAACTTTGGCTTTCAAGAGTAGTACAGAGTGTGCTGTGTACAAGGTGAATCATGTCATCCTGTTTCTACCAGTTTTAGCAACTTAACTTCATTGGTGATTGCAATCAATAGCTAGGCTTTTTCTCTAACTAATCAAATATATGAATTTTAAATTTTATGTTAGTTTGAACTATAGCTAAGCACTTGGGGAAAATATAATATCCTATTAAAGTTAAAGTTACCTATTGCTGCTACTCTTGCCCATGATGACTGAATGTTTCTTTTGTAAATTGTTTTTTTTACCTCTATTCCAGAGGGGGCTCAGAATTCATGAAGATTGACTATTTATAAAATTACAATAGTCATTCTATTTCTTCCTCTTTCATCATTTGCCTAGTTTCTAGTTCTAGTTCCCTTTTGGCTTCATCATGGCTATCAGAATACAAACATGATCTGGGAAAATCTTTGTGTTCAATATCTGGTCTTCATGTATCAAGTCTTTTAGAATGCAAGTTCAGACGTGCAGTTATCCTAGTCTTCTATGAATATGATGGTTTATACTGGCCTTGTGTTTGTTCTTGATTTTGAAGCTTGAACTCCAACTAAGTTGATGAAGCATATGGTTGAATTTCTTTTTCATTTTTTGTGCTTTATAGGTATTATTTGAACCAAAGCAGTGGGATCATCTTGTGGATGGATTTAGACAGGAGTTCTGTAAAATATACGGCATGACGCTCGAGCCGTTGCTAAATATCTATCTGCAAGCAGGCTTGTCTGCCCTAAAAACTCCGTATCCATATTTATTTACTTGTCTCATATGTGTGTGATCCACCTTCACTGCAGTTCCAACTCTTTCCATCCAATTAATAAACATGAAGCATACTTTTTTTCCAAAAAAAAAAAAAAAAAAACTCTTACATTGGCAGGAAAAGTGCTTTTAAATTCTAAAAGTGGAGTATTGGTGCTTTTTCGAGGAGTTCTTATAGAAAAAGTGTTTTACACTACCCATGGTCATCTTAAATTCATCCCGAAAGGAGAATATTGCATCTTAGATAAGTTTGCCTTGACTGACCTGCTTAGATACTGTTACGAGGATGATTGCACCAAGGAAGACCCACTATCACAGGAAAGTTTTAGGAAGCTGGCAGTGCCATTACCTTACTCGAAGCAGCATCACTCGAAGCTCGTTTGCTACATAACGAAAGAGCTCATGGACACCGAGAACCCGCCACAAGTTCTACCGAATGGTTATGTCTACAGCGCCAAGGTTAGCATAATTTTGGTTGTAAATTGCTCAGAAAATGTTGCCAAGTTTGTTTTCTTTCGTACCCCAAAATGTTCAGCTCGTGTTCGATATCGATGCATGGCAGGCTCTGGAAAAAATGGCCAAGGAAAACGGTGGTAAAATCACCTGTCCAAGAACAGGCTTTGTGTGCAACTATTCGGATCTGGTGAAGGCATACATATCTTAAGCCCCATGAAATAATGGAAATCCATATTTCATTGTTCAGGTAAAAAATGCAGGTGTTTGCTTTTACAAAACAAATTTCCTTGTATGTTGGAAGAATGATGACATGTAAATAAAAATCATACAGCTGTATACTATTCTTTCTATTGCTCAGTTGGATTCTTAGGCTCCGTTCTGTTTTTGAAAATGAAGCTTAAAAACGCTATACTAACGCACGGTACTCGTGTTCCTTTGTTTTGTGATCTACTTTTTAAAAAATGTTTTCAGAATTTAAAAACTATAGAAGATGGTTTTGGAACTTTCGTTTTTAAAAATTCAAAATGTGTATTTAAAAGAAGAAATTGTGGGGCACAGTCATAAATTTTGGAAAGGTCTTTAGAAGTATCAACAAAAGTATAGATATATTTGATAAATTTTATTGAAATAAAAACGAAAAAATTGATGAAATTTATTCAAGTTAACGAATAAAAATCAGCATTTTAGAAAATGGAATTATAATCGTTTATCTAAATCTTTAGTATTTATGTAGAAATACACTTGGCAATAATAACAATCTTATTCGTATTAAAAAGAAAAGAAAAGAAAAGGAATATTCCTCCCATGCTGAAATCTCTACCTTTATCAAATATTTACTTGTGAAGTCAAAGCGAGGATAATTTAACGGTAATTGACATGTATCCTCAACTAGGAGATCAAAGTTTAAAATTTCCTCATCTCTAAATTGACATTTGAAAATAAATTACAAGTTTCTCATGGAAACTTAGACAAGTTAGATGATTAGAATTCATAAATATGAAATCTCTTAATTGAAAAAAAAAGGTAAATATTGATAAAGAAGTACTAACTAATAAATAAATGTCAACATTTTTTTAAATGAATCATAAATTATTGTCTAAATTTCTATGTTACTCAAAACTTATAATGTTTAACCCTTCAATTATGATGATCTAGGTTTTTAATTTTCACCAAAAAATTTCTTTTAATTTTTTGTTAATCTAGGGTAGATAAAAAGAAACATATAAAAGATTTATTTTAATGAAACATTTAATTGATCCACTTAAAAGATCTTATAAAAGAAATATTTCACTTTTTTTTTTTAGTACATCAAAAGGAAATATTTTCACTTAAAAACACTGTTTTTTCAAAATCTATCTAATTACTTACCCTCAATATAATAAAAATTGAATCAACACACCAAAATTACTACTTACTAGTCTCATCTTATTCACCTTAAAAACTTGCAAGTCTCATGGCGTCGAGTTCTTATTCGCATAAATCCACCCAAATTTTGTGATGAGCTCTAGCAAGAAAAAGGAGGAACTTATTTTACTTTATTATATCAAATAAAAAAGAGATGGACGTTTACATTACAAAATGAAGAAAATGGTCTAATAATTCAAATGGGATCATAATAGCTAAATGGTTTCAAAGGGGTCTTTTTTTGCCAAAAAGGGTTTCAAAGAATTAAAAAATTAGGAAAACATAAATTACGTGTTGGTAATTAGAGCAATCTCAGCTCGAGTTTTGGCCAACTGGGTTTCTGCCACGTGTAATTGGTGTTGTAATTGAAAAATAATTCCAACACATCCATAAACAGGGTCTTCAATTCTACACTTTGCCTCAAAAAATAAGGCTTCTGCTGCTTCAGCTCTTAGATGCATAGGAAGTTGCTGTTTGAAAAAAAAAAACAAAGAAAGAGCGTCAATACTCCAATCATTTAACATTAAGAACTTAAACTAATGTGAATAGAGAGAATCTTGATACTTCTACAATTTAATTCTCTCAAATTTCATTGCTCGTTTATGACAATACTACCCTATACACTGACACTGGTTAGTAAAAGTTCCTACTAACTTTCCAATGTGATGCATTTTCATCGACCTGTTTACACTAAATTTAATAGATAAGTGGATCTCATTAAAAATTTCAAGTCACTAAGAACACACCACATTAGAAAATTCTCTCAAATTTTGTTGTTCGTTTATGACAATACTAACCTATACACTGACACTGGTTAGTAAAAGTTCCTACTAACTTTTCAATGTGATGCATTTCCATCGGTCTATTTACACTAAATTTAATAGATAAGTGGATCTCACTAAAAATTTTAAGTCACTAAGAACACACCACATTAGAAAATTCTCTCAAATTTTGTTGTTCGTATATGACAATACTAGCCTATACACTGACACTGGTTAGTAAAAGCTCCTACTAACTTTCCAATGTGATGCATTTTCATCGGCCTGTTTACACTTAATTTAATAGATAAGTGGATCTCACTAAAAATTTTAAGTCACTAAGAACACACCACATTAGAAAGACATGCAAATATTTTTCTCTCTGATGTAGATAAAATGATACTAAATAAAACATTAGGGGACAAAAAAAAAAGGAAAAATGACATTAAATTAAAGAATAGAAAAAGATATAAACTCACAAGGAGGAATTTAGCAACATTGCTAGCACCATAGATTCTATGAAGAGTGGAAAATCTTTGAGGGTCATTGGAAGGAAAGAAAGGGGAGAAAATGCAATTGGAAGGACATTTTCTTCTCAAATACTTACAAGCTGCACAACGACCACCAGAAATCATGCTACACAAATCTACAAAATTACAGAACAAGATTTGGATGCAGATTCTCCAAATCTTTGTGTTTATATATATGTATATCTAATGGTGTTGTGTGTGTTTTTGAGTGGAATATTTTTTTCTAACGGCTAGTCTCTTTTTTTTTTCCCTTCAAATGAGTATGGTATGAATGGAAAGTTTACATGCATGGTAAGAAGAATTTTAATGACTTTTTTAAAATGTTGGTTTCATTTGCTCATAAAATATTGAATAAAGATTACTCAAAAGAAAAGAATAATAATAATAAAGCATAGAAAAGTCTTACACGCATATGGTAAGAAGTATTTTGCATTCATGGTAGGATTTCGTTCCCTTGAGAGAGAGAGAGAGATTTGATTTCTTTGGCAAATTGAAATTTTAAGAATATGTCCCAAATGACAAAAAAAAAAAAAAAATGTAGTTTTCATGGTCATATATTTAAACCATATAGGGGAGCATGTTAAATTTAGTATTTCTTTTTTTTTTTTTTAACGTTAAATTTATATGGATAATCACGCAAAATCATAGCTAAGGTTCCAGACTTGTTTGGTTTAACTTTTAAAATGTTTAATTTTGAAAAGAAATCATTTTGAAAAAAAAAAATAGTGTTGGCAACCACTGAAAATGACTTATTAAAAAATGAGATTAAGACATAAACCATTTTAAAAGAAACATTTGAAACCTTCCTCAAAAAAAAAAAAAAAAAAACACTTGAAACCAAATTATGTAAAAAGAGCTGTTAAAAACACTTAGGAAGGAGTGTGACCAAACATATGAGTGTTTAAATTATAAAAATTAAACAATCTTTATGCAAAATGTTTATAAAAAAAATGCAATTCTTTAAAACTATTCCACCAAACAAACCGTTGTTTGAATTGTTCATATAACACCCACAAGTCAAAATTATTATAACCATCTCTAATTTATGATGGAAAATTATAGCACTCTCAACTCTATACTTGGTTTGGTGTGATTTGTTCTTCATTAATTCATTCATGAAAAAATCCGTTTTCAACCCTTTGTTCTGTGGAAAGAAATCGCACTTCGATTATAAACAAACCCATGATGGAATTCTATGATTTTGAGATAGTGTTTCCAAAATGCTCTAGACAGAACTCACAAGGCCTAATTTGATCGAGAAAAAACAGCATAATCAAATGAAATAAACAAAAAGAATGCTTTGAAAAGGATATAAGATTATATGAAACGGATTATTATATATAATTTATCATAATTAAGCTGAAAGATAAATAGGCAAAATACGGTGCTGATGAACATTGGAGGCGGGATTCAATCATCACAATACAGTTCTATTTTAGAAGTCTCTGAGGCACAAGTCGCTTATAAAATTCCAACGCAAACGCATCTGTTTTAGCAGAAGCATAATTAAGAAACTGTCTATTACGCAGATTCGCTACCGCCCCTCGGAGAACCGTTGTTATCTTCATCGTTTACAGGACTCCTTTCTTCTCTGGGCAACGGACTGGGGCTACGACTGTAGCCGTTTTCTTCCCTCCGGTAATTCCTACTTCCACCACCGTTGAAGTCCTCAGCTTCGTCCATTGGACTTCTGCTCCTTCCTCTTGGAGGACTTCTGCTTCTTCCCCTAGGACTGTCACGATTTCCAGGGGACGGGCTGCGTCTTGCTTCTTCTGGACTCCTCTCATCAGGAGTCCGGCTACGTTTCATAGCTTTTGAAGGAGGAGGCGACAAACTATGCCTCTTTGGGCTCGGCCTGCCCCTTGGGCTCCTTGATCTTTTTTCTGATCGTTCAAGACTTCTTTCTCTTTTTACAGGTGATCTAGATCGACTGTGGACACAAAACACAAACGCTCAGGAAGTTAAATTCATAAAGTTCAGACATGAATAATTGAACAAACTCATGAAGACACGTAGGGCAATGTGACTCGAGATGGAAACTTCGATAACAGAATGAATGAAAATGATTCAGTTGCAACAAACCTGTAGCTACGACCTCTGCTGTAACTGCGACTTCGACTTCTACCACGCCGAGGGCTAGGTGAACGTGAGTAACTTCCACGCCTGTGCCATAGAGTTTTTTCTCTCAATGATCAACCCCAAAAAAAATAAAACGAAAAAAGAAAACTATGGAAAATAAAACATACTTTAATTTCTTAGGACTGTTCTGGCAGTTCTTCTCAATGTGACCTCGTTCCCCACATCGATAACACTTATTTTTCCAATCTCCAGCCTTGCAATCTCTAGCCCAGTGGCCATCAATCCCACAATTAAAACACCGCCCAGTTCCAGGAGGGCCTCGGCCAAGATATTCACGAGATCCACCAGGACCACGGGGTACCTAAATCATAATTGGATAATATCATCACATTCAGACAATAGTTAACAGAACCAATATAAAAGCCATAAACATTATAAACTTACCCCTGCAAGCCAATAAAACTACACATAGCCTTCATAATGAACAAATGTGATTATAAAAAGACTGAAATTGTACATGAACATGTAGAAGGATATTTTCCAAGAATCAAAATAAATATTTCAAAAGAGCATAAAATATCAGAACCCCCTAAAGACAGGAAAAGTGGTAAACTACTCAAAAGGATAAAATTGATAACAAGCCTGGGAAACAGAGGGAACCTGTTTGAAACAAATTAAACAATTAATGAAAGGTTTATCAAGATCATGGAACATACCCCTTTAGCTATTTCAACAATGATTCGACTTCCATGAACATCCCTCCCATTTAAACTATATCTTGCATCATCGGCATCTCGGGGATCACTAAACTCCTGTTATCAGATGTGCAGATAGACCAAGAAAAAAGATCACGCTTGCAAAAATTAACATGCACCATCAAGTAGTAGCATCACTTTCTTTTAAGAATAGCCTGAAAAAAAAAATAGTATGAAAGAGAGGGAGGAAAATACATACAACAAATGCATAGTCTCGCTTCATATCCACATCGCGTACTCTGCGCAAATTGGTCCAGAAACAGGTAAGGCCATCATTTGATACAAGTATCAAAGGGTTGACACCTCGCCCCTCATAGATGAACTAAACACCATTCTGAGATTCTTGGCATTTCCATAAAAACAGGCAATAACATAATAGAAAGACTCGGCCAAATCCACCAAGGGAACCCTCTCACCATAGACCTCCAGGTTTGGCATAAGCCAAGAAACCTTCAACAAGATCACTCAAGTTAAACCACACAAACCCATCAACAATTCCACACTTTCATGGATATATCAAAATACACATTTACAGTCGAGCACCCAGAGAAGGGCTTGGCAAATACCTCAAGAGGTCTAGAGAGAAGTATCAATAAATAATTTACTCTGACAAGGATGTTAGCAATTTCATAACCGGGACAATAGAAGTAAAGACAGACACAACTGAACACGCGTAAAGATTTCGAATTCATCCAATTAACGTCAGTACAAGAATTTGCATACCTTCCATAGCGGCTGAACAGGTCGTCCAGATCACGGGACCTCGTCCGTGAAGACAGGCGCCCAACGTAGAGCCGAGTACCACCGTATCGATCGTCATAGCGAGGCATTTTATCTACAATTGACATAAACAATACCACAATCAGCGACAGTATTCCATAACCGATAACTTGAGCAGGAATTCGAAACAAACAGGGGTTGAAACAGACGAATAAAGATACGATTCAACTACTGAGGATTTGAAGAGGAAAAACCAATAAAATCGTTTTCAGCATAATAGAGACCACAAAAAAATTGTTTGAGCAAAAATAAAATATGGAGGAGGATTCGAGGAGAGAAAACCTAGAAAATTCGAGGAGAGAAAACCTAGAAAATTCGAACGGAGGCGCACCTGGAAACAATGAGGATGAAACCCTAACTTTCGCAAAAAAATGATTTCCGTAAGCCGCTCCAGGCCAATTTATAGTGCTTTCCTTATTTTTAGAAATAGCTGTAGGCCCAAATTCATTGAGACGACTTGGACTTAATTATTTGAAAAGGGGAATCAATTTCTGGGCTGGGCCAGTCGAAGAAAGTCTAAAATGGACCGCCATGGCTATTTCTTTTTTTTTGAAACATGGCCGCGATGGCTACTTAGTGCATAATGATAAAATTATTATTTTAAAATATATTTATTTCTCGGAAAAAAATTCATTTAGTCCCTGAGGTTTGCGTTAGGTAATAGTTTGGTCCTTTTCAAAC
Organism: Luffa acutangula; assembly: GCA_036850905.1. Lineage (NCBI taxonomy): Eukaryota > Viridiplantae > Streptophyta > Magnoliopsida > Cucurbitales > Cucurbitaceae > Luffa > Luffa acutangula. The sequence goes on along the minus strand of CM072099.1, from coordinate 7,161,778 downwards.
TCAAAAATTTAGCTCCGTCCATCTGTCCAATTTTTTTTTGTTAAACCCTAAGGAGTCGTTTGGTGCGAGGGTTTTGGAGATGGGAATGGACAAGAGTTTCTGATGCCATTGTTTGTTTCAAGGTTTCTGTGGTGGGCCTAGGAAATAACGCATTTCCAAACATGATTTATGCCCATAAGCCAGGATTTTCTATGCTACAACCATGAGTTTTCTCTTTGCTCATCTCTTCTTTTTTATTTTTATATGCAATTTTATTTTGAATATAGTTAATTAATTAACTAATGGATACTAAATTAAAAATAATATAATAAATTATTTAATTATATTAAATAATAATTTGTCAAGAATTTCAAAACTTTTTTTCAAAATTGTTAATTACAGTTTTATGTGTGACACTATTATTTTAATAAAAAATTTATTTTTAAGATTTTTCTAAATAAAAATAAATAAAAATAATAAAATTATTATTTTATCCTTTTTTAATTCTTTCTCTCTCACTTATTCTTCTACTCCTCTTTTTTCTCAAACTTTTTCTTCTTCAAATCCGACGGTCGGTCGCAGCCAACAAAGTTTTTTTTTTCTTTTTCCTTTTTTCTCCTATTTTCTCTCTTTTCTTCCAATTCCTTTACATTTTGTTCTTTTTTTTTTTAATAAAAAAAAGTCTCCTCACTCTCCCTCTTTTTTATTAAAAAAAAAAAAAAAGTAGAGATGGAATAAAAGAGAGAAAGAAAGAAAAAAAAAATTGTCGCCGGCTCACGGCCACCGGAGTTGAAGAATAAGAAGTTGGAGAAGAATAAGAATGAGGGGAAGAATGAGTGGGAGAAGGATAAATAATAATAATAAAAAAAGATAAAATAATAATAAATTTAATATTTTAATATATTTTTATTTAGAAGAATTTAAAAATAATTTTTTATTAAAATAATAATGCCACGCAGAAAACTGTTAGGGTTTAACAGAAAATTGGACAGAGGGACCAAAGTGTAACAAAATCCAAACCTTCTAGGGCTAAATTGTTGAGTTTGAAAAGTCAGGAACCAAACTATTACCTAACTCAAACCTCAGGGACTAAAAGTGTATTTTCCCAAGAATTAAATATATTTTTAAAATAATAATTTTATCATTATGCACTAAGTAGCCATTGCGGCCCATTTTAGACTTTTCGTCTGGCCAGGCCAGAAATTGAGGACCGTGTTCAAATAATTAAGCCCATCTTGAGTCGTCTCAATAAATTTGAGCATACAACTATTTCTAAAAAATAAGGAGAGCCCTATAAATTGGCTTGGAGAGACTTACGGAAATCATTTTTTTGCAATAGAAGCGAAAGTTAGGGTTTCATATCCTCATTGTTTCCAGGTGCGCCTCCGTTTGAATTTTCGTTTGAATTTTCTAGGCAAGTCTATCAATGATAGTCACGGATAGATTTCGATTAACGGAGTCTATCAACGATAGACACTATCTACGATAAACTCTCATAATCGAAGTCTATTGGATAGATTTTAATTAACCAGAGTCTATCAGTATTTTTCGGTGATATACTCGGATAGATTTTGCTATATTCGCAATTTTTTTTTATATTGTGCTATATTTGCAATTATATAATTCTTATTTGCCACCAACTACAAATTCTCTTTATTTTTTTGACCCTATGAGCCCCTCCTTTTTCATCTTCAAACATGATTTTATTAAAATCACCTCCTAAAATCCAGGAACTTCCAAAGCCCTTTCAACTGTGTGTAATTGTGATTAATTAAAATAATTATTAGTTTAAGCTTTCAACTGTGTGTAATTGTGATTAATTAAAATAATTATTAGTTTAAGCTTTTAATTGATACAACCTAAAATTTTAAGAGTGTAAATCGATTTTTATCCCATATTAATATATGTCATACATACACTACCAAAAATAATTGTTACATGTAACCAAAGTTAAATCAAAATTCAAACAGCTACCCCATCTTATAAAAGCCAAAAGAAAGGTAAGCTAACCTATGATTTTGAGTTTGTGAACGGCATTAAAACAAAAACCCTAATTTCTAAACGCTATGAATTGAGTTTTGCTGAGAAAAACCTACCATCAAAGCAACCACCAAGGATATATGTGAAAAGAAGTATTTTATATGACAAAAACAAAACAAAACACTTTTAGTGTACCCAAAAACACCTCTTCAAGCTAGACAATTAAAATGCACCATGCAAAAGAAGTCGAGTTGGAATGTAAAATCAAACATCAAAATGATGTGTTATAAAACACTTTTTACTAAAATGCCTACAATGAAGATTTTCAACCCCGAACACATCCCAGGTGTTCGATGATTTTCAAATGAAATTTGTACTATGAAACTAAACGTTATTAAGATGGTCGACAATACCGAGTTGTATCAAACTTGCCCTTAATCATAACTCAACAGATCGAAATTCAATTGATCAGAGCTTTGCCTTGGATTCAAATCTCTTACGAACCTGCAAATTAGAAAGAAACAAAATCTACTAGTGCAGAAGTTCAATTATATTTGATCATCGGAAAAGTTAACGGCAAGATCCCAATAGTGACCAACCCCAGCATCAGCAAAAATCTTCCTAGCAGCTGCCTCCGTCATGCACTCCTGGATAAAAAATTTATTGAAGCTAGATTTGGCAACACTTCCTTGCCATACCAATGAACATTTGTTAACAGGCTTGTCGTCGTTTTCGTCCTCCTCTTCGTCCTCCTTCACAGAAGCAGCCCAATTTATACGCCTAAGCATAAGCTTCCCGTACCTCTTGATGGATTTGCTTCCCCCTTCAACAACCAGAACACTGATGCCATCACATATCACAGCACATCCAGTCAAACGGTTCTCCCTTGCATTAACATCGACTTTAAACCGGGCCTGTGGGTGTGATAAATCGTTGATCTTGTAAACAGACACGATTGTCTCCAGTGAATTTGTATCATCAAAGAGTTTACGTTCTTTCTTCTCACGGCGTTCTGCAGGGGTAAGTTTACGGGCAATATTTCTATCTATGTGAGCCTGTTCCCTCTCAGCGGCTGCAGCACGAATCTCTTTCTCCAGTTTAGTAGGATCTTGGGTTGCTTCTGAGCCAAGAACTTTCATTAAATTGCTCATTTTAACTTTTGGTTTGGGTGGTTCTATCAGGCCTTGTCTAATCATCTCCTGTCTGTCTTTCTCTTTTGCTAGACGACGCTGTGTCCGGAGTTTTTTCTGCTCCTTCTTTGTTAGCTTTAGGGGTTGAGGAGGTGGAGGAGCTGGCTCAGCAGGAGGTTCAATTGGACGAGGATGCTCCACATATATTGTAATCTTATCCTTCCTTATTTTATCATCGGCCACAAAACCATCTCCCACACCGTCGTATGTGCCAAAATGCAAAAGAGGGACATCCCTAAATAGTTTTTAAAAAATAACAAAATATTAGAATTGGATCTAATAAGGGATCCCAATTCCCAACATAAGCTAGAAATTAACAAAATGCTAGAAAGCAAAAGGAGAAACGGGAAAAGAATGTATGCAGTTTGCTCAACTTCTATCAAATTGTAGAATACAAAAGTAAAAAAAGAACTGCCCTCCTCTGTTCCTAGATGATATACAAGCTTCCTAACCGCCGAAATGAATCAAGATTGCAATCGTATCCAACACTTCTTAATGTCAATACACCAAAGCACAAAGATACTATTTTATTTTAGTACAACAACATTTGGGGGTCGGGGGATTCGAACCTATGACCTCCTGGTCGAAGGTACGTGTTAATTATGCTGAGCTATGCTCGTTTTGGCCCAAAGCACAAAGATACTATATTCCCAAACATCTTAATTTCACGCATACTACTTCCAAGAAATGTCATCCTATGCAAATCTTGAACCAAACAGCCCGTAAATAATGAAGGAAAAAGACATGCAAACTTGATACCTGAAAACATTCCCTTAGTGTAACTATTTACCACAAAGAAAATTTCCACACAAACACAGACAAACATATCATTGATTGAAGAATCATAAAATGGAAAACTAAAAAATACTTGGAATTACAAGTATAGAAAGTAAATATCAGCTTACCACCACTCAATTTCAGGAATTGGATCTTTCGTTTTTTCCTTCACTATAACTCTCTCTGATACCTCGATCAAATTCGGATTTATATCAGGTGCAGCCTTTGCCTTGGCCAATTGGGCCTGCTTCTCCTTTCGTTCTTTGGCTTGTGCCTCTCCAAATTTACTCTGTAACAAGAACATAAGGATTTTTTTTTTAAATTACACGATCAATTTTTCACCAAAAGAAAGTATGAACAAACTATAATTACCCTCAATTTTATGGTCTCAGCCTCCTTAGACCATTTCCCTTCCTCCACAAACTGGAAACTCATCCTCTTTGGCCTCAACAATTTAGTTTTATTTATACCCATCCTCTCATCGTAATGAGGATTAGAATCGGGATCCACATCAAGTTCAGGTTTAAGAATTTGAAATGCGTCCTTTTTCTGCTTGTTGATGTTAACCTGCAAAGTTAAGAATATATATAATGTCAATCCATTTAAAGTTAATAAAATAAAGAAAACCTCTAAAAAGGTCATAAGTTCATTCCAAATCCAAACCTTTAGAGTGCTAAGGTTGCTGGGTTTGGTTATATTGACCACATTTCCTTGTTCGTCTATTTCCCTGCCAAGTGCATCAAGACGAAGAACAGGGGCCTTGGTTGGCTTCTGCGGAACAGCAACATCCGCTGCTATATTCCCTGGAAACAAATTTATGAGAGGAGCAAACTCTGGATCCTGGCGAAATCCCATCCTGGCAGCAAGCTCCTGTGCACGTTTGACAGCCTCAAAATGGGGTATAGAGGTAAGGCCAGCTGGGACATTAATACCACCACCAAGTGCATTGGCAGCCGGTAAGGTCAACGAACTTGATGATGCCGCAGAAGAAAGGGCTGTGGCAACATTTGTAGGTGGCGATGGCCCCAATACACTACCTGCTGCTTTAGCTTTCTCCTCTGGTTTCAACACTGAGCTACCTGCTGTTTTAGCCTTCTTCATCTATATAAGATCAAACAATAAAACTTGATACACAAAGGAAACAACCAATATAAAACACACGCACATGCATCCATGTATATGTAAATGCAACATCAGAGGGTGGTGAAATTAGCAAAAATAGGTCAAAGCATCGTTGTTTTGAAACTTACCAGGGGAATTTTCTTCAACTTCTCAGCCAATTCTTTCTGCATCTGTAAAGCTTTCTTAGCTTTCGCTAAAGCATCAAGAGAGAGATTGCCACTTCTCCCAGCAGCTGAAGATGTCCCATCCATTTCCTGGGACAAATAAGGGTCTCGATCGCGTTCTTCTCGGGAACGCTTGCTTGATTTCTCCTTCTCGGAAATCCTATCCATTTCCAGGGCTCCACACAGGCTCAGCGAGAGAGTTCGTCCGGTCCGGATGGGCAGCACAATTGCGGCTCACGTTTATGATGAAGGTTTCTATCGTTTTTTGCACCGCACTCCACTACAAGGGAGGAAAAAAAAAACCTCAATCAAATTTTAACATAGTAAACCTGGTCATAGATCAATCAGTCAAGTTATTGTAACTTTTATCAAAAGGTCAAAGTTGTCAATCTCTACTCCCATATATTATTGACTAAAATAAGAGTGACTTTGAATGAATGGAGGAAATCTATTTATGTGTAGAAGATCATTCATGCAAATAAAGATGGTATAGTTTAAGGCAAATCATTAGATTAGGGTTGTTCCAACATTTTTTAAAACGATATTCTGATGAAGATAACAAAATTTAATTTCATGGGGGGCAGATCACACTTCTTCTCGTATGTTTCCCTTGATTTCTTTAAATGTTAAGAAATTAGAAATTTTAACAAAAGAATGGTTGATATATGTATTGTCAGTGAGAAGTTTTGCTCTTATTAATATCTTAGATTCTTACCCCTCTATTTTTGTTAAAAACAAACATATAGACTCTTCTCATTCCAAGTACCATTCATGAGAGAATTTCAATAGACAACTTCAATTTCCAAAAAATGGCTCATAAGCTTCCTACAACTAATTTTAATTCAATAACTCATCAAAATCTATCATAATCTACTATTATAAATATTTGGAGTTTGTTTAGTCAAACAAAGAAACTCCATCATACTAAGACCTATTTGAGTTTTCCGATGGAAGGAAGGGAGGACAATTTATAATCAAAAGACAATACCTTCAATTGGGTTTGGTTCTTTCTATCAATCCAATTCCTTTTCTCTTTGTCAATACAGTAGCAATCTTAGTCCGAGTGTTGGATCCTTTTGTCGTCTCTGCCCCAATTGCGTCCTCGACGACAGTCTCTCCTGTTTTTGTCCCCTTTCTTCAGTTGCTATTCGTCTAATGTTATTTTAAAAAAAAAACAAAAAAATAAAAAAATCAAACAACTTCTCCACTCTTTTATTAGACGAGTTCTAATTTTTGTTTTTCAATTGAGAAGAAAGACATAGATGGAAATTGAGAGAATACCTCAAAGGATTAGAAAATCAGTGCAAAACTGTTAGGATGGAGGCTGCAGTGGGACGGACGGAAGAAATACGATGGTGGCAGCGGCCGGATGAATGGAAGAAATACAACTTCAATTTTCAAAATGCAACTCATTGGCTCCCTACAAAATATTTCAATTCAATAACTCATCAACATCTATTGCCATCTTATTTTATTACATAAAAACCCATGGACTCTTCTCATTCCAACTTTCCAAGCACCATTCATTTGAGAATTTCAAGATACAGACTTCAATTTTCAAAAAACGAATCATTGCCTTCCTACAAAATAATCGACATCTATTATAATCTTATGTTCATTACACAAGAACCTATGGACTCTACTCATTTCAAGCACCATTCATTACAGAATTTCAAGAGACTTCAATTTTAAAGAAGAAAACAACTCATTGACTTCCTACAAAATATTTTAATCCAATAACTCATTAACAGCTATTACAATCTACCATCAAACTATGTCATAATTCAAGTTGCCTGATGGAAGGGATAACAAATCACAAACAAATGCAATACCTTCGATCTGATTGGTTTTTGTTTTCAATCCATTTCCTTCTCTCTGCCAAGAATGCAGTGTCTCGTGTTTTCAAAAAAAAAAAAAAATGCAGTGGCTCAAAACCATCTTTCCATCGTATGTGTATCACTCAAGTGTTGAACTCTCCATCGTATGTGTATCAATTGTGCCCTCGAGAACAGTCTCCCGTTCTTGTTCCGTTATTTTGTTACTATTCGGCTATTGCTAATATAAAAAATATATATATATATATAAAAATTAAAAAAAAAATGTCAAACAACTCCTCTATTCTTTCAGACAAGTTCTAATTTGTGTTTTTCAAGTAAGCAGAAAGACATAGATGGAGATTGGGAAAATACCAGTAACAGCAAGGGAGTAGAAAATCGAGGGAGGCTACAGCGGCACGAACGGAAGAAAGACGACGGCTGCGGCGGCAGCAGTTAACGTGAGAGAGGCGGCGGCGACACTGAGCTGCTGAAACGGAGGAGGAAACAGCGCGAAGAAGAAGAAGAAGATCGGGCCTGAGCTGTTAGGTTTCCTTCGTTCGTTTATTCATTTCTATTCTATTTTACAGAGTGGGCTAAAAAAGTGGGCTGAATTTTAAAAAAATAAAAATAAAAACAGACGTGAAATTTCTTTGGAATAGATGTTTCTTTTATTATTTTCTTTTCTTTGACATTTTTTTTAATTTATGTTGATTTTCAATAATATGTATAAATTTAATCCTCTTTGAAAATTTAATTTCGAGAAAACTTGGCTTATTTTGTCCAATTTTTTTAATTCATTTTTAGGCAAAATTTTTTAATTCATTTGAAATCGTTCTCTTGTTTTATTTATTATTTATATTTTAAAATTTTATATTTTGTTATTTGTACCTCAAATTGATTTGATATATTTTATTCTGTTGTTTTTTCTTTGATAAAAAAGCCACGAATTTTTTTCCATTAAAAACACAACGAGGAGCATGGAAAATTGTGTATTTTTTTTTTTTTGTCTTAATTTTCAAATTACATTAATTTCAATTTTCAATTATCAATGAAAAATAATCTACATTCATGAAAGACAATGATTACCTTTATCTTAATTGATTACCATTTATCTATCAAGACCAACACTAAAATATAGCTCATAAATTGAGCTATCAATACCTTTTGAAAGAAAAAACATTTTTTTTTAAATGATGTCAGAGATTTCTTAGATGAAGAAAGATATTTACAAGACTAGATAATAGCCATGAGGGTTGCAAAAAGAGAAATCGGTGATTTTAAATTAAAAAAAATAAATAAATATATTGGAGATGAGTAAATGATTATAAATACAAAAAATCAACCTTTCACATTCAATAGTCATTAATGAATTGGGTAAATACTAAATCCAAGAAAATAGTCTTACTTGAAGGGAAAGTATTGTAGCTCTACAAGAGCCTAGGCATAACCTTGTACTGATAACCACAAGATCCGTGTTCGAATCTCTCTCCTCATATATTGTCAAAAAAAAAAAAAAAAAAAGGAAAAGTATTGTGGTGGAGTAATTATTGTTGTGAATTTATAGAGAAAACCAGATATATTCTGCACTACAAATTAAATCTGAAAATGACTGACTAAGGTAGCTGGGAACTTACTTGGTCATTTTTTCTTGCTACTAATACAACAATTGAAACAGCTTTCCTTGTTGTGGGCTTGTATCATGCTTACACATTTATTATTATTATATAGTTAAATGGTAATTGACATGTACCGATCGATAGGTTAGAGGTTTGACCCAGTTATTATATTATTATATTAATAGGTTTGACCTCAGTTATTATATCTCATTAAACATAAAAATTGATTTAGGTTACTACTGGTTTTGTCAATTTATTTTTAAAAATGAATTATAAAATTTATAAATCTTTAATCATATAATAAAATTTTAAAAGTTTGCAAATTTGAATAATTTTGAACTTCTAAAACCATACAAAGAACTCTTTCCTTTATTTTTTTTTTCAATTTTTACACAAAATTTGTTGTCTCTTACATGTTCTAAAAAATTGTTGTTTGAAAAATTATATAGTACTTTTATAATTCATTCTATTGTAAGTATAAATGAGAACCTTTATTCACAAAATTATTCTTTTATATATATATATATATATATATATATATATATATGACGAATTGAAAAGAAAAATACTATCAACATTATAAAACAATTAGAAATACCACGTTGAAGCACATGTTAAAAACTAGTAACATAAAATACTTAGATTAATGTTGACCAATAAAGTAAACAATTGGACATGGGCAAAAGCTCATGCGCTTGTAGATGGAGTTTGATTAGCTATGGAATCGGGCATATCACCGGTTTGGGTAAAGATGAATCCCAAAATTGTTTGAAATCTACCTCATGATTGTGACCATTATCTTAATGAGATTGTTCCTCTAATTCATCAACTCAAGCTATTGTCCACATATCAACATATAAGGAGGTTCTTACTAACTTCGAGGGACAACAACAAAGTAGCACATCAATTAGTTACTCGTGCATGCACAACGAAACACTTTAAAGTTTGGTTAGAAGATTGTCCTCCTTAAGCTTCCAACATTTTAGCTCAAAATGTCTCAATCTGACGTTACAACCATTTATTTTGAATATTTGTAACTTTCTTTGGTTTATATGTTCTTTAAAAAAATCGTGGCATATGTTATATTATGTAAAGGAAAAATAAAAATAAAAATAAAAAACAAAAAACAAAAAACATCACCAACCATTTCAAGTGTTGGAGGACATTCTTAGAAAAACAAAAGGACAGTAAAATAAATAAACCTATCTGCTATCAAACAGTACAGGAATATAATTTCCTTTTTCTTGCTTTGTTCTTCAAAAGAATAACATAATAATGGGAATCTACACATCCAATCTTATCACTGTTTATATGAACTATGTATAAATCAATAGGCACACCTGAAACAATATGAGATGCACCATAATACAATACAATACAATACACATAACAGGATTGAACTCCTTCACTTTTATACAAAATCTTCTGACTTGTGTGTGTTCTTCCTAATGCCAGAAGAAGAGTGTGCTTTGGCAGACATGCTGCTGTTGTTTTTAGCCTATCTCATGTCTTCCCTCACCATTTGAGCAAATACCTTACTCATCGAAATACCGACGATATCAACCGCGCTCCCTGTGTTGAATTGAGTCGTCGAAACGCTCGCCTCCCAGTGGTTTGAAAGATCAGCTTGTGAGGATGATTCCTTGCCATGACGAGATCTTTCATCCCCTTGGAGTTGGAATGCACACTCCAGATTCCACAGAACGTTTCCCATCGTCGGGCGATCCACACCGCATTCTGCCAAGCAGTTCTCGGCTGTCTCTACGTATTTTCTCAGAGAGTCTAGCTTGATTTGCTCGACGATACGAGCGTCTACGATCGCCTCCAGTTGATCTCTATCATTCCTCCTCATTACCCATTCAATTAAATTCACCCTTTCCCTTGGGAGAGATGGATCAATGACAGGCCTACCACAAAGGACTTCAAACATAACCACACCAAAAGAGTAGACATCGGATTTCTCGGTTAGTTGTTGTGTTGTTAAATACTCGGGATCGAGATAGCCGAAGCTTCCCTTTACCGCTGTACTGACATGAGTCTTGTCCAATTCAGGGCCAGTCTTAGAGAGTCCGAAGTCTGCAACTTTGGCCATGTAGTTTTGATCTAGAAGAATATTTGCAGTTTTGACATCTCTGTGTATGATTGCCTTTGTGGAGCCAGTGTGAAGATAGTGAAGTCCTCTGGCTGAGCCAATGCAAATCTCAAGCCTTTGTTTCCAGCTTAAACTTGGAAGTTCTGATCCATACAAATGGTCCTTGAGAGTCCCTTTTTCCATGTATTCATAAATTATAATCATCTCGTTTTGCTCATCGCAGTACCCGATCAGAGATACCAAATGACGGTGACGAAATTGGGATAACATCTCGATTTCGGTTTGAAACTCTGCAAGACCTTGCTGAGATTTTGAAGCCCCTCTTTTCACTGCCACTTCTGTGTTGTCCCTCAACACTCCTTTGTAAACTTTCCCAAAACCACCAACGCCAATGGCTAAACTTTCACTAAAATGATCAGTGGCTTCCAGAATAGCTGCAAGAGGATATCGATAACCAATCTTTGAGCTTGAAAAGGCAACAGATCCAATGTTATAGTTGCTTTCTCTTCCATTTACACCAAAATTTTCCTCTTCCTTCAAGTGACCAACGAGCGCCAATCTCCTTCTTCTTCTGCACAACATGATTACAAGAGTGGCCACAACAGCAGCAACAACCAGTCCAGCAACCAAGCCTGCTATAAGACCAACTTTCACATTTGAACCTTTCTTTGAAGGTAAATCTAAGGGGGGTTCATCAAGGCTCCCCCGAGAATCGCTTATTTTCATGATCTCGAGTCCGTTAAGAATGGAAACCGAGTAATCACCCAAATTGGATGGACCAACACTTATTTTGAACTTAGAGCTGTCAGTTGAGCTGGCTATGGTGTCCAGGACATAGGGTGCACCTAGAATGCCTGAAGTGAGAGTCTTAATGTCAAGATGATCTTTAACCTTCCATGAGTTAACATAAACATTGAAGAACAGCGATCCAGGAGGAAGATCTATAATATCACAGAAATGAAAACGAATCAGATATTTGTAGCCCGGATCGACATCAAATGACCATGATACATTAACATTAACATTTGTATCCCCATCAGCTCTTGACTGAGTTGCTGTTCCATACACATTACGGGGAGCCTTAATTTCAGAGTCTTTTGTCATGTTCACTCTCGTGAGATTTGACACAAACCTCCCAACGACAACTTGATCATAATGCATCAAGAATGGACCATCTGCAACCCAAAGGCGCAAGAGAGTATCGTCATTCGGGGACACAGTTTGATTGCCCATATTCACTCTAGCAACTGTCTCCAGTGCCCTGTTCCCCAATCTTTCTTCAAGTTTCTCAACAGTGTGGACAAACGAGGGAATCAGTTCATCAGGGACAGAAACAACTTCCAAGGCATTGATGAACGCAAATGAATTCACCATGGGAGTGAATGTAAGAACAAGATTACTGGAAGTGACATTCAGAGAATATTCCTTGACTTCCGAGCCGCTGTCGATCTGAAACTCTTTGAGAAGGGTGATATTTTGAGCAGAAACTGAGAATTTGGCTAAACTCAAGTTGAAGTCTCCAGAAACAAAAGGGTAAAAGTAGAGGCGGATCCAGTGCCTGCCCTGTTTCTTTATTTTGAAGTTGTATGTGGATGTTGTTTCAAATACTTTTGCAGTTTGAAAGAGAGGTGAAAATAAGAAAAACGGAGATGAACTAGATACTTTGCTTGTAGTGGAAAGAAATTTCCCATTTGGGTTTGAAAGATTAGCTGAGAAAAAATCATCAGGTTGAAATAGACGACCTCCCACTGTAGTATTGGAGGATGATCCAGAATCGATCAGAAAATTATCATCAGGAGAGAATCCTGATGAGAGAGATGGTGATAAATACAAAGCACACAGAACCCAGATGAGAAAATGGATATTCAAAGCTCTCATGGTGGCAAGCTTTCAGAGATGAAGTAAATTTGGGATTTACAATGAAGATGACCAAATTGAAGGAAATAATTGAAAGAATCAGATTGAAACAAAAGGAATCCGAGAAAACCCAGAAGGCGATTATGAGAAAAACAAGTTATCAACTAGCGAAAGAATCAATCATCTTCAGAAGGAAACCATATTGACCGCCATGAAAGCAAGAGAACAAAGAAACAATCCAAAATCAATCTCACTCTTATCACACCAATCAAAACAATTCAAATATGGAAGCAAATTCGAGATTCCAGGAGACAGAGGAAGTGGAAAGAAGCAGATCACAACATGAAACTCCAAACAGAACGAATCCGATTACCAAGATAACAAGAACCCACGAGCCAATTCTCAGAAAACAAGTGAAGAACAAGCAAGAGAATCACCTCACTGCTCAACTAAAAGTAGAATCCGTTATCATCCGCCATTAAAGCAGAGACTAAGAAACAACCCAGAAGCATGTCACTCCTAACAGCAATCAATGACTCCAAAAACCCAAGTCAATCAAAACAATCACAGAAGGCAGAGCGATAAAGACAGATTAAATTGGTTCGATTGAATTTCAAAGTACCAAAAAGCGAAACAAGAAACAACCCATCACGTTATGTTTGACGAATTCAGAGAATGCGACTGAAAAGGCCAAAAGGGGAATGGAAAGGCGGAGCAGATTGGATAAGCAAGAGTGGGGTCAAAGGAGTTTGAAGGAAGAGGAAGAACTCGAGGGATGAGAAAGAGGAGGACAGCTATGGCGATCGGTGGCTCAAAGAGAAGAGGCCCGTTGGCCCACAGTTGGTGGAACGGCCATTGTTTGGTATGAAAATGGCGGAGAAGCTTCGTGCAGGTGGGAACAGTGGAAAGGATATGAGGGAATATTTTTGTCCGGCAAAATAATTAAAGAGAACTATATATTCTTTTTTTTTTTTTTAAATAAAATATTGATTTTGCTTCAACTTTCCTCTTTTGTTTAGTCTCTCTCAATCAACGTCTACCTTGATTTCTTTTGTATTTGGTTTGAATAGTGCTTTGATCTCCAACATTTTCTTTTAGTTAAACCACAATTTCGGATGGGAATTCGAACTTATAACCTCTTAATTATAAGTACATACTATATGTCGATTGAATTATGCTCTTGTTGACTGATCTCCAAAAATTTTCATTTTTGTTTATTTTTATCTTTCTATTTTTCAACTTCAATCCATTTTGGTGTCAAGTTTTCTATTTTCTTCTTTGTATTTCTAAATCAAGAGTGGTTTTTGATTTTTCAAAAGGGTCGTTTTAGTCCTTGTATACTTTTAAAAGTTCTGTTTTTGTTCTTGTTTATTGAATTTGTTTGTGTTATTTTGGTTCATGTTATTTTGGCTCATGAACTTAAGTATCTACGGGGTCTTTTTACTTTCAAATTTGTGTCTAATAAGTGTTTGGACTTAAAAAATGTCTAATAGTTTTTTGACCTTTTAATTTTGTGTTTAAATGTCTGGTACATATTTTAGATTTTTACAAAATAATCAACCTATTATATATCAAATTGAATTTTATGTCAAACCCTAAACTTTCAATTTTGTGTCTAGTAGGCATGTGATTTTTTAAAAATGTTGGATAGGTCAATGAGCTATTGGACACAAAATTGAAATTTTAAGAATCTAGGTGATACTTTTAAAGTTTACATAAATTTGAGAGTTGGATGACTTATTTGATACATTGTAAAGTTCATGGACCAAATAGATACAAATCCTAAAAGTTCATAAAATAAACTTGTAACTTTACCTATCATTTATTCTACATCATATTCTACATCCAATGAAAACCTTTTATTACAATTTTTTTTTTCTACGTTTCAAAAAATTATAATGTATAATATTATATTAAAATAGTCCTTAAAGGGAGGTATTTTCCATCCTCAGACCTTTTGGAAACAGAGGTACGTTCCAACTCTTCTTATTTTTTGAAAGGTTTTATTTGGGGGTTGGAATTGTTGAAGTCTGGCATTAGGAAACAAATTGGTAATGGAAATTCTGTTCGAGTGATGGTGGATCCCTGGATTCCTCGTCCTTCAACTTTTAAGGTGCTTGGTTACAAGATATTTGATCCAGACTTGAAAGTAGAGGATTGTATCCTGCCGTCTGGTCAATGGGACATCCCGAAACTCCACCACCTCCTTTTGGATGAGGATGTTCAAGAGATTACAAGAATCCCAGTTAGCGTGTCAACTCCAGACAGATGGATTTGGCATCTTGATAAATTTGGTTCCTATACGGTTAAGAGTGGGTACAAATTGGGGATGAATCAGAAAATTGAGGCGTCGGCATCGGACAATGTTCTCAGTTCCAGGTGGTGGAAGAGACTTTGGAAATTAAACATTCCACCAAAAGTGAAAACTTTTGTTTGGAGATCTTTCCATAATTGTATTCCCTGTACAATCAATCTTCGTAAGCACCACATTCCAGCTGATATTAATTGTCTGATCTGTTCGGAGGCGCATGAGGATACATCTCATGCCTTATTTTTGTGTTCTAGAGCGTTATCCGTTTGGTCGAATTTGGGGTATAAGGATATGGTGAGGGCAGAGTTTATTATGGATATTAGTAGATATATATCAGCAATACTGCTTCTACATTGGATCTTGAAAGGATCTGTTTGGGATCTTGGGCTATATGGAATGACCAGAATTGTGTGGTTCATAAGCGGCCAGTTCCTCCGGTGGGTGTCCGGTGTGAATGGATTCTGGATTATCTTTCAGAATACCAATTAGTTCACCGGTCCAATGATCGAATAATTCAAACCAGGGAAATGGTTTCTCAAATGTACTCAGGAGGGGAAGACTTTATTTTACATGTTGATGCAGCGTGGACTAAACACCCCATGTCCAGTGGTGTGGGGGCAGTGTTGCGCTCAAAGACGGGTAAATTGGTGGCTATTTTTCAAAGAGGAATCCCTTTAACCTCATCGTCATTATGTGCTGAGGCGATAGCGATTCTTGAAGGTCTCAAAATGCTTTCCTCTCTGAAGATTAGTAAGGTCACGGTATGTTCGGATTCCCTATCGTTAATTTCTATTCTTCGTGATAAAGATCAGTGTCAGGCAGATTGCTTTCCTGTGGTGGCAGATATTCAAGGTCTAATTGGTTCTTTTGCCAACATTTATTTCTGTCATATAAAAAGGGAGTATAATTTAATGTCACATGAACTAGCAAGGTTAGGGATGGTGTCTTCTTCTCAATATTGGAGTAGGAATTTCCCGCAATGGGTGTTAGAGTTGGCTAGCAGAGAATTGTCTTTTTTTGTAACCCCTTGTGGGAACCTTTGTTCTTGAATGAAATGCTCATTATTCTAAAAAAAATAATAATAAAATAAAAAAAAAATAATAATAATAATAATAATGAATAGACTATAATAATCACTTTTTCAAATTATATATATCAAAATTAATGGATGCTTTGAAACTACGTGAACCAAAATGGACACAAACAAAAAGTACAACAATAAAAATAGACATTTTTTAAAATACATAAGCTAAAATCAATTGAAGCAAAAATAATAATAATAAAAAAAAGACCAAAATTGTTTTAAATTTTTGTATTTTGGACAAAACCACCATCTTTTTCCTTAGTAAAATTTTATTACAAATCTTATACCTATTAAAAACTATTTGATACAAAATTATAACATTATTACAATAAATTTATTGAACAATATTATGTCCAAATGCTGAAATTGTGATCATAATCGAGATATGAAACAAATCTATTAAATTTACCTTTTTAACCAATATCAAAATAAATATTTTGAGCTAACGTGAGCATAGTTCAACTAACATATACTAATAATCAAGAGGTATTTGGTTCGAATCTTTCTCCTATATATTTTAAAATAATTGTAATAATAATAATAAACATCTCTATAATATAATAATGAAAATATATAAAAGCAAGTATAAGAATTAGAGAAATATAAATAGCTTTTCAAAAAAAAAAAACATAAATAGAAAAATATGATTTTAATATTGTTATTATTTTCTTTTTCGGAGAATAAATAAGTAAGAAAAGTTGTCAGTGTCAGAATTGCGAAATAGCGCGTTTTTGCCAAAGCCACTGCCCGAGACTCTGCGCTTGATTGATGGGATGATACGGACGGATGCTACACAGTTTGTTTTTGTTTTTGTTTTTTGTTTTTTTGTTTTGTTTTGTTTTTTTTTTTTTTTCAAATTACAATATATATATATATATTTATTACAATCTACCTTTCCTTATCTTTTATTATTATTAGGTTAAGATCTTGTTTTTATTTATTGATAGATTAAGATCTTGTTCTATTTCATTCTGTATATTTTTAAAAGTCTAACTTCGATTGGAGTACTTTCAACTTTTATCTTAAAATTAGTTTTTATTATTAATTTATTAACTTGTATATGACTCGACAAAAGACTAATAATAATAATTATTATTATAAAAAAGACACAATGTCGATATGTTTACCAGGTGTTTAGATCAAAAGTTTACCGGGACTAAGGATGTGTTTGGTTTAACTTTTCAGGTGTTTAATTTTGAAAATAAATCATTTTGAAAAAAAAATTATAGTGTTTGGCAACCACTAAAAATGACTTATTAGAAAATGAGATTGATAAATAAACCATTTTGAGAGAAACACCTGAAACCAACTTTTTAAAAAAGACTTTTTAAGTAAACAATAACCATTTTGAGGGAAACACTTAAAACCAGCTTTTAAAAAAAAAACTTTTTAAGTAGACAATAATTTATGTATAAAAATATTTGTGAGAAAATGCAACCAAATACATGAGTGTTTAAATTCTAAACAATTTTTATACAAAATGTTTTTTAAAAAATGCATTCTTGAAAAACATTTAAATTAAAATGTATTCCAAACGGATCCTAAACATTTTTAGTAAAATTTAACAAAAGATGAAATATAAGGACTAGCTTTGAGATATATTAGAAGTACAATGACCGAGATTGAACAGTTGAAAGTAAAGACTAAAATGAAATAAAACTCATAGTACATGGACTAAAATGATATTTTAATAATATTATTATTACTTGACATTTTTCTAATATTATTTTAACGTTTAAATCTCATGTAATTAAATTGGTTTTATTTGGCTTTATAAACTTTGGAAATAAGAACATGACAAAAGTGATTTTTTATCGGTCCAAAATCACTCCCAAACATGTCTATTTTAGAATATTATATCACTTTTGGAATTGGATGACCTATACTTAAATTGACTCCCTATTTTAGTTCTTAAACTTTAAAAAAGACAACTATTTTGACCATTAATATTATTTTATTACTTAATATCTATTAACTCAAATTTTTTTCTAGCCAACAAGAGCTTAGCTCAACTGATATAAAGTTGTATGAATAACCATAAGGTCCCCACATATTGCAAAGAAAAAAAAAATTAAAATCAAATTTTTTTAAAAACCAACCCATGTAATTAGGTGGTTCTAATACATGCCAATATGGGTCGTAGTTTTGAAAATTTTCCTCCATAGTATATATATACACATATGTTCTTTTGCTGTTTGTTTGTTTGTTTTATTTTTTTTTTTGAATTTTCTTAGAATACATAATCACAAATGAGAGATGAGAATTCAAAATTTCTATAAAAAAGACATTACTCATGAGATATGCACAAGGTATTTGAAAGAGTCTTTTCAAATAATGGAACGTGTAATGTACATCAATAATAACTTTAATAATAATTATTGAATCCTATGAAAATATGATATTGAGTGGAGTTTGACCCTTCAAAATAAAACAAATTATGAAAGTGGGCTACACACAGTTGTAAATTGTAATAGATATAATTATAAATTCATACAAAAAGAAGGAAAAAGATAAAACAGAACTATTGGGTTGTATAATTAGTATTTGGCATGTTATATGGTATATATAAAAAAAGAAAAACTCTAAAAAAAATATAAATAAGGGGAAAAAATAATTATATCCCTAAACTCTCTAAAGCTGTATCATTTAAAATCTCACACTAATAATCATATCCGTTATTATTAATATGTCAACAAGAACATGACTCAATTGGCAACAAAAGCATAATTCAACTAAAGTTGTACTGATGATCACAAGATATGTGGTTCGAGTCCCCCTCCTCACATATTGTAAAAAAAAGAAAAAAAAAAAAACAGGAATCAATTGACATAAAACTTGTAACCCAATTAAGAGGTAAGAGTTTCAATCCCTCACCCTATATATATTAATAAATTACTTTTACATGTATTAAGACCTCTTAAATGTGTGAATTAATATAATATTCGAGAAAATGCTTAAATCAAATGGATAACAGTAACCTTTTATTAACAGAAGTGAGAATTGAAAGTTCCAAACTCTTGGACGAAAATATGTCTTAACAAGTTATATTCAAGTTTAGAATTATAATTATTGTTGATAAAAAAGAAAAAAAAATTCAGAACAGATTTCTAGAAACTAAACAAAAAATTAGAAAATTAAATAAATACATAGGAGTGGATTTTCAACGATATGATTTGATTTTCTTGTAGTATTAAAGGCAGAATGAAGAGCAAAATGCTAATTTCAACGTTGTGAAATCCCTTTTGTTTTGTTTTATTTGTCTTCGTCTGTGTGAGTGAGAATTTTCTTGTAGATGATTGTGTCAAAATCATACATAATTTAAACATGTATTTAGTTTAATTAGTGTGTTAGTGTTAATATGGGGACCACTTTGAAATTCAACGGAATTGACCCTTTTTTTTTTTTTTTTGTTTACAGGTAAAATTATAAATATAATCTTAATGCACGATATATATTAAATTTGTGGTTAAATTATTAAAAATACCCCTCGACTTTAGGGTTTGTTTCAATTATACCCCTGGACTTTCAAAAGTTTCAATTATGCCCTTGAAGTTTCAAATTTGTTTCAAAACTACCATTGGAGACATTTTCCGTTGAATTTATCGACAAAAATTGATGCGTTTGCATGTCTTTTTATCGTTTTTTCCACGTATGCGTTCAAATTTATTCACATAAGCAACAATATATATGCAAACACGTCATTTTACATCTATGAATTTAACAAAAAAAAGCCTCCAAGGGTAGTTTTGAAACAAATTTGAAACTTCAAGGGCATAATTGAAACTTTTGAAAGTCCAGGGGTATAATTGAAACAAACCCTAAAGTCGAGGGGTATTTTTGATAATTTAACCTAAATTTGTTGACCGTGAGTTTAGACGAACTTTTGGTGTTGATGTGTGATCGACACATATGTGATCCTTGTTGATGTTATATCTAAAATGGAGCTCCACAGGACAACCCAACAATTTGGTTAATCCTGTATGGAGCGGTACTACCTATACCAACAAGGTGCACCTTCCTTTTCGGTGGCTCAATCATAGGAACTTTGAAGTTAAGCGTGGAAGCAGTTTAAGACAAGTACGGTAACGTGGTCGGGTCGCAGGAGAATGTTGGGACCTTAAGTGCCGAATCTGGATTCATCATACGAAATTAACTATTTGATTAGAAATTGAAAATAAAATGCATAAACTATATGAATTTTCAAAAACAAAAAGTAAAAGGGAAATAATGATCTATGAGAAATCCAATCATTCAAACGTTGGTTGTTGAGATATTAGCAAGTATTCCTATAATTCTTTAAAATACCTCTTATCACAAGACAAATATTCATTTAAAGAAATTAAAGTATTTTGGAGTTAGTTTAAAACACTTTTCACTATCCAAAAAGAAACTTATTTTTAATGGATAAGAATTTTGTTTTTGACTGTGTGTTTTGAAAATACTTTTTAAGATTAAACATAAACTTTTTGTTAGATAGAGTATTAGAACCCTAATCTATTAGTCGACAATATATGTCTTAAATGGTTAACTTATGCTAAGGTTATTATATTAAAAAAAAAAAAAAAAAACTTATGCCTTAGTTAGCAACATGTTAATTTATTAATCGTTGTTAAAAAAAACTAATTTATTTATCGAGGATATATATCTTAAATGGTTGAGTTATGCTAATATTTTTTTTTTTTTTTTTTTTTAAGTTATGCTAAGATTAGCAACAAACTAATTTATTTACACTATAAAAAATAAAGATTAAAAAAAATGAGTTTGTCACACACCTAAACCCATCAATCACTCAAATTATCAACAATAACATAACTTAACTGACATAACGTTGTACTGATAACCAATTTTAGACAGGTTAAAAATTAATCAAATAAATAACATGCTAGAAGGGATCAAATTCATCATTTCAAAAAATGACATAACATATATTAAATTTTATTTAATTTTTAATGAATATAAATAATGTGAAGATATGTTAAAACAAAAATTATATATATAATTAATTGTTAGTGGTCAAAATTAGAGACAAAAAGTCTTAACAACACAACCAATATTTTATTTTATTTTATTGTTTGAAAGAACTAATATTTTAAATTAAGATTGAATTGATCGTGAAAGGCATTGAAAAAGAAAGTTGATTGGTCGTTAAAACTTAAGATCAATGATAATAATAGGCAATAATCAACTTGTAGCTTTTTAACCAAAAGTCAAAATGTCAATGGCCATGTGCCTCACACGAGATTGAAATTTCTATGGGTAGTTTTAATTTTCCCTTTATTTATTTTTCTATGTAATAAAAAGTTTAAATTATGATTTTGGAGCTTTGAATTTCTATGGTTACATTTATTAAATCCCAACCTTTGAAGAATTTTAATTAAATTCCCACACTTTCCATTTTATTATAAATTTATTAAGTCAATAACATTGATTAACTAGACAATTTGATTGAGCTAACAAGTTGTAATTTGACAAAATCAAGTAGATCATCTGGATAAAATATAGACATATGGAACATTAGTAAAAAAAATTGACACGACATATAGTTGATTCATGACGTTGATGTCGAAAAATCTTTTTGCTAATCTGTTCTTACTCTATCTAACTAGCTAATATTAAGTCATATTATAACCTAATTATCATTTATTTTAATTCAATCAGCATCTTACATCAACATTCAAGTAATGGTATAATTGAAAATCTTTAAATTTTAGTGACTACATGAAATAGAACTAAATTTATATTTAATATTTAATTAATTACATAAAAACAACCACCCCTAGTGCTATTTCAAACTAATAATTGGGTTTTAATATTAATACAAACAAGATAATGTTTTCAAGACTTACAAACTATATATATATATATATATATAATGTCTTTTTTTGTCCTTCTTTTTTAATTTTGGTGACGAGACCTCATTTTCTAAAATTTTTTAAAACATATATTTCATTAAAAAAATGGTAAATATAAATATACTATTTTATCGATTTATGTGATATTACATTAACATTTTTTATTCAAATCATAGAACTTTTGGTCATTAGTACAAATTCTATACTATTTGAGTTATAGACAAACTATTGTTGGCGAGTTTGATGCTTACGTTTTGCACTCGTAAGTCTATACCATTTATGATTGACATAAATAATATATTAAACTATAAAACAAAAATTATTAATTAATGCACGTTATATTATTTGATAGACTCAATTAAGACCTTTCTTTTTTTTTGATTCACAAGTCTTAAATGTTTTTTTTTTTTTTAATTTTACAAATTTATACAGGAAAAGATGTTTTTTTGTTCTTGTTTTTTTTTTTTTTTGAGTTTAAGACATTTTTTGTTCAGGACATCAAGGAGTGTCTACTCTAAACTAGTATTTAATGGTCTACTACAATAATGAATGTGACGCTTTCAATTATATTTAATATTATTATCAAATAGATGAAAAGTCTATATAACGAGATGATAATTAAATATGTTTGTATGGTCAAAATTGTTGAACCAAAGTGTTAATATCACATGACTTTTATTAAAATTAAACTTCAAGTGATCATGAAAAAGGATTGAAAATGCCAATAAGAGCATAACTCAACTGGCATAAAGTTGTACTGATAACCACGAGATCTGTAGTTCAAAACCCCATCCCCATATTGTAAAAAAAAAAAAATTGAAAAATGATGTTTTTTTTTTTTTTTTTTTTTTTGAAAAGATGGTAGCTTGGTCGTTACATTAAATCTCACCCAAACGTTGAATGGGTAATCTCTCTCTCCCATTCAATTTCAAATTCACGTTTACATTTGTGATTTTTTTATTTTTATTGTTTTTTTCAAATTCATGTTTACATTTGTGATTTGACTTTAAAATCAAGGAATGTTTCAAAATCTATTAGAAAGCCTAAAAACAAAGAATAAAATGACTATTAAAAGGGGGGAAAAAACCATTATGAGATTTTTTTTAGTTATATTTAGAGATTTTAAAAAATCATATTTGGATAGGTAAAAATAAAAGAAAATTGACCTTTAAGTTAATTATATATATGTTTGGAAAAAATTTAGTTATATTTAGAGATTTAAAAAAATCATATTTGGATAGATAAAAATAAAAGAAAATTGACTTTTAAGTTTATTATATATAGGTGTGGAAAAAATACACTTTTGGTGAGGTATGGATTTTGTTTGATTTTGGTCACACCATCTAATTTTCCATTAATCACTAACAAATTGTTACCGTGACATCATTTTTTAATTAATTTTGTTTTTTTAAAAAAATTCTATAATAAAATAATATTAAATTAATAAAAATATTAAATTTAAATTTTTTAATTTGATAGATACTGTAATTTCTTGATTTATGGGATAAACCTTTTTTTTTTAATCAAATCAAATAGTGACTGTTGGAGGAGAAATTTTGGCCAATGACAAATTGCCACGTCATTATTTAAAATTAATGACAAAATTATAATTAATTAAATTTGGGACCAATTATAAATTGACATGTGTCCCAAATTTAATTTAAAGACAAAGTTGGCCAATTATAAATTTTTAGGGCCAAATGTCCATTTGATCAATTAATTAAAAATAAATTATTTTGATCAGATTAATTGATTGGACCAATTAATTAAAGAAAATAATTAATTGGATCAAATTTGGGTCTTTTAAATATTTGGATCATATGGTTTTGGGTCAAATATAAACCAGACCCAAGCCCAATAAAGCCCAAGCCCAAGTTGTTAGGCCCAAAAGTCACCAGGGCCCATCCAGCGAGAACTCTATAAATAGAGGGGTTCTCCTCCATTTCAGGGGTTCAGAAATTCTACACTCTCACAAAGACAAGAGTTCAGAGTTTTCAAAGCTCTCAAGCAGAACCAGAGAATTCAGAGAGACTCCACCAAGTTTGAAGACCGAAGACTCTCTGCAATCCACAAGTCCAAGTGTTGAACATTTCTTGAAGACCAAACACTCTTCAAGACTTCAACACTCCTTGAAGACCAAACATCCTTCAAGACTTCAACACTCCTTGAAGATCAAAGACTCTTCAGGACATCAGCACTTCTTGAAGATTGAAGACTCCTTCAAGACTGGAAGACTTCAAGCTCCAAGAATCCATTGAAGCTTCAGACTCGAGATCAAGCGTTCCAGCCCTCGAGTGAAACACACCCACACACATAAGAGAGAGAATCAGAGGATTAAAGTTAGAGATTGTACACCCACACGCATACAAACATCAATACAAATATATTATTTATTCCACGTGTCTCCATCATCCGAAGTTACGTGTGAACAGTGACTTTGCAACAACAGGGTGTGAATGTGAAACTTGATTCACGGGTATAGTTGGAAGAATGATTCTCACGGAAATATGTTAAAAAACGATTTGACCATTTTTCATTGAAAAATCTGTTTTGTCACTCTGTATTTGACCATTAAGAGAGATTTTCAAAAAAAAAAAAAAAAAAAAAAAAAAAAAAATCAAATAACCCATCCCAATCTAAACATTTATTGGTTGAATTGGGCCCAAATCCCTGATCCATCCAACCCAAACTAGCCCAGCCCATGAAACTCCTAACATCAATCAAATTAAAAATATTAGAAAATATTAATATATATATATATATATAATTTTCTCATGAACTTACTAAAGTATATCAATCACTCATCCTAAACTTTCAATTTTATCCAAATGCACTTAAACTTTGATGAAATGTTACCATTTTCACCATAAACTTGAAATGTTTTATAATTTGTAATTTCCAATTTTCATTCGAAAATTTATCAATAGAAATATTTTCACATGCATTTAGTGAATAAAATCATGTTTGTCTATTGAATTTTATGAGTTTTGAGATTTTTTTATGCATCAATCAAACTTAATTTTATGTGAAATTGGTGAATTAAAAAAATTACTTCACTCTTTGGAGTAAATCTAGCATAAATTAATAAATATGGAGTAAAAGTTGTGATATATGCTTGAGTTTAAAGTTTATAATTAGATGAAATTGAAAACTTAGGAAGAAAATTGATACAAGTAATATTTGATTTTTTTCCCCAAAATTCAAAAGAACATAAAGAAAAAAAAAATACCTAAAAGAATAGATACCATTTCATATATTCAGTCGATTAAGAAAACACATTTTTCAAAAAAAAAAAAAAAAAAAACAAACACACATTTTAATTTTAAAGAAATTCAGAAAATAAGAACCAAAGAGCCCCAAGAGTTGAATTTACAGTAAATTGGTAAAAAGAACCAAAACCAATCCACCAAGCATCAAAACAAAAGACATGCAATTCAACTGCACAGCCGGATCGCCGCCGCCTACGCCGCCATTGCCGACGGTGGCGACTTTACTAAAAACCTCCATCGCGTTGATCAACGGCGGCAGGCCGGTGGAATTAGCGGCGGCGAGGGTCACGTTCACCGTCGACCCTGTCACGTGAACTGGATAGAGCGTAATCACCGTACAGCTGGCAGGATCCGTTGTAACGGTGGAGACTTTGTGGCCGTCGATGAGAATGTTCATGGTTCTACTAGTGTTGTTGGCGAAGACCATGAACTTTTCGGTGAAATAGAGCACAAAATAAGCCGATTGCGGGTGCGACGAGGATTGGGGGAGATCGACGGTCAGGATTATTGGAGAAGAAACGACGTCGGATTCGATGGCGTCGGCCATGACGAAGCGTGGAGGATCGTTTTCCGGTGAGTTGAAATCGATACTGGTTTTCACGATTTTGCAGTTTGGTGGAGTTGCTTTGGATGTCCATAGCCTCTCCAATTTGTCGTCCATTGATGACTTGCTAGTCCTGAAATTTAAGGGGAAATAAATAAAAATTGATTAAATTACGAGTTTAGTTCGTGTCAATTTGTTCGTTCAACTCTAAAAAATTTTGATTTTTATAATTTAGAGGTCAAATTGAACATTTACGTCATAAAAAATTAAATTTAGAACAAAATTTGTCTACATACCTTAAAAAAAGGAAGAGAGGGAATGTTTTTTCTTTTTTTTTTTTTTATCCCTACATATACAACCAAGTTTTTTCCTAAATTTAATTTTTATGACATAAATCTTCAATTTCATCTCTAAATTATAAAAATCGAATCTTTTTAAAAAAATTATATTAGACACAAATTTGAAAGTTCAATGAATGTAAGTTTAAGGACTTATTACACATTTTTAAAGTCCATCGATATATTAGACGTAAAATTAAATGTTTGAAAATCTAGTAGGCATTTTTGTAAAGATTAGTGATCAAAATAGAGACAATTATAAAAGTTTAAAAACTAAACTTGTAATTTAACCAATAAAAATGAAAACTACAAATAATCAACACTCGAGTCCTGAATTATCAATATTTATGAATAAAATTATTAATTTAAACTAAATATTATTTTAGTATCGAGCCTTTTCGCTTTTGTTCGATTTAATCTCTATATTTTCATAATATTCATTTCATTTTAGTTGCTATATTTTTAACTTTTGGTTACTTTTCCCACATACTTTGCACATTCATTTTTTTTTTTTTTTTTTTTTTTTTTTTTTCATTCTGCTCTATCTATGCAAAACTCTAATAAGAATTATATTCATATATTCGTTACAAAAGTTCTTTAATTCCACAAAAGCTCTTTAATTAATATGAAAATATGATTACATTTCAAAAAATTTGTTAAATCTAGATAGAAAAATGGGATAACAAAACAATACTTTTTAAGAGTAGAAACTAATTAAAACGAATCCATCAATCCAATATTGATAAGACACCAATTATTATCTTAAAGATGGATCACATCTTGAATTCAAAAAAAAAAAAATAATAATAATAATAATTTTAAAAGTAAATACGAAAATTAATAAAAATCGAAAGCAATATTTAAACAATGATAATAATAATCTTTTAAAAAATAAAATAAAAAAATAATAATAAGTCGAAATTTGAAAGTGCAGTTTAGAACCATTACCCTGTTTCGGCTCTCCCAAAGTTAATTCGAGCAACGAGGCGAAAGGTTTCGTTCATCTGCATCTTCGAATACAAACCGCCGCCCGCCGGAACGATCTGAATCGAAGATACAAAAGGAACTCCGCCGTCTTTCTTCTCAACCAAACACAGATTCATAGCTCCAGATTCCTTCGAAGCGTACACTAATTCATCGATTATCATCTCCGTCGCCGCCGGAATCTCGATCGTCGACAGTTTCTTGCCGTCGATGTGAAGATCGAACGTCGGAGGGCGATTGAGGCCGTCGTAATCGCCGTAGAGGAAGCCGGATTTCACGAGGTAACGTAATTTCTGTTTGAAAATCGGTAATCTGTAGCAATTCTGTTTGGTTGAGGAAGGGAAGGATCGAAGAGTGTCCATGATTTTGAGCGGCTGATTTAGTTGAAGCCGTTTGTTGATTCCGGCGTCGGTGTATTGATCGTCGGTTTCCCATAGAACTAGTTGATCGTCTATGAAAACGTTGTCGTTTCCGCAGTCGATGCTCACCCAATCTTCGTCGTCGGCGACTGAAACAGAGGAGCAAGAGATTGAGTAATTTGATAAATAAATAAAGGTTAAAAATCATTTTCTAAACTTTCATGAAAGTAACAATTTGGTCCATAAATTTTGATTTGTAAAGTCACGATACTTTCAATCTTACAACAATTTGATCCATGAACTTTAATAAGTAATAATTTAATCCTCAAAATTGGAAGTTTGTTTCAAAACGATCATTAGATACATTTTCCTTTAAATTTATGCACGAAACATTATGCATTTGCATGTATTTTTATTATTTTTTCCACGTATATG
This sequence comes from Luffa acutangula, assembly GCA_036850905.1. Taxonomy (NCBI): domain Eukaryota; kingdom Viridiplantae; phylum Streptophyta; class Magnoliopsida; order Cucurbitales; family Cucurbitaceae; genus Luffa; species Luffa acutangula. The sequence continues at coordinate 7,134,008 of CM072099.1, read as the reverse complement.
TTCCATAAGTAACTGTACATTCAAACATGAATGTCATTTTCCGTCCATAAATTTAACAAAAAAAAAATACCTTTAAGAGTTATTTTGAAACAAAATTCAAACTTCGAACACTAAAATGAATTGTTTGAAAGTTTATGGATATAATTGAAACTAACCACATATATTTGTGATAATTTAACCTTTTGTATTTAATAAGTTTCTAAATTTTGATTTTTTTTTTGAAAAAGGACAGAATTTTGTATTTTTTTTTTTTGTCCAATAGAGGATTCAACTTTTAATTTTGTATCTTAGATGAATTAATTTGAATATGTTAGAAGATGGCGTTAGAGGACGATTAAACATAGACTTGAAGTTTTTGTATTTATTAGACATTGTTAAATTTTGATGTATTAGACATATTAAACATAAAATTAAAAGTTCTTTCAGAGACTTATTAGATATAAGACAATAAGATTATCACTAACTTGTAATCTAACCTTCAACTCAATTGTCAATATGAGTATAATTGGTTCAAATCCTTCTTATTCATATATCGAAAAAAAGGAAAACAGAAAAACGAAAAAAAAAAACCCTTAAACTTGATTGTTATTATTACTATTATTATTGTTTTTTACAAACAAACTTGGTTACTCATGTTATTTGTTTTGTAATTAGGACACTGGTTAAATTTAAGGTTTTTTTGTTTTTGAAATTTGTTAAATTTAAGGTTTTAAACATGTTTGTATGTGTTATTTGTACAGATTGGGACGATTTTTTTTTTTAAAAAAATATAAGGGATAAAAATAAATAAATAAGTGATAAGAATACCATTTTTCTTTTTTTTAAATGAAATGATCAAGTATTAAGTGAGGCGGAGTAAAGACACTGTCTGATAACTATTTTTATTTTGATATTTTGTTTTTGTTTGGCATAAAAAAATACGATTATGATTGTTATCCGCGTGAATATATACCAATAGTAAAAACAACTTATTATTAAAAAAAAAAAATAATTTAATGAAAAACTTGTATGAAAACAGAAATCCAACAAATATATAATTGTGAAACAGGAGAAACAGACTAATAAAAACAAGAAAACTATCTTTTTAACTAATTTCCAAACAATCCTAATAATTATAAACCAAATTTTAATCACATTGAGATTAAAAAAAAAAAAAAAAAAAAAGTATGGAGATAGAAGTAGTTTACGTTCACAATAGGATGGAAAGAAGTGGAAAATTGAAAGGATAATCAGCAACCAAAATAATGCTTCAATCTTTTCCATATGGACAGAAATTCTTGAATTTGAAAGCACTTTTGGGGAATGAGATGTTTGATTTGATTTTTGGGAGTGGATTTATAATAATAATGGAAGCTAATTGAGATTAATAAATATGTAGATAATAAATCGACGTTATCTTTTGATTGAAATGTTGATGAAAACTATAGCTTAATTTAAAACTAAAGCCAACTTGTACTTTCAAAGGGCGTATGGATTTTTTAGTTGCAATTTAATTGTTTATAATTTGTAGATTGCTTGTGATTTTTTTTTTTCTATATAAAATAATAATCATAGAGCAAGAGAATGTAAAAATCAATATTTTTATTGAATCTTTTATCGTATTCTCATATTTTTTTTAACGACATACTCATTTATAATTTTGACCTTCTAATCGATGATAGTTTCACATCCAATTTCTAAAAAGAATATATATTTTAACTATTAGTATTTCATTTTTATGCATATTATATATCTAAATGTTCTCAAACTTGTACGGTATTTCGTATTTTTTTTTTTCTGAAGAACTCTATTCCTTTTTTTTTTTTTAATTACTTTTCAAAAGTTGACTCCGACTTTAGTTTTTTTTTTTTTTTCTTTTTGAGGATATATTATATAATTAAGATACTAATTTTTTTTTTTTTGAAAAAAAAAAGCATTGTCAACTCGGCTCCTAGTTTCAAAATTCAAAAGACAAAGTATTGTTTACATACTTGGCTCTTAGCCTCAAAATTCTGTTCCACATTTTAAAATTAAATATATGTTTTCTTAATTATAAAATTAAATAGTTTTGAATGTTATTTAAAAAAAAAAACATTAATATAATAACGCCACATGGACAAAAACCAAACGGCGGTCTAAATCGACCAACGAAACAATCCAGCTTGGGACATGATCTATCCAAGTCTTTCAAGATTTTGACATCCTAACTCTTTTAGCTATCAAATCAGCAACCTTATTACATCTACGAATAAAAACAAACTGAATATCACAAGATTATTTTTTTCTTTTTTCCTTACCAAAATACGAACAACGAACCATATAGTAAAAAAAATATATATAAGGGTTATTGTATAGTTTTGTGGAATTGTTGATGTTCATAGCTTTGGGTACTTTTAGTTTTTATTCGTCCAAATTTGTGTCAATTTTAGTTTATGTATTTTTGAAAATTTTGTTTTAGTGTATATATTTGAGAAGTGGCCATTTGGCCTGATCTTCATATTATTATTTTTATTTAATTTTTAATCACATATCATGCACACTCTCTATAAATGTTTTCAAATGTAGTGATCACCACTTTATATTTAATGGATTTTAGTAAAAAAAGACATTTGGTCCCTAAACTTTCATAAAAGTAACAATTTAGTCCCTAAACTTTAATTTGTAACGATTTAGTTTCTAAACTTTCAATTTGGAAACAATTTAGTCATTTAACTTTAATATGTAACGATTTAGTCATTGAACTATAAAATTTGTAACTATTTAGTCATTGTCGTGAAAATTATCATTATAAGATTTCATGGATTTTATTTTATAACGTGTAATGATTGATAACTTGATTAAACCCATATGTATTTGTAAGTTACAAAGATTAAGTTATTACATAATAAAAATCGACACTTAATTTTGATGAAAATTTTCACATACAAAGTTTAAAATACAAGAACTAAATTATTACATATTAAAGTGCATGAACAAATTTGTTATAAAATTGAAAGTTCAGGGATTAAATTGTTACCGACTTTTAAGGTATTAAATTGTTACTTATATGAAAGTATAGGGACCAAAAATGTATTTTAACCATAGATTTATTGTGTATAGAATTTATATGAGCATTTTGTAAATATAAATTTAAATGATCATTACCTTAAATTTTTTTTTTTTTTTGAGTTCCATTATTATTATTTTTAAATTATCGGAACTAAAATGGACATTTCAACTGTTCAAATATTAAAAGGAAAGAAGTTTAAAAAAACAAATAAATAGAGACTCTAATAAACATTTTGAACGTATATGAACATTTTTTTTTAAAAAAATACGACGAAAAAAAATTGTATTTAGAAATTTAAATCACATAATTAAAAAACAAGAATAATTAGGGTTGAAACGAGTCAGTAGAATCACAGTAAATTGGCCAAAACACAGACGCAAAGCATCAAAACAGAGGACAAGAAAGCAAACTGCACCGAAGGCCCACCGCCGGTGGCGATGACTTTAGTGAAGACCTCCATGGCGCTGATCAACGGCGGCAAGCCGGCAGATGAATTTGCAGCGGCGAGCGTCACGTTCACCGTGGACGCCCTAACATCAACCGGATACAGAGTGACCACCGTACATCTGGCAAGACTAGTGGTGATCGTGGACAATTTCTGGCCGTCGATGAAGATGTCGATGGTTCGATTGTTCCTTTCGAAGCGATCGTCGGCTTCGGTGAAATAGAGGACGAAATAGGCGGATTGGGACTGAGAGGAAGATTTGGGGAAATCGACGGTGAGGACAATCGGAGAAGAAGCGTTGACGGATTCAACGGCATCCTCTAAGACGTACGACGGAGGATCGTTTTCCGGCAATACGAAATCGGGAATCGCACCTATCTCATTGCAGTTTGGGGGAGTCGTTCCTGACGTCCATATTCTCTCGTACTTATCGTTAGATGAGGAAAACCTGTGAGTTAAACCTCCCAAGAATCGAAGGGTAAAAATGTCATAAATTTTTTTTTCACAATTATACTCAAGGTCAAATAAATTGATGATCACGAGATCTGTGGTTCAAATAAAAATATTATATGAGTATAGCTCGATTGACATACAAATTATACTTATGACTGTGATTTGAATCCCCTTACCCCACATGTTGTAAAAAAAATGTGTGATTTTCATTACATTACATTTTAATCCATATATTCTGAATTAAGCTCGTTTTAACTTTAGTGTTATCTTTTTAATACAATACTTTGATGAATAGGTCGTGTCTGCCATCACTAAATTAGAGGAAGGTAGAAAATGAAATCTCATCAATAGAGGGAGAGATTGCACATCGATGGCTAGAAATAATAGGTATCTTCCTATCCACTACCATTTTATTTTGGTTAAATTATTAAAAATGTTCTTCAACTATGAGGTTAGTTTTTATTATACATAAACTTTCAAGAGTTTTGTTTTATTTTCACCTTTGAAGTTTGTTTGAAAAATGACCATTAGAGACTTTTTTCGTTAAATTTAGGGACGGAAAATGATGTATTTTTGCATGTGTTTTTTATTTTTTTATTTTTTTCTACATATGTGCTCAAACCTATTCACATAAACAACAATACAGATGCAAACACTGTCATTTTTCGTCCACGAATTTAATGGAAAAAAACTTCAAACTTCTAAGTTTAAGGCTAAAATGAAACTTTTGGTAGTTCAGAGGTATAATTGAAACAAACCCCATAGTTAAGGATATTTTTAATAATTTAGGTCTCGTTTGATAACCATTTTATTTTTAGTTTTTGGTTTTTGAAAATTGTGTTTGTTTTCTTTCAATCTTATTACAATGATTTTCATTTTTGTTAGGTAGACATTTGAGTTCCTAGCAAAATTTTAAAAACAAAAACAAGTTTTTGAAAACTATATATATATGTTTTTTTTTTTTTCAAAATTTGGCTTGATTTTTAAAAACATGGGAAAGTAGGTAGATAACAAACATAGAAACTTGTGGATAAAAATAGTGTTTATAAGTTTAATTTTCAAAAACCAAAAACAAAAAACAAAATGGTTATCAAACAAGACCTTACCTTTTATTGTTATGCCTCTAGATTTTTGTTGATGAACAAGTCACTTATTTTATTATTATTATTTTTGAGGAAGGATGAACAAGTCACTTATTACTTTATGGAAAAAAACTTGCCTACATACCTGTATGAAAACATGTTGATATCGATTGATATTTTTGGAAAACAATTTAAAACAAAAGAATAAAAAAATATCTAAATTAATGAATAAATGTTATAGATTTTTAAAACAAGTTATTATAAATATTACCTCCACACGATTTACATTTTTGTTGATATTTTGTTTGTATTTTATTGATTCCTTACGGTATAATGAAAATGTCGATTCACCCCTCATGTCGATGTCGAACTCATGGACATGTGGAAATATTGATGGAGTTGTCGACATGTCAATGAAAATTAAATACATAGTTTAGCACAAAATTAAGTTTGATCAATGTAGAAATTAACCATTGAATAACTTCATCAAAACTCACAAACTTGAACAAAAAATTAACTTTAATCTCATTCTTCTTTGAACAATTTTATACCAAACATATATTTTATAATCCATTGAACTAATGTTATAATATATTTTTTTAACGATACTTATAACAAAAACTTATTAAAGGGTTAAAATTGAAGCAAAGTTTAAGGTTAAGATTGCAATACTTATTTACGTTTAAGGTGCAATTTGATGAAATAGAGAGTTTAGGGTCAAAATTGATACAACACAACAAGTTTATAGGGTTTTTTTAGACAAAACAAGTTTATAGGGTTAAAATTGATTTTAACTCTAAGATTTATTGAAAACAATTGTGAATATATATTTAAAAAAAAAAACTTCAAAAATATTGAATAAAGGGAAAAATACTTTTTTGGTCCCTGACTTTTGAAGAATAAGTGCATTTGGTTCATGGGTTTTCAAAATTGACTTTTTTAGTCTATGAGTTTTGAGAGGTAGGTTTAAAAGGTCTCTCATATTATTTTTTCATTTTTTTTTAAAAAATTAAAAGAATTATTATTTTTTAATTAAAAAAAACCATTCAATATTAAAAATAATTAAAAAAATATTAATTTAAGAAAAATGAAAAAAATAATATGAAAGACTTTTTAAACCCATTTCTCAAAATTGATGACTATCAACCTTTTAAACTTATTTCTCAAAAACTCGTTTACTAAAAAAATCTATTTTAAAAACTCAGAGACCAAACGTGATATTCTTCAAAACTTAAGGACTAAAATGTTATTTTTCCCTTAAATAAATTAAGGCTAAATTATAAAAAATACCCTAAACTATGGGATTTGTTTCAAAAATGTCCTTGAACTTTGAAAAGTTTCAAAAATACCCTAAACTTTTAAAAATGTTTCAAAAATACCCTTGCGATTAATTTTTGGATGAAAATTGTTAGTATTTACGGTGAGACGAGAAAAAAAGAAGAAACATTTTTCAATAAGGATATTTTTTAAATTTTTTTGAAAGTTCAAGGATATTTTTGAAACTGAAATTTTAACGATTTACATCCAAAAATTAACGATAAAGTATTTTTGAAACATTTTTCAAAGTTCACGAGTATTTTTGAAACTTTTGAAATTTTAGAGACATTTTTTAAACAAACCCGTAGTTCAGGATATTTGTTATAATTTAGCCATAAATTAAAATTGTAAAATTTATCCAAAGCTTAGGTTAGTTTAGAACCATACCCTCCATCGTCTTTCCCATAGTTAATCCGAGCAACGACCCGAAACGTTTCGTTCGATTCCATCTTCGAATACAAATCATCGACCATCGGAACCGCCTGAATCGAAGAGACGAACGGAATTCCGCCGTCTTTCCTCTGCGCCAAACACAGATTTATAGATCCAGAATTATCCGATGTGTACACCAATTCGTCGAACAACATCTCCGTCGCCGACGCCGGCTCGATCGCCGACATTTTCTTCCCGTTGAGAACGAGATCGAACGCCGGCGGACGATTCAGGCCGTCGTAATTGCCGTAGAGGAATCCCGATCTCACGAAATACCGTAGCTTCTGTTGCTCAATCGGCAACTTGTAGCAACTCTGTTCGCTGGACGAAGGGAAAAATCGGAGAGTGGTCAAGATTTCGAGCGGCTGTTCTTGATTTATTCGAATTCTTTGGTTGATTCCGGCATCGGTGTATCGATCGTCTGAGTGCCATAGAACTAGAGAGTCGTCTATTGTAAAGCCATCGTTGCCACAGTCGATGCTCACCCAACCTTCAGAGGAGACTAAAAAAAAAATTCAATTTTCATCTCTATTGAAATTCATTTTGTTTTAGTCCACCTAATTTTAAATATTCAAATTTAATCCTTTAATTTCAGTAAATTATAAATTTAGTTTATGAAATTTTAAGTTGGTGTCAATTTGATCTATGAACTTTAAAACTATTCAAATAGGTGTTCATACTTTCAATTTTTTATCCATTAGGTCTCTCAACTTTAAAAGCTATCGAGTAAATCCTTAAATTTTCACTTTTGTGTCCCTCAATGACCTATTCGACGTTTAAAAAAAAATCACAAGCCAACTATATAAAATTAGAAGTTTAGGATCTCAATAGACATAAAATTTAATTTTATATTGTTAATTTTTAAAAATCTCAAATATGCTAAGGATCTATTAGACACAAGATTGAAAGTTCAGGGATCTATTAGACATTTTTAAAATTATGGAGCCTATTAGACACAATAATATTGAAAGTTCAGGGGACCTGTTAGACACTTTTTATAGTTTAAAGACCAAATTGACACGATCTAAGTTCAGGAGCTATTTAGAGTTTAAAGACCAATTAGTTACTGTTTTTATTTTGAAATTAATTTGTATTGAACTTGAAAAAATAATAATAATTATTTCCTTACAAAAAAAAAAAAAGACAATGCGGATAAATATAATAGGGAAAAGACCATGTGATATTCTTCATTGACAAGTGGATACAAGTTTTATGTCAATTGAGCTATACTCATGTTAGTAAATATCATGTGACATTTGTTTTCAATAACAACAACTTTATAGCCTTTAAATACTAAGATTATTCATTCCCAAAAAGAAAAAAAAAATACTAAGATTATTTCTACAACTGATTATTATTATTTTTCTTGAGATGAAATAGCAATTTCAATTATCCAAAAATAACTTCCAAGTTATATGTACTTGTCTTAAATCAAAATTCAATGAAATTGAAATGAAAAGAAGTATTAGAGATAGAAGCAAAATTTACCCAAACAATAGACTGAGAAGACATGGAATGCCAAGAAAATAATCAACCACCAAAATAATGCTCCATTCTTCATCATATGATAAGAAATCCTTGAATTTGAATGTATTTTTGCAGCTAAAAAGTGAAAGTGATTTGTTTTGTGCCTATGGAGTGGAAGATTAGGTTTAGTTTTGGGGAGAGAGATTTATAATATAGTGACAGCTAATTAAAATTAATAAATACAAGTAATAAAAAACATTATTATTAACAGCAAGGTTGATAAAACCTAGAGCATAATTAAATTGTTGCCAACTTGGGTGTCATTTCCTAGGAAGTATAAGCTCATTTAATTGTTTCAATGAAATTTATTATTATTATTATTATTATTATTGAGTTCAACCGCATGAGACGAGAATTTGAGTCACTGACTTTTTGGTCAATGATATATATCTTAACCGGTTGAAGTATATTTAGATCGATGAAGATAATGTAGGTCAAATGTATGTGTTTTCTGACAGCTTCTTGAAAGCAAGTTCTAAATTTGAAGACTTTACTTTATATTTGTGAAATAACATATAACAAAAACTATAGTTTTTATTTTATATGAAAAACTATATTATAGTAATTAGAAAACATAGATGGAAACAGTATAAATTTCAACCAATGTGAAAATGAGAAACAATCTTAATAGTGGTCTCATCTAGCAAGCCAGAAAGTTGGTTGTTTTGGATAAGTTGAAAGAATTTTTTTTTTAGAAAATATAAAACTATATTAAATCAAGAAAAAACCACTTGATTGCCACCTGTGGGACAAGATCCCTCACGGGTAGAATTAATAAGCCTAATCAGAGTTGAAAGAATTCTCTTTGTTGATTCTTAAATGGAATTTTCTATTCAGTTAATTTAGGAATTTAATCTCCCAACTTTCAAGTTTGTGTATATATATTTGGTCCATAAATTTTAAAATGTGTCTAATAGATCATTGAATTAAAAAAAAAAAGTGTCTAATAGATTTATGAAATTTCAATTACCTATCTAATAGGTCCCTAATATATTTAAGATTTTTAAAAATTAATCAATCTATTTGATCTAAATTTAATTTTTATGCTTAATGTGACTCTAGACTTTCAATTATGTGTCTCCAGACTTGTGATTTATTTTAAAAAGGTCAAATAAATAAAAAATATATTAGACACAAAATTGAATATTCGGGTGACTTATTAGACACAAAAATGAAATTTTAACCACCCATTCAACCCCTTTTAAAAATTTAGTGAAGAAATTCAGATGAAAGGCCAAAACGAAAATTAAACCAAATTACAAGATTTCAAGAACATTTTTGTGTACGTAAAACAAGAATGATTAGGGTTCAAACGAGTCGGTAGAATCACAGTAAATTGGCCAAAACACAGACGCAAAGCATCAAAACAGAGGACAAGAAAGCAAACTGCACCGAAGGCCCACCGCCGGTGGCGATGACTTTAGTGAAGACCTCCATGGCGCTAATCAACGGCGGAAAGCCGGCGGATGAATTTGCAGCGGCGAGCGTCACGTTCACCGTCGAAGCCCTAACATCAACCGGATACAGAGTGACCACCGTACATCTGTGAATACTAGTGGTGATCGTGGACATTTGATGGCCGTCGATGAAGATGTCCATGGTTCGATTGTTCTCGTCAAACAAACCCTCTTCTTCGGTGAAATAGAGCACGAAATAAGCGGATTGAGACAGAGAGGAGGATTTGGGGAAATCGACGGTGAGAACAATCGGAGAGGAAACGTTGACGGATTCAATGGCATCCTCTAAGGCGAACGACGGAGGATCGTTTTCCGGCGAGTCGGAATCGGTAATCGCCCTTATCTCATTGCAGTTTGGGGGAGTCGTTCCCGACGTCCATATTCTCTCGTAATCATCGCCAGATGAGGAAAACCTGTGAGTTAAACCTCCGAATAATCGGAGGGTAAAAATGTCATAATCTAATATATTTTTGGCAAAATTATACACGAGGTAAAATGTTGTTTTCATAGCTACCTGGAAAATTTATAGTACTACCGTAGTACATACTCCCCTCATTCAGCATTTGACACCTCATTTAATAAGTATTTAATGATATAATATTTTATTCTCTGGGTCCCACACAATTCTTAAATACTTCATTCATAACCAACCATGAATGGAAGTAGTATGGAAAATTTTTCATACTACCGTATACTAGAAATTTTACCATAGCTAGCATAGTGACATCATTTCAATCTCCTCACCCTACGTATGGTAGAAAAAAAATTGTCATTTTCATTATATTATGTATATTTTTTTAGTTTAACAACATTGGAGGTGGGAGAATTTAAACATTAAACCTCTTAATCGAAGATACATGACAATTACCTCTGAATTATTTTTGTTTTTGGCTCATTACATTACATTTCAGTCCATATATTTTTAAAGGTTTAAATTTAATTTCTATATTTTAAATAATTCTTAAAATTAAAATTAAGTTCGTTTGAACTTTGATGTTATCTTTTTAATACAATACTTAGCTGCACGTTGATTGATAGGTCTTACCTGCCATCACTAAATTAGAGAAAGATAGAAAATGAAATCTCATCAACCGAGAGAGATTGCACATTGATGGCTAGAAACAATAGGTATCTTCCTATCTATCTACTACCATTTTATTTTTATGCCTCTAGATTTTGTTGTCAATGTTGACAACTAGGCGAGATTTTTTTTTTGGTATGCCATCGCTCTTCTCTCTTGACCTGAGACTGGGACCTGAGACTCGGCCCGAAATTGACTTGGCTTCGCCAAAAGGCCTCACCTCGCCCACAACCGGCCAAAAAGGGAAGGACTTTTCCCTCTGGGGGTAGGAAAATCATGATCGGGATTAATTATTTTCTCCCTTCTCCTTTCTTAGTTGTCAAGATTTTAATGAATACATACTGCAGCCAAGTTTTGTTCTTCTTCCTTTATTACCAAAGGATTTTTATCCTGTTGGGAAATTGTCAATTTTGACCCCTAAAATTTTCAAATTGTATCAACTTTTCATCATAAATTTCAATCTCATCAAATTGGACCCTAAATTTAAACATGTGTTGCCATCTTTACCATCTATTCAATTTTCACTAATTTACCCACTAATTTTAACATAAAACAATGTAAAAATCTCCATAAACTTATTAATTCCAGTAAAATCAACTTTTAATGTCAATGTCAACGAAAACGTCGAAGTTTCAATTTTATGGAAATGTTGACGATTTTTTTGAAAAAATATTTAGAACAAAAAATTTAAAAAAATGAATGAATAAATGTTATAGATTTTTAAAATAAGTTATTATAAATATTACATCCACGGTGGTTACATTTTGTTGATATTTTGTTTGTATTTTATTCATTCCTTACGTTATAATGGAAATATTGATTCACCCTCATATTGATGTCGAACTTCATGGACACATGTGAAAATGTCGATAGAATTGTCGACATGTTGATGAAAATTTAATACATAGTTTTGCACAAAATTAAGTTTGATTAGTGTACAAATTAACCATTGAATAACTTCGTCAAAATTCACAAATTTGAACAAAAAATTAACTTCGATATCATTTTTCTCTGAAACAATTTTATACCATACATATGTTTTATAATCCATTGAACGAATGTTAGAATACTTTTTTTAACAATACTTATAACAAAAACTTATTAAAGAGTTAAAATTGAAACAAAGTTTAAGATTAAGATTGCAACACACCTGTCTAAGTTTGAGGTGCAATTTGATAAAATCGGCCAAAATTGATACAACATAACAAGTCTAGGGTTAAAATTGATTTCATCTCTAAAATTATTGCATGTTTGGGAGTGATTTTGAAATGACTAAAATCACCTTTGTCATCTTTAAAATCACCTCGAAACATACTTTTAATTATTCAAAATCATTTTACACTTTTGAACGTGACTTCATATCATCAAAATTGATTTGAATTATTAAAAACTTGTTTTGGAGTGATTTTGAATATCGCAGAAGTGATTTTAACCTTTATAAAACAAAAAACGAGTGTGAGTATATATATTTTTTAAAAAAATCAATTGAACTTCTAAAATATTAAATAAATTAAAATTGTAAAATTTATCCAAAGCTTATAGTAGTTTAGAACTCATACCCTCCATCGTCTTTCCCATAGTTAATCCGAGCAACGACCCGAAACGTTTCGTTCGATTCCATCTTCGAATACAAATCATCGACCATCGGAACCGCCTGAATCGAAGAGACGAACGGAATTCCGCCGTCTTTCCTCTGCGCCAAACACAGATTCATAAATCCAGAATTATCCGATGTGTACACCAATTCGTCGAACAACACCTCCGTCGCCGACGCCGGCTCGATCGCCGACATTTTCTTCCCGTCGAGAACGAGATCGAACGCCGGCGGCCGATTCAGGCCGTCGTAATCGCCGTAGAGGAATCCCGATCTCACGAAATACCGTAGCTTCTGTTGCTCAATCGGCAACTTGTAGCAACTCTGTTCGCTGGACGAAGGGAAAAATCGGAGAGTGGTCAAGATTTCGAGCGGCTGTTCTTGATTGATTCGAATTATTTGGTTGATTCCGGCATCGGTGTATAGATCGTCTGAGTCCCATGAAACTAGAGAGTCGTCTATTGTAAAGCCATCGCTGCCACAGTCGATGCTCACCCAATCGTCGGAGGAGACTGAAGGAAAAAAAAAAGTTTCAATTTCGATTGAAATTCATTTAGTTTTATTCCACATACTTTCATTATTCAAATTTAATCCTTTAATTCCAATACACATCTTAAAATTAGTTTGGTTAAATTATAAGTTTACTTTCTCAACTTTGTGTCGATTTGATCTCTAAATTTTAATAGGTTTCAAATAAATCCTCAAACTTTTAATTTTGTATCAATTAGGTCTCTGAACTTCAACACCTATTCAATAGGTCCTTAGACATTCACTTCAGTGTGAGTAGGTCGTTCAATTTTTAATTTTGTGTATTTTGAGTGTTGACCTATTTGACATTTTTAAAAATTCATAAGCCTACTAGATATAAAATTGGAAGTTTAGGGTCTCAAATAAACATAAGATTTAATTTTATATCTACTAGACTAGTTTTTTTTTTTTAAAAAAAAGATCGAATATGTTAGAGATCTATTAGATACTGAATTGAAAGTTTCAGAGACTTATTAAACACAAAATTAAGAGTTTAGGACATTAGTCTGTATTAGTGTTAGTTAATTATTAGGTAGTTAGTTATATATGTTGTTATATAGTTGTACTTTCTCAAGATGGTGGTTTAAGTTTTTTTTTTTTTTTTTTTTTTTTTTTTTTTTTTTTTTTTTAATGGTGGTTTAAGTTTGTTAAGCTCATGTGGTGTATAAATACTTATATGATAGTTTATCAATAAAGTGGGTTGAACAACAACGAATATTATCTCGGTTATACATCACTCTGAAATTGTTAAAAAATAAAGACACAACCCTAAAAGTCTATGGACTAAACTTTTTTGGTTCCAATCCATGGGAAAGACGACAAATATTAAAAAGGAAAAGACCATGTGTCGTTTTTTATGGACAACATGTAGGGTACGAGATTTGAAACGCATACCTCTTGGTCATCAGTATAAGTTTTATGTCAGTTGAGCTATGCTTACATTGGTAGATATCATATGACCTTCGTGTTTTCAATAAGGATAATGACTTTATACAGCCTAAGATTATTCTACAACTAATTATTATTATTTTTCTTGAGATGAAATAACAATTTCAATTATTCAAAAACAACTTCCAAGTTTTATACTTGTCTTAAACCAAATTTCAATGAGACTGAAATGAAAAGAAGTACAGAGATAGAAGCAATTTACCCAAACAATAGACTGAGAAGACATGGAATGCCAAGAAAATAATCAACCAACAAAATAATGCTCCATTCTTCATCACATGATAAGAAATCCTTGAATTTGAATGCATTTTTGTAGCTAAAAAGTGAATTTGATTTGCTTTGTGCCTATGGAGTGGGAGATTAGGTTTAGTTTTGGGGGGAGTGATTTATAATATAATGACAGCTAATTTAAATTAATCAAATACAAGTAATCAAAACAACATTATTATTAACAGCAAGGTTGATAAAACCTAGAGCATAAGTTAAAATTGATGCCAACTTGATGTCATTTCCTAGGGAGTATAAGCACATTTAATTGTTTGTTGATTAAGGGTACATTTGGAATACCTTTTTTTTCTCAAAAAAAAAAAAAAAAAAAAGTTTAAGGGTTTTTTCAAAAATGCATTTTTCTATGAACATTTTTATAAAAAAAAATGTTTAGATTTTAAACACTCATATGTTTGGTTACTTTTTATCGTAAATATTTTATACACAAGTTATTATATACTTAAAACTCTTTTTAAAAAAAATTGGTTTATGAGTGTTTCTCTCAAAATGGTTTATTTCTTAATCTCATTTTTAATAAGTTATTTTTAGTGGTTGCTAAACACTACGAATTCTTTTCAAAATGATTTTTTTTTTTCAAAATTAAACCATTGAAAAATTAAACCAAACACACCATAATTTAAATATGTAATGAAGTTTATTGTTGTTGTGTTCAAAAGCATGGGATGAGTTACTAAAAAAAAAAGCATGAGACGACGATTCGAACTCCTTTTTGATCAATGATATATATCTTAATCGGTTAAAGTATATTTAGGTTGACAAAGATAATGTGTCAAGTGTATGTATTTTCTGATAGCTTCTTAAAAGCAAGTTGTAAATTCAACCATTTGCTTTATATTTGTGAAATAACATATAACAAAAACTACGGTGTTTATTTTCTATGAAAAAACTATATAATAATAATTATAAAACATAAATGGTTAAAATATAAATTTCAACCAATGTGAAAATGAGAAACCATCTTAATAGAGGTCTCATCTAGCGAACCATATTCTAGCAAACAAAAAGTAAGATTCCGTTTGATAACCATTTGGTTTTTGAAAATTAAGCTTATACACACATTATTCAACCAATAAGTTTCTTGGTTTTGGTATCAATCTTTTACCTTGTTTTCAACAACCAAGTCCAATTTTAAAAATATACAAAAGTAGTTTTCAAAAACTTGTTTTTGTTTTTAAAATTTGGCCATAAATTCAAATGCAACCTTAACTATGATGAAAGTCATGATAGGAAATTTTAGGAGAAAACAAGCATAATTTTCAAAAACCAAAAAATAAAAAACCAAATGGTTATCAAACGGTGTCTAAGTTGTTGCGAATAAGTTGAAAGATATATATATATTTGACAATATTTGGGGTGGAAGAATTCAAATGGCATACATTTTGGTCGTGAGTACAACTTTTAATTTTTTTTTATAAAGAATTTTCTTTCTTGCATTCTTATATGCAATTTTCTACATGGTTAAATTATAGAGTTTAATCCCCTCAACTTTCAATTGTGTTGATTTGGTTCCTAAATTTTAAAAAAGTGTCTAATAGATCATTGAATTTTAAAAATGTCTAATAGATTTATGAGATTTAAATTTATGTATTTAATAGGCTACTAACATATTCAATATTTTAGAAATCAATCAATCTTTTAGATATAAAAGTGATTTTTATGCTTAATGGAACCTTAAACTTTTACCCATTGGTCGAGAGTACATGACAATTACCACTAAGTTAAACTCACTTTGGCAAACATACTATAGTTATGAATATCTATCAATACAGGTAATTGAGATCATTGATTGTTGCATGTTAGTTTCAAAAAACATAGGATTAATGAGAAGAT
The DNA here is from genome assembly GCA_036850905.1 of Luffa acutangula. Lineage (NCBI taxonomy): Eukaryota > Viridiplantae > Streptophyta > Magnoliopsida > Cucurbitales > Cucurbitaceae > Luffa > Luffa acutangula. The sequence goes on along the minus strand of CM072099.1, from coordinate 7,117,998 downwards.
TCATTGTTTAATAAAAAAAAAAAGAACGTCTTGGGTGCTTGGAATTAGATTCAAAAGTGTTTAAGGTGTTTTTTTTTTTAAAAAAAAAAAAGTGTTTAAGGTGATAAGTCTTTATAGAGACAAATAAAAGTACATCAATATTTGGAGTGGGTGGATTCGAACCTTTGACCTCATGGTCGAGAGTACATGTCAATTACTGCTGAGCTAAGCTCGCTTTGACGCTCAAGTTGGACATCTAACACCCATTCATCGACCAAGATTTGGAAAATTCATGTAATCATGTGTCAAAGTCAATAGTCAAAATTTCATACACTAGACTTAGACATAAGTGAAATATTGTCAAAATTTGCTTCATACATGTCTTTAGTTTCATACAACATGCCTAGTTTCCAAGCTAGGACACTTAGGTCCTGTTTGATCACCATTTAGTTCTTGATTTTTTATTTTTGAAAATTATGCTTGTTTTCTCTCATGTTTCTTACAATGATTTTTTTTTTTAAAAAGTACAATGGTCTTCATATTTGTTAAGGACACATTTAAATTCCTAACTAAATTCAAAAAACAAAACACAAGTTTTTGAAAATTACTTTTTTTAGTTTTCAAACCCTGACTTGGTTTTTGAAAACACTAAAATAAGGTAGATAACAAAACCAATAAATTTATAGGTGGAAGTAGTGTTTGTAAGCTTAATTTTCATAAACAAAAAACAAAAAACCAAATGGTTATCAATGACCAAAGTGAGCTTAGCTCATCAATAATTTTACCCTCGAAAAAAACGTCTACCAATGAATTGTCTGCGTGGAAGTCAGTTGATGAAGTAAATATTAAATATTTGAATTTTTTTTGACACATTAAATATTTGAAAATTTATGTACGAAAATAAAAGAAGAAACATTGATTTTAAACGGAAGTATATATAAATGGTACAATGTATTCATCTTAAACGAAGTATAAATGCTACTATGAATAAAAAAAATTGCAGTCGCATAGATGAAAAATTGAACCAAATTAATAACAAATATAACATAATTGCAATTGACAAACACTAGAGAAGGTTCCTGTACCCTGATATTTGTGAAACATATGGATCAAAAGTTGTCAGTAGCTCAACTCATTCTCCCAACCCGGAGGTGGAACACAGATTTGATCAGGGAACTATTCTTGGACACAGATGTTTAGGATATTCTTAATCTTCCAATTGACAAACACATTTGGGAGGATGAAATAATATGGAAGATGGATCCCAAAGGTTTGTTTTCGGTGCGGAGTGCTTACCGACTTGGTGTCCAAATCCAAAATTCTTCAGAAGCTTCAGGTTCAGGGAGTGGCCATAAGGAGACCCGTTGGAAACAGTTTTGGAAAACCCAACTTCCTGAGAAAATTAAAGTTTGTGGATGGAAAATCTATAATGATATCCTTCCAACAACAACAAACTTGATTAATCGGGGTTTGGATATTAACTCTTTATGTTTATTATGCAGGAATAGCCCGGAAACAGCCGCATACTTATTCTGGGAATGCAAAATAACTAGAGGTATGTGGGATATTTTCTTTCCATTTGCTAATGACTTGTATTCTGATGTCAGGAGGATTTGGAAAGTCCCGGACTACTGTGAGAATCTATGGAAGGGAAGCAGAGGAGATGGATGGGAGAACAACCGAATACAAAAGAGTCTAGTGATTTGCTGGCAAATATGGAATTTTCGAAACTCAGTGTTTCATCACAAGCAGATGCCTAACAAGGAAGGCCTCAGATATCAGATCAATAGCAGTTTATCTATCATTGAAGAGAGGGACAAGGCTTACTAGATGAGTCGAAATCGCAGACCTAGGACTGTGCTCACTCAGACAGGATCGGGTAAACTTTGGAGAAATGCTCCGTCGGACTCCTGGGTTCTAAACATCGATGCCTCCTGGTGTGAGAAGAGGAAGTGTGGCGGCGTCGGTTGGATTCTCCGACAGGGAGATGGTTCGCCGGTCACAGCTGGGTTCCGATTCATCGAACACCAATGGCCGGTGAGTTGGTTAGAAGCTCTCGCAGTCGTGGAAGGCCTGAAATCGATTCCTTCTTCTCCCCTTAAGCTGATTATCGAGCTTGACTCCCTTCATGTGGTACATCTCCTTGAGGGAAAGGAAGAGGATGAGACTGAAATGGCGTTCTTCATCGAGGAAGCTAGGCTTCTGCTCGCGTGTATGCCGGTGAATTCCATCAGACATATCTCAAAAGGATTCAACAGAATGGCCCATCAATTGGCCCAAAAGGCCTGCTCGTCCAGATCTTCCCTTAGTTGGGCTTTTGATTTCCCCGTCTGGTTACTTTAATTGAACACAACGGATATAGATTGTAATAGTCACATCTGTGGGGGTGCCTGTCCCACTAATGGCTGCCCGATGGGAGCAACTGCTCATTCTTAATGAATTCATTATTTCTCAAAAAAAAAAAAAAAAAAATAGCATAATTGCAAACTAATTACACATATAGCAAAATTAATTATACAAGACCAAAAAGATGTCGTCAGATTCTATCCGTGTTTATCACTGATAGACTCTTATTATTCAAAATCTATCAATGTCTACCGCTGATAGACTCCGATTAATCAAAATCTATTAGTGACTATCACTCATAAGTCTATCAATGATAGTCACTGATAAAATTCGATTAATTGGATTTTATCAGTGCTAGACACTGACAAATTCTGAATAATCGGAGTATATTAGTAGACTGCTATCGCTGATAAACTCGGATAGATTTTACTATATTTGAATTTTTTTTTTTACATTGTGTTATATTTGCAATTATATAATTCTTATTTGCCACTCACGGCAAATTTTCTAAAAAAAAAAAGTAAAAGTCAAAATATTCTTTTTCCCAACAGAACAGGTGACAGTTAGAATCGGGCCTGGGCCGGGAGAGAACTTTATGGGCCTGGGCCCAGGTTTGCCCACGCGTTATCCGTTAGAAATCTTAAAACGACAGCGTTTCAATTCCTCGGCCTCGCTGACTCTGCCCAATTGACTTTTGGTGATTCACAATTCCAGAAGAACACTTTGCGCCATTTTCTGCAGACACACATAAACCCCCAAAGCTGTCTTCCATGCGGGATTATCATCTTCCTCCATAGCCATATCTTTCTCCTTCCTCATCATTCAATCGCTAATTTATTCGCAAAATCTCGTTACAGACAAGAAGGAATTGGAAATGTCGTGGCTGCGATTGGCAGTGAGCAAAGCTGTGGAGGTTGGGAACAACAACAACCTTACTCGCGTCGTCAAGAATTATGCCGACACCGTCGTTCACCACGCCGGCCAGGCCGTTGCCGAGGGTGCCAAGATTCTCCAAGATCGCATTGTACTTCTCCCGTTTCAGTTTTGTTAATTTTTGTTTTCCCTTATTGATTTTATTGGTTTGGTGTCGTTTTGAGCTGTGGTGGAATTTGGAAATGTTGGATTGTTTCTTATAAATATCGTTTGATTTTGTGCGTTTTTCTTCGCGTTGATATCTCCCTACGTTGATTTTCTTGGTCTGGTGTCATTTTGAGCTGTGCTGGAATTCGGAAATGTTGGATGGTTTCTTATAATCTCGTTTAATCTCGTGCATCTTTCTTCGCGTTTATATCTCTCTATTTTATGTTTTTAAAATTTTTTTCTTTGAAAAATGCAAGCGTTGGCTGAAATTTCACGCGGAGGCGTTTAGAAATCGGCTAGAATTTTGGAGAATCTTTCGTTAGAACACGAGGATGGGGTGAATTTCGGGGTAGTACCTTAAGGCGAGTAATTATGATATTTAAAACAGGGAAATGGAAAAAAAAGTGCTGATTATCGATTTCGGGGGCTTCCCATGAATTTTAGTATGCCCTGTTCGACGTTTCTGTGCACTGCCACCTAAAAAATTGTCTTCCTAGAACTTTAATCCATTGTATACATTGTTCAATTTGATACTGAATTTTTTTTTAACTATTTAGTTTTATCTTTTACTTCAGGGTCCTGGATTTCTTTCTGAGTATTGTTGGTTGATTCTGCTGCTTCCGCTTAACTGCTTAAGATTTCCTTTCAGGGAGATTTGCTATTTAAGTATATTATTCAGTCGTTTTTTTGGTTTTTAATTGATTTAGGGGGCACGGAATTTCAGAAGTATTAGGCAGACTATACAAAGATTGGAAGAAGCTGCCGTGTCTTGTAGGGGCCCTGAAAGAGCTCAGTTGTTGAGAAGATGGTTGGTTGTGCTTAAAGAGGTAAAAAAATTATCTGAAGCTCCCTCGGAGGAGAAAGCAAAGACCCTGGAACAACATCTTGCTTTTGAAGATGCAAAGGAGATCCCAAGAAAGCCTGCTATTGTGAGTAAAAAATTTTCTGAACACCTCTACCTTCAAGTATGTTTATAAATGCTTGTGCTGATTACCCCTACCTCTCATGGGCATATGTCGTTCATAGTTATTTCATTTTTTGAAAACCTTCATTCTAACCTCATGGATTTTAAAATTGACGTAAAAGTTACTTTGCATATTGATTTTACAATGTTATGGAAAACTAGAAGGATATCTAAATGCCTATGACTATGCAATCTTTACTTGTGCAGCAATTAGAGATGTAAATTAAACTCAGTTGACCTTTATTTATGAGAGGGTTTAGTTAATTGACTTGTAATTTCAACAAACCATATCACTTTCTTGATATCATTGATAAGCATTTGAAAATTTGAAGTATCTACAAAGTGTTAAAATTCATTTCAGGATTACCTTATCATTTTTCCAAAATTCGAAAATACTTTTCAAAAGTAGTTAGTTTGTAAAACTTTTTTCCTTCTGTGTTTATTACATTCCGATTTTTACCATCATGAATAGGTTTTGTATTATGACCCTGACGACGGAGGGGAACCCATGAACTTTTGTGATGTGTTTCTTCAAAGTCAAGCTCTGGAGGGAATTACATTATCTATGGTATGCTAATTTGACGACAGTCCTTTCTCTAGATATGTTACTTGTTCCCGGAAAAACTTCAGTTGTGCATGTTTAGTATCACCTTACTACTCTGGTATTTTGAATGCACCAAAGGAGGCAATATGATGTATTGTTCCTTAGTTGGAGGTTTTGGCATTTAGGTTTTGATGAGAGACAAAGAACTTATGTTCCCCAAATTGAATGACCTGTTTTAGCTTTTGACTTCGATAGAACACTCGTAAGAAAAGATGTGTGCTATTTATGATCAAACCTATTGATGAAGAGATAATAGTTCATCAAATAATATAAATAATTTGTTAAGAAATAAAAAATAACTCTTGCATAGTAAATTAACAGTAATTTCTTATGATGATAAATGTAAAATTTGAGAGAAGGATGACCGTTGCTTGGTGGGTAGTTACAACTTACAAATATAGTTTTCTAAAGACGTCTGCAGGTCAAGATTTATATGCCTCTTGGACTTGTCTTATTAACAACATTGGTTGGTATTGAATACATGCCATACCACCTAAGAATATTTCTTTTATTTCAAAAATCAATTTTGAATTCAAGGTATAACTGTGTTATCTGAGTGCTGATGTTGTAATTTGCATTAAGGGGAATATGGAAATTTGTGTAGAAGCTACATGTTTGTGACTTTTTTCCTTTTCAGTTTTTTAACTATTCGTGTTTTTTCTGAACAAGTGACAAAATTTTGAACTATGCTTGTTAATTAGATATTATACAAAATGGAAAGGCAGCGCATGGTACTTGTGTGAGGTGGAGATATAAAAAGTTGTACGATTGAATGATGATGGAAACAAGTTTTAATTCCACCTTCTTTGACGTGACTGATGAATCAGTTAGATTTATTGAATATGGAGGAAAAGAATGCAAGTGAGACATCATATTTGAATTGTTAGATTGCTTTTTTATCACTCACCGTTCTTTTCAATGTGTTCAAACCATGGGTCTGAATTTCTGGTGTCAACTTTTGTATGTTTTAATTGGTCATGAAGGAGATGCCAACGAATTAACTATTTTCTGTGCCACAGATTCTTGAAGCGCCAAATGAGGAAGAAGTGTCTCTTCTCCTGGACATGTTTGGGTCTGTCCCTCACTGAAGCTAGTAGTATAGATCATGATTGCTGTCTGGAAGTTGTAGTTATTAAGAATCCAAAAGATACACAACTTAAAATTTTCATTATGTTCATATTTGTGAAGTTGAGGGGATTTATTTTACTTTATTTTTTATATTTCTTAACTGGAGGATATATTTAGAGTTCTATATTTTAATCATATTACGATGAGGGATCCTGACCATCTTTATCTTTACTTTTTTTAGCCTCAAAATATTGACCTTGATTTTGACTATTGGTTTCCAGTTAATTAGTCATCTGCTCTAGCTCCTCTGTTCTAAACCCTCTCTGTTTTTCTAATTTTAACTTGTTTGATTTCTGATGAGAATATGAATATACTACACTAATACTTCTTGAGATCAGATTTTTAATGAAGACATTTTTAATAATATTTTCTGCAGATTATGTCTTATTGGGGGGAAAGAAGTTCACAATGCAATAGTTAGCAGCATACAAGATCTTGCACAATCTTTTTCCAGCTACGAGGATGAAGTATTGGTAAAGTTTTAAGGATTTAAACATACATTGTCTACATTGAAGTCTTGAAAACCACAAGGATCCCATCATTCTACAATTGCTTTATGTATAAAAATGCTTTCTTATTTCTCAGAAGATTTCGTCATTCAAGTGTAAACAAGTACTTGTAGTCATAAGTTCAAGTTGTAACTAACCATGAGTTTCACAGGCTGTGTACATTCCCTTTTGGAAACTCAAGTGTCTCAGGCCTTTCAGAAGTCACTAATTGCTTCAGAGCTTTTTCGTTCTTTGTTTATAGTTCAATGTTCAGAGATGTTAAGAATAACCAACGGTAATAGTTATAACCAAATGGAATAAAAGAGTTACATGACAAGTTTAGGAGAGAGTAGAAGTGTTTTTTCTTTTTTAAATTTAAATTTATTTTTCATATTATCATCAATCATTGATATTTGAAAAATTCAACTCTAATAAGCTTCATATAATATCTACTGTATGGATTTATGAATTAAGAAGACAAGCTGCTAGGCCTATTGCATTTCCCCATTCCATTTATTTTTTTGTGTGCAAAGTTTTACGGGAGATCTTAAATACAGGTGAAGCGGGAGGAATTGCTGCAATTTGCACAAAGCGCAATTTCAGGGTTGAAGATTAGTGCTGATCTTGGGAGGTGGGTCAGAAATGAGTTATTTTGTTCTTTTCTTCTAGATCTCCACTTCTACAGCTTTTGTATGAGTTTGATGTTATATTATTTACTATCTCTGCTATACAGCAATTATGCTTATTTAGTGGGTTTGGCAGCCTTAGGGATCAATGGGTTATTTTAGCCTTCTTGTTTCATTTAAGAAAATTTTCTTTTTTGTTTGATTAATGTCTATGAGGGAGCCCTTTTGTGATCTCCTTACCCTGTGCGAGTGGTATCTAAAATCTTCTTAGGCCTTTCTTTTATAAACAAAATTGGTCATCATATGTGCTTCTTATTCAAAGAAAGAAAGTGCCATGCGATCATTCCATCTGACCTCAACATTAATCCTGTCATACCCTATGGCCATTAGATAGTGAGCAAATTGAAGAAAAATGAATTGTTGTGTGATGTGTTATTCTGCCCCAGAAAATCCTTGTCATCTTTTTGTTCTCTGCCTTTATGCCTCTAAATACTGGTTAATCATGAAGAATGCCCTTGGTTGGTCCTTGATCTTGCCCAACAATATTTATGGAATTCTCGACTATGTGTTTACGGGACACCCATTTCATGGTGTGAAAAAAATCTTATGGTTATCTATTAACAGAGTATTCTTCTGGTACCTTTGGTGTGAGCGAAATGGTCAACTTTTCAGGGACGTCTCATCAACTTTTGACTCTTTTTGGGGTTTATCTTTTATGCTATGTATTGGTGTAAAAATAAACACCCTTTTAATGCATATAGTCTCTCTACTTTGCTTACTAGCTGGAGATCTTTATTGTAATTGCCTTTAGACGTTGAGTGTTTTTTTAGCATCCTTTATTTCATCTATCAATGAAATGAATTGTTTCTCTTCTAAAAAAAAATCGAAGAAAAATGAAGAACAGCTGGATGCCAGATATCTTTCCTTTCGAGCCTTGGTCTTAGGGGACAGATTTTCACCTTCAACGATTATGTGCTATGGTTTTATGTTGTTTACCTTTTCTTTTCTTTATTTTGTACTGCTGCATACTAGATACATGCTCAATGATTTTCAGTTTCTCTTATCAAAAAATAATTTTCAATTTCTTCTATATGCATTCCCATAATGAAAAGGATAAAGAATGCCCTAGGTCTAGGCTGCGTGCTAATAAGATGATTTTCAGAAAAAATGGAAATAGAAGTTAAATGGTCAGGAATAAGCTAACATAAGGGTCTTTTCTCTATTACTTTTCCTGCTTTCTGGCCACAGAGTAGATACTGAATTGTTCAATTTAAAGACAAAACTTGAAGAAATGTCAGCTTCACCGAGGTCTTCAAATGCAGATTATAGCAAGACATCAGAAGAAACCACAATAGAAACAATTGAGGTGAGCCTGTCGATAAAAGTTATTATTATCATTATTCTTTTAATGGAAACTATGAAAGTTTTTATTGATTAAAGAAAAGAAAGTAAAAAAAGCAAGCGCGTCTGTTAATGCATTAGACTAAGGATGAGTTTGAGTTGCATTTTGAAACAAAATGTTTTTGAGTGACGCATTTATTTTGTTAGCACTTGACTAAGCTTTGTCTACAGGCACATTAAGTATTTTTATGTTTTTTTCAAGAATTTCTCTTAACTGTTTTTGATTATTGAAAATTTTTAAAAAGAAAACACTACACCAACTCTTTGAGAGGCATGCCAAACATACTTTTGGTGCAGCTGATAAATTTGGCTTGAATCATTCTTGATGAATTTCAGAGCAGTGAGAGTCAGTTTTCATATTTTCGATGAGTTATTCATCCAATGACAATCCTTAAAAATTCTATTAGGAAGTGAGTACATTCATTGTCTCTCGGTCGTACCTTATATTTTATTTCTCCATCCAACTAGCTAATTACCAGACCGGAAGAATCCAATGTACTTGGTGAATGTTTGTTTCTCTGAAAAGTGTCATCTTCACATTTTGTACTATTATAGTGTATACTACTCAGTTATCACCTTGTAGAACTGTCAAATAATGCTCATTATGAATTTGACGGAATGGAAAAAAAGTATTTGGGAACTTCACTGTCCCATCTATGTGGCAGGCATTGAAAGCAGCACTTTCACACATACGAATTTGTTCTAGAGTGGAAGGACTTCTGCTGAAGAAGAAGTTGTTAAACAATGGAGATTCTCCTGAAATTCATGCTCAGAAGGTATTGTTCTGGAGATGCCTTTAACCTGTCAGTCTAAATTTTTATCTTGACCCATTGTACTCGTGTTAAATTTAGCCTATGGGCTGCAATAAGTGGTATATAGCTGTAAACTTGTTTACTTATATACAGATTGATAAATTGAAAGTCTTGTCAGAGTCTCTTTCAAACTCGTCCGTGAAAGCTGAAAAGCGCATTACAGATCATAGGTAAAGATCCCAGTATCCTAAGTGATAATGAACTAGAATTCATACGTGTAACTGCTTTTCCTTTGCTGCTATTTGTTGATATTCTCTGTATTTTCTGTTTAGGACTTCAACATGAGAGTTTAGGGCTTATCAAACTCTTTTCCATTTGAAACTCTTCTAGTTGATATCTTTTAACTAATTCTTTTAAGCCCTTGGGCCTAACTCCATGTGTTATAGTTAGGAAATTCATTCGTAATTTCAGCTTGTCTGTGATCCTTCACAATTGAAAGGCTTTTCTTATAAGAAAGGCTTTTCTTATCTAGCTTTTGTGGAGGAGGGGTTGTCTGAACTCCTTGCCTGTAGGCTGTGTCTTTCTCTTTCTTTCAATATATCTGTTTCTTGTTTTTTTATTTTAAAAAGACACTCTGGCTGGAGGGTGTTTTTGGTTTCTCCATTGCCTAACAAGGACCACCTATAGATCTTATGAACTGATGCAATGGTGCATTTTTCTTTATATCTGGAAATTAGAAATAAATATATATTTTTTATCATTCTGGGGGGTAGCCAAGGAGGTGGGAGATAGATTTAGGCTTAATACCTGGCCGGAGGTTCTCTATATCAAGCATTTTTTTTTCTCTCTTTTTTTATATTTGCTAATTTCTAGTTGGAATGGAAGTACATCTTTCTAATCCACAAGTCCTTTCAGGTTGGTTTTTTTTTTTTCATTCTTTGGAAGTTTTTTTTTTTTTTTTTTATATGTACACTTCATTGTATTGAAGAAGGTTGTATTGGGGTTTTCAAAGATCCCTTTTTTCTATTATAATTATTTAATCACGTGGTACTCATGTTTTATTTCCGACATTTCATGTATATATGATACTCTTTCCCCCTCTTTTATTTGCAGATCACAAAAGGAGGAAGCACTAAATGTTCGTCTCACCAAAGCAAGTGAAGCTGGTGAAAAAGAGAAGGTTAGGTGTTGTTTGGAGTAGTGTTTAAAAAATAGCTTTTGGTTTATTAAAATGGAAAATAGTTTTGTTTTAGAATATTACATCTCATGTGGGGGTGGAGATTTGAATACGACCTTTTGGAGGAAGTATTGCTAAGCTATGCTCATGTAAGCAAATAAAAAAAAATATATATGTATATATTTTTTCTGGGAGATAATTCGTTTCACAGGATAATTATTAAAAGCAGATTTCAAAGCAAAAAACAATATAAAAATAAATGAAAAGCTGAGGACAAAATAAAGATATCTTCACCAGCCAGCCAATTTAACAAATTCAAAATAATAGAAAATAATTATTAAAAATCAGCTTGCTAAACAGTTTTTTAAAACAAAATTTAAAAATAATCCTCAATGTTATGTCAGGATCTTGGTGTTTTTGATCATGAATTGTATTGAGGACCTACTTTGCAACATTATTTTATCAGTTATGTTCAATCCTATTTCATATCTATTTTGAACTCGTCTATGTGGTGAGAATATAGAGATGGCACTTAATTACAACTGTACAGATTATTTTCAACTTCTCGTATGTAGAAAACTTGAGTTTATGTTTTCAATTATTTACAGGAACTAGCTACAGAAATTGCAGAACTTGAAAGACAGAGAGATGATATTGAAGCTCAATTAAAGAAGGTTTTTCTCGTCTTCCATCTCTAATCTTTTGGTTCACCATGATACAATGAAGAAATGAGCCCTTTTCACTTGTGCTGCTCATTCACTGTTATGCTATAGTATTTTCATTGATATAGAAGTCATCCCAGACATCCAAGATGCCTGAGCTTTTTAATTTACATTTGTAAATACGGTATTTGTAAACATGTAATATTTGAAAAGCCTAATATTTTTTGTGTCTGTTATCTTGGTACCTTTCATCCCTTGATTGAGAGATTTCATTCTGGCTTTGCCTTTATCAGACTTAATCTACATTTTCTTTTCTATGGTTTCGTTAGTGGATTATGAAGTTTGTGTATCTAGAGAATTTTAAATTTTATGTTTCTTTTCCACGTTCAACATACTTTTCTAACTCCGAACATATTTTATCACTATATGGCATAGGTTAACATCTCCTTGGCTGCTGCACATGCACGCCTTCGTAATATGGTGGAAGAGAGAGATCAGTTTGAGGAGGCCAATAACAAGATTGTCGCACATTTGAAGACAAGGGTGCATTTTTTTGTTTACTTTTGATGTTGTATTGTTATGTTATCTTCACATATGTTTTCATCCTTATCCATTATATGTTCTCTCTGAATGCTTTCAGGAAGATGAGCTGTTAAGATCCATTTCCTCATGTAAGGCAGAATCAAATGTTCTGAATATGTGGATTAATTTTCTAGAAGACACGTGGAATATCCAATGCCTATATAGAGAAAATAAGGAGAAGGAGGTCAAGTATGTATTTTGTTGGCATTCTTGTTATTTTTCGTCAATATTTATGGTTAGTATTAGAACTTTTCCGAGGTCTTTTTGGAGTGTTCTAGTGAGGGAATGTGCAAAAAAACATTGTATAATGTTTCTTCTTTCAATCAAGTTTTGTTACACTTAGATACTTGCTTCTCTTCTTTCTGAAGTGATGCGTTGGAAAAACATGAAGGTTACTTTGTCAACTTGGCTATTGATCTTCTATCTGCTTATAAGGTATCTATAATATTCTCTGAAGAATACATGTATCCTAAATGTAACTTAAAATATGATTTATAATTTGAATAAGCTCTGACCTCCCATGTTTTTGAAACCTGGATCATCTGCTATAGAAAGAGTTGGAGCCGTCAATTAGCCGTATTGAAAAATTTGTGGCGAATTTAAAGAATTTGAAGCAGAGGTAACCTTTTCCCGTTTGTTATCTAGATCCTATTTTGTTCTGAAGCATGGCTTCTTATCTATCAGATCACTCTGGACAGGTCGGAGGAATCCACACTGGAAAATGATGAGTCAAAAGTTCTAAGCCCTACAAATAATCTTGAAAAGGAATATCTAGGTTATGAAGCCAAGGTATAAACTTTCGATTACTTATCCAATTTTATTTTAATTTCAATGTATGATGTCGTTGGTGAATAGCTTCGTGTAATATATGGTTCCAATTGCCCATCCATATATATATACAAACACATATCTATGTATTGGAACAGCTTATCCAACAGTATTTTGTTTTCAAGTTATAACGATGCTGTGGATAAATAGCTTGTGTGTGAAATAAGGTGATTAATTGTCTATTTTTTTTCACCTTATTATCATTTAGGTGGGCAGATATGAACAGTAATCTGCCCATATTACACTTTCACAAATTCAGCATGCTCAAAAAATGCAGTGGCAGCATAACTAGTTCTTGTTTTACATTTGTAATATAATTTTTTTCTTTTGGCCAAGAATCATTTTATTGATGTGATACAATTACAAAATGTGGGGGGAAGAAAACCCTATGCCTAAGGAAAATTACAAGAAACTTTTCCGATTGGCAATAAGAGCAGTTAAGCTATAATTACAAACAAGGAGACAATTTATACCAAGTCAGGGCTGAATAGGTAAGAGATTAAAGAAAAGTATCAAAACACTGTTCTTTATAATTGAGCCTATGTTTGATGTCAACCGTTAGGTGTACAGTGTACTAATTTTATGAAAACGCTATTCTTAATTAACAGCTGAAGTGAATAACACCTTGAGTTATTAGGAAAAACCCAAAACATGTTGAAGCATTCAAAGAGATGCTGGGAGCAAGAAAGAGCATAAGAACAATAAAAAAGGAAGTGGTTTAGACTCTCCAAATTTGATCCACATAAGAGACAAATAGAGGGCCTGAGGGCCATAGAAGGTAACTTTCTTTGCAGCACATCTGTAGTAAACTACTGTTTATCACAATCCACATAAGGATTTTAATCTTCTTTGGACAATTTGATTTCCATAAAGCTAAAAATAGAGCTTTTTGTATTGGAGGAGCAACCGAGAGTTGCCTAGAGAGAGATTTCACTAAGAACTTTCTAGATGTATCGATACTCAACTCTTAGAATCATTAGGATTAACAAATTTTGCTGAATCCAATTTAGACAACATTGAACTAAAGGCTAAAATTTCTTCATCCTTTAGAAATCTTCTGAAAATTATCTTCCAAGATTGATAAACAGAATCCCAAAAATCAGTCGCTAAACCTTGTGGCACAAGAGAAATTTGTATATAGACTAGGAAATCAGGACTTAAATCAAACATCATGCCAAAAAGAAATTCTCTTACCCTTACCAAGGGATAGCTTGGAGAAACCTTCCACCTTTTTCCAAATTGAAGAAATATTAAGCCAAGGACTACGAAGGCCCTCATGTCTTTTGATAGCTGTATGCCATTCATATTGATCAACACCATGAGTACTAATTACCACTTGTTTCCAAAGGGGATGAGATTCAGAGCAAATTCTCCAACCCCATTTAGCAAGGAGAGCCAAATTCCTCGAGCCAAAATCTCCAACCCCATGTTTTCTCAATTAACTCCCTATGTTTGATGTCAACCATTAGGTTGTACAGTGTACTAATTTATGAGTCAGATAAACTCAGATTTTTAAAATCTATCTTTCATACTTCGTACAAACTTTTACAAGTCGTAATAGGATAAAAAACAAAAGTTTCTCTAGACCATTCCTTTTATTCTTTTGACATTATTAGGCAGATCCATGCAAACCTTTATATCATCTCAACTTAGGTTCTTGTTAACATCTTTTATGCATAAGTTGGGACATTTGGTTTGGTTCCTCATCTAATATTCTGTGTTATATCACCCCTTTGCTCTTTATATTATTTCCTCTTTGATTTGTAATTGGAAGAATTTCATGTAATAAACCTATAGGTGTTGGGTTTTTCCCTATTTCATTTATCAATGAAATTTTGTTTCTCTCCAAAAAAAAAAAAAAAAATTGTGTTATTCCATTTTTCCGCAGAATTGCTTCTATAAGAAAAGAAGGGAAAAGATGATGCTCGTGATCTTTTCTGCCTCATTAATTTATTTAGTTGTAGCGATCTATCCTCACCTACTTAATGTGCTGGTTTGGTTTGTTTTCTAGTCGTCCTGCTTCCCTTGTGCTACCTAGCTACCTTGGTCTCCAATTGGGCCATAAGCTAAGGTCTCGGGATTTATAGGAACCTATCATAGGAAAAAGTCGAATAGCATACAATTGGAAAAAGATTTTCTTCTTTCAAGTGAGATTTACCTTTATCCAATCATTTTTGTGTAGGATTACTATCTACTACTTTTTTCTGTTAAAAGTTTTGAGCTTAGCGACTAGTTTTTGGGAGAAGTTAATGAGAGATTCCTTGGGAGTGGGTCACTGGGTGAATAAGGGAAGCGGTTCTCACTTTGGCAGCTGTGATGATGTGTCTTAATCTGTTCATGAGGGAGGTCAGAAATCGAGAACCTTAGAAAAAATATTGGCTTCACATGTAAAGTTGTGGAGTCTTTGGAAATCCGTATCTCAGAACATATCCCATTTTTTTTTGTTTTTTCAATTTTTCTATTGGGAATGGGTTGTGTAAAGGTGGAAAGGTGATAATACAGATATATTTTGAATTTAAAATTTGCTCAAGGAGAATTAAGAGGCCTGTTATCATATGCCTCCGTCCTCTCCTAATGCTAACTACTAGCGGGTGGTAGGGATCATAAGGTTATTGTTTCTTCATTTTTTCTCCTCGCATTTGGGCAAGTTTCTTGTAGCTTCTCTGGGGAATTTTTTTTCGTAATTTGTCCTGCATGATTTGTTGGTTGAGCTTCTGATCCCTTCAAAATATAGGCAGGTTGTAGTGTTTTTCAGGTGCTTTGACTCTTATATGTGGGATATTTATGTGGCAGAAATAGGAGAAACATTCAAGATTTGTTCAAGATTGTTAGGATGTATAGAATGCTGCGCAGCACTTCAATGCTTTGTTTTGGTTTCTACTCTTTGATTTCAGTGGTTTCTCATTTTTTGATATAAAGACAATTGGGATGGTTACATGACTGGTAAATTTCCAGCGGCTTCTCGAATGGGGCTGTTTTTCGGTGCACTTTTGGCTTGTTTTGTTTTGTTTTGGTTTGGTTTGGTTTTTTTTTTTTAAATTTTTTTCCAATGAACACTTCGTAAAAAATTGCCCCAATTATAGGACATATCTTCTGCCTACAATTTTCCTGCCAAGTGTAAAGTTGACTATGTTGAACAATTATAACCTTGATTTGTTTTCTTGTTCCAGATTATTACTACCTTCAGTGTTGTGGATAACATGAAAGAGCAGTTTTTGGCTCAACAACCTCAAGTTTCCAGGTAAGATTTGGATTGTAGTTTCTGTGACATGCATTCTATTCTAATACTGCTTCACTCTGTGTCACATTTCATTATTACTCAAAAGTAACCCTTCTTTTACCTCAATTCAGGAAAGATGATTCTAGAGTTCAAGAATTGTTTGATGATATCGAAAAACTACGGGATAAATTTGATATGATCGAGAGACCCAATCTAGAAATCGAAACTCCACCTCCAAAGCCAGAAAATGAATCTATACAGGAGGTCCAGAGTAGTGTTCCCCAACCTCCGGTAGAAGACAGCAAGAACTCAAAAGTTGAAACTGGCAAGCAACCTGAACCACCCGCAGTCAATGCAGAACAGGCACTAGATGCTGCAGCTGAGCTAGCGAAGCTGGAATCAGAATTCGGGAAAGTCAGTCACGAATACTCAGCAGAAGACATTGGTGAATGGGAATTCGATGAGCTCGAAAAGGAACTGAGATCAGGTGACTCAAAGAACTAGCCCTATCATATTTATCTACTTATGTGAACCAACCTAATTTATTAAGAAGAAAGATTATAGGTTTGCATTTGACATCCTCCCCCCCAAAACTGCAAGATTGGATCATAATCTTTCCTTTGTAACTGTTCTCTGTATATTTTCTGGTTTTTTAATTTGTTCACTTGTATAAATTCTGGAACATTAATGTTGTAATATAAAGCCAAAAGAAGGAAAACAATCAAATCAAAGACTTAATATGCAAGTAAGTTCAACCTTTTTGATAAGTGTAGTACTGTAAGGGGTAAGTTTTTAGTTTCTTAGGCAACCATCCTTAGTGGGAGACCCCAATGTTTCCTGACATATTAGTTGGTGTGGGGTTGGGAGATTTTTGTTAATATTGATATATCCAGAAAGGTTTCCTGATATGGTAGTTGGAATTTGTCTTATCTTTTGAAGGACATCATGATGGTTAATGGGCCTCCTCTGCCTTCAAGGATAGGGCACAGAAAGTAGTGGGCTGAAAACATGCCTGGCCCAAATCCTTCTTGAAAGGGCAGTTCTAAAATACAAGTAGTTTTATCTTTTTGGCTGCAACTAATGGTTTTTAGAGACTTTTGGTGGGATGGACAGAGCAATTTCTTTTTGCTAATAAGAACCCTAGCTTGATAAAATGGGGTTTCTGGTTGTCAACCCTTAGCCAATAGGAAGATAGCCTTTTATCCTGATTTTCTGGGTGGTGGGTCTCTGAGATGGATCTCATTTGTGGCTCTTAATTGTGGCCTCTCTCTCTCTCTTCTTTCTTTCTCTCTCTAGAATTTCTGTTTTGATGTTTGATTAAATATCTGAGTTACTTTGTTTAGTGATGCCAGTGAGCTGGCCTCTCACATTCTGCTTTTTCTTCAGAAAGGGGTAGTTGTAAGTTTTTACTTTTATGATTTGTTTATTTGGAGATCATGTTTTTTAAGTTTTTAAAAATAGTTCTGAATGCGTGTAGTTTGTGAAATCTAAAAGCTAAAATTTATTGTTTATTTTAATGATATTCATCAGGTGTATGGGTTTCTTTAATATTTGTTGATAGGAGGGTTTAATTTATTAAGTTATAAACTGTGGTAATGATTGAAACTGTTTTAGATATAATTTGTAAATTAAGTAAATCATAAAGGTGCAATTTGCAGTAATCTTTTTTATTTTTTTTATTTTTATTTAGAAAAACAAGTCGGAAAATTAGAAACTCCTTTGTGATTGCAAGTGGGTTTTTGTCTTTTAATGGTTCGTCTTTTAACGTATTGTTCTAGATTTTTTTTTTTTTTTGGAGGGAAAACTTGTTCTCGAAATTTAAATTGTTTGAAAGACAATTTTATGACTATGAATAAATATTAAATAAATAAATATATATATATATTAGAAATTTAGATTGGGATTTCCTTCTTACTAGATCCAATATGATGATTTTATAAGAGTTATCCTATTTTAAATATGTTTGAAAACTGACGTTGATTTTTTTTTTTTTTTTATTAGAACGAAAAATTGATGTTGAATTAGGTATAAATATAAAGAATGCAGTACATTTATAAAAAGTCTCAAAATTTTATCCACGACATCAGAAACTCAATTTGACGCCTTCAGCAGCTTTGGGATTGGTGGAAACTCTGCGCAAAAATATCAAAAAAACTAAAAAGTCAAAACTCAAACTGTAAACAACTTCTTGGAAAAACCAAATTCAATATTTCCAATTCCAAGAAATGGTTAGAGATTTTGTCGTACCATAGGCCACAGCATATATATATATATTAAGAGGTACAACATTTGACATAGAGAGATTCAAATATTAAAGATATATGTCAATTATCATTAAGTTAGTCTCAATTTTGTTTGTTTGAATTTCAGGTTAAGCTTTACGAAATGTATTTTTGCACTTATTATGTCAAATTATAAAATTAAAAATCAAACAAATTACACAAAGCTTATTCTTTCGTACAATCCAAACACAAACTACACGACTCCGAGCATCTCGACTCCAACCTTATTAAAACCGTGAGCAAATCATTCGATACTATGCTTTTTAGCTACATTTGCAGAGAGCCCACAGACTGTGTCCTGACAAATCTGAAGCTTCCTGTTTCTCACTTCTTAAGCATATCACTAGTTGTGGAGTCCATGTTCACCCTCTGAGGCTAATTATATCAAACTGTTTGCATTTTGGAAGATTGGGATTCTAAAGTAAGTTATCTTTGGAGAGAGTGAGACACATAGCAAAAACGTGGAGAATGTATTAAAAGCAGAGGACAATAGCAAAAGTCTCAAGCATTCAGGGCAATTTGATCCGGAAATTCCCTTCTCCACTAACAAATGTCTGGACATTGTTAATTCTCTATGAGATCATGAACTTTTTTCCTATTGCTTGAAATTTACAGGAGCAGTTTAAAAGTAGCATCTGTATAAAACATATAAAACAAAAAGAAAAAAGAAGGGAAAAGAGTTGAACACTAATCAATCAGTGAATGAGGATTGGTAAGCTTGTTAAAAAGTAAAGCCACCCAGGAATTCAGTAGAAAGAAATAAAATCAGACAAAAGTGCTTCTGTAGCTCCAAGTAATGTTCTAGTTGAAAGAGGAGCTGTCTTCAATCATGTTTTAGTTTATTAATTTATGTCAAGGACCACATGGAAATATGAAGGAGGCTAGCATGCTGTTGGAGAGCAGAAAAGCCAGGTTTTGGGGTGTGGTTTGGTTCTTAAAACTGATCTTTGTCTGGAGAGCCAGACAGCTGTTGAAAAAGGATGGCTGTACTACTTATTTTTTTTAATTTTCAGGTGCCTAGCCTAAGACTCTAAGATTATCATTTAGAAAGGAAACTTTGTGGTTTGTCCCTTTTACTCTAAGCTACACAATACAATTTTGGTTTGCTTGTATTACCTTCTACATCTATTCCTTTGAGATAAAGTTCCATGTCTCAGCTAACCCTTTTTGTTCATTTGGTTCTAGTTTTCTGTGTATAATTTTGTTTGATAAAACCTTGTTAACTGATTCTTTAATAGTGGTTGACAAATATTTTACCCAACTTCAGTGATTTGCAAGCAAAGTAAACCCCCATGAAAAAGATGCAAAATTTCACTATTTTAAATTCTTAATGGTTTTCTACATCACTATAAATAATGATACTAAAGAAAGAGACCAGACTATTTTAGTGCATCCTTTTGTAGTAAGCATAGTGAAAAGCAATGAGAAATCAGCCACACACACACACACACACAAAAGAAGTTCACTATGTGTAAAAAATAATAAAAAGAAGTTGAGGATTAATAAAATCATGATGTGGGTCAATGGTGGTTCAGCAGGTTAGCTTCAATTATCTTCTAATTTCATCTTTGGAAGCATTATTAAAAGACTGTAATTTATAATTTCCCCATACTTTATTCTCTATAGACCTGATATAAAGTCAAGCATCCTCAGTTGTAAAGGTGCTCCTACCCTTGAACCACCTGATAAAGCACAGTTTCATATAAGCAAATCCAGAGAGAGAGGGAGTTACTAGATATGGCTGTTGACATCCCATCTTATGATCCAGCTGATGATGACTATATAGACATGGAAGTTGGTTCATACACCAACTTTCTCTGCCACTCCAAAAGCTCTCCACGACAATCCAGAGAGTTCGAGTTTCAAATGTCTTTAAATTCTCGAGGGAGAGAGCCTACAACTTCTCCAGCTGATGAGCTCTTCTACAATGGGAAGCTTCTTCCCCTTCATCATCCCCCACGCCTGCAAATGGTAGAGAAACTCTTGCAGAAGTCTAGTTCTGATTATGATTACAGAAAAGATGCTTTTGAAGAATTTTACAGCACTCCATTAACCACTTCAGTCAATACACCTACCGCAATGAGTACTCCTTTCGAATCCTGCAATATTTCTCCTTCCGAATCTTGTCGTATTAGTAGGGAGCTAAATCCAGATGAATATCTTCTTGAGTATGCAGAAGATGCGAGCTATTTGAATGTTGAAAGTTCGAAAAAGTCCTGGACCAAAAAGTTTAAGCATTCTTCCCTTGGTCTCAAGCTGAAAGCCTCCAGGGCTTACATCAAGTCTTTGTTCACCAAATCAGGTTGCTCAGATGAGTCCTGTGCAGCAGCTACAAAGATTGCAGATGAAGGATTAGCTTCAAAAGCCAACGAATATTCAAAGAAGAGTGCTAAAGTGGAAAAGAGAAAGCCATTTGGACAAACCCCAAGCTCTATTGCCAATCTCAACAAGGAAAAAGCCAATACAGAAAACAGTAGTCGAAACAGACGATCATTCTCCATGGCTATTAAGAGACAACCAAATATCAAGCCATCATCTTCTGCATCATTACATCCCTCTTCCGCTTCATGTCCAAACAATTCGAGCGGGTATTTTCTGAAGAGATGTGGCAGTGTGAATTCAGAGATTGAGAACTCAATTCAGGGAGCAATTGCACACTGCAAGCAGTCTCAATCTCAGCAACCATTACGTTCAAGGAAGACAGTTAGTGAAGTCGGGATTTACTTATTATCATCTACCAGCCTCGCAGTTTCTGATGATCAGGAAATACCAGAACTTTGCAGGGGCTGATAGAGACAGATAGAGAATAAGAAAGTATAGAATTATAAGATATTAATGCTGTAAGTCAACGCAAAATTTTGTCATGCCTATCTGTAATTTGTACCGTTGAGTACAACACATAGGACTTTATGAAAAATGCAACAGAACATGTCTGTCTCAACCAATTTCAGCAACTATTTCCAATATTTTCACTACATAAACTCAAATCTCTAATAAATAAGCACCAAAGATGTCCTTTTATTTAATCAACCA
Organism: Luffa acutangula; assembly: GCA_036850905.1. NCBI lineage: Eukaryota > Viridiplantae > Streptophyta > Magnoliopsida > Cucurbitales > Cucurbitaceae > Luffa > Luffa acutangula. The sequence goes on along the minus strand of CM072099.1, from coordinate 7,096,846 downwards.
AATTAATAGACCTCGTGCCAGAAAGAAGGAAGCCCCAGCTCCTCGAGCTATTCACTCGTATAAAAATTTCCATAATGTAGGAAACCATCATTGCTTTAGCCTTTAGGGAATCATTTGCTATTCAGATTTCAAAAATTAGAAAATGTATAGCTTGGAATTGTAAAATCTAGAATTGGGATGCCTGTACTTGAATTGACAAAGGCTTGGGTCTCAGAAATAATCAAGATCACCGAAGAAAATCCTACATTGTACATTCTCGTGTTATGTGCATTTCCACACACAAATCTCCGAGTTTCAAAGAAGCAACGTAATGTAAAATGAAAAAATCTCATGCAGTCTCCACCAATCTAGCTCAAATCCGCACAACAAATTAACCTAAAAACTCCATTATTCTCTAGACATCGCCCTGTAACAAGCCATTCACGAATTTGACTGAATCAATTCTCCGAGCTTTCAATTAGTCAGTTCACAGGGGCAAACTAAACTAGAAGACGGCAATGCATGTTACTTTGTTCTCGATCAAGTAAAGTCGAGGCTCGAATTTCAAATAATCGGCGACATGATCATGTTTCCTAAGGAAAATCTTGCAATAATCAGTCAATTTAGAGTTGTATAATCATAGAAAAAAGAAACAATCAGGACTCCGAACACCTAGTTCTCTGTCTCCCTGAATTTGAGCAAGATGAGACGCTTTAAGAGATTGAATATTGAAAAAGGAAAAGAAGAGAATCACCTGAAGCAAGCACCGTGTTCGTAGGCATCAATCAACATACAAAAGGAGCAAATTAATTGTATCATGTGTTGCAAATGAAAGTTTATTATGTTGAGAACTGAATATAGCTTGACGATAATCGACGTGTATCCAATCGAGAGGTTAGGTGTTCAAATCTCCTCACTACAGTTTAATTAAAAAAAAAATGAAAGTTTATCATGTTGTTTGATACAAATTTGAAATACAGCTTTTGAAACAGGAAGGTGTTTTCATGTACGTCTTGATTAGCCGAGCTAGATTGGTAATCTGATTCTCTCATCTATTTTGATCTTTTGGTCGATGAATATATGTCTGGACTAGTTGAGTTAAGTTAAAGATTTTGAAATGGTCGAAATCACTCGTCAAAATCCATATTAAAATTAGAAGAATTCTAATATTACATAGATGAGAACTATCTATACCAATGTACACCAGAAAAACCAGAGTTATAGAACACTTTGCCCAACAAAATTATCTTCATCATATATATATATATTTTGAAAAGGATATATATCTGTCTTTTTGAGGCCAAGAAAATTGTCAAGAATATTCTTCTAAAAAAATTGGGTAGAATATTTAAGCATTAAAATGTAATTAAAACGAAACAATTCATACATTTACTCTCCGTTTGGAAACAAGAAAGTTCAAGAAATGATTTTAAATCTTGTGATTTGAAATTCAAGAAATGATTTTAAATTCTTTGTCTTCTTTGGAACGAGAAAGATTTAAAATGAATGTATTTAAATTTTTGTATTTGGATGGTAGTTGGAAAAGGAAAGAAAGTAAAAGAATTTACTAATATATACTTTTAATTTGAGTTATTAATAGAAAATTTAAGTATGACGAGGATAAATAAGTAATTTAACTCTCACTTCCTAGAAATCCTGCAAAATCGGATGGTTTTAGTTGGAAATTTTTTTTACGTCAAAACATGATTTAAATTCATTTCAAATCCATTATGATTTGAAATCTTCCAAAATAAGGAGGTTTAGAGCATGAAGAAAACCACTATTTCCTTTCTCAAAAGAAAAAAAAAACCACTCTTTCATATTTAAGAAAAAAAAAAAAAAAAAAAAGAGAAAACCGCTCTTTCAAGTTAAAAGGCAATGTATCATTTTCTTAAAAAGAAAAAAAAGAAGGGAAAAAACAGAAGAAAAACTGAAGGCGTTTTTTGAACAAAGACTGTCCCACATCGGTAAGACTGTGTGTTGGAAGAGATCCCAAAGCTATAAAAGAGGCAGCCGGTAACAGTCAAAACCACGGAGCCGTGCAGTGAGAACAGAGCGAACTATTCTTTCGCCTTTTACTAAAGAATACCGTGTGCTCGCCGCTCACAGCGGCATACGCTTATTTTTGGAGGGGTACCTCTCTCACGGGAGTGGTTCCCACATAAATTCTAGTTGAAAGTTTTTGATTTATATGTTTTTTGGTTTTAGTAAACTGCTTGTGCTTTCTGCATATTTATAAAGTGACGATGAATAATTGATTGAATATTATGTTCACTATTTTCTTTTGGTTGTTCTCCATTACTACTAGCACGGATCTATTTATAAGTTACAATGTTAAATTATGTCTAGGTTTGATTTCAATTTTAATTTTGTAACTAATTTGAATCTTGAAACGTAATTTTGTTTAACGGTTAAAATATTTTTTATGGTATATCAAATTAAATGCCAAGTTGAACATTTTTTATGGTATATCAAATTAAATGCCAAGTTGAACGATAATTTAATGTGAAATTTTAAATGAAGTTGTCAAAAAGATTTTCCATAAAAACCTATGTTTCAAGTTTGTTTCATCTTAGTTTATAGTTTATGTTACTTTTTAGGCATTTTTAGTATAGGTATAACATTAATTTCATTTTTTTTTAGAATAGTGCAATTAATTTAGTTGATGGACCAACATTATATTGTTTAATGATTTTTATAGTTTTTGTCAAGAGGACAACTAAACTGATATAATACTTGTGATCTTACGATTCACGAGCATAGCTCAACTGATATCCAACTATACTAATAACCAAGAGGTCAGATGTATGATTAGAATTCTTCCCCTCCCAAGTAAAAGGAGAAGAAGAAAGGTTTGAGTCAAATATTACCCGACATGGAAAAAAGAAAGATTTTTATAGTTTTTGTTGAATTTTGAGTGACAAAGAAAGGAAAAGCCATTTGATCTCTCGCGCCCAAAAAATGGTGAGAATTCAAGTGAAGCCCGGTGACGATTCCGGCGAGAACGAGTTTCTTTATGATTGTCCGAGCAACTTATTGATCGAAGAAATTGCTTCAGAAGTTGTTGGAAATTCCAATCTCCAATCTAAAATCCATCGGCTTGTTTCAGAACTCGAACCCCGTCTACTTCCTCTCTATGGCGATCCCAAAGGTTTAGTTTAATCATTTCTCTTTTACTCGATTCTGTTTCTCTCTCTCTTTTCTGATCATCTTACGCTCCTCGACAATGGCTGTGATGTGAAGCTACGCCTCTTTTGAGAGCTTTATCAGAAGCGAAGTCCTATGCGTCGAAGGTCTCACTCTATTCCCTTTTTTCTTGTTTGGACGATAGGAAAATGGTTGAGAAATCTGTTACTTAGCAAACCCTAGACTGATGAGCAGAGTAGATGTCATTTGTGATTCCAAGTTGTTGTTGGGCCTTGTGATTTGATTTTTAGATTTTCCCTTATTAGAAATCAGAACTGTTTTAGCTTTGTGAGTAGAAAATTGTTTTCAGAAAAGGGAATGCGTACTATTAGTCTATTCTTCTTCACCTACTCATTAATTGATTTGATGTTTAGATTTTCCCTTATTTGAGATCAGAACTCTTAAGTTATTTGCAGAAGAAGGAATGCTGTACTGTAAATAGTCTATTCTTTTGCATCTTCTCGCTAATTGATTTGGCTTTTCCCTGATTTGAAATAAGAACTGTTTTTGCTTTGAGAGTATATATATGTATATTTTCCCGGAAAGGGAATGCAGTCTATTCTTATGAATCTTCTTGTTAATTGATTTGAGGTTTAGATTTTCCCTGATTTGAAATCAGAGTTGTTTTTGCTTTGAAACTAGATTTTGTTTCCAGAAAAGGGAATGCCGTACTAGTCTATTCTTTTGCATCTTCTCATTAATTAATCTGATGTTTAGATTTCCCTTACTTGAAAACAGAACTGTTTAGCTTTGAGAGTAGAAATTTATTTTTCAGAAAAGAGAATTCTATACTATTTTGCATCTTCACATTAATTGATATAATGTTTAGATTTCCCCTTTATTTGAAAACAGAACTTGTTTAGCTTTGAGAGTAGAAATTTATTTTTCAGAAGAGGAAATTCTATACTAATAGTCTTTTCTTTTTTTGCATCTTCAATATGATGTTTAGATTTCCCCTTATTTGAAAACAGAACTTGTTTAGCTATGAGAGTAGAAATTTATTTTTCAGAAAAGGGAATTCTATACTGATGGTCTTTTCGTTTTTTTTGCATCTTCACATTAATTGATATGATGTTTAGATTTCCCCTTGTTTGAAAACAGAACTTGTTTAGCTTTGAGAGTAGAAGTTTATTTTTCAGAAAAGGTAATGCTGTACTATCAATCTATTCTTTTGCTTCTTCTCATTAATTCATTTGATGTTTAGATTTTCCCTAATTTGGAATCAGAACTGTTTTAGCTTTGAGAGTAGAAATGTATTTTTCAGGAAAGGGAATGCTGTACTATTAGTCTATTCTTTTGCATCTTCTCATTAATTGATTTCAATTTTCTCACTACAGGACATGGTTATCCACAATAGGCCTTTATCATATCTTGTGTTGAGAGACCATTTTGAGACTCTTGAAAGGGAATTGCTTGCGAAGTTTGATTTATTGGGTTTCTCTGATTCCACTCAGTATCAACAACTTCTATCTGGTATTTTAGTTTTTCTCCCTTTCTCTTTTGTTTTTTTGTTTTTCCTCAGTTCTTAATGAACACAAATATTACCATTGCCCTGAAGGTGTAAATAACCATACTTCTGCATACCCTCATGGTTCAGAATGACATTTTTCTCTTTCATTTAATGTTTTAATTTTTATATTATTCGAGTTACTGAACCTTAATCAATATCCCTTGTCAAGTTTGTTTTGGATTTGAACTGACAAATGTTATCTCAACTGAAAAAATGTGTACTCAATCCAATATGTTTCTTTTTTCGATCCTTTTTGTCCCATTGTTAATTAGGTCCTTTTAGCACAAGATTGCAATTCACTCAAAACTTTGAGCCCATAGTATAATATGGTGTTTTCTGCTGCTTGTTTTTTGGTTCATGCACACTTGAAGTAAGAACTTTTGTGCAATGTCAACATGAAAAATATCTGGTTCACACAAATTCCCCAGAGGAACAATATTAAGTTTCAAGGAAAATTATGTCAAAAGAAGTTTCTAGGGAAAGCTCTCTCTTGAAACTATCTTTTTCAATGCTTTTGATAGAACCCAAGTTAATTACATTGAAATATAAAAACAAAATTACAATATAACTCTCAAGTATTCGAGATACTCGAAACTTTCTCTCTCTTGAGATGCCACTCAAGTCTAAAGTCACTAAACAATCGCCTAACTTCATTCTTTCCCCTCACTCTATTTATAACAATTCCCCACTAACACCCTGCTTAGCTAAATACTAATATTAATACCTCATAATATTCCTAGATCTATCCTAATAGCATTCCTATCAGCTATTTGATAAGGTTATACATAGGGATAAAGAGCCATTCCAAATCATTTTCAATATTCTTTTTGAACTGTTGTTCAAAAAATAAATTGCTTTGTTTTAGTCAATCTTATAATTCTTGATGAAGGTGATTAGAAACGAGATTGTCTATTATCTCACTGTTCAGATGTGGGGCTTCTTGATGAGGATACGACTCAACTAAAACTGGCAGGAAAAGAGCTTATGAGGGAGAAACGACTTTGTGATTATATTGGAAGAAATGAGAAAACCAAGGTACTTTGTCATTAGAACGGTTCAATCATTTGTTTTCTTCATAAAGACGACTAATCACTCCCATTTTCTATCAGATCGTTCTCAAACTGCTACCGACGATCATGCCCCTGAGTTGATTACTGGTACGTCGGCGATGTCGAGTACTAACAAGTGCAGTCTGCTTGAAGACATTATGTAAAACCAGTCAGCCTCACTGTATCCCCTCCTAATTGTAGTTCAAGTCTCTGTTCTTATGTGAAAATTTTGGCCTTTGATTCCAAAGGGATATGGGAAAATGAACAAGATTTTGGATGTTAGAAATTAGAGAAGATCTAAATATTTTTGTTTGCTAGCTCTGCAACTCTTCGTTGACTTCTTGTACATTGTATCAAATATCAGATGGATTTTGGATCCTTATATTATCAATTTGTTCTCTGTTTGGCTTGAGTTCAAAAGTCTTGTGTTGGGATGATCAGGTGATCTAAATGTCTTCTGTTCAGTTGACTGACCATATGTTTAGTTTGCGAATTTGCGATTCAAACCAATAATGGAATATTTGGTTTGGGTCATTCAAATAGCTTATCCACATTTTTGTGAAAGAAAATGGTGAAAATGTCCTGTCTGTGGATTCTGTTTTATGTTTTTGGATTCACTAAATTTAGTGAATATGCGTTTCGCGTTTTTGAAAACTGTTTTGGATTCTATGATCCAAATAGTGGAAATTCTGAAAACAATTTTTTTTCCTTTTCTTTCGAATATATACAGATTTTGAATTTGAAACTTTTAAATGCAGATTTAAATTAAAAAAAGAGATACAGACCTTAATAAATATAATATTTTAGGTTACAAACTCATTCATTTTTATGAAATTAAAATTTGTATAATATAATGTATTACAAATTATATGATATTGTAAAATAATAATTATACAAAATTTATAACATATAACATGTTTATAGATTAATTAATAATGTTTATATTCAACCTAATATATTTAGTTGATAACTACAAATAGTTTATGGTTTATAAATATATAATCAAACACATTTTGAACAATTATTTAAATTGAGATCCAATTTCTGAATCTTCTACCAAACATATATCTGAAAATATGGAGTATAATTCTGTTTTCATTGAATCTTTTTTTTCAAATTTCTGTTTTTAAATCACCAACCAAACAGACCTATCTTAAAGCATCTATTTTCCTATTTTTAAATATTGAAATTAATGTTACTATGTTGAAGTGATATTTTATTTAATGAAACATTTTTGTAAGTTCAATAATAGTTGAGGATAATATTCGAACCTTTGATCTTTTGGTAGATGTTACATGTCAATTATCATTGAACTATGTTCACTTTGACTATTGAAACATTTAGTAGTCTAAAATATTATTTCTTAAGAACAAAGGGGGAAAAATATCTAAAAAAGAATCTTTGAGTAAAATATAAAAATAGAAATATGAATGAAATTGTTATCAAAAGAAAAAGACCTTAAAATATAAACTTGGGTTAAACCAAAACTAATTTTGAAGTCATGAGCCAAAACGAGCATAGCTCCGCGGTAATTGACATATATCCTCAACCAAGAGGTCAGAAGTTCGAATCTTCACACCCCCAAATGAACCCAAATTTGAAAATAAGAGAATCTCAATGGAAAATTTACCATAACTCATCAACTTTTTTTTTTTTTTTTTAGAAGTCCATAACTCATCAACTTTAATTTTTAGGTTTAGTGGTGACTGGAAGTTTTGTGTTCAAATCCTATAATATCATTTCCCTCTAATTAATATTTATTTTCACTTGTCGCATCTTCTACAAATTTTCAAACCCACAAATATCGAAAGTGATATAATTAAATTTATAATTTTTTAATCTAAATAGGGTACTAAAAAAAGCACTTCAAATCAATATATTTTATTATTTGAAACTTCTTTTCTACTAAAAAATAGCCTACAAAGGTCTGACATCATTGTATACTTTTCATTTTAGGTTTGAAAAAGTTATCCTCCAATAAAGTACAATATACTTTTTACCCTCTTCTTCTCTGGCAGAAGAAGTTCAAGTAAAAAAAGACAATGGTTTGAATATTTCTTCTATCTCAACAACAACTCTTTGAAACAAACATTTATAACAGCAACATGAATGAAGAAAAGTTTGTCTAAATTGAACATTGTTTCTGCTGCAAATACTGAGTGCTCTGATACTACCTTCTGAGTCCCTCTGAATACTATCTTCAAATCAATAAATGACCAAATAGACCTTTGACATTTCTAATATTCTTATAAATTGAAAGATACGACATGAAGCACGGTTGATATATGATATGATAGAAAATAAGAATGGTTATAAACATGGGACCGACATGAACCTAAATACTAATAATAAGAGTTTAAAAGTTTTGAGGGTACATGTCAATTAACGCTAAGTTAAGCCCGCTTTGGCAAAAGGATGACGAAGTTTTTACTTTGTATGCATTTATTAGTTTTTATAATTTTTCTCGAGGTATCACATCAAATTTGATGTTTTTATTTCTATTTCATAAAATTGAGATCTCGACATTTTGAGAATTGACATTTACTTTCTCGTATCTGGCATTTTCTATTGAAACGCTTGTAGGGATGAAAATTGGTGAAATAAATGAAGGGCCCTATAGGCATGCAACCCTAACCGACTTTTTCAATCATGATGCTACCTAGGAACCTCAAATTTCAATCGAAAATATATGTAGGCTAAATTACAAAATAATTCCTTGAACTTTGATGATTGTATATCTATTTAGCAATTCGACTTTAAAAAGTTTCAATTGTATTCTTTAATTTTCCACTAAATATAATGATGATGTAACACACACATATATATACGAACATACATGAATTGATTGGTACGATGTGACAAAAAAATGGCTGAAAAGAGATGGGCTCCCTCCTCCATGTTTATTTTATTTTATTTATTTATTTTTTTAAAAAGAAAGAAAAGAAGAAAAATGGGGTAAGAGAGAAGAAGAAAAGAGAAGAAAAGAGAAAAAAAAAAACAGTTCCGACGACCGGCGGGCAGTGGCCGCCGGTCGTCGGAGTTAGGAAGAAGAAAAAGGTTGAAGATGATGAAGAGGAAGAAGATGGAGAGGAAGAAGAAAAAGAAGGAGAGAGAGAGGGAGAAATAATAAATAATAATAAAAATAATATATTATTTTAATAATTTTTATTTAAAAAATTAAAAAATAATTTTTTATTAAAATAATAGTGCCACGTCAGCCACCGTTAGGAGTTAACAGAAAAATTGACGACAGGGACCAAAGTGCTTCTTATCTCAAATCTCAAGGGTATTTTTGTTGAGTTTGAAAACTTAAGGACCAAAGTGTCACTTAACTCAAACCTCAGAGACTAAAAGTGTATTTTTCCCATAATATTAAATCCCTCTCATCGTGCATGCCACTTTATCTTATGTTTACTTCCCTTATATTATTTGTCTATGTCATATCATGTCAAATCAACTAACATTGGTGCACATGCTTTGTCATTATTTTGTTAGTGATAGAGACCACATAGAAATCAAAATTTCAAACTTAGGAGTGTAATTGAAACTTTTAGAAGTTTAGACTACATAGACATATATATATAACCCATACATTGTTTTTTTTTTTAAAAAAGACTAATGATGGTGTGTTTAGTTTAACATTTCAAGGGTTTAATTTTGAAAAAAAATATCATTTTGAAAAAAAATTCTAGTATTTGACAACCACAAAAAATGACTTAATAAAAAATTATCCAATGGAGAAATAAACTATTTTGAGATCAGAAAAACTTGTAAGCAAATTTTTTTAAAAAGAATTTTTAAGTATATAACTTGTGTATAAAAACACTCGAGGAAATTTAACAACTAAACATATGAGTGTTCAAATTCTAAACAATTTTTATTCAAAATGTTTATAAAAAAAATGCATTCTCGAAAAACATTTAAACTAAAAGGTATTTAGAATGAGCCCTATACTCTTACTCTTGAAACTCATTATTTTTATACCATCAAATTACATGGTATACTAATCTAAGTTTTCTTTGCTTTAGATGACACAAAATTATACTTCTTAAATTTTTGCTCGTCTTAGTTATATATCTTTGTGTAGTTCAGGATTGATAAAGTGAATGGTCGGTGCCTGTCTACTCATTAATCTTTATGGATCATAAATATAATTCATATACGAAAGTTAACACATCCTACAATTTCAAACACAAATGCTACAAAATATCAAAATTTATTAAAATCATGAGCCAAACATCTAGATATGTGGTAGGCTTTGGCTAGAAAATAAAAATGGAACTTATTAGAAGATGAATTATATTGAAAATTTTCACATCATGTGAGATTATGATATGGGGGTGGGGTTGGTTGGTATTATTTACTTCAAAATTTAAGTTGGAAACAAGTTGACAAGTAGTGTCAGACAAAGCTTTCAGAGAGTTATTGAGAGGGCTCAGACTTCAGAGATTTTGTTTGACCATTTATTGCTTCATCAAACTTTCTTTCTCAAAGTGCTTGCATGTTGCTTATGCTTCATGCACAACCACACACCTAGAAAAGTGAAAAAAAAAAAGTAATTTTTTTGCTCAACAATTTATGAGGTGGGAATTGAATCATCGACATCAATGATGATACGTCGTGTCTTATCCACTGAATTATGTTTAAATTTACAAAATTATGTTTAAATTTACAACATAAAAAGAATCGAAAATTTTATTTAGAAGTTGGAACAATATATCTGATAGTTGATATAGATGATTTGATCATCAATGAGTGGAAAGAAGCAAAGGAGCAGTCACATTAAGGCAGCTAGCTAAGTTTTTTTTGTTTTTTGTTTTTTTTTTTTGTTTTTTTTTTTTTTTTTTTTAGAAAGGAACAGTTACATCTTGATATCTAAGCATTGAATATACATATTTTCTGTAATGACGTTTGAGAGAGAGAAATAGACTTATGATAATTAAAAGAGAGAATTATACATACCATTATAAAAAACTCTCATGATAAAATGACTTTTTAAGAGAAGAATATGTAGATGTACATACGGTTGGATGTATAAGAAAGTCATTAAAAACGACTATGATTTGACCATCAATAGTTAGAAAGGAGCATAGGAGCAGTAGTCACATTAAGACAGCTAGCTATGCATTTTTTTTTTAAAAAAATTGTAAAACGACGCTTAAAAGAGATAATCAAACTACGATTTGACCATGTATCCAATAATTAGAAAGGAGCGATCACATCATATGATAGCTAGACATTTTATCGTAAAATGACCCTTTAGAGAGAGAAACATACCTACGATCATTAAAAAGAGAGAATTATACATACCATTATAAAAAATCCCGATAAAATGACGAATCATCAATACATTTATCCAAACTATCACACAATTACAATCAAATTTATTATTCGAATTCAAAAACCAAATATAAAATTAACAAAATATATGGAAAGATAAGAAAGTGGGAAAGAAAGAATTAAAACTTAATTAGGGTAGAAATTCATCCTCTGTTTAATTCCATAGTCCTAATGAAATTCAAACACTCATCATAGATCCAACTGTATTTCTCCATGAAAGGGTTCACCAAGCTTTGAGGAGGGTAACTATCAATACAATCTTCCCATACATTCTCATCTTCCAAATCTCTTGTCACTTCCCATGCACAGTTATTGCACTTGAATCCAGCTCCAAAGCTTATCATTAATATCGTCTCGCCTTTCTTCAACCTCTTCTTTGCTTCCATGTATCCGAACACGTACCAAAATCCTGCGATTAGGGGCCGAGTCAGAAATTTTTATTTGAAAGGACGAAATTATACGTCAAATATTTTTACATTTTAATAATTTTTATATAATATTCCAGAGATTTGCAGTCAAGTATGGTTCTTTTCTAACTTATTTTGTCCTAACCTGCCGATGAAGTGTTTCCGAATCGATGCAGGGCCATTCGAGCTGGCTCGAGATCGTAAGCGTTGAGGCCCAAGCTCTTCCCGACGCTGTCGATAACGGCCCTCCCACCGGGGTGAATGCAAAAGTGATCGACACCGGTCTTGAGATTCAAACCTATAATTGGAGCTTGACCTAGAGAAGTCCCTCCCATGGCTTCCTTTGGTTTGTTTTGGGTGAGAGAATTAGCTATGGCGTAACGAAGCAGCTCCCTTAATGGCAAAATCTTTGGCACCAAAACTCTTAAATTCATTGCAAATATTTTCGCCGCTGCTTTTGGAAGGTTCTTCGTTAGCCTAAACCCACGATACCCGCCATCGTCTTCATCCTTTGTTAAAAAGTATAAACAAAATAAATTAATTAATTAATTGCTACTTAAACTTTTAAACCAGTGTTAGAATTTAACATCATATCAGTCTATCAGTGCATGAGTTTTCAACTAATTTAGTGATAGTTTAAAAAGATATATATATAATTAGTTATGAGTATTGTAATAATTTTCAAGCTCACAAGTGAGAATAGAAGTATTAAGTATGAGGATAAAAGATTAAATTCACTATAACCTATCATTTTTTTTTTTTTTTTTTAAGATTTACCTACTATTTTGGATTTTGTACTTTTAACTTTTATTCATATTTTAGTCTTTATATTTTCACGACATCCATTTTGACCATTGTAAGCTTTTGTTCATTTTGGTCTTTATACTTTTTAATCGTTTGTTTTGATCTCTATACTTTTAAAAAGGGATTGTTTTGGTTCCTTTAATTTTCTTTTTCATCTCATTATTTTCAATCACGATTTCAATAAAAAACTATACTTAGTAGATTTCTTGAAATTTAGTCATAACTTTGTATTGAATGCTTTCATTTATTTTAGGACCACATTTTTTTAAAAATAAAGTATCAAAACAGACTTTTTGAAATTACAAAGACTAAAATGAACCAAAGACATTCAAGTATAGATATCAAAATGGACATTAAAATCTTAACAATTAAGAAGGAGAGAGATAAAAAAGGAGTTTTTTTTTTCTCTTCTAATTAAGATTTTAGTAGTGGTATGTAGGGAGATCCCAGTATGCCGCCAATTATTATTCATACTAAAATGAACTAAAAGCTAAAAATAAAAGGAATAGTAAAATACCAATTAAATAATGTTTTAAAAAACATTCAATAGTAATTTTACATGATATCAGGTGAGAGAAGTAACAAAACCGAAAAGAGATGAAAGTTATCATAATCTATCAGCTTAAAACTGTCGTACCTGAATACAACATTGATACGCTTCATCGTTTGCACCGAGATGGGTCCGAACCAAACACTTGAGCTTCAACATAGCTTGATGTCTCAACTCCCTCTTATTCGTGAAAAGCATCGAACAACCACCAGATCGAAACAAACAATTGGACATAATCATTTGTTTGTCCTTCCCACAATACCAATGAGGCCCCATAGACTCAGTAGCAACCACAATGGCATAACAATTCTCATAACACTTAAACATATTCTTCACCAAATCAATGGCCACAATGCTCGCACTACACCCCATTCCAGAAAGATTAAACGCCTTCACATCTTCCCTCATCTTGTAACGGTTGATGATCCTCGACGTCAAACAAGGAGACGGTGAAAACAACGACACGCTCACGACCAAGATCTTGATGTCCGAAGGAGAAACTCGAGTCTTTGCGAAAAGGTTGTCGAGTGTGTCGAAAATGATGTCGTCCATTTCGGAGATGGCGTCGTTTAGGGTTGGCTTTTCTTCGCGGCCTTCGAGCACGTTTTTCGGTCCGTAGGTGTGCTCGCCGATGCCGGAGCTGACGATGGTTTTGAGGAGGAATCGGTATTCGTCGAGGCCGAGGTTTTTGTTGCGAAGGACGACTCGTACGCACGAATCGGTGTCGAGTCTTCGTGTCGGGTCGGAGGGTTTGTAGCATTGGTAGGCAAGCATGTAGCAAGATGATTGGTTTCTCCATTGGAGGAGGAGCTTGAAGAGGGTGGAGATGGTGAAGAAGAGGGAGATGAAGCATAGTGCCATCATGAGTTCTTCCATGGTGGCTTTAGGGAGAGAGAAGAGACCAGGGTTTGTGTTTAAATGAGGAAAAAAAAATAATATTTTTCTTTTGTTGTTTTGAATTGTGTTTGTGTAAAGGAATTTGAAGGTTTTTTTTGTATTTTTTTGTTTCTGTTGGAGTGGATTCATAGGGTTTGATAGTCTGAATTTAAAGCCATTTTGGGGAGGAGAAGAAAATTGAAAGGAAGTACCGAAACGTTGACATCTCAATTTTTTTTTATTGATAATATATTATTCATATTGATGATGTTCTTGTTCATCTAATTAAGTATAGATTGAGTATATATAACTTTAACCGGTTAAGACGTTATACATTTGATCGGAAGGTTAGAGGTTTAAATTACTAATTTTTTAAGGTTGTTGAACTCAAAATAAATAAATAAAATCCTTATTAATTAAAAAATAAATAAAATTTATGTGACTGAGTTTTGATATCGATATTCAACCACCCTTTGATTTGTGGATATATCATGATGAATGTTAAAATCTTTAATTGAAAATAATGTTTTAAATGTACTGAAAAATACTCTTTTCAAAAAAAAAAAAAAGTACTGAAAAATACTTGCTTCTACATCAGTTATTATTACACAAGCCATTATAGATTTTATGTAGTGTATTCTTAATAGCTAAAACTAAAATATATTGTGGAATTCCCCTGATCTATTATTTAATTACATTTCCCTATTTTAATGGACCATTCTGATTCAACGACCATGAAAGGAAAGCTAAATGCATATATATTTCTATGATGCAATAAAAATATGGATGAAATATAAAAGATAGGTTAATTAACAAACTAAATACCACTCTACATAAATATTAACAACCAAAAGTGATCTATGTTCAGCAGTAATTCACATGTAACTTTGACACGCTGAACTCAATATATATATATATATATATATATATATATATATATATATATATTTCTTAGAATATATAATTTCTTCCTAGAAATTGCTTTAAAAAAAAAAATCTTCCTAGAAATGTTCATCTACAACGAAAATTTAATAGATATTTTTAATAAAATTGAAATCTAAGATTCATACTTAAATATTGGAATTTTAGGTCGATTTTAATTTTTTTGGGTTAAATTATCATAAATACCCTTGAACTATGAGGTTTGTTCAAATATATCCTACAACTTTCAAAAGTTTCATTTTAGTCTTTGGATTTTGAAGTTTGTTTCAAAACAATTCTTGAAATCTTTTTTAATAATTTAACAGAAAAATACATCATTTTTCGCCCATAAATTTAACGAAAAATATCTCCAAGTGTCGTTTTGAAACAATTTCAAATTTCAAAAGTTAAAATAAATTTTTTGAAAGTTCAAGGATATAATTGAAACCAACACATAATTAGGAGTGTTTTTAAGTCAGATTCAGATTGTTTGCTGCTGTGAATTTAAAGCTATGAGAGAGGAAAGCATATTGGAAGACGTAGAAGCAAAAGCACCCATTACTTTCTTTTCTCTTGGGAGGACAAATCTTTTCAGTTGTCTCTCAGCCATTATTGTGTGTCGTTCTTTCTTGGTGAGAGTAAAAATTAAGGACCGATAAATTATAAGTCTAGTCTTCGAACTTTGTTCGTGTCAATATGTGGGGTGGGAGATTCGAATCACAGATCTCGTGGTTATCAATACAACCTTGTGCCAGTTGAACTATGCTCTTGTTGGCATCCTAAACTTCTAATTTTGTATCTAGTGGACCTATAAATTTTAAAAAATGTTACGGGACTTGGGACCTGTTGGATATACTTTTAAAGTTTAGAGATCTATTATACACAAAATAAAAAATTCAATAACTTATTTGATACTTTTTAAAGTTTAAAGAACAGAATTGATAAGTATTAAAAAAGAAAAAAGAACCAGATTGGCACAACTCTAAAATTTAGGGAATAAACTTATAATTTAACCAATAAAAAAAAAGAAAGTAACACTTTTATAATTAGGGTTCATTTATACTTGCTTTCATGATTTTTTTTTTTAAATTTTTTCCCTTATTTCATTGTTTAAATAATTTTTTTCTTATGGTATTAAGTTTCATGTTTATTTTGAGTAAAATTTCATTTGGAAAATTTTAATTTTATTTTATTTAAGGTTGATTTTTTATCTTTGAATTTTCGTAGCATCTATTTTAATTTCTACACTTAAAAAAAAAAAACAATCATTTTGGTCTAGCATTGTTGTGTCTTTAAGAAATGGGAGTGTATTAATGTATTGAAGTGGATATAATTTTTTTTTTTAAAAAAAAGAAAGAAAACAACATTAATTAGTTGAAGTGAGTAATGGTAGTACCTTATTAAATGAAATCATAATAGTAATGACCAAAATGAAATAAAATCAACATTTTGAAATTTTAGAAACCATGAGATTTAAACATTTATTTTAAATCTTACTTTAATTATTATGTTTTCTTAATAAATAATTTTGATCATTGAACTTAAATGAAGTTTCTGTGAAAAAAAAAAAAAAGAATTTAATCCTTTTTTTTTACTTCAATTATTATGTATATCTTTGAGTAGTCAATTTTTATCAACTCATTAACCTATCATTTTAGTTCTTGCATTAAATACGATACATGAATCGATTTTTTTTTTTTTAATTTTTAAGTAAGTAGATATCACCAGCTATTTTTATTTTTATTTTTTTAAAAAATCAACAATTATTGAGGGAAGATTATTCGTCGACCTTTAAAATGATAATTAATGTCTTATTCACTAAACTATACAAGAATAGACAAACATGACTAGGTTTTTATTTTTTATTTTTTAAATTCAAAATATGACTAGTTTAACTTCATTGAACAAGAAAAAGTTTTAAATATGGTCCCTAAATTTTTAAGAAATTCATAACCGCACCATATACAATCAAATGGGTGAAAATGTTTTATTTATGAATTTAATACAACAATAATTCAGCTGTATTATTATTCATAACTTCTTTTTAGTACAAATTATTGATAACTTGTTTCAATAATTTATTAAATATTTCTGCTTCAATTATTCAGATTTTTGCGAGTGAAACTTATTTCTATTTTTTTTTAAAAAAAGTTTGTAATTAATAAATTCATGAATTAAGTTTCGTTTAAATAATTTGGGTATAAAAATGATAGTAGGCCCTGAGATTTTTTTTTTTTTTTTTTTAATTCAACAATATTTGTGGTGGAGATTCCTCTGACCTTTTGATATCAAAAAGCACATGCTTAGTTTATGTAGTTGAGTTATGATTTCGTTGGTAGAGAATAAATTGGACAAATCCAAAACAATACTAACTACTATTCCATTCAAGGTTTTTTTTTTTTTTTTTTTTTTTTTTTTTTTTTTTTGACAATATGGATGTGGATATTCGACCCACAAACTTTGTAGTCATCAACTTTGTGTCAGTTGAGCTATGCTCTTGTTAGCATTATATTCCATTCAGGTTTTTATTTATATATATACATACATTTGTATGTAATTGATTTATAAGTTTTTATATCTTTACATGCTTTTAGTATCTATAATTTTGATCTATCCATAAAGTTTATGTTCTATATTAATATAAAAAACAATTATTGTTACGTTTCTTTCTCACACACTATAGTGACAAATTAGGTAAAAGTTGAGAAAAAGAAGGTCAGGTTAAATTATATTTGCTCTAATTGGATACGGAGAATTAATGTTTCCAAAAATGAATAAAAAGATTTGAGAGCCAATCAATAGTACAGTGGTAATTGGCATGTGTCATCGATCAAGAGAAGAGGTCATTGAGATGTGCACTCCACCAAGAAATCAAAGGTTCGAATCCTCCCCTAAATACGGTTGAACTTAAAAAAAAAAAACAAACAAAAAGATTTGAGATAGAAAAATTAGGAAATGAAAGGACTAGACTAACCCTAGATGCTACTAAAACAATTAGGGTTTTGACAATGACAACCAAAAGGTGCAACAAATTCAATTTCAAAGTGCCGTGTTGATGTGAAACTCTTGGCAAAACTGACGACCTACAAAAAAAAAAAAGGAAAAAAAAAAGACAATAATAATAATAATAATAATAAATCAATTTAGCAGATAACTTTAAGGAGCTAGAGACAAGTTACGTCTTAATGTTGGATGAGGATGCTTGAGTTGAATAATAAAGATGTGGATTTAGATGATGAAGATGTTTGATTTGAGAATTAAAATTGACAAATATTAATATAGGTTTATTTTAGGGATTTAAAAGATAAATTTATAATTTGAAATTGAAATTAGAATAAAGTAGGGGAAGATATGACAAGTCAACTTAGATTTCGTAAATCAAAGGGAATTGGTGATTTTTTTAAATATAAAAAATAGTTTAATTCTACGATAGACTCAAGGGTAGACGTGTGTATGATAAATCAAAGATAAAATGGGAAGAAAATTTCAAACGAATTTCAAGCTGAAATGCAGTTTGGCCATATTTCATTAACTCATTCTGTTTTGTAGAGTGAGCAGAAACGATCTAGTAATTACTTTTACTTAAACATATTTGGAAATGACGAAACCGAAAATGGGAAAATTTGTATGATTATACATCAAAAGACTCTTATATATAACCAATCATTTGCTCTGGATGAGCTAGTTGGATATAGTTGTTATATGGATGGATCTTGACCTAATTGAATAATGTAGGTTGTAGCCTTAATGTTCAAACGTGGTCCCTTGATTCATATCAACAATAGGTAGTTAAGACTCTAGCAACTTTGGCGGTGTAGGTATATGCTATATAGTGATTTGGGTTGCAAAGATACTGCATTTTCCTCTCGTATTTTCAAATGTTCAAATTTAGTTATTGTACTTTCAATAAACCTTTAGTTCGTCCTTTCAATTAGCTTATTGTTCATTTTTTCTAAAAAAAAAACTAGTCTTTATTAACCTTTCTTCTATAAATTTTGAAAAAACGTTGATATTCTGTATTTTTTTTTTTGCATGAAAATGATTGTTATTATTAATTTAACAAATTTTGATAAAAATTAACTTCAAAATAACGGTAGGGACCAATTTTAAACTTTATTGAAAGTACATAGACTAAATTTGAACGTTTGAAAGTATATGGACTAAAATGATAGTTTATTTAACCAATATTATTATTGAAATTTGACTCTTATTGGGTATAAATTGGCAAGGGTACCCATGAAAACCATTTCACTTAAATTTGATAGTTATCTTTTGTTCTTGTTAGGTGTTACTTAAATTTTATGGTCCATTTCTTTTATTAAGTATGAGCTAGTTGAAAATTTTGGCTCCTCCCTTTTCATATGGAAAATGTAGTGGTAACAAAAGGATTTAAAAACTACTCTTTTTTTTTTTCTTTTAGAAAATTGGTTTAGATTTTAAAAACATTAAAAACAAAGTAGATAATAAAGTTATCAAATAGGATATTAAATGTTGGAATACAATTATTTCAAACCTTTTCTTTTTACTTGCCACATTAGACCCCACATTCCTCATCACTTGAAGCATTTGATTGAAGAAATTATATTTGCCCCTAAAGTTATTATTTATTTATTTTCATATGAATTTAAGATGATGCAGACAGAACCAAATGAGATCCACAAATATATATCTCTGATTGAAAATTTTTAAAATGAATTTGTTAAATATATGCATGTAATTACTTGGGACACAAATGGTATAGAAAGCATCCATGAATTTACTCACAAAACTTAATTAATTTCTTGAAAATGTGGGGTTGGTAGTTGCAAGTAGCTAATTATAGTTATAAAGTATTAACCTTTTCACAAAAATGCATCTCAACATTTCTTTATGATAATTCATTCCCGAACTAGTAGGGGCTTCAAAAGTCGTGATTTGTCTCATAATTTGTTAGCATGCTTTAGTTTCTCTAAGACAAAAGACTTAGTATTTGTAGCACAGGGATTTGATCATGATAAATTTCAGTTTTTGAGTCTCTACCATTCATATTATATAGGTCTAGGCTTGCTTGAGGACTAGCAAGTTTTAGGTTGGGGTGTTTTGATAGAGTAATTTGGTTTATGTTTACTTCCTCTTAAATTGCTTATTAGTGTTGAATTCTATGTGCAAATTGTTGTAATTTGACTGTAATTTTGCAGGCCTAAATTACGAGTTTGGGGCCGACTTGAGGTGAAAATGAGCCAAACCGGAGCAAAACTACTATCTAGTTTGAGTTTAGGATGATCGAGGAATTGGAAAGCTAGCTGAATATCAGATAAAATATTTTGGTTGTCTACTTAGTTTTGGATCACTCTTTGTCGGTTGGATTATATCAAATTCTGTCTCTAAAAAAAAACATTTCTTTTTAGATATTTCGAGATAAAAAACTAACAACCACATTGTTTCACTCTCTCCTTGAATAGTTTCTCCTAATTTTTTCCCTGAAATTTTTAAATGTATAAAAAGAAATTAAAAGTTAATAGAGATAAACAATTTTCCCTCATAAATTTTTTTGGCTTGGCCATATATCATGGTGCCTCACCAACTATACAAACAAGGTGCTATGTTGGCTTCTTGTTACTATTTGATTAAACAACAGAGTCATTGATATGTTTTATAAAAATAAAAATAATAAAAGTATGAGAATTAAAATATAGAAAAAAAAAATAAAAAGCCTGCAACAGGTAGAACTTTTTTGTACTAAAAACAGTGGAATCTTTTTTGCACACACCACATTCCCAAAATTAAATGTTTTAAACTATGTCCTTCCTTTTCATGGTGCATTGATATTGGACATCAATTAATTTAGAAAGTATTGGGTTTTGTTTCTTTCATGTTATTTGTCAATCAATTTAGCTATATTGAGAGCCAAAAGTGTTATGTGAACAAGAGTATAATTCAACGAACATAAAGTTGTATTGAAAACCACGAGGTTTGTGATTTGAATCCCTCATTCCATATATTATAAAAAATAATAATAATAATAATAATAAATATTGTGATTTTACGGTGGATGATTTAAATTCTTATTATTATTTTTTTGATTGATTTACCTTTCTAAAATCAAATTGCATTTAGAGACTCTAATCAATGAGAAATTATGGAACGAGATAACTGCATTTGGATAAATTATTCGAGAAGACCGTCTCTTTGTGGCTCTTCTTCAATAAACCACAAGGGATGTCCATTTGCCCCCGCAGGAACGGGACCCCATGGGAACTGCTCGGTCAAGAAGAGGGGATAGGCTTGAGCCTATTTATACCGATAGGACCTCATAAAGGAACGGCACCTACGTATCCCTAATGGGGTGGAAAATTCTCATTTAATCGGGGAATAGGAGAGAGAGTGGGGGAAAAAATTCCCCGTGAGCTAAACGGGGATGGGGACGGGGAATTTGTTTCCCATCTCCGCTCCCCGTCCTATTATTTTTAATTATTTTTTTTCCTCAAATTTCATCCATCTTCTCTCTTCATTTGTTTCTTTTTTCTTTTTCAATTCAATGTTTTGCTGAAAAGTTTTAATTGACTTCCATTTCTCTCGAAAAAAATATGGTGATTTTAAAACTAGTTTTAACATTATACTAAGTTTTTCAAATCACTACTAATTAAAGTTAATTGATCAATTTATGGGAAGGTATGAAAGAAGTTTGATTAACTTAGAACTCGTTTAAAATACCTTTTATTTTAAGGGTTTTTTCAAAAATGCATTTTTTATATACATTTTATATAAAAATAGTTTATAATTTAAATACTCATATGTTTGGTTACATTTCTTCATAATTGTTTTTATACACAAGGTATTATATACTTAAATATTCTTTTTTAAAAATTTGGTTTCAAGTGTTTATCTCCAAATGATTTTTTTTTCTCAATCTCCTTTTTGAATTAGTCATTTTTAGTAGTTGCCAAACACACACACACTATATATATATATATATATATATATATTCAAAATTAAACACTTTAAAAGTTAAACCAAACATACCCTTATTTCTCAATCTCATTTTTAAGTCATTTTTTAGTGGTTGTGACACTAGAATTTTTTTCCAAATGATTTTTTTTTTCAAAATTAAATACTTGAAAGGTTAAACCAAACTCACTCTTAAATGACGGTAATTTGAAAAATGACACAATGTATAGTTTAAAAATCATCACATTTTTCGCCAACATAAACATAGCTCAACTGACACTACTAACGACAAGAAGTATGTGGTTATAGTCTCCCACCTCCACATGTTGTAAAAAGAATTCATCACATTTTTCTCAATAGGAAAGTAGAGAGAAATTGAAGGCAACAAAATCTTGAATTGAAAAAAGAAAAGGAAAAGGAAAATCAAGTGTCAAAATCTTAAATCAAAAAGTAAAAGAAAAAAAAAACGAGAAATATGGGCAAAATTAAGGGGAAAATGTCCCTTTATTTAGGAGAGAGCCCCAATGAGGCCACGTTACTCAATAAGTAGTTTTACAAGGTTAGATGAAAGAGATTATAAAATATAGATTAAATTATAAAAAATAGTCATGAATTATGGGGTTTGTTTAAAAAATGTCCTTGAACTTTGAAAAGTTTCAAAAATATCCTTAAACTTTGAAAAATGTTTCAAAAATACCCTGCCGTTAATTTTTAGATGGAAACCGTTAAAGTTTCAATTTCAAAAATACTCTTAAACTTTTTTAAAAAAAATTAAATACCCTTATTAAAAAATGATTCTTCTTTTTTCCTCCAGGGTAAAGTCTAACTTTCCATCCAAAAATTATATAATTCAAATTAGATTGAAAGTTTGAACCTTAGTTGTCTTGACCATCAAGTCAACTCTTTTTATTTGTGATTATTTTTTATTTCTTGATATTTGTTGTTTTTTTAGTTAATTTTTTTTTTTTTGGATAATATCATCCTTTCTGGTAAATTATTTCAATAATTTAAAACATTTATAGACATGAGATGTTAAAAGTTATCTTACTATTTTAATAGTTGAAAAGTCGATAAGGAAACAATATATATATATATATATATATATATATCAATCAAAATTGATTTCAATTTTGACAATCCAACTAGAAATATTAAAATTTATATTTAATGTAACCACCTAGCTTTTGATATTTGATCTAGTTTATATTATGAAAAATTAATTCTAACCAAATACATTGATGGAAAAGTACATATCTAGTTTAGAGTGGGTTGGAGGTTTTAATAACTCCAAGTGTCATCATTAAAAACAGTTTTTTTTTTTTTTAAAAAAAAAAAAGAAAATAGAGTAATAGCTATTTCTATGATTTTTTTTTTTATAGAAATACTCAGAAAACTAAATGGTTTTCTTTATCAAAAGGACCAGAAACGTGCCAACATGAGCATACTCAACCGGCATAAAGTTGTACTATTGACCAAAAGGTCTGTGATTCGAATCTCCTCACTCTCACATGTTGTAAAAAAAAAAAAAAGACCAGAAACGTAGGCATGATGTGAACAAAATTGTAACCTCCATCTCCAAAGGTTGTTAAACTATTTTTTTTTTTAAAAAAAACTCTTTAATATATGAAATTGATAATAAAAATGACGACATATCAACCACCTAATGTTTATCAATTGACTTTATTTTTTTTTTAACAATATGTGGGTCGAGAGCGTGGAATTTTAACCACAAACACTTTGGACATTAGTACAAGATTTATACATATTGAGTTATGCTCATGTTGGCGAGACTCTTTATTCTTCAAGAAGCTGAAGCTAAAGATTCAATCTTTGAGAACAAGTACTAAAACCCTAGGAAGGTTTTACATTTGAGAGACAACTTCCTCATACAATAATATTTTTTGGCTATATTATATGAAATACCCCTGAACTTTGGGGTTTGTTTCAAAAATACTCCTGAACTTTAAAAAGTTTCAAAAATACCCCCGAACTTTGAAAAACGTTTCAAAAATGCCCTTGCCGTTAATTTTGGATGGAAACCGTTAAAGTTTTAGTTTCAAAAATACCCTTGAACTTTCAAACCATTAAAGTCTTTTAATAAAAAAACTAAAAAACAATTTTTTTAATAAAAAAAAAAAATAATGCGGCATCAGAAT
Organism: Luffa acutangula; assembly: GCA_036850905.1. Classification (NCBI taxonomy): domain Eukaryota; kingdom Viridiplantae; phylum Streptophyta; class Magnoliopsida; order Cucurbitales; family Cucurbitaceae; genus Luffa; species Luffa acutangula. The sequence goes on along the minus strand of CM072099.1, from coordinate 7,073,141 downwards.
TCCGTTAACATTTGACAGAAAAATGGATGGAGGGATCAAATTGCTCCTTATCTCAAACCTCAGGGGTAATTTTGTTGAGTTTTAAAACTCAGGGACCAAAGTGTAACTTAACCCAAACCTTAGAGACTAAAAGTGTATTTTTCCCAAAGATTAATTTACGGTGGGAGAAGGAAAAAAAAAACATTTTTCAATAAGGGTATTTTTGAATTTTTTTTTAAAGTTCAAGGGTATTTTTGAAACTAAAACTTTAACGGTTTCCATCCAAAATTAACGGCAAGGACATTTTTGAAACATTTTTCAAAGTTCAGGGTATTTTTGAAACTTTTTAAAGTTCAGGGGCATTTTTTAAACAAACCCCAAAGTTCAGGGGTTTTTCTTATAATTTAGCCATCTTTTTTTTACTTAGTAATAGACTAAATGTGTGTTTGACATATCTTTTAAAATGTTTATGGAACTTTAAAAATTATCTTTTTACACCAAACTTGAACAAAGCCTACCTGATTATGACATCATAACATTTTATATTTCTTTGTTTAAATATTAAACTCAAGTTAAATAATTGCAGTCTCATTCGATAATTATTTTGTATTTAGCTTTTTTTTAATTAAGCTAAAAACAATACTTCCATCTATGTTTATTTAGTATTTGTTTATTCAATTTTTGAAATTTAAGCTATAAAGAGTACTTTTGTCATGTTGTATCAATTTTTACATTCAACTCTCATTTTCATCAACTTGTACCTCAAACTTAGATACATGTGTTGCAATATTAACTTTAAAGTTTAATAAATGTTTCAATTTTAACCATTTGATAAGTTTTCATTCGAAATATCATTAAATAGGTATTCTCATAATACGTTCAATGAGTTATAAAATATATATATATATATATATATATAATATACAATTGACAAGACTTCAAAGAAAAATGACATCATAATTGAACTTTAGTTGAAATTTTTTAGTTTCGGAAAAACTATTCAATGGTTAATTGATCAATTTATCAAAGTTAATTTTGTGCAAAAGTTGATTTTATTGAAATTTGTTAAGTTTATGGAGATTCTTACGTTGTTTATTTTTTCTTTTTGTTAAACTTAGTAGGTGTGAGTTAGCGAAAATTGAATAGAGGGTAAAGATTGTAAGACTTGTTTAAGTTTAAGATATACTTTAATGACATTAAAAAGAAGGTTAAAATGGATCTAACTTAACAAGTTAAGGGGTCCATTTCAAAAAAAAAAAAAAAAAAGAAAGAAAAGAAAAGTTTAGGGGCTAAAATTGGTTTTTTCCTTAATTAAAAATGCTTTTATAATCTAAACTAAAAATTGAAAACTTAGGTAAGAAATGCTAGATAAGGGAAAGATCATGAATATATAGAGGACAAATATATTCATTGGTATGAAGTCTTTTGGGGTGAATCAAAACAAAGCTATGGGGACAATATCATACTTATGTGAAGATATGTGGAGTGTCTATCTTTGTTCCTTACAAGTTAAAAAAACATGGTTAAAGTTCATAACAATTATTTTTGTTTCCTAACAATTTTTGGTATTTTTTTTTCTTGAATACAAGTGAAGTTCGAGCTGAGCTAAGCTCGTTTTGGCCCATTGACCAATTTTTATGTTTTTCACCTTTGCTAAACACATTTGAATTTTAGTTTTTAGAAAAATTTTGTTTTACTTAATACAGATTAAAATGTAATTTTGGTTGTCTAATGTTGATTCATATACTTTTAGCTTAAAATTGGTCTATCTTAATTAACGAAATTGGTTAATAATAATAATAATAAATTTATAGAAGGACTACAAATAATTATTAATTATTAATTAATTAAAAACTAAAAATCTTTTTTCTTTTTCGAAACTAAAATATATTTGGGTAAAATACCATTTTGGTCCCTCATGTTTTAGGGTCGTTTCCAATAGGTCCCTAGGTTTGAAAATTGAACAATCAAGTCCCCACTGTTTAAAAAATACTTCTATTGAGTCCCTGGACCGTTAATTTTTTTAACGGTGATGATGTGGCAGTTACGGTGCTGACGTGGCATATTTTTTAAAATTGAAATATTAATTTTTGAATTAAAATAATAATATATTAATATATTAAATAATAATAATAAGTTTTTTTTAAAGAAAATAATCTCTCTCTCCCCCACCCACCCACCCACCCGAACCCCTTCTTCCCCTTTCCCTTTCTTTCTCTCTCATTTCCCCTCCCTTCCCTTGCCGGCGATCGATGCGACGGCGGTGGCGCTTCTCCATCTATTTCTTTCTCTCTCCCCCTCCTCTACTCTCCCTCTCCTCCTTCTTATCGCCAGCGACACCTTCACCCTTCCCTTCTACTCTCCCTCACCTTTTTTCCCTCTTCTCTCTCCTTCACCCTTCCCGTCGCCGGCGATAGCCCCTGCCGCCAATAAAATCAGCCCCCAAACCCATTTTTCTTCTTTCTTAAAGAAACCCACCTCAAACCCATTTTTCTTTTTTCTCAAATCAGCCCCCAAGTTCCGTTTTCATCTTCAAGAAACAAAGGACCCGCCAGAGCTGAACGAGAAGAAAATAGAGTTTTGAGGGTTGAGAGACAGAAGAGATGACGAAGGAGAGGGAAAGAAGAGAAGATGAAGGAGAGGAAGGCAGCAGCAGCGAGAATCCGGTTGGTCTGTAGCATTTGGGTAAGAGGAAATCGGCGGCGGTGGCTGTGGCGTCACCGTTGAATCGGAGAGATGATGAAGGTGTCGTCGGCGATAAGAAGGAGGAGATGGAGAGTAGAGGGGGAGAGAAAAGAAGAAGGAAAGGGAATTGGGGAGAGAGAAAGAAGTGGATGGAGAAGCGCCGTCGTCGCCGTCGCATCCATCGCCGACAAGGGAAGGGAGGGGAAAGGAGAGAGAAAGAAAGGGAAAGGGGAAGAAGGGGTTCCGGTGGGTGGGTGGGGGGGAGAGAGATTATTTTCTTTAAAAAAAACTTATTATTATTATTATTATTTAATATATTAATATATTATTATTTTAATTCAAAAATTAATATTTTAATTTTAAAAAATATGCCACGACCGTAACTGCCACGTCATCACCGTTAAAAAAATTAACGGTCCAGGGACTCAATAGAAGTATTTTTTAAACAGTGAGAAACAGTGGAGACTTGATTGTTCAATTTTCAAACCTAGGGACCTATTAGAAACGACTTGTTCAATTTTCAAACCTAGGGACCTATTGAAAACAACCCTAAAACATGAGAGACCAAAAGGATATTTTACCCTATATATTTTTTTTTATGTAGAATGAAAATCTAACCAAGAATCGATTGAATCTGACTTATTTCTAAATTTATTTCAACAAAATTATTATTGTAATATCTTTAAGAAATTTAATAATAATAATAATAATTTAATAAAAAAGTAAAAAAATTTACACTTAAATTGGGGGTAGGGACCACTCCAAAAGGAGGGACCCTCCAAAAATAGGCGTATGCCGCTGAGAGCGGCGAGCACACGGTATTCTTTAGTAAAAGGCGAAAGAATAGTTCGCTCTGTGCTCACCGCACGGCTCCGTGAGTTTCAACGAGGACGTTGGTGGCTTTATATAGGCGCTGGACGTGTTACTAGATCGCTTCTCTTCGATGTGGGAACTTCAGCTTCCAAGTGTACTGTTTTTCTTTTTTTTTTTTTTTCTCCTTATTTTTCTTCTCTTTTTTTCTTCTTTGGTACTGTGCCTTGTGGGATCCTATTCAGCACCAGTTTGTTTTTTTAATCAATTCAATTTTTTTTCTTTATCAATTTATCAAGTATGAATTCTTTTTTTCTTTATATTCATGAAATTTGTCATTTGTGGATATGAAAATCTACCACAATATTTGATGATCTAGAAGAGAGAAAAGAGGATGGTTTTGAATATTCAACTAATATCATTTGGAGTGTTACGATGATAAAGTGAGAAGATGCTTTAGTAGAGTTTTAGCATGAAAATATTCAAGAAGCTACCTTAAATGTCAATAAACAAAAAAATTGAACATAAGAGATCTTAATGGGGGTGGAACCAAAGATTGTGTCATTAGATACTTGGTAATAATAAGTAATGTATAAAAACTCACACCAGCAAACTCCACACGTCGACCTAGGAGGTGAGGTCTCCCAACGCTACTTATTGGATGTTGTGAGTCATTTGGTTTGTACAAGCAGACATATTCATGAATTTACTATGCAAGTGTGCACATTCATAGATATTATATTGGTGAATCAACATTGTTTTCACAAAGATAAATTTACGCAAGAGTTGAGAAAAAAGTTTTAAATCACTAAAATAAGCTTTTTGGTAATAGCATAACTTTATTGCAAATTTACAAAATTAAAGCTAGCTAACGCAAATGAACTATCTATGCATACACTATAGCAAAGTGAAATAGTTAAATGATGTGTTTTCTTGGCACAACAAACATTAGGAAACAAACTAGAATTTATGGTTTATTTTTATAGTTAATTTCACCTTGTTGTTATAATGATGCTACAACAATGCAATATCATAGTTAAACAACATGCTTGGAAATCATTTGGGAAAAAAATTTTTAACCCACAATTTAGCATGTTGTATCAATTTAAACCCTCAATTTTCAATTGCATCAAATTGAACTTTAAACTTAGTAAGTTGTAGCAATTTTAATCATGTACTTTTAATTTCATCAAATTGAACCTCAAACTTAGTAGATTATATCGATTTTAACTCTAAACTTGCATAAATATTGCAATGTAAACATTCAATTACTTTTTCTTTTTGAACTATTGATAAAGTATGTGATTTAAATATTTTCTTATTTTTCTTTTTTTAATTCACATTGCTCTCAAATTGGTTTCTTATAAGTTACTTATTGGAGAATTTTCTTATTTGAATAAACTTTTGATTTTGAGAAGTTGTACATGGGTTTCCTCTCATTTTGTTCTTATTGTGTTTGTGAGTTTTGTTGCTTTTTTTTGAGTTGCTTAGAAGAAGATGCAATTGTGAGATGATAATAAAACAAATTTGGAGTTTTTTTTTCTTTTTACTTAGATATGTTTTCTTGTTGTTGAGAACTTTGTGAATCTTTTTTATTGTTGTCAAAGATTACAAAATCAAAGCATTTTTTTAGTTTTTTTTTTCTTCAAATTTTTGGGTTTTTTAGAAAAGTAGTAAAAAAAAAAAAAAATACAAAAAGAAGGGACATTAAAAAATAATTAGAGATGAGGGGTGTCGCGTCTCTTCAACCTACGCGACACCCCACTTTCATACTGTTGCGCCTTGAAAGGCGCGACATACCTGTTTTTTTTTTAATTTTTTTTGTTTCTTTGTTTTTTTTTATAAATATTATTAGTATATTAAATTTATTTTATTTAATGATTATGACTTTTTAAAAATATTAGTTTTCATTTCATTTTTCAAATAATAAATTTAATTATTATGTGTTTTGTTGATGGTCGATTTTGGCCAGGGGAATTCACCTGACCTTCACGTGCCACCAACGGTAAATTTGTATCACTAAATTAGTTGAAAACTCATGCATCGATAGACTGATATGATGTTAAACTCTAACACTGATTTAAAAGTTTAAGTAGCAATTAATTAATTAATTAATTTTGTTTATACTTTTTAACAAAGGATGAAGACGATGGCGGGTATCGTGGGTTTAGGCTAACGAAGAACCTTCCAAAAGCAGCAGCGAAAATATTTGCAATGAATTTAAGAGTTTTGGTGCCAAAGATTTTGCCATTAAGGGAGCTGCTTCGTTACGCCATAGCTAATTCTCTCACCCAAAACAAACCAAAGGAAGCCATGGGAGGGACTTCTCTAGGTCAAGCTCCAATTATAGGTTTGAATCTCAAGACCGGTGTCGATCACTTTTGCATTCACCCCGGTGGGAGGGCCGTTATCGACAGTCTTAGAACAACCATATTGTAAACCCTAATTTTAGAGAGAAAGAATGCAGGAGAAAACCTTGGCTTTTCTATATATAAAATGCCCAAACAGTAGCCATATATATACAAGAGCCTAGGGCTAAAAACTCCTACAAATACCAAAAGGAATTCTTCTCTGGAAACATCACAGACATGGGCCTAAGACACCAAAATAAGGAATTGGGCTTAAAGACAATTGTGGCCCATTTTATACCAAACATATAATGAAAGAATAAGGATTAATGAGCTATCTTTACACCCCCCGCAAGCCAATGGCAGTAGCATCACGAACATTGAGCTTGAATTTGAGTTTGTTGAACTGAACAGCTGATAAAAGCTTTGTAAATATGTCAGCTACTTGTTCGGTTGCAGGGAGATGTTGAATCAGGATTTTCTTATGACGAACAAGGTCTCGAACAAAGTAAATGTCTAGTTCGACATGTTTTGTCTTTGAGTGCAAAATGGGATTTGCACTTAAATGCACAGCTCCTAAGTTGTCACACCAGAGAATAGGAGGGTTAGACAAAAATATATGTAAATCACTAAAGAGAGATTTAATCCAAACCAATTCAGTTGCCACAGTGGCTAAACCACGATATTCAGCCTCGGTACTTGATCGAGAGATGATCGGTTGTTTCTTGGAGCCCCAAGAAACTAAATTACCTCCAAAGTAAACACAATAACCAGTGGTGGATTTCCTATCGTCCGGATCCGAGGCCCAGTCAGCATCAGCAAAACCAACCAGAGTTAAGTCTCGTGGTTTATGAATCAAAATACCATGATCAAGAGAGCCTTTCAAATATCTTAAGATTCGTTTAACAAGTTGCCAATGTATGAGTTTAGGGGAGTGCATAAATTGGCAAGCCTTGTTAACACTATACGATAGTTCGGGCCTAGTTAAGGTAACATACTGTAAAGCCCCGACAATGCTTCGATATAAAAAAGGGTCAGAAAAGAATTCTCCTTGAAAAGCCGAAGGAACAGAACCACTTACCATGGGTGTAGCAATGGAACTTGCATCAGACATTTGAGCTCGAGCCAAAACCTCATTAATATAGGCTGTCTGAGAGAGAAACATACCTCCAGAGGAGGGATAAGAAACTTCAATCCCCAAAAAAAAATTTAGGTGGCCTAAATCCTTGATAGAGAATTGATCATGTAGAGATTTGATCAGTAAGTTAACATCAGAAACAGAACTCCCCAAGATAATTATGTCATCGACATAAATCAGTATGTAGCAGCATTGAGAGGACGAACGTCGAATCATTAATGAAGCATCAGCAGAAGATGTAACAAAGCCAAGAGATTTAAGATAAGAGCTAAGACGTTCATACCATGCTCGAGGTGCTTGCTTGAGGCCATAGAGAGCCTTTTTAAGATTGCATACAAGGTGTTGAGTGCCTGCAACTTTAAAACCACTTGGCTGTTCCATGAACACAGACTCGGTTAGATAACCATGTAAAAAAGCATTATTAACATCAACTTGCCTGATTGTCCAACCATGATATAAAGCCAAAGTGAGTAACACTCGTATAGTGATAGGTTTCACCACAGGACTATAAGTCTCTGTGTAATCAAGGTCAGCAGATTGATGAAATCCTTTGGCTACAAGACGAGCCTTGTATCTAGAGACCGTGCCATCAGAATTACGTTTGATTCTAAAAACCCATTTACAACCAACAATTTTCTTGTTCTCGGGTTTCGAAACTAAATCCCATGTATTATTTTGGACGAGGGCATCATATTCTAGTTGCATAGCCTTTCGCCATTGTTCACATTTAAGGGCTTCCTTAACATTCGGAGGTTCAGTTTCAGTATAAGACTTCTCACTTAGAAAGGCTTTTGGCTTGAATATACCACTCTTAGCACGAGTGATCATGGGATGAGTATTAGCGATGGGATTCTCTTGAGATTGAGGCGAACTGGATTGAGGGGAGCTCTCGGTTGGTAAGGAATCTTGATCTGAGGAGCTAGAAGATGGGGAACCTTGTTCCTGAGGAGATGGGACAGGTAACTCAACTATGGGTTCATTGGGTTCATTGAAAGATAATGAGGGAGAGATAGAACTAGAGATAACGGTTGGAGAAGACAGCAATACCCGAGATGGGTTAATTGGGTGAGGAGTAGATGAAGTAAGCTTAAAAGGGAATTTGGATTCATTGAACAGAACGTGTCTTGATATAAAAATTTTGCCAGTTGTCGAAAGACATTTATAACCCCTGTGAGAAGGACTGTATCCTATAAAGGTGCAAGGATCAGACCTATAGGCAAGCTTATGTGATTGATAAGGCCTAATACAGGGGAAACACTGGCATCCAAATGTTTTAAGGAAGGAATAATCTGGTGAGGTTTTAAATAATTTCTCCAAGGGACACATACCTTTTAAGACATTAGTAGGTAACCTGTTTATGAGAAATACAGCAGTGGAGAAGGCCTCATCCCAAAATTTTAATGGCATTGAAGCATGAGATAGAAGCGCTAAGCCAGTATCCACAATGTGCCTATGTTTGCGCTCGGCAATGCCATTCTGTTGGGAAGTGTACGGGCAAGAGAAGCGATGAGTTATACCATGGGATTGAAGAAAGGGAGTGAAGGGTTTAAACTCACCTCCATTGTCAGATTGGAAGCACAAAATAGAGGTTCCTAACAATTTTTCAACTAGATTTTTAAAATTTAAGAAGGCAGTGAAGGCATCAGACTTAGATCGAAGAAAGTATACCCATGTATATCTGCTATATGCATCAACAAAGCTAATGTAATAGCGAAAACCAGAAGTTGAGGCTAAACATGTAGGACCCCAAAGATCAGACACAATAAGTTGCAAAGGTGCAGTATAATGAGTTTGAGAAGATTGGAAAGGGAGATTATGATGTTTACCCATAGCACATGCATCACAGAATTGAAACGTATTATTTATATATAACTGAGGCTTATACACTCGAAGGACACTTTTTACAGTGGATAAAGACGGGTGACCTAGCCTCCTATGCCAGAGGTCAAGAGAAGAGCAAGACCTAACAGACTCATTTTGTGAACTAGAGGATGGGGACTGAGTGACTAGAGCTTGAACTGCTGTATTTCCCTGGGATGAGAGGTTGAACCGATAAAGTCCATCATGTAGAGTCCCTTGGAGCAGAACCTGGCCAGTAACTTGATCCTTCACATAACAGAGGGTGGGATGGAATTCAAAGAAAACACCGTTATCTTTAGCAAACTGACTTACAGAGATTAAATTTTTCTTAATGGAAGGAACATGTAATAGATTATTTAAGTGAAAAATACGATTGTCACAAAATGGAGAAGTAAAAGAAGAGAACCCATAGTTTAAGATAGGCAGACCTGCTCCATTTCCAACATGAACTTGGTTTGAACCACCATATTCCGACCCAACAGATAGGTTGTTAAAATTATGTGTGAGATGATTAGTGGCGCCCGAGTCTGGATACCAGTTGGTATCTTGATTCAAGTCAGGTGAAGCTACCATTGCTGATATCTGAGGAAAAGATGTAGACCGGTTAAAGTTATTAAAGCCTGAAGAATACGCACCTTGTGGCATCGGAGATGACTGAGGGGCATATCGGAAAAAACATTTTGCAGCAGTATGGCCAAACTTGGTGCAAAGTTGGCATTGAACTTTATTCCGATTATTCCAGGAACGTCCACCTCCACGATTAGAGTAATCACGACCACCACGACCACCACGTCCACCTCTGTGACCACTACCACTATTTGAAGAAAACTGAGATTGATTAGTTTTAGGAGAATCTGATTCAGTGGGTTTTGACTGAACCATGAGGTTCACAGATGGGACCGAACCCTCAATAGGAACAAGCTTGCTTTCTATACGATTTTCCTGAGTGAGAAGAAGAGACATAACTTCCTGAACAGTTTGTGGCCCAATCTTAGCCGTGATGACAGACACCATCGACTCATAATCAGAACCAAGACCAGAGAGAATAAACAGTATGTGATCCTCTACCTCAACAGGTTTGCCAACCGCAGCAAGGGCATCAACATACTGTTGTATTTTAGAAAAGTACTCTTTAAGTGACATACCTCCTTTTTGAATCGTTTGGAGTTTGGTTTTGATCTTCATCATCTGGGCTAGGTTACGTGTGGTAAAGATCTGTTGAAGAGAGGTCCATATTTCTTTTGCCGTAGTGCAGTGAATCATTTGATGAAGGAGGTCCTCAGTCATGGACCCAACGAGCCAAGATGAAATCACCTTATCTTGGCGCTTCCATTGAAGATAGGTCGGATTGGGCGTGGGTGGTGGTGTCACATCACTGCTGGAGGAGGAACCAGCTTGAGAACCGAGAGTCTTCGGCGGCGGATCCTCCAAGAGATGCGGTTCAAGGTCATATCCCTCAAGGGCAGTGAGTATCTGAAATTTCCAGAGAAGAAAGTTGTCATCAGTTAATTTGACGATAGAGATTTTGTTACCCGGACAAAACGCTTGCGAAGAACCAGCGGAAGAATCGCCTAAGGCCCCGCTCAGAGAGCTTTCGGGAGTCGACATTGAGGCCGATTAGGCCGAGAAAAAGGATCGATTTGAGCTGAGTCGTTAGACAAGACTCTGATACCATCTTAGAACAACCATATTGTAAACCCTAATTTTAGAGAGAAAAGAATGCAGGAGAAAACCTTGGCTTTTCTATATATAAAATGCCCAAACAGTAGCCATATATATACAAGAGCCTAGGGCTAAAAACTCCTACAAATACCAAAAGGAATTCTTCTCTGGAAACATCACAGACATGGGCCTAAGACACCAAAATAAGGAATTGGGCTTAAAGACAATTGTGGCCCATTTTATACCAAACATATAATGAAAGAATAAGGATTAATGAGCTATCTTTACAGACAGCGTCGGGAAGAGCTTGGGCCTCAACGCTTACGATCTCGAGCCAGCTCGAATGGCCCTGCATCGATTCGGAAACACTTCTTCGGCAGGTTAGGACAAAATAAGTTAGAAAAGAACCATACTTGACTGCAAATCTCTGGAATATTATATAAAAATTATTAAAATGTAAAAATATTTGACGTATAATTTCGTCCTTTCAAATAAAAATTTCTGACTCGGCCCCTAATCGCAGGATTTTGGTACGTGTTCGGATACATGGAAGCAAAGAAGAGTTTGAAGAAAGGCGAGACGATATTAATGATAAGCTTTGGAGCTGGATTCAAGTGCAATAACTGTGCATGGGAAGTGACAAGAGATTTGGAAGATGAGAATGTATGGGAAGATTGTATTGATAGTTACCCTCCTCAAAGCTTGGTGAACCCTTTCATGGAGAAATACAGTTGGATCTATGATGAGTGTTTGAATTTCATTAGGACTGTGGAATTAAGCAGAGGATGAACTTCTACCCTAATTAAGTGCTAATTCTTTTTTTCTTCCTCTTTCTTTCTTATCTTTTCTACATATTGTGTTAATTTTATTTTTGGTTTTTGAATTCGAATAATAAATTTGATTTTCATTTTAATTATCATGATCATAAGCTTTTTTTTTCTGCCATTTTACAAGAAAATGTCTAGCTATTATATATATTGTTTCAACTTCTTAAATAACTTTTCCATTTTAGAACAAGTGATTCTCTTCATGTTGTAAATTTACACATAATTCAGTAGATAAGACACTTATTATCATTAAAGTCGATTATTTAATTCTAATCTCAGAAATTGTTGAGCCAAAAAAATAACTCTTTTTTTTTTTTTCCTTTCACTTTTCTATGTGTGGTTCTGCATGAAGCATTAGCTACATGCAAGCACACTATGAAAAAGAAAGTTTGATGAAACAATAAATGGTCAAAACAAAATCTATGTAAACGGGCTCTTCCAAGCCCAATGACACGAAAAAGAAAAGCCCAATTACCCCTGTCGGGCCTGGTATTTTACGATGAACAATCGAGAAACTTTGGACATTAATTTAAGGGTTGCTTGCACACAGCAAACCTAACTAAAATAATAGCAAAATTAGCAACAAAATAACAAAATTTAACATTAGTCTATCTAAATTACTAAAAAGTCCCCAACCTGTGAAATTGCTATTGTTTTCTAGAAGGTGATAGGAACTTGAACCAAAAGAAAAACCTCTCCCAAAACCGAAAAAAAAAATTAAAAAATAAAATTAAAAAAAACCTAGTATCACAAAGGTCAAATGCCAAAATAGTTTTCAGTCTCTCACTGGTTGAGAGATCACAATGAAAATCTTAAACTTATATTGTTGTGGGGACCACTCCAAAAGGAGGGACCCTCCAAAAATAGGCGTATGCCGCTATGAGCGGCGAGCACACGGTATTCTTTAGTAAAAGGCGAAAGAATAGTTTGCTCTGTGCTCACCGCACGGCTCCGTGGTTTCAATCTGAAGACATTGCTGCTTTATATAGCTACTGGAAGGTCTCACTAAATCAACTCTTTCCGATGTGGGATTTCAGGTTCAGATAAAACGCATAGAAAAGCCACCATCTAAGTATCAAACTGATCTTTTTACGTTTTAGTAAAAGTTTTTTTCTTTTTTTTTTTTGACAATATACCTTTTAGTAAAAGTTTTTTAAAAATATATACTCATACAAAAATATTATATTGTTTTTTTAGAAATATATAAATATTATATTATAGGTATAGACTTGACTCTTTTTTTTCTAGAGTTAGACTTGACTCAATTATTTAAATATTACATACCAAATTAAAAGACACATAACAAATGCTGTATTTCATAGAGCTATTTACTGAAAATTATTCTATCTTTTTAAATTTGGATAATTTAGGCACCGTTTGATAACCATTTGGTTTTTTGTTTTTGATTTTTGAAAATTATACTTGTTTTCGCCTAAATTTCCTACCATAACTTTCATCCTGGTTAAAGATTTATTTGAATTCCTAACCAAATTCTAAAAACAAAAACAAGTTTTTGAAAACTACTATTTTTTGTTTTTAAAATTGGACTTGGACTTGGTTTTTGAAAACAAGGAAGAAGATTGATACTAAAACAAAGAAACTTATAGGTAAAAGTAGGTGTGTATAAGCTTAATTTTCAAAAACCAAAAACCAAAAAACCAAATGGTTTATTAGAAGGGAAGGTTAGAAGAAAACATGCGAGAAAGAATATTTGTTTTCTACCATACCATATTAGAACAGAAGGTAAATAAAACCTTTCTTACTTTCATTGAATAGAAAGGCTGTATAAATAGCCAAGGAAATTACAAGTGGTATAACGAGTTTAACCGAATATTAACAATATAACAAACTATATTACTTAATTTGGTTATCAAACGAGACCTTAGGATTTGAATTCTGAAGTCAAGTTTGCCTTTGTACGTTGATGGTTTGATTTCATATTACAAATTTTCTATTTCAGTAATATATATATATATATACTAATTATTATATATCTTAAACTCAAGTTAAACAAATTTCGACTTTTAAAACTTATTCATTTGTATAATCAGCATCCAAATTTCTCAAATTTATATGATTTTTTAAGACTTGTGAAAATTAAAAGGCAAATCGTGACTATTTCTAAGAGTATGTTAATCGAGATGAATAATTAAAAATTATTTTTATTTTTTAACTGGTTAAGTAAATTGCCTTTTAGTTTCCAGCATATTGTCATTTTCCTCATAAAAGTTAAATAAGACCCTAATCTAATTATTAAATAAATAAACCTTAACTTATCATCATTACAATTCTCCCCCTAAAATCTCTTGGACTTATTCCAATCAAATTAACGGTGTAATTTAATTTATTAAATGGTCTGTATGTTTGAGGCAGTGTAAGTTACTCAATTAACCATTTTTTTATTATGATAAAATAATTATTTTAATTTCATCAAAACTTCCCTAATCCTATCTTAGCTCTTTTAAGTAAATTTCCCTTTTTTTTTTTTTTTTTGAAAAATTTAAGTAAATTTCCCTTAGTAATTCAACTTTTTTTCTTTTTCTACATTTTATTTTTATGGTGTTGATGTTATTTGTTATATGAACAAATGAATTGTGATTGCTCGTGGACAACGATGTTATGGGTGAATTTAGACCTAATTCTAAGAAGTTCAGAATAATAATAGTTGTAGAAACAAGTGCAAAGATGCCCATTAGGCCAAAATCTTCGGTTATTCCCTCTCTTAAAAGGAAGAGGAAAACCCTCATTCAAATATAAATAGAACGGACTAACCCCAAGGCAAGGGGACTCGACTTCGTATCTATTCTCTTCCTTTTGATCTCTAACTGACTTAAGCATCGGAGTCGGTGTGGCAAGCACCAGACTGTGCACAGTTTTCTCTTGTTTTGCAGGTCACGTCTTTTTCCTTCAAATAAATTTACCATTCTTGTCACGGGAAGGTTGGTGAGTTTTCCCTATCCAGATTTTGGCATCAACAGACGAGTTATTATTATTATTATTATTATTTAAATGTTGTGGATCTATTTTTTTTTTTTTTTATGTTGACTAAATACCACAAATTGAATATTATATTTGTTTATATATGTACTCCATTTGTAATGTATATGCTTTGAAATGCGAGATTTTTTTTTCTTTTAATTTTGTAGTCAGTTGAAAACAATTTGCAAAGATTGAGAGGGACGTTAAATAATATTTTGTTAGTGTTTTTCTAGGGTTGTTTGAAATGAGAAACTGTTCCTGTATTTAAAGATCTTGGAGCTTGAATTAACAAGAATAAAAATAAAAATCTTGGAGCTTAATCGTATGAATGAATGTTATGTGTTTTTTTCTCTTTTAATAATACCCAACTTGTTCTTAAAGTCTCCCTTTAGATACAAATTTATTAAAAAAATATATGAGTTTAAATCCTTCTTTTTCCAATAGAGAAAATTCTCTTATAATTTTTTCACCTATTTTAAATGAAATAAAATTATAAATTAATCGGAGAAATTTTGGACTTGTTCGGTATCTTATCCAAAATTCTACTTCTTTTTTTTTTTTTTTTTTTTTTTTGAAAAAACCAAAATTCTACTTCTTATTTTTAGATTTATTATTTTTTTTATAAAGTATTTTTAGATTTATTAAAACGAAGGAATTCAACTTTTGTATTTGAATAAAATGGTTACATATTTTGAATATAGTACCACAAAAAATAATGAAATGTCATCTTTTATTTATAAATCCTATACCCTCAAATTTTTACGTTGAAATTTTTTGTTTTTATCTTAAATTTGTAAGAAAATTACCAAAATTTACCATGAATTTCGATGTATCGAAATTTTATTCTAGATTAGCAATTTCATCAAAATTGTATTTTCTTTCCTTATCCTTTAATAATCAAAATTTGTTCAAATAATCACAATTTTACATTTTAAGACTTATTTTTAAATATTCGTCAATAAATATACACAAATCTAATAAAATACAAACATGTTTATACGAAATAAGTGTAGTATTTTTATTTAAATTTTGAAAATTTACCCAATTTGTCGATTTTGTAACTTGAGGCATGACTAATTGGTAGTAAGTTTTAACATACCAAGTTCATACAAACTCAATTCTTCACCAGATTTTGGGTATTATCAAATATAAAATTATTATACATAATTTAACATAATTAATTTAATTGTTTGCAAAAAATTTCAGACCTTATTATTAGAAAAATAAATTAAAAATTATTATTAGAAAAAAAAGAAACATATTTCTTGAAAAAACAATTATTAGAAAAAAATATTTCAGACTTAAATATTTCAGACTTAAATTGGGGTAGGGACCACTCCAGAAGGAAGGACCCTCCAAAAATAGGCGTATGCCGCTGTGAGCGGCGAGCACACGGTATTCTTTAGTAAAAGGCGAAAGAATAGTTCGCTCTGTGCCCACCGCACGGCTCCGTGATTTTCAATGAAGACGTTGGTGGCTTTATATAGGCGCTGGACGTGTTTACTAGATCGCTTCTCTTCGATGTGGGAACTTCTCAGCAAGTTATATCAGTTTCTTTAATAAAATAAGACCTCCCATTTGTTAAAAAACTGAAAATTCTTATACCATTTAAAAACGACGACATTTTTGACACGTTACAAACAATTTGTAATTGATTTATTGACTACCCTTCTTGATTTCAACCTCTTTTTTTTACGGCAACACGAGTTTGTTTCAAGTTACTAATGACTAAGAGATTTGTAGTTCAAATCCTCCACTTCTCTATGTTATTAAAAAAAAATTAGTTTTTATCATTTGAGCTTAGTTTTGAATCGGTTCTTGTAATTTTGGTTTGGTTTTTTTAATGTGATTTATATTTCGCGAAGCATTCATACCTCTATTAGTTGTAATTATTTTAACTACAAGACATGTTTCATAATCATGTGGTGTTTAAGTTGGTGTTTCTTATTTGAGATGACTTTATTAACAATTGTATCAAAGTTTTGTACTATTGAGTAAATATATGGAAAAAGTTTTGGTTTTTTGATGAGTAAAAATGGTTTATGAATAATTTATGAGATTCAAACAAATTAATGATGCACAAAATTATAGAGATCATATTGAAACTTTTAAAGTAAAAGGGTTTCGTTGAAATTAAGTCTAAATCATACAAAAACAAATTAGTAATTTAACTTAACAAAAAAAAATGCTTAGGAATAATGATAATTTAATCGGAAAAAATTTAAACTCTTCCTAAGTCTAATCCATAAGTTTTAATCTAAAAATAATCCAGAAGTTTAAATCAGTAGAAGAAATAAATAAATAATAAATAATAAATAATAAAAGAAGAAGAAGATTGTGATGTCTATGCTTGATAATGAAACAAAAATGGATAGAGATGAATCAAGATAATGATAAAGAAAAAGATTCTTACAAAAATACAAAATTTGATTAGGTTTAATTTTATGAAGTTGAAATGTCTAATATAAGATTTTTAACTAAGTTTCCAAATTATCTTAAGCTGCCTTTTATTAAATATCCAAATGGAAACTCCCAAAACTCAAATAATTTGGAATATTGTGATCACATTTTTAAAATTTTTGTTATCAATATACTTCATTTTTTTTAGACTTAGAGGTGACTGCTATTAGAAGAGTTATATATATTAATGGTTGGTTGGTTAGTTTTAAATTGGCTGTTAGGTTGTCAGCTAATTCTTATTAACAATGGTTTTATTTAATTTGTTGAGTACTTTGGGTTGAGTTAGTTATGCCCACTTAATCATAGTCAAAGTTTTAAATCTCTGACTCCTATAATTTAATTGCTACATTAAAAAACAAACTCCATTTTATGTATCATTTTAGCGTATTTTTAATATGATATAAGATGTGGCTTAATTATCAATTTTGATGATTAATTATAAAGCTTTTATTTTCCTTTAATTGTCTTCGTTTTTAGTTTCGTGTTCTTATCTTCACGGCTATCAATTATTCTTTTATTGCTTTTATCTATCACAAAATTGTACAAACAAGAAAATTCATCTATTGACACTAATCGATCCTTCTTGGTGATGAAAATTAATGGTAAGGATTCAACTAATCTTTTCTCCTTCATCACAATGGTGAGAATAAGTATATGTTAAGATGCTCGATGTTGATTGCATTATATCTGTGAAGAATGAAATCGAACGCTTCGACAACACAATTGAACATTCTACAAGTGATCTTCTAAACGCTTGAAAAAGTAGACCAAGTCAATAATACGCGGAAGGTATTGATTTTTGTTTAAGAAATTATGTAAGCATGTGTGTTATTTGATTATTGTTTTTTTATTTAAAAAACACACAGTGCTTCAAATCATATAGTCTATGAGTTAGGTCTTTTCCAATATTATTGTAAAAAAAATGTTTTGACTTGTTTTCATAGAGTATATTTGAAGGAAGCATGTGACTAAGAAGTGCTTTTAAAATAAGATTTTCTTTATGATCATGAGTACTTTAATTAGTTCATTAATGATTTAAATACACTTTGATCTAATCAAAAGTACTTTCCGAATGAGTATGATTCAACTGGTACATTGTTTGTACTTTGACCAAGATGTTAGAGGTTTAATTCTCCACTCATAAGTTGTAAAAAAAAAAGCACTTTCTGAATTATCAAAACCTCGAACTAAAAAAGAATTATCAAAACTTCGCTTGAAAAAAAAAATGTAGTCTCTTTACTTTGGAAAGATGGAGTATTGAAGGTACTCATAATCAAATATTTGAATTTTTCCTTCTTAATTTCTTGTCATGACTTGCTTCCAACAAAATGAAAGTTTCCAAATTTAGGAATTGATTCAAGATAGAAATTTTAGGATGCATTTGACGGTGATCTGAAAACAAAAATTTAAAAACAATGGATTCAATAAAAACAGAGTTGTATTTCATATTTTCAGATATGTGTTTGGTAGCAAATTTAGAAATGGAATCCTAATTTAAACATTTGTTCAAAATGTGTTTGATAGTATATTTATAAACCATAAATTCATTGTAGCTATCAACTAAATACTAAGTTTTCAAATTCAAAATCGGGATACACTGAAAGCATTAAAAAAATTCTGAATTTCCACTATTTCGATCACAAAATCCAAAAACATATTTTAAAACACACATCTGTCAAAAGTTTATTCACTGAATTTAGTGAATCTAAAAACATAATTCAAATTGCCTACCAAACAAGTCCTAAAAACTTTCCTTATTTAAATTCGAAAACAATCAATAATATATATTATCTGATTTAGTTTTGGGGTTTTAGCTTTTATTTTAACGCTTTTGACAGCTATTATTAATATTCTATATCAAACCATGAAAAAAGGGAAAGAAGAAGGAAAAAAAAAGTATAATGTATTTATTCAAATGGCTGTTATGAATCATTTTCCCCATATTTTCTTTTTTCTTTTTTCTTTTTTTGAGAAAATTTTTCCCCTTATTTTCTTGTTCTTAAATCTTAGGGTCCGTTTGGAATACATTTTAATTTAAATGTTTTTCAAGAATGCATTTTTTAAAAAACATTTTGTATAAAAATTATTTTGAATTTAAACACTCATATGTTTGGTTATACTTAGTCATAAGTGTTTTTATGCCCAAGTTATTGTATACTTCAAAACTCTTTTTAGAAAAGTTGGTTTCAAATGTTTCTCTCAAAATGGTATATTTCTCAATCTCATTTTCTAATAAGTCATTTTTAGTAGTTACCAAACACTAGAAATTTTTTCAAAATGATTTATTTTCAAAATTAAACACTTGAAAAGTTAAACCAAACACACCCTTAATTTAGTGGAAAAAAGTTATGACTTGACTTGATCTAATAATTTAATTTTGTCTTAAAAAGTTGACTTTCCATACCAATAAATATAATACAAGTTGGTTTAACAAATCTTTTCAATAGTTGGCCACGAATCAAGCATCGTGTATGTACATATGTATATATGTACGAAAAATATATTTTTACATTAGGCGTAGGTCACAAATTTTTTTGTATTAAAATGTCACGTCATATTTATTTATGGTTTATCACATTTTTTTATTCACATAATTAAATGAATTTGTGTGTGGTGTGGATGCTCCTTAGATTTTTTTTTTTTTTTTATCATTAATGATTAATTAGTATATTTTTAAAATATGTAGTTTGATCAAGTCAAATTTTGTTTTAAATTATTTAGAAGTATTATTTAATTATATATAAGGATTCAAGACTGGTAAGAATATTTTTCAAAAGTGAGTTTTGTTCAATGATAATTAGCATATGAATCGACTAATTCGAATTCTCCACCTTCAAATATTGTTGAACTAAAAAAAATTCACGCTTCTGCATCTTTTAAACTGATTTTTTTAATAGAAATTGTTATGAATGTAACATTCTTTAAAAAAGTTTTTATTGGTAGAAAAAGTTAAATCAATTTTTATTATATAATTGAAATGAGCATATAGAACTTGTTTAATGGTTTGCAAAACAGTTTATTGGTTTTTAAAATAAAGATTCAATGAAAATATGTTAAAATATGAAAAGTAATTATATTATTATATTATTATGGTTAACTTAGAAGTAGTTTTTGCATCATAAACTTTCAAGTTTGTGTTAAATAGATCTCTGAACTTTAATTTAAAACGCTTTTAATAGGTTCCAAAAATTTCAATTCTGTATTTAATAAGTTTCTAAACTTTAAAATGTGTCTACTACGTTTCTAAAGTTATGTTCCAGCTTTGTATTTAATAAACATTTAACTTTGAACTTTGTGTCTAATAGGTCTGTAACCTATTTAACATTTTTAAATTCACGAATCTAGTGAACACAAAATTGAATTATTATTTTTTTTAGTCCAGCAATAATAGTGGAAGTAGGGGAATTTGAACATTTGGTCTTTTAGTCGATGACATATATACTTTATGCCAGTTGGATTATATTTTGATAAAAATTGAAAGTCTTGTTAAACATAATTTAATTTTATGTCTTATATAGATTTTTTTAAATTTAAAAGATATTGAATATGTTAAAATTTACTGAATACAAAATTAAAAGTTTAGAGATGTGTATTAGATAAATTATATAAAAATTCATAAACTAAAATTTTTGTTATTGTTCTCTTATCATTATCTTCGTCATATTCTAATAGAATGATAGCAACGTGAGTTGAAAAAGAAAGAAAGAGGGAAAAAAAAAAACCAACGAAAACGACTAAGCAATATAGTTGGATTTTTTTTTTTTTTTGAATCATATAATTGGATTATTTTAATTTCATAAAATATAAATTTAAAAATTGATCGATTATTTTTCAAAAAAAAAACTTATCGATTATGTTTGGATAATTTTTTGTCAAATTGATGGATCTGTTTCAATTTTTGTCATTTTAGTATTTTTGTTTTATTGGTTTTGGTCCGTTTTTTTTTTTTTTTTTTTTTTTTTTTTGAGTACATCATCATTTGGAGGTGGGGGATTCGAACCTCTGACCTCATGCTCGAGAGTACATGCCAATTACCGCGGAGCTAAACTCGCTTTGACCTCATGGTTTTGGTCAATTTTGATCAAGTTTAAACGGGTGGTCCATTTGATTCTCCAAAAAATCTGAAAAAAAAAATCTAATACTTCGGTGGAATATATTTCTTTCATTCAGCATTTGACACGTCATTTAATGATTAATATAATATTTTATTCGATAAGTCCCACACCATTCTTAAATGTTTCTTTCATGGCCGTCAATGGATGGAGTTGGTATAGAAAATTTTTCATATACTACCATAATACTAAAAATTTTACGTGTTAAATGTTGAATGGAAGAAGTATGTGTTACCATAGAACTACAAATTTTCCCTTTCATTACTCTTTTATTATCCTCGCGCATCCAATATTATGGGTTTGGTGTTGATTTTAGTAGGAAAAAGAGAAGGACAAATTACAAATTTAGTTTCTGAATTTTTAAGTTTGTGTCTATTTGATTCTTAAACTTTTAAGATTATAAATTTAGTTTTGAACTTTCGATTTTTTTTAAAATTTATGTATCCACTAGACACAATAAAATTAAAATTTTAGAGTTCCACCAGACATAAAATTCGAATTTATATCATAGATCAATTAATTTTTAAAATAAATTTATATCCTAGATCAATTAGTTTTTAGTTTTTAGGGTTTAGGGTTTAGGGTTTATATCATAGATCAATTAGTTTTTAAAATTTTCACATTTTTCAGGAATATGTTTGATACAAAATTAGTTAGCTAGACACTTTTGAAAGTTTAATGACCAAGTAGACATAAACCATAAAGTTTACGGACTACACTTGTAATTTCACCAAAAAAGAATAATGATTTGAACCAACTGGTTGGCCTAATATACTTTAAATATTCTTTAAAAATTATAGTTCGTGTAATACGATTTTTAGTTTTTTCTTTTAGTTCAACAACGATTAGGGGTGGGAGGATTTGAACCTCTGATATTTAGTTTAATAATAGTAATTTTTTTACAAATTATTTTATAGAAGTTCAGTTGATCCAAACAATATGTGTTAACTAATAAGATCATATCACAATATATAAATTTATTAAATAATGAATTGTGAATTCAATTTTTGTCAAGTTCTTTGACAATAAATATTGTAAGGCTTTTATAAATAGTTGGTTTAGGGTTTTTAAAAAAAGGTTTAATGTCTAGTATTTATTTTTCTTACCCCCATTTTATTTTTTTAATATTACAATTCAAAAGTAGAAACATTCTTCGAATCCAATTTAATGAAAATTATTAATATCTTAACCAATTAAGTTTTACTCATACTTAAACCACTCGAAAATTAGTTCCTTATTCAATTAGTAAAAAAACAAATCAAACCAACAATACTTCTTTCTTTAATTTTACAATTCAAACATAGAATAGTAATGACTAAGAAGAGCTCCCAAATTAGTAAGGTGTTTTTTCTTTACCTAATTTCCATGAAAGAATTGTTCACATGAAAAAGTTAGGCAAGAAAAAGATATTTCTACTAAAATATTTGTCAAAGAAAAAGAAAGAAATTAATGACCTTTTCTCACCCTCTCAAATCAAACAACACTCATTGAAAATTAAGCAATCCCAAAATAACTGATTAATTAGACCCTGACTAGTCTTTTATTTAACATGTGTTATGCACGTAATATATTTAATTTTTATTTTATAAAGCACGTGCGGGGGGACTCGCATGTGTGCACACCACACATAATGAATTTACTGAATTACAACAAAACTATGCATTACAAATATAAAAATAAAAATAAAGAATTTGGTATTTTTTATTTTATTATTGTGGTTAAAATGTGTAAGATTATAAGATTATGTTTTTTAGAATTAAATTAAAGATTCTAATAATGCATGAACTCTTAAAACACAAATAATTACAATATAATTAAGTATGGAAAAAAATCATTATAAAAATGTTTAAGAACATGAGGGAGTAAGAAAAACAAACTAAGAGAAATGAAATTATTCTTTTGTTGAAAAAGTGTGTTTATCTACTATGCTCTACCACACAAAATCAAGAAACTTTGGGAGAAACAAAGTTGAGAGAGAACATAAACTAAACTAAGAATCTAAAAGAAGACTTTTTTTAAAAAAAAAAAAATGAGGACATAACTCATTATTTATCGCAAAACTAATTAAGGGGGTGTTTGGGGTAACGAGGTGGAGTTGTAAAATCTAGAGTTGTGAAGTCTGTGTTTGGAGTGCAGAGTTGTTAAGTCTAAAGTTAGGAAGTCTGTGTTTGGAGGCAGAGTTGTGAAGTCTGAGTTTATGTTAGCAGGTTTTTTTATAAAAAAAAATTATACAATTTTTTCAAATTGAATTAATAAAAATGTTTTCTATCAATGGTAAAATTGAGATTTTAAGTATGTTTTACCATTTTCCTTTTAAGTCACAATTTTGATTAAAGTGAACAATTTTTTTTTTTTTTTTTTGAAAAAACAAAAAAAGTTAGATTTGTAACATTCAAGTATGGTAGGAAAATAATTGTGAGAAAATGAATTATACAAAAAAGAACCTCACTTTTCTTTTTTAAAATCCTTTAACACAAATTTATAAATGTTCCAATATGACGAAATCACAACCACATTTCATCAAACATGTTCAAGAAGATGTTTAGAAGTGCTTAGCCCGGAATTGCAAAAATTTAGAGAACTTTCTACTAATTAACATTTTCACAATACAAATTTTCTTTAAAAAAAAAAAAAAAATCATTTCATGTACACAAGAAGCCAATTTCAATAATTACCATTTTATAATTAAGAAAAAGAAAATTTTAAACATAAATAATAATAATAATAAATAATAAAAACAATAAAAAAAAATCTCTCTCTCCCTCGTCCCTCCTCCCTCCCCCATTTCACGAAAAACTCATCTTTCCCTTTCCTTTGGTATTCTTCCCGCCACCACCACCCATCCCTCTCTCTCCTCTTCTTGTCAGTTGTCGCAGCCGCCGTCGTCACATTCTTCTTCATTGTCGACAGCCACCGCCGTCGTTGCTTTCTTCTTCATCATCGACAACCGCCTTCTCTTCTTCAAAACCAAATCTAAAAAAAAAACAAACAAACAAGGAAATCAGAGGGAGAGAGATGCGTGAAACCAGGTGACTTCAACGGTGTTTACTGTTGAAGTCGATGTTTTGAACCAAGGAAATCCGGGCATCGGAAATTGGCAGGCCAAACGGTGATTTGAGGGGTTTAGGAAGTCGGGATTTCAAAAATCGACCGGCCAAACACGCCCTTAAAATTTCAAAAGCATTAGAAATTTCAGCATTAATTAAATTAAATGTAAAGTCATAAATTTTAGATTTGATTTTTAAAAATGGATGAGAAAACTTTTAATATCCAACCTTTTCATATTATACTCCTTCACATTCTTGTACATTTAATTTATTAAATTTCAAATGTTTAGAAATCTAATGGTTAAATCATTTTAAATAAATAACCATTTAAAACTTAAATAAAACTTTACACTTTAAAGAAAAAGATCAACAAAAGTATGGTTCAACTGACATAAAGCTTATGACCAAGAGATCATAGTCTAAGATCATGGTCTGAATCTCTCAACTCTATATTGTTGAATTAAAAAAAAAAAAAAAAATACACGATAGAAGCCCCTTTCCAACATTATTTTCTTTTTTCTTCATTTTAATATATATATAATTGGTTTAGACTTTTAAAAGAAATTATAAGAAAACTTTTAAAAATATATTAAAACTAATTAAACATACATATAAAAATTTAGAAACTTATTAAAAACTTTTATAATAACCTTAAAATTCAAGAAACTAAATTTATTATTTAGCTAATATGTTTTTTAAAAACTAATTATTAAGGTTCCGTTTGATAACTTTTTGGTTTTTGGTTTTTGAAAATTATGTTTGTTTTCTTCTAATTTCCTTACCATGGTTTTCATTTTCGTTAAGCACACATTTGAGTTCTTAACCAAATTCTAAAAACAAAAACAAGTTTTTGAAAACTACTTTTTTTGAGTTTTTAAAACTTTATTTGGTTTTTGAAACCATGGATCACTATAACTATGTCATCAAGGCACACCGACACAACTAAGTTGGGGAGAATGCTCTAATACCACTTGTTAGAGATAACCAACTACCACATATCTCCATGATAATATAATATTGTCCACTTTGGGCAAAAATATTCATGACTTTGCTTTTGGTTCCACCCAAAATGTCTCATACCATATTGTGGAGATATTTGAATGTCTTTGTCCGAAATTACTATCAAAGTCGATACTCCTTAGTTGTGTCGGTGTGTCTTCGTGACATGGTCCCAGTTAATCCATGATTGAGCTAATCAAATGAGGGTGGTACTCCGATAAAGAGGAGTTTTTTTTTTTTTTTTTTTTTTTTGAAAAGACGATAAAGAGGAGTTGGTCTAGCTAAATAAGGGGAAAGATGATGTATATATAAATAAGAGACCAACAATTTCATTGGTATGAAGCTTTTTGAGTGGAACCAAAAGCAAAGTCATAAGAGTTTATGTCCAAAATGGACAATATCAAACCATTAAAGAGATCTATGGAGGGTTTTGTTGTCCCTCACAATAATGATATCAATCTTATTTTATCCTTAAAATTTGTTGGATTATTATCATACATTGTCAAGGCGTCTTTATATTCTCAAAACATATATGACTTATTTTCTTTATAAAATGCATATACAAGAAGAAGATAATTTCCTTGAGCCATACGTGTCATGGTTAAAATTTAAAATATGACTATGACCATTTTTTTTTTTTTTTGGGAGAAAAAATCATTTTTGGTCTCTAAGATTTGAGTTTGGTTTGCATTTAGTGTTGATCCCACATCGAAAAAATAAGTGAAGACCTCACAATTTATAAGATACAATGGGTTACTCCACTCTTTGCTAATTGATTTTGAGATGGAATCCTTAAGACCCCGTTTACTAACCTTTTGGTTTTTAAAAATAGTTTTCATCCTAGTTAAGATTGCATTTGAAATTCTAGCCAAATTTTAAAACCAAAAACAAGTTTTTGAAAACTACTTTTTTTTTTTTTTCCAAAATTGGACTTGGTTTTTGAAAACAAGATAGAAGATTCATACTATAAAACCAAGAAACCTTATAGGTAGAAGTATGTGTGTATAAGTTTAATTTTCAAAAACCAAATGGTTATTAAACGGGGTCTAATTTTTTTTTTCAAAAAAAAAAAATCAAAAATTTTCTTCCCTCTAATTTTGTGAGCTTTGGAGAAAAAGAAATTAAAGCAAACTCGTAGAATTTTGTTTATTTGTTTGTTTAAAAAATAAATCCATTGGAATTGGAGAATTGGAGGCTATTGGTTTCTTTTTCTTTATCCATCTTTCTTCTAGTTGACTAATCACATCAATTACAAAGGAAAGTTGGGTCTGGTTCTCCTTAAAATGAGTGGGAATGGGTATCAGCAGTAATCTCTTACTACTTGACCAAGTTGACTTTCTAAACTAATATTAAAATGTGCAACTTTTTTAAAAAAACAAAACCAACAAAACAAACAAACAAACATTATATGACTCACATTTCTAAGTACAACATGTTAGGATAAGCGATAAACATGGGTTTCCATCTTAAAATCAATTGATTATAAGGAGCCTTTTGTTTTTTGGGAATCTAGATATCCGGAATATTCAGATGCCTGGAATTATAGATACCCGGAAATATAGATGCCTGGCATTTTAGATAACCATGTTTAGTTTGAAGGAATAATTTATAGGAATATATGAGAATATTCAAATAACTAGGTTTGTTTTGCAGGATTTTTGTACGGGAAAGTTCTTAGATTATGTATAATACCAATAATGTCCTTACTAATTTTTACCTAATTTAGCTATTAGTTTAATATAGTTTAGTATTATTATTAAGAGAATAAATAAAAAATAAATTAAAATATTATTCAATATAACTATCCTATAGTTTACATCTTAATGTAAAATTTAAAAAATAAATGGTTATTTCTTAGTGTATGAATAAATTAATTTATTTTTAAATAAAAATACAAATTGTAGAATGGAGGGGTAAAAGTGTCATTCGAAGATGCCCTCAACATGGGAATCTTTGAAACCCATCTCTCACGAGGGCATCAAAAGCTCCTCGGATGCCTCCCGTATGGGCATCCTAGGATGCCCGGACATCCCGAATTTCCTAGGTATCCAACATTACCACAAAACAAACGAGGTAATCCAGATGCCCATTCCATGGACATCTTGGATTACCATCAAACAAACGGCCCCTAAGAGAAGTAACTCATCTATCTTATGAAATGTGAAGTTTCTACTTATCTTTTTAGATTCTCAACAATAACTACCAAATCAGTCTCGAGTTGAATTCATAAGAACTAAATTGATAATTTAACCTATATTACTCTAACTATTTGGTCTTTTTATTTTTTGAAAATTAAATTTGTTTTCTCACTAAATATTTGAATTTTTAATCAAAATTTTTTTTAAAAGTTTTAAAAAACTCTTTTTTAAATATATATAAAGACACAAATGTTGTATATCCAATAAACTAAGAAGGCATCTTCGTTGTAATTTCGTAAATGCGAATTTTTCTTAATAAACGAATGAACATATCAAAAGGAATTTCCACGAAAAATGAAAGTTGAATATTTTTTCAAAAAAAAAAATGAAAGTTGAATTTTTTTTTTTTTTTTAATATAATCATCCTTTTGCATAAGGGGAAGTGACGTCGTTGCGACCATGTCGCTTAGTTTGAATGTTTTTTTTAAAAAAAAAAAAAAAAAAAAAAAAAAAAAACTTAGTTTGAATGTTGAAGATTTTGAAATTTCCATTTATTTTTTAAGGAAAAAGATTATATATTTTTTCTTCCTGCCACCAACAACAACAACAACTTGAAATGTAAAATGTAGATTTTCAAATTTTGAAAAATCTCTCTCTAATCATTTTAATTCTTTGACATATAATAATCTTTTGTTTTTAAGTTCAAATCACTAGTTTTTAGGTTAAATTATCATAAATATCTCTGCACCGTGGGGTTAGTTTCAATTATACCCTTAAACTTTCACAAGTTTTATTTTAGCCTTGAAATTTTGAAATTTGTTACAAAACGACCATTTGAGACATTTTTCTTTAAATTTATTGACAAAAAATTGTATGTTTACATGTGTTTTTATTGTTTTTTCCACGAATGTGTTCAAATATATTCACATAAGCAACAATAATATATATGCAAACATGTCATTTTTTGTCCATGAACTTAACGAAAAAAAAGCCTTCAATGGTTGTTTTGAAACAAACTTCAAACTTCAAGGACTAAAATGAAACTTTTGAAAGTTTAGGGGTATAATTCAAATCAACCCTATAGTTTAATTAGGAGTATTTTTTATAATTTAACCTAGTTTTTAATAGGTCTCTAAACTTTAAAAGGTATCTAATAAGTTTCTAAATCATCGATCTTATGTAATAAGTTTCTAAACTTTCAATTTTTTGGCGAAAGTGAGTATAGCTCAACGATAATTGGCATGTCGATTAAGAGGTTAGAGGTTCAAATTCCCCCACCATCATACATTGTTGGACTAAAAAAAATTCAATTTTATGTTTTTTAAATCCTTGATTTGTTCTATATTTTTTTTAAAACTTACAAATTGAAAGTTGAATGTCAAATTAGACACAATTGATTTTATGTTTAATAAATTTGTTAAATTAAAAAATGTTGAATATGTCAAAAGTTTATTAGACACAAAAGTGCAAGTTAATGAACTTATTAGACACTTTTTAAAATTCAAGAACTATTTTAAAAAAAAATTTAAGACTAAAATTGTAATTTAACCCATTTTTAATTATAAATATATATAAAATTGTTTTCCTATTTTTCTTCCATCAATGCCTTATTCATATTTTTTTCAATGGTTTCCTATTTTGGGAATTTTAAGAAATAATATCTTAATTGTGTGGTTTTCCATTACTTGATGGTTTTCAACCAAAAGAAATATATATACACACACACTTTACATCACAAAAATCGTTTATTTCATAATTGAAAAAAAAAAACATTTGGTACCATTCATTAATTTTGAGTAGGTAATGGAAGACTTACTTTTTTAAGAATGTTGAATGTTTGCACTATTTATGATTTATGAAAAAAAAAATTATTGATGAAGAATTTTGTTTTTCAAATTACTATGGAAGAAATTTTCTCTCTATATCCTCTTTATGTGGTTTAAACTCTCTTTATTTATATATATATATATATATATATATAGTTGTTGATGGATATGATTAATTTTGAAATGGTTCCATATGGTCAAATATGTAATGGTGTGGGTAACTTCCCTCCATTACTTTTAGGTCTTTTATCCTAGTCTGGTCAAGTCAATGATTGATGATAAAGAAATGATATAGAGTTTTAAATTTAATTCCATATTTTTAAATATCATATCAAATAACAACTTTGTTTTTTTTTTTTTAATAAGGATTATTAATATCAATGTCTTGTTTTTAGGGTTGTTTCTAAGTCGTTACAATATTTGTGACTTCCCGTTGAATGAATTTCATACTTCTTCGTCAAACCATCTCCATTTCCTCCCTGTTATCTTAAACCGTTTATCGAAAAGATTTTTCTTATTTCAATCAAGTTTTAATGACTTAATTTATTAACTATCGAAAAGATTCTTAACATTAAACGGTTCAAATCTCCACTTATTTCTCCTCCTATCTATTCTAATTATGGATATAGATTACTAATGTTTGAGTTAAAACTTAAAATAGCGACAATTGTCTCATGATTAGTCTCATGAGTCGTTCCCTTAACTAAAGTCACTTTCGCTATGAGTTGTTGACTCATCCTTCAATAGACACACGAATGGACGAGTCCCTAGTCGACAATTATCAAAACTACTCATCTAGGTTAAACTCTTTATAACCACACATATTGAGCTTTTAAGGTCCCGTTTGGTAACGTTCTCGTTTCTTGTTTCCGTTTCTTCATTTTTAATAAAGAAAAATAGAATTTTATGATCATAACACCTATACATTCAATAATAATAAACCTATATTCTTGTTTATGTTTGGAAAAAATTGGAAACGAGAACAAAAAAGGAGAAACTAATTTTAGTTGTTCCCAAAAGTTCTATACAAATTTTGGGAGTGTTTCTAAAAAATGAGAAACAAGAAACACACATAGTTAATGCCTAGATTTCTTAATAAAATTAGAAACAGGAAACAAGAAACGAGAACGTTACCAAACGAGCCCTAATTGTCTCCTCTTACTCTCACATAAGTCACAAATTCATCTAAACTGGAAAGATTTCACAATCACATGATTAGTTATTACTCCAATTTATTTCCATTCAAGTCAATCATTAATTATACAAATCCATATACTTGGTGATTATTTTTTATTACAAAAATCACAGCTACTAAGTCAAATAATTCATATAATTATAGGGAAAAAATATATTTATTAAAAAATTCAGAGATTTATACAGTCCACAAAAATTTGCCCACAAAAATTGCGTGCTACATAACCCTAAGTTTTTTTTTTTTTTTTTTTTTTTTTTTTTTTTTTTTTTTTTTTTTTTGACAACTACATAACCCTAAGTCTAATATCCAAACTTTGAAACTTTCAGCATTATGGATAACAACGTTACCCATAAATTTATGGATATTATTATAAGTGTTGCCGTTAATTATTTATATATTAGAATTTAATATTATACTTTTTTTTTTCTTCAAAGAAAGTCGTGAAGCCAATAGGTAATTAGTCAAGTTCAACAGAGATGACAAAAACAACATAAACTCTAAACTTTAAAAAGTTTCTGATAGGTCTCTGAACTTGTAATTTTGTTTCTGATATGTTACTGAACTTTCAAATTTGTTTCTAATAGGTCTCTAAACTTTAAAAATATCTAATAGGTTCCTGAACTTTCAATTTTGTATCTAATAGGTACCTGATATATTTTATACTTTTAAAAATTAACAAATCTACTATATATAAAATTAAATTTTATGTCTATGGAGACTTTAAACTTTCAATTTTGTATCTAGTAGGCTTGTGAATTTTTAAAAATGTTGAATAGATCAAGAATTTATTAGACACAAAATTGAAAGTTTAGGGGACCTATTGAACACAAAAGTGAAAGTTTAAGTACTTATTGGTATTGGATACTTTTTAAAGTTCGAGGACCTATTTGAAATTTTTTTAAAGTTTGGAGACTAAATTGACAGAGTTTTAAAAGTTTAGAGATTAAATATGTAAATTAACAAAATTATTTAAATAAACATTTTATATATAAATTTGCTTATTTTAAATGATGACCAGTTATACAAGTCTAATTTTTGAGAAATCAACCGTCTCAATATTTAAATATAGATGGTGCAAATTTATAATAGGTAGCTTTTTAGAGCTTTTATTATTTCAAATTTGTTTAAAGATAAAATATATGTTTTAATTGTTAATGTGTATCTAATATTATTTTTTTTTTAATTTTAAACATCAATCTTATTTAGTGGGAATTATACTAGTAATTTTGAGATTCCAACCAAGGGAGGTGGAGTCCATTTTGTTTGCTTAAATTTCTAATTAATTGTTGGTCTACGATTCCATATCTCGTTGTAAAGGTTTTACATCAATTGTCTTAATCAACATATTGTTAAATGAACATATTTTCAATTCTTACGAGTAAATATGTCAAACTCATCAAATTAAAAACATGGGTATCTCATCTTAGAATATAAAATTTTATTTTAAAGTCAAATTTATAATGTCAATGTCATTTAATAGAAGTGAATAATTTGATAAACAAAACACATCGAAAGCGAGTAACAAAATTAAACCATACAGTAAAGCATAATCTATATCTATATATATATATATATATATATATATATATATATATTTCAACATGAGCTTAGTGTAGGTTTAGAAGTAATTTTTAAATGGCTAATATCACTTTTGTCAGGTTCAAAATCACCTCGAAACATGCTTTTATTCAATTAAAATCGATTTAATGTTTGATTTTACACTTGTAGATATGATTTTCATATCATCAAAGTTGATTTTGAATTATTGAAAACATGTTTGAGAGTGGTTTTCAATATGACAAAAATGTTTTTAACCATTTCAAAATCAATCTCAAACATGCACTTAGTCATGTAATTAATCACACCACTTTCTTCCTTTGAAGTTAATGTTTGAATCCCCACTGTCAAAATAAATATATCTCAACATAATTGGCATATACGTCCAATCAAAAGGTCAAAAATTCAAGAATTTTCCACCTATGTTTAACTAAAAAGATATCCAATATATTCTTAAATTTATTGGACACAAATTTGAATGCTTAGGCGCGAGCCATCGGATAAATATTTAGTTTTTGAAAATTATACTTGTTTTCTCCCAATTTTCCACCCCACCGTCGTCGGCAAATATATATATTTTTTTAATTATTTTATTTTTAAAATTAAAATTAAAAAAATAGTCAGCAAACCATTAAGATTTAACGGAAAAATGGATGGAGAGACTATAATGGAACGAAATTCAAATCTCAGGAACTAAATTGTCGAATTTGAAATCTCGTATACCAAAATGAAACTTAATCCAAGGACTAGAAGTGTATTTTTCCCAAAGTTTTTTTAATAAATTAAAAATAATAACAAAACAATGTATTATAAGTCTCCAACAATAAAATAAGTGTAAACAAAAAGCATGGCATAACAAAAACAAAATATAAGGTTGAGTCAGTCAATGATTCTTTAGTCTAAGAATGCTGGTTGAAATGACTCCTTCTTCTTCCTTCTTCCTCTATAAAAATCCTTTCAAAACTCACACACCTCACAGCCATAGCCAACTCTCAAAGCTTTCTCTCTCCTCTCTCTCTCTCTCTCTCTCCATTTCAATCCCAATGTTGCTCTCGGAGCCCCCAAAGAGCAGCAACAACACCAAATTAATGCACATCA
The DNA here is from genome assembly GCA_036850905.1 of Luffa acutangula. Lineage (NCBI taxonomy): Eukaryota > Viridiplantae > Streptophyta > Magnoliopsida > Cucurbitales > Cucurbitaceae > Luffa > Luffa acutangula. Next base: position 7,040,421 of record CM072099.1, on the reverse strand, counting down.
AAGAATTCTTTGGCTTCTCTCACTCCTCTCCCTCCAAATCTCTCCACTCCTCTTCTTCCTTCCCCTCCTCCGCCCGCCGGAGACCACCGCCGGCCACCAGCTATGACTCTTCCGAATCGGCGGCCATGGAAGAGGCCATCACAAACTCAGAACCCATCATCACCAAATGGGACCCGGACTCCTCTGAGTTCAACAGAATCACCTTCCTCTTCCGCCACGGCCGAGCCGAAGCCGACGAGTTTCTGAACTCCGTCAACGACCTCCGACGAGCGATGGACTTTTTCATATCGGAAAATTCCACCTCCACCGTCCTCGTTCCCGCTCAAAAGCTGATGCAGGCCGCCATGAGACGACTCGAGAAGGAATTTTACCAGATTTTGAGTGAGAATCGCCAGAATCTCGACCCGGAATCCATCTCCGGCAGGTCCTCCGATCGGTCGACGGCCGACGGGGAAACCGGTGGGGATTCCGTCTCGGCGGAGTTGAAATCGATCGCTGACTGTATGATCGATTCTGGGTATGGGAAAGAGTGCGTAAAAATCTATAAAGTAATCCGAAAATCGATCGTCGATGAAACTCTGTATCGGCTCGGAACAGAGAAGTTCAAACTTTCGAGAATTCAGAGATGGAATTGGGATTCGGTCGAGCACGTGATCAAGAACTGGATGAATTCGATTAAGCTCGCCGTGAACACTCTGTTTCGTGGCGAGAAAATTCTCTGCGATCATGTTTTTTCGAGATCGGAGAAAATCAGAGAGTCCTGTTTTTCAGAGATCACAAAAGATGGTGCGATCACTTTGTTCAAGTTCCCGGAATTGGTCGCAAAAGGGAAGAAAGATTCCGATAAAATCTTTCTGTTATTGGAGCTTTACGACGCGAATTCCGACGTCTTGCCGGAAATTGAAGTCATATTCGACTCTGTTTCTACATCCGCCATTAAAGCGCAAGCTCAAACGTCGATGACGAAGCTCGCAGATTCAATCCGCGATATTCTGTGCGAATTCGAGTCGACAATCCAGAAAGACTCGTCCAAAACTCCAGCACCCGGCGGCGGAATCCACCCACTGACCCGATCGGCGATGAGCTACATCTCGTCGCTGGGAGACTACGCCGTAACCCTCTCCGACATCCTCTCCGCCGAAAACTCTCAGATTCCGGCGTCGTACGTCGAGACCCACGCCGCCGCCGACGCACTCTCGTCGCCGGTGGCAGCGCAGGTCGGGTGGCTGATTCTCGTCCTCCTCTGCAAACTGGACACGAAAGCAGAGCTCTACAGAGACGTCTCGCTATCGTATCTCTTCCTGGCGAACAACCTGAACTTCATCGTGAAGACGGTGACGGCGACGAATCTGAAGATGCTGGTCGGCGGCGAGTGGGTGGCGAATCACGCGAGCAAGATGAAGGTGTACGCGGCGAACTACGAGGCGACAGCGTGGAACAGAGTGATGGCGTCGGTGCCGGAGAGGGGGTCGCCGGAAGTGGGGTCGCCGGAGACGGCGAAGGAGGGGTTGAAGAAGTTCAATGCGGCGTTTGAAGAGGCTTACCGGAAGCAGACGTCGTGGAGAGTGGAGGACGGGAAGCTGAGAGATGAGCTGAAGATGTCGATCGCGAAGAAGGTGCTGCCGATGTACAGAGAGTTCTACGAGGGGTGTGTTGAGAAGGTGGGTGTAGAGAGAGGGGTTTTGAGGTTTTCACCTGATGATTTGGGCAATTATTTGTCGGATTTGTTTCATGGGGTTTCTTCTTCTGGGAGTAGTTCTTCTTTGTCTTCCTCTGGGAGTGTGTAAAGGGCAAATGATGAGGTGGCGGCAGCCGAGTACGGAAATTATTCAATGAGAACGTCACAACGGATAGATTATTTGGTGAGACCCGCATAGATGGGAGAGAGAAATTGTAAAATTACCTCTTATTATAAGGACCGACAAATTTGAAGATTTCCATCCGACTGTTTTATAAGAACAGTCATATTGTGGCAGTTTCATTGAATAATTTTTTCACAATGTGGCTGTTTTTTAACTACCGTTGGTTGTAGATTCGAAAATTTGTTAGAATCACTAGACTGTTAGTTGAGTTGTGATGGTCTTCTCGATTAAATTTTTTGAACAAAATTTAGTTGTATATCGGTATGTAGGGATCTCCCTATATATCCCATCAAAATCTTGACGAGTAAAAAAGAGGAAGGGAGAAAATGAGAATTTATTTGTTAATGGTGGTATGCAAGGAGATCTAGAACCAAGTTTTTTTTTTTTTTTTTTTTTTTTTTTTTTTTTTTTTTTTTTTTTTTGAGTTTTGGTTTAGGGTATAAATTTGGATTTTCTGATGTGGATGTATCATATATTATGTATGTGTTGATTTCGATTTTTTTTTAATAAATAAACAAAAGAAGTTGGGATTGGAATTTTTGTTGTTGTGATTTGGGTTGATTGTAAATATAGTCTAAGTTCCAATTTGATCCTTAAGGTTAGAGATTAAATTCAATACGGCGTCTATGATTTTCTTTTTTTCTTTTTTTCTTTTTTTTTTTTTTTGAAGAATGCGTCTATGATTTTCTTAAGTTTTAATTTGGTTTTTATAAATTTGAATCATTTTGGTTGATGTCATGTTGAATAGATTATTCTAATTTAGTTAGAAGATTAAGTGACTTGTCTACTAAGTTATATTTAGATTAGCCACAAGTTATCTATTTATTGGTAATGAATTTTTGTTTTCTAATTTGAGTTAGCTATTTGTAATTGGGTTTAGATCTAAGGGAAAAAATTCTAGGGAAATGAAGGAATTTTTCAAGTGCCTATAAAAGATGGTTTATGGACAATTTGTAAGGTTGAATTAAACCATAAGAACAAGTTGAAATTTTAGAATCATATTGGCTTAAATGAAACTTATATGCTTATTGGATACAAGTTGAGGTTTTTTCAAAAAAAAAAAAAAAAAAAAGATGCAAGTTGAGGCTCCATTTACTTCTATGAATCAAAAGGACAAGGAATTAGAAAAAAAATCAATCAAAATATGAATTGCTCTATTCATTTGAGGTTGTTTACATGAAATTAACTAGAATCAAAATTATAAATAAAAAATAAAAATAACAAAACTTTGATGTTGTTTATAAATTGGTTGGAATTGGAACACCAGTTAATTGCTTTTTTTTTTTTTTCGAGTTCAACAACACTTGGAGGTGGGAATTTCAAACATTTGCCTTGGATATATATCAATTACCATTAAACTATGCTCACTCTGACAAAGACGGTTAATAACCAATGTATGGTTATTACATTGGATCAAACTTGTTAATTCAAGTATAATTAAGTGAGAGAAATGGTGACAAATGACTAAAAAAAATAACGACTAAAAATATGTGACATTAAGAGTTATGACTAGCATTTTTCTAGAGAGGAGAGTGAATAATTTTTTTTTTCCATTTATACTTTGGTTTCATGGTCAGACCTCCAATCATTCCCAACCGAATTTGGCGCATCTTTTCCATAGATCTATGATTTTTATTTGCTAACATGAATATAGCTCAAGTGGCATAAAGTTGTATCAGTGACTAAGAGGTCTGTGTCCAAATTCCCCAACCTCCACATATTGTCAAAAAAGAAAAAGATTTATGGTTTTTTAAATCAATTAGATTTCCCCTTGGTCCCTAAACTTTTATGAAAGTAACGATTTATAAGTGTTTGAATTTTGATTTGTAATGATTTAGTCGTTGTACTTTCAATTTTGTTACAATTTAGTCCATGAACTTTAATAAGTAATCATTTGGTCCTTGTACTTTCAAATTTGTAACAATTTAGTCCTTATATATTGTGAAAATTAATGTTAAGACTTAATGAAATTTCTTACATAGATAGAGTAATAATAAATTAATTTGGGACCCAATATGTTTATAAGCTTCAAAGTTTAATCATTAAACAATAAAAATCGACATTTAATTTTGATGAATTTTTTTGTGACAAAGATTAAATTGTTGTAAATTTGAAAGTATAGGGACTAAAATGTTACTCTTATTAAAGTCCAGGGATTAAATTGTTACGAAATTGAAAGTACATGGACTAATCGCTACAAATCAAAGTTCATGGACTTTAAATTGTCATTCTCATGAAAGTTGTGGGACCAAAAATGATTTTTAACCTAAAATGTATAAAACTTTTTTTTTTTTGAAACATTCCAATCAATAAAAGAGAAGGACCAACACACTAAGCAGACAACCAGATAGCCTAAACTGTTACACTGCTAACAAACCCATTACACAATAACTTACATACATCCAGACTAGCAACCAGCTCTGCTCCCCCTGCACTATTTCACCTCAAGTCAGCCCCCATCATCGCTCGCTAGGCCTGAGAGATCACAAACCAAATACAGCGCATTAGCACAGGAAATAAAACACACAATAACTCACTCCACACACCAGAGAAACCTGTATGGACACCCCAACCTCCACCCCGCTAAAACCAACCAAGCATAGAGTTATATTCAACAAAATGGCAAGGATGATTCAGAAACTGAAATTTATCACATCGAGTCTGTACGCTCCGAATGCAAAACCTTATGCCTAAGAGAAGAGCTGCTAACAAATTCAGGAACAAATCAAGATTACTCCACTAAACCTCATGCGCATTCAAGTGCAAAGCCTCACCTAATTAAAGCAACCCCTACAAGCCCAAGAAAGGCTTATAACCTTCTCCACCTATCATCCCCCTACATCGGTACTAAGGCCTCGCAAAGAAGCTAAGAGGTGCAAAAAAGGGGTGATCTCAATACCTAGGGCCTGCAAGAAAACAACTCATTTACTACTTTTACCACTCTAAAGGCGGGGTACTAGCTTTCGAGCTACAATGTAGGGACCCATAACCCAGATTTTACCCTTGGTTGGCCTAACTGAACACACTGCAGGCAGCTCTTTTTACCCCTCTTTGCCTGACGCTTTCAACATGCTTTTATTGCGGAACAGGAACATGTTTAAGAGTCCCAATGCATGCCCACGCCTCGTTTTACCACTCATACTCTAGCAGGTCTTACAATTCATTCTCTTTTAATTTTCTTTTCTTTCTTTTCCTTTTTTCAATCCATTCTTTTCTTTTCAGATCTATTCTTTTCTTTTCCTTTTTACCTAGGTCAAGCTCACACGCTAGATTGCAACAATTAGACATCCCGCCCAGCCTTACACCTATCGGGGTGACAACAGATCTATAGTGCTCATAAAACAGTCCAGGGCCTTCAAAACTACCAAAGGAAGAAGCTTCAAACACTCAAACAAGCCGGAGATCTCAAGAGAACCTCGAGAGGCTCACCAAACAAGATATCATACTTCACTATCAACAAGAGCATAAGAGAAAGTAGAGAGCACACCAAACATCAGAACATGATAACTTCCACAAGGACCCTAACCACAAGCTCAACAAAACCATAGATAATCAAAAGGAGAAACAGAAGGTCCAATGCTCAGGTGCATGGCCTCAACCCAATCCAGCAGAGCAAAACAGATGCAGTGTAACAAGAGTAAAACAATAAATTAGCCTGGTGCTCAGGTGCAACCAGACTTAAACTAAAGCCCACTAGCCTACACCATCTCCCACCCCCAACCTAAAACATATCATTTCTCCAGAAAATCTAAACATGCGAAACATAAGGATAAAAAAAAAGGAAACATGAAACCTTCCCTAAGATTAGGCATACTGGTTGGGGCGACAGATGAAACTGCTTAGACTGATCACCCTCCCCTCCTCGCTTAGGGAAACTCATGCACTCCCTCTTCAGCCAATAAGCCCAAAACACATGAAGGGTCTTCTTCCTGTTGGGTTTTATGCCCTAAAACTCGTAGATAGTGAATGTAACTGTTGATCGGATATTGATGAAATAATATTGATATATTTTTCCATTAATTGTTATTAGTTATTTTATATTTCTCTTTGCCTAATAATAACCCTAATCCAATAAACTAGACATCCAAGGTTGTAATATGAGTCTTGAACTATATGTAGCGACATATGGGATCATTGTTCAAGAAACAGTCTAAAAGGTCTATAGTATAGGGATAAGACTGGGTGCCTTATCCTGGTGACACTATGGATACGGTCCACTTTGTATTTGATACAAACGCTGTGATCCAACGCGTTCGTGTAGGAGACATGCGAGTGAGGGTATCCTATGCAATGAGTTTGCATAAGACCGGACCGCGAAATAGTAACCACTGGTTATAACACCGTTAACTAGTTGGTTTTCTATTTCACTAGGACAACCTAGACAACTTAGTCTTAATCCTGAGTTGATTATGGACTCCTGCTCATGAGAGATTGTCCTTTGATTTGTATGGGTGAGAGTGGCCAATACGTCGACTCAATAAGCCTACCACTTTGGGGAGCTGTGAACATAATCGTACAAGATGGAATTCACTCCTTCCCGACTTTAGGGAAGCAGATGAGTGTTCCCTTAAGTGGTTACTCCGAGTCTTGAACAAAGGGCCCTACCCTCTCAATGGCACGAGAGGGTTTTCTGTTTGATGGTTGGACCACAAACAGGTTGTTCATTAGAGGAGAATTTGTACTTAAGGAAATAGAGATAACCCAGGGGTAAAACGGTAATTTGACCCAGCTGGTGTTACGGACACTCGTGAAGGACTAACTAGTCGATATTGGTCTATATCCGTGGACACAGAAAATATGTTTGCAGTGAGAAGAGTGCAACTGTGAGTCTATAGTGGAATGAACACACAGTTAACGAATATTGATTAATGTGGTTAATGAGTTTGACCAATTATCTCACATCGTTGGAGCTTCTGATCTGCAGGTCCATTAGGTCTCACTGGACTCATAAAGTAATTTGAGGCAACTAAGTAATAAATGTAAATTGAAAATGTTCAATTTACTAAGGGAAACAAATATAATATATATTGATATATTATTATGAGAGAAATTAATATTTGAAGAAGTTCAAATATAAATTTATGGAAGTTTGAAAGAGTTCAAATAATGAATTAATTAATTTAAGGCCTAAAATGTGTTTGGGCAAAATTAATTAATTCTAGGCCGGAAATTAAATATGTGATATTTAATTGGTGGTTAATTAATTAAAGAATTCATTAATCGTGAATTAATCAATTATGGAAATAATTAATCACTTAAGGAAGTGATTAATCATTTATGGAAATGATCTAATCACTTATGGAAGTAATTAGTCATTTGTGGAAAAGATTAATCAATTATGGAATTGATTGATCATGATTGATTAATTAAGGAATAAGATTGAATCAATTTTGGAAAAGATTGATTTAATTGAATATTTTATTCATGGTCTCTCTTCTATAAATAGAACGCTAGACCTAATTGGTCATGACACTTGAAACTTTCCTCTTGCTCTTAGACTCTCAAAGACAAGATCTAGAATTCTCTCTAGCCTCCCTCTTAGAGAAAGACTCCCACAAGTCTTTTACCTCCTAGACCTAGAGTCATACCGGTGTAACCTCTATGGTTATTGTGTCATTCAAAGAAGGAATTTCCAGCGAAGAAAATCAAAGGCGGCTGCTGCGTTTTGATCGTTTGAGCGTCGTTGGCGAAGAACGGTCAAGTCTACAACGAAGGTTTGTAACGGTTCTTCCTTCTTTCTTTAGAAAAGCATGAAAATAAATTTAGATTTATTTTTCAGCAAGTTTAAACCAATTTTCCAGCAGCTTTAAAGAGTGTTTAAAGTTTGTTTGAGTTTTCGTAACGGTATTTTAATGTTAATTAATATACGGCGTAAGGTCCAATCGACGCGCTTCCGCTGCGTGAGGACTTTTATTCCCTTCAATTCCATCCACACTCGGTCACATCTGACCTCCATCGCCAACCTTGCCAGACGATGGGCTACACAGTTGCCTTCCCTAAACGTAAAGTTGTCACCGATAAACCACCCCGCTAGAACACCTCTCACCGCATCATCCACCAACATCCCCAACTCCGACACCTCCTCCCTATCCCGCTGCAGCAGCTTGAACACCCGCGTAGAACCAGTCTCTAGTACAAAAGGTCGAGTAGCCGTCTCCACAGCAAGTCTCAGGCCAACAGCAGCTGCCAAACCTTCTACAAAGTCAGCATCTCTGATATTCTCGTAGAAGGTCGTAACTGTGAAACCCATCTGCCCCCAAGAATCTCGACATACCACGCCTACACCTGCTGTTCCGCTCTCCAGACAAAAGGCCGCATCAACATTCACCTTGAACTCATCAACCTCTGGCGGCTCCCACCTGCAAACAACCCGACTAGGACTTCCCCCCAACAGATCCATCTCTCTCCTCCCCGCATCACGAAACGCGACCAGATACCCCACCATCCAATCTGCCAGATTCGCCATCGAGACCTTCTTCATCTACCTCATTTCATTCTGCCTGTACCAGATCGCTCATAATAACACCACTCATTCCTCAAACCAATCCCACTCCAACTCATCCTTTACATCTCGGAGGAGGAACTTAATGTCGTCTGCCTTGCATTTGGACAAAATAGCCCCAAAACCTGCAGACCACATAATCTCCTTCGTCCACTTACAATGCCAGAACAGATGAAGACTTGACTCCCCCATCCTACCACAACATACACATACGTTTGGTGTGTCAACCCCCGTCTGCACAAATTATGCATCGTGGGCAGTCGATCCATAAACAGTCTCCAAACAAATATTTTAATCTTGGTTGGCATCCTCATATTCCAACAGTCATTCCACCAATTATGTATTAACTCTGGAGACGAAGATGAGGGGCTTTTGGCCAATAGAGGGCCTTGGCCAACCCAATACCCACTCTTTACTGAATATAGCCCCGACTTCTCAAAGTGCCAAATGACGGCATCCTCACAAGCAACCTGGCGTAGGGGAATAGAGAGAATGTACCTTGCCTCTTGAGGGCTAAAGTGTTGTCGAATAAGGATCTCATTCTAATGCCCTGACGTCGTAAACAAGTCCCTCACTCTAGCATCAGGCTGTAATGTCATCGGTGAAGCGATCCTCAGGTTCGTATCACATGGGACCCAACTGGATCCATACACACTTACCCTTTCTCCATTCCCAATCCTCCAACGAACCCCCTTCTCCAGCAACTTCTTCCCCCACATAAGGCTCCTCCAGATAAAGGAAGGTCGACTCCCTACCACCGCATCCAAGAACTCTGAGGACGGAAAGTACTGCCCTTTCAGGACATGGGCCAAGTAAGAAGTTGGCTGACTTACTATCCTCCAGTATTGTTTGGCCAGTAAGGCCTATTTAAAAGTCTCTAGGTCTCTAAAGCACATCCCCCCACACACACTTCGGCCTGCATAGACTTTTCCAGCTCACCCAGTGGATCCTCTTATCCTCCTCTACCCCGCTCCACTAAAACCTCGCCATCATCTGGTTTATTTCCACAATCAATTTCTTCGTCAGTCGAAAACAGTTCATATCATTGGGTTTTTAAATGTATAAAACTTTTTTAAAAATAATAATAAAGCAAATGAGTCCTAGAGACTACATTATTTTAAAAAATGCCAACCTTCGACAAAATTCCTAAAAAAAGGTGATATGGTCCAAATATAAATATGGTGGGTTTTGTTTCTAAATGAACTAAAAACATAATCTAAAATACAGAATTCTAGTCGACAAAGTTGAAAAACATGGAAAGAAGATGGAGGAATAAATGTCATTTTTTTTTAACTACAATAACATTTGGAGGTTGGAGGATTCAAATTTCTGACCTCTTGGTCAAGAATACATGTCAATTACCGTTAAGCTATGCTCGCTTTGACGAGGGATAAATGTTCTACTTTACTCACAATCAGTTAGGTTACATTAATTGCTCATAGGTATGAGATGCAGAACCTTATTATTAGCTTGCAAGTCAACTTTGATGTATTTGTCAAACCTTTGAAAAAGAAAAATAAAATATGGCTCCAAAAGATGTGAAAGTACTCATATTCTATTGAGGCTTTTCTAGGGTTCAATCTTATCAACATTTTATTGAAATTACATGCCAAACTTACTTCAACAATTAGTGTAATTTAGATGACATTTTCATTTAGTTTTTAATGTTTTCCATGAGGATTTTAGATATAAATGTGTTATGACATTGGACTAATAATTAATTTAAATTTAAAATCATATTATTTTAACAACAAATTATAATTTAGCTAGTATCTCTATCGTTCTTTCTCCTTATAATTTATAAGTAGACATAGTTTTAGTTCTTTTTTTTTTGTGGAATAAAAAAAAAAGATAAATTTACATGTAGGTCATATAGTCTAAATCTAATTTGGAGGTTATAACCGAATTTAGTCCTATTTATTATATCTTATATTTTTAAACATAGCAATTTTTTAAGTTGTATTATTGAAAATTAGTCCTTTCTCTTATTAGTCCATAAAATAACTATTACTTTGAAGTCCAAGAAAGGCAAATCAAAATTTGATCAATGGGAGATTTGAACATCTAACCTCTTGATAAAGGTTTGAGCTTTATGTTAATTGAGCTATGTTCTTGTTCACAATACAAAATGTATTGTTGTTGTTTAGAATAGCCTTCACACTATTTGAAATCATGCCCACTATTACACAATTGACAAAAAAATAACAAAACAATTACAATTAAAATGGTTATTTTTCAAAGTGGACCTTTTTAGTCCTTTGAGTTTTGAGAAATAGGTTTAAAAGGTCTCTCTTATTATTTTTTTTCAACCTTTTAAACTTAATATTTTCATTCTTTTATTAATATTTAATGATTTTTTTAACTAAAAAATGTTTATTAAAAAAATTGAAAAATAATATGAGGGACATTTTAAACTCATGAACTAAAAAAGTTTATTATGAAAATTTAGGGATCTTCTGACCTATTTTTCAAAACTCAGGGACTAAAAAGATCCATTTTGAAAACTCAGAGACCAAAGACACTTATTTTTCAAAATTTAGGGACCAAAAAGGTTTTTTTTTCTTATAATCTAAATTTATGATAAAAAAAAATTAATGTGCTAATTGGACTTTTAAATCATTGAATTTTGTGATCATCCCATTTTTCCAAATCATTAAATTATTTTGGATGTATATAACTTTTTCCAGTCAAATTTAGATTTCAATGATATAGACAAAGTAAAAGGAAGATTTATTTGTCTAATTCACTATAATTAGAGGTAGAGAATTGAATCTTGAATATTAACCATCAATACTGAAATTGGCAAGTAAAAGGGAAAATTTTGAAAAAGGTTTAATTCCTATTTTCACCCTCCTACCATAAAAACTCCTATTTTGGTTAATGTAATTTTAAATTGTCTTAGATAATAGAGGTCTAAACTTATAGAGATTAACATCATTTTGAGGGTACAATGTTTAAAATGAATGAAAACTATGCAAACCAAGATGGAGAAAAAAAAAAAAAAGTTAAATTACACGTCCATTCCTTGATGTTTCAGGTTTGTGCTGGATGAGTCTCCAAATTTTAAAAATTGTCTACTAGATCAGAAATTATTAATTTTGTATCTAATAAATTTCTAAACTTTTGTTTTAGGTAATATATCTCTAAACTTTTAAAATAGTTTAATAAATCCTTAAATTTTCAATTGGTATCTAATACATCTCTAGCCTTCTAATTTTATGTGTAATTAAAAATTTAGGATGTGTTTTGGTTGGTGATCTGAAAACAAAAATTTTAAAATAAGGGATTCTATCCACACGTAAATTCAAATGAATGTGACGCGTGAAATAAACTTTGATTTGTATTAATGTTGTATGCGTGTGAGTATACAATCTCTAGTACATAATCCTCTGATTCTCTCTCTTGTGTGTGAATGTGTTTCACTCGAGGGCTGTTGAACTCGAGGGTTGTTGAACTCGAGGGTTGTTGATCTCGAGTGTGAGGTTTCAATGGATTCTTGAAGCTTGAAGTCTTCTAAGTTTGAAAGAGTTTTCAGTCTTCAAGAAGTGTTCAGTAATTTTTTAGAGTCTTCAGTCTTCCGTTTTGAGGGAATTTCTCTGAATTCTCTAAGTCTGGTTGGGAGCTCCCAAAATTTTGAACCTTGAAATGGTGGAGGGCTCCTTTATTTATAGAGTTATCGCTGGATGGGCCCTGAATACTTTTGGGCCTAACAACTTGGGATTGGGCTTAATTGGTTTTGGGCTCAACCATTTAGTCTTGGGTTTGGTTCATATTTAACCCAAAACCATATGATCCAAACATTTAAAAGACCCAAATTTGATCCAAATAATTATTAATTTTAATTAATTGGTCAAATTAAATAATTTGATCAAAATAATTTAATTTTAATTAATTGATCAAATAGAAATTCGGCTCTATAAATTTATAATTGGCCAACTTTGTCTTCAAATTAAATTTGGGACATATGTTAATTTATAATTGGTCCCAAATTTAATTAATTTTAATTTCGTCATTAATTTTATGTAACGACGTGGCAATTCGTGATTGGTCGAAATTTCTCCATCAACCGATTCAATGAAAATATAGTTGTATTTCATGTTTTTTAATATGTGTATGGTAATAGATTCAAAAATTGGACTCCAATTTAAACAATGGTTCAAGATGTGTTTGATAATATATTTATAAATCTTAAGCTATTTGTAGTTATCAACTAAATACTAAGTTGAATATATACTATTATTAATTTAAAATATCATATAATTTATAATACATTATATTATACCAATTTTAATTTCACACAATGAATCTAATTTATAACATGAAATATTATATTTATTAAAGTTTTTATCTTTTTTAATTTAATTCTAAATTTAAAAATTTCAAATTCAAAATTTGTATACATGAAAACATTTTATATATATATATATATATATATATATATATAATTGTTTTCAAAATTTCCATTATTTGAATTACAGAATTTGAAAACAATTTTAGAAAACATATACATCAAATGTATATTCACTCATTTTTTTTTTAACGATAAGTGAGGAAGAAGATTCAAACGACAGATCTTGTGGTTATTAGTACAATTTTATGTCAATTGAGCTAAGCTCTCGTTGTTAACCAAACAAGTTATTAGACTAAACTTGTAATTTAATTACTAAAAAGAACTTGTAATTTAATTTTTTTAAAAAAATCCGAAGCGTTCCGTCACCGTCGGGAGTCTGGAACTCCTCCGCCACCCCTGCCGAAGCGTTCCTTCCTCGTCCGGTACCTCACTGGAGCCAACTCCGTCGGACAGCGACGGCGCTGACCTACACGCCACTCAATTTCAAACCGGTCGCCCTCCGTCTGCCACATAGGGAAAGCCAAAAGTCAGAAACACACCCGTCGCCATGGGAGAACCTCCATTTTCAGCCGTCATTTTCCATCGATCTTAGCATCTCATCGTCACCGTCTTCGCTCCCAACTACCAAGGGACCCACCATCTCTCACAGACTCTTCTCCTTTCTGCAAAACCCTAAATCCTACGTGCCACCATCTCTCCATGACGCGTCAAATCCCTTCAGCCCTAAAATTTCCGCGCCCTTTCAGATGGAAATGGAAGAGAATCTGTTCTCCTTATCAACGCAATCGGCGAAGAGAATTGCCCTGGGAGGAAATCGAATTAATCTCATTGGTTTGAGTGGTAATGGATGCAAAGCTTTTCGAAGGTCTCTAATCGATTCTTCCACGGAATAGCAATGAGGTTTTCTTTTCTAAGAACAATCAGAGACTTGATTGTTCTCTAAAGTGAGCAATGGTGAGAAATTTGATTATATAGTCATGTCATTAATTGTATATTTGAATTGAAAATGGTTGCTGATTCAATGATTCTTATGCATGCAATAGCACCTTCTTCTGTGTTTTTTTTTCCCTGTGATTTTGGTAATTGTGATGTGATATCTCATAAGCAGTCTGTGTTTTATTCTCATTCACTAAGGTTGTAGTTAATGGCTTCCCCTTGTTTCATGATTGCTGCCAGTTACCATTACCATATTGAATCTGTAAGACCCATTATCCATCTTAGTTTTTGTTTTGTTTGAGTTGAATAACATGTGAGGTGAGAGGAAGGGGATTTGGACGACTTGTTTGTCGAGGATATATACTTTAACAAGTTGAACTAGATTCGGGTTGACAAAGGTTATACATTTTATTGATTAATAACTTTGTAAAATTCAACATACTCATTTTAGCACTCTCTCTCTCTCTACTTCTCTGACCTTCCCTTGGTGAGCATACGGAATCATAATTTGAAAAATGACTTTTTGCTCTCAGTTTAATGTATTCGTCTTAGTGGGGCATTGTCAATTCAGTTACCAACTACCCCAACCAGCCAAAAACAGAACAGAGAAAGAGAGAGAATTTCAGATTGTGTTTCCTAATGTAATTACAATTTTCTAGCATCCTCCTCTACTGTGTGGTAGTTAAACTTAAATTGATTTCTTGTGTGTTTTGCATCTGAAAACCAATGGTTAGTTTTCTAAGTGGAGTATATTCTAGGCTAAATAATATGTTTTCTTGTAATAATAGGAGTATGTACCATATTTTAACTATATGAGGTGGGTTGGTTGGTTACTATTGGTCTATAGAGTCTTTTATTGGCCCATCAAAATTAATGGCACTTTTGATCTACCAAACTGTATTTACAGGCTGGAATTCTCATCTCTTTGTGGGCAAAGTAAATTACATGGCTGTCTTAGTTGGTACAGAACTTGAATATATGTACACTCCATAGAATGAGAGGAACCAACTGAAACTTGATCTCCTCACTCTCACTCTGGCCATGGAGATTTTCGTGGCAATATGTTTACTGTCTCTTTTGTATGCTTTCTTCTGCATTTGGAAGTTGATTCTGCAAAGGAGAGACCTATGCTGCTATCTGTTGGGGTATGAGTGCTATAAAGCTACTGAAGACAGGAAGCTGGGCATGGAAGCCTGTGTAAATATCATCTTGAGGAACAAGAATCTGGGGCTTGAAGAATACCGATATCTACTCAGAAGCATGGTCAATTCGGGATTAGGCGGTGAAACCTATGGCCCGAAAAACATAATTGCAGCCAGAGAGGAAAACCCTTCTCTATCAGATGCTATTTCGGAGATGGATGATGTGTTTTCGAGTGCACTCGACAAACTCTTTGCCAAGACGGGAGTTTCTCCGTCTGACATCGATATACTTGTTGTGAATGTGTCTTTGTTCTCCCCAGCGCCCTCGTTGACCGCTCGAATAATAAACCGTTACAAGATGAAGGAAGACATCAAGGCCTTCAACCTCTCTGGGATGGGTTGCAGTGCAAGTATTGTTGCTATTGATCTTGTGAAACACTTGTTCAAGACAAACAAGAATGCTTATGCTGTTGTTGTTAGTACAGAATCTATAGGACCAAACTGGTATAGTGGGAAGGAACAGCCTATGATGCTCACAAACTGTTTGTACCGCTCGGGAGGTTGTTCGATGCTCTTGACGAATAAAGCAGCTTTGAAGCATTCTGCTTTGCTGAAACTTAAATACATTCTTCGAACACATCTGGGATCAAGTAATGAAGCATATGGATGCTCCATTCAAGTGGAAGACGACCATGGTCACCGAGGTTTTCGTCTCACCAAACACATAAAAGCTGTTGCAACTCAAGCTCTCACCATCAACCTTCAAACTCTACTGCCTAGAATTTTACCATTTAGGGAACTACTTCGCTATGCCATCCTAACTCATCCATTTTACAAAATCCTCAACGGCAACATCGAAGCGAAGAAAGTACGCTTGAATCTCAAGACGGGAGTCGACCACTTCGGGATACCACCGACTGAAAGGGCAGTCATTGATGGGCTCGGCAAGAGCTTAGGCCTGACTGATTATGATCTAGAGCCTGCTAAAATGGCACTCCATAGATTTGGAAACACATCCACTGGTGGCCTTTGGTATGTGTTGGGCTACATGGAAGCCAAAAAAAGGCTCAAAAGGGGTGACAAGATTTTGATGATAAGCTTTGGAGCAGGCTATGAATGCAACAGCTGTGTATGGGAGGTAATGAGCAACTTGGAAGATGAAAATGTCTGGAAAGACTGCATCCGTAGCTACCCTCCAAAAAACACTATGCATCCACTTGCAGAGAAATGCAGTTGGCTCAACGACGAGCGTCTATCGTTCGTTAAGTTTGACGACGTAAAACAAAATCTACAGCAACAAATTCTTTGAAGAAAGGTCTGTTTTTTTTTTTTCTCTGTTTCTCTGTTTCTGGTTTGAGAGGTATTGCAACTTTACTACTTGCTTTGCTTGTAAAAGATTTGGTTGTTTTTGTTGCTTTGTTTTCTCTGGTGATGAAAAAAAAAATGTTAGAAATGGCAATCACATGGCGTTATCCTGCAGAACTGCTAACTTTGCTTAAACTTTTCCACTGAGTTAATGACTGTCAGTGAACTTCTTCCATCATGTTTGAATCATGTAATTTTGAGAATCAAAAATACATTATGTCTCAATTCTGCTCTATTTGCATCAGTATGATTATCTATGTAAAAGCATGTCAATTTAGTTAACATTATGTGCACTTTTGGTATGTTGATGGATTCAATAAGATTCAATAATCTGTAAAGCAATGATTGACTAATTGTTGATAGTGTTATTGTTTCATTTTTCTCCCTGAAAAAAGTAATTGTTGGTAGTTATATTTGTAAAGAATTAAAACTTTTGTTGCTTTTTTGTTATTATGGTATTGAATTATGGCGTTATAATTTCTCCTACTCTAAAGATGCACTGTGAGAGTGCATTAGTTCTGTGGTTGGTGAATTCTGTATTATATGCCATAATGTCTACTCATTATTTTGAGCCCCAAAACAGTGTGGAGTGTAACATGCAGAGGGAACCTCACATTGTTAAATACCTTTTTCCTAATAACTCGAAGGTTCGAGCGCCCACGTTATACATTTTAAGAAAGAAAAAAGACCGTAACATGTGGGGAGAGCTATCGCTACTCGATTGTGGTTTAGGTCGAAGGTTTAAATGTCCACGACGTGTGAAGATAGCCATAGCCAGCTTCACTGTGCTTTTACTCAACTACTTATGTACCTCACAAGTTATTTATGGACAATGGACGATGGACAAAGGCCAAAGATTTCTGCGTGGTCTAATCTTTTTAAGAGCAAATGAAAGTAAGATGAGAGATAGAGGGAGGGAAAATTAATACAAACTACACAAGATTTTGCTTTTATCCATTTAAGCTAAGTTTGGCCAAAAATACCATTCTTATTCTTATTCGGGTTAAATTACAAGTTTAGTCGGTACTAAAAATGTGGTTAAATTACATATTTAGTCTCTGAACTTTAAAAAGTATCAAATAGGTCCTTAAACTTTCACTTTTGTGTCCAATAGATCTCTCAACTTTTAATTTTGTGTTTAATAAATTCTTAGTCCATTAAACAGTTTTTAAAATTCACAAGCCTACTAATACAAAATTGAAAGTTTAGAGTCTCAACGGACATAAATTTCAATTTTATTTATAGTAGATTGGTTAGTTTTTAAAAATATCAAATACATCAAGAATTTGTTAGACACGAAATTTAAAGCTCATGGATCTATTAGACACTTTAAGTTCAAGAAACAAAGGTGACTTTTTAAAGTTCAAAGACGTAATTGATACAACCTTGAAAGTTCAGAGACTAAACTTGTAATAAAACCCTAAAAAGTCTAATAAGTTCTTAAAGTTTTAACTTCGTGTCTAGTAGGTCATTGAACTTTAAAAAGTGTCTAATAGATTTTTAATAGATCCATTAAATTTGTATTTTTTTTCCCTAAAAAAACAAAAATGCAAAATATATATATTATAAAAATTTCTTGACAACATTTTGAAAACATTTAAACCTGGGAAATGATACATAATTATAATGGGAATAGAAAATATAATGTACAGTCACTCTCAGATTATAAATACAAAGTGTTGGGCTGAGGAGACAGAATTGGAGCTTATAATTTAACACTTTCACCAACTTTTCATCCCAAAGCATTTACATTTGGACCTTCTTTCCTTTTCTTTCTGATGCAAAACAATAAATTCCTCATTAAGAAACACCACCTAAATTTATATCTTTTTTTCTATAAAGAAAAAGTTTTTATTCCATTATTGTGCATTCTCAAGATAATATTCTATTTTTGTCGTTAAACTTCCAAAATATCGGTTTTAGTTTTTGAGTAATTATAGTAATTGTTTTAGTCTATAAAATTGCAAGATATAAGTTATAGTTCTCGATATTGTCAAAAAAAAAAAGTTATAGTTCTCGAAGTTTAAAAATATA
Organism: Luffa acutangula; assembly: GCA_036850905.1. Lineage (NCBI taxonomy): Eukaryota > Viridiplantae > Streptophyta > Magnoliopsida > Cucurbitales > Cucurbitaceae > Luffa > Luffa acutangula. The sequence continues at coordinate 7,022,229 of CM072099.1, read as the reverse complement.
TATATATAAGTTTAACTTCAATCTTATAGGCCAACAAGAGCATAGCTCAATTGATATAAAGTTATATTGATAATCACAAGATCTGTGGTTCAAATCCCCCCACCCCATATTCATTTATAATATAATATAATGGATGTATAATGCTTTAACTAGTTGAATTGTACAGTTGTTAGCCCATTCGTTAAGCTATGCCCACTTTTCGCTTTTAGATTTTTATATAAAAGAGATGAAAATTTCACAAATTTTTATGGTATGACTAAATAAAATAAATAAAACTATTTCATAGACCTACATAAGTTTATTTAAGACAAAATTCAAGTCTTATTCTATTAATAAACCAACTAAATTTGATTAATTAAACCGATAGAAAAGTATATCATTCTTTTAGAATTGAGTATGTGAGGAACCTATAACATCCTACCAACAAAACACAAATAATTAATAGACCCACAAAAGAAAAAAAAAATCAGAAATAAGTGATGCTAAAAAGTTTTTTTTTTTTTTTTGACAATATGGGGGTGGGGGATTCGAACCACAGATCTCATGGTTACCAATTTATCTTTATGCCAGTTGAGTTATACTCTTGTTTGCGAGTGATGCTAAAAAGTTAATGCTATGGTCCCAATTTATTATGATTTCCTTTATAAAATAAACTTTTTCTTTTTGTAGCTTTGTTGTGACCAACTATCTTATCTAAAGAATCTTATTGTGTGACCCACCATCTTGATTAATTTTTATTTGCTTTACATTATGTTTGTGACCAATGATGGTGGTTGAGATGTTAACCATATAACCATCAAGCTACAACATGGAGCTAAGTCAATATATCAACTTAATTCTATATATATCAAAGGATTTTTTAAATATATATATATATATATATACTATTTAGGAAAAATACACATTTGGTCCCTGAGGTTTAGGTTAGGTTTCATTTTGGTCCCTGAGTTTTTAAACTCGACAATTTAGTCTACGAGGTTTGGATTTCATTTCATTTTGGTCATTCCATCCATTTTTAAAAGATTAAAAAGATAATTTTTTTTAATTAAAAAAATAATGCCACTCAGCAATCTGTTAGTATTTAACGGAAAAATGGGTTGAGGGACTAACATGAAATGAAATCCAAACCTCAAGGACCAAATTGTCAAGTTTGAAAACTCAAGGACCAAAATAAAACCTAACTCAAACCTCAGAGACAAAAGTGTATTTTTTCCTATTGTTTGTTTATTTATTTACTTCAACAAATGGATAAGGAATTGAACCTCTAACCATTAGGGAGAGGTAAATAATGTTTTGACCTCTTGACCTATGTTTACTATATATATATATTAAAAGGATATTGGTAGAGTGTCATTTTCATTTATAGAGGAGGAGGAGAAGAAGAAAATTGGCATGCTCTAATTTTTTACCAAAATTTTCAATTTTATCACTTGATGGTGTATCTAAACACCTCCCCCTAGCTCCCTCAATCTAGTTGGATATGAAATTAAAATCCAAATCTTGTTTTTCCTTCTCCATGAGACCAACCAAATTCAAATCCATTCTCTCGCGAATTCCAAAATCCTGGAGACCCCCTAAATAAAAATCTCCAAATTCAATTAAGTTTCTGCTAAAGTGAACATAGTTTAATAGTAATTGACATGTATTCTCGATTAAGAGATCAGAGGTTCAAATCTCTCACTCTAAATAATGATGAACTCAAAAAAAAAAAACCATTTATCTAAAGCTTTCCAATGTTTTGAGTATTTTGTCACATCGCGTACTTCCCCATTCTTTCCGCAGCTAACACTCTATAACAATAATATTTGCCGTCATGACCATCCATAAAAATTTGATGGTGATTACTGAAATTGATCTCATTCTTCTCCCAAACTCTTGTTAATTTCATTTTCATTTCTTATTCATGTGTTACACCATCTTTTTATTAGTTACTTTACAACTTTTACTCTCTCCTCTATTAATGAGACCTCAACATTTTTATTCAATTACTTTACAATTTTGGTCATCTCTCTAATGTACATTACTTGCTATTTTTCTTCTAGTAAAAATTCATATTAGTTTACTCTTTTATTACATGTAATTATTTTATAAAATCAAAATTGATTTATATTCTTATAATACGAATTTAATTTAATCTTTTTCTTGTTGATGTAGTTTTATTTTTAGTTAGTTATTATTTAGATCAATTATTCAAATAGATTCTTAGATATCATTATATTACTTGTTCATTGATGTAATTCTTCTTCTTTTTCTTCTTTTTTTTTTTTTTTTTTGAGAGCTACTTCATTGATGTAATTTTGTTTGAATAAGTTATTGTTTTTTAATATTAAATAAATTGTTAAGAATAAAAAAATATTACTATGAAATAAAATAATGATAATAAATAGAATTTATTATTGATTTTTATTATGTTAATTAAAAATTATATTTGCATATTATTTGGTAACTACATTCCATGTTAGCTAAAATACATGTTTATCATAGTAATTGTATTATGTCTGATTCTGATTCCTTACCGTTTGGAGTGAATAACATCAATATACTTCTGATTCAAATTCTACATAACTTCTAGTAAACAACATCAAGTAATAACACTTTGATTTTGATTGATTTCATTTCGGTTCCAACTTATTTCAATTCCTAGTAAGTAAACAGATCCTAGATTCCTGAACTTTTATTTAAAAAAATTACTAAGCAACCATACCAACTAGATTGATATCATCTATTGAACCAATGATATCATCTCATCCTCAATTAGGACATGTCAAATGTCCAAATAAGCATAACTAAGCCGTAATTGACATATACCCTCACCAAGAGGTATGAGATTTCAATCTCTCATCCCAAATGTTGTTTAAATTTATATTTAATAAAAATAAATAATAATAATAATAAAACTCAACTAGGGCATAATAAATAAAAGGTCAAATTGTATAAACCATATATATATATATATATGATGGTTGCCATTGTAATTGCACTAACAAACTTCAATTGTAACAATTAATCAAATTTATGAAATTCATGAACTTAATTAATTGTTACATCTAACCTCTTTCGTTAGATGTGATAACTTCTCCTTGAGTAGTCAGCTAGAAAAATAACGATCATTTTCTTTGTTTAGAAAAATAACGAACATCAAATGACAAAATGCAACTAATATGAATATAATATTAATATCAAGTATTTTATTATTATTATTATTATTTGAAGAGGTTAATATCAAGTATTTTAACATATTTAAAGAGTGAAATATTTTTTTAAAATTTTCTTGTTTTATAATAATGTTTGCTAAAATATTGATCTTCGACATTTTATTGATAACTCCATCAAATTTCTATCCACACCAACATTTTAAACACGTATCAAGGCTCAACTAAACAAAATTATCTATTTTATTTTATACTTCTTCCAGTGTTTTTTTCCAAAATCCAAACACCTCACCTCAAATGAACTCGCCCTAGATATACAACAGGGAAGAAGAAAAAAACAGAGGTTGAAATCTTGATCGTCAAAACTTAAGTTCTGACAAAGAGAGAACATTCTATATTGTGCCAATTTGCAGCTTCTAGATGAACACGAACAGTGTGTTTTAAGATCAGATCACATTCAACTTGACAGAAGATTGTGTTGCCTAATGTCATTATCCAAAACCATTTCATTATAACTTGGGAAAGGCTAAAGTATTACATGGAAAAGGAAAGACTTCCGAGTTCACAAATCTAACAAAATAAGATTGAAAATAGACACTCAAGTCCGAATAACATTATAGATAAATCAAAAGCCAAAATGAGTAAAAGATGCATAATACCAAGGGGATGATCCATCAATTCGCTCTAATCCTACACCTTAATGGCGTACTTCCTCAATGGGTAATACATCTCTTTCTTCTTCTGTCGCTCGGTCTTTAGCGATGCCTGTAAAACAAAGTACAAGTGCGTCAAATTAGAATGAGGAAGAAACTAGAAAGACAGTCTACACTGTTCACTGCACTTCAAAATATTTACAGCCGGAATAGCAATGGCTTAAACAATACATACAATTCAAGAAAATCAACACCCAGCATAGAAAAATTGAGTTATCGTGTGAAATACATATATTCTCAATCTCAACAAGGCAGAAAAGTTGAGGGTTGTGTTGGAAAAACTAAGAGATGGAAAATAGCTGGGCTTCAAAGGCTTCGAGCATTATTCTGGTTACTAAAGCTTACTTCCCACACCATTCTATTAAATTCAATTTTTTAAGTCTCGTTTAACTTTTAAAATTGCAGTGGCTCGACAATCCCAGACTGACTAAAGCAAAGAAGAGTTGAATAAATGGCCAATGTGGTAAATCAATTTGTACACATACTATAAACACGAAGCTTCAATGGAAATACGACACTAAAATTGGAAACTAAACCATACCACACAACAAAATCCTTAACCATTCAACAAAGGAAGCAAATTCATGAACTAACCAGCATTGTGCACAAGCAGAAATTTAAGCACAAAGATAAATATAGTAGCAGCGGAATGAATAATAATATGAAAATGAATAGATTCAAATGAAGAAAGCGCTTACTTGGTGCTTGGTGAGCCTTCTACGAATGGCCCTGGTCTTCTTGGGACGCAAATCAAGAGGCAAAAGCTTCTTCTTCTTGTATGCTTCCCTCAGAGCCGCCTTCTGTTTCTGAGAAATCACTGTCAACACCTGAGCGATTGACAACCTCACCACCTTACTGGAATCAAGAACCACCGAAACAAACACCATAAACATCGCAACAAAAAACCCAAACAAAATATAGAAAACCAATCAACATACATACATACAAAACACAAAAAAGAAATCAGTAGAAAGATAGAACAAAGTACATTTTGGAGAGCTTGTTGGGAGCACCACCGGTGACCTTAGCGACTCGGAGAAGAGCAAGCTCCGCCTTAAGGTCCTTAAGCTGGGTCAAAAGATCCGCCTTCGACTTCTGTCTAAGCTCGTGAACCTTAATTCTCGCTGCGCTCAATCAAAAAATCCATCAACATTAATTTTAAAAAAACGAAGAGGAAGAAGAAACAAAATCAATCCAAACGATGAGTGTTCATCGGAAACAAAGAAAATCATAAGAAAAAGCTTCTGTTAACGAGAATCCGTAAGAATTTACCCATTAGAATCTGGTAAGCAGAGACCGGCTGTTGTGTGTTTGGGATTCGGCGGAGGTCTGCAACTTGCAAAACCCTAGTTTGAAGAAACTGAAGAAGATCAAACCTATTTAAGACGCCCGTAATTTCTTTCCTCTCAATTGGGTGGGCCGATTCTCGACGTGGATTGGGCTTTTACATATTGGCCCATTAAGAGCCTTTGATATAGATTGGGCTTTTACCGATTGGCCCACGTAGAGGATTCGATAGGGATTGGGCTATAATTGTTTGGCCCACTACATTGTTCAAGTTTGGAATTCCTAAAGATAAACTCGTGTACTAAGATTTTCCATTTTTAATCCTCGAATCAAACATATTCATAGTTTCAAAAAAAAAAATCAAACATATTCATTATCTAAATCGGCATTTTTATTATCCAACCCAGCATCTTCATCATTCTAACAACCCAAAAATCATAGCCTTCTTCTCGAACCCATAAATCATTGTTCTAACAACCCATTGTTAAGAGGAGATATTAACCTTGAAACATTGGTACGTTAATTACAAGAATTAAAATGTCGATGTCTTCGGAAATGTTGAGATCTCAATTTTATGGAAATGTCGATGGAAATATCAACAAAATGTCGATATCGATGGATATTACTGGAAAAATATTTAAAATCAAATAATCAAAAAAAATATTTAAATTAAGAAACAAATGTTTCACATTTTAAAACACAAGTTAAGATAATTATTATAAATATTATCTCTACATTAGTCACATTTTGCGCTATTGTTTTGTTTATATTTTTATCAATTTCTTTACGATATAATGGAAACATCGAATCACCCTGCATGTCGATGTCGAACTCATGGACATGTGGAAATGTCGATGGAAATTTAATACATTGACGTTAAATACTTTGTTTTGTATTAATTTATCTCATTATTTTCCCCCTAATATCCTCTTTTTCAACATAAATTATTTTCCATTTTTCAAGATCTTCAATGGTTTCCGAATTAAGGTTTTTGGGAGAAGGTTAGAATGGAGAAAGGTGCCCAAGTCAAAGAAAATCGGAGTTTTCTCAAGAATTCCGTTTGTAATTGTTGGAAGAAGATGATAACAGTGAGTAATGATTTCTTCCATTTTTGTAGATGATGATGATTTGACCATAGTGAAATTATGTGCATGTTGTCTAATAGGTTAGTTTACTGCTTTTTACTGCTTTTTACCATTACAACAACAAATTATGTGCATGACCATAGTGAAATAGTCATCAGCGATCCCCGGAAAAAAGTGGTCATCGGTCGTCGGAAACTTCGCCGGCCGACGGTGGCCGACGGTCGTCGAAAAAGTCAAGGAGTCGCATGGAAGAAGAGAGGAGAGAGTTACTGTAGAAAATGGATAGAATAATCGAGTGGGTTGAATGATGGTTACTGTAGAGAATAGATAAAATAATCGGGGGTAAAAATAACTCACCTCACCATTTATTTTTGTTGGTGCCCCAAACATTTAATATGTTATAATAAGAGGGGTTATTATAACCTATTCAGTGCCCCAAACACCCCCTCAAAAATCATCTTATTATCTAATTCCCTTGGGTAAGTCTCAATGTTGAATGATCCAACTGTTGAAGACGTTGGAGTTCGTGCTCTATTATGGGATATTAATGAGATTAGACAACGTTTCCAACGGGTGACTTTTATACACACACCTCGGGAGCATAATCGGTTGGCTCATTTGTTAGCTCGAGAAGGCCTTCGATCTAGTCCGATATTATGGCAATGTGATTTTCCTTTATGGGTGTCCAATTTGGCTTCATGTGAGAAGCCTGTCTTTGTATTTTTTTTTTTTTTTTTTTTTTTTTTGAAATAAAGCTTCATTAAACAACTAACAACCACTACAACTGTCCTCATTAAGGAGAGGCCAAATAAAAGTGGGAAAATCAGGGGCCCAAAATAAGTGCCCTGTTTCCCTGTTAAGGGGAGAACCCTGATTACAAAAATCAAAAGCCACAGTCTCCCTTGCTACAAAGTGGGCTACTGTGTTGGATTCTTTCGGAGATCAAACCCATAACCGACGAGATCGGTTTGTTGATTTGTTAATGATAGTGACTGTCTTGTTCAAAAAAAAAAATGATATTATATCAATATGGTATGTTTTTTTTTTTGAAAAGATATCAATATGTTAAGAAAGAATAATATTCATATGCTTAAAAATTACGTTTTCTGTCTGTCAAAAAAAAATTACGTTTTCTGCGACTTTAAAAGAATATTATCTGTCTCGAAAAAAATAATAATAATGTTATTTGTGAGTTCAAAAAACAAAAAAAAGAAGATGTTATTTGTTAAAAACTGAACAATAACATATATATATTCTTCACATTAAAAAATAAAAAAGAAAATGAAAAATGCCCCCATGCAGGATCGAACTACAGACCTTCAGTTTACAAGACTGACGCTCTACCACTGAGCTATAGGGGCAATTGATGACATCGTCCATCATATTATTTAATTATTGATATTTTTTGACCTCCACGTACTTTTTTTTTTTGAATAGAACAATGTTTTTGTCATCAATTCGAAAATTGTCACACTATTGGCAATAAAGCCCCAACATTTCAACAACACATTCATGTCTATACTCGGTTTGTTTCAAAAAAGAAAGCCTTTTTTTTTTTGTTTTTTTGTTTAATCAAATTCATCCCCTGTTTGTTGATTTCAATCACCCATCTTCAAGAAAAACTCAGCAGTCTTGAAATTTACCTTCTTGATGACATGAAAACCTCAGCATTAGGAAGTGGCTTAGTTCTTTTAGCTAACAGAGCCTGCAACTTCCATCCATTGTTTAACTTTAAACGCTTCTTATCTTGTTCTTATGATATCTCAGCTGGTAGAGACTCTCAAACCATTGCCACTGCTCTTTTTCTATCTGAAAATGTAAAATCTTGCATTTCTGGTGCTGGAATACATGGTCAAATGTGTAAGTTGGGGTTCACTTATGATACTTTCTCCATGAATAATCTGAGTAAAATGTACTGCAGATGCGGGTTCATGTGTGAAGGCTTGAAGGTGTTTGAAGAAATGCCTCAGAGAAATGTAGTATCTTGGAGTTTGGTCATCTCGGGTGCGGCTGAGAATGGTGAGTTTGAACTGTGCTTGGAGACTTTTTTGGACATGATGAGAGATGGGTTGATGCCTAATGAGTTCACTCTTGGGAGTGTGATGAAGGCGTGTGCGGATGTCGGAGCCTACGGATTCGGTTCGAGTGTTCATTGTCTTTCTTGGAAACTTGGGATAGAGCAGAATGTCTTTATTGGTAGTTCAACTTTGAGCATGTATGCAAGGCATGGAGATATTGCTTCAGCTGAGTTGGTTTTTGAATGGATGGAGAAAGTAGATGTTGGTTGTTGGAATGCCATGATTGCAGGCTATACTAACTGTGGGTTAGGCTTGAAAGCTCTGAGTGCTGTATCTTTGTTGAATAGCAAGGGTATGAAGATGGACAAGTTCACCATTGTTACTGCTCTCAAAGCATGCTCGGTAATTCAGGATTCGGACTCCGGTAAAGAGCTGCACGGATTCATCCTTCGACATGGATTAACATCCACTGTGGCAATGAATGCTCTCATTGATATGTACTTCACGAATGGCAGGAAGAACTCTGCTCTGAAAACCTTTAACAGTATGCAAAACAAAGACATTATATCATGGAATACAGTATTTGGAGGCTTCTCTGATGAAAATGATGTGAAAGAAATCGTGGACTTGTTTGGCGATTTTATGTTAGAAGGCATGACGCCTAACCGTATCACCTTCTCGGTCCTATTTCGGCAATGTGGGATACTATTTGATTATAAACTTGGGTCTCAATTATGCTCTCTTGCAGTACATTTGGGTTTTCTTAATGAACCTAGTGTACTTTGCTCAATAATTAGCATGTTTTCTCAATGTGGGTTAATGGAGATGGTACTCTCAGCATTTGACTCGGTAGTTTTCAAACCTATATCTGCTTGGAATCGGTTAATTCTGGCATATAGTTTGAATTCTTCTTACATGGAAGCCTTCAGGACCTTTTCCAGTCTGTGGAGATTTGGTGTTGAAGCAAATGAGTATACTTACTCCACCATTATAGAGGCTACCTGCAAATCTGAGAATCAATGGATGTGCAGACAACTTCATTGTGCTTCATTGAAGGCTGGTTTTGGTTCTCACAAGTATGTTTCCTGTTCATTGATCAAATGTTACATCATAATAGGACTCCTTGAAAGTTCCTTTGAGATCTTTAATCAACTTGAGAGTGTAGATATGGCCACCTGGGGAGCTTTGATATCTGGCTTGGTTCACCAAAACTATACCTATGAAGCCATTATGTTTCTGAATATTCTAATGGAATCCGGCGAGAAGCCCGACGAATTTATTTTCGGCAGCATATTGAACGGCTGCTCTAGCAGAGCAGCTTATCACCAAACAAAGGCAATCCATTCACTTGTAGAAAAGATGGGATTTGGCATCCATGTACATGTTGCTAGTGCAATCATAGATGCCTATGCAAAATGTGGGGATATCAGAAGTGCACGGCAGGCATTCGAACAGTCATGTCGGTCCAACGACATTATTGTGTATAATTCTATGATCGTGGCCTATGCTCATCATGGTCTTGCTTGGCAAGCTATCCAAATTTTTGAGAAAATGAGGATAGCTAATCTGCAGCCTAGTCAAGCCACATTCGTCTCGGTTATTTCAGCCTGTGGTCACATAGGTCTTATAGAACAAGGTCGTTCACTGTTTCAAACTATGGAGTCGGATTATGATATCACACCATCTCGTGACAATTTCGGTTGCTTAGTCGATATGCTGTCAAGGAATGGATTTCTTTATGATGCTCGATATATAATCGAGTCAATGCCGTTTCCGCCTTGGCCTGCCATATTGAGATCTTTGCTCAGTGGATGTAGGATCTATGGGAATAGAGAATTGGGGCAATGGACTGCTGAAAAGTTACTTTCATTGGCTCCCAACAATGATGCAACCTATGTATTATTGTCAAAGGTCTATTCTGAAGGAAATAGTTGGGAAGATGCTGCAAAGATAAGAGAGGGGATGAAAGATAAAGTTGTTCTGAAAGACCCAGGATATAGCAGGGTTGAGATATAAACAAAAGAATCAGATGCATTTGATTGACCTTCTCGATGATTGAACCTCCGAACGTTTTAGCCACCACATTGTTGAGAGATTTTGAAACTTATTGTTTTTGTGGGAGAATGCGACCAAAGTCTCACATTGGCTAGACAAGGGGAAGACCATGGGTGGTATATAAGGAATGACAAGTTCTCCATTGGTATGAGGCCTTTTGGGTGGAACCAAAAGCAAAGTCATGAGGGCTTATGCCCAAAGGGGACAATATCATACCATTGTGAAGATTTGTGTCGTGTTCTCGTCCTTACAGTTTTGAAGCTGCAATAACTCTCGCAGAATTTTCGAGTGAAACCTCGAGATAATTTTCGGTTGTTTTCTAAGAAACCCCACTGCACTCGTAGCGAAAATCTCTTTCGAAGAGTTGGCATGGTCTACACACATATCACCAAGGTGCTCCAGTGTACTAAATTTAGGTACATTACTTGCAATACAAAATCTCTTTTTCCTCTGAAAAGTGCAATGAAATGACTTGGCTGTATGTTCCAATTGGCCAACATATAAAAACCAAAAAGATGCATACACTATAGAGATTAGATTAGATATCTTAGAGGTCTTCAAGTAGCTCTTTGTACATCTACCTTCTCCTTCAACTAATTCAAATACTATTTTCCTATTATTTCAGGTGAAGAGACAATCTAGCCCGGACGAAAACATCGAACGTCACGTGTCTATTTGTGCAGGTCGATACAGTGAGTCGGTTTCCTTTCGAACTTCTAACTTATATTTAGCAATTGCATCAACTCACTGACCAGACCCCCACTATTGGCTCAACTTTTTTCTTCTCTTATCTCTTGTTGGTGCTGTTAGACAAATGGAGATATGAATGAATCATCACAAATCACATTAGGTCCTTCTTTGATCTTCATTCCTGTTCACTTTTCTCTTGTGCAGTGACATACCATTTTTTGTCATTCTGGTCTGCTTTTGCATTGGTTAATTGTTATGGAACAGAAGTGAGGAAAGTAAACTAAAGCATGTCTAGATTTCAATGATGTTTGTTGAGTCTTTATGATTTGTGGCTTTTTTTTTTTCCTTCTTGCAAGAGCTTTCATCAGCATTTTTAAGCCAGTCTTTGTGGATCAAATGAGTTTTAGCTTGGAATGACAGAGGAGGCCACCCCAAAATATGGTGAGATACATGTTAGCTGCAGCTAGCCAAATGACTTGAGGTAACTAGTAAACACAAGTCAGCAAAAATCTAAAATAAGTTGGGATTTGGGTTGGATTATGGGTTGGGCCTTTGGACCTAGCCCAATGAGACTATAATTGTTTCGGGCCATTTGATTGGGCCTAGTGGGTCGACCCGAAATCCAAAATGTTGATTTGTATCCAATCTAAAAGATTGATGATTTGGGTCAAGTTGGCTTGATTTCTATGTCAATGTTGGCCCTAGTGGTCAATAAGGGCCATAAAAAAAAAATAAAAGGGCTTAGAGGAAACGAGTTCAATCCACAATGACCACCTACCTAAGATTTAATATCTTACGTGTTCCCTTTGCAACCAAATGCAGTAGGGTCAGGCGGTGTCCCATGAGACTGAGGTGCATGTAAGTTGCCTCGGACACTCATGGATAGTTAGGTTTGAATTAACCTTTAGGCCTTGTACTATTTAAAATTTGATGGGATTAACTTTCATTTTTTTTTTTTTTTTTGGTACAAGAAACATGTTTAATTAATTCATGCTTTCTATTCTTTATTGAAAGGTAAGTAGAAATGTGCTTTGCTAATTAGTTATTGTCTCTTGTTTTCTAAAGTTTTCATTCAAAGAAATGAAATTTTGTCTTTAAATGTGAATGGTTTTGTTTGGACTTGGGTACAAATATAATTATTTTGTTTTATATTTAGTTAACCATAGACATTTCCTATTAAACCTAAAAAATAATAAATAATAGGCCTCCCTTATTTTGTTTTATATTTAGAGACAAATATTACAACTTTAGATGTAATTTTACTAAAAAAAAAAAGGATTAAAAAAGTGATAATTACACAAAATTAAAGGTAGATCAAGATTGAAAGAATCCAGACCTCCTGGTCATTAGTACAAATTTTATGCTCATGTTGGCATTAATCATCAATGATCATAACACTATATTTACTCCTATTTAAATTATTTTTCAGTCATTAACTTACCCATCATCAATCAATAATCTCTCTTTCTCTACGTAATCATTAATCAACTTAGAAAATTCACGCGAGACAACTAACATTGCATTGAAAACCCGAGTTATGGTTCGGAAGAAAAACTTTCGAGTACTATCATAGTACTAAAATATTCTATACTAAAACTTCACCAACTAAAATTATTACTTATAATAATGAATCAGTATGACTTTAATTATTATGTACTGGAATAGTACTGCCATTTTTCTTTTTCCTTGCAGCTTTACAATTCTAACTCAGTGAGGCCTTTTTTTTTTTTTTTGGAGCAATCTCATTTGGTGCATAATAATAATATAGAAAAAAATAATGAAAAAGTTGGGGGACTCTGAAAACAATTCCAATCAGCTTTAAAAGCAGAAAAGCTTTTTAAAGGACAGAAAAAAGGCATAAATAGATATGAATCTGTAATTTAAACTCCTTTTTTCAGAACCCAAAAAAGTTTAAAGGGAGACACTTGCACACTTAACAAGCCATGAGCTTTAATAATTCAATTTCAATGTGGTTTGGTTTTGCCCTCTTGTTCTTGCCCACCATAATCTCTAGCTTTTTTTTTTTAATTACTATTATATATTTTAATGATATTTTAGAAATATAGTAGTTGAGTGAGTTAGATTCGCTTTTGAGCTCAAATTGTAGAACACGATTGTTATAGGTAATTTTGGGTCACTCCGATGCACAAGGGGCTGACGAGGACAACCGAACAGAAATAAGACCAGAAAACTGACCCAGATGAAGAACAAACCAGATGGTCGGGCCAACTTGGCTCGACCCATTTGGTCGGCCTCGGTCGAGCTCTTTTGCCTTTGTTCGGTCCCTGGTGTCATGGGTCGTCCCGGTTTCGCTCAGTTCAGCTCCGAATCACCTTCGAACGCCTCGAAACCCTAGAGTATGAACAAGTATTTAAACTCCTCTTCGTCACTGAAGAAGGGATCCCGAAGTTCATTCTCTGAACTCTCTACTTCTCCTCTTGGATTGGAGTCGGTGTGGCAACACACCGGTGTGCAGTGTTTGCTTGTCTTGCAGGTCACGTCTTCCCCCTTTCATACAAATTTACCGTTGGTCGCACGTCAAGGTCGGGTGAGTCTCCTGTCCGGATTTTGGCATCAACAACGATGATTTTTTTTTCTTTTTATGTTCACGTTTTGATGAATGGTTCCCTATTTCTTTCTCGCATGCATGGACTCTTTTAGTTCGCTAATCTACCATCAATATTGGTCGAAGAAAAGACCAGCTTGTCACCATTTAGATGGAGAGGTAGTGCTTCAAATGAAAGTCATATAGAAATTCTCCCAGGTTCACTTGTCTAAGTCATATTTGGATTGTTTGTTCAGTGGACAATTTTGGATATTGACAAACTGTTTTTTTTTTTTTTTTTGATATTCGTGAGTGTCCGGGCTTACGCGCATCTCGACTAATCTCACGAGACAACCGTCTGACCCTACCACATTTGGTTGCCAAGGAAACTCGTAGGATATTAAATATCTTAGATAGGTGGCCATCATGGGTTGAACCCATTCCCTCTAAGCTCTTCATTTGGATATCGACAAACTAGAAAACACCTCCTACCCAAACAATTCTAACCTAAATAATTTCAAAACCATCCTAACTTTAGATTTGTTTTTTTTTTTTAGTCCCCTCATTATTTTTACTTTTTGAAAAAATATTTTAGAATTAATTGTGGGTTATGGGGAAAATAAACACATGGGGACATTCATACCCTACCCTTTATTATTTTTCTATAGATTATTCTTCTTCTTAGTTCTTCCTTTTTTCTAATGCATGTGATGAGTTTGGTCCAATTCCAACTCAGCCCAAATGCCTAATTGGACCTTATAATAATGTTATGTATGTCTCTTGAATATGATAGGACTGACTCTTCCACTTTTCAAAAGCTTACTTCTTCTGTATGTATTGTATTCTTCATATTTTCTTTTTAAAGTCATTTGTGTTGTTTCAATTGTGTGTGGATAATTCACACTTTTTGCATCAAGTTTCCTTTTTTCCCTTTCCTTTTAAACATTAGTTTCTCTTTTTTAATTTCTCTGAACTTTAATGTTCTGATGTCGTATAAGAATTTATTTTAGTTTTTACTATTTGTAGGACGTGACACTTAATGTGAGTATCACCCGACTCTTAATTTTCTCCCCCACTTGATTGAGATGAAGAGAGGATACTTTATAACTTATCCTTGATTTTCTAAAGCATAACATCATCTTTTTTCCTTTTCCTTTTTCTTTTGTTTTTAGTTAGTAATAACATAAAAAGATTGTTCCCCCAAGAATAAAACATATAGTCATAAAGTGCAAAGATTTATGATTTTCTAAAAGAAAGTCCTCTACAATAAGATATTAAGCGTAGGAGTAACTTTACTATTTTACTTTTATTTTTCTCTTATAGTATATAGGTATAGCATGATCTTGCCAGGTGTTTGGAGTGTAAGTTCGATATTTTAAACCTAAGTTTAGCAAAACTAACGATTTAAAATGAGGGCTTTAGGGAGAGAAAGCATGAGTCTCTCCAATCAAACTCAAGATCGACAACCCACCTCCCAAACACAAATCAGACTCTCAGAGTCCAATCTACGTTCCTTGATATGGTATCCTTTTTTTTTTTAGACAATATGTGGAGGTGGGGGATTCGAACCACAAACCTCGTGGTTATCAATACAATTTTATGTCAGTTGAGCTATGTTCTTGTTGGTCCTTGATATGGTATCCTGATGTCAAATATCCACAACTGTACGTCCTATAAATTTTTATAAAATTCAATACTCCAAAGTCGAAATGACGATACGAGCAAGACAAAATTGGACAAATGTTTGAATATTTGAACGCACAATGATCCAAAATTTGTGATTTTAAAATGAGAAACTCCCGCCTGCAAGTGTTGAGAGAGAGGGAATTTTGTTGGGATGAGAGTGCATTTGAAGTTGTGCCTAAGTCTAAGTCTAACTCTTTTTAAGTTGTCACTTTCAAAGTTTTGTGTTGGTGGGTCCATTTTTTCTTCTAAGCCAATTTGTCAAATTCCCATCTTAAAAATACCATACTCTTATTCTTTGCATTTTTCTCATAAATAATCAATCATTTTGTAGCCTTTCCCAATCTCTTTCTCTCTCTCTCTTGACACTTGAAGGCCACTAGACCAACCAAATAATGTGGGGTTCCAAATCAAACCTACTATTCCCATTCAACTCTCTCTCTCTTTCTTCTTTAACATCTTTCTTTTCTTTTCTTTCCATTTTTATTACACTTTTTTTCTCTCTCTCCCCCTTTTTCTTGTGGCCTATGGATTTTTTATATTATAATACTATTACAAGTTTAGTCCTACACTTTCAAGTTTGTATCAATTAGGTCCCTGAACTTTAAAAAGTTTCTAATAAGTCTCTGAACTTTCAATTTTGTGTCTAATAAGTCCCGGGTATATTTGATATTTTTTAAAATCAACCAATCTACTATATATAAAATTGAATTTTTTGTCTATCGAGACTCTAAACTTCCATTTTTTTTATAAGTATGCTTGTGAATTTTAAAAGATGTTGAATAAGTCAAAGAATTATTAGACACAAAATTAAAAGTTGAGGGACCTATTGGACACATGAGTGAAATTAAAGTTTAAGGACATATTGGATACTTTTTAAAATTCAGGGACCTATTGGAAAAAAATTGAAAGTTCGAGAACTCATTTGAAAATTTTTAAAATTACAAGGACTAAATTGATACAGTCCTTAAAGTTCAAGGACTAAACATGTAATTTAACCACTGAATTATAAGTTAACTTTGAACTTTTGAGATTATATTTTTAGTAGATCTCTCAACCTTATATAATTAGCATCTAATATATTTCTAAACTATAGAAAGTGTCAAAGTAGTTTGAGAACTTCCCATTTGTTTTTGTCTAAAGGTATCTAAATTGGTTTCTTATTTAATTCTAATTTCTAGTATCTAAATTGGTTTGCAAATCAATTTCATAGAAATACAACCAAACAACCATCTAGAGAGACCACTCAACTTTCAAGCAACAATTATCAAAACAAGTCTTTTTTTTTTCTTTTTTTTTTTTTTTGTGAGAAAGTTCCTGTTCAGAAATTTGATTTGTTTTAAAAATATATTTTTCAAGGTCGAAAATATGGCCTCCCAAAATAAATATTTGTTTAAAATCCAACCAAATATTTTATAAATTAAAAATTAATGGAATATAATACAGATGAGAAAGATAAAGAGAGAGAGGACAAATTTGAAATTGATGTGTGTGGTTCAGAGGGATGGACCGGCCGGTCGAGGGCGGTGTTGGTCCTGCCGGGTCGGTTCGAACCAGGGCAGCCCATGTGGAGCTACTGTAGCCAATAGCCATACCACCTTCACTACATTTTGCTTGGCGCTCAATATTTTTTGCTTTTTTTTTAATCATTTTTAATTTCGTTTTTTTTTTCCTCTCTTTTGCCAAATATATGTTTTTTAGTAATAATATTTTAAGTTTTTTTTTTTTTTTTCAATCTAGTCCCAATCGTTGAAATGTTTTAATTTAATCCTTTATGTTTTAACATTTTTTAATTATGTCATTTCATTTGGTAAAATGTTTGAATTGGTTTCAATCCCACTCTTTCATTCGGTGAATGTTAAACTAAATTGGTTGATGATAAACTTACCTGACATGATATTTAGTGAGCTAATAGAAATTAAGAGAAGAAATGTCAAAAAATTTATAACTTAGAAACTTTTCATCCTTAGAGCCCGAGTGTGTGGCATAATTTATCTTCTAGATTTATACAACATTACTAAGTATTATGCTATGCAAGTTTATCATCAAATAACTTAACATTGACTAAAAAATTGATTGTCAAATGGAACCTAAGTTTTTTTTTTTTTTTCAAAAAAGGGTAAAATATCTATCACACCCTTATGCAAGTACTTCATTTTTGTTTTGATGAATTATGTACGTTCAATGGAAATGAAGGTCTTAAAATTGAATTTGTTTTTTTCATTAATGATTTGTTTTAAATAAAAGTTTTGGACCTTTATTTTACTATGAGTTCATTAGTTTTTTTAGATTTTTTTTTTAGTTTAACAACTACACAGTATAGAGATTCGAATCTCTAACATTTTAGTCAACGACACATACTTTATAAGTTCATTAGTTTGTTTTAGATTCACATTTTATTATAGTCTCAAAACCTTTATCATAAACTATTTATGTAAAGACTTGTGTTTGTTTCTCATTTAACTTATTAATAAAATATTATGTGAACAAGTAGTGAAAAGTCAACACAAAAATAAACATAAGTTGTTTTTATTTTATTTATAAGAGTATTGACTAAAAAAATGCAAAAAGAGTAACGTTTCTTTTGAAACTCATACTTGATAGTTGATATACATACACACACTAATTTTTTTTTTTTTATATTAAATTCATACTTGATTATTATTATCATGATTTTTTATTATTAAAATTTCATAGATTGGGTTGTGATGACAATAAAATGTTAACTACTTGCAAAAAGAAAAAGATGGGTTGTTACTTCTATAAACCCCACCAAGTTGGACTCATAATTTAGGTAGGTTGTCTTCATTAAATAATGCTAAGTTTTACTTTTATACATACAACCATTTTTTAATTAAAAAAAAAACACAAAAAATGCACTTTAAACATATGGGTCCTTTCTATTCTTGAATCACTTCTATTTGATTCTCTCTCTCAAATTATTACTAGAACAAATCAAAGTTTGATTTTCTTTGAGATCTTTACCTATAATTGCTCATTCATTGCAGCTAGTTTGGCTAACAAATTTTGTTTAGTTTCTTAATTTGTGCATTAAAAAGTTTTCCCTTTTTGGAAAAAAAAACATACATTAATATCTTATAAATTAGTATGAATGATGTTGCGGCTAAAAAAAATGTTATAAAACTAGCGTACGTTTTATCTAATTTATCATAAGAATTTTATAAAATAGTATTGTTGCTTTAAAGGAAAAGATATATCCTTAGATAAAATAGTATATATCTTATCTAACAAGGGAGCTTGCACTCAATTGGACAACGATTGTTAGATAGGTATTCAATTTGATATGAACATGGTTTGATTTTGTCATTACTACTCCGAGCGGCAACATTTTAGTTTGAACAATAAATGCTCGATCCGTTTTTTTTATACGATAATCTCAACTAGGATGATGAGTAGCACTTGTAGGACTTACTATGCGAGATCTAAATTATAATTGGTTGAGTAGATACATTCATTCCACGTTGGATGACCTTATAAGATTGTAAAATTAAAAGCTTGTCTTTGTATAACCTTTTTGGATTCAAATGTTCGTCTCACTGTTGCGAACAAATTCCACAAGTGTGTACGTATTATAAGTTACACTTTTGTTTTACAGCATGTGGAGAGTGAGAGATTTCAATCACATACCTTTTGATCATTAGTATAAGGTTTATGTCAGTCGAGTCATGCTCATGTTGGTTGCACCATATATCTTCCATTCAATCAAACTCAAAGAAAACGAAATTTTGACCGTATACTATGAGATGAGTTTTTTACTCTCCTCTCGACTCTTACCATGCAAATATACTTTGTCTACTTACCATAAATTCAATATAATTGTCATATAATATATCTAAAGAGACTCACATCAATCGATGCCACAACAAACATAACATAACGTATGACAATTATTCTAGAATTCAACCCATAACAATCCAACAATAAAAAACCATATCACTCACAAACTAAAAAAAAAATATCACAAATAATCTTAAAGAGACCCTAAAATACTAATTTATGAAAATCCCCAATGGGACGAAGAGTGTGGGTTATGAACTTATATTATATTACAAGATACAACTTTTTGATGTGTGGGGCCCAAAGGAGGGCTATAATAACCAGAGAAGGGGACACGTCAGCGTGACATGTCGGAAACTGACATTAAAAAAAAAAAAAAAAAAGGTGAGGCTTTAGAAACACTACATTTTCACATTACATTCATTGATTATTGTTTCATATTTCATATGGCTGCCGGGCCTGTGGGAGGTATAATCATCTGCAGGCGCTTCCACGCTAAGCAATGTGTACCCGGATGTTAGCTTTAATTTTAAACTATCTGCCGCCCTTCATTAAACGCTGACGTTTTCGTCCTTGATTTCCGCTTCCCTCCCTCACCGCCCGCTTCTTCGTCAAAATAATATAATAATAAGACGATTTTTGTTGTGGGAAATGACCATTTTGCCCACTCCACTCCACATTTAAATTTATAATTATGACAATTTAAAATCACACGCTACCACACGTTTTCTTCTGTGGCGTAGTCTGATATTGTTCCCAATCTACACAGTACAGAGCCCTTTTTTCTTTTCTTTTTAATTATTATTATTATTATTATCATTATTATTCCCAATAAATGTTATAATTTAAAAATGTCTAATAAATTTTAAAACTTTTAATTTTGTGTTTTTTATGCTGTATTCTACTCTTTAAAAGATTTGTGAACTTATTAGGCATAAAATTGAATCATCGTGGTCTTAAATTTCAATGATATGTTAGATCCAAAATTCAAAGTTTAGATAATTATTAAACAATCTTTAAAATTTAAAAATCTATTAGACATATCAACAAGAGCTTAGCTCAACTGACATAAAGTTGTACTGGTAACTACAAGGTTTGTCGTTCGAATCTCATTCTCCACATATTGTCAAAAATAAAAAAAAATAAAAAAATCTATTAGACATCATGATGTTGCATGTGTTTTTATTGTTTTTTCAAAGTTGTGCTCAAATCTATTCACATAAACAACAATATATATGCAAACACGTTATTTTCCGTCCACGAAATTAATGAAAAGAAGCCCCCTCGATGGTTGTTTTGAAATGAACTTCAAAGTTCAATGGCTAAAATGAAAAATTTGAAAGTTTAGGGGTATAATTGAAACCAGTCCCATAATTCAAAGGCGTTTTTAATAATCTAGTCTATCTTAGGGCCGGTTTGGAATACCTTTTAGTTTAAATGTTTTTCAATAATGTATTTTTCTTTGAACATTTTGTATGAAAAAAGTTTAGAATTTAAACACTCATATGTTTGGTTACATTTTCTTCCTACTTGTTTTTTATACACAAATTGTTGTATACTTAAAAAAAAAAAACGATTTTAATTGTTTCTCTCAAAATTGTTTATTTCTCAATTTCATTTTTTAATAAGTTACTTTTAGAGGTTGTCAAACACTAGATTTTTTTTCAAAATTAAACGCTTGAAAAGTTAAACTAAACATACTCTTAATCAATTGATTTCTCGAGTTCTTTTTTTTTTATGGAACATGGAAGATGATGGGAGGATCAAACCTCGAACCACACCTTTGATACATATATTATATATTATAAATTTTAGGATAATTGTAGTGGGTGGCAACATGAAGGTAAATAATTACAAATATAGCAATTTTTAAAAATATTTGCAAATATGGCAAAATTTTTGAATTAATTTTTTATATTCCTAAATTGCCCTTGTGTGCCCATCTTCTTCTTCCTCGTCAGTTTTTTTTTTTTTTTTTTTTTTTTTTTTTTTTTTTTTTTTTTACTGATAGAAAGTCTTTTTATTACCGATAGATTCTATCAGTCGTAGAAAAATTTTCTATAGAAAGTTTCTATCACTGATAGAATAAAGTTTCTATCAGTGATATTTCTATCACTGATAGATTCTATCTGTGGTAGAAAAATTTTCTATCGGCGATAGAAAGTTTCTATCGCTAATATTTCTATGACTGATAGATTCTATCAGTGGTAGAAAAATTTTCTATCAGTGATAGAAAGTTTCTATCACGGATAGAATAGAAGATTTCTATCACTAATAGAAACTTTTTCTATCAGTGATAAAAGATTTCTATCACTGATAGGTTCTATCAGTGATAAAAAAAACTCTTTATAGAAAATCATAGAAAAACTTTTGATAAAAAATCTTTCAATCCCTGATCACCGATAGAAATCTTTCTATCACCGATAGAAATCTTTCTATCACCGATATAATCTATAAGTGATAGAAAAGCTTTCTATAAGTGATAAAAGATTTCTATCAGTTATAGAAATTTTTACTATTCTATCAGTGATAGAAAGATATTCTATCAATGATAGAAAACTCTTGATAGAAAATCTTTCAATCCCTGATAGAACCTATCAGTGATAGAAATCTTCTATCACTTATAGAAATTTTTTTCTATGAGTGATAGAAAAACTTTCTATCTCTATCACTGAGACTGATAGAAAAACTTTTCGTGAGTTATAGAAAATCTTTCTATCACTGATACTTTTCTATCAGTGATAGAAGATCTTTTGTTTCTATCAACGATGGTGATACATGGTGAAATCGAGCATTGAAAAATAAAGCAAAAACGATCGATTATAGAAATCAAACACTGAAAAGCAAAAACCAAACACTGATAGAAAACCAAATAACAACAACCAAACACTGATAGAACACCGAACAAGTGATAGAAAAATATCTATCGCCGATAGAATCTATCAGTAGTAGAAAAAATTTCTATCATATGATAGAATCTATCAGTGAGAGAAAATTTATATCACTGATAGAATCTATCAGTGATAGAAAATTTATATCACTGATAGAAAATCTTTCTATCACTGATAGAATCTATCAGTGATAGAAAAACTTTCTATCAGTGAAAGAAAATCTGGAGGGGTATTTTAGTAAATACAACACACAAACTATTAGATTTTGCCATTTTTGCAATTTTTTTTGTGGGTTGCTAGATTTGCAATTATTTTGGTCCATATTGCTATCCTTGCAACCGGCCCTAAATTTTAACTAGATGAATCATTGCATCAATCAATAAGATTAATAAATTTATGAAATTAAAAAAAAAACTTAAAATTATGAAACGAATGCAACTTTAATTTAAAAATAGAAGCTTAAACAAACATATATCCAACTAATCAGAGTGTGCCAAGAGCATAGCTCAACTGACATAAAGTGTGTGCTTATGACTAAAAGGTCATGGATTCGAATTCCCCTACCTTAATTGTTGTTGAAAAAAAAAAAAAAACTAGTCGGAATGTTTATAACCCTCTTTTATTTATTTATTTATTTTGAGGAACTTATAACCCTCTTTTATGTGCTTAGTTCAAATTATCATCAAATGTTTGGATGGTACAATTCTAAAAAAAAATATAGGTTTTAAAGTTTCTAATGTATAGTAACAAAGAGAGAAAAAGTCGAGGTGAAGGATATGAATAATTCGTATATTTCTCAGCTGAAAATTATTACACAATACAGGAAAAAATAAATAGGAGAAGAATATAACAATAAAAGATTCTCTCCCACTAAATAATGAACACGTATACAACAGATATACAACCAGCTAGCCTCGACAAAAGGTACCCATTTAGCCTCACGACAAGCTCCCTGAAAACGACGCCGTATGGGTCTGAATCCTAACATGTATAATTAAACAAACACACGTGTCAAATATATATTATTTTGTTTTTTCAAGTACTATAACAAAGAAGTAAAATATCGAACTTTCGATTCAAATAATTATTAGTTATCTTTATCTAATGAACTATGTTTGAATTGACATGTCAAATGCCATAAATTTAAATTTAGCTACGTGATAGATTATTCTACATGATTAGTGTTTTTTTCGTAAGCATGCAATGGTAGACTACACGAGTCGGTAAATTTTGAAGAAATTTTTGAAGGAGATATCGTGATTTAACATAAGAATTAAAGAACATGAAGTTTTTTGAAAAAAAAAAATGTATAGTTGCTAAAAGCATATAGAAAATAAACTGATTGAGAAAACATGTAAAAAAATACAAATATTTTAATGAATTAAAAAAAAAAAAAAAAAAAAAAAACAAAGGTCATATGTGACAAGTAATGTCGTGTAGTATTTGGATGATTTTTGTGTCATGTTATGTATCCATTTTTGCATATTTCTTAAATTATTAAAACAGCCAATGTTTTCGTGACAACTAGTCACCTGGATTTCACCATCTCGGCTCAATGTTGGAATTTATTTAGATCATTTGATTTAAAATCGCACTTTTGCTTATGGACTTTTCTTCCATATTTTTGTATAAACCAAGTTTTTTTTTTTTTTTTTTTTTTTTTTTTTTTTTTAAATAATAATAACCCAAGTTAGTTATATTATTGTTGTTCAAGAATCTTATGCAATAATTTATTTTGTTGACTTTCTCAATAAACTAGGGCTACAAGTTGAAGCCAAAACGAGCATAGCTTGGAGGTAATGTTGACATATACCTTCGACCAAGAGGTCAGATGTTCAAACCCCTCCACCTCCAAAAGTTGATGTACTAAAAAAAACTAGGACTACAAGTCGAAAGGAAAAAAATCAATAGTGATTAAAACTGAGTCCATCATCATCTTGATCATATTAGATAATATGAAATTCTATTTCAAAATCAATTGGCAATGAGATGAGTAATCCATACACCTTATAAATTGTGAGTTTTTTACTTATCTTTTTAATGTGGAATCCTAACATGTGTTTACTGAATCTTGTATTTGTTGAACTAAAAAAAACAATAATTCAAGCTTTTTTTTTTTAAGAGAAAATTAATTCAAGTTCAAACAGGTGTCAAAAACCATATATGAAGTGTGATGAATTCAACTTTTACGTTCAATGTTTGTTAAACTCGTAAAAAAATTATTAACAATAAATAAAAGGTCTATTTATGTAGAATATTTTGGGAGTGCGACCAAAGTTCTACATTGGCTAGACAAAATGATGATCATGAGTTTATAAGGGATGCCAAGTATCTCCATAGAGGCTTTTTGGGGTAAACCAAAATCAAAAAGCCATGAGAACTTATGTCCAAAGTGAACAATATCATATCATTGTAGAGATATGTTGAGTGTTCGGTAGTCCCTTACAAGTGCTATAAGAGCCATGTCCCAAACGTAGTCGTATGGTGGAGAAAGGAGTTGTGGACTAACATTTTTCATACAAAATCTAACAAATGGTGTAAATTGATACACCAATGAAAGTTCGGGGTTTTATTTGATACAACTCCTAAAATTTAAGGGTATAAATGGATTTTTTCCAATATTCTTTTGTTTTTTTTTTAATATTTTTTTTATTGTTTTTTTTAACACGTGAGTGGTAGGGAAATTTGAATCACATGCTTTTTAGTCATTATTACAAACTTTTTGTCCGTTAAACTATGCTCACTAGCGACACTTCTCATGAGTTGGAATACGATAATAATTCATCAACGAATAATTTTGTAGTTTCTTAAAAAATAGACACCTAATCATTGACTTGTCACATTAAAAACAAATTAAAAAAAATTGCAAGATTACAAGAAATGAAATGTAAGCTTAATTATTTTGGCATAGAAAATTAGACCAATTATTAGATATTAAAAAAAATTGTGGTCAAATATTAAATTAACTTAGATATTTATGGGGCAAATGACCTATTTAGTTTCAACGACTTGACTTAGTTCCAGCCTATTATTTTTATTTATTTGTTTTTGAAACGGTTAGTTCAGTCTATTATAAGCTCTATAGTTTAAAAATTTTAATTTTATACCATTTCAAAAGTTTTGAATTTTCAATTGATGGGTGAAATCTCGTAATTATTCTTGTCATTACATGCTATTATCGTATTGAACTTATTACCAATAAATTTGTGTTTTTTCTCTTTAGATGGTATTAAAGTGTAAGACTAAATAAAAATAGGAGAGACACGGTGTACGAAAATATTTTAAGAATGGGAGGTGAAGTTTAACCAAATCATAGAAATTAAATACAAAATTTAAAAAATTCTAAAATCATAAAACTAAGTTTAAATTTCAAATTATAAAAACTAACTTAGAATGAAAGCTAAACAATAAACAACAATTTTGACAATTTAACAAACAAAAAAAAAAAAAAAAAAGAAGACAATTAAACCATTTTTCAAGTTCACAATTTAACCAAAATTATCGTCAATGTGACTATAATTTATTTTCTGCATACTAATATTGTTATAGGTGATTTTGAACCATCCTGATGCACAAAGAACTGGCGAAGACGACCGAGCAGAAATCATACTGGGAGATGGACCCAAGGTGTTTGGCCCGACCCCCTGCTCGGCCTGCTCGTGCGGGTCGAGTCCGTCCGGCTTCGTTTGGTCTCCACCACCTCTGGCTGTCCCGGTTTCGCCTGGTTTGTCCCAAAACGCCTCCGAATTCCTAAAACCCTATGAGGATGAGCAGGTATTTATACCCCTCTTCGTTACTGAAGAATGGGACCCAAATTCTACCCCAAACACTACTCTATATTCTCTAACTCTTCTCTTGCTCTTACTTTCTTGCTTCTCATCGTTCTGTTTGCTGACTTAAGCATCAGAGCCGATGTGGCTAGCACCACACCGGTGTGCAGGTTTACCGTTTTGCAGGCCACGTCTTCCCCCCATCTACAAATTTACCGTTGGTGGCACGTGAAGGTCAGGTGAGTTCCTCTTGACCAAATTTGACCATCAACAAATATTATTAAAGAGTAGTTGTTTAAAAAAAAAAGAGTAGTTTATATTGCATGTTTAATTATCAAACTTGTAAATGTGTGTCTATTTGGTCCCTAAACTATAAAAAATGTTCAATACGTCATTGAGTTTTGTGTTTAATAGGTTCCTAAACTTTAAAAATGTCTAATCAGTCTTTGAATTTTCATAGCTATATTAAACACAAAATTAAAAGTTTATGGTCTTAAATTCAATTCTATTTTTAATAGACAAATTAATTTTAAAATATATCAGTTGCCCATCAGATGCATAATTGAAAATTTAAAACTCATTAAACATTTTTCAAGTTCATATGTTTATTACACACAAAATAAAAAGTATAATCTTGAGGACATTTTTCAAAGTTTAATTTTAAAATGGTTAAATTATAAAAAAGGGGTTGGTTTCAATCATGTCCCTAAAGAGTGTCATTTTAACCCTTAAAGTTTGAAGTTTGTTTCAAAATGACCATCCAAGGCCTTTTTTCATTAAATTCATAGACGAAAAATGACGTGTTTGCATATGCATCGTTGCTTATGTGAATAGACTTGAACACATACGTGGAAAAAACAATAAAAACACATGTAAACATATCATTTTCTGTCAATAAATTTAACGAAAAATGTTTTCAAGGTAGTTTGAAACAAACTTCAAACTTTAAGGACTAACTTTTGAAAGTTTCGGAATATAATTAAAATCAACCCTATAGTATAGGGGCATTTATGTAATTTAACCTTTAAAAATTAACCAATTTATAATTTATATATATATTTTAAATAAATAATTTATAAATACGACCTCTTGGACAAACATCCCTGTTTCAGATCAGTCGATTCCGTGCTTTCTAATCAACCCATCATCACGGACACAAACGCCAATTCGCAAAAGTTCCGAGGGCATAATCGTCAACAGGATAAAATTTCCTCCGACACAAAAAAAAAAAAATAAAAAAATAAAAAATTCGATTGGGCAGGAAAAAAAATTAAATACGAATCAAATTCAAATTCAATTATTATTATTTAAAAAAAATTGTAAATTTATGTGTGTCTGTGGAGCAGAGAAAAATAACAAAGCAAAGCAAGGCAAAAAAGCTGCTCCATCTCTACACGCTTTGGATTTTCTTTCTTTTCCATTTTTCTGTTCAAACAAACCTCCCATCGCAGCTCCATCTCCTTCGTTTTCCCCTTCCCCAAACCCTACACCTCTCTCCGGCCATGGCTTCCTGGTTTCCTTGAAGCCTCATTGGAAGCGGAAGCGATCTCTTCACTCTCACAGCTCCTCCAGCTGCTGCCTGCATCCGATTTTCCCAGCTTCCGTCGGTTGAATTTTGAATTCTTCCCGGCTCTGAGCAGATTTCTCGTTTCTTAGTTCTCCGAACTCGATCTTCCCTCCAATCTGCTCGGAGCTGTCACTCGTGTTGCGGCTTTTCGTTTGTTTGAAGGTGAGAGGATGAATTTTGGATTAATGCGTTGGTATTTATTGACTTGACCTTTGGTCGGTTGCTGGGGGAACGAATGGTGTTATGGTGTTCTTCTTCTTCGGTTTGATTGTGTTGTTAGTTTTCGCTGACTGGTGAAGCTTGGTTGAACTGGATTTCGATTTTTTGAGTTTCCTAATTTGGCGTCGTTAGTTGTGTTCTTTATTCAGCTTCATTTTACCGACGGGTGGATTGGATTGGACTGGACTAAAAGATCTATTGAAGAAGCGGTTTGTAGCTTTGATTGGTAGTTAGCTTTTAAGGAATTTAAGTGTACAGATCGAGGAGTTTTAATTTCAGGGTTTTTGGGTTAAATCAGAGTCCTTGTTGTATCTGTATGTACAATTGATTCGAACCAACTTTATTGCTTTCTGTATTAGTTTATTTCGTAATTGAGACTTCTTTTGGTGTTGAGCTTGTCAATGGTGACCTACTAACCAGGATCAGTCGAATCTGCATCTTAATCTTAGAGCATGGTTGATGGTCCCCGCCATTTAGTTCGTCAGATGAGTGGTTCGCGTGGGACCTTATTAAAGTTTGATTAGACATTTTTATTTTTTTGTTGAAAAGTAATCTTTTTATCTCATATTGATAGCTATGCCACCTGCCAATGCTCAGTCTGCCATTATGCATAAATTTTCAGGAGTATGTCTCGGAAATCTCAGGTGATGATTTCACTGCAATCTACTAAATCCATGCCAGTTAATTCTCGGTTCATGATTCCGCAAGCTGCTGAAGCTTTGGAAGAGCCTTATGATCGGAATGTGAAAAACATGGAAGCTAGTTCGTTAGTTAATGGTGAAAATGGTGCTTCTGGAGATGAGGCCGTCAATCGACTTCAATACAGTATGAACAATATTGACGAGCTGAATGAGGACTCGCCATATAATTGCAATATTACAACAGTGGAAGAAAGACCGACCATGGATGATGGAGAAGATGGTTTTATGCCTTTACCTTCACCTTCAGTGTCGCCTTCGCATAGTGAAAGCAGGTGGGGTGACACATCCTCCTACACGCCAAGGAAGGTATTTTGGGTCATTTATTGACGCTTTGAATTTCAAATCTATTATAACTCAGAGGATAACGGTAGCTGAGATTTTATTTTTAGTTCACCATTACTGGAAAGACACTCTAATTTCGAACTTCTTAATCTCATTACAATCTTGGTCATTGTGTTTCAACTTAAGTGATCCTTCATTCTTTCCTCTCCTTCTAGTACTTTTTTTTACCTTTCCTGTTTCATTTATTATATGAAAGAGGATTTATAATAGTCGGTTTTTCCATTTGAGACACGTGGTTCACAACTGTAGTAAACTTGAGTTTATGAAGTCTGGGGCTGAGATTTGATAAGTCTAACTTTGTGTAATATATTTTTGGATTGTACAAATGACTGAGCTATGTTTAGGTTGTGGATTAATGATTTGTAAAATTTAGTATGTAGTGGTGGGTTTGATAAGCTCAATGCAACACAGGTTCTTGTTATCGGTGGAATTAGCAAATATGTAGGCCGAGATTAAGAAAACCCACATACCAAGTATAAGACTGATTTCTTAATCTTGAGTCACACAAATTTCAAACGTGTTAGTTAAATTGCTTCTTCCCTCCGTTATAATAGACAAATGCTTAATCTTTTCAGAAGATGAGATTAACACCGAGTTGCTCAAGGTATGTCTAACTTAAACGGTCTTTGCACAGTCATTTACTTGCTGATATCTCAAGCCATCTCATGTTTTTCACTTGTTTATATTTTTCATGCAGAGTGATTAAAATAGGATAAATATGTTTTGGTATTAACTTAAGAATTCTTTTAGTAGAATAGAAGTAGTAATCCATATTAAAATAGCCACAATTGCCCCAAGGAAGGATGTGTGTCATCTAGGAATGATGTGCATGGCAGTTGCAGTATCATGTCAGTGTGCTTAGTGCTAAATCTTTGTTCTTGTAAATAATTGTGTCCATCTACTAAAATATTTTTCAAGTTGGACCTAGACATTTTGTAAACGTAAATCTTTAAATTTCTTATAATCCTTTCCTTTTGATATTTATATCTTTGAATCTTCTCTTGTTGAGCGCTACGCACCTATTTGCTCTTCCTGACTATGGAGAAGAGAATATCAAATAAAAACATGTTCATATTCTCCATTCTTTTCTTCTAGGCTTCAAAAAAATGCATAAGCCAGTTGAAGACAGTGCAATAATTGAAACACAGCAACTTTTGGTTTCATTTTTGGATTAAGTTCTTCTAAACCTATTGGACTGCATTTTCATGATGAGCTAATTATAGTTACCTACCTGTTTCTATTAACCATGGTCCCTTTGCATGTACAGCAGAGCTGTTTTAAGCAATGATAATTACATTCCCGTGTATCTTGGCCCCTCGTTTACGTTTTACTGACTATTGTCAAATTCCAATTTAGATCTATCTTTCTGAAAATGCACTAAAAAGATTCATCTGTATTTGGTAGTTTAGGCATAATTTATGCATCTCATATAACTGACATTTTATTTCATAATTTTGCAATGAGTATGTTAAGAGAAAACTCTGACTTGGACATACGATCTTGGAAATGGCGTTATTCTAAGCTGTTGTGAACCAATGAGGTTCTCAGCTGATCATAATCTAGTGAAGAAATATTGTATTCAGTTGGCCCCTCTAATTGAAATATCTAGTGTTTGATTTAAAGACCTATTTGCTGATGCTCAACTTGTCTATTTCAGATACTTCAGTCTTGGTTTAAACTTTCAAATGGGAATTGGGATCTTGTAAAGATACTGTCAACTGCAGGAACAGAGTCAGTAGTTTCACTGACTGATGGAAAGGTAGCAAATTGAAATAAGAAACTTTATCATTACGAACCCTGTTATTGATATTTGATTGCCTCTACTGTATGAATGGTTGCAGGTGTTAAAGGTGAAAGCTGAAAATTTGATTCCTGCAAATCCAGATATCCTTGATGGCGTTGATGATCTTATGCAACTCAGCTATTTAAATGAGCCTTCAGTATTATATGATCTTGAGTACAGATATAATCAAGATATTATATATGTGAGTGTCGGAAAATTTTTTATATAGTTAGTCAAGTGTCTGCTTAAAAGCTATTCTAATGGTAATGACATGGGTATGATTTTGGGAACTTCAGACAAAAGCAGGGCCAGTTCTGGTTGCTATCAATCCTTTTAAGAAAGTTGATCTGTATGGAAATGATTACATTGAAGGATACAAGCGCAAAACAGTTGATAGCCCGCATGTTTATGCTATTACAGATACAGCCATAAGAGAGATGATTCGAGGTTTTGTTGACATCCTTGATATTTTATTAGATTCAATCTATGCTTAGGCTGTTATTTTTTCTTCTTCTTACCGACTTTCTTTTTTCCCCTTTCAGATGAAGTAAATCAATCAATTATAATAAGGTAATGCTAGTGCATGTTTCCACTTCCGCGCAGTTTTTAATTCCTTGCTGTTCTCTCCAAGTTGTACATTTTTACTTAAGCATAAAACATAGCATTCATCTAAACGAGCAAAGGAAGTTATTTTATATATTATTCTAGCATTCAGCTCTGTTTGGATCTAGTTCTTCAGGGTTTTTGGGGTTGCCTCAACTCATAACATTGATTGCTCCTCTATTTTTGAGGAAGTTTTTTTGGCATACCCCTTTTCGTGACAGAGGGAGAATCCTACGGCAGACAATCATTTTTGCTATCTTGTAGGGTACTTGGCTCGAAAGAAAAATAGAATTTTTAGAGGGGTGGAGTCGGAGAAATCCACAAATGAGCTGTGGGAGACGCTTAGGTTTAATGTGTCTCTATGGAATTCGGTTTCTAAGCTCTTTTGTAATTATCAGCTAGGTCTTATTCTTTTGGATTGGGACCCATTCCTGTAGTTTGGCGGGTGTTTTTGGGTGGACTTGTTTTTTGTATGCCCTCTTGTATTCTTTCATTTTTTCTCAATGAAAGTGTGGTTTCTTATAAAAAAAAAAGATTATAGTTTTACTCCGGACCCAATTGATTGAATTTCTATTATAAGAATGTCTTCAGTCTTTACCGTCTAAACCATTCATGTATTCAGATAAATCATCAGACAACATACGACCAACCATGTCTAATGTCTCTTAAAGATAACGGTAGCTTGGTATTCATGTTTTGCATCTGACTATTAGTTTGTATCATAAAAATAACTTGCCGGTGGTGTGAATAGCATAAAGGAAATTCTATATTTTCCATATCATTCATGTCCTTTTAATGCCTTTATATTCAGCGGTGAAAGTGGAGCTGGAAAAACTGAAACAGCAAAGATAGCAATGCAATATTTGGCTGCCCTTGGCGGTGGAAGTGGAATAGAATATGAGATATTAAAGACCAATCCTATCTTAGAAGCTTTTGGAAATGCAAAAACATTGAGAAATGATAACTCAAGCCGCTTTGTAAGCTTCTATATCATGCCGATGATTCCTTTGCATGGCTGTGTTGTATGAAAGTGGCTCTCTTTCTACTTGCAATTTTAGGTTCTATAGCCCTTTTTAAGTTGAATTTAACATTTGCAGGGAAAATTGATAGAAATCCATTTTAGTGAAACTGGGAAAATATCTGGTGCAAATATTCAAACTTGTAAGCTTTCCTGTATTTAGGACTCTGCATTGGTTTTCAATGGATATTTTATTTGAGATGGTAAATCTGACTTTGATTGTGCTGCTCTTGATGAACCCCGGACAGTTTTGCTTGAAAAGGTAAATCTGTTAGTCTATCCTTTGAATGTGCCTGTATTGATTCTTTTTTAAGAAAAATACTCGAGAGTGATATACTTTTCCAACAGTCTAGAGTTGTTCAATGCACGGAGGGAGAAAGGTCATACCACATCTTTTATCAACTCTGTAGTGGGGCTCCTCCTGCACTTAAAGGTAACTCTCTCCCAATATGCAGATATTTGTAGGCATTATTTTGGATTGTTTTGGGGAAGTGCTTTTATATCTTATGGATACGTATCACAATCAGAAGTTTTTTTACCTCTTTAACTGAAGCAATTGAAGCTAGTTTGTTAGTAGTGTTTCCTTTACCCAGTGGCCAGTATCTAATAGTTTTCACATCGTTTAACAATACTTCATATTGATATGGGCCACATTGGATCTCTTGTTTTCTCAGATATTAAATTTAAATAAATACTTCATATTGATATGGGCCACATTGGATCTCTTGTTTTCTCAGATATTAAATTTAAATAAATAAATCATTTATTTATTTTTTTAATGGAAATAGTCATAACATTTTCATAATTTTAAAACAATTACATGCAAAAGATTCGAGCAATGGAAAAAGTTTCTTAAATTATAATTTTCTTAAGGGTATCTACTTATTCTCTCCTTTCTAAAATTTCACATTTCTGATATTTACTCCGGTGTATGGTTGCTTAAAAGATCTAATTTTTGTTCCGTGGCAGAAAATTTTCTGCACAATGAAAACATAGTTAGGTTCTGTTGTCCTTTCTTGAACTCTTGAAGTTCTCTCATCTACTTGTGATTACAATTTGCCTTTTCTGATTGTTTTATAGATTGACAAAAAATACCACCAATGGTTTAATAGCTAGCTATGAACTCACCCAAAGTATAGACTTGTGTCCCATGTATCAGCTATATATCTTGTTCTCATTTCTATGGCACCATCTCATCTGGGTTTAACTTTGGTGTGCAGAGAGATTAAACTTGAGAAGAGCGGAAGAGTACAAATATCTCAGCCAGAGCAATTGTTTTTCAATAAGTAGAGTAAATGATGCTGACAATTTTCATGTAGTCATGGTAATTTCTTTCAATTTTTAATTAAATCCATCCTGACCAGCTATCTATTTTGATCCGTCCTACCCAGTCTTTATGTGTTTGAAGTAGAAATTTTGCTATAAATGCCTGTCATTTACTTCTCAGGAAGCACTAGATGTTGTCCATATTAGCAAAGAAGATCAGCACAGTGTATTTGCAATGCTTGCTGCCGTGCTGTGGCTGGGAAATGTTTCATTTAGTGTGATAGACAATGAGAATCATGTGGAGGCTGTGGAAGATGAAGGTTAGAATTTCTAAAAGTGAAATATGTTTGTACTTTGTAGCATGGATTTCAACCCGAAAGACACACTTAGAATACTTTATTCATCCTCCGTGTCAACTTATATTCTTATGTAAGGACTACCCTAGGTTGAAATTTATCATGAAACTAATATATTGATGCTAGCAATAATGGCAAAGAGGTGCTTTTGTAGCCTGAGTAACTGTATGAAATAACCTATAAAAGAGTTAAGTATCAGACCGACCAAAATGAACAAATGATCATGCAATTTGAATGGTTACCATTCTGTCTAGTGTTTAGGAAGGATGAGAGCATTTTCCTCGTACTCATTCTAGCAACTAAAGTCAATTTAGCTTCCCTTCTTTGAAATTAAAAAAGGCAGGATAAGGTTTGTTGTCATTCTCATGAAGAATAAAGAGATACCTCTCTGTTCCAAAATAAAAATAGATATTTTCATAAGGAAGCCATTGTAGGCTTTCTTTGTTCTATGTTTCTTTCATTCTAGTAATTTACAATATCATTAATCTTCTTGTATTTACAGTAATTACTTGCAAGATATAATATAAGTAACTATGTAGTTGGTTTCTTTTTAATTATTCACGTTCCTCTGTTGTAATGTTTATCTTGAACTTTATGCTTTTACTGGATTACCGTTTTCAGGTTTACAGACTGTTGCTAAGCTGATTGAGTGTGAGATCGAGGAGCTTAAACTAGCTTTATCAACCCGAAAAATGAGAGTTGGGAATGACAGCATTGTCCAAAAGCTTACTTTATCTCAGGCAAGAAACTCGTTCCTGAAGACCTCCTAATATATTTTGTGTAGGGTACATAGATAAGTAAGGGAGAAACTAATTCCTATCAGCAAACTACATGTTAATCACGTCAAGTAGGGTACATAGATAAGTAAGGGAGAAACTAATTCCTATCAGCAAACTACATGTTAGTCACGTCAAGTTATGTTTAAGTAATAACTTATAACTATTGATGAATACCAGTTTTAGCTAGGATTTAACTGTAATTAGAGCAAATTGCAAGTAGAACCCTCTACTGTTAAACTCCTAATTGTTCTCAAATATTTTTATCAGACAAACAATTTTTTAGATCTACGTCAAAGATGAGTGATTTTGGTGAAATGGTTATGCTGACAAGTTGTGGAATGACTAGACCATTCGACCCAAATTTGTGAGACCCATGCCATAGACAGGGAACTTTGTGCAATTACGAACATAACCAGTGCTTTCTTTTTTGT
The DNA here is from genome assembly GCA_036850905.1 of Luffa acutangula. NCBI lineage: Eukaryota > Viridiplantae > Streptophyta > Magnoliopsida > Cucurbitales > Cucurbitaceae > Luffa > Luffa acutangula. Next base: position 6,987,477 of record CM072099.1, on the reverse strand, counting down.
TGCTTTGTTTTTTTGGCTTTAGTTTGATGGTTTCATCGGCATGCTTTAACAGTCTTGCATAGTATTACATTTGTATTGTATCATCAGATGTGGATTAGGGATCAAAATAGAGCTTAAACCTTATTAAGTAATTTATACTTAATTATAACATATTGCTGTTCCAACCATCTGACAGATTATGGAAGAATGCACTTGACTTTTATCATTGTGAAAACTTCCACATCAGATTATATATTTGTCTTTCTTTTCTTTTACAGGCTATTGATACTAGAGATGCTTTGGCAAAGTCAATATACGCTTGTTTGTTTGAGTGGCTGGTCGAACAAATTAACAAATCTCTTGCTGTAGGCAAACGACGCACTGGCAGATCTATCAGCATTCTTGATATCTATGGCTTTGAATCATTTGATGTATGCCTCATTTAAGCTTTTAATTTCCCTCTCTCTCCTCACTTAATGTGTATGTGTATGGATCTTTCTCCTAATATTTTTTCCCATCTGTTCCTTGCTTTTGTAGAGAAATAGTTTTGAACAGTTCTGTATTAACTATGCAAATGAGAGACTACAGCAGCATTTCAATCGTCACTTATTTAAGCTAGAGCAGGAGGTAACTGTCGAGTTAATAATGCTCCAATTAAGCTGAAATGATTTCAAGCGATCACTTTTTATTGAAATATAACAGCCCTCTTCTTGTTCCTAATTTAGAAAATATTGCGGGTCAATATGTGTCAAGTTTTGATGAATGAGTAGCTATTATCCGAATGTAATATTTTGGTATAATTTAGAAATGTAATTCGGGAAGAATCTCATACTCATAGCTTTTATCTACTTATAGCACACCCAAGATTATTTGCACCATATCTCTTAACATGACCAAACGACGGCATTGTAATACAAAATTAAACCTTACTAAATCATGAATTGTGGATCCTTACTGGGGAACTGGTCATAACAATAGCAAAATGTAACCTGTAACATGAGTAGCTCTGAACTTTTTGGTTATTGGTCGGTATTATAGTATATTATGTCCAGCATCAAAGTGTCTATGTTGTTTAATAGAAAGGGAAAAAGAACTATTTTTGACAAGATTTTCGTCTCATTTTTTATGTCCTATGGGACAAGCTTTTTCTTATGCTGTACATTGAAGTTTACAATATATTTCAGGAATATATTCAAGATGGCATTGACTGGGCAAAAGTTGATTTTGACGACAACCAAGATTGTCTCAGTCTGTTTGAAAAGGTATAGAGGTTTTAATCTGTTAACTTGATTCTTTGTGCTACCATCTCTCGATCCTTTTAGTATTTATGATGATTGTCTTCATTTTCTAATCTTCTATTTACTTGTACGTCACCTTTTGGCTGATATACTTTATCGTGAGTTCACACATTTTAGTTTTCTGTTTCAGAGCATGCATATTTTAAATCAGCGTACTATGTTTGTTTATAATGACAATTTGTAAAGTCTTGACCTTCAATATATATATTAGGGAGTGTAAGAAGGAGAATATATCCTGCTAATAGCTCAACTGATTAAGGCATATATCCTTGACCAAGAGGTCAGAGGTTCAAATTTCCACCTCTTTTGTTGTTGAACTAAGAAAAAAGGGGAATATATATCTGATAGTTTGTTAGTGGTAAGGGGATGTGTATACTATGTACGGGGGCAAGTGTGAGAGGGGATCTAAGTAGTGAATCGGGGGAGACTACCAGCCCTCTTGAATTTGCTGAAAGCTTGTATGCCTTTTGGTTTATTGTTCAATAGAACTGTAAGGATAATAGAATACCTTACACAATTCCCTGCCACTTATATGCCATCCGTTTTTCTCTTGCTCTGATTTATTCTTTCATGTTTCTTAATGAAAGTTGTTTTTTTAATTAAAAAAAATTATATGCCATCTAGGCCCTCCCTGGTACATTTTCAGACGAAGAAGTGATATACTGAAGCGTCCTAAATTTTCTATTCAACTGTTTAAGTTAGGACGTCTGATATAGTCCGTCTGGGTAGTAGCCTATAACAAGTGCTGATGTATATTCTGAGATAGTAGTTTGGATTACTTTGAAATGAGTGATGCTTTATGCAGAAACCTTTGGGATTATTGTCCCTGCTAGATGAGGAGTCTACTTTCCCAAATGGTACAGATCTGACATTTGCGAACAAGCTTAAGCAGCATTTGCGTCCTAATTCTTCTTTTAGAGGAGAACGAGGGAAAGCCTTCACTGTCTGTCATTATGCAGGAGAGGTATTTGCATGCCACTGGCTGATAAAATTTATTTATTTTATACTCCTGTTGCAGTTTACTTATTATCTATTTATTATTTATGCAAACGTCCATCTGAGCACAGAGAGAAGGATTGTTGCCATCCCAATGGCCCCTTGATTCAGTTAACTGTCTCTAATTTCTTTCCCATTTTGTGATGGATGTATTGTATGAAGCTATTAAGTTGACAAAAAATTGAGGAAAATATCATTACCTAGTGCAAAATATTTATGACAAGTTTTTGGTAGACGTCGGTGAAATTTCTCTTCCTCAATTCATTTTACCTGACTTTTTGATAGCTGCATTTGGGTTTTCATTCAGGTCACTTATGACACAACTGGTTTTCTGGAGAAAAACAGGGACTTGCTACATTTAGATTCTATTCAACTCCTATCCTCATGCTCATGCCATCTCCCTCGGATTTTTGCATCCAATATGCTAAATCAATCAGAGAAGTCCATAGGTGGCACTTTACATAAATCTGGTGGTGCAGAATCCCAAAAACTAAGTGTTGCAAGAAAGTTTAAGGTAATCTGTCTTTCATGATTAATTTATCATTAAATCGCATAATGTGCATGATGTTTCCTGAACTTTTACTTATTTTGATATTTGACCTTTTCCAGTATCTATAAAACATTGTTATTCTTTCTTTCTTTTTTTTTTTTTTTTTTTGATAAGAATAAAACATTGTTATTCTTTAGAGTGTGTTCAAAATTGTATCAACTATTGATTCAGAAAAAAGGAAAACACTTGCTCAAATTGGAGTGAGGATAAAAACAGAATCTGGTTTGCTTTCTTCAGATGTTTCTCTGATGCTTGCAAGTTGTTGGTAGTTGCTCTTTGATGCATTTGGTAATATGAAAGACATCTTGAATGGTCATTTATTTGTTTAAATTGAATTCAGAAGTGGTAAATTTCAAGACAATAGGATGCAGAGTTTTTGAGTTTGAGCTTTTCTCAGGACTAGGTAGATAAATGAACGAGGGTCTCTTCAGTGTTTTATTATGTTTTAGGCACCGAATTGACATATATTAAACTTTTTGCATCTATTAATTTAATAGACTTGAATTTTGTTTAGGGTCAATTATTCCAATTGATGCTTCGTCTTGAAAATACAACACCTCATTTCATCCGTTGCATCAAGCCCAACAACCTTCAGTCTCCCAGATTGTATGAGCAAGGACTTGTATTACAGCAGTTAAGATGTTGTGGGGTCCTAGAAGTGGTACGAATATCACGAGCTGGTTTTCCTACCAGGATGTCACATCAGAAATTTGCTAGAAGGTATTGTTGGTTATTGCAAACACCATTATGCTTTTAAAAATTTTCCATTGTAACATCTATTGATGTAATAACTTGTGCATGATTCTTCTATTCTGGTGTGGGTCATCAGGTATGGTTTCCTTCTACAAGAAAGCATTGCATCGCAGGATCCACTAAGTGTCTCAGTTGCAATTCTTCATCAATTTGATATAGTGCCTGAAATGTACCAAGTTGGCTATACAAAATTGTTTTTCCGAACTGGGCAGGTAAATTTGTTGTTCTTTCTACGAATCCTAATTGCTCTATTAAGCAAAGGCTATTTGGGTTTTGAAGATTTTAAACCGTTCACCGCTGCTAGGTTAGCAATCCATACCACCTCTAGAAAGGGAAGTTGATTGAAGAGTTGATATACTCTTACATGTATTAAATTATCTTTTTTCCTAATTGCCAATGGCCTGTTTGGTCGGCAATGATGAGAACTACTACAGCAGAAAACAGCATTAAAAAAGAGCCACAGAAGTACAATAAACGTTGACAATTTTCAATCATTTTTACTCTCTCACGGGAGAGAAGTATATTGTTCTTAGCAAGTTATATGCCTGTTTGATCATGGTGACTTGAAGTTTCAACCCAAATCTTAGTCGTATTATATGTTGCTTATGTTGTGCACTTGCTACTTTCCTCTGGTTTCAATTGGTCAGAAATCAAGGTTATAAAAACTTAAGATACCAGTTTAGAAGTCAAAATTATAACTTAATTTCTATATAGTTTTAATTGTCGTTGAATTTTATTTTGTGCAATTGCATTCTCTCTCTCTCTCTCTCTCTCTCTTTAAATTATTTCTTTTTATAACTAATTGATACTTTCATATCCTTTCATGAAATACTTATTAGTGCCACTAATCAAATTTTTATAAAAACAATCTGGCAGATTGGAGTGCTTGAAGATACAAGAAACCGCACCCTCCATGGGATTCTTTGTGTTCAAAGCTGTTACAGAGGGCACCTTGCTCGACGCCACCTCAAAGAGCTGAGGAGAGGGATTTCCGTACTTCAGTCATGTATTAACCTCCCTTGTTAACTACCAACCACTTTCTAGTTCTCGAGGTACAGAATTTGAACTATTCTAATTTCTCATGCAGTTGCACGTGGGGAGCAAACCAGAAAAGAATATGCAATCTTGATACGAAGGCATAGGGCCGCTATTTCTATTCAGAAGTGTGTGAAAGCCAGAATTGCTAGAAAACGTTTGGAGAAAGTCTGTGATGCATCACTTGTGATACAATCAGGTACATAAACTGTTCTCAGATGTTCTACTGGATTTATGATTTCACAAGGAAGCAACTAACAACAGATCATATTCTAGAGACTTTGATATAAAACGACAGTGTTCAGTTATCGAGATAACTTTAGTGTGCATGCCCTCTTTAAGCCCTTGAATATTTGAATTTAATTACAATTTCTTGTGCACTTTTTGGTGGAACTGGAGTTTCGTGTACCAACTTGGATGCATAAAACTAGCCGAGTTTACCAAACAATCTATATTAATTGGATACACAAAAAATCCGGATGTTTTTCTAATAAAAAATAAAGCATTTACAGAACTACAGAGTCTAGTAAAATAAACTGAAAATTGGACCAACCTCTAACTGGAATATGGATTGCCCTGCCAGGCCTGGTCATCTCCGGCTGTATTTCTGTTTTTCATGAGTTCTGATTGCATTTACTAATGGTCTAACGTATGCTACCTTTCAGTTATCCGTGGCTGGTTGGTCAGGAGATGCTCGGGAGATATAGGATTAATGACATCTGGTGGTCTGACGGTAAACTTTTAGTGTTTTTTTACTTTTATCTGTTCATTCTCTGAATCATTTTTCTTTAAAATTTTCTGGTTGTCTTAAACTTTCAAGCGTCGTTCCATACCGGTCCCACTTCAACTTTGTCTGGTTCATGACTGGCAGTTCATCTCTTCTATTAATCACATTTCACTTGTAGAATTTTATTTAGTAGAACTCATATCCTTTCATATGTTTGTCTAATATGTTTGCTCAAAATCTTAAATTTCCAACAGGCAAATGGGTCGGGTGAGGTGCTAGTTAAGTCATCATTCGTTGCAGAATTACAACGTCGTGTCCTGAGGGCAGAGGCTGCTTTGAGAGATAAAGAAGAGGAAAACGACATCCTCCATCAGCGTCTTCAACAGTATGAGAACCGTTGGTCAGAGTATGAACTAAAAATGAAGTCAATGGAAGAGGTGTGGCAGAGACAAATGAGATCCCTGCAGTCTAGCCTCTCCATTGCGAAGAAAAGCTTAGCCGTTGATGATTCAGAGAGAAATTCTGATGCATCAGTCAATGCAAGTGATGACAGAGGATACAGTTGGGAAGTGGGTAGTAACAACACAGCTAATGAAAGCAATGGAGTCAGACCAATGAATGCAGGTCTCAGCGTCATTAGCCGGTTGGCTGAAGAATTCGAACAAAGAAGTCAAGTCTTTGGCGACGATGCGAAGTTCTTGGTAGAGGTAAAATCCGGTCAAGTTGAGGCAAGTCTCGACCCAGACAGGGAACTCAGAAGGTTGAAACAGATGTTCGAAGCATGGAAGAAAGATTACGGGGGAAGGCTGCGCGAAACGAAAGTGATTTTGAATAAGCTTGGGAATGAAGGTGCCATGGATAAGGTGAAGAAGAAGTGGTGGGGAAGGAGGAACAGCACAAGGTATAGTTAAAAGAAGTGAAATCAAGTTATAGTAGAAATTACAGTGTTTGATCTGATGAGCGGTTGGTTATTTTTGGGGAACTTGTAAATGATGGGTTTCCTTTTCACTGGGTGAATCAGGAAGAAAGGCTTTTCAAGTACAAATTGGAGAGAAGGGAGAAAAAAAGAAGAGAAAATGTTCTGTTGTGCTAATATATTCACATATTGTTCTTGGCAACCATATAGTTGCAAGGAGGATCTGCTGCAAGAGTTGTGTTCTAATTTTTCATCACAAATTTTTTGGGGGCTTCAAGTGAATTTAGTGCCAGTGCAGCCCACTTTCTCTAATATGTATATCTTTTTCACTACTTAACAATCTCTACATTAATAGTAATTGAGGCTTTCTCTTCTCTCATAGTGCTCCCATGACTTCATGATCTGTAGAATTCCAAAAAAAAGAAAAGGGAAAATTTAATGTGAATGGAGGGAGTGGGGATTTTTTTTTTTTTTTTTTTTTTTTTTTTTTTTTTTTTTAATTTTAAAAAAGAAAAATAATTTAATTTATTACTTTCTTTTACTGTGGTTAATATCATTTAAGATGTTGTGGGGTTCAAAAATATTAAAACATTATTTATAAAAGAAAATTTACTGTGTGAATGGAGGGAGTGTACAACAAAATTAGAATTTCTTTGTTCTTTCTAATCGATTATTTACAAATTTAAAATAGGATCTTTCCAAACCTTGAATTAAGCAAAAGTTGTTAGATTTAGATATGTTGTCCAATGTAGATTTTTTCTATTAAAATAACTATCCATGACTCATTTTTCCATTTCAATGGTAGATTATAACTATCAATAGAATTTTTCTATTAGTCAATGAGGTACATGTCAATTATTATTGAGTTATGCTCGACAACTTAAAATCATTATTAGTTTTGATAGAATATACATTAATACCTATATTTTAGCTGACTTTTAACTTGTTTGATCCAATAGTCTAATTTGACCCTAATATTTGTTCTTTGATTAAGTCACTATCAAATCACATCATCTCATCTAAATTTTATGCAATGAAGTACCATATAAATATTTCAACTACCTTTCTAAAAAAGTATTTCAACTACCAAAAAGATAGAGTTCTATCATATAATTTTGAAAATACAGTATTATAATAGCAAGGGGTGAGGATTCAAACTTCAACCTTTAAATATAATAAATGTTTTTTTCCACTAAATTATACTCAAATTGATAAGATAACTATGGAGATTTGAACAAATATATACCTAATTATTTGAGTTATTTATTATTATATTTTTTGAATTCAACAATAAATCTTTTAGTTGAAAACATCTATTTTATGTCGGTTGAACTATACTTGATTTAGACTAAATAAGTTGAGCTATGTTTCGATGATGATCTCTACCCCATAGACTTAATTACAAGAATGTTCGAATTGACCCCATGTAAAAAATAGGTATTACTCTTTTTTTTTATTTTTTTGAGTTCAACAACATGTAGGGACGTGAAAATTCGAATATCTAATCTCTTGATCGAGGTAGATATCAATTATGGTTGAACTAAAAAAATAGGTATAACTCAAAGTCTATGAAAAACGGTTTTAAAATTAAGATAAATGGTTTAAAATTACAACGTTGAAAGGCCAACAGAGAAACTGTGTGCCTCTCGTTACTGACTCTCCACTTGCCGCCGCCACTCGGTCCAAAGCTGCTGGCGATGTTGGCCGCCGGCGTTCGCGTTTCTTACCACCTTCGAGAGTGCGACTGTCACTTCGGCTTCGGATTAACCTCAGGCCTTACCTCCTCCGCCGTCCTTCTCTTTCCGCCGATACGCCCTCGCAAGCCCACTTCTTCTTTCCCTTCAATTTGTCACCGCTCCCAACGACGTGGGGTTTCTTTCTTTTGCTCCATTGTCCCCTCCACCTCCCACGGCGAAATCCCCGTTCTCTCCGATTGTTTTGGGTAACTTTCCGTTTTCATCATTTCTTATCGTTGTTCGTGTTGTTTTCATCCTAATTTCAATTTTACCCGTTTCGTTTTTGTTTCCCAGTTCACGAGAAGATGATCGTGAAGTCTCTGTGGCAGGTTTGTTTTCCCTCATTGCTTCTGTTTTCTCCTGAAACTATCGTCAATTTTATGGAAGAATGCCAATTCGTATCTTCGTCTGAATTTTTCCGCGTATTCCATGTGAGGGAAGTTTTTAGTTCCTTCTGGGATGGATAGAAGTTGAACACTATATGGTTGTGTGCTTATAATGCTGGTTCAAAATGGCTCCGATTTATGTAAAATACATTAATTGGCTTTGGTTTGAAATACTATAGTACAGCTGTGGGTCAAGCATAGAGCATGCAGTTTCGACTATTTATTTTAGGAATGTAAATCAATGTGATGTGTAAATATCTTATTGCTAATGAGGTCGTTGAGGATTATAGAGTTCAGAAGAAGGAAGAGATGATCTTTAAAATAGATTTTGAAAAGGCATATGATCATGTGGATTGGAACCTTTCAGATAAGATGCTTAGGATTTAGGAAGAAGGGTTTTGGTTTTAAATGGAGAGCTTGAATTTGGGATTGTATTTTTTTTTTGATAGGAGGATTTGGAATTGTATTAGAACTGTTAAGTACTTCATTCTTATCAATGGCAAATCAAGAGGTAGGATTGTAGACAAGGGGACTCCTATCCTCATTCCTTTCCTTGTTGGTTGTTGATATCCTTAGCAGAATTGTTTCGAAGGGGTTGACAAGGGTGTTGTAGAAGGATTTCAAGTAGGGAAGGAGGGTTTGCAGTTATCACGTCCTTATTTAGGATGAATCCTTTGTTAATCTCAATCATATCCTATATTTCTTTGAATTGATTTGGGGGTTGAATATTAATAGAGGTAAATGCTTGATTATGGGCATTCACTATGATTCGTGCAACCTGACTTCTTGGGCTTCTTTATTGAGGTGTGAGGTGAGTAAGTTTCCATCTTCTTACCTGGGTCTCCCGTTGGGTCACAACCCTTGATGTTTATCTTTTCAGAATTCTGTTAGGGAGAAAATTTATAAATGCCTTGCATCTAGGAAGAGGACTTTCTTTCCTAAGGGTGGTAGATTAACCTTTATTATCCAATATGTCTTAACTGGAATCCTTTTGTACTTCCTTTCTGTGTTTAGGTTGCACCTGTGGGAGTTTGTAAAAAATTGGAGAGAGAGAGAGAGTTATGAGAGATTTCTCGTGGGAGGGGGTTGACAAGGAGGGAGGGTCTCATTAAATTAGCTAGGAAGTCGTTTCTAAGCCACTAGATTTTGGAGGATTGGGTATTGGTAACTTGGGACGGTGCAACGAAGCCCTGTTGGCTGAATGAATTTAGCATTTCCTCCTAAAGACGAATGCCTTGTGGCATAGGATTATTGTGAGTAAGTACAATCCCCACCCTATTGAGTGGACTTCAGGTAGGGGATGAAATTAATACTTACTTTTGGGAGGACACATGGGTAGATGAAGGGCCTCTTTGTTATAGATTTCCTCGTCTTATCATTTATTTGCTATGAAATTGTGTCCTATGGCCTCAATCGTGCCCTCTCGAGTTAACCCTTCATCCTCTTTTTTCTTTGGTTTATGTCGTTCTTTATTCAATAGGGAAACAATGGAGGCGACCCTTCTCTCATTGTTAGGGGATACCTCGATTGGCCCTATGATTAGAGATGTTTGTTTTTGGTCTTTAGACCCTTTCTTGCGGCTCTTTTTTCCACTGTTGTGTGAGCCTTCGGTTCTCGAGTGCCAATCATTTTCGTTGTTGTGGAAGGTTATAATGTCAAAGAAGATAAAATTCTTTGTTTGACAGATTTGATTTGGGAGGGTAAACACCTTGGACTGGGTTAAGGTTTTCTTCCTTTGTGGTGGGGCTGCATTAGTGCGTTCTTTTTTTCAACAAGAACCAAAACTTTTCATATGAAAAGAGACTAATGCTCAAGTGATACAAACTAGTGCGTTCTTACATGGTGGGAAGATCAAATATATGTTGTTTATTTGACTGTAAGTTGTAATGTTGTATCACTTTTCTAACTGTCTTACATGATGTTGGTGCTTCTTATGCTCTATGGACTATGATTAGTGTTCCACTACTAGATTGCATTCATAGTAACCATGTCAAACCTGTTACTTGGCCTTCGTTTCAAGAGTGTTGCTTGATCAGCATTGATCACTTACTCAAACTTGATTTGTATTGCATTTGTTCTACTTAGTGGTCAAATAGTTGATGTGCTTAGAAAAGAACTGATGGATCAACACGGCAAGTAGGAATGAAAATATACACTTACCAAGTCACTAACTTGACAGCGAGTGTCAGAGACTTAAGTATTGTTTATTTTATTTTTAATAAAAAAACCGATCTTTCATTGAGAAAAATGAAAAGATAACAAAGGGACAACAAAATAGACAGCCTAACAAAAGGAGCCAAAAACAAGCTACCTAAGTTGGTCAGATGGGCATACAGTCCGTAGTTTTGATTGTCAATGTTAGGAATGCAAGTCACATTAGTAAGATAGGTATTCTCACTCCAGTTTGGGAATTATCTCAGAAATTTCTCTTTCCTTCTTTTGGATTAGCTTGCTATAAGAAAACTGCAAATATAATTCTGCCTTGCTAATTCAATTGTGAAAAACATCATTTTCTCCTATTATTTATAGTTTTGTTAGTATGAGACCATTTTTTTTAATTATTTGTTATCACTCATAGGAGGAATAGTAGCATTAGGAAAATTTGATGCTCTCCACGTTGGTCATCGAGAGCTTGCAATTCAAGCATCAAAGGTTGGATCTCCATTTCTATTGTCATTTGTTGGAATTGCTGAAATACTCGGTTGGGAACCTAGGTAAGCAAAATGCCTTTTCTTTATGTAACTATTATTTGTTTCATCATAAACGGTAGGAAAATCACATCTGATAATGCACTTACAAAATAGAATTTTATGCAGTTTTGATTGTTTTCTAAGGTTCTGAACTTCTGATATATTTCATGGCAACGTCGTGCAACTACCCTATATTTTCCTGTGGAAGGTTTACCCATTCTAATTGATTTTGGTACCAAGAAAATTTGTCCGAACTTCTGATCCTCCATTGTTTTGCTTAGGTATAACATTTATGATTGACATTGAGATTCCAATGGAAGTCTTATAAGTTATAAAGGTGTAGTTATTATCATAGAATGTTAAGTTGGTGGTTCGGGAGATATGAAACTTGTATTATTTTCTCTTTAAAAGGATCCACTTAAGGAACGTGAACAATTAAACTTGATGGACTATGGAGTATAGTTGGATTCTCTTCTGGTAACAATTTGGATGGTTGATTTTGTTCTGGAGTGAAACAATAACTCTTGTCCAGACGTGGTTAATGGACAGGTGTAGAAAGATGTCTAATAGCTCCTGATATCTTGTTCCTCTGGAGAAGAAAACTCAATTTGAATTCCTCCAATCATCTTTTCAATTGAGTTGATCATTTTTTTGGACAGGAAAAGATTTCATTGATGGTATGAAATGTTACAAAAAGAGTAGTAAAACCCATCCAAATGAAGTTGCAAAAAATTTCTCCACTTGGATATAAGTAAAGATAAAGAATGGTCCCTGAAAATTGGTTTAAACATTTACACCAACAGAAAGCCAAAAAGATAATATGCTCAATAATGGCTTTAAAATATTTGTCCTCGTCACTAAAGATTCTGGCTTTCCATTTGCTCCAAATAATCCAAACAAAAGCCCTGTTGATTTGCAGTCAAATAGTCTTCTTTTCGTTCTTAAAGGAATGATTCAAGATAACAAGAGATAACCAATCTTGCACCTCGTGTGGGACAGCTACTGACCATTTGAAAGCTGAAAGGAAATAAGCCAAATGTTTGTGGCAAAGGAGCAATGTATGAAGATGTGTCTTTGTGATTCACCATTTGATCTACAAAAGCAGCAACATTGTGGAGAGAGGGCCATCTTGGGATTATTCTCTGTATGATCCTGGGTATTACCAAGTGTGGCTAAGTTCCCATTGGAGGAACTTAATCTTTTTAGGATAGAAATCCCTCCAAATAATCCTATACTGCTTGGCAAATACAGAAGATCTCTCTGATAATTTATTGACCATAGATTTGACCGAATAGAGCCCCTCCTTTTCATGAACCCACAACCAAATGTACTCATTTCTGTTGATTTGATTGAATAGAGCCCCTTCTTCATTTTCAACCTATTTGATAGGTTGATAATGAAAGAGGATATAGATTGACGTTAAACCCCAAACTTAGTCTGTTTTGTTAATTTCAGTTCTGTTCCGTCATTAGTTTGACAGATATAACTTGGGCCTGTCTTTAATTTCCTGCCTATTATCTTTTGTGTGAGCTGGAAATGTTTCATATTAAATAGAACCCTTAACCTCTCTTTGAGTCAAGTTTTGACTATGTTTTAAACAAGTCAACAGATAATAATACTGGCAGCTTCTTACAGCTTTGCTTGGTGTATCTTCTATTCTTAAGGCTCGATGGCTGGCAACAATTGGGGTGTGTAGCCAACAGCAGAAAGAGAGCAAGGCACCCCAACTTTATGGTTGGCTGTTAACAATCTGCAATAAAGAATGGAGGGAAGATTTGAGGTCACTACTTGCGATAGTTGACATAGTTTAACAGAAATTGAACAATTAGTTACTAACTTCATAGGGATATCTGATAAGCCCCGTATTACTAAGGTGTATGAGCGGAGACGTGTGAGGAAGAAAAATATTGTGTAAGGGTTAATTGGGTAGTTTTACCTTGTGGGCCCCTTAGATTCGTTTGTGAGGAAATTACAGTTTTGTGAGAGAGGAGGGATATAGGATAGGTTTGTTGAGGGGAGTGGGTATCTTTGGACTGTCTTTTTTTGTGTGTAATTCTCTGAGGAGAACTTTGGAGAGAGGAGAGCTCTCAAATTCTCTCTATTCCTGTCTGATAAATAAAATTGGAGGCTGAGGCCTATCAATATCCTGCATGGAAAAATCAGTGGATTCCAATGAGGAATAATTGGGGGAGACTACCAGATTTGAGGGAAAGTGTACCTTTTGTGGAAAATGACTCTTCTACAGCCGAGATTCTGGTGATTCTAAAAGTGTTGATGATCTGGAGGAAATTGTTATTTGGCGTTTCAACATTGTAGATCCTTCTCTATCTCGTTGCTGGAGCATCCGAGTTTCTTTTAGAACAAAAAGAATTCTTCTGTAGCTGGATTAACACATCTCATCAACCTGTAACTCCTCATCTGGTCTTTCCACCAATATACACAAATTTCAGGAAATTGAATATCCAAGTAACAGTGTAGTATCCCGTATCCAGTGTTTCTTTAGTGTTGATTTTGTAATTTTTTGTAGGACAATGAAAATCCATCTAAGAAATATCCAGATAATTTGATAATATTTTACACTGTTTCTCTCTCTCTCTCTCTTTTAAACTCTATTCCTCTCCTTGTTTTAGTTAGGCAACAGGAAGTGAAAACCATCTCTTATGTTCTTCGAGGATTTGGCATGACGATGTTGAGTTTATTCAATTGCATACCTCTAACCCTTCCTTTGTTCTCATCAAGTGCTAAGAATTATATACTTGGGCGTTAATTATTTATCTGTTAGTTAAATTGAACAGGGCTCCCGTAGTGGCTCAATGTGATAGGAAGCGAGTTCTTTCCTCTTGGGCCCCATACTGCCGAAACTCAGTTCCATCAGAATATCAGATTCAATTTTCAATCGTTCGTCATCTATCTCCACGAGAATTTGTTGAGAAATTATCAAAGGAGCTTGGTGTTTGTGGAGTTGTGGCAGGTAAATTGAAGTAAGACGTGTAGTACAAATCTTTTATTGGTAAAATATACTCTCTTGGACTTGGTGTAAAATATAATCGTTTTGAGGTTTTAATTGACGATGGTGGCAGGTGAAAGTTATAGGTTTGGATATAAAGCAGCAGGTGACGCAGGGGAGCTGGTGAAACTGTGTGAGGAATATGGGTTAGCTGCTTATATTATAAAATCTGTGATGGATAGAAACCAAAAAGTTGTTAATTCTGCCAATTCAAAGGAGAGAGGACAAGTGTCATCTACTCGGGTTCGCTATGCCCTTTCCGTTGGAGATATGAAATATGTCTCTGAGCTTTTAGGCCGGAGACATCGTCTTATTTTGATGGCAAAAAGCCTAGAAGGATTAAGCAATAGCAATAGCAGTAGCAGATTGTCAGCCCCAAAATCATGTTTATTAAATTTAGCACCAAAAGAAGGTCTCTATAATAAGTGTTTTGTCTGTACAATTGACGAGAACCTAATTCCATGTCGAGTAGTTATCGACTCGACCCACGTGCACGTAGAAATGGATGAGATAGGTACATGTCATCCTGTAGGAACCCAAGACTACTTAAGTATAGAATTTGGCGATGAAGGAGTATGATTGTGTTCGATTCACCTCCCTTATTTTCTATAGACAAAGGAATTCCTTGGTGCGATCTCCTATTCACATACTAAAATGTCTAGATCCCATGGAGTATATACATCAGTGATATCCATAAATGTTCTTACAAAAGAGGTATGAAGCTTTATCTGAGGATTCAATTTGAGGGAGTTCCAGAAATTATATTCTAAATATATGCAGACAAGAAACACAGGTTCACGAGCTGATGTGGATAATGCTTCATCATTTACAGCTGGTTCTGTGAAGTTGCACAACTTATTTTGGCAGGAAAAGTTTAATAGTTCCCTTCAGCTGTCTGACAGATGCATATGACCCATTTTTTTTGCCAAGGTAGTTCTTTATGTATTATCTAGAGCACATTGTTTGCTAGGCATTATTATATTTATGTCTCCATGTACATTTATCTGGAAACAAATAATTCAGAGGCATCATTTTCTGTTGGCATTGTACAGGATTTCAATAATTTATTTGGGGACACACAGTTTAGTAGTTTTTCCTTTTTTCAACAAATCAAAGGTTGTTTGACCAAATTTGATTCTTGAGATGTAAGACATGTAGTACTGTAGCCATGTTTGCCCATGTCTTAAATTTCTTGGTTCCCTTTTGCAAGAACGTGATTTTGCATTTGAACTTTGCTTGTTTCTGAGTTTTCCTTCTTCCTCCTCTCTTAGCAAACTTATGAATGCAACATACTGCACAGATCTTAAGTCATAAAGTTCGATATCGTTAATCGTTGTTCTATGCAGTGCTATATGTTGATCATTGTTGCTTATTTGATAAATCTTCTGCACTCACTTCTGTACTTGTATCAGCTTTAAAGGTTTTGGAGTTCAAGCTTCATTCCCTTTTCCCCTTTCATCCTAGACCCTTTACTTTGCATTCTACTTTCATTATAGTGCTTTCTCCATGAAAAGGAAAGATAAGCAACAGTAGTGTTCCCTTTGTATTTAGTGAATACATTATACACTTTGATATTTGTGAATGTTAAATGATGTTGCTTGGCTTGGATTTATTTGGAGTGAGATGTGAAATTTAGTTGCAAAAAGGATGGAATTCAACATTTTGTTTAGAGCATAATTTACATTTTCTTTTGTAAAATTTACCTAGAGTCAAAGATACTCCATCATCTTATGGTTAACATGGTAAATTATTTATGGACAATCGAGGCGCTTGCAAACTGGTCTAGACAAATGGTTGTCTTGTGAAAATAGTTGAAGTTGTCCTATGAGAATAGTTGAGGTGTGCACAAACGGGTTGTTCACAGATATAAAAAAACTATTTAGATACTATTGGTATTCTCACTAAATAGCAATTACTTTTGTGAAATTTGGAAGGGAATTAACAAATCTTACTGACAATATCCATTAAATATTTAAAGAACTTTTATTTTGGTATATTGGTTTGATGAATGATTGATTACAAACTGGTTTAAATGGTAGTTGGTGATGAACTAATCATGAAGAAAGTGTTTGATTGATCCACCATAATCCTGATGGAGATATTTGATTTTTCAACTATAAACTATAGTCTCATAAAAGTAAAAAGGAAATTGCAAAAATCACCCTTGAAATATAGAGGTTGTTACTCGTTACCGTCATATCAAATTTCAATTTGATAAATTATCTCTCTGAACTTAGAGAATTGTTGCTGAGCCACCTATGAACTATAAGTGTTACTCCAATCAAACTCATATTCATATATATATATATATATATATATATATATTTAACTCTTTTTTTTTGGATTGAGATAATGACTCAAAATTGGAATGAAAATTAAAATTTTTAGTTATGAATATTATAGTTTTCAAATTTTATTGAGTTAAAAAAACATAACAAAATTGTAATAATTCTATAATTTGAGAGTTTCATCGTAGCAATCTTGGTAATTTATAGGTGGTTTGTGATTTTGTAATACTTAAAGGGCTTAATTGTTAAATTTTGTAAGCTTAGGGAAATGTTTGATTAAATTAAAAGTTTGAGGATGTGATTTGCATACTCATGTAGGTCATAGACGTCAAAGCGAGAACAACTAAGCAGTAATTGACATGTACCTTCGACCAAAGGGCCAGAGATTCAAATCTCCCCACCCCCAAATGTTGTTGTACTAAAAAAAAGTAATTCATAGATAGTTTTTGTAGTTTTCCCTTAAAAATACAAATATCCTTCTCATTCTCTAAAACTTTTATCAGCTTTAACATTTTTCTGAAAGAGTAAGGTTCAAATAATATATACACACTTAAATATCAAATTTTTTAATTCAACAAATGTGAGAGTGATAAAACAAATCTTCACCCTCAAGAAAGATAATAGATATCTTATTTGAGCAAGACTTAAAATGGACACTTAAACCATCAATTATAGTTGATGATTTTGTTTTATTAATAAAGTGGCTAGAATTGAATGCTTTCATAGAGGATAATTTCTATATATTAGAAGAATTAAAACGCATTTAATCATCTTTTAAAAGAAATAATATTCTAAAAAGGAAAGAAAAATCTCTAAAGATTGGTAGTTGAGGTTGTGGCAAACATGAAGATGGCAGTTGGCTTCAATGATTAAAATACTCTTGTTTCTTTTTTGGCTAAATTAAAAAAAATACCCCTAAACTATGAGGTTTGTTTCGAAAATGTCTCTAAACTTTGAAAAGTTTCAAAAATACCCTTGTCGTTAATTTTTAGATGAAAACCGTTAAAGTTTCAGTTTAAAAAATACTCTCGAACTTTCAAAAAAATTAAAAAAATACCCTTATTGAAAAATGCTTCTTTTTTTTCCTCATCTCACCGTAAATTCTAACGGTTTCCATCCAATAATTAACAGAAAAAGTATTTTTGAAACATTTTTCAAAGTTCAGGAGTATTTTTGAAAATTTTCAAAGTTCAGGGGCATTTTTGAAACAAACCCCATAGTTCAGGGTGTTTTTTTTTTTTTTTTTTTTTTTTTTTTTTTTTTTTTTTAATTTAGCCTTCTTTTTTAGTGTTTTTTTTTTAAATCCAATATTTCTTTTTGAGTTCAATGATTAAAATTCTCTTAAAATGATATTCCTTCTAAATTTCTAATTATAATTATCTGAAAGAAAATAGGGGAAAATACACTTTTGGTCCCTGAGGTTTGGGTTAAGTGACACTTTGCCCTGAGTTTTCAAACTCAACAAAAATATCCCCGAGGTTTGAGATAAGGAGCACTTTGGTCTCTGCCGTCAAAATTTCTGTTAAATTTTAACTGTTGCTGACGTGACACTATTATTTTAATAAAGAAAATTATTATTATTATTTTTTATTTTTTTAAAAATAAAAATAATAATTTATTAATATTTTTTATTCTTTCTCCCTTTCTCTTTCTTCTTCTTCTTTTTCTCCATCCCCTTCATCTTCCTTCATCTTCTTCTTTTTCTCCATCTTCTTCATCTTCCTTCTTCTTCTTATCTCCGGCGACTGTTTTTTTTTTTCTTTCTCTTTTCTTCTCTTTACTTCTTCTCTCTTACCCCCATTTTTCTTTGTTTCTTCTTTTTTTTTTTAAAAAAAATAAACATGGAGGGAGGAGGGTCCTCCTCCATTTTTGGGCAGTGGCCGACGGCCGCTGGTCGCCGGAGATAGGAAGAAGAAGATGGAGAAGATGGAGATGGAGAAGATGGAGAAAAAGAAGAAGAAAGAGAAAGGGAGAAAGAATAAAAAAAATAATAAAATATTAATATTTTATTATTTTAATATTTCTATTTAAAAAATAAAAAAATAATTTTTTTATTAAAATAATAGTGCCACATCAGCAACCGTTAAAATTTAACAAAAAGTTGACGACAGGGACCAAAGTGCTCCTTATCTCCTTCAGGGTATTTTTGTTGAGTTTGAAAACTCAAGCACCAAAGTATCACTAACCCAAACCTTAGGAACCAAAAATGTATTTTTTTCAAGAAAATAAAATGCTCCCTTAAAAAAACCCTTTGAAACATCAACATTTTAAAATAACTCAATGTCCAAAATACCCCTCATCAGGTTGGGTTTGCTGAGGGTAATTTCGTAACTTCATTTAAAAAGAATGCCTGAGACTGCGATGTCAACTACGAGCAAATTAGGGATTTTTCTGTTTAACCCTAATCTCATATCTCTCTCCTCAGTCTTCGTTCTCCAAATTGGATTTGATTTTCCTTGAATTTCTCTGCGATGGCTTCCACTGATTCGCCATTGGAACTCGGGTTGAACTCAGCTGCGGTTACGGCCTGCATCAACGAAACTCTGACCGACGACGAGCTTCGAGCCATACTGGATAAGATTGACACGGACAAAGACAAGGAGATTTTTGGGTTAGTTTGTAAGAGATGGCTGCGAGTTCAGAGCAACGAGAGGAAGAAGCTCTCTGCTCGTGCGGGTCCTCACCTGCTTCGCAAAATTGCCTCCAGGTTCTCGCGCCTCTTGGAATTGGATCTCTCTCAGTCCTCTTCTCGGTCTTTTTATCCGGGTGTTACTGATTCCGATCTTACTGTCGTCGCTAATGGTTTCCAGTACTTGAAAGTACTTAATCTTCAGTATTGCAAAAGTAATTCAATTTCACATTCTATTTATTTTCTGCTTTGGCATAATGTTCGTGGTCGTGTGCAGCTGAGTGAAGTCTAAGTTGTCTCTTCTAATTCTTTACTAATTGTTAAGCTCAAGAGTTTTAACATTTTGGGTTTTGAGATAGGCATATACTTAAACGAGTTAGGAGACTAGAAGCATTTTATAAATAAGACCAAGTTCGGTTTTATTTTAATTTTTGATTGATCTTGGAATGATGAATTAGTTGAATTTCTTCATTTTTTATAATGAAAATGAATCTCGCCGGAGAAAACAGAACACTGTCTCTGTAAATAGGAGTTATCTTGTGGTATGAACATGTGGATAGAATAATCTCATCATGTACTTAAAATTTGGTCAGATAGAGATACTTGGTAAGGTTGTTCGATTTATTTGTTATTAATAACTATGATATGAACTGGCCACAAGCGAATTCTTGAAGTTCTTTTTGATGCATACGTTTGACGTCTGGAGTAATTCTTTTTCCACCTTTGCTCGCAGGCATCACTGATTCTGGAATAGCGGCAATTGGAGGTGGTCTTTCGAAACTACAGTCGTTGGATGTGTCCTATTGCAGAAAGTTGACAGACAAAGGATTCTCAGCTGTTGCGGAAGGATGCCACGACCTTAGGAACTTGAATCTTCCTGGCTGCAAACTGGTTACAGATGGATTATTAAGAACTCTTTCTAAAAACTGTCACAATTTAGAAGAATTGGGTCTACATGGCTGCACAAATATAACTGATTCTGGACTAACAGAACTTGCCAAAGGGTGTCGGAGGATCAGGTTTTTAGATATTAATAAATGCAGCAACGTCGGGGACATTGGCATATCGAGTGTTTCAATGGCTTATTCATCCTCTCTCAAGACGTTAAAGTTATTGGATTGCTACAAAGTTAAAGATGACTCCATCTTGTCACTGGCTCAGTTCTGCAATAATCTTGAGACTCTTATTATAGGTGGCTGTAGGGACATCTCGGATGAGTCTATTCAAAAGCTTGCACTTGCATGTAAAACTAATCTCAGAACCTTGCGTATGGACTGGTGTTTGAACGTAACTGACTCTTCGTTAAGCTGCATATTCACCCAATGTAGCAATCTGGAGGCTCTCGACATCGGTTGCTGTGAGGAGGTGACGGATGCTGCCTTCCATACTCTGGGAAGCCAGGGTGCTGAGGTGAATTTGAAGGTTTTGAAGTTTAGTAACTGCCCGAAGATCACATTAGCCACATTAAGCATTCTTGTAGACAGGTGCAACTCTCTTGAATATCTAGATGTGAGGTCGTGCCCGCATATTACTAAGGCTGGATGTGATGAGGCTGGATTGCAGTTTCCTCAATCATGTAAAGTGAATTTTACAGGAAGCTTATGCGAGCCAGATCTTTTTCTTTGAGATCCAATACAGCAAATCCTGAAACAATTCATCCCCCTGAATCTTTCAGAAAGAACTTTCCCGTTGCTTCTTTGGGTATGCAACCATCGGTCAGAAATCCTGTTAATAAGCATTCTAATGTCATCTTTTGGGGATACTGTCATAATATATAGCGTAGAGTTTGCGCTTAGAATCATTGTACGTTGCATTTGTTTATGTTTCTTCTATCTTCTTTCAACATTTATTTGTTGAAAGTTTGTTGCCTAGTGTGGATATTAATAATATTGTTCTTTATTATTCTATAAATCTGTCACTCTTGACCATCTGAAATTATGACATGATTTTATCTTAAGAATTAAGCTTGGACGCTTTTGTTTGATCCTCACCTGAAGAGGTCTTTCTAACTTCTCTAGAGCTAGGCAGATGTAGAAGTGGTCTATAAGATTCTTGTAGTTTCTTGAGCAAAATGCAGAGGATTCTTCAACATCATTATTTCTAGGATGGGCGAAACCAACCTATTCATATCATGCTTGATGATTTTGTTATTTTAATGAGTTACAATTGATTATTTCTTTTAAGCAAAGCATCATTTTAGGCACCTTGTAACCATGTCCAACAAGATTAAAGAATTTTCATATGTCGAAAAGAAAAGCGTCACTCTATGCCTAGAAACGATGTCACATGGAACGATTACACCTTTGGATCATAAACAAACTCAGATCCATCCATATTAGGCAGCTTCAAGGCAAATATGGAGCCTTTTCCACACCTAAAACAAACTCAAATCTCATTACTTGGCATCTTTATAATCTGAGTTTTGTGCTGTTCTTCTAGTTTGAGTAATTTGTGCTTTCTACCTTAATATGGTAGGATTGATTAAATCTGGAGTTAAAACACTGATTATTCAGATGAAAACATCTGATCTTTTCAGTTAAGTTTTCTTCCACATCACCAATAGAAACTTTACAATGTCCCTTTGGGCTTCTTAGGTCAATCTTTTCAATCCTTAGAAACCCCCTTTTGGAGGGACTTAAATGCTTTCTCATAATTCAAAAAACCCATAAACCAGAAGTCAAAATCATCAACAGTCACCACCTGAATGTACTTTTTTGATGGATTGCTTACATTCTCTCTCTGGTTAACTCCCTTTATCTTCTTCAGTGGGATCATAACCTGATACAAATGAGATTTGCAGAAAACTTGTTAGCAACCACAAAGAGACAGAGAGAAGGAGACAGTCAAATGTTGATGTTGAAGAAAGTATATTTACTTTGTAATTGAACCTTCCCAATTCTCCATGTGGAGAAGAGATGTTGATTTGTCTGTCACTGCAGAAGGCAACCACATGGGTGGAGACAAAGAGGAGGCCTGCTATGGGACCTGCTGTGGTTGACAAAAAACAATGTGAACAACTCTGCAACTTCTCATCTTGTCTGATATTGAACATCTTCTGAAAGATCTTCTCACTCCCACCAAGCTGAACAAGTTTTGCCCCCAACCACAGCTTCCCCTTCACCGTTTCGATGATGTTCGACGACAGTTTAACTGCACGGCATCGTTCCAATGTAACTGTCAGGTAATTCGTGGAACGTTTTGGTTTTTATTGCTCTAGAGCTATTGTAATTTTCTTTGTCAATAACTTAACTAGTTGAATCATGTTTAGAGATCGACCTATAATAATAATCATTGGGTAGACTTTTTTTCATTTGTATGCATTGCATGTATGGAAAACAAGAGATAATTGCGTGGATGACCCATTTTGAGAGGTCAAAATGAAAAATGTCCTACCTTTTCAGAATAAGGATATATGCCCGTTTGCTTACGTCATCATCCTAGCAAAATTACCATTTTACTCCCTATGTGAGACCGTGTATTTAAGGCATAGAGTGAGAGGTTGGAGCGAGAGTGGGATTTAAGAGCGAGATTTGGAGATGGAGCAAGAGATTAGAGAGAGAGTAAGAGATTGGAGGGAGAAATTGGAGAGAGAGAGTAAGAGCGAGAAGCGAGAAGTGAGAGTGAATGCGAGAAGCGAGAGCGAGATTGGAGAGAGAGCGAGAGTAGCGAGAGAGAACGAGATTAGAGTAGAGAATTTTACTAGGATGCTGATACAAGCAAAATGACATATATCATTGTTGGTTCATGATCCGTTTTCGTTTTTATGTTTTCGAAAATAAAAAATACAAGGGAAACTATGAAAACGCGTTTGGTATACTTATTTTCAAAAACAATTTTCGAAAACAACTAAAAAAATGGCTTGTTTTAAAAAACGATAAAATGTTGTTTTCATTGTTTTCCAATTTTGTTTTCAAAATAATGGAAACACGAGATACAACTTTAAAAACACGATACATCTTTCTTCCTATCAAACAATGTTGCATTAACTACAAACAACCTTCTTTATTTTTTATATCCAAATTCTCTTTGACTCGGAAAAAAAAAATACAAAATTACTATTGTGTAAATAGTGCGTTTGATTGATACTGATATTTTGGTTGTTATTTTTACTTTTTACATAATTCTACCTATTTTGATATACTCCTCCACTTTACAAATCAAAAGTTTCATATGATATAACTATATGGTATATATATTTTTTCCTTATAATTTCAATTTCAACAATTTTTTTTTTGAAGAATCAATTCCAGCATCATTGATTTATAATCTCTCTAAAAATGAATAAAAGTCAAGTAGAATATTAATCATATTAAATTAACTTTTTCTAAAAAAAAATTAATTTTACCAAGCACATATTAATAATTTCATGCATTTTCAAATTCATAACCAAACACAGTTTTCAAATTAAAAACTAAACATGTTTTTAGATATAATGGAAATAAGAAATTTGTTTTCGTTTTCTGCTGAATTCTTTATTTTCGAAAACAATTTTCAAATCACGAACCAAACGAGGCCTAAGACATTTATCATTTCCATCTATTTTAGAGGGTCATACATACAAAAATCCTATAAAACAAATCAAAAAATGGAAGTTTTGAGTTTCTAGATAAACAAAGAGGATCATCCAACATCATAATCAGCAAGGAAGGAATGTAAAATTCAGAGAAAAAGCATTTTTCAGTTTACCATGATCAAGGATTCCATTAACGAATCTGTCAGCATTTCTTCCAATCTTTCTGATCATTGAAGTTTGAGCTACAGAAAACGAGCTTCTTTCTTCAAAGAAGAGAGAGAGAGAAAGAGAGAGAGAGAGAGAGAGAGAGAGTTCTTCAGCATAGGATATTAAAAAATTCTGGGTCTCATTGGTGCAATCACACAGACAATGATAGAAATGTAAAAGAAAGAGACAGAGACAGAAAGAGACAAAGCATGTTTTTGTTTGGTTGGATTACAGTCATGAAGGTGTTGGCATTCTCAATGTCAATTTTGAAACATTCAAAAATTCAACCGTCTTGAGTTTTCAATGAGGTGTAAATCAATTGGATACCAACTTAAAAACCAGAAACAACCAACAAAGAACAAACATTCAACTGTTGAATTTAATTGGATAAACTGAAATCGAATCTAATGGTTTTATTTTGTCTAAAATTATAATTTCAAATCAATTACCACCTCTTAGAAACATCATTTTAACAATGGGTGATATTGAAAGTTCATCTTCTAAATAAAGATTTTTTTTTTGGGAGAAATTCTAAATAAAGATCTTTTTTTTTTTTTTTTTTTTTTTTTTTTTTTTATTATTATTTCCGTAGACTAAATTATTTTTGTGATGTATTTTATTTTAGGTTAAGTTACAAAGTTTAGTTTATGAACTTTTCAATTTATGTCAAATAGGTCTATGAACTTTAAAAAGTATGGAACATGTCTTTGATCTTACAATTCTGTGTCCAATACATAATTAAACTTAAAAAAATTGTTTAATAAGTTTCCAAACTTTGGATTTTGTGTCAAAAAGTCATTAACTTTTTCAATATTCTTCCAAACTTCCGAACTTATGAGACACAAAATTGAAAGTTTAATGTCCTACTAGACATAAAACTCAATTTAATGTTTAATAGTTTTGTTAATTTTAAAAATGGTTGAATATGTTAGAGACCTACCAAACACAAAATTGAAAGTTCAGTGATCAATTAGATACTTTTTGATGTTCAAGGGCCTATTAGACATAAACATGAAAGTTCAGAGGCTAAATATTTATTTTATCCTTGTTCTCGATCGTTTTTAGACTTCTCCGAACATCTCCTAATTAATAATGTGTCTTAGAGATGGTAAGTATTGTCAATTAGTATACATAGTGAAATTTTCTAGAGTGTTTAGCTTTTCATTCAATAGGATTCTAGAATAGTTTCAAATCCTAAAACTTTCATTAATTGATAAAAAAAATTATAAGTAGTTTTGATTAATAAGTATTCAAAGAAATCATACTTTTATTGAAATATTTCAAGATTTTGGTTTGGTTGTTTAAGATAGATATTAGTGCAAACAATTGTAAGCTCATAGATTAATGAACAACTATTCTCTATAATTTTCTAAATAATAGTTTGCATGTTGAGCACTACTTTTCATAATATACTTTATGCCTAAACAAGCATAGAGAAAGAATATTCTTGATTAAACCAAAGAAAATTTACACACTTGGTTAATTTTAGTTTTTATTTTTTATTTTTATTTTTTGAGACATACACACTTGGTTAATTACTTTTGGGATTGAGATTGCTATTAATTTAATTATATAACATCACAAAAAGCCATCCCAATTTAATTTAATTGTCACGTGTTAATATGTGGATGGAATTTTAATTTATAAACTAAAGTCTCTCATACTTATCCACACACAAAGGCAAATTAACCCTCAAGCTTTAGGGTGGGTCATAATTAAATAAAGATCATCATAAAAAAGTATAGAATGTAAATAAAAAAGATTATGGTGGCTTAATAGCAAATTAAATGGGATGATCTAACAACTTGTTTGAAATGGTTGAAGGGGTGTGGTCAACCAAAGCCTTCATTCCCACCCTCCATGCATATTATTGTTGATAAAACTATTCACCTTGCCGCACCTAAATTATCTAAGTGGAGTTAGGTATCTTTAGACGAAAGAATGATCTTTTAGCCAAAGCGAGCATAGCTTAGCGGTAATTGACATATACTCTCGACCAAGAGGTCAAAGTTTGAATCCCCCACCTCCAAATGTTGTTCAACTAATAAAAAAAAAAGAGTGATCTTTTAATGTCGAATAAAAAAGAGATTAAATTACAAGGTTAGTCCTTGAACTTTCGAGTTTGAGTCTATTTAGTCTCTAAATTTTAAAAAATAATGTCTAATAGGTCTTTCAACTTTCAAAGTGAAAGTTTAAAGACCTATTGGATACTTTTTAAAGTTCAGGACTTATTGGTCACAAAATTGAAAGTTCGAGGACCTATTTAGTACTTTTAAAGTTGGGGCAGTTGCATAGATGACAAATTGGACCAAATTAATAGCAAATATAGCACGGTTGCAAACAAATTGCAAATATAGCAAAATTAATTGTACAAGACTAAAAAACTGTTGTCAGGTTCTATCCGTGTCTATCACTGATAGACTCTGATTATTCAAAGTATATCAGTGTCTATCGCTGATAGACTTCGATTAATCAAAATCTATTATTAGTGACTATCACTGATAAACTTTGATTAATCAGAGACTATCAGTGATAGTCACTGATAGATTTTAATTAACCAAAGTTTATCAGCGA
This sequence comes from Luffa acutangula, assembly GCA_036850905.1. NCBI lineage: Eukaryota > Viridiplantae > Streptophyta > Magnoliopsida > Cucurbitales > Cucurbitaceae > Luffa > Luffa acutangula. The sequence continues at coordinate 6,961,193 of CM072099.1, read as the reverse complement.
TGACACTGATAGACTCTGAATAATCGGAGTCTATCAGTAGACTGATAGATCTGATTAATCAAAGTTTATCGCTGATAAACTCTGATAATCGAAGTCTATCAGATAGACTCGGATAGATTTTGCTATATTTGTAATTTTTTTTACATGGTGCTGCTATATTTGCTATTATTTTGGTTCAATTTGCTATCCACCTGTAATTTTCCTTTAAAGTTCATGAACCAAATATATACAATCTGATAAAGTTAAGGGACTGAACTTGTAATTTAACCTAAAAAAGAAAAACAATTTTTAAACATGCGACTATATTGCCTTTAACCATGTGACTCGACTAATATTAATAAGCTTGGAGGTTTTCTCATATTCCTTAGTTCTTCAATTTGCTTTCTACACCTTTATTTTGTTCAAACATTAGGTAACTTTACCTTTTACCTAGTGTGAGTCTATGTACTATGTGTTTGGATTTGGTATATAAGAAGAACAAAGTTTTGAAAAGTTCTTGGTTTAATATATAGTGCCTAGCTAGGTTAGATACATAATGTCAATTTATATCAAAGTTTGTGCATTTAACCAAAAAAAAAAAAAAAAAGAGTTTCAAAATTCTTAGTTTATCCAACCGATGAAACCAACAAAAATTTATAACACGAGATAAACAAATAATATATCACATGTAAGCTTGACTTCTAAACCTTAGGTCGTTATATAAACTCACCTGTAATTTAGTCAAACACACCTCCTAAAATAATAATCATATTCACCCTAAACTTTAAACCTAAATGTAAGTACCAACCTGATCTTAATTCAATTGGTTAATGCATTATACCCTTGACTAAAAGGTACGGTCTAAAGTTTGAATTCTCATCTCCACAGTTTATTATAAATCTAAGCCTAACTTCTTTAGATTATACATATAAGCAAAACAAATTCCTCGAATAATAATCATACTCAAATTCTAATTTGTTGGGTTTTTGGCAAAATATTAGAAGTGAGTTGTCCCACCTCGGAAAAGTTCAAGGAAGTGATAGACTCCAAGCACGGTACAAATTAAAAAGCCTATGGCTTTGGTTTCAAAGCATCTCATTTAGAATCACTTTAAGCTTGGTATACTAATGTTAATTGTGTGAGAGGTATAAAGCTTTGAGAGAGTGTTTCTTGTAATTGGGGTAGGGGAGAGAATTTTCTTTGTGATTGTAAATTTTTTTCACATAGTGGATTTCTTTCTGTGGGTCGTGGTTTTTTCTCCGCTTTGGAGTTTCCACGTAAATTCCATGTGTTTCTTATTTTGTTACTTTATTTTAATTTCTCTATTATTTTTCTGCTTATTCCTACGGTAGAATCGAAGTTTTTCCAACATAATTTGATAAACTTTTAGGCATTCTCCAAGCTAGCTAGAGATCAGATCGGTAACACCCTAACTTCATGTATAAATTTATTATTGCTGAGGAGAGCTTTAGAATATGGAAAAGATATCAAAAGATAATAAAACCAAAAACAACAATAATCTAAGGTAATTATTGGTTATGAGAGAGACACTATATATTATTATTTAAAAAAATTAAAGAAAAAGTCACATTTCTCTCATAAGCTCATGTGGAATACAGTCAGAAATCTTCAAAAGGCATAATTTTTTTAAAAAATTATCTTCCTTTTTATATCCCACATTAAAATTCAGGCTGAGGTGTGAGTGATAAGGCAAATAGTAGGCCAAAGCTGCTGCTTATTACTTAAGGCATAAGAAAAGAAAAGCCAAATCAGATGGCCTATTTGGATTTTAAACTTAACCATGCATAACTACAAAATTAATTAATGGATATTATTCCCAAAAACTTGTGCTTTTTATGCTTATTGGATTTCCACATCAAATCCACCTCAGCTTCCCATTACTTGAACTTTTTTCCACTGTGTAAATTAAAATATGTGGTTAATTGATGGAGGTTGCTAATGATGTCACTATTCAAAACACAAAAAATTTGATAGGGAAACTTCTTGTTTTATCTACAAGGGATGTTTGAGATGATCCATATGAAAAAGTTTGATAGAGTTAGGGGTGCAAATGAAAACCAAAAAGGCTGATGAAATCGACCGAATCGAGTTGATAGATTTTGGTTATTTGGTTTTGTATAACTACAAAATAAAAGACATTTCAAATATATATATAGCTTGAGATTTATGCAAACGTCCTGCCTACATTTCATATATTGGTTTGATCATGATATAGATTTTTTTTAATCGTATGAATGACACTTAAAATGTTAAAATTTATTTCTAAAATCCACTTTTTATTTAGATTTTATAAATGTATCATTTATACATGTCAATATAAACTATACGAACCGCTATACATATTAGATTATGGGTGAATCCACGATATCAAATCACTCACTTAATTTGATAAGATTTGTGATGAAATTAATTTTCATTCACTCAAACAACAAGGCTATGATATTGAGAAAGAGAGAAGGAGAAAAAGAAGACCTTTGATATTGGAATATAAGAATAAAATAGAATTTTCATTAAACTTAAATTTGTACAAAACTTTCAACTTTTGTTGATGATCCTCAAACTAGCTTCTTCTATCCCAAACACACATCTCAATCCTTTATAAGTTGAATTTTTGAAGGCAAATCAAATTATTGGATTTGCTTTCAACAACAACATGTGAAAATTTACATATATCTTCAATTAAAATCTCTCTAAGCTTGAGAAAGTGCTTCTTGAAGACAGTTGAAGGACTTGTGATAATTCAAAAACCCCATGAACCAAAACTCAAAATCATCAACTGTCACTATCTCTATGTACTTCTCTGATGGATTCTTCACATTTTCACTCTCAAAAACTCTTCTTATTTTCCCTAGTGGAATTGTAACCTGCAAAAATACATAGTTTTTGGAACCATATTAGCTAAAAGAAAGAGAGAGAGAAAAAAGAAAAGAAAAAGGGAAGAGAAAAAAAAAAGAAGAAGCTTACTTTATAGTGAATTCTAACATGATCTCCATTTGGAGAAGAGACTTTGAGAGGTTTGTCACTGCAAAAAGCAATTTTATGAGTGGAGATGAACAAAAGGCCAGCCAAAGGTCCAGCTGTTGTTGACAAATAACATTGTGAAGCCTTCAAAAGCTTCTCTCCTTCATTCACTGAAAATAGTTTCTTGTAAATTTTTCTGAGTCCACCAACTCTCAGAATTCTTGCTCCTAAACTCAGCTTTCCCTTTACAGTTTCTGAGATCTTGGCTCCTAATTTTACTGCAAAGTTCAATGTCAAAAGATCAGAAATTGAACCAAACCCACATCCCATTTAACGCCCCATGTCCAAGATTTGAATCATGATTCAAAATTCTAACACAATTATGGCCAAAACATGAATATTCCATGCCTGTGCCACTCACTTGACTTGAGCTGCTTTTAAGAGTGAAAACCGTCATTATAACGTAAGTAGCTCAAATCAAGTAGGTGTAGCATGTGTTCTGATCACATTAGACCAAAAATGTTAGGCCTCATGTCAAATTCGAATTCCGAATCCTGGTTCAAATTCTGGAGTCTTAGAAGAGAGACACTCTTAGGTAGATGACTTACCATGTTCTCGGAGTGCATGAATGATATTGTCGGTTTTCCTTCCATTCTTGTTGACTCTATTCAAGATCCAATCTTTCCCATTATCTGCAACAATAATTCAAAAACCAAATTAGGCAATTTGGTCAAGATCAACAAACTATGAAAAGGAAGATCAGTTCCTATATTTGTTATTGATGTTGTTCTTACATTTCTTTATTGATTGAGATCCATCGTCCGAAGAAGATATGTGGAGATGCTTTGAAGGATCAGGCAAGAGCCTGGCTCGTGCGAGAGCCAATGACTTCATCTGAATTCCAAACAACATCTGTTCTTGAATTGTAGTCTTCATTTTCAATCAAAGAGAGAGAGAGAGAGAGAGAGATTTAGAGATACAGAGAGTTAGAAAATGAGAGAGAGAGAGAATAATGTTAGGCTGTGATCAGTTGGTGGGATTGATTGAATTGTTGAGTTAATGTATTTAAAGGGAAGAAGTTGGGAGGTTGGCTGCTTGAAGCTTTTACTTTTGATTTGTCTGAGTCATCTCTTGCTCATCATCAACTATGAGAGACAAGCAAACCAATATTACATTAAAAAAAAGATTTTCCCTTTTTTCTTTCTTTTTTTTCTTTCCCTCTCAAGAAAAGATAACAGAACCAACTAAACACCAACTGTCTATGGCCATTTCACAAAGTTATGTTCAATTTTTTTTTAAAGAAAAATTAAAAGCATCCAACATGGCTTAAAGTATAAGAATTTGAGATTTGTTTGAAAAAAAAAACTTTTCAAACTCAATTTTTATTTTCCATTTCCAAGTTTTGGTTTAAAATTGGTTTAAATTTTGTCATTTTGGTTCTTATATAAACTTTCAGGTTGATTTTTCATTAGTCTCTAAACTTGAATTTTTTTTAAACATAACCTTTTTATTCCTTGAATTTTCAAAATGTCTATTATAATTCATAAAGTTTAAAATAACTATCATTTTGGTCTACCATTGTTATTTTGTCATCTAATAACTATAGATTAGCATGGCCCTTGCCCAAAGATATATGACATGTACAAATCGAGAAATGGTCTAAAAGAATAACTAGCTAGTATCAATCGTGATAAACCTTATATGACTTATATACATGCTCATGCTTACGTTAGCACATGTGCACATATATATGCTCGAAGTCACATTATCCATATATGTTAAAAATAGAATAATAGTGAGAACTATATAGGTTATTATTTTCTAAATTTGTCATAATTAAAACAGAAAGTTTAAAAATTCAAGAGTCAATAAATGTGAAAGTTGAAAATAGATATTTTGAAAATAAAGGGCCAAAATAGGATAATCTTGAAAATTCATCAAGACCAAACTGAGATTTAAACCTAAAAGATGTGACTGAATGTCTCTAAAAAAAATATCAACATAAATATAGTTCAATAGTTAAATTGTACACTCCTTTTTGTTTTCGAAAAAAGGATTTGACTTAGGATTGCCCATTTTTAATTCCAGGGTTTCTCTGAATTTGAAGAATCCTCACTCCTACACATTTGTTTTACATAAGAAAAAAAAAATAACGACACTTTATAAAATTTAAGGGTATTTTATCCCAGCTAAAAGATCACTCATTGAATCACATTAAAGAAAAAGAAGAAAAAAAAAGGTTTAGAAATATAGGTTTAATTCCAAACATATTATTTTGCCATATCTTCTTCTAAAAGTTAGAAAAATGAAATTTTAAAAGGAAGGTTTCTCCTAAATAACCAATCCATAGTTTTATCAACAAATAAATGAACAAAATAGTGGATCACTTCCCTTTAACTATTCCAATCCAAATTAATTAAACCATTTTAATTATGTAAGCACTGATCATAAATTGCATTATTTTCCTTTTCCTTTCATCATAAGGAAAGTTTTTTGGTTGTGGGACATCACATGCAACTTTCAGAGCTGGCAGCTAAACTTTGTAATGTCAGCAAAGATTTTCTTAAAGATTTTAGAAAATGTGGGGAAGAAAAAGGAGAGTTATAAAAGCAATGGATGAGTCAAATGAACCACCAAATCACATGCTTTCTCAAAGCTTTTTTTTTTTCCTTTTTTTTTTTTTTTTATGGATATTGTGTGAAAGTGCTTTTGGGCATAATGTCAAGTTTTGTTGTCAGCAACTGATTCTGCTGCTTCTAATGCTATTGTCTTCAATTGGGCTGCACCACCAAAGGAATGAGAGCCTGCAAATTCCCAACTTCTTGGGTGGTGATGTTTTCAATCTACAACTCTCTCTAACTCATCTCATATGAACCTTAAAAAAAAAAAAAGAAAAGATTTTGTTTTCTAAAGACATTTTCATGATTTGGTTATGGGGATATCATAAGAATTCTTGTCTTCCAAATATCTGTTATTCTTTGTTTCATTTCGATAATCATAGTTCAAGCTCGACCGATGTTGCAAGGACCATTAATAATCTCCTAAACGTGGCAAGCACCATCAAGAATCTCTCGATAGAGGCATGTAGAACAACAAGTGTGTATAATTATTCACGAGAACAAAACTTGACTACACATCAAGAAGAAATGTTTTTACGATGTTTTAATTTCTTGGCCGGATCAATAATTGTAGGAGTGAGAGATAAAATCATCAACTTAATTGGTGTGATAATATAATAATAATTGCACGAGCGAGAGATAAAATCATCCATTGTTTATATGTTTTAATTGTATTTAATAAATTTGATCCATGATGTAATATCTTAATTCAATAAAATAGATCACACTTAAAAAAATGATTTTTTTTAAGTCAACAAAAATTCTAAAGTAGAATTTTCGTCAGGTAAAACCTTCAACTTTAAAAAATTGAATCGCTTAAAACCCTAAACCAATAATTAACAATTAAAACATTTTACAGCCCAACAACAACATGACTCAATTGACATAAAACTTATATTCCGATCAAGAGGTCGTAGGTTCAATCCCCTACCCCTACATGTTCAATCCCCTACACCACACATATATCTCCACAATATATATCCATAATCATCCCAAGTTCGAACATAAGACCTCCTGCTTTCACACCATGTTATTTCTTTATCTATGAACACCTTCTTCTCACATTCTCTCATTACTTTAATCTGCTCACTTTTCTAGGAATTTCACAAACTGCATGCAATTACATATTGCATAAATTCAGAGAAGAGAGATGATGTTACAATATAATTAGAAAAACATATTAATTGGTCTACATAGGTTTGAATTTGAGATATTGAAAGTGGATTATTATGAAGAGAGATATGGGCAACAGAAGAAAAAAATAAAAATAAAAAATCTCTTGTGACTCACAATAAGATAATAAGAAAAAGAAATTTAGAAAAATCCCATGATAATGTATGTTTGGTTGATTTTCGTAATGAAAAGAAAAATAAAGAAAAAAGTAGGGTTGAAGTCGCCGTCCATAGAAAAGAAAGTGATGGATAGTTCATAATTTTAGCTGCATAGTCAGCATAGACTATTGTCCTTAGATAATTTGATCTATCCAACAAACAAAACATGAATTTTTCACTATTAGGATCCTATTTGTTTCTGTCTCGTCTTCCAAATTGTTTTTTTTTTCCGTAGATTTGTTCTTCTTATTGTATTGTCTTCATGAAGGAAAATCAAATATGGAATTTTCTCATTTTAGATTGAATAATTGATCTATACAAAATCTCAACATTATTTTGTGCTTCAAATTGCACATATATACATATATATACACAAATCTCCATCAACAAGCCATCAGAAAAACAAACTCAAAATGATCTTCCCTCTACTCTCTGAAGAGAGTTGAAAGCTGATTGATAATTTAGAAAACCCATAAACCAAAACTCAAAGTTGTCCACTGTCTCTATTTGTATGTACTTTTGTGAAGCTTTCTCAACATTCTCACTTTCATTTACTCTCATCACCTTCTCAACTGGAATCACAACCTGAAAATTAATTCAACATTTATATATTAATTATTAACTTCTTAACACAGAGAAAAAGGGAAATAATTAAAGCAATAGAGAAAGAAGAAAAAGAACTGACTTTGTAATGAAATCTGATATAATCTCCATTTGGTGAAGAGACTTTGATGGATTTGTCACTGCAAAAAGCAATTTTATGTGTGGAGATGAACAAAAGGCCAACCAAAGGTCCAGCTGTTGTTGACAAATAACACTGTGAAGCCTTCAAAAGCTTCTCTCCTTCATTCACTGAAAATAGTTTATTGTAAATTTTTCTGAGTCCACCAACTCTCAGAATTTTGGCTCCTAAACTCAGCTTTCCCTTTACAGTGTCTGAGATCTTGGCTCCTAATTTCACTGCAAAGTTCAATATCAAAAGATCAGAAATTGAACCAAACCCACATTTCATTTAACGCCCCAGATCCAAGATTTGAACTAAGATTCGAGATTCTTAAGTTGGCCTAAATATTTTCAGACTTGATTCAAACGACTAGAATGTGTCACTTTATAAATTATATATTTATCCTTAACGTGGGTAAGAATAATTTTTATCTGATAATTAAGTAGTCAAATGAAGTAGATGGTACATTCTCGTCATAGTATGAGAATGTTGGACCATGTCAAATTCAAATTCCAAATCTTGATCCGATATATCGACTTACCATGTTCTCGTAATGCGTGAATGATACTATCTGTTTTTCTCCCATTTTTGTTGACTCTATTCAAGATCCAATCTTTTCCATTATCTGTGTAGCAATTCAAAAACCAAATTAGCAATTTGGTCAAGACCAATCAAATAACAATCATATAGATTCATCCATCCTATATTCAACAAAAAATGAAGCACTCTTCTTCTTAGGACATGTTTAGGAGTGATTTCGAAAGAATTAAAATCACTTTTGTCATTCAAAATCACTCCGAAACACGCCTTGAATAATTCAAAATCAAATTTGATAATATGAAAATCACGTTTAAAATCAAACAGGAAATTGATATGTTTCGAGATGATTTCGAACATGACTCTCTCGAACGTGCACTTAGCTTACATTTCTTAATCGATTGACATCCATCGACGTCGGAAGACGATTGGTGGCGATGCTTTGAAGGATCAGGCAAGAGTCTAGACTTCATCTGAAGAACTCCAAACACCTGTTCTTGAATTGGGGTTTTCATTTTCGATCGAAGAGAAAGAGAATCAGAGAAAGAGAATAATGTTGGTGTAGTAATTGGTGAGATGATTGAATTATTGTGTGTTAATATAATGTATTTAAAGGGAAAATTTTGGTATGGAGATGACAGGTTGAAGCTTTTGCTTTTGAATTGTGTGAGTCATCTCTTGCTCATCATCAACTATTCAAGACAAGGAAAAAACAATTCTTAGATAAATTAAAATAAAAGATTTTCCCTTTTTCTTTCCTTTTCTTTCCCTCTCAAGAAAAGATGACAAAACCAACTAAACATCAACTGTTTGTGACCATTTCAAAAAGTTATGTTCCATTCTTTTGAAAATTAAAAGCATATCCAATGGCTTAAAGTATAAGAATTGGGATTTGTTTGAAAAGTACTTTTCAACCCAACTTTTTTATTTTTTAAACCCATTTTAAAAATTATCCTAATTTGATGACTTACAAAAATTTGAGGGTAACATGGAGGTTGAGAACAAAAGAGACACATCTATAAATATGGAATCTTTTGAGTAAAACCCAAAAACAAAACTATCAAATTAAAATAGACAATATTATACCTTTATGAAAATATGAGAATTAATTTTGATAGAGTACTTATCATCCGAACTGTTGAAGGGTCTCACGTTGAAAAGATGAATGAAGACCTCGTAACTTATAAGATATAACCACTTCTTTCCTTGTCAATTAGTTTTGAGATGGAACTTCACATTTTCTAATACGAACAAATTAAAGAAAAACATAAGGAAAAAAAAAAGTCTAAATAAAAGTTATTTTAACCGACAATGAAAAAAGTGTCTTAGATTCCTATTGTTTTAAATAACAATCTAGATTTTTAATTTTATGTCTAATAAATTTCTAAACTTTAAAAAAATATATTTAAGTTTTTTTGAACTTACAATTTTTTTTCCTAATAGATATATGAATTAAGATTTTTTGTTTATAAGAAGAAATCTAGTAGAGTAGTAAAACATAAAATTATAATTTAACCAAAAAAAAAAAATGAAAGTACTTAAAAGATTTTAATTTTCCTTTTCTAATTTATCCCTCTAAATTTTTTGAATTGGAAAGAAATATTATAAACAATATAAAAAGTTAAAAGGTGGAATTTAATTTACCCCTTCCTTCACCATCTAAAATGGATTAAAAAAAAAGTTTTGTGGTTAAAAAAATGATTTTTTTCCCACCCAAAAGAAGAAGAAAAAAAGAAAAAAAAAAAAAAAAGAAAAGCAAGATGAACACATGATGTGTTTGGTTGATTTTGGTCATGAAAAAGAAAAATAAAGATATAGAAAGTAGGGTTGAATTCGCCGTCCATGCCATACATGCATATTTCTTTTCAACCCATCCCTTCAAAATACAATATTATCCTAATTCCCAAGTGTAGGGTTTCATTGTTTTTTTTTTTTTTTCTTCCTTTTCTCCTACATAAAGGGAGTGATTTTGTGTGATTTTATATGACTTTTCCGACGTGGTTGGTTTGTTTTGCGATGGCAACACACATTTTTCTAATCGAGTAAAGATCAGGTGAGCAAAAAAGAGAAATGAGTGAGTCAAATGAACAACCAAATCACATGCTAAATCCACATCACTGCTCAAAATGATGTAAGAATGTATGTATTAAGTCGTTTTATAGATTTTTTTTTTTTTTAATAATTAGGTATGACATTTTGGGAGAATATATATTTGACTTAAAGTAGGACAAAATGGTATCAACATGGAGATATAGGAAAACTTTTATTTTAAAATTAGTTGCTATCTCTTTCTTTCTCTTTCAATTTCTCATTTTTATGTCATCTGATTTGTACTATTACTCACTCTTGAGAGAATATTTGAAGGTTGGTTATGTCATCTCTCACTCAATCCTATAATTTATTAGATCAAAAGTTTTACTAGTTATCAAATAGGTTTTCCAACTAAATAGAGATCGATTCATTTAATAAACAAGTTTACGCATCACGATTCACAAGATAAATAGGTCGTCGATCATTTGATCCACACCAGTCGAAAGACTATTTGATTTGACCCACGCAACCAACACAACTCTCACTCCTAATAGGGGGACTCGCATACTCCTTGACATCGACTCAATCAATTTGTGATTATTACTTTGTCGAAATTATTCTTTTGCTTGATTGACTATCAAAGTTCTATTAATAGTGACATTATCTCATATTGATTTGGAGTTAAAATTGTGGAGCATAACATCTAATAAGTAGTTTTTAAAAAAATTGTTTTGGGAATTTTGCTAAGAATTCCAATGTGTCGTTTGACAAAGAGATAAAAACCATTGTAAGAAAATTAGAAGAAAAACCAATGTCACGTTTGATAACCATTTGTTCTTTTGTTTTTGGTTTTTTGAAAATTTAAGCTTATACACACTACTCTTTTATATATAAGTTTCTTTGGTTTGTTATCTACCTTCTTTCAATGTTTTCAAAAAACCAAGTTAAGTTTTGAAACCCTAAAAAAAAGTAGTTCTAAAAACGTTGTTTTTTGTTTTTGGAATATATATGGACTAAGAATTCAAATGTTTTGTTAACAAAGATGAAATTCATTATGGAAAAATTGAGAGAGAAAACAAGGCATAATTTTCAAAAACAAGAAACGAAATAAACCAAATGATTTCAAACACATAATTATCAAAAGACGTAAGAATTCAAATGTGTCTTTAACAAATATGAAAACCATGGTCAACATCTTGACAATTGGTCAAGTTACACTAACCCATTGAAATTTTTTTCTTTATATACTTTGACGATCTTGGAATCATCATTAAGAATTTTCTCAATTTCCTGTTCTTTAATTAGAGTGCTTTTAAAAGTGTTATTGTTTTGGTTATTAAACTCTTTTAAATCCATCACTAGAAGTTCTTTTCCAAGATCTATTTCTAACAAATGACAATCAATAATCCCACCACTTAAAAGAACTAAAAAGATTACCAAAATAATTAAATGTCAATAACTTTGACAGGTCAACTTGGATCAAATGGGAATTTTTCTCATTAATTAGATTGGATTAATCTGTACAAAGCCAATATTTCAAGCTTTAAATGCCACATGATATATATAAGCTAAGTATACATTCCCATGGTTGAGCCATTAGAAAATCAAAGAAGCTCAAACTCTTCTCTCTACTCCCTTGAGACATTTGAAAGTTGATTGATAATTTAAAAATCCCATAAACCAAAACTCAAAGTTATCCACTGTCACTATTTCTATGTACTTTTGTGAAGCTTTCTTAACATCCACACTTTGATTTACTCTCATCACCTTCTCAACTGGAATCACAACCTGCAAATGCACCATATGTATTAGGTTAATTATTACAAATTAAAACCCAACCCCCCCAAAAAAAAAACACCTTTGCCACATATAAATAAAAGAAACTTGTCACGTATTCAATATGAAACAAAGACACCGTTTATAAGATTTGATTGAGAATGTTAACTTGAGCATAGCTCAACTAATTACTCAAGGTATATGTTATTGTCCAAGAGGTCAAAAGTTCGAAACTGACGACGGAGAATTAAGCTTCTGTTTGATAACCATTTGGTTTTTGGTTTTTTGTTTTTGAAAATTATGCTTGTTTTCTCTTAAATTTCCTACCATGACTTTCATCCTAGTTAAGGTTGCATTTGAATTCCTAGCCAAATTTTAAAAACAAGTTTTTGAAAATGATTCTTTTTTGTTTCCAAAACTGGACTTAGTTTTTGAAAACAAGTTAGAAGATTGATACTAAAACCAAGAAACTTATAGGTGGAAGTATGTGTATATAAACTTAATTTTCAAAAGCCAAAAACTAAAAACCAAATGGTTATCAAAGGGGGTCTAAATAAACTAAATTGAAAATTTTGATTCGACCCGGAAAAAAAGTTATGTACCATAATTTAATTAACCTTATATATACTAGGTTAGAGAGAGAGAGAGAGAGAAACTAACTTTGTAATGGAATCTGAAATGATGTCCATTTGGAGAAGAGAGTTTGAGGGATTTGTCACTGCAAAATGCAATATTTTGAGTAGAGATGAAGAGAAGGCCAGCAATTGGGCCAGCTGTGGTTGATAAATAGCAATGGAAAGCTTTCAGCAGCTCTTCTTCTTTGTTCACTCTAAACAACTTTTCATAAACTTTTCTCAACCCACCCACCTTCAAAATTCTTGCTCCTAACCTCAGCTTTCCCTTCACAGTCTCTGTGATCTTTGGCCCTAATCTCACTGCAATTTCAATGTCAACAAGATCATAAACCAAACCAAACCAAACCAAACCCACATTGCAAAAACTTTTGTAAAAGTTTGAGTTTATTTTAATTTGGTCCTTTATGGTTTTAAAAGTTTTAATTTGGTCTATACATCCATGTAATTTGAGTGTAGTTTTAATTTGAACCCTATGATATTCCAAAGTCTATATGAACTGGAATAAACTTCACAAATTGACTCTAAAATGATTTTTTTTAGGTTAAAAATCACTTTTGGTCCCTAAACTTTCATGAAAGTAACAATTTGGTCCCTACACTTTGATTTGTTACGATTTAGTCCCTGTAGTTTTAATTTTGTAACAATTTAGTCCCTAAACTTTAATAAATAACAATTTAGTCCTCATACTTTCAAATTTGTAACAATTTAGTCCCTATACTTTCAAATTTGTAACAATTTAATCCTTGTTGCAAAAAAAAAACATCAAAATTAAATGTCGATTTTTATTATTTAATGATTATACTTTGTAGCTTATTAACATATTGAGTCCCAAATTAGTTTATTGATCTATCTTGGTAAAAAATTTCATTAAATCTTTACATTAATTTTTCACGATATGGACCAAATCGTTACAAATTTGAAAAGTAAAGGGACTAAATTGTTACTTATTAAAGTTCAGGGACTAAATTGTTACAAAATTGAAAGTACAGGGACTAAATCGTTACAAAATTGAAAGTATAGGGACTAAATCGTTACAAATCAAAGTTCAGGGACTAACATGTTACTTTCATGAAAGTTTTGGGACTAAAAGTGATTTTTAACCCTTTTTTTTTTTATCAACTCACTTATTTTCTCCTATTTTTTTCCAATGCATTCAACTAACACATTTAGTCCAATAAAAAATATCACTCCTTACATGTAAAATAAAATAGGTCACAATCATATTAAGTAACCATTTATGAGATTTTCCTAAATCAATTGAATTGAAACTTTTAGAATCATAAAAATCAATATTTCAAAAAAAAAAATCATAAAAAACAAACCAAAAGTAGTTTTAAAAAAATCAAAGGTTAAATGAAATCATAGGAAAAAAAAAATAATATATTTTTTTTTAATTCAACCATATGAGATTCAAATATCTAGCTCCTTGATTAAAAATATATATATATATATATATATATTTTAGTTCAACAACATTTGGGGGTGAGAGCTTCAAATCTCTTGAATACCCTCAACCAATTAGGTTTAAGATTCGATTTCTACCTTCAAATATACATACATGTCAATTAGCCTCTTGATGCCAATTACTGCTAAGTTTAAGAAAAGTACAAGAATTTAAAACTATATATACATATATATATATATATATATATATATATATCGTCGTGAACTTACTATGCTCTCGAAACCCATGAGCAAAGCCATCAGCTTTTCTTCTCATCTTCTTCACTCGCTTTCGCAATGAACAATCTTTCCCATTATCTGCAATTTTCACACCAAAAAAACCCATCAATTCTTTTTCTTCATTCAATATTCATTCATTCAAAACAAAATAAAAACTAATAATTTCATTTCATTTTCTTACATTGTTCCAACGACTTGGAGCCATCATATTCTTCCATCATCAACTTATTAGCCACAGACTCCAGCCGGAGCCGCCCCAAAGCCGCCGCCGACCTGACCGGAGCTCCGATCACCATCTGTTCTTGAAATGAACTCGCCATATATAGAATATTAGAGAACATAAAAAACAAAAGAGAGTGATGTGAAGAATTGAAGTGAATGAAGGTATTTAAACAAACGAGAAGATCAGTTGAGAAGCTTCTGGTTGGGATTTTCTGAGTCATTTTTATGGATAAAAAAAGAAAAAAGATGGGATTTTTTTTTTTTTTTCAATGCAGAAAAAAGGCAAAGGAAAAATGGGTGTAGATTTGTTTTTGTTGCTTTTAACATAAAAAGGCATATTATTATCAAATCAAATCATCTTTCTAAATGACATAAATATGTCAGGTTCAAATTGCCATGCCCACCTATTGCTTATGGTGCATTGTATCCTCAAAAAGCATATATATATATATATATATATATATATTGGTTAAATTATCAAAAATCCGCCTAAACTAGAGAATTGGTTTCATGATTATATCGAACTTTCAAAAGTTTCATTTTAGTCCTCAAAGTTTGAAGTTTGTTTTAAAACAGATTCTTTGAGACATTTTCTATTAAATTTATGCACGAAAAATAATGTGTTTGCATGTGTTTTTATTGTTTTTTTTTTTCACATATATGTTTAAATATATTCACATAAGCGACAATATACATACGCAATTTTCGTCCATAAGAAATGTTGATGTTGACCAAAACAAAAAAAAAAATCAAAAAAATGTTTTACATTTTTAAAATAAGTTTAAATAGTACTTATGATAAATATTATCTTTACATTTTATCATTATTTTATTAATATTTTATCAATTTCTTTACGATGTAATAAAAATGTTGACTGGTCAATGAAAATTTAATACATTACTCGTAACTACATCACTTGTCCAATGGAACAATGCAAACATAAGAAGGCAGCAAAATGGATTCGTAACTTCGAAAAATGGACTTTGACGGTTAAGCATGAGTTGATGCATATCAACCTAGGAGTAGAATGACTTATTCCTTTCGATTCAAAATAGGCATTCTAAACATTATGACTTGTTATTCCAAAAAAAAAAAAAAAAAAAACTCGAAGAGAACTCAAAGCTTCACGCTCTTGAGTTCGAGATTTTGTACTATTTCACCATACCAAGGCATTTTCATAAAGTGAGTCATATTCCATGAATATGATATTTATCTATAGCGTGATGTATGAAATATATGACAAAGATGATTTGTTATGTATCAATTTTAATTTTTATTTAGTTAGTTAACATACCAATTTGGAATTTTTTTCTCATATTATTATAAATTCGCAGTCCATAGTTAAAAGCTAATGATTCCCATTTGTCCTAAATTTTTGCTTTTGTAATTGAAAATCCACATATCTAACTCATAATAGACATACAAGCGTTCATTCAAGTTATACATATGTTGGAATAAAATGCTTAGTCAATTTCATATGTCTAACCATAAAATCATTTCTACTTCCAACTTTTCGATCTTCTCATTCATTACTTGCGGCTCTTTGTTCTTCCCCTAATTTTTTCCATTCTACCAACAGATGATCTATAATACGTCGTAAATCCAGATTTCATTGTAAACCCAATTTGTTACATCCAATTACATAAATTAATAGTTCCAACCATACTCAAAATTTCTCATTTTCATAGGAACTTCTAAACCAGAAACATTGGTATCTACCATTATGATCTATCAATCTATCTTGGTGAGACAAATGTATGCATTTCATAGTGGCTCCTTTGCAACCTTCTTAGGTTTTTTCCTTTTTTTTTTTTTCACCGCCTGTGTAAAAAAAAAAAATTCTACTAAACATACTTCTAATCAAAATTATTTATGACAATATCATAAATAATTTAATTTTTTTCAAGGAGAATGAAAAGAAAAGATGGTGAAATTCCTCCCTTTTGATCAAAAAGAATATGTGGTGTGTTTGCATGATCATGCAACATTCAGAGCTGGCTGGTTAGCTTTAATATGCTAGCAAGCTCTTTTTTCCACCAAGATTACATGAGCAAAGGAAAAATATAGAAACATATCACATGTAAAAAGTCCTGATTCTTTTAACTATTTGAAAATTAGTCTTTTTCTATCTTTTTTGAGATCATATATAAGCAGCTCATCTTTACCACTTCAAATTCTTCCACTTTTTCCTCAACATGGATGGATTCAGCAAGTTGCACAATTGAAACTTTAAGGCATCTTTAAGGACACCCTACCCTACAAATTTCTCAAGTTCTCGAGGAATTTTCCACATCTGATTCAACTTTCATCATCACCATACATTGGACCATATACTTTTCACACAATATGGAGATCAGATATGCAAGAATCAACGATTATACGAGGTTTCTAGCGCTACTTACTTTATAAATAGACCATTCCTGATGTCGAAACTAAAATCGTTGAGAATATACATTTTTTAAAAAATCAAATCAACTTTAGTCCAATATGTTGGAAAAGAAGAACATTGAACTAAAATGTTGGAGAAGAAACCAGAAGCAACATTTGATAAAGTTAAGAATCCCATACATCATTCATGAAAGTGCTTTTCTTAGCAACAACTGAACTTCATCATAACAAGTAATTACAAACAGACAGAAGGGAAAGCCAATGCTTTCTTTCCCATTTCCTGTGTTTCCTCTGACCTTACCCCCCTCTCCAACTTTTGGAGTGGGGGAACCTTCACAGATTTTGTAATCCTTATGAGCTCAATTAAAGAATTAAAGCATTCAATCTATTGACAGAACAGAGCATCATTCACTCTTCAAATAAGTTATGCCTGAACAGAACATTACCTTTCAGCAGATGCTTGAGACATTTAATATGTTATGGGGCTCATATTTACTGGTGGTCTAGGAACCAGTGGGCTGATTACAGGGGATCTGACTGCATATGTCATATGTGCTGGTGGAGTATTAACCGGGGTGCCAACTGCCGAAACAAAGGGCCCTCCTACCGGCTGCCCTATGGTTGGAGCACCATATATCCCGACACCAGATAGGCCAGCAGGTGGTTGAGGAGGTTGTTTGGTTGATTTGCTAGTAGATCCTCCTCCAGAACTATTGGCTTCGCCAGTAATTGGTCCTTGAGGTGCAGATACATCTCCATTATCAACACTGGTGATATCATGGATGCTTGACCGCCTTCTGTCTTTGTTCATTGAGTTCAGGCGAATGAAGTACTTTTGTGCGTGGCTTGCCACTTGAGTGGGTGTTCTTGTCACCACGAAGTTCTGAGATATACTTCGCCAGTCTCCTTTTCCGTATTTATCCAAACCAAGAAGAAATAGCCTGCTTGGTGACAAATGGTAAAAGTAAACCTTAGTATGATCCCAAAATGTACTTACTCAAACTTATTGTCAATCATGAGATTTATTATAAAACCAGGGTATCATAAACCCTGCAAATATACCAATTCTGGAAAAACAAACAAAAGCCTTGCAGACAAACACACATGCACACGAGGTTTTCAGCCACGCTGTTAAGAAAGGAATAGGAGGTTTTCGACTTCTCATACAGGCAAATAAAAATTGTCACATTAATAAAGATTCTTTTCAATATTTTGTTTCCTCTTGGAGTGCCTTGGTCATGTATTTTTGTAATTATACTACCTTTATGAATGATCTCAACTGAATTTGTCTGGGGAGTTATGTACAATTGTATCTTGCTGTAATTGACTCCAAAACACTGAACAAGTAACTATCTTACGACTCTGGGTTTGTATCTAAAAAACAAGAAAAATATGAACGAAGTGCCTTGTAATTCATGTTCCTCATTCTGGAGGTACCCCCTTATGCCTAAGAAAACATGTATGTTCTGTACGACTGCACATGATATTTACTCAAGCAACACTACTTTGCCCTTCTTGTACCCCAACAAACCATATATGAACTCTCTCCAGGTTCTAATTGGGAAAAGATACAAATGTATATGGCATATCGATCCATGAAGGTGTAAAGCTCAATAGCTAATGAAGTATCATGATGAGACAATAGAAGATTCAGCAGCTACGGCGGTTCCTACTTCCTTGGCTGGAACTCCCTATAGAGGAGTTACTCGGAATGCTGCTAAGATATTAGTATCTTTCGTTTCATATCCAAGAGTATAATAAGTCGATTTAGACTCTTAACACCAGCTTTGATTCCAACATTTCTTTTAGTCTCTGTAGTGACATAAGTCCCTCCCTACAACCCATGATTAAGATAGCAAGCACAATTGTCCTTGTGCATAAATAGAACAGATATCGATGTTCCAGCTTAAAATCACACCATCAGTCCAATGTCATTCTAATTAACCTCTGGCTAATAAAACTCGTTTCATCCAGATAGCCAAAGGGTTGATGATCAAAGGCTGAGGAGGTACCTTGGAACCACTTGTGATGTGTCTAAACATGAAAGAAAAAATAATATCCTCACTGCCAGCTATTAACTGACCAGTTATTTTATCTCAACCATGAGAAGTTCAGAGTCTTCAGACCATAGAACTTGGTATGAGAATTGCAAAAAGGGATGGAGACATCTGTCTGTACCATTTTTCATTGCAGTTTCATTGAGCTTACCATAACTTTTCCCAATTCATATTTCATAGCCAATTTGCAGCTAATAAAGATTTGTCAGGAATAAGAAATCAACACAGACATAGAAAGTTAAAAATCAATCGTGTGACGAGGGCTAGGTCCCTCTTTTAATAAGCACAGGCCTATATTAACCATATTCATTACTTAAATGGCTACCTTTATCGATAAAGAATGGTTTTTCTTAATAGGAAACTCTAACTCTATCATTGTCACATTGAAAAAGGGTAACAATCAACCCAGACATTAAATAATGATTATTTGAATGTAATAAGTAATTGTAAAAAATGTCATAGGACAGAGAGAGTAACTCGGCACTTGAGCAGAAATTCATGTCTTTGAAACTAAAATATAATAATAAGTTCCAAACCAGATAGTCACCTTTATTTAATGGTAAAAGAGAACGTGACCTCCAAAATATCAGCCACAATGGCTTTCCCATAATGATGTCCAAAGAGGGACAGTTTTCTCATTTGTTGACTATGGAGAAATTAAAGTTACAGCTACTAATCAGTGCAGATGACAAAAGGCTAATATGCATAAGGAAAGCCAGCCACAATTCAGAGCTTCGAACCGCTTTACCAAAATTGTTAACTAACTTTACAAAAGGCATGTAAAAAGACTAAATGGAAATAATGAATAGTGATTCGTGATTCGTGATAAGATCAACACGTATACGATACGAATATGGAATAAGAGAGCTGAATTAACAGAGCATATTCCGGCATATAATGTATAAAAGCAAACACAATGACTATTTATTATTATTAATTAAGAAAAGTAGAACTTACTTCACATTAGACACTTGAGAAAATCGATTTGTAAATAGAAGTTAGAAAGTAAACTCAAAGATCAAAAGTTTACCTGTGTTCATCCTCTGTCCATGCAGTTCCCTTTCTACGCTCCTGGTCTGATCTTGGAGCTTTACTTCCACTATTGTCAAGCCCATTGTAGTCTCCCTTCTTTCCAGTTCCCTCTTCCATAGCGTGACTTGGAGACCCATCAGAAGCAGAACTATAGGAGGGCAGTGGAATGAAACCAGATTCAATTTGGTTAACATCATCGACCAACAGCTCATAATGATCTTTAATCTCTTCTAGGGTTTTTCCAGGTACGTCAGCCGCAATTTTCTCCCAACGATCTGAAGCATCCTCTGGATAAGTGGCTAGAGCATTCTCAAATGCCTTGTCCTGCTCTCGGCTCCAAATCAAGCTCTTACTCTTTTCATCCACTGTCATCTAGCCTCGTGTTTATTGTGCAAATTTTCCCACAAGAAAGAACAGACAACTATGAAGCTCAGCTATGATCTAAACTCCATCACCAGAGAGAATGCTTTAGAAAATAGGGTTTTAAAATGGAAAACGAAAATGCTGATATATTGAATCCAAATTCACCTATAATAATAATGATGGAACTCAGAAAAAGCATGTCAAGATTTCAAAAGCAATTTGCTCTGCAGCTCAAAAGCTGGATTCAGGCGACGATGACCTATCAGTGAATAAAGGCAACAGAGTTAATTGGAACATGACTGCATGAGAAAACCTTGAAAATCCATGGGAAAAAAAGAGAACATATCAATTTTCAAAAGAAAACAAAGACCTAATGTGATGGGTGAATCAATTCAAATGAGAATTTCGTCTCTTGATGGTGAAATCTGAAAAGGACAATAAATATGAACCAGAGATGAATCCAAAAATCCTTATAGGATAGAAGAGTATTTACGTTACCACTTCCAATACTAATCCAACGAGCAAACAAAAACTCAATTATCACCGTACCAGTTGACAAGAACAGCTTACACCAGTCCAAACCACAAAGTTCATCTCTCTACAAAATGATATCTACTTTTATGAACCTAAAACAACAGCAGACAAAAGCCAAAAGCCAACTACCTCCTTATTCTCTGTCTTCTACTGCTGCTCAAATAGTAAAACCATTTTACAAGCAGCTTATATTTGATAGTGAAATAGGATCTGGAATCAGTGAAAAGAGAGAAAGATGCAAAGTTGAGATGAAAAGCTTCAATCCCTTCAGAGCATAGATTCTAGCTATTAAAAAGAAAAGGAAAATGAAACGAAACCCATGTGCTTTACAGCTTTCCAATCAAAAGATGAGCTAATTAAAACTACCCAACAACTCTTTCATTGAAGAACAGTCAGAAATGATAGAGAAGGGCGCCTGGTTTTTCAACCCCTTGATTGAGGACAAACCCTCAAAGTCCTCCCCTCTCACTTTTCAAATCTCAATGAGTGATTGCTAAAGCAACACACTAAACACATGATGCACGAAAATGCTAAATTATTACCAGCCCTGCACAGTTTTCACCATCATAGTCCATAGCCACAAACAATTAAAGATCAAAAAGGCCAAATCTAGTCGCAGAATTACAAGGAGGCCCTAAATGGGTAAGAATCAAAACTCTCACTATTTCTTTTTACTTTCTCTTTACCTTAAACACATACTCAGAGAAGGATTTAAAAAAAGCAAGTTGGTTGCTATCTTAAAAGTAGGATGAATTCAAAAAG
Organism: Luffa acutangula; assembly: GCA_036850905.1. Lineage (NCBI taxonomy): Eukaryota > Viridiplantae > Streptophyta > Magnoliopsida > Cucurbitales > Cucurbitaceae > Luffa > Luffa acutangula. The sequence continues at coordinate 6,939,539 of CM072099.1, read as the reverse complement.
GAAAAAAGGGAGGGATTCAAATGAAAATAACAAAGATTGGATTGAGATGGGGCCCTGATTTGGTAGATTTTTACAAGGTGGGTAGAGAAATTAAAAGCAATGATGATGGGTTTTACAAAACTTTCAGAAAAAGGGACGCTGATGGGTCTTAGGTCCCATGTCCAACAACTAATTACTGTAAATAAGACAGCTGAGAGAGACAGAAACTTCGAACATACCTTTTATAGTTCTCAGAAAGGCACAGAATCTGCAAATCTTTATGAACAAATGGAACGGGGATGGAAGTGGGGATGGAAGTGGGGATTGAAATTTTATGATTTGATTTCAATTTCTTTGAATGTATACCAAATAAATGGAACGGTGATGGAAGTGGGGAGATGGGCAACTGTGAAGCAGTTGCAGAGCAGAAAACGAGAGAGGGCCACAGCCAAAACGAAATTCTAGTCATTGGCGTTCGTGATTTTGATTGTTTCCAAGACAATTGATCTTGCCAATTGCACAAAACTAGATTAGAAAAAGAGGGATTTGTTTAATTTCTACTTTCCAAGAAAAAATGGTTTCAATTCAAAGAACTTTCTGGTAGAAAATGAAGAGAATTGGGTTTTCTTGTTTTCAACTAGTTAAATGGAAATCATCAAACTTTTTTTTCAATGTTAAAAGATGGTTATTTATGTTGGGAAAAAGTATAAATTTAGGAATAGTTTGTTTGATAAGCATCTATTTATTTATTATTATTTTTCAAATAAGCTTCTATATATTATGCAATCTACTCTTTTTTATTTTTAATGTTTTTAAATTCCAAATATATTTTATTTTTAAAGGTCCAAGTTAGCAAGAAAGAAAAAGTTGTAAATGATTAATATGAGTTGTAAATGATTAATATGGACACCTTGCAAAAAGTATTTTAGTTAGCAAGCAAATGGTTCAAATTGGAAACATTGATGGTATCTTGTTGAAATAATCCAAGAGACAAATTCAATCATCTATTTTCTATGGAAAAAGGAAGGATAATTCAACAATTTTGAGGGCATTTGGGATGCAGATTTTCTTTTACAAGTTTGGGTTTATGTACCTTAATTGGAGAGTCCATATAAACTAGATTTTAACGACTCGAATTAAAAAGACATATGTTTGAAGTGTAAATTCATATAGCTAGGTAAAAAAAAAGAACTATGTGTAGAGTGTAGAGTGTAGGTTTAGATATAGCTCGAGTTTTGTTATGTGTAAAGAAATTTTTTTTATACAATATATATTTTAAGGAGATGGTTGGTAGTGGTCATTGTCGACAACCGTGGGAAATGACGGTCGAGGTAGCTTCATGGAAGGAGGGAAAGAAAGGTGGAAGGAAAAGGAGAGGGATTCTTTTTCAAAAAAAAATATTTTAATTGTTGTCAAAATCTGGACCGAATAATTACCTGACTTTTACTTGACAACAACGATAAATTTGTTCGAAGAGGGAGAAGATGTGGCCTACAAAACAAATAAACTAGCACACAAGGTGTGGTGTCACACTGCCTCCAATGCTTAAGTAAAGAGTAAGATGAGACATGACAAACAGAGAGCAAGAGGTAGAAGAGAGCTTAGAAGTTTGGGTTTCAGATCTGGGTTTATATACCTTCTCCCGCTTTTAGGGTTTTCCTTTAACTGATTCGAGTTAAACCAGACTGGCCAATGACTCTAGGAACTAAGCGAATAGGGAGAGATTTGACCCACGAAAGTGGGTCGAGGGTCGGTCTCAGCTAAGGGATTGGCCCAATCTCTTCTCCCATTGTCTCTTTATAGGTTTTTCTTTGGTCGTATTCTTGGATTTATGTTGTGCGTCTTGTAGTTCTTTCAATTCTGGAGTTGTCCAGAATTACCTATAACAATGTCAATCTTCCATTATTGTCATTTAACTTTTTGGTTTAAAAAATAACAATAGTGTAGAACTTTCCTAAGCATCGAGACCTATATTGTCCGATTTTGAAACCGAAGAGCTTGATAAACACCATTACAAAACAGAAGAGACAACAATGATATTTTGCCATTTTCTTTATCTAAATTGTATTTGAAAACATGGGTATGAAAACGAATCATGGGCCAAAAAGAAAACTTAGTAAAAAAATTTTGGAGTGACTAAATATGCAAAATCAAACTTATAAAATTATTTAAAAAGTTCAGAATACAATAAATAAATTAATACTTTTGTAATTTACATCGTTTTCAATAAAAAGAAAAACACAAAGTGTAACGCTCCAGGCCCAGGATTCGAAATCTGAATTCGGCACCTCATAGCCCCGACATTCTCTTATATCCTCTGCGACCTGGCAGCATCACTATACTTGTCTGAAACTATTGTTGGTTAGGGTTCATTGTCGGCACGCCACGTCACTAATGAGTTAAGAGTAAGTTGGAGCACGGTGTGTCACACAACTTTGAATATTTCTCAAATAGTTTATTAAATTAAGTCTTTTTAGTTTAACAACATTTGGAGGGGAAGATTCTTCAAACCTTTGATCTTTTAATTAAGAGTACATATCAATTACCGTTGGACTAAATTCGTTTTGACTTATTGAATGAAGTTACTATAATAATCATTTAAAAAAAGACAAGCTTGCTATGGTAAATTTAAAATCTTTTTCTCTGTCATTGACAAATGTTATGTCACGTGAGCTATACTAATATATCGACCTACTAGATTCAAAATCTACCTGATTCTAAATACATATTCAAAATATATATTCATATATTAAAAAAATAAAGTAAGAATAAGTCAGATAGTTTCTCGTACATTCAACGACAGAAAACTCCACTCTCATAATTACAAGTTTTCTTCCCAAGTCCTAACCTCGATTTAACTGACTAAATGAGTTTTAACTTCAAGCAGATAATCTTTCTTAGCTTAATCCAAATTCAAATTCAAACTAAAACACTACCCCTTCATCTTCCTAAACAAACAACTTTTCCTGATCAAACTCTAACCTCTCCATTTTCACAAATCAAAACCAAAACCAATCTCCTAAAATGGTTAAAATCTCCATTTTCACAAATCAAAACCAAAACCAATCTCCGAAAATGGTTAAAATCTCCATTTTCATCTGCAGTTCTGCACATCAATCTTTTCCCTTCTCCTATTCCTCATTTCTCACACCTCAATTCGACACCATTCCCGCTCCAATGCCACCGACTCCCACCCCGAGTGGGAAGAGTTCATCAACGACGAGGAAAGGTTCAATGTCACCGAAAGATTGGTGACCCTTTTCCCCAAAATCGATGTCGATCCTCATGATGGGTTCGTGTCTGCGGAGGAATTGACTCGGTGGAACTTGAAGCAGGCCTTGAACGAGGCTCTACTTCGGGCTGAAAGGGAATTTCAATCTCACGATGAGAATCGTGATGGGTTCGTTTCCTTTGCTGAGTACGAGCCGCCCAGTTGTTCTTCATCTTTCTAGCTTCTTTTTCATTTGGATTTTACTGTTGTCTGGTTCTTTATTTTAGGGCCTCTGCAAATTAATGTGCTGCTGTTTGGTGAAGTTGGATTTTAGTATCTTTTGTCCGTTACTTTGGCAATTCTATGATATGTTTGTTTGTTTTCCAATGGCATTTATGATTTACTTTACCAGTTTTTTCAGTAGAAAGTTACCTTTTGGACAATAGAAATGAAGATATTGTTTGTATATATGCTTTTGTGAGATATTTTATACATATATATTTGGCTCATATAGTTTATAAAGTTTGGAATTGAGACATTTGAGTTTGTATAGAAATGTAGATAGACATAAGTTAGGCCTGAGTTTATGTAATTTATGAGTTTTTTCTTTTCCTTAGAGAAAGTTTAACATGTGTTTGATAGGTAGATTTATGTGATCTTTTAGAAAGTCATCCTGTGTTTGATTTGTGAGTTCATGACGGATAAAAGTTTACCATATAATCTTAAAGGTAGGTTTCATTAGCTTAGATTTTTTAATCTAGATTTATGTTGACCCTAAGAATAACAATTCAGTAGTTTGGAATAAGCAAATCCATACACTAGATATAGGCTTGGTTTCTTAAACCTTGTTAGACAAGTCAAACATCCCTAAATGACTTCTTCTTCTCGTAGAAGTTTTTTTTTTGAAGAATCCAGCGGTGTTGTTTGTGTTACGTATTCTGATGTTTAATTTCCAATCTCTTCATCAGGCAATGGTTTTATCAGATAACATGGGGTTCCATCTCAAAACCAATTGGTAATGAGTGGGGTGACCCTTGTAGCTTATAAATTGTGAGGTCTCCACTAATCTTTTCAATGTGAGATCCTCAACAGGTTTTTTAGGCTATGATCTTGGCTGGTGGAATGAGGAGCACTTCAATGCATCAGATGCAAATGGGGATGGGGTTTTGGACATAACTGAATTCAACGAGTAATCTTCAAAAACTTCACCGTGTCTCTTTTATCCGTATTCTCTGTTTGAAAATGCCAAGAAAAAGAGTTCATATTTCATCGGTTTCTCTTACTCGATACTTAAACGAGCCATGATCTACTTGGTTTCAGCTTCTTGCATCCTGCTGACAGCAAGAGCCCAAAGCTACTCCTATGGCTGTGTGCAGATGTGGTAAGGTAGATTCCTTTGTGCAGTCTCAATAGCCTTTGGTTCATAGTCAAATTTGGCCTTCTGCTGTCTGTATTTGTACTGGACTGTTGCTGTAAGTCCACAAAGAAGCTTAGTACCAAGATGGTTAAACATAATGAACAAAAACCAGCAAGGAAGGCCTTAGATTTACAAGATTCTAATACTTGCTCCAATCTTCTCAGTTTCAAAGTCTTGTGTTGTGTTCGAAGTTAGAATTGATTCAGTCTCACACGATCATTCCACTGACCGCTCGCTTTATAATTTTACCGATCAGGGAAAGTGATGCAGACAATGATGGAAAGCTCAACCTCAGTGAGTTTCCCCTGGAATTTTTTACTTAATAAGAAGAGGCGAAGAAGATTACGGTTCATCGGATCAGGATGATGAACAAATGGAGGCACTGGCGAAAAAGGTGTTCTCAGTCCTTGACGAAGACTAGGTGGGTATGTTGATATGCCTTGAATCTGTTATGAAGCACTCCGAATAACAAGTACGGGGTTCGGGGGCAACACCCCCTAAGCTAAATTATGTATAGAGATTAGATATGTTGTTTACGTTTTAGGCTTTTATTTTGGGCCTATTTTGTTAGGGTTAAGAGTGGTGCTATATATAAACCCTCTTAACCTAATATGTGCTAATCTCTGTAATCTGCCTACGTATTCTCCTTACTAATAAGATCGTTCTCTCTCTGTCGATGGATGCATGCCCTAATCTCTGTAATCTGCATACGTATTCTTCTTACTAATAAGATCGTTCTCTTCCTCTGCTCGTGGATGTAGCTAACACACCATTAGTGAACGACGTAAATTCTATGTTGTTTCTTCACCCTTTCATTCTTGTTCGGTTGATTTTAGTCTCCTGTCATAACAGGGTAAAATATTGTTCCTAATTCCTATATATACCTTTATGCTGTAAATGATTCATTCTCTAAAACAGTATATTGTTCTGCTTCTTTACAGGTACCTTTCAGCAACAGAACTGCTTCCTGTAATTGGAAAAATCCATCCCTCAGAGGCTTACTATGCAAAACAACAAGCAGTATACACCATCTCTCAGGTACTTTAGGTTGATAAAACTTGGCTGCTGCTTTTGTAGTTGTTTCTTAAATGTCTTAACACTCCAAAGGGGATAAACAATTCATAAGATTTTCTGTCACTGCGCCGTGTTCCGACTGCAAGAATGTCAACTTATATTTTCGGAAATAAGAACGAGTTCTGCTGGATTACTCTCAACTTGTTATTGGAAGATGAAATGTAGATTATGCATCAACCATATACTTGTCTGAATGAGTTGATAGAAATTTCGCTACATAACCAAAATTGGTTTCAAGTAGAGCTTGTATGTAATGTGTTCTTAATTTACTTGTAATCCTTACACTTTTTATCCTCTTGACATCCTCTTGTTGATGATTCACAATTTCTTTCTTGGCCCACAGGTTGTTTAAAGAAAACAGAATGTGCGACGAGCGAAAACGGCGCGACAAGAAAGCTCGAAAAATTTCAGGAGATTTTGCTTTACAAATTATTTGTATAGGTGATTTGCTTGCTTGTTTATCATTCATTTCTAGCTTAGTTTTGTTTGAGTCTTTAGCTTAGAGTGAGAGTTTTTATTTGTTGGAAAGGCGTTATCAATTTTTTATTTTTTATATTTTACCATTCATTTGGGTTAAGATATATGTATATTGTAGGATTTTTTAGTAGTTAAAAAAAATTGATTTTATGAAAGTAAATTACTTCTTCTCAATCTTCTATTTTTTTCATCTCTCTTTCTAGATGAAGTTGTCTTAAATTCAAGAAAGGAAAATCAAACACACAACCTTCTCATAAGTTTAATTATTGAAGTTTCAATCTAAAAAAAAAAACTTTAATTCTTAAAGCTAAAAGTAATTATCAGACAGTAAATTTATTAATTTCAATGAAAAACATTTCCATTTTAATTAAATATTCAATCAAATTCAATTTAAGTGTGAGTTCAATTGAACTCTTACACATAGAATAGCATGGAAAAAATTAAATTTCTACGAAATTTTATGTGAAATCCATCTAAATAAAAAATTCAGTCTCAAAGCTCATAAGTCTTCAAATTAAAGTCTACCTTCAAAAAAAATATCAAATAATTATACTTTTTTTTAGTTCAACAATATTTAGGGTAGGGAGATTCAAACTTCTGACCACCTGGTCGAGAGTATATGTCGATTACCAGGCATCAGATAATTATCCATTAGAGACCACAACACTTATACAAAATCGTACAAACACTTACATGAATAAAATATTAGTGTGCATTAATTTAATTTTTATAAAGAACAATCACATAACGACACCTACAATGGATGAGTCATCTCAATCTTTTGCAAAATTGAGAAAATGCCCTCCATCTTTTTACTTATTATTTCAATTAATTTAATATTTCTTTAAGAGTGTAGTTCTTACTCTTCTAGAAAAATCTTCTTGTATTTTTCTTTTTCTTTTTTCTACTTTCAAATCAATGGATACGTTTGGTGTCCATTTTCATTTGTTGTTTGGTTTGATATATTGGGATAAAAATAAAATATTGCTAGTTTTTAAATAATTTAAAATCATTGAGATTTGCAACTTTAATTTTTGGCATTATATAGAAACTAAAGAGAATTCACCCCTTGAATTATTTAGAATGTGATATAATTTTATAAATATTACTGATAGGGTTTTAAATTTGAAATTCTAATCAAATTTTATGAATTGTGTAACTTTTTTTCCTCTCATCCTCCCTCACTTGGGTTTCATCATTTTTTTTTTCTTGAATTTTATTATTCTCTTTTATATAGAAAGTTTTCTTTGATTTTAAGAAAAGAAAGATAATAGGATTGAATCATTTCTGACATACAATGATTGATAGAGTCAAGAAAAATTTGAAGAAAATGCATGTGTATATATATATATATATATATAGCTTGACAAAACCAATATAAAAAGTTAAACTTTTAAACCATCTCAACAAAATTAAGAGAGTAAAAACTCATTCTTTTTTACCACAGTTAAACTATCATTCATACTAAAACATTAAACTTTGCTAATATATTTAACTATGTTATATGTAATTCTAGACAATTCCGAAATTTGAGGATTGAATGAGGCCAGCACAACACAAACCCAAGGAAAGACCTCGAAGGATATAAAGATCAAAGGGGTTGGACTTGGCCCAATCCCCTCGAGGCCGAGGCCCATGTTGGCCTCAACCATGGTCGTGCACGAGGCCTATGGTCGGCCTTAGCCATGGTCAATGTCGACCCTTGGCCCACTCCTGTGGGTCGAGCTTTCTCCCTTCGACTCGGTTTCTTGTGTCATTGACTAGTCCAGTTCGAGCGGGTTCAATTCGAATCAGTCTTCAGATTGCCTAGAAAACCTAAAACAGGAAAAGAGATATATAAACGACTCTTCTTCAACCATGAAGAAGGGATCTGAAACTCTATTATTTGGACTCTCTCATCTCTCTTACTTTGGCTCTCTATTTGCGTCTCATCTTTCTCCGTGTTGACTTAAGCATTGGTGGCAGTGTGACAAGCACCACATGTGTGTAGGTTTTCTTGTCTTACAGGTCACGTTCTTCTCTCTCTTCAAACAAATTCATCGTTGGTGTCACATAAAGGTAATGTGAGTTATTCCTGCCTGAATTTTGCCATCAACCATAAGTACCAAATTAAAGCAAACCAGAGTTACTCCCAATAATTTTGATAGGGAAAAAGAGTAAGAAATTGGGTTAATATTTTAATTTAAAAAAATGAATATCTTTAATTTAGAAATGAAAGGCTTTTAGTGGTAATAATAGTCCAATTATTAGTAATTAATTAAGTAGTACCCACTCGTGCATGTGTTTGTGATATTTCCAATGTTCCACTTAGATTATTATTTAAATTTATATTTATAATCCGACCAAAATTGTTTGGTCTTGTCGTATTTAATTAATGTATTAAATATTCTCTTCCAATATCTTATATTCAAATCTACATAATCCATACCATTCAATGGCATATTTGATTAGTGGGGATAACACAAATAATTGCTATTATTTTAAAAAAAAAAACATATATGTTTCTTTTTCTATTGAATAAGTTCAGCAGCCAATCAAAACATATAGTTTAAAAAAATCAATTGTTGGGGATTAATATCATATTAATTAGTTAATTAAAAGTAATTAAAGCTTTTGCCTTTTTAAACTATAAATATTTTAAATATGCATGCACTCAATTTAATGTAAAAGGTGGTGTTAGTTAAAAATAGTGCTTTTTTTTTTTAATAATCTTTTTAGCAGTCTTTTTGTTCATTGTAATAAAGCATATCTTTCTTGTATTAGATATATCCCTGCTCTTTATCTCTCTTACATAATTTTATGAATGGTAATTTTAAGGGTTTTTTTTTTTTTTTTGAGTAAAAATTTTAAGGTTGAGTTAGTTCAATAATTAACCCTTAATTAAATTTATCTCTATGTTTTGGAATTAAAGTTCAATTCATTATTGTCCCCAACTTTGTATTAAAATTTTACAAAATGACCACTTGTGAGAATAAACAAAAAATTAATTTGAACTAAAAAAAATCCCAACAAAAATCTTATTTAACAAGTTATTTATACTTGATAGTTGCCCTCTAAAAACTAGTATTATATTATTGTTGTTTACTCCACAATAGAATCATATATCTAATTTTATAACGTTTCAATATTACACATATTTTTGAACTAGTGCATATAACTTTTTAGACCTATATAATTAAGGACAAATTGTCATGTCACAGATTTAATTTTTGACTTGTACATCAACAAATAACTCGTCATGTCGAAATTAGGTTGCTTCTCAATAATGATAAAAATGCTTAATTTCCTTAAATAAAAGTCAAGTCTAAATTTGTTACAATACACTTTCTTTTGTCCATTTAGGTCTATATATACTTTCAAAATACCAATTTTCGTTTAAATTTTACAAACAAGTATAAAAGTAATTACTTTTTTTTAAGTGCAAGTCATCACAATGTAAATATTATATTAATCAAAATGAACAAAAACTAAAATAGACCGTCTAAAAGTATAATGAATAAAATAGACTAAAATACCAAAATCAAAATAGATTTTGAACCAAAGAATTTTTTTTTTTTTTTATTTGGGCAAGAATTCAATCAAACTATAGAAATTACTAACGGAAACTTAAGAATAAAATTATATCAACCTTTTTTTTTAGAAGAATTATTATAAACCTTTTCACATTAAAAAAACAAAAAAATAATAATAAATGAATTTAGAGAAAGAGAGAGGGGCATTTTACATTAACAATAATTAAAAGAACAGGCCACCAACTTTTTGGAAAACAACAAATGAACTGGATATGCACTCTCCTCCCTCCCTTCGGATCACGCGTGACACTTTTATATTCATACCTATACAATTTATTCATTGCATTTTTTTTTTTACTATTTTAGAAAATACTCTTCAAAATAAATAAATAAATAAATAAATATATATATATATATATATATATATATATGTGTGTGTGTGTGTGTGTGATTTCACAAAATATAACACAGTATCAATTTAAATACTATATTGTTGAGTAGATAAAACATCAATTACCATCTCCAAATTCGATGATTTGATTTTGGAAAAAATACACTTTTGGTCTATGAGGTTTGGGTTAAGTTATACTTTGGTTCCTGAGTTTTCAAACTCAACAAAAATACCCCTGAAGTTTGAGATAAGGAGCAATTTGGTCCCTGCCGTCCATTTTTCAGTTAAATACTAACGGAATGCTGACGTGGCACTATTATTTTAATTTAAAAATTAATTTTGATTTTTTTAAATAAAATATATATTAAAATAATAAAAATATTATTATTTTATTAAATATTTTAATTCTTTTCTCACTCTTTCTTCTCCTTCTTTCTCTTCACCTTCCTTCCCCAACTTCTTCTTCTCACACTCCTTCTTCTCCAACTTTGGTGGCTGGCGGCCACCGCCGTTTGCTAGTCGGCCGCCGCCGACAAGTTTTTTTTTCTCTCTCTCTTTTATTTTCTCTTCTCATCTATTTCTCAACATTTTCTTTCTTTTTTTTTTATAAAGAAGAGGGAAAGGGAGGAGGGTCTCCCTCCTCCCGTCACCGGCGCGAAACGAGAGGAGGGAGACCCTCCTCCCTCACGGTTTCAGATCTGAAACAGCGAGGGAGGAGGGCCTCCCTCCTCTGTCGTCGGAGCGAAACGGGAGGAGGGAGGCCCTCCTCCCTCCTTCCATCGCCGGCGCCGGAAAGGGAGGAGGAGCCCTCCTCCCTTTCCCTCTTCTTTATAAAAAAATAAAAAAAAAGGTTGAGAAATAAAGGAGAGAGAGAATAAAAGAGAGAAAGAAAAAGAAAAATAAAAACTTACCGGCGACCGGCCGACGAACGACGGTGGCCGCCGGCCACCGGAGTTGGAGAAGAAGGAGTGTGAGAAGAAGTAGTTGGAGAAGGAAGGTGAAGAGAAAGAAGGAGAACAAAGAGTGAGAAAAGGATTAAAAATATTTAATAAAATAATAATATTTTTATTATTTTAATATATATTTTATTTAAAAAATTTCAAAATTAATTTTTTAATTAAAATAATAGTGTCACGTTAGCATTCTGTTAGTATTTAACGGAAAAATAGACGACATGGACCAAATTGCTCCTTATCTCAAACCTTAGGGATATTTTTGTTGAGTTTGAAAACTCAGGGACCAAAGTGTAACTTAACCCAAATCTCAGAGACCAAAACTGTATTTTTCCCTTTGATTTTCGACTCTGCACCTGACAATTGTTAAACTAGAAAATAATAAATAAATAAATATATATATATAACATAGTATAAAAAAGATTAGAATCTTAAAACTTATCATTAATCAGTAAGAACGGCAAGACACTAATATCCAATCAATTTGAATCACATTAGATGAAAACAAATAAGGATTAATTTTTCGATATGATTGGATAAATAATTAACATAATATGTTTGGGAAGATGATTAATCAGCCTACCCTATGCTTTAGGTCCTACATTTTAATTTCACATTCTCCTCCAAAAGCCTACCTCATCTTAACTAACCCCATTCACTTTTTAATTCATTTTTTTCTTTTATTTTTTTTTAAAATTCTATTATGTCATTAAATATGAATGGCGTTATAAACCTTGTTTAGTCCTATTATTTGAAAATTTTCAATTTGGTCTCATAGTTTTAAGAGTTTTAATTTGGTTCTTATAGTTTAGTCAAACTTTCACAAATTGTCATTATCATTAACTATATATTGAAAAACAAAAAATCACACAATAATTTTCTATTTGAGTAGCTTTGTCAGTTAATTATATTAAGGGTTAGAGTTGAATAAAAATGATAGAAAATATGTGGTTTTTTCAAGTGGATAAAACATGATTTGTTGATGACTGTGTGAGAACTATTCAAATCTAGGGACTAAATTAAAACTAAACTCAAAACTTAGATATCAAGCTAAAAATTTTTAAAATATTGGAATTCAATTGAAATTAAGTCCAAGCCATGCGGTTCATTGAAACTCTTTTAAAACCATCAACCAAATTTGTAATTTAACCATATATTTATTATTATTTTTTTGTAATCTAAATTAAACCCACCTTTTTTACCCTCCAAAAAACAAGATGGAAATAAATTTTAGGCTATATTATTTTTAAACAAAATAAAAATGTTTTTTTGCTATATTAATTGTGTACCGGTATGCATCACTTACAATGCTTTGGGAAAAAGGAAGCAACAAGCAAGCAATAATTACAAACTTTCCAAACCTTTTTTTTTCTCCTTTTTTTAAAAAACAAACTTTCAAACTTTTAAAAGAAAAAAAAAAACGAACTTTTCAAACTTGATTAAGATGTCATTACTTTAACTAATTAATTGGTGCTAACATTAGTGCCTAGTGCCTACACCGTAATACACCTTCATTAATCAATCAACTCCAACGAATTGTATATATATAAATTTAACGAAACTGTTTAAGTGAGCATAACTCAACCATAATTTACATGTACCTCTGATCAAGAGGTTAGACGAAGTTCGAATCCTCCACCTCCAAATGTTATTGAACTAAAAAATAAATAAGAACGAGACTCATTTTCCATAACTATTTGTCATCTTATACAATTTTTCTAAGCACACACCCAAAAAACTATTTATTTATTATGGGATTATTTAATAAAATAAATTATTAATGAATGAAGTTGGTTGGTATTTTTAGTGGACTGACCTCTAGAAAGGAACCAAGAGGCATTTTAATAATTTAATTGATAATTGATATACAATTAATCACCTTTTTACTTGCAAACTCCCCCTCCTTTAAAATTATCTTATTTTAGAGAGAATGTGTGTGAAATGTGAATTGAATTGATACATACTATATTATTATTCTTAATTAAATATCATAAAAATAGGTATTAATTGCATTAAAAATAAAGTAAATTAAAGAAAGATTTGAGGAAAAAAAAAAGGCCAAGAGAAAAGATATGGATTGGTTTTTCTACCTATTATTTTCTTTTTCTTTCTTTGGTTGATGTGTAGATGCAATTACGAAGCACACACAACAATTCATACCTACCCAAATAATTCAAAGTTGTTTGGGAATGTTTTTCAAAAATAAATTTTTATGTCTTACAACATAAATATTCAATTAAAACATGTTTGAGATAACTAAATTTTAGAAGTTTTTCATCGTTCTTACAATTTATTCAATTATTTTTAGGTTTTAAAAATATGAGACAATGAAATATTAATTTATTAACAATTTAAAAAAAAAAAAAAAAGGTTTTACTAATTAGAATAATTGTAAAAAAAATATTGGTTAATTTTTTTTGGCCATTAGTTTTGAAATTTTATTTATGCAGTTTTGATACCACACTCGTACATGCCAATTACCGCTGAGCTAAGCTTGCTCTCACATTATTATTATTATTATTATTATTATTATTATTATTATTATTATTATTATTATATATCCACATTTTGTAAAAATACCGCTTAATTTTAGAGTTAAACCATGGTTTCTAAAAAGTTTGTGGTTTAAAGTCATCATGGTTTGCTAGTGGCATTAAAGGATGTGGAAAAAAAAAGGCCAAAGCTAGGAATTTATGGATGAGAATTCAAACTTCATGATCACATGCACCTATCTAAAGTAAAATCTCTACCTGTTGTAAAAAATTAAATAAGATTAGCGAAAGTGTAAATAGGCTAATCCAATGTCCAACAATATCAAGATATAAGAACGTAATAATCCTAATCATGATCTAAATGTGTAGATGCCCGTAGATGGAGCAGGTAGAAGGAAGGAAAACCCCACTAGGGTCACCTTTGATGCATCAAAATTATATAGAGAAGTTGAAAACATAAAGTCCTATTAGATAACAATTTCGGTGTTTTTTTTTTTTTTTTTTTTTGTTAAAAATTGTGTTTGTTTCTTCATAATTTTTTTTAATATGGTTTTCACATTTCTTAAATAAAGTTTGAAAAGCCAAATTTCAAAAACAGAAGCAAGATTTTAAATACTATTTTTTCTAATTTCCATATTTAATTTTGACAACATTTTTAGACATAGATAACGAAATAAAGAAATTAAACTCTCATAGATGAAAGTAGCGTTTACTAACTTAATTTTAAAAAAACTAAATAGTTACTAAATAGGACCTTAAAGTTTCCTATCTAATTTGCTCCAAATTTTTAAAGGAAACGGGGAAGGTCGGATGCTGCATATATACCTATAAAGCACGAATAATAGGAATCGTTGCTTTAAAACACAACTTAAATCATTAGTGAAATTAAAAACCCACATGGCCTAAAATCTAAAAAATAAACACTAACACTAACAAAAATCATTAAACCACAATATTATTAAGTGATCACATCACAAATCACAATCAAATCCCAATTAATACAAATTGGACCACAATCATAGTTTGAAATGGAATATACAATACAACCACTCCCTCACTACTCTCTCACTTTCTTTCAATGAAGGACAAATAAAGCAAATAATTGAACAATTTCCCCTCAAATATAAATCTCAATATAACTCCAATATTACACAATTTCATAAACAAAGAGGACCCCACATCTTTTTCTTTTTGCCTTTTCCTCTCTCATTTTTTCAAATATTGCATCTTTATGACCCTTAACAAAAACTAACCCAAATAAAATCCCCTTTGGTTGTTCCATCTTGTCCCTCAAATATACCAAATCCCCAAACTTCAAAGGTCCCATTCATTTCCACACCCAAAAATCATGCTCTTTAAACTTCCCTCTTTTCTTCTCTTCTTTCTCCTTTTCCTCTTCTTCTCCTCCGCCGACCGACCTTCTCCGACCAAGTTTCAATACCTCGATGTCAAAGCAACCAAATTCGACTTTAACGATAGTCAGATTCTTCATACTCTTAGTTTCTTCGACGGTCACCAGTTAGCGACCGATCGAAAATCCAACCATACTAAATTTAAGCTCAACCTTGTCCATCGGGATAAGCTATCCCACGTCCACGGCCGCCACCATGGCTTCGACGAGCGTATCAAAAGAGACGCCAAACGAGTCGCCACCCTCGTTCGCCGCCTATCGCGCGCTGCCTCCGCCGTACAAGATAGTAGTTACAAGGTGGCGAATTTTGCCACGGATGTCATTTCAGGCCAGGGGAAATTTTGGTTTTTTTTTTTTTTTTATAACTTTTCTTTTAGGTTTTTTTATTATGTATTGTTGAAATGTTTGTGAATTTTTTTTTTTAAATGATTTGGAATTGGAATTAGGAATGGAAGAGGGGAGTGGAGAGTATTTTGTTCGGATCGGAGTTGGGAGCCCGCCGAGGAGTCAGTATATGGTGATTGATTCCGGCAGTGACATTGTGTGGGTTCAATGCCAACCTTGTAGCCAATGCTACCAACAGTCCGATCCCGTTTTCGACCCGGCCGACTCCGCCTCGTTCACCGGTGTCTCCTGTGGCTCCGCCGTTTGTGACCGCCTTGAGAATGCCGGTTGTCACGCTGGACGGTGTCGGTATGAGGTGTCCTATGGGGATGGGTCTTACACTAAGGGCACTCTCGCCCTCGAAACTCTCACCATCGGTCAAGTGAGTACTATTAACTCAAAAACTTAAGCGAATAGATTATGGCATGTTTAATTATTTTAACATCCTTCTTTCTAAACTTATCTAAAAATTAGTATAAGGTTCAATAAGAAACTATTTCTGTTAAACTAGAAACTATTATTTTTGTGATTGTGTTTAATAAATCTATAAAATTTTCAACTTTGCATTTAATAAATTTGAGATAATATTTCATTATTATGTGACATGCTAAACATTTTTTTTATATAAGAAAAAATTAATTTTATAATTGAATTTTTTAAACTTTCTCTGCAGAAAAGTTTCATGCTACTATTCATTTTCTGACGCAATCCTGCAACCACTACTAGGAAATAAAATTTTTAAATATTTAATCAATGAAAAGTTGTCACGTGTCCTAGTTTCCAACCCAAATGGCGAATTTTCATTTTATTTCTCAAACTTTGAGGTTGGTTCTATTTTAGTTCTTAAATTTTCAAAATATCTATTTTGGTCCATAAACTTTTAAGTTTATTCTAATTTAATCTTTGAAATTTCAAAATTTCTATTTTAGTTCCTAAACTTTTTAAACATAACCCTTTATGGTCCTTGCTAGGTTACTTTTCTACCTAAATATGTTTTGGTCGAGTTTATCTCTAACTTATTTGGCTTGAAATCATTCTCATATTAACATGTTAATGCATATACTCGAAGTTACATCTTTAATTTGTTAAAATGAAATAAAATTGGGAACCAAAATAGTTATTTTTTGAAGTTCAATGACTAAAATAAACATTTTAAAAATTCGAGGACTAAAATAGAACAAACTTGAAAGTTGAGGAACTAAAATCAACCTTTGAAAATTTGAGGGACCAAAATAAAATACAGACTAAAATAGGATTTAAACATAATTTTAATTAAAGAGAAAATAATACTCCTTACCCACTAAATTGCCATTTATTAACAAGAAATCTTAAAGTTTTTTATTTTAGAACAAGAAAATTTAAAGTATATAGATAGATAAATTTTTATATTTAATCATCTATTAATATTTTTAATTAGGTCACGGTTCGTGACGTGGCAATCGGCTGCGGCCATACGAACCAAGGCATGTTCATCGGAGCCGCCGGGCTACTCGGTCTCGGTGGTGGCTCAATGTCATTCGTCGGCCAGCTTGGCGGTCAGACCGGCGGCGCATTCAGCTACTGTTTGGTGAGCCGAGGAACCGGCTCGACCGGAACATTAGAGTTCGGCCGCGGAGCAATGCCGGTTGGCGCCACGTGGATCTCCCTGGTCCGAAACCCACGCGCCCCAAGCTTCTACTACATCGGACTCGCCGGCGTCGGCGTCGGCGGCGTCAAAGTCCCGATACCGGAGGAAACTTTCCAGCTCTCCGAGTTCGGTGGCAACGGTGTGGTAATGGACACCGGCACCGCCGTGACGCGGCTGCCGACGGCGGCCTACGAGGCATTCCGCGATTCTTTCACGGCCCAAACCGGCAACCTCCCACGAGCGCCGGGAGTTTCGATCTTCGACACGTGTTACGATCTCAACGGGTTCGAGTCCGTACGGGTGCCAACGGTGTCGTTTTACTTCTCCGACGGGCCGGTGCTGACGCTGCCGGCGAAAAATTTTCTGATTCCGGTCGACGGCGCCGGAACTTTTTGCTTCGCTTTTGCGCCGTCGCCGTCGGGACTTTCCATAATCGGAAACATCCAGCAGGAAGGGATTCAGATTTCATTCGACGGGGCTAATGGGTTTGTGGGATTTGGCCCAAATGTTTGCTAAATATGCAAAAAATAATTATATATTAAGTTTTGGAATATAGTTTTTTAATCATATTATTATTTTTGTTTCAAAGCTAAGTAAATAAATCACATGTAAATAAGATAGTATTTACTTGGCAATAGTATAGTTTCTATGAATGTAGTATTTTTAGTTGTTGTAATGTAATAAAAAGAATTATTGTTCTTGGTTCTTGAGTAATTAATTACTTTTTTTTTTTTTTTGTAATTTTACTAGGGACAAAAATGGCCATATTCGACATGATTGATATTTGTGTCTGCCTGTTGTCTCCACTAAAATCTCATATAAAATTTTCAATTTGCACACATATATATCAAATGAGGATTTTTTTTTCAACAATAATTGAGGTGGGAGATTCGAATTTGACCTTTTGATCGAGAATACATAACAATTAATGCTCAGATGTGCTCACTTTGACATATAGAGAACTATCTGTGTAAAGCAGTACTTAACCCCCTGTTTGAGTTCAACAACATTTGGGGTGGGGGAATTTGAATCTTCGACCTCTTGTTCGAGAGCACATGTCAATTATCGCTGAGTTATGTCTGTTTTGACTTTTAAAACCTTTTTTTTTTTTATTGCACTTAGAAAGTCATTCCAAACACAAGTCATAATTCAATAGATAGAAGCACCTATCACCTTTCTTGGAATCAAAGGTTGATTTCCTAAATTCCTCATGATTTGTTGCATTTGAAGAAAGAAAAATCACAAGTTAATGGTCTTGAGAAATTAATTGTCTTAATTAGACTAAAATTCATGGAGAGAATGGAACCATAGAACACATTTTGACAAAACCAAGAACACATGTGCACATCACGTATTTAATAGAACCACCATATACCATTTCTTTAAGGATAATAGCTTCATACCAACAAGTAGGTAACTCCCTACACACACCACCCTTAAAATGTCAACAACTAAGAGAGATAAAAAAAAAAAAAAAAAAAAAAAATTATTTTCTACATTTTTCTCTCTTAGTTGTCGAAATTTTAATAGAGTGTGAAAGGAGATCTTTTACGCATCGTCATGCAGCCAAATATTATTATTAGGAAAAAACTTGGCTGCATACCGACAGGGATCTCCCTGCATACCACCATTAAAATGTTGACAACAAGGAGAGATAATTTTTTTTTTTATTATTTCTCCCTTCCTCTTTCTTTAGTTGTCAAAGATTTTAATGGGTATGTAGGAAGATCTCTGCAGCCAAGTTTTGTTCTTATTATTATCATCGATCATCTTATTTCTAACCAAAAAGGGCTAAAGCTTTTTTTTTTTTTTTTTTTGGTCTCTCAATGTATGGTGGATGTGTTTGGTAGTGTCACAAGAGCTACAGTGGGCATTTGAATGATGAGATTGAAGCACAATTATAGGATGGACATGTGAAAGGCCAAGGCATCACGAGGAACAAAAACTTCAGTTTTGGTTCCCCATTTCCGTGTGGTTAAAAACACACAGCCGCGAAAAAATCATCTTTACTGATCTTTTAAGCTACGATATCTTTCAGGTCCGAGTTCGTACCATTTATTTTTCTAACTCTATTTAATAACTCTGGTATGAAAATGAAGAATATTGTTCATATTTAGATAGATGACTCGTCCATATATCTTTTGTATTAATTTGATATCGTCTATCTTGAGATTAAATTTTAAGGATTTGGTTCTAAGCTCAACCAAGAAATAATAGTAATACCAACAATGTAGATATTGTCTTTATTAGACTACCTTTTTAATTGGTTTTGTTAATTATTTATTTCAGTTAAATTTCCTTTTACTCAAGTTCTATTGATGTAAATGGGGTATTATTATGCTTTCTAGGTCAATAATCTAAATAAATTTTTAAATTCTTTTTTTAAAAATAAATAGCTATTTTGTTGTCATCTCTCAAATTTCCCTTCTGTAGATTAACAAAATCTTCACTTACAAAATTTATAGTTAATTCATGGTCAATTTTGGTTATAATTATCTCATTCATATATATTATAATCTTATAGTTTTTTTTTTGGTTAAATTAATAAAAATACCTTTGAATTATGGAGTTGGTTTCAATTATACTCTTGCAAAACTTTCAAAAGTTTCATTTTAACCCCTAATGATTGAAGTTTGTTTCAAAACGATCATTAGGAATTTTTTTTCATTAAATTTATGAACAAAAAATGATGTGTTTGCATGTGTTTTTATTTTTTTTTTTCGTATATGTTCAAATATGTTTACATAAGCAACAATACATATATGCAAATACATGTCATTTTCCATCCATGAATTTAATGGGAAAAAAATCTTGAAACAATTGTGTGGATGACCCATTTTGAGATGTCAAAATGAAAAATGTCATACCTTTTCACAATAAGGATATATGTCATTTTGCTTACGCCATCATCCTAGCAAAATTACCATTTTACTCTCTATATGAAAGCACGCATTTAAGCCATTTAAGAGCAAGAGGTTGGAGCGAGAGCAAGATTGGAGAGAGAAATGAGATAGAGAATAAGAGATTGGCAGGAGAAATTGGAGAGAGAGTGAGCGAGAAGCAAGAGCGAGATTGGGGAGAGAACAAGAGATCATAGAGAGAAATTGGAGAGAGAGCGAGAGTAGCGAGAGAGAGCGAGGTTAGAGTAGAGAGTAAAATGGTAATTTTAGTAGGATGCTGACGCAAGCAAAATGTCATATATCCTTGTGTTTGAGAATGTGGGACATTTATCATTTTTCGCCTATTTTAGTGGGTCATCCGTACGAAAAACCTCAAAAATCTTCAAGAGTCATTTTGAAACAAACTTCAATAGTTAAAATGAAACTTTTTAAAGTTTAGGATTATAATCGACCCTAAACCCTAAACCAACCTCACAATATACGAGTATTTTTAATAATTTAACATTTTAATAATTGTGATTAGACAGGCAAATAATAGAGAGAAGAAAATGAGGGACATATAGAAAGAGTACACACAAGAACTTTGTTCTTTCATTGGACAAAAGTATTTGTCCAAAAGGACAGACAATCTCTGAGGTTTTTGGGATGGTGTGTAATTTTAAATAACTTTATATGTGGATTTCTTCTTCATCTTTTTGACTTTGTGTGTGGTTCTGGTGATTTTAAAAGCTTCCATGTTCATGGAAAAGCACATTCATGAAGTAAAAAAAAAAAGCGTTAAATTATCAAAAATATCCTTGAACTTTTGCGTTGGTTTCATTTATATCTTAAATTTTCAAAAGTTTCATTTTTATTTCAAGACGATCATTGGAGATATTTTCCGTTAAATTTATGCACGAAAAATGATGTGTTTGCATGTGTTTTCATTGTTTTTTCCACGTATATGTTCAAGTATGTTCACATAAGCAACAATATACATGCAAACACATCATTTTTCGTCTATAAAATTTACGAAAAAAAAATCATTCAAGGGTTGTTTTGAAATAAAATTCAAACTCTCAGGACTAAAATGAAACTTTGGAAAGTTTAGAGGTTTAATTAAAGTCAACTCCATATATAATTTAGAAGTATTTTTGATAATTTAACCAAAGAAAACGCATTCATGGATTATCAAAGGAAAAAAAGGGGATCTATTCACATATTTCAACAAATGAGTCATCACTTTCATATAGGGATATGCATTTTGACGTGGTGAGTCAAAATCACTTTTTGCATTGAAAGAGAATCACTTTCATTTCAATTTCAACTTTTTTGATGGAGAGATTATTAAAAAGGTCTCTCTCCAATAGGGAATGGGAATGAGGATATTCTCTTTGGAAATATTTGGTTGTTGGGTTTTTATATATATGTGGATGTGAAAAGGAAAGTACTGATGAGGAGAGTTTTCTTTTTTCTTTTTTCTTTTTTCATTTTAACTTTATTTACTTATTTTCATATTCTTGAATTTAAAATTTACTAGATTTGTCTTTGGTTTATTGAATAATGAATGATTACATAATCTAATGTTGTATGTTGACTAAATTATAGAATGGGAAAAATCAATTTTGACCACTGAACTTAGTAGGTTATATCAATTTTAACCAAAACTTTCAATTTCATCAAATTAAACCCTAAACTTAACAAATTATATCAATTTGAACCTCAAACTTGCATAAATGTTGCAATGTAGACATTTGGTCAATTTTTCATTTGAATTGCTATCAAAACATGTAATTGACAATTTCATTTTCCGTTTTTTAATTCACATTGCACCTGAGTTAGTGTTTTGTAACAATTTTTTTGGAAAAACCAGAAGAAATCAAATATCTCAGACTATTTTTTCATTATTATCCAAAAAGAATCACAAAGTTATTGGCAACAAGAAAAATCTAGCAAATATGAGAAATAAAAAACTCGAAATTTCTTTATTTTCATTTCCTACATTTGTACATTATTCTAATTGACAAGAAAAAAACCGTAAAAGAAGAAAAAAAATCCCACAAAGTTCTTAGCAACAATAAAAAAACCAGCAAATATTTGAAGATAAAAAACCTCCAAACTTTCTTTGGTTTTTTAATCTTAAATAGCAGCGAACTTCACAATTAAAGTTCTCAACAACAAGAAAAAGTCATCGAAAATAAAATTTCTCCAATATTTTATTTATAAGAAACCAATTCAGGTGCAATGTGAATTAAGAAAAAAAGAATAAATAATTAGTTACGTACAATGGTTCAAACGGAAAGTTAACTAAAGGTATACATTGTAAGACTTATGCAAGTTTGAGGTTAAAATCGATACGATCTAATAAGTTTGAGGTTCAATTTGATGAAATTCAAAGTTTAGGGTTAAAATTGATACAACTTGTTAAGTTTAGGGTTGAAAGTTCAGGATTAAAATTGACACAACACCCAAAGTTCAAGGTTAAAAATGAATTTTTCCCTTATAGAAACTACCCTTGAACTATGGAGCTCGTTTTGATAATATTCTTGACCTTTTAAAAAAACATTTAAATTATATTTATTATTCAGTTTTGGATGGAAAACGTTGAAGTTACATTAATATATGAGACATTTTAAGACATTTTAGAAAAAACCTTTATTGGAGAACGTTTCTTCTTTTTCTTCCTCTCTCTACAAATTCTTCATCGATGAAAATTAAATGAGAAGATTCCTATATTTGAAGCTTCAAGATGATTTTTACTTCGTTCTTGAATTCTTCATTTGATTTTTTTTATAGTCTTTTCATTGTTATTTTCTCACTGTTCACTACCCATTAACTTTTCCTATATTCATTTTAGACAAAATAAATGAAAAAAAAATGTTGTATAGTGATTCTAACACTTCTTAAATATTCTTTTAAAAAAAATCGTGTATGAACCTTTTGATTAATTAACCTTCTAAACTGGACCAAACCCAGGGTTAAGGCCCTAACTTGTTTTCCTCTTTTCAACTAGAGCAATGTGTTTTAAAACTCAACCCAAGTCCATATTTTTCTATCAAACCTTTCAAACCTCACATAAATTTTGGTCAACAAAAAATATCACAAATTGGATCCATTGAAGTTTAACAAGTGTCTCTAAATTAAATGAAAAGAAATTTAAAAAAAAATGGATAATTAATAATTCTATGGTCTATGTTCAAGCCATTTGAATGAATCCAATGATAAGCCCATGAAATGAATACATTTAGTTGCATTTTTATTAACTAGCTAATATAGTTGAGTAAAATGCAATCTTCCAACAATTTTGTCTTTTATTTGTTTCGTTTGGCAAACAAGTGTGAAGGTCAAAAAATCATCCCATATTCCTCTTATTTTTATTGGATTTCTTCTTATTTGGGTCAATACTTTCGAGCATTGAATTGGATTGAAACAGTATTTGGACTTTCGACCTTATTAAGTCATTTAGTGAGTTAAAAAGGTATCGTGGGTGACAATGCTATAGCAAAGTGGCCACACGAGAGAGGGAAAAAAAAAAATTTCTTTCTTGGTTCTTACCTATTAACTTGTCTACTTTTGTAATATTTTGAGTTAGGTTAACATAAGTTATCGACGAACATAAAAAAATAAAAATAATAATAATAATAATAAAAGATTAGGGAAAAAATCATTTTTAACCCTAAACTTTGGGGATTGTATCAATTTTAACCTTGAACTTTCAATTTCATCAAATTGAACCCTAAACTTAACAAGTTGTTTCAATTTTAACCCTGAACTTTTAATTTCATCAAATTGAACCTCAAACTTATCAAATCGTATTGATTTTAACCCTAAACTTGCATAAATGTTACAATGTATACCTTTGGTTAACTTTCCGTTTGAACCACCGTACGTAATTGATTATTTTTTTTTTTTCTTAATTCACATTTGCACTTGAATTGGTTTATTATAAATAAAATATTGAATAAACTTTATTTTGGATGACTTTTTCTTGTTGCTGAGAATTTTGTGAGGACTTTTTTGCTGCTATTTAAGATTACGAAAGCAAAGAAATTTTGGAGGTTCTTATCTTCAAATATACGCTGGTTTTTTTTTTTTTTTTTTGTTATTAAGAACTTTGTGGAATTTTTTTTCCCTTCTTTTAATGTTTTTTTTTCTTGCTAATTAGAAAAATGTACAAATCTAGGAAACAGAAATAAAGAAATTTCGAGTTTTTTATTTCTCATATTTGCTAGATTTTTCTTATTGCCAATAACTGTGTGTGTGTGTTTTTTTTTTTTTTTTTTTTGGTAATAATGAGATTTGATTTCTTAGAGTTTTTCCAACAATTTTTTTTACAAAACACTAACTCAGATGCAATATGAATTAAAAAAAAAAAAAAAAAGGAAATTGTCAATTACATGTTTTAATAGAAATTCAAATGAAAAGTTAACCAAAGGTCTACAATGCAACATTTGTGCAAGTTGGAGGTTCAAATTAATACAATTTGTTAAGTGTGAGGTTCAATTTGATAAAATTGAAAGTTTAGGGTTAAAATTGATGCAACCTACAAAGTTCAGGGGTAAAAATTGTTTTTTTTCCCAAAAGATTATTTTTAAAAATTAGGGAAAAATTCATTTTTAACCCTAAACTTTAGGGGTTGTATCAATTTTAACCCTAAACTTTTAATTTCATCAAATTGAACCCTAAACTTAACAAGTTGTATCAATTTTAACCCTGAACTTTCAATTTCATCCAAATTGAACCTCAAACTTATCAAATCGTATCGATTTTAACCCTAAACTTGCATAAGTGTTAAAGAGTATACATTTGGTTAACTTTTTTTTTAACCACCGTACGTAATTGATTATTTCCTTTTTTTTTCTTAATTCACATTGAATCTGAATTGGTTTCTTATAAATAAAATATTGAAGAAAGTTTATTTTAGATAACTTTTTCTAATTCTCGTTGTTGAGGATTTTATGAGAGTTTTTTTTTTTTTTTTTTTTTTTTTTTTGCTTCTATTTAAGATTACGAAAGCAAATTAATTTTGGAGGTTTTTATCTTCAAATATTCGCTGGTCTTTTCTTGTTGCTAAGAACTTTGTGGGATTTTTTTCCTTCTTTTAATGTCTTTTTTTTCTTGCTAATTAGAAGAATATACAAATCTAGGAAACGGAAATAAAGAAATTTCGAGTTTTTTATTTCTCATATTAGCTAGATTTTTCTTGTTGTCAATAACTTTGTGACTTTTTTTTTTTATAATAATGAGAAGAATTGTCTGAGATATTTGATTTCTTAGAGAGTTTTTCCAACAAATTTCTTACAAAACACTAACTCAAGTGCAATGTGAATTAAAAAGAATAAAAAGAAATTGTCAATTACATATTTTAATAGCAATTCAAATGAAAAGTTGACAAAAGGTCTACATTGCAACATTTATGCAAGTTGGAGGTTCAAATTGATACAATTTGTTAAGTTTGGGGTTTAATTTGCTGAAATTGAAAGTTTATGGTTAAAATTGCTACAACCTGCAAAGTTCATGGGTTAAAATTGATTTTTTTCCTAAAAATTAAAATAAATATGCGGATGAAAAGAGGCTAAATTACAACAAATCTATAAATATTTGGGATATTCTAAGAAATGGCCAAAAATTACAGCGTATTTCTGAAAAATGGCCAAACTGTATTTTTTTAATGAAAAATGGCCAAATCAATTTTCTAACCTATTTTTGTGGGATTGGAACTTCCATTTTTACCCTTGAGTCATTCCCCACGTTTCTCCCCTATATTTGTGCAGCCTTATTTGATGATATTAAAAAAAAAAAAAATGAAAATTTGTAACCTCCAATTCCATGAATCAAGGAATGATAGTTACAGAATCAATCATTTTGTCTTCCCAAAATATACATTTTTTGGCTTTGGTTTTTCAGAATTTACAACATCAATTCTCTCTCTTCATTTTCTTATTAAAATGGTGGGTCCTAGCTTTGGTCAAATTGTCCTATTTGTGAAAAAATGGTTTATATCTATATAAACCAAAAAGTTAGAAGAGAATCGAAGCATGCATACTCTTGCATGTCGACACAACCTCTCCAAACTCCTGAATGTTCTCTCGAATGTTTGCGTAAATACAGTGTAAATCTGTCGAGTGTCTGTGCAATTACAGTGTAAATCTGTCAAGGGGTTTGAGAATCGGGTTGAGGGTTTTGGTTTCGTCCGGGGTTTGCTAGAAGGAACGAGGAATGTTGGAGAAGAATCAGTTTTGGTCTTTCCCGAAGGAACGAAGAATCAATAAGCTGAAAGGGTTTCCTTCGAAGAACGGTACGGTTTCTTTTTTTTTTTTTTTTTTTTTTTGAAATGGGGGTTTCAAAGAGAGAATATGAAGAGTTTTTTGTCAATTGCTTTTATTTTCTCATTTACAGTGATATTAATGGGATTGGTGAGCCTTTTTATTTTCTCTTTTTGAAATTGGATCCTTTTGAAATTGTTCATGTTTGATATGATGTTTTAGGTGCAACACTTAATGATGTCTACCAAATGTTATCACTAGCATTTTATTCTTGAGCTGATGTTTTAGATGCATGAAGTTGTTCTTCATTTTTTATTTAATCCTAGTTGCAACAAGTAAGTTATTAGTTGTTCTTGATTTTTGATTGAATCCAATATATTGTGGTTAAATTTTGAGTTCTCCTGTTTTTTCTCTCTTATTTGAACTGATTTATTTGTTTAATTTGAAATTATGTTATTGATTTGGTTGTTGAATCGTAAGAATCCTAGATTTTCTCCCTGATTTACCGTGTATTTTTGGTAATTTGAAATCCTGTTATTGATTTGGTGGTTGAATTAATCAGTAAGAATCCTAGATTTTCTCCCTAGTTTGAATTCTTTGTTTTAAATTTAAGTTCTCAGATTTATTTGTTTAATTTGAAATTATTTGGTTGTTGAGTTAATCCCTAAAAATGCTAGATTTTCTCATTGGTTTTATACTGTATTTTCGGTTTAATTTATTTATGAATGTTGGGGTATTTTCGTCCACTTTGTTGCCAAAAGAATTTACTAAAATTAGCTTTTGGTCATTTTTCAGAATAATGACCATTTTTCAAAACAGCTATTTTAAAATGGCCATTTGTCTGGTTGCCCCTAAATATTTACCCAAAAGTCAAGATATCTTTTGAATTATCACCGATGATAATGGATAATGGAGAAACAGACAAGCCCATTGGGCCATGCTTTGTCAGGTTGGCCAACCCAATTAAACTCTTTTTCTCTCTCTCTCTTTAGAAAACTTAAAAAACATTCATAAATATACAAAATTTCTCTCTTTTTTTAACTTCAACCATATTTGAGAGAGGAAGGATTAGAACTCTAACCTCTTGGTCGATAGTACATGTCAATTGTCACTGAACTATGTTCACTTTGACACTCTACAAAGTTCTCTTAAAAAATAAGATATATTGTATGCAATTAGTGTTCGCTCCATTTCTAACTTAGGTAGTTTGTTTCAACTTTGTCTCTGGCGTTCAGAATCGGAAACATAGGTTTTTTTTCCTTACATAAATTAAAAAACTCAAGAAAAGTTAAAACTTTTAGAATCTAAAAAGTGAAAATTGAAAGCATCTACAAAGATTGAAGACATAACATTATACAATTTAATTTTCATTTTATCTCTATGTTTAGACAAGGGAAAAAGCTTATGTGGGTTTTGATTTCTCTCTTATGCACTTAAAAACTAACTATAAAATTGGAAATTTTCAAACATTATAAATAGAAGGTTAAGTCACAAGCTTACAAAGTTTAGTAGGTAGTCTATAAACTTTTAAAATGTGTAACAAATTTTTGATACGTTGATCTATTTAGACATGAAATTGAATTTTGTGTACGATAAGATTCTAAAATTTCAATTTTATATTTAGCAGATTGTGATTTTTTATAAAAAAATAAATAAATAAAATAGATCGAGAATCTACCAAATAGCAAATACTGTTTGAAGTTTAAAAATTCAGAGGCTTAACTCGTAGCAAAGATTAAAGTTGTAAGTTAACCAACTTAACCAAAACTAAAAGTAAAGTTATTTAACTTCGATGAGAAGATATTTTGAATTTCTTCTTCTTCATCATCATCTTGTCTCTGTGTGACTCATATCACACAAGTTGACGTAGAGCCTATTTTGGGCCTAGAGAGACAACATGGGAGCCACCGTCCTCCATGCAAAATAATAATATTAATTTGGACCTGAAAAATATTACGTTAAAATATCATTTTGGTCTATGAACTTTGAAATTTATTCTATTTTAGTCTTGGTACTTTTGAAATGATGACCAAATTTACTTTTTATACTTTTGATCAATTTTAAATTTAGTTTCAAAGTACACAAACTAGAATAGAATGGTCTAAAAATTATAGGGTTTTACCAACAGTTGGAAATACATCATACGTTTATAAAAAATGAGTAACATATTACATAAAAAAATGGTTAACAATTACGGTGTAAAAGTAGTAAGACACTGAAGTCACAAAGGTTGTAAATAGTTTGATTGACAATAGCAATAACCACAAAAAATAATAATAATAAACTTCAAGAACTCGTGATCGAGATGATAAGTAGTCGATCAAGGCACACTTGCAAAGCATTGTCTTGAAGACACTTATTCGCTTAACACAGGTTGCAAGCAAGCTACAACCACCGTCTCAGTAGAATATAACGATTAATTCTGATGGAATAATATTCATCTCAAACTACTCGGATCTGACAAAACTCATGGATATTTGCTCTCAACAAAACCAAAAATAAAAGAAGTAAAAAGATGAGAAATCTTAGATTAAAATAAGATGATCAATAGAGGAAGAAAAATCAACTACTATTTATAGTCATACAAATAGTGACTCTTTAGAAAGTGGAAAAAAAAAAACAAACAAACAACAAGTACTAGGTAAATAACATTACTTGCAATGTATTTGTGAGTACTATGTAAATACCATTTACAAATTACAAGTACAATTGCATAACATAAATAGTCGTAAACTATTCAATTTCATAGAAGTTAGAGATTAAATTTATAATTTAAACCAACACTTTCTTTCACAAATTTACCAAAAAATCCAACAACCATTTCCTTTCTTCTACCTATTTGCACAAACCACACAAATATATATATAAAAATAATAATAATAATTGGAAGTAGAAAAAAAAAAAGAGCAATGGTCAAAAGATGGTGACAGGTGAATGAAGTTGTTGCAAGTTTTTACAAAGAAGAAGAAGAAAATAGATGGAAGGATGAAAATGACAGTTCAAGCTGTACAATGAATCTCTCCCATATCTTTCTCTTTCTCTCTGTTATTTTTTGCAGCAATATTTTAAGGGAGATATTAAAAATATGAGAAATTATTCGATGAAACCAGTACAATGAGACTGGTAGTTTTGCACCGATCATAGATGGTATGAGAGAAAAATTGTGAAAGTATCTCGATCTTGTATCCAACGGTTATTAAGAAGTAGATAAATTTGAAGATTTATATATCCCACGAATTTAAAAAGACAACCACTAGCGTTGAACACAATACAAAAAAAAAAAAAAAAGTTCTTTTTTCAAGCACAATCTCCAATGGTTTGTTGTTTGTTTAGTTTTAGTTAATCTATCTTTCTCAACTTTCACTCTTTTTCTCACTTCTTTTCCTTTCTTTCTCTTCTTTCACTTTCAGTTGCCTCATCTTTTTCCTTTGTTGATCTCTCTCTCTCTTTACAGTCTTTCCAATTTTGATTTTCCTAGAAGAAAAAAATTTAACTTTTACAGTATGTTATATATATATATATATATGACAAAGGAGTGAAAACTTGAGTAAACTTTATAGTGTTTAAAGTATGATAACTTTTTTTATTAAAAAAAAATATATTAATAACTTTTACGACAAGTTGAAGGTTCAAATTAAGACATCGTTTGTTAACCTAAGCATAACTCAACTGATTAAGATATCTTGACTTTTTTTAATAAATTGAAAGTATAAATTGCTAGCCCTTTTAAAATATTGTGATAATACTATATTCTACCAAGCGAGAGAGGATTTGACGAACTTATCCATTATTCATAAAAATTATATTATGCTAGCTTGACTATTTCAATTACGTTCAAGTTGGAAAAAATTTATTCTTTTACCGTTGTGTTTAAGTAGGTGCCTTACATTTAATTTTTAATTTTATCGTATTAAATTATTTTTTCTAGTTGTGTTTGGTCTTTTGAAGTTATATATATATATATATATATATATATATATATATATATATATATATTACTTCTAATTAAATTTCAAATGTTTTCATGCATTTCTATTAACTTAATTCTTCCATGTTTTGTTTGATAAATTTTAGAGTATCTATCAAGCTTTTTTTAATATATTAGATATTTCTTAGGCGTTTACTCTTTTTTGTATCAACTAATCTCTCATTCAAGAAATTACAAATTAATTAAGTTAAAAGAATCTTTGAAATTATTAACCAACTCGAAGATATATAGTCAAAGCCATTGAATAAATATTGTACGTCCACTTAATGTTAGCTAACTTTGAATCAAAGTTCCCTTATTTACAATGTAATTTTCTAAAGGTAAAATAGTGTAAAAGATGTCTAATAAAAAAATGGCCTAAAAATAGGGTTTAGAAGCCTATATATAGATATCTTCCATTAAAAAAAAAAGAAAAAAGAAAAAAAAGCCCCTATATAGAGAGAGAGGGAGAGAAGAGATTAGATTGGAAAGAACTGGGAGAGAAGAGATTAGATTGGAAAGAACCGAGAGAAGTGCTAGAATATAAGGGTAAAAAGGAGCCAAGCCGAGCTTAGTTCAGCGATAATTGGCATGTATCCTCGACCATGAGGTCAGAGGTTCGAATCCCTCCACTCCCAAATGTTGATGTACTAAAAAAAAAAGATAAAAAGGACAATATTTAGTTATATAGGAACCTCCCTACCATACCATCATTAAATAATGTCAACTATTAGGATAGATAAAAAAAAAGTCATTTTTTTACCTTTTATCTCTACACACTGTTATGCAGACAAGTATTGTTTTGATAAAAATTGGGAAAAAAAAAAATTAAAACAAAGAAACAAAGAAAGAGAAAAGTAGAGGTAGAGATGTTGAATCATTTGGACTATCATCAATACTTCTCTTTCCATAAAAACCATTCCCACATCACATCCCAAATCCCAATCCCTCATTACAATATCTCCCTTTTCATCTTTCTTTCTCAAACACCCTTCTTTCTCTATTGCTTCCAAACTTCTTTTTTTTCCCCTCTCTCTCTCCTCATCTTTTGAATA
This sequence comes from Luffa acutangula, assembly GCA_036850905.1. Classification (NCBI taxonomy): domain Eukaryota; kingdom Viridiplantae; phylum Streptophyta; class Magnoliopsida; order Cucurbitales; family Cucurbitaceae; genus Luffa; species Luffa acutangula. The sequence goes on along the minus strand of CM072099.1, from coordinate 6,908,444 downwards.
GAATCCCATTTTCATAATTTCAATTACTATCCTACTTAACTTGTTTTCACTTTATATTTTCAAATATATATATTATTTATGGATGGTGACAAAATTTATTTTAATCTTTGGGGTTTGAGATTATTCTAAAAAGATTTTTTCTATTCAAATTGTAGATGGAAAGTTGTCTCGACAGTTAATGCATGTGTAGAAACTGGAAGGCATACATAACATCATTTACTATATCATCGTTCATGTAAATTGGCATGGTAGATGATGTGTAAAAATTGATTTTGTGAATGTTGTGGTAAATATTGATGTTTAAAAAAAAAAAAAAATCTTTTGAATGGTAAGAAAGATTTTAATATTCTAAATAGTTGAAATTGAGTCGACAACTACATCTTGTATGCCTTCCAAACGTTGTCTTTTTGCAATGCCATTCATAATTATTGAGTTCTAATCCAACCTTTAGCAGCCAAAAAAAATTAAGTTGCTATAAAAACATGTGAGAAATTGAAACATGGATTATTTTGAGAGATTTACCCATATAGTCCCCCTATACTTTGATAGAAGATATAGTTGGGAAGTTCAATTTTATAACAATTTGGTCTCTATCGTGAAAAATCTTTCATTATTAAGATATAATGGAGCTTCTGACTCATGTAGGTCAGAAAATCACTCGAGAAGCAAATGTGCTTTATTTTTTTAATTCAACAACATATGAAGTGGAATGATTCGAACATCTGTCATCTTGATCAAGTACATGTCTTAACCCAGTTAAGTTATGCTCACAGGTTGACAGTCAAATACATTTTAAAACTACATATACATGAAATATATGTTGTTATATTAAAGTTTCATACTTTACATTGACATGATTTTTCCCCTAAAAAACTAAGTCATTACAGAATTTTAAATACTGAAATTAATCGTTACAAATTTTAAACTACATACAAGTAGAAGACTTTTGAAAGTGATTATGCATAAATATAACTATAACTTATAAGTAATCCAAAAGAACATATTAAGAAATAGTTTTTTTTTTTTTTTTTTTAAATAAACATATTAAGAAATTGTTAAAGAAGTTGAAATTGAAAGAAACAAATTGAGTTAAAATCAGAAGTAGCTTTCAAAAGCACATGACGACCAGCGGCGGATCCAGCATGGGCCCAGGGGGGCTCGAGCCCCCCCTGAAATTTTAGCTATTTTATATTTGTATATGTAATTCCAACTTTATTATCAAAAGTAATAGTTGGCTTCGTTGGCATGAGCGTCTTAAGCCCCCCCTTACACAGTGCGGTCCTTGGATCGACCCTTACTACCCACTGTTTTTTTAATTTTATTTTTTTTTTCTGACTCCAACTTTTCCCCTCATGTCGTGCGGTCCCTGATTGAGTCTGAGTTCTCTCAATTTTTGACTCAATTTTTTTTTCTCACTCCTTTAATATTTATTCTTTTTCTCTTTTACAATATATTCAACAAAGTTAAAACTTGTCGATTTAAAAAATATATACAAAACCCATTTCTAAAATTTGACTTTTATAAATACACAAAGTTTTATTTTTCATAGATTTTAATTGTAGGCTATATTTTGTCTAAAAATAATTACTTACAAATGTGATAACAAATTTGTTCCATAAACTTAGGATAGGTTTGGTTTAACTTTTCAAGTTTTTAATCTTGTAATAAAATTATAGTGTTTGACAATCACTAAAAATTGAAAGTTCAAGAATCCATTAGAAGACACAAATGTAAAAATTTCAAGATTAAACTTGTAATACAACCTAACAAATAAATAATATTACAATATTTATTTGAATTTTTTCTTTAAATATTATTTTTATATCAAAATAAATGAAAATGGATAAAAATATTTTAAATTTATTTTTTTTAAAATTGATCTCATGATATAAAAATGTATAGAGAAGAATTGCAATGAATTAAATTAATAGTTCAGTTTCATTTATGAAAATTTTGGAATTATTTACTTGTAAATTACTTTTACGAAATTCTAAATGAAGCCCCCCTGAACAAAATTTCTGGATCCGCCACTGATGACGACCAAACCCCAATAACATAACTATCCATATCTCTCTCTTTCTTTCTGACTCTTTACTGTGATGCCGCCTAAGCCTTCTCACTTCTCCCTCCCACACAACCCACTTCTAAAAAAATCACTTTTTTTTCTCTGGCCGGAGATGGCGGTGGCCGGATTGTGCTCCGGCGCGGCGGTGGTGAGCGGGAAGAGGAAGATCAGAAGCTTCTTCCGCCGTGTGAGGGCGGAGATCCGGCGGCAGATGGCGGCCGGAGCCCACCGGAAGAGGCGAGTCAGTTTCCACTATGACCCTTTCAGTTATGCTTTGAACTTTGACAATGGGAATTTTGGCTTCATTTGTTGAAGAAGAAAACAAGGAATATTTTTTTTTTTTTTTTTTTTTTTTTTTTGGTAATGCAAGGTTTAGTTGTGGTTATGAATTGTTTTATTTTATCCAACTTTTGGACAGAAAAAAGAGGTGATATTTAAATATTTTCATGTATATTCATGAGATTAGTGGAAAGTCCTTTGCTATTTGTCAATGGTTATATTTTTTCTTTTCCTTTTTTTAATCTAACAAATATAAAGATGAAGAGATGGAACTTTCGATTTTAAAAAAGATATCTTTATCGAGTTATGTTCGGCCTTCGGATCCGCTATATGATTATATAAACTTTATTATTTTTTTTTTCCTACCAATTTAAGTTTGGGTATAATGTAATGATGATTCAATTATTTGCTTTTGTTCATTTATTGTTTGTGTTTTTTCTTCTTTTTGTCTTGAGGTAGAATTTGACTTATTATTTTAGTTTTGAAGAGAAGGAAGATGATTGGATGAGAATCATTTTTATTTTTTTTTTTATATAAGTTTGATATCTACATTTGTAATGGATGATGTTTGGTTTAAATTAACCATGATTTTCTATGTATGCTTCGTGAGAATGATGGTTTTTCTTTTTCTCTTTTTTTTTTTTAATTAGTCAACTGATTAACGTAGGTTCCGTTTCATAACCATTTCGGTTTTTGTTTTTGGTTTTTGAAAATTATGCTTGTTTTCTCCTAAATTTCCTTTCATCCTTGCTAAGGATCCATTTGAATATATTCCTAGCCAAATTCTAAAAACAAAAATTGTTTTTTTTTGTTTTTTCAAAATTGGACTTGGTTTTTGAAAACAAGGAAGAATGTTGATACAAAAATAAAGAAACCTATAAGTGAAAGTAGGTGTGTATAAGCTTCATTTTCAAAAACCAAAAACAAAAAATGAAGGTCCGTTTGATAACCATTTGGTTTTTTGTTTTTGGTTTTTGAAAATTAGGCTTGTTTTCTCTCAATTTTCCTATCATGGTTTTCATCTTTGTCAAAGCACATTTGAATTCTTAGCCAAATTCCAAAAACAAAAACAAGTTTTTGAAATCTATTTTTTTTTAGTTTTCAAAAATTGCCTTGGGTTTTGAAAACATTGGAAGAATGTATTAGGAAAACAAAGAAATTTGTAAGTGGAAGTTGTGTTTAATAGGCTTAATTTTCAAAAACTAAAAACCAAAAACCAAATGGTTATAATACGAGACCGAAATGATTATCAATTGGGACCGTATTTATCCTCTAACTAAAAGTTCATATTCGAATCTTCACGGTTGTAAATTCAAATTTTAAAATTAATATTTTTTTTTTTAAAAAAAAAGTCTTTAAAAATCAAATCTCTGTATCTTAATAGGGTTGGTGGAATGAAAGAGATTCATTTTATCGTATTAAAATGAGTGTTTGCTATAGGTTTTTTATTGCTTTTTTTTTTTCTTTTTTGAAACAAGGTTTTCTATTGTTATTGCTAACCCTTTCTTCTGTTTCTTCTCAAATTGATTTTTTCTTTTCTTTTCTTTTCTTTTTTTTTTTTTTTTTGTTGGTAAAAACTTCGGACTTCGCCATTATTTTTTAAGAGAATTTTACCTGGAAGCATTTAGAATTATAGGTAGATCTTTCAAGTTTAATATAATTTTGATTTTAAAATTAGGTAGAAAATACTTCATAAAAAATCAATAATTATAAATTAATTGAAAACCATGATCCACTAAACTTCTTTTTAAGATAAAAGACAGGGGAAATAATGTTAAACTAGTTGATACTCGTCTACTTCTCTATTTTTCTTATCTGAAAGTCAATCAAATTTTTATATACTACGGTAGTATAGATACTACTTCCATTTATTGTCTGTCACGTCAGTATCATTTAAGAATGATGTAGAGTCCAACAACATTAAATCAATAATGAATAAAGTAAAATTTATCGTGTGAATAGGGAGTATGTACTACGGAAGTACTATAAATTTTTCGGAGTGAAACCTCTTTTAGTCACTTGTCTTTTTATTTTATAATTTTACTCTAATTTTTTTTAAAAAAAAAATAGGGATATCCTTAGAAATGGCCAAAAATTACAGGGTATTTTTGAAAAATGGCCAAAGCGGATTTTTTAATGAAAAATGGCCAAACCGGTTTTCTAACCTATTTTCGTGGGATTGGAACTTCCATTTTTATCCCTGAGTCATTCCTCACGTCTCTCCTATGCAGTTGTATCAGATGATATTTAAAAAAAATGAAAATTTATAACCTCCAATTCCATGAATCAAGGAATGATAGTTACAAAATCAATTTTCTTGTCTTCCCAAAATATACGTTTTTTAGATTTGGTTTTCCAGATTTTTACAGCATCAATTCTCTCTCTTCATTTTCTTATTAAAATGGTTGCATACCCTGGAATGTCGACACAACCTCTTCGAACTTCTGAATGTTCCATCGAATGTCTGTCTGTGTAAATACAGTGTAAATCTGTCGAGTGGTGTGTAAATACAGGTAAATCTGTCGATTAGGAGAAGAAGCTTGAAGGAGAATGAGTTTATTTGCAGGGAAGAATCGAAGAATTAAGCTCAATCGGTTGGGGTTTTTTTTGCCAAACGGTAAACGCTCTTTTTTTAGTTCGGAATGGGGTTTTCGAATGAGGGTTTTCCAAGAAGAACGTGAAGAGGTTGAGTTTTTTCTTTTTTCGTTTTTGAAATATGATGTGAAAAATTCAGGTGATGAATGCCAAATGCAACTGTGGTTCATTTTCATCTAAATTTCTTTAAATTAATTTTCATCTAAATTTCTTTAAATTCATTTTCATCTACAGTGATATTATTGTTTTCAAATTATACTTTATTTTGATTTGATGTTTTAGGTGCAAATCAAAATGAGGTTGTTCTTCCATAATTTCTTCATTTTGCATATGAATCCTAGTTGAGTTCTTTATTTTTTCCACTATACTGTGTCTTTTATTGATTTACACGTTGAATTAATTTGTAACAAACTAGATTTTCTTCCATAATTCCTTCATTTTGCATATGAATCCTAGTTGAGTTCTTTATTTTTTCCAATATACTGTGTTTTTTAAATTTAAGTTCCCAGATTTATATTTTTTTATTTTGAAAGTTTGTTATTGATTTACCGTTGAATTAATCTCTAACAAAAGCTAGATTTTCTCCCTGTTTATAGTGTATTTTTTTCCAATATACTGTGTTTTTTTTGTTCTCTCCTATTTTTTCTCTTTGATTTGAATTTAAATATTTTGTTTTAAATTTAAGTTCCCAGATTTTATTGATTTATCCGTTGAATTAATTTGTAACAAAGTAGCTTTTCTTCCATCATTTCTTCATTTTGCATATGAATCCTAGTTGAGTTCTTTATTTTTTCCAATATGTGTTTTTTGTTCTCTCCTATTTTTTCTCTCTTATTTGAATTTAAATCTTTTGTTTTAAATTCAAGTTCCAAGATTTATATTTTTTTTATTTTGAAAGTTTGTTATTGATTTACCCGTTGAATTGATCTCTAACAAAAGCTAGATTTTCTCCCTTGTTTATAGTGTATTTTTTTTTCCAATATACTGTGTTTTTTGTTCTCTCCTATTTTTTCTCTTTGATTTGAATTTAAATCTTTTGTTTTAAATTTAAGTTCCCAAATTTTATTGATTTACACATTGAATTAATTTGTAACTAACTAGATTTTCTTCATGTTTATAGTGTATTTTGGTTTAATTTATTTATGAATTAAGATTTGGAGCAGGGGTATTTCTGTCCATTTTGGTGTCAAAAAAATTTACTAAAATTAGCTTTTGGCCATTTCTCAAATTGTAAACACGAATGGCCTTTTTTCAAAACACCTAATTTAAAATGGTCATTTATCTAGTTGCCCCAAAAAAATATTCACCACTCTATGATGTTTCATCGGGCTTATAGGCCAAGGCTGAAGCCCATTGGCCCAGTATAAGGCCTGTAACTTCTAGGCCCAAATTCCTACTACTGTTTTGTCTCCAAAGTAATTTTTTTGAGATCAGTGCATTTTAGCCTAATTTTAGATATTAGTTTCTAAAAAAAAATACAAAATACAAAATTTGTCTAGATTCTATGATTTTAAGCTATTGCGTTTTAAAAAAAAAAAATTAAGAGAAAAAAAAAAAGAACAATTTTAGTTTGAACTTGGTGAGGTATATCAATTTTTACCTCCAAACTTTTATTTTATATAACTATAGTTTTTTTTTTTTTTTTTTTTTGAGTACATCAACCCTTGGAGTGGGAGATTCAAACCTCTGACCTCATGGTCGATGATACATGTCAATTACCGCTAAGCTAAACTCGCTTTGACAATTTTATAAAACTAGAGTTTGTACTTAGATAGTGTTGCAATTTTTACTTTCTACTTCATTTTCGCTAACTTCGTCTACAATTTTGTTAATTAAACAAATAAATGTAAAAATCTCTAAAAACTTATCGGTTCCCATAAAAGTAAAGTGAACAAAATTAAGTTCAAGTTAGGCACAAAATCAACTTGTGACTAGAAATTGCTAATTTCAACCAAGAATCAACTTTTTTTTTTTTTAGAATACCAAGAATCAACTTTAATTTCATTTTGTTTGAAATTTATAAATTTGGTGCGATATATATGTTTCATAATTGATCGAACATACATCAGAGTATTTTTTTTCTAATGATTCAAACGAAAACCTATCAAAATGTTTTGCAAGAAGTTTAAGATTTGAGATAAAAGGAGTGCAATTCTGTGGCGGATCTAGAACTTTATGTTATAAGGGGTTTGATATATTTTGATATTAGTTTGTTCAATTAGAAAATATTATTGACATTTTTTAGGTCAAAATACCATTTTGGTCAAATGTATTTTCTATCTCATTTCATTTAAGTATGTATACTTTTAAATGTCCAAATTTAGTCCACGTACTTTCAATAAATTTTAAATTAATACTTATTTTTGTAGTTTGAAGTAAATTTGTATTAAATTTAGTAAAAAATAATGATAATAATTTCCATTTAAGTAAAGACACAATGTGAATATGTTTTCAAAATTTATACAATAAGAGTTGTAGACAAAAAAATAATAATAATAATAAAATAAGAAATAAAAGTTAACAATATACTAACAATAACAATATGTAAGATTTACTGAAAGTACAAAGGACTAAATTTGGACGTTTGTAAACACAATGACTAAAATTAAAAAAAAAATCTCAAAATAAAAGATAAAAATGGTATCTTTTATTTACTTTTAATAAAAATATATAAAAATGAGAATAATAATTTATGGTTTTTCAAATAGAATTAATTATTAAAAAACAATCTACTAGCACTTAAAAACATTATAGGTCTAATTTTATTTTCTTGAAAAAGATAGTTTGCTATCTATTAAATCAATGAGAATAATAAATTTTTTAATCATATACATACTTATAAAAATCTGGTAAGAAAATGATAACAAAAAAGTTATTAAAAAAGAAAAGGAGAAACATATTTTTCTAATATATTTTTAATAAAATAACAGACTTAAAGCGAAAAAAAAATGTACGTTTCACTGGGCTCGAACTCGGACACTGGGTGCTATTAAAAAAACAGACTGACAAATAAAAAAAAAAAAAAAAACAAAAGGCCACATTTCACTAGGCTCGATATCGAGGGGCTTGAAGTGTCATTGTCAATCAGGAAAGGAAGAGTGACTAGAAAATGAATGAACTTTTTAATATTAGTACAATATGCAGTAAAGTTCAAGGGGGTTCCTCTAGACCTATTTTTGCTCTGCCGCTGAATTTAAGAAGCAATTTGATGAATGTGAAAGTTTGATGTAAAAATGGGTTTACCAATTTAAGTTACATATTGATTTTCCCCCCAAAATTAAAACAGGTAAACATTTGAATTCAAATGCATCTTAAAAGTTATATCATGTTAAATTAATATTAAACCTTTCCTCAAAAAAAAAAATTATTAAACCTAAAATTGTAAATGAATAAATAGAAAAAATCTAATCTTTGCCCAACAATTTTAGTAGGAATAAATTTCAACTTTAAAAAGAAAATTTTAACTCAACCAACATTCGTTGGCTTTCAATATATATATATATATTCAACATTGCAGCTCCAACATCCTCAATAATAGTTAGATATATGATTAAAAATAATAATTTATTTCTAAATTGAATGTTGTAAAAATAGTTGTCATATTTGTACAACTATATTAAATAATTATTCCTTTTGAATTTGAAATGAACCATATGTATTTATTACAAAAGGAATCTAATGAAAATATTTTGAAACAACAAAATCCACTCTTTTTCAATCCAACAAAAATGAATCTATATTTGGAAGTACTCCATTCTCATTAACTCAATTGAATACTAAAATTAGGTTTAAAAAAACTCCTAATTTATATAAGTAACAATTTAGTTTATCAATTTTAAAATATAATAATTTTGTTCCTTATATTTTTTAACTCACAACCCTTTAATTCCTATAATAAAAATTTTCATCAAAGTGAAATAAATACCACTTTTTATTATGAAACTCGTTAGTTTTGTTTGTTTACCGACACATTTTGTCATAAACCTTAACAATGTTTCATAGAATGAGGATTAAATTGTTACAAAGACTACATAGACTAAATCATTACATATTAAAGTTTTGAAACTAAGACTCCTTGATAACCATTTTGTTTTTTGTTTTTTGTTTTTGAAAATTAAGCCTGCAAACACTACTTCTACTCATAAGTTTTTTTTGTTTTGTTATTTACCTTATTTCTATATTTTCAAAAACCAATTCAAGTTTTGAAAACAAAAAAAAAAAAAAAATAGTTTTCAAAAACTTATTTTTGTTTTTGGAATTTGGCTAAGAATTCAAATGTATCCTCAACAAAAATGAAAATCTATGGTAAGAAAATGAAAAGAGAACAAACATCATTTTCAAAAACCAAATAATTATCAAACGGAGCCTAAATTGCCACTACGAGTTGAGCTAAAAAGATGCGAAAAGTATTTTTTAATTAAAAAGAAAAAGAACAATTTTCTTTTATGTCTTCCTCAAAAGAGTAGTATCAAATATCAATAAGTAAACAAGATAAGTTAACTATATAATCAAATCAACAAGAAGATGAAGAATAATAAGAAAGAAAATCAAATGGAACTTATTAGCTATTTGGAGGAGCATAGCAGGACTCTCGATCTCGATCTCGATCCCTAGCTCCTCAACGCCATTGGAGCTCATTTGAGACGATGAGCGACAATAAACAAGCCATTCTCCTTCTGGGTAATCTTTTTTTCTTCTTTCTTTTCACTGCTTCGTCTCCATTTTCCATTCTTCTGCTCCTCTGCAGGGCGGCAATGGCGTCCCACAAAGGCACAGATTATGGGCATAAGCGGCGGCCGGAAACACATTAAACGGCCTCCCTTGTGGGATTGTTCCGCACAATCTGTTCGCTCTGAAGTTCGCATGTCGAAGCCGCTGGATTGCCAACAAGGTGTTTGGTATTTTGCCTGTGAGAGAATTGATGGAGATATCCAGCCATTGGAGCTTTTCCAGAGCTCCAATGCTTGTGGGGATCGTTCCTTGTATTTGATTTCTTGAAATATCTAACTTTATCAGCTCCCCCAGGTTCGAGATTGTGCTTGGAATGTGGCCGGAGATCTTGTTTCCCCCTATGCTGAGGACCTTCAAGCCCAAGCCAGAGTTGAACTCTGGAATGGCGCCTGTAATTTGGTTCTTTGATACATCAATTACCTCTAAAAAGCCACTGGTTTTGCTGTTTAAGATGTTTGAGAGTGACCCAGAAACTTGATTTGAGTGAAGATCGAGAGTGGAGAGGACATTTGGCAATCTGAGTTCTGAGAGGTTGAATTTCAGCTGGTTGTTTGAGAGCTTGAGTCGTTGCAGGCTTGACATCTTTGTCAAGAAAGTTGAAATCCCATCTGTGAAGTGATTGTCTGAGAGGTCTATGGAGGTTATAGAATCAGGTCTTCTGAAGATGGGGAGGGCTCCCTTGAGGCCACAGCCAGCTAGATACACTTCTGAGAGTTGCTTGTTTCTGATCCAATCAGGAACTGTCCCAAAAATGAAGTTGTTGTAAGAAAGATCTATTGTCAAAAGCGAAGGGATGTTGGTTGCAAGAATGGTTGGCAATGGATCTGAGAGCCCATTTCTTGATAGATTAAGGTTCCATAGATTCTGAAGCTTTGAAATGGAGGCTGGTATCTGACCTCTAAGTTGATTGCCACTGAGAGAGAGAGTGGTGATGGATTTGAGGCCTTCAATCTGGACTGGAATGTTTCCTGTGAGTCTGTTGTTGCTTAATATCAAGTCCAAAAGCTTGGGCAAGCTGAAAATGGAGATGGGGATTGGCCCTGAAAGCTGGTTGTTGGAGAGGTCAATGTAAGTGAGGCTTTTGAACTGACCCACATGATCTGGGATGGCACCAGAGAGCTTGTTGAAGCTGAGATCAAAGTACTGCAAACTGGGGAAGGTTTTGAAAGTTTGTGGGATTGGACCAGAAAGTGAATTTCTTGCTAAATTTAGTTGGAGAAGGTTCACAAGGTTTCCTATGGTGGGTGGAATCTGCCCTGTCAAATGGTTGCCACTCAAAGAGAGGATCTGGAGAGAGGACAGGTGACCTAAACCTGAAGGGATGGTCCCTCCAAGGGCATTGTCCTCCAAGACAAGTTGGGTCAAACGGGACAGAGCTGTGAAACTCTCAGGAATTGAGCCACTGATACGCTTCATTCCACTTACCACAATTACCTCAAGAAAATGCAGATTGCCAAGAGCAGCAGACAGAGTTCCCTTCATGAAGAATTCACTGTTCTTCTCTGGTCTCTGCAACTGCAAGCTCATCACTCTCCCCGTCGCGCCACACGTCACGCCTTCCCAATCGCCGTTGCAGCAGTCGCTCCCCGTCCACGACGCCAGAATATCCGTCGTGTCCTGCACAATTCCAGCCTTGAAGCTCATCAATGCAGCTCTATCTTCCTCCGCACAAACCGGTGGCGCCGTAGTCGTCGTCTCCGCAACCGACACGGCCAGCAACACACCACAAAACCACAGAAAAAGCAAAACCCATTTGAGAAGCTGCATTTTGGGGAGAAGGGTGCCAATCAGATCCGACAATTGTGCAGAAAATCAAACAGGGAAGGAAAGAAGAGGAGAAAGAAAAAGGTGGAAAAAGTGATGGAGAGACAAGGATTTTTATTCTATTCTTTCACGTAGACAAGAAGGAATAATGATGAAAAAGAAGGTTGTTGATAAAATTTGCAAGGCTTCAAAAAGAGGAGAGAATGGAAGAAGTATTTATAGAGAACAGAAGAAAAAGAAGAAGAAGAAGAAGAAGAAGAAGAAGAAGAAAGTGCTTTATTTGTAAATGAAAGTTTGAATATCATAAGCTTAAAGAGATTCACATGCAGAGTTTTTTAGTTTATAGCCGTTTGATCACAAGGATCCCAATTGCATTTCAAAGTTGGAGCGCACTGTATTCAAATTCCCCTTAGCCTTTTCAAGAAAAATCAAACTTATTAACATTTACCTTGAACTCAAAAAATTAATTTTTTTTTTTAAAAAAAAGGCTCACATTTACTTATGATAGTTATTGGAGTTTTTAGATTTTAGTGTTATGGATTAGGTCGTTAATTATCATTTGTAAGTTGACCTGAATTTGTTACCCTCTTGAAATTAGGACAGTTCAAGAAATGACTTTAAATCCTGTGATTTGAAATTCGAGAAATGATTTAAAATTTTTTTATCTCGTATGGAACAAATAAGATTTAAAAGGAATGTATTTAAAATTTTGTGTTTGGATGGTAGTGATAAGAGAAAATAAAGTAAGAAGTTTACTTATATAGGATTTTAATATTGACTTATTAATAGAAAATCAAAATATGACATGGTCAAATAAGTAATTTAATTCTATATCCTATAAAATCTCGCACAGTCCGATGGTTTTAGTTAGGAAAAAAATTGTGTAAAAACACGATTTGAAATCATTTCATATTTCAAATCATTCTGTTTTTTGTGATAACAAACAACAAAATTGATTTGAAACCTGCTCTGATTTAAAATCTCTCAAAATCATGAGGTTCCAGACAAAGCCTTAGTGTTTTTTTTTCGATAAAAATATCTACAAGTATTAAAAATGTTCAAAAAATATCATCAATTTGAATAATATTAATAATATCCATATTTTAAACGTATTTATGAGGTGTAGAATCTCGGTTATTAATTCAGATCATTTTTAGGTTTAAATCTTATTTCAATCTTTAAAACTTTATATTTATTTTGTTTTAGTGTCTAGACTTTCGAATGTTTTGTTTTAGTCCCTTAAATTTCCATTTAAATCATGCGAATATTAATGGTTAAGTTTTCTTTAATAATTAATCTAAATCTGGGTTTGTTTTTAACCAAAAAAACACATATAACTTTTTTTTTTTTTTTTTTTTTGAGAAAAAAAACACATAACTTTTAACTACTTGTACATGTAGACATTTAATTACAGGTAAATGAACAAAGCAAATGACATAATTAGGTTTCCGTAAAATAATTTATAAAAAAAAATAATGACGGATTAAATTGGTTTTTTTTTTATATAAAATTTAAAGACTAAAATAAAATATTTAAAAGTTCACATTGCTAAAAATAAAATTTGCTTTCAAAATTTAAAAATATATAATATTTCATCATTTCCATAAAATTAAGGTACCGTTATTTTTATTGATATCGATGTTTTCTTCTTTGATGGTAATATATTACATTTGGTATGAAAACTTTTTAATTTTTATTTTTGGTTTTCTAAAGTTTACTTCAACTTTGGGAAATGATTCATTTATTCATCAAACAGTCACATTCATGATATCATTTATTAAAGCATATACCAAAGTGTAGATAATAGCTTTGATATTGATTAAAATAATAATAATAGAACACTTTCACTTACACAAATAGAGGGACTTTTTGATGTGACACATTTGTATAAAAATACAATTATAAATGCTCATTATTTGAACTAGTAACAACATACTAATTATATTTCCATGTTTAATGACAAATTATAACAATAAGTACTAAGAAAAGAGACACATTAATTAATTTTTGTATATACATTTTTATACAGACCTTTTGGTCATTAAATTAGTTGTTAATTTTTTTTTCTTTTTCTTTTTTTTTTTTTCAATATGTGGGATGAGGGATTCAAACCACGGACCTTTGTGGTTATTAGTACAACTTTATGTCAATTGAGTTACGCTATTGTTGACAATCAGTTGTTAATTTTGTTATAATCAAAGCATGTTAACCTTTTTTTCAAATAAACCACGCTAAATGACATATTTAAAGATTGCATTATATAATTAATCTTCCATTAAAAACAATTAGTTGACTGACTTGCTAAGGCTATAGTCGAACTTGGTCTAATATTGGTCAAAGCGAGAATACTTCCTCGGTAATTGACATATGTCCTCGACCAAGAGGTGAGGTTCAAATTCCCACCCCAAATGTTGTTGAATAAATAAATCTCATTATACAATCTTTCACAAAAAAGAACTAAATAAATAAATATGCCATTATACAAAGGGAACTAGTTTTTTTTTTTTTCTCCTTTTTCATCACCAAATTTAAATGCAAATCAATGATAAAGATGGATTCAATTTTTTTTTTATTTATGAAAGGTATATTTTCATCATTTTCATGCAAATTGTACTTTTCTTACCAAATATTATCATCCATCTTAATTTTGACATCTCTATAAAGACATTGAGAAAAATTGTACACAAAATAATATTATTTAATGATCCAAAAGAGTTGTAAGAAGAAGAAGAAAAAAAAAAGAAGAGTAAGTCCTATCATAAACTTTTAAATACATCAAGTTACACCTTAAAGTTAGATAGATATTATCATCTTTGTCTTAAACTTGAATAGGTTATGTAATTTTTAAAAGATTGGTTTTTCTTTCAAAGGATCTTAAAAAAATATTTTCATATGTGTTCAATGAGTCATGATGGTCATTTACCTAGGATTTAATATCCTACGAGTTTCCTTGGCAACCAAATGTAGTATGATCGTTGTCCCGTGAGATTAGTCGAGGTGCGCGTAAGCTGGCTTAGACACTCACAGATATCAAAAAAAAAAAAAAGTGTTCAATGAGTTATTAGTAGGTTAAAATATTACTTTTGGTTCTTGTACTTGGAGGTTTATTTTTTAGTTCCTATGGTTTCAATAGATCTTAAAATTAGTATTCGTCATTAATTTGAAATTAATTTTTATCTACTTAACCAAAAAAAACATTCAAGAAAAGACATTGTGTGAATATGTTATGATAAATTTTTTTTTTTTTTTTTTTTGATCAAAATGTTATGATAATTTATGAACTAACCGTAGGGACTAACTTTAACATTATATTTATTAAAAGTAAGAGAACTAAATTAGTAAATTTATACATTTGAGAGAATGAGCTAAAATAAAAGGAGACCAAAGTAGAGAGAACAAAATATTATCTTTTAACTCTAAATATATGTTGGTACGAAATTGGATTTAAAGGGAAAAAAATGACATTAAAGTAGATTTTTGAAAGAAAAAAAATATTAGTTTAGCAAAGTTATTCAATGGCCAATCTTGTGTGTTTAATTTTGAGCTAAACTTTATTTTTATTGAATTAGTACATTTATAGAGATTTTTCCGTTACTTTTATTAAAATTAGTTTTTTTTTTTTAGAAAACTTTTATTAAAATTAGTTGAATATTTATCTTAAATTTAGAGATGAAATTAAAAGCTTATGATACAAATTATTTTTCCCCTTGAAAAAGAATGGAAAATTTTAATAAATCATTTTTTTAACTAAAAACAATCACAAAAAACGGGGAAATTAAATTCAACTCCATAATAAACAAAAACAAACACGCACACATATATGGTTAAATTACAAATTTAGTCCCTGAACTTTTATGATTGTATCAATTTGGTTCTTGAATTTTAAAAAGTGTCTAATAGGTCCTTAAACTTCTAATTTTGTGCCTAATAGGTCCCTAAACTTTAAAAATGTCTAATAAGTCCCTGAGCTTTCAATTTTGTGTCTAACAGATATCTAACATATTGGAGTTTTCTAAAAGCTAATAATCTACTATATATATAAAATTGAATTTTATACCTATTGCGACCCTAAACATCCAAATTTACATCTAGAAAGCTTGTGAATTTTTAAAAACATTGAATATGTCAATGACTTATTAGATACAAAATTGAAATATGAGAAACTTATTAGATGCAGAAGTAAAAGTTTAAGAACTTACTAGATACTTATTAAAGTTCGAGAACCTGTTGAATATAAAATTGAAAGTTCAAATACCTATATACAACTTTTTAAAGTTCAGACTAATTTGACACAACTTTAAAAGTCCAACTTAAAATAAAAAAAAAAAAAAAAAAAAAAAAAAAAAAAAAAGACATATATATATTTATATAAAATAATAATAATAATAATTTAGAAATTGACAATGCGCTGATTGCGGGTAGCAAAAATAAATTGGTCCAATCAGAATTTTGATGGAAAAAAAATATATTTTTCTCTCTCTCTCTCTCTCTCTAAAATCCCATTTCCAAAGTGAATTGATAATTGTGTGAAAGGATAATTGTCCAAATTAGTGGTTGAAACTTCAACCGTTGAAAAGTTTGAAAGTCCTCTCTTTTCTATTTTGTGGGTCCCACTCCCTCTCCGACATAATACATTTTTCCTACTTTTTTTTTTAATTTTTAAATTGCAACTTGATGTGAAAGATAGCTCTCTTTATTCATCAATTTAGTAAAGTTTCCCTTTTTTTTTCTTTTTCTTTTTTTATCATCCACCTAAATATATACCATGTTTTTCTATCATTTTACCCGTTCTTTCTTGTCCAACAATATTTAGGGTGAGAAAATTTGAACCTTGAAGCAGCTCTTGATCGTGGATACATGTCAATCACTACTGAGTTATTGTTTCACTTTGATGTTACTATTGGTGTATGAAAGTTTTTTCCATTAAAGACATTAAAAGATCATTGATGAAATGATAATGTCCATCAAAATATATTTTATTAATTTTTTTAAAAAAATAAAAGACTTCATTTAAAGAAAGAAGAGGATCGTTTAATAGAAACAAATCCTCATCAATAATGGAGGATAAAAAAGGCGTGAGATCATGGGACCAAAAAACAGTCGAGACCATCCAGCGTGGAAGGACGCCTTTGCTCCAGAAACACCAAAATCCAACCGACAATTAAAGTCAGCAGCCTCACGAGCGATAGAGTGTGTCGCTCGATTAAAAGCTCTAGGGCAGTGCTTGAAAACTAAGCACTCCTAGAAACTGAGTCTCGACAAGGATAACTTCGCCAAAAATTTTCATCTCAGACAGGTCTTCTTCAGACTTGGACAAGAAACTGATGAGCTTAACACAGTCCGACTCAACTTCGATTAATAGCAGTTTCTCAAGGATTGCATGTAAGCATCTTAAACCTTCCAACATCACTTTTGCCTCCAGCAAATTAATTGACCAATTCTCTTTCACCGATTTCATCCCCGCACAGATAGGAGATCTGTCGGAGTCACGCACTATCCACCCCAAGCCACCTCTATTTATTAATTGAATTGAAAATATTGTAGATTTTAATTTAATAAATTGGACATGCAGCTTATAAAATATAAAATTTACATACTTCGCGTATGATTTTATTGGTAGTAACTTATCCTACTCAAAATAATACCACCATAGAAAATAAACCCATTAAAATTGTTACTATACAATTTGGCAATCTCGTAAAAAATGCGACATTTATTTTCATATGATATTATTGTCAAATCATTAACTTAACTATATGGGGTTATTTGAAAATTTTTAATTCATAAAAGATAAAATAGAAACTTTTAAAAGACTTCAAAGCAAAATTGAAAAATATCGTATATATTTAGTCCAGTGATTAAATACAAAATTACTAAACCATATTATAGCTCAAGATTGCCATCAAGAGTATAGTTTAACTAGCATAAAGTTGTACCACGAGATATGTGGTTCGAATCCCTCCACTTTACATATTGTCAGAAAAAAAATTATAGGTCAAGATTGTGAATTTTGAAATGACAATCTAAACCTTCTGAAAAAGAAATTAGAGTCCATGAGAATAATTCTAAATTTTATTGCAACTTACCAATTGAAAACAATACAACAAACGGCGTCCAATGATGAGTAAAGACTATGAGTAAAGACTATTTTTTCTTATAACCATATTAAAATTTATATCACATGAATATGATACATCCATTAATAAATCGTCACATTTTTTTTATGAGTCAAAATTCGGAACATTTAGGCCCCGTTTGATAATCATTTGGTTTTTTTTTTTTTTGGTTTTTGAAAATTATACTTGTTTTCTCTTAAATTCTCTACCATGGCTTTGATCCTTGTTAAAGATCCATTTGAATTCCTAGTCAAATTCTAAAAACAAAAACAAGTTTTTGAAAACTACTTTTTTTTTTTTTTTTTCAAAATTGGACTTGATTTTTGAAAACAAGGGAAAATATTGGTTATAAAACAAAGAAACTTATGGGTGAAAGTAGGTGTGTATAAGCTTAATTTTCAAAAACCAAAAATAAAAAACAAAATGGTTATCAAACAGGCTTTAACAACACATCAATCAATAAAGAAAGAAAAATGTAACAATTTTTTTTTAATATGAAAAAATTGTTACAGCTAGAAATCATATTTATGGTGCAAATTGATAGACTATCAGTTAGAAACTAAATTTTATTTTGTCAGCTTCAATCAAACATAAAGTTTTGTCCCTTTTCTTCTCTTTTTTGCCACTAAAAGTCACACTCATAAGGAAATTTGTCAATGAAAAGAGGCAATATGAAGCAAACAACTCCATGAAATTTGATATCAAAAGGCTTACATACATGAAACCAGCTAAGATATGTCAATTTTACATTTTCCTTTTTCTAATTTGTTAGTTTTAATTTCTTACCGTCAATAAATTTATCTTTTTTATTATTATTATTAAAATATCATTTTGGTCTTTGTACTTTGGACTTCATTTCATTTTAGTTCCTTTACTTTCAAAGTACTTTGAATAAAGCTTGAAATTAGTAGGAACTTTGAAGCTAAGCGTGCTTGGTTTGGAGAAATTCTATGTTGGGTGACCTCCTGGAAATTTTCCTACAAAACATGCTAAAAGGACTCGTGTTGGTTTGTGGGGACAATCTTCAATCTTAGAAGCTATTTTCAAACAAGTATAGTGACGTGGCCATATCGTAGGGAATGAAGGGAATGTCGGGACCGTCAAATACCAAATCTGGATTCCGAATCCGGATCCCGTGGTGGTTGGTTAAATTTTCTAAAAAAAATAATAATAATTTCTATTAGGCTTTCTTCTATAAATTTTGGAAATATGTTTATATTGTGTCATTTCCTACATGAAAATTTATATGATTATTTAACAAATTTCAATAAAGTTTAACTTCAAGCTTTATTTAAAGTTAGGGACCAATTTTAAGCTTTATTCAAAGTAGAAGGACTAAAATTAGACATTTAGAAATACTTGGACTAAAATTGAATGAAATTCATAATACAGGGATCAAAATGGTATTTTGACCCTTTATTTTCTAATCATCCAATATTATAGGTAAATAATCAATGAAAAATGGAGACTTCTTCCATTAAAGTGACATGTTCTTGTTGCCAAAATGAGCATAGCTCGACGGTAATTGACATATATGATCGACCATAATTAATGTGTAACTAAATACTTCATACGACAAATTTAATTAATAAGAATGATTTTATTTATGACAGCTAGCTAACAAAAGTAGATAAGGATGCAAATGATATTAGAGAAGAAGCAAAGTTAAGCATATCTTCTAATTTAATTTCATTCATAATCTTATTCTCTTTGTTAAAGCTTTTGCTTCATTTCCCAATAAAGTAGATTCAATAATGTAGCTGGATTTCTTACTCTAATATAAAGTTTGTTTTTCTTAATAAAAGGAAAGGTATCCTCTAATAAGGTAGGTCTTCCTTTATTGAACAAAACCCCTTTATCTTGGGATTTTTATTTAAATAATGTGTCACAACTCATACTAACCAATATGTCATTACTTAAAGTATAAAAAATTAAAACTAAAGTAACACTTCTACCATGAAAGATCGTGGGCTTTTAAAATCAATCGATTGTCATAATTTGTTTAAGGGAGGTCTAAGTTAGTCAAGTGCATACAACTAGAAACGAGCATTGGTTATAGATATTAATTTGTTAAGTGCTAAACTTAGCAATTATTATACACTATAAATATAATAATTGTGGACCAAAAAGAATGGGTTTTGGGGCCAACAAATTATGTCATGTATTATCGTCCAGAAGTCATTGATGACAAAAATAAATAGGTGTATCATCAAGAACTAAGTCGGAATAATCATAGTATTATCATCATCAAGTCTATCTCTATATATTATAAAATAAAATAATAACGTACTTGAATAAAACAACATAGCTTAAAAGTCAATTAAAAAAACAAAGTTGTGCTTAGCGTTATCATATATAACTAAATTTGAATAAAAATCAGAAATTTTTCTTTGGGAATATGTAGGAAATTCATCTTTTATTTGACGTCAATTATCAATTACTGATGTTGTCAAAAAATAATAATAATAATAATAAGTCAATCGTTGATGGTCAATTATCAGTCATGTTACTTGTCAATTACTAATTCCATTCTTAAATATAAGACTAGATAAACTTTAAGAAATAAATATTAAAACACTTCAAAAATCAATAATAAAAATAAAAATTAGGTTAAAATACCATTTTAATCCATGCACCTTAAAATTTGTTTCATTTTCAAATGCCTTATACTTCCAATAAATCTTAAATTTAGTTCCTAAAATCAAACAAGTTCCAAATTACAATAACCCAAATGGTATTTTAATCTAAAAATTTAAAATTTAAAAAAAAAAAAAAAAAATCAAGTATTTGTTGTTTTCTCTCTAAAACTTTTTAGGTTTTCTACCGTTTCTCTCTCAAACTTCCTTTCTCCATACTTCCTCTCCGTCTCTCTAAATTTCTCACCCCTACTTAAAATATCACTCACTCCCTTAAAAATTCACTTTCCCTAACTATTTCAAATTGATTTTACATGATATTAAAAAAAAAACAATTACATATAAACAAAGAAACGTAAGTTATCAAACAAATCTCTAAATTTGAAGATTAAAGGAAAAAAAAAAAAAAAAAAAGTAAAAAGTGAGTGGTAGGGAGGGTAAGTATGGTTAGAAATGAATCCTCCATACGAAAAGTATAACATTGTTCACTTCTAACGTAAGCTCTTATGATTTTGATTTTAGTTTCACCTAGAAAAGTTTGTATCAAAGATGATTATTACTCATATACCATGAATCTTTCCATTTCTAAATCCAAGGTAGGACTTTAACCACATTGGCAATGAGTGATTGAGTGTGATAATGAAAAAGTAAAATTAAAATTTATAACCATAGTGAGTTGACTTAGTAGTCAATAAGGATCATGGCTAATAAATGACCTAGGAAGAATGAGTTCAAGTCATGGTATCTACCTACTTAGGATTTAATATCCTAAATTTTTTCTTGACATTCGAATGTTGTAGGATCAAGTGATTTATTCAATGAGATTAGTCGAGGTACGCGTAAGGTAGTCCAAACACTCAGAAAAAAAAAATAGAAGGAAACATGGATATAGTTAGACTACACAATCCCAATCTATTTCCATGAGGTGTACATAAGCCTGGCCATGAATATAAAAAAAAACCTCAATCTTTTTCTCAATGGCTAGGAAGGAAGGTCCTTCCCTTATTGAGAGGAGGATAAACTTGTTTGGACTCATTTCAGATCTATAAAAGTTTTGTGCAAATGCACATGAATGCTAACTAGTTATCTTGCTAATGGTAATGAATAAGAGTACAAATGATCCCCCTATCTCATAAATAAAGATTCACTAAAAAGGTATCTTTTTCAATAGAGAATGAGAAGGTTTAAAGATGGTACTTGTTTACCATCAAGTAAAGCTTTTCTGCTCAATTTCCAAGTGCAGGAATCATGTTAAGAGACTTCAGTATAAAAGCGTATGTGAAAGCATCCTCCTGCAGCTTCTCAAATCTGCACAGCAGCAGAGAAAAGAAACAGATAAAAATTAATAAATGAAAAACTAGTGCCCAAGACATAGACACCTATCAAGTTAGGATGAGCCCTTTCGAAGCTATTCTTGGCTTTTTTTTCTTTAATAACAAAAGATTAGTGCGAAGATGCTCAGTTAATTGTATCCTAAAAGTTGTTTTCCTTTTTTTTCCTTTTCTAAGTTTTTTTTCTTTACGGGTGGCCAATCTTTCAAGAAAAATGGGAGTTGTTCTTCAAACATTATAGGTCTGTAAACAAATACACAATAATTTAAGGAGTTGGTCGTTGAAGTTTTAACTTAGTTTCTATATGGTCAAAAATTGAAAAAATGTATATAAAAAAATAATTTCTAAATAGTTCTGAAATAGAACTGACAATTAATTGACCTAATAGAATAATGATATGACATTTAATATATGGTGACTAAACTTTATTTATACATATTTTTTTAAATGAGTTGGAATTTTGTTTATGCTCATGGACCAATTAGAAATCAATTTCAAACTCAATGGACCAACTAAATATCAAATTCATACCTTCATAAATTAAACATATCACTTTTGAAACTTCAAGAATGAAATAAAAAGTGTAAGTTTTAAAAACTCAAAAGACCAAATAGAAACTAAGTTGAAATTCTAGGAACAAAAATCTATTTTACCACTAATTTAAATATCACAAATCGCCTCACTACAGTTTTTTGAACTATTTTGCAGAAATAGGCAGTGAGAAATCGTAAGAGTTCAAAATAATGTTTCTTCTCCATATCTAAAGCAGAGTTACAAATAGAAAAGGCAGCAGTTAATGTAATCAATAAGAAATAATGTTGTTGTCATATTAAAGAAGAAAAAAGGGCACAAGCAACAAAAAGAGATGAGCTACAAACATGCAAGAAAACACAGATCACAAAGTAAAGCCAACAAAAGAAATCAACTACAGAATAATTACCTTCCTGATTTTGAAAAATGTCCGGCACCAAGTTCACATTTGAAAAGCAGAAGATTGTCATCAGTCTTCATATCCCTTAATTTTGCCACAAACTTGGCGGGTTCTGAATATAAAACACGTGGATCTGCCACATGGACAAAGTAGAATTGACACTTTGAAGGAATGTCTCTAAAAAATATATATTCACCATTCTCCTAGTCCATTCTGAATATCAAGGGAAAATATGTGCACAGGATGAAAAAAATAGGGACATTTACTGACTCTACATAGATTCAAGATTTAAGCATTCACACTCACCGTTTAAGCCGGCAGTAACAAGTATGTCTGGATAATTTTGAGCCTTAACCTGAAAAATGCAGATAAAGTCATGTCCTAATGAAAACAAAAGTTTGAAGATATTCCATGAAAGACATAACCAGTGACGCATTCAAATGATCCGAAATCAAGTTGAGATCAATTCGATGATTAGGTGTAAATGGCCAAAACAACATGTTGATAAAGAAACTGTGAGGTGCGTACATTGTCAACTGGAGAATAGGATTTCATGTAAAAGTAGAATTCCTCCTTCCTCGGGTCACCCCATTCCTGCAGAATTCAAAAAGGTAAGAGGCAAGTCAAAAAGAATAGGCGCTGCAATTAATAACCTATTTTCAGTAAACGACAGTTGAAAAGGGTAAGACATTATACTGGATAAGTAGAGACATTTACGGAGTCAGAGAATCTCGACGTATGTTAAGAACCCGTAATGGGAAAAATAAAATAGAAATGTAAAGATAGCATTGTAGTAAGTATATGAACATATTTAGAAATGGTCTCTATGAGCGTGCAACAGAGACATTATCCACCCTTGTCTTTTAAATATATATTAAACTGATAACTACCTACGTGACTAGTTCAAAATGGCACTATAATTTGGGAACCCAGAAGTGATTTTAAACCGATGCTACCATAAGCTAGAAGTTTTTTTTTCCTTGAAATCCAGAAGCTAAAATTTAAGTCCTCACTTAATGGTCAATTTATGTACTGACGAGGAATCGAACTATTTCACTGATTGTCACCACCAGCAGGATTACGAAAGGTACATTAGGGAAGGGATTTACCTCCCATTCCGAAGTTGTAAGGGGAATTGTCGGATCAAGCATAGTCGTTACAACATCCACAAAAGGTACCCCAGCTACTGCAGCTTTGAACAAATCAGGCCTCATATTTAGAACAGCACCAATAAGCAAACCACCGGCACTTCTTCCATTAATGCACAATTTTTCCTTTGAACAGTACTTATTCTCGATCAAGTATTCAGCAGAAGAAATAAAGTCCGTGAATGTATTTTTTTTCTTCAATAACTTTCCATTTTCATACCACTGCCTCCCCATTTCACCACCCCCACGAATGTGAGCTATTACATAAATAAAACCTCTGTCTAACAATGATATCCTTGATGCCTTGAAACTGGGGTCTACGCAGATCTGTTCACAGAGAGAAATTTGCATCGGGACCATGTTCATGTACAATCATTGTTACAAATTACAATTCTTAACTCAGTTAAGTGACAAGAAGATAGTAAACAGAAAGATTCAGCCTTTCAGGTAAAACGTCATCTTCTATGCAAATAATTAAGAACAACAAATTGGCACCTGGCAGACATCATAATTGTGACAAAAACCAGGCCACCAAAATGCAACATAGTTCGTCAAAGAATGCATTAGAATGCAGAAACAAATATTTCAGAATTGGAAATTTTGATAAATCAATTAAAGCAGGAGAACAAATTATAATTACATTAAGTAAAGTTCCATTAACAAAACTCTGATCCATATAGAGAAACTGCCCCAGGAAACAAGTACACTCTTCCACTTTTAAGTAACTTCAAAAGCCTGAAATTCGTCTAAGTCTAACTAACATAGGATTTTTTACCTCATAAGAACCATAGCCATAAAGAAGAAGTGGGTCTGAACCATCAAGTTTCACTAGATCCTTTCGATAAACAATTGATAGGGGAACTTTCGTGCCATCGAGAGCAGCTGCCCATTTCCTCTCCGTGACATATTTGGTAGTATCAAAACCTCCCAACACCTGAGAAAATTCGTGAAAAGTTCATTATGTTATAGACGAATGAATTGATTTGAATCCCCCTGGGGGGAAGTAAAGATAAAGAGGAGATTTCTGTATGGAATGAAGGAAACGCAAGAGAACAGGAATTCTCAAATATAAAAGAAGTGGACAATGAAAAGGCATAAAATCAATATAGATAGAGAGGAGTTTTTTGTAAAATATCACAAAGTTATTAACAAAAGGGAATAAAATTTTTTAAGTATAATAAGTGAAAAAGGTAAAAGGACGAACTCAAAGTTGAAGAAATTAGCACTGGTTTTTGAAAGACGAGATACAGAAATGACATATTTTCCTTGCCTCAAGTGGGTAGTAGGTTGAAAAATATATGGTCGAAATTCATATCTGGTTAATATTATTTAATAAAATCAGGAAGTTAGAGAATATCTCAACGTGTAAAGATAAACAATTATTCATTTACACCTAGAGGCAATCCTGGTCATAGGAGAAAACATAACTACTCACTGTTTCAACTTTCTTTAGAATGGAAACTCCTGTTTTCATATCATAGTCATATGTAGAGGGGGGTGTCTTCATTGAGCTGTAACAAAACCGTAAAACGCTGGAAGAGAATTCTGATTCTGATAAATCCACTGAATAAGTCGCATCAGTAAAATCCACAGCTCGTCCACCTTCAAGGCGTCTAAGTGGTTCTCCGATATCAGGAAGGCTATAGACGACAATTTTTGGTAGACCATCTTCACGTTCAAATACAACGACGTGGTTAACAAATAGTTGTATATCCTGGATTTTCACACTGGACAGCATTCAAACTTAATAAGTCCTAATGATAAGTTTGTTCCCTACACGAGTTGCAGGAAACATAGAGAGATATAAAACACAAGCTAATTAAGAAGCTTTCAACAGTTCAGATAGACAAAATCAGGTTCACAGCACAATAGGAAGTCTATTAGTGTCTTGAAACCTATATCCAACTACGTACCTAGTGCCAGACCAAGTGAACATGACAATCCTAATTATAGTTCAGCCTTTCTTTTACTCGTAGATATAGATCAGTTAGGCCTTTCATTTTATAAATATAGCCACCGTAACAAATTTCCAACAAATAAAATAACGTAACAAATTTCCATCAAATAAAATAAGTAAACAACGAGTTCCAATAAAGATCTCTCTTCTGCTAAGGCTTGTTGATTTAAGTCATTAACTACCAGCTCTTCACTTTCAATTTTGTGTCAACTTCACATTATACCATTATCAATTATCACGAGAGAATACCCAACATTAGCATAGCTATTTCTCATTGGTTAAGGTATAGCACATAGGTTAAGGCATCTGCTCTTTCTCTTGAGGTCGGAGGGCCAAATCCCTACCCACCCACTACATCTGTTGTACCAAAAAAATTTATTTCATGAATAAACGAATCATTACCTTTCCCTGTGTGGAAGAATAACTGTCGTTGCAGATGTATTAACAAGTGGGCAAGCTACTACTTCTGAATTGAAAATCTCCTCACTTCGTCTCCGAATAAAAAAATGATTTCCACGATGGCTGGGAAAAGTGTCAACTCCATCTACTCGAGGTGTCAAAACAACAAGCCCATCTTGGGGCCTTGAAACATCAAGATAAAAGTTGAACCGAGTAAATTTACTTTCAGATGCAATAAACAAATATTTCTTGCTCTCGGAAGCTTGAAGATCAAGAGAGAATGTATCATCCTTTTCATGATAAAGGCAAATATCGTTTGACTGCTCCGTTCCCAGTTTATGTAACCAAGCCTGTTGAAAGGGGGAGGAAATTTTACAAGATCAACATCTTGAAACGTTGAGAAAAAAAAAAAAGTAACTTCAAGTTTGACAATAATATTTATGGGAAAATCAGAGTGCCAATAATGAATGAAATTGTATTGGAGTTAACATGTATTTTCACTCAAATGTGTGTATTCTGAGCAGCGCTCTTTACAACTATAAAAACTCCTCGGCGTCCACTCTTCTGACATCAACTTATTAGGATATCATAATCTATATCATTAGTGCAAATGAGAAATTAGAGGAAATGCAAACTATTTTAATGGTGCAGAGGACATCGTCATTTCAATAAATGTACCAACTAAATCATTAGAAGTCGCTTCTGAATGTACAGAACAAAACGGTTGTTACTTGTTAGTGTTATTCCAATGAGAAAAGCACAGTAGAAGCCATGAAAAATACAGGATGTGTTCACGTGGGGTAGAACATCACCTTATAGGGCCGAAGAATCTCATCCATTGTGATGTAAACTAAAGCTTCATCGCCAGCCCATTTGAGATACGATGTCACGCCTACAAGAGGCTTCCCTACAGAAGCTCCAGTCTCGGCATCAATTATGTAAACCGTGTAGATTTCATCTCCTTTAGTGTCCTCTGCATACGCCACTAGCTTGTTGTTTGGACTAACCTGGAGAAGAAATGACGGTAAAGATCCTTAAATTAAAATTGCGTCAAAGAGAAACAGGATCAAATTCTGAAGAATTGAACGCCTAAATACCTCAAAGACACCAATACTGTAGTAGGATTGGTTCTGAGCCTTAACATTTTCGTCCAATATAACATGCTCCGGCGGAGCACCAGGTCCAGTGGGCATAGTATCGTGCACAGAGATAGATTCTTCACCACGAGGTACAAAACGCCTGCAATATTGAACATATTCTTTCCCCTCAAGAGTCCTCTCGTAGTAATAATAAGGACCTTTCCGCTCAGGAACAGATATATCATCCTCCTTGATTCGTCCTCTAATCTCAGCATAAATCTCTTCTTCAACTCGCTTTGTTCCTAGATCGACAAATAAAGAAAAACGCACACGTTCATTTGAGGATCCTCATTACACACAAATCATCAGAAATCGATAAATCAAATGTCACTCTCAGTCTCACTCAACGCCACCATATCACAGATTCACAAACTAAATCAAGAACCGAAACGAAATGTAAACTATAGTTCACCGGACATGACGAGATCGGTATAGGCATTCTCCTGCTGCAGATACGAAATGACATCGGAATTTTTGCGAGAATCATCGCGCAACCAGTAATAATTGTCGATCCTTACGTCTCCGAAGAGCTCCATTCTGTGCTCCACCTTCTTGGCCGCTGGAGGCGAGTGAGAGTTGCTCATTGTGGCGGCCGTCGACGAAACCGGCGATCGGAAGTGACGGAATGAAGCTACCGACGGCGAAAGTAACACTACAGGAATGAAGAGAATAAGGCTTCTTCTAACTGAGCCAAATATGCCATTTTGTTGGAAAGGCTTCATTGTTAGTCAACGAATTTTTCTCAACTGTTCAAAATAGGAAATTTTCTCTTTTTAAAGTATTGAATATTGTTTTTTTTTTTTAATCTTTTTTGAAATAAAAGTATTGAATATTTTTTTATTTTATATAATTTGCAACGATTATTTAAGAAAATAATGAAAATGTTGATTTGATTGTCAAAATATCTCCTATGAACTATGGGCATATATATAAGATTTTTTATTTAAAAAATGAAGAAATTATTTAAACCACACGAATTTTATTAGAATCTCACTTGCAATTGTCAAAGCATAGCTGTAAATAAATCTTCTTTGCTTCCGTGATTAAAAATAGCAACGAAAAAACTCTCATAATTAAAGTCCTCAACAACAATAAAAAGTCATTTAAATAAATTTTCTCCAATATTTATTTAATAAGAAACCAATTCAAGTGCAATGTGAATTAAGAAAAAAAAAAGAAAAATAATCAATTACATAACGTGATTCAAACGAAAAGTTAACCAAAGGTACACATTGTAACACTTTAGGCAAGTTTGAGGTTAAAATCGATACGACCTGATAAGTTTGAGGTTCGATTTGATGAAATTTAAAGTTTAGGGTATTGATACAACTTGTTAAGTTTAGGGATCGATTTGATGAAATTAAAAGTTCAGGGTTAAATTTGATACAACCCCAAAGTTTAGGGTTAAAAAATGTTTTTTTCCCTAATTCTTATAAATTGATCTCATATAACTTTTTTTATATATTTGAACAACAACAAATAATAGAAATAATATAAATAAGAATTATTTTATATCATGCATGATTCATTCTTGGAAAGTGCTCCAAGAATGAAGCAACCAATGACAAATTGCATGGTTATCCACAGTATAGAAACATGTGAGGCTCACAAATTTCCTTTTTATTTATATAAATAAATATATATCAACATTAACGATCCTTTATTCTTTGGATTATAAAAAATGCCCGTTGACTATGAGATTCGTTTCAAAAATGCTCCTGAACCTTAAAAAATCTTAAAAATATCCTTAAATTTTTAAAAATGTTTCAAAAATACCATTGTCGTTAATTTTTTTTTTTTTTTATGGAACCATTAAAAATTTTATTTTCATTAATACTCTTTCACTTTCAAAATATTTTAAAAAATAACCTTATTAGAAGATACTTCTATTTTAAATTTCATTTTCATTAATACTCTTTAACTTTCAAAATATTTTAAAAAATAACTTTATTAGAAAATGTTTTTTTTTTCCTTCTCTCCCTGTAAATTCTCATTTTATGAAAACTAATGAGAAGTTTTACCTATTTTTCATGTATTCATACACTATGAGTTTTTTTTCTCTTTCAACACGTCATCCTAAGAGCTTGACTAGATTTTCGATGATGGTATTTTCGAAACATTTTTAACGGTTTCCATCAAAAAATTAACTGCAAAGGTATTTTTGAAACGATTTGTAAAGTTCATGAGTACTTTTGAAACTTTTTAAACTTCAGGGACATTTTTTAAACAAACTCCATAGTTTATGGGTACTTTTTTTTAAAAAAAAAAAAATCATAAAACGAAATATTTATAATATTTAAAAAAAAAATCAAATTGTAAATAATATTTCGCATGAATGATTATTGGTTATTGGGCCACGTAATTTCCCATAATTGATTCTCTGACCTGACAGAGAGTGTGGAAAATGGGATGACATCAATGGTTGAGTGAAAACGACTTCCCTTAGCCATACTTCTCAATCTCATTGGTTAAACAAAAATATCTCAAAACCCTATCCTCCAATCACTAGCTATACACCAACTCCATATTTTGGCCACAAAGCATCTTATAAGTGAGTTTCTCCTAACTCCGAGGGAAGGCAACAAAGTAGCACACCAGTTAGCTACTCATGCTCGCACAACAAAACATTCTGAAGTCTGGCTTGAAGAATGTCCTCTGTGGGCTCAAAGCAGTTTAGCTCATAATTTGCGTCATATGGACGCCCTGGCCATTTCTTTTGATTCGTTGTAGTTTCTTTGTTTTTATTTTCTTCTAAAAAAAAAAAAAAAAATCACTAGCTATACACAAAATGATTGGCCCTTCAAGCAAGTTCTCATTGACCTACTAACCTACTAATTATCGAGCCGACCAGGTAATTAGGTGATCTATTAATCATATAGTTGAATATTATTGAAAACAAAAGTGTCCTATTATGATCAAATTTAAGTATAACTTAGTAGTTAAAACTTCCAAGTTCAATTGATTAATGCTTACATTCTTGATTAAAAGGTCATAAGTTCAAATCTTCATCTCTATGTTATTTAAAAAAAAAAATAGTAAGTCCACAATTTAATGTTTTACCAATATAACTAGATCTTGTGATCCACTAATTTAAATCATCGAACTCGGGATTTGAATTGTTAGGAATTATGGTAGATTAATAGGGTTGAGTTAGACATCAAACCCAAACATTCAAATTATTGCAAGCAAAAATTCTACCATTTACAATCAAATTATTAATTGACAAGTTATCATACAATCACTAAATACTGAAGATCCAATATAAGGTACTTCTATTTGAAGCATCTGGTAAACCAGAAATACTATAATTTACATTACAGTTATGTCCTATTATCTCAAAGAGAATGCATAAAGTTCATTTTCCATCTAAATAATAGCATGCCACAATCAATATTATCATACATGAATTAATATACAATCACAGTTGATTGTCACTTCCAATCTCCAAAGTCAAAGCTTCCACAGCAGAAAGCTTTCCAATACTAAAGTAAAACAGTAATCTTTTGATGCCTCCAGCTAATAAGAAGACTGCTTTATGTCCTATTTGATAAGGACTTTGATGAGACTTTATTTTCAAACATGATGATTTATTAATTTATTTGACTTAGCTATTCGATAAAACTACCAATATTTTAAATATGCACATTAATCAAAAGAGGGACAAATAAAACCCCCTGTTACTCTCAAATTCGAAAGATTAGTACCTAATCAAGGAAGGCATATCCAATAACATGGAACAACTTGAGCATAGATCAATTAGTTAACACATTATATTCTCAACTAGAAGGTCAAAGATTCGAATCTTCATCCACATATGCTACTGAATTCAAATAAAATAAAGAAAAGCCGGAGGTAAACAAGGATTAACAAAAATTATGGCGATCCAGAAATGAGTAGCACAAACAAACTAATCTCATCCCTACATACTCTCTACATTGATTAATGTTGAATCTGACTTCTCAAAACATGCTCAACAGGCAGTATAATGCACAGGCGTGGCTGGCTGAGATTTTCCTTTTTTTTTTCAATAGTAATACACAAATGAATTTAAAACGGTCTGAACAAGAAACATACTCTGAATGCAAACTGCTGAATAAATAAATTACCTACTGTCAACGTAATTCACAGCCCAAAATATCTATCTTATCAGCCTAGGAGGAAATATCCACCCAAGCTGAACAATGATCTACCTGCAAACAACAAATTTAAGGTATCCTCGTTAAAGAGATCTTATCGCCTGATCATGATAGCTTGATACTTTCACAAATATGGTCAATCATCAACCCTCCTTTATCATAAGAAATACGGAACTCCTGTTCTTGGGCCTCTCATCTGATTATTCTCCTCTGTCTCAGTGAAGAACTTCACCTCTCTTTCCTGTTTGAAGTTAACAAATGGTTTGTTGAATAAGAAACTCGCAAATAAATCCCATGAAAGCATATTCTAAAACCACTGTTTAGAAGAAAAAACAATTAAAAAACTTTATGCTGAAGAAGAAGAAGATCGACCCGGGGTTCGGACTCTAAAGATAGAGACATTATTCAATGGGCTACCCCCTTCCCTTGACCATAAAATGTGGGAGAGAGATTGAAGGACCGATACTTTTCTTCTTTTAAAAAATAAAATAATACGGCTAAGGTGGGCAAGTGAATACTCACCATATTCTCATTAAAGCTCAATATAGAAGCTACATTCCCACAACGATAACAATAATTTGGAGCAGACCATACCTACAAATTCAAGGACCAAATAACCCAATCAACCAGATAAAGTTTATCATTATACAGAGAACTAAATAACTTTTGCTCTAAATCTTACAGTCACAAGGCCTTTATCCTGAAACATATACTTGAGACCTTCTTGTACAAGTTGATGTGCTCGGCAAACCAAATCAAGATTATTAATGTGGTTGAACTGCAATAATTAGAATCTGCATAAGCTCCGTAGAAAGTTATATGGTTCAACTTTAAAACAGATAAAATTACCTCAGAGGTAACCCTGGAACCAAAAAGCCAACCTGCTCCTCGTGGACTAACTGCCCATGTTTCAATATCTTCTGGATCACTCCACATAAGATCACAAAAAGGTCCCTCATGTGGAATTTCACAATTTCTATCAATCACCCTTATCTGTCAGCGGAAGAAAAATGGTGGAAAAAAGGCCTCAAGCCAGTAAAGTTCCAAACTGATCCATTGGCAAATAGGATTAACAAACATTATTCAACGGTTCATAGAGGAAATCATGTCACATCAGGCATTATAGTATTTCAAAGGTGGATTTGCAAGGTGTGTGAACATGTTCATAAGGCAAGTGCCAACAAAGCTGTAGTTACATAAGTTTTTTCCCTTCATTTCTTTCAAGGGATCTGCACAGATCTAAATACCAGTAAGAGGACTCTGAATATATTTGGGCAGTGGCAGATAATGCAGAAGGTCTCAATCAGACATGGTAGAATGGACAATCTACTGAATAAGTGTGCAAATAAACAAACAATAAGTCACAATGAACTGGTTTTTGGAGCCTTCCTACCGTAAGAAAGTGCTGACTTCTTAAACAGCTTTGCTCCTACGGAAGAAGGTACAGTCAAAGTTCCAAGTCTAATATACACTCTATTCCCTATCCAATTCTTTTATATATGATGAAATCAAATTAATCCTTCCAACTAATTAATTTCTGAAATGCTTCTCATGCACATGTGAAAGCTTGGACAATTCATACCAAATTTTCTGTATAAGGCATAGGCAACATCATATATTCATATATTTTCTTCCTCTTCACACTAAGAAATTGATGCACACATATCATAAAATAAATATCATAAGAAAAGGTATAGGACAAGAGAAAGACAGATCATCTTTTGAAAGAATA
This sequence comes from Luffa acutangula, assembly GCA_036850905.1. Taxonomy (NCBI): domain Eukaryota; kingdom Viridiplantae; phylum Streptophyta; class Magnoliopsida; order Cucurbitales; family Cucurbitaceae; genus Luffa; species Luffa acutangula. The sequence goes on along the minus strand of CM072099.1, from coordinate 6,875,485 downwards.
TAAGGAAACCTGATCTATGGTTCGAACATCAGGAGAGAGTCCTCCGTGGACACAGAGAACCTGAAATGGTAAAAAAAAAGCAAGTAAAAATTTAAAGTTACATAAGGGCACCCAGCACTAATAAACAGTCAAAGAAAACTCACGCAATAATGAAATCAATTGCATATATCCATGCACATTAAACCACAGTCAGGGGTGGGGGTTTTGAAGGGGAACAAGAGAGAGAGAGATTACGGTTCCATCTATAATTGCTGAGAGTGTCAAGTAGTCAAACACATCTGTACAGTACCGCCATGCATTAGCATTTCCATACTTTCTCTGGCACTCATCATAAAAACCATAAACCTAGCAAGAAAGTTGCAGTGCCAATGGATATTACAATAAAGTTCAAACCTTCAAATCAACATTCATGTTATCAACGAAATATGAAGATGAAGTTTTCAATATAATAAGGAGTGATAAAATTATCTCCACTCAATAAGTTCCATGTTAAGAGGAGGAACGAAAGTACAAAAAGAACTGGAACTATGGCTGTGGAAAATGCGTCCAAACACCATTTTGGGACCAAAACTCAACAGAATGGCAAAGCCTTTATAGCTGTTTCCAAACTGAGTTAAAGATCAATTAATCCTTGTTCCTAAACTTAGAAATCCTACAACCTTCTATTCATTAAGTTCAAATCTAAGACTACAATCTGTCCCCAATAATATATAATTATCCCAATTTCATGACCTCAACAGATTTTATCCATCCTCTTACTGGGTTGAACTTGAATCCAAGGTCTTTGCCGCCATATTCAAAGTTTCCATTAATCTAGACAAGGCCATACAAAAATTACACAAGCAGGAAAGTTTTTAATGCACAATTTGATTTTTTTTTTATAAGAGTTTTTAATGCACAATTTTATTCACTATCTTTTTTGTTTTTAAAGAAACTGAGCTTACAAGAATGAAAATTTTACAAGGATATAAAAGAAGTCCGCAAAGGGGGTGTTTCAATGCTTCAACCAAAAAAAGACATACATATGGATAGAATTGAGGTGCCAGTGAGTATGCAAAATACAAGAAAATGCAAGGATGGCCATAGTATATACTAATTATAAGGACTTTCAGAATACTTGTGACCTTTTGTTAAGTTGTTTTCTCAGACTCTGTTTCAGAAGGGAAAAGAACAATGAAAGGAGATGGAAACATTGCTTGTTCGAGGCCTAAATTCTCCCGTGTTCTTTTACTATCTAAAATGACTTTCAGAATGCTTGTGCACGAGAGAAAAGGCATTTTCTCAACTCCGTTTTCAAGAGGTAAAAAGAAATTGATGAAATGGAAACATATCTCGTTGAAGGCCTAAATTGAACTCATACATCATTGAAAATCTAGGAGTCTATCAAAATCACAGGTCTTAAAACAGAGATGCATCTCCTTTCTTTCCATTGTAAACGAGAAGGTTTCCTCACAACTTTATAAGAGAGATAGCATCACAACTTCAATAAACGAAATAAAATTCAAACCTGAGTAAGCTGTCTGCTCTCATGGTTTCCTCGCAAGAGTGTGATGTTAGCTGGATATCTAAAAAGATAAATAAATTTTCTTAGGAAAGAAAATTGTTGGAAAGAAAATTGTTGGTTTTTTCAAAGGATGTCATAGCAAATAACAGAATAGAAAACCAAACTCATGGCCAAATCATTTTTAGGACTTCTTTTGTACTTGTAGGTGATACGTATGTGCAACCCGAACAAGAGGCCAAACGATAAAATGAGCAAGTATCCTCTTCTCACAAAAATTGCAAAGAAATAAATGAATACAACAAACATCTTGGAATATTTGCATATAATGTTTAATATAAACTGAACTGCGATACTATAAATTCAAATCAACAAATGAGGATACTAATCACATGCATCCTCCTTCTGAATTGCTATTAATTTTTTTAAAAAAATAGAAACAAAAATATTCATGAACTTAACGTACAACGAGATGTTACTGTCAATAGAAATATTCCATTTAATCACCCACATACCCAAAACCTGGCACCTAGCATTTATGTGGATATGTGAAATATACATGATACACCTTCTTTTGATCTTTGTTGTCACGAATCAAATGATCTATTTCAGAGTTATTAATTACATTGCCCATAATTTGCTTCATGATTAACAACTTTGCTGAAAGCCAGAAAGAAAAGGTGCATCCGTCCTCAGCTATAGTTTTTTTTAGAAGAGAAACAAATTTCATTGATGAATGAAATGTGGAGAAAAAACTCCAAACACCTAAAGGTGGATTACAAAAAAAACTTTCCAGTTCGAGATCAAATAAGACCGTCCTCAGCTATAGTGAGCATAAAATTATGGAAATACCCCCCCCCCCCAAAAAAAAAATAGAGAAAGAAACTATGAATTATATGCCTTGTAAACAGGAGAAGTTTCAAACCCAGAAGCATTCATGAAACATTACCTGGCTTTAAGAAGCAAAAGAATAGTAAAAACTTCAAGACTGTTATAACCTCGATCAACAAAATCACCCTGACAATGAATGATAAGTGTTAACCACCCCATAGAATCAGCAAGTGGCTGTCATAAATTGTCGAAAGAGTATAAAACATACCATGAAGATATAATTAGTCTCTGGTACATGACCTCCGGTCTGAAAAAGTTTCATCAGGTCATGAAACTGACCGTGAATGTCACCACAGACCGTTACAGGACTGTTGACAGGTTGCACATTAGATTCCTCGATGAGGATCTCTTTTACCTGTTATGCAGAAAGTATGCACCCATTAACAGGCAAAATTCATAAGATTATCCAGAATTTCAAATAACGAATGCAGACACCCATACACATATAGCCAATAAGGATCCTGTGAAAATAAATGATAAAGCCACGAACGAGCAATCAAAATCTTTCAAGTTTCAACCGAAAAAGTCATCTATAATTCAATGGCTCGTTAAGGTCCTCGATTGATAAACAATCACTTCTTAGGCGAGTGTGCGTACTACACATCCGCGTCGATATGCACAAAGCACAAACACCATGTCGCAAATTTCCAATCCGAAATTCACGTGTACCGCCAATTGATCTCCGAGAACACAAACTAACGACCTCAACATCCATTTTCTCTACAACTTCATTGAAGTACAGTTCGTGTTCAATACACGCAAGAGATTCTCGCTAAAAGCTGAAGAAACAAAAAAATCTATCCAAGAAACTCGAAGTATAAACCCTGGTAGTAGAAGCAAAGACCGCAGCATCAATGAAGATACAAAAGGGGTTTACACGCCCGAGGTTCCAAAATGTATAAACCCTAACTATCCTGAGATACGGGAGGTTTTGAAGATTAATCGCGAAAAAAAAACTGATTGGAAGTGGGAATCGAAGCAATAAAGCCTTACGTATTCGCAGAGCAGTTGAAGCTCGTCTTCAAGAAGGTGCTGGCCTTCTTTGACCTTGGCGATCCACTGGTCCAAATCCATTTCTCTGACCTCGGATTGCCAGCAGCAGAAGAGCGAGAATGGAGAATGGAACGAGAAGAACAAACAACCCTAGAGAGAGAGAGAGAAAAGGAAGAACTCCGATTGATTATATGGAGGCTGTGATTAGCCGATTGAAATTGGAATTTTCAGTGGAACGAGCCGACGCTGACCAAACAGATCTATCCCAGCCTCCGCCCCCTTTTGTTAATTTCTGAAGAAAATACCTCTGTTATAGAAATACAAATTTTGAAAATAAAATAAATGAAAATCATAATGATTATTCTTTTTTTTTTTTTTTTTTGGAGAGGAATTCGTTTGTCAATTTGTATGTATAATCCATGACCCAAAACATTTTGATTATTGAACTAGAAAAAATTGTTAAATTATAAAAAAATACTCTGAATTTTGAGGTAGATTTAAAATTAATTTATAAACTTTCAAAAGTTTTATTTTTAGCTATCGAAGTTTGAACTTTGTTCCAAAATGACCCTTTGAGACATTTTTGGTTGAATTTATACACAAAAAATAATATATTTGCATGTGTTTTTTTTCCTGTATGTGTTCAAATCTTTTCACAAGAGCAATAATACATAAACAAGTCGAATTATTTTTCGTCCATAAATTTAACAAAAAAAAAATTAAAAGAGTTTTTTTAAACAAAATTCAAACTTCAAACACTAAAATTAAATTTTTAAAAGTTAAGAGGTATAATTGAAATCAACCACGTAGTTCATATGTATCTTTTATAATTTAACAAAAAAAAAAGTCATTACACCTCTATCATTTTAATTATACTATTTAATTTATATAAGGTTTCTAGTTGATTTGAGTATGATTTAATTGGTTGCGACATTTGTGATGTGTTTTGTGTGGATTTGAATATTCACGAATTGTGTTGAGTTGCAAAACTTTTATAAAATATATATTATACATGTGCATGGTATGCAATATATAGTTTTTTGTTGAATTGATCTAAACGTGACAATAATCAATAAATAGTTTGATAAATTTAATTCCATGTGACGTGTCTAGTTAAACTCATGTGATCGTTTTACTCGTTAACCCTGATTTGTTTGGTTTTCTTATAATAGTTGGCATAGTTGTCAATGTAACGCATTAACCAAAGCAAGTGTTATTTAATCATAGCACTGTTGTGTGTATATATATATTTTTAATAAGTGTCGTGTTTGTTGTTTATCATGGTATGTCATTATGACTCTGTAATCAATTGAGTCAACACTGTTGTTTGGTCTTGTCATACGTACTTTTATTTTCATTAGGTGAGAGTTGCCGAAATATGAATATTATGTTTTCAAGTTTTTTTTTTTTTTTTTGTTCGTTCTTAAACTTGTTTCAATTGAACTACCAAAAGAAGCTCATTTCCAATAAATGCAATCATTCTATAAATGATTTGCTTGCATGTATGACTTTTGTTCTCATCAATGCTTGTTTAGCTACATCTCGTGTGTGTTGCATTTTAAGTAATATAATTTGTGACAACATTTATCTCTATGTCTCATCGAATAAATATATCACATGATATCATGTGTTTGCATCTATATATACACGTACCACCAACACTTCTAATTGAAAGATTGTGGTGTACTAACATCTTAATGGGAGACTAATGTTCGAAAAATGTTGATAGCGGAAAGCGATCCTCAAATCTTTCTCCACGAGGTTTGCAAGAGGGTGTCAAATAGAGGCAACGAGATTTATATCGTTGAGTGATAGAGTGACCTACTTTCACCTTTATATTGAGATAGTAAATAAAACAAACACCAATAACCAAGTAAAATGAATTTAATTATTAAAAAAAAAACTATTCAATGACGTTGCCACAACATAGCTACCCTACAATAGTCATCAAACGCGGTTTCAAAACCGATCTATTTCAAAATGGTTGTTCAATATAAGTTATAAATACAATTGTTAAACCATCTCTCATACATCTAACGATGTAGAATCGCCAGCCACATTATTTTAACTCTCTCAAATAATTCCTCTAAAAAAAGAGGCATACCTAACTATATGGTTACAGAGGTAACTAATGATCTAGTTGAGGCACGTTTAATCCGACATTCGATTATATTCTAGGAGTTGGCCAACTAGGTGAAAAACGGGTTTGTAGCATTTACAATCTGTGTGTCTATAGCTTATATTTTTCTTATATAGTTTAGAGTGGAAAATTAAACTATGTATATTTGAGAGGGTAACATGTATATATATTTTTGCATAACCGTATGCATATATGACTAATTTTTATATTTTAAATCATCCATCTTCGATAAAAATTAGGAGATTATTCACAGTCCCAGTCGGGTTTTAAAACCGGTTGTTCGGCCCAACTGGGCCGTTCCGAACCGAGTACCCGACCCGTTGGATATCTGACATTCATAGTTCTGAGCTATGAGACGAGAGAAAGAGAACGCGCGAGATTCCTCCGAAGGTCAGAATTTCACGGCGTTCTCCGTTCTTCTGGCGCGAAGACTTGAAGCGCTAGGGTTAGGAGGAAGTGCGAAATTTCTACAAGTTTCGAATTCGATTAGGGTTTGGCAACATATCAGACTTCCAAGAATTCACCCTCTGTTCTCCACGGGCTTCAAGATCATCCAAAAGTCATTTCCAGGTTCGTTTATTCATCAATTTGCACGTCTGGTTCTCCAAGAATTACGTATTAAGCGATGAGTGCATTTCGAGTTTGGTTTATAGATACTAAGATGTACTCTTAGAAGAGAGGTGCTGGAGTTGATTCGGTTTCGGGAGTTAGGTTTAATTGTTTGTTTTATTACTCGTTGGAGATTCAAACTCTTTCTGATCTCGTATTTGAGCTGTGCATACTCCGACTGGAGCGATTTTTTGGTGTTTGCTGTTTAGTTTTTATGTAATTCAGTACTTGAATATAGTACTTGGAGCTGCATATATTTGTATTGATTGATTTCGAAGCATGGCAGTCAGTTCAAGCATGCAAAAGAGCTTGGCGCGAAGTATGGCAAAAGAACAGGAGTTTTGAATCTATTGTGCACGGACTACTTCTGACCAGATTTTGTTAAATTTAGGAGCTATTCCATTTCCAAATAGACATTACGAATTTATGAAGGAATATCTCTATCTCATCGATAGTTAAAAATCACTATTACTTTCACATTGGGTGGTTTTTGTCGATAACAAAAGTATGTGCTTGCAACTTCCTCGACGTCTCAGTTTTGTTATATTTGAGAATATTACAATATATGTGGACGAGGTGTTTAGACCCTACGATCTCGTAAAAGAAGTAGTGATGTTTTAACTGTTGGGCCATGCTCCAAGCAAGAACTTTTGTTACATTTAGTGTTAGTATGACATGAATTTTATAACAATTGTGGTCAACGCTCGTTTCTAGATACATTAGGCGGAAGAAATTCAAAAATCTTGGAAGAGAAGGATAGGAGTTTAGTGTATTGGGATCTCACTAGATTCCTAACGGCTAGCATCTGTTTGGTGTGTTTGTGTTAGACCTCCTATCATCAATACCTACGCCTGTAGGGGTAGACCTGCCAATTCCCCTTCTCCATAATTAATTAGAGTCGGTTTATGCTTTAATTAGAGTCGGTTAGTCAGTCGGTTGGGTGGGTGGTTATATATACTGTATTTTGGGCTCCATTAGACATGTTTTTAGACTTTTGGCTGTAAACCTTTCTCTGTTGGAAGGTAGTAGGAGACGACACCATCTGTATTTTGTACTGTGCCTTTGTGATAAATACTATAATCCTGCCGCTAGTGTCTTAACAGTTTGATCCAAGGAATTTATATTTATAGCATGTCCTTTATTCCTGCCAATTGGGGTGCAGGTGCTTTTTTGTAAACTTTTTGGCTTCTTGGTAGATTACCCTTTTTTTTTTCTAGCTTTTGTTAACAGAAGTGTTTCGTGTTTCTTATAAATAAAACATTTTCATTTTCGATTTCAAAATGCACTAGAAAGAAAGTACAACTAATTTGTTCTCAGGAAGACTGTGAATTTTTATTTTTAATTATTTTATTTTGGGATGACGATGTATTTGGTCACATTGTCACAGGAGGAAGGATGGATTTGCAGCCAGGCTTGGGGGGCTCTGTTTCTGCTGCAGCCATTGATTCCTCGAACATAGGGTTTCAGGTTTGCTCTCTCTTTCACTCACTATCACATATATGAAGTCCTAAATCATGCTTAGATTATATTCCCCCATTTTATGCCTCTTCGTTCTCTCTATTTATGTTATGGCTTCCAATATTTGAGCTTCATTTTTTATACTGACTTCCCTTTGTTTTCTTTTGTTGTCCTTTTGAAGCTTTTAAAGAAGCATGGTTGGAGGGAAGGAACAGGCCTTGGAGTTTCTGAGCAGGTTCGTTTCACTAATAGTTTTCATGCTTTATCATATACCCTAAATAAAAGTAGTCATAGTTCAATAATTTTAAAATTAGTTACATGCAAGAACTTGTAATGAAAATTACTTATTGCAAGTGTACCGGTCAAATTTTAGTAAAATGATGAGTGTAAGAGTGTTGTCCTCAGGATTAGTTTTCTAGTTCACTTAATAATCACGGATACAATTCCCCAATTTTATTTAAAGAAATCAAATCAATGGACGAAATCAAAGACTAAATTAATGCAATTGAAAAATAAATGTTAAGAAAATATCAGTGGAGAAAGGTCCTAAGGAGTTGATTCCACCAATTAGACATACAATTTAATCAATTAAACTACAAGGACTGAACATGGAATCATTTCTTAAGTCTTTTTTGGACAAGAAACAATTTTGTTGGTACAAAATGTAGATAAGGGGATACTCCCGAGGGGAAGATTTACAAAAGGCCTCTTGAATTAGAAAGGAGGGAAGTAAAGCTATAGTGATGGAAAAGGAGAGAGCATTTACACCAAGACACAACCATATTGACTATAGCATAAAAAATTCTCTTAAATAGAACATTCTTTATCTTGAAAGATTCTTTTATTTCTTTCTCCGTTTCTCGCCATAAAATCCAGCAAAAGGCTCCAATAAAGTTCTCCCACAAGGTCTTCTTTTCCTTTTTGAAGGGTATCATCCTAGAGTGTGGTTGAGAAGCAACTTGAGATCACTTGGAAGGGCTGTCTGCCATCCAAAGGAAGGTAGACAATGTTCCAGGAGCTCACAGCAAATGCACAAGAGAGCATCAGATGGCTTTGAGTTTCTGAATTTTACTTGCAAATAGCACACATTTGTGTAGAAAGAACCATGTAAGGCATCATTTTCTGTAATTTGTCATGCGTATTTGATGGCTTTGAGGGAAAGTTCCCAGAGGAAGAATTTTATCTTCATGTTAGTAGCCTATCCAAATCAATTCAAATAGCTGTGTTGAAGTTCTTCGCTTGTGGGGGAGAGATCACAAATGAAGGAGCTAGTAGTGAAGTGTTCATTAGTTTCCAACTTCCAAAGTCCTTTGTCAATCTCAGCCCCACCGAAGATAGACAATGTAGAAGGGAGGCAAATTCCTCAATTTGGCATCTCTTTGGTTTCTTCTCAGCCTGGGATTTCAAATCCCCACCTCCAGCATCCCTAAGTCATCCACCACTGTTTTCTTTACCTAGGGAGAGATTATAAATAAGGGGGAATCTAAGAAGGGACTATGCACAACGTCTCAACACTATCTACTCGGCTATTGCCTTAACACCGGCTCCTTGTTCTGGTCCAATTTACTTGAATTTCTCGGCGTATTCCATGGGGAAGACCAATCTTGTTTGGGAAATTCTCAAACCTGTCAGTTTCTTAGAAAAAAATGAAATCTGTCGGTTAAATTTTGTTATATATATACACATGCGCGCGCGCACACACGGGTTATAAAATAATTAAATCTGAAAAGCTACTAGAGAACTTACATGGCAGAAAAATTTGATCCGCATGTGGGAATTCCATGAACCTCCTCCATTTCTCAATATTGGATAATAGGGTGGGGATTGAAAACTAAAATTTTCTGGAGAGTTTGCAAGGGGAGAGCAGCTTCTGCTCGCTCTCCTGATAGATTCAGTTTTTGTGGTGATCGATCAATGCCCTAGTGTAGTGTCTGGATTCCTACCATCTTCTAGTTGGCTTGTCTTATGCAAGAGCAGGGAAGAAGCAGTAGATTGTCGCTGGCTTTGGTGTCTTGTCACTCAGAACTTTCATTTAGTATCTATCTTTTTGGATTTTGCTTGCTGAAGAGAGGTTAAGGAGTTTTTACACGTAGCTTTTGTGGCCACCCCTTCAAAAAGACGGGTAAAATTCAGAGCTAAATGCAATTAGGGCAATTTCGTGGGAATTATGACTTGAAAGAATATAAAAATTTTCATAGAGAGACTAGCATTTTATGGATGTCATATTGGAGATTAGCGTCCTTGTTTCTTCCTCTTGGAGTACACTCCACTTCATAAAGAATTTACCAAGTATAGTAGTCTTTTTTTCTACAGCCAAGTTGAGAGGAATCACTTCTTAGATCTTTTATTTGCATTCCCTCGTTTTTATCATCCTAACAATGAATTTCTGTTTCATTTTCTTTTTTTAATGTGTTCTTGTTTCCTCTTATGATGTAACTAGTTGTAATGTTCTCTTGTTTTCTTGCTATCCTCCAATGTTTACACTTGGAAGTTAATGTTTGAACTCTCATGTAAGCAGGGTAGGTTGGAACCCGTACAGGCATCTGTAAAGAATAATAAACGAGGCTTGGGAGCAGATAAAGCGAAGAAGAAGCTTAAAGAAACTAACGATATTGTAGCCTCTGATAGGAAAAATAACCAGGTAAAACTTCTGTATATGAAATTCTCTGAAGTCCTTAACCACTATCATCAGTTTGCTAGGTGTACTTTAGATGTGAAACTTGAAAGGATCAGGAAACTATGGGAGCTTATTAAAATACTTTCCAAGTAGAATTAATGTCAAAAGGAGTATAATTCCGAAAAAAATGAACACCAGGAAGAAGAACAACATTGCCATTTAGCCATCTTAATAGTTCGTCCAACTTTGGATGACTTACAATTAAATACTTTGTAATTTCCTGCTAACCAAATTCTCTAAGCTAAGCCTTTACTGCATTTCTTGGTTGTGTTTTCGCCTTCTCTAAATCATGACCACATAACAGCTATAGAATATTGTCTTTTGCTAAAGCATTTGAAAGTCCAAGAGAGTTGAAATTTGACAAATTGTTGGCCTCGATATCATGCTTAACATATCTTGAGAACAGAAGCTTAATATCAAGCAGAATCGAGCAACAAAGCCAAGGCGACGAGTTGAAATACGCCATAAACAATTCAGAATTCTATTGGATCACATAAATCACTTGCTCGCTATATGTTATCTTGAGCTATTGAATAGGTTAGCGACGTGACAACTTGATTAGGTTCAAGTATGCTGAGATGTGCTGAATTACACAATTTTGCACCATAAACTGGCGTAGTGTGATAATTCAAATATTTTGACATGATCATCATTTTCAAAAGTTTCTACATGATTCGTTCACCGTGCACTCGCCAAATAATTGCAAGGGAAAGAAAAAAGGAAGTATAGCTGACAAGTAGTACTAATATCCTTTTGATCTACAGGAACGATCTCTTTCGAAGAAAGCAAAGGCGATGTCGAAAAAGATGAGGAAGATGCAAGAGGAAGAAAGGTTATATGAAGAGAAGGAATTTGAGCGGGCATTTTTCAGGGAATTCTGGCCGGACAATGTTTGATACGACATGAACTAGCACTTTCCATATCATCATGTAAGCAAATTCAGATTGTTTCTCAAAAGCCTTCTTTTAATTGTGGCTTTAGAGCAGTTAGCATTCGCCAAGTAGTCTGTAAATATGATTACAATTTACACCAAACAGAGCTGTGCAATTTTGTGTATTGTTTGTTATATGAAATTTGAGCCTAAAGAGAATGTTTAATAATTATTGAATTTGATTTAATTATTCTGCTAATATATTATTAGTTTTTTGTTAATTGATATTACATCAATGATATTAGGGTTTAGGGTGGGCAAATATTTTCTCGGTTATATCGCTCATCTATTGCATTAATCAATATTAAGTTTTGTTTCTTATTATTGAGTTACGATCCAATGGACAGGATTTTATTAGTTACTTACAAGCAGCCTGCATTAACCAATATTATTATTTATTTTTGAGTATGTGTGAGTGTCTAAACTAGTTTACGCATACTTCGACTATCCTTGTGAAATAATTGTTTGATCCTGTTATATTTGGTTGTTAAGGTAACTATCTTTAAGTAATGAACATTAGATCAAGTCGGTTTGATCTTTTTTTTTAAAAAAAAAAAGTTACAAGTTTCAATAACTACTAAAACATTTTTCTATAGTTTATCTATAAGAGTTTGATTAGTTTTGGTATTTGAACTCTTATATTTGCCATTTGGAAGGTTTGTTTTAGATTTAATATTTTTATTTGTTTTCTATTTTAATTATTTTATATTTAAAATCAAATTTCAAATTTGAGAACTAAAATATGAATATAACATACAAAAGGTCAACATGAACATAGCTCAACGCACAACTGACATAGAGTTCGTATTAATGATCAAAAGCTTTGTAGTTCGAATTTCCATAGAATTCGTATTAATGATCAAAAGCTTTGTAGTTCAAATTTCCTACCTCATATTAAATAGTTAATGAAGTTAGAATACATTTTTCATAAACTATAATTTTTCCCTATAAATTAAATGTGGAATTTATAAAAACTAAAAGAACAATGAGGAGCCATTTAAAAGACCAAACAGTTGGAAATATAAATATAAACTGAGTAAAGTCATTCTGAAAAAAGAAAAGAAAGAAAATAAAATGGATTGATGTCTAGGGACCAAAAAACTTCAATTTTCTTTTCGAAAAAAGACTTTATCTTTCTTTTCGAGAAAAAAAAACACTCAATTTAACTAAAAAAAAACCTTTAATTTTACTGTCTACTGATATATAAGAATCTCCCAACGTGTCGATTTAATTAAAAAAAAGAACGTTTAATTTTTCTTTTTAGTTGTCAAAATTTCATTGGGATATATATATGGAGGAGATCCCTACATATTTGCTATGCATCCAATGCATCCAAGTATTGTTATCTTATGGTAAATACTTGGCAGCATATAGATATGTAGGACCACTATTAAAATGTTGGAAATAATTGCGTGGATGATCCATTTGGAGAGACCAAAATGAAAAATACCCTACATTTTCAACTCAAGGATATATGTCATTTTGCTTACGTCAATCATCCTAACAAAATTATCATTTTACTCCCTATATGAAAACACACATTTAAGGCTTTTTTTTTTTTTTGTTTTTTTTAGAAGCTCATTTAAGGCTTTTAAGAGCAAGGTGTTGGAGCAAGAGCGAGATTGGAGGGAGAGTTAGAGATCGATGAGAGAGAGAGAAACTAGAGAGAGAGTAAGAAGCAAGTAGCGAGAAGCTTAGAGCGAGAGTGAGAGCGAGCAAGAGATTGAAAATTTTGAGAGAGAGCGAGGGTAGAGAGTAGAAAGTAAAATGGTAATTTTACTAGGATGTTGATACAAACAAAATAACATATATCCTTATATTGAAAAAGGTTAGACATTTATCCTTAGAGGTTATTTATACAAAAATCCGTAAAATGTTGATAATTAAGAGAGATAATTTTTTTTTTCTTATTCTCAATGTTTTAATAAAGTGCGTAGAAAGATTCCTATATATCCGTGTGTAAAAAATATATAGGTATATATATTCAAAACACTGGAAATTTTTTTTCACAAGCCACGTCAGAAACCTAAAAGCATGTCCAAAATCGTCTGCACATTCAGGTGGGGTTGAAGACGATAAAGCCCAGAAAGCGCTTCACCACTGAGCTTCATCTCGCCTTCATCAATGGCTTCCCTCACTTCCTGTAGCTGTTGCTGTTCGTATGCTTCCCAATTACTTCCTCGCCGCAAATCTCCTCTATCGCCATTTCCTTCTTCTACCTCTCCTTCACTCACCCTCTCGAAGCGCACAACACTTCTCTTAACAGCGGCGAAGAAGAAGGAATCCGATGCAGTGACAAAGGAATCCGCGAATTCTAAGGGCAATACAGATGTAGACGAAGAGGAATTCGTGGAGGTGGAAGAGGAGCTGCCTTGGTATCAGGAGAAGGCCTTGGACCTCGTGGAGTTCACTGGCTCCGTCACTCAGGCAATTCCAGGCCCTAGGGTTGGCCAGAGCTCGTTGCCTTGGATCCTTGCTGTTCCTCTTGCTTATTTGGGCGTTACTTTTGTTATCGCTTTCGTTAAGACTGTTCGGAAATTCAATTCCCCTAAAGAAAAACGCCGGAGACAGGTCTTCCTCCTCTCACTTGCTTTACTACTCCCCCTCTGCAACTTGATTTGCTTTAGGTTAAAAGACACATTCGGTCCATGTTTGAAGTAGTGATTTAGTCCGTAAACTTCAACATGCAACAATTCAGTTCTTGTAGTATGAAATTTGTTATGATTTAGTCCATGAACTTTACGTTCGTAAGGATTTAATCTCAGAAATTTAAAATTTGTAATGATTTAGCCCATACTATGGAAAATTCTATCAAAAGTGAAGTATTGAATCTGAGTATTTACTGATCTAGTCCCTATAATTTAAAATCACATTTGGTCTTTGAGCAATTTATCAATGTACCTACATCACACACAATTTTCATGGTAGGAACTAAATCGTACGAAATTTAAGTTCTAAAGATCAAATTATAGTGTACTAAAGTTGAGCTAAATTGTTACAAACTTTAAACTAAAAAGCTAAATCGTTTTAAAGGAAATCCATGGTGGCCACCTACCTAGGATTTAATATCCTACGAGTTTCCTTGGCAACCAAATGTAGTAGGGTTGAGACGGTTGTCCTGTGAGATTAGTTGAGGTGCGCGTAAGCTGGCCCGACACTCACGGATATAAAAAAAAAAAATCCTTTTAAAGGCAAGCATAGGATATATACATGAACATAGTGGTACTGGAGTTGTTTGACTGTGAGTGAGAGATAGATGAATGAGATCAGGATTTAGTCTTAGTGGCTAGTGGAAGCAATTAGCTATGTTTGTAGTATGCGTGTTATTTGTGCCAGCGGCGGGTGGATTTTATTTATCAGTGCCGTTTCTAAAGAATTACAGTTTACACTGAGTGGGGTTGATATTTTTCAGGTCACAAAAAATGCTATCCTCTGCATGTCAGTTGATGAGCTGCTTGAGAAAGGAAGGGATAATGTAAAACCTGAGGCTCTTGCAGAAATTGTGCAGAAGGTTAGATATGTTACATATTTCTTCAATTCCCATATAGATTATATGTTTTACTTCTTACTGGGTAGTGATAATTCTTGTTAACAACGATGTCTGGTGTTAATATCTTGAGTTATTCAAACAACGTCCCAATTTCGGTTAAATGTATCATATTGTTCCAACGGGGAAACCTCAAACTAAAGGAGCTCACATAAACTTTGTAAGGCCTGCAGTTAGTCAAAATATGCAGGGAGGAATAATTACAAAAAGGAAGTATGCTGGAATTGGTGCCAACTTGAACAGTCATCGCAAGAAAAATTTACATAAGCTCTCTGAACATTGTCGAAAGTTCTTCTATTCCTTCATTCCCCATTTTCTCACAGATCCAATTGAACCAGATTTTACCAAATGATCTTAGTTTGCTTTTGAGTAATGATTAAATGCTTTTCTTTTTAGCGTACATGAGAGTTGATTGTCTTCATCGATCACTTTATGCTAGACAATCCTCATTATGGATTGTAATAACTTCTAAATCCTATTCCAGACAGGTTTCGGTGTGGATGAAATTTTGCGAAAGTACATCCGTTATGCATTGAATGAGAAACCTTTTAACCCTGAATTGGTTGCCAACCTAATTCAGCTGAGAAAAGCTTCTGCATTGGAGGACGCTCAGGTTGCAGAAATTCTGAATGAGGTATCAAGAAGAATTGAGAGAGATAAAGGTAATAGGATATTCTTTTTAATTTATACTTTTTATCACATGCAACGGAACTTTGGAAAGCGTGTTTTATGGTTTTTCCCTCCTTTGGGCTTTTTTTTTTTTTTTTTTTTTGGGGGGGGGGGGGGGGAATCAATGTCCAAAAGTCATTTTAAAAAACACAATTAGAGAATGAAGAATTGTATAGACGTGAGGAGATCAAAGGAAGAATCCCGATGATGTTCCTGTCATGTTTCATGCTTCTATCAAGATTTAACAAAGACTTGAGAGAGAGCTTGGCATGGCAATGCAACTCTAAGAAACTGACTGCGATCTCCATGAAGACACTTCTATTTTGTATTGCAGCTGAATTCTCTGGTTCAATATGAGCCTCCATGCCTGGAATTTTTGACTGTTACTCAAATAGGCTATTTCAGACTGTACTATCCATTAATGGTAAAGTTAGCAAGTATGGAGTTGGTTGTTCTTAAAAATTTAATAAGAAAGCTTAAACGATCAACTATTACAGATAGGTGGTTTCTTTGTGCAAGTATCGTTTTAAGTTGTTTGTTCATTTATTGTTCCTCTCACTAGTGTTTCTGCAACAATGGATAAGATGAACTTTCACACTATTTCTTTCTGATAACTGTTCTTTATTTTTCAGGCCCAGTTGTTATGAATATGTCAGGTTATACTGAGAAGGGTTTCAAAAGAAAATTAGCCGTACAGGCCCTTTTTGGAAAAATCTACTATCTGTCTGAGGTTAGTAGAATGAACAATAGATTGTGCAAAACTCCTAAAATTTGATTCTATTTAATCATCTTTATCTTCATGTTTTTTTTTTGGGATCAAGTCTCTTTTAATGTTTCACTACATGATATACTCTTTTTCTTAATCTTCCCATCTACTTTTCTTTTGACAATATCTATCCCTCTCTAATAAAATGTTTTCTGAATTTAAATGGAGTTCAATAGACATTATGTTCTGAGCTCTTCTAACACTGCATATTATTAAAAATACAACATGTTTACATAGTATGGCAGTTGAAGTCAATAGAAGACTCCTATCCATTGCATTATAATGAAATGTATAGGATTAGTATACTGTATACATACATGATTAATAGTATGACAGTTGAATGTGTTTGTTTTTGTCCGTTGCATTAGTATGCATGATTAAGATGACAAGAAATGATTCGATACGAGTGCACAACATGAAAGAAAGTTAAGACAGTAGAAACGTGAACATGCCTTTTCAGACCTTTTGGGGGTAGCATAACAGTTTCATCTTTTACATATGTTCTGGCATTAGGATCTTCTCGATATGTCCCGTAAACGATCCAACAAACAATGTCGAGAGTTATTGCTCATGGTTCTCTTATTAAAGAAGCATACATATTGCAGTTTTCTTTCAAAGTTAACTTGTTTAATGACTCGTCTGAATGTCGGACAGCTGCCGGAGTTCTGTTCGAGAGATAGCTCTTTAACTGTCAAAGAAATATTTGGTGTTACAGAGTAAGTTCCTCCTTAAATTCGTACTTCCCTCATATTCTTGTGAGCCATTGTAGATTGGAATGTTGAAAACTTTCTTCAACATAAGCTTCTGGAACTATCTTCCTTGAAGTGCTTTTCTAATGTCTGGTCATACAAATTTTGATTTTTGTTGTTTTCAGTGAAGATGCTGAAAAACTAAGAATGCACACACTCTCTGAAGCTGGGGACATGGATTCTCTTCAAAAGATGGCTGATATTTCAGATTCAGAAGATTTAAAAGATGACTCATCTGATGAAAAGAAATGATTAAGAGAAAAGTAGTTTGTTTTTGGAAGGTGAGAAACTACAACCATAACTCAATCAAGAGGATCTTTTTTAAAAAAAATCAACTTTTTTTTTTCTTTTTTCTTTTTTTTTTTTTTTCTTCATGGGGCTTGTGCTATATGAAGTTTTTGTAGGAAATCTTTTTTCCCCAACTTTTTTACTTCTTTTTTACAATATGAGGTGATGGATTCTGGGTTCTTTTGTATCGAAAATGAAATTACTCGGTAGATAATTTGATGAAATTGTTCATTTTTGGTTTTAGCTCCTTTATGTTTTGATTATTCTTTAAAGTTCCTATCTCTATTATGTGATTTAAGATTAGGATTAATGTTCATGGATGCTCTTTACCACTCGAAAGGACACTGCTCGCCAAAACGAACCTACCTCAGTGGTAATTGACATGTATCTTCGATCAAAAAGTCATAGGTTCGAATCCTCCATCCCAAATGTTGATGTACCAAAAAAAAAAAAAAAAAAAAAGTGCTCTACAACATAATATTCAAAGGTGGAATGTTTGTTGGTGTTCTACTTCTACCATTGGAAACTTCTATCAGGCCAGTTTTTATAACCTTTTTATCTCTCTTTTTTAATACAAAAAACTATTGAGAAGGGTAGATTTTCCCTGTAATATAATTTTTTATATGATAGTTAAACAATAATTTTATTGTTATTTAAACAAAATTGTTTCTACGAATATGGTGTGTGTGTGTGTGTGTTTTGCAAAGATCTAAGAATATATTCTATTAAACAAATTTTGTGCATAAAAAGGTATTTATACTTTCTATTTTTAAGTGCCCTCTTCTACACATTTATTGTTTTCCTTTAAATATATTAATATTTAATTGTATAAAGATATCCATGTAAAATAAATATAATTGTAAGTCTCTTTAAATATTATAAGTTCTAATCTTCATTCCTTCCCAAATCGTAATGTTTTACCAATGAAACTCTCGAGTGTTATGTATTTTAATCTATAAAATTTTAAAATGTTTTTTTTTCTTGAACTTTTAATTTTGTTCCATTTTAGTTCTAACTTTTTAAAACTGTTTATGGACTTTTAAAACCGACTATTTGGGTTATTTATCTTTTTAAAAACGGTATAATATAACTTTGAGCATGTAGATCAACATGTTTATGTGAACATGTATTAAAGATATGAATATCAGGTTCAGATATATGGATATTACATAGTAGTTGTAAGGTTCCATATATACATATACATACCTACGATCTTTTGAAAGTTTAGAAATCAAAATGGTTATTTTTTTTTTGACAAAAGAATATTATTATTACGCCACAAGGGCATGAGATAAACGGTTAGACTCGACTAACACCTTGATCCATCTTGGAAACACTCCGTCCCAAGTCTCATTCAATCTCGACTCTCTGGCTTTCTTAGCTAATAGATATCTAAACTTTAAAAATATCAAATAGGTTCTTGAACTTGTAATTTTGTATCTAATAAGTCTATTACATGTCCAACTCTTTTTAAAATTAATAAATTATTAGATATAAAATTGGATTAGGTGAAAGAGGACCTTAGACTTTCGATTTTATGTTTAGTAAATTCACAAGTTTTAGATTTTTTTGAATAAGCCAGTTACCTAGACACAAAATCTAAAAATCAATAACTTATTGGACAACAAAAAAAAAATATTTTTCTTTTAGTACCACAATTTTTGGAGATTTGATATTCGAATTTCTAATCGTTTGGTTGAGGTACATGCTAATTACCTCGAAGCTATGTTGGATAGTTTTTTTTTTTTTTTTTTTTTTGTATTGTAATAACAATAATAGAAAGTTGTAAATATCAATTTGGTAACCAAACAAACGAAAATGTGAAAACAAGCCACCGGCAGTTGGACGGACTAATCGAAGCAGCATCATCTTCACTGATCCGAATTGGCTCAAATTTCTCACTACAAATTGAAATCGCTTCTCTACTTCGATTCTTCTTTCCCATTTCCAAAATTTCTTCGCCATTTCCATTTTGTTTACAGAATTCGTCTCACAATGATTCATCCTTCGCTCTCAATTTCCAACCCTTCTTCTTCTTCCCATTCCCCTCTCCCATTCCTTAAACCCCTCAAATTCTCCCATTATTCCGGCCGTTTTTGCCAGTCGATTTCGTTGATTCGATGCGAGGCTGTGGATTCTTCTTCTTCTTCGAAGGCCGCGGTGCAGTCTTCTTCTTCTTCTTCTTCATTGCCATTATCGAAGGCGAGCAAGGTTATGGAATCGCAAGAGGGCTCTTCCAAGGCCGGTCCGTACCCCGGAGGAATGGGGCCTTACACCGGCAGAGATCCGAGTGTGAAGAAGCCTGGTTGGTTGAGGCAGCGAGCTCCTCAGGGAGAGAAGTTTCAGGAGGTCAAGGACTCGTTGTCTCGATTGAATCTCAATACTGTTTGTGAAGAAGCCCAATGTCCCAACATCGGAGAGGTTTGCTTTTTTTTCTCTCTCTCTGTGTTCCACTTAGAACTTAGAAGAGCTTATCATAGTTAACTTTGTACCGGTGGTTTAAAGAACTATTTTCAGAAGCTTGAGTTCATTATGGAGTGTGATTAACAGCTATCTCAGAGTAGTAATTTTGATTTGAAGTTATTTTGGTTTTCTGCTTTTCAGTAGGTGGAATTGGGTTTGTGTCAATGAATGAATAACATTAGTTTTAATTGCACAAGTGTTGTGCAGGATAATGAAGTTTCAGGATTGAGTATTATCTTCTTAATTCTGATGTCTTTGGCAGTGTTGGAATGGTGGAGGGGATGGCATTGCAACTGCTACAATTATGCTTCTTGGGGATACATGTACTCGGGGATGTAGGTTTTGTGCTGTAAAAACCAGCAGAAACCCTGCACCTCCAGATCCAATGGAACCTGTTAACACTGCTATGGCTATTGCCAGTTGGGGGTATGAGATAATTATCCTGTATCTTAATGAGAATCTTCCTTCTTTTTGTCTATAATAAGAATGATTATGGATGGGTGTTTCTTGTACTTGAATTTGTATTGATAATGTCGTCTTATATCTAATTGGCAGGATGTAGTTACATGGTTGTTATGAAACTAAAGTATCTTAGGCCTCGTTTGATAAACGTTTTGTTTTTTGTTTTTTGTTTTGAAAATTATGTTTGTTTCTTCACAACTTTTTTGGTAACTTTTCACCTTCCTTAAAAATACATTTGAATTCTAAGCCAAATTTTAAAAACAAAATCAAGTTTTTTAAAAACTACTTTTTTTAGTTTTCAAAATTTGGCTTGGTTTTTGAAAATGTCTTTGAAAAAGTAGGTAATAAAGCAAGAAAACTATAGGTGAAAGTAGTGTTTAAAAGTAAAAATGAAATGGTTATCAAATAGGGCCTTAAGAAAGCAATTAACAAGAGTCTATATGGCGTTACAAATTTTTTTTTTTTTTTTAATCAATTTGTTAATATCTATAACTTTTGTTGTTCGGCTATCAATGTAAGATGAAAGAACTTCTATGAAATGGTTGAATGGCTTTGATATCTCAACATGAAGAGGAAGTCAAATGAAATCCTGATATCATCTTTATATAGGGTTGGCTGTTCACATATACTTGTTTTAAATTAATGGGTGTAATTAATTTTTAATGGTTTTGAATTCTTTTTTCCATTTTTCCTTTTTAGTGTGGACTACATTGTCCTAACAAGTGTAGATCGTGATGATATTCCTGATGGAGGAAGTGGACATTTTGCTCAGACGGTCAAAGCTATGAAGGTCTAACAGTTTTTTCTATGATAATTTGTCTCCTTGTCTATAAACTGTAATTACTGAAGGTGTCTTGGAAAAAATACTAGCAGTTTGATTAATCTTAATGGATCTATATTGCAGGAACTTAAGCCTGAGATCATGGTCGAATGTTTAACTTCTGATTTTCGAGGTGACTTGAAGGCTGTGGAGACTCTAGTGCACTCAGGATTAGATGTATTTGCTCACAATATTGAGACTGTGAAACGGCTTCAACGAATTGTTAGAGATCCTCGAGCTGGGTAAGCTGCACCGGCAATTAACTTTCCTTGTCTCCAAAGTTGAATATAGTATTGCCTTCTTAAGGTTCCTAAATCTTAGATCATTTGGGGAGAGAAATCCTTGAAAAGATCGAAAAGAAATAATGACATGTAGCTTATTATGAAATGTAAGCAATCAAAACTATGTCTGCAGTTTTATTTTAGTAATATTTAAGAAAATTAGATTATTTGTACTTTCTTACTTCTTTCGTGATAAATAACTTAAACCTTGTGACATCTGCTTTCTGAAGAACCTACTCAAGTTTAATGGGCTATATTTTTTAACATTATCATGTTTGATGCCCATTCATTTTTCCAACTACTTTTTTTTTCTTTCCCCTCCTGGTCTATATAGCATCAACCTTCTCATATTTAGATGAAAAACTGCATTGGAATTTGGGTGTGATGGCATGTTTGTTTAAACCTCATTATGGTAAAAGTCCTTTTACAAGTCACTACTAATTACTTTTGCCTTTGATGGAATCTGGTTTTTGTGTCTTCATTCTTTGCAATTGAACTATGTTTTGAACAAATAATTATTTCATCTTCCCTTCCGTAGTTCTGTTACCTATTCTAGCAAGTCTTCAAAATCACTGAACACGGTTTCAACCGAAGAATCCTTATTACTCTTCAGTTTTTTTCTTTGCTGGCGAGCCACGCCTCACCTAGTCGAGATTCTTACAATCACTTTGGAACTATGCAGGTATGCCCAGAGCTTGGCCGTTCTAAAACATGCAAAGCACAGTAAGGAGGGAATGATCACCAAATCTTCAATCATGTTGGGCCTCGGAGAAACTGATGACGAATTGAAGGAAGCTCTTGCTGATTTAAGGGCCATAGATGTGGATATCCTTACACTTGGGCAGTATTTGCAGGTTGGTTAATGCTTAATTATCTGACTCATACAGACATATTTATTCCTTGCATCGAAAAAAATAATCCTTGCCTCGACTTACCTGCCATGGAACTGATTTTAAATGAAGACGAGCCAAATTTGGCTGAGTTCCATCTGTTCTTAGTTCTTTTTCTTTGTTGCTCATAAGTGCTGTAATGTACATCATTGTTGCAATCCCTTGGGTGTTTAGTCTGATAACTGCTGCATCAGCTCATACATGTTAGCAGTTTGAGTAGATTCATTGCTTGTCGATGATTTAACCGTTATGTTTAAGCCATGATCGACCTTTTGCAGCCTACCCCATTACACCTGACTGTCAAGGAATACGTAGCTCCCGAAAAGTTTGCATTCTGGAAAGAATACGGGGAGTCAATTGGATTTCGATACGTGGCCAGTGGACCCCTGGTAAGCTTTCTTAGTAATGTACCATACTCCCATTACCAAGACAATTGCAGCCATTTCCTAGACCAAGTTTGCCACCAAAATGAGTCCCTTTGGTACTTTTTCCTTATTTGGTCAGGTTCGATCCTCGTATCGGGCAGGCGAGCTCTTCGTCCAAACCATGGTTAGAGATAGGGTCAAAAGCACAACTGTAAACTGAAGGATCATCACTGCAGCCGCGACGTGAGTTCGACTCAATAGCAATGTTTCTGAGATTTGGTCACACTATAACATAGAAAAAGAGTAGGGAGAGGAATGATTTCAGAGGAGAAGACATGGGCAACACAACATTGAAGAATCATCAGCTCTCCAGCTGAGGCAGCAATATACAAGTCATTGGATACTGAATCTTAAACTTCTGGTTTGCTGCCCAAACAAGACAACTTAGCACTGGTATGACACACATTTTTGCCTTTTTTTTAAGTTTTGTTTTCTTTTTTGTTTTTGGGGAAATTGCAATTGGTTTAGGAAGATTGGAACCCAAGATCAATATCATTATATGTACTCTTCAAAGTTTAGTTTAATCACATATCATATGTAAGCTTGGTGTTAATAAAATAGTGCATCTACCACCTACCTAGGATTTAATATCTTACGAGTTTCCTTGGCAACCAAATGTAGTAGGGTCAGACGGTTGTCCGTGAGATTAGTCGAGGTGCACGTAAGCTGGCCCGAACACTCACGAATATCAAAAAAAAAAAATATAGTGCATCTAACTATTTTTAATTTGTTTCAAGTTTTTGGAATATTGTCACCAATGTGAACATGAATAGAGTTCAACTGACATAAAACTTAGTACTGATGATCAAAAGGTTTGTGGTTCAAATCTCTCACCCCACATGTTGTCAAAAAAAAAGTTTTTGAAATATTTTCTTTTTCTAAAATAAATTATGACACTCTTTATTATTGATGGTTGCATGAAATTTGAAAGTATCTTCATTACTCCTTAATTCGTGATTGTAAACTTTTTAAAACAAAAATTTATCGGTTACTTTTTAAAATAAAATTTTATTGAAAGCAAATGGCGATAACAATTTAAACTCCCAACACGTTTTTTTAATACAACAAATATGGGGTTTGAACATTTGAACTTTTGACCCATAAAAGAAGTATGTGTCACTAGGTTATATGTCATCCAAAGGAGTAAATTCCACACAATTTTGGAATCTATCTTTGTCCAGACTGGTGATAAGCTCGCATCCAAAGCTAGTTGCACACCCTTCACCAACGTCTTTGCTTCTGTCCACTCTACAGAGCAACTTATTCTCTTAAAATGCTCATTTTTCCCTATAATGTTTGATTTTTTTTTTTTGAGGAGGTAATGTTTGAAATTTTAGAGGGTAAAAGAAAAAGAAGATTATGAAATAAGTATATTCTATAATTTATAGATGGTAATGTCATCAATTCATTTGAAAGATGTAAAAAATAAACACTAAAAAAAGAAAATCCAAGGTATTGACAAATGGGCCATGGTCCTTTTGGTCCTTGGCATGTTCAATTCAATTCTAGTAAATGACTCATACGACTTTCGAAAAACTTCTTTTGTCAAAATTCAAAAACATTGGAAAAGTCGTTGGTTTGTTCAGCCTTCAACCCACCCTTTGTTTTTTTCTCAAAACCGTAACGGAAAAGAAAAGAAAAGAAATCATCCCCTTTACCATTTTTAAGGAAGAATTATTATTATTATTATTATTTTTTTTGAGTTCGACAACGAGGGGTGAGGGGATTCGAACTTCTTACCTCTCTTTCATGAGTATATGCTAATTACCGCTTTCTGTGCTCACTTTAGCAAATTATTGATTTAGGTTGTAATTTCGTTTTTGTTTTTTAACTTTTCAAAATAATAACATGATATAGTCGTGCAATCTCCCTCTCTTTGAATAAAGTCGTGCAATCTCATTAGGTTAAATTATCAAAAATATTGTTGGACTATAGGATTGATTTCAATTATACTCCTAAACTTTTAAAACTTTCATTTTAACCCATGAAGTTTAATGTAACGAAACATATGAATGAATGTTTATAAACAATGCATTCTTGAAAAACACTTAAACTAAAAGGTATTCTAAATGGACCCTAAGTATTTTTTTTTTTTTTTTTGAGTTCAACATTTGGAGAGAGGATTCGAACCTCTGATCTCTTGGTCGAGGATAGATGTCAATTACCGTTAAACTATGCTCGCTTTAGCAAATGGACCCTAAGTATTACATGATACAAACGGACCTTTTTGGAGTATCATAATCACTTGGTGGAATTAATTAATCATAATAACATAAAATATACAAATTATTATTATTATTATTTTTTGAGAAGGCTACAAATTATTTGTCACGCGCGAAACCATCAACATCATTATAGATATTAGAAAACAATGGTCTATTTTCTTTTTCTTTTTTTGAGATAAACAATGGTCTATTTTCAAGCCATAACGACTTCACTTATAATAAATATCTTTCATTTTTCAAAAAAAAAAAAAATATCTTTCTAGGAAAAAAAAAAAAAGAGTATAATATTAATTCCTAAAAGTAAGAGTTTTTTTTTTTTTTTTTTTTGAGAAAGTTCCTAAAAGTAAGAGTTGAAAACTTGAAAGGGAGAGATGAGATTTTGTGGCAGAGAGCATGGAGATTTGAAGTTCAAAAAGCGGTTTTGGAATTCTCTCAAGAAAAAGAGAGGAAAAAAAAAAGTGGTTTTGGAAAAAGTGAACAGCCAAAACAAAACCATAAAAAACAACTGTCCGACGCTTGGTTTCTTAGTTCAAAAACAAGTGGCTAACTTCCATTGTTTTTCAACTCTTTAAACCATGCAAGTACTTTTATATATATATATATATATATATATATATATTTTGTTGATGGTCGATTTTGGTCAGAGGAAACTCACCTGACCTTCACGTGCCACCAACGGTAAATTTGTAGATGAGGGGAGAAGACGTGGCCTGCAAGACAGTAAACCTGCACACCGGTGCGGTGCTCCCCACACCGGCTCCGATGCTTAAGTCGGCAAGCAGAACGGTAGGGAGTGGAAAAGTAAGAGCAAGAGGAGAGAGTAGGGAATATAGAATAGTGTCTAGGGATAGAATTCGGGTCCCCTTCTTCAGTGGCAAAGAGGGGTATAAATACATGCTCATCCTCCTAGGGTTTTTAGGTATTCGGAGGCGTTTTGGGACAAACCAGGTGGAACCGGGGCGATCTGGGGCATCAGGGACCGAAAAGAAGTCACCGGACTCGGCCCGCGCAACCGGGCCGAATGGTCGGCCTCGGCCTTTTGTCGAGGCCGACCATATGGGTCGGGCCATGTTGGGCCGACCCTTTGGCCCGGTCTTCCTCTGGGTCGGTCTTTTGGTCCTACCTCTGCCTGTTTGTCCTCGTCAGCTCCGTGTGTGGTCCAAAATCACCTATAACATATATATTATTTTATTTTATTTTTTCCTTTTTCCCCCTATTTTTTCATCATAATAACCTAAGATTCCATGTTATATTTTTCTCTTAAATAAAAAAGAAAAAACTATATTCCATTACCACCATATTGTCGGTTCTTTTTAGTAATTATTGTAAATTATATCCATCTGAATAAAGTTTACGAATTAAAATACTTATTCCACTCCATTTTACATACGTGTATTAGTAGTTAACTTACACACCTGTTGATATAATAATAAAAAAATAATAATAATAATATTTTTTTTTTGAGTTCATAATAATAATATTATTATCATTAAGTAACTTTTAAAATAATAATAATAAACATGGTCATCAAAGCAAGTTTGCTAAATGCTATAATCCTTTTTTATTTTGTCCACTTGTCCATTTATTTAGGCCAATGTAATGTCTATCAAAAAAGCCAAAAAAGAAAAAACTCATGCCACCCTAATGCATAATAGATTAATGTGTGTCCAATATCATGTTGCATCTTTTATTCTCAAATATATATGCATGTTGCATCTTTATTTAGTTAATGATAGAAAAAAAAAGTAATATAGAATTGTATTCAAAGTTTGTAAACATGATTTAAAATACCTCAGAGACAAACTTTTTAAAATTTAAGAATTAATGGACATAACTTTTCAAATTCTTCAACTAGTTAAGATTATATATACTCAACTCGCTGCTTGAGCTTAAAAAAAACTAAATTATAAAAAAACACCATTGAACTTTGTCATTTACTTCAAAAATACCATTGTCTTTTGAAGGTTGCAATATTACTCTTGACCTTTCATTAACGTTTCAAAACCACTTTTGGAGTAGAAATCTTTAACCTTTTGGAAAAAAATTGAGACCTAGAATAGTGTAGTCTATAGAGGTGGCCTAAAGCGCTTTGACGATCCAAATTTATGTTATAAGCTACCGTCACACCCATTCTAGGTCCCACTTTTCATCCAAAATTCTGATAGTTTTGAAACATTTATGAAAGGTCAAGAGTAACATTGCAGCTTTGGAAATAAAGAACAGATTTCAAGTGTACTTTTTAGAATTTAACCATTCCTCCTAAAAAAAATTCAAAGTTTTTTCTTTCTTTTGAGAAAAAAAAAAAAGTTGAGAGGATGAATGACTAAATTTGTAATTTAGCATAATGAAGATTAATATAATGAAAATTAAAAGGTAAAAGTAAAAACGTAAAAACAATTATGGTAGCATTGTCATGTCACATTCCAAAAGTAAAAAAAAAAAAAAAAAAAAAAAAAAAAATTCTTGATTGGCAAACTAAAAAAGGAAAATAGAAAATGGGGTGGAATATTAGAGTAATATTCCTTCCCCATGTCTTGTCCCTCAAGCTACGAAGTTAATGGGAGGCGCGTGAAATACCATAATATTTATAAGGAAGATTCTAGAAGCGCGCGTGGGGATTTCCCAAACAACCCAGCCCATAGTTAGAGAGGGAAGGCCATTAGAATTTAAATCAACAAGTCCCACGCGCCCCTCACGCACCTCACGCACACAGCTTTTTACCCCACATGCATTATTGTATTTTATTTCATCCCACATTTTTCATGTGAATCCCAATAACAACAAACACACAACAAATTATTTACTCAAAAAAAAAAAAATATTTATTCTCTTCTCAATTTTTTTTAATGTGTGCAAATTTTGGTAATTTCATATAATTGTAATGATATGGGTATAACATGGTTTTATTTAATTATTTTAAGTTCATCATACATGTAGGGTGAGAATTCGAAATGTCAACAGCAAGCGTAGCTCAACGATAATTGACATGTGTTCTCAATTAGGTTAAAATATCCCCACCTCCAAATGTTGATGAAAAAAATAGTGAGAATTCGAACTTCAAACCTTTTAGACTCAAGTTGGCGCTATATGTTTTTTTTTTTTTTCAACAACATTTAGGAATGGAGGGATATGAATGTCTAATCTCTTGGTCGAATTTACATGTATATAACCGGTGAACAATACTCTATTTTTAGTAAAAAAATGACTTGATTCCGTCACATTAAAGCTACTTAAATCATTCTTATTATTTGTATTCAAGTCCAACCATTTGTTTCACTGCGAGTATGACTCAATTGACATAAAACTAGTATCTTCAACCAAAAAGTTCAACTTATGCTTCAAATATATGTTAAAAAATGGATGCAAAATCAGCGACTAGAATATTCTTTTAAAAAAGTCGACTAGAGTAATTTTAATGAAATTTTCAATAGATCTATCAACTTTTAATTTTATGCCTAATAAGTCTTTGACCTATTAGGCATTTTTTAAAATTCACATGCCTACTGGATGCAAAATTGAAACTTTAGGATTTCAATGACATAAAGTTCAATTTTATATCTAATATATTGATTAATTTTTAAAAGTTTCAAATATGTCAGAGACAATTTTCAAAGTTTAGAAACCTATTAGATACAAAATTGAAAATTTTCGAACATTTTTTTTAAGACCAAATTGAGACAATCCTCCAAGTGCAGGATTAAAATTGCAATTTAACCTTTAATTTACTTTTCCAAAAAAAAAAAAAAAACTTTAATTTACTTATATATTACGAAAGTTTCCATATTAAAATTCCACTTTTTTAGGTCAAATATTTGATATTTCGACAAATATTCTTTTATAATAAGAAAGAATATATAGTTTTACAGAGCGGTATTGGTAAAGAAGCACAAACGGTGGTAGCCGAAACTCTGTGGCCTTCTCTTCTAGTTCTAGCACACAGAGCTCAAACAGTACAAAGACACAGAGATTTGAAGAACAAGAACAAGAAGAGGATTCAGAAGAAGAATCATTCAAGTCTGTAGTTGGAATCACTAGCGCCTTCATCAACACAAGGTTCATGAAGCTTTCTTTCGATCGCTATTCTGTTTTTGTTCATCTTTTCAACAGAGATTTTGATGTTTTGGCATTTCCCTGTTTTTCTCTTCCTAATTGTTTGTTCGTCGAGTTTTCAGCTAACATCTGTTTTCGTGTTTTTCGGATCTCATTCTATTGACCTATCATGGATGGATTCTTTTGGAATGATTTTGTCTACGTGTGTTTCACATTTTTCTGTTTGATTTCTGATTTGCTTGACAGAACCCTAGCGAAGAAGAAGTAGGAGTGAGTGCGAGAAAGAAATTAGTTACAGATGGCCAATATTGACATTGAGGGGATTCTTAAGGAACTTCCCAGTGATGGGCGTATCCCCAAAACGAAAATTGTTTGTACTTTGGGACCTGCTTCCCGATCGGTGCCTATGATCGAGAAGCTTCTCAGGGCTGGTATGAATGTTGCTCGTTTCAATTTCTCTCATGGTACTCATGAGTATCATCAAGAGACCTTGAACAATCTCAGGACTGCCATGCAAAATACTCAAATCCTTTGCGCCGTCATGCTCGATACCAAGGTCTGTTACTTTCCCCTGTTATAATCTTGGCTTGAAACTGATGAGGCATGCAATGATTCGAGTGTTTATCATTTGTTCTGGCTTGGGTGATCTGAAAATGGATGGGCGAAGGATCTGGTTAATGAACTTACTTCAGTGCATTATGATGCCTCGGTTTGATTTTGGGATATGGAAAATTCCTGATGTGTTACTTCTCAGTCCTGTTGCTAGGTTAAAAACATTGAAATGATGCCTCGTTGAATTTTGTTTTCTCATTTCTTTTATGTCAACACGAATTGTAGGAAAACCATCACACCTAAATACCATGGTGAAACTTGGGGCAAATCTTGTATTGTATTTCTGCGTGTCTTGGAGAATTACTTTTCCTAGCCCATTATCGCAAATAAGTAAAATGTGAGTTTTATTTGAAATTTAGAAAACCTTCTAAGCCAATATGCAGTTAACAAAAAATATTCAGTCTAAAACTTCATCTGAGAAATAGTTAGGCTTGTCACATGATCTTTCATTTAAATCTGGTATATATATATATATTTTTGGTAGGAAACAGAACCATTCATTGATATGATAAAATGAGATAGAAAAGAAGGTCCTGTCGAATAATAATTTCAAAAAACACCCCAGAGATCAGTGAGGGTAGCAAGACTGTAAATCTGGTATATTTTGATTTATTAACATGGATTTGCACGAAGTCTTTATCTATCTTACAACTCTATCATAATCCTTTGCACGTTAAATGTCTAATGTGAAGATGATGTCTATTTAAGAGAATTTGCCTGTTTATGTACCATCTTTTCCAACTTTTCATATGCCCAGTTCTAACTATAGGGCTTCTTGAAAGTTGAATCTCTATGCTAGTCCATGCATTTTTTTCGGTAAAGATAGACTTGAGGATTGAATATACACTTCTTATACTTGTTAAAAAAAAATACACTTATAATAAAAGGATTGGATTTACGCTTGTTATAAAAGAAAAAGGATTGAATTTGCATTTCTTATGAAAAAAGGATTGAATATACACTGCGTACACAAACTCCTGCTCTTTTGAAGAGTTCAAAACATCCTGACATTCTGGGTTCACTTAATTTTGTGATTTTTTATCACTTTCCAACTGATTTTTCATGAAGTCTCTCCTCTTATTCAAATTGGTAGGGACCAGAGATTCGGACTGGTTTCCTGAAGGATGGGAAACCAATTCAATTGAAGGAAGGTCAGGAAGTCATCATAACTACAGATTATAGCATCAAGGGGGATGAGGAAATGATCTCAATGAGTTATCAGAAGCTTGCTGTGGACTTGAAGCCAGGAAATAATATATTGTGCTCAGATGGCACCATCACCCTCACAGTCTTGTCTTGTGATCCAGAAGCTGGGAAGGTGGTATGTCGTTGTGAAAACACTGCAATGTTGGGAGAAAGAAAGAATGTGAATCTTCCTGGTGTAGTGGTGGATCTTCCCACCCTGACAGACAAGGATAAAGAGGATATTCTTGGTTGGGGGGTTCCCAACAGTATTGATATGATTGCTCTTTCATTTGTTCGTAAGGGTTCTGATCTAGTCAATGTCCGCAGGGTTCTTGGCCCCCATGCCAAACATATAAAACTGATGTCAAAGGTATGTATTTTGCTTCCATGTCCTATTTTTATTTATTTATCTTTAATGAAAATTATTGTATAGTTATCTCTTAACTTGATAAAACACTGTCGTTGTTTGGGGAGAGGGGTAGGTTGAATGGTCTTGGATATTTTTGGACATTGCATGCGTTGCTTGACTGCACATAGGTAAATTACTCGAGTTTGGAATATACATTTTCATCAGGTAAACCAGCATTTCAAGCCTAAAAGCATATATGGAGCTTAGCATTGTTTAAACGCTTAAAACCCTCCTCCCTTTCAAAAGATGTCAGTGCATGGGAAGTTGTTTGGCTGACCTTGCTTTCGTGCTTTCTTCCTTTTGAAGTCATTGTTGCTACTGCTTCCATGTATACATGGTGTGCACAAAGTTTCGAGTCCTTTGGTGCATACGTCATTTGGAGGCTAGTTGTGTGGGTCGTGAGTTATTACTTTTAAATGTCGAGGAGTCACTCATGAACACATTTGGCTTTTTATGCATACTCCCAATATTTTAGCCTTTCTTTTGTACATAATTTTCATATAGTATGTTTCTTAAAAAATAATGTTAATTTCCAATATCATTATCTGTTGGATCAAATGGTAATTTCTCTTCTAATGTGAATACCCAAGGTTGAGAACCAGGAGGGAGTTATCAATTTTGATGAAATTTTGCGTGAGACTGATGCATTCATGGTTGCTCGAGGTGATCTTGGAATGGAAATTCCAGTCGAGAAGATCTTCTTGGCACAAAAAATGATGATTTACAAGTGTAATCTTGCTGGCAAACCCGTGGTTACAGCAACTCAAATGCTTGAATCAATGATCAAATCTCCACGGCCAACCCGTGCAGAAGCCACAGATGTAGCTAATGCTGTTCTTGATGGCACCGACTGTGTTATGCTTAGTGGTGAGAGTGCAGCTGGGTCTTATCCTGAACTCGCTGTAAAGATCATGGCTCGTATCTGTATTGAAGCAGAATCATCCTTGGACTATGGGGTCATTTTTAAGGAGATGATAAGATCCACCCCTCTTCCTATGAGCCCATTGGAGAGTCTTGCATCCTCAGCTGTTCGAACTGCTAACAAGGCAAAGGCAAAACTCATCGTCGTGTTGACTCGTGGTGGAACCACAGCCAAGTTGGTTGCAAAGTATAGACCGGCTGTTCCAATCCTCTCAGTCGTCGTCCCTGTTTTAACTACCGATTCTTTCGATTGGACCTGCAGCGACGAGTCCCCAGCCAGACACAGCCTGATCCACAGAGGGTTGATTCCTATACTGGCAGAAGGATCTGCAAAGGCCACTGATGCTGAATCCACAGAAGTGATACTGGAAGCTGCTCTGAAATCGGCTATGGGGAAGGGACTGTGCCAACCCGGCGACGCCATTGTTGCACTTCACCGTATTGGAGCTGCCTCCGTCATCAAGATATGCATTGTTAAATGAATCAAATAGGCAAAGCAAATTCGGCATCGGCTCCTTCATCTTCGAGAAGTTGTCCAGGTTTATTCCTTATCTTTATTTATCTTTGCAGTCAGATCTCAATCTCTATCCTTTTGCTAATTATTACAAGTATAGTTCTTTAGTATTTCACCTAAAGAGAGTTGAACCGGTATTTTGATTTTCTTGTTGCGAATAGGGGGTGGATATTCCCCTGGATTTTTTGGACTGCTTGCTGTGTAATTTTGGAAAGTGAAGAGTTTATGCTATTAATCCAAATCTTCTCATCGTAGGGGAAGTAAAGAATTGAATCGACTTTCATAGCTGTTCTTGAAATTCCCAAAATTTTGTGCCCTAATTTGTGTTTTTAGCACTCTAAATCATTTGTACTATGTGACATCTGAAAGAAAATCTGGATGGATTTTATTATATGAGGTTTGTCCATTGTTTTCACTTATGCATCTCAATTTATGTTAATTTGTAGCTTTATATCCATTTATTCATATGTGATTTTCATACATTCATGAAGCCCATTTTATTTTATTTTATTTTTTATTTTATTTTATTTTATTTTTTATTTTTTTAATAGTACATCAACATTAGGGGTGAG
Source organism: Luffa acutangula (assembly GCA_036850905.1). NCBI lineage: Eukaryota > Viridiplantae > Streptophyta > Magnoliopsida > Cucurbitales > Cucurbitaceae > Luffa > Luffa acutangula. The sequence goes on along the minus strand of CM072099.1, from coordinate 6,842,437 downwards.
AGATTCGAACCTCTGTCTTGATCTAAGTTATATGCCAATTACTGCTTTGGCTTTTGTCTGTATGATTTTATGATTTATTATTATTATTTGTATTACTTATTAGCCTTATTATTATTATTATCATTATTATTTTAGTGCCACAAAGATGAGGTTGGAGAACCTCCAACCTCGAGGCATGCCAGTTACTCTCTTAAATAAATTTCATCATTACATTAATTATAAGTTCTAAAATAAATTCTAAATATTATGTATGAAACCTACCGTCAGAGCTCTTTGGTTCTAATCTATTTATTAACCACCCTAAAAAAAAGTCTATTCATTAATCATATGAGGTATGAGTAATATTTGAAGGAGAAATTACAGTTGAAATTGAGTTATAAAGACAAAAATTGTTAAATGTTCTCTTCATTCAAATAATTTGAGTTGTATTTGAATTTTAGACAACTTAGAAAGACATTTTACAGAACTTTTACTAGCAAATGATAACGGTAAGATATAAATACCATTTTGGTTCTAGGTCTATTTTAGTCCTTTGCTTTTTCTTTTAACATTTTTTTTCAACATCATTTGGTGTAAGAGATTCGATCTCCACATGTTAATTATCCATGCTCATTTTAACATATTGTGGTATTTATATTTCGGGATTCATATATAGGTCAATTGATAGTTATTAGATGGTAAAAGTAAAAAAAAATTGTATAAAATTTAGAATGTGTTTGGTTGGTGATCTGAAACAGAAATTTGAAAACAAGAGATTCAACTAGAATAGAGTTGTATTTCATGTTTTTCAGATATGTATTTAGTAGCAGATTTAGAAATTGGATCCGAATTTAAATAATGGTTCAAAATGTGTTTGATAATATATTTATAAACCATAAATTATTTGTAGTTATCAACTAAATACTAAGTTGAATATAAAATATTATTAATGAATTTATAAACATGTTGTGTGTTATATATATATATATTTTTTTATTATTTTACAATATCATATAATTTATAATATATCATATTATACAAATTTTAATTTCACAAAAATAAATTGAGTTTATAACATGAAACAATACTTTGTTGAATTTTTTTTTTATCTTTTCTAATTTAATTCTACATTAAAAATTTTCAAATTTAATTCAAAATTTGGATACAATAGTAGTTGAAAAATTTCCACTATACAGACCCTTAGAAACTAAAACAGACACTTCTGGAAATCAAAATAATTAAGGATTGATTTTGTATAAAAACATTGTTGGCAAGAGATTATGAGTCAAAGCGAATCACGTGGCTTTGGACTCCATCCAAATTAAAAAAAGACAGAATTCATATTATAATTTATTACAAAAACAAAGGTTTTTTTTTGGACGAAAATAAAGGTCGAATTTTTTTTTTTTGAGAGAAAAATAAAGGTTGAATTACGAGTATTGAAAAGGAACAAAAATAAAATGCTTTAAATATATGAATATCAATTATTAAATCCAAATGAAATAACTGAAGGTCCACAACACTTACGTTTCCAAATCGATCTCCCTCTAGATTCTTTTTACATTTATCACATCATTATTATTTTATAAAATTGTTGTCATCGATTCTAAAAGAAGGATTTGGCAACGATCATGACGGCGACACGACACGGTTCTACTATAGTCGAAACCCTTTATCCAAAATCAAGCAATGAGGACATGGGATGATGTCTTTTATGGAAGTTTTCTCTTGATATAACCAGATCAAGATAGATGGCTGAGGAAGACAGAGAAAACAACGCTTATCACCGTATCAAATAGAAGGGCACGTTTTGTTATAAGGTGATGTCGTTTGATCTAAAGAATGTTGGGGCGACCAATGTACGAGCTATGACTACACTCTTCCATGATATGATGAACAAGGAAATGAAGGTTTATGTCGATTATATGATTGACAAGTCTTAGACGGAAGAAGGCCCGGTCTAAACTATGATTGCACTCTTTCATGATATGATGAACAAGGAAATAGAGGTCTATGTTGATGATATGATTGACAAGTCTTGGACGGAAGAAGATACTGTCATTCAAAGAAATGATAGATATAGAGAGGGAAGATTGCCAAAGAGCGTTTTCCAAAAGTTAGGAGTTATCTTATGACAAAAATTTTCCTAGATATTGAAACTAAGAAAAAAAACTATTATTCTTAATAAAAAAAAAAAGTAATCAAATCCAAAATCAACTCAATCACTTGCTTAAAATTGATTGGAGCAATTAAGCTGAATTTTTCCTCCATTTTGTAAATATATATCTTTTTTCTTTGAGATTTTGATATCATGTCTTTGAAAATTGACAATTTTTTTTAATGATGGATGGGAATTGACATTTTAAGCATGGTTTTTTTTTTTTTTTAAAAAAAAAAATAAGCCAAAATAATACATGTTATATTATTAATTTTCTAGTAACTACGATAATGAAAGATTAGACAGTTTCTTTAACTGATTTCATAATTTTTTTAGGCTGATATGGTAATGATTTATTAATTTATTTTATATTGTTTGCTTTTGAGATAAAATAATTTATTGATTTATTTAAAAATTAACAAAACATTCATTATTAAGTAAATAAAATACAATATTAGGTAAACAAAAGATAAAGTTAAAGACAGGTTCATCTCCTTATTAAAAAATCAATCCCATCATTGAACAACAAATGATAAAATAAAAACCTAGCAAATTAACAAAAGAATAATATTTGTATGTTGATTTATTCTAGAACTAAAATTTTGACACACAAGAAAAGAGAGAGATTTCTTTTTATAATAAACAAACAAACAAACACGAGTAAAAATTTAGTGGTGGACAGAAGGAATTTGCAGCTACTCATTTTTAGCAAGTATTTTCATTCTTACTATCTATTTTATCAATACTCCCCTTTAACGAAAAGATCTGGGATATATTCTCTTCTTGAAAACTCGACCTCATCATTTGAAACAAGAAACAAATAAATAGAAAGAACGACAATTCAACAAAAAGATGTGAATTATTATCCTATTTTGCTTTAAAAGTCAGCCCCACTATTCCACAAAACAAACACACTCCCTAGAAAAGAGAAAGGGAAAACAACTTTGTGGATATAATTTTATGTGCAACCAAACAAGGCATTGGACAAAAGGAAAAAAGAAAAGTAGGTTTTGTGGTTTTGTGGGTTCACATTGGTCCAAAAAGAATACCAAATTCAAATCAAACAAGATAGAAAGGGAGACTCTAAAGCATGAGTTTTGGGATTTTGCACAACTTTTCTTCTTTTTTGCTTCACCACCCATTTTGTCTTTCTACCATTCAAATGAAAAGGAAATAAACCAACTTCATTCATGAGAGAAAAAAAAAAAAAGATTTGATGTGAAATTTTTAATACTTTGAGAGTAAAACACAAAGTTTCAAAATATTTGGGATATAATTGAAAAAAGTGTGTATGCTAGGAATCAAATAATGTGCTTTAATTTAACCATTTACCTATTATGAAAAGCTTGCTTTTGTTGTATTTTACAACTGGCCTTTAAATATATGTCTATGATATGGACTTTAACTTGTTTTATCTCTATGCTAAACAAGAATTTAGAGGGTCAACCTGAACATAGTTTAACTGGTTAAAATATTATATGCTTGACTAGAAGATTAGAGGTTCGAATCTTTACTTCCACATTTTGTTCAACTCAAAAAAAGAAAAAGGAAGGTGTTAAATGAATTTTGATGACTTTGATTAATTCTTTAAATAAGTTGAAATTTTATGGATTAGGTTGGTTTGTTATACACTTATTTTTTAGTATTGAGTTGGTTAAAAGGATTTTCTCAATCCTTTCTTTTTTTTTTTGTTAAATTACAAAATTTGGTCTTCCAACTTTCAAATGTTATATCTATTTAGCATTTGTACTTTAAAAAAATTCTAACTAATCCTTGAACTTTTCTTTTTTTTCTTTTTTTTTTTTCTTTTTGATAATAAACTGATCCTTAAACTTAAAAGTTGTCATTTGGTCCATATATTTTTAAATTTTTTTTAATACATTCTTGAACTTTCAATTTCATATCACATAGATTAAAGTCATCACCAATTCCATTAGTTTAGTGTTTAAGTGGCATGTTGGATTTTTATTACTTAAGGCTAAGGTTAATTTTATTATTTAAGGCTGATATGGTAAACTAATTTCAGGCAAGTTCAAGTGTCTTATTGCCTTTGTATTATTTAAAGATTATGTTGCAAAGTAATTTTGGAACATTCCAAATTTTTTGTCATAGTTCAGTAGATAAGACACTAATTACTATCTTAAAGGTCGATAGTTCAATTTCATAGAGTGTTGAGCTAAAAAAAAAGTTCAAATGTCTTGTTGCCTTATTAATATTAAACTCATGGAGTTATACGAATCAAAAGTCCAAGGACTTTCATAAAATCTTTTTACAGCATTAGAACTAATAGAATAAACTTCAAGAATTCAGTGACCTATAAATTTTTTTGTAAACAACAAAAAAATACATACTACTTGGAAAGCTTAGACCCTGTTTGATAACCATTTGATTTTTGGTTTTTGAAAATTAAGTTTATAAATACTACCTCCACCTACAAATTTCTTTGTTTTTCTATTATCTCATTTTCATGTTTTCAAAATTCAAGTCAATTTTTGAAAACTAAAAAAAAAATAGTTTTCAAAAACTTGTTTTTGTTTTTAAAATTTGACTAAGAATTCAAATGTTCGATTGACAAAGATAAAAACCATGATCTAGAAATTGAGAAAAAACAAACATAATTTTCAAAAACAAAAAACGAAATGATTATCAAAGGGGACCTTAAACATTGTAAGTATGTCCAACTCAAACAACCTTTACTAGACTCGACCTAATTCAATCCAACCCACCACATGAATTAGAGATCAATTCTTGTGTTAATGGTCAAATTTGGTCAGAGGAAACTCACCTGACCTTCACGTGCCACCAACAGTAAATTTGTAGATGAGGGGGAAGACGTGACCTGCAAGACGGAAAATATGCACACCGGTGTGGTGCTAGCTACACCGACTCTGATGCTTAAGTCAGAAAACGGAAGTAGGAAGGCTAGAGAGTAAGAGAAGAGAGTAGAGAGTTTGCGTCCACTTCTTCGGTGGCGAAGATGGGTATAAATACCTGTTCATGCTCCTAGGGTTTTTAGGAGTTCGGAGGCGTTTCGGGACAAACCAGGCGGAACCGGGGCGGCCAGAGGCGGTAGGGACCAAACGGAGTCAGACGGACTCGGCCCATGGCCGAGGCCGACCATGAAGGCCGAGCAGGGGGTTGGGCCAAAAGCCCGACCCCTTCGATCTTGGCCCGTCCTACTTGCCGGTTTCGCCTCTTGTCCGATTTCTTCCCGATTGTCTTCGTCAACTTCTTGTACATCGGAGTGGTCCAAAATTGCATTTTAACCAACCTATTAAGTTTTTTTATTTTTTATTTTATTTTTTTTTAAAAAAGAACACTCTCAATGAGTTGGAGCGTATCTCGATTTTTATGATACACAAATCCCACAGATTCCTTCACCTTTTCCACACTATATCGGTCCCTAAGCTTTCTCCTTTTTTGCTGTCTTAAATTTCATTGTTTATTCCCTTTAAAAAAAATGTTTATCCTTATTTTTTCTTTTCCCTATTTCGATATCCATAACTAATATTTTGGGTACATTTACTCAAATAATTATGGTACTTTCCATTTTTATATGCTCACAATAACTTACTTTCAAACTTATCTTTTTCATTTTCCAAATTTATTATTTTTTTAAAAAATATCTTTTTTTTATTCTTTGTTTTCAAGTTTACATCTAAATCATTTCATATTCATTTGAATAGCTGTAATTTGAATATAGTTCAATGGGTTAAAACATTAAAGGAACGTTTAGGTCTCGTTTGATAATCATTTGATTTTTTGTTTTTTGTTTTTGAAAATTATGCTTGTTTTCTTCTAAATTTTCTACCATGACTTTCATCTATACTTGTGCTTAAGAGGAGAAACTTTTGATTTCCTTTTAAGCCATTTTTTAATCTTCAAATTCCTTATTTGTCTTCCTATTTAATTACTCAATATTTTATTAGAACTGTTTTAAAAAAAAAAGTTCATTATCGTATTGTTTTTTTTAAAAAAAAAAATTGGTTACAAAATTGGTTAAATCTCATTTACGTTTAGATATTGTTTTTTTTTTTTTTTAAAAAAATATATCTATTGGTAAAAAAAAAAAAAAGTTAATTATCACTTTTTTATTTAAATAAAAAATCTATATTGGTTTAAAAAAAAGTTCATTATCACTTTTTTATTTAAATAAAAAATCTATATTGGTTTAAAAAAAAGTTCATTATCGCGTTTTTATTTATATATATATATATATATAAACTCATGATTAAGAATTGGTTAAATCTCATTTTCAAAAAAAAAAAAAAAGAATTGGTTAAATCTCATTTATGTTTAGATATTGTTCTTTTTTAATATATATATATATATAGGTTTTAAAAAAAGTTCATTATCACGTTCTTTAAAAAGAATCTTATCTTTAATAAGAGAATTAATTTTTTTTTTTTAAAAAACATGATTCCCACCTTTTTGTTCACATAATTGGTCTATATATAGTTCTCATACAATTTTTTTTTTTCCATACTCTCATACTTCTCTTCAAACCATTTCCATCACTCTTGAAATCTTGAAATAATGTCTCCCAAAGTCATCCCAATAACAATCTTCAACTTGGTCAAAGAGAATGGACGATTAAACTCCATTCTAGAAACGTGATGGTGATGACCTACACATTCTAAAGATCATCCTATTGGATGAACAGGTAATTATTTATTTATTTTTTCATATACCAATTTTATTCATAATAATCATTTTTTTCTTTCTAACTTTTCAGGGTACAAAGATCCAAGCAGTATTGTTCAACATAGGTCACATGCTTAAAAAAGATAAAGACTTATATTATAACAAATGGTAATATAAAGTCAATCAACCATCCATTTGTAAATGTGCAGATTAAGAATTGGTTTGAAAAAAAAATCTTAGATTCCCACATTTTAGTTGTTGTTTTTTTAAAAAATCTCATATTTGATAAAATTAAGAATTGGTTTTTTTTAAAAAATCTCTTCATTCCAAATTCTAATTAATTTTCAATGATGAAACTAGAATATTTTTTTAATTGATTTAAAAAACAAATCCCATCTCATCATTGGTAAGATTAAGAATTGGTTTAAAAAAAAAAATCTCTTTTCCGTTTAGGTTTTCTTTTTTAATAAAAAATCTCATCTTTGATAAGATTAAGAATTGGTTTTTTTAAAAAAATTCATCTTCATCCTCACTTTTAATTATTAATTCTATTTGGTTTTCGGTGGTTATAATTAATAAAATCTTTAAAATTAAATTTTGTGAAATCTAAATTTAGATCCATTGTTTTGAATTGTTTTGATTTTTCAAAAATAAAAAGATAATTGAGTTTAATTTTTGATTTATAACTAAAATTCAAATTAATTGTTTTTAATTTTCAAAATTTCTAATTTAAAAAGATTTATCATAACCACCTGGTTAACTTGAACCCCTAAATAGTGGTGGTAGAGATAGGGTGAAGCTTTTGTAATGTAGGAAGAATTAAAAAAAAGTGATTCCTACTCAACGAGAGAAATTTCTACTCAACGGGAGAAGACTCATTCCTACTCAATGTGGGTGGGAGAAGACTTATTCCTACTCCATCTTTAGTAATGTGAGTAAATATAACCTTTTCATTTAGTGTAAATATATATAATTCATTCTTATTTCTTTTTCAAGTAGACTAATGTATCCTTAGAAGATTTTGGTACATTATCAAGTCATATTTCAAAATTTCTAATTAACTACTCATACTTTAAAAGGTATTATAACACGTGCAACGCACGTAGTTTCAAACTAGTTCTAGTTAAAGTTGAATTTGAATTCCTAACCAAAATTTAAAAACAGAAGCAAGTTTTTGAAAACTATTTTTTTTTTGTTTCCAGAATTGGACTTGATTTTTGAAAACAAGGTAGAAGATTGATACTAAAACCAAGAAACTTATAGGTGGAAGTATAAGTATATAAGCTTAATTTTCAAAAACCAAAAATAAAAAACCAAATGGTTATCTAACGGGGTCTTAGATTCCCACTTTATAACATTGAGAAATTACTCGAGAAGGTAGAAGAATGAGGTGGCCATGTTAAATAATTTTTCTACCTACATTGTTTAATTAAAAGAAAATCTAAACATAGTTCAATTGACTAAAATAACCGATATTTATTCAATAAATATGTCATGTTATCACTTGTTTGACAATATAATAACAAAGACTATATAGAATCACAATACAAAATTCAAGACTTTAATTTAAACTTTTTAAATTTAGAAATTAAATTAAATAAACATAAGGATTAAAGATAAGGTGCTAAATTTGCAATTCTAACTCGGAATTTAGAAGAAAATATAAGGCTAAATTATGAAAATGTCCCTGAACTTTGGGGTTTGTTTAAAAAATGCCCCTGAACTTTAAAAAGTTTCAAAAATAACTCTGAACTTTAAAAAACGTTTAAAAAATACTATTGTCGTTAATTTTTGGATGGAAACCATTAAAAATTTCAATTTCATTAATACTCTTTAACCTTCAAAAGATTTTTAAAAATAACCTTATTAGAAAATGTTTTTTTTCCTCATCCCACCGTAAATTCTTTTTCCATGAAAATTAATGAGAAACTTTATCTATTTTTCATGTATTCATATCCTAGGAATTTTTCTTGTCTTTCAATATATCATCCCAATAGCTTAACAGTTTTAACCGTTTCCATTCAAAAATTAACTGCAACGGTATTTTTGAAACGTTTTGTAAAGTTCATGGATCTTTTTTAAACTTTTTACAGTTTGGGGACATTTTTTAAACAAACCCCATAGTTCAAGGGTATTTTTTTTATAATTTAGCCAAAATATAATTTTAAAATGTTATTAATTACAAAAATATTCATAAGTATATATTCTAAAACCAAAAATATAATTCCTAAAGAGACTTTTTTTTTTTTTTTTAATGTAAAAAGATTAAAACGATAATGATTTGTAATTCCACTAAAAGTAAAACGATCTGACTCAGCAATTCGACTCACATGGAAAGGGCAATTTCGGAATATCGAAAAATTCAGTCGGTCCATTACAGTACAAGAGTCAATATAAATATTAAATACTGACACTCCCACGCAGTGGCTTATCCACGCACGATCGTTAAGATCAGAACTGCAATTTTTACACTGAACATACTGAAGAAGACGAAGAACCGAAGCGGATTCTTAGAGAGAGAGAGAGAGAGAGAGAGAGAGAGAGAGGGAGCTTTGAAGTGTAAGAATGGAGCTCCGGAGTAGCAGTGGAGCGGCAATGGCGGTGTTTGTTGTAGTGTTCTCATCGGTTCTGGTGGCGAGAGTTTCGGCCTCTTCCAGAATGACGGAGATCGCCGCCGACGGTGAGTTGTTGAGGCGGAATCTGCTTGCAAATGGCCTCGGAGTTACTCCTCCGATGGGGTGAGTTCTCGGATCTACTACAATCTGATCGGTTTTTTCGTTTGTATGTGTATATTCCTCTGTTTTCTATTCAGATGATGTTGGTTGTTTGAACTGGATTTGTATTTTGTAGGTTAATTTGTGGTTCTGTTGGAATCGATTAGATTTTCGACTTTTCTTCTCTCTCTTTCGAACTTTTGATTATTATCCGGTGGAAATTTTGGACGAACAATGTCCTAGGAGTTTTTCTTTATTTTGCTAATGTTTATATTCGATTGTCAAGGAGAAAAGATTGACGTTATTGGCACACATTTCTCTAGTTATCTTATTCGTCTCTGTGTTTGTTCTTTTCATTATTGTAATAGCTAGATGCGTTCTCTCTCGCTTTTTGGATAAATTATGTTTTATTTTCTTCTTTCTAATTGGAGGAACACTGTTGATGAAACTGTTCTTATTTGAATTAGAACCTTTCTTGTTGTTTGGATTGGACAGATGGAATAGCTGGAATCACTTTGCATGCAATATCAATGAAAAAATGATTAAAGAAACTGGTAAAATTCGCCACTCAATATCTTTTACTTCATCAGTCAAACATTAAATAATGATTAATGACAAAAAGACCTGGATCGACAGCTGATGCTATGGTTTCCACTGGGCTTTCGAAGCTTGGATATGAATATGTTAATATCGGTATGGGCCGATCTCTTCTCTCTTTCTCTAATATTTCAAGATTCAAAAGGTAAGTTATGTGATATTTTGCTTTTCTTCTTAGATGATTGCTGGGCTGAGATAGCTCGTGACGATAAAGTAATTTCTTATCCTCCAGCCTTTTATTCTTTCTTGAGATTGCAATAAAACCGTTTGATTTTATGTCTCTGAGAGTTCTGACTTCTATTTAATTTGATTTCAGGGTTATCTGGTGCCGAAGAAATCGACATTTCCATCTGGCATGAAGGCCCTTGCGGACTATGTTCACTCCAAGGGTCTTAAGCTTGGAATCTATTCAGATGCTGGGTAAAAATAATTTTCAGATGCAGAAATTCACAATCGATATTTTATTTTTTTTTCATTTCATTTGTTGATTTTGAAAAGTTCATATTTATCTTTATGTTTATGAATTAAATTTTTTCCGAACTTTGTTGGGCACAAGCACACTAGGTAGTTTTAATAAATTTAATCTATAATAATAATTATTTATGAATTTGGTAAGTTAATTAGGAGCCAGACTAAAATAGATAAGTTTTCAATTTTATGATTCACATATTTAATTTAAAATATGGGATAATTTCAACTCATTTGAATCTGACCTTTTGAGACATTAAAGGACTTGGGCATGAATGATGAATTGAAAATTGTAAATATTTGGGACAAATATATATAGATATTTTTAAAAAGGACAAATATAGTATGGAATTTCATTTTTAACATTTTCATCTCTTTGCATATTCTATATATGTAAAGTTGATCTACCATATTCAGGTATTAAATTATCATGCAACTCTGCAGGTATTTTACTTGTAGCAAAACCATGCCCGGATCTCTTGGCCATGAGGAACAAGACGCCAAAACCTTTGCTTCATGGGTATGAACAACATGGAATTCCCATTATCAAGTTTTTACAAATTAAAGCAAACTTTCTTCCTCTTTTTCTTCTCTTCCTTTTTGTTCATCTTTTAGTTGGAAGATTGTTGTTAATGCGCACTGTTTTACTTGGCAGGGGATTGACTATTTGAAGTATGATAATTGCAACAATGGTAACATTAAGCCAACTATTAGGTAATGTAATTGCCGCCATAAATCAATCAGTTCACTTCTTTTTCCTGTTTGCCATATGTGGTGGTCTGAAAGTTGAAGCAGCCTGTTAATTATCTCTTCTTTTTCAGATATCCGGTCATGACCCGAGCGCTGATGAAGGCCGGGCGCCCGATCTTCTTCTCTCTTTGTGAATGGTAACTCCTCCTACTTATCCCCAACTCAGGCTAGCCATATGAAACTGTTCCTTCATATCTATTATCATTTATGGCATTCCCTCTCTTGCTTTGTTCTGCAGGGGAGACCTGCACCCTGCTTTGTGGGGCGATAAGTTAGGAAACAGCTGGAGAACTACTAACGACATTAACGATTCGTGGGAGAGGTTGGATTTTCAAGAAAATTTTGGTTAGTTGCTTATATTTGATCATCTGAAACTGAAGGACTAAAGCATTGGAGATTGCATTTGCAGTATGATATCTAGAGCAGACCTCAATGAACCGTATGCTGATCTCGCAAGGCCCGGTGGCTGGAACGGTAGAGTATTCTCCATATCGAACCAAATCATAACTCATAGTGTCTTCTTCATATTGATTAATCATTCTTGCAAACTGTTATCAGATCCTGATATGCTTGAGGTGGGAAATGGAGGGATGACTAAAGATGAATACATTGTCCACTTCAGTCTTTGGGCCATTTCCAAGGTATTGTGCAGCAAAAATTTATATCCTTTCCCTTTCTTTTTGGAGATTGAAAGCCCTGTTTGCTAATGTAGTACTTGTTGGGTGGTGGTGTTGTAGGCTCCCCTTCTTCTTGGTTGTGATTTGAGGAATCTAACAAAAGAAACAAAGGAAATCATTACTAACACAGAAGTCATTGCAGTTAACCAAGGTACAAAATAAATGATTGTTACTCTTCCTTCTGTCAATATGATCGCTTGCTTCTCAATCTCATCGACCTCACTCGATAATTCTCGAAACAGATCCCCTCGGCGTCCAGGCCAAGAAGGTCAGAAGTGAAGGTGATCTAGAGGTAAAGTTCTACAACACTCTGTCACCATTGCCAGAGGCATCATCCTTTTGTTGCAGAGCAAGTAAGAGCAAAACATCCATTTGTTTACTGTTGTTTCCAGGTTTGGGCAGGGCCTCTCTCCGGCTACCGAGTAGCGCTCGTGTTGCTGAACCGAGGGCCGTGGCGTAGTGCGATCACCGCCCAATGGGAGGACATCGGCATCCCTCCAAACAGTAATGTTCAAGCAAGAGATCTTTGGGAGGTAATTTGCTAGTATCATCCCCAAATTTCATGTGTATTATGTTTCAATGACATGTATTTATGATGTCTGTGTGTGAAAATTTTGCAGCACACAACCTTGAAGACTATTTTTGTGGCAAATTTGACAGCTACTTTGGATTCTCATTCCTGCAAACTTTATATTTTGAAGCCAATTTCTTAAGGTTGGCACTGCAAGAAATAAGGTTTTGGGCATTACTCCACATTAGTTCCCATGTGTTCTGATTTATGGAACATTTTTGTTCACTGCTTTCTTTTCTAGCTCTGCAAAACTTTGAGGAAAATGAAATAAAATGTCAGCATTAAGTCTCTTCAATGTAATTGATTTTGAAGACTGTTTGATCTCTGTCAGCCCAAATAAGTTTTATATATATGTATAATGTTTTAGAAATGTGACCAGGCATGTTTAGAAAATCATAGTAATTATTAAATTCATTTTTTTAATAATTAAGGTAAATGACATGTAATTTTAAAAATTAAAATAGGGTTATGGTAATCAAAAATGTTTTTCAAATATCCTCCTTTTTAATATATTATTATAGATTATAAATAAGAAACAAAAATACAGGAGATTATGTTATATGGGAAAATTTTGCCTAAAGATTCACGTGGGAAATTTTGTTTTATAACTTAATTATGGCAAATCACTTGCTTTACCGTGACATTTGTAGACCTCGAATGTTTGGCTTAAGAAAGGGTTAGAAGGTCGATGTCCACTAAAATGTCGAAGTCTTAATTTCATTGAAAATGTCGATGGAAATGTTGATAAAATGCCGATTCGAATATTTTGGAAAACTATTTAAAATAAAAAAAAAATCAAGAAATATATATAAATTAATAAATAAATATGTTATATTTTAAAATACTCATTAGTAATATTACTACATATTAGTTGTATTTCATTGTTTTTTCTTTATATTTTATTGATTTATGTTGATTCACCTCTTATGTAGATGTTGAATTCAAGCTCATGTGAAAATGTAGATGGAAATGTTGACGTATTGACGAAAATTTAATACATTGGACTTAAGTTATATATGCCTTCTCACCACACAAACAACACAACATAAAATTCTACAATGTTATGAAAAACAAATTTCACATGTTTATATTCATGACTATAGTTGCATTCTAGATTTTTCTTCTTAATCCTATTTTGGGTGCATAATTCTTCCTTGGGTGCTACCGATGGTCTCACTCTTACAGCATCATTTAGGATATGTTTGGTTTTGAAACTTAAGTATTTTATCCTTTAAAAATTCATAGACTAAAATGAATTTTAAAGCGTTCTTTATTATAAATATAAGGTTAAAAAATCATGTAAACTCTATACTTTTATTACCAACAAGAGCACAACTCAACTGACATAAAATGTACTAATGACCAAGAGGTTTATGGTTCGAATATCTTACCCCACATTTTTTTAAGGGGAATTGCAATGGGTAGCAAAAAATATTAGGATATTTGCAAATTTAACTATGATTTATTAGGTTTGCAAATATAGCAAAATTTTAAAAATTTGATTTCCGTTTTTTTTATTATTCCAATTTTACCCTTGTTGGTATATCAATAGGTATATTAGTAGTATATATGATATATTTTATATTTACTGATATACGAAATATAAAGTATATCAAATCTGATATACTCGAATGAATACAATGATATACCTAATATACTAATGATATATCTAATATATACTTGATTTGATAAACATAATATTTGATATACCAATGATATACTTGATATGTTACTTTCTTTACTTATATTTGTTATATTTTCTTTTCTCTTTATTGAATTATGTTGTATTATTTACATATTTTAAATGAAATGTTTGTCTTTTATAAAATAAATGTTTGTCTTCTATACCTGTTATGAAAATTGATACACCGTTGATATACCTCATTTTTTTTACTAGTCAAATAATTAATAAATATACATGATTATGAGTAGCTAAATACATCAATGATAGACTTGTTATTAAAAAAAAAACCATTGATATATACACATTCAACTTGATTTGATAAACATAATATTTGATATACCAATGATATACTTGATATGTTACTTTCTTTACTTATATTTGTTATATTTTCTTTTCTCTTTATTGAATTATGTTGTATTATTTACATATTTTAAATGAAATGTTTGTCTTTTATAAAATAAATGTTTGTCTTCTATACCTGTTATGAAAATTGATACACCGTTGATATACCTCATTTTTTTTACTAGTCAAATAATTAATAAATATACATGATTATGAGTAGCTAAATACATCAATGATAGACTTGTTATTAAAAAAAAAACCATTGATATATACACATTCAACCGAGAGGTTAGATGTTTAAATCCTCTACCACACATATTGTCCCAAAATAAAGTTAATATATCTAATTCTTTATTGATGAAGTATATCAAATATATCTAAACTAATGAAAGATGTGTAAAGTATATTATATTCACGAAATATACATTTGATATACTATATATTTAGTATATCAATTGATCGATATACCAAATATCTAATACATTATATTCACGAAATATACATCTGATATACTATATATTTACCATATATTTAGTATATCAGTTGATTGATATACCAAATAAGGGTTTAATATACTAGATATTTGGTATATCAGTGGACGACGAGCTGAGGTTATTTTAGTCTTTTTTACATTATTGTCTGGGTCGGGCCAAATTGTTTTTGCTATATCTGCAAACCCAATAAATGGAAGACACGCTTGCAAATACCAATTTTTTTTTTGCTATTGATGCAAACACCCCTTTTTTTAAAACAAAATCTCTATACTTTTATTGAATTTGTAAGGTATAATGACTAGATTATTATATATTAAAATTTAGAAAATTAAATTACTACAAATTTAAATTATAGTAACAGACATCCATTTGTCAATTATTTGATTTTTTGAAAAGTAAGTTTATAAACACTTTTCCCACCTATAAATTTCTGTGATTTCAAACAAGTACAAATTTTCAAATTAAGAAAGATGAAAATTATAGTATAGAAAATATGAAAAAACAATTATTGTCTATTGAAAAAAAATGAGAAAACAAGTACAAATTTCAATAACAAAAAATCAAAAATCAGATAGTTACCAAAGGAAACTTAAATTATTATATATTAATTTCTAAAATCATTAAAGTTCAGAACATGAATTATTTCCATTCAATGAAAGAAAAAGATAAGTCAAATAGGTTATCAAACTTTCAATTTTGTGTCTAATAAGTCTCTTTACTTTAAAAAGTATCTAATAGGTCCTTAAATTTTTATTTTTGTATCAAATAGATTCTTCAATGTCTAATAAGTCTTTCTCTTAAAAAAAAAATGTCTAACAAGTCTTTAGGACATTTTTTTAAAAAAAATTGATGGCTTACTATATACAAAATTGGAAGTTTAGGATCTCGATAGACATAAATTTCAATTTTATATAATAGATGAATTAATTTTTAAAAATCTCGAATGTGTTAGAGATCTGCTAGATACAAAATTAGAAGTTAAAACTAGACACAAAATTAAAAGTTTAGTAACTAGACATTTTTTAAAGTTTCGGACGTAGTTGATAGAATTCACGACTAAACATGTTATAAAACTTAAATATTTTTATTATTTAATCTGTGAGGTTGTAATTCGGTGGCGGATAATATCGCTAAACAAAAGTGTCATGTATGAATGAGTCTTGGATTCGTTGGTCGATTCTGACCGAAGTTTTGCCCATGTTGTGTAATAATACGTTTTCTAGTTTTATCTAAAAAAAAAAACCTAAATATTTTTTTCTTTTTGAAATATAAAACCTAAATATTATTTAAGTAAATTTTAAATATTAATTAATTCCGTCACTTTAAACCACAAACAATCGCAACAACAAATTCTCAGAGAATCGCAACGCAACAAACCAATCCGATATCAATTCAACAGAAAAATCCTCAAAGCTTCATTTGACGATCTCCCGTAACTTCAAACGATTCTTCCTCTCTCTCTCTCTCTTACTTGAATTCAAATCAAACAGAAACAGAACTAAAACAGAAGCAGAATCAGATTCAAACCCTAAGGTCTGCAAAAATCTCCTAAACCTCATGATCCCTCTCTCTATTTATTTATACCACAAACTCTCTCTCAGCAAAACTCCTTCTCTTTCTGCTGCTATAATATAATAAAATGGAGAAACTCACCATTGCTTCAATTCTGATATCGTGCCTTCTGATCGCGCCTTCTTCCTCCGCCACTTCTCGCAAGATCGATCCTGAAAACAGACGCAGTCTCCTCGCCAATGGCCTCGGCTTGACTCCTCCCATGGGGTTCCAACTCCATTATTACTTCCACTATTTTTCTTCTTCTCTCTCTCTCTCTCTCTCTCTCTATAATTTCAATTCTCTACATTTCGTTTTTCAATTTCTGAAAAGTGTTTTCTCCTTTTATAGATGGAATAGTTGGAATCACTTCCGGTGCGGCATCAACGAAACCATCGTCAAACAAAACGGTGCCGTTTTGCTCTTCCTTTATTTAATCATTTTTTCGTCAAATTATTGAATTTCTTTTTTTTCTTTCTTTCTTTCAATCCACAGATTTTTATTATTATTATTATTAATTGTGGAGTGGAGAATTCAAACTATTAAGGCACTAATCTCGTCATGGATATAAATTTTGCTTTTCTAAATTAGGTCATCTTGTATTCGAATTTAGCCGTTTTTTTCTTGTTTTTTTCTTTGTTCTTCCTCATTTCTCTTGTATTTCACTGTAATCTCTTAGTTTGGAGTAGATTAAGGTGGTGTTGGACTTGCCTATGACCGTCAAAGCTCAAATTGGAACCTCGATTGGTAACCTCTTGGTCAATAGTACAGTGCTCATATTGGCAATGAGAGATAATTTGAATCTCTTGTATTTCATTGTAATCTCCTAGTTTATAGTAGGTTAGGGTCACCTTGGACTTATTAGGCTTGCCTATGACCATCAAAGTTTGAATTGGGACCTCGGTTAGTGACCTCTTGGTCAATAATACAAGCTTATACAGTTAACTATGCTCATCGGCAATCAAAGAGAATTTGAATCTCTTGTATTTCATTGTAATCTCTAGGGCCGTCTTGGACTTGTCTATGACTGTCAAAGTTATTGGGACCTCGGTTAATGACCTCTTAGTCATTAGTACATACAATCTTGAAAATAGACACAGGATGGCTATGAAAAAAATTGGAAGAATTTGGAGGTTCTAAAAGAATATAAAATTGGAATTGAGGCTTTGGGGTTATTTTTAATAATTTAACCTTATGTATTCAATAATATTTTACTGAAATTCATTAATAAATTTTAATTTTCCACAGCTGATCTCCTAATTTCCACCGGCCTCTCCAAGCTCGGATACGTCTACGTCAACATAGGTAAATGAAATGGTTAATTACGTTTTCTTTACGGTGATTATAAAAAAATTCACATTAATTTTTACCTGACCCGAAACGCCGTCGTTTAGATGATTGCTGGGCTGAGCTGATTCGTGACGTCGATGTAAATCACTCTCTTTCAAGATCCTCTTAATTTCATCCTATTTATTAATTTTAAAAAAATTGTAATTTAATTTAATTTATTATATTTTTTAGGGATATTTGGTGCCAAAAAAGGCCACATTTCCATCTGGCATCAAAGCCCTGTCAGATTACGTTCACAGCAAGGGCTTAAAGCTCGGAATTTACTCCGACGCCGGGTAAATCCCACTCCCTTTTCACCCACTTTCATCTCCTTCATTCCCATTTTAACCTCACGGTGAATTTCCCTCCAGCACATTTACCTGCAGTAGAACCATGCCCGGTTCCCTCTACCACGAGGAACAAGACGCCAAAACCTTCGCCGAATGGGTAAAATTCCACCTCCCTATCCACGTCATCATGCACGTGCAGTCACGTGGATGTATAAATGTTTGAGAAAATTACCTTTTTGGTCTCTGAGTTTTGAAGAATATGTGCTTTTGGTCCCTGAGTTTTCGAAATAGACTTTTTTTTTTTTTTTTTTTAGTCTGAAATAGGTTTAAAAGACCTCTAATATTATTTTTCAACTTTTTAAAATTAATATTTTTGTATTATTTTTTAATATTGAATTTTTTAAAATTAAAAAAATTAAAAAGTATTGGTTTAAAATTTTGAAAAAATAATATTAGGGATCTTTTAAACTTATTTCTCAAAACTAGATTAGAAAGGTCTATTTTTGAAAACATAAGGACCTTTTACACCTATTTTAAAAAGGTATTTTTCCCTAAATGTTTTTTACGAATTAATGCAGGGAATTGACTATTTGAAGTATGATAACTGTAACAACGACAACATTAAGCCAACGGAGAGGTGGGTATTATCGTAATTTTAAACAAAAATGGAGATTAATTTTGTTAAACAAACCCCATATTAATTAATTTTATTTTCTCTTTTTTTTTTTTGAAAAAAAAAATATGTTCTCTTTAAAGATATCCCATAATGACTAGAGCTCTGATGAAGGCAGGACGCCCCATTTTCTTATCGCTATGCGAATGGTAATATTTCTTAATTTAATCATACAAATACTTTATATTATAATCTTTTTTTAAATCGAAATTTGTAATTTGATCATTATTTTTTCCTTATCTTATGTTAAAATATAATTAGGGGTGACATGCATCCTGCTTTGTGGAGTGCTGACGTGGGAAACAGCTGGAGAACGACCAGTGACATTAAGGACAATTGGGACAGGTTGAATTATAATTTTAATTTATATTTAAATATGTAATTATTTAATGTAGTTAAATATCAATGAATAATTATAATTTATTTTCGAATTTCAAAATATTGGATTTTAACAGTATGATGAGTAGAGCCGACTTGAACGATGCTTTTGCGGAGCATGCAAGGCCTGGTGGTTGGAATGGTTAGTTTTTAATTTTTTTAAAAAAGTTTTTAATTTTTATTTAATTTTTACTTTTTAATTTATTTATTTTTTAGATCCTGATATGCTTGAAGTTGGAAATGGAGGGATGACAAAGGAAGAGTACAGGGTCCATTTCAGCATATGGGCCATTTCCAAGGTCAAATCCTCAGGCCCATTTAAATAATCAGAATGAAGTTCTATTTTCTAAAATTTCATAATTATAATAAAGTTATGGTTCTTTTATTAGAAGGTTAGGCCTATGAAATGTCTAATAGGTCAAGGACACAAAAATGAAAGTTTAAAAGACTTATTGGATACTTTTTAAAGTTTAGGGACCTATTGGAAACAAAATTGAAAGTTTCAGGATCTAAACTCCAAGGAATAAATTGACACGATCCTCAACCCTAAAAGTTTAGTGACTAAACATGTAATTTACCCTAAAATTATTAATATTTGAACATTTATCACAGGCTCCACTTCTATTGGGGAATGATTTAAGGGAAATTTCTGATGACACAATGGAAATAATTGGAAATTCCGAGGTCATTGCTGTAAACCAAGGTAAATTTAATTATTTATTTCATATATATATTTATATATTTGGAATTATGGTTTTTACAATTTTGGACTGAGTATTTACAAAAATTACAGATCCTCTTGGTGTTCAAGGTAGGAAGGTTAGAAGCGAAGGAGATGTTGAGGTACCAAAATTCACAAAAATAGATTGAATTTAATTTAATTTAATTAAATTTTTTAAAAAAATGGTAAAATTTGACCAGGTTTGGGCTGGGCCTTTATCTGGATACCGAGTGGCAGTGTTATTGGTGAACAGAGCTGGATGGAGAATTGCAGGTAGGGCCCATTGGGACGACATCGGCATTCCTAAGGACAGTGTCGTTCAAGCAAGAGATCTCTGGCAGGTAATTTTTCACAAAAAGCCCATTGGGCTTCATGGGCTGGGCTTCCCCTATAATTCTTCTCTCTCTATATATAGTGGCTATTTCATAGTAATTTTATTAAACTGAAAAAAAAAGATAATAATTTGATTTTTGGTTTTCTAGTTTAAAAATGACGATTGTAATTTTATTAGAATAAAAGGTTCATATGATTTTTTTTTTCTTTTTCTCAATTTTTTCTTCTAATTTGTTTTTATAAGAATTTGGCTTTTAATTTTTTTTTTTTTGTTTTAAAATTAAGCTTATAAACAGTATTCTCACCTATAATGTTATCCACTTTTTGCAAATGTTTTCAAAAAATATATAAAAAGTATATATAGTTTTTTTAAGTTTTTGAAATGGCAAAGAAATGGTAAAATTTGCTCTATGAAACTTTTGGCTATATGCTGCTTTATTTACGTTCGAATATGAAGTAAAGTAAGTGTTTTTTCCAATTTCTCAAATTGTGAGCATTATTATTACTTAGTTTTCCAAATGGCCTATTTTTATTCTACAATAAAATCAAGGATTTAAAAATAATACTGATTTCAAAGGTATAATATACCATTTACTTGTATTTTTTTTAAAATATACTATTTACTTGTTACAACCCACACTTAAAAAATGCTCAAAACCCTCTTCAAAAAAAAAAAAAAAATGCACAAAACAAAAATAAATTTTAAGAATAAGTGACTAGAAATAAGGTCATTTTTAAATAGTTTGATATGAATAATTTTTTTTTTTTTTTTGGATGATGGTTTTTGCAGCACAAGACATTGGAGAAACAATTTGTGGGCAATATATCGAACATTTTGGAAGCCCACTCATGCAAAATGTACATTTTGACCCCAATTTCTTGAAAGAGGATTTAAGATTCAAATTTTGAATTTAGCTTTTCTCAAAAAAAAAAAAAAAAAAAATTGAATTTAGCAATTTAGGGAGAGGTCGTCAATTTTCTTTTTCTAATTATTTATTTTCGTATTTTATTATGTTGGATCTCTTCAATTTAGAATATTTCCTTATTTTCTTTTATGTTAATAATCATCGTGTAGTTAATTAATAAAATATCAATCTTTTTTTTTTTTTTGAGTACATCAATAAAATATCAATCTGACGGAAATGTTATGTTTTAATTTTAAAAATAGTTACAAATATGTGTGAAAATGTTATAAATATAAAAATATTTAAATTTAAAAATATAAGCATAACTCCAATGCACAGGTTAATACCAAATCTAAAGCATATCTTCAAGAAAACGAAACTAAAAAAAAAAAAAGAAACACCATGATTTATTTATTTATTTTTTTTGCGATTTCTTTTTAATTTTTTAGGTGTAATTTATAAAATTGTTAAAAGAATTTTCTTAAGAAATTTAAAAGTTAACAAAAGTCGCCAAACTCTCCCTCTAATATTTGAACTACTTTTTCAAGGTCGGAAAATTATGAAAGATTTGAAAAAAAGAATATTTGAAAAACATTTATATAATTTTGTCCGTTTTTTTCCTTCCTCATTTTTAATTTACTTTTAATAATTGTTATTGCTTCCAAAATTAAAATTTTGAAAATAAGAAGAAAATTTGAAAAACAATAAAATTTGAATTCGAATTTAAGATATTTAAAATAGGAAGATCAAATTAATATCTTTCTTAATTTCTCTTCCCATAACCATCTTGATCTAATGGTCAAAGGGACCTAAGATTATTTAAAATCCTTACAATAGGTAAGGGAGATACCTACCCACTTATACATACTACAATAGTGTCAATTTATTGGAGTCATAAGATAACATACTAAAATAGGAAAAAAAAAACAAAAAAGAAGAATTTATTCATTATCAAAATAGGTCGATATACATTTGAATCAATAAGCAAAACTGCTACAATTACAACAAAAAGAAAAATCAACGAAACTATCTATTTAGAGTTGGTTTCTTCTTGCTTTAATCTCGATATCAACTGCAACAATTCGTAACGCATATTGGACTCAACGTACTTACAATTCACACTGTGTATCACATTAAAGGACCCGCAAGTCTCATCATCGCTTCGAAATTGATCCACGTTAAAATAGCATTCGCAGATCACTCTACCAATTTCCATCACGTATAGTCCACAATCATATCCATTCTTTTGTCGAGGTGCACGACACTCTAGAAACTCAGCCGAATCATAACTGATGTAGCTATTAACATATTCATAGAGAGAGAAAGCGGATTCATAGTTCATCATGTTAAGGCTATCATAATGCATGAACAAATTCCGCTTTCTACAGTACACAAGTAGGCTCCAATGAGATCCACCACCAGAGGATGAGAAATTAGAGTTGTCGTTAACGGTGAAGACGATGAGTTTCTTTTCATGGAAGTTTAGAGATTCGATGGTGGCTATGAAAATATCCCAATCAAGAGTGTTGGCGAGCAAAAAGGAGATACTCGTCGGAACCAGTAGGATCTCGTCAGATTGGTACAATGTAGAGAGATAGGAGAAATAGAAATCGATGATGGTGTCATTCAAATAGTTACGACCTTCTAAACTATGCAAATCGGATCTTCGAAGGACGACATCATTGTAAGTCAAGAACTTGGCGTCCATTGCAAACTGAAAGTGGAAACAAACAAGAGTGAACACAAGCGATCGATCGAAATCAAATAACTGAAAAGAATGTAGAAAAGAAAAAGGAAAAAACAAAATAAAAAACTGCTCGGAAGAGAACACAAAAAGAATAAAACCTTTGACGAAGGAGATGGAAGTGGCTGCAGATGATCGATACTTTTCGCAGAATGGATGCCTTTCACAAGAATATTTAGCGTCATTTATGAGTTTTTCAGTTTTATAGGCATCAATAATTTTCGTTTCCCTTTTCCTTTAGGAATTATGAGATTTTAAAAGATTTTATTATTATTATTATTATTTCATTATTGGACAAAGTTAAATTGATAATGTATTGAAATCGGAAACCAAAGACAAATTTAATTTGGTTTATAGTTTGGGGATCGGTTTTACAGTTTTTTAGATTTTATCTTTGTGATTTTATCTCATCAAATTTCAAATTGGATTAATAATTTTTTAAAAAAAAGAAATTAGTAAATGTACACGGAGGAAGGGGGCATTTGTTTGCCTAATGAATTTAGTTATTGATGGTAGGTTAAATTATAAATTTACTCTATTAACTTTTTAGGGTTGTCAATTTGGTTGTCAACAACAACGTACTTGCGATCAAGAGACCATGAGTTCGAATCCCTCCACCCCAACGTTGTTGAACTCAAAAAAAAAAAGTTGTCAATTTGGTTCATGAACTTTAGGAAGTATCTAACAGGTCCTTGAAATTTCAATTTTATGTCTTAGAGGTCTCTAACATATTTGAGATTTTTAAAAATTAGCCAATCTACGAGATAAAACATTGAATTTTATGCCTTTTGAGACCCTAAACTTCAAATTTTGTATCTAGTAGGCTTGTGAATTTTAAAAAATGTTGAATAGGTCACTAGAAGTGTTCATCGGTCGGTTGTCATCGATTTTGAGCTCAAAATAACACAAAAAGTCGATATGCCAGTTTACATCGGTGAGTGGCACTCAATTTTGGGTGGATTTGTAGTGCCGACCGACCAATCAGTCGAACAGTTAGTTGATATTGGTTGGTCGGAGACACAAGATTGAGAGAGAGTGGTTGAAGAATAGAGAAGGAAAACAATCTATGTGTTATGGGTAAAAAATCATCGATGATTATTTGGTTCAGAAGACCGGTAATTATCAGGACCAATTGATAGAGAGCGACCTAATACAATCGAAAGAAGGTTGGGGTCCATCCACCTCCTTGGCCTTCACCCAATCATGAGGCCGAGGAGATAGTCGGCCTCGGCCCGACCAGGAGAATGGGCCCGAGCCCATTCCCGATTTTGACCGGTGCGGTCTCCCAAGGCTCGAGAGGAAACCCTATGAGGTAAAACAGATAAATACAAAGTTTCCACAAACACTTGTACATTATTGAGATTGCCGATTACATTATGTTATTTTTGTCCAAATAAATAAATAAAAACTCTTTCAAATTTAAAATTATCAACATCAACATAATTCAACCCATTGTACGAATGATGAAGAAATATGTGGTTAAAATACTTCCATTCTCCGCATGTTGTTAAAAAAAATTAAAATAAAAAAGTAATTCGATGGAATTATTGGGGTACTGCCAAGTTTGCTGTGTTCTTAATTATGGTGGAGCCGCCATTGATGGCCTGCATGGACAAATCGCACTTTCTCCATAATTGTTTGTAGTACAGTGAAGAAGCATTACCAAATCCTGTCTCAATGGCGAATTCAATGCTCTGAAGTAACGAATCGGCGAGTTCTGATCTAAAACTAACTCTGTAAATGGTACATTCACCATTAATGCTCTAGTCACAGGCTACTGCCATGGCTTTTCCCTCACTTCCGCTTTCATCTCCAGCTTCGACTATGGTTCTCTTCTACTCCGTCCTTTTCTGGACGTTCTTGTTCGGTAGCAACAGCGATGGCGGAGCGGTGGCCGGAGCGACTCGATCGAGACCTCTTCGGTTTGCCGCCGAGTTTGATTCTGATTCCACCAGGAGAGTTCTCCTCAATAATGGCCTCGCTCTAACTCCTCCGATGGGGTAAGTCTTACGCTTCGATCATGAGTTTAGTCTCTTTCTCAGGAGGATCGATCAGATTGAGTATAATGTAGTCTGTTCGTTTAATTGTCGATCTTCTCGGTTTCGTTCAATAGTGTTTAGTTATTGATAATTTGATGGTGATGGATTGCTGATTTTTGTAATGAGCACAGATGGAATAGCTGGAACCATTTTCAATGTAATATAAACGAGAATTTAATCAAGGAAACAGGTGAGATTTTGATTTGAAGGCGTCTTTCTGTTTGGATTTGTGTACAGTGACTGAGATACACATTCTATTTCTTTTGCTAAGCGGATGCAATGGTATCCAGTGGCCTTGCTGCATTAGGATATGAATATATCAATTTAGGTGATGATTATATTTCTTTCTTTTTACATTTCTTTGATTTTTCATTTTTATGCTTTCTGCTTTTGACATTAATATAATCTTATTTCGATTTGAGCTAGATGATTGTTGGGCTGAACTTAACAGGGATTCTAAGGTAAATTTCAATATCCTATTATTTCCTGTCTCGGATTTCTATGAACATCTCTGAATTTGCATTAGATTATGTGAAGATTATACAAACTAGCAATAAGTTTGGCGTTGAAGATTCCAGCGATATTCTCAGGGTAATTTGGTTGCTAAAGTTTCAACATTCCCTTCTGGTATCAAGGCCTTGGCAGATTATGTTCATAGAAAAGGGCTCAAGCTCGGAATTTATTCTGATGCTGGGTAAGTTTATCCACTCATCACATCGCTGTTCATCAAAATGCTGCAGATAGTTTTATTTGCTGAAATATTACTATTCCCACTTTTTGGCTTACGGAAATACCACTTTTAGGCCTGTTTTAGTTAGATCCTCTTTAGCTAAGTTTATATAATTTCTTCAGGATCCAGACTTGCAGCAAGAAGATGCCAGGTTCCCTTGGTCACGAAGAACAGGATGCAAAAACCTTCGCCTCATGGGTATTTTCGTAGCCTTATACACTTAACTACTTAAATTCTTGTTTATGTCACTATAGATAGTCTGAAATTGAGATACCTTATTTCTCTTTCAGAAACTGATATATACACTATTGTCTAGGGGATCGATTACTTGAAGTATGATAACTGTGAAAATACTGGTACAAGCCCAAAAGAAAGGTAGGATCACATTTCTATGTTTAATTATAAAAAATTCCAAATAACTGCAACAATCCCTGGGGCACAGGTATCCGAAGATGACTAAAGCTTTACAACAATCTGGGAGACCCATTCTTTTTTCTTTATGCGAATGGTTAGCAATCTGTCTCCACAAAAAAATATTCCACCTCTTTTTTTTCTCTCTCTAATCCTTCTCCATTCAAAAGCACAGATAAAGTTCCTCTCTTAAGTTTTTCCTTATTTAGGGGACAAGAAGATCCAGCAACTTGGGCAGTAAATGTAGGAAATAGTTGGAGAACTACATCGGATATTCAAGATAACTGGAATAGGTATTAAGCGTATATTTTATCATCATTTCTAGACACGTGCAACATTTTGAAAAACTTAGTCTAAATTATTTGATTTGTTTCTTTTTTCCCCCATATATGAATATGCCTGCATTGAAGTATGATATTTTCAAATCCAAAATACTTTCTTTACCAAGAAACTGATGCTGCTACTTAATGGTACAGCATGACAACCATTGCTGATCAGAATGACAAATGGGCATCTTATGCTAAACCTGGAGGATGGAATGGTAAATTCCAGAATTGTAGTTCAATATGAAAAAGATATCCTTGTGTATAGAGTAATATTGGCCGCCGGTTAGCTTCTCAGTTGGCCCCTTTTCATATCTCTTAGTACTAATTAAAGATTGATAATAATTGAAGAAGTTAACTCAATTCTGATTCTGAACAGAGGGCTAGACGATATCCCCTGCTGGCATTAGCCACCAACTGTTGAAACTCAGCCTCGAACAATCTTGTTTGAGGAAAACTATTTGAAAGGAAAAGTAAAATATAGAAGTCTGAATTTTTATTTTTATTTTTTTATGGAAATGGTCTGAATATTCATAGTTATTATCAAATGACTTATTTCTGTGATTATGATTAAATAACTTTTTTAATGCATTTAAAATTTTTTCCATTTGGCTAATCTCTATGGAAGACATGGAAATTAAACTGTCATAAATGCTAAAGAAAATAATCATAGTTTACAATTTTCTTTGTTCAGATCCTGACATGCTTGAAGTGGGGAATGGAGGGATGAAAACAGCAGAATATCGTTCTCATTTTAGCATTTGGGCACTGGCAAAAGTAAGTACCATTGAGTAACACTTTTCCAGAATCAAGGTTTTAGTTTAGATAGGTAATATCTTGTATCATATTAAGACATATTCGGAATCCAAGTTCATTAAATAACTTAACCATTTCAAAAAACTATATTAAACTAGGATTGGATATCTTTGCTTGATTTGTGGTTTGAGTATATAATTTTGTGTGCTTCATAAAATATCTTATTAATTTATAATCGATTCCTTTCTGTTCTTCATATGTGAAGGCTCCTCTGCTGATTGGATGTGACATCAGATCAATGGACAATATCACCTTAAAATTGTTAAGTAATAAGGAGGTTATTGCAGTTAATCAGGGTAAGTAAAAGCCAAACTATTTCTGCTAATTCATAGAGAACTTTGAAACAGATAACCAAACATAGTAATAATTTCTCTCAATAAAATGGAAAGATTAATCATTAACCAAACAAGACATTATGTGTGCTCCCATCTACCATGCAGATAAACTTGGAGTTCAAGGGAAGAAGGTCAATAAACTTGGAGATCTTGAGGTAATTTTTCATCATCTAACACATCCCAAAAGAAACAAAAGATAGAAGAAAAAAAAGTAAAAGATCTTTACTCTGAAATTTTCTACACAAAAATGATGCAGGTTTGGGCAGGGCCGCTGAGTGGTAAAAGAGTCGCTGTGGTTCTATGGAACAGAGGTTTATGGAGAGCCAATATCACTGCATCTTGGTCAGATATAGGTTTGAATCCATCAACTACTGTTACTGCTCGAGACTTATGGGAGGTAAGTTATGAATAACATGTTTGAGAGTGATTTTAAAATAACCAAAATCGCCCGTCATATCTTTTTTAGTGAAAAATGGCATGAAAAAAGTGATTTCTAGTCATTCCAAAATCACTCCCAAACATGTTTCAAGTGTTTTATGACATTAGATTCTGCAGTAAAAAGTACTTTTAAAATTTCTACCAGTCGATGAAAGCAAAGATTTTGAAGTAAGCACATAATTAGTACCTTTTCTGAAAGAACGCTTCACTTAAAAGTATTGCTCTCGCATCTCAAACGTCGTTCGTAACTCACACGAAGAGATGTGCATTATTTCTTTGTACATACATCGAACTCGTGCCAAAACTTTCTGACTGATTATTCATTCCTACAATAGCACTCCAACCAGGTGGTTCAACATCAACTCACTGCTCAAGTAGACTCTCATGACTGTAAGATGTATGTTCTCACACCCCACTAAGAGCCAAAATGGAAACACTGCAAATGTTCTTGTGAATGATTGTTGTCTTCACTTCAGCTACATGTTCTTCCACTCTATGCTGTGATTTCTTAGATTTTACATTCTTAATTGTTTGAGAGGTGGCCTTTCTTTCCTCAAGGTGGATGAACAAATGCTATCACATTCTCTTAGACCCCCAATTGTTAATACCTATGCTAGAAAGGGCAAAAGTGGGAATTCACCAACTACTTCTTAATATCGTTAATTTTCTTTAGTATTTTTGTTTATTATCAGCCTTGCAGGATTATCTTTTGTTTATGTGTATGTACTGTTTTCAAAGACAGTTGGGAGAGACCACCCTCTCGAATGGTGGAATGCTTGTAATCCCTTATTTTCTAAACTTCTGTGATTTTTTTTTTTTTTTTTTTTTTTTTTTTTTTTTTTTTTTTTTGAGTACATCAACATTTAGGATGGAGGGATTCAAATCTCTAACCTCATAGTCGAGGATTCATGTCAATTACCGCTGAGCTAAGCTCGCATTGGCAACTTCTGTGATATTAATACAAGGCTCTCAAGATTTGTTATCAGTATCTTAACACATTCTTGGCCTTTTTTAAAAAAATAAAAAATAAAAAATAATAATATTAGAAACTTATAGTTCTGTATTTGGAAGATTCTCATTAGACATGAAATACATTTGTGCTTCATTCCACTTCCTATCTAAATGAAAAATCAGCTATGTTAGGAGGATAATTTTATACTTCATTAAATTAAATAAGTAATCTATCCCTTTTGCAATCCCATTAAATGAGTTCGCTATTCAAATAACTCTCTCCTTTTTCCTATTTGAGCAATCTTTTTTTTATATATATTGTTGATTCCAAGCCCAGCAACAATGATCCTTGATCAATCAAGGCATACACACATCAAGGAAAAAACAAAACAACAAAGAGCAAAGGGAAAAAGAAGTAGACACTCAAGTTTATAGTGGTTCCACCATATATGGTGTACATCCACTGTCAAAGGCACCAGGAAGAGATTGTATTGATGAAGAACAAGAGAGGCCAAATTACAAGAAGTTAACTCACAGCTCAAATCAAATAACTCCCTCACAGAACACTCTGTTTTTCATACTCAGCACTTACACACACTATGGTTTAAAAATAAAGCTGAATTAACTAATCAGCAACTGACCATGTGCCCTTCACGTGCTTTGCTTAATGAACCAAAACAGATTCTAATATGTCAAAGATACAACAAATCACCCTCTTGACATATGAAGCCTGTTAATAAGCCACCAAGTATACAACTGATATTCTCCACTGGTACCTTTGTTAGCTAAAGTTTGCTTCAGAGTTCATCCATAGTCAAGCTTTAGAACTTCACAGAGGTACTCAAGTTTATTTGCAAGAAGAGCCTTCGTCATCATATCAGTCGGATTTTGAGAGGTATGAATCTTCACAAGCTCAACTTCACCCTCTTGAACTAACTCCCTTACAAAGTGAAATCTAACATCAATGTGCTTGGTTCTATCATGAAAAGTTGGATTTTTAGATAGAGCCAAGGCACTTTGATTGTCACAATGTATTTTCACTTCACACAATCCTCCAAACATGGCTGATACACTCCCTTTAAGCCAAACAGCTTCTTTCACGGAATCGGCAAGTGCTATATATTCGGCCTCGGTTGAGGAGAGAGCAACAACAGACTGAAGAGTAGATCTCCAACTGATTACATTTCCAAAAAGAGTAAAAATGTAACCAGTCAAGGATCTCCTCTTGTCAAGATCGGCTGCATAGTCTGAATCAACAAAACCAGTTATTGCTTCACCCTCTTGAGCTGTTTTTGTGTAAACGAGGCCTTTACTAGCAGATCCTTTTATATATCTAACTATCCACTTGCAAGCTTCCCAGTGTGGACGTCCAGGATTACTCATATATCTGCTGACAACGCTCATTGCATGAGCTAAATCTGGTCGGCTGCATACCATGCCGTACATAAGACTCCCAACCAGATTAGCATAGGGTACAACCTTCATCTCTGCCACTTCAAGCTGATCAATAGGAGATTGTGAGGCTGACAGCTTGAAGTGGGAAGCGAACGGAGTTTTCACAACCTTAGCATTCTCCATGTGAAACTTCTTTATAACCTTGTCAAAATACTCGTCCTGGTTGATTAACAATCTGCTCCTTGATCTATCTCTCATTAATTCCATGCCAAGTATCTTTTTTGCTGCACCAAGGTCCTTCATTCGGAACTCTTTACTCAAAGAAGTCTTTAACTTTCGAATTTCACTCATATTAGTTGATGCAATTAGAATATCATCAACATACAGCAAGACCAAAATGTAAACCGAGGCAGACAACTCCTTCTTATAGACACAACTATCATAAGGACTTTTTTCAAAACCATTAGAAGAAATAAAGCAATCGAACCTTTTATTCCACTGTCGGGGGGATTGCTTCAAACCGTAGATGGACTTTTGAAGATGGCAAACCAGATCTATTGTTGATTCCAAGCCCAACAACAATGATCGTTGATCAATCAAGGCATACACACATCAAGGGAAAAACAAAACAACAAAGAGCAAAGGGAAAAATAAGTAGACACTCAAGTTTATAGTGGTTCCACCATATATGGTGTACATCCACTGTCAAAGGCACCAAGAAGAGAATTGTATTGGTGAAGAACAAGAGAGGCCAAATTACAAGAAGTTAACTCACAGCTCAAATCAAATAACTCCCTCACAGAACACTCTGTTTTTCATACTCAGCACTTACGCACACTATGGTTTAAAAATGAAGCTGAATTAACTAATCAGCAACTGACCATGTGCCCTTCACGTGCTTTGCTTAATGAACCAAAACAGATTCTAATATGTCAAAGATACAACATATATAATTGTGTTGTTTTCACAATGCTATCTTTGTGTTTTGCTTAAAAAAAGATGTTATCTTTGTGTAGGATACTCTAAATTAATCTTTATTTGCATTTTGCGACTAAACCAAATAAGGTATTTATTCACGTATTGTTAATTGTGTTATTTAGTCGGGTAAATGTGGGTGAGGTGAATGTGAAAGTTAAAAATAAAAAATATTAAAAGAAAAAAGTTCCTACCAAACAAATTAATACAAAATTCTCACTCTCTCATTCTATTTCAACAACACGCATAAATTGTTAACAAGAGCATAGCTCAACTGACATAAAACTTGTATTAATAACCAAAGGAGTTTATGGTTAGAATCCTTCCACCCAAATGTTGTAAAAAAAAACACTCTTAAATTTAATAGATAAATCTTTTTCCTATCTAAAAATGTCAACAGACAAAAAAAGCGTGGATGAATAAAATCTTGATTATTTTAGCAAGTAAATTTAATACTCGATTTTATACTCGAGGTAGGAACATCCAAATATTAAATGCAACTTCAACCGGAGCATGATCTAACATGTTAAAACATATATCTACGATAATTAAATTTTTTTTTAAAAAAAAGTCAAAATTCCAAATCCTCTATTAAAAGGATAATAATAATAAAATAAAATGCACTTTTGGTCTCTGAAGTTTGAGTTTGATGTCTATTTGGTCCCTGAAGTTTAAAAAGTGACACTTTAGTCCCCGAAGTTTGAAAAATAGTTCTAAATGGTCCTTGGGTTAATTTGACCGTTAGTTGACTAACGGAAAATTGATGTGGCATATTTTAATTGAGGTGGTCAATTTAATAATATGCCACCTCAATTAAAATATGCCACCTCAACATGCCACATCATTTTTCCGTTAGTCAACTAACTGTCAAATTAACTCAGGGATCATTTAGAACTATTTTTCAAACTTTGGAGACTAAAGTGTCACTTTTTAAACTTCAGGGACCAAATAGACATAAAACTCAAACTCCAGGGACCAAAAGTGCAGTTTGCCCTAAAATAAATAAATAAAAATCGCAGCCGGTGGTAACCTGGCACGACATTATAAAACCTTCTTGAATGGATATAACTGTAATTTTAAATTGGTTTGCGAACGAGGGAATCGCCATTCGTAAGAATTAGCGCGAGATTTTCTGAAGCACAAGGAGAAAAGTAGGTGAAGAGAAGAATCAGAAAAATGTCCGTGTTCAAGGGCGTCGGATTAGGGTTGGCTTTTCCAAATTCTAATTCCAGTTGCAAGTTTCCATCTAATCCAAGAATCTTCCTCGAATCCGTCACTTCAAACCGTGAATTTCAACCAATTTTACTTCGTTCTCGTGCATTGCTTTCTAAAAATGGCGACGATTCTAAGTTCGATGCCAAGAGTGCTTCTACACCGACTGCAACTGACGCCAAGGGCTCTGGAACCAATGCTAGAAGTCGTCGGTTGCTTAAGCTTCGTGAAGAGAAGCGCAAACGGGAGCTCGATCGTCTCCACAATTACCCTGCCTGGGCGAAGTCTCTCTCTATCTCTCTCTTTTTCTCTTTTCTGTATGATTGTGTGTTGCGTTCTTTTCACTGTTGTTGATTGCTAATGGAAACGGCGGGGAAATGGCAGAGTGTTGGAAGATGCCTGCAAAAACGATGCGGAATTACGCGCTGTTCTTGGCGATAGCATTGGCAATCCAGAGGAAATGAGGAAAAAGGTATATCGGTTTGGCTAATGTTCATCTTCTTCATTCGTTATGACATTTCCTGTTTGCACCTTTCTTACTGTGTCATCTGTTGCACTTATTGTTCAGATTTCTTCACTTCAGTTTGAGCGACAAGAAACTTTAACAGAATCCTTGAAAGTAGTTTGTCACCGATTCATGATTTATGATTTATGTTTCCTTGATACATTCTTAATTCATCGGTATGGCGTCTGAGAATATCCTTATTTTCTTCTCGTAATTATGAGCATTGAGTAGGACGGTCGTTATATATCTTGTTGATATAGTTGAATATGGTCTTGTTCCGTATGGAGGCGTGTGATATCATGGGAAGTGCTAGGTAGCAATATTATCTCAACGAGGAGCTATTTCTGGATGATCAGCTAGAGTATTTTATTGGTTGTTGTTTCATAAGCTGCTCATTTGACTAATATTCTAGTATTGTCTCTTTAAACTATATTCTTCCAAGATCAAATTTATTATCACAAAACATTTTTCTGGAGAGGTTTCTCATGTGACTAAAAATTCATGTAGAAATATCTTGTACATAAACTTATTTCACATCTATTCTCAATCACAAGCTATTAGCTTCTTATTAGAGTACTAAAACCAGTCTGAATCTCATGTCTTGAACATTTGCCTATGTTTGCATTCATATAGAACTGATGAAAAGAATAAGCTTCTTGCTGTGAAATATCAACCAGAAGGGAAAAAGCTTCTAATATTTTCTGTTAAATAATGGTGTTTTCTTATCTTTGTGCATGGTTACATCTTCCAATGTGATTGTGACAGGTTGAAGAGAGAGTTCGGAGGAAGGGTAGAGATTTCCAAAAGTCTAAAACGGGTTCCATCCTTGCCTTCAAAGTCAGCTTTAGAGAGTAATCTATTCGATAAACATCCCTTTGTTACTGTCCTTTTTTGTCCTTACTAATATAACCTCATTTCCGGTGCCAAATCAAAGTTGAATTCTCCATCATAAAAGAAAAGTTTTCACCCCAATGCCAATTCCATTTTTTCTTACAATTGACCATTACTCGTTGAATATGAATTTGTTTTTCTCAATTTCTCGGGTTTCAAATCTGTTTTGAAGATAACGTTTAAGACCTGAAAGGTGTCAAGTCTTGGCTTCTACTAGTTCAGCAAATTCTCTTTCAAAGCAGATGTATCTTATGTAAATAAGTTTTTATTATGGCTTCCATATATGATGGAATTTAGTTTCAACGTTGGATTTCCAAAATGTGCAATCATAAATTTTTTTAATGTGTTTTACATTTTTTTTGATGCGTTAAATAAGGATTGGATATTGTTACTGTTTTCCAGCACTATTCTGGTTGAAGATGCTTTTCTTTTCTTCTGAGCTAATTTGAGGATAGGAAAATGCACTCTGGTTATTATTTATCTATTCGCTCAAGAGTGTACTAATCAACTATCTGAAATATATGATGGGAAGGTTGGCCATAATTTAAATGTTGGATCATGATAAATTTCTACGTCAATGACTACATAATCACTTAAAACCCCATAAATTCAGTTTTTCTTCTTTTTGGTAAATTTTGTAGTAGTCCAGTGTAGAACCGCACAATCCCAGGATACAGGGATATTGGAGTTCTGCTATAAATTTGTGGACATCTTTGAGCATCCACTGGCTGATTTTGTCTTCGTTTGATAACTGATTTTCAAGATTAATCATTGTTTTTTTCCGCACATACATTTATCTATGCCTGTTCGCTACATGTCTTGGGAATCTTTCGTCATCCTTAGGCTGCTAATGAAGTGAAAATTGTTCATATTTTCGTTGATGTGGTGACAAATTGTTCATTTAAGTTTTTTGACGTTCAAACTTTTACCATTTCAAGTTACTGACCATCCTTTTTCCCAATGTTTTGCCTCACAGCTTCAATCCTCTTGATTCCTACATATGGTTCGAGCTGATTGGATCACCATCTGATCGAGATGTTGATCTAATTGGCAGTGTAAGTAAATTCTTATTGCTGTGGAATGATTTTCTTTGTCAGAATTAGTCTTTTCCTTGAACTGCGTAAACTATTATAACAACAATCTTCCCTTAGCCCTCCATTCTCTGTGCTTCCCTGTTCCCTGAATCACTCTTAACTTTTCTCGTATATTACTATATATTACTTAAATTACAAGTCGACATGCAGGTCATCCAGTCATGGTATGTGATGGGTCGATTGGGGGCCTTTAACTCTTCAAATTTGCAGGTTACTTCATATATCTTTGAACCTAATTGATTTATACTTCATTAAAGTGTCTTACCCTAATGATCCGAAATCGATTGCGTCCTTTTTTTAATCACCTATTGCGCAATTATAAATTAATTCTATAGTCAATCTCTTTTATTGGGAACAGGGAGTGCGTTTTGACCCGTGTTTTCAACATATTCTACATATAACCTTTTGTCATGTGGGGATAACATTTACATGATGTACATGTTAATTGTCTTGTTTTGATGTACTTTGTTTCACTATGACCCGTAAACAATTGAAAAACGGAACTTTGGTAATTGTAAAAAAAAAAAAAAGAAACGTCCAATTGCATATGAATATGGTTTATTTAAAGATTTATATAGCCTACAAAAATCTGTTTTCTCTAAATTTATTTGCCTACTCCTTTTCAAAAGGATGGACAAACCAACCTCATTATGAATTTGGTTTATGGGTTCAGTCTGTAACATCTTTCCTTAATGGTTTAATGGGATCGGATGCATAGCTGCGTGGTAAATTACAATTAGATGGAACAGAGATTTTTGTTGAATTATTATTCACACTCGCACTTCAAAATAATTGCAGCTGGCAAATTCTTCCATGGAGTATGACCCTCTCTATGATGCAGACAAAGGGTTTAAAGTGATGCAGTCATCATTTCATGATATTAGCGATGTCGAGTTTCAGGATAACTGGGGCCGAGTTTGGTAAGAATTCTTGGAACTAACCATACTTTCATGTTCAATGTTAAGGTGAATGCTCCTCAATATGGAATCCACAGAAGAAACGAGTTGAAGTTGTGATAATGTGATGCAGGGTTGACCTTGGTACGTCGGATTATTTCGCCATTGATGTACTACTGAACTGTTTGACTGTCCTGAGTTCAGAGTAAGTTTGAGTTGTCAACTTGTTCGTTTTGCGCATTAAGATAGATGCTGGGCAAATGCTTCTAAAATATAATTTTAGCTACTTCCCTTTTCTAATTGAGGTAACTTGTTTTTCTATAAACTGCAGATATTTAGGTATCCAACAAGTCGTCTTTGGGGGGCGACGAATGGGTGATTGGGAAGAAGGGATGACAAGCCCCGAGTATGGGTACAAGTATTTCAAAATCTAACTTCTTTAGAATCTGGATTTTGTTCTTTTATTTATAAAGCATTCTTTGTGTATATAATGCCTCTTCGATATCCTAAATCTTCATCTTTATCAAAACTTCTGCCAGAATAGTAGGAAGTTTTTAGCCTCAAATCAAGTAGTTTGAGAGTCTTGCTTTCAGAAAATTGACAAATTGCCCCCCACGCTCTCCCCAAAAGGAAGGAATTTCAATGAGAAGTGAGTATCTTTTGTTTTTATTTTTATTTTTAGTTCAACGGGATGAGGATTCAAACTGACAGGTAATCCACCAAGAGACAATTAGTACCTTCACTAGTTAAGTTAGGTTCATATTGGCCATTAAGAAAAAAGTACTTGCAAGGCAACAAGTAATTAACCATCCTCCCTCAAGTCAAGGGCTTTCATTTTTTTTTTTTTTCAATTTTGATTAGGTGGGATTCAAAGTTTTAATCTTTGGGTGAGGAGTATAATATTTTAACCAATTGAATTATTCAAGATTCATTCTAACAAAAAGAGTTTAAAAAAAATTAGTAGGAGAGATTGCTCAAATTTATTATTAGGTTTTCAGGATAGCACGGACCTAGGGTAATTTTTATGAGTACTTGTAAATCTATTTTCAATACATCATCTAGACAGACTATTTAAAACCTTTTTTCTTTAACAAAAGATCTAGATATATATATTAGTAGGAGAGATTGCTCAAATTTATTATTAGGTTTTCAGGATAGCACGGACCTAGGGTAATTTTTATGAGTACTTGTAAATCTATTTTCAATACATCATCTAGACAGACTATTTAAAACCTTTTTTCTTTAACAAAAGATCTAGATATATATTTTTTAGGACCAATAAGAATGTATCACAACTTTCTTACCATTTTTCAAAAAACTATTCCATCATTGTCCTTACTCTCTATAAGGTAAATTGAACTTTAACCAACCAAATGTTGACAATTAGGAGATGAAAAAGTTCTCATTTCCTACATTTTTCTTTCTTAGTAAGATCTTTATATATCGATGATCCCTGCCAAGTTTTTCAAGTCTATCCAAAAGCACATGCCTCATGCTTCACCATTCCCCCAGCCCAAAAAAAGATTTTTTTAAATTACGGCAGGGCCGGTGTATCAAAAAGCCGAAGACACCATGTTTTTTGTGTAAAGTCAGACGTTTATAGAAGTTGTTGAAGAATTTCACCTTGCACATAACTGGCTTGCCCAGCTTCAACTACATCAAAACTTACATAAGAACTGGAAACTCCTGGTGCATATAAATATAAAACCATGCAAAAGCACCCCCAAAAATAAAAGAAAGCCATTTAAATTTAATCAATTGGTGTGACATACATGAGATGGATGTGTCTGCTATTACAAGAAGAGAGCTCTCCCAAAACAGAAACAAAAACTAGTGGATGGTGGAAGGGTTAGTTCTTGGGAGAGTATATAAACACAACACCACAACATAATATTCAGAAACAAGTTGAGTTAGATGGTGTACAACAATTAGGGTAAAGGAAGGGTTAGCCATATAACAAAGAGAAATAAAGGAAAAGGTAGTTTTGGGGGTGTCATGTAAGGAAACTCACTCAACTCCTTCACCACATAGAAGGTGGCTTTATGAGATTGATGGTTCTCCAAAACCGAAGCGAAACTCCTACAATTAGCCCGTTTTCTGTTCCGGTATGTGCAGAATTAGCCAGTCGTCAATAAAATGCCCTGTACTTTTACTACTATCAACCAACCAAACCAGACAAGACGAAGGTTCCAACACGAGAATGTGTGATGTCGAAAAATGGTGCATTGTCATCGATCCCCATCCATCTTCAGATGTTGCATATTGAAGAGTGTTTCGATCTTCAAAATGGAAAACTCTCTCTCAAAGCAACCCACACGGAGAGGATATTTTAGTGTATTTTTCATCTCACTAAAATTCCTCTACTCTTGCCTTTTCTTTTCCTGTCATTGAAATTCCTGCAATGCGAGATTCAACTCCTGTGCCGACTTCGCTACCGATCCCCTTTTTCTGTGACAAAGAAACGAGGTCCGACATTGCATAATAGTTGTTTAAGTTTATGGACAAAACACGACGATTAAAGTTTTGGGGAAAAAAAAAAAAACGTATGCGAGGGAAGCGTGCATTGACAGTGTTTTCTAAAGTTTGCAAATAAAACTGAGTAAAGATAATTGTTTTGAATTGCATGAATGGTTTAACTTTTGAAATATTAAACAATAAGAGCATTATATAATTATGAATATAGGGTTAATTTTAAATAATAATTTTCTTCAATTAAAATTAAATTTTGATTTAAAATTGAACTTGTCTTTTTCAAGAATAAATAAAATATATTAATATACGTAATTTTAAATATATATATATATATATATATATATATATATATATTAAAATAGTACGTGAGGTCTGAGTGATTTAGGAATGTAAAGAGTGCCCTTTTCAAAAAATACTATGCTTTTTAAGAGCATTTAATTAGTGCTCCTGAAATCACTTATAAAGTAATGGCAAGGACATGTTTGGAAGTGATTTTGGAAGGATTAAAATCACTTTTATTCTATTCAAAATCATTTCGAAACATGTCTTTAATAATTCAAACTCAATTTTCGAAAATCACATTTGAAAGTGTAAAATCAAACATGAAATTGATTTGAATAATTAAAGATATGTTTCGGAGTGATTTTCAAAATCATCCCCTAATTCTAATCTCAACCTAAATTAGAGGCAAGCAATATTTTTTTTTTTTTTTTTTTTGAAAAGAGACAAGGAGGCAGGCAATATAGAATATAGTTGGTACCTTATTAGGGCCGGAAGACAGCGCTTGACTTTTTCAAGCTCGATGAAGCAGAGATTGCATCGCTCCAACCTACAAACGTCCATTTTACACACCCACTTTTAATACAAATACAATCAAGACATGATATCTAAACTATATAGTTAATCTGGGTATGATAAAGCTTAGTAAACACCTTTGCTCTGCCTCAATATTTACGCCAACGGATGATGTCGCCGATATAGTTGAATAGATCACCGAACCGAACGTCCTCACCAGCTTCAGTAGCATTTCCATAGAAATGTCTAAGAACCTGTTGTTCCAGAAATGAAATGAGTGATTAAACCTTTGTCTGAAAAAAGAAATCTTAAAATTCTAGTAAATCTCTGAAGTTTGCAAGAGTCTATCAAAATAGGTTTCGTACCTATCCAAGTCACTTTCAAGGAGGCCAGAAAGAACTGGCAGAATACAACTGCAGACATCCAGAGTGACGACTTCAATTTTATTGGACAAAATACTAATTACATCGGCAGCAACCTGTATCGACAGGAATCGAACAGTTCAAATCAGAAAATAGTAAAAATGCTTTATTCCACTTCAAAGAACAAGATATACTTACTGCGTGATCAGCCATTTTCTCCATCGCTGACACTGCCCCTTTGATGTCATGTCTTTCCCAATATCTATAGACTGCCTGAAAAAGAAATAAGATGCATAATTTAAAAAACGTGCGCATCGAGCTCAAACTTTAACTGCAGCAAGTGACTGACAACAAATAGCAACTGACAATAAATAATGCCAGCCAACGTGCAGATGTCAAAGTGTTTCAAAAAAAAAAAAGAAAGAAAGAAACGTGCAGGTGTCAAAGAATCTCATGATTACATGTTATACGAACTGAGCCATGAGGCTTTTTACGCTTTAAAGACTGCCCTACTGATTCGACAATGCCAACTCATGTAGTTCTCTAAGTGAAGTAGGGCCTCAAAAAGTTTCTTGAAAAACCCTTATCTAACTATGTTGTATAAAAAATGCTACAAATTTTATAAAAGAATATCAAATTTTATCATATTATATGACAATACTAGCAGAATAATAGACCGCTCCTTTAGTTCGAAATCCTCCTTTTTGTTCATTCTACTTCCCTCATCTCTCTCTTTTTTTTTTTTATAAGAAACATCAAAATGGATATATATATACACAATAAACAACAAAGAATAGCAAACTTTATCATATTATATAGTTGATTCATATAAAAGGATTAATGTGTAAAATAAGAGTTAATCTTTAGCAAATAAAAGCATGAAACGGTTTAGAATTGAAGGTTCTCATTACTTGCAATTTTGCTGAACGAGATTGCATTGAGTTGACAAATTGATCGTGTTGTTGTAGAACATTTGCTATAGTATCCTCATCGCTTGCAGGTGCTACTGTTTCTTTCTCTGGGGATCGACGATAACCTCTCTGTCAAAACGTTAGATTAAGGATGAGAACAAAAGGGTAAGCAGATTGAATGTGTGACAGACACAAGACTGCGTGAAAGTTTAAAAATTTTAATTGGTATTTCATTAACTTTTCAGCCACAGTTATTTTCATAATCTACAATCAATCACGATTCAAGAAAGTTACAACTCACAATCTACCAATTCTTGTTCAACGATGATGGTGGAAAAAACAGAACAAAGGCCGCAAAAGGGTTATAAAGTAAAAATAACAGTCAAGTACCATCCTGAGAAGAGATATACGATTATGAACAAGGAAAAAAGCTCCATTCAACTGAGTTCATACCCCGTTATTTAATGGAAGATTGTCCAGCGCGGCTGCTCTTCCAGGGGAAGCATTATACGTTAGCCGGCTGAAATTAGAAGCCCTTTCTCTTTTCTCCCAATCAATATGTGAACGTATTCTCCCTGAATATTACAAAAAAGAAATGTAAGGCATTATTTGTTGTCGAAGGAAAAAAGATGTCAATAATTAAATATGACAATACCTCCTTTTGTAGCTTCAGGAAAAGATGTATCTCTGCTTATTTTATGCCCTCGAGATTCATCTAGAACAAAGAGAAGTAACACAGAAGCATGAGCACAGAGAAATGGGAGAACATCAAAAAGTATGTTGATAAATTCAACCTGACGAATCAAAATAAAAGAGACACAAATGCAAGATGACATCATGAACATAGCCCCCCCAAAAAAAACCTCCAGATAAATATGAAAGGTGACCACATTAATCTATCGCAAACATGGTTGGCATTTTCAATTTGAATGGGTATGAACAAATATGAAATCACAAAAATGGAAAGATTAAATTATCAGATAATAGATCCAGCAATGAGATAGCAATTGCCATAAGTTGAACTGTCACTACATTATGTACAACCTTCATGCTTGTAGCTTGCTGTTGTCTCTTTTGTTTCTGTTTCATTCTTGCCAGATCCAATATATCTTTCTTCTTTAACAATCTTCTGGGGAACTCCTTGAACTGAACCAATACCATGTAAGGAATTCCTATTATCTGCAATGTTGCTCATGTCGGCAGCCTTCTGACCTCTGGATTCAGAAAGGACAGAGATAGTAGGATTATCAACTTCATCCCTGCCATTTGGAAACCTCCTATTATCAGTAGTTTTCGATAACAATGGTACTGGAACTGCTCGTCCAGCAACATCAAATTCCTTTCGAGAATCATCCTGCTCATGCCTTGAATTTGTCCTGGATAGTGGCATTGCCCTTCCAGCTACATCAAATTCCTTTCTAGAATCATCCTGCTCTTGCCTTGAATTTGTCTTGGATAGTGGCATTGCCCTTCCAGCTACATCAAAATCCTTTCTAGAATCATCCTGCTCATGCCTTGAATTTGTCCTGGGTACTGGCACTGCTCTTCCAGCAACATCAAATTCCTTTCTAGAATCATCCTGCTCATGCCTTGAATTTGTCCTGGGTACAATTACGGGTATCACATCTGATTTATTGAAGATTGGGTTGTTGAATGTTGAAGTAGTCTTCACAGAGTTTCTCTTTGGTACCACTGCACTAGGTACAGTTACTGAGCTAACTGAATTAGTCTTTGGGCCAGCACTTAAACTGATCCTTTGGGGAGTACTTGGTCCATTTCCTGTGGCTTCAATCAGTACAAATAAAAAAATCATGGATGTATACTCAAAGTTCTCTAGTAAATGGAGAGGTTATGCCAACAAAACAAGAAAAATCTAATTCTAAGGGTAGTTCTAAAAAGGAACAATGAGAAATGAAAGTGAAATCCTATATATGAAAACAAAAAAGAAAAAAGATAAGGAAATTACTGACATGACAAAGGTTTGGGATCCTTGACAACATCTGTATTTTGAGAAACTGACAACCTTCCCAACGTTTTAGTTTCCTTCAATAGTTGATCAGAAGTTTGTGATACTGACAATCCACCAAAATTAGCCTTGGTATTGTTCTCATTTTGCAGTGGTAGATTACTGCTGGACTTAGGTTCTGAGCGACCATTTAATCTGTTAACGTTATTAATTGCATAGGGCTCTGTGCGCTGTGCAAGAGGCAAAGAAAGAAAATTACATTGATATAAAGAATCGTAAACAGCCTGGAAGAATAAAGTGACTAATCTCTATACAGTGTGTTGTATGAATTGCATTGTACCGTAATATCTACAACCCACACTCCAACACAGCTCTGATTGTATGAACAGCCAAGAAGTTTTCCCTCATGAACATTTAGATCAGACAGCCTAGACCAACCAACTTCCACACCATCATGACATCTTATCGGTTCCCATGAGAAAACCTACAAAGGAGCACCATTGTATAAATATAAAACAAAAATTGAAAAAAAAGGTTGTTCTATAGAGATAAAAAAAAATTACCTTCAAACTTTCATGCAATCCACAAAGCAGTGTCCTCCCATCAGGATTAAAAGTTAAACAACGGACCCCACTGGTCTGAAACAGAAACAAGAATAAGAGATCCCCGAAAGAAAATAGCAAACAGTCCCCTATAAGAATGTTCACCCTTAGGTATATTTATTCAGAAGCCAGGACAGGAAAATGCATTTGGAAAAGTACCTCAGGTCCAGCTGAACCAATCAACTCAAAGGTTTCAAGGTCCCAAAATTTAACAGTTTTATCTGCTGAACCTGATCAACAAAAAGAAAATTAAGACAGGATTTAATAACAAGCAGATCTAGTATTTCACATATGCCAACTTCGCTAATTTAAATTTAAGGCCTCAAGCAAAAGAAATACAAAATACACATAATTGTTTTGCTTTAATAGTAGTAGATTGGCTGACTACCTATTTCGAAATGTAAATTTTCTTTCTAATACAAAATTAAATAGTTTTCTCCTTTTAGGGAATGCCTCAATCACCTTTTCATGCTTTCATATTCATACTTAAACAAAAAGTTGTTACATTAGAAAATTGGAAAACTTGAACCAAGAAAATTTGACCGTTTTAACTAGTAAGGCTCCATAAAACGTCTTGATGAAAGTTCCTAGAAGGCCTAGGCAACAATCTCAATCTGGTGGGTAGCTACATCCTCATTATCTTGACCAAATAGAGAAAGAAAAAATAAAATAATATGATGAAAGGAGCCCCATCTACCCATCTATAATTGAAGCAACAAAGATCAGAACTACGGTCTACAAATACTATCGTCTCCCAGGGTAGAAAGAGAGGTATTCAGAAAGCACCCTTGTAGCAAGGTTATCATTCAAACTAGTCAAGAACCCACATTTTTCTTTCCCTCTTTCTCAATGAGAAAGAAATATATAAGCCTTTACACATTCTTCTAATATTGGTACTGATTCTATGGGCAAGAAAGAGAGAGGAGTAGAGAGACCAAGGTAAAAGTTTATAACAAACCTGTTGCTAGCAAAAACTCATGAGGGTGAAAGTCTATACACTGAATCTGACCCTCGTGGCACTTGAAATCATGCAACAACTTTCCGGCAGTTAAATCCCAGAGCTGTTAAAATAAGATATATTAGAAGGTTATTTTTAATTGGAAATGATAATTCAATGAAAATAAAACTACTAATTCTGCATGAGAATAAAATGTCCAATTTTCTAGAAATTACATAATAAATATATAATTATTAATACAAAGTATACAATAGAGAAAAAGGACTACATCAAAATTGTTTATAACTCTAAAACAAAGAATTTAACTCAACTGCCAAGAACATTAGCATTATCAAATTTGCATTCAACTATTCTTTTACACTT
The DNA here is from genome assembly GCA_036850905.1 of Luffa acutangula. Classification (NCBI taxonomy): domain Eukaryota; kingdom Viridiplantae; phylum Streptophyta; class Magnoliopsida; order Cucurbitales; family Cucurbitaceae; genus Luffa; species Luffa acutangula. The sequence continues at coordinate 6,797,995 of CM072099.1, read as the reverse complement.
GCCCAACAACAAAAGCTACAATTGAGTCAATTGGGCTCAAATCCGCACAGGCCAATGCCTTTATTTTCATTATAAAAAAATAATAATAAAATAAAAGAACATAAAAACAAAAAACAAAAAACAAACCCACTGAATAAATCTAAAGAGAACCCACAACACAAAAAACTCAGAGGAGATGGTTTAAATCAAACACACCATGACAACTCGCAATCACCAAACCAACTATCAATAGTTTCATTGTTCTCCATCAAACACCAACACCATAAACAAGACCAATGTTTTCGCACAAAAGCACCTCCATGGCTACGTGTATATGGTGCAAAGTGATGTCCAAACCTAACTTTAATATATATAAGATTAAAAATATACCTAGAAGAGTAATTATCTAGGCATATCAATGTTGTGATCTATAACCATTTAAGCACATGAATATCACCTGCTGGTAAAATAAAGGGAGAAAAAGAGCTAAAGAGGACAAAGGTTAGACAATGACAGGTATGTGAAAGAAAAGAACTAAGAAAAAAAGTATGAGTATTAAAAGAGTTGTCCTTGGTGAGCACACCTAAGCAAATGATGCAACGCTAGTACAAGACAGCTCACTTGGCACCAGACATAACATCAAAGTCGTTTGTGCCCAATGCTTAGACACTTCTAGGAAGACCAAATAAACAAATTATATAAACAATATTAATAGAGATGTTATAAAAGAATGGGGACTAGAAATCCTAGTTCCAAACTATAACCAAGGGACATAGAGATAAAAGGAAGCTCTCTGGGTCGTCAAAATGAAGGAAAAGCATTAGACTCTTTTGTTAGTAAGGACCATAAAGAAACCACAAAATGGTTAATAAGGTCAATATTTTTTCTGGTAAGAAAAAAGAGACCAATATAGTTATACTTGCTCCATAGGTTTTATTGGGAAAAAACCTATCACACTCCTCTAAAAAAGACAGTAATAATTCATGAACCTGAAATACAAGGAAAACGATTTCTAACCTTCACCGTGTTGTCTTCTCCACCAGATACAACCCAACGACCATCTGGAGTAAATCTGATTGCATTGACCCCTCGAGTGTGGCCTTTGTATGTGTGGATACATCCTTTCTTCCTGATATCCCATATCTTAAGATTTGTATCCAAGGATCCAGAAGCAAAGAATTCCCCGAAGGGATGAAAATCCACAGAAATGCAATTGGATCTATGACCAGTAAGTGTTCGAACAACTAGGAAATGTCACAGAAGGAATCCAGAAAAGGGAAAATACAAGTCAACTTCACATTACAGTTATCCATGGAAACCAGCAATATAAAATTGGACACTGTCAACAAAGATGAAGGAAGCATGCTGAGGTAACAGAAAGCATACTTTTAGCCTCCTCCAAATCCCAAAGCTTAATCGTGCCACTAGCAGCCCCTGCAGCTACCAATACTTCTGATGAGTCAAAGCTTACAGAATCAATTCCGCTCGTATGGCCAGTCAAACTCTGGATGTGAAAGTACAACAAAGTTAGAGTGCAAAGAAAAATGATATTTACAAACACTGCTCTTTTAGCTACTTATTTATCATAATGCGCATGGAATTCCTCTTTTTTTTTTTCTTTTTTTTTTTTTTTTTTGGGGGGGGGGGGGGGGAGAGAGATTATTGCATGTTGTTTTCATCATAAGAACTATTAGAAGTTAAAGTCCACATGTATAACAAAACAAGATGCAAGTGATTCAAGCGAGAATGTTTGAATATCGTGGACAAGAAGTCCAATACAAACCGAAAATGTATAGGATTGCCAACTATCAAATAATTGGTTTGTCAAACCTCATTTTTGTTAACTTGAGAACAAATTAATAGAGCACAACTTCTGTATTCTACTGTAACCAGAGTCAAGAGATAGAAATTGAGACATACCAGTATGGCATTGGGTTTACCAATAGCCCAGAGATTAACTTTGAAGTCTTCGCCCCCTGTGACAAGAACACGGGATGACTTCCTCCCAATCTTCAGGCAATTGACGGCGGAAGAATGAGCCACAAATTCTTCTGTATAAATAATTGTTAAGGCAAACAGGTAGGAGCCTTCCTCGGCCTCAAATTGTAAGCCAAGGCTATTTCTAATTGGCAGACCATATACTCAAATACTTCGAAATAAAAACAGAACGCTCGGACTCACACACTCAGAGATCTGATGAAAATCACAATGTGAAAATAACGCGGCAATACACGCAGATCAAGTCTTAATAACAACACTTCACTTTGAAAATTTAAAATCCCTAGATGAACCTCCACACATTGAGAAAGGATACGTAGCTTGTACGCCCGTTTGGTAGTCATGGCATGTATAATCAGGAATTTAGGACCACAATAGCATCAGAACGCGAAGAAAACCTAGAAATTGGAATTTCAACAGCGGCATTCCACTGTGCACATTCCCAAAATATTTGAATCCGAGAATAGCGCAATAATTAGTGACACTGCTTCATCAACTACTTCCAAGAACCGACGATCTCCACTCACAACACTTTAGATCTCAAAAGCAAAATCCACCTATTCTTCCACCACCGCTCCCAGCCGCAAACAACGTCACTGCAAACAAAAATTTCCAAAGCAAAAAAAAACATTAATCAAGAAACCTCCAGCATCCAGATCAAAGATGCAAAAAAATAAAAAACACACAAAAACAAGCAAAGAAGAAAACCAGAAAAGAGCCTCATCAGTTTGCTTCAAGCAAGTCAAGAGAAAGTACAACACGCTACGCTTCCAACTCATGGTAGCTTCATCTTTCTACACACTCACACACATTAACCACAACAGCAGCAGAAAAAAAAATCCAAAACCAAATTTCAAAACACGAATACAGAGAGAGAGAGAGAGAGAAGAGCACAGTACAGTATTTGAAACGAGAAATTGGAAGTTGAGGTGTCGGCCGGAGTTTTTACAGAGACGGCGGAGGCGGCGGCGGCGTTGAGGAGAAACACTTCGCTTTCTTCCACCTAGAACGGCACCGGCATGGCCATATCCCGCCGAAGCAAAGCTCTTTGAGAGAGGGACAGAGAAGGACAGAAGGCCAAAACTCAATTTCAAAAAAAAATAATGAAAAAGAAGAAATAAAAAAAATGAATTTGATAGAGAAGAGAGTGAGGCGCTTTCACGTTTTGTGTCCCCTCTCCCTCCGCCAACTAATAAATAAATAAATAATATTCATATCGTTTTTATTCAAATAAATAACAATTTTTTTATTTTTTTGAAATTATTTTTGAGGTGTGACTGAGAGAGGGAAATTGTAAAAAATAATAATAATCTCTTTTTGAAAAAAAAAAGAGGAAGCAGCGGTTTTGGTCAGTGTGAAAGCGACGTGCCACGGACTGTCCCGTGCGGGGATTTATGGGCCAGCCCAAACCTTAATAGTTAATGGGCCAAGCTGGGTCGGGTCAGCCCATTTTTAAATATAGTAAAATACTTTTTTTTTAATTCGAGTAAAATACACATAGAAAGTTTGAATTGAGTTTGTATTTAGGGTCCATTTGGAATACATTTTAATTTAAATGTGTTTGAAGAATGCATTTTTTAAAAAACATTTTGTATAAAAATTGTATAGAATTTAAACACCAATATGTTTGGTTCCATTTTTTTACCATGTTTGTATACACAAGTTATTATATACTTAAAAACTTTTTTTAAAAAAAGCAAAATGGTTTATTTCTCAATCTCATTTTTTAGTAAGTCATTTTTAGTGGTTGTCAAACACTAGAAATTTTTTCAAAATGATTTTTTTTTTAAATTAAACACTCGAAAAGTTAAACCAAACACACTCCTAGTCGTTCAGTTTTCAAAATAACGTTTTTTGACCTTTGAGATTTGAATTTTAGTTCTATTTCATTCTTGATATTTCAAGAGTGATATATTGGATCCTAAAGTTTAAATTTAATTATTAATTGGACCATGAAATTTGAAATTGAATTTTAAATGGTCCATAGTAGAATTGACCTTAGTTGACATAAGGTAATAATGAATGTGATGATGGATATATGTTAACTAATACTAAACTTTTATAATATGTATTTTGTAAAATTTTTTTTTTTACAACATTTGGGGTGGGGGATTTAGATCGAGGGTACACGCTTTATTCCAGTTCAGTTATGTTCTTGATGACGAGTTGAATAAACATACACACATATATATATACATATTCATTAGTACTATTTCACATAGACTTGTTAGGGTAAAGAAGGAAGAGCAAGCACACTTGGAGAGACCTACATCGATGACCAATTAGAAATTCATTTCAAATTTTAGGGACCAATAGAAATCAATTTCAAATTTCAAGGTCTAATTAAAAATCAAATTAAACCTCAGAAAACAACCAGGTCATTTTTTAAATCTCAAAGACTAAATAGAAACTAAATTCAAATCTTGATGATCAAGAGTGTTAGTTTTGAAAACTTATAGCAGTCAAATAGAAACTAAGTTGAAATTATATGCACTTTTTACTTTAATAAATTTTGTTAAAAACTTAAAATTAGTGGGTAGATTTAACATAATTGAACATAGTGTAAAAATTACAACACACTTTTAAATTTCAATTTTAATTTTTTTGGAGTGAAAATTGATACAACTTTGTCGAGTTGAAAGGTAAATGTCAATTTTTATTTTTTTTTTCCTTTAACAAATTACAAAAGAATGAAATTGGAGAAGGACTATTCTCCCTCCGTTTGTGATTTGAAAACTGTCAAAAGGAAGAAGGAACAATACCGTTAACCCACACCACTTTGTTCCAATAGCTTTTACGCCATTGATTAAAACTTTACCAAACTTTGGATTTTTTAATTTGATAATCACTCTATATTCAAATTGTTCTTTACTTGTTTGACTGGAGTTTATGCATAATCATTTCTAACTAATCATTTCTTAGTCTTAACTTGAAAAATAATTGTTGTTAAATAAGGGATGGTTTGTTTTTTGGTCACTACACGAAACTTACATTTGAGAAGGCTGAAATAATGTGGTTGACAATTTTACATCATAAAATATTCGAGGATATAAGTTAAATTGTTTGTTTTTTATTATGCATCCCATAGTAAGAAGACCATGCATTCATAATTACTAAGAAGATCTTTTTTTCTTTTTTATCTAAAAAAAAAAAAAAAAAGATCTATTTGACAATAAATGGACAATTTTGAAAGAATCGTTATTTTGTGAACAAATAAAAATACCTACGGATTAGGTTTTTAATTACATATTGGTTGAAATAAAACTAGAGAAGCTTAGCTTTAGTCTGTTTGAACTGAACAAACTAGCTCATTAGTTGAATCTATCCAATCATTTGAACTATGATACTCGCTCGATTTTTCTTTTTCTCAATTAAGAAATAAAAGATTAGAAAAACGAAAAACTTAGCCTCCGTGTGATAACAATTTGGTTTTTTGGTTGTTTATTTTGAAATTTAAGCCTATAAACATTACTACCACCCATAAGTTTATTTGTTTTGTCATCAACCATCTTCTCATGTTTTTAAAAACTAAGTCAAATTTTAAAAACCAGAAAAAGTCGATTTCAAAAACTTGTTTTTGTTTTTAGAATTTGATTAAGAATTCAAGTGTGGGATGAAAACCATAATAAGAAAATTAGAAGAAAAAAAAACATAATTTTAAAAAACAAACAAATCAAAAATCAAATGATAATCAAATAGAACCTTAATGAGCTGAATTTACTTTGATTTTATTAGTTGGGCCATTTCAACTCGATTGAGGTCAACTTAGGGATCAATTTAATAAGTCTAGCTTTCAAAAAAAAAAAAATTGCTTTAAACTCCAACTCTGACAAAATGTTAGTGGTTCAAATCTCTCCCCTCACATATTCTAAAAAAAACTTCGACTCTAGCAAAATAATAATAATAAATAAATAAACAAATAAATAAATATTTTGGAAGAAAAAAAAAATCAAACCAATCCACTTACACCCTTACTTTTTATTTATTTATTTACTCTTATTTATATTTATCCACCCACTATTCTTAGAATTAAAATATAATTAAACAAAATATCTCTTAAAAGTGGCCCACAAACACCTTCCACTTTGTTTTTGACTCTTTTTGATATGAAGTCCAAACCAAAAGCAGCATCTTTTTCTTATTGGCATTTCAAAATAATTTTCCTTTTGATATTAAAATTCCAATGTATATAAATAAATAAATAAATAAATTATGTCGGTGATTGGAACCCCTAATTATTAGTGGGAACATTACAACCACTATGCAAACTAATATTGAGCCTTTATTTTCTTGTTATATGTTATGCTTATTATACATGTGTAAAGAAGCACCACACAAAAATGATTGTGCAAATATATCGTTTGAATGCGACACTTAAGAATAATTGAACCATAAATTGATGGGGCGAAGAAGGTCGGATAAGCTTACGAAAACCTACTCCTGAAATAAAGATTCAATGAATTGAGTTTTAATGAGTGGTTTGAGAGTGGATAATCAGTACGTATTAAGATTTCATTTAACTATTTGAAACAAAGTTTTGTTAGATAGATACAGGTATAATTATGTTCGAGGGTATTAGATTTTTATGTTAGCTGACAAAAGCAGGTAGATGTTCGTTTATATGTTTTCTTTTTTCTTTTTTCGAACATGACTTTTGGATAAATTTGTCAAACAAAAATAAAAGGGTGGTTTTGGAAAAATCATTAGGTGCTTTTTTTTTTAGAATAAATCATTAGATGCTCTTGGTGCAATGTTCCAGATAATTACATCGTTGGATGTGTATCTTCAAATTTGTCTACCCCTAGTAATCGTTGGATACAAAATCGAGGTACTTTTACAATTTCTCTCTTACATTCAAGGGTATAAAACTACCTGAAGCATTGCACAAGGAGCACCTAATAATTTCTCGTGGGTTTTGGAGATTGGTTAGAAATAAATGGTTTTCCTTTTAAATCTGTTTTCTAAAAGTAACCTATGAATATATTTATATTGATGAAACTTTTACTTTGAAAGTTCATGGTCACATATAACTTTTTTTAATCCACTAAACTTTTATTATTATTATTTTTTAAACACCAAACTATTATAAGCTTGTTGTAGATTTTAATTTCAAATTCAAAATAATTTTCTAACTTTTTTTGTTTGCAGAAATAAGGATCAAACCATTAATTTTGAGATAATAACGTGTTTGATCCAATAACTTTAACTCTTACATACATTACTCCAATCAATGGTTGTTTTTTGCCAATCAGAATTTAGCTCAACTGGCATAACCTTGTATTAATAAATAACAAATTGGCAAGCAAAACATGTTTTACAATCTTTTTTTTTTTTTTTTGAAAATATAATTCATTTAGTAAAAAGTGATAACCATTGTTGTTGAAAATGAATGGTTAATGACATACCTTTATAAATTAAAAAAATGAACAATGAACAAAATAGTCTAAAAATGTATTTTCTACGTTATCATATATATTATAGATAAAATGAGAAAACATTAATTAATCACTAATGCAATTGTTACAAACATTATAATAACTTTTTTTCTTTTTGAGTTCAAACATTATAATAACTCCTTTATCCAACATTTAAAGAGACATAAATAACGAGATCCATACTTGATTTATTTATTTATTATTATTATTTATACTTTCATTTCACACAAAGCATCGAGATTTTGTGTTGTGAATCCCCAAGGAGAAAGTTTCATTTGATTTGTTTTTTTTTTAAATATTATTACAAGCCACATGACTATTCTTTAAAAAATTCGTCTTTTTGTTGTACGTTAGTAAATTATTTTTGTTTGAATTAAATATGTCTATAACATGCCCATAATTTCTTATCCAACAACTTTATATATGGAGCAAACTAATGCAAATTATACTGTTTGGATTCATTTATTCCAACCAAAAAGGGCAATCATCACAATTGGACATAATCTAAACATTTTTTCCTCCCCTTTGATAATGCCTTGTACTACAACATTCTGCATAATTTTCCAATAAATTAGTTTCCAAA